>JAOPSE010000017.1:40900340-43400340 GCA_029449295.1 Zea luxurians | reverse complement strand
CCCTCTCTCCCACTCCCCTGCCCTAACCGCCGCCGCCGCCCTCTCCCTGCGCCGTCGCCGTGGCCGCCACCGCGCCGCCCTCCCTCGCCGCGGTGAGGCCCCCCTCCCCTCTTCTCCCTCCCCTCCCTCCCCCTTCCCCGCCCGCCCGACCGCGCTCGCGCCGCCCGGCGAGCCGCCCCCGCCCTCGCGCCCGCCCGGCGAGCCGCCCCCGTCCCGCCCCGGCTCGGCCGCGCCCGCCGCCGCCCCGGCCGCCCCGCGCCTGCCCCGGCTCGCCGGCCCCCGGCCGCGCCGCCCGGCCCCAACCCCGACCCCGGTCGCCCCCGCCTCGCCCCGTTCCCGGCCATGGCGCCCCCGCCCCGGCTCCGGCCGTCCCCGGCCGCGCCCGCCTCGGCTTCGGCCATGGCGCCGCCGCCACGGCCCCGGCCGCGCCGCCCCGTGCCGCCGGGCCCCGTCCCGGCCGCGCCCGGCCGTGCCACCCCGGCCCCGGCTGCCCTCGTCCCAGCCCCGGCCGTGCCCCGCCGTGGTCCACGGCGTCCTCGCTCGCCCGTGCTCGCTCGCCCCGGCGTGCTTGCCCGCTCGCCCCGCCGTGTCCTACTCGCGTCGTGACGGCCCCGACGTGGCCTCGAGCTCGGCCCAGCGTGCCTATGGCGCGCGGCCTTGAGCTCGGCGAGCGCGCGTCCCGACGTGTGCACGGCTAGTTCGCGGCGCGTGTGTGCGGCCTTGCGCGCGCTACTCGCGTAGTGCGTGTGTGCGGCCTCGTCACGCCCTCGTCTACCCCTAGACATGCCCGTTTACCCCTCCCCCCATATTTTATGCGCGCTAATTACGATTGTTCATGTTAATAAAATAGGAAACTCAATTTAGAAATTGGTTATGTTAGTTAATTTATATAGCTAATCGTCTATCTCATTTAATATTAATCTACTAAAAGTGGTCACGTTTCTAGTAGTGCATGTAGCTAATCCTTATTATTGGAGCTAAGTAGAACTAGAGCACGTAACGTCTAGTTATTCATCCACCCGTAATGCGCCTCGAGCATAAACTTTAACCCCTGCGAGACCTTTCCCCGTTTCTTTCTAACCATGGTAAATGCAATATCATATGCCATATTTTATGCATGTTTAATCTATTTGTTTTCTTGTATGATGTACTGTTTGTTTCCTAATTTGAATGGATGGATGTATGTATGTTTGCACTCGCATAGAGAACGATCCGGTTGAAGAGCCCGAAGAACTCGCAGGAGAAGCCCCTGAGCAGCAGTCGGTTGGTGGAGGCAAGTGTCCCTTGACCTATCTCTGTCCTATTCATTCTTTAATTCACCTCCCGCATTACACATTTATGCCTAAGGATTGACTAGCTTTTGTTATCCATGTCCTTGTTTACCTACTTGGGTCGGATTATTATTGGTTAGCTTTATGCTATTGCTTAACATTAATCAATTAACATGATGAGAATTACTTATGATACGTTGTTTTCCCCTCTTTTATTATGATGTTATACTTGTGACCTTCAAGGGGGCTCGAGCGGTTTCTCGGGTGCCTCTCCGTAAGGACCTGTTCGTTGGATGACCGCCCGAGAAAACAGTGCAACCATGAGGGTGGAGTGGGACGCCCTTAGCTGAGTAATTAGAGGAACCGGGGTGTAGTTCGCTTAGCCGTCGTGCCGTCAATGGGGCTCGGTGTATGCGGCTTGCTCTGCCAAGGTTGATTTGTCCTTTGGGGAGGAGTGCGGTACATTTAGGAAACCTAACGGGCGGCTATAGCCTCGGGGAATCTTTGTAAAGGCTACGTAGTGATGCCCTGCTGGACCACCTAGGTAGTGGTCAATGAGGAGTAGCTCTCTCCGGGCAGAAAGGGAATCACGGCTTGTGGGTAAAGTGCACAACCTCTGCAGAGTGTTATGAAACTGATATATCAGTCGTGCTCGCGGTTATGAGCAGCCAAGGGAGCTCCAGTGATTAGTGGTACTTGATCAGAGATGTTCGGATTACAGGTGATGATGAGACTGATGATTTTTGGTATTGACTCTGGTAATGGTAAGTGGTACTCTTTCCGTTTGGAAAGGAGTACGTTTGGGTTAATAACGTGGGTTAACTCTAAAACTTGGCTTTCTCTACTAGTAATAACAAATCTGACCAACTAAAAGCAACTGCTTGACTTACCCCCATATAAAGCTAGCCCACTACAGCTAAACAAGACATTTGCTGAGTATGTTGATGTGTACTCACTCTTGATCTACACACCAAACCCTCCCCCCCCCAGGTTGTCCGCATTGCAACCACTGCTCAAGAGAAGATGAAGCCGTGGAAGGAGATTTCTAGGAGTTCCAAGACTACGACGAGTTCTAGGTGTGGGTTAGCGGCAACCCCCAGTCGGCTGCCTGTGAAGGCCGCAGTTATCTACGTTTCATTTTCGCACTTTGATTATTGTAAAGACTATGTGGATGTCTCAGACATATAATGTAATCGACTATTATTTCCCTTTTTAATACTATTTGAGCACTGTGTGATGATGTCCACGTTATGTAACTGCTGTGTACGTGAATTGCTGATCCTGGCACGTACATGTTCGCATTCGGTTTGCCTTCTAAAACCGGGTGTGACATAGCTGGTATCAAAGCCGTGTTGACTGTAGGACCGCTAACCTAGAGTAGAATGGTCGTTCTAAGGACTATAGACCTCTGTCCCTGCCTTGACTTTGATATCCCTTCAAAAGTTGGTCATATTGACCAAACTATGTTCTACTATATATTATACCTTGCTGAAATTTGTGTTTTATTCTAAGCCTTCATTTATTCATGATTCATTACTTGCTGGTCATACTAATTCTGTTCTCACTCTTTTGCTTGCGGTGTCTTTTGTAGATGGCTCGTCTTAGACACACTGCACGGAAGTCTGTCATCCCCTTCTTACCCTCCCGCCTTGCTGAGCGTCCGCTTCGCCGTCCCGTGGCCGGTCAGTCCAGCCATTTGGAGAGGCTGCACCACCGCCTGCATGAGGAGCAGGAACGTCGACGACAGGAGCAGCAAGGCTCTTCTTTCTCGCTTCAGCAGGAGATAGAGTCTGTGAGGAGCTTCTCCCCTGTGCTTCCTCTGGAGGCGCCCCAGCCCCTGGAGTAACTGCTGGAGGAGACCCAGATGACGGAGGTGGCGACGACAGTTCGAGCCACGACACCGACTTCCCTGCTGACCAGGAGCCGGAAGGATGGGTTGCTCGACCCATCACTCGCGACGCTGCTCGCGGGTGTCACTTCCACGATGCGCTCGACACCCTGCTACGTCGGGCACTTAACCGGCGTACTTGGTCTATCGAGTATCGTTGTGTGGTCTACCAGCATAGTCGCGGGGTCTACCCGGACCGCTGGGAGGCGACCTGCTTGGTGCGCCGTCCGGAGAACAGTCTCCAGGGCGCGGAGGCCTACTCAGAGCACTATTCTATCTCTGAGCGGGACTCAGCTGAGGCGGCCATGCAAGATGTCGCACGGCGTGCGCTTTCGCACTACTGCTTGGTTCTCGGTGGGGTAGCTGACGGTCTCGACCTGAAGTATTACCCCTGCCGTCTGGCAGCACAGGAGGCGTGATTGTCTCACCTGTTGGTGAGGACAATCCTAGGTTGAGCAGCACAGTCAACCTAGCCACCGTGCTAAACACGGAGCTGGACCATGCACTGGACGAGCTGAGTAGGGCTCGTGCTGGGATCGCCCAGCTGCGGGCTGAGCGCGTGGAACGTCGTCACCTGGACGATGGTTCCCCCGCTCCCATCGGGACTCAGCACCCGTACCGCTCACCTCGGCGTGGACACCAGCCTTATGGCAATCCGGACTGCAAGACCAAGATAAATTTAGAACCATAGACCGTTAGAGTCGGATCTTGTAATTAATACGAAGATATATACATAGAAGCTATAGTCTTAGCGTCAGTCTCGCTCTTAGTTAGTTTTAGTTAGACAGGGTAGTTTGCTATATCCTGTGCATTTATGTTTATCATGATGAACTATGTTTGATTTGGATCTTTGTAACGACTGTCACCAGGATGTGGGTATCCCCTGCATTTTGGTTTATCTGTTATATGTTAATGGAGTTAGTTATTTAGTTGGGAAGCCTTTTATTCCACTTTCCCCTTTATCTAAGGAGTTGTGTTAGTCTGTGTTGGAGATCAGTGAAGATGTTCATCTGTTCAGTGTGGTGGAGAATTCTATACTCTTTTCTTATGCTGCAAGATTTGCAAGATTAGTTCTGATGTGTGGTTGCGTTCTGCAGATGTCAGAAAACAGGCGCAGAGGAGGAAGGCATGCTCAGCAGGAGCAGGCAGCTCCGCAAGATGAGGTGCCCAGCAGCAGCAGCATCTACCGCCCCCGCCCTCGATGTATATCGAGCAGATGTTTCTGATGCAGACTCAGGCAGTTCAAGTCATTGGTCAGACTCTAGCCACCATTCAGCAGCAGCAGCAACAGCAGCATGCCCCACCTCAGCCTCAGATGCCTCAGATGCCCAGGGACAAGCGTGCTAAATTCATGAGAGGTCATCCCCAACATTTGCTCACTCTTCTGACCCCATGGATGCTGAAGACTGGCTACGCACTGTGGAGCGAGAGTTGCATACCGCTCAATGTGATGACAGGGAGAAAGTCCTGTATGGTCCCCGTCTGTTGAGAGGAGCGGCTCAGTCATGGTGGGAATCTTATCTCGCCACCCATGCCCACCCCGACACTATCACCTGGGAAGAGTTCAGAGGAAGCTTTCGTCAGTATCATGTGCCTGCAGGTCTGATGACAGTGAAGAAGGAGGAGTTCTTGGCCCTTAAGCAAGGGTCATCGTCTATCTGTGAGTACCGGGACAGATTTCTGCAGTTGTCTCACTATGCACATGAAGATGTCAACACCGACGCCAAGAGACAATACCGTTTCCTAAGAGGCTTGGTTGACCCTCTTCAGTACCAACTGATGAATCATACCTTCCCGACATTCCAGCACTTGATTGACAGAGCAATCATGACAGAGAGGAAGCGCAAAGAGATGGAGGATCGCAAGCGCAAGATCAGTGGACCCCAGCCTAGAAGCAGCAGCCGTCCTCGTTTCTCAGGCAATCAACCTCAGCAGTTCAGGCAGAACCAGTGTCCACCTTAGCAGCAGCAGTTCCAAAGGCAGTATCCTCAGCACCAGTATCAGAATCGTTAGAACAATCAGTCAGGAGGAGGTCAGTTCCAGAGGCAGAATCCGCAGACACCTCGTCTTCCTGCCCCAACGAACCAGCAGAACAGTCAGGCAGCACTAGCTTAGGTTGGAAACAGAGCATGTTTCCACTGTGGAGAGCAAGGCCACTGGGTGATGCAATGTCCGAAGAAGGTAGCCCAGCAGCAGTCAGGCCCCAATGCCCCAGCAAAGCAGAATGTGTCTCAGCCTGGAGCAGGCAACCGCTCTCAGCCGCGCTACAATCATGGGAGACTGAATCACTTGGAGGCTGAAGAAGTTCAGGAGACCCCCGACATGATAGTAGGTATGTTCCCAGTCGACTCTCATATTGCATAAGTGTTATTTGATACTGGAGCAACACATTCTTTCATTACTGCATCATGGGTAGAAGCACATAATCTTCCAATAACTACCATGTCAACCCCCATTCAAATTGACTCAGTCGGTGGTAGAATTCGAGCCGATAGCATTTGTTTGAATGTAAGTGTGGAAATAAAGGGGATAGTGTTTCCCGCCAACCTTATAGTAATGGGTACTCAGGGAATAGATGTCATCCTAGGGATGAATTGGCTAGATAAGTATCAGGCAGTTATCAGTTATGATAAGAGGACAATCAAGTTGATGTCCCCGCTAGGAGAGGAAGTGGTGACCGAGTTAGTCCCGCCTGAACCGAAGAAAGGAAGTTGTTATCAGATGGCTGTCGATAGCAGTAAAGCAGACCCAATTGAGAGTATCAAGGTTGTGTCTGAGTTTCCAGATGTGTTTCCAAAGGACTTACCGGGTATGCCACCAGAGCGGAAAGTTGAATTTGCCATAGAGCTTCTTCTTGGAATCGCCCCCATCTTTAAGAGAGCTTACAGAATATCTGGGCCAGAGTTGGGTGAACTTAAGAAGCAGATTGATGAGTTGTCAGAGAAAGGTTACATCCGGCCAAGCACCTCGCCTTGGGCCGCCCCTGTCCTATTTGTGGAAAAGAAAGATGGCACCAAAAGGATGTGTATCGATTATCGAGCTCTAAATGAGGTCACGATCAAGAACAAGTATCCTTTGCCCAGAATAGAAGATCTGTTCGACCAGTTAAGAGGAGCTAGTGTGTTCTTCAAGATTGATCTGAGGTCAGGTTATCATCAGCTCAGGATTCGACCTTCGAACATTTCGAAGACGGCATTCATTACCAAGTATGGTTTGTATGAGTTCACTGTGATGTCTTTTGGTTTGACCAATGCGCCAGCCTTCTTCATGAACCTGATGAACAGTGTATTCATGGACTATCTTGACAAGTTTGTGGTGGTATTCATTGATGACATTCTGATTTATTCTATAAGCGAAGAAGAGCATGCAAGTCATTTGAGGATGGTATTGCAGAGATTGCAAGAGCACCAGTTGTATGCAAAGTTGAGCAAGTGCGAGTTCTGGATCAGTGAAGTCCTGTTCTTGGGTCACATAATCAACAAAGAAGGATTGGCTGTGGATCCGAAGTGGCAGACATTCTGAACTGGAAAGCGCCAACAGATGCTCGAGGAATTAAGAGCTTTATTGGAATGGCCGGATATTATCGGCGATTCATTGAAGGGTTTTCAAAGATTGCGAAACCAATGACAGTGTTGCTAGGCAACAAGGTGGAGTTCAAGTGGACCCAGAAATGTCAAGAGGCCTTTGAAGCGCTGAAAGAGAAGTTGACTACAGCGCCTGTCCTAGTCTTGCCTGATGTGCACAAGCCCTTCTCGGTGTATTGTGATGCTTGTTACACTGGTTTGGGATGTGTGTTGATGCAAGAGGGAAGAGTTGTGGCTTACTCGTCCCGACAGCTGAAGGTTCATGAGAAGAATTACCCAATCCATGACCTAGAGTTGGCAGCGGTGGTTCACGCATTGAAGACATGGAGGCACTATCTGTATGGACAGAAATGCGATGTTTACATAGACCACAAGAGTCTGAAGTACATATTCACTCAGACAGAGCTGAATATGAGGCAGCGAAGATGGTTAGAGTTGATCAAAGACTATGAGTTGGAGATCCATTACCATCCAGGCAAAGCGAACGTAGTGGCAGATGCTTTGAGCAGGAAGAGTCAGGTCAATCTAATGGTCGCTCGTCCGATGCCCTATGAGTTGGCCAAAGAGTTTGACAGGTTGAGTCTCGGATTCCAGAATAATTCGCGAGGAGTCACAATTGAGTTGGAACCTACCTTGGAGCGGGAAATCAAAGAAGCGCAGAAGAATGATGAGAAGATCAGTGAGATCCGGCGACTGATTCTGGAAGGCAAAGGCAAAGATTTTCGGAAAGATGCAGAAGGTGTGATATGGTTCAAAGACCGCTTGTGCGTTCCCAATGTCCAGTCTATTCGGGAGTTGATTCTCAAGGAAGCTCATGAGACAGCTTATTCGATTCACCCTGGTAGTGAGAAGATGTATCAGGATCTGAAGAAGAAATTCTGGTGGTACGGAATGAAGAGGGAAATCGCAGAGTATGTGGCTATGTGTGATAGTTGTCGGCGGATCAAGGCAGAGCACCAGAGACCAGTTGGATTGTTGCAACCGTTGCAAATTCCTCAGTGGAAATGGGATGAAATTGGTATAGATTTTATAGTCGGATTGCCTCGCACTCGAGCCGGCTACGATTCCATTTGGGTAGTGGTGGACCGCTTGACCAAGTCAGCCCACTTCATACCTGTCAAGACCAACTATAGTAGTGCAGTATTGGCAGAGCTGTACATGTCTCGGATCGTTTGTCTCCACGGTGTGCCAAAGAAGATAGTGTCAGACAGAGGAACGCAGTTCACCTCCCATTTCTGGCAGCAGTTGCATGAAGCCTTGGGCACACATTTGAATTTTAGTTCAGCCTATCATCCGCAAACAGATGGTCAGACTGAAAGGACCAATCAAATTCTTCAAGAAATGTTGAGAGCCTGTGCATTGCAAGATCAGTCCGGATGGGATAAGAAGTTGCCTTATGCAGAGTTCTCCTATAACAACAATTACCAGGCCAGTTTGAAGATGTCACCATTCCAGGCGCTCTATGGAAGGAGTTGTAGAACTCCGTTGCAATGGGATCAACCTGGAGAAAAGCAGGTGTTTGGGCCAGACATTCTGCTTGAAGCTGAAGAGAACATCAAGATGGTTCGAGAGAATCTAAAGATGGCGCAATTGAGGCAGCGAAGCTATGCAGATACAAGAAGAAGAGAGCTGAGTTTCGAAGTCGGAGACTTCGTCTATCTGAAGGTGTCACCGATCAGAGGAGTCAGAAGGTTCGGAGTCAAAGGCAAGCTAGCACCCCGCTAGATCGGTCCGTATCAAATTCTCGCAAAGCATGGAGAAGTGGCCTATCAGCTCAGTTTGCCAGGAAATTTGTCTCCTGTGCATGATGCCTTTCATGTGTCTCAATTGAAGAAGTGCTTGAGTGTGCCAGAAGAGCAATTGCCAGTTGAAGGTCTTGAAGTCCAGGAGGACTTGACCTACGTTGAGAAGCCAACGCAAATCCTTGAGACCGCAGACAGAGTCACCCGAAGGAAGACCATCAGAATGTGCAAAGTCATATGGAATCATCACTCTGAGGAAGAAGCAACCTGGGAGCGCGAAGATGATCTGATGGCCAAATACTCTGAGCTCTTTGCTAGCCAACCCTGAATCTCGAGGGCAAGATTCTTTAAGGGGGATAGGTTTGTAACACCCTGAATTTGGGGGTTGATTTTTTTCTTCTTTTCCCTCACCAAATTCAGGCGTTACCCTTTCTTTTTCCCTTTTCTCCTCGCTAAACCTTGATCTTTTCCAAAGTTATAGCGGGATTCGGCTTGAGATCCCATGTAAAGCAAAACCCTAAAAGTATTTTATTTTGCTTGATGCACCATGCCGAACCATGCATTCTTTTGATTGTTTAAAAATGTAAATGCATTCATCTAGGAAAATAGATTTTTGAAAAAAGGAAAATCCTTTCCTCTCTCCCCTTCCCCCCTCCTTCCCCATTTTTGGCCCAGCCGCCCCCTCCCCCTCGTGCCCGGCCCAGCCGCGCCCCCCTCCCCTTTCCCTCCCCCGCGCCGTGGGCCACCCCGGCCGGCCCAGCCGCTCCCCCCCCCGCGCGCCCCGCTTTGGGCCCAAGCGGCCCAGCCGCGCCCCCTCCCCCTCCCCCCAAAAATTTCCCTCCCCGCGGGCCCCGCCCGTCATTCTCTCTCCCTCTCTCCCTCTCCCCTGCCCTAACCACCGCCGCCACCCTCTCCCTGCGCCGCCGCCGCCGCGCCGCCCTCCCTCGCCGCGGTGAGGCCCCCTCCCCTCTTCTCCCTCCCCTCCCTCCCCCTTCCCCGGCCGCCCTCGCGCCGCCCAGCGAGCCGCCCCCGCCCTCGCGCCCGCCCGGCTCGGCCGTGCCCGCCGCCGCCCCGGCCGCCCCGCGCCTGCCCCGGCTCGGTCGCCCCCGCCTCGGCCCGGCTTGGCCGCACCCGCGCCCGCGCCTGGCTCGCTGGCCCCCGGCCGCGCTGCCCGGCCCCCGCCCCGACCCCGGTCGCCCCCGCCTCGCCCCGTTCCCGGCCATGGCGCGCCCCCCGGCTCCGGCCGTCCCCGGCCGCGCCCGCCTCGGCTCCGGCCGCGCCGCCCCGCGCCGCCCGGCCCCGTCCCGGCCGCGCCCGGCCGTGCCCCGCCGTGGTCCGTGGCGTCCTCGCTCGCCCGTGCTCGCTCGCCCCGGCGTGCTTGCCCGCTCGCCCCACCGTGTCTTGCTCGCGTCGTGACGGCCCCGACGTGGCCTCGAGCTCGGCCCAGCGTGCCTATGGCGCGCGGCCTTGAGCTCGGCCAGCGCGCGTCCCGACGTGTGCACGGCTAGTTCGCGGCGTATGTGTGCGGCCTTGCGCGCGCTACTCGCGTAGCGCGCGGTGCCTTGGCACGACTCGTCACGCCCTCGTCTACCCCTAGACGTGCCCGTCTACCCCTCCCCCCATATTTTATGTGCGCTAATTATGATTGTTCATGTTAATAAAATAGGAAAGTCAATTTAGAAATTGGTTACGTTAGTTAGTTTATATAGCTAATCGTCTATCTCACTTAATATTAATCTACTAAAAGTGGTCACGTTTCTAGTAGTGCATGTAGCTAATCCTTATTATTGGAGCTAAGTAGAACTAGAGCACGTAACGTCTAGTTATTCGTCCACCCGTAATGCGCCTCGAGCATAAACTTTAACCCCTGCGAGACCTTTCTCCGTTTCTTTCTAACCATGGTAAATGCAATATCGTATGCCATATTTTATGCATGTTTAATCTATTTGTTTTCTTGTATGATGTACTGTTTGTTTCCTAATTTGAATGGATGGATGTATGTATGTTTGCACTCGCATAGAGAACGATCCGGTTGAAGATCCCGAAGAACTCGCAGGAGAAGCCCCTGAGCAGCAGTCGGTTGGTGGAGGCAAGTGTCCCTTGACCTATCTCTGTCCTATTCATTCTTTAATTCACCTCCCGCATTACACATTTATGCCTAAGGATTGACTAGCTTTTGTTATCCATGTCCTTGTTTACCTACTTGGGTCGGATTATTATTGGTTAGCTTTATGCTATTGCTTAACATTAATCAATTAACATGATGAGAATTACTTATGATACGTTGTTTTCCCCTCTTTTATTATGATGTTATACTTGTGACCTTCAAGGGGGCTCGAGCGGTTTCTCGGGTGCCTCTCCGTAAGGACCTGTTCGTTGGATGACCGCCCGGGAAAACAGTGCAACCATGAGGGTGGAGTGGGACGCCCTTAGCTGAGTAATTAGAGGAACCGGGGTGTAGTTCGCTTAGCCGTCGTGCCGTCAATGGGGCTCGGTGTATGCGGCTCGCTCTGCCAAGGTTGATTTGTCCTTTGGGGAGGAGTGCGGTACATTTAGGAAACCTAACGGGCGGCTACAGCCTCGGGGAATCTTTGTAAAGGCTACATAGTGATGCCCTGCTGGACCACCTAGGTAGTGGTCAATGGGGAGTAGCTCTCTCCGGGCAGAAAGGGAATCACGGCTTGTGGGTAAAGTGCACAACCTCTGCAGAGTGTTATGAAACTGATATATCAGCCATGCTCGTGGTTATGAGCAGCCAAGGGAGCTCCAGTGATTAGTGGTACTTGATCAGAGATGTTTGGATTACAGGTGATGATGAGACTGATGGTTTTTGGTATTGACTCTGGTAATGGTAAGTGGTACTCTTTCCGTTTGGAAAGGAGTACGTTTGGGTTAATAACGTGGGTTAACTCTAAAACTTGGCTTTCTCTACTAGTAATAACAAATCTGACCAACTAAAAGCAACTGCTTGACTTACCCCCATATAAAGCTAGCCCACTACAGCCAAACATGACACTTGCTGAGTATGTTGATGTGTACTCACCCTTGCTCTACACACCAACCCCCCCCCCCCCCCCCCAGGTTGTCCGCATTGCAACCACTGCTCAGGAGAAGATGAAGCCGTGGAAGGAGATTTCCAGGAGTTCCAAGACTACGACGAGTTCTAGGTGTGGGTTAGCGGCAACCCCCAGTCGGCTGCCTGTGAAGGCCACAGTTATCTACGTTTCGTTTTCGCACTTTGATTATTGTAAAGACTATGTGGATGTCTCAGACATATGATGTAATCGACTATTATTTCCCTTTTTAATACTATTTGAGCACTGTGTGATGATGTCCACGTTATGTAACTGCTGTGTACGTGAATTGCTGATCCTGGCACGTACATGGTTCGCATTTAGTTTGCCTTCTAAAACCGGGTGTGACACCCGCAACGTGCCAACCCCAAGCAGACTGATGACGCCAGCACCCTCGCAAAGGACTTGTTAGGCGTTAGCCTCGTACCTAAGATAACGGTGCAGTCCGTCCCCGACACGACTTCGCCACCGTCCATCGACCAAAAGGTACCATCCGTTTTCCACCCTGTTCCCTTTAGATTCAGTTTCGATCCACCAAGCGACCCTGCTTCGGTGAGCGCTTTCGTTAGGGCATATCCTGACCTTCCGGGGTACCATATGTGGTCAACTTGGGACCGACTAACGGCTGTCTCAACCTCTGGACCTACGGGTTCCGAGGGAGAGGACGACCCCGACGTTAATTGGGATTTCTCCGGGCTCCGTGATCCCCGTGCTATGTGCGACTTCATGTCCGCGTGTGGCCACAGCCTCTCCGGCTGCTCTGATGATGGTCACAACCTTGATGACAAGGGTTGCGACCCAACTTGCGAGTGTTTCCACATCGATCAGGAGGATCACGGCGGAGAAAATCACCTTGGTATGCCAGGAAGTGACGGCACCCTTGCACCTGCGTCTCGCGTTGAGATCCCGCGGGAGCTAGCTGTGTTCCAAGTCCCTACGGGGGGTCAGGACACACAACTTGAACAACTCCGCGAGATGCAGGCCAAGCTCGACGAAGAAGCAGGGCGACTTGTGTAGCTCTAGCAAAACATCGAGCAGGAATGGGTAGGCCGAGCGCTTGCTGAAGGAGCGCGTCATCGGGCCCAGGACATCCAGCGCCGCATTGTTGACGATGCCAGGGCGATGCCGCCCCCGGCCTTCAACGGGGCCGGCCAGAGCCTAGCCACAGCAGCAATGTTGCTTCAGACGATGCCGGAGCCATCCACCACCGAAGGGCGACGTATCCAGGGCGAGCTCAAGGGCCTCCTGGAGGACGCCACTCTCCGACAAGCCGAGAGCTCTGCCTCCCGGAGGCGAGGTGACCCCTTGGAGCATCACGCAACGCCCTCCCGACACATGCGGGAGGCCTCGGTCCACACTGAGCGCACACGGGATGGGACGCCTGCGGCCCTGGACCGTCTCGACGACAATCAACGCCACCGCGACCGTCGAGCCCGCCTCGAGGAAAAGGTGCACCGAGGCTACCATCCTAGGCGCGGGGGATGCTATGACAGTGAGGAAGATCGGAGTCCCTCGCCTGAGCCACCAGGTCCGCGAGTCTTCAGCCGCTCCATACGACGAGCGCCATTCTCGGACCGGTTCCGAGCCCCGACTACCATCACCAAGTACTCGGGGGAGACAAAGCCAGAGTTGTGGCTTGCGGACTACCGGTTGGCATGCCAGTTACGAGGGGCGGACGACGACAACCTCATCATCCGCAACCTCCCCCTTTTCCTCTCCGACGCTGCCCGGGCCTGGCTGGAGCACCTGCCTTCTGCGCAGATCTCTGGCTGGGACGACCTAGTCAAGGCTTTCGCTGGGAATTTCCAGGGTACATATGTGCGCCCTGGGAACTCATGGGATCTCCAAAGTTGCCGCCAGTAGCCCGGGGAATCCCTGCGAGACTACATCCGGCGGTTTTCCAAGCAACGCACCGAGCTGCCCAACATCACCGACTCGGACGTCATCGGGGCATTCCTCGCTAGCACCACTTGCTGAGACCTGGTGAGTAAACTGGGACACAAGACTCCCACAAAGGCAAGCGAGTTGATGGACATTGCCACCAAGTTCGCCTCTGGTCAGGAGGCAGTCGAAGCCATCTTCCAGAAGGACAAGCAGCCTCAGGGAGGGCAGAAGGAAGATGCCCCCGAGGCATCCGCCCAGCGTGGCACGAAGAAGAAGGCCAAAAAGAAGGCGCAAGCGAAGCGCAACGCCGTCGACACGGATCTCGTCGCTGCTGCTGAGCACAGGAACCCTCGAAAGCCTCCCGGGGGGGGCAACGCGTTCGACAAGATGCTCAAGGAGTCGTGCCCCTATCACCGGGGTCCCGTCAAGCACACCCTCGAGGAGTGCGACATGCTCTGGCGTTACTTCAACAAGGCCGGACCCTCGGCAGAAGGTGGCAAAGACCAAGGCAACAACCAGGGGGGCGACTAGGAAGAGGAGTTCCCAGAGGTCCACAACTGCTTCATGATCTACGGCGGACAGGTGGCGAACGCCTCAGCTCGGCACCGCAAGCAGGAGCGCCGGGAGGTCTGCTCGGTGAAGGTAGTGGCGCCAGTCTACCTAGACTGGTCCAACAAGCCCATCACCTTCGACCAAGGCGACCACCCTGACTTTGTGCCGAGCCTAGGAAGGTACCCGCTCGTCGTCGACCCGATCATCGGCAACGTTAGGCTCTCCAAGGTCCTCATGGACGGAGGCAGCAGCCTCAACATTATCTATGCCGAGACCCTGGAGCTCTTGGGGGTTGATCGGTCCGAGATCCGGGCTGGTGCAGCACCCTTCCACGGGATTGCACCCGGAAAGCATATCCTACCCCTCGGACAGGTTGACTTGCCCGTCTACTTCGGAACTCCCTCCAACTTCCGAAAGGAAACCCTCACCTTCGAGGTAGTTGGGTTCCGAGGGACCTATCATGCGGTGCTAGGGAGACCATGCTACGCCAAGTTCTTGGCCATCCCCAACTACACCTACCTCAAGCTCAAGATGCCTGGCCCCAAGGGAGTCATCACCGTCGGGCCCACGTACCGCCACGCTTACGAGTGCGACGTGGAATGCGTGGAGTACGCCGAGGCCCTCGCCGAGTCCGAAGCCCTCATCGCCGAAATGGATTGCCTCTCCAAGGAGGCGCCCGACGTGAAGCGGCACGCCGGCAACTTCGAGCCGGCTGAGGCGGTCAAGTCCGTCTCTCTCGACCCCAGCAACGACGCCAGCAGGAAAGTCAGGATTGGCTCCGAGCTTGACCCCAAATAGGAAGCAGTGCTCGTCGACTTTCTCCGCGCGAACGCTGAAGTTTTTGCGTGGAGTCCCTCGGACATGCCGGGCATACCGAGGGATGTCGCCGAGCACTCACTGGACATCCGAGCTGGGGCCCGATCCGTGAAGCAGCACCTGCGCCGTTTTAATGAAGAAAAGCACAGAGCCATAGGCAAGGAGGTCCACAAGCTGATGGTTGCAGGGTTCATCAAAGAGGTATTCCATCCCGAATGGTTAGCTAACCTTGTGCTTGTAAAGAAAAAGGTGGGAAATGGAGGATGTGCGTAGACTACACTGGTTCAAACAAAGCATGTCCGAAGGTTCCCTACCCTCTGCCCCGCATCGATCAAATTGTGGACTCCACTGCTAGGTGCAAAACCCTATCATTCCTCGACGCCTATTCAGGATATCACCAAATCAAGATGAAAGAGTCCGACCAGCTCACGACTTCTTTTATCACACCTTTTGGCATGTATTGTTATACTACAATGCCATTTGGCTTGAGGAATGCAGGTGCCACCTACCAGAGGTGCATGAACCATGTGTTCGGAGAACACATCGGCAGGACGGTCGAGGCTTACGTCGATGACATTGTTGTCAAAACAAGGAAGGCCTCCGACCTCCTCTCCAACCTTGAGGTAACATTCAGTTGCCTGAAAGCGAAGAGCGTAAAACTCAATCCTGAGAAGTGTGTCTTCGGAGTCCCCCGAGGCATGCTCTTAGGGTTCATCGTCTCCGAACGAGGCATCGAAGCCAACCCGGAGAAAATCACGGCCATCACCAACATGGGGCCAATCAAGGATTTGAAAGGAGTACAAAGGGTCATGGGATGCCTTGCGGCTCTGAGTCGCTTCATCTCGCGCCTCGGCGAGAAAGGATTGCCCCTGTACCGCCTCTTAAGGAAGGCCGAGCGCATCACTTGGACCCCCGAGGCCGAAGAAGCTCTCAGAAACTTAAAGGCGCTTCTTACTAATGCGCCCATCTTGGTGCCCCCTGCTGCGGGAGAGGCCCTCTTGATTTACGTAGCTGCAACCACTCAGGTGGTCAGCGCCGCGATCTTAGTCGAGAGGCAAGAAGAAGGGCATGCACTGCTCGTCCAGAGGCTAGTCTACTTCATCAGCGAAGTGCTATCCGAGACCAAAGTCCACTACCCGCAAATCCAGAAGCTGCTCTACGCAGTGATTCTGACACAGCGGAAGCTGCGACACTACTTCGAGTCTCATCCGGTTACTATGGTGTCATCTTTCCCCCTGGGAGAGATAATCCAGAGCTGAGAGGCCTCGGGTAGGATAGCAAAATGGGCAGTGGAATTCATGGGTGAAACACTTTCATTTGCCCCTCGAAAGGCCATAAAATCCCAAGTCCTGGCCGACTTCCTGGCTGAATGGACTGACACCCAGTTACCGACGGCCCCGATACAGCCCGAACTTTGGACCATGTACTTCGACGGGTCGCTGATGAAAACTGGAGCAGGCACGGGCTTGCTCTTCATCTCACCCCTCGGGAAGCATGTGCGCTACGTACTGCGCCTCCATTTTCCGGCGTCAAACAACGTGGCCGAGTATGAGGCCTTAGTTAATGGCCTACGCATCGCCGTCGAGCTAGGGGTTCGGCGCCTCGACGCTCGTGGTGACTCAAAGCTCGTCATTGACCAGGTCATGAAGAACTCCCACTGCCGCGACCAAAAAATGGAGGCCTACTGCGACGAAGTTCGGCGCTTGGAAGACAAGTTCTACGGGCTGGAACTCAACCATGTTGCTCGACGGTACAACGAAACCGCAGATGAGCTGGCGAAAATAGCCTCGGGGCGAACGACGGTTCCCCCGGACGTCTTCTCCAAGGATATTTATCAACCATCCGTCAAACTCGATGACGCGCCCGAGCCCGGGGAAGCCTCGGCCCAGCCCGAGGTACCCTCGGCCGCCGAGGGTGAGGCCCTGCGTATCGAGGTGGAGCAGAATGGGGTCACACCGGTCCCGAACTGGCAGACCCCGTACCTAGAATATCTCCTCCGAGGAGAACTGCCCCTCGACAAGGCCGAAGCTCGACGATTGGCTCGGCGCGCCAAGTCGTTCGTTTTGCTGGGTGATGAAAAAGAGTTATACCATCACAGCCCCTCGGGCATCCTCCAGCGATGCATATCCATTGCCCAAGGACAAGAGCTATTACAAGAAATACACTCGGGGGCTTGTGGTCACCATGCAGCACCTCGAGCCCTCGTGGGAAACGCTTTCCGACAAGGTTTCTACTGGCCGACCGCAATGGCCGACGCCACTAGGATTGTATACTCCTGCCGAGGGTGTCAATTCTACACGAAACAGACGCACATGCCCGCTCAAGCCCTACAGACAATACCCATCACTTGGCCATTTGCCGTGTGGGGTCTGGACCTCGTTGGTCCCTTGCAGAAGGCACCCGAGGGCTTCACGCACCTGCTGGTCGCCATCGACAAGTTCTCCAAGTGGATCGAGGTCCGACCCTTAACCAGCATCAGGTCCGAGCAGGCGGTGGCGTTCTTCACAAATATCATCCATCGCTTTGGGGTCCTAAACACAATCATCACCGACAATAGCACGCAGTTCACTGGGAAAAAGTTCCTGGACTTCTGCGACGACCACCACATCCGTGTGGACTGGGCCGCCGTAGCGCACCCAATGACAAATGGGCAGGTGGAATGCGCTAACGGTATGATTTTGCAGGGACTAAAGCCGAGGATCTACAATGACCTCAACAAGTTTGGCAAGCGGTGGATAAAAGAACTATCCTCGGTGGTTTGGAGTCAGAGGACGACGCCAAGCTGGGCCACGGGTTTCTCGTCGTTCTTTCTAGTCTATGGGGATGAGGCCATCCTACCCACGGACTTAGAATACGGTTCCCCAAGGACAAAAGCTTACAACAACCAAAGCAACCAGACCAGCCGAGAGGATTCATTGGACCAGCTGGAAGAGGCTCGGGACGTGGCTTTACTACACTCGGCACGGTATCAGCAGTTCCTACGACGCTACCACGCCCGAAGGGTTCGGCCCCAAGACTTCCAAGTGGGAGACTTGATACTTCGGCTGCGACAAGACGCCTGAGGGCGCCACAAGCTTACTCCTCCCTGGGAAGGGCCCTTCAACATCGCCAAGATTTTGAAGCCCGGGACATATACAAGCTGGCCAACGATCAAGGCGAGGTCTACAACAACGCTTGGAACATCGAATAGCTACGTCGCTTTTACCCTAAAATGTTTCAAGTCGTTCATATATCTCGCTTTCTTTACATGCATAAATAAAGTCTAACCATCAAGGAAGGATCAGCCTTGCCTCGGCAAAGCCCGACCCTCCCTCGGGGGCCAGAAGGGGGGAACCCCCTCTGCGTCAAAATTTTTCCTCGGAAAAGTCTTTTGCCGGAACGTCTTTCGTGCATTTCGACTGCGCCGATAACAGAATCCTAAAGATGAGCAAGAGAGACCTTGAGCGGCAAGGCCGACCGAGCCGAGGGACTCCTACGCCTCCGGGATATGGATAACTCACTCATCACCTTCCGTGAAGGGTAGCTCACGCTCGGATAAGCGATTCTGCTACCGAACAAGTCCTAACGCTCGAAAACTTCTCTGCCAAAACGACTTTTCGTGCTTTTCGACTATATCGATAACGGAATCCTAAAAACGATGAGAGAACACGTAAGCGGCAAGGCCGACCGAGTCGAGGGACTCCTACGCCTCCGGGATACGGATACCTCACTCATCACCTTCCGCGAAAAGTAACTCACGCTCGGATAAGCGATTCTGCTATCGAACAAGTCCTAACGCACGAAACAAGAGGAAAGAAAACGCGACTTTATAATCCGACAATCAAAATGTTTAGGCCTCAGCGGCCGCGAAAAACATACGCATACTTCAAGCAAACTATTCCTGCAGGCTCAGACATCGGCAGGGGGAGGAGCAGCACGCTCGGCGTCATTTCCACCCTCGGCAGAATCTGGCCCGACCTCAGACGGCGACTCAGGCGGAAGGACCTCCACCTCGAAGGAGGAAGCCAGCGCCGCACTTGGGCCCTCAACGGCCGCGTCAAGCCTTTGGACCTCGGCTAAGGCAGCCTCCTCTTCGTCGGCGCCCCGCGGAGTCTGTTGCGCACATGGCAGCCCAAGGCCCGGGCAAGATCCACCGAAGGCTTCGCCCGAACCCGCCGCAGAATTCAAACTCAAAGGTGAAACGGTCTTTCTGTTCCTTGAACGGCTCGAGCACGCGCACCAGACGCCCCGCGAATCGCCCGTCCCGTCGCATTAACTTCTTGGCAAGGCAAGTGACACCTCCGGTAGGCGAAGCGGGCGCCGTTTCGTCTCCGTCATGATGACCGCGTCATAAAAGGTGCGCCACATCATTTAAATTTATATCCTTTTCCTTCTCCTCTCTCTCTCTCTCTCTTGCCACAGGGACCGGGAAAGGGGATATTGTGAAAAGGATCCTTCTCGACAAAGGAAACAGGCCCTGAGCCCTCCTACTGATCAGGGGTTCGAAGGTTGTGCCCTCCAGGGTTCGGTAACTGCCCCAGAGCACTCGGGCTCTGAGCCCTTTACTGATCAGGGGTTTGAAGGCTGGCCCCTCGGAAGGGTTCGATAGCCGCCCCAGAGCATGCAGAGTCAGGGATGACCCTAGGTACGTCCGTTACATGGCCGAGGCTCGGGCTACACTCCCGAGGTACTCTAAGACATTTCTGAGACCAGCGGGAATGATTTGTAACGGAATCCCACCGGAGGGAGGCATCGAGCCCTCGGACCTATCGAATGGGTCTGGGTCCGGCAAATCACCTGCAGGTACTTTTGGAGCGCACCTCTGGGCCACTAGCCGACCCTTATCGAACGGGGCTCGGGCGTCCTCTCGGATCACCCGCTAGCAACTCACTGGAAACACCATGTTCGGTGCCCCCCGAGGGTAACATGGCACTTTCCCCCCTTCCGCCTCGCGGAGAGGCGACGAAGGGGCGTACAATAAAAGTCGAGACAGTCCTTGATCGTCCTCTCACTCCGACAGAGGCTCGGGGGCTGCTCTCACACCAGGCTACGGCCGAACTGTTGACCACGTCAACAAACCAGCTTGAAAACTCGGAGCCTGACCATGCACCCGGGCTACAGCCAGGCCGCATGAGGGAACAACAAGGCTAACCGAGGCATCACAGAAAGGATTAAAACCTCAGAGGAGTCAAACCACTCCTCCAAGGCCTCGGGGGCTACACCCGGCGGGTGCGCTCGCGCGCACCCACCGGAACAAAGCATAATCGAGAAGGGCCGGTCCCCTTGCAAAAAATCCGGCAGAACCTCCAAGCGAGTACCTACACTCCCTTCGAGGCTCGGGGCCTACTGTCGGGGACCGTAATTAGGGGTACCCCCAATGCTCCTTAATCCGGATGGAAAACATCTTCAGAACAAACCATAAACGACCGATAAAGCGCAGGCTTCGTCTACCAAGGGACGTGACCTCATCCGAGCCCAGCCTCGGGCAAGGACGGTAGTCCTGGATGAACTCACGCCTCGCCCGAGGGTCCCCTCAGTCAGCAGGCGCACCCTCGGCTCGCCCGAAGCCTAGCTCGGGTAGATTTTGTCGTGCAGCGACCTCGCCCAAATCGCCTTACCAACCGACCGTATCGCATGCGCATTTAAGGAGGGGATCGCCTGACACCTTATCCTGACACGCGCGCCTCAGTCGGCAAGGTCGAAGTGACCGCAGTCACTTTGCCCCTTTACTGACCGTTCTGACAGGAAAACATCACTGTTCGCCCCGCTCCGACAACTGCACCAGCCACCAGGGAAAGACTAACAACATTCGCGGCCTCCCCCGAGTTTGGCCTCGGGCGCAACAGCGAGCTCCGCCTCGCCCGACCCTAGGCATCGGCCTCAGCCTCGGCCTCGGGAGAAGGACTCCGCCTCGCCCGACCCTAGGCCCCGGCCTCAGCCTCGGCCTCGGGAGAAGGACTCCGCCTCGCCTGACCTCAGCCTCGGCCTCGGAGGAGTCGTCACCTCGCCCGACCTTATCCTCGGCCTCGGAGGAGTCGCCACCTCGCCCGACCTCGGCCTCGTATCAGTTACGCCACTAGGGGATCCGTCATTACCCTACCTCTAGCTAGCCGCCTCAGGCTACGGAGGAACAAGACCGGTGTCCCATCTAAGTTACTCTGGTAACAGGTAATGATGGTTCCCCGCGTGCGCCCATGACGTCGGCTGCTCTCAACCCCCTACGGAAGCAAGGAAACGTCTGCAGGATTCATGCCACACCGTCAGCTATGCTTCTACAGGGCTCAAGGCACTTCTCTGACAGCCACGTTATTACCTCTATAGGGCTCAAGGCACTTCTCCGACGGCCACGTTGGTACATCTACAGGGCTCAAGGCGCCTCCCCGACGACCACGTTATTACCTGTACAGGGCTAAAGGCACTTCCCTGCCAGCCACGTTAGCTCATAGCTACCACCCATTGTACAGCTGGGCATCTCCTTGTATCTATAAAAGGGGGTGTCCAGGGCCCCACGAAAGGGGGTAAGGGGGATGGGAGACAAGAGATGAACGCATGAACGCACGACGCAGACGAGCGGAGGCAGGCGGAGTAGGAGAGACGCGGTAGAGGCAGCCCCAGATGGCTCGCCTCAAGGCCAAACCCTCTCCTTCTCTCTCTCTCTCTCACTCATTCTCGCTCTCCCGCAACGCTTGTAACCCCTACTGCAAGCATCCCCCCGGTGCGAGTAATATAAGCCTCATCCCTTCGCTTGTGTTCCATCTTGCATCAACCCATCTGGACAGGGGCACGCGGCACAAAAAATCACTAGTCGGTCCAGTTGAGGGTCCCCCGGATCCGAAACGCCGACAGTTCTATTATTATTCTGGTATGGTATCTACTTATACTTAGTAATTGCTAATAAAATTTTGACCAACCTTAAAAGCAATGCTCAGCTTCAACCATACTCTTTGGTAAGCCTTACACTTCACGTGATCTCCCACTTTTGGCGAGTTCATGCACATTATTTCCCAAAACTTGTTGAGCTATGAACGTATGTGAGCTCACCCTTGCTGTCTCACACCCCCACAGGTCAAGAACAGGTACCACAGGATGAGGCGCATAGAGGATGCTGCGATGTGTTCGTGAGAGGTCTAGGCCATCGTCTCCCAGTCAACTTTGGGTTGCTGGATCATTGTCTTCATATGATGTAATTATTTATTTATTTTGTACAGAACTCCTGTTATGTAGTAAAGATGTCCTGTGTCATGATTTATCATATGTGTGAGACTTGGTCCTAGCACACTTGGTGATTATATTCGTGCCCGGGTCTTGGTGCCCCGAAACCCAGGTGTGACAGTTGAACAACCTTATAGCCTTCTAGAATAATTTATGTCTAACGAACTAAATAAAACTGTAGGAAATGTATTCTAAACAATCTCCTTTCCGAGGATGGTCTGAAAATGTTGGCAAAAATTGAGTTACCATGTATCTTGTGGGATGTCCTGAAAGGTTGAGACTGATAAAATAAATGTTAAAAATAGATTAGCTTACTTTATGGCAAAGACATTAGGTTCGGTTCTGTTTAACTTAGTTCTAAAAGATTTGATGTCTGACTGTTTCATCTGCTTTACTAGAGCTGACAGGTAAAGCAGTAATATAAGGCTCCATCCCATGCAGCGAGCCTATTACTATTGTGTGACAGTTGTGAATGCTCATGGCTTAGCTGGTTTTCTTTGGTTAGAGATGGATTTCGTATTAAGATATAGTTGTAGGCTTCTCGGTGTTAAGACGAATTGCCAACTTTGTTCGGGTATATTTCTACATTGGCTTCTTTTCCTTTTCTTCTTGTGTGGTGAGATGGCTCAAATGAGATGGGTTAGTGTGTTCATGTTGTCTATCCAGGTAGGTTACAATAGCTAATGAGTCTGCGTGGTTTGATCACTCAAGAAAAATTAACAAAAAATTGACGTGTCCGAACGAATTAGTTTTAGGGGAAATTTGCCATGTATTATTTTTAGAAATATTTTTTAAATAGTTAATAGTAAAAAACCAGTTGTACATGAGTATGACTATGTGAGCAAGTTCGCTCCAATCATCTGCATCACCATGTTATTCCATCATCATTTCGACATATCAAATTTATGCGGGGGGTTTGTTGAACGCTGCATTTGGTGGAATAAAGAATTGTGAAAGATGGTAAGGATAAACTCGATCATCATCTTCCACCAGTGCTTGCTGATCTATTGTGCTTCATCATCAGGGGGCCCTAGCTATTCTCACTTTCTCAGAGAAATCGTAGGTGCAGGCGTGCAACCACATGTCTGAATTGAAGGTGCACAGATAGCAAAATTCCTAAATAAGTTTTTGTCTGAATTTATGGGAGCTCTGTCAGGCAGTGCTTTGTATAGAAAGGATTCTGTCATAATTAATGAAGTGATTACTATGATTTGTGGTCTATGAGCTTAAAGAACTACTCATATTCACTTTACATAATAGTACTATTATATATGGTTTATCTTCGTCCCTGATTGGATCCACTTCCATTTAGGTGGAATACTATTGTATTTGGTTTGGAATTCGAATGTTTCACACCTTTATGAAGTCTATGTACAAATTTATTTTAAATTCATGGGCATGAGAGAAGGAACATGATTTTATACAGGGATGCTCCTTCATTACGGAAGACCATGCAGAACCTGTCAATCCCATTGCCACATCAGCTGATATTACTACTTCTATGGATATGCGTCTAGTGATGAATAAGATCAAGGTGAAGTGATGCTACCATTAGATGATCAATCATTGAGTAGCCATCTATGTAGAGCAAAGTTGGAAATGTATCAAATCCTTCAAATAGACAGCGATTCATTATCAACCTCATGCACTTCTGGCATTTAGGTAATTCTGACAGACTAACATCTCTGGTATACTTTGTATATGCCTGAAGGAGAATGATCCACCAAAATCCAGTGTTGATTGCGTTCTCACTAAAACCCGATAGGGCGCTTTCTATTCTAGTTACATATAAGAATGCCCCCATCTGCTCCAACAACTCCCCCCTTTTCTTAGTCACAGGGGAAAATCCGCTCTGAGGGCTCGTTCGGTTAGGGGTGAATTGTCCCCTCCAATCCACCTCCATCCACTTCAAACCGAACAAGCCATGAAGGTGAGCTCTAATCTTCACCCTTCGCTAAGTTGTGGTATTAACTGAGAAATTAATCCCTTTTGAGTTTAATTAGCATATAACAATGTGTATTATGTACTATAACTATTGTACAATTTTTTTGAACTCCAAAAAAATGATAATATAAAAGTTAAATAGCTCAGTTAAAATATAAATGGGGAATGTTAAGAAAAATGAAAAGGAGGAGATATTTAAAAATGAATAGAAAGTATAAATAGATGTAGAAAAGGAATGGTTGAAATCATCCTAATCCATGCATTATATGTGTGCCTGGCTGCAGTCCTCCGTACGAGTTACAAGAGTGCGGGTGTCTCTCGATCCGAATTTGTTTCTTTAAACATTTTGTAAAATGATTTTTCAGTAAAGATAGTCGAGATAAAGCCACTAGAAGCTGACCGGGTGTTTAGTTCTTCCGACTAAAGTTTACTTCACCTTACATCAGATGTTTAAATATCAATTATGAATAATAAATATAAGCTTAAATATGTTCAACAAATTCGTCTCACCTTTTAGCCTTTATCTATATAATTAGTTTTTATAATTAGGCTATATTTAATACTCGTAATTAGTATTTAAACAAGACTAAACTTTAGCTAGATGTAACCACCTCTACTGACTCTAAGAAATGTGTTTTGGGAGTTCTGTCACTTGTATCAAAGGATAGGAATCCCTACCTCCAGTTGATGATCAGCACTATAGCACTATACCCATCACAAGGTGGGAAAGTGGTCAAGTGACGCAGATGACGCGAGCAGCACAACAAAGCTGCTATCGCTCGAGTAGTGCATGTGGGTACCGTCGGGGCGGGTGGTACTTCCCTTCCAGGAGTACAGTACGAGTAGTATAGTACAGTAACCGTTCAATCGGGCCGCCAAACAAACACCTTATCTTGAGCAGTGATATTCATAAATTCATCTTATTTCATTATTTTAAACTCTACTCTATATAAAAGTTATAGCCTTAACCATATATACGGTCATATACACGATGTACAGAGTCGAACATCACACAGGATCTTACGTATATTTAGCTATAGCTTCAAACAAACAGAGGCGCAGAGGATCTGCTGCAATGGCTACTGTTAGAGAATCTACTACATATGGAAGGACCTGAGCCTGGCAACCCTGTGCCGGTTGGCCATTACTATTATAGATAGAGGGAATTAGGGAGAGGAGTCTGGATCTGATTGATCCTGTATATTATTAGCTTCCATAGGCATAGGGGTTTCCTTTTACCTCTCTTCCTCCTCTCCTATATATATGTACACACTCTGCCCTCATTTAATATACAATAGTTCTTCCTCAATCCTGCTCACTTACATGGTATCGGAGCCCTAGGTCTACCGACCGATCCTTTCCTTTTTTCGCTTCCGCCTCAACGCGCGCCCACCACTCGGCGCTGCCATGTCTGGCCTCCCTGCGTCGCCTCTCGACGCTGTCTCCGGCTCCGAGGTGCTTCAGCACCCCAACATCGCCGCCGACACTTCCTCAGGCGCCGATGTAACACCCAAATTCTGAATTTGGGATTGGAAGAAGAAATCTGAGCAAAGTACCCCTTGATAAATAATTAAACTTTATAATTCATTTTTATTTTTCTAAAAGGTAAATGATCATAATAAAATAACTATGGTTAAAATAAATCATAATAAAGATTAGACATTGGAAAAATGTTCCTATCAAAACAAAGGGAGAATTTTTGAATATACCTTTAACTCTACTACACACTCAAATAATAATATATTGCTATAATGTGGTGTGTGTACTTCATGTTGAAAACATTACTTAGTTAATATAATAATAAAATAAATGAATAAATACTATGTAGTAATTGTGCATCATGAGAAAGTTTATCTTGTGCATAAATTTGAAATTTAGAATTTAAAACTTGGTTTGATTTGAAATTGAAATAGGAAAGGAAATTTTAATAAAGTTATTCTTTCCCTCCATATTTACACAATAAAGAGAATAATAAATAAATAATTTCAGTGCAGGTAATAGAATAATTAGAATTTGATTTGATGTTTGAATTCTGGAAATTAAAAACCATAATTTGAATTTAGATTGAGTTTTGATTTGGAAATAAAGCAGAAATTATAAAAGAAAAAGAAAACAAAAATGGAAAAACGCACCTGGGCCAAATCTCCTCTGCTCGGCCCATCTCACCCTCCCCGCGCCAGCCCACTAACCGGCTAGCCCAAACCCCCTCGCGTGCGCGCCGCTGGCACTGACGACCGGGCCCCACTGGGCAGCCTCCCGCGCGCGCTTGCCTGCCTTCCCCTTTTCGCTGACCCGCGGGGCCCGCTTGGCAGACCCGTCTCCTTCACGGACTCGGACTTCGCGGCGATGAAATCGCGGGCGCCGAAGCCGGGGGAAACGCGAACCGCGGCGATAAGCTCGGGTCATACACCCGTTTTGACCCTCTCCTCTGCGTATAAGTACCGGCCGCAACCTCGCTCCTCCTCAATTCCGCGTGCTCAACCGATTAGAACCCCGGCGCGTGCGATTTTGGCGCGGAGGTGTGAAATCCGCCGCCGTGACTGCCCTCACCGACAATACTAGAACCTCGGTACCTGCTTGGCACGGCAAAGCTTCGGCCGCCGTCAATTTTCCCCGCCGGTGCCCTGTGCAAGCTCAATTCGTCGCCGTGGTTTCCTCCTCCGCCGTGCGTCGCGGGCGGCTTCATTTGGCTTCCCTCCACGGTGAGTATGCACCCCATCGTGTTCGCCCGATCTTTGCGATTGCGTAGCACCCATCGGCGTAGAATTTCGGGCGCTAAATCACCGCGCCCGGAGGTCCGGCCATGGCGCCACCGCGCCTGGCGTCCACGCCGCCGATTGGGCGGTCGATGGTAGGCGGATAGGCATCCTCCGTCCGATCGCGATTCGGCGGTCAGGATTAGTTAGGCCGATACCCCTTCACCTGATTGATCCTGCGCCGTTAATGTCTGATCGGGTGGTTGTAGGCTCGCGCTGCTCAAGATCCTTTTGGGCCGTCGATCACGAATCCGGTGGTCCATAGTGCGTACCGCTTGGATAGGGTTGCAATCTAATCTGCACCGTGCGAAGGCAATCCAACGGCTCTGGATCCCCGATACCTATTCGCCTTGACGTTTATGCTAAAGAGACCCTGGCAAACATTTGAATCAACCCGCCGTCCCTCGCTACTGTGCTCTGGGTCTCGGGTTTCTTGCATTGAGACCCCTGACTTTTCCAGGATTTGGTGCGCAGTCCAGATAACAGAGAAACTAGATAATTAATATTAGAAATTGATTTTTAGTATAAAAATAAATCTTAAAACTTGTATAATTCATATTTAATTCATTTTAACTCCAAATTGAGTCATTCCAGTTGCAATAATTTTATTTTAATATTGTATATCAACTAGTAACACTGTTTAGCCATGAAACTTGAAGCGAAATTGTTCATTTGAATTAATCTGTTCTAGGTGCTTAATAACTTCAGAAATTCATAACTAAATAACTATAACTCCAAATTTAGTGATTCTTGTTCCTACGATCTCGTAGCAACGCGTAGATTATTATTATTCAGTTTGTACTTATGTTTGGTGTAATGTTAATTTTGCCTATACAATGTTTGTTTGTATTGCTACGACTAGAGCGAGGTCACGTGTCATCTGAAGAGCAAGTTGGTACCTGGAATCTCAAGTCCCAGGCAAGTTGTGCCCTTGATCACTTCTTTTTACCCACTCATGTTCTAATTAATCATAATGATCTGCATAGGTTAATTTTGATGGGACCCAATAGGTTACCCTAGTTTGTCTATCTTTATACCTTGTTTACCACTGAACTTTTTGGGTAGTACTTGCTAGTGCTTTATGTGGTTTTGGGGTATGAAGGTATATTATTTATGATCACACTTTTATTATATGTTTATTAATACTGTTCATGATAAGATCATTATGTTAATTGGAACATGGAGAACCACCCGGGAAAATAGTGCTACCACAAGGGAGGAATGGGACCCCTTGGCTGATTAATTAGGAAAGCTAGTGGAAGACTACCTTACCCGAAAGGGGCAAGGGCAGTAGGGGAGTGGTCAGTGTAGGGAGGCCCTCGGGAGGATTTTGCTGCGATGGCGGTCCTGCAAGGGATTCCTGCATTGGAACTTCCTATAAACTGTAGCGGGTTTTCGGAAGCTAGTGGAACTTTGTAAAGGCCTCGTAGTGGATCCCTAGCCATTCACCTCGGTAGTGTCTAAGGGCCTTGCAAACCCTGGCGACATGGGATACACGACTTGTGGGTAAAGATGCGCAACCTCTGCAGAGTGTAAAACTAGTATACTAGCCGTGCTCACGGTCATGAGCGGCTCGGACCCTCACATGATTAAATTATGGAACTTAAACTCAATTTGTCATATGCATTGCATCGCAGGTGAAGTTGTTACTTTTGTTCTACTATTTAACTGGGTTGGTATTGACTTATACTTAGTAACTGCTAATAAAATTTTGACCAACTTTAAAAGCAATGCTCAGCTCTAACCATCTTCTTTGATAAGCCTTACACTTCACGTGAGCTCCCACCTTTGGCGAGTTCATGCACATTATTCCCCACAACTTGTTGAGCGATGAACTTATGTGAGCTCACTCTTGCTGTCTCACACACCCCACAGGTCAAGAACAGGTACCGCAGGATGAGGCGCATGGAGGATGCTACGATGTGTTCGTGAGAGGTCTAGGCCGTCGTCTCCCAGTCAACTTTGGGTTGCTGGACCGTTGTCTCCTTATAATGTAATTATTTATTTTGTATAGAACTCATGTTATATATAAAGATGTGACATTCGATCATGTGCCATGATTCATCATATGTGTGAGACTTGGTCCCAGCACACCTGGTGATTATGTTCGCGCCCGGGTTTTGGACCCCTAAAATCCGGGTGTGACAGAAGTGGTATCAGAGGAATGTTGACTGTAGGACGAAACCTAGATAGAACTGGACAACCTTCATTTACTTACCTTTGCTACTCTGATTCTTTCTAAACTCTTCTTAATCTTTTCTCATCTATTTCCGCTTTACTCTGATTATTCTTATCTTTTCTTTCCAAAGACAAATGTGGATTTCACACTTTGAAATCCTGTGCCTAAAGTGACCTTTAGGAATAGGAGACCTAATCCTAGGAACAAAAACAAAACTATTTTTATAAGTGTCTATGTATTTGAATGTTTGTTCTTATGATATCTGTCTGGTTTGGATCTTTGTTTGAGTGTGATGGGTTGTGGAGTAATGTCCACAATTACATCTGCATATACATCTAGGCATAAAGGATAGCATTTGTAAGATAACTAGACAATCTAGATTATCCCCTTAGAAAATATATGTATATATAGTATTCCGTATCTATCTCATCTTGACATATTCTATCTTACCTTTGGACATTCACCTCGTACAACTAATTACCCTAGACTTGACATAGAATATCTGGCCCAGCCCTGCCAAAGAAGTTTCAGTACATAACCAACTATTAGCTTATTCATTCTGTCTACTAAATGATTCCCTTGCAAAGCTATCTTACCATATGCTTCTAACTTAGATGGTCAATACCAGGCGGGGTGGTGGAATTGATTTACCTGCTAATCGACACACTCGGTGGATATATCGACAACCCCAACCACAGCCAGCAGAGATGAATCCTCCCAATCCCCCACCAGGCGGAGTCGATCCACTAATTGCAGCTCAAATGAGGATGATGCAGCAAATGGCTGACACTATGGCAGATATGCGCACCCAAATGCAGCAAGAACGCCAAGAAATGCACCAGGAAAGAGAGGATGCACGACGGGAAATGCGCCAAGAGCGGGAAGAGATACGCCAGGAGAGAAGGGTACAACAACAGCAGCTGCAACAACAACTTCAACAACAGCAGCAACAACAACAAGTGCCATTGCCTCCACCTCCACCACCAGTTCCACCCCGAGATAAGCACCGGGAATTCATGAGCCACAAACCACCAACCTTCTCCAACTCCGCAGATCCGCTGCAAGCAGATGACTGGTTAAAGTCCATAGAGAAGATGCTCAACATAGCTCAGTGCTCGGATAGAGAGAAAGTACTCTATGCATCAGGTCGTCTTGCTGGTCCCGCTGCAGATTGGTGGGATGCGTACTGCGCTGCTCATGCTGCTGTCGATACAATTACCTGGGCAGAATTCTCCACACAATTCAGGAATTACCATATTCCCGCTGGACTCATGAAGATTAAGAGAAAGGAGTTTCTCTCCCTCAAGCAAGGAAGTATGTCCGTGAGTGAATATAGAGACAAATTCATCCAGTTATCTCGATATGCTCCTAGAGATGTTGAGGATGATGAGCAAAAGCAGGAGCTTTTTCTGGACGGTTTGATTGGACCCTTGCAATATCAACTGGTATCGCACACATTCCCATCCTTCCAAAGGCTACTTGATAAAGCTATTGCTGTAGAGAACAAGAGGAGTATATTTGGAGAGAAAAGAAAGGCTGTCAACCAAGGGCAGGCTGGAAGTAGTTCCCGTCCTCGCTATACTACCACTCCAAGTACACCAGCTAGTGGCAGTTCTGGACAGCAAACTCAACAGGCACCAACTGCTCCTCCAAAAGCAAGCACCCCAGCAGGACCCGTTGCTCCTAACACAACCGCCAACAGGGCATGCTTCAAGTGTGGACAACCGGGACACTACGCCAACTACTGTCCCAACAGAGCTGCCTACACTACACCGGCTCCGATGAAGCAAGGACAAGCCTCGGCAGGAAAGGGTCAGCCCCTATCTATCAACCGGGGATATGCCCATCATGCAGAAGTAGAAGCTGAACCCAGTGAACTTGAAATTCAAGAAGAAGAGCCAGTTGAAGATGAAGTAGTCGGTGAAGAAGTCAACGAGCAACAAGAATAGAGAGATAAACATAGATATAGATACATATATATATATATATATACATATATTTTTACTATTTGTAAGACCTAAATATTAGCTTAGCTATTAGTTAGTATTATTACTATTTTAGTGATAATAGTAAGGTCTATTAAACCTATGTTTTGTTAAAGGATTATGCATCATGCCGAGAATTCTTTGTTTGTGCATACGTTTTGAGAACAATATGAGTAGACATCCCTTTTATTACTAATCTCGAGGACGAGGTTATTTTTAAGGGGGGTAGGATTTGTAACACCCAAATTCTGAATTTGGGATTGGAAGAAGAAATCTGAGCAAAGTACCCCTTGATAAATAATTAAACTTTATAATTCATTTTTATTTTTTTAAAAGGTAAATGATCATAATAAAATAACTATGGTTAAAATAAATCATAATAAAGATTAGACATTGGAAAAATGTTCCTATCAAAACAAAGGGAGAATTTTTGAATATACCTTTAACTCTACTACACACTCAAATAATAATATATTGCTATAATGTGGTGTGTGTACTTCATGTTGAAAACATTACTTAGTTAATATAATAATAAAATAAATGAAGAAATACTATGTAGTAATTGTGCATCATGAGAAAGTTTATCTTGTGCATAAATTTGAAATTTAGAATTTAAAACTTGGTTTGATTTGAAATTGAAATAGGAAAGGAAATTTTAATAAAGTTATTCTTTCCCTCCATATTTACACAATAAAGAGAATAATAAATAAATAATTTCAGTGCAGGTAATAGAATAATTAGAATTTGATTTGATGTTTGAATTCTGGAAATTAAAAACCATAATTTGAATTTAGATTGAGTTTTGATTTGGAAATAAAGCAGAAATTATAAAAGAAAAAGAAAACAAAAATGGAAAAACGCACCTGGGCCAAATCTCCTCTGCTCGGCCCATCTCACCCTCCCCGCGCCAGCCCACTAACCGGCTAGCCCAAACCCCCTCGCGTGCGCGCCGCTGGCACTGACGACCGGGCCCCACTGGGCAGCCTCCCGCGCGCGCTTGCCTGCCTTCCCCTTTTCGCTGACCCGCAGGGCCCGCTTGGCAGACCCGTCTCCTTCACGGACTCGGACTTCGCAGCGATGAAATCGCGGGCGCCGAAGCCGGGGGAAACGCGAACCGCGGCGATAAGCTCGGGTCATACACCCGTTTTGACCCTCTCCTCTGCGTATAAGTACCGGCCGCAACCTCGCTCCTCCTCAATTCCGCGTGCTCAACCGATTAGAACCCGGCGCGTGCGATTTTGGCGCGGAGGTGTGAAATCCGCCGCCGTGACTGCCCTCACCAACAATACTAGAACCTCGGTACCTGCTTGGCACGGCAAAGCTTCGGCCGCCGTCAATTTTCCCCGCCGGTGCCCTGTGCAAGCTCAATTCGTCGCCGTGGTTTCCTCCTCCGCCGTGCGTCGCGGGCGGCTTCATTTGGCTTCCCTCCTCGGTGAGTATGCACCCCATCGTGTTCGCCCGATCTTTGCGATTGCGTAGCACCCATCGGCGTAGAATTTCGGGCGCTAAATCACCGCGCCCGGAGGTCCGGCCATGGCGCCACCGCGCCTGGCGTCCGCGCCGCCGGTTGGGCGGTCGATGGTAGGCGGATAGGCATCCTCCGTCCGATCGCGATTCGGCGGTCAGGATTAGTTAGGCCGATACCCCTTCACCTGATTGATCCTGCGCCGTTAATGTCTGATCGGGTGGTTGTAGGCTCGCGCTGCTCAAGATCCTTTTGGGCCGTCGATCACGAATCCGGTGGTCCATAGTGCGTACCGCTTGGATAGGGTTGCAATCTAATCTGCACCGTGCGAAGGCAATCCAACGGCTCTGGATCCCCGATACCTATTCGCCTTGACGTTTATGCTAAAGAGACCCTGGCAAACATTTGAATCAACCCGCCGTCCCTCGCTACTGTGCTCTGGGTCTCGGGTTTCTTGCATTGAGACCCCTGACTTTTCCAGGATTTGGCGCGCAGTCCAGATAACAGAGAAACTAGATAATTAATATTAGAAATTGATTTTTAGTATAAAAATAAATCTTAAAACTTGTATAATTCATATTTAATTTATTTTAACTCCAAATTGAGTCATTCCAGTTGCAATAATTTTATTTTAATATTGTATATCAACTAGTAACACTGTTTAGCCATGAAACTTGAAGCGAAATTGTTCATTTGAATTAATCTGTTCTAGGTGCTTAATAACTTCAGAAATTCATAACTAAATAACTATAACTCCAAATTTAGTGATTCTTGTTCCTACGATCTCGTAGCAACGCGTAGATTATTATTATTCAGTTTGTACTTATGTTTGGTGTAATGTTAATTTTGCCTATACAATGTTTGTTTGTATTGCTACGACTAGAGCGAGGTCACGTGTCATCTGAAGAGCAAGTTGGTACCTGGAATCTCAAGTCCCAGGCAAGTTGTGCCCTTGATCACTTCTTTTTACCCACTCATGTTCTAATTAATCATAATGATCTGCATAGGTTAATTTTGATGGGACCCAATAGGTTACCCTAGTTTGTCTATCTTTATACCTTGTTTACCACTGAACTTTTTGGGTAGTACTTGCTAGTGCTTTATGTGGTTTTGGGGTATGAAGGTATATTATTTATGATCACACTTTTATTATATGTTTATTAATACTGTTCATGATAAGATCATTATGTTAATTGGAACATGGAGAACCACCCGGGAAAACAGTGCTACCACAAGGGAGGAATGGGACCCCTTGGCTGATTAATTAGGAAAGCTAGTGGAAGACTACCTTACCCGAAAGGGGCAAGGGCAGTAGGGGAGTGGTCAGTGTAGGGAGGCCCTCGGGAGGATTTTGCTGCGATGGCGGTCCTGCAAGGGATTCCTGCATTGGAACTTCCTATAAACTGTAGCGGGTTTTCGGAAGCTAGTGGAACTTTGTAAAGGCCTCGTAGTGGATCCCTAGCCATTCACCTCGGTAGTGTCTAAGGGCCTTGCAAACCCTGGCGACATGGGATACACGACTTGTGGGTAAAGATGCGCAACCTCTGCAGAGTGTAAAACTAGTATACTAGCCGTGCTCACGGTCATGAGCGGCTCGGACCCTCACATGATTAAATTATGGAACTTAAACTCAATTTGTCATATGCATTGCATCGCAGGTGAAGTTGTTACTTTTGTTCTACTATTTAACTGGGTTGGTATTGACTTATACTTAGTAACTGCTAATAAAATTTTGACCAACTTTAAAAGCAATGCTCAGCTCTAACCATCTTCTTTGATAAGCCTTACACTTCACGTGAGCTCCCACCTTTGGCGAGTTCATGCACATTATTCCCCACAACTTGTTGAGCGATGAACGTATGTGAGCTCACTCTTGCTGTCTCACACACCCCACAGGTCAAGAACAGGTACCGCAGGATGAGGCGCATGGAGGATGCTGCGATGTGTTCGTGAGAGGTCTAGGCCGTCGTCTCCCAGTCAACTTTGGGTTGCTGGACCGTTGTCTCCTTATAATGTAATTATTTATTTTGTATAGAACTCATGTTATATATAAAGATGTGACATTCGATCCTGTGCCATGATTCATCATATGTGTGAGACTTGGTCCCAGCACACCTGGTGATTATGTTCGCGCCCGGGTTTTGGACCCCTAAAATCCGGGTGTGACAGAAGTGGTATCAGAGGAATGTTGACTGTAGGACGAAACCTAGATAGAACTGGACAACCTTCATTTACTTACCTTTGCTACTCTGATTCTTTCTAAACTCTTCTTAATCTTTTCTCATCTATTTCCGCTTTACTCTGATTATTCTTATCTTTTCTTTCCAAAGACAAATGTGGATTTCACACTTTGAAATCATGTGCCTAAAGTGACCTTTAGGAATAGGAGACCTAATCCTAGGAACAAAAACAAAACTATTTTTATAAGTGTCTATGTATTTGAATGTTTGTTCTTATGATATCTGTCTGGTTTGGATCTTTGTTTGAGTGTGATGGGTTGTGGAGTAATGTCCACAATTACATCTGCATATACATCTAGGCATAAAGGATAGCATTTGTAAGATAACTAGACAATCTAGATTATCCCCTTAGAAAATATATGTATATATAGTATTCCGTATCTATCTCATCTTGACATATTCTATCTTACCTTTGGACATTCACCTCGTACAACTAATTACCCTAGACTTGACATAGAATATCTGGCCCAGCCCTGCCAAAGAAGTTTCAGTACATAACCAACTATTAGCTTATTCATTCTGTCTACTAAATGATTCCCTTGCAAAGCTATCTTACCATATGCTTCTAACTTAGATGGTCAATACCAGGCGGGGTGGTGGAATTGATTTACCTGCTAATCGACACACTCGGTGGATATATCGACAACCCCAACCACAGCCAGCAGAGATGAATCCTCCCAATCCCCCACCAGGCGGAGTCGATCCACTAATTGCAGCTCAAATGAGGATGATGCAGCAAATGGCTGACACTATGGCAGATATGCGCACCCAAATGCAGCAAGAACGCCAAGAAATGCACCAGGAAAGAGAGGATGCACGACGGGAAATGCGCCAAGAGCGGGAAGAGATACGCCAGGAGAGAAGGGTACAACAACAGCAGCTGCAACAACAACTTCAACAACAGCAGCAACAACAACAAGTGCCATTGCCTCCACCTCCACCACCAGTTCCACCCCGAGATAAGCACCGGGAATTCATGAGCCACAAACCACCAACCTTCTCCAACTCCGCAGATCCGCTGCAAGCAGATGACTGGTTAAAGTCCATAGAGAAGATGCTCAACATAGCTCAGTGCTCGGATAGAGAGAAAGTACTCTATGCATCAGGTCGTCTTGCTGGTCCCGCTGCGGATTGGTGGGATGCGTACTGCGCTGCTCATGCTGCTGTCGATACAATTACCTGGGCAGAATTCTCCACACAATTCAGGAATTACCATATTCCCGCTGGACTCATGAAGATTAAGAGAAAGGAGTTTCTCTCCCTCAAGCAAGGAAGTATGTCCGTGAGTGAATATAGAGACAAATTCATCCAGTTATCTCGATATGCTCCTAGAGATGTTGAGGATGATGAGCAAAAGCAGGAGCTTTTTCTGGACGGTTTGATTGGACCCTTGCAATATCAACTGGTATCGCACACATTCCCATCCTTCCAAAGGCTACTTGATAAAGCTATTGCTGTAGAGAACAAGAGGAGTATATTTGGAGAGAAAAGAAAGGCTGTCAACCAAGGGCAGGCTGGAAGTAGTTCCCGTCCTCGCTATACTACCACTCCAAGTACACCAGCTAGTGGCAGTTCTGGACAGCAAACTCAACAGGCACCAACTGCTCCTCCAAAAGCAAGCACCCCAGCAGGACCCGTTGCTCCTAACACAACCGCCAACAGGGCATGCTTCAAGTGTGGACAACCGGGACACTACGCCAACTACTGTCCCAACAGAGCTGCCTACACTACACCGGCTCCGATGAAGCAAGGACAAGCCTCGGCAGGAAAGGGTCAGCCCCTATCTATCAACCGGGGATATGCCCATCATGCAGAAGTAGAAGCTGAACCCAGTGAACTTGAAATTCAAGAAGAAGAGCCAGTTGAAGATGAAGTAGTCGGTGAAGAAGTCCACGAGCAACAAGAATAGAGAGATAAACATAGATATAGATACATATATATATATACATATATTTTTACTATTTGTAAGACCTAAATATTAGCTTAGCTATTAGTTAGTATTATTACTATTTTAGTGATAATAGTAAGGTCTATTAAACCTATGTTTTGTTAAAGGATTATGCATCATGCCGAGAATTCTTTGTTTGTGCATACGTTTTGAGAACAATATGAGTAGACATCCCTTTTATTACTAATCTCGAGGACGAGGTTATTTTTAAGGGGGGTAGGATTTGTAACACCCAAATTCTGAATTTGGGATTGGAAGAAGAAATCTGAGCAAAGTACCCCTTGATAAATAATTAAACTTTATAATTCATTTTTATTTTTTTAAAAGGTAAATGATCATAATAAAATAACTATGGTTAAAATAAATCATAATAAAGATTAGACATTGGAAAAATGTTCCTATCAAAACAAAGGGAGAATTTTTGAATATACCTTTAACTCTACTACACACTCAAATAATAATATATTGCTATAATGTGGTGTGTGTACTTCATGTTGAAAACATTACTTAGTTAATATAATAATAAAATAAATGAAGAAATACTATGTAGTAATTGTGCATCATGAGAAAGTTTATCTTGTGCATAAATTTGAAATTTAGAATTTAAAACTTGGTTTGATTTGAAATTGAAATAGGAAAGGAAATTTTAATAAAGTTATTCTTTCCCTCCATATTTACATAATAAAGAGAATAATAAATAAATAATTTCAGTGCAGGTAATAGAATAATTAGAATTTGATTTGATGTTTGAATTCTGGAAATTAAAAACCATAATTTGAATTTAGATTGAGTTTTGATTTGGAAATAAAGCAGAAATTATAAAAGAAAAAGAAAACAAAAATGGAAAAACGCACCTGGGCCAAATCTCCTCTGCTCGGCCCATCTCACCCTCCCCGCGCCAGCCCACTAACCGGCTAGCCCAAACCCCCTCGCGTGCGCGCCGCTGGCACTGACGACCGGGCCCCACTGGGCAGCCTCCCGCACGCGCTTGCCTGCCTTCCCCTTTTCGCTGACCCGCGGGGCCCGCTTGGCAGACCCGTCTCCTTCACGGACTCGGACTTCGCGGCGATGAAATCGCGGGCGCCGAAGCCGGGGGAAACGCGAACCGCGGCGATAAGCTCGGGTCATACACCCGTTTTGACCCTCTCCTCTGCGTATAAGTACCGGCCGCAACCTCGCTCCTCCTCAATTCCGCGTGCTCAACCGATTAGAACCCGGCGCGTGCGCTTTTGGCGCGGAGGTGTGAAATCCGCCGCCGTGATTGCCCTCACCGACAATACTAGAACCTCGGTACCTGCTTGGCACGGCAAAGCTTCGGCCGCCGTCAATTTTCCCCGCCGGTGCCCTGTGCAAGCTCAATTCGTCGCCGTGGTTTCCTCCTCCGCCGTGCGTCGCGGGCGGCTTCATTTGGCTTCCCTCCTCGGTGAGTATGCACCCCATCGTGTTCGCCCGATCTTTGCGATTGCGTAGCACCCATCGGCGTAGAATTTCGGGCGCTAAATCACCGCGCCCGGAGGTCCGGCCATGGCGCCACCGCGCCTGGCGTCCGCGCCGCCGGTTGGGCGGTCGATGGTAGGCGGATAGGCATCCTCCGTCCGATCGCGATTCGGCGGTCAGGATTAGTTAGGCCGATACCCCTTCACCTGATTGATCCTGCGCCGTTAATGTCTGATCGGGTGGTTGTAGGCTCGCGCTGCTCAAGATCCTTTTGGGCCGTCGATCACGAATCCGGTGGTCCATAGTGCGTACCGCTTGGATAGGGTTGCAATCTAATCTGCACCGTGCGAAGGCAATCCAACGGCTCTGGATCCCCGATACCTATTCGCCTTGACGTTTATGCTAAAGAGACCCTGGCAAACATTTGAATCAACCCGCCGTCCCTCGCTACTGTGCTCTGGGTCTCGGGTTTCTTGCATTGAGACCCCTGACTTTTCCAGGATTTGGCGCGCAGTCCAGATAACAGAGAAACTAGATAATTAATATTAGAAATTGATTTTTAGTATAAAAATAAATCTTAAAACTTGTATAATTCATATTTAATTCATTTTAACTCCAAATTGAGTCATTCCAGTTGCAATAATTTTATTTTAATATTGTATATCAACTAGTAACACTGTTTAGCCATGAAACTTGAAGCGAAATTGTTCATTTGAATTAATCTGTTCTAGGTGCTTAATAACTTCAGAAATTCATAACTAAATAACTATAACTCCAAATTTAGTGATTCTTGTTCCTACGATCTCGTAGCAACGCGTAGATTATTATTATTCAGTTTGTACTTATGTTTGGTGTAATGTTAATTTTGCCTATACAATGTTTGTTTGTATTGCTACGACTAGAGCGAGGTCACGTGTCATCTGAAGAGCAAGTTGGTACCTGGAATCTCAAGTCCCAGGCAAGTTGTGCCCTTGATCACTTCTTTTTACCCACTCATGTTCTAATTAATCATAATGATCTGCATAGGTTAATTTTGATGGGACCCAATAGGTTACCCTAGTTTGTCTATCTTTATACCTTGTTTACCACTGAACTTTTTGGGTAGTACTTGCTAGTGCTTTATGTGGTTTTGGGGTATGAAGGTATATTATTTATGATCACACTTTTATTATATGTTTATTAATACTGTTCATGATAAGATCATTATGTTAATTGGAACATGGAGAACCACCCGGGAAAACAGTGCTACCACAAGGGAGGAATGGGACCCCTTGGCTGATTAATTAGGAAAGCTAGTGGAAGACTACCTTACCCGAAAGGGGCAAGGGCAGTAGGGGAGTGGTCAGTGTAGGGAGGCCCTCGGGAGGATTTTGCTGCGATGGCGGTCCTGCAAGGGATTCCTGCATTGGAACTTCCTATAAACTGTAGCGGGTTTTCGGAAGCTAGTGGAACTTTGTAAAGGCCTCGTAGTGGATCCCTAGCCATTCACCTCGGTAGTGTCTAAGGGCCTTGCAAACCCTGGCGACATGGGATACACGACTTGTGGGTAAAGATGCGCAACCTCTGCAGAGTGTAAAACTAGTATACTAGCCGTGCTCACGGTCATGAGCGGCTCGGACCCTCACATGATTAAATTATGGAACTTAAACTCAATTTGTCATATGCATTGCATCGCAGGTGAAGTTGTTACTTTTGTTCTACTATTTAACTGGGTTGGTATTGACTTATACTTAGTAACTGCTAATAAAATTTTGACCAACTTTAAAAGCAATGCTCAGTTCTAACCATCTTCTTTGATAAGCCTTACACTTCACGTGAGCTCCCACCTTTGGCGAGTTCATGCACATTATTCCCCACAACTTGTTGAGCGATGAACGTATGTGAGTTCACTCTTGCTGTCTCACACACCCCACAGGTCAAGAACAGGTACCGCAGGATGAGGCGCATGGAGGATGCTGCGATGTGTTCGTGAGAGGTCTAGGCCGTCGTCTCCCAGTCAACTTTGGGTTGCTGGACCGTTGTCTCCTTATAATGTAATTATTTATTTTGTATAGAACTCATGTTATATATAAAGATGTGACATTCGATCCTATGCCATGATTCATCATATGTGTGAGACTTGGTCCCAGCACACCTGGTGATTATGTTCGCGCCCGGGTTTTGGACCCCTAAAATCCGGGTGTGACAGCCGATCACCGCGCCACCAAGGAAGAGGACGAGCGCAGAGCTCTATCCGCCCGTCAGGATGCCCTTGTGCGCGCGGCTGATGCCGATCGCGAGGCCGCGCTTGCCCAGCAGGAACGCGACGCGGCTGAAGCCCGCATTCGCGCTGCCCAGGAGCGCGCCGCCAGGGAGCGCGCTGCTGCTGCTCCTCCCCAACCAGAGGAGGACACTCATTCGTCTGGCACTCACGACGACGACGACATCCCACCTGCACCTCTACATGCTGCTCTTCTCCACCACGAGGCAGCTGCGCTGCTAAACCTCCACGCCCAGGCTGTTGCAGTAACCAACATCCGGGCTCTTGTCCCTCTACTCCTTGACACCAACTCCACCTTTTACGCCCGCTGGTCCGAATCTTTTCTTCTCACCCTCACCAAATTTTCTCTGGAATGCCACGTCCTCTCCGGTTCTGTTTTTTCCGAGTCACCTGACTGGATTCGCATGAATGCCGTCGTCCACACTTGGCTTCTTGGCACCCTTTCCGATGCCCTCGCTGACATCATCTCTCAGTGTGGCGCCTCTGCCCGCACCCTCTGGCTATCTATAGAGTCCCAGTTCCTGGGAAATCGCACCACACGTGCTCTCTATGCTGACCAGGAATTCCGCTCCTTCTCCCAAGGCGATCTCCCGGTCGCCGAATACTGTCGCCGCTACAAAAAACTCGTCGAAGATCTGCATGATCTCGGCGAACCTGTTTCTGATCGGACTTTAGTCCTTAACATTGTCAGAGGCCTTAATGAGTGCTTCTAGGCTCTTGGTCTCCATCTGCGCCGCACCAATCCTCTTCCCAGTTTTCTGCAGGTCCGCGACGACCTGGCTCTTGAGGAGCTCACGATGGCAAAAGCTGCTCCGGCCGCTGCCCTCGCTGCCTTGTCCAACACCGGCGGCAACTCCACTAGTTCCCAGTCGTCCCAGCCGCGCCCACCTTCACCCAATCACCAGCAGCAGACTGGTGGGCATGGCAGTGGCGGTGGTTCTTTTCCGAACCGTGGCAAGCGGGGCAAGCGCGGCGGCCGGCCCTCCGGTGGCAACCGCGGTGGTTCCAGCCACATTTCCACTCCCCCAAGTGGCCACAACTACTACAATCCCTAGACGGGATCCATCTACATGTGGCCAGGGTCACGGCCGCCAACACCTCGTCCACCGACTTCAGTGCCGCCTGCTCCACCTCAACCGCCTCAGGCCTTTCTTGCTGGACCTCCAGGCCAGTGGGTAGGCTCCTGGGCCCCCCTCAGGCCTATGGTCCAGCCCCTAACTACACTGGCGCTGGTGCTCCTGGTGCTGCTGCACCCCCTCCTGGTTGGGATCTCCAACAACTCGCCACCAATTTCCAAACCACCACTCTTCACCATCCCCAGCAGCAAGAGTGGTTCTTCGACACAGGCGCCTCCAGTCACATGACTTCCGACGCCGGTATACTTTCCCACCTCTCCTCTTCCAATCATCTACCCTCTAACATTGTTGTTGGCAATGGCAACCTTCTTCCCGTCACTTCCACTGGCACTACTCAACTTCCTTACAATTTTCGTCTTAACAATGTCCTTGTTTCACCATCTCTCATTAAAGATTTAATTTCTGTTCGCCAATTCACCACTGACAATAACTGTTCTGTGGAATTTGACCCTCTTGGCTGCTCTGTGAAGGATCTTCCCACTCGGCGCGTGATCCTTCGGTGTGATAGCTCCGGCCCACTCTACCCACTCAGGAGCACAACATCTTCCCTGCATGCTACCACCTCCTCATTATGGCATCAACGACTTGGACATCCAGGATCTGCAGTCCTCACTCAACTAGCTCAGTCTTCTGCCATTCCTTGTACCCCGAATAAACATACCCCCTTATGTCATGCCTGCCAGCTAGGACGTCACGTTCGTTTACCTTTCCATTCTTCTTCATCACATGCCACTCGAAACTTTCAATTAATACATTGTAATCTTTGGACTTCACCAATCACCAGTGTGTCTGGTCATAAATACTATTTGGCCATTCTTGATGACTGTTCCCATTATTTGTGGACATTTCCCTTGCGCCTTAAATCTGACACCTTTTCCACCCTTACAAACTTTTTCGCTTATGTTCGCACTCAATTTGGTGTCACCGTCCAGGGTGTGCAATGTGACAATGGTCGCGAATTCGATAATCTCAACGCTCGCAATTTTTTCTCCACCCATGGAGTTCTTCTACGCATGTCTTGTCCTTACACTTCCCCGCAAAATGGTAAGGCCGAACGCATTATTCGCTCCATCAATAATGTCGTCCGCACGCTTCTCTTCCAAGTCAGCATCCCTCCCTCTTTCTGGGCTGCTACTCTTGGTACTGCCACATATCTCCTAAATATTCTTCCCACCAAGACACTTCCTTCCGGCACACCCCACTTCACCTTACTTGGCAACCACCCCTCGTACGAACACCTTCGTGTTTTCGGCTGTAAGTGCTACCCTAATCTCACCCCCACTGCCCCCCACAAACTATCTCCTCGTTCAAGCCTCTGCGTCTTCCTTGGGTATTCCCCCCACCACAAAGGATACCTCTGTCTTGATCGTCTCTCTCACCGCATCATCATCTCTCGACATGTGGTCTTCAAGGAGACCTCTTTTCCCTTTTCTGAGGATCCCTCTCCACCCACAAGCGCAGACTTTGATTTTTTGGATGACATACCTAACACGGTTTCAGTTCCATTCGAGCTGTCACCTTTCTTCTCTGCAGGTACTACCAGCAAACCGACCAGTGGCCCCTGTTCACCAGGTGTTCCGCTTATTGGGCCTGCTGCTTCAGCCGGCCCTCCTGCTGGACCTTCTTGGCACCCATCGACGTCCGGCGCACCTCCCGGTTTCTCTCCCAGCAGCTCCACATCGACCTCTGCTGCTAGGAAGAGCACCACTGACGGCTCTTCACCACGCCCGTCTACTACTGGACGCGCCTCACCACCAGCCCCTGGACAGCAACCCTCTGTCAACCCTAGGCCTCCTGGTCGCTTCCTCGGCCAGGTCTACACTCGACGGCAGATCAACACCGCAGCACCAACTTCACCGACACCTAGTCCCTGCATTTCAGATTCAGCGCCCTCGCCTCCATCATCGGTACCCGCTGGTGCGGTACCCGTACCACCGGTCACAAATCAGCATGGCATGACCACTCGTGGCAAGCGTGGTTTGCGGTTCCCGGCTCTATTTGAAGCTTCTGTGCTCTCACCAGTGCCTCGGAGTTATCGTGCTGCTCTTGCCGATCCCAATTGGCGGACAGCCATGGAAGAAGAATATTCTGCCCTACTTGCTAACAAGACCTGGGATCTTGTCCCCCGCCCTTCGCACTCCAACATTGTCACTGGCAAATGGGTTTTCAAACACAAGTTCACTGCAGATGGTTCTCTTGAGCGTTACAAAGCATGATGGGTTCTTCGTGGCTTCACCCAGCGTCCAGGCATTGACTTCTTTGAGACTTTCAGTCCCGTTGTCAAACCTGCTACTGTCCGGACCGTACTATCACTAACTCTATCTCATGGTTGGCCCATTCACCAACTGGATGTCAACAATGCATTCCTTCAGGGCACGCTGTCAGAAACAGTCTATTGTGCACAGCCTTTAGGGTTCGAGGATTCAGTTCACCCAGATTATGTTTGTCGACTCAACCGCTCACTATATGGTCTGAAGCAAGCCCCACGTGCCTGGTATAGTCACTTTGCCTCTCATCTCTTTCAACTTGGTTTTACCGAAACCAAATCAGATACTTCGTTGTTCGTATATCGCAAAGGTGAAGACATAATTTATCTCCTGCTATATGTCGATGATATTGTCCTCACTGCATCCTTCATGGCACTTCTTCGGCGCACCATCAGTGCTCTTCAGCAGGAATTCTCTTTGAAGGACCTTGGACAATTACATCACTTCCTCGGCATGCATGTTCAGCACACCAGCTCCGGGCTCTACCTGTCTCAACAGCAATACATGGTCGATATTCTTGATCGTGCTGGGATGCGCGACTGCAAACCGTGTACTACCCCGGTTGACATAAACCCCAAGCTTTCAGCTGATGGCGATCCAGTTTCAGACGCTACAAATTTTTGTAGTCTTGCAGGAGCTCTTCAGTATCTGACATTCACCCGCCCAGATATTTCTTATGTCGTCCAACAGATTTGTCTTCATATGCATGATCCAAGAGAACCTCACCTTGCTGCCCTCAAGCGTATACTGCGCTACATTCGTGGGACACTGGATTTGGGCCTCCTTGTGCGACCTTCTTCTCAGATTGAACTAGTGGTCTAGTCAGATGCAGATTGGGCTGGCTGTCCGGATACTCGCAGATCTACATCTGGCTATGCTGTTTTTCTTGGGGACAATCTTGTCTCCTGGTCCTCCAAGCGGCAAAACACTGTTTCCCGCTCGAGTGCAGAAGCTGAATACCGCGTTGTCGCCAATGCAGTCGCTGAGGCTGCTTGGATTCGTGAGCTCCTGAAAGAGTTGCACTCCCCCCTGCCCAAGACCACTCGTATATTGCGACAACATCAGCGCAGTCTACATGTCCTCTAATCCGATCCAGCACCAGCGTACCAAGCACATTGAGACTGACCTCCACTTTATCCGCGACCGTGTTGCTCTTGGTGATGTCCGTGTTCTCCACGTTCCAACGACATCACAGTTTGCTGACATCTTCACCAAAGGACTTCCGTCTTCGGTCTTCTGTGAATTCAGGCACAGTCTCAACGTCCGTTCTACAGACGCTGCCACTGCGGGGGGTGTTAGAGAATCTGCTACATATGGAAGGACCTGAGCCTGGCAACCCTGTGCCAGCCGGCCATTACTATTATAGATAGAGGGAATTAGGGAGAGGAGTCTGGATCTGATTGATCCTGTATATTATTAGCTTCCATAGGCATAGGGGTTTCCTTTTACCTCTCTTCCTCCTCTCCTATATATATATACACAGTCTACCCTCATTTAATATACAATAGTTCTTCCTCAGGCTGCCCGCACTGGCGTACTGGAAACACGACTGGAAAGGATGCCGTATGATATAGAGTTCGAATTTAGGTGCAGCGGTTCACTGGAAAGACGACGCTAAAATACAGTTGGCTAGCAACGACCCTATATACATCGTTCGCGTCCGTGGGACTGCACAGGAGACAGGCGGGACCACGGGTGGGGCCTGACGCAGACGTTGTGAGAGGCTGGTTTGGAGGGAGTTGAAAAATAAATAATAGAATATGTTGTAGTTGGTATAGAGTAGATATTTAGGGTAAATATGAATGCAGAGTATTACAGGATAGAGTAGAGAATCTCGGTGACCAGGACGAAATATTCCTTTTAGAGTAGAAATTTAGGGTTCCATGAATGCGGATAGCCTCAATCCTGCTCACTTACAGCTACCACCGAGAGCGTGTACGGTATGAATTGTGGACCGTGACGCAGAGGCGCAGAGTGGCCGTCACACACAGTTTCCCTGCAGTTGGAAAAGGGTGGAGATAGAGGAGAGACTGTCAAACACTTGAACTGAGCAGCAAGGACACAATGACCACCATGTCAGTCGTCACTCGTCAGAGGTTATGTGCAGAGTCGCCTCTCCCGTGTCCTTGCCCACTCACTCTGCCATGCCCTGCTGTTGATGCAGGCAACCTGTAGCTATCCTTTGTTCAGGCTTTCAGTTGACAGCACTTGAGCCCTTTGACCTAGAGCTGTATATATTTGCATTTTCTTGCATTCTGGTCGGGACTCGGGAGATTCACACTTGCACCTGCACACGCAAAGAGAGTGAGAGAGACATGCGTCATCAGCCTGACTCTAAATATATTTACAATAAAAATCTTTCAGTCAATTAGCTTAAAGATATTTATTTAGTACTAGAAATCCTAATATTATTTTATAGATCTAATTAATTCTCTACTGTATTAAAGAATCAATTTTCGTGTACATATGTCTGTCTGTCCTTGTTAAATTCGAAATGTAAAACGTCTGGTTTCTGGAGATCGAGCTGGATTCAGGATCAGACGCCAAAGAACATGGCGCCAACCTTATTCATGAAAGCAAAGAGGAAAAATATCTCGGTGTGCCAAACCCTTACAAACAATTGCTAGATGCACTTTTGTTCTCCTTACACACAAGAGAAAGAAATAAAAGAATTCATCTCCCTCTGTCAAGGTATCAATAGCACTCATGAACTAAATGATGTCAACGATACTATTTTATGGAGGTGGACGACGGATAGGAGTTACAGTTCAAGTAGTGCATACAAAATTCAGTTCACAACGAATTTTTGTAAAATCAAAATTTCTCATATCTGGAAGGCGAGAATTGAGCCAAAATGTCGTTTTTTTCGCATGGACCATATTGCATAACAGAATTCTAACTGCGGACAACCTACAAAAGCGGGGAAGACCTTGCAATCCAATTTGCTGCCTTTGCAACTTATCACAGTGTAACACCCGGTTTTAAAGGAACAAAGCCGGGTGCATCTCATACATGCGCCAAGAAGACAACATATATAATAACAGAGTGTATAGAGATAAATGTCATTAACATCAGAGTATTTATTACATAGCGGAAGACTTATTACAAAATAAAATAATAAAGATAAAACAAACTAAGGATCGTCGGCGCCAATGTCGACTGGGAAACGCCACCTAGATCAGATCGAACTCCTCAGTGTTAGGCAGCTCCTCCTGAACCACCTGATCATCTCCTGTGGGGGGGTGTGAGACAGCAAGGGTGAGCTCACACATGATCATAGCTCAACAAGTTGTGGGGAACCAGTGGACATAAACTCACAAAGGTGTGAGTTCATGTGATGTGTAAGGCTTAATCAAAGACAGGGGTTAAAGCTGAGCATTGCTTTTAAGTAGTTGGTCAAAATTTTATTAGCAGTTACTAAGTGTAAGTAAATACCAAACCATAAGTAAAGTAATAGAACAAAATTAATAATAAACCCATGCAATGCAAATGACAAAATTGAATTTAAGTTCCATAATTTAAACATCAGAGAGTCCTGAGCTGCTCATGACCGTGAGCTCGGCTAGTATACCAGTTTTACACTCTGCAGAGGTTGTACCCTTTACCCACAAGTCATGTTACCCATCTGCCAAGGGGTCATGAATCCCATACACCTCTACCTAGGAAGCGCGGCAGGGCAACACTACGAGGCCTTTACAAAGTTCCACTAGCTTCCGAAAACCCGCTATAGTTTATAGGAAGATCCAGTACAGGGTTCCTGGCTGACCGCCATCGCAGCAAAATCAACCAGGGACCTCCCCGCACTGACCTCTCCCCTACTGCCCTTGCCCCTTTCGGGTAAGGTAGTCTTCCACTAGCTCACCCCGAAGCGGTACGCAGCGCGCGCCGTTGGATCCGAGATTAACGGCTCAGATTTTAAAACGCGGGGATCACTCAGGTTCGCCCGATCAAGATGGACGGTCTGGATCCAATCCACCGAAACGTTATCTCGCGCTCTAATCTCAACCGTCCATGGCCCGATCGACGGCCGCGAACGCGTCTTCCCAATCCAACAGAACCGCGCGACGGCGATACCCTTCCGCGACGGCGCCATCACCGGCGAGGTGACCGACCCACGCGTCCGGGTTCTAAACTTCGATCCTAAGCGCGCAAAATAATGCTGGGACCATGGTGATTAAATGGGCAGGCGACTTACCCACGGCGATGATCGGAGAGAAGCTGCCCACGAAGGTGAGCGGAATCACGGCGGCGCTTGTACTCCGGTGAGAAATTCACGTCGCCCTGGCGCCCGATCCCGCACGCTGAGGCCACGGTCGAGTCACACACCGCAGGGCGAAGCTCCCAGGTCCCGATCCGAGGCCCGAACGGCAACACAGGCGGGGTTCCACGGCGGCGGGTGAAGTTCTATCCTGGCGGCGGTGATTTTGTGCTCTGCGGGATGAAAAAGTGGTCGGGGTTCCAGGCGATGGGGCGTGGTCTTTACTTCTTGTAGCGGCGCGACCGTTACGCGGACTCCGAGATCACCGGAGGGCTCCCCACGCAAGGTGGCGCGGTCAGCGCGGCGAAGATCTCGCGAGCGCCGTTGCGAGGGAGAGAAGACGACCTGACAGGTAAGGGCCCGCGTGCCAGTGGAACTGCGTAGGTGGGCACGGGGCTGAGCGAATGACGAGCGGGCCCGCATTGTCGGCACCAGATGAAGCGCGAGCGCGTGATGAGTGGGTCACTGACATCGCGGCCCCACTTGTCGGCACACGGTGTGAGGGGGAATGTTGGGCCGCGCAGAGGAAAAACGGTTGTGGGCCGAAATGGTGTTCTGCGGCCCAGTTAGGTATAGTATCCCTTTTCTTTTTATATTTTCTGTTTTTCTGTTTTCTTTTCTTTTTATTTTTCAATTCCCAATTTGAATTCCAAGTATGACTTTGAACTTGTACTCAAATTATAGATAAATTTCAATCATACCAGTATAGTTGAGTTGGTGTATTTATAAATTTTGTTTTATATTTTATATTATTTCTTTCTCTCTTTCTCCTTTTTCCTCAAATCCTTTTCTCATTGTCATTTTATTTCTATGTTGTCACCAAATGCACACACAAATAAAATATCCAGCATGATGCAATGATTTAGTAGCACCTCTCTTTGTTATTTGTTTTTGGACATGGTGTTCACATATGATGATGCATAAAGTTCAAACTCACATAAAGAGAGAAATTGTTTTCTCTATTGATGTTATTCCTAGCACTTACAAAGTAGGTGTTACAAATCCTACCCCCCTTAAAAATAATCTCGTCCTCGAGATTTAAGAAGAACTAGAGAAAAGGTGGGGAAAATCTATACGAAGCTCTTCTTCTCTTTCCCAAGTTGCTTCATCCTCACCGTGGTGACTCCATTGGACTTTGCACATCTTTATCACCTTATTTCTTGTAACCCGAGTCAATGTATCCAAAATCTTGATCGGGTACTCCGTGTAAGTCAAATCACCTTGAACACTAAGCTCTTCCATTGGTAACTGTTCCTCGGGAACACGGAGACACTTCTTTAGTTGAGATACATGGAACACGTTATGCACATCCGATAGACTAGCAGGTAGCTCGAGCTGGTATGCCATCTCCCCAACTCTTCTAAAGATCAAGAATGGTCCAATGTAGCGAGGGGACAATTTGCCCTTAACTTTAAATCTCCTCATTCCACGAAGTGGTGACACCTTGAGATACACATAATCTCCTTCTTCAAATTCCAATGGCCTTCTTCTATTATCAGCATAACTCTTTTGCCTGGTTTGAGCCACTCTCAAATTTTCCCGAATTATACGGACTTGTTCTTCTGCTTCTTGAATCAATTCTGGCCCAAAGAACTGTCTCTCTCCAGTCTGATCCCAATACAAAGGAGTCCTGCACTTCCTCCCATATAAAGCTTCAAAAGGTGACATCTTCAGACTGGCCTGGTAGCTATTGTTATACGAGAACTCAGCATAAGGCAGACTCTTATCCCAACTTCCTCCATGCTGAAGGGCACATGCTCTCAACATATCTTCCAATACTTGATTAGTCCTTTCAGTCTGTCCATCAGTCTGAGGGTGATAAGCCGTACTAAAATTCAACTTCGTGCTCATGTTCTCATGAAAACTTCTCCAAAACCTTGAGGTAAACTGCGAACCTCGATCAGACACGATCTTCTTTGGTACTCCATGTAAACACACAATCCGAGCCATATATAACTCTGCTAACTGAGAACCTTTATAAGTAGTCTTGACAGGAATAAAGTGAGCCACTTTAGTCAATCTATCCACAATCACCCATATAGCATCATATCCTTTCTGTGTGCGAGGCAATCCAGTAATGAAATCCATACCAATCTCTTCCCATTTCCACTCGGGTATCTTCAGTGGATGCAATAGTCCAGCTGGCCTCTGGTGTTCCGCCTTAACTCTTTGACATACGTCGCACATAGCCACATGTGCAGCTACATCTCTTTTCAATCCATACCACCAATATTTCCGTTTCAAATCCTGATACATCTTGGTACTACCAGGATGAATAGAATAATCCGAGTCGTGGGCCTCCTTCAATATAGTCTCTCGAAGGCTTTTAATATCAGGAACACACATCCTGTCCTTGAACCATACAGTGCCCTGCTCATCTTCCGTGAATTCCGGAACTCGACCTTCAGTAATCAGATCCTTAATCTCTTTTATTTTGGCATCACCAACTTGACCTTTACGAATTTCTTGCTCCAAAGTAGGTTCCACATCAATAGTAACTCCCTCAGTATGAGCAACTATCCCCAGGTTAAGTCTCCTGAAATCCTCAACAATCTCATCGGGTAGCTGGGCAACAACAGCTGAATGAACATGCTCCTTGCGACTCAAGGCATCCGCAACCAAGTTTGCCTTGCCCGGGTGATAGTGAATCTCCAAATCATAATCCTTAATAAGCTCCAACCAACGGCGTTGCCTAAGGTTGAGATCCTTCTGAGTGAATATATACTTCAAACTCTTATGATCCGTATACACTTGGCACTTGGTCCCCATAATATAATGTCTCCAAATCTTAAGTGCATGCACAACGGCTGCCAATTCCAAGTCATGAGTGGGGTAGTTCAATTCATGTCTCCGCAACTGACGAGAAGCATAAGCAATCACATGTCCTTCTTGCATGAGCACACATCCTAAGCCTTGGCCACATGCATCACAATAGATATCAAATCCTTTTTGTAAGTCTGGCATAACCAAAACTGGTGGCGACATCAACCTCTTCTTCAATAGATCAAAGCTGTCTTGACACTTCTCGTCCCACTTAAATTCTTTTCCTTTCTCCAAAAGCGAAGTCATCGGCTTAGCAATCTTAGAAAATCCTTCGATAAACCTCCGATAATATCCAGCAAGTCCTAAGAAACTTCGAATCTCAGTAACTGTAGTGGGTACTCTCCACTCCATTATCTCCTTAACCTTAGCAGGATCCACTGCTATTCCTCCATTAGAAATAATATGACCAAGAAATGGCACTTCGCCAATCCAAAACTCGCACTTGCTGAACTTAGCATAGAGTTGATTATCTCGTAGCTTCTGTAGCACCATCCTCAGATGTTCCTCGTGATCACTTTCACTCTGAGAATAAATAAGAATATCGTCGATGAATACCACGACGAATCTGTCCAAATATTCCATAAACACCTTGTTCATTAAGTTCATAAAATAGGCTGGTGCGTTAGTCAATCCAAACGACATAACTGTGAACTCATATAATCCATATCTAGTCGAGAAAGCCGTCTTGGGAATATCCGATAGTCTAATCCTCATCTGATGATAACCGGATCGGAGATCAATCTTCGAAAATACTCTAGCACCTCTCATTTGATCAAACAAATCTTCAATACGGGGCAACGGATACTTGTTCTTCACTGTAACATCATTAAGAGATCTATAATCCACACACATCCGTTGCGATCCATCCTTCTTCTGTACAAACAAGACCGGTGCTCCCCAAGGTGAGGAACTCGGACGAATGTACCTGTCACACCCGGTTTTTAGAAGGCAAACCGAATGCGAACCATGTACGTGCCAGGATCAGTTATTCACGTACACAGCAGTTACATAACATGGACATCATCACACAGTGCTCAAATAGTATTAAAAGGGGAAATAATAGTCGATTACATCATACGTCTGAGACGTCCATATAGTTCTTACAATAAATCAAAGTGCGGAAAAGAAACGTAGATAACGCGGCCTTCACAGGCAGCCGACTGGGGGTTGCCGCTAACCCACGCCTAGAACTCGTCGTAGTCTTGGAACTCCTGGAAGTCTCCTTCCACAGCTTCATCTTCTCCTGAGCAGTGGTTGCAATGCTGACAACCTGGGGGGGGATTTGGTGTGTAGAGCAAGGGTGAGTACACATCAACATACTCAGCAAGCATCCTGTTTGGCTGTAGTGGACTAGCTTTATGTGGGGATAAGTCAAGCAGTTGCTTTTAGTTGGTCAGGTTATTACTTACTAGTAGAAAGCCAGGTTTTAATATTAACCCAAGTTATTAGCCCAAAGTACCCTTTCCAAACGGAAAGAATACCACTTACCAATACCATAATCATAGTCAGAACCATCAATCTCATTGCCACCTGTACCAAAATATCTCTGATCAAGTATCACTAATCTCTGGAGCTCCCTTGGCCGCTCATAACCGCGAGCACGGCTGATATATCAGTTTCATAACACTCTGCAGAGGTTGCGCACTTTACCCACAAGCCGTGATTCCCTCTTGCCTCGGGCTGATCAAACCCTTAAACACTACCAAGGTGAATAGGCAGGGTCTCACTACGTAGCCTTTACAAAGATTCCCCGGGGCTGTAGCCACCCGTTAGGTTTCCTAAATGTACCGCACTCCTCCCCAAGGGACAAATCAACCTTGGCAGAGCGAGCCGCATACACCAAGCCCCATTGACGGCACAACGGCTAAGCGAACTACACCCCGGTTCCTCTAATTATTCAGCTAAGGGCGTCCCATTCCACCCTCATGGTTGCACTGTTTTCCCGGGCGGTCATCCATTGAACAGGTCCTTACGGAGAGGCACTCGAGAAACCGCTCGAGTCCCCTTAAATGCCACAAGTATAACCATAAATAAGAAGGGAAAACAGCGTATCATAGATAATCACATCATGTTCATTGATTAGAGTTGAGCATTAGCATCAAACTAAGCAGTAATAATCCGACCCAAATAGGTAAACAAGGACATGAGTAACAAAAGCTAGTCAATCCTTAGGTATAAATGTGTAATGCGGGAGGTGAATTAAAGAATGAATAGGACAGAGATAGGTCAAAGGACACTTGCCTCCACCAACCGACTGCTGCTCAGGGGCTTCTCCTGCAAATTCCTCGGGCTCTTCGACCGGATCGTTCTCTATGCGAGCGCAAACATACATACATCCACATATTTAATACAAAAGAACAGTACACCATACAAGGGAACAGGTAAAACGAATATGCATCAGGTATGACATTTGACATCGCATTTGTTATGGTTAGAAAGAAATGGGAAAGGTCTCGCAGGGGTTAAATCTTATGCACTAATAATCAACTACAATTGGTTCTGAGCAAAAGAATTCTGTTATATACATATGTACAAATGGAAACCTAATCATTTTTAGTTGATCAACATCGCACGGGTTAAACAGTTAACTACGCGAATCAATAGCATAACAGAATTTTAAATTAAACTTCCTATTTTCCATAGCATGAACAATGATCAATCTACTTAAAATACAGTAATTATGATCACAGAAAGTAAATAAAAAAAAATAAAAAAATTAAAAAAAACAGAGGGGGGGGGGGGGCGGTTGAACCGGCCCTGGGGGCGGTTGAACCGGCCCGGGGGCAGGCGGCCGAGCTGGGGCGGCCGAGCGCGGGGGGGGGCGGCCGAGCTGGGGCCGGGGGCGGCTGAGCCGGGGCGGGGGCCGGCCGAGCCGGGGCCGAGGCCGGCTGAACCGGCCCGGGACAGGGGCGCGGCCAGGGGCCAGGGCGGGCGGCCGGGCGCGGGCTGGGGGCGGCTGGCGGCCGGGCGGGGCGCGGCTGGGGGCGGCCAGCGGCCGGGCCAGGACGGCCAGGGGAGCGGCCGGGGCGGGCCAGCGGCGGCCGGGGCCGGCTGGGCGCGGCCGAGGGCCGGCCAGCGGCGGCTGGGCTGGGGGGTGGTGGCCGGCGCGGCCAGGGGGCGCGCGGGGGAGGGGAGAAGAGAGGGGAGGGAGGAGAGGGAGGAGGGGGAGGGGGCTCACCGGCGAGGGGGTGGCCGACGGCGAGGGCGCGCGGCCGGGGTCGGGGCAGCGGCGGCGGCTAGGGCAGGGAGGTGGGGCGGCGGCGCTAGAGAGAGGAGGGAGAGAATGAGGGAGAGGAAGGGGGTTTTGGGAAAAAAAAGAGGGGTGGGGGGGGCGGCTGGGCCTGCTTTGGGCCCAAGAGGGGGCGCCAGGGACTTGGGCCGGCCGGGGGTCGGCCCAGGGCGCGGGAGAGAGAGAAAGAGGAGAGAGAGAAAGAGAGAGAAAGAGAGAGAAAGATTATTTCCCGTTTTCGAAATCCGATCTTTCTAGATGAATGCAATTGCACTTTCAAAGCAAATCAAAACAATGCAAGGTTCGGCATGGTGCATCAACCATAAAGTATTTTAGAGTTTTTCTTTACACGGGAGTTCTAAACCGAATCCCGCTAAAACTTTGGAAAAGGTCAAGGTTTAGCGAGGGGAAAAAGAAAAAGAAAAGGTAACGCCCGAATTTTGGCGAGTAAAGAAAAGAAAAATTCAACTGCAAAAATTCGGGGCGTTACAAACCTATCCCCCTTAAAAGAATCTCGCCCTCGAGATTCAGGGCTGGCTAGCAAAGAGCTCTGGGTACTTGGCCATCAAATCATCTTCACGCTCCCAGGTTGCTTCTTCCTCAGAGTGATGACTCCATCTGACTTTGCACATTCTGATGGTCTTCCTTCGGGTGACTCTATCTGCAACCTCAAGAATCTGGGCTGGCTTCTCAACATAGGTCAAGTCCTCCTGGACTTCCAGACCTTCCACTGGCAACTGCTCTTCTGGCACGCGCAAGCACTTCTTCAACTGAGACACATGAAAGACATCATGCACAGCTGACAAATTCTCTGGCAAACTGAGCTGATAGGCCACTTCTCCACGCTTTGAGAGGATCTGGTACGGACCAATGTAGCGGGGTGCTAGCTTGCCTTTGATTCCGAACCTTCTGACTCCTCTGATCGGTGACACTTTCAAATAGACAAAGTCTCCGACTTCAAAACTTAGCTCTCTTCTTCTTGTGTCTGCATAGCTTCGCTGCCTCGATTGCGCTATCTTCAGATTCTCTCGGACCATCTTGATGTTCTCTTCGGCTTCAAGCAAAATATCTGGCCCAAACACTTGCTTCTCTCCAGGCTGATCCCATTGCAACGGAGTTCTACAACTCCTTCCATAAAGCGCTTGAAATGGTGACATCTTCAAACTGGCCTGGTAACTGTTGTTATAGGAAAACTCTGCATAAGGCAATCGCTTGTCCCATCCGGACTGATCTTGCAACGCACAGGCTCTCAACATATCTTCAAGAATTTGATTGGTTCTTTCGGTCTGACCATCTGTCTGCGGATGATAAGCTAAACTGAAATTCAGATGCGTGCCCAAAGCTTCATGCAACTGCCGCCAGAAATGAGAGGTGAACTGCGTTCCTCTGTCTGACACTATCTTCTTTGGCACACCATGAAGACAAACGATCCGAGACATATACAGCTCTGCCAATACTGCACTGCTGTAGGTGGTCTTGACAGGTATGAAGTGGGCTGACTTGGTCAAACGGTCCACTACTACCCAAATAGAATCGTAGCCGGCTCGAGTGCGAGGCAATCCGACTATGAAATCCATACCAATTTCATCCCATTTCCACTGAGGGATCTGCAACGGTTGCAACAATCCAGCAGGTCTCTGGTGTTCTGCCTTAATCCTTCGACAACTATCGCACTTAGCCACGTGCTCTGCGATTTCCCTCTTCATTCCATACCACCAGAATTTCTTCTTCAGGTCCTGATACATCTTCTCACTGCCAGGGTGAATCGAATAAGCTGTCTCATGAGCTTCCTTGAGAATCAACTCCCGAATGGACTGGACATTGGGAACACACAAGCGGTCTTTGAACCATATCACGCCTTCTGCATCTTCTCGAAAATCTTTGCCTCTGCCATCTAGAATCAATCGCCGAATCTCACCGATCTTTTCATCGTTCTTCTGCGCTTCTTTGATTTCTCGCTCCAAGGTAGGTTCCAATTCAACTGTGACTCCTCGCGAATTGTTCAGAAATCCGAGACTCAACCTGTCAAACTCCTTGGCCAACTCATAAGGCATCGGACGAGCGACCATCAGATTGACTTGACTCTTTCTGCTCAAAGCATCTGCCACTACGTTTGCTTTGCCTGGATGGTAATGAATCTCCAACTCATAGTCTTTGATCAATTCTAACCATCTTCGTTGCCTCATGTTCAATTCTGACTGAGTGAATATGTACTTCAGACTCTTGTGGTCTGTGTAAACATCGCATTTTTGTCCATACAGATAGTGCCTCCATGTCTTCAGTGCGTGAACCACTGCTGCCAACTCTAGATCATGGATTGGGTAATTCTTCTCATGAACCTTCAACTGTCGGGACGAGTAAGCCACAACTCTTCCCTCTTGCATCAACACGCATCCCAAACCTGTGAACAAGCATCACAGTACACAGAGAAGGGCTTGTGCACATCAGGCAAGACTAGGACAGGCGCTGTTGTCAACTTCTCTTTCAGCGCTTCAAAGGCCTCTTGACATTTCTGGGTCCACTTGAACTCAACCTTGTTGCCTAGCAACGCTGTCATTGGTTTCGCAATCTTCGAAAACCCTTCAATGAATCGCCGATAATATCCGGCCATTCCAATGAAGCTCTTGATTCCTCGAGCATCCGTTGGCGCTTTCCAGTTCAGAATGTCTGCCACTTTCTTCGGATCCACAGCCAATCCTTCTTTGTTGATTATGTGACCCAAGAACAGGACTTCACTGATCCAGAACTCACACTTGCTCAACTTTGCATACAACTGGTGCTCTCGCAATCTCTGCAATACCATCCTCAAATGATCTGCATGTTCTTCTTCGCTTTGAGAATAAACCAGAATGTCATCAATGAATACCACCACAAACTTATCGAGATAATCCATGAATACACTGTTCATCAAGTTCATAAAGAACGCTGGTGCGTTGGTCAAACCAAAAGACATCACTGTGAACTCATATAATCCATACTTGGTAATGAATGCCGTCTTCGGAATGTCCGAAGGTCGGATCCTGAGCTGATGGTAACCTGACCTCAGATCAATCTTGGAGAACACACTGGCTCCTCTCAACTGGTCAAACAGATCTTCTATTCTGGGCAAGGGATACTTGTTCTTGATCGTGACTTCATTCAAAGCTCGATAATCGATACACATCCTCTTGGTGCCATCTTTCTTTTCCACAAACAGGACAGGGGCGGCCCAAGGCGAGGTGCTTGGCCGGATGTAACCTTTCTCTGACAGCTCATCAATCTGCTTCTTAAGCTCAACCAACTCTGGTCCAGATATTCTGTAAGCTCTCTTAAAGATAGGGGCGGTTCCAGGAAGAAGCTCTATGGCGAATTCAACTTTCCGCTCTGGTGGCATACCTGGTAAGTCCTTTGGAAACACATCTGGAAATTCAGACACCACTTTGATACTCTCAATTGGGTCTGCTTCACTGCTATCGACAGCCATCTGATAACAACTTCCTCTCTTCGGCTCAGGCGGGACTAACTCGGTCACCACTTCCTCTCCTAGTGGGGACACCAACTTGATTGTCCTTTTATCACAACTGATAACTGCCTGATACTTATCTAGCCAATTCATCCCTAGGATGACATCTATTCCCTGAGTACCCATTACTATAAGGTTAGCGGGAAACGCTATCCCCCTTATTTCCACACTTATATTCAAACATATGCTATCAGCTCGAATTCTACCACCAGCTGAGTCAATTTGAATGGGGGTTGACATGGCAGTAATTGGAAGATTATGTGCTTCTACCCATGATGCAGTAATGAAAGAATGCGTTGCTCCAGTATCAAATAACACTTCTGCAATATGGGAGTCGACTGGGAACATACCTACTGTCATGCCGGGGGTCTCCTGAGCTGCTTCAGCCTCCAAGTGATTCAATCTTCCATGATTATAGCGTTGCTGAGGGCGGTTGCCTGCTCCAGACTGAGACGCATTCTGCTTTGCTGGGGCATTGGGGCCTGACTGCTGCTGGGCTGCCTTCTTCGGACATTGCATCACCCAGTGGCCTTGCTCTCCACAGTGGAAACATGCTCTGTTTCCAACCTGAGCTGGTGCTGCCTGATTGCTCTGCTGGCTTGCGGGGGCAGGAAGACGAGGTGTCTGCTGATTCTGCCTCTGAAACTGACCTCCTGACTGATTGCTCTGACGGTTCTGGTACTGATGCTGAGGGTACTGCCTTTGGAACTGCTGATACTGCTGACGCTGCTGATGCTGCTGAGGTGGACGCTGGTTCTGCCTGAACTGCTGAGGTTGATTGCCTGAAAAACGAGGACGGCTGCTGCTTCCAGGCTGGGGTCCACTGATCTTGCGCTTACGATCCTCCATCTCCTTACGCTTCCTTTCTGTCATGATTGCTCTGTCAATCAGGTGCTGGAATGTCGGGAAGGTGTGATTCATCAGTTGGTACTGCAGAGGGTCAACCAAGCCTCTCAAGAAACGGTACTGTCGCTTGGCGTCAGTGTTGACATCTTCGGGAGCGTAGCGAGACAATTGCAGAAACCTGTCTCGATACTCACTGACAGATGATGACCCTTGCTTGAGGGCCAAGAACTCCTCCTTCTTCACTGTCATCAGACCTGCAGGCACATGGTACTGACGAAAGCTACCTCTGAACTCTTCCCAAGTGATGGCATCGGGGTTGGCATGGGTGGCGAGGTAAGACTCCCACCATGATTGGGCTGCTCCTCTCAACAGACGGGGACCATACAAGACTTTCTCCCTGTCGTCACACTGAGCGGTATGCAACTCCCGCTCCACAGTGCGCAACCAATCTTCAGCATCCATGGGGTCAGAAGAGTGAGCGAACGTTGGTGGATGACCTCTCATGAATTCAGCACGCTTGTCTCTAGGCATCTGAGGCATCTGAGGCTGGGGTGGAGCCTGCTGCTGCTGCTGCTGCTGAATGGCGGCCAGAGTCTGACCGATGGCCTGAACTGCCTGAGTCTGCATCAGAAACATCTGCTCAATCGACATCAGGGGCGGGGGCGGCAGATGCTGCTGCTGGGGCACCTCATCTTGCTGACCGGCTTGCTCCTGCTGAGCACGCCTTCCTCCTCTGCGCCTGTTCTCTGACATCTGCAGAACGCAACCACACATCAGAACTGATCTGGCAAATCTTGCAGCATAAGAAAAGAGTATAGAATTCTCCAACAGCACTGAACAGATGAGCATCTTCACTGATCTCCAACACAAACCACACAGCTTCTCAGATAAAGAGGAAAGTGGAATAAAGGGTTTCCCAACTGTATAACTAACTCCATTAACATAATATGTAAGCCAAAATGTAGGGGATACCCACACTCTGGTGACAGTCATTACAAAGATCCAAACCAAACATAGTTCATCATGACAAACATAAATGCACAGGATATAGCAAACTACCCTGTCTAACTAAGACTAACTAAGACCGAGACTAACGCTAAGACTGAAGCTTCTATGCATATATATTTCGTATTAATTACAAGATCCAACTCTAACGATCTATGGTTCTAGATTTATCTTGGTCTTGCAGTCGGGATTGCCATAGGACTGGTGTCCACGCCGAGGTGAGCGGTACGGGTGCTGAGTCCCAACGGGAGCGGGGGAACCATCATCCAGGTGACGACGTTCCGCGCGCTCAGCCCGCAGCAGGGCGATCTCAGCACGAGCCCTACTCAGCTCGTCTAATGCATGGTCCAGCTCCGTGTTTAGCACGGCGGCTAGGTTGACTGTGCTGCTCAACCTAGGATTGTCCTCACCAGCAGGTGAAACAATCACGCCTCCTGTGCTGCCAGATGGACGGCGGGGGTAATACTTCAGGTCGAGGCCGTCAGCTACCCCACCGAGAACCGAGCAGTAGTGCGAAAGCGCACGCCGTGCAGCATCCTGCATGGCTGCCTCAGCTGAGTCCCGCTCAGAGATAGAATAGTGCTCTGAGCAAGCCTCCGCGCCCTGGAGACTGTTCTCCGGACGGCGCACCAAGCAGGTCGCCTCCCAGCGGTCCGGGTAGACCCCGCGACTATGCTGGTAGACCACACAGCGATACTCGATAGACCAAGTACGCCGGTCAAGTGCCCGACGTAGCAGGGTGTCGAGCGCGTCGTGGAAGTGACACCCGCGAGCAGCGTCGCGAGTGATGGGTCGAGCAACCCATCCTTCCGGCTCATGGCTAGAGAGGTCGAGGTCGTGGCTCGAGCTGTCGTCGCCACCTCCGTCGTCTGGGTCTCCTCCAGCAGCTACTCCAGAAGCTGGAACGCCCAGTGGTGGTGCAGGGGGCGCCTCCAGGGGAAGCACAGGAGAGCAGCTCCTCACAGACTCGATCTCCTGCTGGAGCGAGAAAGAAGAGCCCTGCTGCTCCTGTCGTCGACGTTCCTGCTCCTCATGCAGGCGGTGGTGCAGTCTCTCCAAGTGGCTGGACTGTCCGGCCACAGGACGGCGAAGCGGACGCTCAGCAAGGCGGGAGGGTAAGAAGGGGATGACGGACTTTCGTGCAGTGTGTCTAAGTCGAGCCATCTACAAAAGACATCGCAAGCAAAAGGGTGAGAACAGAATTAATATGACCAGCAAATAATGAATCATAAATAAATGAAGGATCAGAATAATAATGAATCATAAATAAATGAAGGATCAGAATAAAACAAAATTTTCAGCAAGGTATAATATATAGTAGAACATAGATTTGGTCAGTAGGACCAACTTTTGAAGGGGTACCAAAGTCAAGGCAGAGACAGAGGTCTATAGTCCTTAGAACGACCATTCTACTCTAGGTTAGCGGTCCTACAGTCAGCACGGCTTTGATACCACTTATGTCACACCCGGTTTTTAGAAGGCAAACCGAATGCGAACCATGTACGTGCCAGGATCAGTTATTCACGTACACAGCAGTTACATAACATGGACATCATCACACAGTGCTCAAATAGTATTAAAAGGGGAAATAATAGTCGATTACATCATACGTCTGAGACGTCCATATAGTTCTTACAATAAATCAAAGTGCGGAAAAGAAACGTAGATAACGCGGCCTTCACAGGCAGCCGACTGGGGGTTGCCGCTAACCCACGCCTAGAACTCGTCGTAGTCTTGGAACTCCTGGAAGTCTCCTTCCACAGCTTCATCTTCTCCTGAGCAGTGGTTGCAATGCTGACAACCTGGGGGGGGGGGGGGATTTGGTGTGTAGAGCAAGGGTGAGTACACATCAACATACTCAGCAAGCATCCTGTTTGGCTGTAGTGGACTAGCTTTATGTGGGGATAAGTCAAGCAGTTGCTTTTAGTTGGTCAGGTTATTACTTACTAGTAGAAAGCCAGGTTTTAATATTAACCCAAGTTATTAGCCCAAAGTACCCTTTCCAAACGGAAAGAATACCACTTACCAATACCATAATCATAGTCAGAACCATCAATCTCATTGCCACCTGTACCAAAATATCTCTGATCAAGTATCACTAATCTCTGGAGCTCCCTTGGCCGCTCATAACCGCGAGCACGGCTGATATATCAGTTTCATAACACTCTGCAGAGGTTGCGCACTTTACCCACAAGCCGTGATTCCCTCTTGCCTCGGGCTGATCAAACCCTTAAACACTACCAAGGTGAATAGGCAGGGTCTCACTACGTAGCCTTTACAAAGATTCCCCGGGGCTGTAGCCACCCGTTAGGTTTCCTAAATGTACCGCACTCCTCCCCAAGGGACAAATCAACCTTGGCAGAGCGAGCCGCATACACCGAGCCCCATTGACGGCACAACGGCTAAGCGAACTACACCCCGGTTCCTCTAATTATTCAGCTAAGGGCGTCCCATTCCACCCTCATGGTTGCACTGTTTTCCCGGGCGGTCATCCATTGAACAGGTCCTTACGGAGAGGCACTCGAGAAACCGCTCGAGTCCCCTTAAATGCCACAAGTATAACCATAAATAAGAAGGGAAAACAGCGTATCATAGATAATCACATCATGTTCATTGATTAGAGTTGAGCATTAGCATCAAACTAAGCAGTAATAATCCGACCCAAATAGGTAAACAAGGACATGAGTAACAAAAGCTAGTCAATCCTTAGGTATAAATGTGTAATGCGGGAGGTGAATTAAAGAATGAATAGGACAGAGATAGGTCAAAGGACACTTGCCTCCACCAACCGACTGCTGCTCAGGGGCTTCTCCTGCAAATTCCTCGGGCTCTTCGACCGGATCGTTCTCTATGCGAGCGCAAACATACATACATCCACATATTTAATACAAAAGAACAGTACACCATACAAGGGAACAGGTAAAACGAATATGCATCAGGTATGACATTTGACATCGCATTTGTTATGGTTAGAAAGAAATGGGAAAGGTCTCGCAGGGGTTAAATCTTATGCACTAATAATCAACTACAATTGGTTCTGAGCAAAAGAATTCTGTTATATACATATGTACAAATGGAAACCTAATCATTTTTAGTTGATCAACATCGCACAGGTTAAACAGTTAACTACGCGAATCAATAGCATAACAGAATTTTAAATTAAACTTCCTATTTTCCATAGCATGAACAATGATCAATCTACTTAAAATACAGTAATTATGATCACAGAAAGTAAATAAAATAAAATAAAAAAATTAAAAAAAACAGAGGGGGGGCGGTTGAACCGGCCCTGGGGGCGGTTGAACCGGCCCGGGGGCAGGCGGCCGAGCTGGGGCGGCCGAGCGCGGGGGGGGGGGGGGCGGCCGAGCTGGGGCCGGGGGCGGCTGAGCCGGGGCGGGGGCCGGCCGAGCCGGGGCCGAGGCCGGCTGAACCGGCCCGGGACAGGGGCGCGGCCAGGGGCCAGGGCGGGCGGCCGGGCGCGGGCTGGGGGCGGCTGGCGGCCGGGCGGGGCGCGGCTGGGGGCGGCCAGCGGCCGGGCCAGGACGGCCAGGGGAGCGGCCGGGGCGGGCCAGCGGCGGCCGGGGCCGGCTGGGCGCGGCCGAGGGCCGGCTGGGCGCGGCCGAGGGCCGGCTGGGCGCGGCCGAGGGCCGGCCAGCGGCGGCTGGGCTGGGGGGTGGTGGCCGGCGCGGCCAGGGGGCGCGCGGGGGAGGGGAGAAGAGAGGGGAGGGAGGAGAGGGAGGAGGGGGAGGGGGCTCACCGGCGAGGGGGTGGCCGACGGCGAGGGCGCGCGGCCGGGGTCGGGGCAGCGGCGGCGGCTAGGGCAGGGAGGTGGGGCGGCGGCGCTAGAGAGAGGAGGGAGAGAATGAGGGAGAGGAAGGGGGTTTTGGGAAAAAAAAGAGGGGTGGGGGGGGCGGCTGGGCCTGCTTTGGGCCCAAGAGGGGGCGCCAGGGACTTGGGCCGGCCGGGGGTCGGCCCAGGGCGCGGGAGAGAGAGAAAGAGGAGAGAGAGAAAGAGAGAGAAAGAGAGAGAAAGATTATTTCCCGTTTTCGAAATCCGATCTTTCTAGATGAATGCAATTGCACTTTCAAAGCAAATCAAAACAATGCAAGGTTCGGCATGGTGCATCAACCATAAAGTATTTTAGAGTTTTTCTTTACACGGGAGTTCTAAACCGAATCCCGCTAAAACTTTGGAAAAGGTCAAGGTTTAGCGAGGGGAAAAAGAAAAAGAAAAGGTAACGCCCGAATTTTGGCGAGTAAAGAAAAGAAAAATTCAACTGCAAAAATTCGGGGCGTTACAGTACCCAGCCTCTTGTAACTCAGTTAACTGCTTCTTAAGCTCCTTCAACTCCTCTACGGACATTCTATATGGCCGTTTAGAAATAGGGGCGGTTCCAGGTAAGAGGTCAATAACAAACTCAACTTCTCTATCAGGTGGCATTCCTGGTAACTCCTCTGGAAAGACATCCGGAAAATCTCTAACCACCCGGATATTGTTACCAACAAACTCCTCAGGCATAAAGAACATTGCACGCATGGATGAGGAGGTTACTGCAATATTAACTTGAAACCTTTCTCCTTTAGTAGTAGTGAGTTCTACGGTACCTCTACCACATGCTATAACGGCCTTTGCCTTTCTTAGCCATGACATACCAAGGATCAAATCTATACTGCTTGACTCCAATATTATAGCAGTAGCTCCAAATTCTCTACCCATAATGGTTAATGTCAATCTACGTGTCATTTGGTTCGCCTCAACAGGCCCTTTAGGTGTAATTACTATCAGGGGTTTTCTCATGTTTAGCAGTGGTATTTCATTTGTGTTGGCATATCTAGCAGACATGAATGAATGTGTAGCACCAGAATCAAATAATATGGTTGCAGGAATTGCATTAACATAAAACATACCAATTACGAGGTCCCCTCCGTCCGGAGTAGCATCAACGCTGACTTGATTAACCTTGGCAATAGAATATCCCTTGCCAGTTCCTGGAGTTTGCTGCCTGTTCTGAACTGGAGTGGTAGCAATCCTCTGTGGGCAGACATTTGCATAATGACCAATCTTCCCACACTTGTAACATTGAGTGCCCGGACTCTGTCCTGAAAACTTCGTTGGGGTGCCAGTAGGGGTAGCCTGTCGAGGAGGTGGAGTCCTCAGTGGTGATTGCGGAACTGGGCGTGGTCCTCCGGGTCGAGTCGGTGTACCCTGTGGTGAACTGTAGTGAGGACGAACACTGCTGCTTCCTTGTCCTTGAGATATTGCCTTCCTCTTCAAATCTCCCAGCTGAACACGCTTGTGTTCAATAGCCAGGGCCTTATCAAGCAGCCTCTGAAATGATGGAAATGTGTGTGCCACAAGAGCATACTGCAGTGGTCCATTAAGTCCTTCAATGAAATGCTCCTGCTTCCTTTCGTCTTCAGCAACTTCTTCAGGGGCATATCTGGATAACTGAATAAACTTGTCTCTGTACTCGCTGACTGACATACTCCCTTGCTTCAGCGACAGAAATTCCTTCTTCTTGATCTTTATCATCCCAGCTGGAATATGGTAGTTCCTGAACTGCGTACTAAACTCTGCCCAGGTAATAGTATCAGCAGCATCGTGAGCAGCAGTATAAGAATCCCACCAGTCAGCAGCAGGACCAATCAGACGTCCAGAAGCATATAAAACCTTCTCCCGATCAGTGCATTGTGCAATATTCAACATCTTCTCAACGGACTTCAGCCAATCATCCGCGTCCAGTGGATCAGGTGAGCTTGCGAATGTAGGTGGCTTATGGCTCATGAACTCTCTATGCTTGTCTCGGGGTGGAACTGGTGGTGGTGGTGGAGGCAGTGGCACTTGTTGCTGCTGTTGCTGTTGTTGCATTTGCTGTTGCAGCTGCTGCTGTTGCGCCCTCCTTTCCTGGCGTATCTCATCTCGCTCCTGGCGCAACTCCTGTCGTATATCCTCTCTTTCCTGTCGCATCTCCTGGCGTTCTTGTTGCATCTGGGCACGCATATCAGCCATGGTGTCCGCCATCTGCTGCATCACCGCCATCTGAGCAGCAACCAGTGGGTCAACTCCGCCTGGTGGAGGATTAGGAGGATTCATCCCTGCAGGCTGTGGCTGAGGTTGTCTTCGAGTGTGTTGGTTAGGAGGCAAGTCAATTCCACCACCCCGCCTGGTATTGACCATCTGAGTTAGATACATATGGTAAGAAGATAATAGACAAGGCAGGTATTTACAAATCAGGTTACTTTGGGGGACTTTTTAGCTAAGCAGATTAATATTTTACATATCCTAGCTAATTCAATACCTTATGGTGGTACATACTGAGATGTCCATAGTTCAATCAATCAAAGAAGCAAATCAGGCATTTAGCATCAGCACAATCAAACAACATTTTTAAATAGAGAAAATAGTTTTAATTTTTGTCTTAGGTTCCCTATCTCTTAGAAATATCATAAGGGTAGGGATTCCAAGGTGTGAAATCCATCTTGTCTTAGAGTAGAAAAGGTAAGAAGGATCAGAGTAGAACAGTAGAAGGTGAGACAGGATCAAGATAAGTATAGAAAGAATCAGAGTAAGATAAGTATAGAATGAATCAGAATAAGATAAGTAGGTAAGGGTTGTCCATTTCTATCTAGGTTTCGTCCTACAGTCAACATTTCCTCTGATACCACTTCTGTAACACCCGGTTTTAAAGGAACAAAGCCGGGTGCATCTCATACATGCGCCAAGAAGACAACATATATAATAACAGAGTGTATAGAGATAAATGTCATTAACATCAGAGTATTTATTACATAGCGGAAGACTTATTACAAAATAAAATAATAAAGATAAAACAAACTAAGGATCGTCGGCGCCAATGTCGACTGGGAAACGCCACCTAGATCAGATCGAACTCCTCAGTGTTAGGCAGCTCCTCCTGAACCACCTGATCATCTCCTGTGGGGGGGTGTGAGACAGCAAGGGTGAACTCACACATGATCATAGCTCAACAAGTTGTGGGGAACCAGTGGACATAAACTCACAAAGGTGTGAGTTCATGTGATGTGTAAGGCTTAATTAAAGACAGGGGTTAAAGCTGAGCATTGCTTTTAAGTAGTTGGTCAAAATTTTATTAGCAGTTACTAAGTGTAAGTAAATACCAAACCATAAGTAAAGTAATAGAACAAAATTAATAATAAACCCATGCAATGCAAATGACAAAATTGAATTTAAGTTCCATAATTTAAACATCAGAGAGTCCTGAGCTGCTCATGACCGTGAGCTCGGCTAGTATACCAGTTTTACACTCTGCAGAGGTTGTACCCTTTACCCACAAGTCATGTTACCCATCTGCCAAGGGGTCATGAATCCCATACACCTCTACCTAGGAAGCGCGGCAGGGCAACACTACGAGGCCTTTACAAAGTTCCACTAGCTTCCGAAAACCCGCTACAGTTTATAGGAAGATCCAGTACAGGGTTCCTGGCTGACCGCCATCGCAGCAAAATCAACCAGGGACCTCCCCGCACTGACCTCTCCCCTACTGCCCTTGCCCCTTTCGGGTAAGGTAGTCTTCCACTAGCTTTCCTAATTAGTCAGCCAAGGGGTCCCATTCCTCCCTTGTGGTGGCACGTGTTACTCAAGTTAAGCTCTATGTTCCAATTAACATTAATGATAACAACATGAACATAAACAGAATAACAACAAGAATTGGAACATAGAGGTAATAAATGATTATCCCAAAACCATATAAAGCAATAGCAAACTACCCAAGTGATTCAGGGGTAAACAAGGTAATGTGATAAACAATCTAGGGTGACCTATTGGGTCCCATCAAAGTTAACCTATGCATGAGTATGTGATATTAAAGAACATTATTGGGTAAAAAGTGGTCAAGGGCACAACTTGCCTGCAATGAGCTCCTGCTCAGCTACTTCAACTTGCTGCTCACCAGGATCCTCAGCAACGGGCTCTTCTACTCGCCACAATACAAACAAACACAGTGCATATAGAGAAATTAACATTACACCAAACATATAAACAAAATACACAGTAATATTCTACATATTAAAATAAAATTCTAGGAACAGAAATCATAATTTTCTGAGTTATAGATTTTAAGTTATGCATTTTCAAAGGTTTTATGTGCTTTAAATAGGATTAAGTGATAAATAATTTTCCTTACTGTTTTTATGACATAACAGAGGCTCTAGGTGTTAGAGAATAAAATTACAAAATTTTAGCAACTGGAATGAAGTGATTTGGACTAAAAATGGATTTTCTATGAATTTATCAAGTTATAGTAATTGTTTTCATATTAAAAATCTATTTTCTAATTTATTTAATCAATATTAAACCGTACTGGACTGGGCCTCAATTTCTGTGAAGTGCAGGGGGCTCGGTGTAAGTCGCCCCAGACTCAGAAAACAGTGACAACGGGACGGCGGGTTGATTCAGTGAAACCCGAGGGGCTCTTTAACAAAAAATGACCCGCGAAGGGGTACGGTGCAATCTGGGCCGTCCAATTAGAATTCTAGGGCGCAGATTAAATCTAACTCACCCCGAAGCGGTACACAGCGCGCGCCGTTGGATCCGAGATTAACGGCTCAGATTTTAAAACGCGGGGATCACTCAGGTTCGCCTGATCAAGATGGACGGTCTGGATCCAATCCACCGAAACGTTATCTCGCGCTCTAATCTCAACCGTCCATGGCCCGATCGACGGCCGCGAACGCGTCTTCCCAATCCAACAGAACCGCGCGACGGCGATACCCTTCCGCGACGGCGCCATCACCGGCGAGGTGACCGACCCACGCGTCCGGGTTCTAAACTTCGATCCTAAGCGCGCAAAATAATGCTGGGACCATGGTGATTAAATGGGCAGGCGACTTACCCACGGCGATGATCGGAGAGAAGCTGCCCACGAAGGTGAGCGGAATCACGGCGGCGCTTGTACTCCGGTGAGAAATTCACGTCGCCCTGGCGCCCGATCCCGCACGCTGAGGCCACGGTCGAGTCACACACCGCAGGGCGAAGCTCCCAGGTCCCGATCCGAGGCCCGAACGGCAACACAGGCGGGGTTCCACGGCGGCGGGTGAAGTTCTATCCTGGCGGCGGTGATTTTGTGCTCTGCGGGATGAAAAAGTGGTCGGGGTTCCAGGCGATGGGGCGTGGTCTTTACTTCTTGTAGCGGCGCGACCGTTACGCGGACTCCGAGATCACCGGAGGGCTCCCCACGCAAGGTGGCGCGGTCAGCGCGGCGAAGATCTCGCGAGCGCCGTTGCGAGGGAGAGAAGACGACCTGACAGGTAAGGGCCCGCGTGCCAGTGGAACTGCGTAGGTGGGCACGGGGCTGAGCGAATGACGAGCGGGCCCGCATTGTCGGCACCAGATGAAGCGCGAGCGCGTGATGAGTGGGTCACTGACATCGCGGCCCCACTTGTCGGCACACGGTGTGAGGGGGAATGTTGGGCCGCGCAGAGGAAAAACGGTTGTGGGCCGAAATGGTGTTCTGTGGCCCAGTTAGGTATAGTATCCCTTTTCTTTTTATATTTTCTGTTTTTCTGTTTTCTTTTCTTTTTATTTTTCAATTCCCAATTTGAATTCCAAGTATGACTTTGAACTTGTACTCAAATTATAGATAAATTTCAATCATACCAGTATAGTTGAGTTGGTGTATTTATAAATTTTGTTTTATATTTTATATTATTTCTTTCTCTCTTTCTCCTTTTTCCTCAAATCCTTTTCTCATTGTCATTTTATTTCTATGTTGTCACCAAATGCACACACAAATAAAATATCCAGCATGATGCAATGATTTAGTAGCACCTCTCTTTGTTATTTGTTTTTGGACATGGTGTTCACATATGATGATGCATAAAGTTCAAACTCACATAAAGAGAGAAATTGTTTTCTCTATTGATGTTATTCCTAGCACTTACAAAGTAGGTGTTACACACAGAAAACTATGCCACATTTAGGCAAAGACTATCCATTTTCTACAGAGGTTTGGAACATGATTCTATCTTGGGTCAATATGTCCTTCCTAAGTGGCGTTTCTAACCTCGGGTCGTTGTATGATTGGTGGAAGAGATTAAGGAATCGTTGTTGTAAGGAGTCAAAGAAGATTTTCGATGGACTCCTTATCTGTTTCTGGTGGAATATATGGTTGGAAAGAAATAATAGAATCTTTTAAAGACTTTAAAGATCTGCTGTCTAGGTTACGCAATTGATGAAAGATGAAATTGGGAGTTTTAGTGTATGTTAGATAGATGAGTTAGTGGTTTTTTTTTGTTTTTCTTTTTGCACGGTCTTGTGAAGACTTTTATCCATTTATCTTCTATAATATATTGAAGAGCCGAAGAGGTAAGTCTGCCGCTTCCTTTCCTTAAAAAAAAAACCTTGTAGACGCGTATAGTATGTATTGGGTGTGCTTTGAACGGTCAAATAATCCACGCCTGTACTCGATCAGGTTAAGGTTGTATGGTACTTATGTTACTTACTGCTCTTTTGTTTAATCATCGGTCGTGGTGTTTTTGTTCCCTTTCTGTTTTTTTGACGAAACAGAATCAGGTTTTAGCAGGTGTCCAGGTACACAAAGATCTGTGAAACGTACCATTGTCTGCCCACTCGCCATCGTTCCAAGGCCATATAGTACGATAGCAGAAGAAAAAAAAATGCACGGTTCGTGCACAGACTTTATTAGCTGCTGTTTCCTTTGGTCTTTTTGTCCGTTATTGATTCACTCTTTCAAAGAGTAAATCGATTATATTGTTTCGTGGTAGGTTAGAACAACTCTTATTAATTCACAGAGCTATCAGCATTATCCATTCCCAGATCCGTAGTAGTAACACTGATCGCGGCGGTACGTGACTCCATTCCCATTCCCATTACCGTTGAGGGTGCCGAACCAAACAACACCTTACATCTAACCAGCTTCTAACTTGAAGTTCTTTTTCAAACACATATCTCTTACAAACACATGATAAAGTTCTACTTGGTTAAAATCCATATCGTGATGATTTATACTCGGACTATAACTTTATTAGATCTATAACACATAACCGACTTTCTAACTGTAGCCCATACATATATAAAGGGAGATAAGGCCCTTGGAAGAGAGATCTATAAAGCAGACACATTTATGAGGTATTTGGTTTGATGAATCACTCTATCCAAAATGAAGTGGTGCATTATGGGTCCATTCCTCAAATTTGGTGGGATGACTCCATTCCATATATTAGTACTAAACAACTAACTATAAGGAATGAAGTGGTAATGGATTAACTCACTCCATTCCATAAACCAAACAAAAAATGATAAGTGAGAAGATGATGGACTATATCATTCCTTAAATCAAACACTCCATTAGAGACACAACTCGTACCAGCTCACGGCATCAACTCATGCAATACAACCATCAACCACGCCGGCCATATAGAACATTGGGTACACTAATTAATTATCTAATCCTGTTTAAATCTTGTGCCCTTTGTCATGTACACCATCACGGTTTATTCTTGAGTCTCTTAAGATAAACCCACCACATGGATCATCCCGTGGTGGACTGTATGGTACTAAACGCCGACAGTTGGTACTCTAGGTAGGAGCTCTCACAAGAAAAAAAAACAGTTACGATGATGATGACGACTTCCACTAACGTCTTCAAGTTCTCATAGGGAGAGATATGTACCTTCCGGTCAATTACGTCAAGTGCCTGACAAGTTCGGCGATCTCCACATCGTCGGTAAGGTAACACACTTCAGGGCTTATTCGGTTATTTTCAATCTATATGGATTGGAGGGGATTGATATGGATTAAGAGAAATTTTGACTTACTAAGGATTGAAACCCCCTCAATCCATATGGATTAGAGTAGAATCGAAAAAGCCCTCAGGTGGGGAGAAAACTCGTCTATCACGACAATTTGAGAACTACCCTCGTTGCCCTTAAGCAAGTCTGCTATGTCATGTGCTTGGTTGGATCTAAAATCTGATCCTATGCTATGCGGGATCAGACTCCACGTACATCACGTGCAAAAAGTCTGTCATGCATCAAACTAGATATACTAAGGCCCCGTTTAGTTTCATTAGTCCTAGGACTAAAATTTAGTACAGAGACTAAATTTTAGTGTCTACTCTGTTTGATTGTAGGGACTAAACAGATTCTAAATACATTAAATACAACACATAAAGGCCAAAATGCCCTTTTTTTGCTTGACACCAGTTTTCTAGCAAGGGTAATTGGAGTAAATGTTGCCCTTTAGTCCCTTTTAGCACCCATGTGAGGAACTAGAGCTTAAAGCCAATTAGTCCCTACTTTAGTTCTTCCGTTTGATAAAATAGAGACTAAACGAGACTAAAAACCAAGAACTAAAGATTAGTCCCACTAACCAAACGCCGGGGCCTAACCAATCCGATATGGAAGCATATTCTGTATGGACAATGTGCTTATCAGGTTACATATCCGATACGACGACCGACTCAGATCACAACTAATCGTCCCTATACAAGAACATGGTGTCGAGCACACATGACAACATAGATCTGACTTAAATTTAGAAACCTGAGCCTTGATAGGAAATGATTTGAACGACGATGAAGATCCAACAATAAACATGATGCCAATAACTAGTCCCTTACCGATGATCGTCATCGTTGCCACCCTAGCTAGACGATCAGTTAGATGGGCAACACTCGGTGTTCGAGTGGCAAAATCTTCACAATTGACCACTCGAGCAACAACCTGCTTGAGAGACCATTCTACTCCGACACTTATGATATATCCCTCGAGAGATCTTCGTGATAGATATATAGCGGAAGGCCATATGGAAAACGACCCTATTTACGAGGATTCTGTATATTTTCAAGGTAAAACCCCATCAACTAAAGAAAATCATATCGCATGCAACACAACAAGGGCAAAGGAGCGGCACCAACGAGCAGGGCAAGACTCCAACCCACCTCACAAGACGATCATGCATGCTCTAACAAAATAGTTCAGTGCAAAAATCAACGCCTAAACCACAATCACGATAGGGAGAGAAGGTGCCAAGCCTAAGTAGGAAGGACCATGTGATGGAAAAGTATCGATCCAATCAGTATCGATCAATATCGGTTAGTATCAATCTAACGCACTGCTCGGTATTGATAGATGTCGATCGTTACTAACCGATCCAGCTCTAACGACACGGTCGATATCAACCGATCGATCGGTAGACCCATCAACTGGTCGAACCGGCTGACTTTGAAATCAGACTGACCGATATCGACGAGCCCACAAGCTATGTACGTGTTAGACTCAGACCCCACATATAGCAAGCAGGCTCGTACACAAGAAATGCCTGATACTCATTACCCAATGCATTTCAATTCTCAGGGCCATGTAGATGTAGGGTTACAGTTACAACTTGCTAGTACAGATCAAGGCAGTGCTGGTGCAATAGCAAGTAGTCCTAGTAGCAATAGCAAGCAACCCAGCAGCAAGAGCAAGCGAATCACGTGGCTAAAGCGCAGCACAGCTCTGCCACGAAACCACCCCTCGGTCACCATCTTTCACGCACAGGGCATGCATGTACACATCCACTTTCGGCAGGCATGGGCCATGGGCCATGGCCATGGCGCTCGCTTGCGACGCTGCAGCTACCGCCTACCAGCAGCACCATGCATGGAGAATGGCCGGCGCTGACCCGTCTACTGCTGCTGCGCCTGCGCGGCAGCTTCAGGCTTCCCATCCCTTCCCAGGTGGACGGGTGGCGGTGGAGCTCACCTCCTTGTGCTGTACCTGTACGTTGTCTGCTGAGTCGTGATCGTGTGGGCAGGCACACGCACAGGCACAGTCGCACTCGCTATTTTCTCGATCGAGCTCTCCTTTCGTCCTTCTTCTCCGTCCTCTCTCGCCATCGAACCTCACAAGGAACCAAACCGAAGCTCGCCGTCTCCACAACACCGCCGCATTGCCGGTCACCGTTTCTCCGGCAGTGCGCGCGGCGCGTGACCAATCAAACAACTGAAAATTCAAAGCTGGAAGAAGATGAAGAAGAAGCGAAGACTACATTTGTTGACCGGAGGTGCTTCTCACCGGCCGACGGCCGGCAGCTCCAGCCGCCGCGCCCTCTTGTTGCTGTCCGCCGCGGCCGCGAACGAGGAGGAGTCCGCGTCGACGGACTCGTATGGACCGCCGGCGCCTGTGGAGCCGGAGGCTGATGGCGCCCGTCTCTTGGCCGCCAGCAGCTTGCTCGGCGTCGCCGACGAGCGCTCGCTCAGCATCATCGTGCTGTAGCAGGCGTGCACGTCGTCCTGCTTGGTTGATCACCGGCCGGGAGGAATTTGCATGCACAAAATTAAGATGTGAGGTTTTCCATGAGTTCATTTTCATTCAAGACGTGTCGCTCGGAAACAAAGAGAGTGCGTGCGCGCGCGCGCGAGGAGCATCCGATTGCGAGCAAGTGCGGGGCATGCACGGACCTTGTCGAGCAGGCTGGACGGAGACAGGCTGCTCATCTTGGACTCCAGCGCTTCCTTTGTCATGGCACCGTGGGCCGCCGCCAATACGGCGGCGACGGCAACGGTGGACGGCCGGTAGTCGAGCACGCTGGCGGCTGCAAAGAACAGGGCACGGCCACGGACGCATCATATCCAGATTCCCACGCCCAGGCATGCAAATAATGCAACGGACCAAGCGAATGGATGCGGTTGGTTGGCGAATTGGCGCAGCAATTAGCTAGCTTACCTTCCGCGGTGGAGAAGATAAGCGCGGCGGCCTTGGCGGCGACGAGGCCGCCATCGCCGCCCCGGCGTAGCCTGCTGGACGAGAGGCAGGGGAGGTAGTCCAGGGGCGTGACGTCGCCCATGCGCCACCCCAGCGTGGACAGCACCAGCAGCTCCATGCGCCGGATGGAGACGCTGCTGAAGTCGTACTCGTCGTCGGCGCGGAACTCCGGCAGCGCCGGCGCGCGGTACTCCTCCATCTTCGCCGCCAGGGACACGCACGCCACCGCCAGCAGCCGCGCCGCCCAGGGCATCACTGACCTCTGCAGTGCAGGCACGGCATGTATTAATGTATACCGCGTCATGAGTGAATCGATGGTACGGAAGGCGCTTGACGCACGTCCATGCACCGGTGGAGGCAGAAGCGGTCCATGTAGGAGACGGCCAGGTACGCCGTGCGGTGGGAGAAGCCGAAGTAAGCCCGCGTCTGCAAACGGCGGCGGTCAGAGAAATGGAGATACATATATATTGGGGGGTACTGTACTAAAGACGGATGCCTGTGCTGTGCTGAACCGATCCATCGGTCACCTCGAAGACCCACTCGACGGTGGCGCGGCGTGCGCAACGGAACCACTCGTCGGATGAGGCCACCATGGACGAAGGGCACGGGCACGTCTCGGCGCCGGCATCGGAGACGACGGGCGAGCACGAGGACGAGGAAGGGGAGCAGCAGAAGCTGCTCTCCTTGGACACGAGGTGGTCCATGTACTCCTCCTGGTCCTCCTCGGCGTCGCCGTAAAGAGAAGCAGCCAGCTTGGCGCCATCGGCGCTCTCCGCCGCGGAGCCACCGGTGTCGAGGTCGGCGCCGTCCTCCAGGCACGTGAGGGAGAAGGAGCAGCCGGCCCCGGCCGAGCAACGCTCCTCTGCTTCCCCCATTATGGCTATCGATAGATACGCCGGAACCTGGCGGTGGATCGGAGGAGCCTGTTAAAGAGCCATCGCTCAGTATGTATTCCGGCCGCCGGAGCTGGCCGTGGAGGTGCACTAGTAGTGGCTAAATGCAGGAGGTGGTGGAAGACGACTAGACGAGCGAGCGAGAGGTGGCTAGCGCTTGGGCCGAGCACTCTCTATTTAAGTGGCGCTCTCTCTCTCTCTCTCTCTCTCTCTCTCTCTCTCTCTCTCTCATCGCAGTCTCTCACACACGCAAGAGACAGAGACAGACTGAGATTCTATGATTTCACTCGTCTGCTAATCACTGTACTAGGATACTGTACTTGGTTATTGTTTTTCTGTATGACCTCGGCATGATTTTGGTCAACAAAGATATACTTCTCCATCCAAAAACATGATGTATTTTGGGACTGTACTTGTTATTATTTTTCTCAATGACCTCGGCGGGCCTGTTGTTGTTGGTCAAGCAAAAGCAAGATACTTCTTGGTTACGTTTCGACTGAATTCATGATGCCATGAGGAGGGTGGCAGGGATTATATTACGTTTTTTATAATATCATTTTTAAGTGCTTGTACGATAATTGCAAATCGAGGCTTTTCGACGTACATGCTGATACTTTCTTCGTTGTTTGACAACAAATGTTTTAGTTTTCGGATCCCACAACCATAGAGAAAAAATAGTTCACTGTTTTTTAGCAAGCATAGGCCCATAAATAGGGAGACCACGGTTTCGTGACCAAAAATATAATAAATTACAATAAATTGTTTTAAAAAATAAACCTCGTGCACAACAACTTTGATAGCACTTCTCCATTTTTGGGTTAAGCAGTTATTGTAAGATTAGTCACATAAAGAAAATCTGGGCATGCAACCTTGGTCATCAGGAAAACAATGTACCAAGAGGAAAGCAAACGGGTGAGCCGATTCATACTGTGAACATCTTAGTCATCAAGAAAACAAAGTACGAAGAGAAAAGTAAAAGAGTGAACTGATTCAAACTGTGAACAGCTAGGCACTGGTACCTAAGTCTGTCATTTGATAAAATATCAGATAAATTACCATCAGTAAGTAGCTAACCGTAGCAATGAAACAACCAGCACCATAAGTTGTGCAACTTCATTGAACAACAAAATGGGACAAATTGCATCACTAAGAATATAAACTAATCCAAGTGTTGTGCCATCTAACAGATTTTAGCTTTCAACCAGCTATACAAGTTCACCTAAGATTCCAATTACACATGACATACGAAAGTCAGAGAACACAAACAAATACTGGTATGTAAAATCTCAAAATGAGGTCTTGTGGCACCAGCTACAGATGTTCATTGTTCGTTGCCTGCTAGATCTATCGGAGCACTGCCTGAACTTCACAGCTCACCATATTGTGCATAGAACAAGCATCTCCAAGAGGCCAACATCGATTGATGTCTGTCACTTCCAAGAGGTCCGATGAAAGAGTTGTTAAATATATGGAATATGTATAGAATAAGCATCTCCAATGCGTAAGTAGATATAAGACCATGGTGAGCTGCAAGAATACGACTCTCATAGAAACACCATGCCTTTATCAATATGATACTCCTCTAGAATAAATGGTCTTGGCTGATCAAGTTGTCAATCTATTAAAATGCAATCATTAAACAAATATAGGCAGAAAATCAATCATATTTAAACACTTGAACCATGTCTTAATTTTTTATAGGACTATAAGATATAAATGGTAAAAGTTTTGAGCATGTGCTCTGTATTATTGCATATACAAATTAAGATGGTTTTGGAAAGTAAGAACACACCTGTTCAAAAATAACATAGTGTGCATAGTCCATCGACTTGATTAAATGAGATGTCAACAATAATGTTTTCCACAAGACAATTTATAATCTTGACTTGTACATGATATACGAAACATGAGAGAATTACACAAGTGTATGAAAAAATATAGGTGGAAAATCCTTAAACATGGTATATTCCCTGAAAGAAGACAAGAGAAGGGAGCAAGAAAAAAAGATGCATTTTCTGTATTAAGAACCAAGGATGATGCTAAGAAGTGTCTTCAAAATAATCATCCAAAAATTAATAGCATATTAGCATAGATGTTTTTCCCAGGTTACATTCTGCAAAGAACTATATTAAAGGAACACTGCTACATACTAAACTGAAGTTTAACTTAAATGTTTTGTAACTTTCTGTTATGTACAGATTTATATGACATAGCATGCAATAGGCAACTTCTGGTAATAACTTCGACACAATCATAAAGTCGTAAATGCAACTGTGTTTTAGAGCATAGAGATATAGTTCCTGTAAAGCATATTGTCCACCCCTGAAGCTTAAGGAACAAGAAGCACAACATAGGAAGTGGGATAGATGAAAAGGCATAAGTAGTGCTTACCATGCCAACCTGATACAACTGGTTCTATACCTGTATCTTGTACTTCAAAAGATAACATTTGATGCAAGTATATTGGAGTTCCAAGAACATCCATTATGACATCAACTTCCTGTTTCTCAATATCTATTGTTGTTATAGTCTCGAAATCACCCTGCATGCATCAACTTTTTGTTTGCCAATTAAAAGCTTAACAAAAGACCAAACTTTGGTAAACGAAAGGGAAATGCTAATGTCCTAGTAGCAACAAAGGCTATAGTATCCCATTATCTTTTAGCTATTACAACTTGCCAAGACAGTGTACTCATGATTATTGTTATCATATGATGTATGATAACAAAAAAATATCATTGATTCCTTCACCTTCAGCAGATTGTTGAACAGTACCCTCCTACAAAGATCATCAAACTGCAAATTCATAGCACATATATGAAATGTTCAAATGCAAAATATGTGCTCTAATTACCATTGTTCTTTAACCAAATTCAGAGCATAGTTGTCCTCCATTAAACTGTGGCCAGTGCACTGCATCTCATCTAATTGTATTATAGGCCCTTGATTGTCTATCCCTGTAGGCCCTGTGGACACTTATTTCTTTGGGCCTGTGTGCATGTTGATTAAGGCGCTTTTTGGTAGCCAAGCTATAGCTCATGACAGAAGAAGCGGTACCACGACAGCACTCCCTTGAGGTACAATATTCTCCTCACATACAGCCATATAGATCAGATGATCCGAAGGAGTATCTTGCAGTCACAGAATGGAATCCATAAATAAACAAACAAATTACCAGAGGATCAACAGTACCAGTGGTACAAACTAAGATAACGATCCGTGTGATCTGATGAAACCAGACCAGACAGAGCGTCATGTTGAAATCATGCAGACAATTACGACAGCAATGATCAGAGACTTCAGAAACTATAACAATGGGTCAATGGTACAGGTCCTTGGACTCACAAATTAACAAAACTAAATTAAATAGTATGCACACGAAAGTGATACTTGTGGCAAAAGAAAATATGTAGCTCAACTCATTCTCTGTTTTTTGTGGGTACATACAATAACATGTTGTTCTTCTCATATTTGAATTCCTAAACTTTGAAGATCCTACAAATGGGACATAGCACCTGAGAATATAGATGAGCTCACCTTAGCAGCAGTTTTGCTTGACGTGACAATCTTGGCAACTGAATTATTGACTGGCTGAGAGGGTTTAACACCTGAAGCCACCACGGGCACAGCTGAAGCTGAACTTGTGATAACATCAACTTTAGGCACCATACTTCCAGACCTAGAATCCCAATTATTGGATAAACATGCCCCCACATGTCCGGTTGAAGAACTTAAACTTGTAGTAATACCATTATCTGAGCATTTGAACAGATTTAATGCAAATCAAGCAAAGGGAAGAAATACTATGCTGGTAATATAAGAAACAAAAGGGGTTCATACCTTGACCATTTCTCTTAACAGAAGTATTTTCTCCTGATCCACAGAGGTGCATTTCTCAGCTTGTCTGTGACAAAAATAGTATTAATTGTTCGACAATGAAAAGAAGGAAATGGAGTTAAATAGATTGCTTGATATCTAATGCTTAAATCTGCATGTGAAAAAAAATCGATTTCTCATTTATATTGGGGCCAAATAGGATGCATACATGCAATCCATATGCGATTTCTCATATATATGGAACAATACATAACAGTATGCATGGCTGGAATTGATAACATACATAAGTGGAGACATATTTTCAGTTTTATTAGACATTTTTGGGTCATTTGCATGTGAAATTTGAGGCTTCAAGGATCCACTGGCAGCAACCACGTTGGTGAAAGAGAATTAGGCTTACACCTTTTTCCTAATTGATTTTGGTGGTTGAATTGTCCAACACAAACATTCGAACTAACTAGTTTGCTCTAGTCTATAAGTTTTACAGGTGCCAAAGGTTCACAACAAGCCAATAAAAAGACCAAAGAAGGGTTCAAATAAAGAGAGCTAAAGACATCCCAAAGGCACCCTGGTCTGGCGCACCGGACTGTCCGGTGTGCCACCGGACAGTGTCCGGTGCACCAGGGAACTCGAAACTGAACTTGCCACCTTCGGGAAAATGGGAGGCCGCTCCGCTAAAATTCACCGGACGGTCCGGTGAAGCACCGTACAGTGTCCGGTGTCACACCGGACTGTCCGGTGTGCCAAAGGAGCAACGGCTACTTCACGCTCAACGGTCGACTGCAACGCATTTAATGCGCGCCTGCGCGCGCAGAGGACAGAGCACGCGCAGCAGGCGCACCGGACAGCCCAGAGGCCCCACCAGTCAGAGCTCCAACGGTCGAACCCTAACGGCCGGTTGACGTGGATGGCGCACCGGACAGTGTCCGATGGTGCACCGGACTGTCCGGTGCGCCCGTCGACTGCAGCCTCCACCAACGATCAAGTTTGGTGGTTGGGACTATAAATACCCCAACCACCCCCACATTCAAGTGATCCAAGTTTTCCAACTCCCACACCTTACAAGAGCTATAACATTCAATTCTAGACACACTAAAGAGATCAAATCCTCTCCCAAGTCCTTAGTTCAACTCCAATCAATTAGTGACTAGTGAGAGAGTGAATTGTTTTCATTTGAGCTCTTGCACTTGGATTGCTTCTTTTCTTTCTCATTCTTTCTTGTGATAAACTCGATTGTAACCGAGGCAAGAGACACCAATTGTGTGGTGATCCTTGCGAGGGACTTTGTGTCCCGTGTGATTGAGAAGAGAAGCTCACTCGGTCTAAGTGACTGTTTGAAAGAGGGAAAGGGTTGAAAGAGACCCGGTCTTTGTGACCACCTCAACGGGGAGTAGGTTTGTAAGAATCGAACCTCGGTAAAACAAATCATCGTGTCCCACTCTTTGATTGCTCGTGATTTGTTTTTCACCCTCTCTCTCGGACTCGTTCATATTTCTAACGCTAACTCGGCTTGTAGATTTGCCCTATTCACCCCCCCCCTCTAGGCGACTTTCAATTGGTATCAGAGGCCGGTGCTTCATTAGAGCCTAACCGCTCGAAGTGATGTCAGGAGCATCCGCCAAGAGAGAGATCGGGACCGGCGAGAAGCCCGCCACAAGCCATGGGAAGGGTCCATCTGGGGAGTCCGCCAACAAAGTGAAGGGATCCCCTTCACTCGACGAGTCGCGTCGGAGCGGTGACAAGAAGAAGAATATGAGGAAGGTGGTCTACTACGAGACCGACTCCTCGTCGCCATCCACCTCCGGCTCCGACACGCCGTCCGTGACTTCTAAGCGCCATGAGCGCAAGAAGTTTAGTAAGATTCCCCTACGCTACCCTCGCATTTCCAAACGTACTCCATTACTTTCCGTTCCATTGGGCAAACCACCATTTTTCGACGGTGAAGATTATAACATGTGGAGTGATAAAATGAGGCATCACCTAACCTCACTCCACACGAGCATTTTGGACGTTGTTGAGTTTGGTGTACAGGTACCATCCGTGGGGGATGAAGACTATGATTCGGACGAGGTCGCCCAAATCTGGCACTTTAACTCCCAAGCTACCACTATACTCCTCGCTTCTCTAAGTCGAGAGGAGTATAACAAGGTGCAAGGATTAAAGAGCGCCAAGGAGATTTGGGATGTACTCAAGACCGCGCACGAAGGAGATGAGGTGACCAAGATCACTAAGCGGGAGACGATCAAGGGGGAGCTCGGCCGCTTCCGACTTCGTTAAGGGGAGGAGCCACAAGAAATGTACAACCGGCTCAAGACCTTGGTGAACCAAGTGCACAACCTCAGGAGCAAAAAGTGGGATGACCATGAAATGGTCAAGGCCTACACAAGTTCAATTAATTCGTGGTAATCCTAGATACACACAAATGACTCCCGAGGAAGTGATAGGAAATTTTGTGAGCTTTGAGTTGATGATCAAAGGCTCAAAGAAAATCATCGAGCTAGATGACCCCTCCACGCCTGAAGCACAACCGGTCGCATTCAAGGCAACGGGGGAGAAGAAGGAGAAGTCTACATCAAGTAGACAACCCATCGACGCCTCTAAGCTTGACAATGAGGAAATGGCGCTCATCATCAAGAGCTTCCGCCAAATCCTCAAGCAAAGGAGAGGGAAGGACTACAAATCCCGCTCCAAGAAAGTGTGCTACAAGTGTGGTAAGCCTGACCATTTTATTGCAAAATGTCCTATATCTAGTGACAGTGACAGGGGCGATGACAAGAAGGGAAAGAGGAGGGAAAAGAAGAGATATTATAAGAAGAAGGGCGGCGATGCCCATGTTTGCCGGGAATGGGACTCCGACGAGAGCTCCACCTACTCCTCCTCCGATGAGGACACCGCCAACATCGCCATCAACAAAAGACTCCTCTTCCCCAACGTCGGTCACAAGTGCCTCATGGCAAAGGACAACAAAAGGAAGAAGGTAAAATCAAAATCCTCCACTAAATATGCAACCTCTAGTGATGAGGATAATTCTAATGATGAGGAGGATAATTTGCGTACCCTTTTTGCCAACCTCAACATGCAACAAAAAGAAAAACTAAATGAATTAATTTGTGCTATTCATGAGAAGGATGACCTCTTGGACTCCCAAGAGGACTTCCTAATTAAGGAAAACAAAAGGCATGTTAAGGTTAAAAATGCTTACTCTCTAGAGGTAGAAAAATGTGAAAAACTATCTAGTGAGCTAAGTACTTGCAATGATATTATTGCCAACCTTAGAGATGAGAATGCTAAATTAATTGCTAAGGTTGATTCAAATGTATGTGATGTTTCAATTTCCAATCTTAGAGATGATAATGTTAAATTACTTGCTAAGATTGAAGAATTGAATATTTCTCTTGCTAGCCTTAGGATTGAAAATGAAAAATTGATTTCTAAGGCTAAAGAATTAGATGTTTGCAATTCTGATCTTAGAGATAAGAATGATATTTTACATGCTAAGATTGTTGAACTTAATTCTTGCAAACCCTCTACATCTACTGTTGAGCATGTTTCCATTTGCACTAGATGTAGAGACATTAATGTTGATGTTGTTCATGATCACCTAGCCTTAATTAAGAAACAAAATGATCACATAGCTCAACTTAATGCTAAAATTCATGAGCATGACTTAGAAAATGAAAAATTTAAATTTGCTAGAAGCATGCTCTATAGTGGGAGACGCCCTGACATCAAGGATGGCATTGGCTTCCAAAAGGGGGACAATGTCAAACTTAATGCCCCTCCTAAAAGATTGTCTAACTTTGTTAAGGGCAAGGCTCCCATGCCTCAGGATAACGAGGGTTACATTTTGTACCCTGCCGGTTATCCCGAGAGCAAAATTAGGAGAATTCATTCTAGGAAGTCTCACTCTGGCCCTAATCATGCCTTTATGTATAAGGGTGAGACATCTAGTTCTAGGCAATCAACCCATGCTAAATTGCTTAGAAAGAAAACTCTTATTGCATCAAATGATAATAATGTTTCATTTAAAACTTTTGATGCATCCTATGTTTTAACTAACAAATCAGGCAAGGTAGTTGCCAAGTATGTTGGGGGCAAACACAAGGGGTAAAAGACTTGTGTTTGGGTACCCAAAGTTCTTGTATCTAATGTCAAAGGACCCAAGACCGTTTGGGTACCTAAAAACAAGAACTAAATTTGTTTTGTAGGTTTATGCATCCGGGGGCTCAAGTTGGATCATCGACAGCGGGTGCACAAACCACATGACTGGGGAGAAAAAGATGTTCTCCTCCTACGAGAAAAACCAAGATCCCCAACGAGCTATCACATTCGGGGATGGAAATCAAGGTTTGGTCAAAAGATTGGGTAAAATAGCTATATCACCTGACCATTCTATTTCCAATGTTTTTCTTGTAGACTCTTTAGATTACAACTTGCTTTCTGTTTCTCAATTATGTAAAATGGGCTACAACTGTCTTTTTACGGATACAGGTGTTACTGTCTTTAGAAGAAGTGATGATTCAGTAGCTTTTAAGGGAGTATTAGAGGGTCAGCTATACTTAGTTGATTTCAATAGAGTTGAACTTGATACTTGCTTAATCGCTAAGACTAACATGGGTTGGCTCTGGCATCGCCGACTAGCCCATGTTGGAATGAAGAATCTTCACAAGCTTCTAAAGGGAGAACATATTTTGGGACTAACAAATGTGCATTTTGAGAAAGACAGGATTTGCAGCGCATGCCAAGCAGGGAAGTAAGTTGGAGTTCATCATCCACACAAGAACATCATGACTACTGACAGGCCACTCGAGCTCCTTCACATGGACCTATTCGGCTCGATTGCTTACATAAGCATCGGCGGGAGTAAGTATTGTCTAGTTATTGTGGATGACTATTCTCGCTTCACTTGGGTGTTCTTTTTGCAGGAAAAATCTCATACTCAAGAGACCCTAAAAGGATTCTTGATACAGGCTCAAAATGAGTTTGGCTTAAGGATCAAGAAAATTAGAAGCGATAATGGGACGGAGTTCAAGAACTCACAAATCGAAGGCTTTCTTGAGGAGGAGGGCATCAAGCATGAGTTATGTTCTCCCTACACGCCACAACAAAATGGTGTAGTGGAGAGGAAGAATAGAACTCTATTGGACATGGCGAGAACCATGTTTGATGAGTACAAGACTTTAGATCAGTTTTGGGCCGAGGCGGTCAACACCGCTTGCTATGCCATCAACCGGTTGTATCTACACCGAATCCTCAAGAAGACATCATATGAACTCCTAACCGGTAAAAAGCCAAATGTTTCATATTTTAGAGTCTTTGGTAGCAAATGTTTTATTCTTGTTAAAAGAGGTAGAAAATCTAAATTTGCTCCTAAGGCTGTAGAAGGCTTTTTACTAGGATATGATTCAAACACAAGGGCATATAGAGTCTTTAACAAGTCCACTGGACTAGTTGAAGTTTCTTGTGACATTGTGTTTGATGAGACTAACGGCTCTCAAGTAGAGCAAGTTGATCTTGATGAATTAGATGATGAAGAGGCTCCATGCGTCGCGCTAAGGAACATGTCCATTAGGGATGTGTGTCCTAAGGAATTTGAAGAGCCCACTCAAGCACAAGATCAACCATCCTCCTCCATGCAAGCATCTCCACCAACTCAAAATTAGGATGAGGCTCAAGATAATGAAGAAGAAGATCAAGAAGATGAGCCACCTCAAGACGACGACAATGATCAAGGGGGAGATGCAAATGATCAAGACAAGGAGGATGAGCAAGTTCCAAGGCCGCCACACCCAAGAGTCCACCAAGCAATACAACGAGATCACCCCGTGAACACCATCCTCGGTGATATTCAAAAGGGGGTAACTATTCGATCTCGTGTTGCTCATTTTTGTGAACATTACTCTTTTGTTTCCTCTATTGAGCCAAACAGGGTAGAGGAAGCGCTTCAAGATTCGGATTGGGTGGTGGCAATGCAAGAGGAGCTCAACAACTTCACTAGAAATGAGGTATGGCATTTAGTTCCACGTCCTAACCAAAATGTTGTAGGAACCAAGTGGGTCTTCCGCAACAAACAAGATGAGCGTGGTGTGGTGACAAGGAACAAAGCCCGACTTGTGGCCAAGGGATATTCACAAGTCGAAGGTTTGGATTTTGGTGAACCCTATGCACCCGTAGCTAGGCTAGAATCAATTCGCATTTTACTCGCCTATGCTACTTACCATGGCTTCAAGCTTTACCAAATGGACGTGAAGAGTGCCTTCCTCAATGGACCAATCAAGGAAGAGGTCTATGTTGAGCAACCTCCCGGCTTTGAAGATAGTGAGTATCCTAACCATGTGTATAAACTCTCTAAGGCGCTTTATGGGCTCAAGCAAGCCCCAAGAGCATGGTATGAATGCCTAAGAGATTTTCTTATCGCTAATAGCTTCAAAGTCGGAAAGGCCGATCCTACTTTATTCACTAAAACTCTTAACAATGATTTGTTTGTATGCCAAATTTATGTTGATGATATTATATTTGGGTCTACTAACGAATCTACATGTGAGGAATTTAGTAGGATCATGACACAAAAATTCGAGATGTCAATGATGGGGGAGTTGAAGTACTTCTTGGGATTTCAAGTGAAGCAACTCCAAGAGGGCACCTTCATTAGCCAAACAAAGTATATTCAAGACATTCTCAACAAGTTTGGGATGAAGGATGCCAAGCCCATCAAGACACCCATGGGAACCAATGGGCATCTCGACCTCGACACGGGAGGTAAATCCGTCGATCAAAAGGTATACCGGTCGATGATAGGCTCTTTACTTTATTTATGTGCATCACGACCGAATATAATGCTTTCTGTATGCATGTGTGCAAGATTCCAAGCCGATCCTAAGGAAGCTCACCTTAGGGCCGTAAAACGAATCTTGAGATATTTAGTTTATACTCCTAAGTTTGGGCTTTGGTACCCCAGGAGATCCACATTTGATTTAATTGGTTATTCGGATGCCGATTGGGCAGGGTATAAAATCAATAGAAAGAGCACATCGGGGACTTGCCAGTTCTTGGAAAGGTCTCTGGTGTCTTGGGCTTTAAAGAAGTAAAATTCCATAGCTCTTTCTACCATCGAAGCTAAGTATATTGCCGCAGGCCATTGTTGCGCGCAATTGCTTTGGATGAGGCAAACCCTCAGGGACTATGGTTACAAATTAACCAAAGTTCCTTTGCTATGTGATAATGAGAGCAATCCGCATGGCGGATAATCCCGTTGAGCATAGCCGCACTAAACACATAGCCATTCGGTATCATTTTCTAAGGGATCACCAACAAAAGGGGATATCGAGATTGCTTATATTAACACTAAAGAACAATTAGCCGATATCTTTACCAAACCATTAGATGAACAAATATTTACCAAACTTAGGCATGAGCTAAATATTCTTGATTCTAGGAATTTCTTTTGATGTTTTGCACACATAGCTTATTTCTATACCTTTTGTAGGAAACGGGTGACGCCTAAGAGGGGGGGTGAATTAGGACTTCTAAAACTTTTACTAAACTAGGCCACAATTAAATCCCTAGAGCAAAACCTATGCAAATAATCAAAACTGGAATGTGCAACCTAGGTTTTGACTAAGTGTTGCTATCTCTACCGCAAAGGCTAAGTTTCAATCTACACTAAATAAGTATGACTACAAGATTGAAACTTAAATGCTTAATATAAATGCGGAATGTAAAGAGCTAAGTAGAGAAGCAAACTCTCGTGGATGACGCCGGTATTTTTACCGAGGTATCCGGAACCACGCAAGGTCCCGACTAATCCTCGTTGGTGCCCCTACGCAAAGGGAAGCCCACGCGAGGGCCAAGCACCACGGTCGAGTAACTCCATAGAGAGCCGCGGGCCTTCTCCACGCGCAAGTGGTGCTCCGCTTCCGGCTCCTCTCGGACGCTCCCCGCCGTCTCCACTATCGAGCTTCTGGCCGAAACGCCGTGGGCCTCGTTCCCTCCGGTACACGGTGGCGGCCGTGACACAAACGCAGTTGTCACGGTCTCGCAAGACTCTCGCCCCACTCGGTACAATTACAACGACTCACGCAAGAGCCGAGGGGTTGTGTGGTTTTACAAAACTCACTCAACTAACTAGGGTTCACCTAGAGCAAGCGCTAAAGCGGTCTAACTAACCTAAGCACTTCGCAAAGCACCTACGCTAATCACCGAGTGATTCTATTAAGCACTTGGGTGTTTGAGCTCTTGGAAATATGCACTATGTGTCTTGGTATGTTGCTTGGGCTCTCACTGGCCGGTTGGGGTGGTATTTATAGCCTCCACACCCCCAACTAGCCGTTGGACAGAAAGCAACAGCTTTCTGTCGTCGGGTGCACCGGACAGTCCGGTGCACCACCGGACATCTACTGTGCAGTGTCCGGTGCACGCCACGTCAGCCGACCGTTGACGCCTGTAGCAGTCGACCGTTGGATCCGACCGTTGCCGTCTGCCCGTTGGCACACCGGACAGTCCGGTGCACACCGGACAGTCCGGTGCTACAGCCAGAGAGCGCCTGTCTGTGGCCTCTCTGCGCAGACTGTCCGGTGCCTCACCGGACAGTCCGGTGCACACCGGACACCAATGTCTGGTGCGCCACCAGGCGCTGGCTGACAGCCCTTATCTTGGATTTCTTCGCTGATTTCTTCGGGCTTCTTTGTTCTTGAGTATTGGACTCCTATGCATCTTTTTATGTCTTCTTTTGAGGTGTTGCATCCTCATTGCCTTGGTCCAATTCTCTTCGCATCCTGTGAACTATAAACACAAACACTAGAAAACTTATTAGTTCACGGATTGTGTTGTTCATCAAACTCCAAAACTCAATTAGCCAAATGGCCCGGGGTCTATTTTCCTTACACCTTTGATCCTATCTCTTTCATGTGCTTTGACTAATGTGTTTTCAAGTGTATTTCAAACCAAGTCATAGATTGAAAGGGAATTGGAGTCTTCGGCGAAGACAAAGGCTTCCACTCCACTCCATTAATTTACTCATCCATCGCTGTCGCTCTGTGTCGTTCTCCATCTTTGGTATAATCTTCACTCATATTTTGTTTGCCAAAGGGGGAGAAAGTAGTTTAAAAGGGCTTATATTTCACTCAAGTATCCGTTTTTGGCGATTCATGCCAAAGGGGGAGAAAGTATTAGCCCAAAGCAAAAGGACCGCACCACTACCGAATTTTAAAGTTTTTTAAAAATTGGTACCTTATTGTGTTCAAAAGAGGGAGAAAAAGTAGTATCTTAGAAAATTGCAAAACCCTCTTGAACACTAAGAGGAGGATTTTCACTAAGGGGGAGTTTTGTTTAGCCAAAGGAAAAACATTTGAAACAGGGGGAGAAAATTTCACATCTTGAAAATGCTTCTCATTTACCTTTGACTATTTACAAAAGGTTTTTGAAAAGAATTTACAAAAGAATTTGCAAAAACAAAACATGTGGTGCAAGCGTGGTCCAAAATGTTGAAAAAAAGAAACAATCCATGCCTATCTTATGAGAATTTATGTTGGCTCAATTCTAAGTAACCTTTGCACTTACATTCTGTAAACTAGTTCAAATATGCACTTCTATATTTGCTTTAGTTTGTGTTGGCATCAATCACCAAAAAGGGGGAGATTGAAAGGGAATTAGGCTTACACCTTTTTTCTAATTGATTTTGGTGGTTGAATTGTCCAACACAAACATTCGGACTAACTAGTTTGCTCTAGTCTATAAGTTTTACAGGTGTCAAAGGTTCACAACAAGCCAATAAAAAGACCAAAGAAGGGTTCAAATAAAGAGAGCTAAAGACATCCCAAAGGCACCCTGGTCTGGCGCACCGGACTGTCCGGTGTGCCACCGGACAGTGTCCGGTGCACCACCGGACAGTGTCCGGTGCACCAGGGAACTCGAAGCTGAACTTGCCACCTTCGGGAAAATGGGAGGCCGCTCCGCTAAAATTCACCGGACGGTCCGGTGAAGCACCGTACAGTGTCCGGTGTGCCAAAGGAGCAACGACTACTTCGCGCTCAACGGTCGACTTCAACGCATTTAATGCGCGTCTGCGCGCGCAGAGGACAGAGCACGCGCAGCAGGCGCACCGGACAGTCTACAGGACTTGTCCGGGGCACCACCGGACAGCCCAGAGGCCCCACCAGTCAGAGCTCCAACGGTCGAACCCTAACGGCCGGCTGACGTGGATGGCGCACCGGAAAGTGTCCGGTGGCGCACCGGCTGTCCGGTGCGCCCGTCGACTGCAGCCTCCACCAATGGTCAAGTTTGGTGGTTGGGGCTATAAATACCCCAACCACCCCCACATTCAAGTGATCCAAGTTTTCCAACTCCCACACCTTACAAGAGCTATAGCATTCAATTCTAGACATACCAAAGAGATCAAATCCTCTCCCAAGTCCTTAGTTCAACTCCAATCAATTAGTGACTAGTGAGAGAGTGAATTATGTTCATTTGAGCTCTTGCACTTGGATTGCTTCTTTTCTTTTTCATTATTTCTTGTGATAAACTCGATTGTAACCGAGGCAAGAGACACCAATTGTGTGGTGATCCTTGCGGGAGACTTTGTGTCCCGTGTGATTGAGAAGAGAAGCTCACTCGGTCTAAGTGACCGTTTGAAAGAGGGAAAGGGTTGAAAGAGACCCGGTCTTTGTGACCACCTCAACGGGGAGTAGGTTTGCAAGAACCGAACATCGGTAAAACAAATCATCGTGTCCCACTCTTTGATTGCTCGCGATTTGTTTTTCACCCTCTCTCTCTCGAACTCGTTCATATTTCTAACGCTAACCCGGCTTTTAGTTGTGCTTAACTTTGTAAATTTCAGATTCGCCCTATTCACCCCCCTCTAGGCGACTTTCAGTTGGAATCAAGAGGTTTACAGACACCTTTAAGGGGGAGTGAAAGACCCTACAGAAAAAGAATGGGTATCATGAGCACCAGTATCATGAACCTTGTAGCATGCTACTGAATTAAACCTACCTTTGCAATAACTTGAACAAGGTCATCTGGGCAAACAACAAGAGTGTCCACAAACGACCCCAGCGAGAGATTCACATCTCCCTTCCCGTTTGCAATCTTCTTTGCTTTCTTTAGCACGACACCTACTCAACATGAAGTCATCAGTGGGATGCTATTTTCCCAATAGGAAGATGAATTTTCATCTTTGATTATTTGGCGCTTCATCTCACAGCAAGAAACGTACTGACGTATATGGGACAAAGCCAAACCAGTAAGAGTTTAGTGCTATTATAGTACTCATTTAAACAAGCTTCTCTCTTTTAGTACCCATAAATATAACTTGTTTAAAATAGTACTTATAAGTTAATCATTTCTGTAGAATAGAATTAAGTGTCATTTTACTTCCTTTTTCTTTTCTTTTCAGCTGTGAATGACCGAACTATCCCTAGAGTTTTTTTTTGTTTCCGGATCGTTAGTCGACCCAGATTGAAGTTGAACGGCAGGGTGCCGTCCACTCGCCCTTTCCCAGATCGAATAAAACAGACCTCTTTTTTGTTCCAGCAGGCTTCTCTGTATACATTTCAATGCTTTGTTCGAGATAAAAAAAGCTAGCACCTCTCGGTTTTGTTCTAGTGACATTAAAAAATATCGAGAATGTTGGATACTGCAATCTGACCATTTTTCCTAAATAATATCCATCAATCAAGCATGCACCTGACAGATACGTAATATAAATCAGCAGACAAATTTGGGGCGGTTCTTGCATCCATCCCATTGCCGCTTTTCTTTGTACTGTGACCTCTTCATTCTGGGAAATGGCGAATGGACAGCACCTGGCGTATCTAGAAACAAAATCTTGATGTCGCGGTTCCTTCAATGGAATCTAAATCTCGAGTCAGCGAGAGAAAGACAATGGCAGTGAAGGAGAGGAGAGGGGTCAACCAACCTTGACGTCGCGGTTCCTTCAATGGACGGAGGAGGGCTGAAGCGCACACCTGGTGGTGTTCGTCGCCGGCAACCGACCAGATGAAGATCTGGCAAAGGGCCCAACGAAGACCCAACGAAGGCACTTGGCATAGGGCAGCACGCACCTAATTGCGATTTGGTGAACGGGTGTCTCGGTCGCAGAGGTCACCGCTTCCGCCCTCGTCAGCAACGCGGATCGTGGCATCATCACCGTGGGCATCCCCCCGCCTCTGGGCATGGGCGGCGGTGGTTGTACGAGGGTCGAGCGAGGGAGGAGGGCATCGGCGTGCCGACGGGTCGTGAAAACCCACGAAGAAACTGTACCCATATCAGCTCCAGAGTGCTGCATCCTGCGCCGCTGCCCACTGGACTCGCCTTCCGCCTCGGCTCCCCATCTGCTCCCCGATTTCTCGATACACACCGAAATTCAAATCGCCCTCCTGCCGAGCCCTTGCCCCCACACCGCCGATGCCCTCCAAGCGGCCTTCCCTGCACACCATGGACGAAGCCGCCTCTGCCTCCGCTGTCGCCGCGCGCCTCCACCCCGCGCTCCAAGAAACGCACCTCCCGCTCCAAGTCCCGCGACCGCTCCCAGGATCGCCGCCGCTCCCCGAACCCTAACCCTAGCTCCCGTCGTGAGCGCGTCGTGGACCATGGCTCCACCCTGCCCTCACGCAAGAGCGACCGCAAGCCGAACCGCTCCTTCCTAGATTCTGCCACGCTCGCCACGGCCATGGCCTCGGTCGCCGTCGCCTCGGCCCCATCGTTCGGCAGGGGGCGTGGTAGTGCGGGCACCATCCAGAAGCTCTGGAGTGAGGTCGATGAGGTCGCGCTACTCACGGGCGCTGCCGCCTTCAAGGACCGCACTGGCATCGCGCCGCGCCTTCAAGGACCTCTGGGCATGGGCGACGGTGGTTGGACGAGGGTCGAGCGAGGGAGGAGGGGGTTGCGATGGATGATTGGGCGATGGATGAGTGTTGGCGGATTCAGCCTCGGGAGGGGGACGGTCGAGCAGGCAGTGGACCTCGAATCGAGCGGCGGGGTTTGTGATGAACGATGGTGGAGGATGGATGGACGGTGTAGATTAGCTAACGGCAGAACGGCAGACTACTGTTATTGTCTAAATAAGTAGTATAGATTTGAATAGGCGGGTGCAGAGAGCAGAGAGGTAGACGCCAGCCGATGTGGGGGGCGCTTGACCAACTGGGCGTTGCAGCCATGTCCATCTGCACTTCTCTGACTTGGAGTGGAGGTGGTGGAAATTTGTATCGGTCAGCCGGCAGGTCCAATGGTGGTGTTCAGCGGTTCTCCCTAAATTTCTCCCCCTATATCCCACTCACGTGCCACGTCAGCGTTCTCTCTCCCCCTATATCTCCACGCTCTACAGCGGTTCCCCCTATATCAAACCTCTATACCCCACCATACCAATATTTTATACTTTCATCATCAACTAACTCAACTATCATCCAATATTTGTTTTATTTTTATTTGCTCTATGAACAGTGCGTGGTCGTAACTTAGTCGCCTGCACCACCGTGTTCGTAATGAGTACGCTTCCATTAAAGACAAAGCAATAGCAATAGCATGATAACTTGCCGCAGTCTGTCATTAAAATATTGAGACATAAGATGGCCTTTCGATGTTAGCCTTTGTTTATATCACAGACAGGTACTCTAACTGTTAGAAGTGTATAGATCAAAACTGATGTGAGCACTGAGCAGGCAGTAGAGTCTGCAGCTGTATGTATATTCATGAGGCATAATACAATCATGCCACAGACAGTGGATGTGGTTGGGTTGCCTACATGTATGTGATCAGCGCCAAGCAACCGTTGATTACATTTTAGAGCTTCGTGCAGGTAACGGAGTGCAACATGGACATTGCCCAACCCTTCTTCCATCATCGCAACATTGATATAAGTTGCAGCGGTGTTAGGATGAGAAGGGCCACATGTAAGGTGCAAAAGATATAGGGCACGATTGACATACCTGAAATGTAACAGTCAGAACATAAATAAAGTAGTTCAAACATGAAAACGGTAAATGAAACAAGCTCCACAGGTAAGTGTGAAGAAATAAAACTATAGTGTCGTCCATTGTTTACCATGTCAGCTTAAGTAGATGACTCTGTGAACTTACTTTAATGCTAGTTCTGTATGTTGCAGCCGATAGGTCTTGTTACTATCAGAGCCTCATTTTCAAGCTTTGCAGGCTGTCTGTTAATATCTTCCAGACAAAAGTTTGAGTAGCCTCATTGTCTTGAGGATCACTAGTCTGCAAGCGTTGAACTCCAGGTGCTTGAGCACATGACTTATGAAGCAACATCCTTAAGCTGATACAAGGAAAAATGGTCATCCCATTGGTCTCATCTAAACAATACAACAGGGCAAGATGAAGTGTGTTAAGAGTAGACAACTATCTATGCAAAAAGTCAACCATACAGACATAAATTATGTAACCCTATACGTCATGGTTAAGATTTGTGAAACAATAGCAAGAATGGCAAATTCTTTCACCCATGGTCTATGGTCGTGCTTTCCGTCTCTTCCTTGACCACCACCACTGCCACCCTAGGTTTCATCTTCAGTTGGGAGAGTTGGGAACACTGATGGTGAGTCAGCAACGACAGGGGAGCCACCCATGTGTTTGATCGGAACCCATAAGGTAGATTTCCAAACTGATTTGAAGAGTCAATAAATAAGCGAAGTTTAGTTTAAGATCCTAGCAGTGACCATACGTGCAAACATTTGATAACATAAATTCAGCATGTGAAAAATAAACCTGACCTTGTTGTGCTCGACAAATGCCTTCATCAGAGCCTTGTAGGCCTGTAGATTGCAAATGCATTTCTTGTCAATAATCAGTCGTTCCTATTCATGCGACATGGTCATACATACAAGATCTAGTGCTTACTCCATCAAATGCACGGCTTGTCTGCTGCAACAGTCCAACGAGGGAGAGGTTGATGAGTGCTCGCTTCCCTGCAGGGTAGAATCCTTCTTGGGATGCCACAATCGTCACCGGTTTCCCGTTACAAACTCGCACCTGCATACCAACCCAGATTCTAAGTGGTCTAGAAAAACAAACGCTCCTAGAATTAGCAACTTGTCTAAGTATGGCCAATGTGCATCAGGCCTCACAGCCAAATACGTCCAACACAATGAATTTAGTTAACAGACACTAGTTTTTAGACTTTGTATCAGACGCACATCGATCTGGAAGAAGTCGTCTTCTCTCTTGTCATCAACGAATGGGCGGGACGACCTCCTAATATCTGCAACCAGTCACGTTCTATTCAGAGAAACTGGGAGGAAAAGAATCCTGTATGCAACTCGCCAAACCTACTCAATTCTGAATCAGCAAAAAAAACTGCATCAACGAAATCAAAATCCAAGAGAGTGGCAGCTGACGTGAGCACTCACAGTGCAGCGGCGGCGTGAGGTGCGAGAAATTGAAGAAATCGTAGAACTGCTCCAGCTTCGGCGGCGGGTACATGGGCTCCTCGCCGCTGCCGGGCGCTGTCTTACCGGGCGAGGGCGACCCGGCTTTGGTGGACTCGACCGCGGCATCCGCCGCATCGGGCTTCTTCGTCGCGAACACGGTGGTGCAGGCGACGATGTTGAGCAGCCGCCGCACGTGCGCGACGGCGAGCTCCTCCGTGTACTCCTCTGCGCACGATGGCGAGGAGGTGGTGGGGGTCAGTGAAGCTTCAAGGCGGATCCGAGTCGAGGTCCCCCACCGGTGGTCGCCGCCCGGAGCAAGAAAACCGAATCGCGGGTGAGGGCGACGCGACGGGTACCTTCTCCGGTGGGCCGACCGTCGCACTTGGTTCGCCTCCAAGACTGTCCTTGGAGTATTCCGAACCCGCGGGCGTGTGGGCGAAGGAAGCGGCTGCGAGGGAGGAATGTGGCGTAGCGTGCCCCTCCATTTAGCGTGAGAGAGAAAGAATCGGGGAGGGAGAGGAGGAGTAGGAGAACGCTGGTGAAGGGGAAGGGGGCGCACTGTAGCCCCTATATCGGCTACAGTGTTAGGGAGGGGGAGGGGTGCGGTGACCGTTGAAGACAGTCTCAAGAAGCCACGGATCAACAGCTTTGGTGTTGGAGCTGCTGCTTCTGTTTACTCTACTGCTTCTGCATCCGTAGACGGTCTCCAGCAGCCTTCTGCCTTCCTAGAAACGATAGTGGAAACATAATTTTCTTAAAAGAAAATGAACTAAATTTTTTAAAAAATAAAAAATTTTTAGAAAAATAGAGTTTCTAAACTAGACTTAGATACTAGAACGGGGGTAGTAAGATGCTAGAGGCCGTATTTTCTGATGTCTCCTGAAATCCATTTTATAGTAACACAAGTACATCAACAAATACTAGAAAATACCATCCGGCCCCTAACCCTTCGATTTCTTCCGAACTCTGGGCATCACATGTTGATCTGAGAAAAAAAAACAAAAACTATATATACAATGGTGACTTGGGGAAGTGTCCAGTTGCATCTGGTGGTCGGTGGGTCGTCTAAAGCGTTCTGCTATCAATAATGAGAATCTAGTGACAGAAATACGATCTTAACCACCGCGAGACAACCTACGGAAGGACACATGTGAGAGCTTTCCAAATGTACCAATTCTGCTGCTTATGATGATGGTCTCCGATCCAGATGCACAGTTAATAACCTTCTGGGAAATCCTGGCATCAATCGTCGACAATCACATCTAGATCCAGCGCAGCCCTATACCTCTACCATGTGACTGCTGACCAAAACGATGGGCGATGCTGCTGCCATCAGAGCATGACGTACGTACCATTACACGAGTTGCATCTCAACTTGAGGTTTCAGACAAGGAAAGCAAGTTAGAAAGAAAAAAAATAAAAACACTCGCCAGGTTTTTTTTTTCTTTCATGAAGGCCTGCGTATGTGGAAACACCGTGGAACTCTGTAACAACACTTGGCTATTAGTGAGAGTTGAGGGTCATATTTACATATATTGCTCTCATCAAGAATAAAGTTAACACGTACAACACTTGGCTAGCATGCCCATAGTTACAGAGTTGCCGGCAAGTCCTACCTTACGGTTACGGGCTCTTATTACACTTTGCGAAGAAAGAGTCAATAGGAATATGCTTTCCTTCTTTAGAAGACTTGAGTTTCTTCTTGGGCGTGGGTGCAGTAGAGCGTGGTCTTTCAGCCACCCAGCTGAATACAGTAGAAGACATAACCGTGTTATGAAACGTTCATATCATCTCCGAGGAATAATGTCAGGCTCAGGAGAATGAAATAAAGGCAATACTACTGTCGCAGCATAAAATAATACTATAAGTTATAAAAACAATGGAAAAAAAGGAACAAGCATGTATTAGGCCCTGTTTGGTTTGAAGGACTAAAGATTAGCCCCTCTATTTTAGTTCTATTTAGTCTCTAAATTGCCAAACGGTGGGACTAAAACACGGACTAAACCAAGGGGTGATTAAAAGGGACTAAACCATATAAATTCCATTTTTTATCTCTCCTTTATTTCAGTTACGTTAATGGCGGAAGAATGCTAAGAAGTATTTTAGTTCTCTTATGATTCAGTTAATGTATTTTGAATACTTTTAGTCTCTAGAACCAAACATGGTAGGGACTAAACTTTAGTCCCTAGACTAAAGTAACCAAACGGGCCTTTAGTATAGCACAAGAAGGCATGTATTAGTATAGCACAAGAATAGCACCAGACGGATGAGGCTAAGTCCTACCAAATGCTAGAGTAGCTTACACCAGTAAAAAAACAATTCAACGGCCTAGTTTGTAACAGCAGCAGAAAAACAACATATCTGAGCGAATGCCAAGACATAGATAGATACCTCTCATTTATGTGTCTTGTGCCGTCCACTGCTTCTTCCTGCTGAAGTGTTTCAGCCAGGTGAAAATCTGAATGTTCCAGCCTCTCCTCCTCGAAGCCCGGAGGCAGTTCAAATCCACAGATGGAACAAATGTAGCCATCAATCCATGACTGCTGGTCAGGTTTACTTGATGAAGACACAGCCTTCGGGCTGACCAAGGGATCAGGTTCATCCAACTTCTTAGTGGGCGTAGCCTTATGAAAAGCAAGTTTCACGTACTGAATTTGCGCATGAAGACATGGACAAAAAAAAAAGCCCACCCAATTTTCTTAGCTGTGAAATAATGGAAATTTTAATTCAGACAAACCTTTGCACTGGAAGACACATCATCTGATTTTGTTCCACCTAACGTGTCGCTTAGGGCAGCCTCTTTAGTATCGTTGTCTAAACTCCGTTGTTGTTCGGGAATAAAACAGATCTCATCGTGCAGGAAGAAATCCTGTTGGCCTGTGGAAACACTTGTTCCAGCATCAGGTGCCAAGTACTCCTCCTTGCTTGTGAGACTAATAGAATCATTAACCTGCCCTGGGGAATTAGTGGTTCTCTGAACATTGGTTCCATTGCCATTTGAGTTACTGTTTGATGAACGGAAGAATATATCTAGTGTCTTTTGTGTTGAAGTAGATGGATCATCCTTCTCATCATGTAGCTGAGACATCCGCAACCCTATTAGTTTGTATAAAGTTGAGTGTCAGGTCTGACTTCCTCAAGCAGTAAGAGCAAAAAAATATCAAATGCAAACAGTGCAGCATTGTCAAAACAGAATACATGACATCAATAAATAACCACGCAAAAATGATAGTCATTGCAGTCCAACTGATAAGGTAACTGAAACATGCACTATGACAGAACCACATGATTTTTAGCTGTCAAAGCAGCTAAACGAACTTGTGGACAAACAAAAAAATGTCATATCAACTTAAGTTAGAAGCTAAAAGCCCAATCCTATAGGACTTTCACGCATTAGTAGTCATAAAGTTTGATCCAACTAAAATAATCAGATGCACACACACTAACCCATCAATCTCAAAGAAATAGGCATTTCAGCTTTAATCAACTTTGTAGCATAGACTAGAATATCTTCCTTGGAGTCAATGTAGTTCCGTGTAGTTACTGCCCTTGTCCGAACCTGATTCAGATCATTTATAAATCAAGTAATCCATCAAACAAAAACCATCTCTCTTGGTTCTCTTTGCAGAAAATCAGTCAACAGCTATTATAATGGGAGAACCAAACCTCAAAATCTGCAGTCTTCAGTTTGATTGTTAGTGTTTTTCCCTTGAAACCCTCCTTTTGCAAATCATCAGATAAATTTTCTGCAAGGCTAGCTGAAAATATATGACAATGTGATGAGTCATGCATCGAAACATGTTAGCAGCCTATCACCAGGTACAATATCACATGAGTTCCTGATAACATCTTTACTGTTTTACAGGGTTTATTCCCACAAAATCAGTCCTGACCACATGAAAAGGTACTGGTATATACCACCTGTGTTTTCAAGTCGTCCGACTAATCGCGATTAGTCACGATTAGTCGGGCTAGTCGGTTAGCAGAGCTCGATTAGACAGCCGACTCGACTAGAGTACCTAATCGCCCTGGTCGTCCGACTAGTCGACGATTAGGGCCGATTAGTCGCTCAATTAGCCGGTTCTGGGCGACTAGGTTTAGGACCTAGATTTTTTGATTTCCTGGCTTCGTGGGCTTTTTTGGCGGGCGGCCTGACTACAGGAAGATGGATAATAGGTTCACAAATATAAGAGAGCTAGGTTCCAAGGGAAAGAGAAGCAATCCACTGTTGCTTGAAGAGTTTACATGGCAAAATGAATGGGTTGAAGAAGAATCTGATGGTGATAACATTTGGGACGCCGTGGATGAAGCTCTAGGTGCAAGTCAGGGTCTCTGAGGCCGAAATTTGCCTAGGACTGCTGCTGCTGGTTCCTCCTCTCAAACCCAGACACAAACCTATGTTAGAACCAGAAAACGACCCAGAAATGCAGCAGCTACAGCTCAAGACATACGTGAAGAAGATGACAATTCTCCTGCTGAAGATGAACAAGAACAAGAGACAGCAAGACAAATGAATGATGATGAAGATGAAGGCGAACAAGAATCAGGTGGAAGGGGAGCTGCAGGTGATGAATTTCAGTTGGATGAAGATCTTCTTTAGGTAACTGGGTGGTAATGTGTGTTGTGTGGTACTGGTATAGTGGTATCTGGGACTTGTAGTATTAATAACTAGTAAGTGTTTCTCTGCTGTTTTCACTTTTCAGTATTGCTGAATTCATGTCATGTTTACCCTATCCTTCATAATATAGTATATGAAGTTCATATATATTATATAGTTATATAATTATTTACTATATAGTATAATAGTATATATTATATAGTATATACATAGGTCCTGGTCTCCTGGATGAACAGGACGACCAGTAAACGACCAGGTCGACCAGAGCTCGATTAGTCGGACCTAGTCGACGACTAATCGAGATTAGTCGCTGGTCGGTCCCCCAGTTCGACTAGCTGGTCGAGCGACCAGAAAACATATAATACCACTACAGAACCCACAACAAAATGTAAACTACAAATACAATCATAATAGTAAAATGCTGGTTCGCATAAAAAAACAACATTTTATTATTACTTCCATAAATTTACATGATATAGCAGCAAGAAGACTGGACTTTGATGCTTCTGAAACGTTCAAACTGGCCTCAGAAGCTTCTACAAAGAATATCCATACTGTATTACAAATTGTGCTACTATAAGTACTCTGATAGGTTGCATGGTTCAAAACAATGTACAAAATGTTTATTGCCATTTGAATATGCTAGAATTTCTAGTTAATTTTAAACTAATTTAACAATATAAAATAGTAATTATACTCATAGGTTCACATATCACATCAATGTTTCACCAAATTAACACAACTCATTACTCATCAATTCATCATTAATTTACAATTCACATTCATCAGTTTAACTCATAGTCATATTCGCACAGACCAATTTAACATATAGATATAGTTCATCAATCATCAGTTTAACTCATATACCATAGACACTACACATACATAAACATGTTCATCAATTAATACGTAAATGATATGCATATAGTTTCGTTTTGCTAAAATGTGATAGCTCGTTTATTCTGCAGTGAAACTAAGTTGCGTAAGCATGGGAGATCTAAATTGATGGCAAGATGCCAACAATTGAGATGTGTGATCATCGGGCCTTTTTTTGAAATAAAGTGTAATCATCATGCCTTGGTTACACAAATAAGTTAAGATGTTTACCTAATTTTTTGAAAAGCAAAGAAGAATCATTTGTTGCTGTGAAAGTTCGCTCGCAACTGATACTTTTCCTTTGCCTTTGTTCTGGGGTTTCTGTACCTCCTAACCCAAGACCAACCGACAGAAAGAAATCTGAAAACATAGGATTTCAACTTGAATTCTGAGATATAAGCTTTCTAAAGGATTTGAAAGAACCACAAACATGTGTAATTAACATACGGACCAGCTGAGCTTTCCGAAAAAAGAGCACATAAAAAAGCAGCCTTTTGCAGCATCTCCTGACATGTACTGATTCCAAGAACCTGATGTAACATCTGTTCTGTTACCTTACCTATGCCACCTATCTGCATACAAAGATCTTGAAATAACAAATCATTTTTTTCATTTCCACAAATATCCAAAAGGCTAGCATGAAGAAATGAACAGTACATCATAAGCAAAGAAATAAAACATGAGTGCATAAATGCATAGAGAAACTATTATCATGGTTTGCATCTCAGAATTGTGACAAAATGTATACAAATAAATAGCCAAATACAAAGTGGAAAACAAGGTTAAAAATGGGACGGTAAAACAAAAAGGGATGAGTTTTTAATCATATAAAATAAAGCAAAAACGGAAGTACCTTTCTTATAGGCAATGTAGATACAAATGTCAATACAGCTTCCCGGTCATTTGGCAAAATAAACTGCCCATTGGGCTTGTTAATATCAGAGCAAACCTAGAAAAGATACAAAAGGAGAAAGGAACCTTGTAATTTTGCTGTAGGATAAGCTACACCAACAGGAATAAGAACATAGGACTAAAAAAGGGTAAACAGGATGAGTTAACCAAAAAGATCTCAAGTCATGGTGCTACAGTACAACCCAATTAGTTTATTACTCTACCTAATTATATGTTAACCCAACAAGGTATTCAATGAAAGACTGATGAAGAAGGCACACAGAGAATAAAAATAACAGGAACAATGCATTGACACTTTGGAGATACAATTCAAATGAGAAAAAGTAAACAAAAACTTCGAGCTCTGACCTTCGCAATCATACGGTTTGGAGCAACCCCAGCACTACATGTTAGACCAGTTTCCTGGTGAATGGCTGACCTAAGTTCAGTAGCAACCTAAGAAAACCAGAGTGATGTGATCGGTAAAATTTATCATGTATTATGAGAATGTTGGAAGGAGATAAACTTGATAAGAAAATCAAGTCACGTGCTCCTAGTAGGTAAAAGCATCAGGAAACTGTGAAAGTTAGAAAGGTTCGTTGTTACCTCCTCGCCTGTAATGCCTCTCTCAATGCAAACATTGGTTATGTTGAGGTATGCTTCATCTAGACTTGTTGCAATGAAGTTGGGATCATACCGCTGGAAAACTAAGGGCACCAATGCTTCAATAATCAGTTTGCATTATATGTTTCAAGATCCTTCTGTAATGATTAGATTAATAGTGTTATTTTTCAAACCTTTTCTTGTCAGCTCACTATAATGAGTATATCTCTCAAAGTTTGGTGGGACAAAAACCAAGTCAGGACATAGTTTGCATCCAATAAAACCAGGCATCGCTGCACGCACTCCAAACTTGCGTGCCTGCATTAGTGAATCAATTACACAATCCATTAGATAAAGGGGACTTCTATTACTACATTTATCAAGTGGCAAAAAAACTAACAGCACTTTGGCACATCCAGTTTCCACTCTACAACAAGGGGATTGCTGTTCCTACATTTACCAAACAACAAAAAACAAAACTAACACCACTTTGGCACATCCAGTTTCCAGTCTATAACACTGAAATAATCATTTTCAAATACAACAACTGAAGACATAAATTTTTCTTCTTGCAGTGATTAAACTAAAAAAAATCGTATATTTCATGGTGAGGTAGTATGCTCACCTCATAACTGGCAGTAGCTATCATAGACATGCTACCAACCGCCAAGGGTCTTCCCTTCAAGGATGGGTTCTCCAATGTCTCAACAGCAGCATAAAAGGCATCCATGTCAGTGTGAAGCCATATCTTTGAAAGATCTCGTGAAGCTTCCAACTCTAACATTTTCTTATCTGCAACCTGAAAATTATGTTGCCATGTAGGGATAAATATATAATAGAGAAAAAATAAAATGGCATTAGTAAAATATGGAGCACACATACATTAACCATTACATTGACTTAGTACAGATTCTGTTTGATGTGTGAAACAAAGAGCATTATCAAATGCACAAGAAAACATTGATGAATTGACCATTGGATGTTACCCAGAAGGAACCACATATTCTCTGTGGTATTTTAGTGGTGTTTTTATGACCCATCAACCAATGTGTAGGAGACTGAACCATGGCTTACAAATTATATGGCCAAAAAAATATAGACAAAAGCTAGCATGAAAATGTGTTAATACATACCTTCTGAAAATGTGATATGTCATTATCAGTCAATACTGCACATTGTGCACGGAGATGTTCAATCTTTTGTTTGGTGGCTGCCTCCTTCCTCTGCTCATTTTCGAAATATTTTGAGCCCTTGCTCATTTCGTAGATTACCTTCTGCACCTTCTCTTTGTCAACACCCTCCATTCCTAATGCAACACCAACACCAACACCACAAGAGAATAATCACTAAAATTTCAAAAGAAAACTTCATAGCATAGATGACATTATACACTTACAGTGGCCTGGCTAACAAAGTACAATCATTCTACTGGACAAAAGGAGTACATAGCACTAAAGTCCGATAGCCCTTACTGTGCAAGGGAGAAGAGGGCAATAAGTGCTAGTTTGGGAACCCCATTTTCCTAAGCAAAATTAGTTCATTTTCCCTTGGGAAAATAAAAATCCCTTGACGCCCCGTTTGGATCATTGGAATTGAATTTCATCTTAATAATAGTAATTTAGACATATATCAATTAAGATAATTTGGTTTTATGCAAAATATATTTGTATACTATTATTAACAAGATGTCGGAGATATTTATGTACTACATTTTTACTATAAAGGAGTGAGATGAAGAATGTCATGTAAGGTACAGAGTAGAAACAAATCTACTAAGTGCGTGTTCGGTTAGCCAAGATTGAAGACAAAAACCGTTCCGGCTCATTAAAGTTATACAAATTAGTGAATCATTCCACCCCAGAATTATTCCAGCCGTCGATTCCAGATGAAACGAACGGGCCCTAATACATAAAATCATTTCCTATCCTCCACTCCATGAATTTGAGATAGACTTATATCTGAACTTTGGAAAGTGGTGGAATGTCAAATTCTAAACTAAATAAGTTACTTTATTGAGTCAATTCCAATTTCTTTAAAATGAAAGGATCAAAACGCCCCGTGAGAATAATAGAGTTATCAAACTAGCCCTAAATGAAGAAAACGAATGGAATTATGTAAATGTTACATGTATCCTCTTGAGTTCCAGATTTGTTCTAATATTATGCGGACCAACTAGTAAAGCACTTATGGCGAAACCCTATCCATAGGTTTCGTGTTAAGCCGGCGCCATGTCAGCCCGGAAAACCTCCAATACGGAGCGAGCAGAGAAAGTGCGCCCGTACCAGCTTTGGCGTTGGTGTATGCGGTATGGTAAGACTGCCACGGCCGATCCCCTCCGTCTTCCGGTGGCGTCCCTGCCGCGGCCGACATCGTTGCGGTCTGCGACAAGGTCTTCACCAATCACCAGAACAGGGGCTCAGGTGCTGGCGGGGTACTGACTCTGGTGGTTTGCTTAGGCTGGGTCTGAGATTACACGCGGAGCTCGGGGCGGAGAGACGGAGCCGGCGGCGGCGCGCGCACGCGCGCGAAACTGGAGAACGCGACGCGGCGGGCTCCCTTAGCAGCGCCACGGCTAAAATAGTCGTGCAAAGTACTGTTAGTGTAGTTTAAGATAGAGAGTCTGCTCCATTTGAGACGCAGGTAAACTTCCTCACCCACGTCGGCGGTAAGGTGCGGCCCACCTGAAGTCTGTAATCTTTCTATGACAAAATGCGATCCTCGGCCCAATAGCTTTAGCAAGCCAAAACCATCAATTGCCATTGCTCCAGCCAAAGCCCAGCACGACCAAAACCCAGAACCTGAGAATGGCGCAGTTCCTTCGCGGCAAGGCCGGCGCCGCCGCCGGGGCGGCGGCGCTGCGCGCGTCGTCTCCGGCGCCATGGCGGCGGACGGCCTCCGCGTCGTACCACCACACGATCCAGGCTGTACCGCGGGAGACAGCCGGCCCACGCGCCGCGGCGCGCGAGCGCCGCCACGGCCGCGTCCCGGCGGTCCTGCTCACCCTTGCGGGCGCCGCGCCAGGGAACGGAATTGCCCACCGGCACCTCCTTACCGCCGACAGGAGGCAGCTCGCGGAGATGCTCAAGCAGTCGCCCTACTTCCTCTCCACCCCCGTCCGCCTCCAGGTCCGCGCGGGCGAGCGATCCAACGCCATCCTCCACGCCGGCACCGTCCTCCCCATCAAGGTAACCCACATTTTGTCGTATTCTCACAAAATATTGCATCTGCATTGCACATAGAAATAGGAGTAGCTTGTTTGGGTATTGTCGGCCGGGAGCTGCTCGTCTACTCACCTTGTGTTTGTCGAAATGCTCCTTAGTGCAAATGTTTCTCACTAATGATGATCACTAAATGGTAGAGAGACACTGATGAAAAAAAAGTGCTTTTAGCTGTATGTCTTTACAGTAATCGTCTAGGTTGTCCATGTAGGATGTCTGAATCATTTGTCATACCACACAGTGCAATTGATGTATGTGCTCTTTGTGTACAGGTGCATAGAGATGAAACTTCTGGGAATATATTGAACTTGGTAATGGTGAAGGCAGATGAAGGAACAATGCTGAAGGTGGATTTGCCTGTAGAGTTCAAGGGGGAGGATTCTTGCCCTGGGTTGAAGAAAGGTATCCCATTTTTCTTCTTCTCTCTTTTCAATATTTCTTTGCTATGCTCAGCATACTAGTGTATATGGCAAGAGAACCTGGAAACATGTTTTTTCAATAATGAACACATACATTGAAGTCGTCTTGCATCACTTACAGTCACAAGCTCTTGATTCGACTGGTACTTGTTCAAATTCTGTCAGATCTTTTGTTATTGTTGATGTGCTATGAAGAGAACGGACTTCTGTTTCTGTATAGAAGTTTATTTGTCAGTCATACCTTGGTGGAGTCCATTTTTCAATAATGACATTATGAAAACACATGCAAATCGTTTTCTTCCACAATTATATACCCAGTTGCCAAATGCTATGGCTACATGAAAACAGTGAGTCATGTAGTTGGTGCAATTGCATAACTGGTGGTCTGGCACTCGTTTCCTCTCTGTTGCTACACTTATAAAATTTCTGGACCTCTCATGCTTCCTAGCTTAATTGGCAGTGAAGAGTGACAATTTGGATGTGACCTATTCATCTATTTTGTTTCTCAAAGTACTATCGCAACAGACTCAGAGTTGTGTGTTTCTTAAAAGGACCTTTTCGTAGTAGATAGCAATATAGCATCTAGGGTATTTGATGTTTATGGATCTAGGATTCCCTATCTAGTCATGTAGAGTTGACGGCAGATTTTGTTAGTGTTTCTCTACCTTTCTAGGTTAGTTGGAAATTGAAGTATCAGGCTCTAATTACATGAAATGCTAAGATTAAGACGGTTTCCATATTGGCGTTGATTTCAGGGGCCAAATATGTGTTTATGATTATGGTTCAGAACATATGCTGCGTATGAAATAATATATCATTTTACCTGTACTTAATTTATAAATAAAAAATAGAAACCGGACTGGCATTTTGAATTAACTGGTCATTTTGCAGTTGACAAATGGGGTATGTAAATCTTGAGCGTGGCAGCATGGGCATTCGAAGGGAAACTAAAGAAATGTAAAGCATGACTTCTTTCAGTGGTGCTTGAGATTTTATGAGCCCATAAGGCCATAACTGACTGGGAAGAATGGGATTGCTACCAAATCCTTGTTTTCTTGTAATCTTATCTATAAGGTCGTGCAAGAAGAATGAGAATTGACTCAAAAGTACTTTGTTTGAAGTCCTAAATTGAACTAGTTAGGTCCTTTAAAGCAAGTATAACACTAATGTTGTAATTGCACGGTCTGCCAAAACTACCTTTTCCCCTTAATTTAGGGATAAATTGAAATCGGTTTGCACGGTTTTGTAAGATGCTGACAGATCACAAAGCAACCAACTTTTATTCTCTGCAGTAAGCAGGTATAACCCAATTTGATTTTATTTACCATGTCTTAGACTCCTTTCTGTTATCTGAATCCATTCATGTGTAAACAACTTTCCCACCCCAAGATTGGTCTAGTATAGTGTAGGGAAGTACTGAGTAAACAGCACACAGTATCTACCTACTTTGTTTCTTTATCTTATGTGAAGAATCTGAAGACATCACCTATGTAAATACCAATTATCTTTCTTGGGGCATCTCTAAGATCCTCTATAAGTTTCAAGGTGTTTGGTTTGAGGAATCACTCCATCCAAGATGAGGTGATGCATCATGAGTCCATTCCCAAATTTGGTGGGATGGTCGCATTCCTCATATTAGTACTAACTAACTATGAGGGATGAGGTGGTGATGGATCAACAAATTTCATTCCACAAACCAAACAAAAAAAGTGAGGAGTGAGAAGATGATGGAATAGCTTATTCCTCAAACCAAACACCCTAGATATCTCTATTTCGAGAATCATTCAACGGATAGTCAAAAACTCGACCTGCGGGGGTAAGAAAGCCTCCGAATATTGTATTAAGAAGAAGACCTTCTCATACAGATCGAGAAAACCACTGAACCCCTGCCCCACCCATACACAGCGGCATCGAAGCCCATGTGAGAACGACCGCAACCGGGACTGAGCCTTAGATCTATGTTTTGGCGTGGGACAGACGAGGGGATCTTTTTAACCAAATTCGCTCTCACGGGGAGTCGAACCCAGGACCTGAGGAGTGCTACTCAGACCACCTAGCCAACTCGGCTAGAGGCCCTTTTGCATTCAACGGATAGTCTCTTTGTATATATATCTCTCTCGTGTCTCCAATAGAATTTCCATTTTTTGTTACTATACTTCAATAGCTTATCATTATTTTTTGTGAAAAAATTCATGAGGAAACTACCATCTATTGCATTTGGAGAGCCATGTAGCCTTTCCAAATGTGGTGAGTGGAAAAGACAGAGAGTGATTTGGAGAATCTATTGGAACGTGTTTTTTTGGTTTGTTTTCTAAATTTTGTTATAAAGAGCTATGTATAGTCTCATGGAGATGCTCTTAGGATACCAAGAAAAACCAGACCTTGATTATTCAGTAAATATACCAAAAAAACCATGAATTGTTTTTTTAAATAAAGTTCCAGACTTCCAGTAGGGTTTTCAACACCTGTCCCATGAAAAATGACTATAAAATTCCACGGTAAGATTAATACTCTTTTCATGGTGTTCAATTTGTCCTAATTCATGGATACATTTGAGTTATGTAAGTTCTGTAGCAGTATACTGTTCTAGACATCTTAATTGTTCTATGCCCTAGTTTTGACGCGCATCCGTTTTCTATAAGGCACCTGTACTCTCTGTAATTTACTTCTGCATCAATTGTGGTCCTGGCCTGGTGTCATTTGTCATTGTTTGTATCGAAACGTCTGGTATGAGGAATCAACCATGACTTTGGTATTTCTGCAATGATAAACTGCAACCAATAGGTCCCATATGTGCTGCTGATTATGAAAGACTTGTCGATTGTGAGAGGGACACCTTCCTGTACTTGATTTTCACTTACCTGAATGCTAACTTCAATGTGCGTATTTTCCTTTAGAAGCCACATAAGCTGGGCTTCTCGAGAAAGCTTGGTTCAAGGGTGCCCTCATGCTTTTTCAGTACAAGTGCTGTTTAGTCTTATCTGGGAAGTCATTATCATTGCTGTGTCTTTATGATGTCACAAGTTCATAGTATTTAGTGCCCAAGATTCCACAAGCTTGTCCTTATCTTTTTATGTGTTACAGGTTAGTGCCAAATGACTACAGTAAAAAGAAAGGAAAAAAAAGATGTCATATATCATACAGCTCATAATTGCAACGCACAGTAGGTCAACACTCAGTCAGGGTAGCACATGCTAGTTGGCACATCTGTTCAAAATATCACTAGTCAGTGTCTCCTTGCCTTTTGCATTTGTCAGTTTCCTGAGTTACTTGAAATATATGTACATCTACTTTTAGGGTTTGAAGTCTGTATTAGTAAGGTGTTGTTTAATGCTTGTTTGGCTCGTTAACTGACATACACGATGTTTACTGCCTTCTGTCAGACTAAAGTGTTGCTTTTGACTTTTCGGAATCTTCATGATTTATGTTGAGTGTTGGTTTGTACAAGTTGTAAAATAAAGATTATGAAATTATTTCTATGAAATAGACTTTTATTAGTTTGATGTGGCGGATCTAATGGTTACATAGATGTTAATGTTATTATTCGAGTAAAGTGTGTTGACGGTCCCTAAACTTGTTCAGGTGTGTCAAGCCAGTCCCTAAACTCTTAGAATAGCCGATTAGGTCCCTAAACATTGTTCTGGTGTCATTTTAGTCCAATCGGCTGTGAATAGGACCTGGTTAGCTGACGTGGCCATGCCACCGTGTCGTCCACGTGGCACGACATCCCGCCTCCTTGTCCTCGCCGCATCCTGCTCCGACGACGCCGTGCCACGTGGACGACATGGTGGTAAGGCCACATCAGCTAACCAAGTCGTGTTCACAGCCGATTGGACTAAAATGATACTGGAATAAAGTTTAGGGACCTAATCTACTGTTCTGGGAGTTTAGGGACCGGTTTGACACACCTGAACAAGTTTAGGGATCGCCAATGCACTTTACTCTTATTATTCGAAGTTGCTTGGTTCAACTCTCACGCTTTCCATTGGCCAGCTGAGACTACATAACTTGCAGTATGGTGGCAGTGACCATTCATCTGGCTGCAGTATTTGATAATTCATTTGGTACTCACTCGAAATTTAGTTTGCTCTGGACCCCAGCATGATGCGTACAGTTTGCCACCTAAAAAAATCTATCTGCATACACGCATCAAGAGTATGTGATGATCATTTCGTCACAATCTTTTTTTTTCTTAGGTACAACTATACAAACATGAAGAGTAGTTACAAGGCTGCATCTAGAGTATGTGATGATCATTTCATCTAGAATGACACCTTTTTACGTGCATCGCCTAGCTCATTCTATTGCATTCTTTGATTATGTAATTTGCTACTTGTATTTCTCGCTGTGTCCTTGACCTGACTATCAAATTGGCAGGAGGCTTTTTGCAGAAAATAAGGACCAGCCTGGTGTATCTCTGCCCAGCTGAGCACATCCCTCCAAAAATTGAGGTGGACCTGACAAATCTTGATGTCGGAGATAGGGTATTAATGCATGACATTCCCGTCCATCCATCGCTCAAGTTGCTGAGTAAAAACGAGACCATGCCCGTCTGCAAGATCTTGGCCTCAAAGCCAGACGAGTAGGAAGCGCTGCAAATACTTCAGAGCTGATAACATTGTACCTTTAGGTGGTACAGCCCTCCAGCAGCTCCGTCCCTAGTTCTTGGCTTTCTTTTTGGTCATCTGTCCCCTAGGTTTCAATGTGAGAGTGGATTCAGACAAGCTATGGGCTTCAAGTAAAGATACGAAGGAACAAAATGAAGAAATATCACTGGAGAGACATTGTCTGTACCAACCACTATAGAATAACATCCTTTCTCATTCAGTTTGGGTTCAGGGACACATGACATGTAAGAAGACCATCCTTTGCTGTTGCCTGGGTGAATTCATTCTCTGGGCTGGTGTTGTTTTGAACTGTAAGCTACTCTTGCAGCGGCTCACAATTCATCGTCCTGACTACATGCATGGTACTGCCATGATTCTACGTATTGAATATTGTATTCATGCAAACGATCCGGTAGATGAGTGTTGCCCTGTACGGGCAACCTACCTTTTCATATTAACCATTGTGTGAATGTCTCCAGATCCCAGTCGCCGACCATCTGATCTTTTTCTGGTCTGGCAGGGATGGACCATTGCATGCATGCATGATCTTGTACAGATGGTGCGGCATCTGCATGCAATCTGTTGTGGAACATCACCTCTTCGCCAAAAGAGATCTCATTTATTCAAACACTAGATTAGTGGTTAGGATTAGGTAGTTAGATTTACCCCTAGAGGGTATGTGTAAGGGAAATAGGGTTAACCTTTTTCTATAATTAATTTTGTTGTTTGATAGTCAACACAAATACATGGAGTAACTGGTTTGCCTAGAACTCATGTATTACAGGTGCATAAGATTCAACATAAACCAATAAAAGAATCAAGTTAGGGACTCAATTTAAAATGGAGCAAAGAATTTGAGTTTGCTGTGGATTGGTGCATCGGACTGTCCGATGTGCCACCGGACAGTATCCGGTACATCAGGACCGTACAAGTGTCAACCAACCACTCTCGGGAAAACGAAGGCGCGCTCCGCTATAATTCACTGGACTGTCCGGTGCACCGGACTGTCCGATGTGCCACCGGACAGTGTCCGGTGCACTAGGACCGTACAAGTGTCAACCAGCCACTCTCGGGAAAACGAAGGCGCTCCGTTATAATTCACCGGACTGTCCGGTGAGCCAGCGGGCAACGGCTATCTGCGCGCAACGGTCGACTCTGCAAAGTGCTACAGTGAGTTACAGTGCAGTGGCAGAAGTCAGAGCCGCGAAGTCAGAGGGCATCGGACTGCCCGGTGTGGCACCGGACTATCCGGTGCCGAAAGAAGACAAAGCTCCAACGACCGACTTCGCTCCGAACCCTAACGATCGGGTGACGTGGCGGGGCACCGGACAGTGCACAGTGCCTGTCCGGTGGCGCACCGGACTATCTGGTGCGCCCATCGCCATCAGCCTCCCCAACGGGTATCAAGGTGGTTGAGGGCTATAAATACCCCCCAACCACCACAACTTCAAGCATCCAAGTTTTCTGAAGATCACATTCAATACAAGAGCTCTAGCATTCACTCCAAGACACAATACAAAAGATCAAATCCTCTCCGAGTCTTAAATTCATTCCAAACACTTAGTGGCTTGTGAGAGAGAGATTTTTGTGTTCATTTGAGTTCTTGTCGTTTGGATTGCCTTTCTTCTTTTCCCATTCTTATTCTCAAGTGCTTTGTAAGCGAGACAAGAGACACCAAGTGTGTGGTGGTCCTTGCGGGGTTTTCTGACACGTGAGATTAAGGAAGAAGGCTCACTCGGTCTAAGTGACCGTTTGAGAGAGAGAAAGAGTTGAAATAGACACGGTCTTAGTGACCTCCTCAACTGGGACTAGGTTCTTTGGAACCGAACATTGGTAAAACAAATCACCATGTTTATCCGCTTGATTCTCATTTGATTTGTTTTCCCTCTCTCCTGGACTTGATCTTAGTTCTAACGCTAACCCCGGCTTGTAGTGTGTGTTTAAAGTTGTAAATTTCATATTACGCCTATTCACCCCCTCTAGGTGACTTTCAATTGGTATCAGAGCCAGTGCTACATTAAGAGTCTAACAAACTCGAAGTGATGTCTGGAGATCACGGCAAGAGGGAAATCGTGACCGGCGACAAGCCCGCAAGCTTGGGGAGAACCCTTTCAAGGGAGTCCGGCAACAAGCATAAGGAGAATCATCTTCCTTATAGATGTTACTGTCTTTAGAAGAAGTGATGATTCAATAGCTTTTAAGGGAGTGCTAGAGGGTTAGCTATATTTAGTTGATTTTAATCAAGCTGAACTTAACAATTGCTTAATTGCTAAGACTAATATGGGTTGGCTCTGGCATCGCCAACTAGCCCATGTTGGAATAAAGAATCTTCATAAGCTTCTAAAAGAGCACATTTTAGGACTAACCAATGTTCATTTTGAGAAAGACATGGTTTGTAGCGCATGCCAAGCAGGGAAGCAAGTTGGAGTCTATCATCCACACAAAAACATCATGACGACTGACAGGCCGCTCGAGCTACTCCACATGGATTTATTTGGCCCGATAGCTTATATAAGCATAGACGGGAGTAAGTTTTGTCTTGTTATTGTCGATGATTATTCTCGCTTCACTTGGGTGTTCTTTTTGCAGGAAAAATCACAAACCCAAGAGATCTTAAAAGGATTCTTAAGACGGGCTCAAAACGAGTTCGGATCAAGGATAAAAAAGATAAGAAGCGATAATGGGACAGAGTTCAAGAATTCACAAATGGAAGGTTTTCTTGAGGAAGAGGGCATCAAGCATGAGTTCTCTTCTCCCTACACACCTCAACAAAATGGTGTAGTGGAGAGGAAGAATAGAACTCTACTGGATATGGCAAGGACCATGCTTGATGAGTACAAGACATCGGACTGGTTTTGGGCAGAAGCAATCAACACTGCTTGCTACTCCATCAACCGGCTCTACCTTTACCGAATCCTCAAGAAGACAGCTTATGAACTCCTCACTGGTAAAAAGCCTAATGTTTCATATTTTAGCGTCTTTGGGAGTAAATGTTTTATTCTAATTGAAGAGGTAGAAAATCTAATTTTGCTCCTAAGGCTGTAGAAGGCTTTTTACTTGGTTATGACTCAAACACAAGGGCTTATAGAGTCTTCAACAAATCCACTGGATTAGTTGAGCTTTCTTGTGACATTGTGTTTGATGAGACTATTGGCTCCCAAGTGGAGTAAATTGATCTTGATGAGCTAGATGATGAAAAGGCTCCATGCGTCGCACTAAGGAACATGTCCATTAGGGATGTGTGTCCTAAGGAATCCGAAGAGCCTCCACAAGCACAAGATCAACCATCATCTTCCATACAAGCATCTCCACCTACCCAGATGAGTAACAGGCTCAAGATGATGAGGATGAAAATCAAGAAGATGAGCCACCTCAAGAGGAGGACAATGATCAAGGGGGAGATGAAGATGATCAAGACAAGGAAGATGTTCAAGAAATACAGGGTCAAAGACTGCCACACCCAAGAGTCCACCAAGCAATTCAAAGAGATCACCCCGTCAACTCCATCCTTGGTGACATTCATAAGGGGGTAACCACTAGATCTCGAGTTGCATATTTTTGTGAACATTACTCTTTTGTGTCCTCTATTGAGCCTTACAGGGTGGAGGATGCACTAAGAGATCCGGATTGGGTGTTGGCTATGCAAGAGGAGCTCAACAACTTCACAAGTAATGAGGTATGGCATTTAGTTCCACGTTCTAATCAAAATGTTGTAGGCACCAAGTGGGTATTCCGCAACAAGCAAGATGAGCATGGTATGGTGACAAGAAACAAAGCCCAACTTGTGGCCAAAGGTTATTCACAAGTCAAAGGTTTGGACTTTGATGAAACTTATGCACCTGTAGCTAGGCTTGAGTCAATTAGAATATTACTTGCCTATGCTACTTACCATGGCTTTAAGCTTTATCAAATGGATGTGAAAAGTGCCTTCCTCAATGGACCTATCAAGAAAGAGGTCTATGTTGAGCAACCTCCCGACTTTGAAGATAGTGAGTACCCTAACCATATTTACAAACTCTCAAAGGCGCTTTATGGGCTCAAGCAAGCCCCAAGGGCATGGTATGATGCCTGCGAGATTTTCTTATCACTAATGGCTTCAAAGTCGGTAAAGCCGATCCTACTCTATTTACTAAAACTGTTGCAAAAGACTTGTTTGTATGCCAAATTTATGTTGATGATATTATATTTGGGTCTACCAACAAGTCAACTTGTGAAGAGTTTAGTAGAATAATGATACAGAAATTCGAGATGTCAATGATGGGGGAGTTGAAGTATTTTCTTGGATTTCAAATCAAGCAACTCTAAGATGGCACCTTCATCAGTCAAACTAAGTACATTCAAGACATACTCAAGAAGTTTGGAATGAAGGATGGAAAATTCATCAAGACACTCATGGGAACCAATGGGCATCTCGACCTCGACACGGGAGGGAAATGGAGTATTGGGCAAAGACAAGGCTTCCACTCCAACTCTGACGGTATCATTTACCCTTTGCCATTGTTCCTCCACACTCTCAATGGTATGACTCTTCACTTATAATTATATTATCATTTGGGAGAAAGTATTATAGGGCTCTCAAAGTCTCTGTTTTTGGCGATTAATGCCAATGGGGGAGAGAGTATTAAGCCCAAAGCAAAAGGACCGCACCACCACTAATTTCCAAATTTTTCGAAATGAAGTCTTAATTGATATTTTTCGATTGATATCTAATCTAGATACAATTAATCTTCAATTGGTATCTTTAAAAGACAATTTTCAAATTTGTATCTATTTCAAAAACCCTCTTGAAAGCTAAAAGGAGAATTTCATTCAGGGGGAGTTATATTTAGTAAAAGGAAAAGCATTTGAAACAGGGGGAGAAATTTCAAATCTTAAAAAAATGTTTCTTGCATTATCATTTCCATGCCTTTGACTATTTGCAAAAAGACTTTGAAAAGATTTTCCAAAAAGATTTGCAAAAACAAAACAAGTGGTGCAAATGTGGTCCAAAATGTTAAATAAAAGAAAAAGCAATCCATTCATATCTAGTGAGTTTTCCAATTGGTTTAACTTCAAGTAACCTATGCACTTTCCAAATGCAAACTAGTTACATTTCTGCACTTTATACTGGCTTTGGTTTAAAGGGAATAGGGTTAACCTTTTCCTATAATTAATTTTGGTGGTTGATAGTCAACACAAACACATGGACTAACTAGTTTGCCTAGAACTCATGTATTACAGGTGCATAAGGTTCAACACAAACCAATAAAAGAATCAAGTTAGAGACTCGATTTAAAATAGAGCAAAGAACTTGAGTGTGCTGTGGATTGGCGCACCGGACTGTCCGGTGTGCCACCGGACAGTGTCCGGCGCACCAGGACCGTACAAGTGTCAACCAACCACTCTCGAGAAAACGAAGGCGCGCTCTGCTATAATTCACTAGACTGTCCGGTGTGCCACCGGACTGTCTAGTGAGCCAGCGGGCAACGACTATCTACGCGCAACGGTCGACTCTGCAAAGTGCTACATTGAGCTACAATGCAGTGGCAAAAGTCAGAGCCACGAAGTCAAAGGGCACCGGACTGTCCGGTGCCGCAAGAAGACAAAGCTCCAACAGTTGACTTCGCTCCGAACCCTAACAGTTGGGTGATGTGGCGAGGCACCGGACAGTGCATAGTGCCTGTCCAATGCGCCCATCGCCAGCAGCCTCCCCAACGGCTACCAAGGTGGTTGAGGACTATAAATACCCCCAACCACCACAACTTCAAGCATCCAAGTTTTCTGAAGATCGCATTCAATACAAGAGCTCTAGCATTCACTCCAAGACACAATACAAAAGATCAAATCCTCTCCGAGTCCCAAATTCATTCCAAACACTTAGTGGCTTGTGAGAGAGAGATTTTTGTGTTCATTTGAGTTCTTGTCGCTTGGATTGACTTTCTTCTTTTTCCATTCTTATTCTCAAGTGCTTTGTAAGCAAGGCAAGAGACACCAAGTGTGTGGTGGTCCTTGCGGGGTCTTAGTGACCCGTGAGATTAAGGAAGAAGGCTCACTCGGTCTAAGTGACCGTTTGAGAGAGGGAAAGGGTTGAAATAAACCCAGTCTTAGTGACCTCCTCAACGGGGACTAGGTTCTTTAGAACCAAACCTCGATAAAACAAATCACCGTGTTCATCCGCTTGATTTTTATTTGATTTGTTTTTCCCCTCTCTCCTGGACTTGATCTTAGTTCTAACGCTAACCCCGGCTTGTAGTGTGTGTTTAAAGTTGTAAATTTCAGATTACGCCTATTCACCCCCCTCTAGGTGACTTTCAGTATGCCCTTTTAGAACTGTTATATGTTTGTTCAGTTGTTTCTTTCGAGAGCAGTTGTGACCCTTCAGGACACCCCTTCATCTTGTGTAAATTCTTTCTCATATCACTGAAAAAGATAGTTTTTTATTTCACCATGAAAAATAGCTTTTCTATTTTACTTATTCATTTACATTCATGTTTAACATGTCATCAACACTTTTGCTTTCAAGAAACAAAGAGAACAAATGCACGAAGGTCACTGCGCCATCAACAGTAAACATGGATTTATCTTCACACACTTCAGATTTGTTTTTCACCATGGACAACGTCGCATCGTCTTCGAGCACCTTGCCTCTCTTGTTGACCCTAGACGTGGCCATGCCCCCCCTTTGGCCACAACTTTAATGGCTTATATGGTGATCAGGGATCATGGGGGATTAGAGAGGATTGAGGGGAAAATTAGTTCATTTCCCTCTCAATCCCCTCCAATCCCCCCATGATCCTCAACCCTAAGCGTGATTAGTTGCTCGCACGCAGGGGCGCACCTCAACCAGAGTGAACTGCGCCTGGCTCCATCCGTCTCCACGCATGCACGCTCCTCCACGCATGCATGCTCCAACCTGGCCAAAGAGAGAACCTCGCCTCGGGCCTGGCTCTCGAGGCAGAGGTGGATGCGCTGGGCCTGGCTGTAGACCCAAACGAGACTACAAATCACGCACCACCGTAGGGCTGGCAAATAAGCTCGAGATTTGCGAACTGGCTTGAGCTTGGAGTAGCTCGGCCGCTCGTGAGCCTCAAGCGAGTGAGGCGAGCCTGTTTTTTGGGCTCGGTGAATCGAACTGAGCTAAGTTGGCTCGTTTCGGCTCCTGAGCCAGTTTGCAAGCTGTGTCATCTATGCTAAATTAATCAATTTGTAGAATAATAATAGATCATTGATTCATTTCTTAGTTTTAATGATGGATATATGTAATTGAAATTTTAGATTAATCATAATATTGAATAATTATTCTATATTTCACATTTAAATAATATTAATTTAATATATAATGCAATTGTATTTATCAAAGTGTGGCTCGCGAGCCAACCTGAGCCGAGCCGAGCCTCATCTTTGAGCTCGTGCAGTGGGCGAGTCGAGCTCGCTCTTTTCTAGCCCTAACCCACTGGACGTGGTGGGACGCTGATGTGGTCAACCAATCACACCCTTTGCCCCTTAACTCATGGTGGCCATGTGACTCTAGTTAGTGGTTGCCATCCTTCTCTGTGCGATCTCTATCCACAGAACTAGCCACTTGCTCATTACCTTGGCACGGATGGTGCCGGCCCAAGCAACGCTACACTGCTCGATGTTGAAGCTCCGATGCTGCCTATATAATAGTATTAAACTCACATCCTCTTAAATAGAGAGAGTATACAATAACCACAACCCCCACATTTTCTTTAGGTAGGGTAGCCACCATATTTGTCTAAAACAGATCCCCCACCACTGGATCTACGACACATGGACGTCAAAGCTACACACCATCGTGTATGACTACACATTGTCATTGCCCACACTGATATATGAGGTCATGACATTAAAAGTCTTACATGTAAGGATTATGTTTGGGCCACAATGTGCCCTCTTACTGATTATGAATTACTACAAGTAGATGATATGCAAGATTACAAGACTCAATCTAAAGAGGCACAACACCTCTTTGGAGAGAAGCGAAATAAGACAAGGTAGACTAACTCTTAGTATTGCCATCTTGATCGGATCGTCTTTAACTCTCCTGGCTTGTCTTGGGCTTAGTTGATCTTGTTGTGGATTATTGTGGGGAGTTAGATGTTCTGAACTTGAATTAAATGATGCTCTAGCATCCCTTTTATAGTCCAAAGGGCAATAGTTTACATGTATATACCTCCTCTGGTCCCTACATGTAATCAGTAATTAGGCCAATGCCCCTTATCATATCGTAGTCTTGTGACCCGCAACACATATGCATCAACATAATCATTCTAGTGGAGGCTTGTAGCTTTGGTTCTGTCCATAGTGGATAGGTCCTAATGGGAGGACGTCCCTGAGATGGACGAAGGCTAGAAACCCGTGCTAGTGAGAATATAAGAACTTATGGGGCTAGGATCGCGACATCTATGCTCATCTCACACTTTCGAGCCTAGTGCATCACTCTACTTCAAAGGAAATAAGAACCCCATGTGGGAGTTGAAAGGGAAATAGGGTCAAACCTTTTCCTAAATGATTTTGGTGGTTGAAATGCCCAACACAAATAATTGGACTAACTAGTTTGCTCTAGATTATATGTTCTACAGGTGCTAAAGGTTCAACACAAACCAATAAAAATATCAAAGTTAGGGTTCAAAAGAAAGGAGCAAAAGAAACCAAAGAGAACCCTAGTCTGGCGCACCGGACTGTCCGGTGTGCTACCGGACAGTGACCGGTGCACCAGGGGCGATCGTCTCAAACTCTTCACCTTCGGGTTTCTGGAAAGCCGCTCCGCTATAATTCACTGGACTGTCCGGTGGGCCACCGGACTGTCTAGTGTGCCAGCGGATCAACGACTAAGAAGCACAATGGTCTACTCCAACGGTCGCCTGCAAACGTGAACAGTGCGCAGACAGTTCACGCAGAGTCAGAGCAGCGTCAGAAGGCGCACCGAACAATGAACAGTGACTGTCTGGTGTGGCACCGGACTGTCCGGTGCCCCAAGTTGTCAGAGCTCCAATGGTTGAAACCGTCAGAACCCTAACGGTTGGGTGATGTGGCTGGCGCACCGGACTATCCGGTGCGCCCATCGACAGACAGCCTCCCCAACGGTTGGTTTGGTGGTTGGGGCTATAAATACCCCCAACCACCAACACTCCAAGCATCCAAGTTTTTCAGACATCTCATTCAATACAAGAGCTAGTGCAATCAATACAAGACACAATTCAATAGAATCAAAGCCTCTTCAAGTCCCAAATCCACTCCAAACAAATAGTGACTAGAGAGAGAGAGTTTTGCTCGTGTTCTTTGAGCTCTTGTTCTTGGATCGCTTTCTTATTCCCCATTCTTGTTCTTCATACACTTGTAATCAAAGCAAGAAACACCAAGTTGTGGTGGTCCTTGTGAGGGGTCTAAGTGACCCATTTGATTAAGGAGAAAGCTCACTCGGTCTAAGTGACCGTTTGAGAGAGGGAAAGGGTTGAAAGAGACCCGGTCTTTGTGACCACCTCAACGGGGACTAGGTTTGCAAGAACCAAACCTCGGTAAAACAAATCACCGTGTCACTCGCTTTATTTCTTGGTTGATTTGTTTTCGCCCTCTCTTTTGGACTCGAATTTATTTCTAATGCTAACCCCGGCTTGTAGTTGTGCTTAAAGTTTGCAAATTTCAGTTTCCATCTATTCACCCACCCTCTAGGCGACTTTCAATTGGTATCGGAGCCGGTACTTCATTAGAGTCTAACAACTCGAAGTGATGTCGGGAGGATCCGCCAAGAGGGAGATGGAAACGGCCACAAGCCATGGGAAGGCTCCATCAAGGGAGTCCGGCGCCAAAGGGTCAAGTCGCATTGGAGTGGCAACAAGAAGAAGAAAATGAAGAAAGTGGTCTACTACGAGACCAATTCTTCGTCGCCCTCCACATCCAGCTCCGACGCGCCATCCATCACTTCTAAGCGCCATGAGCGCAAGAAGTTTAGTAAGATCCCCCTACGCTATCCTCGAATTTCTAACCATACTCCTTTACTTTCCGTTCCATTAGGCAAGCCACCGGTTTTTGACGGTGAAGATTATTCTATGTGGAGTTATAAAATGAAAGGTCATCTAACCTCACTCCACAAAAGCATATGGGATGTTGTTGAGTATGGAGCGCAGGTACCACAGGTGGGGGATAAGGACTATGATTCGAATGAGGCCGACCAAATACGACACTTTAACTCCCAAGCAACAACTATACTCCTCACCTCTTTAAGTCAAGAGGAGTATAACAAAGTGCATGGGTTAGAGACCGCCAAAGATATTTGGGACATGCTAAAGACCGCGCATGAAGGGGATGAGGTGACGAAGATCACCAAGCGGGAGACGATCGAGGGGGAGCTCGGTCGATTCATCCTCAACCAAGGAGAGGAGCCACAAACCATGTACAACCGGCTCAAGACCTTGGTCAACCAAGTGCGCAACCTCGGGAGCACCAAATGGTGAAAGGGAAATGTGCCTTTGGGCCATTTCTAAGTATTTTGGTGATTATGTGTCCAACACAAGTGACTAAATGTTAAATTGTGCAAAGGACTCAAGAAGTGCAAATCAAGAGTAAAGGTATGTTTCTAGACTTGGTACATTGATTTGAAGACTAATGTATTGTGTCTAAGTGCTAGAAATAGGAGAAATCATTTTGGAGAAAAGTCGGCTAAGTTCAGCCAAAATGCAGCTCGTTCTGGGTGCACTAGACAGTGTCCGGTGCGCCAGGCCGGTTCTAGTGAAAAGGCTGCTCTCGAGACTTCGACGGCGGCGTACGGCTATAAATCACCGGACTGTCCGGCGGTGCACCGGACTGTCCGGTGAGCCAACAGTCAGCCGGGCCAACGGTCGGTCGCGTAATCCGCGCGCGACGCGTGGCAGAGCCAACAGTCAGAAGGAGGCACCGGACTGTCCGGTGTGCATCGGACAGTGCCTGATGCGCCAACGGCTCTGAGTCTCCAACGGTCGGCTTTGCCAAAGAAGGAAAGAAATCCGCACCGGACAGTGTCCGGTGGTGCACCAGATTGTCCGGTGCGCCTGGCGACAGAAGGCAAGAAATGCCTTCCTGGAATGCTCTCAATGGCTCCTAGCTGCCTTGGGGCTATAAAAGGGACCCCTAGGTGCATGGAGAAGAACACCAAGCATTCTCTAAGCATTCCTAAGCACCAAGACTTCAATTCCGCGCATTCGATTCTTTGTGATAGCAACTAGAGCTCTATTTGAGTAGAGAACTGTTTGGGTTGTGTTGTGAGCTCGAGTTGTGACTTGTGTGTGTATTTGTGCTCTGATTTTGTGTCTTGTGTGCGTTACTCATCCCAGCCTTACTTCCGTGCTTCTTGGTGAACATCATATTGTAAGGGCGAGAGGCTCCAAGTTGTGGAGATTCCTCGCAAGTGGGATATAGTAAAAAGCAAAACACCATGGTATTCAAGTGGGTCTTTGGACCGCTTGAGAGGGGTTGATTGCAACCCTCGTCCGTTGGGACGCCACAACGTGGAGTAGGCAAGTGTTGGACTTGACCGAACCACGGGATAAACCACTGTGTCTATCTGTGTTGATCTTCTTGTGGTTATCGTGTCTTGCAAGAACTCTTATCTAGCCACTTGGCTTTATTGTGCTAACTCCTAACAAAGTTTTGTGGCATTAAAGTTCAAGTTTTTACAGGATCACCTATTCACCCCCCTCTAGGTGCTTTCAATTGGTATCGGAGCCGTTCTCTTCAAGGAAGGGACTAATCGCCCGAAGAGATGGATCCTAAGGGAAAGGGGATGGTGGTCAACAACAACGAGAAGGAGTCTATCTTCAATGAGCCAACAGATGACAAGCCTACTGACTCGAGCCACAAAAGAAAAGACGGGAGGAAGAAGAAAACAAGGCGCATCAAGGAGATAGTCTACTACGACAGTAATGAATCTTCCTCCTCTCAAAAGGACGATGACAACTACGAGAAAAAGAAAACGGTCAATTCAAACTTTTCCTTTGATTATTCTCGTATTCTGCAAAGTACAAATGCTCATTTACTCTCCATTCCACTTGGTAAACCTCCTCACTTTGATGGAGAGGACTATGGATTTTGGAGTCACAAAATGTGTAGTCACTTGTTTCTCTCCATCCAAGCATATGGGAGATAGTAGAGAGTGGAATGAAATTTGATAGTAATGATAGTCCCATATTTATCAATGAGCAAATTCACAAAAATGCACAAGCTACTACTGTTCTTCTAGCTTCATTGTGCAGGGATGAATACCATAAGGTGAGCGGCTTGGATAACGCCAAGCAGATTTGGGACACCCTTAAAATCTCACATGAGGGGAACGACGTCACCATACTCACCAAGATGGAGTTGGTGGAGGGCGAACTTGGGAGATTCGCAATGATCAGGGGCGAGAAGCCAACCCAAACGTACAACCGGCTCAAGACCCTCGTCAACAAAATAAGGAGCTATGGAAGCACGCGATGGACGAACCACGACGTCGTCCGCCTAATGCTAAGGTCTTTTACTGTCCTTGATCCACATCTTGTGAACAATATTCGTGAGAATCCTAGGTACACCAAGATGACGCCCGAGGAGATACTTGGAAAGTTTGTAAGCGGGCGGATGATGATCAAGGAGGCTAGATACGTTGACGATGCGTTGAATGGCCCAATCCACGAGCCTCAAACCGTTGCTCTCAAAGCAACGAGGAGCAAGGAAGTGCTACCTAGCAAGGTGGCACAAGTAGAGGCGGCGGGACTCAATGAGGAAGAGATGGCCCTCATCATTAAGCGGTTCAAGACGACGCTAAGGAGTCACAAGGAACATCCCAACAAGACCAAGATAAAGGGGAAGCGCTCATGCTTCAAATGTGGTAAGATTGGTCATTTTATCGCTAATTGTCCCGATAATAGTAGTGACCAGGAACAAGGGAACAAGAGGGAAAAGAAGAAGGCTTACAAGAAGGCTAAGGGCGAGGCACACATTGGAAAGGAGTGGGACTCGGATTGTTCGTCGTCCGACTCTGACAACGAAGGACTCGTCGCAACTGCCTTCAATAAGTCGGCCCTCTTCCCCAACGAGCATCACACCTGCCTCATGGCAAGGGAAAAGAAGGTAAGCACTCATAATACTAGTACTTATGCTTCCTCAAGTGATGAAGAATCTAGCGATGATGAAATAGACTATTCATGTTTATTCAAGGGCCTAGATAGAACTAAGGTTGATAAGATTAATGAATTAATTGATGCATTGAATGATAAGAATAGGTTACTAGAAAAGCAAGAGGATCTTTTGTATGAAGAACATGATAAGTTTGTAGAGGCACAAAAATCCCTTGCTTTAGAAATTAAAAGGAATGAAATGCTTTCTTGTGAATTGTCTACATGCCATGATTCTATTTCTAGCTTAAAGAGCATAAATTATGATTTGAATGCTAAGTTAGAAATAGCTAAATCAACATCTTGTGTAGAACATGTTGCAATTTGCAATAGGTGTAAAGATTTTAATGTTGATGCTTGTAGTGAACATCTAGTTTTAATTTCTAATTTGAATGATGAAGTGGCTAGTCTTAATGCCCAACTTAAGACTAGCAAGAGTGAATTTGACAAACTAAAATTTGCAAGGGATGCCTACATGATTGGTAGACACCCCTCAATTAAGGATGGTCTTGGCTTCAAGAGGGAAGTCAAGAACTTAACAAGCCATAAGGCTTCCATCTCTGCCAAGGAGAAAGGGAAGGTCCCTATGGCTAGTAGTGCTCAAAAGAACCATGCTTTCATGTATCATGATAGAAGACATTCTAGGAATGTTTATAGAAGTTATGATGCTTTTGATTCTCATGCCATGGTTGCTTCTAGTTCTTCTATTATGCATGATAAAAATCTAGCTAGGAAAAATGTTGTTCATCATATGCCTAGAAGAAATATTGTTCATGTTTCTAGGAAAGTAATGAATGGACCTTCTACAATTTATTATGCTTGCAATGCTTCCTTTGGTATTTGTAGAAAGGATAAGAAGGTAATTGCTAGGAAATTAGGGGCCAAATGTAAGGGAGACAAGACTTGCATTTGGGTCCCTAAGGCTATTGTAACTAACCTTGTAGGACCCAACATGAGTTGGGTACCTAAGACCCAAGCCTAAATTTGCCTTGCAGGTTTATGCATCTAGGGGCTCAAGCTGGATTATCGACAGCGGATGCACAAACCACATGACGGGGGAAAAGAGGATGTTCTCTTCCTACGTCAAGAACAAGGATCCCCAAGATTCAATCATATTCAGTGATGGGAACCAAGGCAAGGTGAAAGGGTTAGGAAAAATTGCTATTTCATCCGAGCACTCTATTTCTAATGTGTTCTTAGTTGAGTCGCTTGGATATAACTTGTTGTCTGTGAGTCAACTTTGTAATATGGGATATAACTGTTTATTCACAAATGTAGATGTGTCTGTCTTTAGAAGAAGTGATGGTTCACTAGCTTTTAAGGGTGTACTAGACGACAAACTTTATTTAGTTGATTTTGCAAAAGAGGAGGCCGGTCTAGATGTATGCTTAATTGCTAAGACTAGCATGGGCTGGCTGTGGCATCACTGTTTAGCACATGTGGGGATGAAGAACCTTCACAAGCTTCTAAAGAGAGAACACGTGATAGGTCTAACAAATGTTACTTTCGAAAAAGATAGACCTTGTGCAGCTTGTCAAACAGGTAAACAGGTGGGAAGCTCTCATCATGCCAAAAATGTGATGACAACATCAAGACCCCTGGAGTTACTTCATATGGACCTCTTCGGACCCGTCGCCTACCTAAGCTTAGGAGGAAGTAAGTATGGTCTTGTTATAGTTGATGACTTTTCCCGCTTCACTTGGGTATTCTTTTTGTAGGATAAAACTGAAACCCAAGGGACCCTCAAGCGCTTCCTAAGGAGAGCTCAAAATGAGTTTGAGCTCAAGGTGAAGAAGATAAGGAGCGACAACGGGTCCGAGTTCAAGAACCTTCAAGTAGAGGAGTACCTTGAGGAGGAAGGAATCAAGCACGAGTTCTCCGCTCCCTACACACCACAGCAAAATGGTGTGGTAGAGAGGAAGAACAGGACGCTCATAGACATGGCGAGGACAATGCTTGGAGAAATCAAGACGCCCGAGCGGTTTTGGTCGGAAGCCGTGAACACGGCTTGCCACGCCATAAACCGGGTGTACCTTCATCGCCTCCTCAAGAAGACTTCGTATGAGCTTCTAACCGGTAACAAACCCAATGTATCTTACTTTCGTGTATTTGGGAGCAAGTGTTATATTCTAGTAAAGAAAGGTAGAAGTTCTAAATTTGCTCCCAAAGCTGTAGAAGGGTTTTTGTTAGGTATAACTCAAATACAAAGGCGTATAGGGTCTTCAACAAATCATCGGGTTTGGTTGAAGTCTCTAGCGACGTTGTATTTGATGAGACTAATGGCTCTCCAAGAGAGCAAGTTGTTGATCTTGATGATGTAGATGAAGAAGACGTTCCAACGGCCGCAATACGCACCATGGCGATTAGAGATGTGCGGCCACAGGAACAGAAGGAGCGAGATCAACCTTCTTCCTCAACAATGGTGCATCCCCCAACTCAAGACGATGCACAGGTTCATCAAGAGGAGGCATATGATCAAGGGGGAGCACAAGATGATCATGTAGTGGAGGAAGAAGCACAACCGGCACCTCCAACCCAAGTTCGAGCAACGATCCAAAGGGATCATCCTGTCGACCAGATTTTGGGTGACATCAGCAAGGGAGTAACTACTCGCTCTAGATTAGTTAATTTTTGTGAGCATTACTCGTTTGTCTCTTCTATTGAGCCTTTCAGGGTAGAAGAGGCCTTGCTAGATCCAGACTGGGTGTTGGCCATGCAGGAAGAGCTCAACAACTTCAAGAGAAATGAAGTTTGGACACTGGTGCCTCGTCCCAAGCAAAATGTTGTGGGAACCAAGTGGGTGTTCCGCAACAAACAAGACGAGCACGGAGTGGTGACAAGAAACAAGGCTCGACTTGTGGCAAAAGGATATGCCCAAGTCGCAGGTTTGGACTTTGAGGAGACTTTTGCTCCTGTGGCTAGGCTAGAGTCAATTCGCATATTGTTAGCCTATGCCGCTCACCATTCTTTCAGGTTGTTCCAAATGGATGTGAAGAGTGCTTTCCTCAACGAGCCAATCTAGGAGGAGGTGTACGTGGAGCAACCCCCTGGCTTTGAGGATGAACGGTACCCCGACCACGTGTGTAAGCTCTCTAAGGCGCTCTATGGACTTAAGCAAGCCCCAAGAGCATGGTATGAATGCCTTAGAGACTTTTTAATTGCTAATGCTTTCAAGGTTGGGAAAGTTGATCCAATGCTATTCACTAAGACTTGTGGTGGTGATCTTTTTGTGTGCCAAATTTATGTCGATGACATAATATTTGGTTCTACTAACCAAAAGTCTTGTGAAGAGTTTAGCAGGGTGATGACTCAGAAATTCGAGATGTCGATGATGGGCAAGTTGAACTACTTCCTTGGGTTCCAAGTGAAGCAACTCAAGGATGGCACCTGTAGGAAACGGGTGACGCCTAAGAGGGGGGGGGGGGGGGTGAATTAGGACTTCTAAAACTTTTACTAAACTAGGCCACAATTAAATCCCTAGAGCAAAACCTATGCAAATAATCAAAACTAGAATGTGCAAACTAGGTTTTGTCTAAGTGTTGCTATCTCTACCGCAAAAGGCTAAGTTTCAATCTATACTAAATAAGTATGACTACAAGATTGAAACTTAAATGCTTAATATAAATGCGGAATGTAAAGAGCTAAGTAGAGAAGCAAACTCTCGTGGATGACGCCGGTATTTTTACCGAGGTATCCGGAACCACGCAAGGTCCCGACTAATCCTCGTTGGTGCCCCTACGCAAAGGGAAGCCCACGCGAGGGCCAAGCACCACGGTCGAGTAACTCCGTAGAGAGCCGCGGGCCTTCTCCACGCGCAAGTGGTGCTCCGCTTCCGGCTCCTCTCGGACGCTCCCCGCCGTCTCCACTATCGAGCTTCCGGCCGAAACGCCGCGGTCCTCGTTCCCTCCGGTACACGGTGGCGGCCGTGACACAAACGCGGTTGTCACAGTCTCGCAAGACTCTCGCCCCACTCGGTACAATTACAACGACTCACGCAAGAGCCGAGGGGTTGTGTGGTTTTACAAAACTCACTCAACTAACTCGGATTCACCTAGAGCAAGCGCTAAAGCGGTCTAACTAACCTAAGCACTTCGCAAAGCACCTACGCTAATCACCGAGTGATTCTATTAAGCACTTGGGTGTTTGAGCTCTTAGAAATGTGCACTATATGCCTTGGTATGTTGCTTGGGCTCTCACACTTGAGAATGGCCGGTTGGGGTGGTATTTATAGCCTCCACACCCCAAACTAGCCGTTGGACAGAAAGCAGCAGCTTTCTGTCGTCGGGTGCACCGGACAGTCCGGTGCACCATCGGACACTGCACAGTAGATGTCCGGTGCACGCCACGTCAGCCGACCGTTGGCGCCTGTAGCAGTCGACCGTTGGATCCGACCGTTGCCGTCTGCCCGTTGGCACACCGGACAGTCCGGTGCACACCGGACAGTCCGGTGCTACAGCCAGAGAGCGCCTGTCTGCGGCCTCTCTGCGCAGACTGTCCGGTGCCTCACCGGACAGTCCGGTGCGCCACCAGGCGCTAGCTGACAGCCCTTCTTGGATTTCTTCGCTGATTTCTTCGGGCTTCTTTGTTCTTGAGTATTGGACTCCTATGCATCTTTTTATGTCTTCTTTTGAGGTGTTGCATCCTCATTGCCTTGGTCCAATTCTCTTCGCATCCTGTGAACTACAAACACAAACACTAGAAAACTTATTAGTTCACGGATTGTGTTGTTCATCAAACACTAAAACTCAATTAGCCAAATGGCCCGGGGTCCATTTTCCTTACAATCTCCCCCTTTTTGGTGATTGATGACAACACAACCAAAGCAAGCAAATAATACAAGTATTTGAATGAAAATATGCATTTTACTTGCTAAGATGCATAATTTGCCCCACAATGTGATATTATGGACTTAAGCCTCCCCCTAACTCCATAATTCACTTACTTCCTATTTTTGGACCAAATAACCAAAACCACTTGAAAAGCCATTTGTAGATATAAAATTTTAAATTGGTGGTGTTTGGTGTTTGATATAGTTTTCATTGCTTTGGTCCCTAAACTTCTCCCCCTTTGGCATCAACCACCGAAAAGGAAGACATTAAAAGCATGTAGGAAGTAAATAAAAGCTTGCCCTCATCAAGAATTGTATCAAGTGATGTCACTAGAAGGATATTAAATTAAACTATGTGAATGATACCACTTGAAAGAGTCCTCAAAAGATTACTCCCCCTAAATGAGTTGTCTCCTTTAGAAAGAGTTTTTCTCCCCCTTTAGAGATGAAGAAATACTCCCCTTGATAGAGATCCTCTACTTAGGAAAAAGCATGTAAAAATAGGAGGTGCAAGACATGATTTGAAAAGACTAACTTCCCTTATGCATAGGTAACAGAATATGAGTTATCTACTTATGCATTTTTGCAACATGGAAGCATATGATATGAAATATAGTCTAATCAAATATTGGAGAAGACATGTAAATGATACTGAATGTAGTCTCAAAAGATACCAATTGAAAGTCAATGGTGAGCTTGAGAGACATAAGAGTTCTTGGAGATTTTGCAGTGGAAGATTGTTGTCTTTCTCCGGGGACTTCATTTTCCTTACAATGAGACTATCACATGAAATAGACTTGAAAAGGTGTTAGTCTCAAAGTGTTAGATTATAGAGTAACCTCCCCCTAAAGGAGTGCATACAAGTTTTGAATACTTGTAGGAGACATGCACTTTGATTTGATATCAAGAGGGGCAAATTATCCATAATCCAAACTTTGGCACATATAAGTTAAATGATACAACTTGTAGAAATCAAAATTTTCAATTTATGCATCATTTACTATGGAGTGATATAGAAGCTATGTGCCGTGCTTAAATAAACATTTTAAACCATGTAGGTTTGCTTAAGTATATGAATTAAAAACAAGCAATCCTACCATATGATTTACCTAGTATGCATGATTTTAAACAAAAGTACATAACAAATGTAATACTAGGCAAGAAAGGTAAACTAGATAAAAGATAAATAGATACGCATATCTAAAGACGAAGAATACAATAAAGCTAGTTACCTTAGTCATGGGTGGGAGATTTGGGTCCAGAATTTTCACTAACCCACTTGGCAATAAACTTGATCCAATATGATGTATCCCATGATATACATCCCAATTTAGCCAAGTCTCCAAATTTCCCGATGACCTTCGGTCCACTTACTTCCCTTTCGGGATCCAAACCTTTTTGGTGCTTTTCATGGTTGAAATTATTTCCTTTGGCACCCAAATGCGTTTGGCCCCCTTTCCTTTGTTGGCTTGCTTGTTGGCCTTGATTGCTATCACCTTTCCGTTCTTTTTCTTCTTGATCAAATATGGTGTAGCATCCTTTTTGTTCACCTTTTTGATGTAGGTGTTGGAGATTTTGCTTGATGGCTTTTGCTTGAGCTTTTGCCTTTGTTTATCCCCGGTCATCGCCTTGCATTGGAAAGACTTGTGGCCTTCCTTGTGGCATAGCCTACAAATCACAGTTTCTCCCTCTACAGGCTTGTTCACTCCCGCAGTGGTGTTATCCTGTGGAGGTCGGATTTGTTTGGCTTTGCCTTTCTTGTCATACAAAGCCTTGTCAAGGCGAGCCACTTCTTGCTTTAATTGTTCATTTTCCTTTGCAACCTCATCCGTACATGTCTCTACAACAATATTCTCAACAACGACTTGGTTGCAGGGGTTAGAATCATCAATTAAATCAAAGCAGGAAGTAGAAGCATCTTTCTTAATTATTTCAGGTATTTCAACTAAAGATGCTGCTGGGGTGCTACCAATGTTTTCTAGCTTAGTAGTTAGCTCATTATTGTGTATGCTAAGAATTTCCATTTTCTCTAGCAAATTTTCAATAGCTTCTTGGGAGCTAGCTAACTTAGCCTTAAGTTTTTCATTCTTTTTAATAAGGCTATCATCGGTAGCAGTGGATGGAGCACTAGATTCTAATAGCTCAATTTTAGTTGATAGCTCACTATTTAAGTTTGCAAAAGTTTCAAATTTTTCTAGCAAACCTTTGTAATCATTTTGAGAGCTAACCAACTTATTTTTCAAAGTTTTAAGTTGAGTTTTTTGCTTAGTGCAAACATCCTGGAAAAATTTTACGGCTTCCACAAGCTCATCTAGAGAGGGCTTTCCCTCACCTTCATCATCACTACTAATTTCATCACTAGAGGATGGAATGCTTTTGTTACCTCTTGCCATAAGGCATTTGTGTGATGACCGTGATGATCGTGACGAGGACCGGTGGCTGCGCGTCCTTGGAGGTTCATCTTCACTTGAAGAATCATCCCAAGTTCTAACACTTGTTAGCGCCTTGCCTTTGCTCCTCTCCTTTTTGGGCTTGGCCATATTTGGACAGTTGTCCCTGAAGTGGCCCTTCTCCCCACATGCGAAGCATCCTCTCTTCCTTTGCTTTTTCCTGTCAATGTTAAAGAGAAGATCCTCGACCTGCAGGGGCACACCCATTAGATTAATCTTGCGGATCATCCTCATTACCTTTCCGACGCGTCGGATTGTTTCTTCGTCCTCGGAGGATGATGTGCACGATTGATTATCTTCATCATCATCACTTTCTTCTTCTACTTCCTCTTCTTCGCTTGAGGAACTTGGAGTGGGAGCCTTCTTTTTGCCCTTCCTTTCATCACATGCAAAAGCATATGGTCTTGAGGAAGTTGGCTCCTCTCCCCGACTCATTTTTCGCGACATCTCAAAGGCCGCGATTTTCCCAATCACAATGGTCGGGGTCATGTTGCTCAAATCCTCCATGTTGTGAAGGATGGTGATGATGCTTCCATATCTTTGTTGTGGTAGCAGGGAGATAATCTTCCTCACAATGTCCGCATCACCTAGCTTATTAATGCCAATAGAATTGAGCTCATTGATAATTAGATTCAAATGAGAATACATGTCTCTAACAAGCTCATCATCTTTCATGGCAAAAGAATTATACTCATTTAAGACTAGGCAATGTTTTTGCTCACGGACATTGGATGTGCCGTCATGGAGCTCATGCAATTTTAGCCAAATCTCATTAGCAGTTTTCAAGGTAAATACTTGATTAAAAATATCCATGCTAAGAGATTCATACAAGAAATTTTTGGCTCTAGCATTTAAATGAATTTCTTTTTCCTCACTCGTGGTGGGTTTCTCGGGATTCTTGAGGGGTTTCATCCCGTCACGAGTGACTCTCCAAACACCTAGATCAACGGCCTCTAGGTAACAAGCCATTCTAGCACTATAATATGGGAAGTTAGTGCCGTCAAAGTGTGGTGGCCTATGGGTATCCATCCCTTCCTCTAAAAAGCGTCGGCTCTTTTTAGCGGTGAAGCTAAAACGTTTCAAATGAGCCAAACCGGGCTCTGATACCACTTGTAGGAAACGGGTGACGCCTAAGAGGGGGGGGGGTGAATTAGGACTTCTAAAACTTTTACTAAACTAGGCCACAATTAAATCCCTAGAGCAAAACCTATGCAAATAATCAAAACTAGAATGTGCAAACTAGGTTTTGTCTAAGTGTTGCTATCTCTACCGCAAAAGGCTAAGTTTCAATCTATACTAAATAAGTATGACTACAAGATTGAAACTTAAATGCTTAATATAAATGCGGAATGTAAAGAGCTAAGTAGAGAAGCAAACTCTCGTGGATGACGCCGGTATTTTTACCGAGGTATCCGGAACCACGCAAGGTCCCGACTAATCCTCGTTGGTGCCCCTACGCAAAGGGAAGCCCACGCGAGGGCCAAGCACCACGGTCGAGTAACTCCGTAGAGAGCCGCGGGCCTTCTCCACGCGCAAGTGGTGCTCCGCTTCCGGCTCCTCTCGGACGCTCCCCGCCGTCTCCACTATCGAGCTTCCGGCCGAAACGCCGCGGTCCTCGTTCCCTCCGGTACACGGTGGCGGCCGTGACACAAACGCGGTTGTCACAGTCTCGCAAGACTCTCGCCCCACTCGGTACAATTACAACGACTCACGCAAGAGCCGAGGGGTTGTGTGGTTTTACAAAACTCACTCAACTAACTAGGATTCACCTAGAGCAAGCGCTAAAGCGGTCTAACTAACCTAAGCACTTCGCAAAGCACCTACGCTAATCACCGAGTGATTCTATTAAGCACTTGGGTGTTTGAGCTCTTAGAAATGTGCACTATATGCCTTGGTATGTTGCTTGGGCTCTCACACTTGAGAATGGCCGGTTGGGGTGGTATTTATAGCCTCCACACCCCAAACTAGCCGTTGGACAGAAAGCAGCAGCTTTCTGTCGTCGGGTGCACCGGACAGTCCGGTGCACCATCGGACACTGCACAGTAGATGTCCGGTGCACGCCACGTCAGCCGACCGTTGGCGCCTGTAGCAGTCGACCGTTGGATCCGACCGTTGCCGTCTGCCCGTTGGCACACCGGACAGTCCGGTGCACACCGGACAGTCCGGTGCTACAGCCAGATAGCGCCTGTCTGCGGCCTCTCTGCGCAGACTGTCCGGTGCCTCACCGGACAGTCCGGTGCACACCGGACACCAATGTCCGGTGCGCCACCAGGCGCTGGCTGACAGCCCTTCTTGGATTTCTTCGCTGATTTCTTCGGGCTTCTTTGTTCTTGAGTATTGGACTCCTATGCATCTTTTTATGTCTTCTTTTGAGGTGTTGCATCCTCATTGCCTTGGTCCAATTCTCTTCGCATCCTGTGAACTACAAACACAAACACTAGAAAACTTATTAGTTCACGGATTGTGTTGTTCATCAAACACCAAAACTCAATTAGCCAAATGGCCCGGGGTCCATTTTCCTTACATCACCTTCATCTCTCAAACGAAGTACACACAAGATTTGCTAAAGAGGTTTGGGATGAAGGACGCCAAGCCCGCAAAGACTCCAATGGGAACTAACGAACACACCGACCTCAACAAAGGAGGTAAGTCCGTCGATCAAAAAGCATACCGGTCTATGATAGGTTCCTTGCTTTACTTATGTGCTAGTAGATCGGATATTATGCTTAGTGTATGCATGTGTGCTAGATTTCAATCTGATCCAAGGGAGTGTCACTTAGTGGTCGTGAAGCGAATTCTTAGATATTTAGTTGCTACGCCTTGCTTCGGGATCTGGTATCCAAAGGGGTCTACCTTTGACTTGATTGGATATTCAGACTCCGACGATGCTGGATGTAAGGTCGATAGGAAGAGTACATCGGGGACGTGCCAATTCTTAGGAAGGTCCCTGGCGTCTTGGAGTTCTAAGAAACAAACTTCCGTTGCCCTATCCACCGCTGAGGCCGAGTATGTTGCCGCAGGACAGTGTTGCGCGCAACTTCTCTGGATGAGGCAAACCCTCCGGGACTTTGGCTATAATCTGAGCAAAGTTCCACTCCTATGTGATAATGAGAGTGCTATCCGCATGGCGGATAATCCTGTTGAACACAGCCGCACAAAGCACATAGACATCCGGCATCACTTTCTGAGAGATCACCAGCAAAAGGGGGATATCGAAGTGTTTCATGTTAGCACCGAGAATCAGCTAGCCGATATCTTTACCAAGCCTCTAGATGAGAAGACCTTTTGCAGGCTGCGTAGTGAGCTAAATGTCTTAGATTCGCGGAACTTGGATTGACTTGTAGCATACATGTGTTTTATGCTTCGATCATGTTCCTTATGCATTTTGTTGTTTATTTATGGTGCTCAAGTTGTACAAGCACTCCCCGGACCTCACAAGTCCATTTGCAAGTGATGCATATATCTAGGGGAGATGTGCTACAACTTGACTCCTTGAGACTAACCGTGTGCTTGAGTTTGCTTAATTTAGTCTCAAAGGAGGTTTGAAAGGGAAATGGTGGACTTGGACCATACAAGACTTCCACTGCACTCTGATGATAGAGTAACTAATTCCAAGTTCATCTTTATACTCTTATTGCCTTTTTTACTCTTAGTTGAAGATTTTGGTGAGGCAATGGGGTTTAGGGGCCAAGATTGATCCCGTTTTGGTGCTTGATGCCAAAGGGGGAGAAAAATAAGGCTAAAGCAATAAATGGATCAGCTACCACTTGAGAATTTTGAAAATAGTAGAATAGAGCTTTTGGTTGTCAAAAGTCTCTTATTGTCTTTTTTTGTCAAAAGTTGGCCTTTTGTGGGGAGAGTGGTTGATTATGGGAAATAGGGGGAGTTTCTGAATTCTTGATCAATTTCTCTTGGAATGTCTCTCTCTATGCCTCAACAAGTGTTTTTGACTTAGAGATAGATTGAGTTTGATTTGCAAAAACAAACCAAGTGGTGGCAAAGAATGATCCAAATATGCCAAATTTGAATCAAAACAAATTTGAGTTTTCATTTGCATTGATGTTGCACTTCTTTTAGTCGCTTTTTGTTGTGTTGGCATAAATCACCAAAAAGGGGGAGATTGAAAGGGAAATGTGCCTTTGGGCCATTTCTAAGTATTTTGGTGATTATGTGTCCAACACAAGTGACTAAATGTTAAATTGTGCAAAGGACTCAAGAAGTGCAAATCAAGAGTAAAGGTATGTTTCTAGACTTGGTACATTGATTTGAAGACTAATGTATTGTGTCTAAGTGCTAGAAACAGGAGAAATCATTTTGGAGAAAAGTCGGCTAAGTTCAGCCAAAATGCAGCTCGGTCTGGGTGCACCGGACTGTCCGGTGGTGCATCGGATAGTGTCCGGTGCGCCAGGCTGGTTCTGGTGAAAAGGCTGCTCTCGGGACTTCGACGGTGGCATACGGCTATAAATCACCAGACTGTCCGGTGGTGCACCGGACTGTCCGGTGAGCCAACAGTCGGTCGGGCCAACGCTCGGCCGCGTAATCCGCGCGCGACGCATGGAAGAGCCAACAGTCAGAAGGGGGCACCAGACTATCCGGTGCGCCAACGGCTTTGAGTCTCCAACGGTCGGCTTCGCCAAAGAAGGAAAGAAATCCGCACCGGACAGTGTCCGGTGGTGCACCGGACTGTCCGGTGCGCCTGGCGACAGAAGGCAAGAAATGCCTTCCTGGAATGCTCTCAACGGCTCCTAGCTGCCTTGGGGCTATAAAAGGGACCCCTAGGCGCATGGAGAAGAACACCAAGCATTCCTAAGCACCAAGACTTCAATTCCGCGCATTCGATTCTTTGTGATAGCAACTAGAGCTCCATTTGAGTAGAGAACTCTTTAGGTTGTGTTGTGAGCTCGACTTGTGACTTGTGTGCGTATTTGTGCTCTGATTTTGTGTCTTGTGTGCGTTGCTCATCCCAGCCTTATTTCCGTCCTTCTTGGTGAACATCATATTGTAAGGGCGAGAGGCTCCAAGTTGTGGAGATTCCTCGCAAGCGGGATATAGTAAAAAGCAAAACACCGTGGTATTCAAGTGGGTCTTTGGACCGCTTGAGAGGGGTTGATTGCAACCCTCGTCCGTTGGGACGCCACAACGTGGAGTAGGCAAGTGTTGGACTTGGCCGAACCACGGGATAAACCACTGTGTCTATCTGTGTTGATCTTCTTGTGGTTATCGTGTCTTGCAAGAACTCTTCTCTAGCCACTTGGCTTTATTGTGCTAACTCCTAACAAAGTTTTGTGGCATTAAAGTTCAAGTTTTTATAGGATCACCTATTCACCCCCCTCTAGGTGCTTTCAAATGGGATGACCATAAAATGGACAAGGTTATTCTTAGATCACTCGTATTTCGTAATCCTACCCAAGTTCAATTAATACGTGGTGATCCTAGATATAAGCTAATATCTCCCGAGGAAGTGATAGGAAAGTTTGTGAGCTTTGAGTTGATGATCAAAGGCTCCAAACAAATCGTCGAGCAAGGCGGCAGGTCCACACCCGAGGTGCAACCCGTCGCATTCAAAGCGACGGAAGAAAAGAAAGAAGAGTCTACATCAAGTAGGCTCCCCATCGATGTCTCCAAGCTCGACAATGAGGAAATGACGCTCATCATCAAGAGCTTTCGCCAAATCCTCAAGCAAAGGAAGGGGAGAGACTATAAACCCCATTCCAAGAAGGTATGCTACAAGTGTGGTAAGCCCGGTCACTTTATAGCAAAATGTCCTATTTCTAGTAACAGTGACAGGGGCGATGACAAGAGAGGGAAGAAGGAGAAGAAGAAGTACTACAAGAAGAAGGGCGGCGATGCCCACGTGTGTCGGGAATGGGACTCCGATGAGAGCTCCATCGACTCCTCCTCCGACGAGGACACCGCCAACATCGCTGTCAACAAGGGACTTCTCTTCCCCAACGTCGGCCACAAGTGCCTCATGGCAAAGAACGGCAAGAAAAAGAAGGTACAAGCTAGAACCACTCACAAGTATACTACATCTAGTGATGAGAGTAGTTGTAGTGATGATGAAGATAACTTGCTTAGCCTTTTTGCCAACCTAAACATGCAACAAAAGGAAAAATTAAATGAATTAATAGGTGCTATTCATGAGAAGGATGAACTCTTGGATAGCCAAGAGGAATTCCTTATTAAGGAAAACAAAAAACATGTTAAGGTAAAGAATGCTTATGCTCAGGAAATAGAGAAATGTGAAAAATTAACTAGTGAGCTTAGCATTTGTCATGACACTATCTCCAACCTTAGAATTGAAAATGCCAAATTGATTGCTAAGGTTGAGAAGTCAAATAAATGTGATGATTCAATTGTCAATCTTAAAAATGATAATGCTAGTTTAATTGCTAAGATTGATAAATTGAACGAATCAATTTCTAGCCTTAAGATTGAGAATGATAAATTAATTGCTAAGGCTAAAGATTTAAATGTTTGCAATATCTCTATTTCCAATCTTAGAAATGAGAACGACATTTTGCATGCTAAGATTGATGAATTAAAATCTTGCAAACCTTCTACATCTAGTGTTGATCATGTTTCTATTTGTACTCGATGTAGAGATATTAATGTTGATGCTATTCATGATTACCTAGCTTTAATTAAAGAACAAAATGATCACATAGCTCAACTAACTGCTAAAATTAATGAGCATGAGATAGAGAATGAAAATTTTAAATTTGCAAGAAGCATGCTCTATAATGGGAGACGCCCTGGCATTAAGGATGGTATTGGCTTCCAACAGAGAGACAATGTCAAGCTTAATGCCCCTAAGAGATTGTCCAATTTTGTTAAGGGCAAGACTCTCATGGCACAGGATAACGAGGGTTACATTTTATATCCCGCTGGTTATCCTGAGCATAAAATTAGAAGAATTCATTCTAGGAAGTCTCATTCTGGTTCTCATCATGCTTTTATGTATAAGAATGAGACATCTAGTTCTAGGCATTCTACCCATGTTAAAATGACTAAAAATAACTCTCCTATTGCATCAAATGAGCCTAATGTTTCATTTAAGACTTTTGATGCTTCTTATGTTTTAACTAACAAATCAGGCAAAGTAGTTGCCAAATATATTGGGGGCAAACACAAGGGCTCCAAGACTTGTGTTTGGGTACCCAAGGTGCTTGTTTCTAATGTGAAAGGACCCAAGATCGTTTGGGTACCTAAGAACAAGGCCTAAACTTGTTTTGTAGGTTTATGCATCCGGGCGCTCAAGTTGGATCATTGATAGCGGATGCACAAACCACATGATAGGGGAGAAAAGGATGTTCTCCTCCTACAAGAAAAATGATGATCCCCAAAGAGCTATCACATTCGGGGATGGAAATCAAGGTTTGGTCAAAGGACTCGGTAAAATTGCTATATCACCCGACCATTCCATTTCCAATGTTTTTCTTGTAGATTCCTTAGATTACAACTTGCTTTTATTTTCTCAATTATACAAAATGGGTTACAACTGTCTTTTTACGGATATATGTGTTACTGTCTTTAGAAGAAGTGATGATTCAGTAGCATTTAAGGGGGTATTAGAGGGTCAACTATACTTGGTTGATTTTAATAGAGCTTATAACACCTCAGGTGTTACCAAGACACTAGCTTCATATTTGCACTGATGACTTGTTATCACATGTGGTTAATTGGAGGAGAAGAAGCACCTAAAACCTTGGAAACATGGGTTAGCTAAGAAATGTTAATGACAAAAGCTTTACCCAAACATTTTGAACCATTGTCATCCTGAGCCAAAGAGGTTAAACCCTAGACCCCTAAGGGCACTAGACTTCCAAGCAAGGGATCCGTGGATAAGTTAATCAAGTGGCCAAATCTTGATTCTAATCTTTAACCAAAGTTTAAGTAACATTATAATCTACAAAATGCAGAGGGGAAACATTACAAAAAGGCCCCTCAAAGACCCCAAATCCACTCCTTAAGTAGAGAGCACACTAAAGCTCTCTAATCTTCTCTAAGTCAAAATTTAACCCTAATCTTAAGATTAGACGTGTTCACTTAGTAAATGGCGCCAAAACCACTTGGTCTGAATACCAAAAAGGTGCCAAACTACCTAAGGAAGCCACTGGAAAAATTTGAACCCGAGCCAAAACCATTTGACATGAATTGACATCACTTTTGTCTCGGGGTGGACAGTGAGACAACCCAGATTTGGCGTCCGCAAATCTTCTGACCTAGGGCTTATCTCCCCTTGAAACTCACATACAAGAGATAGCCATAGGTGCCAGGAAGAGGTCTGCGCCGGAATTTTGCCAAGATTCGCACGTTTGCGATCTCAGCAAGCTTTTGAACAAGGGCAGAAGAACACCTCCACGTGTTCGACGCGCCCTAAACTCGCGAGAGCACGCCCGACGCCCGAACCCACGTGCCCCACGCCGCGCTAAGCCACATCTGTGTCCCCTACCCGCGCTCGCGCCTATAAAGCTAGACAAGGCTTCAGCCGTATGCCCCCGCGCGCTCTCGACCTCACCGGAGCACGAGATCATCGGAGTTTGCCCTGCACACGGCGTGCCAGTGGCTGCCCGAGCACCCGCCACCGTAGACCGACCAGCAGAGCCATTCCCAGCCCCGTCCAACCCTCGAGAGAGACTCTACGTGCCTCGGTGAAGCTCCCAGAGCGAGGAATCGAGCTCTGCCTCGCCGGAGACGCTGGATCAAGGTCACCGGACTTCACCCGACCGTCGGCGAACGTAGACCGAGCTCCACGGTGAGTTATTCTTCGATTCCTTGCACGGGTCGACTCATTAGCACCCTGTGAAGCTCCCCGTGCCCTTGGATTGACATATATCGCCGTGGATAGGCCGAAGCACACGTCGCCGATGAGCTCGCCCGCCTGCGCGCGTGGACCGGCCAATTCCGGCCGTCACCATCATCGAGCCATACCTCATCGTGACCACAAGGACCTCCCGAAGCCAACCCCACTCTTCGCCAGACCTCCCTCACCGCCGGTAAGCCGCACCGCCCTTTTTCCTTTCGTGAGTACTGTTCAAAAGGGGGGAGGGACCTCAGGGAAGAAGAAATAGAAGTCAGGGGGGTTTTTGAACTATCAGAGACACAGATGAATAATTGCGCAGGGGTATAAGTTGAAGGATTGGTTTAGGAAAAGCCTAGGGTCCTCGGTGTAAACTGGTTTTTCCAGAAAATCTTTTAAACATTTCTCATTTAATACAAACAGAGCTTGTAAAATTCATAACTCCAGTTTTATTCAACCAATTTGAGTCAAACCAATTTTGCTAGGTTTTGAATAATGTAATCTGCTTAGGAAAAATACAAAACCCCCTAAGTGTTGTAGAAGAATTTAAAGTTTGGAATTAAATTGTGTTCTGGCCAAAAGCTAAATAAAAGAGGAAAAATAGTTACACTATTAGACTGAGGTTAAGAAAAATTAGAGAAGTACTTAATCACTCCCCAATCTGTTTAAAAATAGAAAACTCCTCAGTACACCAAATTAAGGTAGGGTTTGCCTTTTTAATCATTTTTAGCCTAAAGTTAAAGAAAATAAAAAGGTAGTTTAAAATAAAAACCAGGGAGCAACCACATTTTTGTTAGCTCACTTATTCAGTATAGTTCACTGGAAAATTTTGTTGGACCCTTGTTTAGTACAAAAGGAAGGAGATATCTTTTATTTTATGCAAACAATAAAAACTTAGGAAAATCTTAGAGACATAATGCTGAGGAGAAAACACCCCAAACCTTTGGATAACTAATATTTTGTTATTATAAATATAGGAAAAATATGAGTTCTGTTGTTTGATTTTTTTCAAATAATAAGTTAGTTATAAGTACCTTTTTGGCATTAAAGTTTAGAAAATCACAACTAAATATCCAGTAGGTCTTTTTCTGTGATTTTTAACACAGAGGCCTAATATCACCTATGAATCTGGACAAAAATAAAATTTGGTACAGAGACCTCACTTAAATCATAGCTATAGTGTAAAATGCCCTTTTACACTTGTTTTTGTTAATTTTGCACAAGTAGTATCTGAATTAATCTCCACCTCAAATTTTTTAGGAGAACCCACCAATGTCAATATTTACCCACTGAAATGTTTATAACATTTTTGAAAAATGTTAACTAACCCCGATAGTTCAAAAATGCTTAATAAGAAGCAATAGAAAGAGAAAGGGGAACTTTGGGGAGAAATAGATGAAAATACAAAACCCTTAAGTATATCAAAAAAGAAACCCTAAAAAAAATACTAAACTTAATGCTGTTTTACTATGCATAACCTTTCCAAGTGTTCATATCATTTTTATGCATATATCTTGTTCATTGCATTCGATAGACTGTAATCTCGCTGACGCAGAGTACATCCTCGTGCCGGAGCAAGGAGTTGCTCAGGAGGTAGCCCAGGATCCAGCACCAGAGCCTGCTATCGAGGATCTACCTACCCCAGCTTTGGAAGGCAAGCCCCAGTTTTATGCATAACCTACTTATTATGCTATTTTACTACACTTATTGTTTGTAGGTTTGAAATGTGCATTTAAGTGTAGGAGTTGTTTGGAACCTTAGTTGAATGAACTCAGGTTTTTCCCTTGTGATGGATACTAGTATGCTAGGTCGAGTAGCTGCTTTACTAATTAGGGATCTTGGTAGAAGTCGAGTGATTTTTATAGCACTCGCGCGAGGTCAGGAATTGGTTGTATCCATTTTCGTATCATAATGATGATGGTTTGTGGACAACGATCCATGGGGGTTGGTTGTATACAAGACAGAAATTGGAATAAGGATTAAGGTGTGGTACCATGTGTCAAGCGTTTGAACGTACTAAGCACATGCCGAGAAATATGGTAAATCGGTAAGCCTAGTACCTGATTGAACCTGGCAGCAGAGTTTACCCCTCACGCGACCTGAGACGTGGTCTCCCATTCCGGTTATGGTGGGTACAAGTGTGGTCACTGCACGACGGCAGTTGGGGTCAGTGAGGCATTGTACGCCAAGGCGGTGAGCCCTGATCTGCTAGCGGGGAATCGATGGGGATGGTTGATATGTGTGGGGACGGAGTGCCTCGCCACGTCGTGTGTTTAGGTTTACCTTGCAAGGATAAAAACTCGATTCGAATCGTCTGCTTCTCGCAGCTAATGAGACTGCTTGATCCATGCTGCTACATTGAGTAACAAGTGGAAATGTGATGACTTAGCAAAAGTTGTTGATTGCTAAATGTTTGATACCATGTATGATTAGATAGGTACACATTTAGTCTTAAGAGAGTTACACTAAAACTTGAAAGAGCTAAAACTTGATTTTTAGACTCAGCTAGTGCTTTTGGCAAGCAAACCCCTCAGCCAAACAGCTGCATGTCTAGAGGTAGAGGAGTAGACTCCTCACACCAGATAAGTCTAGCCGAGTATTAGTATACTCAGCCTTGCTTGTGGCATAATTTTACAGGTTCTCTAGAGGACATGGTTGCTGGAGTGACTTGGCCGTCCATCTTGCCACCGGGTTGGACAGTCAAGTGGGACCCTACTTTCGGCTGAGGAGGAGCATGAGGAGTGATGGGACAGGCTTCCCCATCCCTCCATTTATTTATCGTTAGTTTGATTCCGCTGCATTCCGAACAATGATCACTACTTTTGCTAAAACTCCGATGATGTTGTAATAAATTTAATACTCCTTAATATATGGTTTTATGCTTTATTGTATTTGCTCTGTGCCTCACCATCGAGTGAGTACGTGGTACTTGATCCTGTTAGTGGCCTCGTCGGACTAGATTCGAGGGACTGACGTGTTATTCCTATTTAAGTGTGGTCTAGCCTCTAAGGTGGGACTTAGGCACTTAAGTTGGAATAATTCGGGTGGTTCCGCCACAGCTGGTATCGGAGCTTGTACCACCACAGAGGAATCAATAAACTGTAATTACCATCCTTTTGAAAAGTAAAACTGGTTAGAAACAAATATTGGATAGATCGGTAAGGCGATAAGTATGGATATAGAGCGTGAAGCCTTAGGGTAATAGAAGGGTAGCTAGGTGGCTAATTGAGTAAGCCCTACATGCTACTATAAGGAATGGGAATTTTTCCCTATTCCCTATAAATTGATGTGAGGTCGTTTAGGACGAGCATGCATGCATTATTTAATCAAACTACTTGGTAATTAGTTAAGAGCTTTAAAATGATATGAGGCATGATAACAAAAGATTAAGTACACTCAGTGACCTTATCGTAACCTTCAATAAGGCCAAGCCTTGATCCCCTTTTTACTTTTATAATTCTTTTCTTTTTCACTTACGCTTAACCGTACACAGATGACTTCTCACGGATCCTCGGACAGAGGGAACACACATTCCCACACGGACGAACTTGCACGAGAGGGTTTTCCCCGTATCTTGTGGGAGGTACTGCAGGGAGCCGGTTACACGACGCCTCCCCAGTACACGGTGTAGCTGTTCGAGAAGCACCAGGTGCCCCGCTGTAGGGTGAGGATGACCCTGGAGCCTCATCCCTTACAGCCAGGCTGGTGTTCGTTGGACTCCGAGTCTTTCGGATACCGGGCTAAGGATACTATCGAGGCCATTGCTCTCCACGGGCGGACCACCTTCTGTGGTTTTCACCCCTTGGAGCTGTCCACTTACCCCATTGGTTTGTTCCCCGCGGAGAAGGAGGACGACCCAATGTGGAAGGATTGAGTGGAACATGCCTGTTGGGGACTTGTTCTCAAATGCTATGAATCAAGAACAAGGCAACACAAAAATGTTAAGTATTAATGCCCTTCGTCCGCTGAAGCATTATCTCCCAAAGGATTTAATGAGCTTCGGACGAAGGTCATGAGTAAAATATCACGAAGGTTACACCTTCGTGATCAGACTTATAAAACAATATGGAATAAAAATATAAAACATGAAACATTATAGAAATATATATTAAAAATAGATAGCACTATTCGCACATTTTATTATGTGAACTTAAATATTAAAAATAGTATTCAAGTACATTTATACCTTCGTCTTGGCAGAAAACAATAATTCCAGCGTAATGTGTCGGGAGCTACAGGATTGCGTGAACAGTACAGGGTACTGTTCATCTATTTATAGGCACAGGGCACAACCTGTGTAAAATTACATTTATGCCCCTTACAATCGACTATAATAATGACACAAAACATTGCGGGTCTTTTAAGTCATTTCATCTTTAAGTCGGTTCACCCCTTCGTCTTGAGATCTGTCACCGTGCCGAAGCTTTATAGGTGATAGCTTCGGCGCTGCTTCTAATAGGATCTGCCGAAGGTGTTCTTTTTCTTTAGGATCTTCGGCTACGAAGCATACCCCCAACAGTAGCCGCTTCGCGGTGCTAGATCATTTTTCGTAACGAGATTGATCCGTAAAAAAGTCTTCTAGGCTTCAGGATGCCGAAGATCCGAAAAACACCTTCCCTGAGCTCGTTGGCGAGAAACGATTAAAATAATCCGTACTCGAGGTGGCTCCATCTTGCAGCATTTATGCGCGCCCTGGCGATTCACCCTCTCGGACCCTGTGGCCCACCGTTCAGCGAGTGCGGGTAACTGTTTGTTCGGTGCGGGAGATCTTGACGATTCACCCTCCCACCTAGGGCACTATATAAACAGACAGGTAGGTGTGAAGTTACCACATCATTTATTGCTATTACACTATTTTGCTGCCAAAAATTTAACCATAGTCGAAGTTTGATCATCGTGCTCAAACAAAACGTCGCTTTTGAATCTGCTTCGTCACAAGAGAAAGAGCTTTGGAAAAATAAAAAAAGTCAACAACAAAAATTTCAAGAAATTCATAATCAAATGGCAAGAGTTCGTTCCACTACTAGGGTTGATCGTGAGGGGGATGACACCGAAGCTACTGAGACTGTTCCGATTTCCGAAGCGATGAAGCGGTCTGGGCTAGTAACATCGGAGGATGCACCTGCTGCTGAGGCAGAGCAGACTGATGTTGAGGAGACTGAGTCTGAAGATGATTATAGCAGCGCAGTGCCAAGTAAACCCAGCCATCTAGATTTCGGAAAATCCACCATCTCTAAAGGTGACTTACCTAAGATGTTGAACCTAGGCTATTTAAGCGAAGCGAAGAAAGAGTTGATTCGTTTTGGCGGAGAAGAAACTACTCTGAAACCAGGAAAAGATTAAGTAGTGATCTTCAAAAGTTTCTTTAAAGCTGGTTTAAGATTCCCTTTGAACAAGATGAGCGCTGATGTGCTGAAGAAGTTTGGGATCTACCTTCATAAGTTAACTCCTAACGCTATCGTTAGGCTTAGTGTTTATATTTGGGCTCTCCGAAGCCAAGGGGTGGAACCATTTGCCGAAGGTTTCTGTCGAGTGCATGAACTTCATTACCAGACCAAGGCTAGAGGAGATGGGCTACATGAAAACTTTGGCTGCTACAATTTTGCCTACCGCAAGACTACAAAGTTTCCAGTGATCAATTACCGTAGCAAGTGGCCAGCTGGTTGGAAGTCTGAATGGTTTTACGTCAAAGTTGACGAAGATAAGGAAAAGCTGGTTCAGAGTCCGTTAGAGTTGATCTTCGGAGAGATTAGACCCCCGTGCAACATGACACTAGAGTGTCCAACCCAAATTGCTCTGGCTGAATTTAGAGTTATTACGGAGCACATCAGCACTAGGGACCTAGTGCAAGAATTTTTGGCTTTCAAAGTGTTTCCAACTATTAAAGAGTGGGCCATGCCAAAGCTTGAAGGAAAAAAGAAGGAAGGGGAGCTTGTTCGGTTGCCTTACCATTACAAATTCAAGAAACATTTCAAAGTGCCTTGCCAAGAATGGCTGGACACAATCGAAGTAATGTGCAATGAAATACTTGGCAATTACTCTAAAAAAGAAGATCAGTTGATGACCGCAGCCTTCGACACCCATCCGAAGCGAAGGTTAAACCGAGTAATGGATGCACTAGGCTTTGAATATCCTGATTACGAGCGGCTAGACAAGGGTGCCGAAGGAAAAAAAAAGGAAAAGAGTGGCTGATGTTTTGAATAAAGACGATGAAGAACAACCAAAGAAGAAAAAGCTGGAACCTGAGCCAAAAATAGGTGTTTCAAAGAAGAGAAAAGCTTCGTCTCCGAAGCAAAAAGCAATTGACGAAGAAGAAAAAACTGCTGCATCACCCTCTACGACCGTTGTGGAGGAAATTTTGAAGGTAATGACTGAATCCTTGCCTGTCAAGCTGAGTCCATTAGGGCCATATCTGACGAAGCTTTTTAAGAAGGACAAGGAGCCCGCGAAAACGAAGAAGGCGGGTAGGCCAAAGAAGCAAAGAATCATTACAGTGACATAAGCCATCGGGACACCACCACAAGCTTCGGCTCCAAAGGCCCCAGCTGTTGAGAGCACAACAGCTACTGAAGCTACAAATGTCGAAGCTGCCGGAGCCGAAGACATTAATTTAGAAAGCATGGTTGTTGATATAGATAAAATATTATTAAACATGGCCGCGGAAGAAGCTGCCGCAGAAGAGGCTGCTGCAGGCACCAAAGAGATTACGGCCTCAGAGCCCGAGAGAAAGAAAGAAATAACCGAAGACCCTTTGGAATATGAAGCTTTTATGTTTCAAAACTTAGTTGGTCAAGAACTGACAAAAGCTGAAAAAGAAGAGTTGAAAGAATATGCAATATCTTGCGGATACCGGCCTTGAGCACTTCTCTTCGGTGGCATAGATGACGAAAGGTTAGGCTGCGTGCGGGATCAAACTGGTGCAAAGGTTATCGGTACTCTATCAAAGAGTATCGGTTTCCCGAAGCTCGAAACAGATATCAGCCGCTACCAACGACAACACATCGTCGGTAGTTTGTTTTATTCCAATTTCAAGGTAAACAACTTTTCTTTGACTTTTATTATTTTTAGTAACGAAGATGTTTTCTAACGAAGGTTGTTTGTGTATAGAGTATGCTGCTGAGCAAAGCTTTGAAAATGCAGCAGGACTTGGAAGATAAAAAGCACGAAGTTATAATTGGAAATTTGGAGGGCAAGATAAAAGAGCAATCAGCTGTTATTGAGAAGAAAGACTTCGAGCTTCGTTCAACCGAAGGCTTACTGGTGGAAGCTGAAGCTAAAATAATAGAATTAAATATGAAACTTCTCTCACAATCAGAAAGCTTTGATCAAGAAAAGCAGAAGCTTAACGCAAAACTTGAGGACGAAGTCCAAAAAAGTTCAGACTTGAAAAAATCATTGACAAGCCTTCAGAATAAATGTCTGGAGTTCAGCAATCGATGCGTTCAACGACTGAAGCAGGTGTTCTATTTTGTTGGAGCCAGCAGCGAGAAATTTACTCCTTCGACTGAAGACCTGCCAGGTGCCTTCGAGCATATCGAAGGTGAAATTGATGACCTTGACGAAGTAATAGCTGGACATGGTGACTTCTGTGCCCTGGTAGCTTCTCGGGGCATAGCTGTTGCTTTTCTGAAGTCTGGCTGCGAACATGGAAAAATTATCAATAGACCCAATTTCAACTTATCACCAGCAGATTTGGATAACATTCCCAACCTTGCCCGGAGCATAGCCAATAGATTTATAAAACTGGTATGGACAAAAGGTGGACGAAGCAAAGCTGGTGATGAAGCTCGAAGTCACCTTAAGCCGGTAACAAAATCATACCTTGTACTTTCCTCTTCCTACAAAATTGAATTTTGCTTACAGTACTTTAATATGTACAGGATGACGAAGCCGAGGCCGAAGCTGAGGAGTAAAAAGACGAAGCTCCATGGACACAGACGAAGCTTGAATAGTCTGTAGAAAAAACTCAAAAACTCTTGTAATAATTTGTGTAAAGAATGATGTAATTAAATTTTACTTCGTGGACCTTGTCCATACCTTGTAATATATTCTTACCTTTCCGTCAATGTGTAAAGTGCTTTGATGTGAACGAAATCAGCATTTTTGAGCCGAAGGCGAAAAACACCTTCCCTTCTTTTCGTACACAGCGAAGCATAAAACTGCTTCTTTTTTTTCTTTTTTCTGAAACCTTCTCTTTAGAACCGAAGTAACTGTTTATGCTATGATGATGATGATCCTATCTATGTCTAAATGAATGTTTATGAATGCAAATGTATGATGTAATGTATCTTGCAAATGAATGTCCAAACCCACACATACAAAGCCATAACCGAAGCCTTTGTTCCCTTAGGAACAACCAAAGTCTCTTTGCCGTTTATTTTTCGGCATCACCACTTATTTTTCGGTGTATCAGCACTGACTTTTTGCTGTAAGTTCTGCATTCCCTTAGGAACGTCTTTTGAACTTCTTCGCCTTCTATTTTGGTGGTATCGCGTTGACTTTTCGCGCTTCGCCTTATACTTTGGCGGAATCAGCGTTGACTTTTCGCTGTAAGCTCTGCATTCCCTTAGGAACGACTTTTGAATAGAAAACTTATGCTGTGCTCCCTTAGGAACGACTTTTTGTAGCTTCGTCGTGCTCTACATCCCCTTAGGGGCGTCTTTCGAGCTTCTCCCTGTTTTTTCTTTTCTCTTTGCACTCGATGGTGCATGCTTAGCTTTTACATTTACATCTTTGGGGGATATTGCTCTTGTAGAGCTGAAATAAGAAAAAGAGAAATTACATGCTATGGCCCCATTAAAAACCTTTCTCCCCCTTTGGAAAGGAAAAGGGTGCCATTGGAAAAAATAGGAAAAATAAAAAAGATTACATCAAGCTACACATAATATCGCCGAAGCTCATCCGCATTCCAAGATCTAGGGATGTCGTTGCCGTCCATATCCTTCAATCTGTAAGAACCGGGTCTTGACAAAGATACTACCAGAAAATGTCCTTCCCATTTTAACTGTAGCTTGCCTACTGTATCTGGGTTGGCAACTCTCCGAAGTACCAAGTGTCCTGGCTTGATATTTTTTAACCGAACTTTTCTGTCACGCCATTTTATTGTTTCGGCTTGATAATTATTGATATTCTCCACAGCCTGAAGCCTGATCCCTTCTATGGCATCTTTTGCCATAGAATAATCAGCTTTATCCTCTGCCGAAGCCTCTGTTCTTATTGATCCCGCTTTAGCTTCTTCTGGGGTTATTGCTTCGTCACCAAACAACAATTTGAATGGTGTAAAGCCTATTGACCTTGACATTGTTGTGTTGTGGCTCCACACCACTTTGATTAATTCGTCTGGCCACTTCCCCCTGGGCTGGTTGAAGATTAACTTCATTATTCCTGTCATTATAATGCCATTAGCTCTTTCGACAAGTCCATTTGACTCCAGATGCCTAATCGATGCAAAATGGATCTTCATGCCAATTTGTTCACAAAACTCTTTGAAAGCTTCGGCATCAAACTGTGTTCCGTTGTCCACAGTAATAGCCTTCAGCACTCCGAAGTGACAGACAATATTTTGCCAGAAAAGTTTTTGGACAGTGACCGAAGTTATTGTGGCTAAAGGTTTCACCTCAATCCACTTAGAAAAATATTCTACTGCCACCACAACATATTTTAGATTTTCTTGTGCTGGTGGAAGTGGGCCTAGCAAATCAAGGCCCCACCTTTGCAACGGCCAAGTGGGCTGTATTAATTGAGTCAAAGACGAAGGCTGTTTTTGATCTCTTGCACATTTTTGACAGCCTTCGCATTTTTGGACTAATTTTGTTGCATCCGAAGCTGCCTTCGGCCAATAAAATCCTTGACGAAAAACTTTTCCTAGCAAAGGCCTAGATCCGATGTGAGAACCACAGAGGCCTACGTGTATTTCCTTCATCAATTCTATACCTTCAGCTCTGGATAAACATTTGAGCAATGGAGAACAAACTCCATGTTTATATAACTCCCCTTCTATTATCACATATGGTCGGGCTCTTGCCTCTATTCTCTTATTATAAGCTTCGTCATCTGAAAGGAAATTGCCCTGGAGAAAAGACATGATCTCGGTTCTCCAATCTTCGCTATAAACAAGAGATATATTGAGCACTGCTCTTTCAAGAAGTTCCACCGAAGGTGCTTTTATTGTTTCAAAGAATACATCCGAAGGTGCTTTTTTGAGCACTCCTCGTGGGATATTCTTGACAGAAAATCCTTCGAAGGAAGCTTCAAGCCTTCGAACTGTATCCAAATATTTCTCAAGCTTCGGATCTCTTGCTTTACAACTCTTATCAACATGACCAGAAATAACTTGGGAATCGGTTTTGAGAACCACCCTTCTTATCCCTATTGCCTTCAACTTCCAAAGCCCCAAAAGCAAAGCTTCGTATTCAACAATATTATTTGTGCAACTGAAATCAAGTTTTAGTGCATAGCATGTCCTAACTTTGGAAGGTGCCACTAAAATAGCAGCCGCACCTACCCCGAAGGTTCCCCAGGAACCGTCACAGAACACTATCCAAGCTTCAGCATCTTTACTTGCTTCTTCCTCCTGAGCCCCTGGCATCCAGTCAGCGATGAAGTCTGCTAACGCCTAGGACTGAATCGAAGATCTATGCATAAAATCAATGCTGAATTTGTTGAGTTCTGCAGCCCACTTTCCAATCCTTCCAGTAGCTTCTCTGTTCCTCATAATATCCTTCAAAGGCTGTGATGAAGGAACAATTATATGGTATGCTTGAAAGTAGTGTCAAAGCTTCCTGGAGGCCATTAAGACAACATATAGCACCTTCTCCAATTTTGTATAGTTTTTCTTTGACAAACTGAGAACTTCGGAGACAAAGTACACTGGGGCTTGCTTTTTAATTTGTCCTTCAGGCTTCTCCTGGACAAGCGCCGCACTCACTGCAGAGTGCAAAGTTGCCACATACAGCAGCAGAGGAGCCCCTGGCGCTGGTGGAGTTAGCATCGTTAGATCGATCAGATACTGCTTCAGCTCTTCGAAGGCTTTCTGCTGAACTGATCCCCATTGAAAGACTTCGGCCGACTTCAGCACTTCAAAGAATGGTAAATTTCTCTCTGCTGATCTAGATATAAATCAATTCAAAGATGCCAATCTTCCTGTCAGCCGCTGAGCCCCCTTCTTTGTACTTGGTGGCTCCATCCGAAGAATGGCTTCAATTTTGTTTGGATTAGCCTCGATTCCTTTTGTTGAAACTAGACAACCAAGGAATTTGCCCTTCTTTACCCCGAAGACACATTTTTCTGGATTCAACTTCAAGCCAACTTGCCTAAAGTTAGCAAATGTTTCCTATAGATCAGCAATGTGATTTTCTTGCTTCGTGCTTTTTATTATGATATAATCAACATATGTTAGCACATTTCTGCCTATCTGAGAATGAAGGACTTTTGCTGTCATCCTGCTGAAGCTTCCTCCAGCATTCTTGAGCCCCTCAGGCATCCGAAGGTAACAATATGTACCACTGGGGGTGATGAAGCTGGTTTTTAGCTCATCTTCCTTCTTCATCTAGATTTGATGATAGCCTGAATAACAATCTAATAGACTCATGAGCTCTGACGAAGCTGCTGCATCTACTAGAGAATCTATCCTTGGTAATGGAAATTCATCCTTAGGACAAGCCTTGTTGAGATCAGTAAAATCAATGCACATTCTCCATTTACCATTGGCCTTCTTCACCATAACAGTGTTAGCTAGCCATTCTGGATATTTTACTTCTCTGATGACTCCAGCGCTAAGAAGTCTTTTCACTTCATTCCAAGCACCTTCGGCTTTGTCATCAGACATTTTCCGAAGCCTCTTCTTTCTGGGTCTGAAGGATGGATCAACATTGAGCGAGTGTTCAATAACATCCCTGTTGACACCACAGAGATCATTAGCTGACCATGCGAAGACATCTTTGTTGTTGAACAGGAACCTTATCAGGGTTTTCTCCTACTCCTCAGACAATTGAGATCCTAGCAACACCTTCTGCTCTGCTATATCTTCACATAAAAGCATGGGCTTTGGCTGATCAGCCGAAGCAGCCTTCTCCCTTCTGTACTTGTATTGCTCACAAGCTTCGACCCCATCTATGTTATGGATTGCTTTTGAATCTGTCCAGTTTCCTTTGGCCTTTCTGGCAGCTTCCTGACTTCCATGAATAGCAATAGGCCCTTGATCCGAAGGTATCTTCATGCAAAGATATGCTGGGTGAAGAATTGCTTCAAAAGCATTGAGTGTCCCACGACCAATGATTGCATTGTAGGGACTCCATGTCGACAATATCGAACACAACTTCCTCAGTCCTTGTATTGTTCACAAATCCGAAGGTCACTGGCATTGTGATCTTGCCAAGCGCTACAATCTACCTTCCTCCGAAGCCACAAAGAGGGTGTGTAGCATCATGAATCTTATCCTCTGGCTCTTGCATCTGTCTGAAGGCCTTAGAAAATATAATATCCGCTGCACTGCCTGTATCAACCAGAACATTATGGACCAGAAATCCTTTGATGACATAAGAAACAACCATAGCATCATTGTGAGGGTAATCCTTGAGCTGAAGGTCCTCTTGGGAGAAGGTAATTGGAATGTGGGACCATCTTGACTTGATGAAAGGTCCTTGTACCCCGACATGCTGCACTCTTCTCTGTGCCTCCTTCTTCTGCTTCTTGTTGGCTGGCTTTGAGCATGAACCGCCTGTTATCGGGAGTACCAGCTTCGAAGCCGAAGCAGCTCCAGTTTGATTGTTGAACGAAGCCATCAGCTCAAAAAAGTGGAAGTGAGTTCACCGGAGGTGGGCGCCAATGTTGGGGACTTGTTCTCAAATGCTATGAATTAAGAACAAGGCAACACAAAAATGTTAAGTATTAATGCCCTTCGTCCGCTGAAGCATTATCTCCCCAAGGATTTAATGAGCTTCGGACGAAGGTCATGAGTAAAATATCACGAAGGTTACACCTTTGTGATCAGACTTATAAAACAATATGGAATAAAAATATAAAACATGAAACATTATAGAAATATATATTAAAAATAGATAGCACTATTCGCACATTTTATTATGTGAACTTAAATATTAAAACATAGCATTCAAGTACATTTATACCTTCGTCTTGGCAGAAAACAATAATTCCAGCGTAATGTGTCGGGAGCTACAGGATTGCGTGAATAGTACAGGTTCATCTATTTATAGGCACAGGGCACAGCCTGTGTAAAATTACATTTATGCCCCTTACAATCGACTATAATAATGACACAAAACATTGCGGGTCTTTTAAGTCATTTCATCTTTAAGTCGGTTCACCCCTTCGTCTTGAGATCTGTCACCGTGCCGAAGCTTTATAGGTGATAGCTTCGGCACTGCTTCTGATAGGATCTGCCGAAGGTGTTCTTTTTCTTTAGGATCTTCGGCTACGAAGCATACCCCCAACAATGCCAATGATGTGTGGGCTCTATACCTAGGGCATACTGCTCACCTCACGGTGCGATGCATGAATGCCCTGTATCGTCTGCAAGTGATGCGAGGAGAGGCAATGTCTCAGCTAATGGCATTGTTGGAGGCTACCAAGATCACCCTAGACAACAAAGAGGAACTTGTGGTAGACCTATCCACTGAGATGGTGGAAAAGGACCTGCAGGTGGAACAGATGGCCAACCAGATTTAGGAGCTTGAGGAGCTAGTGGGAGCCAGGGAGAACACCATTGAGGTTCTCGAGGATCAGCTGATCAACACTCAACAACAACTCGAGGAGGCTAACCAGCATTTGGATATGCACCATCAAGAGATTCAGGACATGGAGGCCAACGAGGATGTTGACATCGAGGGAGGAGTGGAGCCGGAGCCCGCATCTAGCCTGGACACTGCTGGCTCGGGGAGACCCCCTTCCTCCGAGTCAAGCGTTGCCTCGTTTGTCCATTGAGTTGCAGGGATAGAGTTAGAAGTGTGTGGCGGTAGAACTCCTCGAAGCTAGCTTAGCTTTTGCACCCTTGGGGTACTAGGCTAGATAGAGTTGAGTCTTTTGGATCACTGATGTAATCGTAACAAACTCTTTTGGAAGTATGGATGATGAATGATGTCAGCTTTAATTCATGAAGAAAAGTTTTATGCCACGTAGTATCTTTTATGAATTATGCGAGAAAATATTGGTTTTACCCTTTCAAATCTTTCACCACGTATGAACCCTGACATTAGAAGTATGATATTGAGAGCATCCTTAATTTTTCAGATGGCAGGAAGAGCGCGTCGTGGACAGAATGAACGCATTCCTCCACCACCGCCACCACCTCCTACCATGCAAGAGTCGATGGCTCAGCAGAATGAGATTCTGTGACAGTTGGCTCAGCGTCAGCCGCCACCCCAGCATTATGGTGGTGGTGATCACCATCAGCGTCCCCCAGCAGCAGCCACTTATCAGGAGTTCCTCAGCACTCAGCCACCAGTGTTCACTCAGGCAGAGGATCCGCTTGATGCTGATGTATGGCTTAGGGTAGTGGAATCCAAATTTCCACTACTAAATGGAGTTTGTTCAGATGTGGCTAAGGTTAGGTTCGCCACCCAGCAGCTTCGCGAACCCACGCGAACATGGTGGGATCATTTCCTCGCTATGCAGCCAGTTGACCACATGGTGGAATGGAGAGAGTTCAAGGAAGCCTTCAGAGGGCATCACATACCGGCAGACATTATGGACCGCAAGCTTAATGAGTTTCTAGCACTTACTCAGGGGAATCACACTGTGTTGCAGTACGCTCAGGCCTTCAATGACCTGTGTCAGTATGCCAGATATCATGCAGACACTGATGAGAAGAAGAGGGATAGGTTCAGGAGGGGGCTCAACACTAAGCTCCACGACCGTCTCAACACCATTAGGGCCAACGGTTACAATGAGTTAGTCAACATGGCCATTTCCCAGGAGGACTGCATCACAGCCCGTCAGGCAGAAAAGAAGAGGAAGACCCCTGTGGTAGGATCATCAGCTCAGCCTTAGCGCTTTAGAATTGTATCTGACACTCAGAACAGGGGACCTCAGCAGCAACAAGGATGATGGGTGATCCAACCCTAGCAGCAGCAGGCACCCAACCGCTCTCAGCCCCCAGTTCAAAGGAACAACAATCAGCCACAGCAGCAATACCGTCAAGCCAATGACAACAGATGTTTCACTTGTGGTAACACTGGGCATTATGCCAAGAATTGCCCCAGGAATCAGCAGAGGCAGGGACAGGGTTCCAATCAGAACCAAGGCAAGAGGCAGAAGGTGCAAGTGAGGCAAGACATGCTGAACTTCACCACCATGGCTGACATTCCAGAGGGAGCACCCGTCATGACTGGTATCTTTTCCATTTTGAATAATCCTGCAATCATTCTTTTTGATTCTGGTGCATCCCACAGTTTTATCAGTACAAAATTTAGTGCCAAATGCCAGTCACCTTTCCATCACACCAATAGGGGTATTACAATTTCAACACCAGGAGGCAGGGTTGCCACCTATCAAATCAATAGCCATGTGCCTATAAAGTTTGGTAGTCAGATAATTAAAACTACCCTCCTTATTTTGGGATTGGATAGTGTGGATATCATTTTAGAAACTGACTGGTTAACAAGACATCAGGTAGTAATTGATATTGCAGCAAGGGCCATTGAGGTGCACTCGCCTACTTGTGGTCAAACCACATTATATTTGCCCGATCAGGGTTGTGCCCGTTCCTGTGCATTCACCATGATAGAATCACCGGTTGAGAGAATCCCAGTGGTCTGTGACTACCCAAATGTTTTTCCGGATGAATTGCCAGGGATGCCACCTGACAGAGACATAGAGTTCGCGATTGAATTACAACTCGAAACTGCCCCTATATCCAAGAGACCTTATAGGATGCCTCCAGCAAAATTGGCGGAGTTGAAAAAGCAGTTGCAAGAATTGTTGGACAAGGGGTTTATTCGCCCAAGTACTTCTCCATGGGGATGTCCCGCCTTATTCGTGAAGAAGAAAGATGAGAGTTTGAGGTTGTGTGTTGACTACCACCCTCTCAATGCGGTGACCATCAAGAATAAGTATCCATTGCCCCGCATTGATGTATTTTTTGATCAGTTGGTGGGAGCCCAGGTATTTTCAAAGATAGACCTTCATTTCGTCTACCATCAGATCAAGATCAGGGCCAGTGATATTCCGAAGACAGCTTTCTCTACCAGATATGGGCTTTATGAGTATTTGGTGATGTCTTTCGGGCTGACCAATGCCCCAGCTTATTTCATGTATTTGATGAACTCAGTCTTTATGCCAGAGCTAGACAAGTTTGTGGTGGTCTTCATTGATAACATTCTGGTTTATTCCAAAAATGAAGCTGAGCATACTGAGCATCTACACATCGTACTTTAGCGACTGTGTGATCATCAGTTGTATGCTAAATTGTCCAAATGTGATTTCTGGCTGAAGGAGATAAAATTTTTGGGTCACACCATTTCTCAGAATGGGGTATCAGTTGATCCTGAAAAAGTACAAGAAGTGGTGGATTGGAAACCTCCTACCACAGTACGACAGATCCGTAGTTTTCTGGGATTGGCAGGGTATTATCGACGATTTATTCTAGATTTCTTCAGGATTGCCAAACCAATGACTGAATTGTTGAAGAAAGGAGTCAAGTATGAATGGAGCCAAAAATGTGAAGAGGCCTTTCATACATTGATGCAGCATTTGACAACAACACCCATGTTAGCTCAGCCTGACAACACCAAACCCTTCGAGGTTTATTACGATGCTTCAGGCACCGGATTGGGATGTGTCTTGATGCAAGACCACAGAGTTATTGCCTATGCATCTAGAGCACTCAGACCCCATGAGCAGAACTACCCCACACATGATCTTGAGTTAGCAGTCGTAGTTCATGCTCTCAAGATTTGGAGACATTACTTGATGGGAGCTCATTGTAATATCTACACTGATCATAAGAGTCTCAAATATATCTTCACTCAGGCTGATCTTAATATGAGGCAGAGAAGATGGTTGGAACTCATCAAGAACTATGATTTGGAAGTGCATTACCATCCTGGCAAAGCCAACGTTGTGGCAAATGCTTTAAGTCGGAAGGCCCAGTGAACTGTGTGATCATGGACTCTAAGATCGCCACTCTGTGTGACGAGTAATGCAAATTGAACCTAGAAGTCATTCCCTCAGGTACCTTGAGTTATATCTCAGTGGAGGCCATCTTACATGAGCAAATAGTCATGGCACAGATCGGTGACAAGGGTGTTCAAGTCATTAAGGAAATGATCGAACAAAAGGTGGACAAATACAAATGCTTCCATCAGGACAACAAAGGAATTCTATGGTTTGGAGACCGATTGGTTGTTCCCAAGAACCCCGAGCTTAGAAAGAAAATATTGGATGAAGCTCACCTTTCCAAATTCTCCATGCATCCCGGCAGTAACAAGATGTATCATGATCTCAGATCTTTGTACTGGTGGACTAGAATGAAAAGGGAAATTGCTAAGTATATATCTAAGTGCGACACTTGCCAGAGAGTCAAGGCCAGTCATTTGAAATGGGAGGATATTTGCATGGATTTCATTGTGGGATTGCCCAATACCTCCTGGCACCACGATTCTATTTGGGTCATTGTGGATAGGTTGACTAAGACAGCTCATTTCTTGCCAGTACATACCACCCACCGGACCGAAAAGTATGCAGAAATTTATATTGATCAGATAGTTCGTTTGCATGGAATACCAAGGACTATTGTGTCGGATAGAGGAGCACCATTCATGGCACGTTTCTAGGAGCAATTGCAAGAATCACTTGGGACCCACGTAATAAGAAGCTCAGCATACCATCCTCAAACAGATGGTCAGACAGAAAGGGTAAATCAGATTTTGGAAGACATGTTGAGGGCATGTGTACTACACTATGGAAAGAATTGGGACAAGTGTCTTTCCTTGGCCGAATTTTCTTATAATAATAGCTACCAGTCCAGCCTAAAGATGGCACCTTTCGAGGCCTTGTATGGGAGAAGATGTAAGACACCGCTAAATTGGTCACAAGCTGGAGAAAGAGAAATATTTGGACCTGACCTAGTACTTGAAGCAGAGGAGAAAGTCAGAGTCATTAAGAAGAACTTAGAGGCTGCTCAGGCCAGGCAAAAGAGCTATCATGACAGGAGGAGGAAGCCTCTACAGTTTGATGTGGGAGATCACGTTTATCTTAAGGTGTCACCCACCAAAGGTGTTCAGAGGTTTGGAATCAAGGGTAAGTTAGCTCCTCGCTACATTGGTCCCTATGAGATCAAGGAGACTTGTGGATCTATAGCATATCAATTGAAGTTGCCACCCCATATGTCAGCAGTTCATGATGTGTTCCACGTATCTCAGCTACAAAAGTGTGTCCGCTTACCCATAGAAGTGCTACCTGAACCAGAATTGGAGATAGAACCAGACTTGTCCTATCAAGAGCACCCCGTCAAGGTATTGGATCAAAAGGAGAGATCAACGCGGGCAAGGTCGATCAGGATGTATAAGGTTCAGTGGAGTCACCATTTAGTAGAAGAGGCTACGTGGGAGACTGAGGATTTTCTATGTTCTCACTTCCTCGACTTTCTTCCCAAAGGAGTCGGTATGTAATCCAAAAACCCCACCCCCACCTACCCTTTGAATCTAAATATAAGAACAACTTAGATGTTAAAGGTATAGTAAGCCTTGAAAATAACTTTAAAAGGACTTCCTTCTGAAGTTGCAAAGAGAATGATATTCGAAGAGCCGTTAACTAGAAAAACTTGGCTAAAGCAAAATGCAACACACAACACACCTTCTTGGTACCCCCTAAAGGATCTCTACCCAAAATCTCGGGGCGAGATTCCTTTAAGGGGGGAGGGCTGTAACACCTCAGGTGTTACTAAGACACTGGCTTCATATTTGCACTGATGACTTGTTATCACATGTGGTTAATTGGAGGAGAAGGAGCACCTAAAACCTTGGAAACATGGGTTAGCTAAGAAATGTTAATTACAAAAGCTTTACCCAAACATTTTGAACCATTGTCATCTTGAGCCAAAGTGGTTAAACCCTAGACCCCTAAGGGCACTAGACTTCCAGGCAAGGGATCAATGGATAAGTTAATCAAGTGGCCAAATCTTGATTCTAATCTTTAACCAAAGTTTAAGTAACATTATAATCTACAAAATGCAGAGGGAAACATTACAAAAAGGCCCCTCAAAGACCCCAAATCCACTCCTTAAGTAGAGAGCACACTAGAGCTCTCTACTCTTCTCTAAGTCAAAATTTAACCCTAATCTAAAGATCAGACGTGTTCACTTAGTAAATGGCGCCAAAACCACTTGGTCTGAATACCAAAAAGGTGCCAAACTACCTAAGGAAGCCACTGGAAAAATTTGAACCCGAGCCAAAACCATTTGACATGAATTGACATCACTTTTGTATCGGGGTGGACAGTGAGACAACCCAGATTTGGCGTCCGCAAATCTTCTGACCTAGGGCTTATCTCCCCTTGGAACTCACATACAAGAGATAGCCATAGGTGCCAGGAAGAGGTCTGCGCCGGATTTTTGCCAAGATTCGCACGTTTGCGATCTCAGCAAGCTTTTGAACAAGGGCAGAAAAACACCTCCACGTGTTCGAAGCGCCCTGAACTCGCTAGAGCATGCCCGGCGTCCGAACCCGCGTGCCCCGCGCCGCGCCGCGCCAAGCCACGCCCGTTCTCCTGCCCGCGCTCGCGCCTACAAAGCCAGCCAAGGCTTCAGCCGTACGCCCCCTCGCGCTCTCGACCTAACCGGAGCACGAGATCGCCGGAGTTTGCCCTGCACACGGCGTGCCAGCGGCCGCCCGAGCACCCGCTGAGAGCACCTAGAGGGGGGTGAATAGGTGATCATGTAAAACTTAAACTTAAAGCCACAAAAACTTGATTAAGCGTTAGTACAATAATGCTTAGTGGCTAGAGAGGAGTCTAAGCAAAACACAATAACCACAGAAAGCTCAACACAGAGATGGCACAGTGGTTTATCCCATCGTTCGGCCAAGTCCAACGCTTGCCTACTCCACGTTGTGGCGTCCCAACGGACGAGGGTTGCAATCAACCCCTCTCAAGCGGTCCAAAGACCCACTTGAATACCACGGTGTTTTGCTTGCTTTACTATATCTCGTTGCGAGGAATCTCCACAACTTGGAGTCTCTCGCCCTTACAATGAGAATCAAAGTGAAAACACTAGAGTAAGGGAGGGAAGCAACACACACAAATCCACAGCAAATACGCACACACACGGCCAAAACTCGAGCTCAAATGAATATCTCAAAGTTCTCACTAGAACGGAGCTTGAATCACTAACCCTTTCACCTTGCCTTGGTTCCCATCACCGAAAATGATTGAATCTTGGGAATCCTTGTTCTTGACGTAGGAGGTAAACATCTTCTTCTCCCTCGTCATGTGGTTTATGAATCCGCTGTCAATAATCCAGCTTGAGCCCCCAGATGCATAAACCTGCAAGGCAAATTTAGGCTTGGGTTTTAGGTACCCAACTCTTGTTGGGTCCTACAAGGTTAGTCACAATAGTCTTAGGGATCCAAATGCAAGTCTTGTCTCCCTTACATTTGGCCCCTAATTTCCTAGCAATTACCTTCTTACCCTTTCTACAAATAGCAAAGGAAGCATTGCAAGCATAATAAATTGTAGAAGGTTCATTCACTACTTTCCTAGGAACATGAACAATATTTCTTTTAGGCATATGATGAACAACATTTTTCCTAGGCATATCTCTACTATGCACATAGGAAGAACTTGAAGCAAACATGACATTTGAATCATAAGCATTACAACTCCTATCATGATGAATATTTCTAGCAAATTTTCTATCATAAATAAATGCATGATTATTTTTAGTACTATTAGCCATAGGGGCCTTCCCTTTCTCCTTGGCGGGAATGGAAGCCTTATGACTAGTTAAGTTCTTGACTTCCCTCTTGAAGCCAAGACCATCCTTAATTGAGGGGTGTCTACCAATCGTGTAGGCATCCCTTGCAAATTTTAGTTTGTCAAATTCACTCTTGCTAGTCTTAAGTTGGGCATTAAGACTAGCCACCTTATTATTTAATTTAGAAATTGAAGCTAAGTGTTCTCTACAAGCATCAATATCAAAATCTTTACACCTATTGCAGATCACAACATGTTCTACACAAGAGTTAGATTTATTTGCTATATCTAGTTTTGCATTCAAATCATCATTGACACCTTTTAGACTAGAAATTGTCTCATGGCAAGTAGATAGTTCACAAGAAAGCATTTCATTCCTTTTAACTTCCAAAGCAAGAGATTTCTGTGCCTCTACAAATTTGTCATGTTCTTCATACAAAAGATCCTCTTGCTTTTCTAACAATCTATTCTTATCATTCAAAGCATCAATCAGTTCATTAATCTTATCAATTTTAGTTCTATCTAAGCCCTTGAACAAACTAGAGTAATCTATTTCATCATCGCTAGATTCATCCTCACTAGAAGAGGCATAAGTAGACTTTCGAGTACATACCTTCTCCTTCGCCATGAGGCATGTGTGACTCTCGTTGGGGAAGAGGGATGATTTGTTGAAGGCGGTGGCGGCAAGTCCTTCGTTGTCGGAGTCGGAAGAGGAGCAGTATGAATCCCACTCCTTTCCAAGATGTGCCTCGCCCTTTGCCTTCTTATAGTTCTTCTTATTTTCCCACTTTCCACTCTTCTTTTCCTGGTCACTTTCATTATCGGGACAATTAGCGATGAAATGACCAATCTTACCGCACTTGAAGCAGGAGCGCTTTCCCTTCGTCTTGTTCTTCTTGGGATGCTCCTTGCGGCCCTTTAGCGCCGTCTTGAAGCGTTTGATGATGAGGGCCATCTCTTCATCATTAAGTCCCGCTGCCTCAACTTGCGCCACCTTGCTAGGTAGCGCCTCCCTGCTACTTGTTGCCTTGAGAGCAACGGGTTGAGGCTCATGGATTGGACCATTCAATGCGTCGTCCACTTATCTCGCCTCCTTGATCATCATCCGCCCGCTTACGAACTTTCCAAGCACCTCCTCAGGCGTCATCTTCATGTACCTGGGATTCTCACGAATATTGTTCACGAGATGAGGATCAAGGACGGTAAAGGACCTTAGCATTAGGCGGACGACGTCGTGGTCCGTCCATCGCGTGCTTCCATAGCTCCTTATTTTGTTGATGAGGGTCTTGAGCCGGTTGTACGTTTGAGTTGGCTCCTCGCCCCTGATCATCGCAAATCTTCCAAGCTCTCCTTCCACCAACTCCATCTTGGTGAGCATGGTGACGTCATTCCCCTCATGTGAGATCTTAAGGGTGTCCCATATCTGCTTGGCATTGTCCAGGCCGCTCACCTTATTGTACTCTTCCCTGCACAAAGATGCTAAGAGGACAGTAGTAGCTTGTGCATTTCTATGGATTTGTTCATTTATAAACATAGGACTATCAGTACTATCAAATTTCATTCCACTCTCGACTATCTCCCATATGCTTAGATGGAGAGAGAACAAGTGACTACGCATTTTGTGACTCCAAAATCCGTAGTCCTCCCCATCGAAGTGTGGAGGTTTGCCAAGAGGAATGGAAAGCAAATGTGTATTCGAACTATGCGGAATACGAGAATAATCAAAAGAAAAGTTCGAATTGACCGTCTTCGTGTAGTTGTTGTCGTCGTCCTTTTGGGAAGAAGAGGACTCGTCGCTGTCGTCGTAGTAGACGATTTCCTTGATGCGCCTTGTCTTCTTCTTCTTCCCATCCTTTCGTTTGTAGCCCGAGCCTGAGTCAGTAGGCTTGTCATCCTTCGGCTCGTTGACGAAGGTCTCTTTCTCCTTATCGTTGATCACAATTCCCTTCCCCTTAGGATCCATCTCTTCGGGCGATTAGTCCCTTCGTGAAGAGAATGGCTCTGATACCAATTGAGAGCACCTAGAGGGGGGGTGAATAGGTGATCCTGTAAAACTTAAACTTAAAGCCACAAAAACTTGATTAAGCATTAGTACAATAATGCTTAGTGGCTAGAGAGGAGTCTAAGCAAAACACAATAACCACAGAAAGATCAACACAGAGATGGCACAGTGGTTTATCCCGTGGTTCGGCCAAGTCCAACGCTTGCCTACTCCACGTTGTGGTGTCCCAACGGATGAGGGTTGCAATCAACCCCTCTCAAGCGGTCCAAAGACCCACTTGAATACCACGGTGTTTTGCTTGCTTTACTATATCCCGTTGCGAGGAATCTCCACAACTTGGAGTCTCTCGCCCTTACAATGAGAATCAAAGTGAAAACACTAGAGTAAGGGAGGGAAGCAACACACACAAATCCACAGCAAATACGCACACACACGGCCAAAACTTGAGCTCAATTCAATATCTCAAAGTTCTCACTAGAATGGAGCTCGAATCACTAAGAATGACAAACAAGTGCACAAAGACTGAGTGTGAATAATCAAGGATTCTCAAAGGTTGCTTGGTGTACTCCTCCATGCGCCTAGGGGTCCCTTTTATAGCCCCAAGGCAGCTAGGAGCCGTTGAGAGCAATCCGGGAAGGCAATTCTTGCCTTCTGTCGACTGGCGCACCGGACAGTCCGGTGCACCACCGGACACTGTCCGGTGCAGATTTCTTTCCTTCTTTGGCGAAGCCGACCGTTGGCGATTCAGAGCCGTTGGCGCACCGGACACTGTCCGGTGCACACCGGACAGTCCGGTGCTCCCTTCTAGCCGTTGGCTCGGCCACGTGTCCCGCGCGGATCGCGCGGCCGATCGTTGGCTCACCGGACAGTCCGTTGCACCACCGGACAGTCCGATGCACCACCGGACAGTCCGGTGAATTATAGTCGTATGCCGTTAATTGCTCCCCGAGAGCGAAGACTTCGCCTGTAAACGGCTCACCGGACAGTCCGGTGCACCACCGGACAGTCCGGTGCACCACCGGACAGTCCGGTGATTTATAGCCGTACACCGCCGTCGAAGTCCCGAGAGCAGCAAGTTCGCCAGAGCCAGCCTGGCGCACTGGACACTGTCCGGTGCACCACCGGACAGTCCGGTGCACCCAGACTGAGCAGACTTAGGCTGAACAAAGAGATGGCTTGTCCAATTTGATTTCTCCTGTTCCTAGCACTTAGACACAATACATTAGTCTTCAAATTAATGAACTAAGTCCAGAAACATACCTTTACTCTTGATTTGCACTTCTTGAGTCCTTTGCCCAATTTAACACTTAAGCACTTGTGTTGGCACTCAATCACCAAAATACTTAGAAATGGCCCAAGGGCACATTTCCCTTTCAATCTCCCCCTTTTTGGTGATTTATGCCAACACAACATAAAGCAACTAAAGGAAGTGCAACATCAATACAAATGAGAACTCAAAATTGTTTTGATTCAAATTTGGCATATATGGATCACTCTTTGCCACCACTTGGTTTTGTTTTTGCAAATCAACCTCAAACTCCTATCTCTAGTTCAAACACAATTGTAGAGACATAAAGAGAGTTGTTCTAAGAGAAATTGATCAAAGATTTCAAAAACTCCCCCTTTTTCCCATAATCAACCATTCTCCCCATAAGAGATCAACTTTTGACAAGAGAAACAATAAGAAAGTTTTGACAAAACAAAAGGCTCTATTCTACTATTTTCAAAATTTCTCAAGTGGTAGCTGATCCATTTCTTGCTTTGGCCTTATTTTCTCCCCCTTTGGCATCAAGCACCAAAATGGGATCAATCTTGGCCCTTTAACCTCATTGCCTCACCAAAATCTTCAAATAAGAGTACCAAGGCAATAAGAAGATAGAGATGAACTTGGAATAGGTTACCTTCTCATCGGAGTGCAGTGGAAGTCTTTTATGGTCCAAGTCCATCTTTCCCTTTCAATCCGCCTTCGAGACTAAGTGAAGCAAACTCAAGCACATGGTTAGTCTCAAAGGGTCAAGTTGTAGCACATCTCCCCCTAAACATGTGCATCACTTGCAAATGGACTTGTGAGGTCCAGGGAGTGCTTGTACAACTTGAGCACCATAATTAAACAACAAAATGCATAAGGAACATGATCAAGGCATAAACACATGTATGCTATAAATCAATCCAAGTTCCGCGAATCGAAGACATTTAGCTCACTACGCAGCCTGCAAAAGGTCTTCTCATCTAAAGGCTTGGTAAAGATATCGGCTAGCTGGTTCTCGGTGCTAACATAAAACATTTCGATGTCCCCCTTTTGCTGGTGGTCTCTCAGAAAGTGATGCCGGATGTCAATGTGCTTTGTGCGGCTGTGTTCAACAGGATTTTCCGCTATGCGGATAGCACTCTCATTGTCACATAGGAGTGGGACTTTGCTCAGATTGTAGCCAAAGTCCCGGAGGGTTTGCCTCATCCAAAGTAGTTGCGCGCAACACTGTCCAGCGGCAACGTACTCGGCCTCAGCGGTGGATAGGGCAACGGAAGTTTGTTTCTTAGAGTTCCATGACACCATGGACCTTCCTAAGAATTGGCACGTCCCCGATGTACTCTTCCTATCGACCTTACATCTAGCATAGTCAGAATCTGAGTATCCAATCAAGTCAAATTATACCCCTTTAGATACCAGATCCCGAAGTAAGGCGTAGCAACTAAATATCTAAGGATTCGCTTCACAGCCACAAGGTGACACTCCCTTGGATCAGATTGAAATCTAGCACACATGCATACGCTAAGCATAATATCCGGTCTACTAGCACATAAGTAAAGTAAAGACCCTATCATTGACTGGTATGCCTTTTGATCAACGGACTTACCTCCTTTGTTGAGGTCGGTGTGTCCGTCGGTTCCCATTGGAGTCTTTGCGGGCTTGGCGTCCTTCATCCCAAATCGCTTTAGCAAGTCTTGCGTATACTTCGTTTGGGACATGAAGGTGCCGTCCTTGAGTTGCTTCACTTGGAACCCAAGGAAGTAGTTCAACTCGCCCATCATCGACATCTCAAACTTTTGAGTCATCACCCTGCTAAACTCTTCACAAGACTTTTGGTTAGTAGAACCAAATATTATGTCATCAACATAAATTTGGCACACAAATAAGTCACCATCACAAGTCTTAGTGAATAAAGTCGGATCGGCTTTCCCAACCTTGAATGCATTAGCAATTAAAAAGTCTCTAAGGCATTCATACCATGCTCTTGGGGCTTGCTTAAGTCCATAGAGCGCCTTAGAGAGCTTACACACGTGGTCGGGGTACCGTTCATCCTCGAAGCTAGGGGGTTGCTCCACGTACACCTCCTCCTTGATTGGCTTGTTGAGGAAAGCGCTCTTCACATCCATTTGGAACAACCTGAAAGAATGGTGAGCGGCATATGCTAGCAATATACGAATAGACTCTGTTGGGACCATGCTTTGTCGCTGAAGGTCCTTTAAGAAGAAACAGCTTCGGTGAAAGCTGCTTATACGAAATGCCGAAGCTACCAGTTGTGAAGCTTCGGAGTTATAACATGTCCGAAGGTGAAGGATTGAACCGACTTAAAGATAGAATGACCCTTTAGTCCATAAGGGCCTGAGTCATCATTATAAACTTTTGTAAAGGGCATGAATGTAATTCCGCATGGGCTGTGTCCTTTGCCTATAAATAGATGAACATTACTCCAGTACTGTTCACGCTGACTGGGCATTTGCTTTTGCGTCACGCTTGTACTTTTTGCCTTCTCTCAGGACCGAAGGTACATTTGTAATTTAAAATCATTTCTATTTTTCCATGATAATAAAATAGAAATGATTCTATGATGATGTTTAAATGTTCATATTATATCTCATGCTTTATATGAATTCTTCGTCATTACTTGTTATATTTACGAAGGTATGTCTCTTGTGACCTTCGTCCGAAACTCATTATTTCCCGAAGGGGCATAATGTTTCGAAGGACGAAGGACTTTAACACTTAACACTTTTATGTTGCCTTGTTCTTAACTTTTAGCATTTGAGAACAAGTCCCCAACATTGGTGCCCACCTCCGGTCAACTCACTTCCACTTGCTTGAGCTGATGGCTTCGTTCAACAACCAAGTTGGAGCTGCTTTGGCTTTGAAGCTGGTGCTCCCCATAACAGGCGGTTCTTGCTCAGAGCCGGTTAACAAGAAGCAGAAGAAGGAGGCTCAGAGAAGGGTGCAGCATGTTGGAGTGCAGGGACCCTTCATCAAGTCAAAATGGTCCCACATTCCAATCACTTTCTCTCAGGAAGACCTTCAGCTTAAGGATTATCCTCACAATGATGCCATGGTTATTTCTTGTGTTATTAAGGGGTTTCTGGTCCACAATGTTCTGGTCGACACAGGCAGTGCAGCGGATATCATATTTGCCAAAGCCTTCAGACAGATGCAAGAGCCTGAAGACAAGATCCATGATGCTACACATCCTCTCTGTGGCTTCGGAGGAAGACAGATTGTGGCACTCAGCAAGTTCACGATGCCAGTGACCTTCGGGTTTGTTCATAACACAAGGACTGAGCAAATTGTGTTTGATATTGTTGACATGGAATATCGCTACAATGCAATCATTGGTCGTGGGACACTTAATGCTTTTGAAGCAATTCTTCATCCTGCATATCTTTGCATGAAGATACCTTCGGACCAAGGACCTATTGCTATTCATGGAAGTCAGGAAGCCGCCAGAAGGGCCAAAGGAAGCTGGACTGACTCAAAAGCAATCCATAACATAGATGGAGCTGAAGCTTGTGAGCAATACAAGTTTAGAAGGGAGAAAGCAGCTTCGGCAGATCAGCCGAAGCCCATGCTCTTATGCGAGGACATAGCAGAGCAGAAGGTGCTGTTGGGATCTCAACTATCCGAAGAACAAAAGAAAACCTTGATAAGGTTTTTGTTCAACAACAAAGATGTTTTTGCATGGTCAGCTAATGATCTTTGCGGAGTTAATAGGGATGTTATTGAACACTCGCTCAATGTTGACCCATCCTTCAGACCTAGAAAGCAGAGGCTTCGGAAGATGTCTGATGACAAGGCCGAAGGTGCTCGGAATGAAGTCAAAAGACTCCTCAGTGCAGGAGTTATCAGAGAAGTAAAATATCCAGAATGGCTAGCTAACACTGTTATGGTAAAAAAGGCCAATGGCAAATGGAGAATGTGTATTGATTTTACTGATCTCAACAAGGCATGTCCGAAGGATGAATTTCCATTGCCAAGGATAGATTCCTTAGTTGATGCAGCAGCTTCATCAGAGCTTATGAGCCTGCTAGATTGTTATTCAGGCTATCACCAAATTTGGATGAAGAAGGAGGATGAGCTGAAGACCAGTTTCATAACCCCCAGTGGAACATATTGTTACCTTCGAATGCCTGAGGGGCTCAAGAATGCTGGAGGAAGCTTCAACAGAATGACAGCGAAGGTTCTTCAGTCTCAGATAGGCAGAAATGTGCTAACTTATGTTGATGATATCATTGTAAAAAGCACGAAGCAAGAAAATCACATTACTGATCTGCAGGAGACCTTCGCTAATTTTAGACAGGCTGGTCTAAAGCTGAATCCAGAAAAATGTGTCTTCGGAGTAAAGAAGGGGAAATTTCTTGGTTGCCTGGTTTCAACAAAGGGAATTGAGGCTAATCCAAGTAAAATTGAAGCCATACTTCGAATGGAACCACCAAGCACAAAGAAGGGAGCCCAACGGCTGACAGGGAGGCTGGCATCTCTGAATCGATTTATATAGAGATCAGCAGAGAGAAATTTACCATTCTTTGAAGTGCTGAAGTCGGCCGAAGTCTTTCAATGGGGACCAGTTCAATAGAAAGCCTTCGAAGAGCTGAAGCAGTACCTGATAGACTTAACAACGTTAACTCCACCCACGCCAGGGGCTCCTCTGTTATTATATGTGGCAGCTTCGCATTTTGCAGTAAGTGCAGCGCTTGTGCAGGAAAAGCTTGAAGGACAAACCAAAAAGCAAGCCCCAGTATACTTCGTCTCCGAAGTCCTCAGCTCATCAAAGAAAAACTATACAGAATTGGAGAAGGTGTTATATGCTATTTTGATGGCCTCCAGGAAGCTTCGGCATTATTTTCAAGCATACAATATTATTGTTCCTTCTTCGCAACCGTTGAAGGATATTATGAGAAATAGAGAAGCTACTGGACGGATTGGAAAATGGGCTGCGGAGCTCAATGAATTTTGCATTGATTACGTGCATAGATCTTCGATCCAGTCCCAAGCGTTGGCAGACTTCATTGCTGACTGGACGCCAGGGGCTCAGGATGAAGAAACGAATAAAGATGCCGAAGCATGGACAGTGTTTTGCGATGGATCTTGGGGAACCTTCGGAGCAGGAGCGGCTGCTGTGTTGGTTTCACCTTCCAAAGTTAAAACTTGTTATGCGGCAAGGCTTGATTTTAGCTGCACAAATAATATCGCTGAGTACGAAGCTCTGCTTTTGGGTCTTCGGAAGTTAAAGGCAATGGGAATCAGAAGGGCCATTCTTAAAACTGATTCCCAGGTTGTTTCGGGTCATATTGACAAGAGTTGTAAGGCTAGAGACCCGAAGCTTGAGAAATATCTAGACACGGTCCGAAGGATTGAAGCTTCCTTCGAAGGATTTTCTGTCAAAAATATTTCTCGAGGAGAAAATGAGCATGCTGATTTGCTAGCCAAGTCAGCAGCACAGGGGCTGCCCCTACCTTCGGATGTATTTTTTGAAACAATAAAAGCACCTTCGGTGGAACTTCTTGAAAGAGCAGTCCTCAATATATCTCCCGTTTATAGTGAAGACTGGAGAACTGAGATCATCTCTTACCTTCAGGGTAACTTTCTTTCAAATGACGAAACTTATAATAGGAGGATAGAGGCAAGAGCTCGACCATATGTCATAATAGAAGGGAAGCTGTACAAGCATGGAGTCTGTGCTCCATTACTCAAGTGTTTATCTAGAGCCGAAGGCATAGAATTGATGAAGGAAATACATGCAGGCCTGTGTGGATCTCACATTGGATCTAGGCCGTTGCTCGGAAAAGTTTTTCGACAAGGGTTTTATTGGCCGAAGGCAGCTTCGGATGTAGCGGAATTAGTCCAAAAGTGCGAAGGTTGTCAGAAATGTGTAAGAGATCAAAAGCAACCTTCGTCTCTGACTCAGCTAATACAACCCACTTGGCCATTGCAAAGATGGGGCCTTGATTTGTTAGGTCCGTTACCACCAGCCCAAGGAAACTTAAGATATGTTGTGGTGGCAGTGGAATATTTTTCTAAATGGATTGAGGCAAAGCCTTTAGCCACAATAACTTCGGCCACCATTCAAAAGTTTTTCTGGCAGAATATTGTTTGTCGTTTCGGAGTACCAAAGGCTATCACTGTAGATAATGGGACACAGTTCGACTCCGAAGCTTTCAGAGAATTTTGTGATCAAATTGACACGAAGATCCATTTTGCATCAGTTAGACATCCGGAGTCAAATGGACTTGTTGAAAGAGCTAATGGCATCATAATGACAGGAATAATGAAGTTAATCTTCAACCAACCTAGGGGAAAGTGGCCATATCAATTAATCAAAGTGGTGTGGAGCCACAACACAACAACATCAAGGTCAACAGGTTTTACCCCATTCAAATTATTATTTGGTGACGAAGCAATAACTCCGGAAGAAGCCAAAACTGGATCTATAAGAGTAGTAGCTTCGGCAGAATCAGAATCTGAAACTGATTACTCTGTGGAAAAAAGATGCTATAGAAGGGATCAGGCTTCAAGCTGTGGAAAACATCAATAAATATCAAGCCAAAACAATAAAATGCGTGATAGAAAGGTCCGGCTAAAGAATATTGAGCCAGGACATTTGGTGCTTCGGAGAGTGGCTAACCCAGATACAGTGGGCAAATTGCAGCTGAAATGGGAGGGACCTTTTTTGGTAGTATCTTCGTCAAGACCCGGTTCATACAGATTAAAGGACATGGACGGCAACGACATTCCTAGATCTTGGAATGCGGATGAGCTTCGGCGATTTTATGTTTAGTTTGATGTAATTTTTTATACTTTATTTTATTTTTCTTTTATGGCACCCTTTTCCTTTCTGAAGGGGGAGAAAGGTTTTTAATGGGGCCATAGCATGTAATTTCTCTTTTATTTCAGCTCTGTAAGAGCAAAATCCCCCAAAGATGTAAATGTAAAAACTAAGAACGCACCATCGAGTGCTAAAAGAAAAAAAAACAGGGGAGAAGCTCGAAAGCCGTCCCTAAGGGGATGCGGAGCACGACGAAGCTACTAAAGAAGTCGCTCCAAAGGGGGCGCAGTGTAAGTTTTCTGCTCAAAAGTCGTTCCAAAGGGAATGCAAAGCTTACAGCGAAAAGTCAATGCTGATACTGCCGAAAGTAAAAGGCAAAGAAGCTCCTAAGGGAGGCTTACAGCGAAAAGTCAACGCTGATACCGCCGAAAGTAAAAGGCGAAGAAGCTCCTAAGGGAGGCTTACAGCGAAAAGTCAGCGCTGATATGTGATTATTTCTAAGGAAATAACGGTTGTGGTTATGGCTTCGGATATGTGTTTGGTCATTCATTTGCATACCACATCACATCATAACATTTGCATTCATAAACATTCATCCAGGCATAAGTAGGATAACCATCATCATAGCATAAGTGGTTGCTTCGGTGTTAAAAAAAGGCCCTGGCAAAAAGAAGAAGCAGACTTTTGTGCTTCGTTGTGTACAAAAAAGAAAGGCTTTGGAAAAAAGAAGAAGCAGACTTTTGTGCTTCGTTGTGTACAAAAAAGAAAGGCTTCAGAAAAAAGAAGAAGCAGACTTTTGTGCTTCGTTGTGTACAAAAAAGAAAGGCTTCGGAAAAAAGAAGAAGCAGACTTTTGTGCTTCGTTGTGTACAAAAAAGAAAGGCTTCGGAAAAAAGAAGAAGCAGTCTTTTGTGCTTCGTCGTGTACGAAAGGAAGGGCTTCGGCAAAAAGAAAAAGTTGTCTTTTATGCTTCGTTGTGTACGAAAAGAAGGGAAGGTGTTTTTTTGCCTTCGGCTCAAAATGCTAATTTCGTCCACATCAAAGCACCTCATACATTGATGGAAGGGTAAGAATATATTACAAGGTATGAACAAAGTTCATTAAGAACAGTTTAGCTGTATTTACAAAAGTTATTACAAAAGTCTCTTGAGTTTTTCTACAGTCTACTCCTACTGATCTTCATGGGGCCTCAGCTTCGGCGTCATACTCTTTAAGCATCGGTCTCGGCTTCGTCATCCTACATGAATTAAGGTGTTGTGAGTAAAAGCCAAGTTTAAAGGAAAAGGTAAGCACAAGGTATGATTCCTTACTGGTTCAAGATGGCTCCGAGCTTCGTCTCCAGCCTTTTCTCGCCCGCCTTTTGTCCATATCATCTTTATAAATCTATTTGAAATGCTTCGGGCGAGGTCAGGAATATCATCTAGAATTGATGGTGATAGAGTGAAATTGGACCTATTAACAATTCTTCCATGGTCACAGCCAGCCTTCAGAAATGCTGCAGCAGTGCCCCGAGAAGCTACCCAGGCACAGAAGTCACCATGCCTAGCTATAACTTCGTGAAGCTCATCAATTTCACCTTCGATGTGTTCGAAGGTCCTTGGTAAATCTTCAGCTGACGGGGTGAATTTTCCGCTGCTAGCCCCGACTGAGTAGAAGATCTTTTTTAGTCGTTGAATACATTTATTGCTAAACTCCAAACATTTGTCTTGAAGGCTGGCCAATAATTTTTTCAAATCTGAATTTTGCTGGACTTCGGCCTCAAATTTTGCATTAAGTTCTTGCTTTTCTTGTTCAAAGTGTTCTGATTGGCAGAGAAGCTTCGTATTTAATTCTGCTATTTTAGCTTCGGCTTCTGCCAATAAGCCTTCAGTTGTCTGAAGCTCGAAGTCTTTCTTTTCAATAGTAGCTGATTGCTCTTTTATTTTGCTCTCTAAATTTTCAATTATAACCTCGTGTTTTTTATCTTCCAAATCCTGTTGCATCTTCAAAGCTTTGCTCAACAGCATACTCTGCGCATAAACAACCTTAGTTAGAAACATCTTCATCATTAAAAGCAATAAAAGTCAGAGAGGAGTTGATTACCTTGAAATTGGAATAAAATAAACTACCAACGATATATTGTCGTCGGTAGCGGCTGAGATCCGTTTCCAGCTTCGGGAAACCGATACTCTTTGATAGAGTACCGATAACCTTAGCTCCAGTTTGATCCCGGATACAGTCCAATTTCTCATCATCAATACCGTCAAAGAGAAGTGCTCCTGGTTTATATCCGCAAGATTTGGCGTATTCTTTAAGCTCTTCTATTTCGGTTTTTGACAGTTCTTGTCCAACTAAATTTTGAAATATGAAAGCTTCGTGCTCCGAAGTATCGTCGGCTATTTTCTTTCCTTTTCCCGGCACTGTGGCCATGGTCTCTTCGGCGGCTGTAGTAGTTTCCTCTACGGCCATGTCTAGCAGTATTTTATCGATGTGTTCAATTGTGGTTTCCATGTTAAAATCTTCGACTGAGGTAGTTTCAGTAGCCGCGACCTCCGAAGGTGCGACTTCAACATTTGTTATTTCCTCAGCGGCTGGCGCCTTCCAAGCTGAAGCTCTCGGTGGCGTCTTGTCAATGACTTCTGTCACTGCAATGATTCTCTGCCTCTTTGTTTTAGTTGTTTTCTTCGTTTTTTCGGGCTCCTCTTCCTTCTGAAAAAGCTTCGTCAGTTGAGGCCCTAATGGACTTAGCTTCATGGGCAGGGATTCAGTCATTACCTTTAAAATCTCCTCCACGTTGGTGGTAGAGGGTGATGCAGGAGTCCCTTCTTCCTCGGTTATTTTTTGCTTCGGAGATGATACTCTTCTCTTCTTTGGAATACTCTTCTCCTTTGGTGGTTCTTTGTCATCTTTATTCAAAGCTTCGGCCACTCTTTTCCTTTTCTGGCCCTCAGCACCCTTATCCAGTCGTTCATAGTCAGGGTATTCAAAGCCCAAGGCATCCATCACTCGGTTTAGTCTTCGCTTCGGACGGGCGTCGAAGGCCGCAGTCATCAACTGATCTTCTTTTTTGGAGTAATTACCGAGTATTTCATTGCACATTACTTCAACTGTATCCAGCCACTCTTGACAAGGTGTTTTAAAGTATTTCTTGAACTTGAAATAGTAAGGTAACTGGACAAGTTCTCCTTCTTTTTTCTCCCCCTTTGGCTTCGGCATTTCCCATTCTTTCAAAGTCGGGAAAATTCTGAAAGCCAAGAATTCTTGCACCAGGTCCCTAGTGCTGATATGCTCCAAAATAATTTTAAATTCAGCCAAAGCAATTTGGGTTGGGCCTCCTGGTGTCATATTGCATTGGGGTCTGGTTTCTCCGAAGCTTAGTTCAAGCGGGCTCTGGACCAGCTTCTCCTTGTCATCTTCAACTTTGACGTAGAACCATTCAGATTTCCAGCCTGCAGGCCACTTGCTTCGGTAGGTAATTACAGGAAATTTTGTAGTCTTCCGGTAAGCAAAGTTGTAACAACCAAAATTTTCATGCAACCCATCCTTCCTGGCCTTGGTTTGGTAATGCAATTCGTGCACCCGGCAGAACCCTTCGGAAAATGGCTCCACCCCCTGGCTTCGGAGGGCCCAGATATAAACACTGAGTCTAACAATAGCGTTAGGTGTCAGCTGATGGAAGTAAATCTCAAATTTCTTCAATACATCTGCAATCCTTCCATGGAGTGGAAGTCTTAGTCCAGCTTTAAAGAAACTTTTAAAAACCACTATTTCATCTTTTTCTGGTTCCGGGGTGGTTTCTTCTCCACCGAAGCGAATTGATTTTTCTCTGCTTCACGAAGATAGCCCAACTTTACCAGTTTAGCAAAATCAGCTTTGGAAATTGTAGATTTGCCGAAATCCAGGTGGCTAGGTTTGCTCGGCACTGCGCTGCTGTAATCATCTTCGGAGTCAGTCTCTTCAGCAGCAGTGCGTTCTGTTTCGGCGGCAGGGGTGTCTTCGGCAGCTTGTGTGTCTTCTGGCACTACTAGCCCAGAGCGCCTCATAGCTTTGGAGATCGGAACAGTTTTAGCAGCTTCGGCTTCGTCTCCTTCACGCTCAACCCTAGCAGTGGAGCGTAGTCTGGCCATTTGATCTTGAATGTTTTTGAAAATTTTTTGCAAGTTAATAACCTTTTTCTTCCGAAGCTCCTCTTATGACGAAGCAGATTCCAAACCGCAACTTCGTTTGAATGCGAAAGTCAAGCTTCGGCTATGGTTAAAATCTTCGGCAACGAAACAGTGCAATAGCAATGAATGCTGTGGTAACTTCACACCTACCTGTCTGTTTTTATACTGCTGCAGGTAAGGAGGTGGATCGTCAAGATTTTTACACCGGGCAAACAGTCGCTCGCACTCGCTGAATGGTGGGACCGCTCAGCACTCGGAAGCTTTATCGTTTCTCGACAACGAGCTCAGGGAAGGTGTTTTTTCGGACCTTCGGCTTCCCGAAGCCTAGAAGACTTTTTTCACGGATCAAGCTCGTTACGAAAAACGATCTAGCACCGCAAAGGGGCTACTGTTGGGACCATGCTTCGTCGCCGAAGGTCCTTTAAGAAGAAACAGCTTCGGTGAAAGCTGCTTATACGAAATGCCGAAGCTACCAGTTGTGAAGCTTCAGAGTTATAACATGTCCGAAGGTGAAGGATTGAACCGACTTAAAGATAGAATGACCCTTTAGTCCATAAGGGCCTGAGTCATCATTGTAAACTTTTGTAAAGGGCATGAATGTAATTCCGCATGGGCTATGTCCTTTGCCTATAAATAGATGAACAGTACTCCAGTACTGTTCACGCTGACTGGGCATTTGCTTTTGCGTCACGCTTGTACTTTTTGCCTTCTCTCAGGACCGAAGGTACATTTGTAATTTAAAATCATTTCTATTTTTCCATGATAATAAAATAGAAATGATTCTATGATGATGTTTAAATGTTCATATTATATCTCATGCTTTATATGAATTCTTCGTCATTACTTGTTATATTTACGAAGGTATGTCTCTTGTGACCTTCGTCCGAAACTCATTATTTCCCGAAGGGGCATAATGTTTCGAAGGACGAAGGACTTTAATACTTAACACTTTTATGTTGCCTTGTTCTTAACTTTTAGCATTTGAGAACAAGTCCCCAACAGACTCTAGCCTAGCCACAGGAGCAAAAGTCTCCTCAAAGTCCGAACCTGCGACTTGGGCATAACCTTTTGCCACAAGTCGAGCCTTGTTCCTCGTCACCACCCCGTGCTAGTCCTGTTTGTTGCGGAACACCCACTTGGTTCCCACAACATTTTGCTTGGGACGCGCCACCAGTGTCCAAACTTCATTTCTCTTGAAATTATTGAGCTCTTCCTGCATGGCCAACACCCTGTCCGGATCTAGCAAGGCCTCTTCTACCCTGAAAGGCTCAATAGAAGAGACAAAAGAGTAATGCTCACAAAAATTAACTAATCTAGAACGAGTAGTTACTCCCTTGCTAATGTCACCCAAAATTTGGTCGACGGGATGATTCCTTTGAATCGTCGCTCGAACTTGGGTTGGAGGGGCCTGAGGTGCTTCTTCTTCTTCAACTTGGACATCCTGTGCTCCCCCTTGATCACATGCCTCCTGAACCTGTTCATCGTCTTGAGTGGGGGGATGCACCATTGTTGAGGAAGAGGGTTGATCTTACTCATTTTGTTCCTGTGGCAGCACATCTCCAATCGCCATGGTGCGTATTGCGGCTGTTGGAACGCCTTCTTCATCTACATCATCAAGATCAACAACTTGCTCTCTTGGAGAGCCATTAGTCTCATCAAATACAACGTCGCTAGAGACTTCAACCAAACCCGATGATTTGTTGAAGACTCTATATGCCTTTGTATTTGAGTCATAACCTAACAAAAACCCTTCTACAGCTTTGGGAGCAAACTTAGAATTTCTACCTTTCTTCACTAGAATATAGCATTTGCTCCCAAATACACGAAAGTAAGACACATTGGGTTTGTTACCGGTTAGAAGCTCATACGAAGTCTTCTTGAGGAGGCGGTGCAGGTAGACCCGGTTGATGGCGTGGCAAGCTGTGTTCACGGCTTCCGTCCAAAATCGCTCGGGGGTCTTGAACTCTCCAGGCATCGTCCTTGCCATGTCTATGAGTGTCCTGTTCTTCCTCTCTACCACACCATTTTGCTAAGGTGTGTAGGGAGCGGAGAACTCGTGCTTGATCCCTTCCTCCTCAAGGTACTCCTCCACTTGAAGATTCTTGAATTCAGACCCGTTGTCGCTCCTTATCTTCTTCACCTTGAGCTCAAACTCATTTTGAGCTCTCCGAGGAAGCGCTTGAGGGTCCCTTGGGTTTCAGATTTATCCTGCAAAAAGAATACCCAAGTGAAGCGGGAAAAATCATCAACTATAACAAGACCATACTTACTTCCTCCTATGCTTAGATAGGCGACGGGTCTGAAGAGGTCCATATGAAGCATCTCCAGAGGTCTTGACGTGGTCATCACATTTTTGGAATGATGTGAGCTTCCCACCTGTTTTCCTGCTTGACAAGCTGCACAAGGTCTATCTTTTTCGAAATGCACATTAGTTAGACCTATCACATGTTCTCCCTTTAGAAGCTTGTGAAGGTTCTTCATCCCCACATGTGCTAAACGGCGATGCCACAACCAACCCATGCAAGTCTTAGCAATTAAGCATGCATCTAGACCGGCCTCCTCTTTTGCAAAATCAACTAAATAAAGTTTGTCGTCTAGTACACCCTTAAAAGCTAGTGAACCATCACATCTTCTAAATACAGACACATCTACATTTGTGAATAAACAATTATATCCCATATTGCATAATTGACTAACAGATAACAAATTATATCCAAGTGACTCTACCAAAAACACATTAGAAATAGAGTGCTCAGAATAAATAGCTATCTTCCCTAACCCTTTCACCTTGCCTTGGTTCCCATCACCGAAAATGATTGAATCTTGGGAATCCTTGTTCTTGACGTAGGAGGTAAACATCTTCTTCTCCCCCGTCATGTGGTTTGTGCATCCGCTGTCGATAATCCAGCTTGAGCCCCCGGATGCATAAACCTGCAAGGCAAATTTAGGCTTGGGTTTTAGGTACCCAACTCTTGTTGGGTCCTACAAGGTTAGTCACAATAGTATTAGGGATCCAAATGCAAGTCTTGTCTCCCTTACATTTGGCCCCTAATTTCCTAGCAATTACCTTCTTACCCTTTCTACAAATAGCAAAGGAAGCATTGCAAGCATAATAAATTGTAGAAGGTTCATTCACTACTTTCCTAGGAACATGAACAATATTTCTTTTAGGCATATGATGAACAACATTTTTCCTAGGCATATCTCTACTATGCACATAGGAAGAACTTGAAGCAAACATGACATTTGAATCATAAGCATTACAACTCCTATCATGATGAATATTTCTAGCAAATTTTCTATCATAAATAAATGCATGATTATTTTTAGTACTATTAGCCATAGGGGCCTTCCCTTTCTCCTTGGCGGGAATGGAAGCCTTATGACTAGTTAAGTTCTTGACTTCCCTCTTGAAGCCAAGACCATCCTTAATTGAGGGGTGTCTACCAATCGTGTATGCATCCCTTGCAAATTTTAGTTTATCAAATTCACTGTTGCTAGTCTTAAGTTGGGCATTAAGACTAGCCACCTCATTATTTAATTTAGAAATTGAAGCTAAGTGTTCACTACAAGCATCAATATCAAAATCTTTACACCTATTGTAGATCACAACATGTTCTACACAAGAGTTAGATTTATTTGCTATATCTAGTTTTGCATTCAAATCATCATTGACACCTTTTAGACTAGAAATTGTCTCATGGCAAGTAGATAGTTCACAAGAAAGCATTTCATTCCTTTTAACTTCCAAAGCAAGAGATTTCTGTGCCTCTACAAATTTGTCATGTTCTTCATACAAAAGATCCTCTTGCTTTTATAACAATCTATTCTTATCATTCAAAGCATCAATCAGTTCATTAATCTTATCAATTTTAGTTCTATCTAAGCCCTTGAACAAACTAGAGTAATCTATTTCATCATCGCTAGATTCATCCTCACTAGAAGAGGCATAAGTAGACTTTCGAGTACATACCTTCTTCTCCTTCGCCATGAGGCATGTGTGACTCTCGTTGGGGAAGAGGGATGATTTGTTGAAGGCGGTGGCGGCAAGTCCTTCGTTGTCGGAGTCGGAAGAGGAGCAGTCCGAATCCCACTCCTTTCCAAGATGTGCCTCGCCCTTTGCCTTCTTATAGTTCTTCTTCTTTTCCCACTTTCCACTCTTCTTTTCCTGGTCACTTTCATTATCGGGACAATTAGCGATGAAATGACCAATCTTACCGCACTTGAAGCAGGAGCGCTTTCCCTTCGTCTTGTTCTTCTTGGGATGCTCCTTGCGGCCCTTTAGCGCCATCTTGAAGCGTTTGATGATGAGGGCCATCTCTTCATCATTAAGTCCCGCTGCCTCAACTTGCGCCACCTTGCTAGGTAGCGCCTCCCTGCTACTTGTTGCCTTGAGAGCAACGGGTTGAGGCTCATGGGTGGACCATTCAATGCGTTGTCCACGTATCTCGCCTCCTTGATCATCATTCGCCCGCTTACGAACTTTCCAAGCACCTCCTCGGGCGTCATCTTCGTGTACCTGGGATTCTCACGAATATTGTTCACGAGATGAGGATCAAGGACGGTAAAGGACCTTAGCATTAGGCGGACGACGTCGTGGTCCGTCCATCGCGTGCTTCCATAGCTCCTTATTTTGTTAATGAGGGTCTTGAGCCGGTTGTACGTTTGAGTTGGCTCCTCGCCCCTGATCATCGCAAATCTTCCAAGCTCTCCTTCCACCAACTCCATCTTGGTGAGCATGGTGACGTCATTCCCCTCATGTGAGATCTTGAGGGTGTCCCATATCTGCTTGGCATTGTCCAGGCCGCTCACCTTATTGTACTCTTCCCTGCACAAAGATGCTAAGAGGACAGTAGTAGCTTGTGCATTTCTATGGATTTGTTCATTTATAAACATAGGACTATCAGTACTATCAAATTTCATTCCACTCTCGACTATCTCCCATATGCTTGGATGGAGAGAGAACAAGTGACTACGCATTTTGTGACTCCAAAATCCATAGTCCTCCCCATCGAAGTGTGGAGGTTTGCCAAGAGGAATGGAAAGCAAATGTGTATTCGAACTATGCGGAATATGAGAATAATCAAAAGAAAAGTTCGAATTGACCGTCTTCGTGTAGTCGTTGTCGTCGTCCTTTTGGGAAGAAGAGGACTCGTTGCTGTCGTCGTAGTAGACGATCTCCTTGATGCGCCTTGTCTTCTTCTTCTTCCCATCCTTTCGTTTGTAGCCCGAGCCTGAGTCAGTAGGCTTGTCATCCTTCGGCTCATTGACGAAGGTCTCTTTCTCCTTATCGTTGATCACAATTCCCTTCCCCTTAGGATCCATCTCTTCGGGCGATTAGTCCTGTTGGGGACTTGTTCTCAAGTGCTATGGATTAAGAACAAGGCAACACAAAAAAGGTTAATGATTAATGCCCTTCGTCCTTCAGAGCATTATTTCCCTTGGGATATAATGATCTTCAGACGAAGGTCATGAAGGACATACCTTCGGCATTACAATATATCTCAGTGGAAAGAGAAACATATGAAACATGAGAAATAACATGAATAATCTCGTGTCATCATTAATATCATTTAATCATATGATCATGAATGTACTTGAATAATGTTGAATTACATTTTTACCTTCAGCTCGTCAGAAGGCAAAAGACCAAGCGTGACGCGCGAGTGAATACCAGTCAGCGTGAACAGTACGGGGTACTGTTCATCTATTTATAGGCACAGGACACAGCCTGTGACGAATTACAATTATGCCCCTCATAAAAGTTTACAATCATTGACTCAGACCTTTATGGATTAAAAGGTCATTCTATCTCTATGTCGGTTTGTAATGCCGAAGCTTCACGAAAAGGAACCTTCGGCCATCTTCTGGGGACAACTTCAGCCGAAGCTGCTTCTTCCCGTAGGACCTTCGGCGCAACGAAGCATGGCCCCAACAGTAGCCCCTTTCGCGGTGCTAGATCGTTTTTCGTAACGAGCTTGATCCGTGAAAAAAGCCTCTCAAGCTTCGGGAAGCCGAAGGTCCAAAAACACCTTCCCTGAGCTCGTTGCCGAGAAACGATCCAGTTTCCGAGCGCGCGCCAGGCCCACCTTGCAGAGTTACTGTTTGATCTTTGCGGTCCACCGCGCAGCGAGTGCAAGTGACTGCCCGCCTGGTGTAAAAATCCTGGCGCTTCGCCTTCTTACCTGCAGCACTATATAAACAGACGGGTAGGTGTGAAGTTACCACAGCATTCATTGCTATTTGCACTGTTTTGCTGCCAAAATTTTTAACTGTAGCCGAAGCTTGATTCTCAGAATCGAACGAAGGTCTATCTCGAAGTCTGCTTCGTCAGAGAGAAAGGCTTCGGGAGAAAAAGAAAAAGAAAAAAGTATTCAATTTCCCCAAACTCAGAATCAAATGGCCAGAGTGCGATCCACTGCCAGGGTTGAGCGTGAAGGAAACGAAGCTGAAGGTTCGGAGACTGTTCCCATCTCCGAAGCAATGCAACGATCCGGACTAGTAACCGCAGAAGAAACCCCCGCCGCCGAAGCAGACCCGACAACTGCCGAAGGAGAAGAAGAGAACATTGAAGAAACTGATCCCGAAGATGACTATCGTATTGCCATGCCCAGCAAGCCCAGCCACTTAGACTTCGGAAAGTCGACCATTTCAAAGGCTGATCTCTCGAAGATGGTAAAATCTGGTTATTTCAGTGAAAATCAGAAGAAACTACTTCGCTTCGGGGGAGAAGAGACTACCCCGAAGCCAGAGAAGGACGAGATAGTTATTTTCAAGAGCTTTTTAAAGGCTGGGTTGAGATTCCCCCTTCACGGAATTATTGCAGATGTATTGAAGAAGTTTGGTATTTACTTTCATCAATTGACTCCTAACGCTATCGTTAGGCTTAATGTTTACATCTGGGCCCTCCGAAGCCAGGCTGTGGAACCGTTTGCCGACAGTTTTTGTCGAGTTCATGAGTTACATTACCAAACGAAGGCCAGAAAAGATGGATTACATGATAACTTTGGTTGCTACAATTTTGCCTACCGGAAGACAACAAAGTTCCCTGTTATCAGCTACCGAAGCAAATGGCCAGCAGGCTGGAAATCTGAGTGGTTTTATGTGAAGGTTGACGAAGATGAAGAGAAGTTGGTACAAAGCCCACTTGAATTAATCTTCGGAGAGACAAGGCCGCGATGTCACATGACATTAGAAGGTCCCACCTGGGCTGCACTGGGTGAGTTTGAAATTATTTCAGATCATATCGGTACCAGGGATCTGGTTCAAGAATTCTTGGCGTTCAGGGTTTTCCCTACTCTAAAAGAATGGGAAATGCCAAAGCTAGAGGGGGAGAAGAAGAAGGGGGAACTTGTCCGGCTTCCTTACCATTTCAAATTCAAGAAATACTTTAAAAAACCTTGCAAAGAGTGGTTGGACACAGTTGAGGTAATGTGCAATGAAATTCTTGGGAATTATTCTAAAAAAGAAGATCAACTGATGACGGCGGCCTTCGGCACCCGTCCGAAGCGAAGGCTGAACCGAGTGTTTGATGCCCTGGGTTTCGAGTACCCTGACTATGAACGGTTGAACAAGGGTGCTGAGGGCCAAAAAAGAAAAAGAGTGGCCGAAAGTTTGAACAAGGATGAAGAAGGACCAGCAAAAGAGAAGAAAATTCCAAAGAAGAGAAAAATATCAACTCCAAAGCGAAAATTATCCGATGAAGAGGGGACTCCTGCACCACCTTCTACTAGCGACGTGGAGGAAATCTTAAAGGTAATGACTGAACCTCTGCCCGCGAAGCTAAGTCCATTAGGGCCCCAACTGACGAAGCTTTTTCGAAAGGTGGAGGAGCCGGAAAAAACGAAGATAACCAAAACAAAGAGGCAAAGGATTATTGCAGTGACCGAAGTTATCGACAAGACGCCGCCGAGGGCGTCAATTCGGAAAACACCGGCTGTTGAGGGCACAACAAATGCCGAAGTCACACCTTCGGAGGTCGCGGCTACCGAAGCCGCTTCAGCCGAAGATTTGAACTTAGAAACTACCATTGAAGACATCAACAAAATTTTACTAGACATGGCCGCAGAAGAAGCTGCCACTGCTGCTGAAGAAACCACGGCCACAGTGCCTGGAAAGGGAAAAGAAATAGCCGAAGATACTTCGGAAGACGAAGCCTACATATTTCAAAATTTAGTTGGGCAAAAACTGTCGAAGGCCGAAATAGAAGAGCTTAAAGACTATGCCAAATCTTGCGGATATAGGCCAGGAGCTCTTCTTTTCGGAGGTGTCGACGATGAAAGATTAGGCTGCATCCGAGATCAAACTGGAGCTAAGGTCATCGGTACTCTATCAAAGAGTATCGGTTTTCTGAAGCTAGAAACAGATATCAGCCGCTACCGACGACAACATATCGTCGGCAGCTTATTTTATTCCAATTTCAAGGTAAACAACTTTCTCTCTGACTTCTATTGTTTTTTAATAATGGAAATATTCCTAACGAAGGTTGTTTATTTGCAGAGCATGCTACTAAGCAAAGCTTTGAAGATGCAGCAAGATTTAGAGGATAAAAAACACGAAGCTATAATTGAAAATTTAGAGAGCAAGATAAAAGAACAATCAGCTATTATTGAAAAGAAAGACTTCGAACTCCAATCAACCGAAGGCTTGCTGGCAGAGACTGAAGCTAAAGTAGCAGAATTGAATTCGAAGCTTCTCTGCCAGTCAAAACAATTTGAACAAGAGAAGCTAGAGCTTAATTCGAAACTTGAAGCCGAAGTCCAAACCAACTCAGACTTGAAGAAATCATTAACAAGCCTTCAAGACAAGTGCTTGAAATTTAGTAACAACTGTATCCAACAATTAAAGAAGATCTTTCACTCAGTTGGAGCCAGCAGTGGAAAGTTCAACCCTGCAGCTGAAAATTTGCCAAGAGCCTTCGAACATATTGAAGCTGAAATTGATGAGCTGGACGAAGTTATAGCCGGGCACGGTGACTTCTGTGCCTAGGTAGCTTCTCGGGGCACAGCTGCAGCGTTCCTGAAGGCCGGCTGTGATCATGGAAAAATCGTGAACAGGCCGAATTTCACTCTGTCTCCATCAATTTTAGACGATATTCCTGACCTCGCCCGAAGCATATCAAACAGATTTATAAAAATGATATGGACAAAAGGCGGGCGAGAGAAGGCTGGGGACGAAGCTCGAAGTCATCTTGAACCGGTAAGAAATCATACCTTGCGCTTACCTTCTCCTTCACACTTGATTTTTACTCGCAATACCTTGATTCATGTAGGATGACGAAGCTGAAGGTGATACTTAAAGAATATGCCGCCGAAGCGGAAGCCTGACGAAGATTAGTAGGAGTAGACTAGAAAAACTCAAGAGACTTTTGTAACAACTTTTGTAAATACAGCTAAACTGTTTTTAATGAACTTTGTTCATACCTTGTAATATATCCTTACCCTTCCTTTGAGGTGCTTTGATGTGGACGAAAGTGATATTTTGAGCTGAAAGCGAAAAAAAACACCTTCCCTTCTTTTCGTACACAACGAAGCATAAAAGATCGCTTCTTCTTTTTTGCCGAAACCTCTCTTTTTATACACAACGAAGCATAAAAGACCGCTTCTTCTTTTTTGCCGAAACAACCACGTATGCCATGAATGAATGTTTATGAATGTGAATGCTATGATGCCATGTGATGTGCGAATGAATGTCCAAACACATGTCCGAAGCCATACCCTCAGCCATTATTTCCTTAGAAACAACCACACATTAGCTCTGCATTCCCTTAGTAACGTCTTTTGAGCTTCTTCGCCTTTTACTTTCGGCGGAATCAGCGTTGACTTTTCGCTGTTAAGCTCTGCATTCCCTTAGGAACGTCTTTTGAGCTTCTTCGCCTTTTACTTTCGGCGGAATCAGCGTTGACTTTTCGTTGTAAGCTCTGCATTCCCTTAGGAACGTCTTTTGAGCTTCTTCGCCTTTTCAGTTTCGGCACTCGATGGTGCGTTCTCAGCTTTTACATTTACATTCTTTGGGGGATTTTGCTCTTATAAAACTAAAAAGGAAATTACATATGATGGCCCCATTAAAAACCTTTCTCCCCCTTTAGAAAGGAAAAGGGTGCCATGAAAAAGAAAAGAAAAACATAAAAAGTTACATCAAGTTATACATAATATCGCCGAAGCTCATCCGCATTCCAAGATCTTGGAATTTCGTTGCCGTCCATGTCCTTTAATCTGTACGAACCAGGCCTTGACGAAGATACTACTAAGAAAGGTCCTTCCCATTTCAACTGTAACTTGCCCACTGTGTCTGGGTTGGCCACTCTCCGAAGCACCAAGTGTCCCGGCTCAATATTTTTTAGCCGGACCTTTCTATCTCGCCATTTGACTGTTTCAGCCTGGTATTTATTGATATTCTCCACAGCTTGAAGCCTGATCCCTTCTAAAGCATCTTTTTCCACAAGACAGGCATCTTCAGGACCTGGTTCTGTCGAAGCTACTACTCTTATTGATCCAGCTTTAGCTTCTTCCGGAGTTATTGCTTCGTCACCGAACAATAACTTGAATGGAGTAAAGCCTGTAGACCTTGATGTTGTTGTATTGTGGCTCCACACCACTTTGGTTAACTGATCTGGCCACTTTCCCCTGGGTTGATTGAAGATTAACTTCATTATTCCTGTCATTATAATGCCGTTGGCCCTTTCAACGAACCCATTCGACTCCGGATGCCTGACTGATGCAAAATGGATCTTCGTTCCAATTTGATCACAGAAATTTCTGAAAGCTTCGGAGTCGAACTGCGTTCCATTATCTACAGTGATGGCCTTCGGTACTCCGAAGCGACAGACAATATTCTGCCAGAAAAACTTTTGGACAGTGGCCGAAGTTATTGTGGCTAATGGCTTCGCCTCAATCCATTTAGAAAAATACTCCACAGCCACTATAACATATTTTAGATTCCCTTGAGCCGGTGGTAATGGACCTAACAAGTCAAGGCCCCACCTTTGCAATGGCCAGATGGGTTGTATCAGCTGTGTCAAAGACGAAGGTTGCTTTTGATCTCTTGCACATTTCTGACAACCTTCGCACTTTTGAACTAACTCCGCTGCATCCGAAGCTGCCTTCGGCCAATAAAATCCTTGGCGGAAAACTTTTCCAAGTAACGGCCTAGATCCGATGTGGGATCCACACAGGCCTGCATGTATTTCTTTCATCAACTCTATACCTTCGGTTCTAGATAAGCACTTGAGCAGCGGAGCGCAAACTCCATGTTTGTATAACTCCCCTTCTATCATGACATACGGACGAGCTCTTGCCTCTATCCTTTTATTATAAGCTTCGTCATCTGAAAGGAACTTACCCTGAAGGTAAGAAATGATTTCAGTTCTCCAATCTTCGCTGAAAACAGGAGATATGTTGAGAACTGCTCTTTCAAGGAGCTCCACTGAAGGTGCCTTTATTGTTTCGAAGAACACATCCGAAGGTAACGGCAGCCCCTGTGCCGCAGACTTGGCTAGCAAATCAGCATGCTCATTTTGTCCTCGAGGGATATTCTTGACAGAAAATCCTTCGAAGGAGGCTTCGATCCTTCGGACCGTGTCTAGATATTTGTCAAGCTTCGGATCTTTAGCCTTGCAACTTTTGTCAATATGACCCGAAACAACCTGGGAATCAGTTTTAAGAATCGCCCTTCTGATTCCCATTGCCTTTAATTTCCGAAGGCCCAGGAGCAGGGCTTCGTACTCAGTAATATTGTTTGTACAGCTGAAGTCAAGTCTTGCTGCATAACAAGTTTTAACCTTGGATGGTGAGACCAACACAGCAGCTGCACCTGCTCCGAAGGTTCCCCAAGAGCCATCACAAAACACTGTCCACACTTCGGCATCTTTATTTGCTTCTTCATCCTGAGCCCCTGGCGTCCAGTCGGCAATGAAATCTGCCAATGCTTGAGACTGGATCGAGGATCTATGCACATAATCAATGTAAAATTCATTGAGCTCTGCAGCCCATTTTCCAATCCGTCCAGTAGCTTCTCTATTTCTCATGATATCCTTCAACAGCTGCGAAGAAGGAACAATAATATTGTATGCCTGAAAATAATGCCGAAGCTTCCTGGATGCCATTAAAACGGCATATAATACCTTCTCCAGCTCCGTATAATTTTTCTTTGATACACTAAGGACTTCAGATACAAAATATACTGGAACCTGCTTCTTGATTTGTCCATCAAGCTTCTCCTGGACAAGTGCTGCACTTACTGCCGAGTGCGAAGCTGCCACATATAACAACGAAGGAGCCCCTGGCGTTGGTGGAGTTAATGTTGTTAGATCTATCAAGTATTGCTTCAGCTCTTCGAAGGCTTTTTGTTGACTTGGGCCCCATTGAAAGACTTCAGCTGACTTCAGCACCTCGAAGAATGGTAAATTTCTTTCTGCTGATCTGGATATGAATCTGTTGAGAGATGCCAGCCTTCCTGTCAATCTTTGGGCCCCCTTTCTTGTAGTTGGTGGCTCCATTCGAAGTATAGCTTCGATTTTATTTGGATTAGCTTCAATTCCCTTTGTTGAAACCAAGCATCCGAGAAATTTCCCCTTCTTCACTCCGAAGACACATTTTTTTGGATTCAGCTTCAAACCAGCTTGTCTGAAACTGGCGAAGGTCTCCTGCAAATCAGCAATATGATTTTCCTGCTTCGTGCTTTTTACAATAATGTCATCAACATAGGTCAACACATTTCTGCCTATCTGAGACTGGAGAACCTTCGCAGTCATTCTGCTGAAACTCCCTCCAGCATTTTTGAGCCCCTCAGGCATCCGAAGATAGCAATATATGCCACTTGGGGTTATGAAGCTAGTCTTCGGCTCATCTTCCTTCTTCATCCAGATTTGATGATAGCCTGAGTAGCAGTCTAGGAGACTCATGAGCTCTGAAGAAGCTGCTGCATCGACTAAAGAGTCTATCCTTGGCAGCGGGAATTCATCCTTCGGACAAGCCTTGTTGAGATCTGTGAAATCGATACACATTCTCCACTTGCCATTGGCCTTCTTCACCATAACAGTGTTAGCTAGCCACTCTGGATACTTTACTTCTCTGATAACTCCTGCACTGAGGAGTCTTTTTACTTCATTGCGAGCCCCTTCGGCCTTGTCATCAGACATTTTCCGAAGCCTCTGCTTTCGGGGTCTGAAGGATGGGTCAACATTGAGCGAATGTTCAATAACATCCCGATTTACTCCACAGAGATCATTAGCTGACCATGCAAAAACATCTTTGTTGTTGAACAAAAACCTTATCAAGGTTTTCTCCTGGTCTTCAGATAATTGCGAGCCCAACAGCACTTTCTGCTCTGCTATATCCTCACACAATAGCATGGGCTTCGGCTGATCTGCTGAAGCTGCTTTCTCCCTTCTGAATTTGTACTGTTCACAAGCTTCAGCTCCATCTATGTTATGGATTGCTTTGGAGTCAGTCCAGCTTCCTTCGGCCCTTCTAGCAGCTTCCTGGCTTCCATGAATAGCAATAGGCCCTTGGTCCGAAGGTATCTTCATGCAGAGGTAAGCTGGGTGAAGAATTGCTTCGAAAGCATTGAGAGTACCGCGACCAATGATAGCATTGTAAGGATACTCCATGTCAACAATATCAAACACAATTTGCTCAGTCCTTGTGTTATTAACAAATCCGAAGGTTACTGGCATGGTAATCTTCCCAAGTGCTGCAATCTGCCGTCCTCCGAAGCCACAAAGAGGGTGTGTAGCATCATGGACCTTGTCTTCGGGCTCTTGCATTTGTCTGAAGGCCTTAGCAAATATAATATCAGCTGCACTGCCTGTATCAACTAAGACATTGTGGACCAGAAATCCTTTGATCACGCAAGAGATAACCATGGCATCATTGTGAGGATAATCCTTAAGCTGAAGGTCTTCCTGAGAGAAAGTGATTGGAATGTGGGACCATTTTGACTTGATGAAGGGTCCCTGTACTCCAACATGCTGCACCCTTCTCTGAGCCTCCTTCTTTTGCTTCTTGTTAGCCGGCTCTGAGCAAGAACCGCCTGTTATCGGGAGCACCAGCTTCGAAGCCGAAGCAGCTTCAGCTTGATTGTTGAACGAAGCCATCAGCTTAGAAGAGTGGAAGTGAGTTCACCGGAGGTGGGCGCCAATGTTGGGGACTTGTTCTCAAGTGCTATGGATTAAGAACAAGGCAACACAAAAAAGGTTAATGATTAATGCCCTTCGTCCTTCAGAGCATTATTTCCCTTGGGATATAATGATCTTCAGACGAAGGTCATGAAGGACATACCTTCGGCATTACAATATATCTCAGTGGAAAGAGAAACATATGAAACATGAGAAATAACATGAATAATCTCGTGTCATCATTAATATCATTTAATCATATGATCATGAATGTACTTGAATAATGTTGAATTACATTTTTACCTTTAGCTCGTCAGAAGGCAAAAGACCAAGCGTGACGCGCGAGTGAATACCAGTCAGCGTGAACAGTACGGGGTACTGTTCATCTATTTATAGGCACAGGACACAGCCTGTGACGAATTACAATTATGCCCCTCATAAAAGTTTACAATCATTGACTCAGACCTTTATGGATTAAAAGGTCATTCTATCTCTATGTCGGTTTGTAATGCCGAAGCTTCACGAAAAGGAACCTTCGGCCATCTTCTGGGGACAACTTCAGCCGAAGCTGCTTCTTCCCGTAGGACCTTCGGCGCAACGAAGCATGGCCCCAACAAGTCCCTTCGTGAAGAGAATGGCTCTGATACCAATTGAGAGCACCTAGAGGGGGGTGAATAGGTGATCCTGTAAAACTTAAACTTAAAGCCACAAAAACTTGATTAAGCGTTAGTACAATAATGCTTAGTGGCTAGAGAGGAGTCTAAGCAAAACACAATAACCACAGAAAGATCAACACAGAGATGGCACAGTGGTTTATCCCGTGGTTCGGCCAAGTCCAACGCTTGCCTACTCCACGTTGTGGCGTCCCGACGGACGAGGGTTGCAATCAACCCCTCTCAAGCGGTCCAAAGACCCACTTGAATACCACGGTGTTTTGCTTGCTTTACTATATCCCGTTGCGAGGAATCTCCACAACTTGGACTCCTCGCCCTTACAATGAGAATCAAAGTGAAAACACTAGAGTAAGGGAGGGAAGCAACACACACAAATCCACAGCAAATACGCACACACACGGCCAAAACTTGAGCTCAAATGAATATCTCAAAGTTCTCACTAGAACGGAGCTCGAATCACTAAGAATGACAAACAAGTGCGCAAAGACTGAGTGTGAATGATCAAGGATGCTCAAAGGTTGCTTGGTGTACTCCTCCATACGCCTAGAGGTTCCTTTTACAGCCCCAAGGCAGCTAGGAGCCGTTGAGAGCAATCCGGGAAGGCAATTCTTGCCTTCTGTCGACTGACGCACCGGACAGTCCGGTGCACCACCGGACACTGTCCGGTGCGGATTTCTTTCCTTCTTTGGCGAAGCCGACTGTTGGCGATTCAGAGCCGTTGGCGCACTGGACACTGTCCGGTGCACACCGGACAGTCCGGTGCTCCCTTCTAGTCGTTGGCTCGGCCACGTGTCCCGCGCGGATCGCGTGGCCGACCGTTGGCTCACCGGACAGTCCGGTGCACCACCGGACAGTCCGGTGAATTATAGCCGTACGCTGTTAATTGCTTCCCGAGAGCGAAGACTTCACCTGTAAACGGCTCACCGGACAGTCCGGTGCACCACCGGATAGTCCGGTGATTTATAGCCGTACACTGCCATTGAAGTCCCGAGAGCAGCAAGTTCGCTAGAGCCAGCCTGGCGCACCGGACACTGTCCGGTGCACCACCGGACAATGTCCGGTGCACCCAGACTGAGCAGACTTAGGCTGAACAAAGAGATGGCTTGTCCAATTTGATTTCTCCTGTTCCTAGCACTTAGACACAATACATTAGTCTTCAAATTAATGTACTAAGTCCAGAAACATACCTTTACTCTTGATTTGCACTTCTTGAGTCCTTTGCACAATTTAACACTTAAGCACTTGTGTTGGCACTCAATCACCAAAATACTTAGAAATGGCCCAAGGGCACATTTCCCTTTCACCCGCCACCGTAGACCGGCCAGCAGAGCCATTCCCAACCCCATCCAACCCTCGAGAGAGACTCTACGTGCCTCGGTGAAGCTCCCAGAGCGAGGAATCGAGCTCTGCCTCGCCGGAGACGCCGGATCAAGGTCACCAGACTTCACCCGACCGCCGGCGAACGTAGACCGAGCTCCACGGTGAGTTATTCTTCGATTTCTTGCACGGGTCGACTCATTAGCACCTCGTGAAGCTCCCCGTGCCCTTGGATTGACATATATCGCCGTGGATAGGCCAGAGCACACGCCGCCGACGAGCTTGCCCGCCTGCTCGCATGGACCCGCCAATTTCGGCCGTCACTGTCATCGAGCCATACCTCGTCGTGACTACAAGGACCTCCCGAAGCCAACCCCACCCTTCGCCGGACTTCCCTCGCCGCCGGTAAGCCGCGCCGCCCTTTTTCCTTTCGCGGGTACTGTTCAAAAGGGGGAAGGGACCTCAGGGAAGAAGAAATAGAAGTCAAGGGGGTTTTTGAACTGTCAGAGACTCAGATGAATAGTTGCGCAGGGGTATAAGTTAAAGGATTGGTTTAGGAAAAGCCCAGGGTCCTCGGTGTAAACTGGTTTTTCCAAAAAATCATTTAAACATTTCTCATTTAATACAAACAGAGCTTGTAAAATTCATAACTCCAGTTTTATTCAACCAATTTGAGTCAAACCAATTTTGCTAGGTTTTGAATAATGTAAACTACTTAGAAAAATACAAAACCCCCTAAGTGTTGCAGAAGAATTTAAAGTTTGGAATTAAATTGTGTTCTGGCCAAAAGCTAAATAAAAGAGAAAAAATAGTTACACTGTTAGATTGAGGTTAAGAAAAATCAGAGAAGTACTTAATCACTCCCCAATCTGTTTAAAAATAGAAAACTCCTCAGTACACCAAATTAAGGTAGGGTATGCCTTTTTAATCATTTTTAGCCTAAAGTTAAAGAAAATAAAAAGGTAGTTTAAAATAAAAACCAGGAAGCAACCACATTTTTGTTAGCTCACTTATTCAGTATAGTTCACTGGAAAATTTTGTTGGACCCTTGTTTAGTACAAAAGGAAGGAGATACCTTTTATTTTATGCAAACAATGAAAACTTAGGAAAATCTTAGAGAAATAATCCTAAGGAGAAAACACCCCAAACCTTTGGATAACTAATATTTTGTTAATATGAATATAGAAAAAATATGAGTTTTGTTGTTTGATATTTTTCAAATAATGAGTTAGTTATAAGTACCTTTTTGGCATTAAACTTTAGAATATCACAACTAAATATCCAGTAGGTCTTTTTCTGTGATTTTTAACACAGAGGCCTAATATCACCTATGAATCTGGACAAAAATAAAATTTGATACAGAGACCTCACTTAAATCATAGCTATAGTGTAAAATGCCCTTTTACACTTGTTTTTGTTAATTTTGCACAAGTAGTATCTGAATTAATCTCCACCTCAAATTTTTAGGAGAACCCACCAATGTCAATATTTACCCACTAAAATTTTAATAACATTTTTGAAAAATGTTAACTAACCCCGATAGTTCAAAAATGCTTAATAAGAAGCAATAGAAAGAGAAAGGGGAACTTTGGGGAGAAATAGATGAAAATACAAAACCCTTAAGTATATCCAAAAAGAAACCCTAGAAAAACACTAAACTTAATGTTGTTTTACTATGCATAACCTTTCCAAATGTTCATATCATTTTTATGCATATATCTTGTTCATTGCATTTGATAGACTGTAATCTCGCTGACGGAGAGTACATCCTCGTGCCGGAGCAAGGAGTTGCTCAGAAGGTAGCCCAGGATCCAGCACCAGAGCCTGCTATCGAGGATCTGCCTGCCCCAGCTTTGGAAGGCAAGTCCCGGTTTTATGCATAACCTACTTATTATGCTATTTTACTACACTTATTGTTTGTAGGTTTGAAATGTGCACTTAAGTGTAGGAGTTGTTTGGAACCTTAGTTGCATGAACTCAGGTTTTTCCCTTGTGATGGATACTAGTATGCTAGGTCGAGTAGCTGCTTTACTAATTAGGGATCTCGGTAGAAGTTGAGTGATTTTTATATCACTCGCACGAGGTCAGGAATTGGTTGTATCCATTTTCATATCATAATGATGATGGTCTGTGGACAACGATCCATGGGGGTTGGTTGTCTACAAGACAGAAATTGGAATAAGGATTAAGATGTGGTACCGTGTGTCAAGCGTTTGAACGTACTAAGCACATGCCGAGAAATATGGTAAATCGGTAAGCCTAGTACCTGATTGAACCTGGCAGCAGACTTTACCCCTCATGCGACCTGAGACGTGGTCTCCCATTCCAGTTATGGTGGGTACAAGTGCGGTCACTGCACGATGGCAGTCGGGGTTGGTGAGGCATTGTACGCCAAGGCGGTGAGCCCTGATCTGCTGGTGGGGAATCGATGGGGACGGTTGATATGTGTGGGGACGGAGTGCCTCGCCACATCATGTGTTTAGGTTTACCTTGCAAGGATAAAAACTCGATTCGAATCATCTGCTTCTCGCAGCTAATGAGACTGCTTGATCCATGCTGCTACATTGAATAACAAGTGGAAATGTGATGACTTGGCAAAAGTTGTTGATTGCTAAATGTTTGATACCATGTATGATTAGATAGGTACACATTTAGTCTTAAGAGAGACACACTAAAACTTGAAAGAGCTAAAACTTGATTTTTAGACTCAGCTAGTGCTTTTGGCAAGCAAACCCCTCAGCCAAACAGCTGCATGTCTAGAGGTAGAGGAGTAGACTCCTCACACCGGGTAAGTCTAGCTGAGTATTAGTATACTCAGCCTTGTTTGTGGAATAATTTTACAAGTTCTCTGGAGGACATGGTTGCTAGAGTGACTTGGCCGTCCATCTTGCCACCGGGTTGGATAGTCGAGTGGGACCCTACCTTGGCTGAGGAGGAGCATGAGGAGTGATGGGACAGGCTTCCCCATCCCTCCATTTATTTATTGTTAGTTTTATTCCGCTGCATTCCGAACAATGATCACTACTTTTGCTAAAACTCCGATGATGTTGTAATAAATTTAATACTCCTTAATGTATGGTTTTATGCTTTATTGTATTTGCTCTGTGCCTCACCATCGAGTGAGTACGTGGTGCTTGATCCTGTTAGTGGCCTCATCGGACTAGATCCGAGGGACTGACGTGTTAATCCTATTTAAGTGTGGTCTAGCCTCTAAGGTGGGACTTAGGCACTTAAGTTGGAATAATTTGGGCGATTCCGCCACAGAGCTGAACTCGATACTTGCTTAATTGCTAAGACTAATATGTGTTGGCTCTGGCATCGCCGACTAGCCTATGTTGGGATGAAGAATCTTCACAAGCTTCTAAAGGGAGAACACATTTTGGGACTAACCAATGTTCATTTTGAGAAAGACAGGGTTTGTAGCGCATGTCAAGCAGGGAAGCAAGTTGGTACCCACCATCCACACAAGAACATCATGACGACCGACAGGCCGCTTGAGCTACTCCACATGGATTTATTCGGCCTGATCGCTTACATAAGCATCGGCGGGAGTAAGTATTGTCTTGTAATTGTGGATGATTATTCTCGCTTCACTTGGGTATTCTTTTTACAGGAAAAATCACAAACCCAAGAGACTTTAAAGGGATTCTTGAGATGGGCTCAAAATGAGTTCGGATTGAGAATCAAAAAGATAAGAAGTGACAATAGGACAGAGTTCAAGAACTCACAAATAGAAGGCTTTCTTGAGGACGAGGGCATCAAGCATGAGTTCTCTTCTCCCTACACACCACAACAAAATGGTGTAGTGGAGAGGAAGAATAGAACTCTACTTGACATGGCGAGGACCATGCTTGATGAGTACAAGACTCCGGACCGGTTTTGGGCTGAGACGATTAACACCGCCTGCTACTCCATCAACCGGCTCTACCTTCACCGAATCCTCAAGAAGACATCATATGAACTCCTCACCGGTAAAAAGCCCAATGTTTCATATTTTAGAGTCTTTGGTAGCAAATGTTTTATTCTTGTTAAAAGAGATAGAAAATCTAAATTTGCTTCTAAGGCTGTAGAAGGCTTTTTACTTGGTTATGACTCAAACACAAGGGCATATAGAGTCTTCAACAAATCCACTGGATTAGTTGAGGTTTCTTATGACATTGTGTTTTATGAGACTAATGGCTCTCGAGTAGAGCAAGTTGATCTCGATGAGCTAGATGATGAAGAGGCTCCCTGCGTCGCGCTAAGGAACATGTCCATTGGGGATGTGACCTCCACAAGCACAAGATCAACCATCATCTTCAAATCAAGCATCTCCACCAAATCAAGATGAGGATCAGGCTCAAGACAATGAAGAAGATGATCAAGAAGATGAGCCACCTCAAGAGGAGGGCAATGATCAAGGGGGAGATGACCATGACAAAGACAAGGAAGATGATCAAGAAGAACAGGGTCAAAGACCGCCACAACCAAGAGTCCACCAAGCAATTCAAAGAGATCACCCCGTGAACTCCATCCTCAGCGATATTCATAAGGGGGTAACCACTCAATCTCGTGTCGCTCATTTTTGTGAACATTACTCTTTTGTTTCCTCTATTGAGCCATGCACGGTAGAAGATGCATTAAGAGATTCGAATTGGGTGTTGGCAATGCAAGAGGAACTCAACAACTTCATGAGGAATGAGGTATGGCATCTTGTTCCACGTCCTAACCAAAATGTTCTAGGAACCAAGTGGGTATTCCAAAAAAAGCAAGATGAGCATGGTGTGGTGACAAGGAACAAAGCCCGACTTGTAGCCAAAGGATATTCACAAGTCGAAGGTTTGGATTTCGGTGAAACCTATGCACCCGTAGCTAGGCTTGAGTCAATTCGTATATTACTTGCCTATGCTACTTACCATGGCTTCAAGCTTTATCAAATGGACGTGAATAGTGCCTTCCTCAATGAACTAATCAAGGAAATGGTCTATGTTGAGCAACCTCCCAGCTTTGAAGATAGTGAGTACCCTAATCACGTTTATAAACTCTCTAAGGCACTTTATGGGCTCAAGCAAGCCCCAAGAGCATGGTATGAATGCCTAAGAGACTTTCTTATCACTAATGGCTTCAAAGTCGGTAAAATCGATCGTACTCTCTTTACTAAAACCATTGCAAATGATTTGTTTGTATGCCAAATTTATGTTGATGATATCATATTTGGGTCTACTAACAAATCTACTTGTGAAGAGTTTAGTAGGATAATGATTCAAAAAATCGAGATGTCTATGATGGGGGAGTTGAAGTATTTCCTAGGATTTCAAGTGAAGCAACTCCGAGAGGGCACCTTCATCAGCCAAACCAAGTACATTCAAGATAAACTTACCAAGTTTGGAATGAAGGATGCCAAGCCCATAAAGACACCCATGGGAACCAATGGGCATCTCGACCTCGACACGGGAGGTAAATTCGTAGATCAAAAGGTATACCGGTCGATGATAGGATCTTTACTCTATTTATGTGCATCTCGACCGGATATTATGCTTTCCGTATGCATTTGTGCAAGGTTCCAAGCCAATCCTAAGGAAGTTCACCTTAGGGCCATGAAAAGGATCATGAGATATTTAGTTTATACACCTAAGTTTGGTCTTTGGTACCCCAAGGGATCCACTTTTGACTTAATAGGATATTCAGATGCTGATTGGGCAGGGTGTAAAATTGATAGGAAGAGCACACCAGGGACTTGTCAGTTTCTAAGAAGATCCCTGGTGTCTTGGGCTTCAAAGAAACAAAACTTAGTAGCTCTTTCTACCGCCGAAGCCGAGTACATCGTCGCAGGCCATTGTTGCGCCCAATTGCTTTGGATGAGGCAAACCCTTAGGGACTATGGCTTCAAATTGAGCAAAGTCCCTCTCCTATGTGATATTGAGAGTGCAATCCGCATGATGGATAATCCCGTTGAACACAGTCGTACTAAGCACATAGCCATTCGGTATCACTTTTTGAGAGATCACTAACAAAGGGGGGATATCGAGATTGCTTATGTTAGCACAAAAGAACAATTAGCCGATATCTTTACCAAACCTTTAGATGAGAAAACCTTTACCAAACTTTGGAATGAGCTAAACATTCTTGATTCTCGGAACTTTGATTGATACTTTGCACACATAGCTCATTTATATACCTTTGATCATATCTCTTTTATGACTACGACTAATGTGTTTTCAAGTATCATCCTATGCTAAGTCATAGATTGAAAGGGAAATGGAGTCTTCAGTGAAGACAAGGCTTCCACTCCACACTATCGGTATTATTTACCCTTTGCCGTCTCTCCGCACCACTCTCCACTTTGGTATAATCTTCACTCTTATTACTCATACCAACGGGGAGAAATGAGAAGGGCTCTCAAAAGTCTCCATTTTTGGCGATTAATGCCAAAGGGGGAGAGAATATTAGCCCAAAGCAAAAGGACCGCACCACCACCAATTTCAAAGTTTTTAAAGAAGTTTTTAATCGGTATTTAAATCTCTTTCATATTGGTAAAACCCTCTTGAACACTAAGAGGAGAATTTCATCCAGGGGGAGTTTTTGTTTTAGTTAAAGGAAAAGCATTTGAAACAAGGGGAGAAAATTTCAAATCTTGAAAATGCTTCTCAAAATATTATTCATATACCTTTGACTATTTGCAAAAGACTTTGAAAAAGAATTTCCAAAAAGATTTGCAAAAAACAAAACAATTGGTGCAAATGTGGTCCAAAATATTAAAAGAAAGAAAGCAATCCATGCATATCTAGTGAAAGAATAAATTGATTTAATTCCAAGCAACCTTTGCACTTGCCTTATGCAAACTAGTTCAATTCTGCACTCATATATTTGCTTTGGTTTGTGTTGTGATCAATCACCAAAAAGGGGGAGTTTGAAAGGGAAATAGGGTCAAACCTTTTCCTAAATGATTTTGGTGGTTGAAATACCCAACACAAATAATTGGACTAACTAGTTTGCTCTAGATTATATGTTCTACAGGTGCTAAAGGTCCAACACAAACCAATAAAAAGATCAAAGTTAGGGTTCAAAAGAAAGGAGCAAAAGAAACCAAAGAGAACCCTGGTCTGGCGCACCGGGGGCGACCGTCTCAAACTCTTCACCTTCGGGTTTCTGGAAAGCCGCTCCACTATAATTCACTAGGTTGTTCGGTGGGCCACCGGACTGTCCAGTGTGCCAGCGGAGCAACGGCTAAGAAGTGCAACAGTTGACTCCAATGGTCGCCTGCAAACGTGAACAGTGCGCGGACAGTTCACGCAGAGTCAGAGCAGCGTCAGAAGGCGCACCGGACAATGAACAATGACTGTCCGGTGCCCCAAGTTGTCAGAGCTCCAACACTCGAAACCGTTAGAAAACCCTAACGGTTGGGTGACGTGGCTGGCGCACCGGACTATCCGGTGCGCCCATCGACAGACAGCCTCCCCAATGGTTGGTTTGGTGGTTGGGGCTATAAATACCCCCCAACCACCACCACTCCAAGCATCCAAGTTTTTCAGACATCTCATTCAATACAAGAGCTTGTGCAATCAATACAAGACACAATTCAATATAATCAAAGCCTCTCCAAGTCCCAAATCCACTCCAAACAAATAGTGACTAGAGAGAGAGTTTTGCTCGTGTTCTTTGAGCTCTTGTTCTTGGATCGCTTTCTTCTTCCCCATTCTTGTTCTTCAAACACTTGTAATCAAAGCAAGATACACCAAGTTGTGGTGGTCCTTGTGAGGGGTCTAAGTGACCCGTTTGATTAAGGAGAAATCTCACTCGGTCTAAGTGACCGTTTGAGAGAGGGAAAGAGTTGAAAGAGACCCGGTCTTTGTGACCACCTCAACTGGGACAAGGTTTGCAAGAACCGAACCTCGGTAAAACAAATCACCGTGTCACTCGCTTTATTTCTTGGTTGATTTGTTTTCGCCCTCTCTTTTGGACTCGAATTTATTTCTAACGCTAACCCTGGCTTGTAGTTGTGCTTAAAGTTTGCAAATTTCAGTTTCCGCCTATTCACCCCCCTCTAAGCGACTTTCAGGAGTACAATGGGTTGCAGAATGAGATGCAAGTTAGGTCTAGCCATGAAGGAGACTTTCTTGTTACAACCCAGAACACCTTGTTCGCCTTTGCGTGACCACCTACAACGATGAGATGCTCTAGCTCCTAGTAGTGGTCCATGCCCTCTTCCAAAGCAATAAGGTGTATGAACGACTGCAGCTACAATGTCAGACAACAACATAAGTGGCCTTGCAACCCCAATGGGAAGGCTATTGTTTGGGCCCCTTGAACATATTGGAGGACATGTACGTAGTCGGGGCATCAATCGGGAGCAAATAGTTGTTGTATTTATGTGCCCCATTAGGGGTAGCAGGCGTCCCCTAAAGTGGGCATGCCTTGTTGGTGGCAAGCCATGCCTAGCTAGGAGTCATCCCAAAATGGAAAGGATCTAGATGAGGTCGGCTCGAGAACTCACAAAGAGGTCGCTAGAGCATGAAGACTCCCGTCGCAAACACTAGCGGCAAGGCCTAGAGGCTCTTTTCTTGGGCACCTGGCGTCGATCCTGGATTGTAGCCTTCTTTATATCTTCCCTCTTTTCTTTTTATATATTCTTATATCACCTTTTAGTTCCACAACTTTGTCCCCCAGGTAGGATGCCTAGGCTTGGGTGCCAACCCTGGCCCTATAATAAGACAGGCCAATGCTTCCTTTGTTGGTGGTAGTGGTGGAGCATCATTGTAGAGTGAGCCAACACGTAGTATCCTCTAAGCATTGTGAGGCTAAATCCTCCTAGGGTAGGATCGACCCATAGTAAGCAACAAGCAGTATGTAGCATCCCAAAAATTCAAATGTTGAAATTTTCTTAAACTTGCTCTAAATTCAAAATGAGTTTCAAATTTCATTTAAAAATGTTTGTTCGCGAGTTGATATCAGCAAATAAAATATAGTGGTCTATATTCTCTCAAAAATCCTCCTCAAATATCCTACAAATATTTCCCCAGTGATCCCCCTCAAATTCTTTCCAGAAATACTGCCCAGATATTTCCCCAGTGATCCCTTCAAGTTCTTTCTAGAAATACTGTCCAAATATTCCACCGATATATCTCTAGATATTTTCCTCTTGAGAAATACCTTCAGAATCATTTTTCAAGTCCCCACAAATATTTTCTTCATAACTTTCCTCATGCTCACACGTATATGTATGCCTCCGGTGTCATATGTTGAGCTCTACAAGCTAATTACACTCATATAAGACAAATACAAGCTAATCTCCCACTAATCCTCTCATCCTCCCACTAATCCTCTCATCCCTCCCCCTAATCCTCCCACCATGGCTATAAATAGAGGGGCAAGGGCCTCCTCTCATCCCACCCCAAGCCATTTCATGGCAACTCTCTCCACTCCCCCCACACACCCACTCCACCTCCCACACAAGCACACACTAGCACAAGGATCGTTCGGTCGTTCTTCGATCGTTCGTCCCCCTGTTCTTAGTTTGTTCATTCGTTCGTCCGATCGTTCGATCGTTCATCCGATCGTTCATGGTTCGTTCGTCCGTTCGTCCGATCGTTCGATCATTCGTCCGTTCGTTCGTCCAAATAATCTTTTTCTTGCTGTTATGCTGCCGAAATTCCGATCGTTCGTTCATTCGATCATTCGATCGTTCATAGTTCCTATTCATCATTCATTGTTCGTTTATAGTCCCTATTCATCGTTCTTCTAGATAATCTTTGTCCTGCCGTTATGCTGCCGAAATTCCGATCGTTCGTTTGTTCGATCATTCGATCGTTCATCATTCGTTCATAGTTCCTATTCATTGTTCATGGTTCGTTCATAGTTCCTATTCATCGTTCATCGTTCGTTCATAGTCCTTATTCATCGTTCTTCCAGATAATCTTTGTCCTGTCGTTATGCTGCCGAAATTCCGATCGTTCGATCATTCGATCGTTCGTCCGTTCCTTCATAGTTCCTATTCATCGTTCGTTCATTGTCACTATTCATCGTTCGGGCATACGACTATTCACCACCACTATTCATCGTTACTATTCACCGCTACTATTCATCACCGCTGCTATTCATCGACACTATTCACTATCGTTACTATTCACCGACACTATTCATCATCACTACTATTCATCGACACTATTTACTGGCACTATTCATCATCTTTACTATTCATCGATGATATCTATAATACCTTTTTCGTCGTCACTATTCACCGTTACTATTCATCGTTACTGTTCATCGATCATCCGATCACCCCAAATTTCAACTACTCATCCATCATGCTGTCCAGTCCACCTAAGACCAGCCAGACCCATATTCTAGTCATATGAACTCCGGTGACTGTGATTTTCCTTCCAGTAGGGAACTTCCCATCTAGTCACCCATCCTAGGTTTCTCCAGGTTGAGCACGCTTAACTTTGAGATTCCTTCGAACCAGACTTCCAAACTCAGATTCCAATAATTCTCGTTTCTAAATTCTTATCAAACTATTCCCTATCCAACCATGTCATCCCTTAAGCATGGTTCATATTCCAGAAAACTCCTAAAATACTCTTATCCCATATTCTGCCTATAATCTCCCTGTTCAGACTAAGTCAGTCGATTCATTCGTCACTATTCTCACCAACAGTGAACTTCACTATGCTACACCACATACACCCAGCTATAAATACACCCAGCTACCCTCTCCCTCTCCACACACACTCAACACCCTCAGCCAAGGAAAACACCCTACCCACTCAGTTACTCCGCTCTGCCGGCTACACGCATAGTGTCGCTTCGCCTCCAGTCCACCCTCCTGGTAAGCACCTCCGCTCCACCACTAGTAATATCTCAACACCACATGCCACAGATTCTACTCAAGACTCTACCCATCCATACATCGCTATTCTGACCACTATACTAAATGTTTGTTGATATACTTGCTAGTTTGTATGTTTGCTTATTCATGTTGCATAGTTATCAGAGTGTTCGTGTCGTCTTGTGGAGACCAGATCTGCAAGTCTACGCCAGGCAGTGGAGCTAGAAGCCAGTTCCGCGAGCTCCCCTTCCCCTTCGCCGGATAAGCACGACAAGCTCACTGGATCCCTTTGATGCATAAATTACATATGATTTTTCAACCACAACCCTCAGCCTATTATTTTATGCATGATATGATTTTGAGACAAGTTATTATGGCCACCTAGCCGCTTGCCACAATCAATCCTTGATATATTTGTTACAAATGATTTGAGAAAAGGTGTGAGTTTTCAAAAGAAAATGCTTTTCAAAATGTGTATGATGAAGGATTTTCACCCTTATCACCTTGTGAGTGGGATGATCAGGGACTCTCTGGTTTAGGGGAGGGCCTAAGGTGATGGCTCAACTGGTTTAGGTGTGAGCAGAAGGATTGTCCCCTCATATAAGGACCGGTTTGTCATCCTTCACTACCTGTACTCATGATAAGTACAACCACTCGAGACTGTATAGGCAGTCACTCAATCTGAAATCGTACGGTCCAAACCCCAGGGTTATGAAGGCTGGGGAGCACTGGGAGGATAAGGAGGGGGAATGTTTTGTCCGGTTTGGACATGGTGGTCGCCTGACTCCTTCCGGTATAACCGCTAAGGTAAGGATGTGTGAGGAAAGAAAGAGATTCGGTTTCGGGTCTCACTAGCTATGAGATCGCAGAGCCGGACTAGTGGGTAAAGTGTACACCTCTGCGCAGAGTTTGAAAACCTATTCGAATAATTCGTGTCCACAGGAATGGACGAGTCTGGTGTGGTATGGCAATTAGTGTTTTGTTTTCAAAAAAGGCGTGCGTTTGAGAAAAGTGGTTTTTAAAAGGTCCGGCAGTTGAGCCGTGAGCTATGGTGGACGGGAAGTCCAGCAGCTGCTTTTGAAAATGAAAACCAGTGGGAAACTGCTGAGATACCTAGATGGTTTAGTCCAGGGGATTTTGTTCTATATTGAAAAAAAACTTCCTGCTCTTTGGGAGAGGATGCGCTTTGAAAAATACAAAATGTTTTACAAAACAACCCTGCATAAAATATTGCTGTTTCTGCAAATTATCCTGAGCTCCACATATTCCATGCATTATATCTGATTTCCCCATTCCGTGGGTGAAGGTGCGCTGCTGAGTACGTTTGTACTCACCCTTGATTATTTGTTGTTTTTCAGAAAAAGGAGATCGGGTAAGAGTTACGACTGTTCCCAACCTTGCCTGTGGTTGTTGGACCGCTGATTTGCTTTGCTGCGTATATCGGGTTGCTTCAGCCCCACTCTAATGATATGTCCCGAGTTGTGGACCAACTCTTAAAGTTGATCGCCACCTTTATAGGTTTGTCTTGTTTAAGCAGATCTATAATCATTTGATGTATAAATGTGTTTACTAGCCTCCTGGGACTAGTAATTGTATCACATTTGAGTCCTAGAGGATCGGGACGCTTCACAGTAGAACGCACTTTGATAGAATCTTCTGGTGCACAAAAGTTTAGGGGCGAGGGCCTGTCCCTAAAGGCCTCATTGATTATGGATGAGGGGCAGAGTGTGCAAGTGTAGAGCCTTATGCCCCGAGCACACAATCATCGGGGGTGGCACACAACGAGGTGGGGTTAGGCTAAAAAACTATAGGTCCAAGCTCTCTAAAAACATGGAGGGACATGGTCTAGACCCATCGGATGACCGACCCCAACTCCACCCACCAAAACCTCCTTGACAGGGAAGAGTCTGCTCCACCCGTCGATCTAGTCACTTCTTTGATCGAGGGGGGAAAACACATTCCTTCAACATGAACTACACTAGGCGCAGGGGAGGAAATGACCCTAGGAGCCAAGATTTCATTGGTGGGTCCCTATATCACCTCATCATAAAAAACCCAACCTGACCTGGCAAATGCAACGGGCAGGTATGAGTCATAGTTTTTGACCCGCAATGATTCATGGGTCAAGCACAGGCCATGATTTTTGACATAAAATCTGACCCAACCCAAAAAAACTGACCCCAATGCCAAAAAACCTAACCCAACCCAAAAACCCCCGACATGACGCGTCCAACACAAAGGCATGGGCCAACTCGACCCGATATCAAACTAGGCACGGGTCGGGCATAGGTCATGCCAAACAACCCACGACCTGACGTGTCCTGACGTTTGAACAGGCCTAATCACGAAGATCCTATAGTGCAGGATGGTTATACCTCAATAGGACTCCATGTGGGGCGTTGTTGCCACACCTATCTTGGGACAACGCCACCCAAGGTGGTCAAGTGTTCATGCCTTCGGGAAGATCCTTGAGGCCTCCTATACCCTTGGAAGACTCGCTAGCCTAGGAACATTTAGTAGTGGAAGAGTTTCGGACGTTGGTGATCACTGTATGTTGAAGGATTAAGGAGGAACAAGACCTCCTTGCCTAGACACGGACCCAACTAGAGGAGCCCATCAAGGAGGCCTAGGCGATAGCTATGCTTGATACCCTTTTTTGGAAGGGTATGGAGGATCTACTATCCTCAAGGCTGAAAAGGAGCTTTAGGCACTAAAGCAGTCCAAAGTAGACCACAAACACAATTGGGAGGATGCAAAGGCCAAGGAAAGTGAAAATTTTGAGTTGTGCCAAGAGTTGGAGGCAAACTTCGCTGCCATATGGGTCTGGGACCAGGTTCTCATTTTAGAAGAGCACGACCTAGCCAAGAGGCTCACTTCACACTACATGGTGGAGAAAGTCTTTAAGGACAATGCAGTGGTGAGGGAGCAGGCCCTGGCCTCCTTTCTAGGTATCATAAGATCCACATCATCCGAGAAAAATTCAAAGATGAGAAGTTGGGCCTAGAGAGGAGGGAGCGGGCCTGCTAGCAACTTGAAGAGAAGCTAAAAGCAATGGTAGTGAAGTTGTTGATCTCATATGACATCCGTTACTATCAGCTTCTTTCACCTTTTCCCGCAAAGCTTTGCTCTTGTTGGGATCATTTTGCAATGACATACAACGTGCAATTTGTGCCTTTTACCAGGTAATGGACCGAGCAAATGAACAAGAACTCTAGTTAAACTACCTTTGTACGATTCAATGTTTACACTGCCACTCCTTTCTTTGCCAACATTTTTTCCACTCGAACACCAATAATATTAACTTCATCTAGAAGTGGATGTCTCATACCAGTAGCTACAGCCCCATCTTTGTCATCGCTGTCTGCGTCTGCACCACCATCTTGGATATCTACAAGCACCTCATGGACGACTTGCACATCATCATCATCTTCTTTTTCATCCGCACGCTTTCTTTTGCTTGAATGATCGAAAACCATGTCTACGTTGAGGCTTCAGGTTTGGGTTGGGTTGTGCATCGGTGGATTGAGCGTACTATTTAAATGGTGTGGGACTATGGGTTGGGTTGTGCGTCGTCCCTTGTCCCCACGATGGTAGCTAGCCGCGGAGCCGCCTTAGCTTCCTAATCCCTTCCTCTTCTCCTCTCGTGGCCCTGCCGCTCCCTATACTCACGCTGCAGCACCGATTTTCCCACTGCAACACGGCCGGCAGCCCAATTGATTCATCTTCCCCTCTCGTGGCCCTGCGCCCCCGCCGCTATTCCCCTTCCTCTTCCTGACGTGTTTCTGGTTTCCCCCACCACGCCCTCCATGGAAGACTGGAAGAGCCTTGACGCCTTGGCCGCTTGACGTCGAAGGTGGCTCTACGCCTTTGCATTGCCTCCACAGAAGGAAGACACAGTGAGGCGGACGGACGACATAGCGTCACAACGCGGCGGCGCGGCTTCCTCCAGGTATGTGTCCAGCGTGGCGGCGCGGCTTCCTCCATCGTTTCTAGCTACGATAGACGTCGTTCCGCGAACGTTTCTTGGCTTGTTCCCGTGCGTTCATGTTCCTCGTTTCAGGATGAAATTCCTAGAACGCGGAACATGACATCATTCCTCGTTCACTGTCACTAAGCTCCTAACCCTAATTAGGGTTAAGGTTTCCAACATCTAGAACCCAGAGCTCTCACTACAACCCCTACATGAAGACATGGTACCAGAGCTTCGCCGGTCCATCGAGGATGAAATCTAGGAAATGGCAAAGTTGATGGCTTGCCGCTAGATCTTGGGAAAGCCAAGCTCGCCCACGAGGGGTGGGACTCAGATGATGATTTAGTCGGTGTTTCTTCTATGGGTGATATGGGGTCGATCCTTCCAATCTTGACGACCAGTAGCTTCCTCGATATGGCCTGCTCCCTCTTATGTAATTCTTTTTTTAATGTTTCTTATGAAATAGAAAATAAATGATGTCTTCATGTTCTTTTTAAATAAGTTTTATGGTATAGCTACATATTTGTTAGATCTTTCATTTTCATTGGGTCGAGGAATTCCAGCTACTAATCATAGCTACGTTTATCTCAAGGAAGATTCAATCAAGGAGATGGTAACACCCTGCAGCAATGTTGTTCTTCATGTTCATGTTTCTATGTCTTGAAGGCAGCCTGTTAATAAGATGTCACAAAAGGAAGGAATCACAACATCACATTTCTGGTGCAATAATATTTATAGTTCATTTTTTCTTTCTCCCCAGTATGTTTGTTGCGCTCAGAGCATCTCCAAGAGACTACTAAAAGGCCCTAAAAATGTTTTTTAGGGAAACTCCATTTTCTCCGCCTCCAACAGAACCTGCATCCTTCCCCGTTTTTTTCGCAGTGACGCTTCTCCGGCGATTCATCCTGTATATTTTCATGAGGCAAAGTCTCCCCCAATCTTCTCAAGCCAGCACATCCCACCTGTTTGCCGCATTCTTTTCGACCTTGAGAGCCATGGCAGGAGAAGCAAGCTCGAAGTCGCCACGATGAATGTGTCGCGGTTCATGGACAAGCAGATCCATGGCCGTGTCGCCTCCGTCTCTGCAGATGGGAGGTGCTGCAGACCATGCCCCCGACGGTGTAGTGAAATTGTGGTTCCAAGGTAGAGGAGCACCCCGACGTCTGTTGCTTTTGTCCTACTGGAGTAGAAGCATACCCTCTTGCTCAGGGGCGGAGGGCCCGTTATGGCCAAGTATGGCCCGCGACATACCTAACTCGGCCCAGTAAAAGAGTGAAACCTAGGTATTCAGCCTAGACCGCGCCATACCTCCGTCTCCGTAGCCACAGCACACCGCACGCACAATATAGCCATCGCAGCACAAGACGGCCGCTCGCAGCTCGCCCGCTCCTCGCCCGGCCGACCGGCCACCTATTCGTTAGTCCACGGCCGCCTACCCGCATCCGTCTCTGGCTTGCTCCTTCCTGTCGTCCTACTCGTCCATCCGCGGCCGTTTGCTGCTTGCCGCCCTGCCTGCCTCCGTCTCTGGCTACTGGCTTGCTGCTTCCTGCTCGTCCGTCCGTCCGTCCACCCGTGGCCGTTTGTTGCTTGCTTTGCTTTGCTCCGTCCGCCTGCTTCGGACGTGCTGTTGCTTGCAAATTGCAAATTCGACTACTTGCAAAGCCTGCTGCCCTGCAATTGCAAATTGCAATGGATTTAAGCTCGGCAAGGTCGACAAAAAGAAAGGCTCCAGGAAGAGGTAGTTATGTTATGTGTAACAATATTGTCTATACATTTTAGTTATTCGTATTTCGTAGTGGGAGTAGGACTAATTCAGTTTAACATGCATATTTGAAGAGCTATTTTAGTCGTGCTAGCAACATACATGCTAGTACTCGTGGAAGTGGAGTTGGTCACGACACATTAGAGGAGGGGTTGGTGCAAACTCATTTGAGGAATACTCAATCAATGGAGAATGTTGTATCCATGCCAGTTGAAAATGTTGAAGGTCAAAGAGAGGAAGATATAAATGATCAAGGTATAATAACTGAGTTCAGCCTGGATCATATTATCTCCGATCCGGGTCTTCGCATTGCAATTGATCAGTTTGGTCCTAATATTAGAGATGAAGTTAGGAGGGCTTTTATGGAAAAAGGTCCAACTCAACCTAGTGGATATAAATTTCCTAAAGCACTAGATAAAAGGAGCTTTCAAAAAGATTGGTTTAAGCAATATAGTTGGTTGGAATACAGTTTGGTAAAGGATAGGGCTTATTGCTTTTATTGTTATCTTTTTAGAAAGGGTGTAGATTATGACAAATTTGGTTATGAGGTATTTACAAAAATTGGCTTTAAGCAATGGAAGAATGCCTACTTGATACTTTGAAAACATGTTGGTGGTCCTAATAGTGCTCATAATAGAGCACACACGACATTTGAGGATTTTTATAATCAAAGGGCAAGTGTAAAACATAAGGTTACAACTCATACAAAAGAGTCGTTGTTGAAGTATGAAACTCGTTTGGATACATCTTTGGGTATTATAAGCTATATTGCATTGCAAGGTGAACTGTTTCGTGGACACGATGAATCTAAAACTTCGTTGAACAAAAGGAATTTTCTAGAATTTCTTGATTGGTACAAACTAAGAAATTAGGAAGTGAGGCGGGCATTTGGTGATAACTGTCCTAAAAATGCAAAAATGACTTCTCCCCAAATTCAAAAAGAAATGTTGTGCTCAAGCGGTTACCAAAGTAATAAAGAAAGAGATGAGTCATTATCTATTCTCTATTCTTGTTGATGAATCTCGTGATATATCGGTCAAGGAGCAAATGGACGTAGTAGTCAGGTAAATGTCTATGCATCATACATATTGTTTCATTGCTCATTCATATATATATATATATAGTTTCTAAATAAATTGTAGCATTGCTTATATAGGTATGTGAACCAAAAAGGGCAAGTAATTGAAAGATTTTTGGGTATCAAGCATGTTAAGGAAACAACAGCAGAAGCATTAAAGAGAGCAGTGGTAGAGGTTCTTCGTGCTCATGGTTTAACTATTGCTAAACTTCGGGGCCAAGGGTATGATGCAGCTTCAAATATGAGAGGTGAATTCAATGGTGTCCAAAAGCTAATTCGTGATGAGAACCCCTATGCCTACTATATCCATTGCTTTGCTCACCAGTTACAACTAGTGGTTGTTTCAGTCTCAAGATGTTATTCTTCTATGGAAGATTTTTTTTGAGTATGTCAACATGATTGTGAACAGCACTAGTGCATCTTGTAAGAGGAAGGATTTGTTGTTGGAAAATCATCGTAAAATTCTTTTGGATAAGTTGGAGAGTGGAGAAATTTCATCAGGAAGAGGACAACATCAAGAAACATCATTGGCTAGGCCTAGAGATACAAGATGGGGTTCTCACTATAAGACTTTGCTTCGTATTGAAACATTGTGGGACCCAATAATAGAAGTTCTATCAGTCATACATGATGTTCAACGTAATCCATCAAGGGCAGGAGGTTTGGTGCATATAATGGAGTCCTTTAGCTTTGTTTTTATCATGAAGATGATGTTGCAGATCCTTCGCATAACAAATGAATTATCTTTTCTATTGCAAAAGAAGGATCAAAATATTGTTGAAGCCATGTCTTTGGTTGTTGATGTGAAAACACGTTTGTCAAATTTAAGAAGTGAAGGTTATGAGCCATTACTTGAAGAAGCCAAAGCATTTTGCCAGAAAAATGATATCCTAATCCCAAATATGGAAGATAGTGTACCAAGATTTGGTAGATCAAGAAAGGGAGGGAAAAACAATATCACTCAAGATCATTACTTCCGTGTTGATATCTTCTATGCAACTATAGACTATATTACAACATAATTTGATCATCGCTTCAATGAGGTATCCACAGAATTGCTTACTTGCTTTGCTTGCCTTGATCCAAGAGAGTCATTTTCTAAGTTTGATGTGAATAAGCTTGCTCACCTCATAGAGATATATTTGGATGATTTTTCTCTTGATGATCGAAAAGCAATAAAAGATCAATTAGCAACCTTCATTATCCATGTAAGAAGACTTGAGGAGTTTAGAGTTTGTCATGACCTTGCAAGCCTAGCAATAAAAATGGTTGAACTTAAGAGGCATATAGTGTTTCCATTGGTTTATCGCCTAATTGAGTTGGCAATGCTATTACCGGTAGCGACCACATCAGTTGAAAGAACTTTTTCGTCCATGAATATTATTAAAACCGAGTTGCAAAACAAGATGTCTGATGGTTGGCTTAATGATTTAATGGTAGTGTATATTGAGAGGGAGATATTCAAAGGAATGGATCTTGAATCTATTAAAAGGCATTTCAAAAGAAGAAGGATAGGAATATGCAACTGCCAAAGTCTCCTAGACATAACTAAAATAATTGCTGATTTGGTATATAATCTACAAGGGATTCTTCATCTAAGGTACTTTTTAATGATGTTTTTATATTAAAGTTTTGTTTTACTGCAAGATACGTCTTTGTCATTGCCATACCTTATTTTTGGATCGTGCTCCGCCACTACTCTTGCTGGGGTAGAAGCAACATCACTTCTATAATGATTAATTAAGTAGTAGTACTTCAGTGCAAATCGCTTGGCCTCTTGGCTCCTGACGCCGGAAAATAAATCAAGGCACATGGAACTAAGTTGGAAGGACAATAGAAAAATAAACCGGGCTCATTTAGCTGTGATGGCCTACGTAGGATGTTTCAAAAATATTAGGGTGTTTTTGTTTAGCAGTCTGCTACGAGATTAAGACTTTTTACGAATCTTTTTTTCAGCAATCTTGTCGGTGTTTTGGATCCGACCGCACACCCAGGGTTGCCCCTCGTGGTGTTTTTAGGAGTAGGACGGTGTCGTCGACTGTAGCAAAATGGTTCGTGCCGAAGGCACGAGAAACAGTGGACAATGTTTACAGGTTCGGGCCGCTCGGAAAGGCGTAATACCCTACGTCCTGGTGAGTATGCTTGGAGGATGAGGTTACAAGGTGGCTTTCTGAATTGAGAACGCAGAAAGCTTAGGTGGGTGGCTAAGTAATAGGTCGGTCTGTTTTGAAGGGGTGCCCCCTAGGCCTTATATACTCAGCCGTGGGGCGATACATGTGGAAATGATAACAACGTGCACCTTAAAGATAGTGAACTGTTTGGGTTTATCTTCCTATGATTCTGCCGACCTAACTTCGCTCGGTTCCGCTGCATGGGGCTCCGGCGCGGGTAAGTCGGATCTTCTGTTGCAGTCTCTTGCTCAACACTGTGTGATCGTTCGGGCTTGCACCGATCCCGCCTTGCGTCGATCTGTTTTGCTGATTGTCCTTCCCTAGGCCCACGAAGGAACGACCTTACGATTTATTGGGCCCTTGGGCCTTTCGTGAGGTCTTTTACCTTTCTAGTGGACCCAGGGGATATCTGTCCCCCACAAGCCCCCGATCTTTGGGTTGATTTCGAGATAATCGGCCCAAAGATCCTAGGTCCAACTTGCAGGCTTTGTTTACGACAAGGAATGCTTTCTCGGGCAGTCTGGTGAAAATAGTTTCTTACTGTCTTCTTCTACTCTGATTCGCTCGGAATCTGTAGTTTTGCCTCACACTTGTGCCTTAGAAGTTGGCATTTGACTTTGTAGGTCCTTGAATCTCATTGGGTGCACCGGAGGTGCACCCAATGGGTGTAGCCCCCGAACTTTGAGTGGATTTTTGAAAACAATCCTTTCAAAGGTCTTTACTTCATGTCCTTCTGCTAAAAGTCATATTTCCTCTTTTTTCGAATGCCTTAGAAGTTGGCATTGTGTCATCCATATCGTGCTCTAGAGGTCAGCATTATGTCATCAATATTATGCATCCGAGGTCAGCATGTATTTTGTCTTTTACAGCTGAGATCGTGATCTGCCCATATCTTGCTAAGTGGTGCAATTTATTTGCTCTGCGACTGATTGGACATTTGATGGACGTTCCCTGGCTAGTCTTCACGTCGCTTCCATCGGTCAGATTTTGCACTTCACCGGCTATATTTGGCTTTCCTTTGATCCTTACTGATATCTCATTTTTGTCTTGAGGTATTCATTGCATGCCCTGCACGGATGCGACGGTTTTGCAAAATATACTGACAATTCCTGGGCGTCCCCCCCCCAATGGGTGTGGGTAAGGGATGGCTTGGTACGCTGAGTGTTTTAGCCGGCTACTTCTGAGTAGTAATGTGATGTGACGGTGGGTGTAATCATATCTTCTGCGCAGTGGACTGGAGTCCCAATGGGTGTTGCAATGCGTGAAACGGCGTCAGCTGCATGCCTTCAGACGAGTTGGGGTGTGTATTGAATGCCTCGCGACTGTTCGGAGACCGCGGTTGGAGTTGAGCGGTTGCCCTCTTCCTCTATAAATAGTGCCTTTGCCTCTCTGGTTTTTTCGCACCTCTTGCTGTTCTCTACTGCCTGCTTCCTTCTTCTCCTTGCATTTCCACCATGGGCAAGAAACGCAAGCGCGAGCCAACTCCCCCATCTGAGGACTTCGGTGACTCGGAATACTCAGAGGAGGAGTTCTCCTCTAAGTCCGAGGGGTCGCCGGCTCCCATCCCCCTGCGTGAGTCGTCTGATGATTCAGACGACTCTCAGGGGCTCTCGGTGGAGGTCTGGACTTACATCCGGGCCGTCGAGCGCTCCGGACTCGCGGGCTCGGATGAGTCAGAGGGCTCCTCGGACGAGGAGGGCTCGTCCGAGGAGGACGGTGGCGGCGGCGAGGGCGACGATGACGACGACGACGACGATGGAGGCGGCGGTGGCGACGACGGCGGTGACGGCGACGACGGCGGCAGCAGGGGCAGCAACAGCAGCGGCAGGGGCGGTAGCGGCGGAGGCGGTGGCGGCAGCAACAGGGCCAGTGGCTAGATGCCACTAGTTCTTAGATATTAGTATAGATTAGAAGTAACATAGTAGAATAATGTAGTAGTAGTAGTAGTTGTAGGAGTTGCAGTAGTAGTAGGGAAGTATCAACTCATAATGAGTTGATTTGTAAGTATGACATCTTCCCCTTAATGAAGAAACGATGTTGGTTTCCCTTGTGATGACCTTTCGTTGATGTTCCTAACTCGGAGTCCTTGAATCATCACTCTTCCCGCACTTCTTGTGAGGTCGATTCCCTGGGAATTGTGAGTGGATAACTCGGGCATCACATCGATTCTTTTAGAGGTATATGCCGAGTGACTTTGAGGGCGACGTCTGCGCTTTAGAGATAGCGCCGAGCGACTTGGAGACGTTGTCAGCGTTTTTAGAGGTGACACCGAGCGGTTTGAGGGTATTGCCAGCGTCTCAGAAGTAACGCCGAGTGACTTGAGGACGTCGTCAGCGTCTTAGAGGTAACGCCGAGTGACTTGAGGGCAATGCCGGCGCTTTAGAGGTAACGCCGAGTGACCTGATTACGTCGTCAGCGTTTTAGAGGTAACGCCGAGTGACCTGAGTGCGACGTCAGCGTTTTAGAGGTAACGCCGAGTGACTTGAGGGCAATGTCGGCGCTTTAGAGGTAACGCCGAGTAACTTGAGAACACCGTCAGCGTTTTAGAGGTAACGCTGAGTGACCTGATTACGTCGTCAGCGTTTTAGAGGTAACGCCGAGTGACCTGAGTGCGACGTCAGCGTTTTTAGAGGTAACGCCGAGTGACTTGAGGGCAATGCCGGCGCTTTAGAGGTAACACCGAGTAACTTGAGAACGCCGTCAGTGTTTTAGAGGTATCGCCGAGTGACCTGATTACGTCATCAGCGTTTTAGAGGTAACGCCGAGTGACCTGAGTGCGACGTCAGCGTTTTAGAGGTAACGCCGAGTGACTTGAGGGCAATGTCGGCGCTTTAGAGGTAACGCCGAGTGACAATGCGGCGCACTGGTGTTATGAAGACAACTGTCGGGCGCTGACCGGGCGCTTTTTTGAAGCGGTATCTAGCTTGGGAATATTCCATAAGTATTCCCAATTCAGAACAGACCGTCTTAAGTCATCCCTATATGAGTGAACCGACTTGAGATGATTCTTAGAGGCAAAGTGTCAAATATTGGTGCCCCAGTGGCATATTCAGCCTGGAGTTTGCCTCCTCCTAAAGCTTTCACTCTCTTTGTGTCGAATCCACCTGTCACTGATGGCAGTTTGGGTCTTAGAGTGCGGCCCTCTGCTGAAGAAGTCGGCGCTTTGGTCGCTTCACTCGGGGAGATTCCTGATGATGAACGGCAGGTTTGCTTTGAGGTGCCTCTGAACCCCAGTGACGCAGAGATAAGCGCCATGCTTGATTTACTAGCTGAGGACTCTTCTGATGCTGCTCCTGCTGGGGTATCGATGGGGGCACTCCTTCCAGGGGCTGGTACAAACTCGGATACTCAGAGACCTGGCAGTACTCGCCCAAGGCGCCCTCGCCGAGCCAATCAACCTGATCTTTCCACCGATGAACCGAAAAAGAAGAAGAAACGCTTCCGGCGAGTACCCAGTTTGGATCAGGCGTTGGTGCTTTGGTTTCTGCTGCTGAAGAAGTGCCTATAGCTGAATTTACTGCTGCTGACCCCAATGAGTGTGCCCGATCTGCTGTTGATCCTAATGTGGGTGCTGCTTGTATTGCTAATGTGGATGACGAGGAGGAAGAGGATGAAGTTCCTTTAACTCGGAAAAACAATCGGCGGCTCACTGCTAGCGGTGAGAGTAGTGGAGTCCCTTCTCCTGCTTTGTCTGCTCTCATTGGTCTGCAGGAGTTGTCTCTGGCCAATTTTGATCAGACTCTTGAAGACATGGTTCCAGAGGAGTTGTTATCGGAGCCAGCAGACGATGGAATGATGGAAGTGTGCGCTGATGGGCTTGATGCTGGGCTGAGGTCGTCCCGCGCCTCGTCGACCTTAGAACGCGATCTCGAGGGTCGGGAGACTGGCCTGGATCATTCTGGTCCCATGGAAACAAATGAGGACCCATCAGCCTTGGGGGTGACTATTGCAGAGGACTTGGACCCCAAGGATGGTGTGGACACGTGCCCAGCCCCCAAGGGTGTTGTCGGGGACGACTTGGCTCGGGTGGGAGGTGCAAGCCACTGCCCAGCCCCCGAGGGTGTTGCCGGAGATGATCCGGCTCAAGTGGGTAGTGCCAACCACGATCCAGCCCCCGAGGGTGTTGCCGGAGATGATCCGGCTCAAGTGGGCAGTGCCAACCATGACCCAGCCCCCGAGGGTGTCCAAGTGGGGTCTCCCTCCTGTACTTCCATGGACGTTCATGCGGGATCGCCTCCGCTCTCTGGCTGCATGGTGGTAGTCCAAGGTTTGGACCAGGGGATCGCTTTAGAGGGTAGCGTCCCTGCTGATCGAGTTGTAGGTTCTGTTGATGGTACTGATCTGATTCCGACTGGTTCGTTGCAAGCTGCTTCGGGTGGCGCCTGTGCGTCCGGTCATCAATTGATTGCTCATGATTTGGGAATCCCTTCATTCTTTTCTAACTTCCAGGTACTATGGTATACTTCAGCTTGATTTTTACATGTCATGAACTGCTGTCATTTCACTCATCTGCTCTTCTTATCAGGCTATGGTGGACGAGATGGCTAGCCAGCTGAGGTTACGGGGTGCTCCTGTCCCGGAAGTGGCTTCGTCTCTCGCAAATTGGAACCCAGTGTTGCTTCAACGCCGTGTTTCTGATTTAGAGGCAACTAACGCTGGTTAGTGCTTTTTGCTTCTCTTTGTCTTTACTATTAAATCGCTTCACATTTTGACCCCCTTTTTGTTTGGTTGTTTCCTGCTAGTTATGACTCGGCAAGTTTCTAATCTTGAAGAGAAACGTTCTCAAGATCAGGCTGAGTTAGTCCAGCGGTGCTCTGACCTTGAAAGGAAGTATTCCCAAAGTCAGATTGAACTATCTCAGGTCTCTGCTGCCTTAGATGACAGTCAATGCACTGAGCTCCTCCCTTCATACTCAGCTTAATTCTAAAAAGGTGACTTATGAAACTGTGCTTTCCCTTGTTGTCCACACCATCCTTGGGGTCCAAGTCATCTGCAATAGTCACCCCCAAGGCTGATGGATCCAGCCGCGACCAAACGAGTTAGCTCGGCACGGATGGCCTCTCTCTTGTCGGGTGTGAAACGACGTAGTTTTTTGCCGAATCGGCCTCGCCTGGGGATAGACTTTCAGTTTGTGCTCGGCCAGTTCTCTTGGGACTCCCGGCATATCCGCAGGTTGCCATGCGAATACGTCTCGGTTATCTTGCAGAAACTGGACGAGCGCGCTTTCCTATTTGTCGTCCAAGCTGGAGCTGATAATGGCAGTCTTGCGTTCATCAGCGAACCCCAGGTTAATCCTTTTAGTTTCTTCAGTTGGCTGCATAGAGGTCGTGGCCTGAACTTCGTTTGCCGGTACTGCGAGGTCCTCCTCAGGCTTAGAGTTCGCCTATGTCGGAGAAGTCGTCGACGGCTTGGTGACGAGGGCTGCTTGAATGGCCACTCGGAAGCACTCTGCGGCGCCTTGGAAGTCGGCTCGCACAGTTATGATTCCTTGTGGTCCGGGCATCTTCAGTATCATGTATGTGTAATGAGGAATGGCCATGAACTTGGCCAATCCTGGCCTCCCGATGATGGCGTTGTACCCGCAGTCGAAGTTCGCCACTTCGAACCTCAGGAACTCGGTTCTGTAGTTCTCCGGAGTTCCGAAGGTGACGGGCATGTAGATGTGGCCCAGCGGGTATTCTCCTTCAGTCGGCACGATGCCGAAGAATGGAGTATCGGACTCGTGGAGCTCTTTGAGGCGAACTCCCAAGCCTTGGAGTGTCCGGGGGAAGCTGACGTTGATGCTGCTCCCCCCGTCCACTAGCACCTTCTTCACCCGGCTTTCTCGGATCACCGGATCGACGAGGAGCGGGTATTTGCCTGGATGATCGAAGTTAAGCCATTGATCCGCCCGAGTGAAAGTGATCGGATGTTCCGACCACCGGTAGGGGGCGGGAGGACTGGTGGTCGCCACCAATATCTGGCGATCATTGAGCTTTTGCTGTCTTCAATTCTCCTGCGATCCGTGTCCGCCGAAGATGACATTGACCTCCCTGTCAACGCGCGGGAAGGCTCCTCCTCCTCTCTCCTCTTGCTGGCGGGGTTGTCGTGGTTCTTCTGGTCCTCCTCTCGGCGGAGGAGGAGGTAGAGGTTGGAAGGGTCGGCCATGCCCAACAGAATGTTTGAAGTCCCGGCAGTTCCGAAGAGTATGGCGCATGTCCTTGTGGTATGGGCATGGGGCGTCGAGGATGTCATCCAGCGTGCGCTCGCCCTCACGAGGTCCTCCCCGGGCACGAGAAGCTGGTGGCCCAGCAGCGTGTACTTCTTCGCGGGGTCTCTTCTCCCAGCGTTTGTCGGGTTGTTGGTTCGGATCACGTCGTGGCGCTGCTGGTGCGGGCTTTGCTCCTCCGACGAGGTCCTGGGCCCGCTGTCGGTGGTGATGTAGAGGTCGGCTTCCCGGAACAACTCCTCAGAGGTAGTTGGCGCCTTCTGTAATATGGCTCAGACGAAGACCGAGTCGTTGGATCCTCTGTAGAAGTCCTCGATCACGGCCGCCTCCGTGACCTCGGGGATACGATTTCTCATGGTCTGGAACCTTTTGAGGTACGACCGGAGAGTTTCGTCCCCCCGGCGCTTGATGGATTTGAGGTCCCATGGTTGCGCCAGTTTGTCGGAGAGGGACTAGAAATTGGCGGTGAAACATCGACTGAAGTCGCTCCAGTCGTCGATGCAGTGTCGGGGTAGATGCCGCAGCCATTGCAGCGCGTCCTGCCTAAGGACAATGGGTAGGTACACGGTCATCACGTCTTCGGATGCCCCGGCAGCTCGAGCAGCGGTGGTGTAGACGGCCAGCCAGCCCCCTGGATCCTGCTTAGGTTCATATTTGTCGACATTGGACACTTTGAAGTTAGGAGGCCATTGGATGGCCCTGAGGCGTGGGGTAAGAGCAGACACTCCACACGTGTCCTCCAGTCGTCGGGGACGACGTCCGTCCCGGGGAGGGGAGTAGCTGTGATGGTTCTTCGACCGTCCCTGGGTAGTGCCACCAGTTGAGGCCGTTGTCGACTCGGTCATGGTGGCCTGGCTCCGAGCTGGGATGCCGTGATCCCTATCGTACTCCTCCCGGCGGCGGATCTCGTTCTCATGCCGTCGTTCGCGCGAAGCATTGATGGAGCTCCGTGCGTCTCGGCGACTGTTGATGGCGTGTCGTAGATCATTCGGCGGGTGAGCGAGCGGTAGAAGATGGTTGGCTGCCTAGGTGAGCAGTCGTCGGTAGCCCTCGGCATCGGGAGTCCGAGGGAGTCCGTCAGCGATCCGAGCCAGTACTCCTCCAACTTCGCTCGGAGTGTTCATGGCTCGAGCAAAGTTGGGGTTCAGGTTGCGCCCGAAGAATGGATTCTCCCGGCGTTGTCTTGCGTCTTGCTCGGCTTGCTCCTGAGCTCGGCGGCGATCGCGTCGTCGGGAGTTCCTTCGCTCTCTAAAGACACGCTCCTCCGGAGTCTCTCCTATCTCTGAGGCCTCGTCCCGCGAGACAGGTTGTTCCGGGTCTCGTTCTCCGGCCATGTGATGTCGTCGAACATTTCGGCGCCGGTTTCTCCGTCGGCGGGACTCTCGTTGAGGTGGTTCTTCCCCGGGCGCAGTCGGCTCGTCGTCAGAGACGGGAGGCGACTCCGCTCTTCCAATGAAGAGGACGTCGGGGTAGAATGGTGCTGCTGTCGTAGCGATCTTCTTTTCGTTCCCCTTTGAGAGCGGAAGAACGGAAGGAATAACTTGTTTTCCCTCAGTTTCCTTTTTCCTTACGATCAGTGTCCATCCTTTCGTCGGGGAAGTGGACAGTGGAGTTCTCCGGGTCAACGGGCCCTCGGCCCCTGACTTTCCGGAGACAATCTTTTTCCAAAAAACCGGAGGTTGCGCTTCTCCGGCATTTTCGGAGTTCGTTGTAGGAGATCTCTTCGCCGACGAATCCGCAATGCGGTGCAGAGTTCCCTCTTCGTCTGCCACGGATGAGATTGTTCCGAAGTGAAATACGGATCCGGGACGAAGGGTGATCTTGTTGTGGAAGGTGACGGCCATTGAGCTAGCTTGGGTCGTTGACACACCCCCTACCTGGCGCGCCAGCTGTCGGTGTTTTGGATCCGACCGCACACCCAGGGTTGCCCCTCGTGGTGTTTTTAGGAGTAGGACGGTGTCGCCGACTGTAGCAAAATGGTTCGTGCCGAAGGCACGAGGAACAGTGGACAATGTTTACAGGTTCGGGCCGCTCGGAAAGGCGTAATACCCTACGTCCTGGTGAGTATGCTTGGAGGATGAGGTTACAATGTGGCTTTCTGAATTGAGAACGCAGAAAGCTTAGGTGGGTGGCTAAGTAATAGGTCGGTCTATTTTGAAGGGGTGCCCCCTAGGCCTTATATATTCAGCCGTGGGGCGATACATGTGGAAATGATAACAACGTGCACCTTAAAGATAGTGAACTGTTTGGGTTTATCTTCCTATGATTCTGCCGACCTAACTTCGCTCGGTTCCGCTGCATGGGGCTCCGGCGCGGGTAAGTCGGATCTTCTGTTGCAGTCTCTTGCTCAACACTGTGTGATCGTTCGGGCTTGCACCGATCCCGCCTTGCGTCGATCTGTTTTGCTGATTGTCCTTCCCTAGGCCCACGAAGGAACGACCTTACGATTTACTGGGCCCTTGGGTCTTTCGTGAGGTCTTTTACCTTTCTAGTGGACCCAGGGGATATCTGTCCCCCACAAATCTCCAATACGGGATTTTTGGAAACAAAATTTTAGCAATCTTTTGGAGATGCTCTCATGCAGTATAGTTTTTTTTTAGCTTTACGTGCGTTTGTCGCCTAATGATCGATCCTTTTTGGCCCAGACAGCAATGCACACTCAGAGCGAGGAAAAGAACACTTTCCTTTTCGCCGAGTCCAATGATTGAATTGAAGATACTAATCTCTTTGATCGCTCGCTGCTCTTTCATCGCGCGGAGTTGGTAAGTATCGTCGGCAGATAGTCGTGGCAATAACTCCGATCCAAACCGCGGCCAGAACAGGAGCAACAACAACTAAATTCAGAGGTCCCCAGAGAGTTAGATACACCAACAAAACCACCCCGGCCATCCGTTTCCTCCTGCATTTAAGCCACGGAATTTCATCCCACACAAATATACGCACGATAATCAGTGGCTGGCAATGTGGTCCCCTTCCCCTGCTCTTTGCATGTGTAAGGCTATCTCCATCAGTTTACACATCCACATATACCTATATTCAAATCAGACTTTGTGAATAGTACAGTCTACAGTGCGAAAAGAGTGTTCTAGGTAGACTGTTGCAGACGGTCTAAACCGTCGTCCTTGTTGTACTTGTAATTAATTCAAGGCCGGTGATACATGCACATCTCTCTTAGACATTGTTTGGTTATTCCAATTCTACTCTACATGAATTAGCCTGTATTGGAATGGATTGGAATGAATTTTGACTTGCTATGGATTTAAACCGACTCAATATTACTCAATTTATATGGATTAATTAAAGGTTACGTTTGGGGTATTTGTACACATTATATTTATGCATACATACATGCATGCATGTACCAAACAAGGACAGGGATGGCGATGGCAGCATATGCTACAACTTTGTTTCTGTTCCCATGCATGCAAAGGGAAGCCCTACCACGACGTGGCTACCCATGCCACTCATTGGTGCACCACTGTTTGCTAGTACAACAACGTACAAACACACAAACGCTACATGGACCGGCTTCTGAATCCAGCTAGCTGGATTGGTTCTACTAACTAGCTAGTTAATAATGCATGTAGGTCAATATATAGCTACGCATGGGGACGGGATCAGGAGCTTAGTTAATTAATTATGTGGTCGCCCTCTAATATAGATAGCACGTACACCAAAATCTTGCTTTGCACTACAGGCTACTGTACACACTTTATACACATACATACAACTTCAGCTAGCACAACACATGCGATGAGAAATGCTCCCTGCTGTGTCGTCAATGGGTTATAATTCGTACAGAGATGTCTTAAGTCAAAAGTTCGAAACTTTGATCAAATATCTAGAAAATCCGCAAAGATTTGTGACATCAAATTAATTAGCATCGTTAGATACAACATAGAATGTATTTTTCATAAAATACTCATGTTAATTATGTCATACTCTTTCCTATGAAGTTAGTCAGGACTATGAATTTAACATGGTTTGACTTGCACGCTTTCTAAAAATTAAATTTATTTAGGGATGGATATGGATGGCGTGGGAGTACGAAAAGTGTGCATGCATGGGTGCATGGAGTAGATTTTTGTTGGCTAGATAGCCCCCTTTCATTTCTAGCTACGGAATCTCGGTTAAACAATGATACAGTAGGCTGCAAGCCATGGAATAATATGATCATTGGGGTTTGGGGAGAGATATGGGAAGTCAGCCCTAGATGTCTGTGAGATCCATTGATTTCAGTGCAATCCATAAAACCGTTGCTAATGACTACAGTACTCTATATACTAGCTAGCTCCCTGTACGTACTTTGAACTCGGGTGGGGATTCATGCTTCAAGGATTAGCTCAACGTAATTTATTTACTTCAGGCCAAATTTTATCCACTGTTATATTCCTAAAAGATATGTTAATTTTGCTGCGGCTCTGCTAATTCTTCTAGAGAAGATTTTCTGCCGTTTATTAAAAGGAATTAAAAAGATAAAAAAAAGGGGGAGGGAAGTAAGAAAAACCCCTCCCATGCACCCCCACGAGGTTTAGTAAAAAAAACAACACTCCAGAAAATAAAACTAGGGAGCAGCGTCAAACAAACAGCTAAGGACATCCAGGACCAGCGACGACCTAGCAATAGAGAAGAACTTCGATCCCCAGATCCCATTTATTAACTGCACTGCACATACCTCCAGTGGCTTATCCATCTTCGTCCTATATTTAAACCTCATTCTGCGAATAGTACAAAACAATATTCTGGATGACCATACAGATGAATTATTGAAGATGGTCTAATAATAATTTCAATGCAAAAAGATAGTGCCTCAACTCAACGGAAAAAAGTTGGCCCTCTGGCCCGAATCCCCTTGCTAGTAATTTAAGACCTATATATATAATGCAATGCAAGTTCATTGGAATCAAAATTTACTACTATGTGTTAAAGAGATGTTTCTTCAAGCATGCACTACCGGAATCGCAGGCTTTGCCGAGTGTTGTATTCTTTGCCGAGTGTCTTTTGTCGGGCACTCGGCAAACAAGGCTTTGCCGAGTGCCGCACTCGGTAAAGTTAGGCACTCGGCAAAGCAACCTATACCGAGTGCTGAACACTCGGCACAGGGCGACACTCGGCAAAGATAACTTTGCCGAGTGTCAAACTCTCGGCAAAGGGGGCTCTCGGCAAACGGCCGTCAGCGGCCGTCCCAAAGCTGACGGCCGTCAGTCTTTGCCGAGAGTCAACGGCTGGCACTCGGCAAAGAGGTTCTGTGCCGAGCGCCACATAGTAGGCACTCGGCAAAGCATACTTTGCCGAGTGTCAACCCTAGACACTCGGCAAAGTATATTTTTATTTTTTTTATTTTTGTCTCTCAAAATTTTTGTGGTATGTTCCTACACTATGTAGACCTACATGTATCATTTGTGGACAATTTTAACAGAGTTTTCAATCGTTAGTAGATTTAGTTTGTTTATTTGAATTTCTTCGGAAAATTTAGATTTGAACTGCAGATCACTCGAAACTTGGAAAATCGTGCATGCAAAAATGATATCCATGCTACTTAGCACAAATTACGACCGATTTCAGGAGCGGACCGGAAACTTCGAGCACCATGCTCACTCAACATGACTGTAAACTTGCCATCCAGGTGTTTAAAAATTGTATAAAACAGAAACAAAGTCAGAAAATCATGAAACCTGTCCACGTGTCATGATATCATATATAGAGGCTGTGATAAAAATTTGAAAAAGTTTCGAGAAAGCTGTAACGCACTATGTGTACAAACCTAAGAGATCTACATTGAAACTCTATGATTTCATGTGTGGTTCTCTTAGGTTTCTACACATAATGTCTCACAACTTTCTCCAAACATTCTAAATTTTTTATCACAGACTCTACATATGATATCATGACATGTGGACACGTTTCATGATTTTCTAAGTTTGTTTGTGTTTTATAAATTTTTTAAACAGTTGTATGGCAAGTTCACGGCCATGTTGAGTGAGCATAGTGCTCGAAGTTTCCGGTCCGCTCCTGAAATCGGTCGTAACTTGTGCTATGTAGCATGGATATCATTTTTGCATGCACGGTTTTCCAAGTTTCAAGTGACCTGCAGTTCAAATCTGAATTTTCCGAAGAAATTCAAATAAACAAACTAAATGTACCAGCTATAGAAAACACTGTTATAATTGACCCAAAATGGTATATGTAGGTCTATATAGTGTAGGAACATACCACAAAAATTTTTGGTTGGTAAAATAAAAAAAATAAAAATGTACTTTGCCGAGTGTCCAAAAAAGACACTCGGCAAAGACTCTCTTTGCCGAGTGCCAGCCTGGCAGCACTCGGCAAAAACAATAAGTTAAGGTTTTGCCGAGTGCCTGTCAGTCGGCACTCGGCAAAATGTATTTTAAAATTTTTAATAAATGCTTTGCCGAGTGCCTCAGACCTGGCACTCGGCAAAGCCGTCTTTGCCGAGTGCCAGATCGCGGGCACTCGGCAAAATGTACTTTAAAATTTTTAAAAAATTCTTTGCCGAGTGCCCGCGATCTGGCACTCGGCAAAGCCGTTGAATAATACAACCGTCGTCTTCCTCTCTTCTTCTCTGCGCTCACTCCGTTTTTCTTTTCTACCACGCCGCCACCCACGCCGCCACCACGCCGTCGGGCCCGCGCCGCCACCCACGCCGCCACCACGTCGTCGGGCCCGCGCCCACGCCGCCACCACGCCGCCGGGCGCCGCGCCCCGCCCCCACGCCGCCGGGCCGCGCCCCGCCGCCCCCACGCCGCCAAGGAAGGTATATTCTCCCCCTCCTCGCACTGAAATTCCGTCCGCGACAGCTGTGAATATATATGCTTAGTTAGCTGTGAATAAAGCCAGCACTTACTCTTCGCCCACGTCTCTGAGAATATTCGTCAGCTGGTTAGCGATGCCGAGAGCCAGAGCAGCATTGTACACGCTCTCGGTCGAGGCCTTGGAGTCGGGAGCGATGCCCATGACAGGCACCGTCATGAGGCCGACGGTGCCGGCGACGTAGTAGCAGTAGAGGTAGAGCTCGTCGAAGGTCATGTACCTCGACTTCCACAGGTCCAGCCTCATTCCTTGGACCATGTCTTTGAACGGCTGGAAAAAAAAGGAGAGAAAACGTTGTTAGCAGATGCAGATCTCCAGACGTCTTTGTGGCCGGTGGTTTCCAGACGTCTTGTGGTAAATTTGTTCCTCCTGCTGATTGGATGGATGGATGGACGGACGGGTTTACCTGGATATCGACGGGGAACTTGGACACGGTGTCCGAGAGCGCGGCGTCGTACATGTCGTACGGGCGGCCCTCAAAGAGATCCTCCAGCCGTTTCTCCCAGCGGTCGAGAGCGGTCGGCGTGATGTAGGACGCGTTGGGACCGTCCACTAGCTCGTCAGTTCTTCTGCACCACCATACGAGGCACTCGGCAAGGAATAAGACCGAGGCGCGCCATCGTTGCCAAGCCTCGGCACATCCCATACGAGGCAGAAGGTGACATCCCTCCGAAGACCTTGCAGAGTAGCGTAGATCGCTAGCACCAAGGAGAAAGTTGAAGGGTCAGCCATGCCGAAGTCACCCACCAAGCCGCCGTGCGTTGTCACCTTCTGCCGTCCAACAACGCACCAATCCAGAAGCCCCAAACCTTAGAGCCCCAACGCCGGTCGAGCACTAGCGAAAGACCCCAAGAAGGCCGAGGCGAGGGTTCCCGCATGGGGGTGAGAGGTCTAAAGACGGCACCCTCAATAGGGTAGGGCTGGCGCCCGCGGGCGTCACTACTGTCCGCCCGAAAGCGAGCATGGCTTTCGCCGGAGGACCTCCCACCACACGTGCCAATGCACGGAGCCAGCCAGCCCTCCCCACACCATAGGCCGAAACGAGAGGCGGGGAGATGAATCTAGCTGGAGAGGCTCATGGTTCGGCCCTAGCCCCACGACCCACCACCTGCAGAAGGCGCCGTTGACAGTCGTAGATCCGCCGACGACCAACGCCCCTGACCCAGGCAAACCACGCCGCCGCCGTAGCGAGCCAGCCCCGCTGGCCAGCCACAGCCACGCGAGCGCGGGCATCGCCGCCACGAGTCAGTCGTGCGAGCCACCACGCCACCCGCCCATGCTAGCAGGGAGGAGCAGTAGACAACGACCAGCCTCCTAGATTAGGCTAGCCAGCTCGCTGATCCAGCCTTCCCAACGGCGGTCCAGGTCGTCGTCCACCTCCAGGTCCGATCCTGCCCTTTCTGCAGCCACCCGGGCAGCGTCCAGTGCGACATCTTTCTCAAGGAACGCCGGCCGTTCGCCGTGGCTGCGGTTGGCACAACCGGCACCACAACGACTGTGGCTGGCGTGGTGACGACGACGGCCGTGGCTGGGCGCCATCGACTCTGGCTATTCTAGGTTGTGGCGGCCTGGAGAGGTTGGAGCGTGTGAGTGACAGTTGCGAAGATGATGCTCTCATTTCAGTGGCAACGAGTGTGGCGCACAGGCAAGGTGTTACTGGTTCCGTGTGCCCATCTGCTGGGTAGTGGTGGTGGTGCGCGTGCGCCGCCCACGGCGCGTAGGGGACGACGGCGGAGGGGAGAGGGAGGCGGTGGTGGTACTGGTGGTGCACGACGGGCGGGTCGGGTCGGCACCACCAGTCGATGAAAAGCCTGCCGCGCGCCGCCTCGCTGATGCCGCGTCCGAAGGAGACTGTGTCCCCGGCGTCGAGGCGCTTCTCCTTGACGAAGCGGCTCCAGCCCTTGGTCATCACGTAGCTCTGGCTACTGTTCCAGTAGGAGTAGCGGAAGCGCCAGGGCTTCCCCGTGCGGTCCTCGAAGCTGAGCAGGAGGCCCTTCTCGTTCACCGCCGCGTCCAGCGGGAAGTACTTCTCCGCGTGCTGCTTCGGGATCACCAGCCGGTTCAGCTTCCCGACGTCGCTCGGCGTCACCACCTTGTCGAACATGTGCTCCTTCTCCACCGTCGCATGCTGCTGCTGGTGGTGCTGGTTGTGCTCAGCAGCCGCCCTCTCCTCTCCGCCGCCCGACCGGGTCGCGGGCGGGGGAGTGGTGAACTCCATCGATCTCCGATCGACGACCTGCGATCGGTCGAGATCGAGCCGGCCGTCCGTCGAGGCAGCAAGTCGAACGTAGGCCGTAGACGCCGGCCGATCGATCGACGCTGCTGCCGCTACCGCCTCCGTGTTGAGACTTTACTTTGTTTTGGAGGTCGGGTAAAAACCAGAGGTGGGTGTTGGATCAAGATCGCTGGCGAAAAATTGGAGCTGCCTCGAGTCTGGGTGTGTTGAGGCCCGGGTGCTCTTTTGGCCGTGTGCGGCCCGTCTGGCAAAGTCGGAGCTGCTTTTACCTTGTGTTGAGCTCGGCAACGATGACTCTGAATGTGCTTTAGATAATCCTAAATGCTCTCAAAACCCTGCGCAGACCGAGGTTAGAATCATGTGTATTAGATAATCCTAATACACACCCTTAAATTAGGATTTAATTCTTGTGCTCACTTGTTCTCAGCACTAATTAGATTGCTCTATTACCTTTGCAGTGTATACTTTAGGTGATTTTTTTGTTACTGTGTGCATGTCAGCCATCGTGCTGTTAGTGTTATTTGCAGGTTTTAAAAACCTCAACGTACAGGGGAGGTGCTGTCGATTTTTTTTTGTATTAATAGACTTGTGTTTCTTTTTTACAGAGAAGATACTTGTCTTCCTAGCCGCTGCGGGTCTGCCTGCACCGCGTCGCGTCGCCACTGCACCGACCCGCCACAGCCCCACTAGCCTGACTCCACCGCCACCCTAGGTATAACCTCTATTTCCGCATCATGGTCGTAGATCACGTAACCCAGTTAGGCGTCTCCCGTTCGAAAGTGATACGGTGTAGATATGCAGATCTTTGCATATCTACAAATGTATCAGTTTCGAATTGTCCATGTTTTTTGGACAGCCCGCGGTTGCGTAGATGGTGTTAGTTTCCATGCTCTACTCCGGTCCGAGAAAGAGTTTCGGCGTCACCTCCCTGTTGTTCTCCGGACAGTACACTCTCCCTGCCAGGACGTGTATCCGGAGAACAGCGGGGAGGTGCTGCCGAAATTCTATCTCAGATCGGAGTAGAGCATGGAAACTAACTCCATCTACGCAACCGCGGGTGGGATTAGGACCTATCCTCACCTATTAGAAGGTAGGAACGTAGTGTACATGCATTACATGTCTATATTAAACTATACTCGGTTATATATGTTAGAGGATGGAGGACCGTGAGTGGATGTACACGGGCCGCGTTCGACGTAATGATGTCACCCCAGAATGGATTAGGAAGACCGATGCTTTCGTGGAACGGGCATATGGCGAAGCTGCTAAAGGAGCTAGCCTAGTCCCTTGTCCGTGCAGCAAATGTGACAACCGGAAAAGAAAACCAAAGAAGGCCATGGTAGAACATATTTGGAAGAATGGATTTACGCCGGACTATACTCGGTGGATCTTCCATGGTGAAGCGCATCGCACGAGAGAGGAGGTGGTGAGACAACGCGTCGAGGATTACGATGCTGATGCCGGGGTAGCAGACATGTTGAACGACTATCACGAGGCACAGTTCGCCGAAGGACGTACGGAGGACGAGCCAGAGGCGACCGCAAAGGCATTCTACGACATGTTTGACGCGGCACAGAAACCCCTTCACGGCAAGACAAAGGTTTCTCAACTGGATGCCATTGGGCGTATAATGGCGTTGAAGTCGCAGTATAGCATGAGTCGAGACGCCTTCGATGGTTTGTTGACAGTTATTGGCAGCCTGCTTCCGGAGGATCACGTTCTGCCAAAGAGCATGTACGAGGCACAGAAACTCCTTCGTGCACTCAAGATGACGTATGAGCAGATACATGCTTGTCCGAAGGGCTGCGTCCTATTTAGGAAAGAACACACTGAGGCAAAGTACTGTCCGAAGTGTAAATCATCTAGGTTCATGGAGGTAGACTCTGGTGATGGACAGAAGAAGCAGCTCGACATCCCCGTGACAATCCTATGCCACCTTCCGTTCATACCGAGGATCCAGCGTCTATACATGACAGAGGAATCCGCGAAACAGATGACATGGCACAAAAAAGGCAAACGATACAATCCTGACAAGATGGTTCACGCATCCGATGGTGAAGCATGGACCCACTTTGATGCCATTCACCATGAGAAAGCCAAAGAGGCTCGACATGTTCGTGTTGCGCTGGCCACAGATGGGTTCAATCCCTATGGAATGACCGCTGCCCCATACACATGTTGGCCCGTGTTCGTTATCCCCATCAATCTCCCCCCCGGCGTATGCTTTCAAAGACAGAACATATTCGTGTCGTTGATAATTCCTGGACACCCGGGGAATAAAATGGGCGTGTACATGGAGCCTTTGATTGATGAATTGGTCCGTGCTTGGGAGGAAGGGGTATGGACGTACGACCGAGCTACGAAGACAAACTTCAAAATGCATGTTTGGTACCAGTACTCCATGCATGACTTTCCGGCGTATGGGCTATTTTGCGCCTGGTGTGTTCACGGTAAGTTCCCATGCCCAGTTTGCAAGGAAGCTCTTAGGTTCATTTGGTTGAAGAAGGGTGGCAAATATTCGTCATTCGATAAACATCGACAATTTCTCCCTCCTGACCATGCATTCCGACAAGACATCAAGAACTTTACGAAAGGTGTCGTGGTGACAGACCGCCCACCTGCAATGATGACTGGTGCCAAAGTTCGCGAACAGATAGATGGTCTCGTGGCCAACCCAGAAGGTGGTTTTGTGGGATATGGTGAGCAACATATGTGGACACATAAGTCGGGCTTGACTCGGCTCCCCTATTATGATGACCTGCTCCTTCCACACAACATTGACGTGATGCACACTGAAAAGAATGTCGCCGAGGCACTTTGGGCGACAATTATGGAGATTCCTGATAAGTCAAAGGATAACGTAAAGGCAAGAGTGGATCTGGCAGAGTTATGTGATAGACCAAACCAAGAGATGAAGCCGCCTAGTGGTGGTAAGACATGGAGAAGGCCTAAGGCCGATTTCGTCCTGAGCAGGGTCCAGAGGAAGGAAGTACTACAGTGGATCAAGATGTTAATGTTCCCTGATGGGTATGCAACTAACCTTAGTAGGGGGGTGAACTTATCTACTCTGCGAGTCTTAGGGATGAAGAGTCATGACTTCCACATATGGATTGAACGAATTCTTCCGGCGATGGTTCGAGGCTATGTCCCTGAGCATGTCTGGCTAGCGCTTGCAGAGTTGAGCTATTTCTTCCGCCAGCTTTGTGCAAAAGAGTTAGCTCGGACCATGATTGCAGACTTGGAAAGGATGGCACCCGTGTTACTGTGTAAGCTGGAGAAGATCTTTCCACCCGGCTTCTTCAATCCGATGCAGCATTTGATTATTCATCTCCCATATGAGGCACGAATGGGGGGGGCCGTGCAGGGACGTTGGTGCTATCCAATCGAGAGATGTCTAAAGAGTATCCGAAAGAAATGTAGAAATAAATGCAAAATCGAGGCTTCCATTGCAGAGGCATACATACTGGAGGAGGTGTCAAACTTCACAACAACTTACTATGGTGACAAACTGCCGAGCGTGCATAATCCACCCCCTCGTTACAATGATGGCGGCAATGAATCGAACCTCAGCATTTTTCGAGGGCAACTCGGAAGCGCGAGTGGTTCGACCACCAAGACCCTGAGACATGAAGAGTGGCGCCATATCATGCTATATGTATTGACCAACCTTGAAGAGGTGACGTCATACATGGAGCAATTTCTTCATGAATTCTGGCGTCGATCAAGGGACCCAACTCCACAGGAATATGATACCCTTCTTAGAAAGGGTGCGGGAAATGGATTGCCCGATTTCATTTCCTGGTTTAAACATAAGGTACGTGCTTAGTTTGTTATTCCAAGTTGCTCTTACGTGCGAATAATATAACAATCTAGCGTGTTTGAACTTGCAGGGCCAAAGAGAGCCGTCTATGAGTGCCGAGTTGAGACAAGTAGCCAATGGCTTTGCCTATAGGGTCAGGAAATTTTCTGGGTATGACATCAATGGATACCGTTTTCGCACAACAAGCTACGACCAAAGTCGGCCCAATCGAAAAACCACGTGTTCTGGAGTCTTTACGCCCGGGCTTGACGAGGTCGAGTATTATGGAAGAATTGAAGAAATATATGAACTCAATTTTTATGGTTCCAAACCTCTTACTCCAGTGATATTCAAATGTCATTGGTTTGACCCTGAAGTTACGAGACGGACACATTCTAATCTTGGGATAGTCGAAATTCGACAGGATTCCACCTTAACAGGAGACGATGTCTACATTGTGGCCCAACAGGCCACACAAGTGTATTATCTTCCATATGCGTGCCAAACGAAACAACATCTTAAGGGTTGGGATGTTGTGTATAAGGTATCACCGCACGCTAAATTACCTGTTCCAAACGATGAAGATTATAACTTAGACCCGGACACATATGACGGAGAGTTCTTCCAAGAAGATGGGCTCGAAGGGCAATTTGAGATAGACTTAACCGAAGCGATCGGAATGGAAGTAGATATTGAAATGGTTGTTGATGACGAGGATGATGAGGTGCAAAATGAGAATGACTTAGAAATACTTGAAGGCAATGCCAATGACGAAGTTGCGCCTTCAGATGATGTTGACTATGAAATGGTTGATAGTGATGATGACACTTATGATCCGGCTAACCCGGACACATATGAAGATTATTTTTAATCGATGTAATGCTATATTTCATTTATTTTGCATATGTTTCTAAATACATATTTTTTTATCTGTGCTTAATTGTTTACTCTTAATTGCAGGTTGTTGGACAAAGATGGTGGGCGGTGGGACGAGGACGAGGAGGGGGAGGGGGAGGGGGAGGAGGAGCACCCGTAGGACGGAGGAGGAGGCGCAGCAGGACGACGCCGTACAGCAGCAGGTGGAGCAGCAAGCCGCTGTCGATGCGGCACAGCAGGACGACGACGATGCGGCGCAGCAGGACGACGACGACGCCGCCGCCGCTCAGCAGGACGTCTCAGGTTCTGGCTCCTCAGGTTCGAGGAGTATCTACCTGCGAGGTCCCGCGAGCCTACCTAAGCGACCCATACTTCGTGACAGACGTCCGCTCATACGACCCGATGGAGAGAGGTAGGTAACTTTAGATGTTGTTGCTGCTTTTTCATATTATATGTTCAAATTAATAATAGAAACTAATACTTCATCTTAATCACTTCGACAGGTCTTGGATGGTTTTGGAGACTGCAGGGGGTCACGGCCGCAACCCCAATGGCATCCTCGGCCTTCTATGCCGGGAACACTTCCCTGGGCTTGTCGAGTACGCCAGAGTGACGAGCCCAGCGTACACCTTCGACCACTACGCCGTCGCCCCCGATGCAGTAGATCGGGACGGCAGACAATTCAACAACAAGACGGAGCGGGTCAAGCAAGAGCTGTGGGTAAGTCTTCCTCGCACTATATTGTTTAATAAGTCGCATTTGTTGCATATTCTTTAAATAATGTATGGATACATCGTCTTTGTATGTAGGATTTCTTCAGGTGCGATGCTGGATACGAGGCCAGGGCGGATGTGGTGTCTACGACGTGCTGTAAGAAGCTCGTCGTGGACATGCACTACGAGGCGCGCATCCAGGCCATCGTCACTTACCACGGCTCCGTCCTTGGGGAGAAGGTGAACAAGAAGGACGCCCGAACCATGTCATTGACTGCGGACCAGTACTTGCAGGTAAATACAAAACTTTATTATTGGTACTAAATATGCTTATTCTTATCTTCTGATATGCGGTGTACTTATATTTTTTTAGATGATTCCTCATTGGTGCGCCGCGCATCCTGAGTGCTGGGAGAAGATGGTGCAGAGGTGGTGCTCGGCTGAGTGGGACGAGGCGCACAACGCTAGCCGGGAACGGCGTTTGCTGATGCAAGGTCCCTCCCACCATCAAGGCAGCCGCAGCCTGGGCAAATACGCGGAAGCATGGGTACGCGCTCTTTTTTATTTAGGTATATAACTTTCGATTAGACATGATTTCTAACCATATCGTTGGTTTTCTCGCAGTCGGCGGCACATGGTGGCGCGCCTTGCTCCACGTTCTCGGCATATGCCATGGCCCACAAGGGGAAGGCTACGTCCGACGTCACCTACAACCCGGATGACGGGCCCGAGGCGTACACCAACCCCGCCATCCACAGCCGACTCAGTGAGTACACCGCAATGGCCAAGGAGGTCCATGGGCCAGATTACGATCCGAGGACCGAGGACATCGACGGAGATGTCCTCATGAGGGTCGGAGGAGGCAAGAGGCATGGGCGGTACTGGATTGCCGACGGGGCAATCGACTCGTCCTCCACTCCCACTCTCTCTCAGGTGCGAGCAAGGAGCACGAGTGCGAGCCCAGCCATACGACCTCGGCAGGACACCTCACAGCATCGTATCCAGCAACTCCAGGTTATTCCTTATCTATTCATCGTTCATTAATTTTTATATATCTTCTCTTTGCATTATCGTAACATTAGGGCGAAATATTACAGACTCAGCTAGATGATGAGAGGAGGCAACGTGAGGAGCTGGAGAAGAGGATGGCGGAGATGTTCGCGTACGTGCAGAGCCTTGGCGCCGCACAGGGTCATGCTCCACCACCTCCGTTGTTCCCTGCAACTGACCCTGCTGAGTTCACTACTCCTGTGAGTATCAAAATTTTAGTACTGCATGATATATATTCATATGTTCTCACACATACAATCTATTCTCTATGCAGGGTCAATCGGCGGCGTCGAACAACCCTCATGCTTCGTCCAGCCCTTCGCCGAACCAGTCCAGATGCCCACCTCGTTGATGATCCAGACTTGGTCTTGTGAGTGTTGGTGATGTTTGGCTAGTGACACTTTGTGATATATATGTGACGGTTGGTGATGTTTGGCTAGTGATCCAGACTTGGTAAATACGCATACTTATATTTGTGAGACTTATATTAGTGACACTTTGTGATATATATGGTGTTGATGATAAATGTGTTTATTCTGTGATGTGATTGATATATAATGTGATGTGAATGATATATATCTTTTGTTTGTTTGGATGGAACAGCAAAAACAAATAAAAAAGGGACATCCTGGTCACTTTGCCGAGTGTAACACTCGGCAAAGGGTTCTTTGCCGAGTGCTATGACCATGGCACTCGGCAAAGAAGGCAACCTGGGAACCGGTAAAGCCATCTTTGCCGAGTGCTGACCATGGCACTCGGCAAAGAAGGCAACCTGGGAACCGGTAAAGCCGTCTTTGCCGAGTGCTGAAAATGGCACTCGGCAAAGAAGGCAACCTGGGAACCGGTAAAGCCGTCTTTGCCGAGTGCTGAAAATGGCACTCGGCAAAGAAGGCAACCTGGGAACCGGCAAAGACATCTTTGCCGAGTGCCACTGCCAAGGCACTCGGCAAAGGGACTGGCAAAGGGGCCCACTGGAGGGTTCTTTGTCGAGTGCCACTCCACGAGACACTCGGCAAATAAACCTCCTTTGCCGAGTGTCGCCGTGGGCACTCGGCGAAGGATCCGTCACCGTCACTTGGCGCCGTGACGGTGACTTTTCTTTACCGAGTGCCAAATGGCACTCGGCAAAGTCTTTGCCGAGTGCCCGACAAAAAGTACTCGGCAAAGATGCTGTTGCCGATGTACAGTTCGCCGAGCGTTCTTTGCCGAGTGTTACACTCGGCAAAGCATTTGCCGAGTGTAAAATAGCCTTTACCGTGTGTCTCAGACACACGGCAAAGAAGCTGATTCCGGTAGTGATGAGGTGATATATAGGTCATTTTGATTTAAACTTGAACCGATGTTGGATCAAAACTGACGAAAAAAATTAATTAAAAGAACAAAATGGCTGGCCACCACACAAGCAGGTTCTGTAATATATATCTCCCATTTGTTAACAGGCTATTTGGTTTGCCAGATGTATATAGTCCAGGTCAAGGTGTGACTCTGGCCGGACGAGTATTTTGCTAGGGATGAGTTGATGATTCTGACTCAACTACATTCATAATCGCTTGGGGGTGCACCGGTGCCATCCAATCCACTTGAAACAAAAACATGCGTGACTGCATGCGTGAATGACTCGATATATATAATAATCTCTACTACTTATTAAGTAAGCAATAGTAGTCTGCCGTTCTGCCCTCCCCCATTCCATGCGCAGAAAAAAATTAAACCGTGGCTGCTCAGGAATCGAACCTTGGATCTATTGAGCAGAATGCCTAGCCTTCCACCCTCTAACCAACATGACTCATGTTGAATTGTGTACAACTTCAACTAAAACGTCTTTTATGGTTAACCCGCCGTCCACTCTGTATGCTACTGAGTCTAGAAAAACATTTATAGCTTAGCCCCTGATCTTTCTGGAGTTTGGGACGCAGTCCAGGAAATAAAGAAAATAGGGAAAAGGAGTTTAGAAATTGATTTATAGTTTAAAAATAATTGCAGAAACCCATTTAATTCATGGAAATTTCATATTAAATCCAAATGAGTTTATTCCAATTTCTATAATTCTATAATATTATTTTTATCACATAATACCTCTGTTTTGTCATGAAAACAACAATAAAATTGATTTCCTAATTAATCATATATCAAATACATAGAAACTTTGAAAATTCGTAACTTCCCCATTTTAATTCCAAATTGAACTGTTCCAGTTGTGTTAGTCTCGTATGAATATTTACTATGCAGTAACAACATTGATTATATCATGTTTCATACTTTTATAATTAGATATTTATTTATCCTATGTTAATTGGGTTAATCTATGTCTATTGGATTAATTTATTTAATATATTAATATAGTATTCTAACTTTATGGTTATACGATGTTTGACCATTAGTCTTGCAAACACACACTTACCTTTTTGTTTAAGCAAAAGCGTATGGTGGTACGTGTCCGATGACTAACGATGTACGAGGGAATTTCTTCCGGTATGTGTGAAACGTGCTCTCTAATAATGAGACCATGCAAATCGTGACATATATCGAAGTCTGTATGATACTGATGGTTGCAATGTAGTGGTGAAACAAATAGATTATAAATAACAAAATTTATGTATGGCCAGAATCACAAATTGATTATGAAACATTTTCTCATAACGGTATAACACATATTTTGTATATAAGTTATCGTAGTATACTGGTATTATATATTCCCGTTGCAACGCACGGGCATTCAGCTATCATGTATAGAAGTCTGCACGGTACTGTTGGTTGCAATGTAGTGATAAAATAGTTAGATTGAAATAACAAAATTTATGTATGGCTAGGATCACAAATTAATCACGAAATATTTTCACATAACAGTATAACACACATTTGTTCATAAGTTATCATGATATTAAATGTTTCTGTTGCAACACACGGGCACCCACCTATATGTGTTTATGTCTACATCTATGACAGGAAACACATCTACTACATCTCTCTCCAAGCTCACTTGCTACCATTTCACAATGCGTAGTAGTAGATAAGTATCACCGAGATTTTTGAATTATATTTTTGGATGGAGGTAATATTATTTAAAGAAGAGCTTTGCATGCTATTTCTTTTGTTTGAATAATGCATTATACTTAAATTCCCTTTTTTGCATGTGTGACATTTTTTCTTCGTAATATTTTTTTTCCATGGATCAAACTTGTGAGTCATTTTCATAAACCAACGCCAAGCATGAATCCATGTTTCCTACTTCAAACCCCGAACAAACTCCATGAGCAGGAGGCACTCACGTTGTCGTCGCTTATCGATGACGAGAAGAAGCTTGGCGACTGTCAGTTCGACCTCTAAAAGCAGTCTTACATGGTCGCATGCGCTGCTGTGTACGACAAGCTCCCGCGAAGCCGCCGCTTGGACGCGGTCCAGAGCAGCTGCACCGCGTTGTCCATCGTTAAGCAGGGGGGCCTCATGGTTGTCGCTAACGTCGACGACTCTCGTGTTGTTCTGGACACCGCATCCGACGACGACACCATCACGCCGTCCAGCTCATCGTCCACCTGAAGCCCAACCTGCCACATAAGTCACTATTGACCGGACATGAATTCTTGTGCGCTGGGATGATGGACGTTGCTGACGTTGTGTGAATGTCCTCGAACATGATGTATGTAGTGGAATAGCGCATCCGGTGGTGCAACGGCCAAGGGTACTACCTCGCTGATGAGCCCGGGGTGCACTTCGTTTGGCAGCCCAACCAAGAGTCATCAGTACTTGTCATGTCGCGTGCGTTCGATGACTACTATATCGAGGATTGTGGCATCATCTTGGCGCCGGAGGTGACACAGAGGAGGATCGACAACAGTGACCAGTTCGTCATCCTCGTCACCGTCAGGGTAGCTTTTGTGTCGGCCTGCCTTTAATTCTCTTCGCAAACACATACACACTTACCTTTTTGTTTAAGCAAGAGCTTATGGTGGTGCGTGTCTGATGACTAATGATGTACGAGGGAATTTTTCCGGCATGTGTGGAACGTGCTCTCTAATGATGAGACCATACAAATCATGACATATATCGAAGTCTGTATGATACTGATGGTTGCAATGTAGTGGTGAAATAATTAGATTAAAATAACAAAATTTATGTATGGCTAGGATCACAAATTGATTATGAAACATTTTCTCATAACAATATAACACACATTTTGTATATAAGTTATCGTAGTATACTGGTATTATATATTCCCCTTGCAACGCACGGGCATTCAGCTAGTAATCGTATATGTGGCGCTGCTAAAATGCACCTGGGTGCATTCTCTATATTGAATGCACCCAGGCGTAAGTCCTGTTTCGCGCGCCTCCCCGCCCCCCACCGCCGCCGCGCTCATCCCTGTCCCTGCGCCGCCGCCGTCTCCTCCTTCTTCCTCCGATCCTCTAACCCTAGATCCTACCGCCGCCAAGCGCCTCCCTGTCCCCGCGCCGCCGCGCGCCTCTCTGTCCTCGCGCCGCCGCGCACCTCCCTGTCCCCGCGCCGCCGCGCGCCTCTCTGTCTGCGTGCCTCCCTGTCTCCCGCATTAGGTGGGATTGCAAGTCCGCATTATGTGTGATTGCAACTGTTGTATAATTTTACCCAAATATCTATTAAAAAAATGTAAACAAAATGATTGCAACCGATGGTGTGTTGTAATTGCAACTGCTGGTGTAGTGTGAATGCAATTGCTGAGTTGCTCTGATGTGATTGCAAGTACTGAATAACTCTGAGAAATTTTGTTAAAAAATATGATTGCAACTGCTGGTCTGGTGTAATTGCAACTGCTGGTCTGGTGTGATTGCAACTTCTATATAACTATGTCTAAAAATCTGTTAAACAAAAACAAGATTGCAACTGCTGGTCTGGTGTAATTGCAACTGTGGGTCTGTTGTGATTGCAACTTCTATATAACTATGTCCAAAAATATGTTAAACAAACAATGATTGCAATTGCTGTCTGGTGTAATTGCAACTTCTGGTCTGGTGTGATTGCAACTTCTATATAACTATGTCCAAAAATCTGTTAAAATAACAATGATTGCAACTGCTGTCTGGTGTAATTGCAACTGCTGGTCTGGTGTGATTGCAACTCCTATATAACTATGTCCAAAAATTTGTTAAACAAAACAATGATTGCAACTGTGTCTGGTGTAATTGCAACTGTGTCTGGTATAATTGCAACTGCAAGTCTGGTGTGATTGCAACTGTGTCTGGTATAATTGCAACTGCAAGTCTGGTGTGATTGCAACTTATGTTCGCGGAGGAGCCGTTCACGGAGAAAGAGGGGCGGGGGCGGGGAAATGAAAAGGTTCTGTCCGAAGCGTGCGGGAGGGACGAAAACGGCCTGGGTAGGACGGTTGGCTCGGACCTGGCACATAGGTTCGGTCTGGGTGCATTCTCTATATTGAATACACCCAGATGTAATATATAAATACAATATATATATATATATATATATATATATATATATATATATATATATATATATATACTGCTTTTTTTTGTGAAATTTCCTTCCAAAGAAATAACACATCTTCATTTAAAACTTTATACATGCATATTATTCATGGGGCAACGTAACATATAGAATTGTGAAGTGAGCCTGATGGCCCTCTCTATCATAGGCATGAATGATAATTCAGACGAAATCGATAGAAACACAATATAAACTAAAATGATGAATAGGTAGCTCCTTGCCCTCCATCCATTCATGTCCAAATAAAGACTTCTATTTATTTATAGACACACGTACTCACGGCAGAAAGAAATTATGAAAGGGAAACGGAAAAATGAGTGAAATTAAAGGCGAAAGAATACTAATGAGAGGGGTGAAGAAAGAAAGAAGGATCAATATGTTCAACGACACACCAAATAAATGCACAAGTGAACGAAGATACATGTTTAGCTGAGCGCTCCTCCATGTTGCATTGGTGTGTTAATTCCTTCATCAATTCATGCCTGCCGCTCCCCCTCCGATCCGCCTGCAAAAAAAAGTGAAGAAAGCTATTTGCTGCATGCATTTTGTTTCTCTATCTCACATCACCACTCGCTGCTAGCTGCTGCCGCATCGTCGTCGTCGTCCTGCGCTGCAGCTGCAGCACACCATGCATGCTTCTCTCTGCTGTGTCGTCTGTCTGCCTCTCTCACCTTCCCACCATTGATTTCTCTGTGTTACGCTGATCCATATATATGATGAGCACCTGTGTCCCGGCCGGCCCCATTTCATACCACTCCTTCTGTCTTGCATTTATTTTGGCCCTAACTCTTGAGCAAGGAAGGCAACTGATCATGAGGAACCTGCCATAGCATAATTCCAGGTGAATGATATGTCAGCGAGTGAAATTGAATGGATGAGTGATAAACAGTATTTCATACATCACGTTTAGTTCATGATGCTTGTAGTAGTCAGCGGGGACGATAGAAAGAGGGATATTTTATTTTATGCACTAGAAGATTAAGTGCTAATTAACCTAGAAGGTAAGTCCATTGCACGCACAATCTAGACTATATATATAGAGATTAAAAACGCAAGAGTTGGTTACTTGTGTTCCCTAATCATGCATGCATCAAAGTATCAAACTGATGTGTCTTTCAAGTCATGCTTAGTGAGTGTAACTAGCACTGATATCAACAACTGTTTAAGCAACCAAGAGATGTTACTATATATATTATTGAACAACTAGGCAGATTCATTGCACCTTTAACTTCAGGGGATAGATCATTAAAAAAAACTTGACTCGCCATGGGTATGTCTCCACCTCCCCGAAGGTAAGGTTAAAAAGTCACAATAAACCTCCTGCTTTGCCCTTCCTGGCCAAGAAAATTCTCAAACCCGGTCCCTTCTTTTCTAGCAAGATTTATTAGCCTAAATTTGCTCCCACTAGAAATCAAACCTAGGACCTAGCTAGAGGTGCTTCCAAAGCACTATGACCTAGATTACAAGGCAATAATTCCATTTTAGGGCCAGGATGACCATAAGCCACCGTGTTTTTTTTTTACTTTTTGTCAGCCCTTCAAAGCTTACCAATCCTTTTAAACTAAGCTATTTTCTACCTCAAGAACACACTTTACAAAGAGCTAAAAATGTGGATAACTGAGTTTTAGCAGAACAGCGCGTGATAAAGAAGTCTAATAGAAGATATTTCAGATCGTGCACATGGTGGCTCTCATCTTTACATATCTAGCTAGCTGCATGCCTAACTATCATTTTTTGTAATCAAGTGAAATGCTGGCTTGCAGTGGTCATTTAGCTACCTACTGGTAGCTACATATGCATAGATATATATACATTAATGATGTGAATTGCCTTTTTTTCTGACCCACAAGGAAAAAATATGGACAATGAACTCAAGCAATAGGTTTTGTATATATGCAAGAAGCTAGCACCTATATATACTAGCTAGTATACTTCTTCATTAACATGCCAGGATAGCCTTTTCATGAAGCTAAGCCACACCACTCTACTACTCTACATCTGGGTGAGCAATAATATATATTCACCAACTCAAAAATCAGTTTTCCCTGTAAATTTCATTTGTTCATTCTGCACGAATTAACTAATTCAGAATATATCAGTGTTACTGGAGTTTGTAAGATATAGCACTCCCAAACAACTTGCATATTTTCAGGTTAAGAAGTTAAATAAGCTCCCCTGAAATACAAAATGGTACTAGTAGAACGTTCTAAATCTAAACTGTAAGGGCCTAGGTAATTTTGTTATGTCTATCTACCAGGTAAAACTATGTATATATAAAAACCAGAATAACTTATAAGTTGGAATAGATGGAGTTTTTTCTAATAAGGATTAACATGGCAAACAAACACGAGGACATATCCTGTGCAATCACTCATTTTGGTGCAAGCGTGCAATCAAACTATCCAGAGCATCCAGTCTAGATCCAACGGTTTCATATAGAAGTGGTTAAATGTAAAATAGACACTAGGTTTTAGGTGGAAGGGGTTAAATGTAAAATAAAAGTTACCATTAGATCTAGATCAGATGCACCAGATCGCTTGATTGCATGCTTGCACCAGGATAAGTGATTGCATAGGATATTTTCCCAACAAACACACATATACTTTTCATGTTTTACATTGCTGGTTGAAAAGAACAGATTTATATGTACAAACAATAGTTTCGAAGATCGAGAAAGTCAAAAGAGAAACAAACAAATTGAAGAAGGCCACAACCATATTCAATATTAATCGGAAGGGGAGCATATATCTATCTGATCTATTTGTGGCAATTAATAGAAAGAAAAGATACCTTGATATAATAATCCAGCTATAGCCTGCCTTCGGGAGGCGTGCATGGATCCGAGATCGACGATGCCGCGACGCGACGCCATATGAACATGATGGAGATCGACGAGGGGAAAAGAATTCATAACGAACAAGGACGAACGAACACCAAACAAGAAAGGAAAAGGCCGAAGGAAGCACGAATCAGAGGCAGGCGCGGCCATCGGACTCATCAGATCAGGCCGGCGGCGGCACGAGACCGCCGCCACCGCTGCCCTCGTCGCTGCCATCCGTGTTCTGCTGCTGCGACACCTCGGGGTGAGAGTGAGACTGGCCCGGGGACGACGGCGGCGGGGACTGCTCCATCTGGTACGTGAGCGCCACGGTCGTCTGCGCCTGCGACGGCGGTTGCTGGTGGTGCTGCTGCTGGAAGAGGAAGCCGCCCTCGTACGGCACCGCGTCGGGCGGCCCAACGGCCACCGTGGCGCCGCTCCTGGGCACGGCGTGCGCGTAGACCGCCGCCTGCCTCATCATGACAGCCTGCTCGCACGCGACCTCCACGGCCAGAGCGAGCTCCTGCTGCGCCTCAGCAGCAGCCATCAGATGGTGCTGGTGGTGGAGGTGCTGCCCGTGCGCCATCATCTGCTGCTGGTGCGGGTGACCGTGCTGCTGGTGCGGCCCGACGCCGACTGCGAGACCCATGCCCGTCGCGAGAGGCACGCCGCCGCCAGCGCCTGCGGCATACTGGTGGTGGTACTGCTGCGGCGTCGCGACGAAAGGCGTAAAGGCGGCGGGCCCAATGTAGGCGGCCAGTTCCTTGCGCGCGGCGACGAGCTCGTCGCGCACCTGCCTGATCCTGACCTGTAGGGCGGAGATGTGGGAGACGCAGCCGTAGACAGGGTCGCGGATGCGCGCCTCCGCCTCGTATGCGAGAGAGTTGACGGCGTCCTCCCGCTGCACCGCCGGAAGATCGTTGAGCAGCTTGGAGACGTTGCTGGCACCAAAGATACGGTGCACACTAGCAAACTTCGCTGGGTTGTCTGGCGGGAAGTAGGGCGCGAAGACGCATCCCTGGGTGCACTTGCGCCGCAGCAGCTTACACGCGGCGCATGGAGAGTTAGAGGACGACATCTTCGCTGCCAGCGGCCGGACTCCTCTCCTCCTCCTTGTATGCACGCAGTGCTGATGAAACCTACACATACGTAGAAAATGAGTGCTGTATTGGGGTGATTGAGAGATCGAGGGAACACTGGGAGCACTGTATCGGATCAGCCAACATGCGCCGGCCGCATGGATCCAGAAAAGGAAGATACGGAGATTCAATTCGGACGGATTATTCCGCGGAATTTGCTAGGGCACGTACACCCGCATGGTTCTTATTCTTACCAATGAAGAGACGATGAAGAAGGCCGCGGGATCACTTCATGGCCGGACGGAGGGATCTCTACTCCACGAGACGCGCGCGGCAGTTCAGTAGGGGGCAGGGTCGGCGAGCGAGGACCGAGGACGACGCGGAGAGAGAGAGAGAGAGAGAGAGAGGCGTGATCTGGAATAATTCTGGATGGAGGCGTCGTCCGTTGGTTGGGGAGGACGGTCCAGAGCACTCCAGAGGGAGTTGGGGTCGTTCGTAATCGTGGGGAAGGGAATATAGGAGTGGGTGGGGACGTGGGGCGGGGGTTGTTACCCCAGTGCCCCACTCGGTTGTGGGCTGTTGTATCTGCTGATGGATTAACCACACGGACGCTGTCGGTACCGTACAATTTTATTTATACAATAGCTCAGTGCCCGTGTGTTGCAACGGGATCATATAATATCTCGATAACTTATATATACAAATGTGTGTTTATACTGTTATGAGATAGAGGACGACATCCACGAGCCGTCCGGGATGACGTTGAAGAGAAACTCGGGCCTGTGACGCACGAACACTCACCTAGTAGTGTAGTATACAAGATTTAACAAGACAATTTAAAGGCAAAAATTCAAGAATGATCTTTCAAAGACTACTGTAAATTCATGATTAAAAACTCACTGTAATTGACTTGCTTGAAGAACACAATAATACTACTGTGAATATGTGATACAACTTAATCACAGTAGTAAAATTACATCTGATGTTGTATTTGGTAAAAAAAATATTTTTTCAGAGTTTAGAGCCAACAACTAAACTCAAGTGTTACAAGGTACAACGAACCTTACTATTCAGATTATTAATATAAAAACTCAAGACAGGTGTAATCCTCAAACAATCATAAGCAATGTGTATAGGAATTTTAGACATAATGGTGCCTACCACATGCTTTAGTATTCAAATTATTAACACAAACTCATGACATAATGACCAAAAAATATTAACACACAAACATGGACATAATGTTGTTTAGGAATTTCAGACATATATAGAGGTCAAATAGAGGAATTTCAGACAATGAACAATTATCATCATCAATAGGCTAGAGTTCAAATTCTTAATATATGAACTTGACATATAATAGTGCCTCTAGCAGTGTCGCCTTAGTTTAAAAGCAGTAATATGACATAGAGAGTAGAGGAGAGGAGAGGAGAGAAGAGAAGAGAAGAGAAGAGAGGAAATAAACAATATCTATTGCTTTCCATGTAAACTCACAAAGTTATATATATTCCAATCCCATGGAGAGATGAGGGGAGGAGAGCTACAAAAACCAATCCTGTTCTATTTCTCCTTTCAGGCCTAACCCTATACAGCAGCATATTCATCCAAGAAACCAACAACCTGTAACATATCCCTTATTATCCTACCCATTACAAACTTGTCATTAAAATTAAATTCAGTACTGACTAATATTATCTCGATCAATCTTCAAGGACATCGAGCTCGATTTTGCTATGCCACAGAGAATGGTGCATGTGGACCCTTCTTCCTTATATACATCAGGTGGTCTAAAGTTGGCTTTAACCTTTAGCCCACCTTACATTAGAGATTTAGACATCAAAAGAAAGCTAAAACATTTTAAAGCTTTTAGATCTCTAAGTTTAGAAGAGGGAGACAAATATGCCCTAGAATATTAGAGATCGCAGCTGCTGCTATCACCAAGTAACACACTAAGATATCGAAGACCATAACTACTGCTATCACCATTAAGTACAGGATTCAGTGGTGGTGCTTTTGTTTCTACCTTAACAACTAAGATCTCAATCCATCTTAATTTGTCCAACCGAACTCTGAATGAAAAAAGGAATCGCATTTTAGGAATGATTGACGAGTTAGCACAATGCAGGTTCAGAACCTTTGGTTATTTCCAAAATAAAGACTTGCATGTATGGCTATAACAATTTATACTTTTAAAAATGGATACTTATTGAGACCTGGTAACCACATTTAGCTAGCTTAGTAGGAGGGAGCATGCTAACTCATAATGCCTTGTAATTACTGAATACTGATGAACCAGTGGAGCCATACCTCATTGACATCCTCAAGTAGCTCTGACAAACAAATTAGGGGACATGACAAACAAAATAGGGGACACTACCTATGCGTATCTGCACAAGGGCCCAAGAGAGGTGGGGCCCGACCATAGGAACAGAGCTCTCAGCTCCCACACCGTGCACCAGTGAATGCGAGCAGCTGGTCTGGCCTTCCAGTAATCCGATCTGCATGCAGTGTGATCCAGGATTCACGTGGATAAGGATGAAATCAAGAGAGTGCTAGCTAGAATCACACGCCAATAGCACAAGGAAGGAAGGAATGAGCGAGCGAACCTTGAGGAAAACATCACCGACGGGCTTCTTTGTGTGGCTCTCCGTCGTTGGTCACAACCCCCGCCACCGCCCTCACTCGTCGCACATCATGTTGTGGTCACGGTCGAGGCTGCCCTTCCATCCGGTCGACCGGTCGAGCATGGGGCGATCAAGCAGGACTCGAGGAGGAGGTAGCAAATTTATGGCGATGGATCGGGGTAGCGGGGCCGAGTGTGGGTTGTTGGCTTATTGCGTCCGTGGGCGTGGCAGGCGGGGGTGGGGGTGGGCGGAGGGATCATGAGCTAGAGGGGGAGATCGTGGAGGGAGTGGGCAGTTTGGAGGGAGATTGTGGGGGATTCCTTTGCACGGGCGTCTAGGAGTGAGCGGGTGCTCCTGAGATGGCTGAGATCGACGATGAACAGGAGAGCACGGGATGGAGATGGTGCTAGCAGGAAGAGCTAGAGGGCGAGGGCTCGCTGGGCACAAAAAGCAAGTGAGACTGCCCCTAAAGCCAAGCTGGGTTAGGGTAAGAAGCGTGCGGCCTCCTGGCAGCTACTTGGGCCGCACCAAAGAAACACAGCCCACACGACCTATGTCGTCGTCACGGCTTGCACATTTTTATGACCATACCGGCCAACCAACATAGCTTCTACCGGCTTATAAGCCTTCCTTCTTCAGAGAAAGCAATCATGGTCAAATGCTCCTGCCAGTGTCAAATTGAGGCAACTTTTTGCGCGAGCAGACGTGGGTCCGGTGTGTGCAAAACTAAGGGTGGCTATCATGTGGGCGCCCGTAGTATACAATGTGGGCCCAACGTCCGGAGTGTGTGATGGCTTATACGATAGGAATGGCTGAATGGGAATGGGGGATTTTGTCACATGGGACCGGAGTGCCCCAAGTCAGGAGTTGCTCGACATCCCGCGTCACAGAATGTGATGGTTTGCCGGACAGCGGCGGCGGAGGAGCCATTATGGCTTAGTGTGGCATCAGCCATATCTTACTTTTAATAACTCCCATATCTTCTACTATAACAACAAAATAAGACATGGTGTGGTGGATATGTTGTCTCTAATCTAGCAGTAGGTCTTGAGTTCAATTCACAATTCTTACAGATTTCATTTTTTACTGCCGGATAGGGATGAGGGCAAAACAGGAAATGAAAAAAGGCAGAACAGAAAATGGCAGGCTACCCTTACAGCCTTAATAAGTAGTAGAGAATAATTGTGTCAGAGTCCCTATTTTAACATGTAACTATAGATTTAACTTTTTTAGACTTCGTGTGTCCGTCCCTGTTTTTTACAACAATTTTGTTTTAGACTTTGATGATCGGGTGGGGTTTGTCTTGCTTGTGGTTACCCCACTTGGTTGTGGGCTGGGCTGGGTTGCACCGACTGATGGATCAACCACACTGACGTTGTTCGTGTCGTACAAGTTTATTTATGTGATAATTGTGTCGGTGTCCCTATTTTAACATGTAATTGTAGATTTACCTTTTTTAGACTTTGTGTGTTCGTCCCTGTCACACCCGGTTTTGGAAGGCAAACCGAATGCGAACCATATATGTGCCAGGATCAGCAATTCACGTACACAGCAGTTACATAACATGGACATCATCACACATTGCTCAAATAGTATTAAAAAAGGAAATAATAGTCGATTACATCGTATGTCTGAGACATCCACATAGTCTTTACAATAAATCAAAGTGCAAAAACGAAACGTAGATAAACGCGGCCTTCACAGGCAGCCGACTAGGGGTTGCCGCTAACCCACACCTAGAACTCATCATAGTCTTGGAATTCCTGAAAGTCTCCTTCCACGGTTTCATCTTCTCCTGAGCAGTGGTTGCAATGCGGACAACCTAGGGGGGTTGGTGCGTAGAGCAAGGGTGAGTACACAACAACATACTCAGCAAGTATCCTGTTTGGCTGTAGTGGATTAGCTTTATGTGGGGGTAAGTCAAGCAGTTGCTTTTAGTTGGTCATATTATTATTCACTAGTAGAAAGCCAGGTTTTAGCATTAACCCAAGTTATTAACCCGATGTACCCTTTCCAAACGGAAAGAATACCACTTACCGGTACCACAGTCATAACCAAAATCATCATCCTCATCACCACCTGCAAATCCGAACATCTCTAATCAAGTACCACTAATCACTGGAGCTCCCTTGGCCGCTCATAACCGTGAGCACGGCTGATATATCAGTTTTCTAACACTCTGCAGAGGTTGTGCACTTTACCCACAAGCCGTGATTCCCTTTCTGCCCGGAGAGAGCTACTCCCCATTGACCACTACCTAGGTGGTCCAGCAGGGCATCACTACGTAGCCTTTACAAAGATTCCCCGAGGCTGTAGCCACCCGTTAGGTTTCCTAAATGTACCGCACTCCTCCCCAAGGGACAAATCAACCTTGGCAGAGCGAGCCGCATACACCGAGCCCCATTGACGGCACGACGACTAAGCGAACTACACCCTGGTTCCTCTAATTATTCAGCTAAGGGCGTCCCACTCCACCCTCATGGTTGCAGTGTTTTCCCAGGCGGTCATCCAACGAACAGGTCCTTATGGAGAGGCACTCGAGAAACCGCTCGAGCCCCCTTGAAGGTCACAAGTATAACATCATAATAAAAGGGGGGAAAACAGCGTATCATTGATAATTCTCATCATGTTCATTGATTAGAGTTGAGCAATAGCATAAGACTAAGCAATAATAATCCAACCCAGATAGGTAAACAAGGACATGGATAACAAGAGCTAGTCAATCCTTAGGTATAACTGTGAAATGCGGGAGGTGAATTAAAGAATGTATAGGACAGAGATAGGTCACGGGACACTTGCCTCCACCAACCGACTGCTGGTTAGGGGCTTCACCTGCGAGTTCTTCGGGCTCTTCAACCGGATCGTTCTCTATGCAGACGCAAACATATATACATCCACACATTTAATACAAAAGAACAGTACACCATACAATAGAATGCAGTAAATAAATAGACGTTCCACGCGGGCTCGCAATTAAGGTTAAGAGAGAAAGAGAAAAAAGACAGTCGGGAAACGATCACATTACATTATTATAGATTAAACCACTCGCTTAATAGAAGGGAATTAATTTGGACACTACATTTTAGCATAAAGTAAAGTCAAGTTCCACATTTAATCATTATAAATAATTGAAGATGAATGGAAGGGAGTGGTCGCACGGCGAGACGTACGACATAACATTTAGATTGAATTAAGAAGTCAACGACTCGCCGCGCGACAGAGCGCACAACGAGACACTTGCGTTAATTATAAAGGGACGTTAAGCATCGCGCGGCGAAGCGCACGACGACATACGTCAACAGGTCTGAGTTTAAAGTGGAACATCGCGCGTATGGACGCGCGACGTCGCACTTTAAGCAACCTGAAATTAAACTAGATCGTCGCGCGACGAAGCGCGCGATGCAACACACTAATATTTATAAATTAAAAGAATCATCGCGCGACGAAGCGCGCGACGCAGCACATCGACTAAACAATTTAAAATATATTAAAACGAGATTAAGCGCAGTGCGACTACGGTCGCACGCGCGATAGCACGTTACGCGCGCCGAAGGCACGCTAACCGTGAGGCACGCGGAACGCGAGTCACTGGGGCACGGGTGCGAGTAGGGGCGCGGGGCCGAGCACGGCCGCCGGGGCGCGCGGCGAGGGCGCAGCCACCGGGGCACGACCGAGAAGGGGAGCGGCTCGCCGGGCGCGAGGAGGCCGCCGGGGGGGCGCGACCGAGGGGAGGGGAGGGGGCTCACCGGGGAGGGGCTCGACGTGGGGCAGAGCTCGCCGGGGCAGAGCGCGCGCGGCCGGGGAAGGGGCGCGGCCGGGGGAGGGCTTGCCGGGGCGCGGCTCGCTGGGGCAGGGGAGGACGCGGGGTCGGCGGGGCACGGCGCGGCCGCTAGGGCTCGCCGGGCGCGGGACGGGGAGGGCAGGGCGCGGCGCGGCCGAGCGCGTGGAGGGCTCGCCGGGGCCGGGCGGGGGCGGGGCGCGGTGCGGCCGGGCTCGCCGGGGCACGAGCGCGCGCGGGGAGGGAGGGTGCGGGGTCAGGCGCCGCCGAGGAGGGGCGCGCGGGGGCCGGGGCGCGGCTTGCCGGGAGGGGCTCGCCGGCGGCCAGCGCGCAGGGCGCGGCGTGGGGGGAGGGGAGGGCGCGGCCGAGGTAGGGCCCGCAAGGGGCGCGCGCGACGGGGACAGGGGAGGGGACGCAGGGAAGAAGAAGAGGAGGGGAAGGAGAGATAGAGGGAGAGGGAAGGGGAGGGGAAAACTCACCTCCGGGGATCCAATTCCGGCGATCTCGACTCCAAACCCTAGGGCACCACGAGGGAGAGAGAGGGAGAGGTGGAAGAAGGGGAGGGAGGTTACTGCGCGGGAGAAATCAAATGAGCCAAACGGATCTGGGGAAGGGGGCGCACACAGGGGGTGGGCAGGGGCGCCAGGGGCACGCGGGCCGGACCGGGCTGGGCTGGGCTGGGCCGGGCCACATCGCGGATTGAAACCCGTGACACGCACGACCATTAAACGGAGTTAAATCGCGAACCAAAATCCAAAACAGAACGAGACGAACACGCGACATCAGACAAAGAAATGCGCTTCGGCATGATGCAACACCCATGACACTTAGGTTTTGTTTATACATGACACAGACACCTGTCACTATACTGGTTTGAAATTGGGAAAAAGGAGGCGAAACAGGAAGAGAAAAGAGAGTAACGCCCGAATTTGGTGAGAGAAAAGAAGAAAAAATTCTACTCCCAAATTCAGGGCGTTACAAACCTATCCCCCTTAAAAGAATCTCGCCCTCGAGATTCAGGGTTGGCTAGCAAAGAGCTCAGGGTATTTAGCCATCAGATCATCTTCACGCTCCTAGGTTGCTTCTTCCTCGGAGTGGTGATTCCATCGGACTTTGCACATTCGGATGATCTTCCTTCGGGTGACTCTGTCTGCGGTCTCAAGGATTTGCGTTGGCTTCTCAACGTAGGTCAAGTCCTCCTGGACTTCAAGACCTTCCACTGGCAACTGCTCTTCTGGCACACGCAAACACTTCTTCAACTGAGACACATGAAAGACATCATGCACTACGGACAAGCCTTCTGGCAAACGGAGCTGGTAGGCCACTTCTCCACGCTTTGCGAGAATCTGGTACGGACCAATGTAGCGGGGTGCTAGCTTGCCTTTGACTCCGAATCTTCTGACTCCTCTGATCGGTGACACTTTCAGATAGACAAAATCTCCGACTTCGAAACTCAGTTCTCTTCTTCTTGTGTCTGCATAGCTTCACTGCCTTGATTGCGCTATCTTTAGATTCTCTCGAACCATCTTGATGTTCTCTTCGGCTTCCAGTAGAATGTCTGGCCCGAACACTTGCTTTTCTCCAGGCTGATCCCATTGCAACGGAGTTCTACAACTCCTTCCATAGAGCGCCTGAAATGGTGACATCTTCAAGCTGGCTTGGTAACTGTTGTTATAGGAGAACTCTGCATAAGGCAATCTCTTGTCCCATCCGGACTGATCTTGCAACGCACAGGCTCTCAACATGTCTTCGATGATTTGATTGGTTCTTTCGGTCTGACCATCTGTCTGCGGATGATAGGCTAAACTGAAATTTAGATGTGTACCCAAGGCTTCATGCAACTGCTGCCAGAAATGAAAGGTGAACTGCGTCCCTCTATCTAACACTATCTTCTTTGGCACACCATGAAGACAAACGATCTGAGACATGTACAACTCTGCCAATACTGCACTGCTGTAGTTGGTCTTGACAGGTATGAAGTGGGCTGACTTGGTCAGGTGATCCACTACTACCCAAATGGAATCGTAGCCGGCTCGAGTGCGAGGCAATCCGACTATGAAGTCCATACCGATTTCGTCCCATTTCCACTGAGGAATTTGCAATGGTTGCAACAATCCAACTGGTCTCTGGTGCTCTGCCTTGATCCTTCGACAACTATCACACATAGCCACATGCTCTGCGATTTCCCTCTTCATTTCGTACCACCAGAATTTCTTCTTCAGATCCTAATACATCTTCTCACTACCAGGGTGAATCGAATAAGCTGTCTCATGAGCTTCCTTGAGGATCAGCTCCCGGATAGACTGGACATTGGGAACACACAAGCGGTCTTTGAACCATATCACAGCTTCTGCATCTTCCCTAAAATCTTTGCCTCTGCTGTCTAGAATCAGTCGCCGGATTTCACTGATCTTCTCATCATTCTTTTGCGCTTCTTTGATTTCTCGCTCCAAGGTAGGTTCCAACTCAATTGTGACTCCTCGCATGTTGTTCAAAAATCCAAGACTCAACCTGTCAAACTCTTTGGCCAACTCATAAGGCATCGGACGAGCGACCATCAGATTGACTTGACTCTTCCTGCTCAAAGCATCTGCCACTACGTTCGCTTTGCCTGGATGGTATTGAATCTCCAACTCATAGTCTTTGATCAGCTCTAACCATATTCGTTGCCTCATATTCAACTCTGACTGAGTGAATATGTACTTCAGACTCTTGTGGTATGTGTAAACATCACATTTCTGTCCATATAGATAGTGCCTCCATGTCTTCAGTGCGTGAACCACTGCTGCCAACTCTAGGTCATGGATTGAGTAATTCTTCTCATGAACCTTCAGCTGTCGGGACGAGTAAGCCACAACTATTCCCTCTTGCATCAACACACATCCCAAACCTATGTAACAAGCATCACAATATACCGAGAAGAGCTAGTGCACATCACGGAAGACTAAGACAGGCGCTGTAGTCAACTTCTCTTTCAGCGCTTCGAAGGCCTCTTGACATTTCTGGGTCCACTTGAACTCAACTTTGTTGCCTAGCAAAGCTGTCATTGGTTTCGCAATCTTCGAAAACCCTTCAATGAATCGCCGATAATATCCGGCCATTCCAATGAAGCTCTTGATTCCTCGAGCATCTGTTGGCGCTTTTGAGAGCACCTAGAGGGGGGTGAATAGGTGATCCTGTAAAACTTGAAACTTAATGCCACAAAAACTTGGTTAAGCGTTAGCACAATAATGCCAAGTGGCTAGAGAGGAGTCTTAGCAAAACACAATAACCACAAAGAGATCAACACAGAGATGGCACAGTGGTTTATCCCGTGGTTCGGCCAAGTCCAACGCTTGCCTACTCCACGTTGTGGCGTCCCAACGGATGAGGGTTGCAATCAACCCCTCTCAAGCAGTCCAAAGACCCACTTGAATACCACGGTGTTTTGCTTTGTTTACTATATCCCGCTCGCGAGGAATCTCCACAACTTGGAGCCTCTCGCCCTTACACTTTGATATTCACAAAGAAGCACGGAGCAAGGGAGGGATGAGCAACGCACACAAGACACAAAATCAGAGCGACAACACGCACACAAGTTGCAACAAGAGCTCACAACACAACCCGACGAGTTCACAACTCAAATAGAGCTCTAGATGCTATCACAAAGAATCAAATGCGCGGAATTGAAGTCTTGGTGCTTAGGAATGCTTAGAGAATGCTTGGTGTCCTCCTCCATGCGCCTAGGGGTCCCTTTTATAGCCCCAAGGCAGCTAGGAGCCGTTGAGAGCATTCCAGGAAGGCAATTCTTGCCTTCTATCGCCTGGCGCACTGGACAGTCCGGTGCGGATCTCTTTCCTTATTTGGCGAAGCCGACCGTTGCAGATTCAGAGCCGTTGGCGCACCGGACACTGTCCGGTGCACACCGGACAGTCCGGTGCCCCCTTCTAGCCGTTGGCTCGGCCACGTGTCCCGCGCGGATCGCGCGACCGACCGTTGGCCCGGCCGACCGTTGGCTCACCGGACAGTCTGGTGCACCACCGGACAGTCCGGTGAATTATAGCCGTACGCCGTTAATCATCTTCCGAGAGCGACGAGTTCGCCTGTGAATGGCTCACCGGACAGTCCGGTGCACCACCGGACAGTCCGGTGATTTATAGTCATACACCGCCGTCGAAGTCCCGAGAGCAGCCAGTCCGCCCGAGCCAGCCTGGCGCACCGGACACTGTCCGGTGCACCACCGGACAGTCCGGTGCACCCAGACTGAGCTGACTTGGGCTAAAACATGCTATCTCCTTTCCAAAGAGATTTTTCCTGTTTCCAGCACTTAGACACAATACATTAGTTCTCAAAACAATGTACTAAGTCTAGAAACTTACCTTTAGACTTGATTTGCACTTTGTCCACCAATTGGCATAGATTTACACTTAAGCACTTGTGTTGGCACTCAATCACCAAAATACTTAGAAATGGCCCAAGGGCACATTTCCCTTTCAATCTCCCCCTTTTTGGTGATTTATGCCAACACAACAAAAAGCAACTAATAGAAGTGCAACATCAATACAAATGAGAACTCAAAATTGTTTTGATTCAAATTTGGCATATATGGATCACTCTTTGCCACCACTTGGTTTGTTTTTGCAAATCAAACTCAATTTCCTATCTCTAAGTCAAATTCACTTGTCGAGACATAGAGAGAGGTATTCCAAGAGAAATGGATCAAAGATTCAAAAACTCCCCCTTTTTCCCATAATCAACTACACTCCCCACAAGAAGCCAACTTTTGACAATAGAGACAACAAGAGAGTTTTGACAAACCAAAGGCTCTATTCTACTATTTTCAAAATTTCTCAAGTGGTAGCTGATCCATTTATTGCTTTGGCCTTATTTTCTCCCCCTTTGGCATCAAGCACCAAAACGGGATCAATTTTGGCCCTTTAACCCCATTGCCTCACCAAAATCTCCAAATAAGAGTACAAAGGCAATAAGAGTACATGAGATGAACTTGGAATAAGTTACCCTCTCATCGGAGTGCAGTGGAAGTCTTTCATGGTCCAAGTCCACCTTTTCCCTTTCAAACCTCCTTTGAGACTAAATCAAGCAAACTCAAGCACACGGTTAGTCTCAAAGGGTCAAGTTGTAGCACATCTCCCCCTAAATATGTGCATCACTTGCAAAAGGACTTGTTGAAGTCCGGGGAGTGTTTGTACAACTTGAGCACCATAAATAAACAACAAAATGCATAAGGAACATGATCAAGGCATAAACACATGTATGCTATAAATCAATCCAAGTTCCGCGAATCTAAAACATTTAGCTCACTACGCAGCCTGCAAAAGGTCTTCTCATCTAAAGGCTTGGTAAAGATATCGGCTAACTGGTTCTCGGTGCTAATATAGAACACTTCGATATCTCCCTTTTGCTGGTGGTCTCTCAAAAAGTGATGCCGGATGTCAATGTGCTTTGTGCGGCTGTGCTCAACAGGATTTTCCGCTATGCGGATAGCACTCTCATTGTCACATAGGAGTGGGACTTTACTCAGATTGTAGCCAAAGTCCCGGAGGGTTTGCCTCATCCAAAGTAGTTGCGTGCAACACTGTCCTGCGACAACATACTCGGCCTCAACGGTGGATAGGGCAACGGAAGTTTGTTTCTTAGAGTTCCATGACACCAGGGACCTTCCTAAGAATTAGCACGTCCCCGATGTACTCTTCCTATCGACCTTACATCCAGCATAGTCGGAATCTGAATATCCAATCAAGTCAAAGGTAGACCCCTTTGGATACCAGATCCCGAAGCAAGGCGTAGCGACTAAGTATCTAAGAATTCGCTTCACGGCCACTAAGTGACACTCCCTTGGATCGGATTGAAATCTAGCACACATGCATACACTAAGCATAATATCTGGTCTACTAGCACATAAATAAAGTAAAGACCCTATCATAGACTGGTATGTTTTTTGATCAATGGACTTACCTCCTTTGTTAAGGTCGGTGTGTCCGTCGGTTCCCATCGGAGTCTTTGCGGGCTTGGCGTCCTTCATCCGAAACCGCTTTAGCAAGTCTTGCGTGTACTTCGTTTGGGAGATGAAGGTACCGTCCTTGAGTTGCTTCACTTGGAACCCAAGGAAGTAGTTCAACTCGCCCATCATCGACATCTCGAATTTCTGCGTCATCACCCTGCTAAACTCTTCACAAGACTTTTGATTAGTAGAACCAAATATTATGCCATCGACATAAATTTGGCACACAAACAAATCACCATCACAAGTCTTAGTGAATAAAGTCGGATCGGCTTTCCCAACCTTGAAAGCATTAGAAATTAAAAAGTCTCTAAGGCATTCATACCATGCTCTTGGGGCTTGCTTAAGTCCATAGAGCGCCTTAGAGAGCTTACATACGTGGTCGGGGTACCGTTCATCCTCAAAGCCAGGGGGTTGCTCCACGTACACCTCCTCCTTGATTGGCCTGTTGAGGAAAGCGCTCTTAACATCCATTTGGTACAACCTGAAAGAATGGTGAGCGGCATATGCTAGCAAGATACGAATGGACTCTAGCCTAGCCACAGGAGCAAAAGTCTCCTCAAAGTCCAAACCTGCGACTTGGGCATAACCTTTTGCCACAAGTCGAGCCTTGTTCCTTGTCACCACCCCGTGCTCGTCTTGTTTGTTGCGGAACACCCACTTGGTTCCCACAACATTTTGCTTGGGACGAGGCACCAGTGTCCAAACTTCATTTCTCTTGAAATTATTGAGCTCCTCTTGCATGGCCAACAACCAGTACGGATCTAGCAAGGCCTCTTCTACCCTGAAAGGCTCAATAGAAGAGACAAAGGAGTAATGCTCACAAAAATTAACTAATCTAGAACGAGTCGTTACTCCCTTGCTAATGTCACCCAAAATTTGGTCGACAGGATGATTCCTTTGAATCGTCGCTCGAACTTGGGTTGGAGGTGCCGGTTGTGCTTCTTCCTCCATCACATGATCATCTTGTGCTCCCCCTTGATCACACGCCTTCTCTTGATGTACCTGTTCATTATCTTGAGTTGGGGGATGCACCATTGTTGAGGAAGAAGGTTGATCTTGCTCCTTTTGTTCCAGTGGCCTCACATCTTCAATCGCCATGGTGCGCATTGCGGCCGTTGGAATGTCTTCTTCATCTAAATCATCAAGATCAACAACTTGCTCTCTTGGAGAGCCATTAGTCTCATCAAATACAACGTCGCTAGAGACTTCAACCAAACCCGATGATTTGTTGAAGACCCTATACGCCTTTGTATTTGAGTCATAACCTAATAAAAACCCTTCTACAACTTTGGGAGCAAATTTAGAAGTTCTACCTTTCTTCACAAGAATATAACACTTGCTCCCAAATACACGAAAGTAAGACACATTGGGTTTGTTACCGGTTAGAAGCTCATACGAAGTCTTCTTGAGGAGGCGGTGAAGGTAGACCCGGTTGATGGTGTGGCAAGCCGTGTTCACGGCTTCTGACCAAAAGTGCTCGGGGGTCTTGAACTCTCCAAGCATCGTCATCGCCATATCGATGAGCATACTATTCTTCCTCTCTACCACACCATTTTGTTGTGGTGTGTAGGGAGCGGAGAACTCGTGCTTGATCCCTTTCTCCTCAAGGTACTCCTCCACTTGAAGGTTCTTGAACTCGGACCCGTTGTCGCTCCTAATCTTCTTCACCTTGAGCTCAAACTCATTTTGAGATCTCCTTAGGAAGCACTTGAGGGTCCCTTGGGTTTCAGTTTTATCCTACAAAAAGAATACCCAAGTGAAGCGGGAAAAATCATCAACTAAAACAAGACCATACTTACTTCCTCCTATGCTTAGATAGGCGACGGGTCCGAAGAGGTCCATATGCAGCAGCTCCAAGGGTCTTGTTGTAGTCATCACGTTCTTGATGTGATGAGCACTTCCCGCTTGTTTACCTGCTTGACAAGCTGCACAAGGTCTATCTTTTTCGAAATGTACATTAGTTAGTCCTATCACGTGTTCTCCCTTTAGAAGCTTGTGAAGGTTCTTCATCCCCACATGTGCTAAGCGGCGATGCCATAGCCAGCCCATGCTAGTCTTAGCAATTAAGCATGCATCTAGACCGGCCTCCTCTTTTGCAAAATCAACTAAATAAAGTTTGCCGTCTAGTACACCCTTAAAAGCTAATGAACCATCACTTCTTCTAAAGACAGACACATCTACATTTGTGAATAAACAATTATATCCCATATTGCATAATTGACTAACGGATAACAAATTATATCCAAGCAACTCAACTAAGAACACATTAGAAATAGAGTGCTCGGATGAAATAGCAATTTTTCCTAACCCTTTCACCTTGCCTTGGTTCCCATCACCGAATATTATTGAATCTTGGGGATCCTTGTTCTTGACGTAGGAAGAGAACATCCTCTTTTCCCCCGTCATGTGGTTTGTGCATCCGCTGTCGATAATCCAGCTTGAGCCCCCGGATGCATAAACCTGCAAGGCAATTTTAGGCTTGGGTTTTAGGTACCCAACTCTTGTTGGGTCCTACAAGGTTAGTCACAATGGTCTTAGGGACCCAAATGCAAGTTTTATCTCCCTTGCATCTTGCCCCTAACTTCCTAGCAATTACCTTCTTATCCTTTCTACAAATAGCAAAGGACGCATTGCAAGTATGATAAATTGTAGAAGGTTCATTAATCTTCCTAGGAACATGAGCAACATCTCTCCTAGGCATATGATGGATGACATTTCTCCTAGGCATATCTCTACCATGCATATAGGAAGAACTTGAAGCAAACATTGCATTTGAATCATAAGCATTACAACTCCTATAAGCATTTCTAGAATGTCTCCTATCATGTTACATGAAAGCATGGTTCTTTTTAGCACTACTAGCCATATGGGCTTTCCCTTTCTCCTTGGCGGAGATGGAAGCCTTATGGCTTGTTAAGTACTTGACTTCCCTCTTGAAGCCAAGACCATCCTTAATTGAGGGGTGTCTACCAATCATGTAGGCATCCCTTGCAAAATTTATTTTATCAAATTCATTTTTGCTAGTCTTAAGTTGGGCATTAAGACTAGCCACTTCATCATTTAACTTTGCAATAGACACTAGGTGTTCACTACAAGCATCAACACTAAAATCTTTACACCTAGTGCAAATCACAACATGTTCTACACAAGAGTTAGATCTATTTGCTACTTTTAGTTTTGCATTTAAATCATTGTTAACATCTTTTAAACTAGAAATTGTCTCATGGCAAGTAGATAGTTCACAAGAAAGCATTTCATTCCTTTTAACTTCTAAAGCATGAGATTTTTGTGCCTCTACAGATTTATCATGTTCTTCATACAAAAGATCCTCTTGTTTTTCTAACAATCTATTCTTATCATTCAAAGCATCAATCAATTCATTGATCTTATCAATTTTATTTCTATCTAAACCTTTAAATAAACTAGAATAGTCTATTTCATCATCATCACTTGAAGAAGCATAAGTAGTATTCCGAGTACATACCTTCTTTTCCTTCGCCATGAGGCATGTGTGACGCTCGTTGGGGAAGAGGGCCGATTTGTTGAAGGCGGTGGCGGCGAGTCCTTCGTTGTCGGAGTCAGACGATGAACAATCCGAGTCCCACTCCTTGCCAAGGTGTGCCTCGCCCTTAGCCTTCTTGTAAGACTTCTTCTTTTCCCTCTTGTTCTCTTGTTCCTGATCACTATCATTATCGGGACAGTTAGCGATAAAATGACCAACCTTACCGCACTTGAAGCAGGAGCGCTTTCCCTTCGTCTTGTTCTTCTTGGGATGCTCCTTGCGGCCCTTTAGCGTCATCTTGAAGCGCTTGATGATGAGGGCCATCTCTTCCTCATTTAGTCCCGCCACCTCAACTTGCGCCACCTTGCTAGGTAGTGCCTCCTTGCTACTCGTTGCCTTGAGAGCAACGGGTTGAGGCTCATGGATTGGACCATTCAACGCGTCGTCCACGTATCTCGCCTCCTTGATCATCATTCTCCCGCTTACAAACTTCCCAAGTACTTCTTCGGGTGACATCTTGGTGTACCTAGGATTTTCATGAATATTGTTCACAAGATGTGGATCAAGGACAGTAAAAGACCTTAGCATTAGGCGAACGACATCGTGGTCCGTCCATCGCGTGCTTCCGTAGCTCCTTATTTTGTTGATGAGGGTCTTGAGCCGGTTGTATGTTTAGGTTGGCTCCTCTCCCCTTATCATTGCAAGTCTCCCAAGCTCGCCCTCCACCAACTCCATCTTGGTGAGCATGGTGACGTCGTTCCCCTCATGTGAGATCCTGAGGGTGTCCCAGATCTGCTTGGCATTGTCCAAGCCGCTCACCTTATTGTACTCTTCCCTGCACAAAGATGCTAAAAGGACAGTAGTAGCTTGTGCATTTTTATGGATTTGTTCATTTATAAACATGGGACTATCCGAGCTATCAAATTTCATTCCACTCTGTACAATCTCCCATATGCTTGGATGGAGAGAGAACAAGTGACTACGCATTTTGTGACTCCAAAATCCGTAGTCCTCCCCATCAAAGTGTGGAGGTTTGCCAAGAGGAATGGAAAGCAAATGTGTATTTGAACTATGCGGAATACGAGAATAATCGAAAGAGAAGTTTGAGTTAACCGTCTTCTTTTTCTCGTAGTCATTGTCGTCGTCCTTTTGGGAAGAAGAGGACTCGTCGCTGTCGTCGTAGTAGACGATTTCCTTGATGTGCCTTGTCTTCTTCTTCCCATCTTTACGTTTGTGGCCCGAGCCCGAGTCAGTAGGCTTGTCATCCTTCGGCTCGTTGATGAAGGCCTCCTTCTCCTTATCATTGATCACAACCCCCTTTCCCTTAGGATCCATCTCTTCGGGCGATTAGTCCCTTTCTTGAAGAGAACGACTCCGATACCAATTGAGAGCACCTAGAGGGGGGTGAATAGGTGATCCTGTAAAACTTGAAACTTAATGCCACAAAAACTTGGTTAAGCGTTAGCACAATAATGCCAAGTGGCTAGAGAGGAGTCTTAGCAAAACACAATAACCACAAAGAGATCAACACAGAGATGGCACAGTGGTTTATCCCGTGGTTCGGCCAAGTCCAACGCTTGCCTACTCCACGTTGTGGTGTCCCAACGGACGAGGGTTGCAATCAACCCCTCTCAAGCGGTCCAAAGACCCACTTGAATACCACGGTGTTTTGCTTTGTTTACTATATCCCGCTCGCGAGGAATCTCCACAACTTGGAGCCTCTCGCCCTTACACTTTGATGTTCACAAAGAAGCACAGAGCAAGGGAGGGATGAGCAACACACACAAGACACAAAATCAGAGCGACAACACGCACACAAGTTGCAACAAGAGCTCACAACACAACCCGACGAGTTCACAACTCAAATAGAGCTCTAGATGCTATCACAAAGAATCAAATGCGTGGAATCGAAGTCTTGGTGCTTAGGAATGCTTAGAGAATGCTTGGTGTCCTCCTCCATGCGCCTAGGGGTCCCTTTTATAGCCCCAAGGCAGCTAGGAGCCGTTGAGAGCATTACAGGAAGGCAATTCTTGCCTTCTGTCGCCTGGCGCACCGGACAGTCCGGTGCACCATCGGACACTGTCCGGTGCGGATCTCTTTCCTTATTTGGTGAAGCCGACCGTTGCAGATTCAGAGCCGTTGGCGCACCGGACACTGTCTGGTGCACACCGGACAGTCCGGTGCCCCCTTCTAGCCGTTGGCTCGGCCACATGTCCCGCGCGGATCACGCGGCCGACCGTTGGCCCGGCCGACCGTTGGCTCACCGGACAGCCCGGTGCACCACCGGACAGTCCGGTGAATTATAGCCGTACGCCGTTAATCATCTCCCGAGAGCGACGAGTTCGCCTGTGAATGGCTCACCGGACAGTCTAGTGATTTATAGCCGTACACCGCCGTCAAAGTCCTGAGAGCAGCCAGTCCGCCCGAGCCACCCTAGCGCACCGGACACTGTCCGGTGCACCACCGGACAGTCCGGTGCACCCAGACTGAGCTGACTTGGGCTGAAACATGCTATCTCCTTTCTAAAGAGATTTTTCCTGTTTCCAGCACTTAGACACAATACATTAGTTCTCAAAATAATGTACTAAGTCTAGAAACTTACCTTTAGACTTGATTTGCAGTTTGTCCACCAATTGGCATAGATTTACACTTAAGCACTTGTGTTGGCACTCAATCACCAAAATACTTAGAAATGGCCCAAGGGCACATTTCCCTTTCAGCTTTCCAGTTCATAATGTCTGTCACTTTCTTCGGATCCATGGCCAATCGTTCTTTGTTGATTATATGACCCAAGAACAGGATTTCACTGATCCAGAACTCGCACTTGCTCAACTTTGCATACAGCTGGTGCTCTCGCAATCTCTACAAAACCATCCTCAAATGATCTGCATGCTCTGCTTCGCTTTGAGAATATACCAGAATATCATCAATAAATACCACCACAAACTTGTCAAGATAGTCCTTGAATACACTGTTCATCAGATTCATGAAGAAGGCTGGTGCATTTGTTAGACCGAAAGACATCACCGTGAACTCATACAACCCATACTTGGTAATGAATGCCGTCTTCGGAATATCTGAAGGTCGGATCCTGAGCTGATGATAACCTGACCTCAGATCTATCTTGGAGAACACGCTGGCTCCTCTCAACTGGTCGAACAGATCTTCTATTCTGGGCAAAGGGTACTTGTTCTTGATGGTGACCTCATTCAGAGCTCGATAATCGATACACATCCTTTTGGTGCCATCTTTCTTCTCCATAAATAGGACAGGGGCGGCCCAAGGCGAGGTGCTTGGCCGGATGTAACCTTTCTCTGACAGCTCATCGATCTGCTTCTTAAGTTCAACCAACTCTAGTCTGGATATTCTGTAAGCTCTCTTAAAGATAGGGGCGGTGCCAGGAAGAAGATCTATAGCAAACTCAACTTTTCGCTCTGGTGGCATACCTGGCAAGTCCTTTGGAAACACATCTGGGAATTCGGACACAACCTTGATACTCTCAATTGGGTCTGCTTCACTGCTGTCGACAGCCATCTGATAACAACTTCCTTTCTTCAGCTCAGGCGGGACTAACTCGGTCACCACTTCCTCTCCTAGTGGGGACATCAACTTGATTGTCCTCTTATCACAACTGATAACTGCCTAATACTTATCTAGCCAATTCATCCCTAGGATGACATCTATTCCCTGAGTACCCATTATTATGAGGTTAGCGGGAAACGCTATCCCCCTTATTTCCACACTTACATTCAAACAAATGCTATCAGCTCGAATTCTACCACCGGCTGAGTCAATTTGAATGGGGGTTGACATGGTTGTTATTGGAAGATTATGTGCTTTTACCCATGATGCAGTAATGAATGAATGTGTTGCTCCAGTATCAAATAACACTTCTGCAATATGAGAGTTGACTGGGAACATACCTACTGTCATGCTGGGGGTCTCCTGAACTGCTTCAGCCTCCAAGTGGTTCAGTCTCCCATGATTATAGCGTGGCTGAGAGCGGTTGCCTGCTCCAGGCTGAGACACATTCTGCTTTGCTGGGGCATTGGGGTCTGACTGCTGCTGGGCTGCCTTCTTCGGACATTGCATTACCCAATGGCCTTGCTCTCCACAGTGGAAACATGCGCTGTTTCCAACCTGAGCTGGTGCTGCTTGATTGTTCTACTAGTTTGCTGGGGCAGGAAGACAAGGTGCCTGCTGATTCTACCTCTAGAACTGACCTCCTCCTGACTGATTGTTCTGGCGATTCTGATACTGGTGCTGAGGATACTGCCTTTGAAACTGCTGATGCTGGGGTGGACGCTGGTTCTGCCTGAACTGTTGAGGTTGATTGCTTGAGAAACAAGGACGATTGCTGCTTCCAGGCTTGGGTCCACTGATCTTGCGCTTGCGATCCTCCATCTCCTTACGCTTTCTCTCTGTCATGATTGCTCTGTCAATCAAGTGCTGAAATGTGGGGAAGGTATGATTCATCAGCTGATACTGTAGAGGGTCAACCAAGCCTCTCAAGAAACGATATTGTCTCTTGGCGTCGGTGTTGACATCTTCAGAAGCATAGCGGGACAACTGCAGAAACCTGTCACGGTACTCACTGACAGACGATGACCCTTGCTTGAGGGCCAGGAACTCCTCCTTCTTCACTGTCATCAGACCGGCAGGAACATAGTACTGACGGAAGCTACCTCTGAACTCTTCCCAGGTGATGGTGTCGGGGTTGGCATGGGTGGCGAGATAAGACTCCCACCAAGACTGAGCTGCTCCTCTCAACAGACGAGGACCATATAGGACTTTATCTCTGTCATCACATTGAGCGGTATGCAACTCCCGTTCCATAGTGCGCAGCTAGTCTTCAGCATCCATGGGGTCAGAAGAATGAGCAAACGTTGGAGGATGACTTCTCATGAATTCAGCACGCTTGTCTCTGGGCATCTGAGGCATCTGAGGCTGAGGTGGTGGCTGTTGTTGTTGCTGCTGCTGAATGGCGGCCAGAGTCTGACCAATGGCTTGAACTGCCTGAGTCTGCATCAGGAACATCTGCTCGATGGACATCGGGGGCGGGGGCGGCAGTTGCTGTTGCTGGGGTGCCTCATCCTGCTGAGCTGTCTGCTCCTGCTGAGCACGCCTTCCTCCTCTGTGCCTGTTTTCTGACATCTGCAGAATGCAACCAACATCAGAACTGATCTTGCAAATCTTGCAGCATAAGAAAAGAGTAGAGAATTCTCCACAACACTGAACAGATGAGCATCTTCACTGATCTTCAACATAGACCAACACAACTTCTCAGATAAAGAGGAAAGTGGAATAAAAGGCTTCCCGACTAAATAGCTAACTCCATTAACATATAACAGGTAAACCAAAATGCAGGGGATGCCCACACTCTGGTGGCAGTCATTACAAAGATCCAACTCAAACATAGTTCATCATAACAAACATAAATGCACAGGATATAGCAAACTACCCTGTCTAACTAAGACTAACTAAAAGCGAGACTAGCGCTAGGACTATAGCTTCTACGTATATATTTCGTATTAATTACAAGATCCGACGCTGACGATCTATGGTTCTAAATCTATCTTGGTCTTGCAGTCGGGATTGCCATAAGACTGGTGTCCACGCCGAGGTGAGCGGTACGGGTGCTGAGTCCCGACGGGAGCGGGGGAACCATCATCCAGGTGACGACGTTCCGCGCGCTCAGCCCGCAGCAGGGCGATCTCAGCACGAGCCCTACTCAGCTCGTCTAGTGCATGGTCCAGCTCCGTGTTTAGCACGACGGCTAGGTTGACTGTGTTGCTCAACCTAGGATTGTTCTCACCGACAGGTGAAACAATCACGCCTCCTGTGCTGCCAGATGGATGGTGGGGTTAATACTTTAGGTTGAGACCATCAGCTACCCCACCGAGCATCGAACAGTAGTGCGAAAGCGTACGCCGTGCGGCATCTTGCATGGCCGCCTCAGCTGAGTCCCGCTCAGAGATGGAATAGTGCTCTGAGCAGACCTCAGCACCCCAGAGACTGTTCTCTAGACGGCGCACCAAGCAGGTCGCCTCCCAGCGGTCCGGGTAGACCCCGCGACTGTGCTGGAAGACCACACAGCGATACTTGATAGACCAGGTACGCTGATCAAGTGCCCGACGTAACAGGGTGTCGAGCGCATCGTGGAAGTGACACCCGCGAGCACCGTCGCGAGTGATGGGTCGAGCAACCCATCCTTCCGGCTCCTGGTCAGCAGAAAAGTCGGTGTCGAAGCTCGAGCTGTCATCACCACCTCCATTGTCTGGGTCTCCTCCAGCAGCTACTCTAGCGACTGGGGCGCTCAGGGGTGGTGCAGGGGGCGCCTCCAGCGGGAGCACAGGGGAGCAGCTCCTCACAGACTCTATCTCCTGCTGGAGCGAGAAAGAAGAGCCCTGCTGCTCCTGCTCCTGTCGTTGATGCTCCTGCTCCTCATGCAGGAGGTGGTGCAGCCTCTCCAAGTGACTGGACTGACCGATCACGGGACGACGAAGCGGACGCTCCGCGAGACGAGAGGGTAAGAAGGGGATGACAGACTTCCGTGCGGTGTGTCTAAGATGAGCCATCTACAAAAGACACCGCAAGCAAAAGGGTGAGAACAGAACTAGTATGACCAGCAAGTAATGAACCATAAATAAATGAAGGATTAGAATAAAACACAGTTTTCAGCAAGGTATAATATATAGTAGAACATAGGTTTGGTCGATATGACCAACTTTTGAAGGGATACCAAAGTCAAGGCAGGGACAGAGGTCTATAATCCTCAGAACGACCATTCTACTCTTGGTTAGTGGTCCTACAGTCAGCACGGCTTTGATACCACCTATGTCACACCCGGTTTTGGAAGGCAAACCGAATGCGAACCATGTACGTGCCAGGATCAGCAATTCACGTACACAGCAGTTACATAACATGGACATCATCACACAGTGCTCAAATAGTATTAAAAAAGGAAATAATAGTCGATTACATCGTATGTCCGAGACATCCACATAGTCTTTACAATAAATCAAAGTGTGAAAACGAAACGTAGATAAACGCGGCCTTCACAGGCAGCCGACTGGGGGTTGCCGCTAACCCACACCTAGAACTCATCATAGTCTTGGAATTCCTGAAAGTCTCCTTCCACGGCTTCATCTTCTCCTGAGCAGTGGTTGCAATGCGGACAACCTAGGGGGGGTTGGTGCGTAGAGCAAGGGTGAGTACACATCAACATACTCAACAAGTATCCTGTTTGGCTGTAGTGGACTAGCTTTATGTGGGGGTAAGTCAAGCAGTTGCTTTTAGTTGGTCATGTTATTATTCACTAGTAGAAAGCCAGGTTTTAGCATTAACCCAAGTTATTAACCCGATGTACCCTTTCCAAACAGAAAGAATACCACTTACCGGTACCACAGTCATAACCAAAATCATCATCCTCATCACCACCTGCAAATCCGAACATCTCTGATCAAGTACCACTAATCACTGGAGCTCCCTTGGCCGCTCATAACCATGAGCACGACTGATATATCAGTTTTCTAACACTCTGCAGAGGTTGTGCACTTTACCCACAAGCCGTGATTCCCTTTCTGCCCAGAGAGAGCTACTCCCCATTGACCACTACCTAGGTGGTCTAGTAGGGCATCACTACGTAGCCTTTACAAAAATTCCCTGAGGCTGTAGCCGCCCGTTAGGTTTCCTAAATGTACCGCGCTCCTCCCCAAGGGACAAATCAACCTTGGCAGAGAGAGCCGCATACACCGAGCCCCATTGACGGCACGACGGCTAAGCGAACTACACCCCGGTTCCTCTAATTATTCAGCTAAGGGCGTCCCACTCCACCCTCATGGTTGCACTGTTTTCCCGGGCGGTCATCCAACGAACAGGTCCTTATGGAGAGGCACTCGAGAAACCGCTCGAGCCCCCTTGAAGGTCACAAGTATAACATCATAATAAAAGGGGGGAAAACAACGTATCATTGATAATTCTCATCATGTTCATTGATTAGAGTTGAGCAATAGCATAAGACTAAGCAATAATAATCCAACCCAGATAGGTAAACAAGGACATGGATAACAAGAGCTAGTCAATCCTTAGGTATAACTATCAAATGCGGGAGGTGAATTAAAGAATTTATAGGACAGAGATAGGTCACGGGACACTTGCCTCCACCAACCGACTGCTGCTCAGGGGCTTCACCTGCGAGTTCTTCGGGCTCTTCAATCAGATCGTTCTCTATGCAGACGCAAACATATATACATCCACACATTTAATACAAAAGAACAGTACACCATACAATGGAATGCAGTAAATAAACAGACGTTCCACGCGGGCTCGCAATTAAGGTTAAGAGAGAAAGAGAAAAAAGACAGTCGGGAAATGATCACATTACATTATTATAGATTAAACCACTCGCTTAATAGAAGGGAATTAATATCGACACTACGTTTTAGCATAAAGTAAAGTCAAGTTTCACATTTAATCATTATAAACAATTGAAGATGAATGGAAGGGAGTGGTCGCACGGCGAGACGTACGACATAACATTTAGATCGAATTAAGAAGTCAAAGACTCGCCGCGCGACAGAGCGCACAATGAGACACTTCCGTTAATTATAAAGGGACGTTAAGCATCGCGCGACGAAGCGCACGACGACATACGTCAATAGGTCTGAGTTTAAAGTGGAACGTCGCGCGTCTGGACGCGTGACGTTGCACTTTAAGCAACCTGAAATTAAAATAGATCGTCGCGCGACGAAGCGCGCGAAGCAGCACACTAATATTTATAAATTAAAAGAATCATCGCACGACGAAGCGCGTGACGCAGCACGTCGACTAAACAATTTAAAATAGATTAAAACGAGATTAAGCGCAGTGCGACTACGGTCGCACGCGCGAGAGCACGTTACGCGCGCCGAAGGCACGCGAACCGTGAGGCACGCGGGACGCGAGTCACCGGGGCACGGGTGCGGGCAGGGGCGCGGGCTGGGCACGGCCGCCGGGGCGCGCGGCGAGGGCGCAGCCGCCGGGGCACGACCAGGAAGGGGAGCGGCTCGCCGGGCGCGGGGAGGCTGCCGGGGGGGCGCGGCTCGCCGGGCGCGGCCGAGGGGAGGGGAGGGGGCTCGCCGGGGAGGGGCTCGACGGGGGGCGGAGCTCGCCGGGGCAGAGCGCGCGCGGTGGGGGAAGGGGCGCGGTCGGGGGAGGGGAGGGCGCGGGGTCGGCGGAAGGGGCTCACCGGGGCAGGGGAGGGTGTGGGGTCGGCGGGGCACGGCGCGGCCGCTAGGGCTCGCCGGGCGCGGGACGGGCAGGGCAGGGTGCGGCCGAGCGCGGGGAGGGCTCGCCGGGGCCGGGCGGGGGCGGGGCACGGCGAGGCCGGGCTCGCCTAGGCGTGAGCGCGCGCGGGGAGGGAGGGCGTGGGGTCGGGCACCGCCGGGGAGGTGCGCGCACGGGGGCCGAGGCGCGACTCGTCGGGAGGGGCTCGCCGGCGCCCAGCGCGCAGGGCACGGCGCGAGGGGAGGGGAGGGCGCGGCCAGGGCGGCGCCCGCCAGGGGCGCGTGCGACGGGGACAGGGGAGGGGACGTAGGGAAGAAGAAGAGGAGGGGAAGGAAAGAGAGAGGGAGAGAGAAGGGGAGGGGAAAACTCACGTCTGGGGATTCAATTCCGGCGATCTCGACTCCAAACCCTAGGGCACCACGAGGGAGAGAGAGGGAGAGGTGGAAGAAGGGGAGGGAGGTTACTGCGCGGGAGAAATCAAATGAGCCAAACGGACCTGGGGAAGGGGGCGCGCGCATGGGGGTGGGCAGGGGCGCCAGGGGCGCGCGGGCCGGGCCGGGCTGGGCCGAGCCACATCGCGGATTGAAACCCGCGACACGCACGACCATTAAACGGAGTTAAATCGCGAACCGAAATCCGAAACGGAACGAGACAACACGCGGCATCAGACAAAGAAATGCGCTTCAGCATGATGCAACACCCATGACACTTAGGTTTTGTTTATACATGACATGGACACCTGTCACTATACTGGTTTGAAATTGGGAAAAAGGAGGCGAAACGGGAAGAGAAAAGAGAGTAACGCCCGAATTTGGTGAGAGAAAAGAAGAAAAAGTCTACTCCCAAATTCAGGGCGTTACAGTCCCTGTTTTTTACAACAGTTTTAGTTGACTTTGGATAGCTGGGTGGGGGTTTGCCTTGCTTGTGGTTACCCCACTCGGTTGTGGGCTAGGCTGGGTTGCACCGACTGATGGATCAACCACATGGACACTGTTCGTACCATACAAGTTTATTTATGTGATAATTGCGTCAGTGCTCTTAATATGTGATGGTATTATTATATGATTTATGAACTTATTAGCCAAAAACAATGATATCATCTTAATGATAGTATATATATCTTTGTATGCTATTTTTTATAGCCACTTGTTGTAATAATAGTACTTCCAATTAATTATTTATTGTATATATATATATAATAAATGATAATAGTCTCTCTACTATTCGGGTCTATTCGGTGGACCGAATAGACCGAACCGAAATTGTGAGTCTATTCGGGTTTGGTTCCTAAAATTATTTTGAAAATTTCGGTTCTCATTTTTTAAAACCCAAAATTTCACAAACCTGAATAGACCGAACCGAATTACCCTAATAGACCAAATGTCCAGCCCTAGTCTTGCTTGGTTACCCCACTCGGTTGTGGCTGGGCTAGGTTGCACTGACTGATGGGTCAACCACACTGACGTTGTCCGTATCGTACAAGTTTATTTATGGTATAATTGTGTCGGTGTCCCTATTTTAACATGTAACTGTAGATTTACCTATTTTTTAGGCTTTATGTGTTTGTCCCTGTTTTTTTACAACAGTTTTGTTTTAGACTTCGGGTGGGGACGTGGGGTGGCCAGCCGGTGGGGGTTTGTCTTGCTTGGTTTCCCCACTTGGACACTCGGTTGTGGGTTGCGCTAGTTGCACCGACTGATGGAACAACCACACAGACGATGTTTGTACTGTACAAGTTTATTTATGTGCTAATTGTGTCGGTGCCCCTATTTTAAGATTTACCCTTTTTAGACTTTAGGTGTTTGCCTAGGGGTGGGCAATTTTTTACCCTAAACCGAACCGAAATTTCGATTTTTTGGTAGTTCGGTTCGGTTTCGGTTTTTAGATCTCAGAATTTTGGTATTCGGTATCGTAATCGGTTTTCACCGTATATCGAACCGAAATACCAAAAAAACCGAATACCAAACTTCATGAATTCAATATTTTAACTATTTGATTATGTAAACTAAATGTGTGATGCAATCAAATTGTTATTCACTTATTTGTATGTGATGTATGATATATCTTCAAATGTTTATACCTATATAATTTTTACTTTTTAAAATTATGTGTAATGCGTTGTCTTGTAGCCTTCTTAAGTATAAGTTTGGTATTCGGTTTTTACCAAAAACCGAAGTAAAAACCGAAACCAAACTTATCGGTTTTTCATTTTCTAGAAAACCGATTGGTTTCTAATATTTGAAAAACCGAAGTTTTTTAAAACCGAAAAACCGAACCGAAATTCCAAAAAACCTGAATGCCCAGCCCTATGTTTGCCCCTATTTTTAAAATAAAACTGTTGTATGCCCTACACCGTTAGTTGTTCTTAACAGTGTTATATCTTGATAAAATAGATAAGAAACAATTGTGTCATAATGTCATTGCCCCTGTTGGGGACTTGTTCTCAAATGCTATGAATCAAGAACAAGGCAACACAGAAGATGTTAAATATTAAATGCCCTTCATCCGTTGAAGCATCATCTCCTCGAGGGTTTAATGAACTTCGGACGAAGGCTTCAAACATAATATTACGAAGGTGACAAAGATAATATAAAACGATGTAAAATGTAAAACATTAAAGATAAATGTGTTGGAGATAAATGGCATCATTTACATATTTACTATATGAATCTAAAATGTTTGAATACAATGTTTAAGGTATGTTTATACCTTCGCCTTGACAGGTAATAATTCCCGAGTGATGCACTAGCAATTACAGGAATGCGTGAACAGTAAAGGAATACTGCTCACTATTTATAGGCACAGGACACAGCCTGTGAGGAATTACAATCATGCCCTTCATAAAAGTTTACAACAATGACTCGGACCCCTACAGGCTAAAAGGTCATTCTATCTTTAAGTCGGTTGGACCCTTCATCTTCGGATATGTTATAATCCCGAAGCTTAATGAATGATACCTTCGTCGTCACGTACGAGCAGCTTCAGCCGCAGCTGTTTCTTTCTGCAGGACCTTCGGCGACGAAGCATGGTCCCAACAGTAGCCCCTTCGCGGTGCTAGATCGTCTTTCATAACGAGCTTGATCCGTAAAAAAAGTCTCTTAGGCTTCAGGAAGCCGAAGGTCCGAAAAACACCTTCCCTGAGCTCGTTGTCGAGAAACGATACAGTTTTCGAGCGCGTAGCGATTCCACCATGCGGGTTCACTATTCTTGTTTTTACGGCCCACCGTTCAGTGGGTGCGAGCAACTGTTTGCTTGGTGTAAAAATCCTGACGATTCACCTTCTTTCCTGTAGCACTATATAAACAGACGGGTAGGTGTGAAGTTACCACAGCATTCATTGCTATTGCACTGTTTTGCTGCCAAAATTTTTAACCATAGCCGAAGCTTGACTTTCGCATTCGAACGAAGCTCTAGTTTAGCGTCTGCTTCGTCAGAAGAAGGGCTTCGGGAAAAAGGTTATTAATTTCCGAGCAATTTTCAAGATATTCAAAATCAAATGGCCAGAGTGCGCTCTACTGCTAGGGCTGAGCGCGAAGGAGACGAAGCCGAAGCTGCGGAAACTGTCCCTATTTCGGAAGCAATGAGGCGAAGTGGGTTGGTGACATCGGAGAACACCCCTGCTGTCAAAGCAGAACAAGCAGATATTGAAGAGACTGATTCTGAAGATGATCACAATATCACAATACCAAGCAAGCCTAGCCACCTAGACTTCAGAAAGTCAACCATCTCCAAGGCTGATTTTCCGAAGATGGTAAAGTCGGGCTACTTTAGCGAAGATGAGAAAAAGATGATTCGCTTCGGTGGAGAAGAAACTACTCCGAAGCCACAGAAAGATGAAATAGTGATTTTCAAGAGTTTCCTCAAAGCTGGCTTGAGATTTCCTTTAAATAGGATGATTGCCGATGTGCTAAAGAAGTTTGGCATTTATTTTCATCAACTAACTCCTAATGCTATTGTTAGGCTTAGTGTTTATATTTGGGCTCTCCGAAGCCAGGGGGTGGAGCCATTTGCCGAAGGTTTCTGTCGGGTACACGAGCTACATTATCAAACTAAGGCCAGAAAGGATGGGTTACATGAAAATTTTGGTTGTTATAATTTTGCCTATCGGAAGACTACAAAATTTCCTGTGATCAGCTACCGAAGCAAGTGGCCGACAGGCTGGAAATCGAAATGGTTCTACGTTAAAGTTGACGATGACAAGGAGAAGCTAGTACAAAGTCCGCTTGAACTGATCTTCGGAGAGACCAGACCCCACTGCAATATGACACCAGAAGGTCCCACTCAAATCGCGTTGGCTGAATTCAGGACTATTGCTGAGCACATTGGCACTAGAGATCTTGTGTAGGAATTTCTATCGTTCAAAATATTTCCAACTATGAAGGAATGGGCTATGCCGAAGCTCGAAAAAGAGAAGAAAGAGGGGGAACTTGTCCGCCTGCCCTACCACTACAAGTTCAAGAAATATTTTAAAGAACCCTGCCAAGAATGGCTCGAAACAATCAAAGTAATGAGTACTGAAATTCTTGGGAATTATTCTAAAAAAGAAGATCAATTGATGACAGCAGCCTTCGGCACCCGACCGAAACGAAGGCTAAACAGAGTGCTTGATGCTATAGGCTTTGAATACCCTGACTACGAGCGACTAGACAGGGGTGCCGAAGGGCAGAAAAGAAAACGAGTGGCTAGCACTTTAATTAAAGACGACGAAGATCAACCAAAAAAGAAGAAAGAAAAGCTTGAACCAAAAGTAGTTGCTCTAAGAAAGAGAAAAGCTGTATCTCCGAAGCATGCGTCTCCAGAACCAGAGAGATTGGTCCGAGATGAGGAAGTGTCTGTGACACCTTCTGCTGCCGAAGTAGAAGAAATTTTGAAGGTAATGACTGAATCTTTGCCTGTCAAGCTAAGTCCGCTGGCACCGGAACTGACAAAGTTTTTTCAGAAGGACGAAAAAACTTCGTCAGCAGAAAGTTCTGCGAAGCCGAAAAAACGGAGAATCATTCAAGTGACAGATGTGATCCATCAGACGCCGCCACCGGCGACGGCGTCAAAAATTGTCTTTGCCGAGACTGCCGAAGCCGAAGATGCCGCAGCCGAAGCTACCGGAGTGGAGACCACTGAAGCTGAAACCGGCGAAGCCGAAGCTACCGGGGCCGAAGCCGAAGCTACCGGGGCCGAAGCCGGGACCACCGAAGAGTCGAACCTGGAAACCACACTTGAGGTTATTGACAATATACTCCTGAAAATGTTTGAAGAAGAAGTTGTTATGGCTGCGGTGAACACGGCAACTGAAAAGGGGAAAAAGCAGATTGATGAAATTTCGGAAGAAGGAGATTTTAACTTTCAAGATTTGCTTGGACAAGAGTTAACAGACGACGAAAAAGAAGAGTTGAAAAAATATGCCATATCTTGCGGATATAAATTAGGGGCTATGCTATTTGGTGGGGTCAACGAAGGGAAGCTAAGATGCCTTCGGAACCGCACCGAGGCCAAAATTGTTAGAACCCTCTCCAAAAGCGTTGGCTTGCCGAAGATAGAAGCAGACCTCTGCAGGTACCAGCGACATCATGTCGCTGGTAGTCTGCTCTACGCAAATTTTAAGGTAAAAATATTATTATTATTTTATTATTGTTATTTTTTATGTCTTTCTCTGACGAAGGTTGTTTTGGCAGAGTATATTATTGAGTAAAGTGCTGAAAATGCAACAAGATCTTGAAGAGGAGAAGAACAAAGCTATCATCAAAGATTTAGAAGAAAATGTTGAAAACTACGAAGCTGTTCTGAAGAAGAAAGACTTCGCCATTCAAGATCTTGAAATTATGGCTAAAGAACACGAAGGTGCTTTAGAAAAGAAAGACTTTATTATTCAGTCTATGGAAGGCTCCTTGGCCGAAGTCCAAGCGGAAAATGATAGTTTAAAGAATGAATTACTCGAAAAGTCAGAAAAATATGAGCAAGAAAAGGAGAAGCTTGAAGCAAGTCTCAAGATTGAGGTCGAGAAAAATTCAAATTTGCAAAAATCATTGAAGGATCTCCAAGAGAAATGTCTAAATTTCGGCAGCCGATGCGTGCAGCGGCTGAAGGACGTATTTCACTCTATCGGAGCCAGCTCTGAAAAATTTTCACCTTCAGCCGAAAACCTGCCCAGCACCTTGGAACATATTGAAGGCGAGGTTGATGCTCTTGACGAAGTTATTGGTGGGCATGCCGATTTTTGCGCCCTGGTAGCTTCTTGAGGCACAACTGCTGCTTTTCTGAAGGCCGGTTGTACTCATGGGAAAATTGTGAATAGACCAAACTTTAGCTTGTCAGCAGCAGATTTGATTGATATCCCGAGCCTAGCCCGAAGCATCGGAAATAGATTTATGACCCAAATTTGGGTAAATGGCGGGCGAAGGATGGCTGGTGACGAAGCTCGAAGTCACCTTAAGCCGGTAAGAAATATTTGTTACTTTTACCTTCTCCTTGAAATCTGCACCTTTCTTATTCTGCTCCTTAATATATGCAGGATGACGAAGCTGAAGTATGACGAAGCTGAAGCTTGATAGTTGCTAAAATAGACTTTCCTACAAAAAATTCTGAAAGGATCTTTGTAATATCATTATGGAAAAAACTAATGTAAATCTGTACATACCTTGTAATATATTCTGTCTCCTTTATCCGTGTACAATCTGCTTTGCTGTGGACGAAACTTCTCTTTTTTGAGTCGAAGGCGAAAAACACCTTCCCTTCTTTTCGTACACAACGAAGCATGAAAACCTCCTCTTTCTACGAAGTTTTTCCTTATTGCGGAAGCATCTGTCTTTTTTTTGTGGTATGATGATGATTCTATATGTCTAAATGAATGTTTATGAGTGCAAATGACATGATGTAATGTATCGTGCAGATGAATATCGGGACACATATTCAAAAACCATAATCATAGACCTTCATCTCCTTGGGAATGATTCAAATCTTTCTGTCGTTTACTTTTCGGCTTCACCGTTTACTTTTCGGTGTATCAGCGTTGACTTTTCGCTGTAAGCCTCCCTTAGGAGCTTCTTCGCCTTTTACTTTCAGCGGAATCAGCGTTGACTTTTCGCTGTAAGCGTCCCTTAGGAGCTTCTTCGCCTTCTACTTTCGGCGGAATCAGCGTTGACTTTTCGCTGTAAGCTCTGTATTCCCTTAGGAATGACTTTTGAGCTTCTCCCTGTTTTCTTTTCTTTTTCCTTTGCATTTACATTTACATTTTTGGGGGATATCATTCTTATAAAATTGAAATAAGGAAAATTACATGTTGTGGCCCCATTAAAAACCTTTCTCCCCCTTTGGAAAGGAAAAGGGTGCCACAAAAAAGAATAGAAAAAATTACATCAAGCTAAACATAATATCGCCGAAGCTCATCCGCATTCCACGATCTAGGGATGTCGTTGCCGTCCATATCCTTTAATCTGTAGGAACCGGGTCTTGACGAAGATACTACCAAAAAAGGGCCTTCCCACTTCAGCTGTAGTTTGCCTACTGTGTCTGGGTTGGCCACTCTTCGAAGCACCAAATGTCCTGGCTTAATGTTCTTCAACCGAACCTTTCTATCACGCCATTTTATTGTTTCGGCTTGGTATTTATTGATGTTTTCCACAGCCTGAAGCATGATCCCCTCTATAGCATCTTTTTCCACAGAGCAGTCAGCTTCATCTTCGCCTTTTGCCGAAGCTATTGTTCTTATTGATCCTGCTTTGGCTTCTTCCGGGGTTATTGCTTCGTCACCAAACAATAGTTTGAATGGCGTAAAGCCTGTTGATCTTGACGATGTTGTGTTATGGCTCCACACCACTTTGATTAATTCTTCTGGCCACTTTCCCCTGGGCTGATTGAAGATTGACTTCATTATTCCTGTCATTATGATCCCATTAGCTCTTTCGACTAGTCCATTTGATTCTGGATGTCGAACTGACGCAAAATGGATCTTCGTGCCAATTTGGTCACAAAACTCTTTAAAAGCTTCGGAGTCAAACTGCGTTCCATTGTCCACAGTAATGGCCTTCGGCACTCCGAAGCGACAAACAATGTTTTGCCAGAAAAACTTTTGGACAGTGACCGAAGTTATTGTGGCTAAAGGCTTTGCCTCAATCCATTTAGAAAAATATTCCACTGCCACTACAACATATCTTAAATTTCCTTGTGCTGGTGGTAACGGACCTAACAAATCAAGGCCCCACATTTGCAACAGCCAAGTGGGTTGTATTAACTGAGTTAGAGACGAAGGTTGTTTTTGATCTCTTGCACATTTCTGACAACCTTCGCACTTTTGCACTAGTTCCGCTGCATCCGAAGCTGCTTTTGGCCAATAAAATCCTTGGCGAAAAACTTTTCCCAACAAAGGCCTAGATCCAATATGAGATCCACACAGGCCTGCATGTATTTCCTTCATCAATTCTATGCCTTCGGCTCTGGATAAACACTTGAGCAACGGGGAACAAACCCCACGCTTGTATAATTCCCCTTCTATAATGACATATGGTCGAGCTCTTGCTTCTATCCTCCTGTTATAAGCTTCGTGTAACACTCAAAATTGTTTACAAGGAATAAATAGTGAATTCCCTATTGTATGTGCCATAATTGCATCATAAAAAGAGCATACATAAAATTATGAGGGATTAATTAAAACAAATGATACTAAAATAAAGTAAAGTGCATCATGCTGGAGTTTAATGGTTTGTGCATTTAATAATAAAGAAAATATTAATAAGGTTACCTTAATGATGTGAAGTAAGGATTAAAACCTAATTCAAATCTTGGAATTGGAAATAAAAATGTAAAGAAAGAAATATTATTCAATATAAAATAATATTAAAAATTGAATAATTTTACCACATGATGGTGAGAACAGATTGCATAGTTAACATGAACTTGAATTTGCACTTAAGTGGAATTCAAATCTGAGATATAAATTTGAAAAAGAATAGAGAAAAGAGAAGAATAAAGATAAAAGGAGAAAAGATCAACCAGGCCTCTGAATTCACAATTTGGCCCAACAACTCATCAGTCCGTGCGGCCCAACATCGCGCTCTCGCAGCCGCACGCTTGCGCCGACTGCGTGACCCCACGCGTCAGTCGCCTTCACCGATCGCTTGCTCCTGTTCTCGCTGACGTATGGGTCCGGTCGCCAGTGACTGAAACCACGCGCTCGCGCTCGTTATCACTGCCACTGACCGGTGGACCGGCTTTGTCAGGATCGCCCCTAACAACTCGCCGCACCGGCCGGAGTTGTTGACCATGGATGCGATTATCGCGGTACCGACTGCACCTCGGACCATGGCCTTGGCCTGAGTATAAGACTCTGCGCGCTGTACTCACCGAACCCTACTCCCTTATCCCCGATCTCTCGCCTACCGTCATTGCGCCGCCACGATCCGCGCGGGGTCAACTCGCTGCCGCATCCACCGCTCGCGTACGTCGCCGCTGGGCAGCCCGTGGGTGGCCGGTTGTGTTCGCCGGACCACGGGGAAACTATACGCGCGCTCGAACCGTGAAGATAGGCTTCTGCTCGGCGTGAATTGCTCGCCGGATTTCGCATCCGCCGCGGAACCGCAAGACGCCGTGGTCGGGAAGATTCGCCCTTCGATTGTCGGTATGAAACCCCCTCCAAGGCTCGCTATCATCCGTATTATGTGTAGTGCACTTCGATTTAGCCCTAGGACGCCGGTGCGGGCGTAGATTCTTCACCGGCGGCACCCCTCGCGTGAGTGGCGTGCCGCCGCTCGGGTCGCCGTGGATGGGGGCGATAGCCCCTGGCCATCAGATGTCGCGGGAACGGCTGAGATTAGATGTTGTGTACCTCTTCGCTCGGATGGGGCCGCGCCGTTGGATATAGGATGGGTGGTCATGATTAGATCAGGGTTATTCCGCTGCGCGTTTCAATCTGAGCGCTCCGTTTAGATCGGACGGCTGTGAGGGCCCCGTACCCCTTCACGGGTCATTTTTGTTAAAGAGCCCTCGGGCTTCCGGAAAATCAACCCGCCGTACTCTGCATAGTATTCTGAGTCTCAGGATCTTTTGCGCCTGGGCCCCTGTTGTTCTCAGAATTTGAGGCCCGGTCTAGAACATAATAAAACCAGAGAAAATGATTTATAAATGGATTTTTAATAGGAAAATAATGGCCAGAACTTCAATAATTCATAGAAAATTCATACTAACTCCAAATTAATCCATTCCAGTTCCTAGAATTTTGTAATTTTATTCTTTATCACCTAGAGCCTCTGTTATGTCATGAAAACAGTAAGAAATTTATTTATCACTTAATCCTATTTAAAGCACATAAAACCTTTGAAAAGGCATAACTTAAATTCTATAACTCCAAAAATTATGATTCCTGTTCCTAGAATTTTATTTTATTATGTAGAATATCTCTGTGTATTTTGTTTACATGCTTGGTGTAATGTTAATTTTCCCTGTATCCTGTGCTTGTTTGTATTGTGGCGAGTAGAAGAGCCCGTTGCTGAGGATCCTGGTGAGCAGCAGGTTGAAGTAGCTGAGCAGGAGCTCATTGAAGGCAAGTTGTGCCTGTGGGGGATAGATATCCCCCGGGTCCACTAAAAGAGTAAAGGACCTCACGAAAGGCCCAAGGGCCCAATAAATCGTAAGGTCATTCTTTCGTGGGCCTGGGGAGAAACAACCAGCAAAGCAGAACGACATGAGGCCGGATTGGTGCAAACCCGGACGGCCCATAGCGTCGAGCGAGTGACCGCAACAGAGATCCGACTTTCCCGCGCTGGAGCCTCCATGCAACGAAGCCACGCGAGGATAAGTCGGCGAGGGTTACGTAGGGATAATCTCAAGAGGTTCACTATCTTTTAGCTACTTGTTGCTATCTTATCCACGTGTACTGCCCCACGGTCGAGTATATAAGGCCTAGGGGGCACCCCTTCAGAACGATCGACCCATGACTTAGCCACCCACACCAACTCTCTGTATTCTGGATCCAGAGAGCTCTCTTGTAATCATATCCACCAAGCATACTCATCAGGACGTAGGGTATTACGCATCACTAAGCGGCCCGAACCTGTAAACCTTGTCCACCGTCCCTCGTGCGATCGGCACGAACCATTTTGCTACAGTTGTCGACACCTTCCTACTCCTAAAACACCTTGAGGGGCAACCCCGGGTGTGCGGTCGGACCCAAAACACCGACAGCTGGCGCGCCAGGTAGGGGGTGTGTCGACAATCCAAGCTAGCTCAATGGCCATCTCCTTCTACAGCAAGATCACCCTACGTCCCGGATTTGTGTTCTGCTTCGGAACAATCTCATTCGTAGCGGATGAAGAAGGAATTCTGCACCGTATCGCGGATCCGCCGGAAAAGGAATCTCCCCCAACGAACTCCGAAAATACCGGAGAAGCGCAACCTCCGGCTCTCCGAAAGAAGATCACCACGACGGCAGCACCGTTCTACCCCGACGTTCTCTTCATCGGAAAAGCGGAGTCGCCCATCATCTCCGACGACGAGCCGACTGTACCCGAGGAGGAACCGCCTCAACGAGAGTCCCGTCGATGGAGGAACCGGCGTAGGAACGTTCGACGACATCACGCAGCCGGAGAGCGGAATCCGGAACAACCTGTCTCGCGAGACGAGGTCTCGGAAGTAGGAGAAACTCCGGAAGAACGCGTCTTCAGAGAACGAAGGAACTCCCGACGACGTGATCGCCGACGAGCTCAGGAACAGGCTGAGCAGGATGCAAGGCAGCGTCGAGAGAATCCATTCTTCGGGCGCAACCTGAACCCCGACTTCGCCCGAGCCATGAACACGCCGAGCGAAGTCGGAGGGGTACTGGCTCGGATAGCTGAGGGACTTCCTCGGACTCCTGACGCCGATGGCTACCGACGACTGTTTACCCAGGCGGCTAACCACCTTCTACCGCTTGCTCACCCGCCGAACGATCTACGACACGCCATCAATAGTCGCCGAGACGCGCGGAGCTCCATCAATGCTTCGCGCGAACGGCGGCATGAGAACGAGATTCGTCGTCGAGAGGAGTATGACAGGGATCATGGCATCCCGACTCAGAGCCAAGCTACCAGGACTGAGTCGGCAACGGCTTCAACTGGCGGAACCACCCGGGGACGGTCGAGGAATCACAATCACAACTCCCCTCCCCGGGACAGACATCGTCCCCGACGACAGGAGGACACGTGCGGAGTGTCCGCCCTCACTCCGCGCCTTAGGGCCATCCAATGGCCTCCCAACTTCAAGGTATCCAATGTTGACAAATATGAACCTAAGCAGGATCCATGGGGTTGGCTAGCCGTCTACACCACCGCTGCTCGAGCTGCCGGGGCGTCCGAAGACGTGATGACCGCGTACTTACCCATTGTCCTTGGGCAAGACGCGCTGCAATGGCTGCGACATCTACCCCGACACTGCATCGACATCTGGGGCGACTTCAGTCGACGCTTCACCGCCAACTTCCAGTCCCTCTCCGACAAGCCGGCGCAACCGTGGGACCTCAAATCTATCAAGCGCCGGGGGGACGAGACTCTCCGGTCGTACCTCAAGAGGTTTCAAACCATGAGAAATCGTATCCCCGAGGTCACGGAGGCGGCCGTGATCGAGGACTTCTACCGAGGATGCAATGATTCGGCTTTCGTCCGAGCCATACTACAGAAGGCACCGACTACCTCCGAGGAGCTGTTCCGGGAAGCCGACCTCTACATCACCGCCGACGAGCGAGCCCAGGACCTCATCGGAGGAGCAAAGCCCGCACCAGCAGCACCACGACGCGACACAAATCAACAACCCGACAAGCGATGGGAGAAGAGGCCTCGCGAAGAAGTGCACGCTGCCGGACCACCTGCCTCTCGCGCTCGAGGAGGACCTCGTGGAGGCGAACGTACGTTGGACGACATCCTCGACGCCCAGTGCCCGTACCACAAGGACATGCGCCAGACTCTTCGTAACTGCTGAGACTTCAAGCACTCCGTCGGACACGGCCGACCCTTCCAACCTCTACCTCCTCCTCCGCCGAGGGGAGGACCAGATGAACCACAACAACCCCATCGGCAGGAGGAGGGAGGAGGAGGAGGAGCTTTTCCACGTGTTGACAGGGAGGTCAACGTCATCTTCGGTGGACACGGATCGCAGGAGAGCAGAAGACAGCAAAAGCTCAACGATCGCCAGATACTGGTGGCGACCATCGGCCCTCCCGCCCCATACCGGTGGTCGGAGCACCCGATCACCTTCACTCGGGCAGATCAATGGCTCAACTTCGACCACCCGGGCAAATATCCGCTTCTCGTCGATCCGGTGATCCGAGAGAGCCGAGTGAAGAAGGTGTTAGTGGACGGGGGGAGCAGCATCAACGTCACCTTCCCCCGGACACTCCAAGGCTTGGGAGTTCACCTCAAAAAGCTCCACGAGTCGGACACTCCTTTCTTCGGCATCGTGCCGACGGAAGGGGAATACCTGCTGGGCCACATCTACATGCCAGTCACCTTCGGAACTCTGGAGAACTACAAAACCGAGTTCCTGAGGTTTGAAGTGGCGAACTTCGACTGCGGGTACAACGCCATCATCGGGAGGCCGGGATTGGCCAAGTTCATGGCCATTCCGCATTACACCTACATGATACTGAAGTTGCCAGGACCGCAAGGGATCATAACTGTGCGCGCCGACTTCCAAGGCGCCACAGAGTGTTTCCGGGTGGCTATTCAAGCAGCCCTCACCGCCAAGCCGTCGACGGCTCCCTCTACTTTGGCGAACTCTAAGCCTGGGGAGGACCTCGCAATACCGGCGAATGAAGCTCAGACCGCGACCTCTATGCGGCCGACTGAAGAAACCAAGAGAATCAACCTGGGGTTCGCTGATGAGCGCAAGACGGCCATCATCAGCTCCAGTTTGGATGACAAATAGGAAAGCACGCTCGTCCGGTTTCTGCAAGATAACCGAGATGTATTCGCATGGCAACCTGCGGATATGCCGGGAGTCCCAAGAGAACTGGCCGAGCACAAACTGAAGGTTTTCCCCAGGCAAGGCCGATTCGGCAAAAACTACGTCGTTTCACGCCTGATAAGAGAGAGGCCATTCGCGCCGAGTTAGCTCGCTTGGTCGCGGCTGGATTCATTAGAGAAGTATTACATCCCGAGTGGTTAGCCAATCCTGTTCTTGTACTCAAAAAGAATAAAGTGGATTGGCGCATGTGTGTTGATTATACTGATCTCAACAAACACTGTCCGAAGGACCCTTTTGGGCTCCCGAGGATAGATCAGGTGGTGGACTCCATCGCTGGATGTTCTATGCTATCTTTCCTGGATTGCTATTCTGGATATCATCAGATTAGTGTGGCAAAGGAAGATGAAGAAAAAACGGCATTCATTACTCCGTTCGGCGCTTACTGTTATACCTCCATGCCGTTTGGCGTCAAAAACGCTGGAGCGACTTACCAGAGAGCCATTCAAACATGCTTAGCCGATCACTGGGGCAAGCGTGTGGAGGCCTATGTGGATGATGTGGTGATCAAAACACAGGACTCAAAAGACTTCATCGAAGACTTGCAACTGGTTTTCAACAGCCTGAGGCGGTATAGATGGAAGCTTAATCCCGAGAAATGTGTTTTCGGAGTACCATCCGGAAAGTTGCTCGGGTTTATTGTCAGCCACCGGGGAATTGAAGCTAACCTAGATAAGATTGAAGCTATCATGAAGATGGAAGCACCTCGATCGCAGAAAAAAGTTCAGCGGCTTACTGGATGTATGGCAGCTCTAAGCAGATTTATATCCAGGCTGGGAGAAAAAGGTCTGCCATTTTACAAGTTACTCAAAAAGGTGGATAAGTTTCAATGGACTTCAGAAGCGCAAGAAGCTCTAGATGCTCTGAAAAAATTCTTGACAACACCACCAGTACTGAAATCACCTCGGCGAGCCACGGCAACTCAGCCAGCTGAAGATTTGCTGCTATATATCTCTTGCACGACTCACGTGGTAAGCACCGCGTTAGTAGTCGAGCGAGTAGAAGAAGGACATGCCTATCCAATACAACATCCTGTCTACTTCGTTAGTGAAGTCCTAGGCCCCTCAAAGAAAAAGTACCCTCAAGTTCAGAAGCTGTTGTATGCAGTACTTCTAACTGCCCGCAAGCTGCGTCACTACTTTGACGATCACAAAGTCATAGTAGTCACAAGTTTTCCAATAGGGGATATTCTTCACAACAAGGAAGCCATCGGTCGAATAGCCAAGTGGGCTTGTGAGCTGGGATCTCATGACGTCGAGTTCCGGCCTCGCACTGCCATCAAAACTCAAGCACTGGCTGATTTCGTATCGGAGTGGACTGAACAACAAGTACCAGACAACCCGGAGACTGTAGAAGTATGGCGAATGTATTTTGATGGCTCACTAAAGCTGCAGGGAGCAGGAGCGGGGATTCTCTTCACTGCACCTGGAGGCGAACACCTCAAGTACGCCCTCCAGTTGCTATTCCCGGCCTCCAACAATGCAGCCGAGTATGAAGCTTTGATCCATGGATTGAACATTGCATATCGTTGGGCGTCAAAAGATTAATGGTATACGGAGACTCTCTGGTAGTCATCAGCCAGATAAATAAGGAGTGGGATTGCTCAAACGATTCGATGGGAAAATACTACACTGCCGTCCGAAAGCTGGAAGATAAATTCGAGGGTCTAGAATTTCATCATGTAGAAAGAGATCGGAACACGGCAGCCGATGTACTGTCCAAGCTAGGGTCCAGTCGAACTCAGGTCCCACCCGGGGTTTTCGTGCAAGAAATTCTGCAGCCGAGTATCTCAATGGATCAAATAGAAGAGTGCAACATCATAGATCAACCCGAGTCAGATCCTTATGACTGGAGAAGGCCGATCATTAAGTATATAAAGAATGAAGAAGAACCAGACGACAAGAATTCGGCAGAGCGTATTCGGCTCACTATACACTTATTGGAGAGACATTATACAGAAGGGGTGCATCAGGCGTCTTCATGAAATGCATTCTCCCATCTACTGGAAGGCAACTCCTGGAGGAAGTCCATGCTGGACAATGTGGAATACATGCAGCTTCCAGAACACTGGTCGGGAAGGTCTTCAGGTCAGGATTCTATTGGCCAACAGCAAAGAACGATGCAGCCGAGTTAGTTCAAAGGTGCGAGGCCTGCCAGTACTTGTCAAAGCAACAACACATGCCAGCACAGCAACTGCAGACCATACCAGTAACTTGGCCTTTCGCATGCTGGGGACTGGATATGATTGGACCTTTCAAGAAAGCTCAAGGGGGATACACTCATGTATTGGTAGCAATTGACAAGTTCACTAAATGGATAGAATTCAAGCCCATTGCCTCCTTAACCTCTGCTAAGGCCGTGGAATTCATACAAGACATAATATTCAGATTCGGGATACCAAACAGCATCATAACTGATTTAGGATCCAACTTCACGAGTTCAGAATTCTTTGACTTCTGCGAGCAAAAGAGCATTCAGATCAAGTATGCATCTGTAGCCCATCCAAGAGCCAACGGGCAAGTTGAGCGAGCCAACGGGATGATATTGGATGCACTCAGGAAGAAGATTTTCGATAAGAATGAAAAATTCGCAGGAAAGTGGATAAGGGAATTACCCTATGTTGTTTGGAGCCTAAGAACCCAACCTAGCCGAGCTTTGCATGGAAACACTCCTTTCTTCATGGTCTATGGGTCGGAGGCGGTGCTGCCTGCTGATCTCAAGTTTGGGGCGCCAAGGCTGATCTTTGAAAGCATAGCAGAAGCTGAGGCCACCAGGCTGGAGGACATAGACGTACTCGAGGAAGAACGGTTAAACGCAGTAATCCAATCAGCAAGGTACCAGCAAACTTTAAGGCGCTATCACGATAAGGCTGTGCGACAACAATCCTTCTCAGTAGGGGAGCTCGTCCTCTGCCGAATTCTAACGGGAGAAGGACGACACAAGTTATCACCCTTATGGGAAGGACCCTTTGTGATAGCAGAAGTCACTCGGCCCGGATCATATCGCCTCACCCAGATGGATGGCACAGAAGTTGGGAACTCCTGGAACATAGAACACCTCAGAAAGTTTTATCCCTAGCTGTACCTCAAAACTGCTGGGATGATGATGATGTACTCTGTAAAGTGGAAATATGTCATCAATAAAGAAGAGGTCTCAAGGATACTCGATTTATTTACGATTGACTTGCATTCTCACTTAACTCAGGGTGACCACTATGCCCTGCTAACGGAGCAATCGACTTAAGTCGGCAACGACTTAAGGCGGTGCAACATGCTCGCGCTTACTTAACTCAGGGTGACCACTATGCCCTGCTAACGGAGCAATCGACTTAAGTCGGCAACGACTTAAGGCGGTGCAACATGCTCGCGCTTACTTAACTCAGGGTGACCACTATGCCCTGTTAACGGAGCAATCGACTTAAGTCGGCAATGACTTAAGGCGGTGCAACATGCTCGCGCTTACTTAACTCAGGGTGACCACTATGCCCTGCTAACGGAGCAATCGACTTAAGTCGGCAATGACTTAAGGCGGTGCAACATGCTCGCGCTTACTTAACTCAGGGTGACCACTATGCCCTACGAATGCAGCGATCGACTTAAGTTGGCGACAACTTAAGACCGGTACAACATGCTCGCGCCTATATAATTCAGGGGATGACTTCCATATCCCGCAAACAAATTTCATAATCATCATGCGTCATTACTACTAACTCATTAACTAACAAATTCTGATACAATGAAAGAGTAATTATGTCATTCGAACGGTAAACTGGTGTCCTCTAACAAACACTCATGCAAACCGCGCGCTTGGAGCACGCAAAATGTTTTTTCTATTTTGCAACATCTTTCCCAGGAGCAACCGACGAAGAAGGGCGACTCGAGGAATCAGGGGCGGCGTTCACGTCAGCTCTTATATCTTCGGGAACAACCACGCCGGGTCTCCTCATCAAGATTCGTCCCGCCCGAATAGCCTTGTCCAGGGCTTTGTCGCGTTGGGCCTTGAGAGTAACAGAAGTTTCCTCAGCAGTTTTAGCAGCCAGTCGAACACTCTCTAACTCCTGGGCAATGGATTTTTTGGAAGCCCGGAGCCCTTTGATAGTAGCATCCTTCGCTGATATCAACTGCTTAAGCCGGGTTACCTCCTCCATGGATTCCTGCAGCTTACGACGTTGAAGGTCTAATTCTTCCATGGTGAAGCGATGACTTCTTTCCAAGATAGTCAGCGAATTGCTAGAATCTCGATACAACCTGTCAAGATTGTCACGAGAAGCAGCAAGGATACGTTTTTCTTCCTGCAAGCACAAGTCAGTCCCTTCAAAAAACCAGGCAAGTAATAGGAGCACAGCAAGGCAAAGCACAGTTTTGTATATCACCTTTTCAGAGTCGAGCTGAGCATGTAGAGAAGAACTCAATGCATTGGCATCATCTAAGGCAGCGGAGACCTGACTCAGCTCAATCTGACTCTGAGAGTACTTCTCCTCAAAATCAGTGCATCGCTGGGCCAATTCAGCCTGATCTCGAGAATGTTTTTCTTCAAGAATTGCAATCTGCCGAGTCATTCCTAGCAAGAGGAAACCAAACAAAACGAGATCAGAAGGTAAAACAGTACACGACAAACGCGAAGAAAAGAAAAAGGGCACTAACCAGCGTTAGTTGCCTCCAACTCGGATACACGACGATGAAGTGACACTGGATTCCAACACGAAAGAGACGAAGCCATTTTTGGGACAGAAGCACCCTGCGATCTCAGCTGGCTGGCCATCCCATCCACCAAAACCTGATGAGAAGAACAGATGAGCATAATGACAAAAGTTCATGCAATGTAAAAATCAAGCTAAAAAACAGCACAGTACCTGGAGGTTGGAAAAGAACGAAGGGATCCCCAAATCAGGAGAAATCAGCTGATAACCAGGCGCAAGGTCACCACCCGAAGCAGTTTGCAATGGAACAGTGGGAATCAGTTCAGCGCTTTCAACAGAGCCGGACACCCGATCAGCGGGGACGCTGCCCTCTAAAGCGACGCCCTGGTCCAAAGTTTGGGCCACCACCATGCAGCCAGAGTGTGGAGGTGACCCCGCGTGAACGTCCATGGAAGTGCCGGAAGGAGACCCTGTTTGAGCACCCTCGGGGGCTGGGTCATAGTTGGCACTGCCCACTCTAGCCGGATCATCCCCGGCAGCACCCTCGGGGGCTGGGCAGTGGCTTGCACTCTTCACCCGAGCTAAGTCATCCCCGACGACACCCTCGGGGGCTGGGCATGTGTCAGCACCATTCTTGAGGTCCAAACTCTCCGTAGTAACCACCTCTAAGGTTGACGGGCCTTCGGCTACTTCCATGGAGTCAGGACAATCCAAGCTAGCATCCCGACCCTCGAGATCGCGCTCTAAGGTCGACGAGGCACGGGATGACCTCAACCCAGCATCAGGCACGGCACCGCAAGCTTCCGTCGCATCATCATCCACTGGCTCTAATAACAAGTCCTCTGGGACCATATCCTCAAGAGTTTGATCAAAGTCGGCCAGGGACAGTTCTTGCAGACCAACGAGGGCAGATAAAGCAGGAGAGGGAACCCCACTACTTTCACCACTGGCTAGGAATTACCGACTGTTCTTCCGAGTCAGAGGGACCTCATTCTCTTCCTCTCTGTCGTCTTCTTCAGCAACACAGGCAACACCCCCATTGGGATCAACGACAGATGGAGTACACCCATTGGGATCAGCATCAGTAAATTCAGGCACAGGAACCTCCTCAGCAACAGGATCCGAGGGACCAGCGCCCTGATCCAAACTAGATACTTGTCGAAGACGTCTCTTTTTCTTTTTCTGCTCATCAGCAGAAAGATCAGTTTGATTGGTTCGGCAAGGACGCCTCGGACGAACACGGACAGGTCTCTGAACATCCAAGGTTGTACCAACCTCTGGGAGAGGCGCCACCGCCAATGTCCCAGCAGGAGTAGCATCAGAAGAATCTTCAGCCAGCATATCAAGCATGGCACTTATTTCTGCGTCATTAGGATCCAAAGGCACCTCAAAATGAACTTGTCGTTCGTCATCAGGAATTTCCCCAAGTGAGGCAACCAAAGCACTGACTTCTTCATCAGAGGGCCGCGTTCTAAGGCCCAAATTGCCATCAGTCGCAGGTGGATTTGACACGAAAAGAGTGAAGACTTTGGCAGGAGGCAAATTCCAGGCCGAGTATGCCACCGGAGCACCAACATTGGACACTTTGCCCCTAAGAATCATTTCCAGTCGGCTCACCAAATCTGCAGAAGGGATTCTCTTGTTGATAACCCGAGTTGAGTCGGCTAGCCCTTGATACAGATAAGCCGGGTGGACCCTATCTTTCAGTGGCTGAATGTTTTTGAAAACGAAGTCAGCAACTACAGCTTCAGCAGTTAAACCTCTCTCTTTCAACAGTCCAACTTCAGCTAGCAACACACTGGCTTCAGCTACCTCCTCGTCTGTGGGAGACTCGGTCCAGCTTGGGGTGCGAACGTCTGGCTGTCTTCCCGACCGGGGGGGAGAGAATTTCCATAATTATCAACTATAAACCACTCCAGACGCCATCCCTTAATGCTGTCTTTAAGGGGAATCTCAAGATATTCAGTCTTCCGTCCCCGGCGCATCTCCAAACTGGCACCTCCGACCAACTGATGTTGTCCCCCGGCCATCCCAGGGCGACAATGATACAGATATTTCCATAAACCGAAGTGTGGCAGCACGCCAAGAAAGGCTTCGCATAAGTGAACGAAGATGGAGATTTGCAGAATCGAGTTAGGGTTCAGATGGGTCAGGTTAATGTGGTAGAAATCAAGGAGACCACGGAAAAAGGGAGAGATGGGAAGGCCAAGGCCGTGGAGAAGAAAAGGAGCGTAAATTACAGACTCGTGGGTATCTTCTGTCGGGACAGTAGTCCCGTGGCAAATCCGCCAAGAACAGAGTTCCCGTGGAGGAAGAACCCCGATGGACACGAGGTGGAGGAGTTCAGCTTCGGAAATGATAGACATGTGGTTACCTGCAAAAGGCAACTGGCTGTTGGGATCGATTGGAGGAATCACCACAGCGGACGAGCTCGCGATTTTCCTCTTGGGAGCCATCTCGATTCTACCAGTGAGCAGATTGGAGGCGAGCGGCAGAGAGGGTTCGGAAGTGGGAATGCAAGAACTAGGGCGCGGAAAGCAAAGGCGGCTAAAAGCGCAGCTCTTATGGGATATTCTCGAGCCAGATACCGTTTCAAAAAGTGCCCAGTCATCACCCGGCGGTTATTTCCAAAATCCCAGCATGCCACGTGGTCATTCGGCAGTTATTTCCAAAAAACTGGTGGGCCACCTCATCACTCGGTTGTTATCCTCAAAATAACTCGGCATTGCCTCTAAAGTGCCGACGTCACCACCCAGTCGCTCGGCGTTGCCTCTAAAACGCTGATCTCGAGCTCAATCGCTCGGCATTACTTCTAAAATGCCGACGGCGACCTTTAATCACTCGGCGTTGCCTCTAAAACGCTGATCTCGAGCTCAATCGCTCGGCATTACTTCTAAAATGCCGACGGCGACCTTTAATCACTCGGCGTTGCCTCCAAAACGCCGATCTCGTGTCCAATCGCTCGGCATTACTTCTAAAATGCCGACGGCGACCTTTAATCACTCGGCGTTGCCTCTAAAACGCTGATCTCGAGCTCAATCGCTCGGCATTACTTCTAAAATGCCGACGGCGACCTTTAATCACTCGGCGTTGCCTCCAAAACGCCGATCTCGTGTCCAATCGCTCGGCATTACTTCTAAAATGCTGACAGCGACCTTTAATCACTCGGCGTTGCCTCTAAAACGCTGATTCTGTGTTCAACCACTCGGCATTACTTCTAAAATGCCGACGGTGACCTTCAATCACTCGGCGTTGCCTCTAAAACGCCGGTCTCATGTCCAATCGCTCGGCATTACTTCTAAAATGCCGACAGCGACCTTTAATCACTCGGCGTTGCCTCTAAAACGCTGATTCTGTGTTCAACCACTCGGCATTACTTCTAAAATGTCGACGGCGACCTTCAATCACTCGGCGTTGCCTCTAAAACGCCGGTCTCATGTTCAATCGCTCGGCATTACTTCTAAAACGTCGATACAGACTGCAAGATTACTCGGCGGCTACTTCTGGAAGCGTCAGTATGATGATCAAGTTGTTCGTCTATTGTCTCAAAAGAATCAGTTTTATAATCAAGCAAAGCAAGTCATCAAGAGGAAACCAACGTCATTCTTTCATTAAGGGAAGACAATAGGCTTACAAATCAACTCTTTGCGAGTTGATGCTTCCCTACTATTTCTACATTACATTACTACTACTACTATACTACGCTACACTACTCTACATTACTACTACATTATTCTAACTATACTAAACTATACTAATATCTAAAAAGACCAGTGGCATCTAGCCACTGGCCCTGCCTCTGCCGCCGCCGCCGCCCTTGGTGCTGCCCCTGCTGCTGCCGCCCCTGCTGCTGCCGCCCTTGGTGCTGCCCCTGCTGCTGCCGCCCTTGGTGCTGCCCTTGCTGCTGCCGCCGTCACCGCCCTTGCCGCCGCCGCCCCTGCCACTGCCGCTGCCGTCGCCGTCGCCACCGTCGTCGCCGTCGTCGTCGTCGTCGTCATCCTCGTCCTCGTCGCCGCCGTCCGAGTCCTCCTCATCCGAGGAGTACTCCGACTCATCCGAGCCCTCGAGCCCGGATCGCTTGACGGCCCAGATGTACGTCCAGACTTCCGCGGCTATCCCCTGGGAGTCGTCCGAGTCATCGGACGACGCCGGGGGAGAGACGGGAGCCGGAGACCCCTCGGACTCGGAGGAGAACTCCTCCTCCGAGTATTTCGAGTCACCGAAATCCTCCGATGGAGGAGTCGGCTCGCGCTTGCGCTTGTTGCTTTTACCCATGGTGGAAGCAAGCGGGAGAGAAGAGAAGGAAGCAGTAAAGAACAGCGAAGAGATGTGAAGAAACCAGAGGGGCAACAGCGTTATTTATAGAAGAGAAAGGCAACCGCTCACCTCCAACCGCGGTCACTGAACAGTCGCAAAGCATTCAATATGCACTTCCACCCGTCCGGAGACACGTCAGGCGGCTGACGCCGTTCCATGCAGCACTACACCCATTGGGACTCCAGTCAACAGCGCAAAGGGTATGATTACACTCGCCGTCCCATCACATTACAACTCAGAAGCAGCCGGCTAAAACACACAGCGTACCAAGCCGTCCCTTGCCCACACCCATTGGGGGGGGACGCCCAGGAATTATCAGTATATTTTTCAAAATGGTCACATCTGTGCAGAGCATGCAGTGAATGCCTCAAGACAAAAATGAGATATCAACAAGAGTTAGAGGGAAGCCAAATATAGCCAGCAGAGTGCAAAATATGGTCGACAGACACGACTTGAAGACTAGACAGAGAACGTCCATCAAATGTCCAATCAGCCGCAGAGCAAATAAATTACGCTACCTAGCAAGATACGGAAGGATTGCAAACTCGGCTGCAAAAGACAAAATACATGCTGATCTCTGAAGCATAATATTGATGACATAGCACGGATGACATCATGCCAACTTTTTTATAAGCAGAAAGAGTAATCTTCAGCAAAAGGACATAAAAAGAAGACCTTCAAGTGAATTATCCTCAAAAAATCCACTTGAAGGTCGGGGGCTACACCCATTGGGTGCACCTCCGGTGCACCCCATGGATTATCATTCCAAGCCAGGATAGTGCCGATTTCTAAAGCATGGGACAAGATTAAAAAGCCAATCCTCAACTGAAATGAAGGAACACAAATGGAAATAATCTCTACTGAAGACCTTCGAGTAGATTATTATCTAAAATCTACTCGAAGCTCGGGGGCTACACCCATTGGGTGCACCTCCGGTGCACCCAATGAAGTTCAGAATCCTACAAATTGGAATGCCGATCTCTAAGGCACAGGCACGAAACTAGGCTTTGGTCAACGAGTGATCGGAGCAGGAGAGGACAATAGGAAGCCATCTTTCTTCAAATCACCTGCAAGCTGGACCTGGGATCTTCGGGTTGATTACCTCTAAATTAACCCAAAGATCGGGGGCTTGTGGGGGATAGATATCCCCCGGGTCCACTAAAAGAGTAAAGGACCTCACGAAAGGCCCAAGGGCCCAATAAATCGTAAGGTCATTCTTTCGTGGGCCTAGGGAGAAACAACCAGCAAAGCAGAACGACATGAGGCCGGATTGGTGCAAACCCGGACGGCCCATAGCGTCGAGCGAGTGACCGCAACAGAGATCCGACTTTCCCGCGCTGGAGCCTCCATGCAACGAAGCCACGCGAGGATAAGTCGGCGAGGGTTACGTAGGGATAATCTCAAGAGGTTCACTATCTTTTAACTACTTGTTGCTATCTTATCCACGTGTACTGCCCCACGGTCGAGTATATAAGGCCTAGGGGGCACCCCTTCAGAACGATCGACCCATGACTTAGCCACCCACACCAACTCTCTGTATTCTGGATCCAGAGAGCTCTCTTGTAATCATATCCACCAAGCATACTCATCAGGACGTAGGGTATTACGCATCACTAAGCGGCCCGAACCTGTAAACCTTGTCCACCGTCCCTCGTGCGATCGGCACGAACCATTTTGCTACAGTTGTCGACACCTTCCTACTCCTAAAACACCTTGAGGGGCAACCCCGGGTGTGCGGTCGGACCCAAAACACCGACAGTGCCCTTGACCACTTTTTACCCAATAATGTTCTTTAATATCACTTTTCCATGCATAGGTTAATTTTGATGGGACCCAATAGGTCACCCTAGATTTGTTTATCTCATTACCTTGTTCACCCTTGAATCACTTGGGTAGTTTGCTATTGCTTTATATGGTTTTGGGATAATCATTTATTATATCTATGTTCCAATTATTCTTGTTATTCTGTTTATGTTCATGTTGAGATCATTAATGTTAATTGGAACATAGAGCTTAACTTGAGTAACACGTGCCACCACAAGGGTTTAATGGGACGCCCTTGGCTGACTAATTAGGAAAGCTAGTGGAAGACTACCTTACCCGAAAGGGGCAAGGGCAGTAGGGGAGTGGTCAGTGTAGGGAGGTCCCTGGTTGATTTTGCTGCGATGGCGGTCAGCCAGGAACCCTGCATTGGAACTTCCTATAAACTGTAGCGGGTTTTCGGAAGCTAGTGGAACTTTGTAAAGGCCTCGTAGTGTTGCCCTGCCGCGCTTCCTAGGTAGAGGTGTATGGGATTCGCGACCCCTTGGCAGATGGGTAACATGACTTGTGGGTAAAGGGTACAACCTCTGCAGAGTGTAAAACTGGTATACTAGCCGAGCTCACGGTCATGAGCGGCTCAGGACTCTCTGATGTTTAAATTATGGAACTTAAATTCAATTTTGTCATTTGCATTGCATGGGTTTATTATTAATTTTGTTCTATTACTTTATTTATGGTTTGGTGTTTACTTACACTTAGTAATTGCTAATAAAATTTTGACCAACTACTTAAAAGCAATGCTCAACTTTAACCCCTATCATTGATTAGCCTTACACATCACATGAACTCACACCTTTGTGAGTTTGTGTCCACTGGTTCCCCACAACTTGTTGAACTATGATCATGTGTGAGCTCACCCTTGCTGTCTCACACCCCCCCCACAGGAGAAGATCAGGTGGTTCAGGAGGAGCCGCCTAACACTGAGGAGTTCGATCTGATCTAGGTGGCGTTCCCCAGTTGACATTGGCGCCGACGATCCTTAGTTCGTTTTATCTTCATTACTTTATTTTGTAATAAGTCTTCCGCTATGTAATAAATACTCTGATGTTTTATGACATTTATCTCTATACACTCTGTTATTATATATGTTGTCTTCTTGGCGCATGTATGAAATGCACCTGGCTTTGTTTCTTAAAGCCGGGTGTGACAGAAGTGGTATCAGAGGAAATGTTGACTGTAGGACGAAACCTAGATAGAAATGGACAAAACCCTCTCCTACTTACCTTACTCTGACTCATTCTATACTTACCTTATCTTGATCCTGTCTCACCTTTTGCTATTCTACTCTGATCATTCTTACCTTTTCTACTCTAATACAAGATGGATTTCACACCTTGGAATCCTACCACTATGATCTTTTTAAGATATAGGGAACCTAAGACAAAATTTAAAACTATTTTCCTTAAAAATGTTGTTTGATTATGCTGATGATAAATGCCTGATTTGCTTCTTTGATTGATTGATACATTATATATGGACATCTTAGTATGTACCACCATAAGGTAATGAATTAGCTATAGTAGGTAAAATATTAATCTGCTTAGCTAATAAAATTCCCCAAAGTAATCTGCTTTGTAAATACCTGCCTTGTCTACTATTTTCTTACCATATGTATCTAACTCAGATGGTCAATACCAGGCGGGGTGGTGGAATTGATTTGCCTCCTAATCGACATACTCGGAGGATATACAGACAACCCCAGCCACAACCTGCAGAGATGAATCCTCCTAATCCTCCACCAGGCGGAGTTGACCCACTGGTTGCTGCTCAGATGGCGGTGATGCAGCAAATGGCAGACACTATGGCTGATATGCGTGCTCAGATGCAGCAAGAACGCCAGGAGATGCGTCAGGAAAGAGAAGATATACGACAGGAGTTGCGCCAGGAGCGAGATGAGATACGCCAGGAAAGGAGGGTGCAACAGCAAATGCAACAATAGCAACAAGTGCCACTGCCTCCACCACCACCACCAGTTCCACCTCGTGATAAGCACCGGGAGTGTATGAGTCATAAGCCACCTACATTCGCTAGCTCACCTGATCCACTGGACGCGGATGATTGGCTGAAGTCCGTTGAGAAGATGTTGAATATTGCACAGTGCACTGATCGGGAGAAGGTTTTATATGCTTCTGGACGTCTGACAGGTCCTGCTGCTGACTGGTGGGATTCTTATACTGCTGCCCATGATGCTGCGGATACTATTACTTGGGCAGAGTTCAGTACACAATTCAGGAACTACCATATTCCAGCTGGTATGATTAAGATCAAGAAGAAGGAATTTCTGTCGCTGAAGCAAGGAAGTATGTCAGTCAGCGAGTACCGCGACAAGTTTATTCAGTTATCCAGATATGCCCCTGAAGAAGTTGCTGAAGACGAGAGGAAGCAGGAGCATTTCATTGAAGGACTTAATGGACCACTGCAGTATGCTCTTGTGGCACACACATTTCCATCATTTCAGAGGCTGCTTGATAAGGCACTGGCTATTGAACACAAGCGTGTTCAGCTGGGAGATTTGAAGAGAAAGGCAATATCTCAAGGACAAGGAAGCAGCAGTGTTCGTCCTCGCTACAGTTCACCACAGGGTACACCGACTCGACCAGGAGGACCACGCCCAGTTCAGCAATCACCACTGAGGACTCCACCTCCTCGACAGGCTACCCCTACTGGCACCCCGACGAAGTTTTCAGGACAGAGTCCAGGCACTACTTGTTTCAAGTGTGGGAAGGCTGGTCACTATGCAAATGTCTGCCCACAGAGAATGGCTACTACTCCAGTTCAGAACAGGCAGCAAACACCAAGTTCTGGCAAGGGATATTCTATTGCCAAGGTTAATCAAGTCAGCGTTGATGCTACTCCGGATGGAGGAGACCTCGTAATTGGTATGTTTTATGTTAATGCAATTCCTGCAACCATATTATTTGATTCTGGTGCAACACATTCATTCATGTCTGCTAGATATGCCAACACAAATGAAATACCACTGCTAAATATGAGAAAATCCATGATAGTAATTACACCTAAAGGGCCTGTTGAGGCGAATCAAATGACACGTAGATTGACATTAACCATTATGGGTAGAGAATTTGGAGCTACTGCTATAATATTAGAGTCAAGCAGTATAGATCTGATCCTTGGTATGTCATGGCTAAGAAAGGCAAAGGCCGTTATAGCATGTGGTAGAGGTACCGTAGAACTCACTACCACTAAAGGAGAAAGGTTTCAAGTTAATATTGCAGTAACCTCCTCACCCATGCGTGCAATGTTCTTTATACCTGAGGAGTTTGTTGGTGACAACATCCGGGTGATTAGAGATTTTCCGGATGTCTTTCCAGAGGAGTTACCAGGAATGCCACCTGATAGAGAAGTTGAGTTTGTTATTGACCTCTTACCTGGAACCGCCCCTATTTCTAAACGGCCATATAGGATGTCCGTAGAGGAGCTGAAGGAACTTAAGAAGCAGTTAACTGAGTTACAAGAGGCTGGGTACATTCGTTCGAGTTCCTCACCTTGGGGAGCACCGGTCTTGTTTGTACAGAAGAAGGATGGATCGCAGCGGATGTGTGTGGATTATAGATCTCTTAATGATGTTACGGTGAAGAACAAGTACCCATTGCCCCGTATTGAGGATTTATTTGATCAGATGAGAGGTGCAAGAGTATTTTCGAAGATTGATCTCCGATCAGGATACCATCAGATGAGGATTAGACCATCGGATATTCCCAAGACGGCTTTCTCGACTAGATATGGATTATATGAGTTTACTGTTATGTCGTTTGGATTAACCAACTGAAAGGGAAATGTGCCCTTGGGCCATTTCTAAGTATTTTGGTGATTGAGTGCCAACACATGTGTTTAATTGTGAAGTTATATTCATGGATGAACAAGGTGCAAATCATGAGATAAAGGTATGTTTCTAAGCCTTAGTACATTGGTTTTGTGGACTAACATAATTGTCTAAGTGTTAGAAACAGAAAGAAGAAAAAGAGAAAAGGGGAGACAAAGACTTGGCTATGTGCAGCCAAGTCTCAGTTCGGTCTGGAGCACCGGACTGTCCGGTGTGCACCGGACAGTGTCCGGTGCGCCAGGCTGACTCGGCTCGAACTGGCTGCTCTCGGGAATTCGCCGACGGCGTACGGCTAAAATTCACTGGACTGTCCGGTGTGCACCGGACTGTCCGGTGAGCCAACGGTCGGCCAGGGCCAACGGTCGGCCGCGCAATCTGCGCGGGACACGTGGCCGAGCCAACGGTCGGAAGACGGCACCGGACTGTCCGGTGTGCACCGGACTGTCCGGTGCGCCAACGGCTCGCAGATCTCCAACGGGCTGCAACGGTCGGCAGCGCCAGTTAAGGAAACAAATCGGGCACCGGACAGTGTCCGGTGTGCACCGGACTGTCCGGTGCCCCCGACGACAGAAGGCAAGGATGGCCTTCCGGATTTGCTCTCAACGGCTCCTAGCTGCCTTGGGGCTATAAAAGGAGCCCCTAGGCGCATGGAGGAGACACACAAGCAACCTTTGAGCATTCTTGATCATCCACACCAAGTCTCTGCGCATTCGTTTGTGTTTCTAAGTGATTCGAGCTCTGTTCTAAGTGAGAACTCTGAGATAGTCTTGTGAGCTCGATTCTTGGCCGTGTGTGTGCGCTTTTGCTGTGGATTTGTGTGTGTTGCTTCCCTCCCTTACTCTGTGCTTTCTTTGTGATCATATACTTGTAAGGGCAAGAGACTCCAATTTGTGGAGATTCCTTGCAAACGGGATAGTGAAAGGAAAAGCAAAACACCGTGGTATTCAAGTGGGTCTTTGGACCGCTTGAGAGGGGTTGATTGCAACCCTCGTCCGTTGGGACGCCACAACGTGGAAGTAGGCAAGCATTGGCTTGGCCGAACCACGGGATAAACCACCGTGTCACCTCTGTGCTTGATCTCTTGTGGTATTGTGTTTTGTTGAGACTTCACCTTAGCCACTTGGCAATAATCGTGCTAACGCTTAACAAGTTTTTGTGGCTTAAGTTTGAAGTTTTTACAGGATCACCTATTCACCCCCCCCCTCTAGGTGCTCTCAATTGGTATTAGAGCCGTTCTCTTCACAAAGGGACTAACCGCCCGAAGAGATGGATCCTAAGGGGAAGGGTATAGTGATCAACGACAAAGAGAAGGAGACCTTCGTCAACGAGCCGAAGGACGACAAGCCTACCGACTCCGGCTCGGGCCATAGACGGAAGGAAGGGAGGAAGAAGAAGACAAGGCGCATCAAGGAGATCGTCTACTACGACAGCGATGAGTCTACTTCCTCCCAAAAGGACGACCACAGCGACTACGAGAGAAAGAAATCGGTTAATTCGAACTTTTCTTTTGACTACTCTCGTATTCCGCAAAGTTCACATTCACATTTGCTCTCCATTCCACTCGGCAAGCCCCCACACTTTGATGGAGAGGACTACGGATTTTGGAGCCACAAAATGCGTAGTCACCTATTCTCTCTCCATCCTAGTATTTGGGAGATTGTAGAGAGTGGAATGCATTTTGATAGCTCGGATAGTCCCATGTTCATTAATGAACAAATTCATAAGAATGCACAAGCTACTACTGTTCTTCTAGCTTCCTTGTGCAGGGATGAATACCATAAGGTGAGCGGCTTGGATAACGCCAAGCAAATCTGGGACACCCTCAAGATTTCTCATGAGGGGAACGACGTCACCTTGCTCACCAAGATGGAGTTGGTGGAGGGAGAGCTTGGACGATTCGCGATGATAAGGGGCGAGGAGCCGACGCAAACATACAACCGGCTCAAGACCCTTATCAACAAGATAAGAAGCTACGGGAGCACGCGATGGACGGACCACGACGTCGTCCGCCTAATGCTCAGGTCATTCACCGTTCTTGATCCTCACTTGGTGAACAATATACGTGAAAATCCCAGGTACACCAAGATGTCGCCCGAGGAAGTGCTTGGAAAATTCGTAAGCGGGCGGATGATGATCAAGGAGGCAAGATACGTCGACGAAGCGTTGAACGGTCCGATCAACGAGCCGCAACCCCTTGCTCTCAAGGCAACACGAAGCAAGGAGGCGCTACCCAGCAAGGTGGCACAGATTGAGGCGGCCGGACTCAATGATGAAGAGATGGCTCTCATCATCAAGCGATTCAAGACGGCGTTAAATGGTCGCAAGGGGCAGCCAAGCAAGACCAAGACCAAGGGGAAGCGCTCATGCTTCAAATGCGGTAAGCTTGGTCATTTTATCGCTAACTGTCCCGATAATGAAAGTGACCAGGAAAAGGGGAACAAAAGAGAGAAGAAGAAGCAATACAAGAAGGCAAAGGGCGAGGCGCATCTAGGAAAGGAGTGGGACTCGGATTGCTCCTCCTCCGACTCCGACAACGAAGGACTCGCCGCCACTGCCTTCAACAAATCGGCTCTTTTCCCCAACGAGCGTCTCACTTGCCTTATGGCAAGGGAGAAGAAGGTGAGTACTCAAGACTCCACTTATGCTTCTTCTAGTGATAGTGAGTCTAGTGATGATGATGACATAGATTATTCATGCTTGTTCAAGGGCTTAGATAGATCTAAGATAGATAAAATCAATGAATTGATTGATGCATTGAATGAAAAGGATAGGCTTTTAGAAAAGCAGGAGGATTTATTGTATGATGAACATGATAAATTTGTAGAGGCACAAAAATCATATGCTCTAGAAGTGAAAAGAAATGAAATGCTTTCTAGTGAATTATCTTCCTGCCATGAAACCATTTCTACCTTAAGAAGTGTTAATATTGATTTAAGTGCTAAACTAGAAGTAGCTAGTAAATCAAATTCTTGTGTTGAACATGTTGAAATTTGTACTAGGTGTAAGGATTTTGATGTTAATGCTTGTAGTGAACACCTAGTTTTAATTTCCAAATTAAATGAGGAATTGGCTAGTCTTAATGCCCAACTTAAGACTAGCAAGAATGAAGTTGATAAGATAAAATTTGCAAGGGATGCCTACACGGTTGGTAGACACCCCTCAATTAAGGATGGTCTTGGCTTCAAGAGAGAGGCCAAGAACTTAACAAGCCATAAGGCTCCCGTCTTCGTCAAGGAGAAAGGGAAGGCCCCTATGGCTAGTAATGCTAAAAAGAACCATGCTTTTATGTATTATGATAGGAGAAATGCTAGAAATGCTTATAATGATTTTGATTCACATGTTTATGATTCTCATGCCATGTTTGCTTCTAGTTCTTCTTATAAGCATGATAGGGATATGTGTAGGAGAAATGTTATTCATGCTCCTAGGAAAGTAGTGAATGAACCTTCTACCATTTATTATGCTTGTAATGCTCCATTTGCTATTTGTAGAAAGGGTAAGAAGGTAATTGCTAGGAAGTTAGGGGCAAGATGCAAGGGAGATAAAACTTGCATCTGGGTCCCTAAGAACATTTGTGCTAACCTTGCAGGACCCAACATGAGTTGGGTACCTAAGACCCAAGCCTAAATTTGCCTTGCAGGTTTATGCATCCGGGGGTTCAAGCTGGATTATCGACAGCGGATGCACAAACCATATGACGGGGGAGAAGAAGATGTTCACCTCCTACGTCAAGAATAAAGATTCCCAAGATTCAATTATATTCGGTGATGGGAATCAAGGCAAGGTAAAAGGGTTAGGTAAAATTGCAATTTCTAATGAGCATTCTATCTCAAATGTATTCTTAGTGGAGAGTCTTGGATATAATTTGCTATCTGTTAGTCAATTATGTCAAATGGGATATAATTGTTTATTTACAAATGTAGATGTGACTGTCTTTAGAAGATGTGATGGTTCACTAGCTTTTAAGGGTGTACTAGACGGCAAGCTTTATTTAGTTGATTTTGCAAAAGAAGAGGCCGGTCTAGATGCATGCTTAATGGCTAAGACTTGCATGGGCTGGCTATGGCATCGCCGCTTAGCACATGTGGGGATGAAGAACCTCCACAAGCTTCTAAAGGGAGAACACGTGATAGGTCTAACAAATGTGCATTTCGAAAAAGATAGACCTTGTGCAGCTTGTCAGGCAGGTAAACAGGTGGGAGGAGCACATCACAGCAAGAATGTGATGACCACATCAAGACCTCTGGAGCTGCTACATATGGACCTCTTCGGACCCGTCGCCTATCTAAGCATAGGAGGAAGTAAGTATGGTTTAGTTATTGTTGATGACTTTTCCCGCTTCACTTGGGTGTTCTTTTTGCAGGATAAGTCTGAAACCCAAGGGACCCTCAAGCGCTTCCTCAGGAGAGCTCAAAATGAGTTTGAGCTCAAGGTGAAAAAGATAAGGAGCGACAACGGGTCCGAGTTCAAGAACCTTCAAGTGGAGGAGTTTCTTGAGGAGGAAGGGATCAAGCACGAGTTCTCCGCTCCCTACACACCACAGCAAAATGGTGTGGTAGAGAGGAAGAACAGGACGCTAATCGATATGGCGAGGACGATGCTTGGAGAATTCAAGACCCCCGAGTGTTTTTGGTCGGAAGCTGTGAACACGGCTTGCCACGCCATCAACAGGGTCTACCTTCACCGCCTCCTCAAGAAGACGTCATATGAGCTACTAACCGGTAACAAACCCAATGTATCGTACTTTCGTGTATTTGGGAGCAAATGCTACATTCTAGTGAAGAAGGGTAGAAATTCTAAGTTTGCTCCCAAAGCTGTAGAAGGGTTTTTATTAGGTTATGATTCAAATACAAAGGCGTATAGGGTCTTCAACAAATCATCGGGTTTGGTTGAAGTCTCTAGCGACGTTGTATTTGATGAGACTAATGGCTCTCCAAGAGAGCAAGTTGTTGATTGTGATGATGTAGATGAAGAAGATGTTCCAACGGCCGCTATACGAACCATGGCGATTGGAGACGTTCGGCCACAGGAACAAGATGAACGAGATCAATCTTCTTCCTCAACAACGGTGCATCCCCCAACTCAAGACGATGAACAGGTTCATCAACAGGAGGCGTGTGATCAAGGGGGAGCACAAGAAGATCATGTGATGGAGGAAGAAGCGCAACCGGCACCTCCAACCCAAGTTCGAGCGATGATTCAAAGGGATCATCCCGTCGACCAAATTCTGGGTGACATTAGCAAGGGAGTAACTACTCGGTCTCGACTAGTTAATTTTTGTGAACATTACTCTTTTGTCTCCTCTATTGAGCCTTTCAGGGTAGAGGAGGCCTTGCTAGATCCGGATTGGGTGTTGGCCATGCAGGAGGAACTCAACAACTTCAAGCGCAATGAAGTTTGGACGCTGGTGCCTCGTCCCAAGCAAAATGTTGTAGGAACCAAGTGGGTGTTCCGCAACAAACAAGACGAGCACGGAGTGGTGACAAGGAACAAGGCTCGACTTGTGGCAAAAGGTTATGCCCAAGTCGCAGGTTTGGACTTTGAGGAGACTTTTGCTCCTGTGGCTAGGCTAGAGTCCATTCGTATCTTGCTAGCATATGCCGCTCACCATTCTTTCAGGTTGTACCAAATGGATGTGAAGAGCGCTTTCCTCAACGGGCCAATAAAGGAGGAGGTGTACGTGGAGCAACCCCCTGGCTTCGAGGATGAGCGGTACCCCGACCACGTGTGTAAGCTCTCTAAGGCGCTCTATGGACTTAAACAAGCCCCAAGAGCATGGTATGAATGCCTTAGAGATTTCTTACTTGCTAATGCTTTCAAGGTTGGGAAAGCCGATCCAACTCTTTTTACAAAGACATGTGATGGTGATTTGTTTGTATGCCAAATTTATGTCGATGACATAATATTTGGCTCTACTAATCAAAAGTCTTGTGAAGAGTTTAGTAGGGTAATGACGAAGAAATTCGAGATGTCGATGATGGGCGAGTTGAACTACTTCCTTGGGTTCCAAGTGAAGCAACTCAAGGACGGCACCTTCATCTCCCAAACGAAGTACACGCAAGATCTGCTAAAGAGGTTTGGGATGAAGGACGCCAAGCCCGCAAAGACGCCGATGGGAACCGACGGACACACCGACCTCAACAAAGGAGGTAAGTCCGTTGATCAAAAAGCATACCGGTCAATGATAGGGTCTTTACTTTATTTATGTGCTAGTAGACCGGATATTATGCTTAGCGTATGCATGTGTGCTAGATTTCAATCCGATCCTAAGGAGTGTCACTTGGTGGCGGTGAAGCGAATTCTTAGATATTTAGTCGCTACGCCTTGCTTCGGGATCTGGTATCCAAAGGGGTCTAACTTTGACTTAATTGGGTACTCAGATTCCGACTATGCTGGATGTAAGGTCGATAGGAAGAGTACATCAGGGACGTGCCAATTCTTAGGAAGGTCCCTGGTGTCTTGGAACTCTAAGAAACAAACCTCCGTTGCCCTATCCACCGCTGAGGCCGAGTACGTTGCCGCAAGTCAGTGTTGCGCGCAACTACTTTGGATGAGGCAAACCCTCAGGGACTTTGGCTACAATCTGAGCAAAGTCCCACTCCTATGTGATAATGAGAGTGCTATCCGAATAGCGGAAAATCCTGTTGAGCACAGCCGCACAAAGCACATTGACATCCGGCATCACTTTCTGAGAGACCACCAGCAAAAGGGAGATATCGAAGTGTTTTATGTAAGCACCGAAAACCAGCTAGCCGATATCTTTACCAAGCCTTTAGATGAGAAGACCTTTTGCAGGCTGCGTAGTGAGCTAAATGTCTTAGATTCGCGGAACTTGGATTGAAATATAGCATACATGTATTTATGCCTTTGATCATGTTCATTCTGCATTTTGTTGCTTATTATGGTGCTCAAGTTGTACAAACACTCCCTGGACCTCACAAGTCCGTTGCAAAGTGATGCACACATTTAGGGGGAGATGTGTTACAACTTGATCCTTTTTGACTAACCATTTGCTTGAGTTTGGTTGATTTAGTCTCAAAGTAGAATTGAAAGGGAAAAGGTGGACTTGGATCATGCAAGACTTCCACTGCACTCCGATGAGAGGGTAACTAATTCCAAGTCCATCTCATGAACTCTTGTTGCCATTTGCTCTTAATTGAAGATTTTGGTGAGGCAATGGGGTTAAAGGGCCAAAATTGATCCCGTTTTGGTGCTTGATGCCAAAGGGGGAGAAAATAAAGGCCAAAGCAATAAATGGATCAGCTACCACTTGAGAAATTTGAAAATAGTAGAGTAGAGTTTTGGTTTGTCAAATCTCTTTTATTGTCTCTTTTGGCTTCTTGTGGGGAGAAGTAGCAATTATGGGAAAAAGGGGGAGTTTTTGACATCTTTGATCAATCTCTTTTGGAATGACTTTCTTTATGTTTCAACATGTGTGTTTAACTTAGAGATAGAGATTTGAGTTTGATTTGCAAAAACAAACCAAGTGGTGGCAAAGGATGATCCATATATGCCAAAATTGATTCAAAATAAATTTCAGTTTTATTTGAAGTGAGTTTGCACTTGTTCTAGTTGCTTTATGTTGTGTTGGCATAAATCACCAAAAAGGGGGAGATTGAAAGGGAAATGTGCCCTTGGGCCATTTCTAAGTATTTTGGTGATTGAGTGCCAACACATGTGTTTAATTGTGAAGTTATATTCATGGATGAACAAGGTGCAAATCATGAGATAAAGGTATGTTTCTAAGCCTTAGTACATTGGTTTTGTGGACTAACATAATTGTCTAAGTGTTAGAAACAGAAAGAAGAAAAAGAGAAAAGGGGAGACAAAGACTTGGCTATGTGCAGCCAAGTCTCAGTTCGGTCTGGAGCACCGGATTGTCCGGTGTGCACCGGACAGTGTCCGGTGCGCCAGGCTGACTCGGCTCGAACTGGCTGCTCTCGGGAATTCGCCGACGGCGTACGGCTAAAATTCACCGGACTGTCCGGTGTGCACCGGACTGTCCGGTGAGCCAACGGTCGGCCAGGGCCAACGGTCGGCCGCGCAATCCGCGCGGGACACGTGGCCGAGCCAACGGTCGGAAGACGGCACCGGACTGTCCGGTGTGCACCGGACTGTCCGGTGTGCACCGGACTGTCCGGTGTGCACCGGACTGTCCGGTGCGCCAACGGCTCGCAGATCTCCAACGGGCTGCAACGGTCGGCAGCGCCAGTTAAGGAAACAAATCGGGCACCGGACAGTGTCCGGTGTGCACCGGACTGTCCGGTGCCCCCGACGACAGAAGGCAAGGATGGCCTTCCGGATTTGCTCTCAACAGCTCCTAGCTGCCTTGGGGCTATAAAAGGAGCCCCTAGGCGCATGGAGGAGACACACAAGCAACCTTTGAGCATTCTTGATCATCCACACCAAGTCTCTGCGCATTCGTTTGTGTTTCTAAGTGATTCGAGCTCTGTTCTAAGTGAGAACTCTGAGATAGTCTTGTGAGCTCGATTCTTGGCCGTGTGTGTGCGCTTTTGCTGTGGATTTGTGTGTGTTGCTTCCCTCCCTTACTCTGTGCTTTCTTTGTGATCATATACTTGTAAGGGCAAGAGACTCCAATTTGTGGAGATTCCTTGCAAACGGGATAGTGAAAGGAAAAGCAAAACACCGTGGTATTCAAGTGGGTCTTTGGACCGCTTGAGAGGGGTTGATTGCAACCCTCGTCCGTTGGGACGCCACAACGTGGAAGTAGGCAAGCATTGGCTTGGCCGAACCACGGGATAAACCACCGTGTCACCTCTGTGCTTGATCTCTTGTGGTATTGTGTTTTGTTGAGACTTCACCTTAGCCACTTGGCAATAATCGTGCTAACGCTTAACAAGTTTTTGTGGCTTAAGTTTGAAGTTTTTACAGGATCACCTATTCACCCCCCCCCTCTAGGTGCTCTCACCAACGCACCAGCTTATTTTATGAACTTAATGAACAAGGTGTTTATGGAGTATTTGGACAGATTCGTCGTGGTATTCATCGACGATATTCTTATCTATTCCAAGAGTGATAGTGATCACGAGGAACATCTGAGGTTGGTGCTACAGAAGCTACGAGATAACCAGCTATATGCCAAGTTCAGCAAGTGCGAATTTTGGATTGGCGAGGTGCCATTTCTTGGTCATATTATTTCTAATGGAGGAATATCAGTAGATCCTGCTAAAGTTAAAGAGATAATGGAGTGGAGAGTACCCACTACAGTTACGGAGATTCGGAGTTTCTTGGGATTAGCAGGATATTATCGGAGATTTATTGAAGGATTCTCTAAGATTGCCAAACCTATGACTTCGCTTTTGGAGAAAGGAAGAGAATTTAAGTGGGACGAGAAGTGCCAAGACAGCTTTGAGCAATTGAAAAAGAGGTTGATGTCGCCACCAGTATTGGTTATGCCAGACCTACAGAAAGGATTTGATATCTATTGTGATGCATGTGGCCAAGGCTTAGGATGTGTACTTATGCAAGAAGGACATGTGATTGCCTATGCGTCTCGTCAGCTGTGGAAACATGAATTGAACTACCCCACTCATGACTTGGAATTGGCAGCCGTTGTGCATGCGCTTAAGATTTGGAGACATTATATCATGGGAACTAAGTGCCAAGTATATACGGATCATAAGAGTCTGAAGTATATATTCACTCAAAAGGATCTCAACCTTAGGCAACGTCGTTGGTTGGAGCTTATTAAGGATTATGATTTGGAGATTCACTATCACCCGGGCAAGGCAAATTTGGTTGCAGATGCCTTGAGTCGGAAGGAGCATGTTCACTCCGCTTTCGTTGTCCAGCTACCTGATGAATTAGCAAAAGATTTTGAGAGACTTAACCTGGGGATAGTTGCTCATACTGAGGGAGTTACTATTGATGTGGAACCTACTTTGGAGCAAGAGATCCGCAAAGGACAAATTGGTGATGCTAAAATAAAAGAGATTAAGGATCTGATTACTGAAGGTCGAGTTCCGGAATTCATGGAAGATGAGCAAGGCACCGTATGGTTCAAGGACAGGATGTGTGTTCCTGATATTAAAAGCCTTCGAGAGACTGTTTTAAAGGAGGCCCATGACTCGGATTATTCTATTCATCCTGGTAGTACTAAGATGTATCAGGATTTGAAGCGGAAGTATTGGTGGTATGGATTGAAATGAGATGTAGCTGCACATGTGGCTATGTGCGATGTATGTCAAAGAGTTAAGGCTGAACATCAGAGGCCAGCTGGACTATTGCATCCACTGAAGATACCCGAGTGGAAATGGGAAGAGATTGGTATGGATTTTATTACTGGATTGCCTCGCACCCAGAAAGGATATGATGCTATATGGGTGATTGTGGATAGATTGACTAAAGTGGCTCACTTTATTCCTGTGAAGACTACTTATAAAGGTTCTCAGCTAGCAGAGTTATATATGGCTCGGATTGTGTGTTTACATGGAGTACCAAAGAAGATCGTGTCTGATCGAGGTTCGCAGTTTACCTCAAGATTTTGGAGAAGCTTTCATGAGAACATGAGCACGAAGTTGAATTTCAGTACGGCTTATCACCCTCAGAATGATGGACAGACTGAAAGGACCAATCAAGTTTTGGAGGATATGTTGAGAGCTTGTGCACTTCAGCATGGAGGAAGTTGGGATAAAAGTCTACCGTATGCTGAGTTCTCATATAATAATAGTTACCAGGCCAGTCTGAAGATGTCACCTTTTGAAGCTTTATATGGGAGGAAGTGCAGGACTCCTCTATATTGGGATCAAACTGGAGAAAGACAGTTCTTTGGGCCTGAACTGATTCAAGAGGCAGAAGAACAAGTCCGTATAATTCGAGAGAATTTGAGGGTAGCTCAAACCAGGCAAAAGAGCTATGCTGATAATAGAAGGAGACCACTGGAATTTGAAGAAGGAGATTATGTGTATCTTAAGGTGTCACCACTTCGTGGAATGAGGAGATTCAAAGTTAAGGGCAAATTGTCCCCTCGCTATATTGGACCATTCTTGATCTTTAGAAGAGTTGGGGAGATGGCATACCAACTCGAGTTACCTGCTACTCTATCGGATGTGCATAACGTGTTCCACGTGTCTCAACTTAAGAAGTGTCTCCGTGCTCCCGAGGAACAGTTACCAATGGAAGAGCTCAGTGTTCAAGGTGATTTGACTTACACGGAGTACCCGATCAAGATTTTGGATACCTTGACTCGAGTTACAAGAAATAAGGTGGTAAAGATGTGCAAAGTCCAATGGAGTCACCACGGTGAAGATGAAGCAACTTGGGAAAGAGAAGAAGAGCTTCGCATAGATTTTCCCCATCTTTTCCCTAGATCTTCTTAAATCTCGAGGACGAGATTAATTTTAAGGGGGGTAGGATTTGTAACACTCAAAATTGTTTACAAGGAATAAATAGTGAATTCCCTATTGTATGTGCCATAATTGCATCATAAAAAGAGCATACATAAAATTATGAGGGATTAATTAAAACAAATGATACTAAAATAAAGTAAAGTGCATCATGCTGGAGTTTAATGGTTTGTGCATTTAATAATAAAGAAAATATTAATAAGGTTACCTTAATGATGTGAAGTAAGGATTAAAACCTAATTCAAATCTTGGAATTGGAAATAAAAATGTAAAGAAAGAAATATTATTCAATATAAAATAATATTAAAAATTGAATAACTTTACCACATGATGGTGAGAACAGATTGCATAGTTAACATGAACTTGAATTTGCACTTAAGTGGAATTCAAATCTGAGATATAAATTTGAAAAAGAATAGAGAAAAGAGAAGAATAAAGATAAAAGGAGAAAAGATCAACCAGGCCTCTGAATTCACAATTTGGCCCAACAACTCATCAGTCCGTGCGGCCCAACATCACGCTCTCGCAGCCGCACGCTTGCGCCGACTGCGTGACCCCACGCGTCAGTCGCCTTCACCGATCGCTTGCTCCTGTTCTCGCTGACGTATGGGTCCGGTCGCCAGTGACTGAAACCACGCGCTCGCGCTCGTTATCACTGCCACTGACCGGTGGACCGGCTTTGTCAGGATCGCCCCTAACGACTCGCCGCACCGGCCGGAGTTGTTGACCATGGATGCGATTATCGCGGTACCGACTGCACCTCGGACCATGGCCTTGACCTGAGTATAAGACTCCGCGCGCTGTACTCACCGAACCCTACTCCCTTATCCCCGATCTCTCGCCTACCGTCATTGCGCCGCCACGATCCGCGCGGGGTCAACTCGCTGCCGCATCCACCGCTCGCGTACGTCGCCGCTGGGCAGCCCGTGGGTGGCCGGTTGTGTTCGCCGGACCACGGGGAAACTATACGCGCGCTCGAACCGTGAAGATAGGCTTCTGCTCGGTGTGAATTGCTCGCCGGATTTCGCATCCGCCGCGGAACCGCAAGACGCCGTGGTCGGGAAGATTCGCCCTTCGATTGTCGGTATGAAACCCCCTCCAAGGCTCGCTATCATCCGTATTATGTGTAGTGCACTTCGATTTAGCCCTAGGACGCCGGTGCGGGCGTAGATTCTTCACCGGCGGCACCCCTCGCGTGAGTGGCGTGCCGCCGCTCGGGTCGTCGTGGATGGGGGCGATAGCCCCTGGCCATCAGATGTCGCGGGAACGGCTGAGATTAGATGTTGTGTACCTCTTCGCTCGGATGGGGCCGCGCCGTTGGATATAGGATGGGTGGTCGTGATTAGATCAGGGTTATTCCGCTGCGCGTTTCAATCTGAGCGCTCCGTTTAGATCGGACGGCTGTGAGGGCCCCGTACCCCTTCGCGGGTCATTTTTGTTAAAGAGCCCTCGGGCTTCCGGAAAATCAACCCGCCGTACTCTGCATAGTATTCTGAGTCTCAGGATCTTTTGCGCCTGGGCCCCTGTTGTTCTCAGAATTTGAGGCCCGGTCCAGAACATAATAAAACCAGAGAAAATGATTTATAAATGGATTTTTAATAGGAAAATAATGGCCAGAACTTCAATAATTCATAGAAAATTCATACTAACTCCAAATTAATCCATTCCAGTTCCTAGAATTTTGTAATTTTATTCTTTATCACCTAGAGCCTCTGTTATGTCATGAAAACAGTAAGAAATTTATTTATCACTTAATCCTATTTAAAGCACATAAAACCTTTGAAAAGGCATAACTTAAATTCTATAACTCCAAAAATTATGATTCCTGTTCCTAGAATTTTATTTTATTATGTAGAATATCTCTGTGTATTTTGTTTACATGCTTGGTGTAATGTTAATTTTCCCTGTATCCTGTGCTTGTTTGTATTGTGGCGAGTAGAAGAGCCCGTTGCTGAGGATCCTGGTGAGCAGCAGGTTGAAGTAGCTGAGCAGGAGCTCATTGAAGGCAAGTTGTGCCCTTGACCACTTTTTACCCAATAATGTTCTTTAATATCACTTTTCCATGCATAGGTTAATTTTGATGGGACCCAATAGGTCACCCTAGATTTGTTTATCTCATTACCTTGTTCACCCCTGAATCACTTGGGTAGTTTGCTATTGCTTTATATGGTTTTGGGATAATCATTTATTATATCTATGTTCCAATTATTCTTGTTATTCTGTTTATGTTCATGTTGAGATCATTAATGTTAATTGGAACATAGAGCTTAACTTGAGTAACACGTGCCACCACAAGGGTTTAATGGGACGCCCTTGGCTGACTAATTAGGAAAGCTAGTGGAAGACTACCTTACCCGAAAGGGGCAAGGGCAGTAGGGGAGTGGTCAGTGTAGGGAGGTCCCTGGTTGATTTTGCTGCGATGGCGGTCAGCCAGGAACCCTGCATTGGAACTTCCTATAAACTGTAGCGGGTTTTCGGAAGCTAGTGGAACTTTGTAAAGGCCTCGTAGTGTTGCCCTGCCGCGCTTCCTAGGTAGAGGTGTATGGGATTCGCGACCCCTTGGCAGATGGGTAACATGACTTGTGGGTAAAGGGTACAACCTCTGCAGAGTGTAAAACTGGTATACTAGCCGAGCTCACGGTCATGAGCGGCTCAGGACTCTCTGATGTTTAAATTATGGAACTTAAATTCAATTTTGTCATTTGCATTGCATGGGTTTATTATTAATTTTGTTCTATTACTTTATTTATGGTTTGGTGTTTACTTACACTTAGTAATTGCTAATAAAATTTTGACCAACTACTTAAAAGCAATGCTCAACTTTAACCCCTATCATTGATTAGCCTTACACATCACATGAACTCACACCTTTGTGAGTTTGTGTCCACTGGTTCCCCACAACTTGTTGAGCTATGATCATGTGTGAGCTCACCCTTGCTGTCTCACACCCCCCCCCCCCCCACAGGAGAAGATCAGGTGGTTCAGGAGGAGCCGCCTAACACTGAGGAGTTCGATCTGATCTAGGTGGCGTTCCCCAGTTGACATTGGCGCCGACGATCCTTAGTTCGTTTTATCTTCATTACTTTATTTTGTAATAAGTCTTCCGCTATGTAATAAATACTCTGATGTTTTATGACATTTATCTCTATACACTCTGTTATTATATATGTTGTCTTCTTGGCGCATGTATGAAATGCACCTGGCTTTGTTTCTTAAAGCCGGGTGTGACACTTCGTCATCTGAAAGAAAATTACCCTGAAGGAAAGAGATGATTTCAGTTCTCCAATCTTCACTATAGACAGGGGATATGTTGAGGACCGCTCTTTCAACAAGCTCGACCGAAGGTGCTTTTATTGTTTCGAAAAATACTTCCGAAGGTAAAGGCAGCCCCTGTGCTGCTGACTTGGCTAATAGATCAGCATATTCATTTTCTCCACGAGGAATGTTTTTAACAGAGAATCCTTCAAAGGAAGCCTCAATCCTTCGGACTATATCTAAATATTTTTCAAGCTTCGGATCTCTTGCCTTATAGCTCTTGTCAATATGACCAGAAATAACTTGGGAATCAGTTTTAAGAATGGCCCTTCTGATTCCCATTGCCTTTAACTTCCGAAGACCCAAGAGTAGAGCTTCGTACTCAGCAATATTGTTTGTGCAACTGAAATCAAGTCTTGCCGCATAACAAGTTTTAACTTTGGAAGGTGAAACCAACATAGCAGCTGCTCCTGCTCCGAAGGTTCCCCAAGACCCATCGCAAAACACTGTCCATGCTTCGGCATCTTTATTCGTTTCTTCCTCCTGAGCCCCTGGCGTCCAGTCAGCAATGAAGTCTGCCAACGCTTGGGACTGAATCGAAGATCTATGCACATAATCAATACAAAATTCATTGAGCTCTGCAGCCCATTTTCCAATCCTTCCAGTAGCTTCTCGGTTTCTCATAATATCCTTCAACGGTTGTGAAGAAGGAACAATTATATTATAAGCTTGAAAATAATGCTGAAGCTTCCTGGAGGCCATCAAAACAGCATACAGTACCTTCTCCAATTCTGTATAATTTTTCTTTGATAAACTAAGAACTTCGGATACAAAGTATATTGGGGCCTGCTTTTTGACTTGGCCTTCAAGCTTCTCCTGAACAAGTGCTACACTTACCGCTGAGTGCGAAGCTGCCACATATAATAACAAAGGAGCCCCTAGCGTTGGTGGATTTAGTGTTGTTAGATCTATCAAATATTGCTTCAGCTCTTCGAAGGCTTTCTGCTGGACTGGTCCCCATTGAAAAACTTCAGCTGACTTCAGCACTTCGAAAAATGGTAAATTTCTCTCTGTTGATCTAGATATGAATCTGTTGAGAGATGCCAGTCTTCCTGTCAATCTTTGAGCCCCCTTCTTTGTACTTGGTGGTTCCATTCGAAGGATAACTTCGATTTTGTTTGGATTTTCCTCAATTCCTTTTGTTGAAACTAGACAACCAAGAAATTTCCCCTTCTTCACTCCGAAGACACATTTTTCTGGATTCAGCTTTAAACCAGCCTATCTAAAATTAGCGAAGGTCTCCTGCAGATCAGCAATGTGATTATCTTGCTTCGTGCTTTTCACAATGATATCATCAACATAAGTTAGCACATTCCTGCCTATCTGAGAATGGAGAACCTTCGCTGTCATTCTGCTGAAGCTTCCTCCAGCATTTTTAAGCCCTTTAGGCATCCGAAGGTAACAATATGTTCCACTAGGGGTTATGAAGCTGGTCTTCGGCTCATCCTCCTTCTTCATCCAGATTTGATGATAGCCTGAATAACAATCCAACAGACTCATGAGCTCTGATGAAGCTGCTGCATCAACTAAGGAATCTATCCTCGGCAATGGAAACTCATCCTTCGGACAGGCCTTATTGAGATCAGTAAAGTCGATACACATCCTCCATTTACCATTGGCCTTCTTTACCATAACAGTGTTAGCCAGCCATTCTGGGTACTTTACCTCTCTGATAACTCCGGCACTGAGGAGTCTTTTTACTTCATTCCGAGCACCTTCAGCCTTGTCATCAGACATCTTCCGAAGTCTCTGCTTCCTGGGTCTGAATGATGGATCAACATTAAGCGAGTGCTCAATAACATCCCTGTTAACTCCGCAAAGATCATTAGCTGACCAAGCAAAGACATCTTTGTTGTTGAACAAAAACCTTATCAAGGCTTTCTCCTGTTCTTCGGACAATTGAGATCCCAATAGTACCTTCTGCTCTGCTATATCCTCACATAAGAGCATGGGCTTCGGCTGATCAGCCGAAGCAGCTTTTTTCCTTCTGAACTTGTACTGCTCACAAGCTTCAGCTCCATCTATGTTATGGATTGCTTTTGAATCTGTCCAATTTCCTTCGGCCCTTCTGACAGCTTCCTGACTTCCATGAATAGCAATGGGCCCTTGGTCCGAAGGTATCTTCATGCAAAGGTAAGCTGGATGAAGAATTGCTTCGAAGGCATTGAGAGTACCACGACCAATGATAGCATTGTAAGGATACTCCATGTCAACAATGTCAAACACAATTTGCTCAGTCCTTGTGTTGTTGACAAATCTGAAGGTTACTGGCATGGTAATCTTCCCAAGTGCTACAATTTGCCGCCCTCCGAAGCCACAAAGAGGGTGCGTAGCATCATGGATCTTGTCTTCAGGCTCTTGCATTTGTCTAAAAGCTTTAGCAAATATGATATCTGCTGCACTGCCTATATCAACCAAAACATTATGGACCAGAAATCCTTTGATCACACAAGAGATAACCATAGCATCGTTGTGTGGGTAGTCCTTGAGTTGAAGATCTTCTCGAGAGAAGGTAATTGGAATGTGAGACCATCTTGACTTGATGAAGGGTCCTTGCACCCCGACATGCTGTACCCTTCTCTGTGCCTCCTTCTTCTGCTTCTTGTTAGCTGGCTCTGAGCATGAACCGCCTGTTATGGGGAGTACCAGCTTCGGAGTCGAAGCAGCTCCAGCTTGATCGTTGAACGAAGCCATTAGCTCAAAAAAAGTGGAAGCGAGTTGACCGGAGGTGGGCGCTAATGTTGGGGACTTGTTCTCAAATGCTATGAATCAAGAACAAGGCAACACAGAAGATGTTAAATATTAAATGCCCTTCGTCCGCTGAAGCATCATCTCCTCGAGGGTTTAATGAACTTCGGACGAAGGCTTCAAACATAATATTACGAAGGTGACAAAGATAATATAAAACGATGTAAAATGTAAAACATTAAAGATAAATGTGTTGGAGATAAATGGCATCATTTACATATTTACTATATGAATCTAAAATGTTTGAATACAATGTTTAAGGTATGTTTATACCTTCACCTTGACAGGTAATAATTCCCGAGTGATGCACTTGCAATTACAGGAATGCGTGAACAGTAAAGGAATACTGCTCACTATTTATAGGCACAGGACACAGCCTATGAGGAATTACAATCATGCCCTTCATAAAAGTTTACAACAATGACTCGGACCCCTACAGGCTAAAAGGTCATTCTATCTTTAAGTCGGTTCGACCCTTCATCTTCGGATATGTTATAATCCCGAAGCTTCATGAATGATACCTTCGTCGTCACGTACGAGCAGCTTCAGCCGCAGCTGTTTCTTTCTGCAGGACCTTCGGCGACGAAGCATGGTCCCAACAGCCCCTATTTTAGAGTATAATGTAGTTTTATCCCTATTTTTAGACTTACGTGTTTTTATGACAATCCAAATTATTTTGGACTATAATTCAATTATTTTAAAAAATTAAAATATTTTGAAAATTATTTTGTCAAAAATACTTTAGATTGTTGATAAAACAATTTGTCAAAATACATTTTTTTCTTAAAATGATTTAAATTATTGCAAAAAATGAATTGTTGTCCAAATATATTTGAAAATTGTGAAAATAATTTGGATTGTCATAAAAACACGAGAAGTCTAAAAAATAGGGCAAAACTATAGTTACACTCTAAAATAGGCACTAGTCCAATTATCGCTTGTTTTTTATCAAGACTTAACATCATTAAATATAAGTAATGGAGTAGGGGTATACAACAAGTTGTTTAAAAAATCAAGGGTAAACACAAAAAGTCTAAAAATAAGGGCAAATCTATAGTTATACTCTAAAACAAAGGCACTGTTGCAAGTTGTATACAACAAGTTGTTGCCAAAAGTTGCAACAATCTACATATCCACCAAATATATTCGGTGATAGCACCAAGCATCACTTCTTACCATTCGACCATTGGAATTTGACTATTGCTATACTTTTCTATGAGCATCAAACCTCACTGAATAGAGCATCATACATATCATTGGTTCAATGAAAGTCAGTGTTATACCATGTCTAGGTTTGATGATCTAAAAGCTCTATATCTTAGAGCTAAATTCATGTTGATTTGAGAAGATCCAAAATCATAAGACAATCCAATTCATCCACCTCTTTGTCTTAACTTTGGTGGCTTCACTTTTGTTTGTGTCTTTGAACCTGAGCTTATCCTTCTTGGCTTGAAGGTCCTTAACATGACTTTTAATGGCTTGTTTAAGGTGTTGATCATTTAGATCATCACTTTGCCTAAGTCCAAGTCCATCTTGCATCGATTTGAACTATATGTTGTATATTAGCAAACGATATTAGTCCAAATGTTCATGTTAACACCAAAATCCAAGGGAAAGATCCATTTCCTTACAATATCCCTATTTTGGTGTTTGATGACAACACGATCAAAGGAAGCAAATAATAAATACAAAAATAAAAACATGCTATCTACAAGCTAGGATGCAATGCAAGAGCAAGATTATATGATGCTAAGGAATGCCATTTGAAACAAACTTTGAATGCTAATATTGACCTTTCCATTATATAAATGTCTCCTTACATGGTATTATGGATTTTAGCCTCCCCTAACTTCATAATCCAATTTCCCTTTCTTAGACCATCTCCCAAAATAAAATTTGTCACCCATTCAATACCACTTGCAAGCTTAAAATTTTAAATTTATGATTTTAGCATTTATTATGGATTGAGCTTTATTTTTGATCCTTCAAATTCTCCTCCTTTAGAATCAAACACCAAAAAGAAAGACATTAGTAGTACAACGGGGTCAATCTTTGTGGTCCTTTATATGTGGACATAAATGTTGGAATTAGGCCCACTATTGTTTTGCCCATTTCAATTAGGAAGCCAAGGTGGTGTGTAGAGATGGCATGTGGCTTTAGTCTCATATTGCTCATCTAGATAGGAGAGAACCAACTTATATGTGGGAGTGTTCCCTACTCTTCACATGACACAAATAAAGGGCTATGGAGGCTGCCATGCGCGCGTGCTCGCTCACGTTTTTTCGTGTTATTTATCGTGTGACTTGTGACTTACGACGATCTACGATCGCGTCGTGTTCTAAACGGAAGTTTAATTTTTGCCTTTTGTTTATTTGCTTATCAAATACCACACCCAGACTGCCACGTCAACCAGGAGTAATGGGCACGTGTGTTACATGCAAGATCTCCGGACGGTTGCACGTATAGTAGAGAGATTCTAAGGGACAGTTTCAGGAATTTAGCAGATCAAATCAAGGAGGTTGCGACTACCTCTCTATAAAGGGCAGACGTCCTTCAGTTAGAGGACAGACGTGAATAGCTACCGACTCGTCCTCTTTTCTTCTCATCTCTCTGTGCCGCATTTCTCTGTCCTGTCGTCCCTTCGTCTGTCGTGCAACAGATCAAGAGAGAGTGGTGTCTCCAAACCAACGCTAGCGTTTTGACGACCTGCGCGAGTGCCGACAAATCAGGTTTCTAGGAAGTGCTTCGCACATGTCCGCTCGTGGTCCTCACCATCATTCGTGGAAGTCACTGTAAGTAAATCTGCATTTTCAGTTTATTGCGATGACGGGCTTATGGCTAGATCCGTTGTCGATTCTTCTTTTATATTCAGATCTATTATATTCTAATGTCATGGATATCATCTGCTATTAGATCTGAGTTTTACATTTTATGCTGCATTATCAAATTAATCTTAGCCCTGTTAATTTTCCAACAAGAAATTAACCACAAAACTTGACTCTCACATTCTATAAATAAGTTCCCTCTAAGTGCACACATACATATGGCGGATGAAAGTTCCCTATGACCGAGAACAGGATCTGGATGTCGCCAAGAGGGGGTGAATAGGCGAATAATAATTATCACTATAAAACTTAAAACCTTACTCTACCCAAAGACTGGATCACAGTAGAATGAAGATTGCTTCGAGTAGGTGGCAGCAGAAATGAAGTTCCTATCTCAAAGAGTCCTGCACTTCACAAGTAACTTATACCACAGATAAGAGTATATGAGGTGCACACCATATGAAAGCAAGAGACAAAGAACAGAAATAGAGACAAGACAAGAGACACCGCACAGAGCACACATGACACAAGGATTTATACCGAGGTTCGGCCAAGCCTGAAATGCTTGCCTAGCCCTCGTTAGAGTTAGCCATACCTTGGCTTGGAGTATCTTACTCCGTCCTCCGATGTGCTCAAATCTGTCAATGTGACAGATAGAGCCTTCCAATATGTTGATGGTTGTTACAACATTGTCGCGGTTGCTTACAACCTTCTTGACAACACTCCGGCACAGTAACAGTGCTCAAGATCTTGATCTTGCTCTCAGCAACACTTCCCCTCTCTCTAAAGGCTTATAAGTGCGCCTCTACACAAACTAGAGAGAAATACACAATAGAGGGAGAGCAAAATGATTTGCAATTGAAGCGTCCCGATCCTCTGGGACTTAAATGTGATACAATTACTAGTCCCAGGAGGCTAGTAAACACATTTATACATCAGATGATTCCAGATCTGCTTAAACGAGACAAACCTATAAAGGTGGCGATCAACTTTAAGAGTTGGTCCACAACTCGGGACATATCATCAGAGTGGGGCTGAAGCAGCCCGATATACGCAGTGAAGCAAATCAGAGGTCCAACAGCCACAGGCAAGGTTGGGAACAACCATAACTCTTACCTGATCTCCTTTTTCTAAAAAACAACAAATAAGCAAGGGTGAGTACAAACGTACTCAGCAGCCCACCTTCACCCGCAGAATGGGGAAATCAGATATAATGCATGGAATATGTGGAGCTCAGGATATTTTGCAGAAACAGCAATATTTTATGCAGGGTTGTTTTGTAAAAAATTTTGTATTTTTCAAAGCGCATCCTCTCCCAAAGGAGCAGGAAGTTTTTTCAATATTAGAACAAAATCCCCTGGACTAAACCATCCAGGTATCTCAGCAGTTTCCCACTGGTTTTCATTTTCAAAAACAGCTACTGGACTTCCCATCCACCATAGCTCACGGCTCAACCGCCAGACCTTTTAAAAATCACTTTTCTCAAACACACCTTTTTTTAAACAAAACACTAATTGCCATACCACACCAGACTCGTCCATTCCTGTGGACACAGACTATTCGAATAGGTTTGAACTCTGCACAGAGGGGTACACTTTACCCACTAGTCCGGCTCTGCGATCTCATGATCAATGAGATCCGAATCCGAATCTCTTTCTTTCCTCGCACGTCCTAACCTTAACGGTTATACCAGAAGGAGTCAGGCCACCGCCATGTCCAAACCGGACAAAACATTACCCTCCTTATCCTCCCGGTGCTCCCCAGCCTTCATAACCCTGGGGTTGGACCGTACGAGTTCAGATTGAGTGACTGCCCACACAGTCTCGAGTGGTTGTACTTATCATGAGTACAGGTAGTGAAAGATGACAAACCGGTCCTTATAAGAGGGGACAATCCTTCTGCTCATGCCTAAACCAGCTGAGCCATCACCTTAGGCCCTCCCCTAAACCAGGGAGCCCCTGATCATCCCTACTCAAAGGTGATAAGGGTGAAAACCCTTCATCATACACATTTTGAAAAGCATTTTCTTTTGAAAACTCACACCTTTTCTCAAATCATTTGTAACAAATATATGGATGGGTAGAGTCTTGAGTAGAATCTGTGTCATGTGGTGTTGAGATACTACTAGTGGTGTAGCGGAGGTGCTTACCAGGAGGGTGGACTGGAGGCGAAGCGACACTATGCGTGTAGCCGGTGGAGCGGGGTAACTGAGTGGGTGGGGTGTTTGCCTTGGCTGAGGGTGTTGAGTGTGTGTGGAGAGGGAGAGGGTAGCTGGGTGTACTTATAGCTGGGTGTATGTGGTGTAGCACAGTGAAGTTCACTGTTGGTGAGAATAGTGACGAATGAATCGTCTGACTTAGTATGAACAGGAGAGTTATAGGCAGAATATGGGACAAGAGTATTTTGGGAGTTTTCTGGAACATGAACCATGCTTAAGGGATGACATGGTTGGATAGGGAATACTTAGATAAGAATTTAGAAACAAGAGTTATTGGAATCTGAGTTTGGAAGCCTGGTTCTAAGGAATCTCAAAGTCAAGCATGCTCAACTTGGAGAAACCTGGGATGGGTGGCCAGATGGGAAGTTCCCACTGGAAAGAAAATCACAGTCACCGGAGTTCGTATGACTGGAACATGGGTCTGGCTGGTCTTAGGTGGACTGGACAACATGATGGATGAGTAGTTGAAATTTGGGGTGATCGGATGAACGATGAATAGTAATGATGAATAGTAATGATGAATAGTAATGATGCTGAATAGTAACGGTGAATAGTAATGGTGAATAGTAATGGTGAATAGTAATGGTAAATAGTGATGTGAATAGTTCATATGAACGAACGATGAACGATGAATAGTGGCTATGAACGAACGATGAACGATGAATAGGAACTATGAACGAACGGATGACCGATTGAATGATCGGACGAACGAACGATCGGAATTTCGGCAGCATAACGGCAGGATAAAGATTATCTGGATGAACGATGAATAGGGACTATGAATGAATGATGAATAGGAACTATGAACGAACGGACGAACGATCGAATGATCGGACGAACGAATGATCGAAATTTCGGCAGCATAATGGCAGGATAAAGATTATCTGGATAAACGATGAATAGGGACTATGAACGAACGATGAACGATGAATAGGAACTATGAACGAACGATGAACGATCGAATGATCGAACGATCGGAATTTCGGCAGCATAACGACGGGAAAAAGATTATTTGGACGAACGAACGGACGAACGATCGGACGAACGAACCATGAACAATCGGACGAACGATCGAACGATCGGACGAATGAACGAACAAACTAAGAATAGGGGGACGAACGATCGAAGAACGACCGAACGATCCTTTTGCCAGTGTGTGCTTGTGTAGAACATGGAGTGGGTGTGTGGGGGGGGGGGAGAGTTGCCATGAAATGGCTTGGGGTGGGATGAGAGGAGGCCCTTACCCCTCTATTTATAGCCATGGTGGGGAGGATTAGGGGAGGGATGAGAGGATTAGTGGGAGGATGAGAGGATTAGTGGGAGATTAGCATGGATTAGCTTGTAGAGCTCACCGTATGACACCAGAGGCATACATATACGTATGAGTATGAGAAACGTTTTGAAGAAAATATTTGTAGGGACTTAAAAAATGATTCTGAAGGTATTTCTCAAGAGGAAATTATCTAGAGATATATCGGTGGAATATTTGGACAAAGATAAAACAATTAAATATTTATTTTGTGGATGTCGTTTTGCTCCAGTTGTGTTGTCAATCATTCAAGTTGCTTTTAAGTTTTCTAAGCCTCATAGAATGTCACACATGTTTTAATCTTGGTTGTGGGACGTTAGAAAGGAAGAAAACAACTAGCCTTGCTTCTGTTAGGAGCGACCGATCGTTATGGCTTTATAGAAATAGTTTGGTATTTGATAAAAAAAGCAGGAACACATCTTCTTTTCACGTTGTTTTTAAGGATTATTTATAGACTCTATTTATAGGCTATTTTATAGAGACCAACTTCGCAGCGCATGCATCACAAACTTGACGTAGAAGAATTTTTTCACTCAAACGCATACATGCTGTCTAGCCTTAGGATCGACCGTGTACATTCCATTATACAGAGATCGAAAGTGTTTTTTCAAGATTTTGTATCACTTCTCTTAAAAAATTAATAAAGCTTTCTATATTTATATCTCTACTAACTATTAAGAAGGTAACGTAGATCAAAACATGCATCCACTCACCTTATGGCTCGGCGTACCGCATACACCTCCTCTCCCACTCACGTTGCATGCAAGCATGCAACTATACAAGCTACGAGTGCCCCCCCCCCCCCTCATCCAAGGCAGGCCTCCGCTCACGCTGCATGTGTTATGAGACAATTTTTTGTATGTGTTCTTAATTAAAATGAAAATTTGAAGAAGCTGAGTGTAGCTCAGCTGGTCGTAGGGGTGGGCACTTTTTTACCATAAACCAAAAACCGAACCGAACCGAAATTTCGGTTTTTTCGGTAGTTCGGTTCGGTTTCGCTTTTTGTATCTAAGAAGTTCGGTTTTTGGTATCATAATCAGTTTTCACCGTATACCGAACCGAAATACCAAAAAACCGAATACCAAACTTTATAAATTCTCAAATTTGACTATTCGATTATGTAAACTAAATGTGTGATACAACTAAATTGTTATTCACTTATTGGTATGCGATGTATGATGTATCTCTAAATATTTGTACCTATATAATTTTTCTTTTTAAAATTATGTGTACTATATCATATAAACTTGTTGTATGTATTGTCTTGAGTATAAGTTTGGTATTCGGTTTTTATCGAAAAACCGAAGTAAAAAACCAAAACCGAACTTCTCGATTTTTCATTTTATAGAAAATCGATCGGTTTCTAATGTCTGAAAAACCGAAGTTTTTAAAACCAAAGTTTTTTAAAACCAAAAAACCGAACCGAAGTTTAGAAAAAAAACTGAATGCCCAGCTCTAGCTGGTCGACAGTATGCATGTACGCCCAGACCCGACCCATCAAGTCCAAGTCATTGTCGAGGCAAATTTTTGTATGTGTTCCTAATTAAAAACCCTTAATTAAAAATCATTTTAAGTTGGTCAAGTTTTTTAATAGATATACCTAATTTCTTTAGCATACTTCTCTTTGTGCACAATATATAGAAAATAGTGACTAACTATCAACTACCGACAAATTTACTCAATCATTTCCATAACACTTTTACAACATGCTGCTTATAACTACCAGATATGAATGCTCATATGTAAAAAGTAAGGATATGAAACCTATATCAAATATCGTGTTAGCTACTCACAGGAGTACATTATTTATCTCCCATATTGTTTGAGCTATTTTAACCTACTTATCAATGCATATAACTATACTATGCTAGCTTTGATAGATGTTCAATTCGGAAGGATGAGCTGAACCGTGTGCATTTGGTTCTTTCTCGTCCTTCCAAATTAGGTTCTTGTTGTGTTCTCAGTTGCATCTAGGTAGTGAATGATTAATCAAGTTTTTCCAGTTAAGAAACTAGGCAGTGAATAATTAATCAAGTTTTCCCAGTTAATCTTCGACTGTGAATAGATACCAAAGCATTCAGTCTATACTTAGAGTATAATATTAATGTTAAGGTGATATTTTGCTACATGGATTTTGTATATCATAATGACAGTTATTGTTACATATCTATGTTTTATATAGATTTTTAACTTTTATAATAACGCACGGTCAAAACTCTAGTCTCTACTAACTATTAAGGGTTGATTGTAGACTGCCCCCGCCCCCTGAAATCACGCGCCCGCCTCCGCCCGCCTCCGCGCGCCCGCACGCCGGAAACCGCGGAGGCTGCACCGCGCGAACCGCCAAACAAACGCCCGCACGCCGCAATCCCACGACGGCCTATGCAACCGCCGCGACCTCCGCGAACCCCCCACGCGGCAATCCCGCCGCAGCTGCTAAAGCTGCAACCTCCGCGAACGCCGCAATCTCGCCGTGGCCTCTGCAGCCGCCGCGACCTCCACGAACCGCCGCCGCGAACCGCCCCCGCAAACCTCCTCGAGCAACCCTCCGCGCTCGCGCAATCCCTGTGTTTATTTAATCTGCACATGGATGACGACGACGTGTCTCCCGACGCCCGCGACGTCTACGTCGCCAACGCCACCGTATCCTCCTACTTCGCCGCCTCCGACGTCGCCTCCGCCGACCGTCTCTTCACGGAGGTCTCCACCGACGTCGCCGACGTCGTCACCTGGACCACCATGGTCGCCGGCCACGCCAGTTCCGGCGGCCTGGGCCGGGCGAGGCACTTCTTCGACGCCATGCCCGAGAGGAACGTCGTATCCTGGAACGCGATGCTGCGCGCGTACGCCCGCGCCGGGATGCTCACCGAGGCGCGAGACCTGTTCGATGCAATGCCTACCAGGAACGCCGCCACCTGGAGCTGCATGATCAGTGGCCTCGTGTTGTCGGGACGCTGCTGGGAGGCGCTGCATGATCAGGGGCTCTTCGGTGACATGGTCCGCAGCAGCGGCATCGTGCCGAATGAGCCCGCGCTGGTGAGTGTGGTCTCGGCGTGCGCCCAGCTGCGGTCACTGGAACATGGCACGTGGGTGCACGCGTACGCCGAACAGGAGCTGCATGGGGCGATGAGTGTTGTCCTCGCCTCCGCTATCGTCGACATGTACGGGAAATGTGGGGGTATCCACAGTGCCATCAGGGTGTTTGCTGCCATGCCCATCAGGAACATCTACTCCTGGAACACGATGATTGCTAGGCTCGCGATGAATGGTGGCGAACGACAGGCCCTGTCGCTCTGGTCGTGTCATGGAGGCCTTGTATTTCGTCAAGAGCATGCCCGTGGAGCCACACCCTGGTTTATGGGGCGCACTAGCTAGCGCCTGCAAGATGCATGGCAAGGTTGAGCTTGGTGAGGAGGTTGCCAAGAAGCTCATTGAACTGGAGCCTCGCCATGGCAGCCGATATATCCTGCTGTCAAACTTGTATGGCTCTGTGAATAGATGGGATGACATGGCCTCTGTGCGTAAGATCCTCAAAAGGAGCAAGGTGCCCAAAGGCACTGGCAATGCAATGGTTGGGATGACATCGGCATCCTGTATGTCGAATGGTTGAATGCACTCTCGATAGTGATATGTACAAATTTGGGACTACTTTTCATTGATAGGGGCATTAAGATTTTTGCAACGGTTGGAACTGCGGCCAATGAGAATTATGAGATCGATGAAGCCTAGAGGAGAATGGGGCTAACAAAAAAACTTCTCAAATATAAATGTTTGGTTGATATGTCATCATACGCCACCTAATTGTTTGTACAAAACTGTCGGCGTTTCGAGACCGGGGGGTCCCCGAGCCGACGAGTGAGTGTGCCGCGTGCCCCAGCCCAGATGGGTCGAGCGCGTGGGCGAGCGCGAAGGGGGGAAGAGAGCGAGAGGTCGGTGGCCGGAGCCGGGTCGTGACGAGGGAGACGGAGATTCCCGCGGCCTTCGTGTTCGTCCCGCGCCCAGGTCGGGTGCGCTTGCAGTAGGGGGTTACAAGCGTCCGCGCGGGTGAGGGGAGCGAGCGGCCCCAAGAGAGCGCCTGCCCCTGCCCTCGTTCCCGCGAGGCCAACCTTCTCTAAGAAGGCCCTAGCCCTTCCTTTTATAGGCGTTAGGAGAGGATCCAGGTGTACAAAATGGGGGTGTAGCAGGGTGCTACGTGTCTAGCGGGGGAGAGCTAGTGCCCTAAGTACATGCCAAGGTGGCAGCCGGAGAGATCTTGGCACCCTGTTGGTGTGGCGTCGTGGCTGTCGGAGAAGCAGTGGAGTTTGATGGAGGGACAGCTGTTGGAACAGCTGTGCTCTTGCTGACGTCTCCCTGCTTTCGTAAGGGAGCCGAGAGTCGTCGTCGTCACGGTCTAGCGGGGCGCCATCATTGCCTATCTGGCGGAGCTGGCCAGATGGGACGCCGGTCTTGTTCTCTGCGACCCAAGTCGGCTCAGGGCAGGGTGATGATGACGCTTCCTGTTGACGTGGCGGTCTTGTGTCCTAGGTCGGGCGACGTGGAGGCTCCTCCGAAGTCGAGGTCGAGTCCGTCCTGCATGGCCGAGGCCGAACCTGAGCTCCTGGGTCGGGCGAGGCGGAGGCCGTTCGGCAGAGGCCAGGGCGGAGTCCGAGCCCTGGGTCGGGCGAGGCGGAGTTCGTCGTCTTCCGGGGCCTTAGCCCGAGTCCGAGCCCTGGGTCGGGCGGAGCGGAGTTCACCGTCTTCCGGGGCCTTAGCCCGAGTCCGAGCCCTGGGTCGGGCGGAGCGGAGTTCGCCGTCTTCCGGGGCCTTGGCCCGAGTCCGAGCCCTGGGTCGGGCGGAGCGGAGTTCGCCGTCTTCCGGGGCCTTGGCCCGAGTCCGAGCCCTGGGTCGGGCGGAGCGGAGTTCGCCGTCTTCCGGGGCCTTAGCCCGAGTCCGAGCCCTGGGTCGGGCGGAGCTTCCTATGGCGCTTTTGGCCAAGCCTGGCTGCCCGTCAATCTTATTCTTTGCGTTAAAGGCCCCAGTGACTTGGTTGGTCGGCGCGGTGATTTAGTCAGGGTTACTTCTTATCGAAGGCAAGGCCTCGGGCGAGCCGGAGATGCGTCTGCCGTGAAAGAGGAGGCCTCAGGCGAGACGGAATCATCTCGGGGTCGGCTGCCCTTGCCCGAGGCTAGGCTCGGGCGAGGCGCGATCAAGTCGCTCGTACGGACTGATCCCTGACTTAATCAAACCCATCAGGCCTCTGCAGCTTTATGCTGATGGGGGTTACCAGCTGAGAATTAGGCGTCTTGAGGGTACCCCTAATTATGGTCCCCGACAGTAGCCCCCGAGCCTCGAAGGGAGTGTTAACACTCGCTTGGAGGCTTGCGTCGCACTTTTTTGCAAGGGGACCAGCCTTTCTCGGTTGTACTTTGTTCCGGTGGGTGCGCGCGAGCGCACCCGCCGGGTGTAGCCCCCGAGGCCTCAGAGGAGTGGTTTCACTCCTTCGAGGTCTTAATGCCTTGCGTAATGCTTCGGCTGGTCTGGCGGTTCCCTCATGCGAATAGGCCGTAGCCCAGATGCTCTGTCGGGGCCCAAGTTCTCGGGCTGGTATGTTGACGCTGTCAACGGTTCGGCCGGAGCCGGGTTTGCGAGAGCAGCCCCCGAGCCTCCACACAGAGCGAGAGGACGATTAGGGACAGACTCGGCTTTTTTATATACGCCCCTACGTCGCCTTTCCGCAAGGAGGGGGGGGAGAGCGCCATGTTACCCTCGATGGGCACCGAACATGGTGTCTCCGGTGAGCTGCAATCGGGTAATCCGAGTGGACGTCCGTGCCCCGTTCGTTGGGGGTCGGCTAGGGGCCCGGAGGCACGCCCAAAAGTACCTGCGGGTGATCTGCCGGACCCGGTCCCCTGGCGACGGGGTCCGAGGGCTCGTTGCCTCCCTCCGATGAGATTCCGTTACAGAGTCGTTCCCGCTGGTCTCGGAAATGTCCTAGGGTACCTCGGGAGCGCAGCCTGAGCCTTGGTTATGTATCGAACGTACCCCTGGTCATCCCTCGCTCGGCGTCTGAGGCAACTGTGAACCCTTCGGAGGGCCAGCCTTCGAACCCCTGATCAGTAATGGGCGTGGAGCCCGAGTAGCCTGAGGCGGTCGTGGAACCTTTCGGGGGGCCGACCTTCGAACCCCTGACCAGTAGTGGGTGTCGGGCCCACGCGATCTGAGGCGGCCGTTGAACCCTTCGGGGGGCCAGCCTTCGAACCCCTGATCAGTAAGGAGGCTCGGAGCCTAGTTCCTTCACGGGGAAGGATCCCTTTGGGGGTATCCCCTTTCCCGGTCCCTGTTGCAAGAGATAGAGAAAGAAGGAAAAGGGAAAAAGGATACGAAATTGGAACGACGTGGCGTACCTTTTTTGGTGTGGCCGTTTTGGCGAAGGCGAAACGTCGCCAGCTGCTTCCGCTAGAAGCGCTGCCCGTCGAGTCGCGGAGTTAATGCGCCGGGGCGAGCGGTCGGCGAGGCTGCCGTTGCGTGCGCGAGCCGTTCGAGGAACGGCTGTTTTGCTTTGCGTTTTTTGAACCCCGCGTCCGGTTCGGGCGGTGCGTTGGAACCGTCTTCACCTGGGTCTTTATATACCCCGGAGAGGGCCCGGTGACGGTTCTCGACTCCGCTTCTCGCCTCCCTCCCAGGTTTTTTGCAGCCTGAGAGATCTAGCCAGGAAAAGAAGACCGCCCTCCCCTGTCCTTCGCGCCGCCACCCTTTCTGCCTTGGCGATGGCTGACCGGGTGACCATCATCCCGCCGCGCGACCCGTGGCCCTTCTCCACGGTGACGGCGGGTGATCTGGAGGACCTCGTCGGCGAGGGTTTGCTCCGCCCTCTCACCGATGAGCAGCGGCCGGAATGGATTCCTCCCGCGGGCGGAGTCGCTCCATCCCCTCCGCCGGGGTATGTCGTGAGCTTCATCTCCTTCCATGAGCGGGGATTTGGTGTGCCGTCGAGCCGCTTCATGCGGGCCATCCTGTTCCATTACGGGGTGGAACTGCACAACCTCACTCCCAACTCCATCGCGCAGGCCGCTATCTTTGTAGCGGTGTGCGAGGGGTATCTGGGGATCGCCCCCCATTGGGATTTGTGGACTCATCTCTTCTTCGCCGAGCTTTTTGCTTCGCCGACGGGGGAGAGGAAGGTCCGTGCAGCGGTGCGGGCCGGCGGCTGTACCCTTTTGTTGAGGCAGTCGCGGTCGTTGCAGTATATCCCAGCCGTCCTCGCATCCTCAAACAAGGGTTGGCAGCGCCGGTGGTTCTACCTCCGGAACGACGGAGAGTCACTCCCGCCGTTCTCTCAGCGGGTTGTCACCGCCGCTCCCGACGCCTGGCGCCACGGGACTCCACACGAGAGGCAGAAGAACCTCGAACCCCTTCTCCAGGCCCTGAAGGCGTTGCGGGAGGAAGGACTCACCGCCGCGGGAGTGGTTGCCGCTATCCACCGTCGGAGGGTGCTCCCCCTGGCGGAACGGAGGCTGTCGCTTTGGGAGATGACCCCGGAGGCCGACTGGGAGGGGTCACGGATGTCCCCTGATCCTCTTCCCCGTGACGCCCTCCAATGGCGGGTGTCGACCGCGATGGGGAAGCCGGACTCCCATGCCTTCTCCCAGCCTCGAATGCGCCCCGACCAGGGGTGCGTCGCTCTGGTGAGTGTTCGCTCCTTCCTTCCTCATATACCGGGTTGGCCCCGGTTCTCACGATTGGGTTTCTTTCCCTCTCCTCCCCCTTTTTAGGAGGTGGGGCGGCACAAACCCTCCTTACCGCGAGTCCCGGAGGACGCGGTGGGTCGGGCAGCACGGCGGGTCGCCGCGGAGGAGGAGAAAAAGAAAAAGGACGCGGAGAAGGCCCGGGCCCGCAAGCGGAGGCGGGCTCGGGATGCCCTGGAGAAACGCCGTCGCCAGCAGGAGAGGGAAGGACTTCCCAGGGAGCTGTCGCCGGAGACGTCCGACGATGACGACGACGACGACGAAGAGGAGGAGGACGACATGGCCGCCCGTCTCGGCCTCAGCCCCGGCTTGGGGTGTGGCCGGGAGCTGCCGAGTCAGCCCCCGAGCGGGCCGATGTCGTCGGTTTCTGGAACCGAGGCGCCGGATCCCCGACCTGAGGGGCGGGGGCAACCCGAGAGGGTTCTTGACCCCTTGGCTGGAGGAGCTGACGCGACTCCAGGGAGCCGGGCCGAGGGGTCCGTTCCTCGGGAACCGTCGCCCGCGCCGGCAACATGGGGGAGCGATCCTCAGGTTGTCATGGCGGCGCCTGGGCAGTCCGCCTCCCGGGCGTCAGGGGCGTCCAAGGCGAGGGCGGCGCCGGGGCCGCTGGCGAGGCGGACCTCGGCGGTGGTTCCAGGGAGCGGGAGCCAAGAGACCTCCCCCCAGGCACAGTGGATCATGGCCCGGAGCGGGTAAGTACCTTGGAGTGTCTCCGTCCCGGCGCTTCATTCATACGTCTTGGCCGTGATTTTCCCTTCCTTCTTTTTTCCAGCAAGCGGAGCCATGGTCCTACCGACCTGGCGCCCCGGAAGGCGCTTAAGACGGCGTTAGTCCAGGCGGCTGGCGCCATCTTGGGCCCCGCCGCTCAGCCGACCCTTTCTCAGGGCGCCTCGCCGCATGGGGCTCAGGCGTCGCGTGTCCCGGGGGAGCAGGTCCCCGAGGTGGGCTCCTCTGCCGAGGCGGCCATCGTGATCGGGGAGGCGGCCGGCGCCGACGCGGTCCCGAGCCCGCCTGCCGTGTCGGCCATGCCGGCGCCTGCCGCCACCGCAGTTAGCATCGCCCCAGTCGGAGAGCATATGGTCGCTGCCGGCGTCGAGACGGCCGCAGCGTCGGCGCCCGGGGCTTTAGAAGAGGTAGGCATGGACGCGCAGTTCACCCAGGCGGGCAGCAGCCTTGTCGCTGTGCGGCGGAGCCCCGAGGCCCGGGGCCAGTTGCTCCGATTCCGGACCCGCGAGGCTCCGGACCCTATCTTCGTTCTTGACGACGAACAGGAGGACCGGTCCTGGGACGAGCTCCGCAATCGTGCGGAAGCAGCGGTGGGTTCGCTCCGATCGTCGCTGGAGGTTCTCTGCGGGGACGTCCCCAAAATCCTCCAGGTAATGGTTTCAGGCATACCTTCTCCCTTCTGCGAGCGAGGCGTTCGCCGTGATGCCTTGTCTCCCTTTCCAGGATCTGACGGACCGGAGCGCCGCCAAGTCGTCGTTCATCCGCCGCGAGGTCGACGTCTGGGGCTCGCTGCGGTCCCTGAGGACTTCGCTCGCCGGGGCTACCTCGCGCCTTTCCCAGCAGGATGCCAAGATAGCGGACCTCCAGTTGCTCTGTGCTGACCTGAGGGCCGAGGCGGCGGCGGCGCGCACAGAGGCGCTAAGGCAGCGGTCGGAGCTCGTCCAGGTCGCCGAGGAGCGGGACCAATCTCGGGGCCAGGCTGCCGAGGCCGAAAGCCGGGCCAAGACCCTCGCGGCCGATCTGGCCGCAGCCCAAGTCGCGGCCTCGGAGCAGCGCGTCCGAGCCGGAGGTATGCCTCGGCCGTCCTCGGTTCCCGTTCTTGTCCGTTTCTTCCGCTTGTATTTGAGGCCTTTCTTCTGGATGTTCGCAGAGCTCGAGTCTGCCCTCGACGAGTCTGCCCAAGCGCTCGCCGAGGCGCTCGCTGGGGCTGCTGAGCAGAGGGAGGCTGATCTCGCGGCCATGTCCGAGGCTGTTTCGGATGTCTATCGGACCCTTGGTCCCGGCGACGTCCCTTCAGGAAGCTCCCCCCAAAGCCGTCTTCAAGCCCTAGGTGGTTACGCGCGCGGTAAAGTCCGCGGGGCGCTACACCACGGCGTCAGGTGGGCCTTCGCCGTGCTCGCTTCCCACTACGTCGTGGACCTAGAGCGGGTCAGCGAGGGGTATTGCCTTCCTGACGAGGACGAGGCGGCCCTGGCGGAGGTCCAGCGGCTCGACGCGGTCGCTGCGGGTCCGAGCGCGGCGCTGGCGACCATCTTCGAGGCGGAGATTCTTCCTCTTGTGCCGCCGCCGGAAGCGGAGGCGGACCCTACCGACGGCGGGAGTGGAGCTGAGGGCGCGGCGCCTTCCCAAGGCGACGCCTGACTTTTGTTGGGACAATTTCTGTTGGATGTGTGATTTGCCGCGGCCGCCGAGGCCTGGACACTTTATTTCTCTTGCGTGAAGTCATACTCTTTTCTGTTTCAATTTGCGCGCCTGGCCCGACTTGTCAACAACAGGGTGATTTCCCGAGCTGGGTCTTTTTCCGTGGCAGGCGATGAGCGAGGTGTCCCTTGCCCGGAGGCATAGGCGTTCCTCGGCTCAGTCGGTCTCGCCGCTTATTTGTACCCAAGTTCGCTCCTCGGGACCCTGCTTCTGACGCATCCGGGAGAACGCAAAAACTCCATCTTGATCGAAAAAAGAATTTTTTCGACGCGGAGAGGCTCATCCAAACTCGACGAGAGGGGTTCCCCCTTTTTAGCCCCCGAGGGAGGGTCGGGCTCCGTCGGGGCGAGGCCGACCCTTCCTTGATGACTGATTCTCGTGTGTGAGTGGGGGAAGGGCGTAGCCCCGTGCGTCGTCCGTGCAGAGGCCGTTTGACGAGTCGGGCTCCTGCCCGAATATCCGGCGAGTGCTCAGTGACATCCCTCGGTATGCCAGGCATGTCCGAGGGACCCCACGCAAAGATGTCGGCGTTTGCGCAGGGAAAGTCGACGAGTACTGCTTCCTATTTGGGGTCGAGCCTGGAACTGATCCGGATCTGCTTGGATGTGTCGCCACTGGGGTCGAGAGGGACGGCCTTGACCGTCTCCGCTGGCTCGAAGTTGCCGGCGTGTCGCTTCACGTCCGGCACCTCTCGGGAGAGGCTTTCCGGGTCGGCGATGAGGGCCTCGGACTCGGCGAGGGCCTCGGCGTACTCCACGCACTCCACATCGCATTCGAACGCGTGTTTGTACGTGGGGCCGACGGTGATGACCCCGTTGGGGCCTGGCATCTTGAGCTTCAGGTACGTGTAGTTGGGCACGGCCATGAACTTCGCGTAGCACGGCCTTCCCAACACCGCGTGGTAGGTTCCTCGGAACCCGACCACCTCGAACGTCAAAGTCTCCCTTCGGAAGTTGGAGGGCGTTCCGAAGCAGACAGGAAGGTCGATCTGCCCGAGGGGCTGGACGCGCTTCCCAGGGATGATCCCATGGAAGGGCGCAGCGCCTGCTCGGACGGATGACAGATCGACGCGCAGGAGCCTGAGGGTCTCGGCGTAGATGATGTTGAGGCAGCTGCCCCCATCCATCAGGACCTTGGTGAGCCTGACGTCGCCGATGACGGGGTCGACGACGAGCGGGTACTTCCCCGGGCTCGGCACGTGGTCGGGGTGGTCGTCCCGGTCGAAGGTGATGGGCTTGTCGGACCAGTCTAGGTAGACTGGTGCCGCCACCTTCACCGAGCAGACCTCCCGACGCTCTTGCTTACGATGCCGAGCCGAGGCATTCGCCGCATGCCCTCCGTAGATCATGAAGCAGTCGCGGACCTCGGGGAACTCTCCTGCTCGGCGATCCTCCCTTTTGTCGTCGTCGTGAGCCCTGCCGCCCTCTGCGGGTGGCCCGGCCCGGTGGAAGTGGCGCCGAAGCATGACGCACTCTTCGAGGGTGTGCTTGACGGGCCCCTGATGGTAGGGGCACGTCTCCTTGAGTGCCTTGTCGAAGAGGTTAGCACCTCCGGGGGGCTTCCGAGGGTTCTTGTGCTCGGCGGCGGCGACAAGGTCTGCATCGGGAACGTCGCGTTTCGCTTGCGACTTCCTCCTGCCTTTCTTCTTGGCGCCGCGCGGAGCAGACGCCTCGGGAGCATCTTCCGACGGGCGGCCCTGGGGCTGCTTGTCCTTTCGGAAGATGGCCTCGACCGCCTCCTGGCCGGAGGCGAACTTGGTGGTGATGTCCATCAGCTCGCTCGCCCTGGTGGGGGTCTTGCGACCCAACTTGCTCACCAGGTCACGGCAGGTGGTGCCGGCAAGGAACGCGCCGATGACATCGGAGTCGGTGATGTTGGGCAGCTCGGTGCGCTGCTTCGAGAATCGCCGGATGTAGTCCCGAAGAGATTCTCCCGGCAATTGCCGGCAGCTTCGGAGGTCCCAGGAATTCCCGGGGCGCACGTACGTGCCCTGGAAGTTGCCGGCGAAAGCTTGGACCAGATCCTCCCAGTTGGAAATCTGCCCCGGAGGCAGGTGCTCCAACCAGGCACGAGCAGTGTCGGAGAGGAACAGGGGGAGGTTGCGGATGATGAGGTTGTCGTCGTCCGTCCCACCCAGCTGACAGGCCAGGCGGTAGTCTGCAAACCACAATTCCGGTCTCGTTTCCCCCGAGTACTTTGTGATAGTAGTCGGGGGTCGGAATCGGGGCGGAAACGGCGCCCGCCGAATGGCTCGGCTGAAGACCTGCGGACCGGGTGGTTCGGGTGAGGGACTCCGATCCTCCCCGCTGTCGTAGCGTCCCCCACGCCTAGGGTGATAGCCTCGGCGCACCCTTTCGTCGAGGTGTGCCCGACGGTCGCGATGGGGGTGCTCGTCGCCGAGGCGGCCCGGGGCTGCAGGCGCGGTGTTGCGCGTGCGCCCGGTGTAGACCGAGGCTTCCCGCATGGGTCGGGAAGTCGCGGCACGAGGTTCCGAGGGGTACCCCTGCCTTCGGGAGGCAGAGCTCTCGGCCCGCCGGGCCGCAGCGCCTTCCAGGAGATGCTTGAGCTCTCCCTGGATTCGTCGTCCCTCGGTGGTAGATGACTCCGGCATCGCGCGGAGGAGCATCGCTGCGGCTGCCAGGTCCTGGCCGGTTCCGCCAGATGCGGGTGGCGGTCTGCCCCTGGCATCGTTGGCGATGCGGTGCTGGAGATCCTGGGGCAGGTGACGTATTTCTCCGGCCGGGGGATGGCCCGCCCATACCTGCCCGATGTCCCGGCGGATTGCCTCGAGCGCTCCTGCTCCCTCATCGAGCCCGGCCTGCGCCCCGCGGACTTGCTCGAGCTGTGGGTCGTAACCCCTCGCCGGAACGGGGACCACAGCTAGCTCCCGCGGGATGTCGGCGCGAGGCGCTGGCCTAGGGGGATCACCACCCTCCGGCATGCCGAGACAGCTACCTCCGGAGGGATCCCCTAGCCCAACGTGGAAACATTCGCGGCTCGGGCCGCAGTCCTTGTCGTCAAGGCTGCGGCTGTCGTCGGAACAGTCGGAGAGGCAGTAGTTGCATGCGGTCATGAAGTCCCGCATGGCACTAGGGTTGCCAGATCCGGAGAAATCCCAGCAGATGCTGGGGTCGTCATCTTCCTTGGACCCAAAGGGCCCGTAGGTCGAGACGCCCGTCAATCGGTCCCAGGGCGACCGCACACGAAACCCCAGAGGGGTTGCACTCGCCTCAACGTGAGTGTCCGCCAAAGCGCGGTCGCCAGGCGGGTTGAGGTCGAGTCGAAATGACGAAGGATGGGAAGCAGTTGGTACCTTTTCGTCGACGAGGAGCGACGAAGTCACGTCGGGGGCTGATCGCGCCGTCGTCTTGGGTACGAGGGCGACGTCCTGCAGGCCCTTCGTGAGCGTGCCGGCGTCGTCCACCTGCTCGGGGTCGACGTGTTGCGGGGGGGGGGGGGGGGGGTGGCGCTCGCCTTTGCCTCGAACGCGAGGGCGACGCCTAGCGTGTCCTCCGCTGGGGCACTGGGGATGTCGATTTGCTCGACAGATGTCGGAGCGCGGCCTCCTGCTCGGCCCTGGTTGCCCCGCCTCCTCCTCCTCCGATGGCGAGGGAGAGGATGGGGCGAGCTCGAAAGTTGTCCTTCCCCCACGCGGGAAAGACGTCGTCGGTTCCGCCGCCGGCGGGCGGGCTGTCGACCGCCATTGTCGCCGTCGTACGGCGGTGGAAGGAGTACCATGTCGTAGCCGCGGTCGAGAGACATGAACTCGAGGCTCCCGAAACGGAGCACCGTCCCGGGTTTGAGAGGTCGTTGGAGACTGCCCATCTGGAGCTTGACGGGAAACTGCTCGTCAACACGCAGCGTGCCCCTACCTGGCGCGCCAACTGTCGGCGTTTCGAGACCGGGGGGTCCCCGAGCCGACGAGTGAGTGTGCCGCGTGCCCCAGCCCAGATGGGTCGAGCGCGTGGGCGAGCGCGAAGGGGGGAAGAGAGCGAGAGGTCGGTGGCCGGAGCCGGGTCGTGACGAGGGAGACGGAGATTCCCGCGGCCTTCGTGTTCGTCCCGCGCCCAGGTCGGGTGCGCTTGCAGTAGGGGGTTACAAGCGTCCGCGCGGGTGAGGGGAGCGAGCGGCCCCAAGAGAGCGCCTGCCCCTGCCCTCGTTCCCGCGAGGCCAACCTTCTCTAAGAAGGCCCTGGCCCTTCCTTTTATAGGCGTTAGGAGAGGATCCAGGTGTACAAAATGGGGGTGTAGCAGGGTGCTACGTGTCTAGCGGGGGAGAGCTAGTGCCCTAAGTACATGCCAAGGTGGCAGCCGGAGAGATCTTCGCACCCTGTTGGTGTGGCGTCGTGGCTGTCGGAGAAGCAGTGGAGTTTGATGGAGGGACAGCTGTTGGAACAGCTGTGCTCTTGCTGACGTCTCCCTGCTTTCGTAAGGGAGCCGAGAGTCGCCGTCGTCACGGTCTAGCGGGGCGCCATCATTGCCTATCTGGCGGAGCTGGCCAGATGGGACGCCGGTCTTGTTCTCTGCGACCCAAGTCGGCTCAGGGCAGGGTGATGATGACGCTTCCTGTTGACGTGGCGGTCTTGTGTCCTAGGTCGGGCGACGTGGAGGCTCCTCCGAAGTCGAGGTCGAGTCCGTCCTGCATGGCCGAGGCCGAACCTGAGCTCCTGGGTCGGGCGAGGCGGAGGCCGTTCGGCAGAGGCCAGGGCGGAGTCCGAGCCCTGGGTCGGGCGAGGCGGAGTTCGTCGTCTTCCGGGGCCTTAGCCCGAGTCCGAGCCCTGGGTCGGGCGGAGCGGAGTTCGCCGTCTTCCGGGGCCTTAGCCCGAGTCCGAGCCCTGGGTCGGGCGGAGCGGAGTTCGCCGTCTTCCGGGGCCTTGGCCCGAGTCCGAGCCCTGGGTCGGGCAGAGCGGAGTTCGCCGTCTTCCGGGGCCTTGGCCCGAGTCTGAGCCCTGGGTCGGGCGGAGCGGAGTTCGCCGTCTTCCGGGGCCTTAGCCCGAGTCCGAGCCCTGGGTCGGGCGGAGCTTCCTATGGCGCTTTTGGCCAAGCCTGGCTGCCCGTCAATCTTATTCTTTGCGTTAAAGGCCCCAGTGACTTGGTTGGTCGGCGCGGTGATTTAGTCAGGGTTACTTCTTATCGAAGGCAAGGCCTCGGGCGAGCCGGAGATGCGTCTGCCGTGAAAGAGGAGGCCTCAGGCGAGACGGAATCATCTCGGGGTCGGCTGCCCTTGCCCGAGGCTAGGCTCGGGCGAGGCGCGATCAAGTCGCTCGTACGGACTGATCCCTGACTTAATCAAACCCATCAGGCCTCTGCAGCTTTATGCTGATGGGGGTTACCAGCTGAGAATTAGGCGTCTTGAGGGTACCCCTAATTATGGTCCCCGACAAAAACACAGTAATTGCATTTACTGGGAGTGGAAGTGGAAGTGCAGACTGGTGCGTGAATACTGATTAAAGGGGGCTGGAACTCGAGAACAATGAGTGGTGTAGTATGATCAGTTCAGAGTTAGGCAATTCAGTCAGTGCAAGGATATTTCAAATTGGGCCACACGCGGTCCAGGCCCACGCGGTCGCGCTGTCAAACTGATTTCCTTATGGTACCCTGATAAAAAGCGTGCTAATTTTTAGAAAATAAATGTTAACGGGTCTGATAGGTCCTAGGATGATTTTAGGTGAAAGGAACTAATCAAAACACCAAGAGAAATAAATACGTGGATGGCAGCTCTTGTTTTAATCTTGTAATAGTGTTTTTGCTAGACTCAACTATTTTTGATTAGGTGTGTTCCTTGGCAAAAAACAAGCTTACCCTATGTTGCTTATTACTTAACTTATCTTCATACTTCGGTCTTTGCAGGGTGGTGCAGTTTCACTAAAAGAAGCTGCAGTTCCTGCCCCACGATTGATCAGCTCCCAAGAACTCGAGTAATTTTTCCTTACTCCTGAAAGCTTCCTTGTCCTACATCCATTAAACTTCTATTTGATAATGTTTGTCACATGGATTCTGTATATTATAGTGAATAGATGGTGAGAGACTATAAACAAGGCATGCAAATTAACAAGACTCATACATGCGTGGAACAGTGTGCTGATGAGGCACAAGGGAACACATGTTCAGGTATTAACATGTTTGGCTTCCGAGCAAACTTTCTTGAGACCCCCAAGAAAATATAAGATCTGATCAGATATGTGTCGATGCTCATCCTAGCGTACTCCCGTTGCAACGCACGGGCACACACCTAGTATAAAAAGAAGAAAGACTGGATTGAAATGACGGAGGCGGTTGATGGGCGGCATGGGCCGATGGGCGTATGGCCTTTACCGACTCGTGCACTTTTGGACCATCATCACCTCCCAGATATTTCTCCCTTGGGCCCACGGTTCAGTGTTACTTGGTCACCGGTGTCCTCGGTCTACACTGAATGGCGTCTGGGACCAAAGGGACCACCTGGGCCCACGTGGCAGTGTGATATACTGTATTAGGTAAGACGGGCAGGGTCACAGGCCGTCGCAGCCCACATCGTCGTCTTCGGTTCGTCTCTTCTGTTGCTGGGCTCGTCGCGAGGGTAGCAGAGGCCGGATGTCAGCAAGCGATAGAAGCTGAAGAAACAATTTTTTTTCTTTTTTTCTTATCGAAACAGCACACACCAGTGAGAGGGAGCGAATTAGCGAAAAGAAGAAGACAATATAATAAATAAATAAATAAATACAACGAATGCAGCGAGCGAGGTGGAGGTGGGGGAAAAAGGGCGAGGTGACACCGTGACAGAGAGAAGGCGAGGGAGGGATCACGAGGTGTGCTTCCTCCTCCGCCCAATCCTGCCCAACCAAATCCGCCAGCGCCGCCTCCTTTACATTCCCACCTCTGTCCCGGAGCAAAAAAGGGAGGGAGAGGCTCGCTTCTTGGATCGCGGGGTCACGGGACGCGCGCCGCGGGCCGGTACGCTTCTGCTGGCGGACTGCTGGACCCTTGCCTACCAGCTGCTGCCTGCTGCTGCTTCCTTGGCTGGCGCCGGCGAGAGACGGAGGCGAGGCGACGACGATGGACCGGGCGGCGCTCACCGTGGGCCCGGGGATGGACATGCCCATAATGCACGACGGCGACCGCTACGAGCTCGTCCGCGACATCGGCTCCGGCAACTTCGGCGTCGCGCGCCTCATGCGCAACCGCGCCGACGGCCAGCTCGTCGCCGTCAAGTACATCGAGCGAGGCGAGAAGGTTGGTTCTTTTTTTTTGCTACTACTCCCTGCCTGCCTGTGCGTGTCCGGCTCTCCGATACCAACATCATCAACCAAACCAACCGCTGCAGATTGACGAGAACGTGCAGCGGGAGATCATCAACCACCGCTCCCTGCGCCACCCCAACATCATCCGCTTCAAGGAGGTCATCCTCACCCCGACGCACCTCGCCATCGTCATGGAGTACGCCTCCGGCGGGGAGCTCTTCGAGCGCATCTGCAACGCTGGCAGGTTCAGCGAGGACGAGGTCCATTCCTTTTCTTTCGTCTTCTCTCGCTCTCATCAACGCTGCTTGCTCGTGCTGCCTTTCCTCTGTACTTGTGATGACACTCCTGCCCTGTACAACTACAAACATGGTACACTAATCAAACTGTCAAAGCTTCTTTCAGGCGCGTTTCTTTTTCCAGCAACTCATATCAGGGGTCAGCTACTGCCATTCCATGGTACTGCTCCTTATCTTCTTTCCTTCCAATAACATTTACTACCAAAATATAGCACGTGGATCGTCAATCTTTATACTGTACCGGCCTCATCTGTTTAAAATTGCTCTGTTTTGTGCCTACATTTTTTGTCAAGCAAGTATGCCATCGCGACTTGAAGCTAGAGAACACCCTGTTGGACGGGAGCACCGCGCCTCGCCTCAAGATATGTGATTTTGGCTACTCAAAGGTACTGCTAGATGCTTACAGCTTACACATTTGGGGGGGGGGGGGGGGGGGGAGAAACACAGTTTCAATTAACATGGCACACTTTACGCTGTTAGTATACCAAAACGACGAGTAAAATTACTCTAACTGTAATTAGCAGCCCATGATGTAGTCAAGGAAAAAAAATTAACTGAACTCGTCTGCTTATAATTTTAACTCTATCAGTAGAGTAGATACTGTTATCAGGTGCCTTTAAAAAGATGTGGGACATTTGTCTTCTTAAACTGTTGGTCTACTTATACCTCTTTTTTGCATTGCAGTCATCAGTTCTACACTCGCAGCCGAAATCTACAGTGGGAACTCCTGCATACATTGCTCCTGAGGTTCTTCTGAAGAAGGAATACGATGGAAAGGTATCATGTGTATTGTCATTGATTATTCTACATACCGTTTCTATTCATGCACACGTTATTGCTCTCCCCTTGAACAACATGTTTGTGTGGCAACTGGCAAAGCATTTTATACACGCACGGTTTGTAGTCATGTATATGTATAGCAGGGAACTATGTTGGCAGGTTGGAACGCTATGTCAGTCACTAACTCTTCGTTACTGAAAACAAGGTCGCTGATGTGTGGTCATGTGGAGTAACGCTGTACGTGATGCTGGTCGGTGCATATCCGTTTGAGGACCCAGATGAGCCTAAGAATTTCAGGAAGACAATTCAGGTTTCCTTTGCAGACTGGTTTACACCAGCGTCTCTCAATTGACTGCTCATCCTGATCAAACGCTGACGAGATCTGCTTGGCAGAGAATATTGGGTGTGCAGTACTCAATTCCAGACTATGTCCACATATCTCCAGAGTGCCAAAATCTTGTCTCTAGGATTTTCGTCGCCGACCCAGCCACCGTGAGTACATGCAACTTCATAATGTTTCACTAGCTTCTGCACTGCACATGTTTGCTTTTGAACAAATTACTGACGTTACCTATACAGAGGATCACCATCCCTGAGATAAGGAACCATCCATGGTTCTTGAAGAACCTGCCAGCTGACCTAATGGATGACAGCACGATGAGCAAGCAGTACGAGGAGCCTGAGCAACCGATGCAGAGCATGGATGAGATCATGCAGATCCTGGCCGAGGCGACCATTCCAGCAGCTGGTCCCCGTGGACTCAATCAGTTCCTGAACGACGGCCTTGACCTCGACGATGACATGGACGACCTGGACTCAGATACCGATCTTGACCTGGAAAGCAGTGGGGAAATCGTGTATGCTATTTGACAGCAGCAAGGCAATGTGTATCATCAGTCGTGCTCAGATCGTTTGTTGCGCCGTAGGTTACCGAGATAATTAGAGAGACGGGGGGGAGGTATCTGCTGGAGATGCTGCTCGTGTCTGATGCCGTGATGCCCCCTTTTTTCCATCCTGTTATGTTTGGCTGTTGTTTGGTTGTGGTGCACCTCCAGTGTTTTACAACAGTTTGGCCCTTCGAAATTGGTTGTGCTAGAACCTCGTCCATCTAAGAAGACCCTTTGTTTTTGCATCCCCAGCTAAGAGACAGTGAAGTACTTGTATAATTATACTGTTTGTGTCATATGTATTTGGTGTAGGAAAATAAAGAAACTCCATTGCCCGTTTTTGTTCCTTCCGTGTCTCACGAATTTTTTGAGAACCCTCTCAATTTTAGTGTCTTTTTGGCTGCTGTATCTCACGGCTGAATCACCATGGCACAATATTTTAAACGACTGTCGCTTATTTAAATCTTTGCAAATTTAGTGGTTCCATGCATTCATAATTGGGATGGACCCTTTTGTTCGCCGAATATCAAAGTGGAGTTAGAGAGATGCTGAAGGGGATAAGACTGTCTCCAGCAATATCCCCTAAATTTCATCCTCTAAAGAAATATTCCTCGTACTTTACAGCACACTCTAAAAGATTCCGTCCTCTATATTTTCATCGTCTCCAGCAACGTCCTCTAAATTCAGTCCTCTATATCTACAGTGTTACCAGATTTTATTATTTTCATTAGTCGCTTAAAAACAGTTCATATGTTAAATACGCTACACAATGCATATTGATTTTATGGTGAAAAAAATATTATTACATATTTAAGAAAAAATCAGCGGACCCTGTTTTCTATATTGGACATATCATCGTTCATGTCTGCTGCTTCCCAGACATTTTCAACGAGCACCAACCTGCAGGTCACTGAAGGATTCAAAGCTTCCGGGCAACCGAGGGAGAGAACGGAGCGACGAGTGACTTCCAAGCAAGCGCGGGAGTGAACCGATAGACGGCGACGCAGGAGCAAACAGACGATAGCGGACGATAACGAGTCCGCCACATTTGACGGACGATGAAGGCTCGCTATAATTTAGCGTGCGCTTTACCGGTTCTTGCTGGGGACGTAGCGTACGTCCTCGTCCGCTATATTTAACGTACAGAATATTTTAGCGCGCCTTGTTGGAGACAGCCTAACATTAGATATAACGGGCAGCATGGATGTTAGGCGATGGAAAACGTTGAAGGATCGACGAGAAAGAGATATGATGTTTTAGAGATGGCTAAGCCACGTCGCTGACCTTCGGAGTTGGGTGTAGGGAGGCGAGGATAATTTAGCTCATGTACCCTTTTGATTGGGATTATAGATTTTTGATAATCTAGCTCAGAAAACAGAACTAATCACATCCGAAATATATACAACTCAATCTCTAATATTTACATGGCATAATAGAAGATTCGAAATAAAAAAAGAGAAAAAATCCTTTTACCTGTGTACCACTATAAAATATCGTAATTACTTAAAATTTAATATATTGGTAGAGTAAATAATAAAATATATCTATATTTTTTTAAAAGATTTTTTTATAGTTTGATCACAAGGCAATTGCATATAAAACTTGATTACACAACAATTTTTCGGTATTCTACACCTCGGTGGTGTCCCCGGCTACTTCACCGAACTATTCTAGCATCCTGCGCTAGTAGAAATAAGGCCAATTGAAGGGCCAAAATCGTTGTTCCAGCTAGGTTCCTCTAGTTCCATATAGATTATAGGGGATTGAGTGTGTTTAAATCCATATTAAGTCAAAATATTTTATAATTTTTTTCAATCCCTTCCAATTAATGAGGTATAGAAATAACCGAACGAATAAACGGATTGTTCAGTTTTCAGGGTCACGTATTTTCATTCAAAGAGATTTGTACCAAACTACTCATTTCTGCCTGCCTTATCATCGTGAACACCGTGTCATTGTGAAACAATTGGCACAAACCTAATTCATTATTTTTATATAAAAAAAGACTGAACATCATAATTAAGCAGGATGTGGAACTCGAAAGTAAACAGTAAATATAATCATCAGTAACCGATACGTGCTTCACAACAGAATCTATATGTTATCAGTCTTACAGATGTCACTGGAAAAAGGTCACTAGAACCAGAAACATCAGAGAGGAAGAAGGAAACAGTAAGTACCATGAGTCCATGACCACACATACCAATTCTGAACTATCATCTCGCAGTCTTACATACATCGATCAAGCATCTATTTATTCAAAAACAAAAACATGGCAGATTACACATAAAGCTTGATCAGCTGTCAAAGCCACACATCTGTGAGACGGGATGGAACCGCACCAATGCCACACTTCTGAACAACACACTATGGAGCAAGGAGGGGATTCACCACGTGGCCGACAAACAGTACCACACCAGTCAAGTCTTCGCGGATCAGGAACATGAAAGGGTGATCTGCGACGAAATCCTGAGGCATCGTGAACGACCGGAGCACAACTGTTGCAGCAGATGCGGCGGCGGCCTCCGTTCCTTCCTCGTTCACTTCGACAAATGACTTGTGGAATACGGATGAAACAGACAAGTTCCGTCCCTCTGGTGAATCAACTAACCCCGACAGGTCTGCTTCAGCACTGAACGGAAGCTGGAGCCCGAGACCTTTGAGCAACTCAGATGCCTCAAATCCAAAGGATATCTTGAACTTGGGGACTTTGAACTGTCCGACTGGAACTTTGTGCATTGGGACATGGTTCTCCAGGAACTCTGGTTCAGAGCTCAGCTTTTCAGCCAAGCTCCAGATGCCATCTTTTGCATCTGGAAGAAGAATGTACATGGAGAACTGCCTCTTGTCCGCACCTTGCTGGTATGGAAGCTTAAGCACCTTCAAGTTGTTGTAAGCCACAATATATTGCTTGTCTGTACTGGACATGAAAGGTGCTTGGACTGAGCTCCCATCAAGAAGGTGGAACTCGCTATCTTTTGTTTTAGATGCATCAAACTTCTCAGTCCAAGCTCCTTTAAAATAGAGCGCATTACCAAGAACAAGCCTGGTGGTGTGGTCAACAGAACCTGGGGGCAGGATCTCTTTGATGAGACCAGATGTAATTTTTTCTACCCATGAGTTCACTTGACCAGCAGCTTCAGCAGCCTGACCAATAATAGAAAATATATCAGTGTTTCATACTCATGCCAAAAGCATGAAACAAAACCATTCTGAAGTTTTCAAAATAACTGACATAGTGCAAGGATATAAGTATGTAAAGAAACTGAGGTAACCATTATATATTAACCTGACACAAACTTAAACAAAAAAGGAACTGTTCCCGATCAAACAGACTTTAGAAATCGACAAGTAAACCAAGCATAAGTGTAGCACTATTATCACAGAGCATTCAGATGAGAAGGAAATTACATGAAACAAGAGACACTTCATGTGACTATAATCATCTAAACTGTCAAGATACAATAATATATGGATAGTAGTAAGAGCCGCGGCACAAACCTACCAGGGAAACAGCTGATACATTCAACTGTATATCCACATCATTTAAATATCCTAGTAGCTTCTAAATAATGGCTGTGGTCAGAACATATTGCTGCAGCTACAGATGCAGCTCCACCACTGCGTGTTACTGTAACAACTATTGTACTAAAGATTGTTTGCTGCCGTAGGTACTTAAATATTTAGCTCTAGATCCTGAAACAATAAAAGTCACTGGTCCAAGCCTTCAAAATCTCAAGTACACACCTAGTGAGAACTGAAAAATCCAAAAGAGGGTCATAAATCCTGAGTTTGCTAATTATCCTACAACAACCACATCCATACATATCACTCATTAGCAGCCCAGCACCCATCGAACAATGATTGGAAATAACAAATTCCATGGAAAAAATCGGAGTGAACACTAAATAGCACAATTTGGTGAGAGAAACAAGTCAGTAATTATATCTGTCTACACATATATTGTAAAAGGCTTAGACTTATTATTTCTAAAAAAAAAGTATAGTATGTTACAAGTTCAAGCACCGTTAAGTGTTAGGCCACAAAGATTAGGAAAGACGTAGAGATGTAGAGGCACCTGTGCGACAATATCTACAGCAAACATTATTGCACTTAATTATGAGTCAAGGAGAAACCAGCCACTTAATAACTCTGACATAACATTATTACACTTAGGGGGTGTTTGAATGTACTAGAACTAATAGTTAGTAATTAAAATTAGTTGAGGCATCCAAACACCCTAGCTAATAGTTCAGCTATTATCTATTTTTAGTAAATTAGTTAATAGTTAGTCAGTAGGGGCGGATCCAGGCCCTTTTTGTGGTGTCCTGTGACACCAATGAATTTTAGTAATCTTTATTAAATGTATATTGGTTAGCACTTAAATGAGTTGATGATTCTATAATTTAATGGAGATGACATCAATAGTTATTTTGTATAGATCCGCTCCTGTTAGTCAGTTATTGGTTAGCTAGCTAATTCCACTAACAATTTGTAGCCAACTAACTATTAGTTCTAGTGCATTCAAACACCCCCTTAATTATGAGTTAAGGAGAAACAAGCCAATTAATAACTCTGACAAGAGTATCAATGAGGTAAAACTGCACATAGAAAATGAATCAGAAGGCACTAGCCAGTCTGTCCCGAAGCAGAAACAGCAAGATTTGATTCATACATCCAGGCAAACAATCTTTAGCACCTACGGTAGCAGTACGCAAGTGTTAGGGAGCTCGGTACGAAGGGGATCAAATCAACCTTTTTCTGGAAGTCGACGGACTGGGTGTCGGCCCTGTACTTTCCCACGGCGACCTCCTCGAAGGCCGGCTTGAGCTTCAGCGAGGAGTCGACGAAGACGCCGTCGGCGAAGGCGACGCGCGGGCCGCCGGCGCCGGAGCCGTCGGCGAGCACGAGCTGCACGACCTGCTCGGCGAGCGCGTGCAGGCCGTCGGCCCCGGCGGGCGCGTCGCCTCCGAGGGCGGCGGCGAGCTGGTCGCGCGTGGCGCCACCCGCGCCGGCGGCGAGGAGGCTGAGCGCGACGTGGAGGGAGAGCGGGGAGAAGGCGGAGTTGCTGGCGGGGGATGGGGGTGGGGAGGAGAGCGCGGCGGCGAGGCGGAGCCCGAAGCGGGTCTGGTAGCCGATGGAGACGCGGATGTCGGCGGCGGTGGCGGCCATGGTCGGTCCACTCTCCACTTGGTTGAGAGTTGAGACTCCTGTCCTGGCAAGGAGGAAGAAACGAGGTGGGGGGCGTTGCGGTTTCCAAGTCTTGCGAGGTGGTTTTCGGGCATTTTGCTGGACAGCGAGAATGCAAGATGCTCACTCCTTGTGCCAGGTCTTCTATGCTAAGCAACAGGCGTCAGGGGCAGGGCCCATGGGTTGCTTGCTTGCTGCCAGGTGCCAAGACCCAAATATCCTCCGTGGGCCGTAGCTCTGGCAGGCACGAGGGAGATCAAAATGCGCCTTTTTTCGAGAGGTACTTAACTGACTTACTTGGGAAGGAGGTCAGCTTTTGTGCCGGGATGGCTAGGCTAGCTCGTTAAGAACAACATTGCACACATGAGCGTGCTTGTACTACTTAAGAAGAAAAGGGAACACAATACCAGATGTTGTGCGGTTAAACTTGATATACGAAGAAAGCGTATATATGATCGCGTGGAGTGAAACTACTTACGAGCTAGTGCGTTTATTTGGATCTTCTGCCGTTGCTTGCCTTGCCACGCTATAGTGCGTTTATGATTTCTATTGCCAGTTTAGGTGAACCAGAACCGCTCTCTCTGCTGCTCGCCAGGTTAATCTTGCTGAGCCAAGTGAAGCGAGCTGCTAAGCAGCGACAAAAACCAAACACGCCGTAAGTAAGTAGGACTATTCAAACATTGAGTCGTCGGGGGTCGACCTAGGGTCAGGTCAAAATCGGATCGTGGGTCATTTGGTTAGGCCCACGCATAACTTATGCAAAGTGTCGGATCATGTCGGGTTGGCTTGTGCCTCCCGGTTGTACGCGTCGGGTCGGATTTTTCTTTTCGAGTTGGATCGAATTTTAGGTAAAATTCATGTCACGTACATGGTCCGTAAATTGTCCCTAGTTAGAAACTATGGTATGTACTCGCTCGTCATATTGGTCGGGTCGATTCGAGTTTTTTTCGAGCGAGTCCGGTTAGATTAACTGGATCAGATGACCCATGATCAGGTCTAGCCGAAAGTCACCATTATTCTCACTTGTAATTGACGGAACTCCACTCCCCCATCGGCAGATACGACTCTTAAAGAGATGATTAAAAAATACTACTAATAAGAATAGAGCTCCAAAATATACCACTCCTAAGTCATAAACAATAGGGTTAACTGTATACATATCACTCAACTTTTACAAATTTATATGATTAGTTTATTTTGATGCCACGTAGTGGCATGAAAATGCAATAGTTTCTAACTTTTCAAGAAAATAAAGTAACATATTTCTAATTAACCCTAAACAATACCATGATGGCTACCCATCCCTCTCTTTCTTTCACTCTAATCAAGTTTTAGTATTACATTTCACATGGGTTGACCGATTTGCCGTCACTATACAAATCCACTCGCGTGAAAAAAAAATAGGTTTAGACATTCTGTAACATCCCGTCCACTCCTGGAACAACGGTACTTACTCTTGACAGCTCTCTAAGATCATATATTATCCATACAGACAAACACTGGTCTTTTGTGCGCACTTTGTCGCGTACCCGAGAACACTTCCCGGTCAGACACCCATCCCAAATTGCTCCATGCCAAACACGTTTAACTTGGATGTTTATAGGCTTCCGAAAAAAGATACACCTTGTTGGTATGAGTACATTATTAATTATATTAAGCCTTAGGTCAGAATAATATCACATTCCATCAAAATAAAATAAAATAATTAATGTAAAAAATAAATATGAAAACATAGTCAAATGCACAATAACAATAACAATAACAATTATAATTCACAAATTTCTAGCATATAATCTGAGTAAAGATTAACCCAATACTTCAATATTTTATATGCATCAAATTTAAACATTTGCTAGAGAGTAACCAAACATCTCCATGGCATAAGTAAGTTCACAATCCAACGACAACATGCAAATAATGCTCAAAAAGGAACACTACAACTACAACACTTCTTAAACAGATTATTTCGATGTTGACCCCCATCATATCCTTCTTGCGACAACACCAATAAGCTTTTTGCTGCATGCAGTTGTTGGTGTTATCATAAGAAGGATGCAGATCAATATCAAAATGACTTTGTTTAAGAAATGCTATAGTCTTCCTTTTTGAACCTTTGTATGTTGTCGTTGGATTGTGACTTTACTATTATGCAATGGAGATATTTGATTATTATCTAGAAAATGTTTAAATTGGATGCATCTAAAATATTGGAATGTTGTGTTGACCTTTATTAGGATTAAATGTTGTAAGAACAACTCAAATAGTTTCTAAAAAAGCTTCCTAAACTCATGTTTAGCAAGTTGCTAAACAACTATTGAGAGTAAAAAATAACTTAGTCTCCAACAGTTTCTAATATTTAGGGAGTAATTCAATTTTTGAATCTAGTTTTGGCAGACATGCTCTCGTCGGACCTGGCTAGCGACGGGGTCCAGAGCAGAGGATGTCGAGGGCGGAGGACAAGGCGCGACTTGTGGAGGAGCAATGGTCCGGTGGCGCCGGTGACAGCGGATAAGAAGCTTGTGTCATGTGCATCGAACCTAGCTACCTCGTTGCTCGAGAAAGGGGGGAAATAGCACATCAGATCTAGCTATCTCGCTACGCGGGAAAGTGAAAAAGTGAGCACATTGGTGTGAAGAAATTGGCGACAACTATGTTTAGGGAGTTTCTATCCGATTATCATACTTGGAGAGTAAATAGGGTTAAATAATAAGTAGCTAAATTTAGTAAGTCTCTACTTAGAGAACTATTGAAGAAGTATTTTTCTGTTTATCTTAAATTTAAGATTTATAAAGTTGTTTAGAGAATTACTAGAGTTGCTCTAACTTTACGAATTATAATTTTTATTGTGATTTTTAACTAATATTTTATTTTTAATCTAATTATATTATATTATATTGATGGGATGGCTATATTGTGTTTTTCTGTATTTCTTCACATGAGCACGCGGCTAGCTAGGTTTGTATAGCGAGGGCAAATCACTTAAAGCACGTGAATTTCAGTGTTAAAGTTTGTTTAAATTGAAGAAAGAGACGGATTAGCAACTATAATAGTATTGTTTGAAAAGTGAGCGGTTTGAGTGATTTATATTGGACCCATATATTTTAGTATAGTATCGGTGTTTTTCAGATCATCTTTTAATAAGAGTGGTATAGCGCATTAGCGCCTTTGCAGCAGGCAGCTACGTGCCCACGTTTGGCGAGGCGCCATTTCCGGCCACCGGCCACGTCGCCGCGCCCACCGCGCGCAGGAGAGAAGCTAGGCACTACATGATGTCAGCCGACCAAGATTTTAAAAAAAAAAGATACGAAAGCTTGCTACAAAATAAACCGATCCAGTCACAAGCTAGCTAGCTAGCCAGATTATGTCGATGCCGCACTGCTTGTATATGCATAGGATTCCATATTGTTCTCTTCAGATGGACATCAAATGTTCTGTTCATTAATTAAGGTTAATCAGTGGCATCCTATGTGGAATCGTCCCTGCTTACATATAGTGCGTGCGTGCATTATATGTATCCACATGCATGCATCTGTTTCACCATCTTTAATTTGGATGCTTATGCATGCTTCTTTACTTTGATTATTATTTTGGACATGTCCTTTGTTTAAATTATTGACGTTACAGAACAGGTTATTATCTTAGTATATTTTATGTGAGTGGCCTGGGTAGGTATATACGGTTAAGTTCGTTCGGTTGGGCGCGCGCCTAACACGGTAACTGTCTGGCTAATTTTAACACCTTAATATTCAAACACACCGACTAATAACTTGGCTAGTTGTTAGCCTAAAGGCTGACAAACTGTTTACTTATTAGTTATTTGACCTTGCTAATATGTGTTAATAGATCGTATAAAGAGAAAAATACATCTATTAGCTAAAGGGTGTTTGTTTGGGATTATAATTTGTTCAGATTATATAATCTAATAACTTTTAAACTAACATTTAGTTGAAAAGTTGTTGGATTATATAATCTAGATAAATTATAATCCTAAACAAACACTCTCAAGTCTCCAAACATACACTAACTAATTTTTGCAAGCTAATTATTTACCGGCTAATTATTAGCCACTATTAGCAACCAACACTACCGGAATCGCGTTCTTTGCCGAGTGTCTAAGACACTCGGCAAAGGCTATTTTACACTCGGCAAAGACTTTGCCGAGTGTAACACTCGGCAAAGAACACTCGGCAAAGATTTCATCGGCAAAGGGTTCTTTGCCGAGTGCTTTTTTTCGGACACTCGGCAAAGACTTTGCCGAGTGTTAAAAAGCACTCGGCAAAGAAAAACACTCGGCAAATTAAGAATCGAAAAAATTTAAAAAAAATAGCAAAACATTTTTTAAATTCTAGGAACAACTCTCCAACCCTACCCTATTACCTTACCTGTTGCCCTATCATTTTTCACTATTATTTTGAATCAAACTTATATGTTTTCATCGGCAAAGGGTTCTTTGCCGAGTGCTTTTTTTCGGACACTCGGCAAAGACTTTGCCGAGTGTTAAAAAGCACTCGGCAAAGAAAAACACTCGGCAAATTAAGAATCGAAAAAATTTAAAAAAAAATAGCAAAACATTTTTTAAATTCTAGGAACAACTCTCCAACCCTACCCTATTACCTTACCTGTTGCCCTATCATTTTTCACTATTATTTTGAATCAAACTTATATGTTTTGTAAATGGTGAGATTCGAACTCACAACCTCTCTCTCGCGCATACCCTCCTATACCACTACACTACTACACCAATTATGTTTATATTACGTTTCCATTCCCCATGTACTATAACAAATCGAGAGTAATTTGATTATTTAAGGCACTAAATGAGTTCATTTAAAAATGTGACCAACTATAAAGTTGCATAACTTTTTGAGATCTAAAAGTTTTATTTTAATAGTTTCTACATCCGAGACCGTTTTTAAAATTTGAATTTTAAATTTAAAAACTTCACATGAAATTTTCAATGATAAGATGATTTCAAATCAAAAAATTGTCAACTACAAAGTTTCATTACATTTCAAGACATACAACTTTTATTTTAGTGGTTTTTCCATCCGAGACAGTTTGAAAAATTCAAATTTCACAATTCAAATATAGTTTTGCATAACAAGATGATTTCAAACTAAAACATTATCAACTACAAAGTTTCATAACTCTTCAATACCTACAACTTTCATGTTGGTGGTTTTTCCTTTCGAAGTCGTTTTCAAAATTCAAATTTTAAATTTTTTAAATTCAGACGTAGTTTTCGTTGACAATATGCCTTCAAATGAAAAAGTTGTCAACTATAAACTTTTATAACTTCTCAAGATCTACAAAGTTTATTTTGGTTGTTTGATAATTTGTTTATCTCAGATGATGGTTCTAACAATATGCACAAATTCTATACGTCTCTCTCGTAGTTTCATAAACTACGAGAGAGATATAGGTTTTATGAACAAATTTATTTTTATTTTGTCATATGAAGAAATGTTCAATATATAAATTGTACATCATGATGAGTTATACAAATTTGTAGTTGAAAACTTTTTCATTTGAATTAATTTACTACTTTAAAATGTGAATTTTAAATTGTCTTTGCCTAGTGTTGGAGAAAAAACACTCGGCAAAGAGTCCTTTGCCGAGTGTCAAAAAAAGACACTCGGCAAAGAAACTCTTTGCCGAGTGTCAAAAATAAAACACTCGGCAAAGAGCTTCTTCGCCGAGTGTTTGCTTTTACCGAGGGTTTTTTGCGTGGCACTCGGCAAAGAGCTCTTTGCCGAGTGCCCGAAATAAAACACTCGGCAAAGAATATGGCACTCGGCAAAGAGCCAAATTCCGGTAGTGCAATAAGCCAGGAGGATGTAAACGGAGCCTAAAATGTCAACTTTTATCTATCTTCGTTCTAAGAGAGTAGGATTAGTAAATTTAAAGCTATACTATATATGAGCAATCGCTGGCAGTGTCTAAAGTGTTGGATAGTATGTTGTGAGCGACGTCAAGCATGAAGCACCAGCGCTGGCCCGCGAGAGGATGGTGGAGCGGGTGTAGATTATGGATTCACATGTGTACATCACGAGGTCCATGCGGTATGAATGAAGGTGTACTAAAAAGTATTTTTAGAAATAGACTCGTGTGGATTCACGTAGTTGTTAAATTTCTATATTTTTAGCGACCAATAAACCTTGACGACGTAGATATTTAGTGACCCACCATCGATCTATTACAGTTGATTATTAATAAAGGTCCATAAAACTTCATATAGTGCATTTGCATGTGGAGCTACTTCAAAAATGTAGTAGGTGGATGTGAATGTGTGGATATTCGAACCACCGTTTGTACAACTTTAACGTAGTAGACAAGGAGTACCCTCCCCTACAGATGCATAGTACGTTTTATAGCAAGTTATATGTATTAAATAAGTTTTAGATGAATTATTGTGGCCTCTGCATGTATACAACTGGGAAGGTTAAATAGGCAGTACTCATAATACTCTTCGTTTATTACCTTGAAAATTTACATGGAAGAAGCCCGTCAGAAAAAGATTCCCTGGTCACAGTGTATGAAGAATCAGCAGCATGTGGCACAGATGATCTAGTGCAAAGTCAACTTGAAGGGGTAAAATACGGAAGGGGAGAAGATTCCGAGAGGATTGACTAGCGTAGGAGTAGTATAGTAATTTTTTTAATTTGGTAACATCTAAGTAACACTACCTAACATTATCGGAATCTAGCTCTTTGTTAAGTATCCAGCTATTTGCCGAAGGCATTATCGACGCACTAACATGCTTTTGTTGAGTGCCACTCTCGGTAAACAAAGACACTCGCACAGACCTCCTTTGTCGAGCGCAAAACACTAGGCATACACTGACGCTCGACAAATGAGGCTTTGACACTAGGCATACACTGACGCTCGACAAATGAGGCTTTGTCAAATATCAAGCTCTCGACGAAACACGACAATCGATAAAAGGGTCGTCAGCAACCATCTATATTTGAGAGCCGTTAATTATGTCGACTGTCAGGAGTTGACACTCGGCAAACTAACTTCTTTGATGAGTGTCCCCTAGCAGACACTTGGCAAAGTAAAGCTTCGCCGAGTGACTTTTCTTGACACTCGGCAAAGTATATTTATATTTTTCTTTTTTCACTAAAGTTTTTGTAGCGTGTTCCTATCGTATATAGACATGCATGTTCAATTTTGGCATAATTATCAAAGTGTTTGCTATAACTATTAAATTTAGTTCGTTTAATTGAATTTCTTTAGATAATTTAAATTTAAACTGCAAGTCACTCGAAAAATGGAGAACAGTTAATGCAAAAATGATATTCATGTTATTGAGCACAAGTTATGTCCTATTTCTGGAATAGACCGGAATTTTCGAACACCATGCTCACGAAACATGACCGTAAACTTGCGATCCAGTTGTTTTAAAATTGTATAAATCACAAACAAAGCCGGAAAATCATGAAACTTATCGACATGTGATGATAACATATGTAGCTAGAGATTCTAATAAAAATTTGACACTATTTTGTGAAAGTTGTCACGCATTATGTGTAGAAATCTAGCCGACCTTCATAGAAGTTTTATGACCGAGGAATCCGCGAAACAAATGACATGGCACAAATAAGGCAAATCGAACAATCCTAACAAGATGGTACATGCATTCGATGGTGAAGTATGGACCCACTTTGATGTCATTCACCATGAGAAAGTCGAAGAGGCTCATGATGTACGTGTTGCGATGGCCACAGATGGGTTCAGTCCCTATGGACTGATGTCTGCCCCATACACTCTGTGATGTATATGTGATGATTATGTGATATATGTTTTATTTGTTTGGATAGAATAATAAAAAACAAATAAAAGGGGGTTTCTAGTCACTTTGTTGAGTGTTACACTTGGCAAAGAATATCTTTGTCGAGTGCATGACCATAACACTCATCAAAGAAGACACACCTAGGAACCTGTAAAGTTTCTTTGCCGAGTGCCAGGACTACATTACTCGGCAAAGAATCTCCCTTTTTCGAGTGTCTGTCAACGCGCTCGGCAAAGGGACTAGCAAAGCGGCCCACTGGTGCTCCCTTTGTCGAGTGCCAGTTTGCGGCTCTCCGCACAAAGGATGTCGCGGGGGCTCACTGGAGCTTTCTTTGCTAAGTGCTAGACCAGCAGAAACTCGACAAAGGCTCCCTCTTTGTCGAGTGTAATTGAGTACACTCGGTAAAGTTTTCATCACTGTCACTTGTCGCCATCACGACGACTTTTCTTTGTCGAATGCCCGACATAATGCACTCGGCAAAGAGGTCATTGTTGATATACAGTTCACCGAGTCTTATTTGGCGTAGATATGTAATATGGTTCGAAAAATATCCTACTGAATCCGGATTCAAAGATGGTGAACACTGGTAGGATGGAATTTTCGGATATCTGGACTTTGTTTCGGATAACGAATATGGGTACGGATATTGGATTTGAATACAATATGTCTGATATTCATCGAATATCCAATATCTAGATATTTTCTTAGACATATCTTCTCGGATATCCGGATATCTTACTGGATAGCTGTGTGCATTTATTATTTTTTGCAGAAATAAATTAATAATACACAAATAGCCTCAGAAATTCATGAAACTTTACAGAGGCATAACATATGTCCACATATAATTCTTAAAAATATTTGACCATAAAATCCACAATATACCAATGTTTCTTTCATTTCACTTTCACTTGTTACGTGAGTTACACGTGAAATCACTCTAAATAAAATTCATGAATTTTTATGGAGAAGTGGCATATGTACACATATAATGCTAAAAATATTTATACTCAAGGAGTGGATAAATGATTGCAACCATAATATGTGTGGAATGATGTCTTACACGGTATCTGACAAAAAATTTGTTGCCGATGATATTCGTGTCTGACTAGTTCCATATTTGACATGTAGCTATCTGTATTTATATTCGAGAACATCTGTATTTGTATTCGTATACGAAGCTATTCATATTCGAATTTGAATCCGAATAAAAATATGAAAACAAATATGGTTTTGGTGATATCTGTCCATATTCGATCTGATTACATCCCTAGCTTGGCGGCAGGGCTCCGACCTCCTGGTGCTCCTTGGCACTCCTCCTATTCATCGATCCATCTAGGGCTCGTCCTTTTGGATGCGTGTCCAAGAGAACTCAACTCTGTTCAACCCCTTTACCTCGGGGCCAACCCTCCCTTTTATAGGCTGGGAGTGTGGTTGACCATCGGTGGCTTCCTTGGGAACGAGCTGTAGGGCATGGATAATACCAAGCGTTCTTACTCGGGGTAAATCCACGCATACTCGTGGGCCCCAGGGCCGCCTGGTTGTCTCGTATTTACTGTGGCAGACGGTGCGGGGCCATGTGGGTCCTATGCGCCATTATTTAGGCTACACCGAGCCCTAGCCTTCGTATTCTGGGGCTCGGCATGGATCGTCGTGTTGCGCTCTGTCACACCCGGTTTTAGCTGTCACACCCGGTTTTAGCGGACAAAGCCGGGTGTATCTCATACATGCGCCAAAGAAGACAACATATATAATAACAGAGTGTATAGAGATAAATATCACAATAACCAGAGTACTTATTATATAGCGGAAGTCTTACAAAATAAAAGATAAATATAACAGGATCTAAAATCCATCCTTGGCGCTAGAAAGTCAACTCGGAGACGACGACCTAGACCGCTCACAAACACAGCGCAACAACCATCATGCGCCTCATCCAGTGGTACCTGTTCTTGACCTGCGGGGAGTGTGAGATAGCAAGGGTGAGCTCACACATGCTCATCGCTCAACAAGTTGTGGGGAATAATGTGACATGAACTCACCAAAGGTGGGAGTTCATGTAAAGTGTAAGGCTGATCAACAATAGGGGTTAAAGCTGAGCATTGCTTTTAACAAGTTGGTCAAAATTTTATTAGCAGTTACTAAGTGTAAGTGAATACCAAACCATAATAAAATAATATAACAAAATTTATAACAAATCCCATGCAAATGCAAATGACAAATTGAGTTTAGGTTCCATAATTTAATCATCGGAGAGTCCTGAGCCGCTCATGACCGTGAGCTCGACTAGTATACCAGTTTTACACTGTACAGAGGTTGTACCCTTTACCCACAAGTCGTGTTTCCCATGTCGCCAGGGTTAGCTAGGCCCTTAGACACTACCGAGGTGAATGGCTAGGGATCCACTGTGAGGCCTTTACAAAGTTCCACTAGCTTCCGAAAACCCGCTACAGTTTATGGGAAGAGCACTTGCAAGAATCCCCTGTCTGACCGCCACCGGAGCAAAATCAACCTGAGAACCTCCTTGCATGCAACTCCCCTACTGCCCTTGCCCCTTTTGGGTAAGGTAGTCTTCCACTAGCTTCCCTAATTAGTTAGCCAAGGGGTCTCATTCCTCCCTTGTGGTGGCACGTGTTTCTCAAGTTAAGCTCCATGTTCCAATTAACAATAATATAATGATCTTGACATGAACATAAATAGAATAACAAAATAACTGGAACATGGATATAATGAAATATTAACCCAAAACCACATAAAGCAATAGCATAACTACCCATATGATTCAGGGGTAAACAAGGTAAAATGGATAAACATACTAGGGTGACCTATTGGTTCCCATCAAAATTAAACCTATGCATGGTAAATGATTATAAAGAACATTATTAGGTAACAAAAGTGAATCAAGGGCACAACTTGCCTTCAATGAGCTCCTGCTCAGCTACTTCGATATGCTGCTCACCAGGACCCTCGGTCACGGGCTCTTCTACTCGCCACAATACAAACAAGCACAGTATATATAGAGAAATTAACATCACACCAAACATATAAACAAAATACACAATAATAATCTACATATTAAAATAAAATCCTAGGAACAGAAATCATAATTTTTGGAGTTATAGATTTTAAGATATGAATTTCCAAAGGTTTTATGTGCTTAAAAAGGATTAAGTGAGGGATTAATTTTCTTACTGTTTTCATGTCAAAACAGAGACTCTAATTGATAGAGAATAATATTACAAAATTTCAGAAACAGGAATGGGTTAATTTGGAGTTCATATGAATTTTCTATGATTTATTAAAGTTCTAGCATTTATTTTCTCATTAAAAATCATTTCCAGATATTATTTATCTATTTCCTATGAACTCTGGACTGAGCCTCAAATTCATAAAAGGGCAGGGACTCTGGCGCAAATAAATCCCAGACACAGGCGTCCCTGACCTAGGACTGCGGGTTGAATTCCAATTTACTCAGGGGCTCTTTTGCAGTTTTACAGGCCGAACGGGTATCGCCATATGTGGGCCATTGGATCTAAAGTATACGGCGCAGATTAGACCAGACTCATAAGTGAACCGGTATCCTATCCTGACCGTCAGATCAAACATCGATGGCGCATACTCAATTAAGGCGCGATCTGATCTACACCGCACATCCATCGATCTGTGGTCACGATCCAATCTCACGAAAAGGTACTCCCAACTAATCTCTACCGTCCATCCTATCATCAACGGTCAACACCCACCTTCCTCCTATCACTCACACAGCCGACAAGACAGGAAGGCGGCGCTGATTTTCTTCCACGGCGGAGCATCCCGGTGAGCAGTGCTCCCGCACCCAGGTGCCCCAGCTAGGCTATGGATCTATGCTAAACAGAGCGGAGGGTAAGAAGAACTTAATGGAGTGCATCATACCGGCTATAGTAGCGTCTGCAGTGTTGTCCACGCCGCAGCACGGATCCACGACATGGCCACCACCACGGCGAGAAATTGAGCGGCTTGCGGTCTAATTCCCAGGGTGGGAAGGTTATGAGCATCATTAGAGCACCACTGCGGTAACCCTGGCCAATCGACGCGGTTGAAGCGCCACCCAAATCATGAGTCGACCATGGCGGATGAACGTCGAGCCCTGGCGGTGATTTTCTATTGCTGAATCCTAAAGGGGCTGCGGCGGCTTTATGCGCAGAGTACAGGTCGAGTCGGATCGAGAAAATCGCGCGGAATTTGACTACCGTTGCGCAAGCGATGGCCTCACCTTCCCCGCGCGGAATTCGCGGCATCCTGCGGAGAAGAACAACAGGGCACGGGGTTCACGCGATAGAGGAAAAGGTCAGCAGCAGCCCCACGCGTCATCCCCAGGCACAAGAATGAGGCACGGGTTCCTAAGCGATCTGCGGTGAGGCGCGTAGGTGGTTGGGGAGATCCGGCCTCTCCGGCGGAGGACGCGGTTTCTGTTGAGCAGAGTCGACCTTCATGAGAGGTGGGGGATTGAACTGGCAAGCGGGGCCCAGCTGGCAGCGAGGGCTGGTCGTGGGCAATTGGGCTGCATAGAGGAGAGAACAGCGAGTTGGGCCGAAATGTGGTAGAGCCAGCCCAATTAGGTTAGATCCCTCTGTTTTTCTTTTCTTCTATTTTCTGTTTTTATTTATTCATAATTATTTTGAATCCAAATTTGAATTTGAATATGAGTTTCAGCTTTGGGTTAATTATACAAATTCAAAATCTAGTGTTGGAATAATATATTTTTAATTACTTATTTTATCCACATAATACTTATTTTCTTCTCTCTTCTAAATTCTAGAATTTCTTTTAGATCTTAAATTCCCATTTGGGTATTAATATATTTCTTTTCACATTATTCTATGTTGTCACAAAATGCACACAAAATAAAATACCAGCATGATGCATGTATTAGTTGAGTGTCTTTTGTTAACTATTTATTTGTTTAAATGTGATTTTCACATGAAATGACGAATATAGGTAACACACATATATGTAAGGGAAAACTCTTTTCTCCTTTTACACTTTCTTACAATTTGAGTATTACAAATCCTACCCCTCTTAAAAAGAATCTCGTCCTCGAGATTTAGGAAGGACTAGGGAAAAGATGTGGGAAATTTATGCGAAGCTCTTCTTCTCTTTCCCACGTTGCTTCAACTTCTCCATGGTGACTCCGCTGCACTTTTCACATCTTTATCACCTTATTTCTTGTAACTCGAGTCAATGTATCAAGAATCTTGACAGGATACTCCGTGTAAGTCAAATCACCCTAAACGCTAAGCTCTTCCATTGGTAACTGTTCCTCAGGGACACGAAGACACTTCTTAAGTTGAGACACATGGAATACATTATGCACATCGGATAGATCATCAGGTAGCTCGAGTTGATAGGCCATCTCTCCAACTTGCCTAAAATCAAGAATGGTCCAATAAAGCAAGGGAACAATTTGTCCTTGACTTTAAATCTCCTCATTCCACGAAGTGGTGAAACCTCGAGGTACACATGATTTCTTTCCTCAAATTCTAGTGGTCTTCTTCTATTATCAGCGTAGCTCTTTGGTCTAGTCTGAGCTACCCTCAAATTCTCCCGAATTATACGAACTTGTTCTTCTGCCCCTTGAATAAGTTTAGGTCCAAAGAACTATCTTCCTCTAGTCTGATCCAATATAGAGGAGTCCTGCATTTCCTGCCATACAGAGTCTCGAACGGTGGCATCTTTTAGACTGGCCTGGTAACTATTATTATATGAGAACTCAGCATAAGGTAGACTCTTGTCCTAACTACTACCATGCTGAAGGGCACAAGCTCTCAACATGTCCTCCAATACTTGATTAGTCCTTTCAGTCTGTCCATCAGTCTGAGGATGGTAGGCCGAACTAAAATTCAACTTCATATCCATATTATCATGAAAACTTTTCCAAAATCTGGAGGTAAACTATGATCCTCTATCCAAAACGATCTTCTTCGGTACACCGTGTAGAGACTCAATCTGAGACATGTATAACTTAGCCAATTGTGATCCCTTATAAGTAGTCTTGACCGGAATGAAATGAGCCACTTTGGTCAGTCTATCCACGATAACCCATATAGAACCATATCCTTTCGAGGTGCGAGGCAATCCAGTCCTGAAGTCCATACCAATCTCTTCCTACTTCCATTCGGTTATCTTTAATGGGTATAATAGTCTAGCTGGTCTCTAGCGTTCAGCCTTCACTCTTTGACACACATCGCACATAACCACATGTGCCGCCACATCTCTCTTCAATCCATACCACCAGAACTTCTACTTCAAATCCTGATACATCTTGGTACTACCAGGATGAATAGAATAATCTGAGTCATGGGTCTCCTTTAAAATAGTCTCATGAAGGCTTTCAATATCAGGAACACATATCCTGTCCTTGAACCATATGGTGCCTTGCTCATCCTCCGTGAATTCTGGACCTCGAACTTCAGTAATCAGATCCCTAATCTCTTGTATCTTAGCATCACCAATCTGTCCTCACTACAAGAAACTGATAAATGTTCGTAGGTAAAATTAAGAACATGGGTACCCACGTTCTTAATTGAGTTAAGTTCATGGGTTAATTTAAGAACGTGGGTACCCACGTTTTTAAGTTAAGTTCGTGGGTCGTGGATAAAACCGTCGAACTTAACGCGTTAGGAACGTGGGTACCCACGTTCTTAAGTTAAGTTCGTCGGGCTCGTGGATACCGTCGAACTTAACCGTGAAAACCTAAACCCACTAATCCCACGCGCGCGCGTCTCTCTCTCACCTTGTCTCCTCCCACGCGCCCACACGTACGCGCTCCTCCCTCACCAATTCACCGCGCCATCGCCGCCCGGGAGCCCGCGCCACCGCCGGGAGCCCGCGCCGCCACCGCACCACCACCGGGAGCCCGCGCCGCCACCGACCGGAGCCCGCGCCGCCACCGACCGGAGCCCGCGCCGCCACCGCCTGGAGCCCGTGCCGTCACCGCGACCAGGCCGCGCCGTCGCCGCGCCGCCGTGAGCGGGCTGCGCCACCGCGAGCGGGCCGCGCCGCCGCCCCGGCTCGCCAGCTCAGCACCGACCGCCCCGGCTCGCCCACCCCGCGCTCCTACTCGTCTTCCACACAGCCGTCATCGCGGTCGCGTTCGGACATTGGAAGCTTCCACCGAGGTAATGCCATATTAAGATTGGTTCATGATTATGCGTTGTAAAAAATGTTTTGCAAATTTATACATTTTATTATATGTGCCTTCCTGCAAAACAAATGTGTGGACAATAATAGGTGCCTGTACTACTCACCTCAGGATTATATCATCCATAAAAGATTATTAGATACAGTAAATCAATATCTATTACGCACAGGAACATCATGTTTGATAAAACACGCAAAACACATAAATAAAATTGTCAAAATTCAAAAACCCACATTACTATGGATTAAGGAAGCAGATAATACCTTCAGGTTCTCCTCAGCTTCTTTCTGCAGTTTTCTCGATTCTTCAACTATAAAGGTGTCAGTTCTTCAATATCACAGTTTACAAAATTTATTCCTCTCATCTGAAAGCCTCTGAAGTCGAGATTGAAGCTCACGTGCCTATGTGGTTAAAATAGCTTTCTCGCCAAAAACCTCGCCAGCATGTTGTAGATAGAACAAATGTCAGATATCATGTACCATGACCCTAGGCAGATCAAAAGGTTTTATAAAATGATGATTGAATAGATATTAGGTCAGAGGGTAAGACCATATCATTTGTAACTTGTGATATTCTAAACTGACACCTTAATCCATATTTCTGATCGCATATTGTCAGTTCATTCTTGTGCTTTTGATATGCAGAATGAACCATAAGTTCATTCTTGTGCTTTATAGTTGAAGAAATATGGCCACAAGAACTGACACCTTAACCCACATTGTGAAACATTCTGCATATCAAAAGCACAAGAATAAACCACCAACCTCAACAACAATATGGCCACATATGGTTCTTTAGCAGTACAGCAGTATGTGAAGCATTTTTAATTTCAGCAGGAGTGTACAACCCAATATAACTGGATATGTATATATAGGATCTGGAATATTAATTATAATGATCACTGCATATGTTCTTTTAAATGTTTATTATAGCTCATTCATCATTTTGCTTAGTGGTACGGTCATAAAACTAAACAAAATACAGAAAGCCAAGAAAATTGATCAAGGGGAATCAGCTGGTAATAATAACTACACACATATGATTATGGGAAATACTGGGAAACATTATATTCCAGACTAATTGTGATTTTGAGTAGACAGCTAAGTGCATATATAAGTATTGCATGATTTTGATTACTAATTGTGATTTTGATGATCTTTCTTTTATACATTGGGTTATTTAGTTTTGCAAATGGATGACAATAGAAGAAGGGCGATGTATGATGGATTCAATAGCGTGACTCTAGGTCACTCAAAGGAATGGGTTAGGGTTGCAAAACAATTCGTGGATCTCGCATTTTCCGGTGGACCTCGTGTGGTGAAGTGTCCGTGTACCTAGTGTCGGAATTTTAAGTATGTGAGAAAGATCGAAGAACTGGAGCATCACCTTTGCAAGAATGGGTTTATGCCTAACTATCTTGTGTGGCGCTCACATGGAGAAGTAGAGCAGAATATCACAGAGTCAGAAATAATTGATGATGATGAGGAGGATCGGATGGATGACTTGGTGGCTGATATTAGTAGAGAGTATCCAACATTGGCCTCAGAACAGGATACACCAAATGAAGTGCAGGAGTTTTACAAGCTTCTTCACGCGTCAGAGGAAAAAGTGCATGACGACACCACTGTGACTGTGTTGCAGGTGGTTACACGTCTTATGGCAATGAAGGCAAAGTATAACTTCTCGAATAATTGCTATAACGATATAATCAATCTGATTATTGATCTCATCCCATCGAACCATAAGATGCCAAAAGACTTATACCAGTCTAAAAAGATTGTGTCCGGTCTTGGGATGAAGTATAAGAAGATTGATGTGTGCGAAGATAATTGCATGTTGTTCTGGAAGGAATATGAAGCGAGCACCCATTGTCAGAAATGCGGTAAATCAAGATATGCGGAGGTACTAAAAGAGGATGGAGCTACTTTTGCTACAAAAGTGGCAGTTAAACAACTTCGATATATGCCCATCACTCCAAGGCTTAAACGTCTGTTTTTAACCCCAGAAACTGCGAAGCTAATGTTGTGGCATAAGGAAGGAGAACGTGAGATCCAAGACCTAGACATTATGATGCATCCATCAGATGGCGATGCTTGGAAGGCTCTGGATCGTTTTGACCCAGAATTTGGAAGAGACGCTAGGAGTGTTCGTCTAGGCTTGTCCACTGATGGTTTCACTCCTTACGACAACAGTTCAACTTCATACTCTTGTTGGCCGGTTTTCATCATGCCCTACAACCCCCCTCCCAACAAATGCATGAAAGAAGGGTTCATATTTCTTGCCCTTATTATTCCAGGGCCTAAACATCCTGGAAAGAAGATCAATGTATTCATGCAACCGTTGATTGAAGAGTTCAAAGAGCTATGGGTAGGGGTAAAGGCTTATGATGGTCATCTAAAACGTGAATTTACCTTACGTGCGGCATATTTGTGGTCAATTCATGATTTACCTGCATATGGTATTTGGTCTGGCTGGTGTGTTCACGGTCGACTGTGTTGTCCCATATGCATGGGGGACACACAAGCATATCGATTGGAGCATGGTAAAAAGGTCTCATTCTTTGATTGTCATCGACGGTTTCTTCCATCCAATCATCTGTTTCGAAATGATACGAAGTCATTTAGAAGAGGCATAAAAGTTAAAGACGGTCCACCAAAACGTTTAATGGGTGAAGATATCATGATACAACATCGTGCCCTTCAAAGGGCTGCAGAAGGTCATGAGTTTGAAGGCTATGGTCAAGATCACAACTGGACTCATATTTCTTTTCTCTGGGAACTTCCGTATGCGAAGGTATTGATTTTACCACACAACATAGATTTGATGCACCAAGAGCGCAATGTTGCTGAAAGCATCATAAGCATGTGTCTAAACATTAAGGGTAAAACAAAAGACAACATCAATGCCAGGAAAGATTTAGCTAATCTTTGCGATCGCCCTAGCCTTGAGGTCAAATTAAATCCTAATGGAAAGGAGAGGACACCACGAGCTCCATACTGTCTAAAGCCGGAAGAGCGAAAAGAAGTATTTCGATGGTTGAAAATGTTGAAGTTTCCAGACCGCTATGCAGCTAACATAAAACGTACTGTTAACCTCGACACTAATAAATTAAATGGTTTGAAGGCTCACGATTACCATATTTTGATGGAAAGACTTATGCCGGTAATGTTCCGTGGCTATTTGAAGCCTCCTTTGTGGAAGATGATTGCTGAACTTAGTTACATATATAGACATATATGTGCTAAGCATATCTCAAAGAAATTGATGATTCAATTTGAGAAACAAATCGCGGTGCTTGTATGCAAGATGGAAAAAGTATTTCCGCCTGGATTTATGAATGTGATGCAACATTTGCTAGTGCACTTACCTTATGAAGCATTGGTAGGAGGACCAGTGCAGTTCCGATGGATGTACAGTCAAGAAAGAGAATTGAAAAAACTTAGAGCTACTGTGCGGAACAAAGCAAGGGTTGAGGGGTGTATCGCAGAGGCCTTTGCAGCTAAAGAGATCACAATCTTCTCAAGTCAGTATTTATCACACACTAACAACGTGAATGCTCAGTCAACACGGTATCATACTGAAGAAGAAGGTCCTTCGACCGACCTTAGTGTTTTTCTCTGGAAGGGGAAAGGGGTCGGGGCTTCTACTGCACATTATGTTGACATAAGAGAGCGTAATTTCACCATGCTCTACTTGTACACCAACATGGAGGAACTTGATCCATACTTTGAAATGTTTGATTCCATATATTTAGCTGGCCACAAACCTACACCAAAGGAACTGGATAATCTACGTATGAAAGGGATGAATGGAGGTCCATGTTTCGTTGAATGGTTCCACGAGCATGTAATTATCTCTTTATAATTTTCCTTTGTGTACTTAGATTGCACATATGACTTGCTATTTACCTATATCTTTTTTTCTGCTCTATGTAGTGTAAGAAACTTGACTCTCTAGTCTCGGATGATTTGCGACAGATATCACATGGTCAGTTGAAAGCAAGAAAATATAGCCGCTATGATATTAATGGATACCGTTTTCGAACATCAAAATTAGAAAAAATCCGCCCGCAGGCAGCCACGACAAACAGTGGAGTAGTAGCAACTGCCACAAATGCAGACGGAGGCACTCATGACTATTATGGTGTTCTTCAAGACATAACGGAGTACACTCTTGGTGGGGCCAAAGAGTTCATGTTTGTGTTATTTGATTGTGAATGGTTTGATCCGCAACAAACGCGAGAGGATGAATTTGGAATTGTGGAGGTAAAGCATGAATCACGGTTTAAAGGCAGCGATTATAGCAATGTTGTGCTTGCACATCAAGCGCAACAGGTGTACTATCTAACATATCCTCATGAAAACTTGAAGTCTTGTTGGGTTGTATACAAAATTAATCCTGAAGTCCATCCGTTACGATATGATTATTACAACACAAATAACGAAGATGATGATTCTGTTGATATTTATCAAGAAGATGGCGATCAGTCAGAAAATAGAGAATTTACTATATCTGAGGATTTAGGGCTCAATGAAGTAGCTAGTCTTGCCATAGATTTGATGGCAGAAGAACCAGGTCCTTCTAGGGCAAGGACTCGTAAGTCACAGAGAATTCTTGAAAAACAACAAAGACTTGAAATAATTGAGCAGCGTGTTGCTAAAGCAGATTCTGATGCCGATGATTTTTGAAAAGTATATATATTTAAATTCTTGTATATGCATTCCTATTTCAATACTAAAAGTATATATATTTAAATTCTTGTAATGAAATTTGTGCAGATGATGAGGGTCATGGACAAGCTCAAAGGGAAGAAGCGCGGAGACCGTGGTGACTCCTCGAGGTCACGGTCAACTAGGGGTTCAGGTGGTGGGGATACATCCTCTATGTTGTTCCAGGTATTTAATTTGTTTTATTTTCTTTTCTTCTACGTATACATCGAGTACTTGATATATCTCATTGTTGATTATGTTTGTAGGGCTCTACAGCGTCAAGGCAACAGCTAGAGCAGCTCCTTGGTTGCATGGAGGAGCAGGGGCGCGAAGTGGGAAGCCATAGTGCACTTGGGCACGAGCGCGAGGTGGCAGGCCATAGTGCACCTGGGCAAGAGCGCGATGTGGCAGGCCACACTGCACTTGAGCCAGAGCGTGAGGCGATAGGCTCAAGTGGACCTATGCTAGAGCAGGACCACAATGCATTTGAGCAAGCGCGCGAGGCGGCAGAGCACAATGCACCTAGGCAGGAGGACGAGCTGGCACGCCAAGATTCACCGATGCGTGATGATGATGACTATGGGGAGGACTACGATGGAGAGGCCGATGGAGAGGCTGATGACGAGGTTGTTACAACGACACAGGCAACAAACTTCAGGTAATTTTATTTTGACGAGGAGTTCCATTTTTGTTGGATTGATATTATTACCAGTGCACAATTTACAATTTTGTAGGTTTCGGCGGTCCCTTAGAGTTCCACCGACACAACCCTTGGACCAACGTAGGGTCATAAACCCTGCAGGAGAGAGGAGTTGGGTGGAGGTGGCATGGAGTGGCAAAGGTCATCGGACACCAGTTAACACAGTGCTGGGATCTATAGCTCGTTTTCACTATCCAGGGGTGGTACAACTCAACGGGGCAGAGATAGGGGCGTATCACTGGGCTCACTGGGGCCTCAAACCATATGGACCCGACCGTACTCACCAAGACGCAGTGTGGTCATCGTTTTGGGTGAGTTTATTATGTCTTTTAAATTTACTTATCGTGGGCGTCTATAAATGAATTTAATTGCTTCTTCATTTTGCAGGAACAATTTAGATTGGACGAAACAGCGAACGAAGAACATGCAAAACGTGTATTCCACAATGCTGCTAGAAAAGTTATAAATGGTTCAATGTCAGATGCACGGGTCAAAGCTGTTACCGTGTACTTCAAGAAAGTGAAGGGTCAAAGAATGACCAACAAGCAGGCATGTGAAATCCACTTGACAGCTGAGGAGTACAAACAAAGTGAAGTGGACTGGCTCACTGCTCATCCTGAAGCTTGGGTCAAGCTCTGCGAGTACTGGTCCTCAGATGAGTACAAAGTGAAGTCAGATAGAAATCGTTTGAACCGGAAGAGCAAACCGGGCCTCCATCGATTTGGAGCAGATGGATTTATTGGGAAATCACAACGAATGGTATGACGAGCTAAGTAACATTTAGTCTTTTTCCCTCAGACAAATTTGTATATTTTATTATGTCTCTTACTGCAGGAGGCTCGTGATGGTGTTGAACCCCGATTCATTGACGTTTACATGGAGGGACACCGAGGTCCAGATCCAGATCATCCAGAAGTTTTATGTGACGAAAGCGCGACAGAAAAGCTGGTAGGTGTAAATAATTACTATCTATTCTTAATTAACTTGTGACTCATTTATAATTAACATAAATTGTTTTGTAGACTCGTTATGCTGAGGAGGTTAGGAGGAAAGCAGGAGACGATGATCTAGATTGGAGGGAGGCACCTTTCGATCCGGATGCAGCATATGTTGCCGGTGGTGGGCTACCACATGGGAGGTATGATAAGATCAAAGTTGTGATATATAAACACTATATTATCATAACTTGTGATGTTTCTAGGTTGGGGATCGGCGATGGGGTTGTGAGTCGCGATAGCTTTGGTCGTCGGTCAGTTTCCTCGGCGGGGAGTAGATCTCGAACTTCAACTTCGAGGGAATCAGAGCTTGATGAGCAACTAAGACAACAACAACAACAAGTTCAACATCTATCTCAACAAGTTCAGATGATGCAGGGAATGCTGATGCAGGTAATAATTTTATTAATCCGCTCAGAATCTGCCCATATTTTTTTATCTAAATCGCTCTGAGCCTTAGACAGCCTAAAATCGGTCTGGTCAATTGTTGAGTGATTTCTGCATTTATTAGGAGGTTGTCACAGCCTGTGATATGAACATACCCTTAACTGCACAAGCACAACCACTTCAGATTCAGGATGTGATTAGTTGAATCTAGGCTAAGTGAGACAATGTCAATCCCTTAACATTAGCCAAGCAACCTGGGGGCAAATTCAAAGAATTAAAGAACATCGACACACTTGTCTAACGCCAAGCTGCCATGGGCTTTCTACAAGAAAGTTCTCAGCTGCTCTGGTTCCAGAATTAGTTGCACACACTGATCAGCTGCTCTGGTTCTCAGCTGCTCTGGTTCCAGAATTAGTTGAACATCATCTGCCTCAAACAGACTGTTGTAGTGTTTATTCAGGGCAGGCCATTGCCCGTGAATAACGAACAAATAACAAAGGCGTGTATCAGCTTCAAGCATATAGAGAACTTGACTTACTCACCTACTTTAATGCCTGCTTTTTACTACTTGAAAGCTGGCTTGGCTCTCAGACCAATTAACTTGACACCTGCTTAGCGCCCTCACTGCTACTTCTCTCATTAAGCTGCTCTCTCCTTTTATCAGGCGAGTTGAACAGGCTGTGTGATAAGAGATCGGTTTCAGTTAAGGGAAATTGGATTCTAGTGCGTTGAGCTCGAGTTTGGGGCTGCGTATCTATGGATCCATGTACTTACAGCCCTAGAGTGCTATAGCAAACCTTGAGAGCTATATTTGGTGAATAAGTTTGCTTAGATGAAGTCGGCCTGTCCTTGTTTTGAATTGTGAGAAAAATGGGGATGAACTGGAGGGGTTAAAGGTAGGGGTTCACTTGATTAGTGCTGAATTCAGTTCTAGGTGACTGAAAACTGGGTTCAGTTTTTGGGAACAAAAAGCTTTCCACGTTGCAGCTATGTTTCCCTTGTCTGATTTGAAGCTGGGCATCTGTGTTTTTTTGCGGACTTTGGTGCTCTCCTGTGCGTGATCCGTGGAGTTTTTGGTTATAGTTATTATACCAAAGTGATAGAGCGTGGATCAGTGCGCAACTTTGATTAATACCGATTTGCAAGTCGTGTTGCAAATAACGGAGTAGGAATTGCTGGAACCTGAGCTGTCAGACATGCTAGGCAAGTGGGCATTGAATATTGTTCAGTTTTGTGAAACCTGTCTCAGTTTGGACAGATAGAAGAGGAAGGGGGCGACATGCCCAAGCTGCTCGACGGTAGGTAACTGCTTGCTTTTAGAAGTTTGAGTGTAAGTTCTGGTGGCCGAAGCTTTTAGGATATGGAAAAAGATCTCCACGTCTCTGTGTGCTCCACAGGTGCTATTTCAGATTGAGACCGTGGGCAGATTTTTGTATTGGGATAACGTGGGAGATTTCTCTGGTGCATGGATGAGCAGTTGGAGATAAGAGAGGATGTTGCTAGGGGCGTATCAGGGTGTGATTAGAATGTTTCTAGTGGCCGAGCCGTGAGATTCACGCTGTAAAAATCTGAAGCGTCGTAGTTATCCCCGGAGACCTCCCCCTGCCTGCATGTTTCCTGCCTGTGCGACACCGACCAATGTTTTCAATGAGCCATAGCATGGGTTGTGCGTGGAGCCTTGGCGTGGAGGCCGCGTGTCCAGCCCAGGCAACTGTCGACCAAAACGCGAATAACCATCACGTGTGAACATGCTCGACGTGCTCATGTTTCTTTGTTTCCTTGATACTGCCTTGCTTCCCTGCTCGGTGGAGTGCTCTGGCGCCTTGCTGTTGCTTGTAGAGTTCGACGAGAGTTCTCCGTGTCCATGCTCTCGCGGCTGCGTGGAACTGCGTTACCCTGTTCTGCTCGTTCGTTGAGGATGATGGTTATATTATATTAAGAAGAAAAAATGGCAGGAGCCCAAACAACACACATCCACCTCCTCATACCCTTAGCCAAAAATAGACGCACCTTTTACAAAAGAAAAAACAACATGACCCAGACCCAGATCCATATTACTTATGAGATCAAGCAAATTACCAAGAACTATTATCTGTCATAATGGAACATTCTGTTGTACAGTAGAAACATACCAGATCCATTTTGTCAGCTGAAAGAACTATATGCTGCCACTCTGTCATCGCTGAATAAGGAGGGCACATTGGACTATGGCATATTGATTTACAATTAAGTTCCCTCACCTGGCCATCATACTCATCTGCAATGTGCCATTGGCCCAGCTGCAGAAAAGCAACAGTTTAACGCAGAATATGAAGTAAAAGAAAACAAATTCATTCGGCTTGCTGATCACATAAAGGAATAGTAGAACTGATTTCTGTTAACCTGGTAGCATAAGAAGTGGAAGGGTTTTTTTATAAGGTGAGGTGGAAGGTTAACCCACAATAAAAATATGCCTGGAGGATGACCACTGACCAGTACATATGCTTCCTTTGAATAAATCTATTTAGAGCGCATATGGCATAGGCCAGCCAATTTTGAAATTCAATAGGAGGGTGGCTACCGCTAGGTGGTACGTACTGATTCTAATCAACGGGGTCCGCGACAGATAGTTTATTGTCCTGATTAGAGACTTGGTTTAATTACTGCACCTGATCAGAAATCAGAATATTAGTTTATTCCAATTTATATTATATTTGTATAAAAAACCATCATTCGCATTAGAGCAAGCATCTGCGATAATAATTCCTACTTAATTACCAAACCTACTCACATTCCGTTCAGTTAATAATTAATCCGTTGCAGGCACAGGGAGTTGAAGGTTGAACGGGTAAGGCACGTGCCGTTTCTGCGACCAAATCCCCTGAACCCGTCTTTGTTGCGAGTTATGTTATGTTTTTGTACAGGTCTATTACCTTTTTTTATTTGAGTGGTACTGAGATAAGGACTTGTCCCACAGCCGGAAGCATTTGCACTGCGACAGCTCTCTTGCTGCGCGACATGGAAACGAATCGATCGAGCTCGTAAAAACCAATCAGTTCAACCATGTGTTTCATTTCACTTTTTTCAGACATCATAGCTTCAGAGAGAAGATATATATATACCTGAACCTGATGACAAGGCCATCAGCATCTATGCATCAGTGAATTAGCTGATTTTTTGTGTTATGTGTAATCTAGGCTTTTCCTGTTTGCTTTCTTGATTAGCTGTTTTTTGTGTAATGTGTAATCGCAATTTCTGTCATCTGCTAGTTGCCTGCATCAGTGAATTGTGACTTCAGTTGGTAAAGCCTAACTCATGGTTCAGTTGGTAACTTGCTTGTGGCTTCTATGATGCATGTGCTAGATAAGATTACCATCCCATGTGTGAGTTTAAACTCTATATATACATTAGTTTAAAATAAAACTCAAGCTTATTGTATTTGCAGATGTATAGTGCTCAGATGGGATCTCCAATGGGACCCCAGTTCACCCGTCCGTCACAATCTGGACAGACCCCAAACACCAACGAAACATAGGTATAGTTTTGTAGTATATTTACTTTCATTTACAATTATAATCATGCATCGTTTTATTTGGTTATAGGGTTCTGAGACCGGACAAGGAAACCCACAGATGGACATTCAGTGGTCGATGCCTCCTAGAGGACAGATTCTTCCTCCTCCACAACCAGGTATGGGATATTGGCCACCACCACCATGGGGATATCCTACACATCCAATGGGGCCTTGGGGACGCCCCCCATGGCCAACACAGCCACTTCCGTCACATGCGGTATGTTCCTGAATTTCAATGCTAGTTGATTTCCTCCTAATTAAATAAACTAAGTCTAGATTGGTTTTATCGTCTAGCTTTAGTCACTATCAAAGGGGGGCCACAGTGCACCATTTTCACCTACCTGGGCTAGTTCTCAATTCTCACCTACCTGAGCTCTTCTGAAATCAAACTACAGATTCAGTGTCTATGAACCTATTTAATTGAGATAGTGACTATGAACCTATCTGAAATCAAACTACAGATTCAGCAAAAAAGTGACTATCAAACTAGAAAATCAAACTATCTGAAATCAAACTACAGATTCAGCAAAAAAGTGAAAACAGCAAGTGATGCACACTAAAAACAGTTAGTGACTATGAACCTATTTAATTTCTAGCAAATGAAATGGTACATGGCTAGGCTTTGTGGGCTCAGTTTGTAGTTAGTGGCCATGTACTCCATCTATCCATCTATGAACCTAAATCTGGCGTCTTAGACCACTCGACCAAACTGTCACTATTGATATGAGTGGTACATATAATTATATATTAGCAGCCATCTAAGCTATTTGAAATGGCCAAACAGATGATCTAAGCTATTAAAAATTAGCAGCCATCTAAACTGTCACTACAGATTGTTCCGTACTAATGGATGAGGCGCATCTAAACAATCTGCCCAACTCATCTAAGTTTTTGCATGGCTGAGGCGCATCTAAACAGATGATCTGGGACTTTGAGTCTGCTTCTTGCATTCACAATCTGCTGAGTTACATTTCTAATGACGCAGAATCCTTACCTCGGACTGTTCCATACTAATGGATCATCAGATCTGAAGCCTAGTAGCTCATTCCCTGTTCTTTATTGTTCTTGGATGCCGCTGTGCGATAGATTAGGCGATTTAAAATTGCCAAGAATTTAGTGGTCCTGGGCAGAAGAATCCTGGGCAGCAGGACTGGCACTTGAGCGGCCTGTAGGGCATGTTCTTGGTGTCCTGCAGGTTGATCTTCTGGTCGGTGGCCTGTAGGGCATGTTCTTGGGTCCTGCAGGTTGATGTCAGCCATACATGGGTGTTGCTGCTGGTGCTTTCGCCATGTTGAGTAATCAGTAAGTCCGACGGCAATATAGCCTGCAGGTTGAACGTGGGTGACTTGTGATGTATACTTTTTTTGTTGCTGCTGGTGCTCATTTTGGTTTATGTGTACATGTGATTTAATGCTTTCCTATATTTATTTAGAAAAGGACGCTATGTTTATCATGCTTTCCTATATCTTGGTGTACATGTGATTTAATGCCAGTTGTATATTTATGAGAATTTTGGTTTATTTTGTAGGATTCCGGCTCTCATCAAGTGACTCCTCCCCCTCACGCTGACTTTGCGGACAGATGTCTCAATTCTAGTGGTGGAGCTACGAACAACAATCCGATGTCCTGATCGAGAGCGATGGAGCTAATGTTTGAACTTGTGAACTAAAAATGAGAACTATGGATATGAACCTATGTATTTGGACTTGTGTGAATTTGTGAACTTATGTATTTGGACTTGTGTGAATTTGTGAACTTATGTATTTGGACTTGTGTGAATTTGTGAACTTATGTATATTTGGACTTGTATGAATTTGTGATATGTATATATATCCCTGTGTTTGAAAATTGTATTGTATGTGATATTCTGTGTTGCATGTGTTATTATGTGTGTCTAATTTATCATTTCTGTATTTTTTATTTTTTTCTGGAAAAGAGTTAAGAACGTGGGTACCCACGTTCTTAAGGTTAAGAACGTGGGTACCGTCGAACTTAATGGGCAGCCCGCGCCGACTCACGCAGGACACATAAGTTCGACGGCCACCTGTACCCACGTTCTTAAAGTTAAGAACGTGGGTGCCGTCGAACTTACGGGACACAATTCGACGGTCCCCGTCGAACTTAAAAACCCACGTTCTTAACGTTAAGTTCGACGGTACCCACGTTCTTAAAGTTAAGTTCGACGGTACCCACGTTCTTAACGTTAAGAACGTGGGGGCCGTCGAACTTAATTCTTTAAGTTCGTCCAAAAATCGCCGTGGGCTATATTCGTCGGTAAACCCACGTTCTTACGTTAAGTTCGACAGCCTATTACATTAAGTTCGACGGTTTTTCACCCACGTTCTTTAACCAGTTTCTTGTAGTGCCTTCTCCGGATTTCTTGCTCCAAGGTAGATTCCACATCAATAGTAACTCCTTCAGTGTGAGCAATTATCCCTAGGTTAAGTCTCCTGAAATCCTCAACAATCTCATCGGGTAGCTAGGCAACAACAGCTAAATGAACATGCTCCTTTCGACTCAAGGCATCTACAACCAAATTTGCCTTGCCCGGGTGATAGTGAACCTCCAAATCATAATCCTTAATAAGCTCCAACCAATGGCGTTGCCTAAGGTTGAGATCCTTCTGAGTGAATATACACTTCCAACTCTTATGATCCGTGTACACTTGGCACTTGGTTCCCATGATATAATGCCTCCATATCTTAAGCGCATGCACAACAGCTGCCAGTTCTAAGTCATGAGTGGGGTAGTTCAACTCTTGTTTCCGCAACTGACGAGACTCGTAGGCAATCACGTGTCCTTCTCGCATAAGTACACATCCCAAGCCTTGGCCACATGCATCACAATAAATATCAAATCCCTTCTATAGATCTAGCATAACCAACACTGGTGGCGACATCAATCTCTTCTTTAATTGATCAAAGCTGTCTTGGCACTTCTCGTCCCACTTAAACTCTCTTCCCTTCTCCAGAAGCGAGGTCATGGGCTTGGCAATCTTAGAAAATCCTTCAATAAATCTCCGATAATATCCTGCTAGTCCCAAGAAACTCCGGATCTCAGTAACTGTAGTGGGTATGCTCCACGCCATTATCTCCTTGACCTTAGCAGGATCCACTGATATTCCGCCATTAGAAATGATATGACCAAGAAATGGCACCTTGCCAATCCAAAACTCGCATTTGATGTACTTGGCGTAGCGTTAATTGTCTCGTAGCTTCTATAGCACCAATCTCAGATGTTCCTCATGTTCACTCTCACTCTTGGAATAAATAAAAATATCATCGATGAAAACCACGACGAATCTGTCAGATCATGAACACCTTATTCTTCAGATCCATAAAATAGGTTGGTGCATTAGTTAGTCCAAATGATATGACGGTGAACTCGTATAAACCATATCGGGTCGATAAAATCGTCTTGGGAATATCCGATGGCCTAATCTTCATTTGATGGTAACCCGATCGGAGATCAATCTTCGAGAATATCCTAGCATCTCTCATCTGATCAAGTAAATCTTCAATGCGGGGTAACGGATACTTGTTCTTTATAGTAACATCATTAAGGGATCTATAATCCACGCACATTCTTTGTGATCCATCTTTCTTCTGTACAAACAGAACTGGCGCTCCACAAGGTGAAGAATTCGAACGAATATACCCAGCCTCCTGTAATTCCATTAATTGCTTCTTAAGTTCCTTTAGTTCTTCTACAAACATCCTGTATGGCCATTTGGGAGTAGGAGTAGTCTCAGGTAAGATATCAATAGCGAACTAAACTTTCCTATTTGGTGGCATCCCTAATAACTCATCTGGAAAGACATCCGGAAAATCCCTAACTGCACGGATGTTGCCACCCACAAACTTCTCATCTACTAAGAATACCGCTAGTCTGATGGTGATAGTTACTGCAACTTCAACTTTAAATCTTTCTCCTTTGGAACTGGTGAGTTCTACGGTTCCCTTAGCACAGTGTATAAACTGTCTTTGCCTTTTTTAACCATGGCATACCAAGTATCATGTCTATAGTGCTCTCTCCTAACAGTATAGGGGTAGCCCATCTGGGTTAGAAATACAGGGTAAGAAAGGAAGAATTGTAGACAAGGCAAGTAATTATGAGAAATGTTACTGTGGGGGATTTATTAGCTAAGTAGATTAGTGTGTCACCTACTAAAGCTAATTGAAAGTCGCCTAGAGGGGGGTGAATAGGCGAAACCTGAAAATTAAAACTTTATCCCCCAACTAGATCCCTTGATTAGTGGTTAGAACAAGATATACAAATATAGGAGTATACAAACTAAGTTCTTGCTTGAAAAGAATATTGCTAAATAATGAGGGAGTGATGAATCAAATAAGTTATAGAATAACAAAGTAAGAAGCCTTAGATGAGAAGAGCACTAGGACAAGTTCTTTCTTGCAACGTGTTGCTTCACTAAATGGAAATTTAACTTGAAGCAACACCAAATGATATTGACAAAGAATGGAGCAAGAAAAACTTAGAATACGAGAAAACAAACAAATCACAAGCAATAAACACAATGGACACGGGTGATTTGTTTTACCGAGGTTCGGCCCTCGAAGGCCTAGTCCCCGTTGAGGAGTCCACTTAAGGACGGGTCTTTTTCAACCCTTTCCCTCTCTTCCCCGATCACACAAGGATCGGCGAGCTCTTCTTCTTCTCAAGGATCACTCTCGATCCCGCAAGGACCACCACACACTTTGGTGTCTCTTGCTAGCTTTTACAAGCCTCCAAAACTTTGGAGGAAGTTCAATGGGAGTCAAAACTCCACGCGCAAATGAACACAAAGATGAAACACACACTATCTCTCGATGAATCTCACAAGGCACTAGTGCTAAACTCAAATGAGTAGCTCTCTTGCTTGCTCTCTCTTTTGTGGCACTTGTGTTGGTTGTAGTGGTCTAAATCTTGTGTATAGGATGGATCAATGAATATATGTGGTTGGGAGGGCTTGAGTATGTCAACTAGATGACTTGGAATGTTGCTTGGGCTCCCACACCTTGAAATGGCCGGTTGGGGTGGTATTTATAGCCACCAACCAAAATCTAGCCGTTGGTGAAGGCTGTCTGTCGCATGGTGCACCGGACAGTCCGGTGCACACCGGACATGTCCGGTGCCACAGCCACGTCACCCGGCCGTTAGGGTTCTGACCGTTGGAGCTCTGACTGCTGGGCCCGCCTGGATGTCCGGTGGCGCACCGGACATGTACTGTAGAGTGTCCGGTGCGCCATGCCACGCGTGCCTGACTTCTGCGCGCTCTGGCGCGCATTAAATGCGCTGGCAGGTGACCGTTGGAGCCGAAGTAGCCGTTGCCCCGCAGTTACACCGGACAGTCCGGTGTACACCGGACATGTCCGGTGAATTATAGCGAAGCAGCCGAAATGAATTCCTGAGGCTGGCGAGTTCCTGAGGCCGCTCTTCGTTGGAGCACCGGACACTGTCCGGTGTACACCGGACAGTCCGGTGAATTATAGCGGAGTCGCCTCTGGAATTTCCCGAAGGTGACGAGGTGGAGTTGGAGTCCTCTGGTGCACCGGACATGTCCGGTGGCACACCGGACAGTCCGGTGCGCCAGACCAGAAGTGCCTTCGGTTGACCCTTGCTCCTTTATTTGAACCCAATACTTGGTCTTTTTATTGGCTAAGTGTGAACCTTTGGCACCTGTATAACTTATACACTAGAGCAAACTAGTTAGTCCAATTATTTGTGTTGGGCAATTCAACCACCAAAATTATTTAGGAACTAGGTGTAAGCCTAATTCCCTTTCAATCTCCCCCTTTTTGGTGATTGATGCCAACACAAACCAAAGCAAATATAGAAGTGCATAATTGAATTAGTTTGCATAATGTAAGTGCAAAGGTTGCTTGGAGTTGAGCCAATATAAATACTTACAAGATAGGCATGGATTGTTTCTTCATTTTTAACATTTTGGACCACGTTTGCACCACATGTTTTGTTTTTGCAAATTCTTTTGTAAATCCTTTTCAAAGTTCTTTTGCAAATAGTCAAAGGTAAATGAATAAGATTTTGTGAAGCATTTACAATATTTGAAATTTTCTCCCCCTGTTTCAAATGCTTTTCCTTTGACTAAACAAAATCCCCCTCAAATAAATTCTCCTCTTAGTGTTCAAGAGGGTTTTATGATATCAGGTTTTGAAAATACTACTTGCTCCCCCTTTAGAACACAAAGAGATACCAATTTGAAATTTTCAATTGAAAACCATTAATTTTAAAATTAGGGTGGTGGTGCGGTCCGGTGCGGTCCTTTTGCTTTGGGCTCATACTTTCTCCCCCTTTAGCATGAATCGCCAAAAATGGATACTTTGAGTGAGATATAAGCCCTTATCCTAACTATTTTCTCCCCTTTGGCAAATAAAACATATGAGTGAAGATTATACCAAAGATAGAGTAGAGTGGAAGCTTTGTCTTCGCCAAAGACTCCAATTCCCTTTCAATGTACCTATGACTTGGTTTGAAATTCACTTGAAAACACATTAGTCATAGCATATAAAAGAGATATGATCAAGAGGATATATCAAGTTAAGCATGATCATAGTTCTATATAACATAGATTGCTCCCCCTAAGTATGTGCATGGAGAGGAACACATATTTTGGCCTTAAATGCCAATTGCACATAATTAGGTTAATGAGAACATATCTATATTATATGAAATGTGAAGTGCATTGTGTCATAGTATAAGTGTGATGCTCATGATAGTTTATGCACTTATGAAAGCATGTTGTAAACATTTCAAGCTTTTTCCCTTAAGGATTTCAAAGAGGCTTAAGGACCATCCACCTTTGGAACAAAGGCAACTTATCCTCGTTACAAGGTTAAGCTTTAAGCTCTTTGACAATTGAATTACTTCATCTAGTTTCAACAAGGATGCATTAAAGCATGAATGAGTTTTTGAGAAGTTAAACTAGATATGAAGCAGGGATATGCATGGACATGCTTTCTCTTCCTTTTAAACAAGATATGTAAAGAGAGTATAGAAAAGGAAGATTTAGGTACAGGTTTAAATGAAAGGAGATAGTTTTACCTTTTTGTACCTTTACATAGAGATGCTCTTCTTCATTGTGCTTTGTCCAAAGTCTTTTAGATGCTTAAGACCTATATTCAATGACAATATATGGGAATATTTTGCACAAGAGAGAGGTTTACAACTAGTGATCCTTTTTCAAGTTATTGTAAACATATATCAAATGGATCACCAATTGTATAAATGAATCATGAATTCTCCTTTTAACTTAGTGCATATCAAGAGAGATATTGATTAAAAGAATATGAGGCACTAATAGGCATGGTTGTTAATGAAAGTCATTCAATGATCAAACAAATAACACATGTGATCAAAAGAACAACATACACAAAAAATTATCAATTAAGCTTAGAGTAGGAGAATCCAGCAAATATGCTACTTTAGTGTGAAAGACAGGAATTTAAAAATAGTAGCATACTTTATGAGAGACTCATTCTCATGCAAGAGGCTATATGAAACTACTTAAGAAGAAGCAATAGTCTCACATAATCAAGATATAGAAATAGACTCCCCCTAAAGATATGCATCAAGAATTTGAATGAGATGAATAGATGCATTTACTTTTAAAGACAAATAGAGGGAAGCATTATACATCTTGATCAAGGCTCACTAATTTTGCAATAATCAACTTGAGCCTAGTATTCTCATTATGAAAGGATTTAGAATACTCACAACCACACCATGATTGTGTTGTTCTTGATGTTCTCTTCTTTCATTTGAGAGTCCTCCCTTTGCAGTGGCTTCTTTTTCCTTTCAAACTTATTGAAAATACTCAAGAAGAATGTTAGTAACACAAGGGAGTATATAATGAAGGATGATTTCTTTTAGATAGAAAATAAGCACAATTCATCATTCATAAGTCACACAGACATGAAGTAAAGTTCTTAACATTAGTGCACTTTTACTTGAAAAGAGAAACATGCACTATTTAACAATTTGATCAATCATAGGAATTTTATTTCTTCATATTGAGTTTATTAATCATTACTTGGAAGTAAATCAATATGAGAATACGTATAGCAAAGGCATGAAATAGATTCTAATGGACTAGTGCATTTATGAGAATGAGATTGAATGCACACCTAGCAAAAATTAAGTCCAAAAAGAATCTATTTGTCACATAGGTAGAATAATATAACCATTGATGTGAACTATATTTGATTAAGAAGATGAGTTCTCATACCTTTGCTTTTTACCTTTCTTCCTTTGGGTGAAGAGCAACCCATGAGGCTTGTGCACTTTCTTTTGTAGATATTCAAAAGTAAGCTCAAGAGATGCTTTGTTAGTAACACAAGCACTAGTTTCCATTTTTGTACTCATTTTGATAAGGAATGAAAAGCTAGATTACTAAAACATGGAAACTTCATAGCATGAACTAGATTATCCTAGATGATGTTATGCTCAACAAGCATAAATAATCTCTTAAGATTATAGGAATAAATCTAATTCATGAAATGGAAAGCGATAAATGTGAAAGAATCAAATCCAATTTAAGCAAGTGACAACACATCATAAATTATTGGATTGATTTTTCCTTACATGTTAGATTGCACATTTCCAAAGAGAAAATTATTCTCTATAAGTGAGACTACTTGGGTTATTTAAATAAAAACATTAGTCTCACTATTCTAGTTATAGAGAGAATTTTTCCTTTTATAAATGTCCTAAGGATTTGAATTCTTTATATGACATCTCATCCTTTTAGGAATATGAAATATCTCTCTATGTCTAGAATCATGGCAATAAAACAGCTTAGTGAAAAAACATGCCATGAGATACTTGCAACATTTTAAAGCATGTAGTTTGCCATAGGATTGAAATGATGAGTATGCAATCTACCATATGAGAGGAAATCCTTCAAAGAATGGTAATATAAATTTAAAGACATTTGAAGTGTTTTAATTTTTCTATGTGACTACACAAGACACATAAGAGATGATATTCTAAAATACTTGCACTTAAAAGATAAGTGTTACCATCCTTTGGCTTTCCTTCACGTTGTAGGCCTTGACTTTTCGCACATGATATCTCTTCACTTCCTACAACATATAATATCTTCCTCGAGATGATATGAGTTTAAGACATAGCAATTTGAAAAATAACCTTGGGTCAATCATGTATATAGATCATTGAAGATTGATAGCTTAAGTTGATAAGAATCGAATAGACTCTTTCAAGCACCCCAAGGTTTCATATCATCTCCTTTTCCTGCAAAGCTTGTCAAGCATATTTTGGTACCCATAGCTTGATGGGTCCATCACGGTTAGTCAACAAAGATCTAGGAACCCAAAAGTCCTTTGTGTTAGCACTAGGTAAACGCATTACCTTTCTAGCACAAGTTGCAATTTTGGGTTGCCTAGTTACATGAGAATTAATTGACAAGCTAGGAGTGGAATTATTACCAATGGGACAATCCTTGCATTGATGTCCCTTCTTTCGGCATGTGTAGCATAGGCGTTTTGCAAGTTTTGAAGATTTCTTCTTTCCTTGCTTGTTGCATGCTACATGGTTAGTAAAAACTTTCTTTTCTAACCCTATGCCTTTTTGTTTTAAATGGGGACAAGACCTAAGCAAGTGTCCCTTCTTGGAGCATTTAAAACAAAGTCTATCATCCTTGTTAATAATCAAGCCATTTTTAATGTAGGGACATGACCTAATCAAGTGCCCCTCTTCAAAGCATTCACTACACCTCTTAATGTGAAGTGTGGCTTGATCATTACCTTGGATGTTACCTTTTGTAGAGGCGTGGTTGAGGCTTTTGGAGGAGGTATTGAATTTCATCTTTTGTTTCTTTCTCTTGGCAATTCTCCGATCCTTGACATTTTCTTCAAGGGATGTAGTGCATGCCACGGTTGTTCCCGTCTCAAGCTTCTTCACCATGTGGTCACGGTTATCTTGAGAAGGTTGAGCAATGCACTTCCCTTTTAGTTGTGTCAAGCTCATTTTTAGCCTCTTATTTTCTTCCTTGAGCTCTTGATATGTATCATTATTTGTTCCTACAAATTCTAGCTCAAAGGAAGATTTGCTTGTCGACTGACAACAAGCATTAGACATGGTAATATAGTATCAATTTGAATACATGTGCACGAGTGAGGTTGTTGGGATTTTAAATTTTCTATCACAACCTCATGAGTCAAATTCAATATGATATGATCATCCATAAGATTTTCATGAGAACATAGAAGCATATCATATTTTTCTTGAAAAGCTAGATTTTCAACTTTTAGCTTTTCTACTTGGTCCTTAAGCAAGGTATTCCTATTTACTAATTTAGCAATACAATGTAAAGCGTTATCATGCTCAATTGAAACAGTTTCATACCTTTGGACCAAATCAACATGAGAGCACTTTAGCTCCTCATGTTCTTTAGTCAACTCGTCAAAGTGTAGCATTTTCATGGAGAGAATATCTTCTAGCCTTTGACGAGTGTAGGAAACGGGTGACGCCTAAGAGGGGGGTGAATTAGGACTTCTAAAACTTTTACTAAACTAGGCCACAATTAAATCCCTAGAGCAAAACTTATGCAAATAATCAAAACTAGAACGTGCAAACTAGGTTTTGTCTAAGTGTTGCTATCTCTACCGCAAAGGCTAAGTTTCAATCTACACTAAATAAGTATGACTACAAGATTGAAACTTAAATGCTTAATATAAATGCGGAATGTAAAGAGCTAAGTAGAGAAGCAAACTCTCGTGGATGACGCCGGTATTTTTACCGAGGTATCCGGAACCACGCAAGGTCCCGACTAATCCTCGTTGGTGCCCCTACGCAAAGGGAAGCCCACGCGAGGGCCAAGCACCACGGTCGAGTAACTCCGTAGAGAGCCGCGGGTCTTCTCCACGCGCAAGTGGTGCTCCGCTTCCGGCTCCTCTCGGACGCTCCCCGCCGTCTCCACTATCGAGCTTCCGGCCGAAACGCCGCGGGCCTCGTTCCCTCCGGTACACGGTGGCGGCTGTGACACAAACGCGGTTGTCACGGTCTCGCAAGACTCTCGCCCCACTCGGTACAATTACAACGACTCACGCAAGAGCCGAGGGGTTGCGTGGTTTTACAAAACTCACTCAACTAACTAGGGTTCACCTAGAGCAAGCGCTAAAGCGGTCTAACTAACCTAAGCACTTCGCAAAGCACCTACGCTAATCACCGAGTGATTCTATTAAGCACTTGGGTGTTTGAGCTCTTGGAAATGTGCACTATGTGTATTGGTATGTTGCTTGGGCTCTCACACATGAGAATGGCCGGTTGGGGTGGTATTTATAGCCTCCACACCCTCAACTAGCCGTTGGACAGAAAGCAGCAACTTTCTGTCGTCGGGTGCACCGGACAGTCCGGTGCACCACCGGACATCTACTGTGCAATGTCCGGTGCACGCCACATCAGCCGACCGTTGGCGCCTGTAGCAGTCGACCGTTGGATCCGACCGTTGCCGTCTGCCCGTTGGCACACCGGACAGTCCGGTGCACACCGGACAGACCGGTGCTACAGCCAGAGAGCGCCTGTCTGTGGCCTCTCTGCGCAGACTGTTGAGAGCACCTAGAGGGGGGGTGAATAGGTGATCCTGTAACACTTCAAAACTTAAGCCACAAAACTTGGTTAATTGTTAGCACAATAATTGCCAAGTGGCTATAGAGGAATCCTCAACAAAACACAATAACCAACAAAGATCAATCACAGAGATGGCACGGTGGTTATCCCGTGGTTCGGCCAAGACCAACGCTTGCCTACTCCACGTTGTGGCGTCCCAACGGACGAGGGTTGCAATCAACCCCTCTCAAGCGGTCCAAAGACCCACTTGAATACCACGGTGTTTTGCTTGCTTTATCTCAATCCCGTTTGCGAGGAATCTCCACAACTTGGAGCCTCTCGCCCTTACACTTGAAATTCACAAAGAACACGGAGCAAGGGAGGGACTAGCAAAGCACACAAGACACAAGAATCAGAGTGTCAACACGCACACAAGTCGCAACAAGAGCTCGCAACACAACTCAATGAGTTCACAACTCCACTAGAGCTCTATATGCTATCACAATGAAAAGAACGCGCGAAATCGATGTCTTGGTGCTTAGAAATGATTAGGAGATGCTTGGTGTACTCCTCCATGCACCTAGGGGTCCCTTTTATAGCCCCAAGGCAGCTAGGAGCCGTTGGGAGCAATCTGGGAAGGCAATTCTTGCCTTCTGTCGTCTGGCGCACCGGACAGTCCGGTGCACACCGGACAGTCCGGTGCACACCGGACATGTCCGGTGCCCGATTTCTTTCCATAAACAGCGCAGTCGACCGTTGGCAGCCTGGGAGCCGTTGGTGCACTTGACATGTCCGGTGCACACCGGACAGTCCGGTGCCATCTTCTAGCCGTTGGCTCGGCCACGTGTCCCGCGCAGATTGCGCGGCCGACCGTTGGCCCGGCCGACCGTTGGCTCACCGGACAGTCCGGTGTACACCGGACAGTCCGGTGAATTTTAGCCGTACGCCGTTGATGGTTTCCCGAGAGCGACGAGTTCGCCTGTGAGCGGCCCACCGGACAGTCCGGTGCACACCGGACAGTCCGGTGAATTTTAGCCGTACACCACCGTCGAAGTCCCGAGAGCAGCCACTTCGCCCAAGCCAGCCTGGCGCACCGGACACTGTCCGGTGCACCACCGGACAGTCCGGTGCACCCAGACTAGGCAGACTTTGGCTGCTCGAGCCATCTCTTCTCCAACTCGATTTTTTCTGTTTCCAGCACTTAGACACAATACATTAGTCCATAAAACAATGTACTAAGTTTGAGAAACATACCTTTATCCTTGATTTGTACTTTGTCCACCATTTTACAATTAGGCACCTGTGTTGGGCACTAAATCACCAAAATACTTAGAAATGGCCCAAGGGCACATTTCCCTTTCAATCTCCCCCTTTTTGGTGATTTATGCCAACACAACATAAAGCAAGTAGAACAAGTACAAAATCACTTCAAATAAGAACTCAAATTATTTTGATTCAATTTTGACATATATGGATCACTCTATGCCACCACTTGGTTTGTTTTTGAAAATCAAACTCAAATTCCTATCTCTAAGTCAAAACCACTTGTAGAGACATAAAGAGAGGTTTTTCAAAGAAATTTGATCAAGGATTTCAAAAACTCCCCTTTTTTCATAATCAACACTTCTCCCCACAAGAGGCCAACTTTTGACATAAGAGACAATAAAAGAGTTTTGACAAACCAAAAGCTCTAATCTACTTTTTTTAAAATTTCTCAAGTGGTAGCTAATTTATTAATTGCTTTGGCCTTTATTTTCTCCCCCTTTGGCATCAAGCACCAAAACGGGATCAATCTTGGCCCCTTTAACCCCATTGCCTCACCAAAATCTTCAAATAAGAACACAAAGGCAGTGAGAGTATAAAGATGAACTTGGAAAAGTTACTCTTTTTCATCGGAGTGCAGTGGAAGTCTTGCATGGTCCAAGTCCACCTTTTCCCTTTCAATTCTCCTTGGAGACTAAAACAACCAAACTCAAGTACGCGGTTAGTCTCAAAGGGTCAAGTTGTAGCACAGCTCCCCCTAAATATGTGCATCACTTGCAAACAGGACTTGTGAGGTCCAGGGAGTGTTTGTACAACTTGAGCACCACAATAAGCAACAAAATGCAGAATGAACATGATCAAAGGCATAAACACATGTATGCTACATTTCAATCCAAGTTCCGCGAATCTAAGATATTGAGCTCACTACGCAGCCTGCAAAAGGTCTTCTCATCTAGAGGCTTGGTAAAGATATCGGCTAGCTGGTTCTCGGTGCTAACATGAAACACTTCGATATCTCCCTTTTGCTGGTGGTCTCTCAAAAAGTGATGCCGGATGTCAATGTGCTTTGTGCGGCTGTGCTCAACAGGATTTTCCGCTATTCGGATAGCACTCTCATTATCACATAGGAGTGGGACTTTGCTCAGATTGTAGCCAAAGTCCCTGAGGGTTTGCCTCATCCAAAGTAGTTGCGCACAACACTGTCCCGCAGCAACGTACTCGGCCTCAGCGGTGGATAGGGCAACGGAGGTTTGTTTCTTAGAGTTCCATGACACCAGGGACCTTCCTAAGAATTGGCACGTCCCCGATGTACTCTTCCTATCGACCTTACATCCAGCATAGTCGGAATCTGAGTACCCAATCAAGTCAAAGTTAGACCCCTTTGGATACCAGATCCCGAAGCAAGGCGTAGCGACTAAATATCGAAGAATTCGCTTCACCGCCACTAAGTGACACTCCTTAGGATCGGATTGAAATCTAGCACACATGCATACGCTAAGCATAATATCCGGTCTACTAGCACATAAATAAAGCAAAGAACCTATCATGGACCGGTATGCTTTTTGATCAACGGACTTACCACCTTTGTTGAGGTCGGTGTGTCCGTCAGTTCCCATCGGCGTCTTTGCGGGCTTGGCGTCCTTCATCCCAAACTGCTTTAGCAAGTCTTGCGTGTACTTCGTTTGGGAGATGAAAGTGCTGTCCTTGAGTTGCTTCACTTTGAACCCAAGGAAGTAGTTCAACTCGCCCATCATCGACATCTCGAATTTCTGCGTCATCACCCTGCTAAACTCTTCACAAGACTTTTGATTAGTAGAACCAAATATTATGTCATCGACATAAATTTGGCACACAAAAAGATCACCATCGCAAGTCTTAGTAAAAAGAGTTGGATCGGCTTTCCCAACCTTGAAAGCATTAGCAATTAAAAAGTCTCTAAGGCATTCATACCATGCTCTTGGGGCTTGCTTAAGTCCATAGAGCGCCTTAGAGAGCTTACATACGTGGTTGGGGTACCGTTCATCCTCGAAGCCAGGGGGTTGCTCCACGTACACCTCCTCTTTGATCGGCCCGTTGAGGAAAGCGCTCTTCACATCCATTTGGTACAACCTGAAAGAATGGTGAGCGGCATATGCTAGCAAGATACGAATTGATTCTAGCCTAGCCACAGGAGCGAATGTCTCCTCAAAGTCCAAACCTGCGATTTGGGCATAACCTTTTGCCACAAGCCGAGCCTTGTTCCTTGTCACCGCCCCGTGCTCATCCTGTTTGTTGCGGAACACCCACTTGGTTCCCACAACATTTTGCTTGGGACGAGGCACCAGTGTCCAAACTTCATTGCGCTTGAAATTGTTGAGTTCCTCTTGCATGGCCAACACCCAGTCCGGATCTAGCAAGGCCTCTTCTACCCTGAAAGGCTCAATAGAAGAGACAAAAGAGTAATGCTCACAAAAATTAACCAATCTTGAACGAGTAGTTACTCCCTTGCTAATATCACCCAATATCTGGTCGACGGGATGATCCCTTTGAATCGTCGCTCGAACTTGGGTTGGAGGTGCCTGAGGTGCTTCTTCCTCTTCAATTTGAACATCCTGTGCTCCCCCTTGATCATGCGCCTCCACTTGAGGTACCTGTTCATCATCTTGGTTTGGGGGGTGCACCATAGTTGAGGAAGACGGTTGATCTTGCTCCAGTTGTTCCTGAGGCCGTACATCTCCAATCGCCATGGTGCGTATCGCGGCCGTTGGAACATCTTCTTCATCTACATCATCAAGATCAACAACTTGCTCTCTTGGAGAGCCATTAGTCTCATCAAATACAACGTCGCTAGAGACTTCAACCAAACCCGATGATTTGTTGAAGACCCTATACGCCTTTGTATTTGAATCATAACCTAATAAAAACCCTTCTACGGCTTTGGGAGCAAATTTGGAATTCCTACCCTTCTTCACTAGAATGTAGCATTTACTTCCAAATACACGAAAGTACGATACATTGGGTTTGTTACCAGTCAGCAGCTCATATGAAGTCTTCTTGAGGAGGCGGTGAAGGTAGACCCTGTTGATGGCGTGGCAAGCCGTGTTCACGGCTTCCGACCAAAAACACTCGGGGGTCTTGAACTCTCCAAGCATAGTCCTCGCCATATCAATGAGCGTCCTGTTCTTCCTCTCTACCACACCATTTTGCTGAGGTGTGTAGGGAGCGGAGAACTCGTGCTTGATCCCCTCCTCCTCAAGGAACTCCTCCACTTGAAGATTCTTGAATTCGGACCCGTTGTCGCTCCTTATCTTCTTCACCTTGAGCTCAAACTCATTTTGAGCTCTCCTTAGGAAGCACTTGAGGGTCCCTTAGGTTTTAGACTTATCCTGCAAAAAGAACACCCAAGTGAAACGGGAAAAGTCATCAACAATAACTAGACCATACTTACTTCCTCCTATGCTCAGATAGGCGACGGGTCCGAAGAGGTCCATATGCAGCATCTCCAGAGGTCTTGACGTGGTCATCACATTCTTGCTGTGATGTGCTCCTCCCACTTGTTTACCTGCTTGACAAGCTGCACAAGGTCTATCTTTTTCGAAATGAACATTGGTTAGACCTATCACGTGTTCTCCCTTTAGAAGCTTGTGGAGGTTCTTCATCCCCACATGTGCTAAGCGGCGATGCCACAACCAGCCCATGCAAGTCTTAGCCATTAAGCATGCATCTAGACTGGTCTCTTCTTTTGCAAAATCAACTAAGTAAAGTTTGCCGTCTAGTACACCTGAGAGCACCTAGAGGGGGGGTGAATAGGTGATCCTGTAAAAACTTCAAACTTAAGCCACAAAAACATGTTAAGTGTTAGCACGATTATTGCCAAGTGGCTAAGGTGAAGTCTCAACAAAACACAATACCACAAGAGATCAAGCACAGAGGTGACACAGTGGTTTATCCCATGGTTCGGCCAAGACCAACGCTTGCCTACTCCACGTTGTGGCGTCCCAACGGACGAGGGTTGCAATCAACCCCTCTCAAGCGGTCCAAAGACCCACTTGAATACCACGGTGTTTTGTTTTGCCTTTCACTATCCCGTTTGCAAGGAATCTCCACAAATTGGAGTCTCTTGCCCTTACAAGTATATGATCACAAAGAAGCACAGAGTAAGGGAGGGAAGCAACACACACAAATCCACAGCGAAACGCGCACACACACGGCCAAGAATCGAGCTCACAAGAGTATCACAAAGTTCTCACTAGAACGAAGCTCGATTCACTTAGAATGACAAACGGATGCGCAAAGACTGAGTGTGGATGATCAAGAATGCTCAAAGGTTGCTTGTGTGTCTCCTCCATGCGCCTAGGGGCCCCTTTTATAGCCCCAAGGCAGCTAGGAGCCGTTGAGAGCAAATCCGGAAGGCCATCCTTGCCTTCTGTCGTCGGGGGCACCGGACAGTCCGGTGCACACCGGACACTGTCCGGTGCCCGATTTGTTTCCTTAACTGGCGCTTCCGACCGTTGCCGACCGTTGGAAGATCTGGAGCCGTTGGCGCACCGGACATGTCCGGTGCACACCGGACAGTCCGGTGCCGTCTTCCGACCGTTGGCTCGGCCACGTGTCTCGCGCAGATTGCGCGGCCGACCGTTGGCCCTGGCTGACGTTTGGCTCACCGGACAGTCCGGTGCACACCGGACAGTCCGGTAAATTTTAGCCGTACGCCGTCGGCCAATTTCCCGAGAGCGGCCAGTTCGCGCCGAGTCAGTCTGGCGCACCGGACACTGTCCGGTGCGCACCGGACAGTCCGGTGCTCCAGACCGAGCTAAGTCTTGGCAGCACACAGCCAAGTCTTTTCTCCTCTTCTCTCTTCTTCTTCTTCTTCTTGTTTCTAACACTTAGACAAATATATTAGTACACAAAACCAATGTACTAAGGCTTAGAAACATACCTTTACTTCATGATTTGCACCTTGTTCATCCATGTACATAAATTCACAATTAAGCACATGTGTTGGCACTCAATCACCAAAATACTTAGAAATGGCCCAAGGGCACATTTCCCTTTCAATCTCCCCCTTTTTGGTGATTTATGCCAACACAACATAAAGCAACTAGAACAAGTGCAAACTCACTTCAAATAAAACTTAAATTTATTTTGAATCAATTTTGGCATATATGGATCATCCTTTGCCACCACTTGGTTTGTTTTTGCAAATCAAACTCAAATCTCTATCTCTAAGTTAAACACACATGTTGAAGCATAAAGAGAGTCATTCCAAAAGAGATTGATCAAAGATTTCAAAAACTCCCCCTTTTTCCCATAATCAATACTTCTCCCCACAAGAAGCCAACTTTTGACAAGAGAGACAACATAAGATTTTTGACAAACCAAAAAAACTCTATTCTACTATTTTCAAAATCTCTCAAGTGGTAGCTGATCCATTTATTGCTTTGGCCTTTATTTTCTCCCCCTTTGGCATCAAGCACCAAAACGGGATCAATTTTGGCCCTTTAACCCCATTGCCTCACCAAAATCTTCAATTAAGAGCAAATGGCAATAAGAGTTCATGAGATGGACTTGGAATTAATTACCCTCTCATCGGAGTGCAGTGGAAGTCTTGCATGATCCAAGTCCACCTTTTCCCTTTCAATTCTCCTTTGAGACTAAATCAAACAAACTCAAGCATATGGTTAGTCTCAAGGGATCAAGTTGTAACACATCTCCCCCTAAACATGTGCATCACTTTGCAACGGACTTGTGAGGTCCAGGGAGTGTTTGTACAACTTGAGCACCATAATAAGCAACAAAATGCAGAATGAACATGATCAAAGGCATAAACACATGTATGCTACAATTCAATCCAAGTTCCGCGAATCTAAGACATTTAGCTCACTACGCAGCCTGCAAAAGGTCTTCTCATCTAAAGGCTTGGTAAAGATATCGGCTAGCTGGTTCTCGGTGCTAACATAAAACACTTCGATATCTCCCTTTTGCTGGTGGTCTCTCAAAAAGTGATGCCGGATGTCTATGTGCTTTGTGCGGCTGTGCTCAACAGGATTTTCCGCTATTCGGATAGCACTCTCATTATCACATAGGAGTGGGACTTTGCTCAGATTGTAGCCAAAGTCCCGGAGGGTTTGCCTCATCCAAAGTAGTTGCGCGCAACACTGTCCTGCGGCAACATACTCGGCCTCAGCGGTGGATAGGGCAACGGATGTTTGTTTCTTAGAGTTCCATGACACCAGGGACCTTCCTAAGAATTGACACATCCCCGATGTACTCTTCCTATCGACCTTACATCCAGCATAGTCGGAATCTGAGTACCCAATCAAGTCAAAGTTAGACCCCTTTGGATACCAGATCCCGAAGCAAGGCGTAGCGACTAAATATCTAAGAATTCGCTTCACCGCCACTAAGTGACACTCCTTAGGATCAGATTGAAATCTAGCACACATGCATACGCTAAGCATAATATCTGGTCTACTAGCACATAGATAAAGTAAAGACCCTATCATTGACCGGTATGCTTTTTGATCAACGGACTTACCTCCTTTGTTGAGGTCGGTGTGTCCGTCGGTTCCCATCGGAGTCTTTGCGGGCTTGGCGTCCTTCATCCCAAACCGCTTTAGCAGATCTTGCGTGTACTTCGTTTGGGAGATGAAGGTGCCGTCCTTGAGTTGCTTCACTTGGAACCCAAGGAAGTAGTTCAACTCGCCCATCATCGACATCTCGAATTTCTGCGTCATCACCCTGCTAAACTCTTCACAAGACTTTTGATTAGTAGAACCAAATATTATGTCATCGACATAAATTTGGCACACAAACAAATCACCATCACAAGTCTTAGTGAAAAGAGTTGGATCGGCTTTCCCAACCTTGAAAGCATTAGCAATTAAGAAATCTCTAAGGCATTCATACCATGCTCTTGGGGCTTGCTTAAGTCCATAGAGCGCCTTAGAGAGCTTACATACGTGGTCGGGGTACCGCTCATCCTCGAAGCCAGGGGGTTGCTCCACGTACACCTCCTCCTTTATTGGCCCGTTGAGGAAAGCGCTCTTCACATCCATTTGGTACAACCTGAAAGAATGGTGAGCGGCATATGCTAGCAAGATACGAATTGATTCTAGCCTAGCCACAGGAGCAAAAGTCTCCTCAAAGTCCAAACCTGCGACTTGGGCATAACCTTTTGCCACAAGTCGAGCCTTGTTCCTCGTCACCACCCCGTGCTCGTCCTGTTTGTTGCGGAAAACCCACTTGGTTCCCACAACATTTTGCTTGGGACGAGGCACCAGCGTCCAAACTTCATTGCGCTTGAAGTTGTTAAGTTCCTCCTGCATGGCCAACACCCAATCCGGATCTAGCAAGGCCTCCTCTACCCTGAAAGGCTCAATAGAGGAGACAAAAGAGTAATGTTCACAAAAATTAACTAGTCGAGACTGAGTAGTTACTCCCTTGCTAATGTCACCCAGAATTTGGTCGACGGGATGATCCCTTTGAATCATCGCTCGAACTTGGGTTGGAGGTGCCGGTTGCGCTTCTTCCTCCATCACATGATCATCTTGTGCTCCCCCTTGATCACACGCCTCCTTTCGATGAACCTGTTCATCGTCTTGAGTTGGGGGATGCACCGTCGTTGAGGAAGAAGGTTGATCTCGTTCATCTTGTTCCTGTGGCCGAACGTCTCCAATCGCCATGGTTCGTATAGCGGCCGTTGGAACATCTTCTTCATCTACATCATCACAATCAACAACTTGCTCTCTTGGAGAGCCATTAGTCTCATCAAATACAACGTCGCTAGAGACTTCAACCAAACCCGATGATTTGTTGAAGACTCTATACGCCTTTGTATTTGAATCATAACCTAATAAAAACCCTTCTACAGCTTTGGGAGCAAACTTAGAATTTCTACCCTTCTTCACTAGAATGTAGCACTTGCTCCCAAAAACACGAAAGTAAGATACATTGGGTTTGTTACCAGTTAGTAGCTCATACGAAGTCTTCTTGAGAAGTCGATGAAGGTAGACCCTGTTGATGGCGTGGCAAGCCGTGTTCACAGCTTCCGACCAAAAGCACTCGGGGGTCTTGAACTCTCCAAGCATCGTCCTCGCCATATCGATTAGCGTCCTGTTCTTCCTCTCTACCACACCATTTTGCTGTGGTGTGTAGGGAGCAGAGAACTCGTGCTTGATCCCTTCCTCCTCAAGAAACTCCTCCACTTGTAGGTTCTTGAACTCGGACCCGTTGTCGCTCCTTATCTTCTTCACCTTGAGCTCAAACTCATTTTGAGCTCTCCTGAGGAAGCGCTTGAGGGTCCCTTGGGTTTCAGACTTATCCTGCAAAAAGAACACCCAAGTGAAGCGGGAAAAGTCATCAACAATAACTAAACCATACTTACTTCCTCCTATGCTTAGATAGGCGACGGGTCCGAAGAGGTCCATATGCAGCAGCTCTAGAGGTCTTGACGTGGTCATCACATTCTTGCTGTGATGTGCTCCTCCCACTTGTTTACCTGCCTGACAAGCTGCACAAGGTCTATCTTTTTCGAAATAAACATTTGTTAGACCTATCACGTGTTCTCCCTTTAGAAGCTTGTGGAGGTTCTTCATCCCCACATGTGCTAAGCGGCGATGCCACAGCCAGCCCATGCAAGTCTTAGCCATTAAGCATGCATCTAGACCGGCCTCTTCTTTTGCAAAATCAACTAAGTAAAGCTTGCCGTCTAGTACACCCTTAAAAGCTAGTGAACCATCACATCTTCTAAAGACAGACACATCTACATTAGTAAAAAGGCAATTATATCCCATGTTGCATAGTTGACTAACAGATAGCAAGTTGTAACCAAGAGACTCAACTAGAAACACATTTGAAATTGAGTGCTCATTAGAAATTGCAATTTTACCTAACCCTTTTACCTTGCCTTGATTCCCATCACCGAATATAATTGAATCTTGGGAATCCTTATTTTTGACGTAGGAGGTGAACATCTTCTTCTCCCCCGTCATATGGTTTGTGCATCCGCTGTCGATAATCCAGCTTGAACCCCCGGATGCATAAACCTGCAAGGCAAATTTAGGCTTGGGTCTTAGGTACCCAACTCATGTTGGGTCCTGCAAGGTTAGCACAAATGTCCTTAGGGACCCAAATGCAAGTCCTGTCTCCCTTGCATTTTGCCCCTAACTTCCTAGCAATTATTTTCCTATCCTTTCTACAAATAGCAAAGGAAGTGTTTAAAGCACAATAAATTATAGAAGGTTCATTCACTACTTTCCTAGGAGCATGAATAACATTCTTTCTAGGCACATGAGCAATATCTTTCCTAGGCATATGTACAACATTTCTCCTACACATATCTCTATCATGCTTATATGAAGAACTAGAAGCAAACATGGCATGAGAATCATAAACATGTAAATCAAAATCATTATAAGCATTTCTAGCATGTCTCCTATCATGGTATAAGAAAGCATGGTTCTTTTTAGCACTACTAGCCATAGGGGCCTTCCCTTTCTCCTTGACGAAGATGGGAGCCTTATGGCTTGTTAAGTTCTTGGCTTCCCTCTTGAAGCCAAGCCCATCCTTAATTGAGGGGTGTCTACCAACCGTGTAGGCATCCCTTGCAAATTTTATCTTATCAACTTCACTCTTGCTAGTCTTAAGTTGGGCATTAAGACTAGCCAATTCCTCATTTAATTTGGAAATTAAAACTAGGTGTTCACTACAGGCATCAACATCAAAATCCTTACACCTAGTGCAAATCATAACATGTTCTACACAAGAATTAGATTTATTTGCTACTTCTAACTTAGCATTTAAATCATTGTTAACACCTTGTAAAGTAGAAATGGTTTCATGACAAGTAGATAGTTCATAAGAAAGCATTTCATTTCTTTTCACTTCTAAAGCATATGATTTTTGTGCCTCTACAAATTTATCATGTTCATCATACAATAAATCCTCCTGCTTTTCTAAAAGCCTATCCTTTTCATTCAATGCATCAATCAATTCATTGATTTTATCTATCTTAGATCTATCTAAGCCCTTGAACAAGCATGAATAATCTATGTCATCATCATCACTAGATTCATTATCACTAGAAGAAGCATAAGTGGAGTCTTGAGTACTCACCTTCTTCTCCCTTGCCATAAGGCATGTGAGACGCTCGTTGGGGAAGAGGGAAGACTTGTTGAAGGCAGTAGCAGCGAGTCCTTCATTGTCGGAGTCGGAGGAGGAGCAATCCGAGTCCCACTCCTTTCCTAGATGCGCCTCGCCCTTTGCCTTCTTGTATTGCTTCTTCTTCTCTCTTTTGTTCCCCTTTTCCTGGTCACTTTCATTATCGGGACAGTTAGCGATAAAATGACCAAGCTTACCGCATTTGAAGCATGAGCGCTTCCCCTTTGTCTTGGTCTTGCTTGGCTGCCCCTTGCGACCATTTAGCGCTGTCTTGAATCTCTTGATGATGAGAGCCATCTCTTCATCATTGAGTCCGGCCGCCTCAATCTGTGCCACCTTGCTGGGTAGCGCCTCCTTGCTTCGTGTTGCCTTGAGAGCAAGGGGTTGCGGCTCGTTGATCGGACCATTCAAGGCGTCGTCCACATACCTCGCCTCCTTGATCATCATTCGCCCGCTAACAAATTTCCCAAGAACTTCTTCGGGCGACATCTTGGTGTACCTGGGATTTTCACGTATATTGTTCACCAAATGAGGATCAAGAACGGTAAATGACCTGAGCATTAGGCGGACGACGTCGTGGTCCGTCCATCGTGTGCTTCCGTAGCTCCTTATCTTGTTGATAAGGGTCTTGAGCCGGTTGTATGTTTGCGTCGGCTCCTCGCCCCTTATCATTGCGAACCGTCCAAGCTCACCCTCCACCAACTCCATCTTGGTGAGCAAGGTGACGTCGTTCCCCTCATGAGAAATCTTGAGGGTGTCCCAGATTTGCTTGGCGTTATCCAAGCCGCTCACTTTATGGTATTCATCCCTGCACAAGGAAGCTAGAAGGACAGTAGTAGCTTGTGCATTCTTATGAATTTGTTCATTAATGAACATGGGACTATCCGAACTATCAAAGTGCATTCCACTCTCTACAATCTCCCATATACTAGGATGAAGAGAGAATAGGTGACTACGCATTTTGTGGCTCCAAAATCCGTAGTCCTCTCCATCAAAGTGTGGGGGCTTGCCGAGTGGAATGGAGAGCAAATGTGAATGTGAACTTTGCGGAATACGAGAGTAATCAAAAGAAAAGTTCGAATTAACCGGTTTCCTTCTCTCGTAGTCGTTGTGGTCTTCGTCCTTTTGGGAAGAAGTAGACTCATCGCTGTCGTAGTAGACGATCTCCTTGATGCGCCTTGTCTTCTTCTTCTTCCCTTCCTTCCGTCTATGACCCGAGCCGGAGTCGGTAGGCTTGTCGTCCTTCGGCTCGTTGACGAAGGATTCCTTCTCTTTGTCGTTGATCACGATACCCTTCCCCTTAGGATCCATCTCTTCGGGCGGTTAGTCCCTTTGTGAAGAGAACGGCTCTGATACCAATTGAGAGCACCTAGAGGGGGGGTGAATAGGTGATCCTGTAAAAACTTCAAACTTAAGCCACAAAAACTTGTTAAGTGTTAGCACGATTATTGCCAAGTGGCTAAGGTGAAGTCTCAACAAAACACAATACCACAAGAGATCAAGCACAGAGGTGACACAGTGGTTTATCCCGTGGTTCGGCCAAGACCAACGCTTGCCTACTCCACGTTGTGGCGTCCCAACGGACGAGGGTTGCAATCAACCCCTCTCAAGCGGTCCAAAGACCCACTTGAATACCACGGTGTTTTGTTTTGCCTTTCACTATCCCGTTTGCAAGGAATCTCCACAAATTGGAGTCTCTTGCCCTTACAAGTATATGATCACAAAGAAGCACAGAGTAAGGGAGGGAAGCAACACACACAAATCCACAGCGAAACGCGCACACACACGGCCAAGAATCGAGCTCACAAGACTATCTCAAGGTTCTCACTAGAACAGAGCTCGAATCACTTAGAATGACAAACGAATGCGCAAAGACTGAGTGTGGATGATCAAGAATGCTCAAAGGTTGCTTGTTTTTCTCCTCCATGCGCCTAGGGGCCCCTTTTATAGCCCCAAGGCAGCTGGGAGCCGTTGAGAGCAAATCCGGAAGGCCATCCTTGCCTTCTGTCGTCGGGGGCACCGGACAGTCCGGTGCACACCGGACACTGTCCGGTGCCCGATTTGTTTCCATAACTGGCGCTTTCGACCGTTGCCGACCGTTGGAAGATCTGGAGCCGTTGGCGCACCGGACATGTCCGGTGCACACCGGACAGTCCGGTGCCGTCTTCCGACCGTTGGCTCGGCCACGTGTCTCGCGCAGATTGCGCGGCCGACCGTTGGCCCTGGCTGACGTTTGGCTCACCGGACAGTCCGGTGAATTTTAGCCGTACGCCGTCGGCCAATTTCCCGAGAGCGGCCAGTTCGCGCCGAGTCAGTCTGGCGCACCGGACACTGTCCGGTGCGCACCGGACAGTCCGGTGCTCCAGACCGAGCTAAGTCTTGGCAGCACACAGCCAAGTCTTTTCTCCTCTTCTCTCTTCTTCTTCTTCCTGTTTCTAACACTTAGACAAATATATTAGTACACAAAACCAATGTACTAAGGCTTAGAAACATACCTTTACTTCATGATTTGCACCTTGTTCATCCATGTACATAAATTCACAATTAAGCACATGTGTTGGCACTCAATCACCAAAATACTTAGAAATGGCCCAAGGGCACATTTCCCTTTCAACACCCTTAAAAGCTAGTGAACCATCACATCTTCTAAAGACAGACACATCTACATTTGTAAATAAACAATTATATCCCATATTGCATAATTGACTAACGGATAGCAAATTATATCCAAGAGACTCTACTAAAAACACATTAGATATAGAATGCTCATTTGAGATTGCAATTTTACCTAACCCTTTTACCTTGCCTTGATTCCCATCACCGAATATTATTGAATCTTGAGAATCTTTGTTTTTGACGTAGGAGGTGAACATCTTCTTCTCCCCCGTCATATGGTTTGTGCATCCGCTGTCGATGATCCAGCTTGAACCCCCGGATGCATAAACCTGCAAGGCAAATTTAGGCTTGGGTCTTAGGTACCCAACTCATGTTGGGTCCTACAAGGTTAGTGCAAATATCTTTAGGGACCCAAATGCAAGTTTTGTCTCCCTTGCATCTTGCCCCTAATTTTCTAGCAACTATCTTCCTATCCTTTCTACAAATAGCAAAAGAGCATTTAAAGCATGATATATTGTAGAAGGTTCATTTACTTTCCTAGGAGCATGAATAATATTCTTTCTTGGCACATGATGGATAGCATTTCTCCTAGACATATCTCTACCATGCATATAGGAAGAACTAGAAGCAAACATGGCATGAGAATCAAAAACATCATAAGCATTATAGCTCCTATAAGCATTTCTAGTTTGTCTCCTACCATGGTACATAAAAGCATGGTTCTTTTTAGCACTAGTTGCCATAGGGGGCCTTCCCTTTCTCCTTGGCAGAGATGGGAGCCTTATGGCTTGTCAAGTCCTTGACTTCCCTCTTGTAGCCAAGTCCATCCTTAATTGAGGGGTGTCTACCAATCGTGTAGGCATCCCTTGCAAATTTTAACTTGTCAAATTCATTCTTGCTAGTCTTAAGTTGGGCATTAAGACTAGCCAATTCCTCATTTAATTTTGAAATTGAAACTAAGTGATCACTACAAGCATCAATGTCAAAATCTTTACACTTATTACAAGTTTCAACAATTTCTACACAAGAATTAGATTTACTAGCTACTTCTAGTTTAGCACTTAAATCATCATTAACACTTCTTAAAGTAGCAATGGTTTCATGACAAGAAGATAATTCACTAGAGAGCATTTCATTCCTTTTAATTTCAAGAGCAAGAGATTTTTGTGCACTAACAAATTTATCATGCTCCTCATATAAAAGATCCTCTTGTTTTTCTAGTAATCTATTCTTGTCATTCAAAGCATCAATCAACTCATTAATCTTATCAATTTTAGATCTATCTAATCCCTTGAATAAGCATGAGTAATCTATCTCATCATCATCACTAGACTCATCCTCACTTGAAGAAGCATAAGTACTAGTATCATGAGTGCTTACTTTCTTCTCTCTTGCCATGAGGCAAGTGTGACGCTCGTTTGGGAAGAGGGATGACTTGTTGAAGGCGGTGGCGGCGAGTCCCTCATTGTCGGAGTCGGAGGAGGAGCAATCCGAATCCCACTCCTTGCCTAGATGTGCCTCGCCCTTTGCCTTCTTGTATGCCTTCTTCTTCTCCCTCTTGCTCCCTTGGTCCTGTTCACTATCATTGTCAGGACAGTTAGCAATAAAATGACCAAGCTTACCGCATTTGAAGCATGAGCGCTTCCCCTTGGCTTTGGTCTTGCTTGGCTGTCCCTTGCGACCCTTAAGCGCCGTCTTGAATCTTTTGATGATGAGGACCATCTCTTCATCATTAAGTCCGGCCGCCTCAATTTGTGCCACCTTGCTAGGTAGCGCCTCCTTGCTTCTTGTTGCTTTGAGAGCAAGAGGTTGTGGCTCGTTGATCGGTCCATTCAAGGCGTCGTCCACATACCTCGCCTCCTTGATCATCATTCGCCCGCTGACGAATTTTCCTAGGACTTCCTCGGGCGACATTTTGGTGTACCTGGGATTCTCACGAATATTATTCACCAAATGAGGATCAAGAACGGTAAAGGACCTTAGCATCAGTCGGACGACGTCGTGGTCCGTCCATCGCGTGCTTCCGTAGCTCCTTATCTTGTTGATAAGGGTCTTGAGCCGGTTGTAAGTTTGAGTTGGCTCCTCGCCCCTTATCATCGCGAACCTTCCAAGCTCGCCCTCCACCAACTCCATTTTGGTGAGCAAGGTGACGTCGTTCCCCTCATGAGAGATCTTGAGGGTGTCCCAGATCTGCTTGGCATTGTCCAAGCCGCTCACCTTGTGATACTCGTCCCTGCACAAAGAGGCTAGCAACACAGTAGTAGCTTGTGCATTTTTATGAATCTGTTCATTAATAAACACAGGGCTATCTGAGCTATCAAATTTCATTCCACTTTCCACAATCTCCCAAATGCTTGGATGGAGAGAAAACAGGTGAGTACGCATTTTGTGGCTCCAAAATCCGTAGTCCTCTCCATCAAAGTGAGGAGGCTTGCCAAGTGGAATGGGGAGCAATTGAGCATTTGAGCTATGCGGAATGCGCGAATAATCGAAAGAAAAGTTTGAGTTAACCGTCTTTCGTCTGTCGTAGTCGTCGTTGTCCTTTTGGGAGGAGGAAGATTCGTCGCTGTCGTAGTAGACAATTTCCTTGATGCGCCTTGTCTTCTTCTTCCTCCCGTCTTTTCTTTTGTGGCCCGAGCCTGAGTCGGTGGGCCTGTCATCATTGGGCTCGTTGACGAAGGACTCCTTCTCCTTGTCGTTGATCACCATCCCCTTGCCCTTAGGATCCATCTCTTCGGGCGGTTAGTCCCTTTCTTGAAGAGAACGACTCTGATACCAATTGAGAGCACCTAGAGGGGGGGTGAATAGGTGATCCTGTAACACTTCAAAACTTAAGCCACAAAACTTGGTTAATTGTTAGCACAATAATTGCCAAGTGGCTATAGAGGAATCCTCAACAAAACACAATAACCAACAAAGATCAATCATAGAGATGTCACGGTGGTTATCCCGTGGTTCGGCCAAGACCAACGCTTGCCTACTCCACGTTGTGGCGTCCCAACGGACGAGGGTTGCAATCAACCCCTCTCAAGCGGTCCAAAGACCCACTTGAATACCACGGTGTTTTGCTTGCTTTATCTCAATCCCGTTTGCGAGGAATCTCCACAACTTGGAGCCTCTCGCCCTTACACTTGAAATTCACAAAGAACACGGAGCAAGGGAGGGATTAGCAACGCACACAAGACACAAGAATCAGAGTGTCAACACGCACACAAGTCGCAACAAGAGCTCGCAACACAACTCAATGAGTTCATAACTCCACTAGAGCTCTATATGCTATCACAATGAAAAGAACGCGCGAAATCGATGTCTTGGTGCTTAGAAATGATTAGGAGATGCTTGGTGTACTCCTCCATGCGCCTAGGGGTCCCTTTTATAGCCCCAAGGCAGCTAGGAGCCGTTGGGAGCAATCTAGGAAGGCATTTCTTGCCTTCTGTCGTCTGGCGCACCGGACAGTCCGGTGCACACCGGACATGTCCGGTGCCCGATTTCTTTCCATAAACAGCGCAGTCGACCGTTGGCAGCCTGGGAGCCGTTGGTGCACTTGACATGTCCGGTGCACACCGGACAGTCCGGTGCCATCTTCTAGCCGTTGGCTCGGCCACGTGTCCCGCGCAGATTGCGCGGCCGACCGTTGGCTCACCGGACAGTCCGGTGTACACCGGACAGTCCGGTGAATTTTAGTCGTACGCCGTTGATGGTTTCCCGAGAGCGACGAGTTCGCCTGTGAGCGGCCCACCGGACAGTCCGGTGCACACCGGACAGTCCGGTGAATTTTAGCCGTACACCGCCGTCGAAGTCCCGAGAGCAGCCACTTCGCCCAAGCCAGCCTGGCGCACCGGACACTGTCCGGTGCACCACCGGACAGTCCGGTGCACCCAGACTGGGCAGACTTTGGCTGCTCGAGCCATCTCTTCTCCAACTCGATTTTTCTGTTTCCAGCACTTAGACACAATACATTAGTCCATAAAACAATGTACTAAGTCTGAGAAACATACCTTTATCCTTGATTTGTACTTTGTCCACCATTTTACAATTAGGCACCTGTGTTGGGCACTAAATCACCAAAATACTTAGAAATGGCCCAAGGGCACATTTCCCTTTCAACTGTCCGGTGCCACACCGGACAGTCCGGTGCACACCGGACACCAATGTCTGGTGCGCCACCAGGCGCTGGCTGACAGCCCTCATCTTGGATTTCTTCGCTGATTTCTTCGGGCTTCTTTTTTCTTGAGTATTGGACTCCTATGCATCTTTTTATGTCTTCTTTTGAGGTGTTGCATCCTCATTGCCTTGGTCCAATTCTCTTCGCATCCTGTGAACTACAAACACAAACACTAGAAAACTTATTAGTTCACGGATTGTGTTGTTCATCAAACACCAAAACTCAATTAGCCAAATGGCCCGGGGTCCATTTTCCTTACAATCTCCCCCTTTTTAGTGATTGATGACAACACAACCAAAGCAAGCAAATAATACAAGTATTTGAATGAAAAAATGCAATCTACTTGCTAAGATGCATGATTGTCCCCACAATGTGATATTATGGACTTAAGCCTCCCCCTAACTCCATAATTCACTTACTTCCTATTTTTGGACCAAATAACCAAAACCACTTGAAAAACCATTTGTAGATATAAAATTTAAAATTGGTGGTGTTTGGTGTTTGATATAGTTTTCATTGCTTTGGTCCCTAAACTTCTCCCCCTTTGGCATCAACCACCGAAAAGGAAGACATTAAAAGCATGTAGGAAGTAAATAAAAGCTTGCCCTCAACAAGAATTGTATCAAATGATATCACTAGAAGGATATTAAATTAAGCCATGTGAATGATACCACTTGTAGGAGTCCTTAAAAGATTACTCCCCCTAAATGAGTATTCTCCTTTAGAAAGAGTTTTTCTCCCCCTTTAGAGATGAAGAAATACTCCCCCTGACAGAGATCCTCTACTTAGGAAAAAGCATATGAAAAATTAGAGGTGCAAGACATGATTTGAAAAGACTAACTTCCCTTATGCATAGGTAACAGAATATGAGTTAACTACTTATGCATTTTTAGCAACATGGAAGCATATGATATGAAATATAGTCTAATCAAATATTGGAGAAGACATGTAAATGATACTGAATGTAGTCTCAAAAGATACCAATTGAAGATGAGAGTTCTTGGAGATTTTGCAGTGGAAGATTGTTGTCTTTCTCCGGGGACTTCATTTTCCTTACAATGAGACTATCACATGAAATAGACTTGAAAAGGTGTTAGTCTCAAAGTGTTAGATTATAGAGTAACCTCCCCCTAAAGGTGTGCATACAAGTTTTGAATACTTGTAGGAGACATGCACTATGATTTGATATCAAGAGGGGCAAATTATCCATAATCCAAACTTTGGCACATATAAGTTAAATGATACACTTTGTAGAAATCAAAAATTTTCAATTGATGCATCATTTACTATGAAGTGATATAAAAGCTATGTGCCGTGCTTAAATAAACATTTTAAGCCATGTAGGTTTGCTTAAGTGTATGAATTAAGAACAAGCAATCCTACCATATGATTTACCTAGTATGCATGATTTTAAACAAAAGTACATAGCAAATGTAATACTAGGTAAAAAAGGTAAACTAGATAAAAGATAAATAGATACGCATATCTAAAAACGAGAAATACAATAAAACTAGTTACCTTAGTCATGGGTGGGAAATTTGGGTCCAAAATTTTCACTAACCCACTTGGCAATAAACTTGATCCAATATGATGTATCTCATGATATACATCCCAACTTTGCCAAGTCTCCAAATTTCCCACGGACCTTCGGTCCACTCACTTCCCTTTCGGGATCCAAACCTTCTTGGTGCTTTTCATGGTTGAAATTATCTCCTTTGGCACCCAGATGCGTTTGGCCCCTTTTCCTTTGTTGGCTTGCTTGTTGGCCTTGATTGCTATCACCTTTCCGTTCTTTTTTTTCTTGATCAAATATGGTGTAGCATCCTTTTTGTTCACCTTTTTGATGTAGGTGTTGGAGATTTTGCTTGATGGCTTTTGCTTGAGCTTTTGCCTTTGTTTATCCCCGGTCATCGCCTTGCATTGGAAAGACTTGTGGCCTTCCTTGTAGCATAGCCTACAAATCACAGTTTCTCCCTCTACAGGCTTGTTCACTCCCTCAGTGGTGTTATCCTGTGGAGGTCGGATTTGTTTGGCTTTGCCTTTCTTGTCATACAAAGCCTTGCCAAGGCGAGCCACTTCTTGCTTTAATTGTTCATTTTCCTTTGCAACCTCATTCGAACATGTCTCTACAACAATATTCTCAACAACGACTTGGTTGCAGGGGTTAGAATCATCAATTAAATCAAAGCAGGAAGTAGAAGCATCTTTCTTAATTATTTCAGGTATTTCAACTAAAGATGCTGCTGGGGTGCTACCAATGTTTTCTAGCTTAGTAGTTAGCTCATTGTTGTGTGTGCTAAGAATTTCCATTTTCTCTAGCAAATTTTCAATAGCTTCTTGGGAGCTAGCTAACTTAGCCTTAAGTTTTTCATTCTTTTTAATAAGGCTATCATCGGTAGCAGTAGATGGAGCACTAGATTCTAATAGCTCAATTTTAGTTGATAGCTCACTATTTAAGTTTGCAAAAGTTTCAAATTTTTCTAGCAAACCTTTGTAATCATTTTGAGAGCTAACCAACTTATTTTTCAAAGTTTTAAGTTGAGCTTTTTGCTTAGTGCAAACATCCTGGAAAAATTCTACGGCTTCCGCAAGCTCATCTAGAGAGGGCTTTCCCTCACCTTCATCATCACTACTACTTTCATCACTAGAGGATGGAGAGCTTGTGTTACCTCTTGCCATAAGGCATTTGTGTGATGAGCGTGATGAGCGTGATGAGGACCGGTGGCTGCGCGTTCTTGGAGGTTCGTCTTCACTTGAAGAGTCATCCCAAGTTCTAACACTTGTTAGCGCCTTGCCTTTGCTCCTCTCCTTTTTGGGTTCGGCCAAAGTTGGACAGCTGTCCCTGAAGTGGCCCTTCTCCCCACATGCGAAGCATCCTCTCTTTCTTTGCTTTTTCCTGTCAATGTTAAAGAGAAGATCCTCGACCTGCAGGGGCACACCCATTAGATTAATCCTGCGGATCATCCTCATTACCTTTCCGACGCGTCGGATTGTTTCTTCGTCCTCGGAGGATGATGTGCATGGTTGATTATCTTCATCATCATCACTTTCTTCTTCTTCCTCTTCTTCACTTGAGGAACTTGGAGTGGGAGCCTTCTTTTTGCCCTTCCTTTCATCACATGCAAAAGCATATGGTCTTGAGGAAGTTGGCTCCTCTCCCCGACTCATTTTTCGCGACATCTCAAAGGCCGCGATTTTCCCAATCACAATGGTTGGGGTCATGTTGCTCAAGTCCTCCATGTTGTGAAGGATGGTGATGATGCTCCCATATCTTTGTTGTGGTAGCAGGGAGATAATCTTCCTCACAATGTCCGCATCACCTAGCTTATTAATGCCAATAGAGTTGAGCTCATTGATTATTAGATTAAAACGAGAATACATGTCTCTAACAAGCTCATCATCTTTCATAGCAAAAGAATTATACTCATTTAAGACTAGGCAATGTTTTTGCTCACGGACATTGGATGTGCCGTCATGGAGCTCATGCAATTTTAGCCAAATCTCATTAGCAGTTTTCAAGGTAAATACTTGGTTAAAAATATCCATGCTAAGAGATTCATACAAGCAATTTTTGGCTCTAGCATTTAAATGAATTTCTTTTTCCTCACTCGTGGTGGGTTTCTCGGGATTCTTGAGGGGTTTCATCCCGTCACGAGTGACTCTCCAAACACCTAGATCAACGGCCTCTAGGTAACAAGCCATTCTAGCACTATAATATGGGAAGTTAGTGCCGTCGAAGTGTGGTGGCCTATAGGTATCCATCCCTTCCTCTAAAAAGCGTCGGCTCTTTTAGCGGTGAAGCTAAAGCGTTTCAAATGAGCCAAACCGGGCTTTGATACCACTTGTAGGAAACAGGTGACGCCTAAGAGGGGGGGTGAATTAGGACTTCTAAAACTTTTACTAAACTAGGCCACAATTAAATCCCTAGAGCAAAACTTATGCAAATAATCAAAACTAGAACGTGCAAACTAGGTTTTGTCTAAGTGTTGCTATCTCTACCGCAAAGGCTAAGTTTCAATCTACACTAAATAAGTATGACTACAAGATTGAAACTTAAATGTTTAATATAAATGCGGAATGTAAAGAGCTAAGTAGAGAAGCAAACTCTCGTGGATGACGCCGGTATTTTTACCGAGGTATCCGGAACCACGCAAGGTCCCGACTAATCCTCGTTGGTGCCCCTACGCAAAGGGAAGCCCACGCGAGGGCCAAGCACCACGGTCGAGTAACTCCGTAGAGAGCCGCGGGTCTTCTCCACGCGCAAGTGGTGCTCCGCTTCCGGCTCCTCTCGGACGCTCCCCGCCGTCTCCACTATCGAGCTTCCGGCCGAAACGCCGCGAGCCTCGTTCCCTCCGGTACACGGTGGCGGCCGTGACACAAACGCGGTTGTCACGGTCTCGCAAGACTCTCGCCCCACTCGGTACAATTACAACGACTCACGCAAGAGCTGTAGCATCCCAAAAATTCAAATCTTAAAATTTTCTCAAACTCGCTCTAAATTCAAAATGAATTTCAAATTTCATTTCAAAATGTTTGTTTGCGAGTTGATATCAACAAATAAAATATAGTGGTCTATATTTCCTCCAAAATCCTCCTCAAAATATCCTAAAATATTTCCCCAATGATCCCCTTCAAATTCTTTCCAGAAATACTGCCCAGATATTTCCCAGGTAATCCCCTTCAAGTTCTTTCCAGAAATATTGCCCAAATATTCCATCGATAATTCTCCAGATATTTTCCTCCTCAGAAATACCTTCAGAATCAATTTTCAAGTCTCTACAAATATTTTCTTCATAACTTTCCTCATGCTCATACGTATATGTATGCCTCCGGTGTCATACGGTGAGCTCTACAAGCTAATTACACTTATACAAGACAAATACATGCTAATCTCCCACTAATCCTCTCATCCTCCCAGTAATCCTCTCATCCCTCCCCCTAATCCCCCCACCATGGCTATAAATAGAGGGGCAAGGGCCTCCTCTCATCCCACCCCAAGCCATTTCATGGCAACTCTCCCCCCCCCACACACACACCAACTCCATGTTCCACACAAGCACACACTAGCACAAGGATCGTTCGATCGTTTTTCGATCATTCATCCCCCTGTTCTTAGTTTGTTCGTTCGTTCGTCCGATCGTTCGATCGTTCGTTCGATCATTCATGGTTCGTTCGTTCGTTCGTTCGTCCGATCGTTCGATCGTTCGTCCGTTCGTTCGTCCAAATAATCTTTTTCCTACCGTTATGCTGCCGAAATTCCGATCGTTCGTTTGTTCGATCATTCATCGTTCGTTCATAGTCCCTATTCATCGTTCATCGTTCGTTCATAGTCCCTATTCATCGTTCTTCCACATAATCTTTGTCCTGCCGTTATGCTGCCGAAATTCCGATCGTTCGTTCGTCCGATCATTCGATCGTTCGTCCGTTCGTTCATAGTTTCTATTCATCGTTCATCGTTCGTTCATACGAACTATTCACTATCACTATTCACCATTACTATTCACCATTACTATTCATCATTACTATTCACATACACTATTCATCATCGTTACTATTTATCATTACTATTCATCATCGTTACTCACTACAACCTTTTAGGCCTTCTATGACATTGTGATTACGTCACTAACTAGTGTTTATTTGTCATAGGTTGTATTTTGGTGACGCCATTCTGACGAAAAGGCCATCGTCATAGAAGGTGCGTGTTAAATAGACTACAATGACGATTATCAAAAAACTGTCATAGATTTTATGACGTACATTAAATTTGTCACTAAATCTATGACGCTCTATTTCATCATAAGCACATCTGAAAACGTCACAATTCGTACTACCATGCATTGCCACATGGCTAACAGTGATGACGTGGTATGTGATGTGGCAAAACCTTTATGACAAAAACATTCGTCATAGATTTGATCATATGGCAAGCCATATGGCAGATGACATTGCAAAAATATTGTGACGAAATATTTCGTCATGAATTGGAAGGTGCTGGCTGCAGACGTGGCAATACATTTGTGACGAATATTTTCAGAATAAAATATGATGACGTGGCAGGTGATGTGGCGAAACATTTGTGACAGATACAATCATCATCAGAAGGAAAACATCATATGAATTTATATCGTCATGCAATATTACACATCACAACCAAAATATCATATAAACACAAATATTTTGTCTAGTAAAGAATAATATAACTTCAAAAAATATATATGCTAATCCTTTAACTTAAAATCCAAAGCAAATCCAATAACTTCAACTCAAAGTATTAAACATTAAGCATAATTAAAAATAATCCTATAACTTCAAATCCTGAGCTACTGTAACTAGCTACTATAGCAGCCATAAGGATGCAGTTCCTATAGTGGTCAAATAGACTTAAGATGGAGGCACCTGGCCTCGATTATAGCTTAATAGTTGAGGAAGGCGGTTATTATTTTTAGCAGTGCTTAAACTGTCGTTGTGGATCTTTTCTTGGAGGCAGACTGAAGACCAATATTGTGTAGGAACACACTAGAGCCTGGTAGCACATTAGAAACAACTTCAATAGGATATTTCGGTTGTTGTCCATCTTGAACTGGTGCTGCCACCATTTCTTCCATGTCAACCTAATATAAAGGTTAAAAATTAATCATCAGTATAGTATACAGCAAGTTGCAAGTTGTGAGTATAAACATGAAAGGAAAACAAGCACTTACAGTAGCTTTCTTAAAATTTTTGCTAAAACCTTTATTCTTGTTGTGATCTATTGTACTATGTTCAACATCCTTATATTTTTCTTGCTTCCAAAATGATATAAAATGAGCGCGGTAAGAATGGTGGACTTAAGGTACATGTTGGATTTCGAAATAATAATTTAAAAGGCATTTTAGATACGAACGGTGCTAAAGCATTTAAATGAAATATTATGAAAGCATCCTCCAAGTAGGTTGTGTCAATAGCAAAAATAAATACAATTCATACAAGTGGAATAATTAGGACAACACAATCATGTGTCAAAATCATGGAATAATTAGGACATCAGAATCATGGAATACTATACCATGCGTTCTTATTGTTTTCTGGAAACTAATCTTAATGCTTGTGCAGTTGCAAATTTTATTGGTGTCAAAACAAACACAGTGAGATTACTTAGCCACAATAATACAATTTAACTTTATTCTTATTATCAAATTTAAAAGGCCACTAAGAATAAAGCTTAAGTCAAAAAACAGAAGTAACAAAACTTACAGTGGACTTTCACCTTATTGTTCCTGATATGGAGTTCAACAATTGCTGGCACATAGCAAATTGGTTGGTCAATTCTTCAGCCTATATACATATAAAGCTTCTCTTCAAACATAACTATTGGAATTAGGATTTGACAAAACACTAGGAAAAGAATGGTGCTTAGCTGGTATTCTATATTCAACACTACAAAAAAGAGACTATAGAAATGGAAGCTACATGTTGATCAAGGCCAAACTACAACGGTCTAAACTACAACGTATATGATGATCAAAATCAACAGATTAACCAAGGACGAAACAACAGGCTACATATATACACATTAGCTTCAAGATGAACTAAGGATTGTCTGAACAACCATTTCTAAGCTATATGAGAAAGTTGGAGGGAGAACCTTTAATAAAATATTACAACAGAAGTAAACAGATTTAAACCACAATCCAACAAGTATAGAGGTCATGAGTCAAGTTTGTTGTATCTGCAAAAGCACCTTTTCTTCCTTAGTTGTCTGCATTTAGTTTGATATAAGTGTTACTAAGTTGTGGACTATATGTATGATTTGAAGTGTTTTTAGCAGAACAACTATTACCATTAAATTTCCTTGGACTGTTAATTTTATTATCTCATATACAATATTGGAATGCATTGAGACTGTTGAGGCTAGGTAAGGGGTGTACTAGCCCTACCACACAGTTGTGCAGAAGTAGTTGCTTTGCTTCGTAGAGTTATTTGACAATTTTGTTTTCTATATTTGTGAATGGACTTTTCTAAAAAATTAAGAGGAGCACCAACAATTTTTAGTTTTGCATTCACTCAATTCTTTTATTTATACGATTGTATCAGTTTTTGGTAAAGTATTGAGTCACCTTGTGCATGAATAGTCTGGTTAAGCACAGTAATATTTACAAAAGGTGGCTAGAGTGCTTCAGTAGTTTCAAACGGTTCACACTTATGAAAAAACAACCATCCAACTAATTTTAAATCAGGATAACCAGGTGTATTCCTATATTCAATTGAAAATTCAGTTTACCATGCTAGTTCGTAATGAACCATTTACATGGCTTGCTACGAAATGTTGCAGACCACTCCACTAGTCCTTAAGGAGAGAGAATGTAATCTAGAAGTATTAAACCAGCACCTCCAATTTGCTGTCGAAAGCCTTTAAATGGATATATTCAGGCTGTTAACATTAATTTTTATCGAGTATGAAAGGGACACATACAAATAGGAATGTCCTTTTTTCTGGTATTCGCCCCAAACATGAAATTCCACCCTTGCTGCGAGATTCGAAGCTGTGGACCGATGAAATAAGGTATTATGGCACCTAAACCACATGGGGAATCGATGATTCACGCATATTTTAAAGTGGAGACGAAACAGTTACCTTGAACTCGTTGTGGACGGCACTGGCTAAGGCATGGGCAGATCTAGCGAGAGTGGTTGTTGACTGGTCTGCGGTGCCGCTTTAGCACCATTCCGTCGGCCATCAATGCCGGATTCGGCTGCAACGAACACCTCCTCGCTCGATCTTTGTCGCCGCTCTTCAAATCCACCTGGAGGTTTGGCCCAGGCAAGGATCCACTCTAACAAAGCTCCAGGACAACGCCAATGACACGGGATGAAGAACCCACGCTCCGGGAAGTCCTCCGGGACACACCGGGCGACGGGAGCGGATGGGCGGCGAGCTCGGGATGCCGTCGTCGCCGTGAGCGCGTGCGCAGGAACGTGTGGGGGGAAGACAGCGCCGGAACCTCGGTACCGTCCCCCTCGACCTAGGGCGAGAGAGACGATCCCGTCGATGTACCTGTTGTGTGCCGCTAAAGAAGGTGATGGGCATCTCGTGGTAACCGCCGTAGAAAGCCTAATCCTCGTTTGGAATGGAGAAAAAACCTCTAAATTTTAAAGGATTCAATTTCTATGAAAAGTTTTTCTAAGAGAGCATTTAGAACAAAGGATTGAATTTTATCAATTTCTTTTAAATTTCTATGGAATGCATCCTCTATAAAAATTTTGGAGCAAACTAACAATGAGGTCCACATGATGTTTTCTTTCCTGTGTGTCTTAGAGCAACTCCAAGAGACTAGGTATATTGTTTTGTAAAGTTAATTTAGCTAATATTAGAAAAAAGTGTATCCAATAGACTCTGTAAATGGCCCTTCAAATTTAGTGGCTCTTTATCCCTCTATCTTTGTTCTCTATTTTTAGATAGTCTGCTTCACTTTCTATTCAATTTGTAGGTTTACCGAGGCAGTTGGATTAACCTACACTTTTTCTGTAAAATCAATTTTATAGAGTAGCTAAATCAGTAGATTTTACTAGCCTTTTTAGCTAATCTCTTCGAGTTGCTCTTACATTCCTATGATTTTCCTGTGCATGATCTAAATACATATTTTGTGACTTTTTCTATGTTATAAATTCCTATAGGATTCCAATGGCATGGGTATAATTCTATGTTTTTCCTATTCCCATCTTTTGAGAACTCTGTGTTCGAAAGGATCCCTTAGGTTTAGCTACAACGCCACTTGCGGGGATCGAGTGGATAGAGCCATAGGTAAGGTGAGACCAATGGTTCGAGATTGAACGATACATAAAAATAATGATGGCGTGGATAGGATGTTCAGCCAATTAAGCCAAATGTTTAATATATACAAATAAGAAGTTTTTTTTTGCAAAAAGTGACGATAGTGCAACCGTGGAAAATGCTTCTTTACAAGATGAGATAGAATAAAATTCCAAATTTAAATAAAAAATATCTAGTTTTTATTTGTCATATAGTGAAAACTAGTGTACATTTTTTGCGCTATTTTTTTTTAAAATAAAACATAAATACAGTAAACAAAATATAGGTATACGGTAAATAAAATATCTATCTAAATATTAGTTTCTAAATGAATAGGTAGAGTTCTCGTTCAACTCGAAAAGATAAAGTGACGACTGACCCTAGACTGATGGTTTCTGTATGTTATCTAAACTGATGGGATCTATATGTCAGAACTAAATAGCTTATAGATGGATGAAGAAGTCATATTCCTTTTAATATTAGAGAAAAAAATCCCGACAACGTACATGTAGGTATATGATAAATAAAAAATCTCTATAGCAACAAATATATCAAAAGCCAAGTAGAAGAAGAGGCTTTAGTCAACCCTTAGATCATATTTTTAAGCCATTTATATTGTAGCTTTTTATTTTTATCTAAGTTTTTATTTATTTATTATAAAAAATTCTATTATGGTAACCAAATTGCCATGTGTGACAACATGTCAACATGAAAGCCTATTGCAATGGGACGGACCATTAATGGTAAGGTCACACGTGCTAACATGGATAATAATATTTTTTTAAAAAAAACAAAATATATTTATGACATATGCACATTGTCATACAATATCATCACAATTATTAAGTTGAAAAGGTTATGACAATTTTTTCTTATGACGATTTTTATATTGTTAAAGAAAATTGTCACAAACATGATGCTAGAGCATATTATGACGATTTTGATGACGGTAATTAATTTTTTGTCACTACATAGAGCCATCTTCTGAAAATCGTCATAAACATGGTGATTTAATGACGAATTACTCTATTGTCATCGACTATTCGTCGTAGAAGGCTATAAGTGTTGTAGTGATGTCACACCCGGTTTTGGAAGGCAAACCGAATGCGAACTATGTACGTGCCAGGATCAGAACTCACGTACACAGTGATTACATAAATGAACATCATCGCACAATGCTCGAATAATAACATAAAAGAGTAATAACTTGTTACATCACAGAGTCTTAGACATCCACATAGTCATCAACTTAACAGTTAATCAAAGTGCTAGCGAAACGCAGTAAAGATAAGGCCTTCACAGGCAGCTGACTGGGGGTTGCCGCCAACCCACACCTAGAATTCGTCGTAGTCTTGGAACTCCTGGAAGTCTCCTGCCACGGCTTCATCTTCTCCTGAGCAGTGGTTACAATGCGGACAACCTGGTGTTTGGTGGTAAAGCAAGGATGAGTACACATCAACGTACTCAGCAAATGTCCCGTTTGGCTGAAGTGGACTAGCTTTATGTGGGGTTAGGCTCGAGCAGTTGCTTTTAGTTGGTCAGGTATTTATCATTAGTGGAAGCCAGGTTTTATCATTAACCAACCCATGAACCATTTCCTCATCGAGGAACAACATCATCATATTCGAACAAAAACCATAACATAATCCTTGTATCTCGAACCATCTGTATCTCTAATCAAAGAGGATCCCAAGGCTGCTCTTAACCGTGAGCACGGCTGATATATCAGTTTCACTACCCTCTACAGAGGTCGCACACTTTACCCATGAGTCATGATTCCCTTTCTACCCGGGGAGAGCTAATCCCCATTGACCACTACCTAGGTGGTCCGGCAGGGTATCACTACGTAGCTGTTACAAAGATTCCCTAGAGATCATAGCTGCCCGTTAGGTTTCTCCAGTTTGATAAACACAGTACTCCTCCCCGCGGGAGAGTGACTAACAAAAGCAAAACGAAAGAACCTCGGCACTCAGCCTCGGCAGAGCAAGCACTGTGCCTGGACCCCATTGACGGCACAACGGCGAAGCAACTACACCTCTAGTTCCTCTAATTAATTAGCTAAGGGCATCCCATTTCACCCTCATGGTTGCACTGTTATCCCGGGTGGTCTCTCAACGAACAGGTCCTTACGGAGAGGTACTCAGGAAACAGCCTGAGCCCCCTAGAGTATCACAAGATCATCAATACCATCAGGATAACAGTATCATAAATATTCACATCATGTTCATTGGTTAGGTTAAGGCAATAGCAAAATGCTAACCACAGTAGCCCATAAGGTCATCAAGGATAAAGTAAAGTGTAAAGCTAGTCAATCCTTAGGTTTCAAGTAAGTAATGCGGGGTAGTAAGTTATAAATGAATAGGACATAATGGGTCAGAGGACACTTGCCTTCACCAAACTGTTGCTCAGGGACTTCCTCTGCAACTTCCTCGGGAAACACAGACTGCTCGTTGTCTACGTAAAGTAATCATTCACACTATGCACTTGGGAAAATAACAAACAAAAACAATATACCAAACATATGCAGCAGAGAGTGGTCACAAGTTCATAACAGAAAAGGGATAGGCACTCTGGTGTTCCCTAGGTCTGGGGTAGAGGACTATAAAAAATGAGTCATTATCCACTACTCAGGTTTAAGTCAGTGGTGGGATTAAATAATTATCTGGTTTAAGTTCCTAAACTTAAGTGTTTGAGTCCATAAACTTAAGTGCTCCAACTTTTATTAAAGTCTACTACCTTTTATTTATCTCAAATAGGGTTCCAATAACCTTAATCCTATCCTAATGATTAACCATTAATTGGAACATGGAAACAGCAGGGAAACAGTGCATAAACAGATAGATAATAATTTTATGAACATTTTGCAATTTGAAGCACCTAATTTGGAGTTCATATGGCAAAGTTATGAATTTTACAAGTTTAGGGGTTAAAAATATGCCCTAAGGACCTATTTTGAATTAAATAAAAGGGCTGAGGACTTAACCGCGAGAAACCAGGGACGGCGGGCGCAAAATCCAGAAAACCGAGGGGTTCTTTAAGAAAAAGCGCGGGCGAAGGGGTATCGGGCGCTTACAGCCGTTAGATCTCAGATCAACGGCCAGGATTAGATCCTGCGGCGGGCGCGCGGGCGCGCGGCGGCTCGGGGTGGCTGACAGGCGGGGCCAGCGGGCAGCGCGAGCGCGGGCGCGGCGACTGACAAGCGGGGCCAGCGGGCAGAGCGAGTGCGCGGGCGCGCCGACAGGCGGGGCCCAGCGGGCAGAGCGAGTGCGCGAGCGCGAGGAAAGCGGGGCTGACCGGGAGGGCCCACGGGCAGAGAGAGCGAGGGAGATGGCGCACGCGCGGTGAAGCGGGAGCGCCGACAGGTGGGACCGGGCAACCAGAGAGAGCGGGGGAGCGAGCGCGGAGACGGCGGCCGCGCCGACAGGCGGGCCCGCTCGCGCAGAGAGAGAAGGGGCGGGAGGGAGAACGCGCGCGCGGGCGCGCGGGTTGGGCCTGGTGGGCCGAAAGGCCGAGCGGGCTGAGGTAACGGGCTGCTTTTCCTTTTTCTTTTATTCTGGAATTTCCTTTCTCTTTTCTTTTTATTTTCTCCATTTGATTCAAATTCAAATAAGCCACAAATTCAAATTAGACCTTTTGAGAATTATGCACCAAACAAAAGTGAAATCTAGGGTTCAATATGATGCAACAATTCATACCCCCTTAGGGCATACCCCCTTAGGGTTTAACCTATCACACTATTATTACAAATAAAAATAAGCATTTTCTCCTATAGAAATGAGAAAGAAAAGATTGGGGAAGGATGAGAAAAGGAAAGTAACACCTGAATTTGTGAATATGAGCAAAGAAATTTTATACCCCCAAATTCAGGGTGTTACAAGTGACTATTCATCGATGATATCTATAATTACTTTTCCATCGCCACTATTCATCGTTACTAATCATCGTTACTATTCATCGGTCATCTAGTCATACCAAATTTCAACTACTCATCCATCATGCTGTCCAGTCCACCTAAGACCAGCCAGACCCATGTTCCAGTCATACAAACTCCGGTGACTGTGATTTTCCTTCCAGTGGGAACTTCCCATCTGGTCACCCATCCCAGGTTTCTCCAAGTTGAGCATGCTTAACTTTGAGATTCCTTCGAACCAGGCTTCCAAACTCAGATTCCAATAATTCTTGTTTCTAAATTCTTATCAAATTATTCCCTATCCAACCATGTCATCCCTTAAGCATGGTTCATATTCCAGAAAACTCCCAAAGTACTCTTGTCCCATATTCTGCCTATAACTCTCCTGTTCATACTAAGTCAGACGATTCATTCGTCACTATTCTCACCAACAGTGAACTTCACTGTGCTACACCACATACACTCAGCTATAAATACACTCAGCTACCCTCTCCCTCTCCACACACTCAACACCCTCAGCCAAGGCAAACACCCCACCCACTCAGTTACTCTGCTCTGCCGGCTACACGCATAGTGTCGCTTCGCCTCCAGCCCACCCTCCTGGTAAGCACCTCCGCTCCACCACTAGTAGTATCTCAACACCACATGACACAGATTCTACTCAAGACTCTGCCCATCTATATATCGTTGTTCTGACCACTATACTAAATATTTGTTGGTATACTTGCTGGTTTGTATGTTTGCTTGTTCATGTTGCATAGTTATCGGAGCATTCGTGTCGTCTCGTGGAGGCCAGATCTGCAAGTCTACGCCAGGCGGTGGAGCCAAAAGCCAGTTCCGCGAGCTCCCCTTCCCCCTTCGCCGAATAAGCACGGCAAGCTCACTGGATCCCTTTGATGCATAAATTACCTATGTTTTGCAACCACAACCCTCAGCCTGTTATTTTATGCATAATATGATTTTGAGACAAGTTATTATGGCCACCCAGCCGCTCGCCGCAATCAATCCCTGCTATATTTGTTACAAATGATTTGAGGAAAGATGTGAGTTTTTAAAAGAAAATGCTTTTCAAAATGTGTATGATGAAGGATTTTCACCCTTATCACCTTTGAGTAGGGATGATCAGGGACTCCCTGGTTTAGGGGAGGGCCTAAGGTGATGGCTCAGCTGGTTTAGGCGTGAGCAGAAGGATTGTCCCCTCTTATAAGGACCGGTTTGTCATCTTTCACTACCTGTACTCATGATAAGTACAACCACTCGAGACTATGTGGGCAGTCACTCAATCTGAACTCGTACGGTCCAACCCCAGGGTTATGAAGACTGGGGAGCACCGGGAGGATAAGGAGGGGGAATGTTTTGTCCGGTTTGGACATGGCGGTGGCCTGACTCCTTTCGGTATAACCGTTAAGGTTAGGATGTGCGAGGAAAGAAAGAGATTCGGATTCAGATCTCATCGGCCATGAGATCGCAGAGCCGGACTAGTGGGTAAAGTGTACACCTCTGCGCAGAGTTCAAACCTATTCGAATAGTCTGTGTCCACAGGAATGGACGAGTCTGGTATGGTATGGCAATTAATGTTTTGTTTTCAAAAAAAGGGTGCGTTTGAGAAAAGTGGTTTTTAAAAGGTTCGGCGGTTGAGCCGTGAGCTATGGTGAACGGGAAGTCCAGTAGCTGTTTTTTTTGGAAATGAAAACCAGTGGGAAACTGCTGAGATACCTGGATGGTTTAGTCCAGGGGATTTTGTTATAATACTGAAAAACTTCCTGCTCCTTTTGGAGAGGATGCGCTTTGTGAAAGTACAAAATGTTTTTCAAAACAACACTGCATAAAATATTGCTGTTTCTGCAAAATATTCTGAGCTCCACATATTCCATGCATTATATCTGATTTCCCCATTCCGCGGGTGAAGGTGGGCTGCTGAGTACGTTTGTACTCACCCTTGCTTATTTGTTGTTTTTCAGAAAAAGGAGATCGGGTAAGAGTTACGACTGTTCCCAACCTTGCCTGTGGCTGTTGGACCGATGATTTGCTTCGCTGTGTATATCGGGCCGCTTCAGCCCCACTCTGATGATATGTCCCGAGTTGTGGACCAACTCTTAAAGTTGTTCGCCACCTTTGTAGGTTTGTCTCGTTTGAGCAGATTTGGTATCATCTGATGTATAAATGTGTTTACTAGCCTCCTGGGACTAGTAATTGTATCACATTTGAGTCCCAGAGGATTGGGGACGCTTCAAGAGCCGAGGGGTTGTGTGGTTTTACAAAACTCACTCAACTAACTAGGGTTCACCTAGAGCAAGCGCTAAAGCGGTCTAACTAACCTAAGCACTTCGCAAAGCACCTACGCTAATCACCGAGTGATTCTACTAAGCACTTGGGTGTTTGAGCTCTTGGAAATGTGCACTATGTGTATTGGTATGTTGCTTGGGCTCTCACACATGAGAATGGCCGGTTGGGGTGGTATTTATAGCCTCCACACCCCCAACTAGCCGTTGGACAGAAAGCAGCAGCTTTCTGTCGTCGGGTGCACCGGACAGTCCGGTGCACCACCGGACATCTACTGTGCAATGTCCGGTGCACGCCACGTCAGCCGACCGTTGGCGCCTGTAGCAGTCGACCGTTGGATCCGACCGTTGTCGTCTGCCCGTTGGCACACCGGACAGTCCGGTGCACACCGGACAGACCGGTGCTACAGCCAGAGAGCGCCTGTCTGTGGCCTCTCTGTGCAGACTGTCCGGTGCCACACCGGACAGTCCGGTGCACACCGGACACCAATGTCCGGTGCGCCACCAGGCGCTGGCTGACAGCCCTCATCTTGGATTTCTTCGCTGATTTCTTCGGGCTTCTTTGTTCTTGAGTATTGGACTCCTATGCATCTTTTTATGTCTTCTTTTGAGGTGTTGCATCCTCATTGCCTTGGTCCAATTCTCTTCGCATCCTGTGAACTACAAACACAAACACTAGAAAACTTATTAGTTCATGGATTGTGTTGTTCATCAAACACCAAAACTCAATTAGCAAAATGGCCCGGGGTCCATTTTCCTTACAACGAGCTTCGCTTTGCTCTCTCGCTTTTTCTAGAAGTTTGAGCATGACTGCCTTATCTTCTTGGCTTAGGCGAGCGTAGAGATGCACAAAGCTTCTTTCTTCCTCCTCATCCTCATTTGTGCTTCCGCTATCATTTTCATTAGCCACACAACACATGTGGGAATCGAAATGGGAAGACAAACCTTTTGGAGAGGTGGATTCATCGTTTGGTCTCCATCGTTCATTCTCTTCTTCTTCCTTGCAAGGGTTAGTATCACAAATACCAAAGGAAGTAGAGACACAAAAAGAACTATCATGTTTGGACTTATTAAATTTGCTTTTAATTCTAGTCCAAATGTCATGCATATCACAAATGGGTTTGTCATATTTTATTATGAAGGCATGATAATCTTCTTTGCTAAGGGATTTACTTAAGATGTCATAAGCTAGATAGTTTAAGCGTATACATCTTAAATCTTCTTCGGAGGCATTTTCCCTAGCATAGTTAGGAGGAATAATACTCTTGTCTAAAATTTGTTCTAATTGAGGGTCTACCGCTCTAAAAGCATTTATCACTCTAGTAGACCATGAATCATAATTAGAACAATTGGAAAGTAATATCTCAAGAGTTACCTCCTTGTTCTCCTGGGTCTTCTTGTTCTTTTGGGATCTTCTACGAGCCATCACTTCGAGTTGTTAGACTCAAGATGAAGTGCCTAGCTCTGATACCAATTGAAAGTCGCCTAGAGGGGGGTGAATAGGCGAAACCTGAAAATTAAAACTTTATCCCCCAACTAGATCCCTTGATTAGTGGTTAGAACAAGATATACAAATATAGGAGTATACAAACTAATTTATTGCTTGAAAAGAATATTGCTAAATAATGAGGGAGTGATGAATCAAATAAGTTATAGAATAACAAAGCAAGAAGCCTTAGATGAGAAGAGCACTAGGACAAGTTCTTTCTTGCAACGTGTTGCTTCACTAAATGGAAATTTAACTTGAAGCAACACCAAATGATATTGACAAAGAATGGAGCAAGAAAAACTTAGAATACGAGAAAACAAACAAATCACAAGCAATAAACACAATGGACACGGGTGATTTGTTTTACCGAGGTTCGGCCCTCGAAGGCCTAGTCCCCGTTGAGGAGTCCACTTAAGGACGGGTCTTTTTCAACCCTTTCCCTCTCTCCCCCGATCACACAAGGATCGGCGAGCTCTTCTTCTTCTCAAGGATCACTCTCGATCCCGCAAGGACCACCACACACTTTGGTGTCTCTTGCTAGCTTTTACAAGCCTCCAAAACTTTGGAGGAAGTTCAATGGGAGTCAAAACTCCACGCGCAGATGAACACAAAGATGAAACACACACTATCTCTCGATGAATCTCACAAGGCACTAGTGCTAAACTCAAATGAGTAGCTCTCTTTTGCTTGCTCTCTCTTTTGTGGCACTTGTGTTGGTTGTAGTGGTCTAAATCTTGTGTATAGGATGGATCAATGAATATATGTGGTTGGGAGGGCTTGAGTATGTCAACTAGATGACTTGGAATGTTGCTTGGGCTCCCACACCTTGAAGTGGCCGGTTGGGGTGGTATTTATAGCCACCAACCAAAATCTAGCCGTTGGTGAAGGCTGTCTGTCGCATGGTGCACCGGACAGTCCGGTGCACACCGGACATGTCCGGTGCCACAGCCACGTCACCCGGCCGTTAGGGTTCTGATCGTTGGAGCTCTGACTGCTGGGCCCGCCTGGATGTCCGGTGGCGCACCGGACATGTACTGTAGAGTGTCCGGTGCGCCATGCCACGCGTGCCTGACTTCTGCGCGCTCTGGCGCACATTAAATGCGCTGGCAGGTGACCGTTGGAGCCGAAGTAGCCGTTGCCCCGCAGTTACACCGGACAGTCCGGTGTACACCGGACATGTCCGGTGAATTATAGCGAAGCAGCCGAAATGAATTCCCGAGGCTGGTGAGTTCCTGAGGCCGCTCTTCGTTGGAGCACCGGACACTGTTCGGTGTACACCGGACAGTCCGGTGAATTATAGCGGAGTCGCCTCTGGAATTTCCCGAAGGTGACGAGGTGGAGTTGGAGTCCTCTGGTGCACCAGACATGTCCGGTGGCACACCGGACAGTCCGGTGCGCCAGACCAGAGGTGCCTTCGGTTGACCCTTGCTCCTTTATTTGAACCCAATACTTGGTCTTTTTATTGGCTAAGTGTGAACCTTTGGCACCTGTATAACTTATACACTAGAGCAAACTAGTTAGTCCAATTATTTGTGTTGGGCAATTCAACCACCAAAATTATTTAGGAACTAGGTGTAAGCCTAATTCCCTTTCAATCTCCCCCATATAGAACCATATCCTTTCGAGGTGCGAGGCAATCCAGTCCTGAAGTCCATACCAATCTCTTCCTACTTCCATTCGGTTATCTTTAATGGGTATAATAGTCTAGCTGGTCTCTAGCGTTCAGCCTTCACTCTTTGACACACATCGCACATAACCACATGTGCCGCCACATCTCTCTTCAATCCATACCACCAGAACTTCTACTTCAAATCCTGATACATCTTGGTACTACCAGGATGAATAGAATAATCTGAGTCATGGGTCTCCTTTAAAATAGTCTCACGAAGGCTTTCAATATCAGGAACACATATCCTGTCCTTGAACCATATGGTGCCTTGCTCATCCTCCGTGAATTCTGGACCTCGAACTTCAGTAATCAGATCCCTAATCTCTTGTATCTTAGCATCACCAATCTGTCCTTCTCCGGATTTCTTGCTCCAAGGTAGATTCCACATCAATAGTAACTCCTTCAGTGTGAGCAATTATCCCCAGGTTAAGTCTCCTGAAATCCTCAACAATCTCATCGGGTAGCTGGGCAACACCAGCTAAATGAACATGCTCCTTTCGACTCAAGGCATCTACAACCAAATTTGCCTTGCCCGGGTGATAGTGAACCTCCAAATCATAATCCTTAATAAGCTCCAACCAATGGCGTTGCCTAAGGTTGAGATCCTTCTGAGTGAATATACACTTCCAACTCTTATGATCCGTGTACACTTGGCACTTGGTTCCCATGATATAATGCCTCCATATCTTAAGCGCATGCACAACAGCTGCCAGTTCTAAGTCATGAGTGGGGTAGTTCAACTCTTGTTTCCGCAACTGACGAGACTCGTAGGCAATCACGTGTCCTTCTCGCATAAGTACACATGCCAAGCCTTGGCCACATGCATCACAATAAATATCAAATCCCTTCTATAGATCTAGCATAACCAACACTGGTGGCGACATCAATCTCTTCTTTAATTGATCAAAGCTGTCTTGGCACTTCTCGTCCCACTTAAACTCTCTTCCCTTCTCCAGAAGCGAGGTCATGGGCTTGGCAATCTTAGAAAATCCTTCAATAAATCTCCGATAATATCCTGCTAGTCCCAAGAAACTGCGGATCTCAGTAACTGTAGTGGGTATGCTCCACGCCACTATCTCCTTGACCTTAGCAGGATCCACTGATATTCCACCATTAGAAATGATATGACCAAGAAATGACACCTTGCCAATCCAAAACTCGCATTTGATGTACTTGGCGTAGCGTTAATTGTCTCGTAGCTTCTGTAGCACCAATCTTAGATGTTCCTCATGTTCACTCTCACTCTTGGAATAAATAAAAATATCATCGATGAAAACCACGACGAATCTGTCAGATCATGAACACCTTATTCTTCAGATCCATAAAATAGGTTGGTGCATTAGTTAGTCCAAATGATATGACGGTGAACTCGTATAAACCATATCAGGTCGATAAAATCGTCTTGGGAATATCCGATGGCCTAATCTTCATTTGATGGTAACCCGATCGGAGATCAATCTTCGAGAATATCCTAGCATCTCTCATCTGATCAAGTAAATCTTCAATGCGGGGTAACAGATACTTGTTCTTTATAGTAACATCATTAAGGGATCTATAATCCACGCACATCCTTTGTGATCCATCTTTCTTCTGTACAAACAGAACTGGCGCTGCACAAGGTGAAGAATTCGAACGAATATACCCAGCCTCCTGTAATTCCATTAATTGCTTCTTAAGTTCCTTTAGTTCTTCTATAAACATCCTGTATGGCCATTTGGGAGTAGGAGTAGTCTCAGGTAAGATATCAATAGCAAACTAAACTTTCCTATTTGGTGGCATCCCTAATAACTCATCTGGAAAGACATCCGGAAAATCCCTAACTGCACGGATGTTGCCACCCACAAACTTCTCATCTACTAAGAATACCGCTAGTCTGATGGTGATAGTTACTGCAACTTCAACTTTAAATCTTTCTCCTTTGGAACTGGTGAGTTCTACGGTTCCCTTAGCACAGTGTATAAACTGTCTTTGCCTTTTTTAACCATGACATACCAAGTATCACGTCTATAGTGCTCTCTCCTAACAGTATAGGGGTAGCCCATCTGGGTTAGAAATACAGGGTAAGAAAGAAAGAATTGTAGACAAGGCAAGTAATTATGAGAAATGTTACTGTGGGGGATTTATTAGCTAAGTAGATTAGTGTGTCACCTACTAAAGCTAATACATTACCTTATGGTGGTACATGCTAAGAAGCCCAACTATAATGTTTCAATCAATCAAAAAAGCAAATCAAGCATTTATCATCAGAACAATCAACCAACATTTTTTTAAATAGAGAAAATAGTTTTAATAATTTTTTTGTCTTAGGTCTCCTATCTCTAAAAAAAGTTCATAAATGTAGGATTCCAAGGTATGAAATCCATTTGTCACAGAGTAGTAAAGGTAAGAATAATCAGAGTAGAATAGCAAAAGGTGAGACAAGATCAAGATAAGGTAAGTATGGAATGAATCAGAGTAAGATAAGTAGGCAAGGGTTTGTCCATTTCTATCTAGGTTTCGTCCTACAGTCAACATTTCCTCTGATACCACTTATGTCACACCTGGTTTTAGCGGACAAAGCCGGGTGCATCTCATACATGCGCCAAAGAAGACAACATATATAATAACAGAGTGTATAGAGATAAATGTCATAATAATCAGAGTACTTATTATATAGCGGAAGTCTTACAAAATAAAAGATAAATATAACAGGATCTAAAATCCATCCTTGGCGCCAGAAAGTCAACTGGGAGACGACGACCTAGACCGCTCATGAACACAGCGCAACAACCATCATGCGCCTCATCCAGTGGTATCTGTTCTTGACCTGCGGGGGGTGTGAGACAGCAAGGGTGAGCTCACACATGCTCATCGCTCAACAAGTTGTGGGGAATAATGTGACATGAACTCATCAAAGGTGGGAGTTCATGTAAAGTGTAAGGCTGATCAACAATAGGGGTTAAAGCTGAGCATTGCTTTTAACAAGTTGGTCAAAATTTTATTAGCAGTTACTAAGTGTAAGTGAATACCAAACCATAATAAAATAATATAACAAAATTTATAAAAAAATCCCATGCAAATGCAAATGACAAATTGAGTTTAGGTTCCATAATTTAATCATCGGAGAGTCCTGAGCCGCTCATGACTGTGAGCTCGGCTAGTATACCAGTTTTACACTCTGCAGAGGTTATACCCTCTACCCACAAGTCGTGTTTCCCATGTCGCCAGGGTTAGCTAGGCCCTTAGACACTACTGAGGTGAATGGCTAGGGATCCACTACGAGGCCTTTACAAAGTTCCACTAGCTTCCGAAAACCCGCTACAGTTTATGGGAAGAGCACTTACAAGAATCCCCCGTCTGACCGCCATCGCAGCAAAATCAACCCGAGAAAGTCCTTGCATGCAACTCCCCTACTGCCCTTACCCCTTTCGGGTCAGGTAGTCTTCCACTAGCTTCCTTAATTAGTTAGCCAAGGGGTTCCATTCCTCCCTTGTGGTGGCACATGTTTCTCAAGTTAAGCTCCATGTTCCAATTAACAATAATATAATGATCTTGACATGAACATAAATAGAATAACAAAATAGCTGGAATATGGATATAATGAAATATTAACCCAAAACCACGTAAAGCAATAGCATAACTACCCATATGATTCAAGGGTAAACAAGGTAAAATGGATAAACAGACTAGGGTGATCTATTGGGTCCCATCAAAATTAAACCTATGCATGGTAAATGATTATAAAGAACATTATTGGGTAACAAAAGTGAATCAAGGGCACAACTTGCCTTCAATGAGCTCCTGTTCAGCTACTTCGATATGCTGCTCACCAGGACCCTCGGTCACGGGCTCTTCTACTCGCCACAATACAAACAAGCACAATATATATAGAGAAATTAACATCACACCAAACATATAAACAAAATACACAATAATAATCTACATATTAAAATAAAATCCTAGGAACAGATATCATAATTTTTGGAGTTATAGATTTTAAGATATGAATTTCCAAAGGTTTTATGTGCTTAAAAAGGATTAAGTGAGGGATTAATTTTCTTACTGTTTTCATGTTAAAACAAAGACTCTAATTGATAGAGAATAATATTACAAAATTTCAGAAACAGGAATGGGTTAATTTGGAGTTCATATGAATTTTCTATGATTTATTAAAGTTTTATGCGCAGAGTACAGGTCGAGTCGGATCGAGAAAATCGCGCGGAATTCGACTGCCGTTGCGCAAGTGATGGCCTCACCTTCCCCGCGCGGAATCCGCGGCATCCTGCGGAGAAGAACAACAGGGCACGGGGTTCACGCGACAGAGGAAAAGGTCAGCAGCAGCCCCACGTGTCATCCCCAGGCACAAGAGTGAGGCACGGGCTCCCAAGCGATCTGCGGTGAGGCGCATAGGTGGTTGGGGAGATCCGGCCTCTCTGGCGGAGGACGCGGTTTCTGTTGAGCAGAGCCGACCTTCATGGGAGGTGGGGGATTGAACTGGCAAGCGGGGCCCAGCTGGCAGCGAGGGCTGGTCACGGGCAATTGGGCTGCATAGAGGAGAGAACAGCGAGTTGGGCCGAAATATGGTAGAGCCAGCCCAATTAGGTTATATCCCTCTCTTTTTCTTTTCTTCTATTTTCTGTTTTTATTTATTCATAATTATTTTGAATCTAAATTTGAATTTGAATATGAGTTTTAGCTTTGGGTTAATTATACAAATTCAAAATCTAGTGTTGGAATAATATATTTTTAATTACTTATTTTATCCACACAATACTTATTTTCTTCTCTCTTCTAAATTCTAGAATTTCTTTTAGATCTTAAATTCCTATTTGGGTATTAATATATTTCTTTTCACATTATTCTATGTTGTCACAAAATGCACACAAAATAAAATACCAGCATGATGCATGTATTAGTTGAGTGTCTTTTGTTAACTATTTATTTGTTTAAATGTGATTTTCACATGAAATGACGAATATAGGTAACACACATATATGTAAGGGAAAACTCTTTTCTCCTTTTACACTTTCTTACAATTTGAGTATTACACGCTCTGTCGGTGGTCTGCGCAATCAGACCTAGTTCTATAGGCCATAAGTGCACCACAGTCCGAGGGCGCGTGGACCATAAATGCGCCGCAGTCCAGGGGGGCTCGTAGGTCGTAAGTGCTAGGTGGCTCGAGGGGTCCGTAGGTCATGAGTGGGAAGCTGTCTGACGCACGTGCTATGGCTCGGTGCTAGGCATGGTTAATGCAGTCAGCCTAGGGCTAGGCGCGGGATTTACTCGAGTGGTTCCTCTCCGACACGCTCGACCCCTCCTATCAGGTTCCGCCACGCCCGACCTCGGGCTCGATGCCATGGGGTTCGACCAGACGGGGGGGGGGGGGGTTCTTTCAGGGTTGACGTATTTACTTCTTCCAGCTAATCAATAGGACTAGAGGATCTTTCTTAGCGCGCTCTCTGACCGGCGGGTCCTAGGGACCGGCGATCATTTACCCGACAAAGACCCTCAACGATTTGGTCGAAAGCTCGATAGTGAAGATGACGGAAAGCGGTTCGGAAGATGTTATTTCAGAGACCTAATTATGTGTGTGGGAAAAGCCCAGAGGATATCCACATAGTTACCCAATATAGAACTTGGCCCTCAACCTCAATATGGACCTCGATGAAAATATCAAAGTCGTTGAGGCGAGTATGCATCTATGTATTAATTAACCTTTCATGCCTTATTATTGCTTACTTAAGTTGTGAGCTTACTTTTCGAGTCTAACTTGATCAGACTAGTGATATGATTAGCATTAGGCTGTATAACTCTTTTACTGAAGTTATACATTATTTATATGTGATTAGTTTTTTCTTCTTCTTGGACCAACATAGTTGTGTGATCATATATCGTACGAGACTCGTTTTGTTTGCTATGTCATTAAATTGGTGTCTACTTTATGCTATTTTGGCATAGTTAAAACAATAAAGATAATTATCTATGATATGTCAATACTCGTTCTTGAACAGTAAATTCGATGTGTATGGTTCGCCTAACGTCCTTGCTGCTTGCTGTGCGGCCAGAGCCAGGGGCCGAGAGAATTGCCGCGCTGACTGCTGCCATTGCAGCTATCGGAGCAAAGTACGTAGGACTGTAGGAGTAGCCGCTGGTGAGGACACGGGTCTCCCACTCTCCCGTGACGTGAGAGTGAGAGGGAGGGAGGCAAAAGAGAGAACAGGGGGAGGCGCATCAGCATCACCCTACGTGTCACGGTGTCAGGCTGTCGTGGAGAGATACGGTACGAGAGAGAGACGAGCTACTAGTAGTAGGCTTGAAGGAGCCATCTTATCATGTCGGATTGCTGGGACACCAAAAACTGCAGGTGGGCAGAGCTAGCAGCCTAGCATGGACTGCTGTAGTAGGTCATAACGAAAATTTTAAAAGAGGTTTATGGCAAATTTGGACCACGCCAACGAGTTTCGTGTCCCTAGACATACACCAGCCCCTGCTCTAACCAAAACCCATTACAATTATTGAAAGTTTACAAAGTTGATCACCCCTTTACAATGAAATGGATACGTTCGGAACCTCTTATAAGGCTGTCTTTAGCAAAAAAAAAAACCGTACATATGGACATGCAAAGCACTATTATATTATAAAGTATATTATTTGGAAAGTAGAATTTAGTCAGTAAATCATATATATGGTTGTGCTTTTGCACTGCAGATCATATCGTTTATATAGTGGACCTTGAAATAAAAGATGAGATAGGTAAGATTGTTAAAAATAGTCTAAAGGATAGTTTGAAACTTAAATCCTATTCGGGATTGAAGAAGATCGAGTTTATTTTTCTCTCAATTTCCTTTAACCCCAAAGTGAATTTGAGTTTCTAAATTAGTCCTAAACGGTTGTTGTTGTAACTGTCTCCTCAGGAGCAGCGGATGCAACGAATTGGCCTGATCTTGATCTATATAACTCACATGGCCCACTTTTACATTAAAATAGCATAACATTCTTCTACCTCCTCCATAAAATGACATTGATAATTCAATATAGATTTAAATGCACACTTTCATTTAACTTGTCAAGTAGGCATTAAATTGAAATGACAAAGGAATCCTAGCGGTCACAAATATGATCTGCAAAACTTTTATGTGGAACAAAATTCTTATCACACCATAATAATAATTGTATATAAGTTTATGCGTATAACATAAACAAGCAAAAATAAACTTTTATAGAATACATGTACCATTACAGGAAACTTAATAACTTCTGAGAGTATATACTCTCGACAATTTGCTAAACACGATCGGAACTTAAACTTCCTCTCAGAAGTTAGCCTCTCGGAATAAAAAGGTCGGAAGTAGGGCTAACTTCAGACAGGTACGTCGAAAGTTCCTTAACTTTCGATGGCCTACGAGGCCTATGAGAAGCTATGGGTTGTCTAGCGTCGTTCGAAGACTAACACCGTCAACCCCTTAACTTCTGACGGTCTGGGGGATCTCTTGAAAGGTAACAATTAACTTCCAACAACCATATCTCCCGGAAACTATAGCTCTCGAAAGCTATAGTGAAGCAACATTAAAAATATTGTTTATTTTCAATTTCACCAATTTCACAACAAAATAGACACAATCATAACACAATTCATAACATGCATAATAACAACCACAACATCTCTTCCATTTTATCACAATAACACCTTATCTCAACACTTCAACATAATTCCAATCCATATGTCATACTTGGTCACAATTAGAACTCAATGCATCTCATCTAAATCCACACACATACCAACTGTCATATACTTCTTCATAAGTCCAAGTGTCATACAAGTTTACCATAAGAAACATCACATGCAATCATCATTGGGGAATCCCGTCGAGTTTTGGCCACAGCCTCCACTGGCGAAGATCGCATTGACAAATGAGTTATCGTCTTCATCTTGTTGCGGTGTCGCTACGGTAGATGGAGGGGTCTGGTACACCTGTGTATAGAAATTCGTAGATTTACATCTTAATATTATCACAAGTAGTTTACAATATAATGTTAATGGAGTCGCATACCTGAGGTCTAGGTGAAGGCCAAGAAAATTGTATGGGGGCAGAGGAGGTGGCACCATCGGAAGTTGTATCCCCCGCCCTTCTGCTGCCCTTCTGCTAGTTGCTACAAGAGTGTAAAATTCATTTAGGTAAGTGTTTTAAATTAATACATAACTTAAAGTCTAAACTATTATATTTGAAACTTACTTGAAGAAATGCTTGTTGTTGTGCAAACTAAGCTGCATAATACTCTAGTTGGCTGTTGATGTGCAACTTGCCTCAAGCATTCCTCTTGGTCTCTTTGTCGCTCCTGCTGCTGACTTAGTTCTGCTCGTGGACGTTCAACTTATATTGTATCTTGAGTGGAATGGGTGCTATGAGCAGCAGACCTCGATGACCTTCCTCTTTGAACCCTCACCTGACTCGAGTCGATCACATTAACGGACATCAAGTACCTACAAACAAGTAGCAACACAACCGATTTAGAATACATGTTTACTACTTGCATCCATGAAACAAGAAAAATATATAGAATATGCACCTTCCATGAGGTTTTCACCACTAGAATACATGACATGGGGATCAATATGTTGGGTCCTCTAGCCGTAGTCCAATTCATGCTGACTAGACATTGTCACACCATGTATCGCCTGAATACAAAATAACCATGTGACAGAATATATAAAGTTTTCATAGAAAAAATCTATCAAGTTGTGCAAAAAAATCACCAGACGATCGGATGCCACCTAGCTACACAACACATCTGCGTTTAAAAAGGATTTGGACCTCTATGCTCCCTAAGGTAGACTTAAATATAACTAGGCACTACATCACTGCTAGCTTCCTGTACGTACAATCGAGAAGCATATAAACATAAATTGCAAGAACTTAGCTACAAACAACAAAAAAGGAATCGATTGCACTTACTATTTGTTTAAATAAACAAAAGTGAACAACATCTCCATATCTATGATAGGACTCAGTTCCACGATTGGAGCTTTGTCGCTGAGACTTGGCCTTGAACTCGTTAGAGCATGTATTTCTCCGATACTAAACATATATCAATCATGATAGTATATCTATAGGAAATGATCGATACGTCCTAAACCACCCAAGAGTGACCAATAGAGCATAGATTTAAGACGAGCCATGAGTCCAGATAAAATTTCAGCAGCATAACCATGTTGTTCTCTGTTTGCATGCTCGAAAATGGTGTAATGGAGAACAATAGATTTATTACTATACATGTCCACATGGGTTGGACCATCGGTTGGCTTGTGGCCCATTCTGCCTGGAGCCCAACACGGCACAACCCAGCCCGGTAGCTCGCGTGCTTGGGCCAGTCCGACATGAGGTAGGGCCATGCTTGGGCCATTAAAGTGGCCCAAGGTGTAAGCATGGCCCAACCCGACTACAGTCCCCCCATCAAGATATCCTTGGCCCACGGATGATCGTGATCCCTAGCTTCCAAAACCCATACTCTGTCGGTCTTCCCCCTCGTGTAGTTGCTCGCCTTGGTGGCTCCATCTCATCGTCTCCGACTCTTCTTGTCTGCTCCACTCGTCGGCTCTGTTGTCCCCTCGATGATGAATCTAGTGCTCCAGTATAGTCGGTTGTTGCTCCATCAGGATCAACCGGTCGCACCCATCTATGTCTTCCGAAAACCCTAATATTTTGGCATCTCCCTCACACAGTCGCTCAGCGCCTCGGTGGCTCAGCCTCATCATCTTCATCTCTGACTCTCCATCATAGCTCCACTTCTAGGTTTCAAATTCGCTTCGAGCCTCCGACTGGCTATTGGCATACTGCTACGGTTGTCGGTTTGCTCTAACTCGTGACTTCTAGTGCCATGTTCTCCTCTGTTATCCCCTTTTATATACTCCATCACTATCTCCTTCTACTTTTTCTGTCTAGTATTTTGAATCCTCGAACTATCAAGATCTCCGCTCCATTTCCCCCTTGTTGGCAAATCTGGTGTTCTAGTTGCGTAGCGCAGGTGCTAGTATCATCTTTGTTGTTAGTCGACCTAATCACCTAACCATTTGTTTTTGTTCTTGTAGTTGCAGTTTGTGCATAGTGAGGATCCTAATAATGTTGTTTGAGTGTTGGTGTTCACCCTCTTAAGTTTGGTGTGGACATGGATGTTAGATGGAACTCAACTTATTTGATGCTTAAGCATATTGTTCCTTATAAAAGTACCTTCTCTATTTGGATCAAAGCTAACCATTCTTGCAAGGAGGATGCATCTTATTTACTAACCGAGACTCATTGTGTTGTTGCTGAGAAGGTGCTATCGTTTCTTGGGTTATCCTATGAATCAATTGTTCATTGTCTAGTAATTTTTACCCAACTTTGCCATTAATGTTGCATCATATGTTGAAAATTGCTAGACATTTAAATGCATATGAGAATGATAGACAACTAGGAATTGCTGTTGGTCCTATGAAGTCAAAGTTTCTAAAATACTAGAGTGATATCCCCATTCTCCATACATTTGCTTTTATTCTTGATCCTAAAGCTAAGGTGAGGGGTTTCATAAACTTCGTTTAAGGTTACATTCTCTAACTGAAACTGGTTACTCTGTATTTTCTTTATTTATTTGTAATAAGTTAACTAAGATGTTTCAGATCTATGAACTCAGTAGGTTTGCTTGAATTCCAATCCCTAACCAGCAGGTGGTTCTGGCAATGCCACAAAGGCTTGGGATGATATATATGGTTATGATGAGTCTTACTCTACTCCTTCAGTAAGGGTAATATGTACCACTGTATCAACCTCTACATGTGCTATGTCTGAGCTTTCTTCATACCTTGATAGTGACCCTGAAGCTAAGTTTGGATCTGACTTCAATATTCTCAAATGGTGGCAACAACATAAGAATACATATCATATTATTTCTATACTTGCTAGATATGTTATGACTGAACCTACTTCCACTATATCTTCAGAGTCTACATTTAGTCTAGCTAGCAAGGTGCTTGAGGATCGGGGCAGCGCCTAACAACAACACATGGTGGATGTTCTCTCTTGCATCAAGGACTAGAAACTGGCAGACCAGCATAAAGCAGCACACAGTGGATAAGGAAACCAAAGAACTTGAAGCTACCTTTGATGTTATGTACCTGGGTGAAGACCCAAGCAAGTAGTGAGGACCCTTTCAACCGATGCATGTTGTAGTGTTGGTGTCATGTTGTGGTGCTGGACTGCTGAACCTTTGAACTTGGACTTGGACCTGCTACAGTTATGTTTATTTATCCTCTAGACTTCTTGTAATGTTTATGGACTGTTAGACATGGACTGTTTATCATTTGAATTGAAACCTATAAGGAGCTAGTTGTTCTAGGGTTATCTCACAAGGTGTGAGTTTTATCTAGGAATGTTTTTAATGAGATAGCATCACACTAAGGCTCCATTATTATTCACTTGTGAGGATCTTGATCTAAATGTTGTGAATTCTACGATTAACTTGATCTGGATTCTAGACTTGTGAAGGTTTTTTGGCATGTATAATGATTTCTAAGATGATTTTGATGTACTCTAAACTTGTGATGTGTTTGATATATGTCATGTATACTGAATACTTATGAGTAACCGAGTTGTTAGGATGCTAGGCCCAGTTTGGCTAATCGTGCCTCCGACCTGTCTTGGTTTGATTACGGGTTAGCCGTGCCAGGCCTGGGCCAAGGTCATAGCCCGTAGTGCATCTCGACACGGTCATAATTAAGCATGTGGGTCCAGGTCGTGCCTGGGGCAGGTTGGCCCGGCACGTCCATTTGGACGTGTATAGTTATTACACTAAAATCTCGTTTGGACCCATCGCTTGTCATAAATCTATTGCACTATCAAACACTATGAGACATTGAGACTGTCTAAAAAGGGATAATTCTAGACCAACACCACTCACATACGTCGCATGTGAATCGTGCTGGTCCAAAACTGATGAAAAATAGTTTCCAGAACACTAAGACACTTTTAGAAAATTTTACTAATTAACACGATAATGTTAATTTGAGCCGATATTCAACTTGAGTGTAATTAGATTAACCTAACTTGATCCTAATATTAATCGATAATCAACTTTAGCCTAAATTTATTAACCTAAGCGCAAGAGAATCGTTAATCAACTTGATTAACCTAACTAACTTCCGACGGTGTAAAATAAGATGGATGTCGGAAATTAACAACCTAACATAAAAAAGAACACTCAAATGTGAAAAAGCGATGAAATTACCTGAGACATAGGGGGCTTCACTAGAGGCGGGGCATGATTAAGACGAGGTGACAAGGCGGCGTCGCTGTGAGGCGCGACCGAGGACGGGACAACGCTGGGAGGCGTGGCCAATGTCGACATCGATGTAGTGCGGGGAGGCGTTGTCGGGACCGAGGCCAGGGTGGTGTTTTGCATCCAAGGCTAGAGATGTACTACCGGGACTAGGGCCAGGGCAGGGCGAGCGCCGGTGCAGGCGTGCAGGGCCGAGCGGTGGAACCGACGGTGGCACGGGCTGGTCAGAGGCGACAACGTTTCGTTGGCAGACACGTTTGGATGGCTCCGTCCGTTAGCGAGCGAGCCATTAGGTCAATTATGTTAACTTCTGAGAGTTAAATATGACGTTAGGAGTTAATCAGAAGTTAGTAACTTCCGAGGGCCTGGTGTGCTCGTCAGAAGTTACTCCCTTTACTTCTGAGAGCCTCTCGGACCCATGGAAGTTACTAACTTCCGACCGAAATCTCTTATGTCCGTCAGAAGTTGTCTGTTTTAGTGTAATGTGTCATATACGAATGAGCAGCGACAGAATGTGTATATACACCACATAATATCATGCTAACAAGGCCTATCGTTAATTAGCCACCCATAAGACAAAATCAATACATGTCATGGGCTACCTTTATCAGTGGATCCATCATTCACAATTATACTCAAATTGACACTAGTTTCGCCTTTTCCTATTTATAAATAATTATTTTTAGCAAACTTCAAAAACTCAAAAGTATTATTTTCCATGTCAACGGACATGTTTATGTAGTCAATAATTAGTGTCCTAACTAAAACAAGTTTAGTTACATGCATGTCAGCTACACACAACTTGTCCATTCAAAGTTACTGGCACCATTTTTGTTTGTGATGATTGCAATGAAAATATCTAAACCTGCTGCACACAGTATGCATAAATTTGTAGGAATAATAAATTATGTTTGTCATGATTATGATTTTTTTTTAAAAAAATCTGTTGGACAGTACACACAGGGAACACACTTTCGAACGGAAAATCACATAGGACGATGAATGTTTTGGTTGCATGCAATTGATTGCCTTTGCGACAGCCTAATGAATCGTGGCCATTTCTCACGTAGATATTTCATCCTGGACCGTCCCCTAGGTAAGCTAAGCAGAGCTCCATCGGATTGACTTCAAGTCTAATCACCATGGATATCCTTCGTCCCCCGGTGTGTTTGGATGGAGAGACAAGGAAAGAAGAGGGATGAGATGAGATCATTTTAATTTGATCCACGTTTGGTTTGTAGGTCTAGAGTCAGGGTTAAGAAATATTGTTCAAAAATAGTGGATAAGGCTATCCCTCAAAAAATAAGGGATGAGGTCAATCCAGAGTTGATCCCGTCCCATCCCTCATTGACACCGAGTCAAACACTACCTAAAACCTAACAACTGTTCAACTAGTGCTGATATAGTTTCAAAAGAACCTAGTCATAATTATTGCAATAAATTAATCATATTCACTCTCGTCAGGTCTTATCTTGAAGCACTCTTTCCTTTTTCAAAGGCGAGAATACACAATATCAAAAGTGTGCCTACTTTCTCCTGCTGCAAAATTCTCCAAACCACATCACCGGAAAATTCTAATTAAAAACTAAGGAAAAGTTAGATGAAAAGCATGGACATGGTTGTAAACAAAACTAGGCTACATGATCTATGGAGTTTGTCCATTGAGGGGAGAGTGAAGGCGGGGGGCTCATATAGGTGGGCAGTGGCCAGCGAGAGAAGAAAATGGCCACGAAACATTGTAGAGGACGGGGGGCAAAAGAGTCCATTCACAGGACCACCCCATGGGCATCAGCCATGCCCATGAGCCCATCAGTTCGCTGTTCATGCATCTCCACCCCACCACAACCTCCACCCCACTGCTGCAGCTTTTTAAGGGCAAACCAAATCCGCTGCCCCTGCCCTGCATCGCAGTTCGCTGCAACTTTTGCTCACAGGACACAGGCACAGCTTTGATGAGCAGCGGCCAAAACAGAGAGCGTTTCGATCGTTTCCTGCTCCACTACCACTAGCTAGTCTGCCGCCGTCCGCCGTGCCGCGCAAGCTCCGACTGCCGGTGCCGGAGGCAGGGGAGGAAGGTGAAGCTGCCGCTCTTGTGTCCTATCCGTCCTCCTTTCCCCCCCCCCCCTCGCAGTTTTGAAGAGAACAATTCCAGAACTTGGAATTCTTTCTGCGTCGAGGAAGCTTTTTTTTTCTCAAATCTGCATCCCATTATTTTGCCCTGTGCTCAAAATGTTCCTCCTTTTTTTTGTAAAAAAATAAGTATATGCACAAAAATCTCTGGGATCAGCCGCTACTTTTTTTTGCTGGTAGTTACTGGAGACGGTTAGGAATGTTTGTTGATGAGTGTTGGTTTGGTCGTTTCCTCGTCCTGAAAAGCTGCCTCTTCTTCTGCCCTTTGTCCAGTTCCCTCTCTGGAAAAAAATTCGCAGTTTTCTCTGCTCCGGGTGCCAGAAAGCTCCGCTCCGTCCCAAGAAAGCCACCCCCCACCCCCCGGTTTCCCTTGTCTTCCTCCGCAAACCCTCCCGGGTATCCTTGGCGCCACCGGGGAGGCTCATCTCGTTGCATGCAGGCGCAGGTAGGTCGTGCCATTGCCGTCACCCCAACCGCCCCCCACCCAGGTTCTTGGGGATCACTTCGGTCTCGTGCTTGAAAGATGGTCTTTTGGGGACTTGATTGCCACAAATTATCCATGGTCGGAAATGATTTCCGAGAGAAATTTTGATTTGGCGAGATCGGCTGCGCGCTCAGGCTAACTGAAAATAAACTGCAAATTTCTCGGAGTGGGAGCCACGCGTGTTCTTCCCGTTTCCTCAACAGTGAAAAAACTAGGCTGGACATCAAGTGTGTATGTTGGGATGAGTAATGGAGATCGGCCCACTGGAAAAATTTCCCTGTCAATTTCCTTGTGCGCATTCCCAACTGTTGTCTACGAGTTTCGTTTTTTTGGGTCTGTGGATTGCAATTCTTTAGTCGCCGTTTGACTGCCTACATGTGCTAGATCCTAAAAATAATACCACAGTTTCCCTGTCGCAACGCGTTTCGCCATCCATCCGTTCATGTGATTGCTTGCAAAATTCACGAGCTAAGATTCCTCCCCCCTCAGCCATCGCTGGTGCTTGTTCCCATGGTCTCCCAACATCGAGTCGCTAATTATTCCCGCTGTCCCCTCACCACGAGATGCTGCCCTTGTGCTCTGCAGGTGCTGCTGCTCCCCCTGCCGCCCGCGTCCTGTGACTGAGATCCATCCAGCTCGGAGGAGGAGGAAGAGGAGTCGCTCCTGGTCCTGGCTTCTAGACGTTGTGACCCAGATCTTGACGCAGCTGCCCAAGTAGTTTACTCATCTAGAGGAGAGGAGGGGTTGGATCCTTGACCCGATTTGGTGGGGGCTTTGCCACTGGGATAGGGGGACAGTTTGGCCTGCTGGATCTTTATCGCCAGTTGTTGGTCCTGTCCTTTCCGTTGGGCTGGGACGCATTCACATGCCAGTGGCTGCCGGTTTGGTACTTACTCGACGGATTGGTTAAGCGCTGTCTGTGGGGTTGTTGTGCTGCTCCTTCTTTCATCTTATTTTGTGGTGATTGGTGGGCGAGGAGGAAGAGCTAGGAAGATTATCTCTCTTATTCTTCTTGCGTCATTTTTCGGTGCGGCAAGATGAAGTATATGAAGCTTGGATCAAAGCCTGATGTCTTTCAGACAGAGGGCAGCAATATCAGGTTAGTTGGTTTGTTCCTGCCTTAGCACCACATTTCTTTCAGATAATTACAGAGACATACATCTTCTTTTTTGACTGGCCATCATGAAGTATATGAAGACTTTGTTCTCATTGATTTAATACAGCTGCTGGTCATGTTGCACTTAATTTATCTTGATGAATGTTCTAGAGATTCTGGGGAATAAATTTCAAGATCCATTTCACTTGATTGGAAATAGGTCTCAGCAGTTCTAATTCAATTTTCTTAACATATTTGTGTCTTGATATGCATCTTGTCTGCTATTTGGCCAAGATTTACTGGATCTGCTTTCTGACTATTTGTTTAAAAGAAAATTTAAATCAATGGAGTTGCTCAAGGGGTCAATCATACTGGTAAACTGGAAAGAGGCTTAGTTCTGTAGTTTTTCTATGCTATTTTCCTTAAATGTGAAGGAAAGGAAGTGACGATATCCATAGGGGCTCTTTCTTTGCTTTCTATTTGTTTGAGTTCAGAATTTAGCATGGAACATCCAGTAATTTTGAAGCGTGTAAAATTAGTGTTATGGATTAGAACAAGACTAAAAAGTAAATTAAAAAACAACTTTGAGAACGACCATAACCGGAGCCACGCTGTGCTTTGGCGTGAAACAAACGAGATGATTTTTTTAACAGTAAACTAAAATTTGCCCCTACAGTGAGTCAAACTTAGGACCTAATCAATGCTATTCAGACTGCCTAACTAATTCAGGTAGATGCCCTTTTGCTAAAAAAGACTAGCTCCATCTTCACAAAGCTATATGTCTGACAGCTGTGTTTTATATGTGCTACTACCTCGGTTCTCAAATATTTGTCGCATTTTAGTTCACTTTTGAACTAAAATGAGACAAATAAAAAAGAACGGAGGGAGTAGTTATTAAGGTGTGGATTACCTTCTCATCTAACAGCCAACATGAAACTCATGGTCTGGAATGCTAGGAAGCGCATCTGATGATGACATGCATATGGCTAACTGTATAACTGATCTTGTTTATATGTTAAGTTGTCCTTGATTCTTTTCAGTGGCACATGCTCTTAAAGTTCTTATGTACTTTGGAGGCTTGTGACGTTTAACCATAGGAGTTCTTTTCTCTAGTTTGCTTTATATTTAACCTTTTGGGCGAGTGGATTGGTTGGTGGCATTGTGGTCCATCATGTAAATTAATTCCTGGAGCTCAATAATCTCTCTTTATCTTTGATAGAACTAAGTTTTTAATCATCTATGTTGGACCACATATCAGATCAAATTGGTATACCTGTCATACACGCTGCTGGTATATCTGAAGTTGCTTTTGCCTTTTTCTAGTTTTGCTTAAGGTACTTGGGCAAAAAGCCAATGTTCTATCACTGTTATCTCACCTTTAGCTGATTCGCTGAGCGATATTTTTGTTTTTCTGCGTCATTTCAGGTCTGCATCATTGCAGTATAAGGATTTATCTAACAATCATTGCATCCACATAACAAGTTTTTTTATCCTAACGTATCTTACCATGATTTTAGATAAATGATACATGTGTACTTACTATGTTGCCTCACATTGGGTAATTATGCTTATCATGCAATATCTTCACATATTTGCTCCCATTGCTTTTCGTCTACTTGCATCACTTAGCTTCAATGCTAATGTTTTGCAATCATGTTTTTCAGGTTTGTTGCAACAGAACTGGCAACAGACATTGTTATATCCGTTGGGGATGCCAAGTTTTATCTTCACAAGGTAGTGACTTCTTTATGTTCCACACATTATTAGCCTCAGCATGCATTGAACAAGAGTAGACCTTATTGTGGTAGAGCTGTATTTTGTGCCACCTGAAAATCTTAGGTGTGGTTATGGGTATCATTGGCACATCATATCCTACTCCTTTTACTGGCTCAAAAAGAGAGAAAAAACATCCTACTCCCTTTCTTGGCATATTCCGCCAATTGTGCCTGCATTCTGACTAGATGTGTTTGCTTAGCAGCTGGTTCATATCTAATGCAGCATAGTTCTGTGCCAAACAACTAGTTTACATGCTTTTTTTATGTACAAAGGCAAAATAATCACATACCCTGCAAATGTTTTTTTCAGTTCCCTCTTCTATCAAAGAGTTCACTCCTGCAAAGGTTAGTTGCTTCAAGCAATGATGAGAAAAATGATGAAGTGGATATCTCTGACATCCCTGGTGGACCTTCAGCATTTGAAATATGTGCTAAGTTCTGCTATGGCGTGATTGTAACACTCAATGCATATAACGTCCTCGCTGCCCGCTGTGCAGCTGAGTACCTAGAAATGTTTGAGAGCATCGACAAAGGAAACCTCATATACAAGATCGATGTGTTTCTGACATCAAGCGTATTTCGCACCTGGAAGGACTCGATCATAGTTTTACAGAGCACAAAGTCACTGCAACCTTGGTGTGAAAATCTGAAGGTAATCAACCACTGCATTGACTGTATCGCGTCGAAGGCGTCAATTGATCCATCAGAGGTTGAATGGTCATACACTTACAACAGAAAAAAGCTCCCATCTGAGAATGGTATCGATTCACATTGGAACGGTGTCAGGAAGCAACCTATGGTCCCTAGTGACTGGTGGGTTGAGGACCTTTGTGAGCTCGAAGTGGATTTGTACAAGCGTGTGATCATGACCATCAAGGCAAAGGGAAGCACACCAGCTGCTGTCATTGGAGAAGCATTGAGGGCCTACGCATACCGACGGCTGCTTGGCTCCCTTGAAGACGCTGTGAGCAATGGAGTCGATTGCACAAAACGCCGTGCAGCTCTTGATGCCATTGTGTTTCTGTTGCCCGCTGAGGAAGGCTCGGTGTCATGTGGTTTTCTTCTTAAGCTGCTAAGGGCTGCATGTTTGCTTGGATCTGGGGAGTCCCATCGCGTTAACTTGATCAAGAGAATAGGCACGCGGTTGGATGGTGCTTCAGTTCCAGACCTTCTTATACCGCTAAATACTAATGAAGACAATATATCCAGCATAGATCTGATCATGGCAATAGTGGAAGAATTCATGTCGCGGAATGGTGATAGTGGTACGGAGAAATTTCAAGACGACGAAGGAATCGTGGACATCGAGAACGTGGCATCTGTTTCCAGCGCGTCAAAGCTTGCAGTTGCAAAGCTGATCGATGGATATCTTGCCGAGATCGCCAAAGATCCCAACCTTCCTCTTCCAAAGTTGATCGCACTCGCCGAAATGGTGTCTTCTCTACCCCGGCCAACGCATGACGGGCTCTATCGTGCCATTGACATGTATCTGAAGGTATCTCTCTGTGTCTCCACCGAGTGCTCCCGCTGTAGGGCGTTTGAATATTATGCTTAATAACACTGCCTTCCATGCTGACACAGGAGCACCCCAGCCTATCAAAGAGCGAGAAGAAGAAACTGTGCGGGCTGATGGACTGCAAGCAGCTGTCGCAGGACGCGTGCATGCACGCCGTGCAGAACGAGCGTCTCCCCCTACGCGTGGTCGTGCAGGTCCTCTTCTTCGAGCAAGTCCGGGCATCGTCGGTTGCTTGTGCAAGGAGCGACGCTAATTCGACGTCGGAGCTCCCGTCTGCCGTTCGCTCGCTTCTTCCCAGAGAGAACGGCAACTCCATTGGCAGCTCCAGGTCAGCCGCGACGACGACGACGACGACGGAGGAGGAGAGTGGGGTCCCGACGTCGAGCGACATCAACTCTCTGAGGTCGATGAGGCTGGCCAACAACAGCGGTGGGAGCGAGAGGAGCAGCGGCAGCAGTGACGTGAACAACAAGAGCAGCGACGACAGGAGCGCCGCCGCGGCGGGGAAGGCGAAGGGGACGATGCTGATGCCGAAGAAGATGCTGAGCAAGCTCTGGTCCGGGAAAACGAACGCCGGCGAGAGCAGCAGCTCGGACACGTCGGATAGCCCTGGGTCCGCCAACCCGGAGGAGGCGAAGTCCACGCAGTCGCGGATCACATGGCGCTCGGTATCCTAGTCGCGCGCGCGCGGCGGGGGGTTCAGCGGGGTCACAGGCAGCCTTAGTTTTGTTCTTGGTCTTGATTTTGCCTTCGCCTAGCGAGTACAGCAGTAGCAATCTCATAACATATACTGCTACTGGTTTCACTTGTCATGTCGCCGATGACGTTTTCTTTTTGGCATGGGATTGCTTGTAGCTGGAGTGGAGTAGGTTTGGTCATCGGTGATGTTTCCAGCGAAGTTCCATGGGATATTTATTATGTGACCTTTTTTTTTCATGGTAGGAATACAAAGAAAGTAGTACAGGCCGTTATAATTGATGTATTTTTTGCAGGAAAAAATAATCATAATGTTTTAGTTTTCTTCTTACTGCTATATAACATCCGTTATACTTATACGTAGCACATATTCGAGTGAAATGGTGTTAAAGTGTTGAGGCTAGTAATCAGAGCTCTTGTTTTCTGATACGAACAGCAGCGTCTTGTTATGAGCTGTTTTTGGGTTAAAATCATCGAGGTTTTGTTTGGGTATTCTAGTATTTACTCTTAATCCTCCAATTCATGGTATTAAGATAGATTAAGGTGTAAATTGGTAAGATAGATTAAGGTATAAATTGGTTTAATTTACAAGAAACGCGACGGTGCTACTAAATACGGAGGGCTGAGCTAGTCGTCATGGTAGCCATTCAGTAAACCCTGCCATCCTAAGGCTGGCTTTAGCAAGGACCCTTAAAGGGTCCTCTACCCTAAATATAGAGGATTAAACGGTTCTCTACGCTCTCCAGCAGCGTTCTCTAAACGGTCATCTAAATTTAGAGGACGCTGCTGGATTCTCTGTATATAGAGTTTCTCTAAACAGTCTTCTATCCATTTTAATACTTTAAATAACCGGTTTAGCAAAACTAAAATATATACATTACATTTAAGAGTATGACAAATATATATATATATATAATAAAAATAAAAATGTCTTTAATATAGGTATTTAAATATAGAGGACGTGATTTAGAAAACGTTGTTGCAGAGGAAGAAGATATAGATGCTAGAATTTTTTAGAGGAAACTATAAAGGACGAATATAGAGGATGTTGCTGGAGACAGTCTAAGAGCTTGGGGGCGTCGTGCTTTGGCACGTACGTGTCCCACGGCACGACGACGACTCGTGAGGGTTGGAAACCGACGACCTTCAAGTTGGCGTACGAGGAACAGTTGCGGGCCTAGGTTTTTTATATAGGGTGTGCCGCAACAAAATTTTCATAGACAATTACAATGTATATATAAATTTATAGTAATCATCTTTTCCATTGTTTAGCATCCCAACCGATCGCTCGAACAGGAATTTTCCAACATAAACTCTAACCTACAATTTTAATAGAAGCCGATGGGTGAATTTGCTTACTGAATATCAATTCATGTGCTCTAAATCGTGATTGCTTGGTAAGCACAACATATATTTCTCCAAGGACTCCAAAAGAATCAACACAACAACCACGAGCCCTCTTGCAAAGCCAATTCATGTAACCTAAATATGTTGTCAAAAGCTGAGCGACATCAACCGTAAGCACCCATGTATCTCTATCCATTTGCTCCTCACCGATGTGCAGCACCTTATCAATTGTAAATAAAGGGGAAAGAAAATGTACGATCACATATTTATATACTTATTAATCGGAGAAATAATTTGACGAGCACAACAATAATTCGACTAGTCTGCACACATCACCTAGAAGGACCCACGTGAGGCTCAGCCTCGTAGGTGAATCCTGGCTGGGCACTGGCCATGGGCGTGTGGCGGCTAGGCTCTGGACGCGAGCGCGCGGCACGACGGTGGCTAACCAACGTGGGCGCCCGACGAGACGATAGATGGGCGCGGGCGCGCGACGTCCTGGTGGCGATGGCTGGGCGAGGCGTTCTAGCGGCGCTGACCGCTGAGGCTGGGCGTGGCGTTCTGGTGACCGGCGGCTAGGTCTGCTCGTGCTCAGGCGTCAGAAGTGTGAAGGCTAGGCTTAGAGTGTGCCACGGCCCACCTCGACCTCCGCCAACCGGCGTTTCCAAGCAACTATTTGTTTGACACTATATCCTTTGATTCAATTTAATTTTACTACCTACTCAAGCGGTTAAAAACAATCTACCATAGTAATGACGGTGCCCAGGCTCCAACTGTGAGCTGACTCTGCCATTGTCTCAAAGCTATATCTTTTGCCACTTCAATGCCATCCGCTATCAGTTTTTTAATTTGAAACGGTTCAAAACCAATAAATCGACCTATAAGTCCGATAATAAAAAAATAAACTCTAGCAAAGCCTCCATTATAGCCAGGACACTCAAATCCTCCTTTCATGTGCCTCTTGGTGGGTGTCCCTAAACTGCCATAGTAGATACAGATGATGGCAGTGTTTCATTCAGCATTTTTCAGCTTTTGGCCTCCAAAACTGATGTAGTCCGTCAAATATTTAGCTTTTCAGTAAGTTTTTGTGAGAATCGCTTTGGTGAAAAGCGTATAAAATCAAAGTCAACACATAATGAGGCAAGTCATCGCGATAGTAAAAATCCGTCACTTTTTAGATCCTAAATTCTATAGACATCTTCGTCTTCCTCCACATGTAATTGTATTCTTCTCACAACCAGATTCAGATTACAGCTAGATTGACAATTTTTTTTATCGGTTTTCACCTGTTTACAGTGATAAACCGGTTACCGATGGACGCCGGTTTTAACCCTTAAGGGCATGTTCGGTTCCTGGGGATCTAATCCTCAAGAGGAACATTTACACCCAGGGAATGAGTGATTCCCTTGCTGTAACTAAATCCCGTTGGGGGTATAATCCCTGCTAGGGAATAATCCCTGTGCATAAAACCTGTTCGGTTAAGCCCGTAACTGAAAAATGCTAAAAACAAATCCAGAATGACAGCATTCAAAGATGGATTCATAGTCAGCATCACTGTCCTCTTCACATTCTAGTTCACATCCCGGAGCAGCAGCACAATATAGATGTATCTCGAGCATATGACAGGGACACGAAGAATTCCATCACAATTCACACACATAAAACTTAGATTTGATACAATTCACAAGTAGGGTACAATTCAAAGATGTATGATACAATAGTGCAGGGTACAATTTATAGATACATGACCCACAAAATATGCAAAAAGAGATGATATCACAAATATCTTGTTCCTTCCATGCTAAAATGATCCATGATTTGATTTGTTTTGAGTTTCTGAGGGTAAAGAGTTCTTTCCAGTAGAATGACTCATCATTGCATCAGGTGCCTCCCTAAAAATGTAAGCAAACTTATTCACACACATGAAATTTTAAGAAACCTTGAAAATCCAATGTGTGCAATAGATTAAAAACATATATAACTTATGTACAACACACAAGGCACATGTACAAACTTATTATTACAATTAGACACTATCCTTCAGTCTAAGCCTACTGAAGTACCAATGAGCCAAACACGTACTATACTACAACAGTAAAGTGTGCTGCTCATTAAATAAGAAGTGCTAAACAACAATAAATATGATATGTTAACTAATTTACAGACTTTGAATATATCATTGTAAAGTCCACAAGCAAATTAGATAAACTAAGAACTAGCAGCATACTGTTTGCTAATCTAAAGTGTGCTGCTCATCCCTTTTCTTTCTAAGGTGATCTCTTAGTATCACATCCATTGCTAACTAAAAAGAAATTCATAACAGAAAATAAACACCAACAAAAACAGAACATGATGTAATAAAGAACATATAGAATATAACAAGTACCTAAAGGAGAGGGTATAGGGTCCCAAGACGGTGGAAGCTCGTCTTCTCCAACTCGAATCGATGCAGGGATAATCTAAAAATATAATAGGTTTTTGTTAGAAATACATCTAGACAATTAATTGGAAATAAATGAGATTCGTATTGGCAGATTTGTATTGAAAATAAATTAGAAATACATCTCGTCACTCCATTGAGGCCTCCAGACATGTTCTCGATGGTCCTCCAAGAACCCCTCTTCAAGTCGTACTCCTCCTCGCAGGTCAGCACTCTGTTGCTGTTGCCTGTTGGTCAGGTGTAACATCCGGCCAATGTTAGAGATCGCACTTATCAGTACTAGTGAGTACGTATTTGAATTTGTAATGGTGGTGGGCCATACTAGGCCGTAGTGGGCTATACTCATGACATTAGTATAAATATGTTGTAAGACTTGAGGAATGGGCATCGAATGAATAATAGAAACCTTTCCAGAACACTGTCATCCTGGGTATTTCTCAGGTACGGCGAGGAGCTCACGTCCCGGCGACGATCGCCGGTGGCTAGGGGCGTGACAAGTGGTATCAAAGCTTGTCTATCCTTGGGCCCATTTGCGACAGCGAGTTCGCAGATCCCATCGATCGAGTTGGCAAACACGAGGTGAAGGCGGACGGCGGATCTCGATTTGGGTTGCGCAACAAGTTTGCGTGTAAAATTCATTGATCAATCCAGTGGACCATTTTTTGCGGCGGGCGGAGCGGGACGCGCTCCCTCGGCGACGCTCTATCTCGACGTCGACTCCACCTCGAAGACCAGGGTCTTCACGCGCGGGTTCATTCGTCGACCCTCAACGTTCGGCGACGCGTCTTCGTTGCTCGGCGACTTTCGTCGAGTGGTCGGTTTGGTGTTTCTGGCAGCGCAACGGAAGCGTGGTGGTGGCGGGAGAGATAGTGCCTGCAACCTGTTCGACGAGTTGCCTAGGTGTCGTTCACTTGGCTGGGTCTTCGGCGCGGCGTCGACAACGCATTCTCAACGTTCATCGATCTCTAGTGGACGTCCGGTCGGTGGTGTAGGCTGCAGCAACCAGTGAAGTCGACGGTGGACGCAACTTCAGTTCTCGGCCATGGTGACATTTGAACAGAAGGGTGTTGAGCGGTGGGAGAAGAGGATAGAGATGTTGGATCGGTTGGGAAGTAGACTAGAGGTGATGGAGGCAGATCAATTTCGACTCAAGGAGCAGGCGGATCGTGCAGCCGCAGCGGCGAGAAAGGTGGAGGCGATGTCGTCGGGTAAAAAAATGAAGGGGACACTGGAGTGGTTCAACGCTACCACGGGTTCCGGATTCGTCACTTCAGTCAACCATGGCGAGTTCCTGTATTTTCTACAACCGTCCCTCAAGTCCCACGAGCTCTCAGGTGACCAGAACCTTAAAGTCGGTGTGGCAGTCGAGTTCGGCATCATGGGGGATAAGTATGGTTGTCTCAGGGCCTTTGACATTACACCTCTTGGAGGTGGCGTGCTCTCTGGTGGTTTTGACATCTATGCCAGTTGGAACAACAATCTGTGTTGGGTTGTTGAGAACAGCGACGATGACCATAGTGGCCACAGCTGCATTCCAATTCTGATTGAAAGTATGGACTCTCTGGTGTTCGACGAAATGCCACTGGAGAGTGTGATTTGGGATGAGGAAGCCAAGCATGGAGATGTGGTGAACCTGGAAGGGAAGGGTGACCAGACGCACAACAAGTGCGAGCAGGGTGTTGTTCCTGATGCTCCATGGAAGTTGGGTGATCCGTTGTTCAGCAAAGTGGGTCTAAAAGTGGCATGGGATGGGGAGATGCAATTTGAATCTCATACGTATGAAGGGTTACTGCAGCAGCTTGCTCAAGGTGGAGAAGTCTTAGATGAATCGGCTGAGAAGGAGGGTAAGGTGGTAGATGAGACCAGCAGGTCTGATGTACTGAGTGAGGCAGCTGCTATGGTTATGCATGGTGGAAGCATGGAGGAACTTCTTCTTGCTCGTGCTGGCAGTGTGATAGAGGATAGCCTGGAGAAGGAGCAGAATGCTACCAGTGAAGAAGAGGGGAAATATCTTGCAGTATTTAAAGAAGGGACTGAGAATGAGGTGTTGCAGTTTCAGTTAGCAGACGATGAAATAAGGGAGGTTAAAGATAACCAAACTGAAGTGAGAAAAGGGAATACTGCTAATACCTTGCATGGTGACCGGTCAGACAGTGTGCTCGGCCTGGAGGAGAAGCATGGCGATGAAGATGCATCAAAATCTACAGGACATCCTTCAAAAGTAGAAGACAGCCAGGTCCATCAAGTTAGCAAACATCCTAGTCCTAGTGATGAAGCAGAGCCAAATCAGCTTAGAGGGTCTGTTGGAGACTTACCTGAGGGTAGTGCCTCGTCTGCGACTACAAAAATACATCAATCAGGTGACACCGAGACAGGGGAATCTATTCATACAAGAATGGAAGATACATCTGATAGGAATATTTTGCAGGCACAACTAGCAGAGTCTGCATTAGAACCTGCTGAACCTGAAGAATCTTTAGCAATAGAAGAGGTTCTTGTAACTACAAGCAATGAGGCGGATAAAGAATCAGTTGCTGTCATTGAGGCTGTACCAGCCTTGTGTGAGACAACTGGTTCCAAGGAGGCTGCTGCTACTGAAAAAGCAGTGAAAGAGGCTGACTATTATGTCGTTCGCAATCACATTGTAGTGCTCTGGTTTGCTAGTCCTTGCACTGATGCTGATGAGTATCACGCCATTGTTGTTGCTGCTGATTTTGGAGACAGCGTTTTCAACCAGTTTTTGGACAAAGTTTGTCGGTTGAGACAGGTGGTTGTAGATGGTGTACCACCAGATGATGAAGTGACGTTAGGCATGGCACTTGCAGCATTCTGGGCAGCACGTGGTGTTGCAGCTAAGCATGAAGCGAAACTGTTTCTGGACTGACATTTGGCAAATCTGGTGTATGCTATTGCTGCCTCCCTTACTGATCTCTCCATGGCCTTATGGGATCTGCATGATCCATACGAAGTGAGCAGAGACCACTGCTATATTCCTGGTGGCAGTTCTCATTTTGTTCGTGCATTTACTAATGGAATCTTGATAGTCTACGGGCCGAACGTACCAAGGAAACAATATGGAGGTGATGGGTTGAGGGTGCACGATGATAAGATGGCATTCCATGGTGATATGATCCTATGTACGGTCCCTCTTGGCATGTTTCTTCTTTGGATAACTAGACCTTGGGATCCAGGCATTTTGTCTGCATTGCATGTCAGTGTTGCTTGGGGACAAGCAACGCTTTGACGGGGCGGTAATGTAACATCCGACCAATGTTAGAGATCGCACTTATCAGTACTAGTGAGTACGTATTTGAATTTGTAATGGTGGTGGGCCATACTGGGCCGTAGTGGGCTATACTCATGACATTAGTATAAATATGTTGTAAGACTTGAGGAATGGGCATCGAATGAATAATAGAAACCTTTCCAGAACACTGTCATCCTGGGTATTTCTCAGGTACGGCGAGGAGCTCACGTCCCGGCGACGATCGCCGGTGGCCAGGGGCGTGACATCAGGATGCTGTACGCGAACACAAGCAGCTCAGTGCCCACCGCAAGCGATTCCTTGTCAGAGCACTTGAAGCATTCATCAGGCGGCATCTTGGGCACTTGGATCCAGCGCTCCCGATATGGGTCGCAGGCAGTAGATCTCCCCGTTGCGGACCATGGAGCGGAAGTCCCGGCTGAGGGAGGCCACCGAGCCGTAGTCGGACCGAGATAGCCGGAGGAGGTAGTTGAGGGTCAGGTCACGACCGATTGAAGTCATGGGGTTGATCCCGGTGGTGATAGAACTCCGCGACGACATCGACGCAAGAATCAAGAACCCTAAATGCTTGAGGAGATCGATGCCGGAGGAGATCCTAGTTGCGATAGAAGAGACAGGAGGAATAAGAATACCGGGGAGAAGGTGGCCGCCGGAAGAGATCGACGCCGGAGGGGAAATCTCGCGTCGCCGCCACCGCCTTCGCTTTCCTTCACGCCTGCTTCACGTACGTGCGCTTGACGGCATGATATGTTCCACCCCCTATCGACCGGGCGCCGTTCCTAGGCCGAGATGGCGGGGAAAGGTCGGGTTCAGCCGGGATGCAGCCCATGCGAGGCTTAATCGAACGCTAATTTTTTTTGGGCCGGGATTCTTTCCAAGCGGCGGAGGTCCATGGGGATTGGGCTGCGATCCCCACCGGGAAGAGGCTAAGCGAACATGCCCTAAACCGGTGTGCTGAACCGCGCAACTTACTACAAGCATGAAGCATGTTAGTGTATGTATAGTCTTTCTATTTTCTTTCTTCTCTCTCCTCAGTCAGTTCTTCCTACTCCCGATCCATTCGCAGAGGGCAGCAGCCACCTCCTCCCCCCCCCCCTCGCCCGCCGCCTGAACTCGTCTCGCCTGCGGCCGATCTCCCCTCCTCCGTTCGCCGCGCCGCAACCCGGAGAGGAGACCGCGCTCGGTCGAGCGCCACCTGGGGCAGCGTCCTCGCGACCAGCTCCGGCGCGGCGTCCGCCCTCAGCAGCCCGGGTGTCCCCCGGGAACGGCTCCGGCGCGGCCGGCACACAGCTCGACAGGTGTGTCTCCGTCCGTACAGCGACACGATCTTCTCTCTCCTTCGCACGCCAACAGCTCGTCCGTCTCGATTCTGGTCCAGTTTCAGATCGGCCCTCGCACTAAAAATGTCATTACGCACCCAATCCGCTTGTAACTTTATGCTGCAGCCTTGTCTTCTTCCATCACCCCATGCGCGCAACGCAACCCCCACTCACCAACGACTGGTCCTGCCGTCGCTGCTGTCCTACTTCTCCACCAGGACACCAGGCGACGAGCACCACAAGGAGACCAGGTATTCCCTCCCTTTGGTCTTCCCTTCCTGCCGTGCGAAGTCGTGCGCCCAAAACTTAACGTAATTCCTAGGTAAAACCGTGTGCCCAGACCCTAACATACTATTCGTAATCGGATCTGAATCTAATTACAAGTGTATATGCGTGCATTATGCCAATATGCCTACTAATTTCAATTGCTTTGCAAAAATCATTGAGTGTACATGTGTACACCCAGATCATATGCCCCTGGTTACAAGTAGGTTATGTCTATAAACTTTGTTTACTTTTTGAAGAAATTATTAGATCCATTTCCTTTACTGGCTCTGCTCTTGAAATCGAGCTTAGGGCTAAGCGATGTTGCAATAAAAAAAACTAGCACTTGGAAATTGGAATCCGAGTAAGATCTAGCTCGGACAGTGCAGTGGCAGATCATTTTCTCTTGCCAAGGTTTGTAATAACTTATAGAAAAAGCTTGCTTTTCACTGCTTGGATTCTAGCAAGATCTGGCTTCCAAAGTTTAGACTTGTAGAGTGGCATGTTCAATCATTTTCTAGGAGCAACATTTGTTTTTTCTCTAGAAGCCAAAATCCAAGTTTACTTATGCAAGTTTTGTTTCCTCCCTGAAATCTCTGGGGTGTAGAGGTTGTGACAGGTTTTATGCCTTTAGATCACTCTTTTTTTTAAAAAAAATCAAGCATGCTCAAATCTTGTGCTTAGTTTCAACTGTTCTTTTAGTTGTTCAGCTAAGTTGAAGTATCCATTTGGAGTTCTGATGTTTCTATATGTTGCTCCTTTTTTGTTTTTTGACAGGCTTTTCAGTTCAGTGCAGTGTATCAAGATTCTCTGTTAATTTGTGTATGAGATCAGTTAACTGATAAGGACATATGAAGAACCAGTGATCAGTAATCTGTACGCTTCAGATTGTAGTATCCTTGAGATGGATGGAAGAGAATCAGGCTTATGGTAAATCCTGGTGAATATTCATGGGAGGTCAGCAAGTTCTGGCCTGACTGAGACTAGTAAAAATACGGTGCTTCATCTCAGATCATCAATGGTGAGAATGAGGATCCCGAAACGTTATATAATAGTATTGTTGACATTCATCTGCACAAATGTTTGCTACATTGAGCGTGTGGGTTTCTCGATTGCCTATACTGTTGCAGCTGATGCCATCGGTGTGAATCAAGCCAACAAGGGCATGATACTCTCTATGTTCTATTATGGTTATGTTTTATCACAGATTCCTGGTGGATGGGCAGCACAGAGAATAGGAGGTAGACGTGTCCTGCTACTGTCATTTGTGTTGTGGTCAATGATATGTGGTTTAATTCCACTTGATCCCAACAGAGTAACCATTCTGGTCCTTTCTCGCCTGTTCGTTGGTGTAGCACAAGGTTTCATATTTCCTGCCATTCACACTGTCCTGGCGCAATGGGTGCCACCGCAGGAGCGCTCTCGCTCGGTATCTCTTACTACCTCAGGGATGTATCTTGGTGCAGCCTGTGGCATGCTTTTCTTCCCAAGTCTGGTGAAGCACACGGGACCCCAGGCAGTTTTTTTTGTTGAAGCAGTGTTGGGAGCAGCATGGTCTGTAATATGGCTGAAATTTTCCAGTGACCCACCCCGTACTGATCTTCCAAAGGTATCAATGCCAAAAGTGCCATCTCGAGACACGATTAAGGCACAAGCAGGAGGGGTTGTGGCACCTCGCATGGTAAAGATCCCGTGGCGAAGGATAATATTCAGCCTACCTGTTTGGGCAATAGTTGTGAACAACTTCACGTTCCACTATGCCCTGTATGTTCTTATGAACTGGCTCCCTACCTATTTTGAGCTAGGCCTTAAGCTTAGCCTCCAGGATATGGGTTCCTCAAAGATGCTTCCCTATTTCAACATGTTCATTTTCTCCAATATCGGCGGTGTGGTTGCTGATCACTTGATTACAAGGAGGATTATGTCTGTTACCAAGACAAGGAAGCTTCTGAACACCATCGGGTTCATCGTCTCAGCGTTTGCACTCATGGCCCTTCCTTTGTTCAGCACACCGTCAGGCACTGTAATGTGTTCAGCGATATCCCTCGGTTTTCTTGCTCTAGGAAGAGCAGGGTTTGCCGTGAACCATATGGATGTTGCTCCGAAGTTTGCAGGGATAGTGATGGGAGTCTCAAACACGGCGGGGACACTGGCCGGAATCGTCGGTGTCGGCCTCACGGGCAATATTCTGGAGGCGGCAAAGGCTTCTAACAAGGATCTAACGGACTCGGAAACCTGGAAAACAGTCTTCTTCGTTCCAGCATACCTTTGTATTTTCAGTTCCGTCATTTTTTTGATCTTTTCGACAGGCGAAAAGATCTTCGAATAAAGGGTGGCTATTACTTTTTTTGCCAATTCTTTTCTTACTTACGGTGAGGCAGGATTGCGAAACGGGAATCTTACATGTATCTGTAGCATTTGTTACAAAATTTTCAGATTTCAGACTGCATCACATACACACGATCAGAGGCTATGTCAGGAGATCTTGCATTTTCGTTATGATGAAGACTCGGTTCATTGGCAGTCACACACTCCAATGCAGCTAACAGAATTTGCTTCTCTCCCAGGTTAACTTCTTGGTTTTGGTACATAGTCTCACCACAAAGTTTGTCAAGTTCCCTTACCTTTGCCTGCAATGTAAACATATACGGTGGCAATGAGAATAAACGGCATTGCCATTTGCTTATCTGCATGGCCCTTGTTGAGTTAGGCAAATTCACTTCCTTCGAGTCTCTGAACCATTTTTAGTTGTGGTCAACTGGTTATATAGTTGGTCTTTCCAGCGTTCACAGGATTCACGGGATTTATAATTTTTTTGTTGCTCTTCAACGTGACAAGGCTTAAAATTCGTAGATATGACTCCATTATTACTGGTACTTAATTGTTTATAGCTAAATTATTATTTAAAACTGTATACCGAGTAAAACCCCACGAGTGACTTGAGTTTCGGTGTGAGTTTAAAATTGTACCCGCGGTTGCGATCACATGCGAGTTTAGATAGATTTCATAGGTGTGATCACGAACATGTTTTTGCTCCACCCGATTCAAATCCGATCCTTTGCCATCCTTAACTCTAACAAGTCATAATCTTACAATATTGCTTTTTATGAATAACCTACGAAGAATGAGCATAAGAGTCACTTACAATTGATGATCGGAACTGACAACAATCACCAAAGTTGTTCAACGATCCTCTGCTGCTCCTAAGCCATCTAGGTGATGATAATGTCAAGAGTGATAAGAATTCCATAGCTCAATATTCATCAGTGCCACCAGATGCAATAGTTCAATGTAAATCACTAGAGATCACTCTTAATCTTACTTTAAAAATATCACTAGAAATGAGTGGAAGATGTTTTATTAGGCTCACTGGGGTATACATCAAGTTGAGGCAACTAGTCATTGGTACTTTTACTGTGCTGAAAATAGGGTTATTGGACTGTTACATGTTAATGAACTACTACATGTTGTATCCCAGATCTAACATCCTTCCTAGAATAAGTTGAGACGTGAAAAGATGTGGAAAATCGTTTTCCTTACCAGACAACACGCCAAAGAGAGTCACATAGGAGATGAAGATATAACTAGAACAGTAATCTCTTCTATTTATGAGGGAGTACAAGTCCATATATATATATATATATATATATATATGTCAAGAGAATACCTTCGATAGATCCCATATCTTTTAGGGTTTGCGAATAATCCTGACCTAATTCAAATTAGGACAATGCATGGAGGCTTATATGTATATGTTTCATGGGAGGTTATGCATGGGATCCTATTCGCACACAGAGGGATTTGGAGGAAGTAGCAAGGTGAAAGGGAATTAGGCTTACACCTAGTTCCTAAATAATTTTGGTGGTTGAATTGCCCAACACAAATATTGGACTAACTAGTTTGCTCTAGTGTATAAGTTATACAGGTGCAAAAGGTTCACACTTAGCCAATAAAAAGACCAAGTATTGGGTTCAAATAAAGGAGCAAGGGTCAACCGAAGGCACCTCTGGTCTGGCGCACCGGACTGTCCGGTGTGCCACCGGATATGTCCGGTGCACCAGAGGACTCCAACTCCGAACTGCTCACCTTCGGGAAATTCCAGAGGCAACTCCGCTATAATTCACCGGACTGTCCGGTGTACACCGGACATGTCCGGTGCTCCAAGGAAGAGCGGCCTCCAGAACTCGTTAGCCTCGGGAATTCGCTTCAGCTGCTCCGCTATAATTCACCGGACTGTCCGGTGTACACCGGACTGTCCGGTGTAACAGCGGGGCAACGGCTACTTCTGGCGCCAACGGCTACCTGCGACACATTAAATGCGCGCCAGCGCGCGCAGAGGCCAGGCACGCCCATGCTGGCGCACCGGACACTCTACAGTACATGTCCGGTGCGCCACCGGACATCCAGGCGGGCCCAGAAGTCAGAGCTCCAACGGTCGGAACCCAACGGCTTTGGTGACGTGGCTGTCGCACCGGACATGTCCGGTGTGCACCGGACTGTCCGGTGCACCATCGAACAGACAGCCTCACCAAACGGCTAGTTTGGTGGTTGGGCCTATAAATACCCCCAACCACCCACCATTCATTGCATCCAAGTTTTCCAGCTTCCAACCACTATACAAGAGCTAGCATTCATTACAAAGCACACCATAAAGAAATCAAATCCTCTCCCAACTCCACACAAAGCCTTAGTGACTAGAGAGAGTGATTTGTAGTGTTCATTTGAGCTCTTGCGCTTGGATCGCTTCTTTTTCTTTGGCATTCTTTCTTGTGATCAAATACTCACTTGTAATTGAGGCAAGAGACACCAATCGTGTGGTGGTCCTTGCGGGAAGTCTGATTCCCAAGTGATTTGAGAAAGAGAAGCTCACTCGGTCCGAGGGACCGTTTGAGAGAGGGAAGGGTTGAAAGAGACCCGGCCTTTGTGGCCTCCTCAACGGGGAGTAGGTTTGCGAGAACCGAACCTCGGTAAAACAAATCCGCGTGTCACACTTCTTATTCGCTTGCAATTTGTTTTGCGCCCTCTCTCGCGGACTCTATTATATTTCTAACGCTAACCCGGCTTGTAGTTGTGATTATTTTTGAGAATTTTAGTTTCGCCCTATTCACCCCCTCTAGGCGACTTTCAATTGGTACCAGAGCCCGGTGCTTCATTAGAGCCTAACCGCTCGAAGTGATGTCGGGAGATCACACCAAGAGGGAGATGGAGACCGGCGACAAACCCACTACGAGCCAAGGGAGCACTTCATCGGAAGAGTCCCGCACCAAGAGGAAGGAGAAGAAGAAGGACTCCTCCAAACGGAAGGAGAAAAGATCTTCCTCTTCTCACCACAAGGAGAAGAAGGAAAAATCTTCTTCTCACAAGTCGCATCGGAAAGGCGACAAGCACAAGAGGATGAGGAAAGTGGTCTACTACGAGACCGACACTTCATCAACATCGACCTCCGACTCCGATGCGCCGTCCGTAACTTCTAAGCGCCAAGAGCTCAAGAAGTTTAGTAAGATCCCCCTACACTATCCTCGTACATCTAGATCTACTCCATTACTTTCCGTTCCATTAGGCAAACCGCCAACCTTTGATGGCGAAGACTATGCTAGGTGGAGTGATTTAATGAAATTTCATCTAACCTCACTCCACAAAAGTATATGGAATGTTGTTGAGTTTGGAGCACAGGTACCATCCGTAGGGGATGAAGACTATGATACGGACGAAGTGGCCCAAATCGAGCACTTCAACTCCCAAGCCACAACCATACTCCTTGCCTCTCTAAGCAAGGAGGAATACAACAAGGTGCAAGGGTTGAAGAATGCAAAGGAGATTTGGGACCTTCTCAAGACCGCGCACGAGGGTGATGAACTCACCAAGATCACCAAGCGGGAAACGATCGAGGGGGAGCTCGGTCGTTTTCGTCTTCGCCAAGGGGAGGAGCCACAAGATATGTACAACCGGCTCAAAACCTTGGTGAACCAAGTGCGTAACCTCGGGAGAAAAAAGTGGGATGACCACGAGGTGGTTAAGGTTATTCTAAGATCTCTCATTTTCCTTAACCCCACTCAAGTTCAATTAATTCGTGGTAATCCTAGATACACACTAATGACCCCCGAGGAAGTTATCGGGAATTTTGTGAGCTTTGAATGTATGATCAAGGGCTCAAAGAAGATCAACGAGCTTAACGAACCCTCCACGTCCGAAGCACAACCGGTGGCATTTAAGGCGACGGAGGAGAAGAAGGAGGAGTCTACACCGAGTAGACAACCAATTGACGCCTCCAAGCTCGACAATGAGGAAATGGCTTTAATCATCAAAAGCTTTCGCCAAATCCTCAAGCAACGGAGGGGGAAGGACTACAAACCTCGCTCCAAGAAAGTGTGCTACAAATGTGGTAAGCCCGGTCATTTTATTGCAAAATGTCCTATATCTAGTGACAGTGGCAGGGGCGACGACAAGAAGGGAAAGAGGAGAGAAAAGAAGAAGTACTACAAGAAGAAGGGCGGTGATGCCCATATTTGCCGGGAGTGGGACTCCGACGAGAGCTCCACCGAATCCTCCTCCGACGAGGACGCCGCCAACATCGCCGTCACCAAGGGACTCCTCTTCCCCAACGTCGGCCACAAGTGCCTCATGGCAAAGGACGACAAAAGGAAGAAGGTTAAATCTAAATCCTCCACTAAATATGAATCCTCTAGTGATGATAATGCTAGTGATGAGGAAAATAATTTGCGTACCCTTTTTGCCGACCTAAACATGCAACAAAAAGAAAAATTAAATGAATTGATTAGTGCTATTCATGAGAAGGATGATCTCTTGGACTCTCAAGAGGACTTCCTTATTAAGGAAAACAAAAAACATGTTAAGGTCAAAAATGCTTATGCTCTACAAGTTGAAAAATGTGAAAAATTGTCTAGTGAGCTAAGCACCTGCCGTGAGACTATTGACAACCTTAGAAATGAAAATGCTAGATTAATTGCTAAGGTTGATTCTCATGTTTGTGATGCTTCAATTCCCAATCTTAGAAATGATAATGATGATTTGCTTGCTAAGATTAAGGAATTGAATGATTCTCTTGCTAGCCTTAGAATAGAAAATGAAAATTTGATTGCTAAGGCTAAGGACTTTGAAGTTTGCAAAACTACTATTTCCGACCTTAGAACTAAGAATGATATGTTGCATGCTAAGGTTGTAGAACTAAAATCTTGCAAACCCTCTACATCTAATGTTGAGCATGTTTCTATTTGTACTAGATGTAGAGATGTTGATATCAATGCTATTCATGATCACATGGTATTAATTAAACAACAAAATGATCATATAGCAAAATTAGATGCTAAAATTGCCGAGCATAACTTAGAAAATGAAAAGTTTAAATTTGCTAGAAGTATGCTCTATAATGGGAGACGCCCTGGCATCAAGGATGGCATTGGCTTCCAAAGGGGAGACAATGTCAAACTTAATGCCCCTCCTAAGAACTTGTCTAACTTTGTTAAGGGCAAGGCTCCCATGCCTCAGGATAATGAGGGTTATATTTTGTACCCTGCCGGCTATCCTGAGAGCAAAATTAGGAGAACTCATTCTAGGAAGTCTCACTCTGGCCCTAACTATGCTTTTATGTATATGGGTGAGACATCTAGCTCTAGGCAACCAACCCGTGCCAAGTTGCCTAGAAAGAAAACTCCTATTGCTTCAAATGATCATAGCATTTCATTTAAGACTTTTGATGCATCTTATGTTTTGACTAACAAATCCGGCAAGGTAGTTGCCAAGTTTGTTGGGGGCAAACACAAGGGCTCCAAGACTTGTGTTTGGGTACCCAAAGTTCTTGTTTCTAATGCCAAAGGACCCAAAACCGTTTGGGTACCTAAAATCAAGAACTAAAATTGTTTTGTAGGTTTATGCATCCGGGGGCTCAAGTTGGATACTCGACAGCGGATGCACAAACCACATGACAGGGGAGAAGAAGATGTTCTCCTCATATCAGAAAAACCAAGATCCCCAACGAGCTATCACATTCGGGGATGGAAATCAAGGTTTGGTCAAAGGATTGGGTAAAATTGCTATATCACCTGACCATACTATTTCCAATGTTTTTCTTGTAGATTCTTTAGATTACAATTTGCTTTCCGTATCCCAATTATGTCAAATGGGCTACAACTGACTATTTACTGATGTAGGTGTCACTGTCTTTAGAAGAAGTGATGATTCAATAGCATTTAAGGGTGTGTTAGAGGGTCAGCTATACTTGGTAGATTTTGATAGAGCTGAACTCGACACATGCTTAATTGCTAAGACTAACATGGGTTGGCTCTGGCATCGCCGACTAGCCCACGTTGGGATGAAGAATCTTCATAAGCTTCTAAAGGGAGAACACATTTTAGGACTAACAAATGTTCATTTTGAGAAAGACAGGATTTGTAGCGCATGCCAAGCCGGGAAGCAAGTTGGCACTCATCATCCACACAAGAACATCATGACTAGTGACAGGCCACTGGAGCTCCTACACATGGACCTATTCGGCCCGATCGCTTACATAAGCATCGGCGGGAGTAAGTACTGTCTAGTTATTGTGGATGATTATTCTCGCTTCACTTGGGTGTTCTTTTTGCAGGAAAAATCTCATACCCAAGAAACCTTAAAGGGATTCTTGAGACGAGCTCAAAATGAGTTCGGCTTAAGGATCAAGAAAATTAGAAGCGATAACGGGACAGAGTTCAAGAACTCTCAAATTGAAGGTTTCCTTGAGGAGGAGGGCATCAAGCATGAGTTCTCTTCTCCCTACACCCCACAACAAAATGGTGTAGTAGAGAGGAAGAATCGAACTCTTTTGGACATGGCAAGGACCATGCTTGATGAGTACAAGACACCGGATCGGTTTTGGGCCGAGGCGATCAACACCGCTTGCTACGCCATCAACCGGTTATATCTACACCGAATCCTCAAGAAGACATCCTATGAACTCCTAACCGGTAAAAAGCCCAATATTTCATATTTTAGAGTTTTTGGTAGCAAATGCTTTATTCTTGTTAAAAGAGGTAGAAAATCTAAATTTGCTCCTAAAACTGTAGAAGGCTTTTTACTAGGATATGATTCAAACACAAGGGCATATAGAGTCTTTAACAAGTCCTCAGGACTAGTTGAAGTTTCTTGTGACGTTGTGTTTGATGAGACTAACGGCTCTCAAGTAGAGCAAGTTGATCTTGATGAGATAGGTGAAGAACAGGCTCCATGCATCGCGCTAAGGAACATGTCCATTGGGGATGTGTGCCCTAAGGAATCCGAAGAGCCTCTAAATGCACAAGATCAACCATCCTCCTCCACGCAAGCATCTCCACCAACCCAAAATGAGGACGAGGCTCAAGTTGATAAAGAGGTAGAACAAAATGATGAGCCTCCTCAAAATGACGGCAATGATCAAGGGGGAGATACAAATGATGAAAACAAGGAGGATGAAGAACCAAGGCCGCCACACCCAAGAGTCCACCAAGCAATCCAACGAGATCACCCCGTCGACACCATCCTCGGCGACATTCATAAGGGGGTAACTACTCGATCTCGTGTTGCCCATTTTTGTGAGCATTACTCTTTTGTTTCCTCTATTGAGCCACACAGGGTAGAGGAAGCACTACAAGATTCGGATTGGGTGATGGCGATGCAAGAGGAGCTCAACAACTTCACGAGGAACGAGGTATGTCATTTAGTTCCACGTCCTTATCAAAATGTTGTAGGAACCAAGTGGGTCTTCCGCAACAAACAAGACGAGCATGGTGTGGTGACAAGGAACAAAGCTCGACTCGTGGCCAAGGGGTATTCACAAGTCGAAGGTTTGGATTTTGGTGAAACCTATGCACCCGTAGCTAGGCTTGAGTCAATTCGTATATTATTGGCCTATGCTACTTACCATTGCTTCAAGCTCTATCAAATGGACGTGAAGAGTGCCTTCCTCAATGGACCAATCAAGGAGGAGGTCTATGTTGAGCAACCTCCCGGATTTGAAGATAGTGAGTACCCTAACCATGTCTATAGGCTCTCTAAGGCGCTTTATGGGCTCAAGCAAGCCCCAAGAGCATGGTATGAATGCCTTAGAGATTTCCTTATTACTAATGGCTTCAAAGTCGGCAAGGCCGATCCTACTTTATTCACTAAAACTCTTGACAATGATTTGTTTGTATGCCAAATTTATGTTGATGATATCATATTTGGGTCTACTAACAAATCTACTTGTGAAGAATTTAGTAGGATCATGACACAAAAATTCGAGATGTCTATGATGGGGGAGTTGAAGTATTTTCTAGGATTCCAAGTCAAGCAACTCCAAGAGGGCACCTTCATTAGCCAAACGAAGTATACTCAAGACATTCTAAGCAAGTTTGGAATGAAGGATGCCAAGCCCATCAAGACTCCCATGGGAACAAATGGGCATCTCGACCTCGACACGGGAGGTAAGTCCGTGGATCAAAAGGTATACCGGTCGATGATTGGTTCATTGCTCTATTTATGTGCATCTCGACCGGACATTATGCTTTCCGTTTGCATGTGTGCAAGATTCCAAGCCGACCCTAAGGAATCACACCTTACGGCCGTAAAACGAATCTTGAGATATTTGGCTTACACACCTAAGTTTGGGCTTTGGTACCCTCGGGGATCCACGTTTGATTTGATTGGTTATTCGGATGCCGATTGGGCGGGGTGTAAGATTAATAGGAAGAGCACATCGGGGACTTGCCAGTTCTTGGGAAGATCCTTGGTGTCTTGGGCTTCAAAGAAGCAAAATTCGGTTGCTCTTTCTACCACCGAAGCCGAGTACATTGCCGCAGGCCATTGTTGCGCGCAATTGCTTTGGATGAGGCAAACCCTGCGGGACTACGGTTACAAATTAACCAAAGTTCCTCTTCTACGTGATAATGAGAGTGCAATCCGCATGGCGGATAATCCCGTTGAGCATAGCCGCACTAAACACATAGCCATTCGGTATCACTTTCTTCGGGATCACCAACAAAAGGGGGATATCGAGATTTCATATATTAACACTAAAGATCAATTAGCCGATATCTTTACCAAGCCTCTTGATGAACAATCTTTTACCAAACTTAGGCATGAGCTCAATATTCTTGATTCTAGGAATTTCTTTTGCTAAACTTGCACACATAGCTCATAAGTATACCTTTGGTCATGTCTCTTTTATATATGCTATGACTAATGTGTTTTCAAGTGTATTTCAAACCAAGTCATAGGTATATTGAAAGGGAATTGGAGTCTTCAGCGAAGACAAAGCCTTCCACTCCACTCTACTACTCACCCTTCGCCGTCGCTCCACTTCACTCTCCGTCTTTGGTATAATCTTCACTCATATGTTTTATTTGCCAAAGGGGAGAAAGTAGTTAGGAAAGGACTTATATCTCACTCAAGGTATCCGCTTTTGGCGATTCATGCCAAAGGGGGAGAAAGTATGAGCCCAAAGCAAAAGGACCGCACCACCGCCCTAATTTTAAAATTTAATGTTCTTCAATTGGAAAATTTCAAATTAGTATCTCTTTGTGTTCTAAAGGGGGAGCAAGTAGTATTTTCAAAACTTGATATCTTAAAACCCTCTTGAACACTAAGAGGAGAATTTATTTGAGGGGGAGTTTTGTTTAGTCAAAGGAAAAGCATTTGGAACAAGGGGAGAGAATTTCAAATCTTGAAAATGCTTTGCAAAAATCTTATTCATTTACCTTTAACTATCTTGCAAAAGGATTTTAAAAAGGAATTTACAAAAAGATTTGCAAAAACAAATCATGTGGTGCAAATGTGGTCCAATATGTTAAAAACAAAGAAACAATCCATGCACATCATGTAAGTATTTATATTGGCTCAATTCCAAGCAACCTTTGCACTTACATTATGCAAACTAGTTCGAATTATGCACTTTTACATTTGCTTTGGTTTGTGTTGGCATCAATCACCAAAAAGGGGGAGATTGAAAGGGAATTAGGCTTACACCTAGTTCCTAAATAATTTTGGTGGTTGAATTGCCCAACACAAATATTGGACTAACTAGTTTGCTCTAGTGTATAAGTTATACAGGTGCAAAAGGTTCACACTTAGCCAATAAAAAGACCAAGTATTGGGTTCAAATAAAGGAGCAAGGGTCAACCGAAGGCACCTCTGGTCTGGCGCACCGGACTGTCCGGTGTGCCACCGGACATGTCCGGTGCACCAGAGGACTCCAACTCCGAACTGCTCACCTTCGGGAAATTCCAGAGGCAACTCCGCTATAATTCACCGGACTGTCCGGTGTACACCGGACATGTCCGGTGCTCCAAGGAAGAGCGGCCTCCGGAACTCGTTAGCCTCGGGAATTCGCTTCAGCTGCTCCGCTATAATTCACCGGACTGTCCGGTGTACACCGGACTGTCCGGTGTAACAGCGGGGCAACGACTACTTCTGGCGCCAACGGCTACCTGCGACGCATTAAATGCGCGCCAGCGCGCGCAGAGGCCAGGCACGCCCATGCTGGCGCACCGAACACTCTACAGTACATGTCCGGTGCGCCACCGGACATCCAGGCGGGCCCAGAAGTCAGAGCTCCAACGGTCGGAATCCAACGGCTTTGGTGACGTGGCTGTCGCACCAGACATGTCCGGTGTGCACCGGACTGTCCGGTGCACCATCGAACAGACAGCCTCACCAAACGGCTAGTTTGGTGGTTGGGGCTATAAATACCCCCAACCACCCACCATTCATTACATCCAAGTTTTCCAGCTTCCAACCACTATACAAGAGCTAGCATTCATTACAAAGCACACCAAAAAGAGATCAAATCCTCTCCCAACTCCACACAAAGCCTTAGTGACTAGAGAGAGTGATTTGTAGTGTTCATTTGAGCTCTTGCGCTTGGATCGCTTCTTTTTCTTTGGCATTCTTTCTTGTGATCAAATACTCACTTGTAATTGAGGCAAGAGACACCAATCGTGTGGTGGTCCTTGCGGGAAGTCTGATTCCCAAGTGATTTGAGAAAGAGAAGCTCACTCGGTCTGAGGGACCGTTTGAGAGAGGGAAGGGTTGAAAGAGACCCGGCCTTTGTGGCCTCCTCAACGGGGAGTAGGTTTGCGAGAACCGAACCTCGGTAAAACAAATCCGCGTGTCACACTTCTTATTCGCTTGCAATTTGTTTTGCGCCCTCTCTCGCGGACTCTATTATATTTCTAACGCTAACCCGGCTTGTAGTTGTTATTATTTTTGAGAATTTCAGTTTCGCCCTATTCACCCCCCCTCTAGGCGACTTTCACAAGGATAGGGCAAGATTACATGGATTGATTAAGGGTTCAGAAGTATTCAATTCATACAAGTATGCCTCATCCAGGCTCTTGCTCACCCACATGTATGCGCCGCATGCAGGCGGCCACACACACGCACACATGTGAGGCCGACAACGGTGCTATTGGGCCAGCAAGCTCGTATACCCTTCGCAGTCCGGCATCAAGTGGCCGACAAATTAGCTGCATTTGCCTTGCTATTTCCAAAAGCTTACTTATTACCATTCTATTTCCAACTTCACTATGTAAACAATACAGTTTACAGCGCGAAACAGTGTTTTTTACGGTCATATATACAATATGTTGGCCATAAACATCCCACCTTCCTAAAACACCTACTTGTACCCAAGCAAGGGAATGCGAACAGCTTGATGACATCAAAATCTCCCCATGTTGCCAAAGCTGCTGGGCTACAATATCTCGGACCATTTCACCAGTACTTGGATTACTGTCTTGGAGGCACTCGCCACCATTAGTTGTTGGACTTGTTCAAAACTTGATGAGAGATGATACCAAAGGGCAGAGTAGGGGATACCTGATGAGATGGATGTACTGCCACCTTCAATTGGGAGACAAGAAACAGTAAGGGATTGTTCGATTGTGTTTTGGAAAATCAATCAAGAAAATGTTAGTGCAATGGCTTCCATGCTTGGATAATCAATCGGCCATCATGTCATTGATATATGTGTGGGTGTATATATGTGTGGGTTTCTACTTCAAAATCGGCCATCGATTGTGTGTGGGTTTCTACTTCATAATCTATCCACCACACGTTGATATAGGTGTGGGGTTTTACTTCATAATCTATACACGTGATTTTCTCTCATGGATTGAAAATATATATGTGATTATTGGCCATCGCGTCGTTGATATATGTGCGGGTGTCAGCCATCATGCTGTTAGTTTTTTTGCAGGTTTTGGAAACCTATCTGTGCGGAGGAGGTGCTACCAATTTTTTTTGTTGATAGACTTGTGATCTTTTTGCGGAGAAGGTACTTGTGTACAGTACAGGATCAATAGAGGATACAACAACTCTAGGTTAGTGCTTTTGTAACTTATCATTTCTTGAGTTATATACATTCTCTTTGAGTTATTATAACATTGGGGTGAAATATTACAGTCCAGCTAGAAGAAGTGAGGAGGGCACGACAGGAAATGGAGGCAAGGATGATGGCGGAGCGGGTGGCTCGCTTGACAGATCAACAGCTGATGACAGAGATGTTTCAGTACATGTAGAGCCTTTGTGTCGCACATGGTTTTGCTCCACCACCTCCGTTGTTCCCTCCAGCTAACTCTACTCAGTTACATACTCCTGTGAGTATCAAAATTCTAGTCCTGCATGATATATATTCATCTGGTATAACACATGCAATCTCTTTTCTGTGCAGGGATAATCTGCGGCATTCAACAACCCTCATGGATCGCCCAGCCCATCGCCGAACCAGTCCAGCCGCCCACCTCGTTGATGTTCTTCTAAACTTAGTTGTGAGATATGTTTATGCCATATATTGGATGTTTGTGGGCTTATTTATGTGAGTACTTGTTAGTGTTGTGAACTATTTTGTGGTACTTGTGACTTTGTGAAGAAACATGTGATCTTTATGAGCTATGTCGTTTGTTTGATGTTTGTGATGATTCTGTGATATCTTTGATGTATATGTGATATATTTTTTGTTTGTTTGGATGTAACATAAAAAACAAATAACAAAGGGGTATTCTGTTAACTTTGTCGAGTATAACACTCGACAAAGAGGTACTTTGCCGAGTGTCAAGGCCATAGCACTTGGCAAAGAAGGCACACCTAGGAATCAGTAAAGCTTCTTTGCCGAGTGCTGTTGGCTTGACACTCGGTAAAGAAACTAACAAAGGGGTCCGTCGATGCTCCCTTTGCCGAGAGCTAGTCCAGCGAGCACCCGGCAAAGGAACTGGCAAAGGGGCACACAGAGTGCTTCTTTGCCGAGTGCCAGTGCAGTAGTGTCGGCGTTTCGAGACCGGGGGGTCCCTGAGCCGACGAGTGAAGTGTCGCTGCGTGCCCCAGCCCAGATGGGTCGACGCGAGGCCGAACGTGAAGGGGGGAAAGCGAGGTGGCCGAAGATGGGCGTGAGAGAGGTGGAAATCCTGCGGCCTTCGTGTTCGTCCCGCGCCCAGGTCGGGTGCGCTTGCAGTAGGGGGTTACAAGCGTCCACACAGGGGAAGGAGCGAGTGGCCTTACGCGAGCGCCCGTCTCGTCCTCGTCCCCGCGTGGCCAACCCCCTCTAAGAGGGCCCTGGTCCTTCCTTTTATAGGCGTAAGGAGAGGATCCAGGTGTATAATTGGGGGTCTAGCAGAGTGCTACGTGTCTAGCGGAGGGGAGCTAGCGCCCTAAGTACACGCCATCGTGGTGGCCAGAGAGATTTTGGCGCCCGGTTTGTATGATGTCGTGGCCGTCGGAGGAGCGCTGGAGCCTGGCGGAGGGACAGCTGTCGGGGCCGTCGAGTCCTTGCTGACGTCCTCTTGCTTCCGTAAGGGGGCCGAGAGCCGCCATCGTCAGGGAGCGCGCGGGGCGCCATCATCGCCTATCTGGCGGAGCCAGCCAGATGGGACACCGGTCTTGTTCCCCGTAGCCTGAGTTAGCTTGGAGTAGGGTAATGATGGCGCCTCCTGTTGAAGTGGCTGGTCCGCGCCCTAGGTTGGGCGATGTGGAAGCTCCTCCGAGGTCAAGGTCGAGTCTGTCTTTTGTGGCTGAGGCCGAGTCCGAGCCCCTAGGTCGGGCGAGGCGGAGGCCGTTGGCTGAGGCCAGGGCGGAATTTGAGTCCTGGAGTCGGGCGAAGCGGAGTTCGTCGTCTTCTGGGGCTGAGCCCAAGTCCGAGCCCTGGGTCGGGCGGAGCGGAGTTTGCCGTCTTCCCTTAGCCCGAGTCCGAGCCCCGGGTCGGGCGGAGCGGAGTTCGTCGTCTTCTGGGGCTGAGCCCAAGTCCGAGCCCTGGGTCGGGCGGAGCAGAGTTCGCCATCTTTCGGGGCTTAGCCCGAGTCCAAGCCTTGGGTCGGGCAGAGCGGAGTTCATCGTCTTCTGGGGCTGAGCCCAAGTCCGAGCCCTGGGTCGGGCGGAGCGGAGTTCGCCGTCTTCCAGGGCTTAGCCCGAGTCCGAGCCCTGGGTCGGGCGGAGCGGAGTTCGCCGTCTTCCGGGGCTTAGCCCGAGTCCGAGCCCTGGGTCGGGCGGAGCGGAGTTTCCTATGGTGTGCGGCCGGGCCTGACTGCCTGTCAGCCTCACTCTGTCAAGTGGCACCGCAGTCGGAGCGGCGCAGGCGGCGCTGTCTTTTTGTCAGACCAGTCAGTGGAGCGGCGAAGTGATGGCGGTCACTTCGGCTCTGTCAGCGGAGGGGCGCGCGTCAGGATAAAGGTGTCAGGCCACCTTTGCATTAAATGCTCCTGTGATTTGGTCGGGGTTGCTTCTTGGCAAAGACAGGGCCTCGGGCGAGCCGGGAACGTGTTCGCCGCTGGAGGGGGGCCTCGGGCGAGGCGGAGATCCTCCGGGGTTGGCTGCCCTTGTCCGAGGCTAGGCTCGGGCGAGGCGTGATCGAGTCCCTCGAATGGACTAATCCCTGACTTGATCGCACCCATCAGGCCTTTGTAGCTTTATGCTGATGGGGGTTACCAGCTGAGAATTAGGAGCCTTGAGGGTACCCCTAATTATGGTCCCCGACAGTAGCCCCCGAGCCTCGAAGGGAGTGTTAGCACTCGCTTGGAGGCTTTCGTCGCACTTTTTTGCAAGGGGACCAGCCTTTCTCGGTTGCGTTTTGTTCCGGTGGGTGCGCGCGAGCGCACCCGCCGGGTGTAGCCACCGAGGCCTCGGAGGAGTGGTTTGACTCCTCCGAGGTCTTAACGCCTCATGCAATGCTTCGGCTGGTCTGGTCGTTCCCTCACGCGAGCTGGCCGTAGCCCGGGTGTACGGTCGGGTCCCAAGTTCTCGGGCTGGTATGTTGACGCTGTCAACGGTTTGGCCGGAGCCGGGTTTGCGAGAGCAGCCCCCGAGCCTCTGCACAGGGCGAGAGGGCGATCTGGGACAGACTCGACTTTTTTACATACGCCCCTGCGTCGCCTTTCCGCAAGGAGGAGGGGGGGAGAGCGCCATGTTGCCCTTGGTGGGCGCCGAACATGGTGTCTCCGGTGAGCTGCAGGCGGGTGATCCGAGCGGACGTCCGTGCCCCATTCGTTAGGGGTCGGCTAGAGGCCCAGAGGCACGCCCAAAAGTACCTGCGGGTGATCTACCGGACCCGGTCCCCTGGCGACGGGGTCCGAGGGCTCGATGCCTCCCTCTGATGGGATTCCGTTACAAGATCGTTCCCGCTGGTCTCGGAAATATCCTAGGGTACCTCGGGAGCGCAGCCCGAGCCTTGGTTATGTATCGAACGTACCCGTGGTCATCCCTCGCTCTGTGTCTGAGGCGGCTGTGAACCCTTCGGGGGCCAGCCTTCGAACCCCTGATCAGTAGTGAGCGCGGAGCCCGAGTAGCCTGAGGCGGCCGTTGAACCCTTCCGAGGGGCCGGCCTTCGAACCTCTGACCAGTAGTGGGTGTGGAGCCCATGTGCTCTGAGGCGGCTGTTGAACCCTTCCGAGGGGCCAGCCTTCGAACCTCTGATCAGTAGGAAGGCTCGGAGCCTGGTTCCTTCACAGGGAAGGATCCTTTTCGGGGTATCCCCCTTTCCCGGTCCCTGTTGCAAGAGAGAGGAAGAGGAAAAAAGGAAAAGGATACGAAATCGAACGACGCGACGTACCTTTTTTGACGCGGTCATTATGGCGAAGGCGAAGCGTCGCTCGCTTCTCCTGCCAGAGGCGCCGCCTGTCCCACCGTGGAGTTAATGCGACGGGGCGAGTAGTTCGCAGGGCAGCCGTTGCGCGTGCGCGAGCCGTTCGAGGAACGGGACACGGGCGCGTTGTCTTCACGCCGTGAGAGAGGGTTCTCTCGCTGCCCCCGGATGGGACGTAAGCTTGGCTGACGACGTGACCGCTGCTCCTGCCCGCCTGCCACCGCCATTACTGCCGGCCCGTTTTCGGTCGCATTGACCGTCGCGCCAGGCTGGAGTCGCTAGGTCGTGCGCTGGGTCGCCTCGAGTCGCGGTATTGGTTCCGCAGTCGAGGAGGCGCGGTGGTGGCGCAGGTGGCGGTGCAGTTGCAGGCGCGAATCATTCGGCGCGCCGGTTGCACGACGGGTGGGTCTGGGCCTCCATGCTGGGCGTGTTGGGAGTCGGAAAAGCGCGCCCACTTGGCACGGTTGCATGCCGCCCGCATGGCTGCCCGCCCTCTCGCCCGCTGGTCTGGGCAAAAGTGGAGAGCCGCTTGTAACCGCTGGGCGGTTGCACGCACCACGCGCGGCGGTTTGGCTTCTTCTGCTCTGGGCCGGCTTGCATGACGTGTGGGACCCAGCCCCCGCGCCGTAGGGGGAGGACCTTGGAGTGTGTTGGAGAAGACTCAGCCCACGACGGCTGGGGACGCAAGTGGGGAGAGTCGCCTTTAAAAGGAGGGTGGCCCTCTTGGAAGGCGACCGTGTCTTCGCGCTCCCTTATGCATCATGTCTTTCCATCTTCCAAGCCCCCGGATGGGGGATATCCGCCGTCTTCCCGCTTCGTCGTTGGAGGAACGCAACTCTGCGGGAGTTGGTACCTTTCAGCCGTCGTTCGGCTTCAAGGATTTTCATTAGGCAGCCTGGCTGCATCCCCTCGTCGGTGGTCACCCAAGACGGTGACCACCAGCCTCTGGGTGGGGAGGAGCAAGCCAGGCTACGATCTTGGCTCCGCCCTCAGCTTCAAGGATGTTTATCATCCTTGCAGGTGCGGAGAGCGAGGCGAGCCGGGGCTCTACCTCCTGCGCGGGTCGGCTGGCCACCTCCTCTTCCAGCTTCTGGTGGTGGAAACCATCCTCCAGTTCTGCGGAGGAGGCGTCCTCCAGCCATGCCAGGGAAGGCGAACTGTTGCTGCCCAGCTAGGATGCAACATTCCGCCCTCTTCCTCGCTTTCGCGGCGGGGACGGGAGTGAGGACCTACCGATGCGCCTCGCAGACCGTCGGCGTTGGCGGAGAGGCGGACTCCGCCGTCCGTGCTGCTGTGGTGGCAGCCGGAGGAAGCTCCCCCCTCGTCGAGGCCGTCAGCGCCACCCACGGGCCGGCCCCCGGTTCTTTGGATTTGATGTCTGTTTCACGTCCCTTGAATGGGGACGCGAACGAAAGCCTTCCGGTGGCCGCGCCCGTTCTGGGATCATGGCTGCTGCTGTGGGGACGGAACCGGAGTTCCGTTTGTAATGGCACCTTGAGTGCCGGTGTTTTGTTCATTGTGGCTGTCGAGGCCTGAACATGTATGTAAATTCGGCACGGAGCCGTGTTTTTTCCCCATTTTCGAGCACTAAGACTCGCCTGTTGGTTGTCTGAACCGCTTCACCAAGCGTGAGTCGCCCCGTGTAAAGGTGACGAGTGAGGTATCCGTATCCCGGAGGCGTAGGAGTCCCTCGGCTCGTTCAGCCTTGTTGTCCGAGGCTTCCCTTGCTTAGTTGGAGGAAAACCCTCGGCCGCTCTTCGATGAGCCAAGGCCAGGGGTAGCGGTGCCAGCGCGAACAGAGGCAGAGTTGGCTCGAAAAGAAGACCAGGTCGGCCGGAGCCCGGCCGGGTCGTCCGTTAGCGGGACCGACGCCGGAATTGACCTGCCGAGGCCTCGGGCCGGGCTGATGTCCTTGGGGGACAGCTAGCCGAGGCCCCCGGGTGACCGGCCGAGCCGCCTGCTCGGGCCGGATTCTTGGAGAAGACCCTAGCGGCGATGGCCCGGGCTTGGTGATGACGTTGTCCTTCAGAGCGGAGACCCTTGGACCGCGTCGCCGTCCGAGGCTAGGTTGGACTTCGCTAGAGGTGTTGTCGACGCCGAGGGTGCTGTTGCTTCCTTTAGCCGTCAAGATCCGAGCCTGCAGGATCGGATTATCTTGTAGCGTGTGTTTTCTGCGGCCGCGGAGGCCGAAACACACCCTCGCCGTATTGTAAAGCCGCGTCTCCTTTCCTCTTGTTTCGAGTATCTGGACTTTTTTGTCGGTAACAGAACTGTTTGTGCGAGCGAGAGTTGCTTCTCACGGAAGGTGATGAGTGAGGTATCCGTATCCCGGAGGCGTAGGAGTCCCTTGGCTCGGTCGGCCTTGCCGCTTACGCGCACTCTTACCCATCCATGGGGTTCTGTCGCCGACGCAGTCGAGAAGGCTCGAAGAATCGCTCCGGCAGAAGAGCTTCCGAACGTGAAGACTTGTCCGGTCCGCGGAATCACTTATCCGAACGTGAGTTACTTATGGCAGAAGGTGATGAGTGAGGTATCCGTATCCCGGAGGCGTAGGAGTCCCTCGGCTCGGTCGGCCTCGGCTGCTTACGTGTACTCCATCGTTTTCAGGATCCACTTTCGAAGTAGTCGAAAAGCACGAAAGACATTCCGGCGGAAAAGATCTTTTTTCGAGGAAAATTTCGACGCAGAGGGGGTTCCCCCCTTTTAGCCCCCGAGGGAGGGTCGGGCTTTGCCGAGGCAAGGCTGACCCTTCCTTGACGACTAAACTTTGCGTGAGAGCGAGGTATATGGACAACTTGAAAACATCTTAAGGGTAGAAGCGACGTAGCTGTTGGATGTTCCAAGCGTTGCTGTAGACCTCACCTTGACTGTTGGCCAGCTTGTATGTTTTGGGTTTTAGAACTTTGGCAATGACGAACGGCCCCTCCCAGGGGGGCGTGAGCTTGTGTCGACCTCGGGCGTCTTGTCGCAGCCGAAGCACCAGGTCGCCCACCTGGAGGTCTCGGGACCGGACCCCTCGGGCGTGGTAGCGTCGCATGGACTGCTGATACCGCGCCGAGTGAAGTAAGGCCTTGTCCCGAGCCTCTTCCAGCTGGTCCAGCGAGTCTTCTCGGCTAGCTTGGTTGCTTTCATCGTCGTAGGCCCTCGTCCTCGGGGAACCGTATTCCAGGTCTGTGGGCAAGATGGCCTCGGCCCCATAGACCAGGAAGAACGGCGTGAAGCCCGTGGCTCGGCTCGGTGTCGTTCTCAGGCTCCAGACCACCGAGGGGAGTTCCTTCATCCATCGCTTGCCGAACTTGTTGAGGTCATTGTAGATCCGAGGCTTGAGTCCTTGTAGAATCATGCCGTTGGCACGTTCTACTTGCCCATTCGTCATGGGATGAGCCACGGCGGCCCAGTCCACCCGGATGTGGTGATCCTCGCAGAAGTCCAGGAACTTTCTGCCGGTGAACTGGGTGCCGTTGTCGGTAATGATGGAGTTCGGGACCCCGAAACGATGGATGATGTTGGTGAAGAACGCCACCGCCTGCTCGGACCTGATGCTGTTCAGGGGTCGGACCTCGATCCACTTGGAAAATTTGTCGATGGTGACCAACAGGTGCGTGTAGCCCCCGGGTGCCTTCTGCAAGGGGCCGACGAGGTCCAAACCCCACACAGCAAAAGGCCATGTGATGGGTATTGTCTGCAGAGCCTGAGCGGGCAGGTGGGTCTACCTTGCGTAGAACTGACACCCATTCGCAGGCGCGGACAATTCTAGTGCCGTCGGCCACCGCCGTTGGCCAGTAGAAACCTTGTCGGAAAGCATTTCTGACAAGGGCTCGAGGTGCTGCATGGTGGCCGCAAGCCCCCGAGTGTATTTCTTGGAGGAGTTCCTGACCTTCGGTGGTGGAGATGCATCGCTGGAGGATGCCTGAAGGGCTGCGGTGGTAGAGCTCCTTCCCTTCTCCCAGCAAGACGAACGACTTGGCGCGCCGCGCCAATCACCGAGCTTCGGCTCGGTCAAGGGGTAGCTCTCCTCGGTGGAGATATTGCAGGTACGGGGTCTGCCAGTTTTGGTCAGGCGTGACCCCGCTTTGCTCCCCCTCGACACGCAGCGTCTCGCCTTCGGGGGCTGAGGGTACCTCGGGCCGAGCCGAGGGTGCCTCGGGCCGAGCCGAGGGTGCCTCGGACTATGCCGAGGGTACCTCGGGCTGGGCCGAGGGTGCCTCAGGCTCGGACGCGTCGTCCATCTTGACGGAGGGTTGATGCAGATATCGGGAGAAGAAGTCCGGGGGAACCGTTGTTTGCCCCGAGGCTATTTTAGCCAGCTCGTCCGCAGTCTCGTTGTAGCGCCGAGCGATGTGGTTGAGCTCGAGCCCGTAGAACTTGTCTTCCAGGCGCCGAACCTCATCGCAGTAGGCCTCCATCTTCGGGTCGCGGCAGTGGGAGTTCTTCATGACTTGGTCGATGACGAGCTACGAGTCACCGCGAGCGTCGAGGCGTCGGACCCCTAGCTCGACGACAATTCGCAGCCCGTTGACCAGAGCCTCGTACTCAGCTACATTTTTGGACGCTGGGAAGTGGAGGCGTAGCACGTAGCGTAGGTGCTTCCCGAGGGGCGAGATGAAGAGTAGGCCTGCTCCGGCTCCTGTCTTCATCAGCGACCCATCGAAGAACATGGTCCAGAGCTCCAGTTGGATCAGAGCTGTTGGTAGCTGGGTGTCGACCCATTCAGCCACGAAGTCCGCCAGGACCTGGGATTTGATGGCCTTCCGAGGGGCGAACGAGATTGTTTCGCCCATGATTTCCACCGCCCACTTTGCAATCCTACCCGAGGCCTCTCAGCAATGGATGATCTCCCCCAGGGGGAAGGATGACACCACGGTTACCGGATGAGACTCGAAGTAGTGTCGCAACTTTCGCCGTGTCAGGATTGCCGCGTACAGCAGCTTCTGAACTTGTGGGTAGCGGATCTTGGTTTCAGACAGTACCTCGCTGACGAAGTAGACTGGCCTCTGAACGGGCAATGCATGCCCCTCTTCTTGACTCTCGACCACAATCGCGGCGCTAACCACCTGAGTGGTCGCGGCGATGTAGACCAAGAGGGCTTCTCCGGCAGCTGGGGGTACCAGGATAGGCGCCTTCGTGAGGAGCGCCTTCAGGTTCTCGAGGGCTTCCTCGGCCTCAGGGGTCCAAGTGAAGCGCTCGGCCATCCTTAAGAGGCGGTACAGGGGTAGACCTCTTTCGCCGAGGCGTGAGATGAAGCGGCTCAGAGCCGCGAGACATCCCAGGACCCTCTGTACGCCTTTCAAGTCCTCGATGGGCCCCATGCTGGTGATGGCTGCGATCTTCTCCGGGTTGGCTTCGATGCCCCGCTCGGAGACGATGAACCCCAAGAGCATGCCTCGGGGCACCCCGAAGACACACTTTTCGGGATTGAGCTTGACGCCTTTCGCCTTGAGACATCGGAATGTCACTTCAAGGTCGGAAAGGAGGTCAGAGGCTTTCCTCGTCTTGACTACGATGTCATCGATGTAGGCCTCGACCGTGCGGCCGATGTGTTCGCCGAACACATGGTTCATGCACCGCTGGTACGTCGCGCCCGCATTCCTCAAGCCGAACGGCATGGTGACATAGCAGTACATGCCGAAGGGTGTGATGAAAGAAGTCACGAGCTGGTCGGACTCTTTCATCCTGATTTGGTGATACCCTGAGTAGGCATCGAGGAAAGACAGGGTTTCGCACCCAGCAGTGGAATCCACGATCTGATCGATGCGAGGCAGAGGGTAGGGAACCTTCGGACATGTTTTGTTCAGACCAGTGTAGTCTACACACATCCGCCATTTCCCCCCTTTCTTTCTCACAAGCATAGGGTTGGCAAGCCATTCAGGATGGAATACCTCTTTGATGAACCCTGTTGCCATTAGCTTGTGGATCTCCTCGCCTATGGCTCTGCGCTTCTCCTCGTCGAATCGGCGCAGAGGCTGCTTGATGGGTCGGGCTCCAGCTCGGATGTCCAGCGAGTGCTCGACGACATCCCTCAGTATGCCGGGCATGTCCAAGGGACTCCACGCGAAGACGTCGGCGTTCGCACGAAGAAAGTCGACGAGCATTGCTTCCTATTTGGGATCGAGCCCGGAGCCGATCCGGACTTGCTTGGAGGCGTCGCTGCTGGGGTCGAGGGGGATGGACTTAACCGTCTCCGCTGGCTCGAAGTTGCCGGCATGACGCTTCACGTCTGGCACCTCCTTAGAGAGGCTCTCCAGGTCGGCGATGAGGGCCTCGGACTCGGCGAGGGCCTCGGCGTACTCCACGCACTCCACGTCGCATTCGAACGCGTGTTTGTACGTGGGGCCGACGGTGATGACCCCGTTGGGGCCCGGCATCTTGAGCTTGGGGTAGGTGTAGTTGGGGACGACCATGAACTTCACGTAGCAGGGCCTCCCCAATACCGCGTGGTAGGTTCCTCGGAACCCGACCACCTCGAATGTCAGGGTCTTCCTTTGGAAGTTGGAGGGTGTTCTGAAGCAGACGGGAAGATCGAGTTGTCCGAGGGGCTGGACACGCTTCCCGGGGATGATCCCATGGAAAGGCGTAGCGCCCGCCCGGACCGAGGACAGATCGATACGCAGAAGCCCGAGGGTCTCGGCGTAGATGATGTTGAGGCTGCTGTCTCCGTCCATGAGGACCTTGGTGAGCCTGACGTCGCCGATGACGGGGTCGACGACGAGCGGGTATTTCCCCGAGCTCGGCACATGGTCGGGGTGGTCGGCTTGGTCGAAGGTGATGGGCTCGTCGGACCAGTCTAGGTAGACTGGCGCCGCCACCTTCACCAAACAGACCTCCCGGCGCTCTTGCTTGTGGTGCCAAGCCGAGGCGTTCGCTGCTTGCCCGCTGTAGATCATGAAGCAGTCGCGGACCTCGGGGAACTCTCCTGCCTGGTGATCTTCCTTCTTGTCGTCGTCGCGGGCCCTGCCACCCTCCGCGGGTGGCTCGGCCCTGTGGAAGTGGCGCCGAAGCATGACGCACTCCTCAAGGGTGTGCTTGATGGGCCCCTGGTGATAGGGGCACGACTCCTTGAGCATCTTGTCGAAGAGGTTGGGACCTCCGGGGGGCTTCCGAGGGTTCTTGTGCTCGGCGGCAGCGACATGGTCCGCGTCGGCGGCATCGCGTTTCGCTTGCGACTTCTTCTTGCCCTTCTTCTTGGCACCACGCTAAGTTGACGCCTCGGGGGCATCTTCCGATGGGCGGCCCTGGGGCTGCTTGTCCCTCCGGAAGATAGCCTCGACTGCCTCCTGGCCGGAGGCGAACTTGGTGGCGATGTCCATCAGCTCGCTCGCCCTGGTGGGGGTCTTGCGACCCAGCTTGCTCACCAGGTCGCGGCAGGTGGTGCCAGCGAGGAACGCACCGATGACATCCGAGTCGGTGATGTTGGGCAGCTCGGTGCGCTGCTTCGAGAATCGCCGGATGTAGTCCCGGAGAGAATCTCCCGGCTGCTGTCAGCAGCTTCAGAGGTCCCAGGAATTCCCGGGGCGCACGTACGTGCCCTGGAAATTGCCGACGAAAGCTTGGTCTAGGTCATCCCAGTTGGAGATTTGCCCCGGAGGCAGGTGCTCCAACCAGGCGCGAGCGGTGTCGGAGAGGAACAGGGGGAGGTTGCGGATGATGAGGTTGTCATCGCCCGTTCCACCCAGTTGGCAGGCCAGACGGTAGTCCGCGAACCACAGTTCCAGTCTCGTCTCCCCCGAGTACTTTGTGATAGTAGTCGGGGGTTGGAACCGGGTCGGGAACGGCGCCCGTCGTATGGCCCGGCTGAAGGCCTGCAGACCGGGTGGTTCGGGCGAGGGACTCCGATCCTCCCCGCTGTCGTAGCGTCCCCCACGCCTGGGGTGGTAGCCTTGGCGCACCCTCTCGTCGAGGTGGGCCCGACGATCGCAGTGATGGTGCTCGTTGCCGAGGCGACCCGGGGCCGCAGGCGCTGTGTTGCGCGTGCGCCCGGTGTAGACCGAGGCTTCCCGCATGAATCGGGAAGTCGCGGCATGATGTTCCGAGGAGTGCCCCTGCCTTCGGGAGGCGGAGCTCTCGGCCCGTCGGACCGCGGCGCCTTCCAGGAGATCCTTAAGCTCTCCCTGGATTCGCCGCCTCTCGGTGGTTGATGGCTCCGGCATCGCGCGGAGGAGCATTGCTGCTGCAGCCAGGTTCTGGCCGACCCCACTGGATGCGGGTGGCGGCCTGACCCTGACATCGTCGGCGATGCGGTGCTAGAAGCCCTAGGGTAGATGACGCATTTCTCCACCGGAGGTTGGCCCGCCCATGCCTGCCCGACGTCCCGGCGGATTGGCTCAAGCGCTCCTGCTCCCTCGTCGAGCCTGGCCTGCACCCCGCGGATTTGCTCGAGTTGTGGGTCGTGACCCCCCACCGGAACGGGGACCACAACTAGCTCCCGCGGGATGTCAACGCGACGCACCGGCCTAGGGAGATCACCGTCCTCCGGCATGCCGAGATGGTTGCCTTCGGAGGGACCCCCTAGATCGACGTGGAAACATTCGCGGCTCGGGCCGCAGTCCTCGTCGCCGAGGCTACGGCTACCGTCGGAACAGTATGAAAGGCAGTAGTCGCATGCGGTCATGAGGTCCCGCATGGCACTGGGGTTGCCAAGTCCGGAGAAATCCCAACAGAAGCTGGGCTCGTCGTCTTCCTCGGACCTAGAGGGCCCGTAGGTCGAGACGTCCGTCAGCCGGTCCCAAGGTGACCGCATACGAAACCCCAGAGGGTTCGGATTCGCCTCTACGAGAGCGTCCGCCAAAGCGGAGCCGCTAGGCGGGTCGAGGCTAAATCCGAGAGGCGTGGGATGGGAATCGGTCGGTACCTCTTGGTCGACGGGCGGTGATGAGGTCACGTCGAGGGCTGACTGCACCGTCGTCTCAGGTACGAGGGCGACACCCAGCAAGCCTTTCGCAAGCGTGCTGGCGTCGTCCGTTTGCTCGGGATTGACGTGTCGCGGGGGGACAGCGCTCGTCTTCGTCTCAAGCGCGAGGCCGATGCCCGACGCACCCCCCGTTGGAGTGCTGGCGTTGTCGACTCGCTCGACGGCCGACGAGGCGCCGCCTCCTGCTTGGTCTTGGTTGCCCCGCCTCCTCCTCCTCCGTCGACGGGGAAGAAGATGGGGCGAGCTCGAAGGTTGTTCTTCCACCACGCGGGGAAGACGTCGTCGATCCCGCCGGCGGCGGGCGGACTGTCGGCCGCCACTGTCGCTGTCACCCGGTGGTGGAAAGAGTATCATGTCGTAGCTGCCGTCGAGGGACATGAACTCAAGGCTCCCGAAACGGAGCACCGTCCCGGGCCGGAGAGGTTGCTAGAGACTACCCATCTGGAGCTTGACAGGAAGCTATTCGTCAACACGCAGCAGGCCCCTACCTGGCGCGCCAACTGTCGGCGTTTCGAGACCAGGGGGTCCCTGAGCCGACGAGTGAAGTGTCGCTGCGTGCCCCAGCCCAGATGGGTCGACACGAGGCCGAACGCGAAGGGGGGAAAGCGAGGTGGCCGAAGATGGGCGTGAGAGAGGTGGAAATCCCGCGGCCTTCGTGTTCGTCCCGCGCCCAGGTCGGGTGCGCTTGCAGTAGGGGGTTACAAGCGTCCACACGGGGGAAGGAGCGAGTGGCCTTACGCGAGCGCCCGTCTCGTCCTCGTCCCCGCGTGGCCAACCCCCTCTAAGAGGGCCCTGGTCCTTCCTTTTATAGGCGTAAGGAGAGGATCCAGGTGTACAATGGGGGGTGTAGCAGAGTGCTACATGTCTAGCGGAGGGGAGCTAGCGCCCTAAGTACACGCCATCGTGGCGGCCGGAGAGATTTTGGCGCCCGGTTTGTTTGATGTCGTGGCCGTCGGAGGAGCGCTGGAGCCTGGCGGAGGGACAGCTGTCGGGGCCGTCGAGTCCTTGCTGACGTCCTCTTGCTTCCGTAAGGGGGCCGAGAGCTGCCATCGTCAGGGAGCGTGCGGGGCGCCATCATCGCCTATCTGGCGGAGCGAGCCAGATGGGACGCCGGTCTTGTTCCCCGTAGCCTGAGTTAGCTTGGAGTAGGGTAATGATGGCGCCTCCTGTTGACGTGGCTGGTCCGCGCCCTAGGTTGGGCGATGTGGAAGCTCCTCCGAGGTCGAGGTCGAGTCCGTCTTCCGTGGCCGAGGCCGAGTCTGAGCCCCAAGGTCGGGCGAGGCGGAGGCCGTTGGCTGAGGCCAGGGCGGAATTTGAGTCCTGGAGTCGGGCGAAGCGGAGTTCGTCGTCTTCTGGGACTGAGCCCAAGTCCGAGCCCTGGGTCGGGCGGAGCGGAGTTCGCCGTCTTCCGGGGCTTAGCCCGAGTCCGAGCCCCGGGTCGGGCGTAGCGGAGTTCGTCGTCTTCTGGGGCTGAGCCCAAGTCCGAGCCCTGGGTCGGGCGGAGCGGAGTTCGCCGTCTTCCGGGGCTTAGCCCGAGTCCGAGCCCTGGGTCGGGCGGAGTGGAGTTCGTCGTCTTCTGGGGCTTAGCCCAAGTCCGAGCCCTGGGTCGGGCGGAGCGGAGTTCGCCATCTTCCAGGGCTTAGCCCGAGTCCGAGCCCTGGGTCGGGCGGAGCGGAGTTCGCCGTCTTCCGGGGCTTAGCCCGAGTCCGAGCCCTGGGTCGGGCGGAGCGGAGTTTCCTATGGTGTGCGGCCGGGCCTGACTGCCTGTCAGCCTCACTCTGTCAAGTGGCACCGCAGTCGGAGCGGCGCAGGCGGCGCTGTCTTTCTGTCAGACCGGTCAGTGGAGCGGCGAAGTGACGGCGGTCACTTCGGCTCTGTCAGCGGAGGGGCGCGCGTCAGGATAAAGGTGTCAGGCCACCTTTGCATTAAAAGCTCCTGCGATTTGGTCGGGGTTGCTTCTTGGCAAAGACAGGGTCTCGGGCGAGCCGAGAACGTGTTCGCCGCTGGAGGGGGGCCTCGGGCGAGGCGGAGATCCTCCGGGGTCGGCTGCCCTTGTCCGAGGCTAGGCTCGGGCGAGGCGTGATCGAGTCCCTCGAATGTACTGATCCCTGACTTGATCGCACCCATCAGGCCTTTGCAGCTTTATGCTGATGGGGGTTACTAGCTGAGAATTAGGAGCCTTGAGGGTACCCCTAATTATGGTCCCCGACAAGTAGACACTCGACAAAGATTAAGCTTTTGCCGAGCGCCCGATAAAAAGTACTCGACAAAGAAGCTGTTGCCGATGTATAGTTCACCGAGACTTATTTACCGAGTGTCACACTCGGCAAAGACTTCGTCGAGTAGTTTACAGGTTTTGCCGATTGCTTCAGGCACTCGGCAAAACGATTGTTTCCAGCAGTGTGACATGGTATTTTAGGACCTCAACGTGCATTTTTGTCGGCGTTTCGAGACCGGGGGGTCCCTAAGCCGACGAGTGAGTGTGCCGCGTGCCCCAGCCCAGATCTCGGACTCGGGCTAGGCCCCAGAAGACGACGAACTATGGTCCCCGACAGTAGCCCCCGAGCCTCGAAGGGAGTGTTAGCACTCGCTTGGAGGCTTTCGTCGCACTTTTTTGCAAGGGGACCAGCCTTTCTCGGTTGCATTTTGTTCCGGTGGGTGCGCGCGAGCGCACCCGCCGGGTGTAGCCCCCGAGGCCTCGGAGGAGTGGTTTCACTCCTTCGAGGTCTTAATGCCTTGCGTAATGCTTCGGCTGGTCTGGTGGTTCCCTCATGCGAACTGGCCGTAGCCCGGGTGCACGGTTGGGGCCCAAGTTCTCGGGCTGGTATGTTGACGCTGTCAACAGTTTGGCCGGAGCCGGGTTTGCGAGAGCAGCCCCCGAGCCTCCACACAGGGCGAGAGGGCGATCAGGGACAGACTCGGCTTTTTTACATACGCCCCTACGTCGCCTTTCCGCAAGGAGGAGGGGGGGAGAGCGCCATGTTACCCTCGATGGGCACCGAACATGGTGTCTCCGGTGAGCTGCAAGCGGGTAATCCGAGTGGACGTTCGTGCCCCGTTCGTTGGGGGTCGGCTAGGGGCCCAGAGGCACGCCCAAAAGTACCTGCGGGTGATCTGCCGGACCCGGTCCTTTGGCGACGGGGTCCGAGGGCTCGATGCCTCCCTCCGATGGGATTCCGTTACAAAATCGCTCCCGCTGGTCTCGGAAATGTCCTAGGGTACCTCGGGAGTGCAGCCCGAGCCTCGGTTATGTATCGAAAACGTACCCCTGGTCATCCCTCGCTCGGTGTCTGAGGCGACTGTGAACCCTTCGGGGGCCAGCCTTCGAACCCCTGATCAGTAATGGGCGCGGGGCCCGAGTAGCCTGAGGCGGCCGTGGAACCCTTCGGGGGGCCGGCCTTCGAACCTCTGACCAGTAGTGGGTGTAGGGCCCACGCGATCTGAGGCGGCTGTTGAACCCCCCGGGGGGCCAGCCTTCGAACCCCTGATCAGTAAGGAGGCTCGGAGCCTAGTTCCTTCACGGGGAAGGATCCCTTTCGGGGTATCCCCCTTTCCCGGTCCCTGTCGCAAGAGATAGAGAAAGAGGAAAAAAGGAAAAAGCATACGAAACCGAACGACGCGGCGTACCTTTTTTGGCGCGGTTGTTTCGGCGAAGGCGAAGCGTCGCCCGCTGCTCCTGCCAGAAGCGCCGCCTGTCCAGCCGCGGAGTTGATGCGACGGGGTGAGTAGTTGGCGGGGCTGCCGTTGCGCGTGCGCGAACCGTTTGAGGAACGGACCACGGGCGCGTTGTCTTCACGCCGTGAGAGGGGGTTCTCTTGCTGCCCCCGGATGGGACGTGAGCTTGGCTGACGACGTGTCCGCTGCTCCCGCGTGCCTGCCACCGTCATTACTGCTGGCCCACCTTTGGCCGTGTTGGCCGCCGCGTCAGGCTGGCGCTGCTGGGTCGCGCGCCGGGTCGCCTCGAGTCGCGGTATTGGTTCCGCAATCGAGGAAGCGCGGTGGTGGCACAGGCGGTACAGTTGCTTGCATGCAGCATCCGGCGCGCCGGTCGCGCGACGCGTGGGCCTGGGCCTCCGGGCCGGCGTGTCGGGAGTCGGAGAGGCGCGTCCTCTTGGCGCGATTGCATGCCGCCTGCATGGCTGCCTACCCCTTTCGCCCGTTGGTCTGGGCAAAAGTGGAGGGTCACTTGTAACCGCTGGGCGGTTGCGTGCACCACACGCGGCGGTTTGGCTTCTTGTGCTTGGAGCCGGTCTGCATGACATGCGGGACCCAGCCCCCGCGCTGCAGGGGAGGGCTTTGGAGCGTGTTGGAGAAGACTCAGCCCGTGACGGTTGGGGGTGCAAGCAGGGAGAGTCGCCTTTAAAAGGAGGGCGACCCCTTTCGTAAGGCGACCATGTCTTCTTGCTCCCTTATGCACCGCATCTTTCCACCTTTCAAGCCCCCGGATGGGGGAAACCGCCGTCTTTTCGCCTCATCATTGGAGGAACGCAACTCCGTGGGAGTTGGTACCTTTCAGCCATCGTTCGGCTTCAAGGATTTTCATCACACAGCCCGGTTGCTCCCCTCCGCTGGTGGTCACCCAAGACGGTGACCTCCAGCTCCTGGATGGGGAGAGGCAAACCGGGCTGTGGTCTTGGCCCCGCCCTCAGTGTTGAGGGTGTTCGTCATCCTCGCCGGGGCGGGGAGCGAGGCGAGCCGGGGCTCCACCTCCTGCGCGGGTCGGCAGACCACCTCTTCTTCCAGCTTCTGGTGGTGGCAATCGCCCCTTAGCCCTACGGCGGAGACGTCCTCCAGCCATGCCGGGGAAGGCGAACTGTTGCTGCCCAGCTAGGATGCAACATTCCGTCCCCTTCCTCGCATTCGCGGCGAGGACGGCTGCGAGGATCTGCCGGGATGCTTCGGGGCGACCCGCGTTTTGCTGGTGATTCGCCCAGAGCTTGTCGCTCCACGGGCTTCCCCGGCGTGGAGGTTGTCCATACCAGTGGAGACGGAACCAGAGTTCCGCTTGTGATGGCACTTCGAATGCCGGTGTTTTTTGTTCATTACGGCTTTCGGGGCCTGAACATGTATGTAACTTCGGCACGGAGCCGTGTTTTTTCCTCATTCTTGAGCACTAAGACTCGTCTGTTGACTATCTGAACCGCTTCACCAAGCATGAGTCGCCCCGTGTCAAGGTGACGAGTGAGGTATCCGTATCCCGGAGGCGTAGGAGTCCCTCGGCTCGGTCAGCCCTGCTGTCCGAGGCTCCTCTAGCTTAGTTAAAGAGACCCCTCGACCGCTCTTCGACGAGCCAAGGCCAGGGGTAGCGATATCAGTATGAACAGAGGCGGAGTTGGCTCGAAAATGAAACCTGGTTGGCGGAGCCTAGCCGGGTTGTCCGTTGGCAGGATCGACGTCGGAGTGGATCAGCCGAGGCTTCGGACCGGGCTGGCGCCCTCGGAAGATGGTTGGCCGAGGCCCCAGGGGTGACCGGCTGAGCCGCCTGCTCGGGCCGGATTCCTGGAGAAGTCCCTGGCAGCGATTGCCCGGGCGTGGTGATGACGTCGTCCTTCGGAGCGGAGACCCTCGGACCACGTCGCCGTCCGAGGCTAGGTCGGGCCTCGCCAAAGGTGCCGTCGATGCCGAGGGTGTTGCTGCCCTCTTCCAGCGTCAAGACCCGAGCCTGCAGGATCAGATTGTCTTGCAGCGTGTGCCTTGTGCGGCCGTCGAGGCCAGAACACACACCCTCGCTGCGTTCTAAAGCTGCGTCTCTTTTCCTCTTGTTTCGAGTATCTGGACTTTTTGTCGGTGACAGGGATGTTTGTGCGAGCGAGAGTTGCTTCTCGCGGAAGGTGATGAGTGAGGTATCCGTATCCCGGAGGCGTAGGAGTCCCTCGGCTCGGTCGGCCTTGCCGCTTACGCGTACTTTCACCCGTCCATGAGGCCCTGTCACCGACTCGGTCGAGAAGGCTCGAAGGATCGCTTCGGCAGAAGGGCTTCCGAACGTAAAGACTTGTTCGATCCGTGGAGTCACTTTATCCGACGCAAGTTACTTATCGCAGAAGGTGATGAGTGAGGTATCCGTATCCCGGAGGCGTAGGAGTCCCTCGGCTCGGTCAGCCTTGGCTGCTTACGTGTACTCCATCGTTTCCAGGACCCACTTTTCGAAGTAGTCAAAAAGCACGAAAGATATTCTGGTAGAAGAGATTTTTTTTTCGAGGAAAATTTTGACGCAGAGGGGGTTTCCCCCCTTTTAGCCCCCGAGGGAGGGTCGGGCTTTGCCGAGGCGAGGCCGACCCTTCCTTGTTGACTAAACTTTGCGTGGGTGCGAGGTATATGAACAACTTGGAAACATCTTAAGGGTAGAAGCGACGTAGCTGTTGGATGTTCCAAGCGTTGCCGTAGACCTCGCCTTGACTGTTGGCCAGCTTGTACGTTCCGGGCTTCAGAACTTTGGCGATGACGAATGGCCCCTCCCAGGGGGGCGTGAGCTTGTGCCTCCCTCGGGCGTCTTGCCGCAGTCGAAGCACCAGGTCGCCCACCTGGAGGTCTCTGGGTCGGACCCCTCAGGCGTGGTAGCGTCGCAGGGACTGCTGATACCGCGCCGAGTGTAGTAAGGCCCTGTCCCGAGCCTCTTCCAGCTGGTCCAGCGAGTCTTCTCGGCTAGCTTGGTTGCTTTCATCGTCGTAGGCCCTCGTCCTTGGGGAGCCGTATTCCAGGTCAGTGGGCAAGACGGCCTCGGCCCCGTAGACCAGGAAGAATGGCGTGAAACCCGTGGCTCGGCTCGGCGTTGTCCTCAGGCTCCAGACCACCGAGGGGAGTTCCTTCATCCATCGCTTGCCGAACTTGTTGAGGTCGTTGTAAATCCGAGGCTTGAGCCCTTGTAGAATCATGCCGTTGGCATGCTCTACTTGCCCATTCGACATGGGATGAGCTACGGCAGCCCAGTCCACCCGGATGTGGTGATCCTCGCAAAAATCCAAGAATTTTCTGCCGGTGAACTGGGTGCCGTTGTCGGTGATGATGGAGTTTGGGACCCCGAAGCGATGGATGATGTTGGTGAAGAACGCCACCGCCTGCTCGGACCTGATGCTGTTCTGGGGTCGGACCTCGATCCACTTGGAGAATTTGTCGACGGCGACCAGCAGGTGCGTGTAGCCCCCGGGCGCCTTCTGCAGAGGGCCGACGAGGTCCAGACCCCACACAACGAAGGGCAAGGTGATGGGTATCGTGTGTAGAGCCTGAGCGGGCAGGTGGGTCTGCTTCGCATAGAATTGACACCCCTCGCAGGTGCGGACGATTCGGGTGGCGTCAGCCACCGCCGTCGGCCAGTAGAAGCCTTGCCGGAAAGCGTTCCCGACGAGGGCTCGGGGCGCTGCATGATGGCCGCAAGCCCCCGAGTGTATCTCTTGCAGGAGTTCCTGACCTTCGGCGATGGAGATGCATCGCTGGAGGATGCCCGAGGGGCTGCGGTGGTAAAGCTCCTTCTCATCGCCCAGCAGGACGAACGACTTGGCGCGTCGCGTTACCCGCCGAGCCTAGCTTGGTCGAGGGGTAGCTCTCCTTGGCGGAGATAGTGCAGGTACGGGGTCTGCCAATCTCGATCAGGCGTGACCTCGCTCCGCTCCTCCTCGATGCGCAGCGCCTTGCCCTCGGGGGCCGAGGGTACCTCGGGCTGAACCGAGGACGCCTCGGGATGGGCCGAGGGTACCTCGGACTGAACCGAGGACGCCTCGGGCTGGGCCGAGGGTACCTCGGACTCGGGCGTGTCGTCGATCTTGACGGAGGGTTGGTGCAGATCCCGGGAGAAGACGTCCGGGGGAACCGTCGTTCGCCCCGAGGCTATCTTTGCCAGCTCGTCCGCAGTCTCGTTGTAGCGCCGGGCGATGTGGTTAAGCTCGAGCCCGTAGAACTTGTCTTCCAGGCGCCGAACCTCATCGCAGTAGGCCTCCATCTTCGGGTCGCAGCAGTGGGAGTTCTTCATGACTTGGTCGATGACGAGCTGCGAGTCGCCGCGAGCGTCGAGGCGTCGGACCCCTAGCTCGATGGCGATTCGCAATCCGTTGATCAGAGCTTCGTACTCAGCCACATTGTTGGACGCCGGGAAATGGAGACGCAGCACGTAGCGTATGTGTTTCCCGAGGGGCGAGACGAAAAGCAGGCCCGCGCCGGCTCCCGTCTTCATCAGCGACCCGTCGAAAAACATGGTCCAGAGCTCCGGTTGGATTGGAGCTGTCGGCAGCTGGGTGTCGACCCATTCGGCTACGAAGTCCGCCAGTACCTGGGACTTGATGGCCTTCCGGGGGGCGAACGAGATTGTCTCGCCCATGATTTCCACCGCCCACTTTGCGATCCTGCCCGAGGCCTCTCGGCACTGGATGATCTCCCCCAGGGGGAAGGATGACACCACAGTTACCGGATGAGACTCGAAGTAATGTCGCAACTTTCGCCTCGTCAGGATTACTGCATACAATAGCTTCTGAACTTGTGGGTAGCGGACCTTGGTTTCGGACAGCACCTCGCTGACGAAGTAAACTGGCCTCTGAACGGGCAATGCATGCCCCTCTTCTTGCCTTTCGACCACAATCGCGGCGCTAACCACTTGAGTGGTCGTGGCGACATAGACCAAGAGGGCTTCTCCATCAGCTGGGGGTACCAAGATAGGCGCCTTGGTGAGGAGCGCCTTCAGGTTCCCGAGAGCTTCCTCGGCCTCGGGGGTCCAAGTGAAGCACTCGGCCTTCCTTAAGAGGCGGTACAGAGGCAGGCCTCTTTCGCCGAGGCGTGAGATGAAACGGCTCAAGGCCGCGAGACATCCCATGACCCTCTGTACGCCTTTTAAGTCCTTGATGGGCCCCATGCTGGTGATGGCTGCGATCTTCTCCGGGTTGGCTTCGATGCCCCGCTCGGAGACGATGAACCCCAGGAGCATGCCTCGGGGCACCCCGAAGACACACTTCTCGGGATTGAGCTTGACGTCCTTTGCCTTGAGACACCGGAATGTCACTTCAAGGTCGGAGAGGAGGTCGGAGGCTTTCCTTGTCTTGACTACGATGTCATCGACGTAGGCCTCGACCGTGCGACTGATGTGTTCGCCGAACACATGGTTCATGCACCGCTGGTACGTCGCACCCGCGTTCCTCAAACCGAACGGCATGGTGACATAGCAGTACATGCCGAAGGGCGTGATGAAAGAAGTCGCGAGCTGGTCGGACTCTTTCATCTTGATTTGATGATACCCTGAGTAGGCATCGAGGAAAGACAGGGTTTCGCACCCAGCAGTGGAATCCACGATTTGATCGATGCGAGGTAGAGGGTAGGGAACCTTCGGACATGCTTTGTTGAGACCAGTGTAGTCTACACACATCCGCCATTTCCCCCCTTTCTTTCTCACAAGCACAGGGTTGGCAAGCCATTCGGGATGGAATACCTCTTTGATGAACCCTGCTGCCATTAACTTGTGGATCTCCTCGCCTATCACTCTGCGCTTCTCCTCGTCAAATCGGCGCAGAGGCTGCCTGACCGGTCGGGCTCCGGCCCGAATATCCAGCGAGTGCTCGGCGACATCCCTCGGTATGCCGGGCATGTCCGAGGGACTCCACGCAAAGACGTCGGCGTTTGCGCGGAGAAAGTCGACGAGCACTGCTTCCTATTTGGGGTCGAGCCCGGAACCGATCCGGACCTGCTTGGAGGTGTCGCCACTGGGGTCGAGAGGGACGGCCTTAACCGTCTCTGCTGGCTCGAAGTTGCCGGCGTGTCGCTTCACGTCTGGCACCTCTCGGGAGAGGTTTTCCAGGTCGGCGATGAGGGCCTCGGACTCGGCGAGGGCCTCGGCGTACTCCACGCACTCCACGTCGCATTCGAACGCGTGTTTGTACGTGGGGCCGACGGTGATGACCCCGCTGGGGCCCGGCATCTTGAGCTTCAGGTAGGTGTAGTTGGGGACGGCCATGAACTTCGCGTAGCATGGCCTCCCCAATACCGCGTGGTAGGTTCCTCAGAACCCGACCACCTCGAACGTCAGAATCTCCCTTCGAAAGTTGGAGGGCATTCCGAAGCAGACAGGAAGGTCGAGCTGTCCGAGGGGCTGGACGCGCTTCCCAGGAATGATCCCGTGGAAGGGCGCAGCTCCTGCTCGGACGGAGGAGAGATCGACGCGCAGGAGCCTGAGGGTCTCGGCGTAGATGATGTTGAGGCAGCTGCCCCCATCCATCAGGACCTTGGTGAGCCTGACGTCGCCGATGATGGGATCGACGACGAGCGGGTATTTCCCCGAGCTCGGCACGTGGTCGGGGTGGTCAGCTTGGTCGAAGGTGATGGGCTTGTCGGACCAGTCTAGGTAGACTAGCGCCGCCACCTTCACCGAGCAGACCTCCCGACGCTCTCGCTTGCGATGCCGAGCCGAGGCATTCGCCGCATGCCCTCCGTAGATCATGAAGCAGTCGCGGACCTCAGGGAACTCTCCTGCTTGGTGATCTTCCTTTTTGTCGTCGTCGCGGGCCCTGCCACCCTCTGCGGGTGGCCCGGCCCGGTGGAAGTGGCACCGAAGCATGACGCACTCCTCGAGGGTGTGCTTGACGGGCCCCTGATGGTAAGGGCATGGCTCCTTGAGCATCTTGTCGAAGAGGTTAGCACCTCCGGGGGGCTTCCGAGGGTTCTTGTACTCGGCGGCGGCGACAAGGTCCGCGTTGGCGGCGTCGCGTTTCGCTTGCGACTTCTTCTTGCCTTTCTTCTTGGCGCCGCGCGGAGTAGACGCCTCGGGAGCATCTTCCGACGGGCGGCCCTGGGGCTGCTTGTCCTTTTGGAAGATGGCCTCGACCGCCTCCTGGCTAGAGGCGAACTTGGTGGCGATGTCCATCAGCTCGCTCGCCCTGGTGGGGGTCTTGCGACCCAACTTGCTAACCAGGTCACGGTAGGTGGTGCCGGCAAGGAACACGCCAATGACATCGGAGTCGGTGATGTTGGGCAGCTCGGTGCGCTGCTTCGAGAATCGTCGGATGTAGTCCCGAAGAGACTCTCCCGGCTGTTGCCGGCAGCTTCGGAGGTCCCAGGAATTCCCGGGGCGCACGTACGTGCCCTGGAAGTTGCCGGCGAAGGCTTGGACCAAATCCTCCCAGTTGGAGATCTGCCCCGGAGGCAGGTGCTCCAACCAGGCGCGAGTAGTGTCGGAGAGGAACAGGGGGAGGTTGCGGATGATGAGGTCGTCGTTGTCCGTTCCACCCAGTTGGCAGGCCAGGCGGTAGTCTGCGAGCCACAATTCCGGTCTCGTTTCCCCCGGGTACTTGGTGATAGTAGTCGGGGGTCGGAAACGGGCCGGAAACGGCGCCCGCCGGATGGCCCGGCTGAAGGCCTGCGGACCGGGTGGTTCGGGCGAGGGACTCCGATCCTCCCCACTGTCGTAGCGTCCCCCACGCCTAGGGTGGTAGCCTCGGCGCACCCTTTCATCGAGGCGGGCCCGACGGTTGCGACGATGGTGCTCGTTGCTGAGGTGGCCCGGGGCCGCAGGCGCGGTGTTGCGCGTGCGCCCGGTGTAGACCGAGGCTTCCCGCATGAATCGGGAAGTCGCGGCATGAGGTTCCGAGGGGTACCCCTGCCTTCGGGAGGCAGAGCTCTCGGCCCGCCGGGCCGCAGCGCCCTCCAGGAGATTCTTGAGCTCTCCCTGGATTCGCCGACCCTCGGTGGTTGATGGCTCCGGCATCGCGCGGAGGAGCATCGCTGCGGCTGCCAGGTTCTGACCGACCCCGCTGGATGCGGGTGGCGGCCTGTCCCTGACATCGTTGGCGACGTGGTGCTGGAAACCCTGGGGCAGGTGACGTATTTCTCCGGCCGGGGGTTGGCCCGCCCATACCCGCCCGACGTCCCGGCGGATCGACTCGAGCGCTCCTGCTCCCTCGTCGAGCCCGGCCTGCGCCTCGCGGTCTTGCTCGAGCTGTGGGTCGTGACCCCCCGCCGGAACGGGGACCACAGCTAGCTCCCGCGGGATGTCAGCGCGAGGCACCGGCCTAGGGAGATCGCCGCCCTCCGGCATGCCGAGATGGTTGCCTTCGGAGGGATCCCCTAGCTCGACGTGGAAACATTCACGGCTCGGGCCGCAGTCCCTGTCGTCAAGGCTGCGGCTGCCGTCGGAACAGTCGGAAAGGCAGTAGTCACATGCGGTCATAAAGTCCCGCATGGCACTGGGGTTGCCAAATCCAGAGAAATCCCAGCAGATGCTGGGATCGTCATCTTCCTCGGACCCAGAGGGCCCGTAGGTCGAGACGTCCGTCAATCGGTCCCAAGGTGACCGCATACGAAACCCTAGAGAGGTTGCACTCGCCTCAACGTGAGCGCCCGCCAAAGCGAGGTCGCTAGGCGGGTTGAGGCCGAGTCGAAATGACGTAGGATGGGAATCAGTCGGTACCTTTTGGTCGACGAGGAGCGACATAGTCACGTCGGGGACTGATTGCGCCGTCGTCTTGGGTACGAGGGCGACGTCCTGCAGGCCCTCCGCGAGCGTGCTGGCGTCGTCCACTTGCTCGGGATTGGCGTGTCGCGGGGGGACGGCGCTCGCCTTCGTCTCAAACGCGAGGTTGATGCCCGACGCGCCCTCCGTTGGGGCGCTGGGGACGTTGGTTCGCTCGACAGCCGACGGAGCGCGGCCTCCCGCTCGGCCCTGGTTGCCCCGTCTCCTCCTCCGATGGCGGGGGAGAGGACGGGGCGAGCTCGAATGTTGTTCTTCCACCACGCGGGGAAGACGTCGTCGATTCCGCCGCCGGTGGGCGGGCTGTCGGCCGCCATTGTCGTCGTCGCGCGGCGGTGGAAGGAGTATCATGTCGTAGCTGCCGTCGAGAGACATGAACTCGAGACTCCCGAAACGGAGCATCGTCCCGGGTTGGAGAGGTCGTTGGAGACTGCCCATCTGGAGCTTGACGGGAAGCTGCTCGTCAACACGCAGCAGGCCCCTACCTGGCGTGCCAACTGTCGGCGTTTCGAGACTGGGGGGTCCCTAAGCCGACGAGTGAGTGTGCCGCGTGCCCCAGCCCAGATGGGTCGAGCGCGTGGGCGAGCGCGAAGGGGGGAAAGCGAGGTGGCCGGAGACGAGTCGTGAGAGAGGTGGGAATCCCACGGCCTTCGTGTTCGACCCGCGCCCAGGTCGGGTGCGCTTGCAGTAGGGGGTTACAAGCGTCCACGCGGGTGAGGGAAGCGAGCGGCCCCAAGAGAGCGCCTGCCCCGTCCTCGTCCCCGCGCGGCCAACCTTCTCTAAGAAGGCCCTGGTCCTTCCTTTTATAGGCGTAAGGAGAGGATCCAGGTGTACAATGGGGGTGTAGCAAGGTGCTACGTGTCTAGCGGGGGTGAGCTATCGCCCTAAGTACATGCCAATGTGGCAGCCGGAGAGATCTTGGCACCCAGCTGGTGTGGTGTCGTGGCTGTCGGAGGAGCAACGGAGCCTGGCGGAGGGACAGCTGTTGGAGCGGTTGGGCCCTTGCTGACGTCCCCCTGCTTCCGTAAGGGGGCTGAGAGCCGCCGTCGTCATGGGTCTAGCGGGACGCCATCATTGCCTATCTGGCGGAGCTAGCCAGATGGGACGCCGGTCTTGTTCCCTGCGGCCCGAGTCGGCTCGGGGTAGGGTGATGATGGCGCTTCCTGTTGACGTGGCGGACTTGTGTCCTAGGTCGGGCGACGTGGAGGCTCCTCCGAAGCCGAGGTCGAGTCTGTCCTACATGGCCGAGGCCGAGCCCGAGCTCCTGGGTCGGGCGAGGCGGAGGTCGTTCGGCAGAGGCCAGGGCGGAGTCCGACCCCTGGGGTCGAGCGAAGCGGAGTTCGTCGTCTTCTGGGGCCTAGCCCGAGTCCGAGCCCTAGGTCGGGCGGAGCGGAGTTCGCCGTCTTCCGGGGCCTTAGCCCGAGTCCGAGCCCTGGGTCGGGCGGAGCGGAGTTCGCCGTCTTTCGGGGCCTTAGCCCGAGTCCGAGCTCTGGGTCGAGCGGAGCGGAGTTCGCCGTCTTCCGGGGCCTTAGCCCGAGTCCGAGCCCTGGGTCGGGCGGAGCGGAGTTCGCCGTCTTCCTGGGCATTAGCCCGAGTCCGAGCCCTGGGTCGGGCGGAGCTTCCTATGGCGCCTTTGGCAGGGCCTGACTGACTGCCTGTCAGTCTCACTCTGTCAAGTGGCACTGCAGTCAGAATGGCGCAGGCGGCGCTGTCCTTCTGTCAGACCGGTCAGTGGAGCGGCGAAGTGACGGCGGTCACTTCGGCTCTGCCGGGGGGCGCGAGTCAGGATAAAGGTGTCAGGTTACCTTTGCGTTAAATGCCCCTGCGACTTGGTCGGTCGGCGCGGCGATTTAGTCAGGGTTGCTTCTTAGCGAAGGCAAGGCCTCGGGCGAGCCGGAGATGCGTCTGCCGTTAAAAGGGGGCCTCGGGCGAGACGGAAACATCTCGGGGTCGGCTGCCCTTGCCCGAGGCTAGGCTCGGGCGAGGCGTGATCGAGTCGCTCGTATGGACTGATCCCTGACTTAATCGCACCCATCAGGCCTCTGCAGCTTTATGCTGATGGGGGTTACCAGCTGAGAATTAGGCGTCTTGAGGGTACCCCTAATTATGGTCCCCGACAATTTTAGGAGTCGGTAGATCTTTATAACACCAATGTTTGGTTTGACGAACGCTCTATATATAGTCTGTATCTATGGGCTGCTTATTTCTCACATTTTCATTTAGTTTGTAGAATAAGATAAGTTAACGTACGTATCGCACAATCTAATAATTAATTAGTACTGCTATAAGGAATACGATCTGATACTAATTAGTGCTACTATAAGGAATAATTCAAAACTTTTATATATTCCTTGTAGACGTTGGATAGTGTCGGCATGTTTACGCAGTACCTACCTATACATATGATCGATTATGAGATAAAGACGCACATTGCATGCACTACCGGAATCCGAGCCTTTGCCGAGTGCCGGCCGCTTTGCCGAGTGCCTTTTCTCGGGCACTCGGCAAAGACGGCTTTGCCGAGAGCCGCACTCGGCACAGCTCGGCTCTCGGTCATCACGTAGCTCTGGCTACTGTTCCAGTAGGAGTAGCGGAAGCGCCAGGGCTTCCCCGTGCGGTCCTCGAAGCTGAGCAGGAGGCCCTTCTCGTTCGCCGCCGCGTCCAGCGGGAAGTACTTCTCCGCGTGCTGCTTCGGGATCACCAGCCGGTTCAGCTTCCCGACGTCGCTCGGCGTCACCACCTTGTCGAACATGTGCTCCTTCTCCACCGTCGCATGCTGCTGCTGGTGGTGCTGGTTGTGCTCAGCAGCCGCCCTCTCCTCTCCGCCGCCCGACCGGGTCGCGGGCGGGGGAGTGGTGAACTCCATCGATCTCCGATCGACGACCGGCGATCGGTCGAGATCGAGCCGGCCGTCCGTCGAGGCAGCAAGTCGAACGTAGGCCGTAGACGCCGGCCGATCGATCGACGCTGCTGCCGCTACCGCCTCCGCGTTGAGACTTTACTTTGTTTTGGAGGTCGGGTAAAAACCAGAGGTGGGTGTTGGATCAAGATCGCTGGCGAAAAAATGGAGCTGCCTCGAGTCTGGGTGTGTTGAGGCCCGGGAACGATAGCTCTTTTGGCCTTGTGCTCACTTGTTCTCAGCACTAATTAGATTGCTCTATTACCTTTGCAGTGTATACTTTAGGTGATTTTTTTGTTACTGTGTGCATGTCAGCCATCGTGCTGTTAGTGTTATTTGCAGGTTTTAAAAACCTCAACGTACAGGGGAGGTGCTGTCGATTTTTTTTGTATTAATAGACTTGTGTTTCTTTTTTACAGAGAAGATACTTGTCTTCCTAGCCGCTGCGGGTCTGCCTGCACCGCGTCGCGTCGCCACTGCACCGACCCGCCACAGCCCCACTAGCCTGACTCCACCGCCACCCTAGGTATAACCTCTATTTCCGCATCATGGTCGTAGATCACGTAACCCAGTTAGGCGTCTCCCGTTCGAAAGTGATACGGTGTAGATATGCAGATCTTTGCATATCTACAAATGTATCAGTTTCGAATTGTCCACGTTTTTTGGACAGCCCGCGGTTGCGTAGATGGTGTTAGTTTCCATGCTCTACTCCGGTCCGAGATAGAGTTTCGGCGTCACCTCCCTGTTGTTCTCCGAACAGTACACTCTCCCTGCCAGGACGTGTATCCGGAGAACAGCGGGGAGGTGCTGCCGAAATTCTATCTCGGATCGGAGTAGAGCATGGAAACTAACTCCATCTACGCAACCGCGGGTGGGATTAGGACCTATCCTCACCTATTAGAAGGTAGGAACGTAGTGTACATGCATTACATGTCTATATTAAACTATACTTGGTTATATATGTTAGAGGATGGAGGACCGTGAGTGGATGTACACGGGCCGCGTTCGACGTAATGATGTCACCCCAGAATGGATTAGGAAGACCGATGCTTTCGTGGAACGGGCATATGGCGAAGCTACTAAAGGAGCTAGCCTAGTCCCTTGTCCGTGCAGCAAATGTGACAACCGGAAAAGAAAACCAAAGAAGGCCATGGTAGAACATATTTGGAAGAATGGATTTACGCCGGACTATACTCGGTGGATCTTCCATGGTGAAGCGCATCGCACGAGAGAGGAGGTGGTGAGACAACGCGTCGAGGATTACGATGCTGATGCCGGGGTAGCAGACATGTTGAACGACTATCACGAGGCACAGTTCGCCGAAGGACGTACGGAGGACGAGCCAGAGGCGACCGCAAAGGCATTCTACGACATGTTTGACGCGGCACAGAAACCCCTTCACGGCAAGACAAAGGTTTCTCAACTGGATGCCATTGGGCGTATAATGGCGTTGAAGTCGCAGTATAGCATGAGTCGAGACGCCTTCGATGGTTTGTTGACAGTTATTGGCAGCCTGCTTCCGGAGGATCACGTTCTGCCAAAGAGCATGTACGAGGCACAGAAACTCCTTCGTGCACTCAAGATGACGTATGAGCAGATACATGCTTGTCCGAAGGGCTGCGTCCTATTTAGGAAAGAACACACTGAGGCAAAGTACTGTCCGAAGTGTAAATCGTCTAGGTTCATGGAGGTAGACTCTGGTGATGGACAGAAGAAGCAGCTCGACATCCCCGTGACAATCCTACGCCACCTTCCGTTCATACCGAGGATCCAGCGTCTATACATGACAGAGGAATCCGCGAAACAGATGACATGGCACAAAAAAGGCAAACGATACAATCCTGACAAGATGGTTCACGCATCCGATGGTGAAGCATGGACCCACTTTGATGCCATTCACCATGAGAAAGCCAAAGAGGCTCGACATGTTCGTGTTGCGCTGGCCACAGATGGGTTCAATCCCTATGGAATGACCGCTGCCCCATACACATGTTGGCCCGTGTTCGTTATCCCCATCAATCTCCCCCCCGGCGTATGCTTTCAAAGACAGAACATATTCGTGTCGTTGATAATTCCTGGACACCCGGGGAATAAAATGGGCGTGTACATGGAGCCTTTGATTGATGAACTGGTCCGTGCTTGGGAGGAAGGGGTATGGACGTACGACCGAGCTACGAAGACAAACTTCAAAATGCATGTTTGGTACCAGTACTCCATGCATGACTTTCCGGCGTATGGGCTATTTTGCGCCTGGTGTGTTCACGGTAAGTTCCCATGCCCAGTTTGCAAGGAAGCTCTTAGGTTCATTTGGTTGAAGAAGGGTGGCAAATATTCGTCATTCGATAAACATCGACAATTTCTCCCTCCTAACCATGCATTCCGACAAGACATCAAGAACTTTACGAAAGGTGTCGTGGTGACAGACCGCCCACCTGCAATGATGACTGGTGCCGAAGTTCGCGAACAGATAGATGGTCTCGTGGCCAACCCAGAAGGTGGTTTTGTGGGATATGGTGAGCAACATATGTGGACACATAAGTCGGGCTTGACTCGGCTCCCCTATTATGATGACCTGCTCCTTCCACACAACATTGACGTGATGCACACTGAAAAGAATGTCGCCGAGGCACTTTGGGCGACAATTATGGAGATTCCTGATAAGTCAAAGGATAACGTAAAGGCAAGAGTGGATCTGGCAGAGTTATGTGATAGACCAAACCAAGAGATGAAGCCGCCTAGTGGTGGTAAGACATGGAGAAGGCCTAAGGCCGATTTCGTCCTGAGCAGGGCCCAGAGGAAGGAAGTACTACAGTGGATCAAGATGTTAATGTTCCCTGATGGGTATGCAGCTAACCTTAGTAGGGGGGTGAACTTATCTACTCTGCGAGTCTTAGGGATGAAGAGTCATGACTTCCACATATGGATTGAACGAATTCTTCCGGCGATGGTTCGAGGCTATGTCCCTGAGCATGTCTGGCTAGCGCTTGCAGAGTTGAGCTATTTCTTTCGCCAGCTTTGTGCAAAAGAGTTAGCTCGGACCATGATTGCAGACTTGGAAAGGATGGCACCCGTGTTACTGTGTAAGCTGGAGAAGATCTTTCCACCCGGCTTCTTCAATCCGATGCAGCATTTGATTATTCATCTCCCATATGAGGCACGAATGGGGGGGCCCGTGCAGGGACGTTGGTGCTATCCAATCGAGAGATGTCTAAAGAGTATCCGAAAGAAATGTAGAAATAAATGCAAAATCGAGGCTTCCATTGCAGAGGCATACATACTGGAGGAGGTGTCAAACTTCACAACAACTTACTATGGTGACAAACTGCCGAGCGTGCATAATCCACCCCCTCGTTACAATGATGGCGGCAATGAATCGAACCTCAGCATTTTTCGAGGGCAACTCGGAAGCGCGAGTGGTTCGACCATCAAGACCCTGAGACATGAAGAGTGGCGCCATATCATGCTATATGTATTGACCAACCTTGAAGAGGTGACGCCATACATGGAGCAATTTCTTCATGAATTCTGGCGTCGATCAAGGGACCCAACTCCACAGGAATATGATACCCTTCTTAGAAAGGGTGCGGGAAATGGATTGCCCGATTTCATTTCCTGGTTTAAACATAAGGTACGTTCTTAGTTTGTTATTCCAAGTTGCTCTTACGTGCGAATAATATAACAATCTAGCGTGTTTGAACTTGCAGGGCCAAAGAGAGCCGTCTATGAGTGCCGAGTTGAGACAAGTAGCCAATGGCTTTGCCTATAGGGTCAGGAAATTTTCTGGGTATGACATCAATGGATACCGTTTTCGCACAACAAGCTACGACCAAAGTCGGCCCAATCGAAAAACCACGTGTTCTGGAGTCTTTACGCCCGGGCTTGACGAGGTCGAGTATTATGGAAGAATTGAAGAAATATATGAACTCAATTTTTATGGTTCCAAACCTCTTACTCCAGTGATATTCAAATGTCATTGGTTTGACCCTCAAGTGACGAGACGGACACATTCTAATCTTGGGATAGTCGAAATTCGACAGGATTCCACCTTAGCAGGAGACGATGTCTATATCGTTGCCCAACAGGCCACACAAGTGTATTATCTCCCATATGCGTGTCAAACGAAAGAACATCTTAAGGGTTGGGATGTTGTGTATAAGGTATCGCCGCACGGGAGGTTACCTATTCCTAACGATGAAGATTACAACTTAGACCCGGACACATATGATGGAGAGTTCTTCCAAGAAGATGGGCTAGAAGGGCGATTTGAGATAGACTTAACCGAAGCTATCGGAATGGACGTAGATATTGAAATGGTTGTTGATGAGGAGGAGGATGAGGTGCAAAATGATAATGACTTAGTAATCCTTGAAGGCAATGACATTACTGACGAACTTGCTTCTTCCGATGGTGTGGAGATTGAAATGCTTGATAGTGATGATGAGAGTTATGATCCGGCTAACCCCGACACATATGAAGATTATTTTTAATCGATGTAATGCTATATGACTTTTTATTTCGCACCTGTTTTTAAATACATCTTTTTATATGTGCTTATTTGTTTACTCTTAATTGCAGGTTGTTGGACAAATATGGTGGGCGGTTTCCTGAGGAGGAGGAGGGGGAGGAGGAGTAGGACGGCGGACGATGCACAGCAGGCAGCGCAACAGGACGAGGCAGAGCAGGCAGCGCAGCAGCAGGCGGCGCCTCAGGACGACGACGGCCAGCAGCAGGACGACGACGACCAGCAGCAGGACGCCTCAGGTTCAGGTGGCTCTAGTTCGAGGAGCATCTACCTGCGAGGCCCCGCGAGTCTCCCTCAGCGTCCCATACTTCGGGACAGACGACCGCTGATTCGGCCGGAAGGGGAGAGGTATGTAACTTTATGTTCTTCATTCTTGTTCATATTATGTGTTCAAAATCATAATATAAACTAATACTTTTTATTTATCACTTGGACAGGTCTTGGACGGTTTTGGATTATGCTGGGGGTCATCGTCGCCCCCCCAATGGCATCCTCGGCCTGCTGTGCAGGGAACACTTCCCTGGACTTATGGAGTACGCCGGAGTGACGGGCCCAGCCTTCACCTTTGACCACTACGCCGTCGCTCCCGATGCAGTAGACCGGGACGGCAGGGAATTCAATAACAAGGCGGAGCGGGTGAAGCAAGAGCTGTGGGTAAGTCTTAGTATAATGTAAAATATGTCGCATTCGTTGCAAATTCTTGAAATAATGTATGGATACATCGTTTTTGTATGCAGGATTTCTTCAGATGCGATGCTGGATACGAGGCTAGGGCGGATGTGGTGGCCACCACGAGCTGTAAGAAGCTCGTCGTGGACATGCACTATGAGGCCCGCATCCAGGCCATCATCACCTACCACGGCTCCGTCCTTGGGGAGAAGGTGACCAAAACTCAAGCCCGAACCATGTCGTTGACCAGGGAGCAGTACCTGCAGGTAAAGTCATGCATGTTTGGTACCAGTACTCGATACATGAATTTTATTTTATCTTCTGATATGCACTTTACGTGTTTACTTTGCAGATGATTCCACATTGGTGCGCCGCACATCCTCTGTGCTGGGAGCAGATGGTGGATAGGTGGTGTTCGGCTGAGTGGGACGAGGCGCACACAGCTAGCCGGGAACGGCGTTTGATGATGCAAGGCCCCTCCCACCACCAAGGCAGCCGGAGCCTGGGCCAATATGCCGAAGCATGGGTACGCCACCTTTTTTATTTAGATATATAGCACTAAGTTAGATATTATTTCTAACTATCTCGTTGGTTTTCGTTGCAGTCGGCGTCACATGGTGGAAGGCCTTGCTCCACCTTCTCGGCCTATGCTATGGCCCATAAGGGTAAGGCGACGTCCGACGTCACCTACAACCCGGATGACGGGCCCGAGGCCTACACCAACCCCGCCGTCTACAGCCGCCTCCATGACTACACCGCCATGGCGCAGGAGGTCCATGGCCCAGACTATGATCCGAGCACCCAGCCGATCGACACCGATGTGCTCATGAGGGTCGGAGGAGGCAAGAGACATGGGCGGTACTGGATTGCCGACGGGGCAATCGACTCGTCCTCCACTCCCACTCTGTCTCAGGTGAGAGCAAGGAGCACGGGCTCGAGTCCAGTCATACGACCTCGGCACGACAGCTCACAGCATCGCATACAGGCACTCGAGGTTAGTGTAACTCGTCCTTCCTTGAGTTATATACCTACTCTTTGAGTTACTATAACGTTGGCTTGTAATATTACAGACCCAACTAGAAGAAGAGAGGAGGGAACGTCGCGAGATGGAGGCGAGGATGATGGCGGAGCGGGAGGCGGAGCGGGAGGCCCGCCGGGCAGATCAACAGAGGATGGCAGAGATGTTCCAGTACATGCAGAGCCTTGGCGCCGCACAGGGCATCGCTCTGCCACCTCCATTGTTCCCTCCAGTTGACCCTGCTCTCTTCCACACTCCTGTGAGTATCAAAATTGTAGTTAGATGTTTGTAATGCATCTGGTATAACACATGCAATCTCTTCTCTGTGCAGGGCCAATCTGGGGAGGCATCCAACAATCCTCCGGAAGGGTTCAGCCCAACGCAGCCCCGGTCAAGCCGCCCACCTCCATGAGTGTTGTGTTTTCATTGCTTTAGACTTCTGTACTTGTGTATAATACTTATGTCTGTGTTTGATACTTATGTGAGAGCTTGCGACGTTAGAGACTTATGTTTGTGTTTGATACTTATGTTGAACACTTATGTTTGTGATGGATATTTATGTTTGTGGTGACGGTTTTATGTTTGTGTTGGCTATTTATGTCTGTGATGATATGTGTGATGTATATATGTGATATATATGTGATATCTTCTGTTTGTGTGGATGGAATACAAAAAACAAATAAAAAAGGTATATACTGGTCACTTTGCCGAGTGTAACACTCGGCAAAGAGGCTTTTTGCCGAGTGTCAAGGTCATAACACTCGGCAAAGAGCACAGACCTGGGCACCGGCTTAGGTTCTTTGCCGAGTGTTGCGTCCCTGGCACTCGGCAAAGAGGTCGGCTTTGCCGAGTGCCACACGGGACACTCGGCAAAGAACCTGACATGGGGACCCTCCCTGGCGGGTTCTTTGCCGAGTGCCACATGGGACACTCGGCAAAGATGGATTCTTTGCCGAGTGCTGCACGGAAGGCACTCGGCAAAACTAACTTCTTTGCCGAGTGTCAGGTGGGACACTCGGCAAAGCCGCCGTCTCCGTCACTCGACGCCGTAACGGCTGCTTTTCTTTGCCGAGTGCTCTCTGGCACTCGGCAAAGATCTTTGCCGAGTGCCCGATAAAAAGCTCTCGGCAAAGAAGGCTTTGCCGATGCACTGTTCACCGAGCCTTCTTTGCCGAGTGTAACACTCGGCAAAGCTTTTGCCGAGTGTTTTGAACGCTTCGCCGAGTGCTTCAGGCACTCGGCAAAGCGATTGATCCCGGTAGTGATGGGCGCCCTTTCGATCGAACAGCAGTCGTTGCACTGCTTTCTCTAGCACACCGCATGTCCTTAGTTTCAACTTTCAATGCCAGTGCAGATCAGAGTTCAGTGATTTTTGCATACCTTTTGCTGCGTCTCGTTGAGGGCTTTTTTTTTAAAAAAAAAAGTTTCCGTTTCACTTTCTTAACGCACTTTCGTAGGCTCTTGGATCAATTTTTCTGAACTCCACACGGTCACACGTGTTGTACAAGAACATTCATCGTGGCTTTAAGTCAGCTATTCGAACTGATGTAACTGCAATTTATAGAGATAAAATATTATATAAAAAGTAGAAGTAATAAGCCGCAGCGAACAGGGAGGAACTGTGGAAGGCGCAAGGTCAACCCCTGAACATATATATGTTGGCCAAGGGTAGCGAAGCTGAAATTCATGAACCATACGCGATACTGAATGAGTACTCAGCATCTGACTGACGTAAAGGAAAAGGTAGCGTGTTCGCTAAAGCAAAACAGGATAAAAAGTTGGGGAGATGCCAACTTGCCAAGCAAGCTCAGGTGCAGTTCCAGCGGCGAACTCTTCTTCTCATGGCCGGCTATATAATCGATGAAGCTAGCTAGCGGTAGTAATCCACGACGAATCTCCTACGTCTCCATGCATGCATGCACAACTCCCGTCCACGAAACAAATTAAGCGCCTGCATTGGTTAGTTTCCGCCATGTGCGTGCCCTCGTTCCGTCAGTCAAGCAGCAGGCTCCATCAAACCTAGCTTGTCACCACTTGCCAGACTATCTATAGCTAGGATAGGACGATGCTTTAACGAAGTCGCAGCTCACAAGTAACTAACTACCACTGCTAGCTGCTATGCATTCAGTTGCTGTTGAGACTTGGGAGATCGAGACAGTCTTTTGTCGCAGCGTGATTGGGGGAACAGGAACAGCCATGAGGTGAGGACAGAGAAACACAAGAAGAGACGTGCCCGATCGGAGAGCACACAAGCTTGTTTGTTTGTCAGCAAAGTAGACAAGTAGTGTGTCCAGAATTCGATCGATCGAGTTCCCAATGTACTATTCCTGCACTTCATGCGACTACTGCATCTGAAACGTAACTGTTGAGCACAGAAAAAGAACTTGCGGACCTAGGTCTGCTGCGAATAAGACGACACTCTACGCTATTTAGGCCTGCAAATAGGGTGAGTGTAAGTGGGTATTTTAGGTGAGTTTAAGAAATGTGTTTATTTTGGTGGGTTATGATAGGTTTTAATTGTGAATGAGTTGGGTTGGGTGGGTTTATTTTGTAATGTGGGTCAAAATGGTTGATACCCATAGGTATAGATGGGTTTGGATAGGCGTGGGCTTCCATGGGTCTTCACCCATCCATAGACTGTAGGACTGTATTCAAGTTGACTACTAACTTAGTCCTAAATCCCAACATACTCAACTCAACCCTATCTCCCCATGTCTTCACCCGTGCACCAACGGTTGCATCCTGCTCCCTGCCCTGGCGACCGGAGTCTCCCCTCTCCCCAAGTCTTCGCCTCGGCGGACGGAGCTCCCCTGGCTCCTGCTGACGCCTGACGCTAATTAGACACTTTCACACTTAGACGCCGACGGCCCCTGTCCCCTGTCCCATGGCGCTATAGATGGCCAATTGGTACTAACACGATGGACCAGTCCAGCCGTCCTGACACGACACGAAAAAGCACGACCCGGACACGACCCGGCCCAGCTAGTATAGTGTCGTGCCTGGGCCGCCATCTCGACCCATAGTGCTGGCACAGGCATGACACAGTTACATTTTTTATTTTAAAGATAATAGTTTACATATATTAAGTATAATAATTCAACATATAACACAATAAAATTGCAACTGTGTTGGCTAGGTTGGTGTGTTTAAGTCTCTCATATATGTGGGTGTATATTCAAGCCCTATAGCTAGTAGCTACACATTTTTTTGTTAAATTATACAATATACTCAGATAGGCCAGCGTGCTACCGTGCCGGCCCGGCACGGCTACCAGGTCGACCGGCCATGCCCGTACGAAGCGAACATACTGTCGCCCCGGGACCGTTCACACATGGTTCTTTTCTTTTCACTTCTAGGGAGATTTATGTGTCGTTCGGTGGGCTTCTGATGCTACCTAGATGTGCCCTTTCACTATTGCTAGCTTCGAGCTTGATCAGAGACTCTTTCCACTGTTGCTAGTTTATATTTCTTGCCAAAAAGATAATGGTTCATTAAGGATCTTTAACAGATGTTTTTTGTTATTTTCTCGAGACCTAAATGTTCATCGACCAAACTTGTTTTTGTATCAGTGTATAATATTATTATCACTGTTTTTTATGTCGTAGATTATGTTTTTTGTACGTCATTGAAACTACCTATAAAATTATCACTGTGTATCAGTGTATGTGTATGCAGTTGGCTTGATGTGAGACAATAAGCTGAACCCACGGGATTTTCATGGTTTCCACCCAATTACGGGTTGGTTTGGGGTCAATAATATTATTGAATGGGTTGGGTTTAATTTCCTTCTTATATTTTGGGGTGGGTGTGGGATGGATATCAAAGTTATTATATTTGGGTATGGGTGGGAGTGGGTTGGATTTTTTGCCATTAGCAGGCCTAACGCCATCGTAGACTGTTCGAGCTCCAGGCACGGACCGTCCGGATGTACCTAGAGTAGGAGCCTCTCTTGCGCCCAGGTCGCGGACCATCCGGACCAGTGACACAGACCATCTGCGCCTTCGTAGAGAGCACCGTCAGGTGGTTAGTTCCAGTGTTTGGCGCCCAGATCGTCGTCAACACACTTTTTGGCGACTCCGCTGTGAATCAGGTGTCTAGATCTACTAAAAATCAGGCTCTCAAATGGCCGGTCCTAAATATCACACTGTTATCTCTCCGGACAATATACTAAAGCCGGCTGTTGAAAGTTTGACGACCGATGAACAACAACAACACGACGAGCAACAGAATCAAATGAAACAACAAATTAGAGGGATAGAAGAATCAATTAGAAAATTAGCATGTTCATTGAATAAATCTATTGCTCCTAGTTTTCCATTATATGAAACTAGTAATAGGATATCTATGTCTAATACATCAACAACAAATGGGGATTCACAACACCAGCCTTATGGTATGACGATGAACTCATATCCAGAGTAAATCCCACCACCGTCATCCCCGTTTGGTAGATCGGCGCCCCTAGACACGATCGAACCATCGAAGCTTTTTCCCAGACAGTCTAGCCCTTACGCAGACCATTCGGCTTTCCCTGTCGGATAGTCCGGGGTCACACAGGGACTACCACGTGGTGCCCCAATAGTAGCAAACACAACCGGACAGTCCAGATACACATACTCAGAACCTATTGTTGCACACTATGCACCAATTTATCACACACCGCAGCAGCAGTAGATTCCGCCCCATACATATTTAAACCACAGTGCACCATACGATCACAGGCCGATCAACATTATCGAATGGTCACGCCAAGAAGGTTGGTATAGCAATGCGACCAAATGAACCCCATAGCCCAGGGTTCGGTGGTCTGCTACCCGGCGTAATGGAGAAAATTAAGAAAGAGATGACTGAAATATTTTGGGAGTCTCGGAGTTAGTGTAACAAGAGTAAGGCAGTCATATCACAAGCCATATGATCACCGGTTTGACACTATCCCATATCCACAATGAGCAAGGATACCAGAGTTTTCTAAGTTTTTTGTGAAAATGGTAGAAGCACACACGAATATATAGGCCAGTTTCTAGCACACCTTGGTGAATTGACCGATAGGGAAGCCTTTCGTGTTCCTTTTTTTCTTGGGCCAATTACGTGTATGCCATTGGAAAATATACTAGTTCCTTGTGTGCCACTGACCCCACATATCATACACACAAGAAAATGTACCTATATGCCACTTAGTGGTATACAATGAATGAGTATAAAATCTGATGGCATATCAGAAATTTTTCCTTTTTTCTTTATCCCTTACTGGTACCGCTTTTGCATGGTACGTCGCCATGCCTCCTAATTTCATTAATTTCAAGAATATTTCTTTTCTGGGGAATATAAATTAGGGTTAGCTGATTTAGCCTTAGTTCGACAGGGACGCGAAGAATTGGTTAATAATTATATCTGGAGGTTCCGTGACACTAGAAACTGATGCTTTCGGATCCATGTCGCAGACAAAGAGTTAGCGGAGCTAGCTTTTAATGGGTTACTATCTTACTTAAGAGACAAATTAGATGGCATCCAGTTCTTTTCGATAGCTCAGCTACATCAGCGGGCTTTGGTCTATTGAAGCCGATGTAAAGAGACATTAAAATCGGTTGCATGACAAATGTTTAGTTTAGCACTAGTTTAGCAAATATACTTATCGTTTTTACCTTATGCGTCAGGAGTAGCTATAGTTTAGCACTAGTTATCCTCCCTCTACCTTAAATCTTTCCCTCTCTTTGGCTCTAGGTCGACTAGAGACGTCTTGGATGGCCTAACAAGGCAAAGGCACACCCTAGGATCTCTCCTCTCCAACGGGTCCCTCCCGAGAGGCGAGATCTAGATCTGCTGCGAAGAAAACGACGCTCTGTGTCATCCTGGACTGTCCGAGCCCTAGGCGTGGACCATCCGGACGTATGCAGAGCAGGAGCCGCTCCTGCGGCAGGTCGCGGACCGTCCGATCCTGTGCCACGGACTGTCGGCACCTCCGTAGAGAGTACCATCAAGTACCATCAGGTGATTCGTTTTAATGTTTGGCGTCCATATCGGCGCCAACGGTAACCCCTCTAGTTCCGCTCTCATCGTATACTTAGTACTGTACTGTAGGAGATTATTTGGAGGCTTCACCAGCAGTCCAGCACAGCACTGTGTGATATCCCGGCCGGAGGTAGTGAACGTGACATGAGTCCCTAGCGCAGCTAGGTGCATCTGCCAGGGACGAAAAGTATCTTGCCCTCTCGTGTTTTCCATGGGACACGAACATATTCGTCCATGCATCTGGTGTGCTACAAGCATGCAAAGTGGTGGCAGGCAAGGGTAGCCGCCTTCAGTCCCGACGCAAAAGTGCGGCTGCCTTTTGGACAAGTTGAACTCTAGTCTCAGTCGCCTAGCTCACCTGCTGTGTGTGCGTGCATGCATGGTTCGATGGACCGAGCAGAGCTAGTTAGGATTTAGGAAGAAGAGTCCGGCCGGCCCTGCGCTCTCGTTTACCACATGTGCCAGATGAGATGACTAATGATAGTTCTCGACGCATCACGCAGGCTAGAAGTTTATTTATTTATTCAGAAAGCTAGCAAAGCAATCATCTCTCGATCTGCGTGCGTCGTTACCACGTCTCACGTTCAGATTAATAAAGGCTTGTCGTCAAACAAAACAATACATACACTTCAAATCAATTCCTGCAATCTTAATTTAAACACTGTGCAAGAAAACCCTCGCTCGCTCCGCCCGATAGCTTGCGACCCGTCGACTCGCAGGTCGCTAGCTCCAGCAATGGCGTATCACCGAGTCGACCCTTCGCCATTTCTTTCGGATGGCTTCATCGCCGAGCAGGTTCAACACAGGGAAACCACGGTACGCATGGTCAACCGCTCTTAATCCATAGTTCTTGAGGATTGGGGTATTGTGCTAGTGCAAACTTTGGTGATGATATAGCCGCGTTGATTAGAGAGTTTGTAGTATATCATCGTCGTTTACCAATTAGGGATACCTGGGTTAGGCTTTTGTCGCATTGATTAGACTCTATCAAACAGGCAGGGTAAAATAGGAGATACAGAACTATAGATGACATTGTTTATTTGTTTAACATTGTTTGCAAAGTGAAGTTTAAAATAGGGGATAAGATAGGGGATGTGGAATAGAAGATCTGTTAGAGATAGCCTTAGAGAGCTAACACTACCGGAATCAGCTTCTTTGCCGAGTGTCTGAAGCACTCGACAAAGCATGTAAAACACTCGGCAAAGGTTTTGCCGAGTGTGACTCGGTACTCGACAAAGAAAAGACGTCGTCACGGTGCTAGGTAATGGCGACGGAGCCTGTGCCGAGTGTCACAAAGTGACACTCGACAAAGACTCACTCTTTGCCGAATGTCCACTGTGCAGACATTCGGCAAAGAAGCTCAACGTGGGCCCCTTTACCAGGGTTTTTACCGAGCGTATTAGGTGGCACTCAACAAAGGCTCTCTCTTTCTCGAGTGCCCACCGGACTAGCACTCGATAAGCTTGCTTTTTTGCCGAGTATCAAGGCTACAACACTCGGCAAAGAGTCTTTATCAGTACCCAGGTGTGCCTTCTTTGCCGAGTTCTATAGCCTTGGCACTAGACAAAGACTGTCGAGTGTTACACTCGACAAAGTGGCCAGAATACCTTTTTTTATTTGTTTTTGCTATTCCATCCAAACAAACAAAAGATAAATCACATAATCATCACAGATATCACATAATCATCACATACATAATAGAGACCACATATTTCATAAATCTAACAAGTTTTTCACAAATATGTCTATGTTTATACCAAGTTTCATCAACATCAGTATTACCAACTCTCAAATATAAATTCAGGACAAGTTTATCACATAACTTATTAGCCGACTAACAATTATCTTTAGAGGTAGAACAGGGCCTAAATACTATTTATTGGGATAGTAAGTTAGGAGTGAGTGTGTAAGTTAGGACTGCAGGCAAAAGCAAGTTGCGTGTGTTTCTGATTGGCCATTCCTAAGTAGTAACACTGCATGCATGCATGCATGCATATGGTTTATAGTACTAGTAGGCATCTAATCACGTTGAAAATTTGCCCGGCGCGCGTACGATGATGTATTGCCTTGCCTGCCGTCTCCATTACGAAACTGAAGGATCTTCCATTATGACCGTGTTGAGATCACTGGACCCCCTCGGCCACAAAGCTGGTCAAATAAACGCAACGCAGCTGATCAGTTGGACCACGGCGGAACGGATTCAGGGGCTCACGATTTGACAAGTATACTCCATACCTAAATAAACATGATGGCAGCAAGCACCGAAACAGAACTGCGGCTGTCGATCGACCCTTTCCTGCTCAAGCCGGGGACGAAGCGGCTTCCTCGTCAGCGATTGAAAGAGAAACGATGGACCGGCCGGGGTGGGTGCTTTTTGCTGGAGAAGACAGAGAAATGCATCCCAGATCCTCAAATCTCGCCGAAAGCGACGCATGCATGTTGGAGCTGCCCCCCCGGCCCTGCAGATACGCTGAAATGCCTCTCCTTTTCTATCGTCTATCCTCAACTCAAGCCCCCTGCATGCAGCCTCTGATCAAGTTGACTCTCAGGAGTCAGGTTTCACAAGAAGAACTGGCTAGCTCTCCCTCTCCCAGCTGAGCTGCACCTGCATATATGCAGACACACACGAAAGAAGAGAAGTAGACCACCCAAAAAGCAAAGTACAGCTGCTGGCCGTCCTCCTCCGTTCCGATCCTCCGTTATTAGACCAATACCTGCAGTGCACTTGTGACTCTTGTGGACAGCTAGCAGCAGTCGTCTCCGATCCCACTAGGCCACTACCAAAAGGAAATGAATGGATTGGAACCCTTGTGGGGGTGTGGTGGGGAAGGGGAGGCATCATTGTACAAATCCCATTACCACTAGAGCTACATGTACGACCACACCCCGCTTAGCAAGAATACAAATTGCATGCACACGCATGGAGCGCCATAGTGGTGGGTTTAGTCTCAACTCTCAACTCTGAACTGTTTGTTCACATCAGTCAGCTCTAGTGCTGCTACCGAAAACGACAGCTTGAGGGCCAGGAAGTGTTTCCAGCGATATATATATATATATATATATATATATATATATATATATATATATATATATATATATATATATATATATATATATATATAACGAGTCCTGAGCTTCAAATAACTAGAGGAAGCTCATGTTAGACGGTGCAATTCGGTCGAGCCGGACCAGGTTCGGACGTTTATAAAATAAGGCCCGAAGTGCTAGGGTTTAGTTTTTCACGCCCCGTCCCGATTCATTAGCGACGGCTCTCACCCAGGCGCGTGCGACGGCAGCGGTTGCCCGAGAGCACGCGCGGCGGACCCTCGGCCGGTGGCCGTGGCTCCCCGACCACGACGCACGGTGGTGGTGGTTCCTCGATCCGGATTAGTGGCAGCGGATCCAGAGGGTGAGCTATGGCGGGCCCCTGTGCGGGCAAGCGGCGACGTCCCTAGGGCCCCGAGGCGGCGACACTCCCAAGGCGGACGAGAAAGTGGCGCCCCCGACGTGCGAGTAGCGACGACGCCGCACGAGGCACGAGGTTCGAGCAGCGTCACGGGAGGCGCAAGGTGCATGCAGTGACGATCGCACGTGACATCCTCTGATCTGACGCAGTTCGGACGGCCCGAGTGACGATTTCCATCTATGCTTGTGTCGTCGATGACGTCCTCCGGCGACTACCTTCTCCGATTCGTGTTGTCTTTTCGACTATTGTGTTTTATGGCTTCCACATGCACTATTTACGCTAAAAACTGGACGATTTTATGCTTGAACACAGAGAGTTCGTATATGAGTTTACTGCATGCATATTTTTTGCATGCACATTGGAAAGAAAATTCTTTGATTTATGTTGTTGGTAATTATTATAAAAAATCAAATCAAATCATTTATATTCGTAAATGCCAGATTTTTACGTCTGCCATAAAATTGTCCCTAATTCTCGCTTGTTCGTAATTACCATGAAAAATCAAATGAAATCACATATGTTCGTAACTGCCAGATTTTTACGTCTGCCATAAAATTGTCCCTAATTCCCGCTGGTGTTCTTAGTGGGACCGATATTAGGGTTTTTTATCAGTTGTGATACACGGTGTAAGTATTTATGCGATGTTGTATAAGAATTTATGCTCTGTGTGACTCATGTCATCCAATTTTTTGCGCCCATGCAGTGAAAAGGAAAATATAATCTAAAATTACACGCATGCAATGGAAACTCCCATGATTTGCCATAATGTTTGGATCTGTATAAAAAGAGAAATCGCATGCATGCGACTCCTATGTTTTTCGGATCTACCATAAAAATAGAATCGTAATTACAACCCACTAGAGCTATCAACCTCTAACATTGGCTCGGTATTTACGCTTATAACTGAGGGGTTTTATGCTCAAAACTTAAGGTTTTTACGCTCGAACCTAGAGATGCGTCCACCAGTGAACAACATGCCAGATTTTTATGCAGTGTACCATATTGTATAAATACTTAGATCGTGTAGCATAATCTGTATAATTATATATCATAAATTCGTTCTAACGAGCCTAGTTGCATGACTGTTGGAGGGATCCTATATTTATGGAGGAAATAAAGCTTTTAAATAAAATGTTTTTGTTTCCATACATGCCAATCCATTTACTTTCATCGCACATCTTGTCATCCTAAATTTGTACGCATAAAGCAGGAAACAGATTTACGTGGTGTACCGAATTGCATAAATATCTACACCGTGTAGCATAATTGGTATCAGTATATATCATAAACTAGTTCTAACGAGTTTAGCTGCATGACTGTTAGAGGGATCTTATATTTATGGAGGAAATAAAACATAAATACGATTTTTGTTTATATGCATGCCAATTTATTTCTTTTAATTGCACATTCTTTCCATCCTAAATTTGTGTGCATGCTGCGGGTAACAGATTTTTACGCAGTGTACCGAATTGCATAAATATCTACACAGTGTAGCATATTTAGTATCGATATATATTATAAACTGGTCCTAACAAGCCTAGCTGTATGGCTGTTGCAGGGATTCTATTTTTGTAGAGTAAATAAAGCATTTAAAAATAGAAACTATCACATATATTTTTCCTAAATTTACACGTATGCAGGAATGTGTTTGACTCATGCATGTATTCCTTTTTTTTTGCGCGTACAGAAATGGGATGGGTGGCGCACCCGACAGCCTGGCTTGAGTGGGCGCGCCTGGTTGGACCAGGTCGCAGGGGTGGTCTGTCTGGGTTTTCTCTAACTATTTGAAGCCAAGGGCTCCTAATATACCTAATATATATATATATAGGACAGGTATAACGGGAGCCCTGGGCTTCAGATATTAAAGGAAGCCCAGGTCGCTCCCAAGGTCTGGTCCGCTGGGACAGGCGCGCCTGTGTTTGACGTAGCACTGAGAGGCGGCATGCAGGAGTCACGGCGCCGTTACGCGGTAAACAGAAGGGGAAGGCGCGGAATTAAAGGGATCAGTTTCCACATGCAAACGTGATAACTAGGATACGTGGGCTCGTAATTTATGGATCTTGCATGGGGAGTAATGTGCGCAAGGTTAAAAAACTGTAGCATAAGTTGTTAAAAGCTAAGGCATAAAACCGAAACGGCATAATAATTGCATAAATAGTATATACCATTTGGCGTAAAACGTTGAGTAATTGTGCGTAAATATTTTGTTATGGATTTTAGTATGACATTGACATCGGCATAATATCGGGACGGTTTCGGAAATAATGGGGAGACCCTGTAAACGTGGATGCGGTTACTTTTATAGTATCCGAGATTAACTCTCGTTCGAAAAAAAAACCCTCTGCCTGCATAACTAATCGGAGTTGGAGATGGCCGGCTATGGAGAGTCGCCGGCGATGGAAAGAGATGGCGTTCGTCTTGATCCAGAGACAGAGGACGAAGTTGTTGGTAACTCCCTGGTGACACCACCTCCTGCTCTACTGGGTCCTGAGATCGCCGAGATGAGCATAGGGGAAGAAGGAGAACAAAGGGTTCGACCTCCTATGTCCAATATTAGCTCCAGGGAGATGGATACGCCACAGATACTGCATTCTCATGTAAGTCCAATCGCTGTATTTGATTATTGATTGAATATATTGTTGTGAACATACTCCATGGGACAAACAACAATGACAATGAAATAGCAGGCAAAAAACATTGATCCAACTATAGTGCCAACGGTAGGGATGACTTTCAAGGATGTTGATGATGCATATAAATTCTATAAAAGGTATGCATATGAAGTTGGATTTCCACTGAAGAAATACAGGGAGAAGACTTTCAGTAAGTGGATAAATTGTTCACGGGAAGGTAAAAGTGCACCAAAATCAAATGATGCACCTAGGATGAGGAATAGGTCATCAGGGCGTACGCAATGTAAAGCTGGAATAAAATTAAAAAAAATATATGATGATGAAAAAAATGGTTGTAGCTGCAAAAATTGAACTGGTAAACTTGGAGCATAACCATGAGTTCATTACTGACGAAGCAGAGAAACAACATTTACGTTGCAACAAAATTAGGGATGCTGAGTTCATAAATTTTGTGGATGCAATGCATGATAGCCGAGTGCCGCAGCATTGCATAGTTGATTTTATATCAGAAATGCATGATGGGCCGGAGAACGTACCAGTGACTGCTCAAGATCTGAAAAACATGTAAGCAATACTTTTCTGTTACATGTGTATATATCAAGAGCAATAAATATTACTATAGTAAATGTGTGTGTTATAACTTTTTGTGCAAACAAATGTAGGAGGGCAGCCAGGAGAAGAGAAAACTGCGCAAATGATGTAGCCAAACTTTTGGCATTTTTTAGAGAATGCAAGAAACAGAATCCACAATTTTTTTGTGATTTCCAGCTAGACAATGATGGGAAAATAGTGAGTATTTTTTGGTCACACGCAAGTATGCAGGGGGAATACGCAGATTATGGTGATGCTGTGACATTTGATACAACACACAAGACAAATATATATGATAAACCACTGGGCATGTTTGTTGGAGCTAACAGCCATCTGCAGTGTACAGTGTTTGGATTTGTTTTGTTGGGAGATGAAACAGTAAAGACTTTTGAATGGGCTTTCAATTCATTCAAAACATGTATGGGAGGCGAGGGTCCAAGAGTTATGCTTACAGGTATGTGATATATCAATTTGTTATGCAAAACAGTGAATTAATTTATTGTGAAAATAACTGAATAATTTGTGAGCAATTGCAGATCAAGATCCTGCAATGCCAATTGCTTTAAGAACTGTATTTCCAAAAACAGTTCACAGACTGTGTTTATGGCATGTACAGAACAGATTTATGCCATTCCTAAATGAGTTATATGCAAGGTTTGCTATTAAGGATTTTAAAACAACATTCCAGTCTATTATACATCATCCATGTGACGGAACCTCCCAAGTAATTAGGCCCACCTACAGTTGTCCTTGTCTAGCAGACATCAGACACCCTGTAGAGGTTCCTAAGTCACTTGACAAGCTCGGTATCTTTCCTTACCTCACCAGGAACGTTTCACCCGTCTTGCAGACATTACAGAACACCGGAGATAAAGAAATGCGGAAGCGAATTACATAAACTTACATTTATTTCAAAACCAAGCTTGAGTTATTTTATTACAGACCAGACTAAAAGTGAGTGCATATAAGTAATAATTATACAAACCAAGGGAGACACAAACTTCTCCCGAGAGGCTAAAAAAACAAAGATCCTAGATGGAGGACCGAGTCCTCCCGCACTTCAGTCTTGTTTTTCTTCGTTGGGAACCACCTTGGCACAGAAGCAGCAAAAGTCTGCTACTTCCCCACCTAAAAACAACAAAGGGATAAACCCTGAGTATGGAATTACTCAGCAAGTCTTACCCGACTAAGGAAAAGACTCTCAAGGGTATGCTGGATGAATAGGAGTCAAGGAGAGGCTTTAGCAAAAGTCAACTTATATTTTTGCAGAAGTAGCTTACTAAAGTGAGTCCTTACTTTCAATCTTTTAACGCGAAGGTACGGCGAAGGTACGGCGATCAAGACAACAAGACAACATCATTTTTATCCATAGTGTTCACATCCTGACTCTAGGTTGTAGAAAAGTGACCAAGTCTTCATAACCGCGAAGGTACGGCGATCCGAATCGATTATACTCAGCTGAGGATCTCCAATCACACGACATATGTAGCACTTAACCCTTGCATATGTCAACCCGCCACCGGGGTTCTTAAGACCGGATCAGGTTCACGCAAACCGAGAGCACAGATACACCACCGTCCAGCCTCTTGCCACGGAGGGTACACGCTACTCTCGCCACCGCTCCACTCCCATTTCGTGTTATCTTATTCCGGCCTTAGTCTGCCCGAGGCAAGGCTTACCCATGACGAGGCATGTGACCAGTTAAAGGGTCCTCGGTCAGCACGCCTACATACGCGTTAATCCTTAACCAACCTGGGTAGAACATCACCTGTTCCTACCCCAAGTCTCAATTTACATATTTCCATCCTTAGGATTGTGTCTGTTCCTTCGGATGAAAGAGCATCACAGGGAACTTTGCAGTAAGGTCCCATCATTGCTCCAAATGAAAATATTCTTGCAGGTAGAAGCCATCCTCTCCCGGGTTAAATTGAGGACAACCTCTATCCACAAGATCTAAGCAAGGCTAAGCATTTTTGTAAATCATACTTTTGATACTTCACAGAAGTATCTATAAAGGTATGGATATCAAGGAAAGCAATGCATCAAAGGGTTTCAAGTAACTCCTAAGAACCTAATGCACATTTCACTAGACTTAAGTGTGCGAAAAGTATTTAAAAACACAAGGGAAAGGGTTGCATGCACCGGGGCTTGCCTTTGTTATCAGGTGTGTCCTGCTCGGATCCACAAATATCGAAATACAAGCAGTTGTCTGATTGAGGATCAGAGGTTGGTGGTATCCCTTCTTCAGAGACTTCTTCTTCTTCGTGCTCTAACATAACCATATACATGCATAAGAATGGATGTCATGGGATGCTCATGAGGATGCAAAGACAATATACATTTATTTTTTTAAGTCTTGAGTACAACTTTCCTTCACGGTACTCCGAAAACCTAGGGTTTCCGGAGTCAGTAAAGGAGTTCATGGAGCAGGGGGGGTGGTTTTGGGTTTAGTGATCAAACAAGGTCCAAATCAAACCAAACTCTACCCATGGCTTCTAAATAATGTGAAAAGCTCACATAAAAAGTTTGGGAAATTTTGGACTTATTATTTATTTTCTAAAAATCCAGAGCCAATGGTTTAGGCTATTTTAAATACCCTAAAATTCCCTATTTGATCTAAAAATCATGAGTTTATTTTTATTAAATACTAGGGAAAATAAGGAACTTAGGAAAATTGGTCTCATATTTTTAGGGTTTTTCTTTAATTTTCTACAGATTTCTAAAGTTCTGCTGTAAAAGAAAAAGGAAAATGTTTAAATAGAACTGGGCCGGATTCAGCCCAGCGGCCCAGGTCCGCGCGAAATCGCGCGCGCGCCCGCGCCTGTGAGGGAGGTTTTGCGCAGAGGTCCTCGGCGTTTTGCCTAACTGGAGATAGGTTCGTTTACTGTTTTTCTAAGTCACTGACACTTCACAAAAAGACCCTCCGGTTTCTCTCTATTCTGTGTTTCGAGTCCCCGACGGCGCTCGCGCACCGCCGCGCTCCGGCGAGGTCTTGGACCGGTCGATTCGGACAAGTACTAGCGCCCAGCTTAGGATTAAACCAAATTCGAGTTCTAAGGATCATTTCCCCCAACATAATTGCCCGAATGGCCAACTAACGAACTCTGACCACGGTGACCGTGCACGGTGTGGCCAGATCGTCGTGTTCCCGGCGACTGGGGGTCTCCTGGTTCAATTCGGTGGCTCGGCAAGCATCACAGGCTTACTAGAATCCTCAAACGAGGGAGCAATCGGTATGAACTGACCTGGTTCACGCCGGCCGCGGCGAGCTCAATTCTACGGCGGCGGAAAACCAATTTGGGGGAAACGTGAAATTCACGCTCGTCGGTGAACAACTGGAGGCAATACGGGGTGTCGAGGTGCTTGACTACCTTATGAAGCTTATGGCACACTCAATTTATAGGCGTCGGGGGCGGTGGCCGCGAATTTGGATGAGACACACGGTGGACGGAGATGGAGAAGAATCACTGGCCGCGGTGAATACGCGTCTACTGCCGTGGCAAGCTCCCCGTCGATGATGGGATGGCCTAGAGGAGTCACGATGACGAGGTGTAAAGACAGAGCCACGCGGCGGACGCCGGTGATGGCTCAACGGCGGTGAAATCCTTATCCCGAGCGGAGAGCAAGGGGGAGGAAAGCGCTACAGCTGGCCGGAGTGGCTTACAGCTCACCGGCGGCGAGGACTCACACCGGCTGTGCTTATCCAAAGACCACTGAGCACGAATCGTGACGAGCCGCGATCGACGGCGGCGGCTACCGGCGGTGAGATTCTTTGCCGCGGCCGAGCTGATCCATTCGCGTGCACTGTACCATCAGAGGCTCATTCAGTGCGCCTGACAGAGCCTGTTCCAAGCCACTTTTCTCTAGATTTCACATAAGAACTTCATCAACTCTCAGTAGCAAAGTTGTAGAGTTATAAACCAGCTACAATCCAACTATAGAGATCAAACTCATTTGAGCACTGGATCAAGCTTGGATTTGAGCTGGAAGTTGATGTCAGTCATCTGCTAAACTGAATTTCAGATCAAAACAACCTGACAGTCAAACTTTGATTGGGTTTTTCTCCAAATTTCTCACAACAACTGAGCTCACACTCTTTAGCAAAGTTGTTCTCCTATAATTGGTCTTCAACTTTGATGTGGTGACCTAGGGCAAAAACTCTATATTCTGTAAGTTATAAAGCCCCAAAGTTGAGCCCATTCTCTGATTTTCAGACTTAGAATAAAACTCACATGAGGTCTATTTTGCATTTAAGTCCAAAACCTTGGGTTTGGCTTTCAAATTCACATATTTGTGAACCAAAGGACTTAAAATACTTATTTGGCTTGGTTTTTGCACTTTAGCCCAAAAGTGGACAAATTTTGCACTTAGGTCCCTAGGGTTTGGTTTTAGGGTTTTCCAGGGTTCCAATTAGGGTTTCTGGTATTCCAGGGGTATAAGTGGGATCCAACTTTATTCTTGGAGTCATTTTATGACTTTTACCTTAAAGCTTTTAAGTTTTCTCAACTTAGGTTAAGTTTTACCCCTTTAATCACTATTTAGGGTCAAGTCCTTTAACCAGGGTCCTATTTGTAAAACATTAAAACAATACAACTTGTTTGAAATTTTTGCCTAGTGAATGCACTCTAGGTGTGTCAAACATATGCAATGCCAATGCTTATGATGTCATGCTCAAGTTTTAGTTATAGTAACACCAGGGGTGTTACATCCTTCCCCCCATAAAAGAATCTCGTCCCGAGATTTAAAGTCCTAGGGTGAGTAATGGAAAAGGAAATGTGTCACATTTTAATTTCCTTATTTCTGGTACAAGGCAGGGGTGGTGTGGGGGTTCATTCCTTTATTACACAGCTATACAAATTTTACAACTTACAAGAGGCTAGAAAGCCTGGGAAATTCTTATCTAAGAAGTCTTGGGTTTCCCATGTAGCCTCATCTTCCGAATGCTGGTTCCACTGTATCTTATAAAACTTGAGAGTCTTTCTCCGGGTAACCCTGTCCTTTTGATCCAGAACTCGAATGGGATGTTCCGAGTACGTTAAATCTGGTTCTAGGACAACATCAGTCACTTCAACGGTTCGATCGGGAACCCGAAGACACTTCTTCAATTGTGACACGTGGAACACATTATGCACAGCAGACAATGTTTCGGGTAGTTGGAGTCGGTACGCCACTGGTCCACATTGTTCAAGCACCAGGAATGGACCAATGTACCTGGGTGCAAGTTTTCCTTTAACCCCGAAACGTGATACACCCTTCATTGGTGAAACTTTCAAGTAGACATAGTCGTCTACCAGAAAACATAAGGGTTGTCATCGTCGGTCTGCATAACTCTTTTGTCGAGTTTGAGCTTTCTTCATATTATGAATAATTTTCTGAACCTTTTCTTCGACCTCTTTCACCATATCAGGCCTAAAGAAGTATCTTTCTCCAGGTTCAGACCAATTTAGCGGAGTTCGACACCGTCGCCCATATAAAGCTTCAAAAGGGGCCATCTTAATACTTTCCTGATGACTGTTATTGTATGAAAACTCCGCTAGAGGCAAACATTCATCCCATTTTTGCGAGAAGTCCAGAACACATGCCCGCAGCATATCCTCGAGTATTTGATTCACTCTCAGTCTGTCCACTGGTTTGAGGATGATAGGCCGAACTGTGGAGTAACTTAGTACCCAGGGATTTATGAAGTTCTTCCCAGAATTTGGATACGAACGGAGGTCCACGATCCGACACTATAGTCTTCGGAATGCCATGTAGACTGAGAATACGGGCAATGTATAAGGCTGCATAAGTGGCTACTGTATATGTGACCTTGACAGGTAAGAAGTGGGCAATCTTGGTGAGTCGATCAACGATAACCCAAATAGAGTCATATCCTTTTGCGGTCCTGGGCAATCCCACAATGAAGTCCATGCTTATGTCTTCCCATTTCCATGTTGGGATTGGCAATGACTGCAATGGACCGGCAGCTTTCATGTGTATGGCCTTGACACGTTGGCAAGTGTCACATTAGCCACATAGCGTGCAATTTCAATTTTCATTTTCGTCCACCAGTAATGTTGCTTTAAATCTTGGTACATCTTAGTGCTTCCGGGATGAATAGAATAACGACTAAGATGTGCTTCATCTAAGATTTGCTGGCGGAGTTCTTCATTCTTTGGTACTACTATGCGGTTGTTAAACCATAACACACCTTGATCGTCTTCCTTGAAACATTTGGCTGTTCCAGCTCTTAACTTCTCTCGTATGTGCTTCATGCCCAGATTATCCTTTTGAGCATCAATTATCCTTTGCAAAATAGTTGACTCAAGCTTTAGTTGATTCAGAGTCCCTTGCTGGATTATCCCCAGGTTTAACTTCTCCATTTCTTGACATAAAGTGTTTTCGGAGGTCTTGACTATAAGACAGTGGCAGGAAGTCTTACGACTCAATGCATCTGCCACCACATTGGCTTTGCCTGGGTGATAATGGATCTCCAGTTCATAGTCTTTAATGAGCTCAAGCCATCGTCTTTGCCTCATATTTAACTCTGACTGGGTAAATATATACTTCAAACTCTTATGATCTGTATATATGTGACAAATATTTCCCAGCAGATAGTGACGCCATATTTTCAGGGCATGAATCACAGCAGCTAGCTCTAGATCATGTGTTGGATAATGCTCTTCATGTCGGCGTAACTGCCTTGAAGCATACGCGATTACTCGGCCCTCTTGCATCAGCACACAGCCGAGTCCACTGCCTGACGCATCACAATATACATCAAAAGGCTTAGTGATGTCCGGTTGAGCCAAAACCGGAGCAGTGGTTAATAATGTCTTCAATTGCTCAAAGGCTTCATTACACTTAGAAGACCAATTGAACTTAATGTCATTCTTCAATAAACTTGTGATTGGCTTCACAAGCTTAGAAAAATCTGGTATAAATCTGCGATAATATCCAGCTAGTCCAAGAAAACTCCGGACTTGGTGAACAGTGGTTGGGGGTTTCCATTCCAGAATATCCTTGACCTTGCTAGGATCTACCGCAATTCCTTTAGCTGATAACACGTGCCCCAAAAATTGAATTTCCTCCAGCCAGAACGCGCACTTGCTGAACTTGGCATACAGCTGATGTTCCCTCAGGCGCGTCAATACAATCCGTAGATGCTGAGCATGCTCCTCTTCATTTTTAGAGTATATCAAAATATCGTCGATGAAGACCACCACGAACTTGTCTAACTCGGGCATGAACACCGAGTTCATCAAATAGGTGAAGTGGGCAGGAGCATTGGTGAGCCCGAAAGACATTACTAGGTATTCAAACAATCCATACCGCGTAGTAAACGCGGTCTTCGGTATATCCTCGGGCCGAATACGGATTTGATGATAGCCCGACCTGAGATCAATTTTAGAAAATACCCTCGCCCCAGTCAGTTGATCAAATAAGATGTCAATCCTTGGAAGAGGGTACTTATTCTTGATAGTGACCTCATTTAGGGGCCGATAGTCCACGCACATGCGCAAGGTTTGATCCTTCTTCTTCACAAAGATGGCGGGACAACCCCATGGGGACGAGCTTGGCCGGATAAATCCTTTGTTCAGTAGATCTTGTAATTGAATCTTCAATTCCGCCAACTCATTAGGGGGCATACGGTACGATCTTCGAGAGATGGGAGCCGTACCGGGCTTTAGCTCAATTACAAATTCTACATCTCTTTCAGGGGGCAGTCCAGGCAAATCTTCCGGAAATACATCTGGAAACTCACATACTACCGGAATGTTCTTGATTTCCGGTACAATGGCTTCAAATATCCTACCAGAAGCTTTGGCTGGATTGGTTTTGGGGAGAGACAGAAGAATTTCTTCTTGATTATAGCTCAACCTGACGGTTCTGAGTTCAGTGTTGAGTATTGCCTTGTGTTGAGTTAACCAATTCATACCCAAAATTACATCTATATCCTGGCCTCTTAGAACAATCATGTTAGCAGGAAAGTTCCGTCCGGCCATGGTTACTGGCACTTCATAGGCCACTTCTCTAGTAAAAATGTGTCCCCCAGGTGAATGAATTTTAAATCCCTCTTTTGATTCATGACATGCAATGTGATGTTGCTCCACAAATGTCTTGCTAATGAAGGTATGCGAAGCACCAGAATCAAAAAGAATTATTGCAGGATGACTGGCCACAGGAAACGTACCCATCATCACCGGCTCTCCCTCCGGTGTAGTAGCCACTTGAGTGTAATATACTCGCCCCGTCTTCTTTGTATTCTTGCCCGAAGTACTTCCCTTGCCTGGAGCTGAATTCCCCGATCCTTGCTGATTATTAGCCTGATTTTGCCTAGGATAGGGGCAATCTTTAATAAAATGCCCAGACTTGCCACAGTTAAAACATCCAGTTGAAGAACTTGGCAGAGCAGGGAATCGAGTGCCTGGGGCACCCGGCTGACTTGGGGCAGTAGGGGCTTTGTTGGGACGAATAATTATGGGCTGCTTGAAAGGGAATGCTGGTGCACTTGAACGGTTCTGGTTAGAGGGCCGGAGAATAAACCGTTGCCTCTTTACCGGGCCCTGACTAGGCCTATCACCACTGAATCCCTTATTTTTCCCAGAATATGCGCATTTTGCCTCCACAGATAAGGCTGTACTGACAGCCTTCCCATAGGTAAGATCAATACATGCAGCCATTTTTCGCTGCATCCGGTCATTTAGACCTCTCATAAAACAGTTCCTTTTCTTCAAATCGGTATTCACCTGATCAATTGCATATTGGGACAGGTGATTGAACTTGTTGAGATACTGATTAACAGTATCTCCCCCTTGTTTCAGTTTCATAAACTCTTCTTGTTTCATGTGCAGCACTCCCTCTGGTATATAGTGCTCGCGGAAGGCTGCTTTAAATTCGTTCCATGTAATTTGATGGTTGTCCGGTTGGATAGCCACAAAGTTTCCCCACCATGTACTGGCAGGGCCTCGGAGTTGCTGTGCCGCGAACAATGGCTTCTGTGTTTCCGAACAACGAAGAAGGCCAAACTTCTGTTCAATGACCCGTATCCATTCGTCGGCTTCGAGCGGGTCTTCTGCTTTGATGAAGAGAGGCGGACGAGTTTCGGAGAAATCCAGATAAGTAGTCTCACGGGGACCTTGTTGAAAACCTCTTCCTGCTTGTTGCTGGAGCTGCTGCTGACCCGCCATTTCCCGAAGGAAGCGGGTATTGTCGGCGGTAGCATTCACCAAGGCAGCAATTGCCTCGGCTAGCGTGGGTGGAACTGGAGGTGGATTCGGGGTGACATCCCGACCCCCAGATGTTCCGGCTGTGTCCTGTCCGCGAGTCCTGGTCGGCATCTGAGGCAAAAACATTTGAATAAACATAATGTGCCAAAGAAAACCTTCCATTTTACATTACTATAAAGAGTAATGATACAGACTCGATATTACATAACAGGATACATTACCCATTTTACAAAAGTTTAACCTATTATACAACAGTACACCCTACAATACACTACTCTACTTTTATTACCCCATTAGTCCTGCTTTCCGTTACTTTTGGCGGCCTCATCGTCAGGTGTGGGAGTCCAGACGTCAACCAACCTCAAAGAAGGAGGGGGTTCAAAAAGATCTAACTCCCCACCCAGTGCGCGTCCCGCAACGTGAGAGGGTCCGGCTCCTGACTCAGCAGAGTGTACAGGCTCACTAGGGTGTAGTTGTGAGTATAACACATGGACTTCCTCATGCAAAGTATTGCAGTAAACCTGCAGGTTGTCGACAGCTGAGCTAAGTTCTTTAATTCGGGCCTGAGCCCTCGCTTCCTTAGCACATGCCAACATACGAGACTGTACTGCCCAGTCAAGTGCTAAGTCCCGATCAGCCAGCTGATCCTGCAGGTGACGGATATCCCTTCGTAGCTCATTGATTCTATCTCCGTCTGCAATCCAAGCATTGGTCCTGTGTTGCAGCGTTGCTTGAAGTCGACGCACTTCGGCTTCCAAGTCTCCTATAGGATCATTACTTCCGCTGCTACTGCTTTCGTGTCGAGGGGCTAGTTGATGCCGGGGTACTCCAATCGGTCCCGTTGACTTACGTGCCGTTAGCCTTGTGCGTGGCGGCATCTTTCTAAGGGGGAAAATTTATTAGCATAATTCTTAGCATGATGCATGAATAAGTACAGAATCAACCTTGGTCGATTCAACCTTCTATACGTTGCACTCTTCCTATGTGGTCTTTAAGATAAACTCTTCAGAATACTTAGATAAGAAGAGAAAAGAATCTTTAGGTAAGACTTTTGAAAATCTTTTTTTGAAGATGCCTTATAATATCTGCAAAGAAGGGCTACGCTCCGATACCAGCTGTGACGGAACCTCCCAAGTAATTAGGCCCACCTACAGTTGTCCTTGTCTAGCAGACATCAGACACCCTGTAGAGGTTCCTAAGTCACTTGACAAGCTCGGTATCTTTCCTTACCTCACCAGGAACGTTTCACCCGTCTTGCAGACATTACAGAACACCGGAGATAAAGAAATGCGGAAGCGAATTACATAAACTTACATTTATTTCAAAACCAAGCTTGAGTTATTTTATTACAGACCAGACTAAAAGTGAGTGCATATAAGTAATAATTATACAAACCAAGGGAGACACAAACTTCTCCCGAGAGGCTAAAAAAACAAAGATCCTAGATGGAGGACCGAGTCCTCCCGCACTTCAGTCTTGTTTTTCTTCGTTGGGAACCACCTTGGCACAGAAGCAGCAAAAGTCTGCTACTTCCCCACCTAAAAACAACAAAGGGATAAACCCTGAGTATGGAATTACTCAGCAAGTCTTACCCGACTAAGGAAAAGACTCTCAAGGGTATGCTGGATGAATAGGAGTCAAGGAGAGGCTTTAGCAAAAGTCAACTTATATTTTTGCAGAAGTAGCTTACTAAAGTGAGTCCTTACTTTCAATCTTTTAACGCCATATTAAGTATTAATAGACTCCATTTGCATCTAGTCTAATTTCACATCACATCAAGACAACATCATTTTTATCCATAGTGTTCACATCCTGACTCTAGGTTGTAGAAAAGTGACCAAGTCTTCATAACCGCGAAGGTACGGCGATCCGAATCGATTATACTCAGCTGAGGATCTCCAATCACATGACATATGTAGCACTTAACCCTTGCATATGTCAACCCGCCACCGGGGTTCTTAAGACCGGATCAGGTTCACGCAAACCGAGAGCACAGATACACCACCGTCCAGCCTCTTGCCACGGAGGGTACACGCTACTCTCGCCACCGCTCCACTCCCATTTCGTGTTATCTTATTCCGGCCTTAGTCTGCCCGAGGCAAGGCTTACCCATGACGAGGCATGTGACCAGTTAAAGGGTCCTCGGTCAGCACGCCTACATACGCGTTAATCCTTAACCAACCTGGGTAGAACATCACCTGTTCCTACCCCAAGTCTCAATTTACATATTTCCATCCTTAGGATTGTGTCTGTTCCTTCGGATGAAAGAGCATCACAGGGAACTTTGCAGTAAGGTCCCATCATTGCTCCAAATGAAAATATTCTTGCAGGTAGAAGCCATCCTCTCCCGGGTTAAATTGAGGACAACCTCTATCCACAAGATCTAAGCAAGGCTAAGCATTTTTGTAAATCATACTTTTGATACTTCACAGAAGTATCTATAAAGGTATGGATATCAAGGAAAGCAATGCATCAAAGGGTTTCAAGTAACTCCTAAGAACCTAATGCACATTTCACTAGACTTAAGTGTGCGAAAAGTATTTAAAAACACAAGGGAAAGGGTTGCATGCACCGGGGCTTGCCTTTGTTATCAGGTGTGTCCTGCTCGGATCCACAAATATCGAAATACAAGCAGTTGTCTGATTGAGGATCAGAGGTTGGTGGTATCCCTTCTTCAGAGACTTCTTCTTCTTCTTCGTGCTCTAACATAACCATATACATGCATAAGAATGGATGTCATGGGATGCTCATGAGGATGCAAAGACAATATACATTTATTTTTTTAAGTCTTGAGTACAACTTTCCTTCACGGTACTCCGAGAACCTAGGGTTTCCGGAGTCAGTAAAGGAGTTCATGGAGCAGGGGGGGTGGTTTTGGGTTTAGTGATCAAACAAGGTCCAAATCAAACCAAACTCTACCCATGGCTTCTAAATAATGTGAAAATCTCACATAAAAAGTTTGGGAAATTTTGGACTTATTATTTATTTTCTAAAAATCCAGAGCCAATGGTTTAGGCTATTTTAAATACCCTAAAATTCCCTATTTGATCTAAAAATCATGAGTTTATTTTTATTAAATACTAGGGAAAATAAGGAACTTAGGAAAATTGGTCTCATATTTTTATGGGTTTTCTTTAATTTTCTACAGATTTCTAAAGTTCTGTTGTAAAAGAAAAAGGAAAATGTTTAAATAGCACTGGGCCGGATTCAGCCCAGCGGCCCAGGTCCGCGCGAAATCGCGCGCGCGCCCGCGCCCGTGAGGGAGGTTTTGCGCAGAGGTCCTCGGCGTTTTGCCTAACTGGAGATAGGTTCGTTTACTGTTTTTCTAAGTCACTGACACTTCACAAAAAGACCCTCCGGTTTCTCTCTATTCTGTGTTTCGAGTCCCCGACGGCGCTCACGCACCGCCGCGCTCCGGCGAGGTCTTGGACCGGTCGATTCGGACAAGTACTAGCGCCCAGCTTAGGATTAAACCAAATTCGAGTTCTAAGGATCATTTCCCCCAACATAATTGCCCGAATGGCCAACTAACGAACTCTGACCACGGTGACCGTGCACGGTGTGGCCAGATCGTCGTGTTCCCGGCGACTGGGGGTCTCCTGGTTCAATTCGGTGGCTCGGCAAGCATCACAGGGTTACTAGAATCCTCAAACGAGGGAGCAATCGGTATGAACTGACCTGGTTCACGCCGGCCGCGGCGAGCTCAATTCTACGGCGGCGGAAAACCAATTTGGGGGAAACGTGAAATTCACGCTCGTCGGTGAACAACTGGAGGCAATACGGGGTGTCGAGGTGCTTGACTACCTTATGAAGCTTATGGCACACTCAATTTATAGGCGCCGGGGGCGGTGGCCGCGAATTTGGATGAGACACACGGTGGACGGAGATGGAGAAGAATCACTGGCCACGGTGAATACGCGTCTACTGTCGTGGCAAGCTCCCCGTCGATGATGGGATGGCCTAGAGGAGTCACGATGACGAGGTGTAAAGACAGAGCCACGCGGCAGACGCCGGTGATGGCTCAACGGCGGTGAAATCCTTATCCCGAGCGGAGAGCAAGGGGGAGGAAAGCGCTACAGCTGGCCGGAGTGGCTTACAGCTCACCGGCGGCGAGGACTCACACCGGCTGTGCTTATCCAAAGACCACTGAGCACGAATCGTGACGAGCCGCGATCGACGGCGGCGGCTACCGGCGGTGAGATTCTTTGCCGCGGCCGAGCTGATCCATTCGCGTGCACTGTACCATCAGAGGCTCATTCAGTGCGCCTGACAGAGCCTGTTCCAAGCCACTTTTCTCCAGATTTCACATAAGAACTTCATCAACTCTCAGTAGCAAAGTTGTAGAGTTATAAACCAGCTACAATCCAACTATAGAGATCAAACTCATTTGAGCACTGGATCAAGCTTGGATTTGAGCTGGAAGTTGATGTTAGTCATCTGCTAAACTGAATTTCAGATCAAAACAACCTGACAGTCAAACTTTGATTGGGTTTTTCTCCAAATTTCTCACAACAACTGAGCTCACACTCTTTAGCAAAGTTGTTCTCCTATAATTGGTATTCAACTTTGATGTGGTGACCTAGGGCAAAAACTCTATATTCTGTAAGTTATAAAGCCCCAAAGTTGAGCCCATTCTCTGATTTTCAGACTTAGAATAAAACTCACATGAGGTCTATTTTGCATTTAAGTCCAAAACCTTGGGTTTGGCTTTCAAATTCACATATTTGTGAACCAAAGGACTTAAAATACTTATTTGGCTTGGTTTTTGCACTTTAGCCCAAAAGTGGACAAATTTTGCACTTAGGTCCCTAGGGTTTGGTTTTAGGGTTTTCCAGGGTTCCAATTAGGGTTTCTGGTATTCCAGGGGTATAAGTGGGATCCAACTTTATTCTTGGAGTCATTTTATGACTTTTACCTTAAAGCTTTTAAGTTTTCTCAACTTAGGTTAAGTTTTACCCCTTTAATCACTATTTAGGGTCAAGTCCTTTAACCAGGGTCCTATTTGTAAAACATTAAAACAATACAACTTGTTTGAAATTTTTGCCTAGTGAATGCACTCTAGGTGTGTCAAACATATGCAATGCCAACGCTTATGATGTCATGCTAAAGTTTTAGTTATAGTAACACCAGGGGTGTTACAATCCATTAACTCCTCATGAGTTTGAATGTGCCTGGGAAATGATGCTAGAGGAGTTCAATCTTCATGAAGATATGACTATACGCAAATTATATGAGATAAGAAAAGAATGGATACCGGCATTTTTTAAAAATGACTTCTGTGGGGTAATGGTATCTACACAACGAAGTGAGAGCATGAACAGATTAGTGAAGCAATCACATGTAGATGCGAACACCCCACTGCATGAGTTCGCTAAACAAATGATGAAAATGTTGCACAGCAGGAAAATGAAGGAATCAAAGGAGGCATTGGTGAGCAAGGTATGTCATGCTTGTTATCAATAACGTTTGCCATACATTTATGTAAATAATGTGTTTAATTATGATAATAATGCGTTATAGGGACCAAGGACAACAGATACATTTTATAGGTTCGAAGTGAGAGTCTCTAGAGCATACACCAGAGCTGTTATGAATAGATTTGAGGAATCAATGAAATACGCCACTGCATACAAAATATTAAAGGACCCAGACGGATGTGATAATGAATGGATAGTACAGCATACAAAAAGGTCTAATAAAATTGTGTGGGGACAACATCAATTCAAGATAACAGCGAACATAGAAGCTGGGGAGTATACATGCGAGTGCAAACAATGGGAACATACAGGTTTGTACGTATTATGTTGATTAGCAGAATAAATTTGCATACTAAAGAATTTGATGATTGTAGTACAAATTAATGTATATCTTTGAAAAAAATGGTTCATTTTCATGTTTTCAGGTCTATTGTGTGTTCATCTTTTAAGAGCCTTCATGCATCTTCAAGTTGAAAGGATACCTTCAAAATATATATTGCAAAGGTACACTATGACATCAAGAAAAGATGTTCCGTTTGAAAGAATTGATAAGAGCTTCCGGGGGAAGGATGGAGTTACTAAATCATATAGACAGAAAATGTTGTTGACGAAAACAATAAAAGTAGTTCGCCAGGCGTGTATGTCAAAAGCAGGTTACGATAAGGCGATGGAAGTGTTGGATGAGCTCGATGTCGTTCTAAGCCGATTAGAGCCAGATATTGGATGTAATGAGTCAACAGATGTTAGTGATGATGAGGAAGACAAGGTAATAATATTCCAGATGTTTTAGTGTGATACTATTTGTAACATAAATTATGCATAGTGACATGTTATTTGTACCAGGAAGAAGAGTTGAATAAAAATAATGCTGGCGATGGGATGGAAGATGGCAATACAATTACATGCCATAACAAGGTATGTAAAAGATAAATATATAAGCTTGCATGAAGTATTGTACATAATGAATATATAAAATCAATGTAATAAGCAAATTTTATTTTGTAGGATGAGCATAACACCATTACTGGATGTGAACATGCATTAACAATAATAACAACTGGTAACCAGGTACCTATTAAAATAATATTGTTCATTAGTCTAAAATGAAAATATATATTTATGCTGCATGTAAATGTTGATGTATTTGGGTTGGGATCTAAAGGAGGACAACATGAGAATTTCACATGAGGTTGGTGGTACAAGTTCTCCGTGTCACGTAGCACATGAACAAATGGAACATATTGCTGCATCCTCAGAAGCTAAAAAGGTGAGCATTGATAAATGATTTTACTGATTGGTATAAATATATGTAAATATGCGTATACTAAATATTAACTTATATTATTATGCAGAGGTTAGATTTTAATGTGGATGTTATAAATCTGAGTATGCCGGATCGTGCAAGACCAAAAGGACGGACAATCAAAAATTCAGAAGATAGGATAATGAGACTAGGTGCGAAAGGAGAGAAAAAGAAGAATAGGAGATGTCAATTATGTGGTATAGCAGATGGGCATAACAGCAGAACATGGCTGTCTGTGGAAGAGAATAGGGCAAGGCTAGCAAAACTGGCTAATCGAAAGAGAGGACGACCAGCCGGATCAAGACTAAACAATAAAACAACTGCTCCACATTGGAATGAAACGTCGACTGCTAAAAAACATCGTATTGATGAAGAAGTGGAAAATGAAGAAGCCGATGAGCATATGGATTTGGACGAATAATTTGAAGTGTGACTAAAGAGTGGTCGATTTAGTAGAAACTTGTAATAGCACAATGACTTATGCTCTAGTTTGTTGGAAATTAAATAGTTTGCATGACAGGGTTATATAATTCGTTGATATAAAACTATAAAATGTTGCATACATATAGACAATTACACAAATTATGTAACTGAATATGTACAACAAATTGGCATTGAACGTTATAAAACTGTATACAGTTAACAATACTCATCAAATGGTAGTACATACATCGGTTTCGCACTTCAGATACATCAAACAGGATATAGCATAACCACTTGTTACAATTAGCATAATTAGCATGTGAGAATATATAAAAGATGAACCTAGTGTATATAAAATAAGGAAGTATATATTATGCATAAAACATGAATATTAAAACAATATGATAATACAAATACGCCAAACATTGGAAGCAAAACGATTAACCATCTCACAATCTGGAGATGAAACAATATAGAATTTCTTAACAGATAACATAAGTAGACATTCTGGTAATACTTATGTTTAACACACTTCAAATAAAAACTGATACAAAGTAGCATAGACATTGGACACATCGAACATAAGTGGCACATGGAGTATCAAACACATGATCAGAGGCCTGACATAAGTGACTTAACAAGTAACATAAACAGTTTTCTGGATCCCATAGGGAATCATGTTCAACTATGATATCTAAGTCTTGGATTTCGAACAGCGGCGTTTCCTTGGAGCATACTTGAAAGGCAGCAGTTCTGCAGGAAGGGGACAACCCTGTTGTTGCGATGAAAGGTCAGATAATGCAGAACAAAGGCACGTTGGTCCAATGGTTCATCCTGAAATAGTCATAATATCAAATTAATGCTAGTATTAAATCTGAAGGAGTAATATATGCAAGATCAGAACACTAATTTAGTAACATACCGGAGTATAAAATTCTGATAAGTCGCCATCATCAAAATCGTAGTAGCGGAGGAAGTTTGCGACAAAAAAACCACAATCATTTGACCCTGGTGTCATGGTTGGACAATTGGGAAGAAGCCCAATCTTGTAGTTGCCAAACTTTGGTACAGTTGACTCAGGTCGAGCTTCATGTAAGGCAATGCTAAGTCTTCTCATTATTAATCTGGACCAAGGTATCTTCGTTCCATTTATCATCATTTGATCATTATGGATTTGTTTCCAAGTAGTGCCTCCAAGCAATGTACCATAAGGATTTGAATCTAAAATGTCTATTCGACGACGTTCAAAGTTGATTGCATATAGGGTCCAGTGGCCACGGCGTAGCATAGGAACCAGGATCTGTTAAATGTATATGTAAGTTTATAAATGATTAATACTATGCATATGGAAAATTAAAGCTAATACAACATAAAACTAATGACCAAAAGAACATTATAACATAATTACTAATAAAACTGATTGGGGCTCACCAATTTAATTTGGTTCAGAACTTCATCTGAAGGAAGCGTCGGTTCAAGTTGTTCTATAAGAAGTGATGTTGAGAAGGGCTGTGGATTTGAACTGTGCTGTTCGAACTCCTCGATATTCAAAACGGTCTGGACAAAAAAAATAAATTGATTAGTATTGTATATTTATACAGTAAGGGTTGCAATAAGATACAAAGCTGTGGAGGAAAAATTACCCCAACATTGACATTCAGTATTAGAGTGTTGATTACAGAATCTGGATTGTATAATACATCATCTTCACGAATACAGTCGATAAATCCCTGCATGAAAGTATTCTCAAGACATTTATTGGGACCAAACGACTGGACAACATCGAGGACAGAACCTCCAAATCCTCCAAAATTAATGATAGACCTGGAAAAAATAAAACTTTATTTACAATTCATCTAATTATACTTAATTGGCATTTGAATAACTAATACATACATGCTCGGATCTATTTTTCCTGACAAAATAAACTTAAGTAGGTTGCGAGCACAGTCTTCACGTGACACGTGGGGAGGTTCAGCAACTGCAGCTTTAGAGGAACTATCCTTTGCAACAAGGTCAGTAGTTGCCTAATATATGAATAAATGTCAGTAAACAATTGCATAAATATGTATGTCTTAGTGTATGTATAGACAAAATATGAGAATATAAGACAACATGTCTTACATCTGTCAGAGGGGTTTTATCGAACTGAGGTGCACCAGATACAGGAATATCATGTGTAACAGATTTTTGTCCTTCCTGTAACCAATAAATTTATTAATATAAACGTAATGAAACATAGGTTATAAAATAATATTAGCATAATATGATGAAGGTGTAAATACTTACACTATTTATATCTGGTGTTAACTCAGGAGCAGCAGGATTGACTGTTGTGGGAGCCTGGTGAATTAAAAAAAATAAAGCATGCATATATATTAATGTTACTTGCATACAGTGTAAACGAAATAATAATAATTGTCATATAAGGAAGTCAAACATTTGATTTTGGAGTCTTGTCAAAAATAGGGCCATCCATAACTTCATCTTTTTTGCAGACGTTCCCACTGATAATCTGTAATGGAAACAACTGAGATTTGAGTAAACAGAAACTTGTATGCAAAATATAATATAGTTTGTATGAGAAAACTTACATCATCTGATACTTTGATATGATCAGTAGGAACATGGATTTCCTGATCATGTTGCTGTTTATCAGGTGTTGGAACAGGTGGTGAGGATACAGGAGCATTTGTTGGAGGCATTGAGGTAGTGGGGGGGGGTTATCTACATTTGGAACATATAATAAAATAGTAGTTGTTAATGGAATGTAACTGCAATATAAATGTATTGTTATAAAAAAATGGTTAAACATACACATTTGCAAACTACACCTATATACTATCAGGATGCATAAATAAAATACAGTTTTCAAAAAATGAAATCAACTGAAAAATATGTTGCTGCTTGTATGAGTATAAATTAATGCATAAGTTGTATATACAAAACTGCATATAATAAATAATTTGAGATCGTATAACTATATATAATTTTCCAGGCAATAATTCGTGAACTTGGTCATGTTAAATAAATACACATAAATACTAAAACCTTCTTGTTGTGAATCGCGCTGCGTTGCAGCTCTCAGTACTTCATCGATCATTTCACCAAAGGTTTCAGAGAGTTCAATCTGCTTCGAAACAATCATCTGATGACTCAGCTGAAGGGAATCACAGTACTTATCCACCTCTTTGTCATGAGCATCAAACATTGATTGAAACATTGGCCGATGCTGAGAGGGCAAACATTGCAACTTGTTGCCAATCAAATGCTTGATACGTGGTACATATATGTTGAAAACGGCAGAAACAGGCCGTTCTGGAGCAATGACGTAACACGTTTCTGAACGGCTACGAAACTGTATAAAATCAGATAGAACAGTTAGCAGTAATAATATTTTAACATCTGCATAACAGGACAAAAATTGTTTGTGTCTAACCTCTGCATATCCGAATGGTTCACCAGTTTTACGGGGGGGGGCGTCTGTCACCCCGAGCCAACTCTCTTATGGTCTCATTATCAAAAAAACTTAATGCGTGGAGTACCATATTTGTTATCAGGAGCAGCAGGGTGATGTAGGTGATCAAGATAGTAAATATGAAAAAAGGAATGCACAAATATATAAAATTAGTACATAACAAATATTTGCATACCATATATATGCACAGTAAACAAGAAAAAATTACTTACTAAAACAATGAGTGAGCATCCATATATTGTTGCTGCGATGTTTGTTTTGTTCCTTTTATGCCAACGTGCGGCAGCATCGCACAAATCCGTGTAAACTAGTTGACACCAGTCAATATCAGCCATTCGGGCCATGTTTGAAGTCATGAGTACCTCATTGTTTGTAATGCCCCAAGAAGCAGAAGGAAACAGAAGTCGATTGAATAGAATCAGAAAAAACATCTAATTGATAGCTCATCATCGTTGCCAAGCACTATCTTATCTTGAAGCTTGACAACATCAAATTCTTCTTTACAAACATTGAGATGACGTCTCAGATTTGCAGCAGCATCGACTTCACCGTACCAATCAGTAAACTCTCTGAAAGGGAAATGTGCTCTTGGGCCATTTCTAAGTATTTTGGTGATTGAGTGCCAACACATGTGCTTAATTGTGAATTTATGAACATGGATGAACAAGGTGCAAATCATGAAGTAAAGGTATGTTTCTAAGCCTTAGTACATTGGTTTTGTGTACTAATGTATTTGTCTAAGTGTTAGAAACAGAAAGAAGAAGAAGAGAGAAGAGGAGGAAATGACTTGGCTGTGTGCAGCCAAGACTCAGCTCGGTCTGGAGCACCGGACTGTCCGGTGTGCACCGGACAGTGTCCGGTGCGCCAGGCTGGCTCGGAGCAAACTGGCCGCTCTCGGGAATTCGCCGACGGCGTACGGCTAAAATTCACCGGACTGTCCGGTGTGCACCGGACTGTCCGGTGAGCCAACGGTCTGCCGGGCCAACGGTCGGCCGCGCAATCTGCGCGGGACACGTGGCGGAGCCAACGGTCGGAAGACGGCACCGGACTGTCCGGTGTGCACCGGACATGTCCGGTGCGCCAACGGCGCCAGATCTGTCAACGGTCTGCAACGGTCGTCTTCGCCGTTTAAGGAAACAAATCGGGCACCGGACAATGTCCGGTGTGCACCGGACTGTCCGGTGCCCCCGACGACAGAAGGCAAGGATGGCCTTCCGGATTTGCTCTCAACGGCTCCTAGCTGCCTTGGGGCTATAAAAGGAGCCCCTAGGCGCATGGAGGAGACACACAAGCAACTCTTGAGCATTCTTGATCATCCACACTTAATCTTTGCGCGTTCATTTGTGATTCTAAGTGATTCGAGCTCCGTTCTAGTGAGAACATTGTGATACTCTTGTGAGCTCGAGTCTTGGCCGTGTGTGTGCGCGTTTTGCTGTGGATTTGTGTGTGTTGCTTCCCTCCCTTACTCTGTGCTTTCTTTGTGATCATATACTTGTAAGGGCAAGAGACTCCAATTTGTGGAGATTCCTTGCAAACGGGATAGTGAAAGGAAAAGCAAAACACCGTGGTATTCAAGTGGGTCTTTGGACCGCTTGAGAGGGGTTGATTGCAACCCTCGTCCGTTGGGACGCCACAACGTGGAAGTAGGCAAGCATTGGCTTGGCCGAACCACGGGATAAACCACCGTGTCATCTCTGTCTTGATCTCTTGTGGTATTGTGTTTTGTTGAGACTTCACCTTAGCCACTTGGCAATAATCGTGCTAACGCTTAACAAGTTTTTGTGGCTTAAGTTTGAAGTTTTTACAGGATCACCTATTCACCCCCCCCCTCTAGGTGCTCTCAATTGGTATCAGAGCCGTTCTCTTCACAAAGGGACTAACCGCCCGAAGAGATGGATCCTAAAGGGAAGGGTATAGTGATCAACGACAAAGAGAAGGAATCCTTCGTCAACGAGCCGAAGGACGATAAGCCTACCGACTCCGGCTCGGGCCAAAGACGGAAGGAAGGAAAGAAGAAGAAGACCAGGCGCATCAAGGAGATCGTCTACTACGACAGCGACGAGTCTACTTCTTCCCAAAAGGACGAGGACCACAACGACTACGAGAGGAGAAAACCGGTTAATTCGAACTTTTCTTTTGATTACTCTCGTATTCCGCAAAGTTCACATTCACATTTGCTCTCCATTCCACTTGGCAAGCCCCCACACTTTGATGGAGAGGACTACGGATTTTGGAGCCACAAAATGCGTAGTCACCTATTCTCTCTCCATCCTAGTATATGGGAGATTGTAGAGAGTGGGATGCACTTTGATAGTTCGGATAGTCCCATGTTCATTAATGAACAAATTCATAAGAATGCACAAGCTACTACTGTTCTTCTAGCTTCCTTGTGCAGGGATGAATATCATAAAGTGAGCGGCTTGGATAACGCCAAGCAAATCTGGGACACCCTCAAGATTTCTCATGAGGGGAACGACGTCACCTTGCTCACCAAGATGGAGTTGGTGGAGGGAGAGCTTGGACGATTCGCCATGATAAGGGGCGAGGAGCCGACGCAAACATACAACCGGCTCAAGACCCTTATCAACAAGATAAGGAGCTACGGGAGCACGTGATGGACGGACCACGACGTCGTCCGCCTAATGCTCAGGTCCTTTACCGTACTTGATCCTCATCTCGTAAACAATATTCGTGAGAATCCCAGGTACACGATGATGACGCCCGAGGAAGTGCTTGGAAAATTCGTGAGCGGGCGGATGATGATCAAGGAGGCAAGATACGTCGACGACGCGTTGAACGGACCACTCCACGAGCCTCAACCCATTGCTCTAAAGGCAACAAGGAGCAAGGAGTCGCTACCTAGCAAGGTGGCGCAAGTTGAGGCGGCCGGACTCAATGATGAAGAGATGGCTCTCATCATCAAGAGATTCAAGACGGCGCTAAATGGTCGCAAGGGGCAGCCAAGCAAGACCAAGACAAAGGGGAAGCGCTCATGCTTCAAATGCGGTAAGCTTGGTCATTTTATCGCTAACTGTCCCGATAATGAAAGTGACCAGGAAAAGGGGAACAAAAGAGAGAAGAAGAAGCAATACAAGAAGGCAAAGGGCGAGGCGCATCTAGGAAAGGAGTGGGACTCGGACTGCTCCTCCTCCGACTCCGACAACGAAGGACTCGCCGCCACTGCCTTCAACAAATCGACTCTCTTCCCCAACGAGCGTCTCACTTGCCTTATGGCAAGGGAGAAGAAGGTGAGTACTCAAGACTCCACTTATGCTTCTTCTAGTGATAGTGAGTCTAGTGATGATGAAGACATAGATTATTCTTGCTTGTTCAAAGGCTTAGATAGATCTAAAATTAATAAGATTAATGAGTTGATTGATGCTTTAAATGACAAGAATAGATTACTAGAAAAACAAGAGGATCTTTTATATGAGGAGCATGATAAATTTGTTAGTGCACAAAATTCTCTTGCTCTAGAAATTAAAAGAAATGAAATGCTTTCTAGTGAACTATCTACTTGTCATGAAACCATTGCTACTTTACAAAGTGTTAACCATGATTTAAATGCTAAATTAGAAGTAACAAATAAATCTAAGTCTTGTGTTGAAAATGTTACAATTTGCACTAGGTGTAAGGATTTTGATGTTAACACTTGTAGCAAACACTTAGTTTCAATTTCAAAACTAAAAGATGAAGTGGCTAGTCTTAATGCCCAACTTAAGACTAGCAAGAGTGAAGTTGAAAAGATAAAATTTGCAAGGGATGCCTATACAATTGGAAGACATCCCTCAATTAAGGATGGTCTTGGCTTCAAGAGAGAGGCCAAGAACTTAACAAGCCATAAGGCTCCCATCTTCGTCAAGGAGAAAGGGAAGGCCCCTATGGCAAATAGTGCTAAAAAGAACCATGCTTTCTTATACCATGATAGAGATATGTGTAGGAGAAATGTTGTACATATGCCTAGGAGAGATATTGCTCATGTGCCTAGAAAGAATGTTATTCATGCTCCTAGGAAAGTAGTGAATGAACCTTCTGTAATTTATTGTGCTTTAAACACTTCCTTTGCTATTTGTAGAAAGGGTAAGAAGGTTGTTGCTAGGAAATTGGGGGCTAGATGCAAGGGAGATAAATCTTGCATTTGGGTCCCTAAAGATATTTGTGCTAACCTTGCAGGACCCAACATGAGTTGGGTACCTAAGACCCAAGCCTAAATTTGCCTTGCAGGTTTATGCATCCGGGGGTTCAAGCTGGATTATCGACAGCGGATGCACAAACCATATGACGGGGAGAAGAAGATGTTCACCTCCTACGTCAAAAATAAGGATTCCCAAGATTCAATTATATTCGGTGACGGGAATCAAGGCAAGGTAAAAGGGTTAGGTAAAATTGCAATTTCTAATGAGCATTCTATCTCAAATGTATTCTTAGTGGAGAGTCTTGGATATAATTTGCTATCTGTTAGTCAATTATGTCAAATGGGATATAATTGTTTATTTACAAATGTAGATGTGTCTGTCTTTAGAAGATGTGATGGTTCACTAGCTTTTAAGGGTGTACTAGACGGCAAGCTTTATTTAGTTGATTTTGCAAAAGAAGAGGCCGGTCTAGATGCATGCTTAATGGCTAAGACTTGCATGGGCTGGCTGTGGCATCGCCGCTTAGCACATGTGGGGATGAAGAACCTCCACAAGCTTCTAAAGGGAGAACACGTAATAGGTCTAACAAATGTGCATTTCGAAAAAGATAGACCTTGTGCAGCTTGTCAGGCAGGTAAACAGGTGGGAGGAGCGCATCACAGCAAGAATGTGATGACCACGTCAAGACCTCTGGAGCTGCTGCATATGGACCTCTTCGGACCCGTCGCCTACCTAAGCATCGGAGGAAGTAAGTATGGTCTAGTTATTGTTGATGACTTTTCCCGCTTCACTTGGGTGTTCTTTTTGCAGGATAAGTCTGAAACCCAAGGGACCCTCAAGCGCTTCCTCAGGAGAGCTCAAAATGAGTTTGAGCTCAAGGTGAAGAAGATAAGGAGCGACAACGGGTCCGAGTTCAAGAACCTTCAAGTGGAGGAGTTTCTTGAGGAGGAAGGGATCAAGCACGAGTTCTCCGCTCCCTACACACCACAGCAAAATGGTGTGGTAGAGAGGAAGAACAGGACGCTAATCGATATGGCGAGGACGATGCTTGGAGAGTTCAAGACCCCCGAGTGCTTTTGGTCGGAAGCCGTGAACACGGCTTGCCACGCCATCAACAGGGTCTACCTTCACCGCCTCCTCAAGAAGACGTCATATGAGCTACTAACCGGTAACAAACCCAATGTATCTTACTTTCGTGTTTTTGGGAGCAAGTGCTACATTCTAGTGAAGAAGGGTAGAAATTCTAAGTTTGCTCCCAAAGCTGTAGAAGGGTTTTTATTAGGTTATGATTCAAATACAAAGGCGTATAGGGTCTTCAACAAATCATCGGGTTTGGTTGAAGTCTCTAGCGACGTTGTATTTGATGAGACTAATGGCTCTCCAAGAGAGCAAGTTGTTGATTGTGATGATGTAGATGAAGAAGATGTTCCGACGGCCGCTATTCGAACCATGGCGATTGGAGACGTTCGGCCACAGGAACAAGATGAACAAGATCAACCTTCTTCCTCAACGACGGTGCATCCCCCAACTCAAGACGATGAACAGGTTCATCAAAAGGAGGCATGTGATCAAGGGGGAGCACAAGATGATCATGTGATGGAGGAAGAAGCGCAACCGGCACCTCCAACCCAAGTTCGAGCGATGATTCAAAGGGATCATCCCGTCGACCAAATTCTGGGTGACATCAGCAAGGGAGTAACTACTCGGTCTCGACTAGTTAATTTTTGTGAACATTACTCTTTTGTCTCCTCTATTGAGCCTTTCAGGGTAGAGGAGGCCTTGCTAGATTCGGATTGGGTGTTGGCCATGCAGGAGGAACTCAACAACTTCAAGCGCAATGAAGTTTGGACGCTAGTGCCTCGTCCCAAGCAAAATGTTGTGGGAACCAAGTGGGTGTTCCGCAACAAACAGGACGAGCACGGGGTGGTGACGAGGAACAAGGCTCGACTTGTGGCAAAAGGTTATGCCCAAGTCGCAGGTTTGGACTTTGAGGAGACTTTTGCTCCTGTGGCTAGGCTAGAGTCCATTCGTATCTTGCTAGCATATGCCGCTCACCATTCTTTCAGGTTGTACCAAATGGATGTGAAGAGCGCTTTCCTCAACGGGCCAATAAAGGAGGAGGTGTACGTGGAGCAACCCCCTGGCTTCGAGGATGAGCGGTACCCCGACCACGTGTGTAAGCTCTCTAAGGCGCTCTATGGACTTAAACAAGCCCCAAGAGCATGGTATGAATGCCTTAGAGATTTCTTAATTGCTAATGCTTTCAAGGTTGGGAAAGCCGATCCAACTCTTTTTACAAAGACTTGTGATGGTGATTTGTTTGTATGCCAAATTTATGTCGATGACATAATATTTGGTTCTACTAATCAAAAGTCTTGTGAAGAGTTTAGCAGGGTGATGACGCAGAAATTCGAGATGTCGATGATGGGCGAGTTGAACTACTTCCTTGGGTTCCAAGTGAAGCAACTCAAGGACGGCACCTTCATCTCCCAAACGAAGTACACGCAAGATCTGCTAAAGCGGTTTGGGATGAAGGACGCCAAGCCCGCAAAGACTCCGATGGGAACCGACGGACACACTGACCTCAACAAAGGAGGTAAGTCCGTTGATCAAAAAGCATACCGGTCAATGATAGGGTCTTTACTTTATTTATGTGCTAGTAGACCGGATATTATGCTTAGCGTATGCATGTGTGCTAGATTTCAATCCGATCCTAAGGAGTGTCACTTGGTGGCGGTGAAGCGAATTCTTAGATATTTAGTCGCTACGCCTTGCTTCGGGATCTGGTATCCAAAGGGGTCTAACTTTGACTTGATTGGGTACTCAGATTCCGACTATGCTGGATGTAAGGTCGATAGGAAGAGTACATCGGGGACGTGCCAATTCTTAGGAAGGTCCCTGGTGTCATGGAACTCTAAGAAACAAACCTCCGTTGCCCTATCCACCGCTGAGGCCGAGTACGTTGCCGCAGGTCAGTGTTGCGTGCAACTACTTTGGATGAGGCAAACCCTCAGGGACTTTGGCTACAATCTGAGCAAAGTCCCACTCCTATGTGATAATGAGAGTGCTATCCGAATAGCGGAAAATCCTGTTGAGCACAGCCGCACCAAGCACATTGACATCCGGCATCACTTTTTGAGAGACCACCAGCAAAAGGGAGATATCGAAGTGTTTTATGTTAGCACCGAGAACCAGCTAGCCGATATCTTTACCAAGCCTTTAGATGAGAAGACCTTTTGCAGGCTGCGTAGTGAGCTAAATGTCTTAGATTCGCGGAACTTGGATTGAATTGTAGCATACATGTATTCATGCTTTTGATCATGTTCCTTTCTGCATTTTTGTTGCTTATTATGGTGCTCAAGTTGTACAAACACTCCCCGGACCTCACAAGTCCGTTGCAATGTGATGCACATGTTTAGGGGGAGATGTGTTACAACTTGACCCTTTGAGACTAACCATATGTTTGAGTTTGCTTGTGTTAGTCACAAAGGAGAATTGAAAGGGAAAAGGTGGACTTGGACCATGAAAGACTTCCACTGCACTCCGATGAGGGGTAACTTATTCCAAGTTCATCTCATTAACTCTTATTGCCATTTGCTCTTAATTGAAGATTTTGGTGAGGCAATGGGGTTAAAGGGTCAAAATTGATCCCGTTTTGGTGCTTGATGCCAAAGGGGGAGAAAATAAAGGCCAAAGCAATAAATGGATCAGCTACCACTTGAGAGATTTGAAAATAGTAGAGTAGAGTTTTTGGAGTAGAGTTTTTGGTTTGTCAAAACTCTTTCATTGTCTATTTTGGCTTCTTGTGGGGAGAAGTATTGATTATGGAAAAAAGGGGGAGTTTTTGAAATCTTTGATCAATCTCTTTAGGAGTGACTCTCTTTTTGCTTAAACATGTGTGTTTAACTTAGAGATAGAGATTTGAGTTTGATTTGCAAAAACAAACCAAGTGGTGGCAAATGATGATCCATATATGCCAAAATTGAATAAAACTTAAATTTATTTTATTTGAAGAGAGTTTGCACTTGTTCTAGTTGCTTTATGTTGTGTTGGCATAAATCACCAAAAAGGGGGAGATTGAAAGGGAAATGTGCCCTTGGGCCATTTCTAAGTATTTTGGTGATTGAGTGCCAACACATGTGCTTAATTGTGAATTTATGAACATGGATGAACAAGGTGCAAATCATGAAGTAAAGGTATGTTTCTAAGCCTTAGTACATTGGTTTTGTGTACTAATGTATTTGTCTAAGTGTTAGAAACAGAAAGAAGAAGAAGAGAGAAGAGGAGGAAATGACTTGGCTGTGTGCAGCCAAGACTCAGCTCGGTCTGGAGCACCGGACTGTCCGGTGTGCACCGGACAGTGTCCGGTGCGCCAGGCTGGCTCGGAGCAAACTGGCCGCTCTCGGGAATTCGCCGACGGCGTACGGCTAAAATTCACCGGACTGTCCGGTGTGCACCGGACTGTCCGGTGAGCCAACGGTCTGCCGGGCCAACGGTCGGCCGCGCAATCTGCGCGGGACACGTGGCGGAGCCAACGGTCGGAAGACGGCACCGGACTGTCCGGTGTGCACCGGACATGTCCGGTGCGCCAACGGCGCCAGATCTGTCAACGGTCTGCAACGGTCGTCTTCGCCGTTTAAGGAAACAAATCGGGCACCGGACAATGTCCGGTGTGCACCGGACTGTCCGGTGCCCCCGACGACAGAAGGCAAGGATGGCCTTCCGGATTTGCTCTCAACGGCTCCTAGCTGCCTTGGGGCTATAAAAGGAGCCCCTAGGCGCATGGAGGAGACACACAAGCAACTCTTGAGCATTCTTGATCATCCACACTTAATCTTTGCGCGTTCATTTGTGATTCTAAGTGATTCGAGCTCCGTTCTAGTGAGAACATTGTGATACTCTTGTGAGCTCGAGTCTTGGCCGTGTGTGTGCGCGTTTTGCTGTGGATTTGTGTGTGTTGCTTCCCTCCCTTACTCTGTGCTTTCTTTGTGATCATATACTTGTAAGGGCAAGAGACTCCAATTTGTGGAGATTCCTTGCAAACGGGATAGTGAAAGGAAAAGCAAAACACCGTGGTATTCAAGTGGGTCTTTGGACCGCTTGAGAGGGGTTGATTGCAACCCTCGTCCGTTGGGACGCCACAACGTGGAAGTAGGCAAGCATTGGCTTGGCCGAACCACGGGATAAACCACCGTGTCATCTCTGTCTTGATCTCTTGTGGTATTGTGTTTTGTTGAGACTTCACCTTAGCCACTTGGCAATAATCGTGCTAACGCTTAACAAGTTTTTGTGGCTTAAGTTTGAAGTTTTTACAGGATCACCTATTCACCCCCCCCCCCTCTAGGTGCTCTCACTCTCTACCTCCTCCGGCACATGGCAACCCCAAAATCAGATGAACCGTATCTTTTGTTATCTTAAGTTCCTTGCCAGCCCCTGGGCGTATGGTCATATCATGTGGATCCAATTTGTCCATCAACCACCTGATGAGTGATCTGCTCTCTAATGCATCAGTTCACAGATCAAATATACTAGAAAAGCCCAACCTAGCGACGGCATCACGCTGCCGATCGCTCATTATCCATGATGATACAATAACATCAAAGGGAATGCATCGGATATTCAATTTCTGGAAGCATAAATGAATATGCATTAATACACAAAGTATATATATAGTTAGAACTAATGATACTATATTTACATACAAGGGATATTTATTACATGCTTGTAAATAACTAGTCTACAACACTAAAAAAAGTAAACACCATATTTGTTGATAATAATATACATAAATTTAAAGTGGGGGAAAATACAAAATTGATTGGGCACCATGATTAACACATGAATAAACATAAATATATAAATATTACCTGTGATTTTACAGGAGACTTCTTTTTAGGAGAGTTTTTTTTTTGCAATGATATTATACTTTGGGCTTCTTTTCACGGTCGGAACTTGAGGAGAAGGTACTTTTAACTTCTTTGCACTGATTTGTTCTGAAGGAGAAGGTGATGCAGATCTGAATTGACGCTTTAACGATGGAGCATCCATGAAATCGTCGTCAGAGAGAGTGGCTGGAGCAGGAGGTTTTCTTTTTAAACGATAAGCTAAAGCCTTTCTGCGAAAACGATGGATTGGGGCTGGCTGTGGCTCATTCTGCTCCTGATTTTGTGGAATATCATCTTGGTGAGCTGAGCTGCTGGATCTTGTACGTCTGGAAATGTCAATTGAAAAAACCTCCTGACTGGATTCAATGGTTATTCTTTTTGGATTACTGGGCGGGCGATCAACAGACTTCATGACTAAATACTGAATAAATCTGTAGAAAAAAGAAGTTGTTTTTAAATACATTGATTTATGCAAGAATATATGCCAAAAAAACTAATTTTTACTATAACTATCTGAAATGCATACTATATAATGCTAAATGGAATTACATGACTTAAACTACCTTTTACATTTATGCGAGATCATTTAATGAGCAATTGTTATATATAAACATAAAGATTGATTTAATATTTCATATAATTGTAAATGAATCATGATAAAACAAGAGCCTTTTTGAATCAACTAACTATACAACATATTTTAATAACTGGTTCATAGTAATAAAAACATTTAGCTCATATTCAAACATGAATATTTAAATAACTTTTGCTTAAAATAAAAGTACATGTATGTACACATATATATAATGAACATGAGCGTAAACTAATTATTCAAGTAAATAGAACAATGCAAATATACTTATTATATTGCGAAATGTTCATAAAAATTGTGTAATAATGAGCATACACATTACTGCCAATATGCATATATATCAAATCCAATGAGTATGTTTTATATATAATAAAACAGATGTGTACACAAATGATTTAAGTGAATGGGCATAAAAAGTACTGAGGATATGCATATATATGAAATACAATAAGCATATTAAATAATAAAATAGATGTGAAAACAAATCATTAGAGTAAATGTGCATAAAGACTACTGACTATATGCATATATAATAAAACAAATGTGTAAACAAGTTACTCAATTGAATGTGCATAAACATTACTGAGGATATGCATATATATCAAATACAAATAAGCATATTTTGATAATAAAATAGATGTGAAAACAAATCTTTAAAGTAAATGTGCATACAGAGTACGGACTATATGCATATATAATAAAACAAATGTGTAAACAAATGACTCAAGTGAATGTGCATAAATATTACTGAAGATATGCATATATATTAAATACAAAAAGCATATATGTGTTACTTGGTTTGTGTGATAGTACTCTATGCTGACTCATCAGTAAATACCTTTGTCTAGATCTATGAATGTCGGGCGATAGTGGGGATATAGAATAAATACATATGCTCTAACATCAGGGCTCCTGAACAAAAAAATAGATGCAATGCGCGATGCAATGACCCGATTAGATAGATGTCTAAACGCATTCAAATCACACATTTAGCTGGCGAATAAGGGTTACAATCAAATCCACTTCAATCGACCCAAATGCTTCAAAAAATGGACGGCAACCTCGGGGTATTTCAATGTTGGATTACCTGAAACTTCTTGACTCGGGATCCAATGCTGGGAGATTGAAGGATGTAAGCTGGAATGGAACGGCGCTGGATTGGAGCGGCGGTGGATTGGCGCTGCGCTGGATTGGAGGCGCGGAAATCGCCTGGCGAGTCGCCTCCAACGAAAGGAGAGTCTGCGGGCTGGGGTTTTCTTCCTGCAGGCGCTGGTCTGCCTGCGTTGATTGCGCGAAACGGTTTTAGACACAGGAAACGTGGGAGAGGTGGCTGGCTGACGGAGGAAATGGTGTAACGGCGTCGTGACTGGTGCGTGTTGACCCGGTGTGGTTCAACCAAAATGTCCATATTGACTAGCCTGGGCTTCCTCTATTATTGGAAGCCCAGGGCTCTTAATATATATATATATATATATATATATATATATATATATATATATATATATATATATATATATATATATATATATATGATCGAGGTAATGGAAGCCCTGGGCTTCGATTAGTAGGGGAAGCCCCAGTCAGGACGTGGATAGGCCACCACCCTCGCGTGATTGCTTCAGCATTTATGCTGGTATAACCGAGTTATAGAATTTGTATATACCATGCAACGAATCTGGGAAGGCAGTTTACCTATGCATGCATCAGCATTTATACCGAGATAAACAGATTGAATAATGTGCATAAACCATGCAAAAAGAATCTACTGACATGCAAATCACGTGGAACGACTTTACAAGTTTGTTCAGTGTTTATGACTATATAAGAACATGAAAAGTAACAGTATAAACCATGCAATATCGCGACGTCAGACCATTTATGCTATTGTATATACGTGACCAATGTGTGTAGATCTAGGTTGGTTTGAGATTAGGAAAGTAGTGCTGTAAAATCGCGATAAATGTGGGACAATTACCGCTTTATTCTCAATGTTGCGGTTTGAGGAGCATTAAAATAAGAAAGGAAATATTCTATTGAGATTTGACGTTACTTTGTAGTAGCCTTTCCTGTACGATAGCGTAAACGAGTATAAATTTTAGCGTAAATCGTATATATGTTTTGTACGACGAATGGGGCCGAAAATTAAGGCGTGAAAATCACGAACATCCGACCGTGTGTGTGTTCTGGCTCGAGAAGATTTTAGCATAAAATGTGAACCAAAACAACGTAAATATGTACAAATTTTAGCGTAAATCATCGATCTATTTCGTAACGACAAATGGAGCCCGAACTACAGCGTGAAAATCGCGCGCGTACGATAGTGAGTGGATTCTGGCCGGGTAAATTTAAGCGTATAATGTGAATCAAAACTTCGTAAATGAGTCCCAGCTCGTCCAACACATCCTCGAGGGTCGGTCTTGAGGACCAGCGCGTCGAGGATAGCCTCGGAGTCGGGTGTTGGGGCCTCCTCGTCGTCGTCCAAGAACCCGGAGGCGGTGACCTCGACCATCTCGTCCACTTCACGGTCCTCCACCCCCCTTTCTTCAGCATTGACCCCAGCTCGTCGAGGTAGCTGTCGACCCACCACGGGGTTGGCCGCCGGGGTGGCGATGGGCAGCCTGAGGAGGAGGAGGACGATGACGAGGCGGTGGATGCTTCCGAGGATGATGAGTCGTGGCGGCGGCGGTCGGACGCGGCGTCGCTCCAGAACTTGATCCTGCGCTGGGCCTAGACGGCGTTGAGGCTCCGGCGCATGCACGATAGCCTGCTCGCGCCGGCGGAGAGCGGGGACGAGGAGGAGACGACGGCGCGGTCCGCCGGCTGGAAGGAGGAGTCGCGCGTGAAGAAGTGGAGTAGGTCGAGGAGGAGTCGCGCGTGAAGAAGTGGAGCAGGTCGAGCCCACAGCAGAGGACGCGGTCGTCGGCGACGAAGAACACCAGGTTCCCTACGAGGCAGGGGCGGCAGGGCAGGTAGCAGTGGTCGAAGAGCGGCACGAGCGGCGGCGCGCGCGCGCGCGAGCCGCAATGCGCGGCACGAAGGAGACGCTCTTCCGGCTCTCCACCATGGATCTCGTCTATGGGGACGCTTGTCCGCCGTGGTTGTGCTGGCTTCGCCGCGCTCGCTCGTGTCGTGCAACCGCCGCCACTGAAATCCTAGTCTCAGCCATCGCGGAAGGCCACGTAGAGCGGTTGTTTGTATACGATGGTACATGAGCGTAAACCTGTGTATAACTAAGCGTAAACATTATAGTAGGTGGACCGGATGGTGCACCTGGTCAACCGGACGGATGGTCGGGGCTTCCTGTAGTTAAACAGAGCCAGGGCTATATATATATACACACACAAAAAGGAAGTCATGGGCGTGCTAATTAAACTGCTAATGGAGGTTATCAATATCATGAGAGATACCAGAGATTTGAGTGCAGTATACGCTCACGTGAGGCTGGGTGCGAATCTCTCCGGACAAATTAAAGGTTTGCCCACCATCACATATATAATGGCGTGATTGCTGCGCCAATCTGCAGGGACAGGATTAAACTTTCGTGCATGGCTTTCCTGACTGTGACACGAACCCGACCGCTTCTTTAACTAACTGGATCAGCCTGGCTGGACAACTCAATTATCCAGAAGAACTTGTTGCCTTGTGTTCATTCTTGCGTTCTTCTCTCTCTCTCTGTCAAAATTAGAGCACAGTAGATCACTTTCAACGCACCCTGCGCCACTGTTAAAACGACGCGTGTCCATTGATCGGTTTAGTGGATGGTTAAGTTGTACTCCCTCCATCCTATTCCCTCTGTCCTAAAATAAAATTTGGTCTAGCTTTTTATGGATTTCATACAATACTTATGTATGTGTTCTATTTATATGTCTACATTCATCATCATCCAGTTGAATATAAACATAAACATCGAGAGCTAAAACGAATACTATTTTCGAACGGATGGAATACTATATAAGACGCAACCACTTTTTATTTTAGTCTCGCGTGCTCTCTCTGTACATACACACATGCGGTAGTACTAATGTTGATAAAGATATATATATATAACAAGCTAGGTGTTAGATGTTTAAATTGGGCCCACACCAGTCCTGACTCAATACAAGGAAAATTTTATATAGCAGCATAATAATATGTGTCATTAGTTTTCAACGGGACAAGATCACTTTTACTCCTTATAAAATAGAGGGTATATGGCTGATTGAGGTATCCAACACACAATCACACAAATCAATCTATTATATTATTTTGCACTTTTCTTCTGGCTCTAGTTTTTGCTTCTTCTTCTTCTTCGTTGTCGTCTACTTCGTTGCGACAACGAATACAAGGTCCAAGAGGAGGCCACCTAGGCAGTCCATCCATCACCGCCCCTCTTTGGAGTGTGGGATGTTGGGTTTCAAAAGCTCTCTTCGATGTGTCTTGCATATCACGCTTCCGAGAAGACCCTCCCTTCGATGTGGTTTGCGCATCGCGTTCATCGCCAGGGGCATATGTGACGTGTTCATGTGTGAACCTATTTTTTGTGACTCTGCTACGAAAGGAACATCATCATGTCTAGTAGCGAGGTCCTAAAGCCCATAGGTATCAACACCAAAAACATCACCAAGCCTAGCTTTGATGAATTGTTTGAAGAGCACCACCAGACTTATGAAGCATACAAGAAGAAACGTGAAGAGGAAGACATGGACAAGTTCGTCACCAACTTCAACAAAGATTGTCAAGGTAATATCGCCAGGGGCACACGCAACGTGTTCCTAACGTTAACGAGATCGTGTTCCTCTTCTAAACACAAGAAAAAGGTATACATTCATGTAAGTGAATCTTTTACTCATGAACACATAGTCGTTTTTAATTATCATATCATCGAGGAAAACATGATTGTATGCTAATAGTAAGTGTCATATTAGTTTTCAACGGGACAAGATCACTTTTACTCCTTATAAACTAGAGGGTATATGGCTGATTGAGGTATCCAACACACAATCACACAAATCAATATATTATATTATTTTGCACTTTTCTTCTAGCTCTAGTTTTTGCTTCTTCTTTGTTGTCGTCTATTTCGTTGCAACAACGAATACAAGGTCCAAGAGGCGGCCAGGCTGACCTAGGAAGTCCATCACCGTCCCTCTTTGGAGTGTGGGATGTTGGGTTTCAAAAGCTCTCTCTGATGTGTCTTGCATATCACGCTTCCGAGAAGACCCCTCTTCGACGTGGTTTGCGCATCGCGTTCGTCGCCAGGGGCACATGTGACATGTTCGTGTGTGAACCTATTTTTGGCAACAATCTTTATTGTTGAACTATTGGTGGTATTGTTTTGAAGTGCTTTTATGAGGACCAAGCAAGAGTTGCTATGGAAGAGGTACATTAAGGTATATGTGGTACACATCAGTCGACACACAAGATGAAGTGGTTGCTACAATGTGTTTGTTTCTATTAGCCCATGATGATTAATGATTGCTTAAGATATTACAAGGGGTGTGAATCTTATCAAAAGTTTGATATTATTCAACTAGCTCCTTCCATTATGTTGCATTCTATTGTGAAATCTCTGACCATTCAAAGGTTGAGGATTGGACTTCATTGGACAGATTCATCCTCCATTATAAAAGGGGTATTGCTTATTTCACCAAGTAGTCTAAAGCAGTAGCTCTCAAGAATATGATACATGTGGAGGTAATTCAATTTATACCGAGCACATAATCCATAGAATTAGTATTTCTCAAACATTAACTTCAGATCAAGGGTCTTCTTTCATACAATCATAATCCAGAGATTCTGCTAAATTATATAACATAAAGTTCCTCGACTTATATCCATATGATGCCCAAGCCGATGGAGAAACGGATTCTATAAATAAAATATTGATCAAGCTCATAAAAACCGAAGATAATCCTAGAAGATGGCACGAGGTGTTGTCCGAGGCTCTCTAGGCGCATAGGATCTCAAGGCACGGTGCAACTAAAGTAACGCCATTTGTCTTGAGATTTGCTAAGCAAAAATATTTTTTGGCGGTGTATTTTCACAATCTAATAATGGACAGTTTTGGTAAGAGGTTAGAAGCACCGGGAGCTATTGAGCGAGGCAAGTTACGCATAGAAAAAGCATACAGCAAGATGGTTAGATTAAAAAAACTTTCTTGTCGGGGATCTAGTTGGAAGGTGATTCTACGAATTAGCTCAAAGTATACATAAGTTAACATTTAAATTGGGTGCACGATTGTTTCAACTAAGAAAACTCTAGAAAAGGACATAATAATAGTACCATGTTAGTTTTGTTATTAGGAAAAGACCACACCTATTCCTCATAAAAGCATCTCTAATAAGGAACTCTAAAATAGAGCCCTAAAATTGAAATAGGACCCTACTTAAAGTGTTTAGAATCTCAAAAGAATTTTTTTACTCCAATAGTTAGACCTTAAACAATGTTATTTAGGAAATAAATCACGCTATTAGAAAATAAATAGTTAGAGATTAAAAGAAAACGAAGATAGTGCTCTAATGTATGATACTATATTTAGGACATCAGAGATTAAGTCTTATAATCGTTCGAGAAATTTTATAAAATAGAGCCTCTGTTGGATGACGTTTTATGGTCTTAAGTCGTATATTTTAAAAATACAACTCTATTTAGAACTTATCTTAGAGATGCTCTTGATAGAGGGTATATGGCCGATCGAGAGATCTAACATACAGTCGTATAAATCAATCTACTACACTATTTTGAATCTATTATTTTCTCTTAGCTCTATTTTTTTAAAATTATTGGTGTCTGCTTTATTGCGATAACAAGTATATGAGTTTCTTCAAGAGACTAGCCAACTGACCCGTCAAACCAAATTTTAGCTACTCAATAACAAAGAAACTCTCCAACAGACTAGTCATCTGCCTCGCCAAGCTATTTGACTCTTCAAATTGGTTCCCTCACTAGCCAATTTGGTTAGCCACTCTAACTAGTCAAACTAGATACATAGTCTGTGTTGGAGTGATATGCTACATATATATAATGTAGATAAATAGAGAGTGAAATAGAGAGCTAAAATAAAGAGTCCTTGTAGATGCTTAAGACTCTAGAGTCGGTTATATGGATCTAGGACAGTGCATTGCTGTTGTTTTTTTAGGATCTTTCCGGAAGCGTGAGGTGTTCTGCGTTCAATTTCAAGAGTTGTCGTAGCTTCCGATAAACATCATGCTCGTCGCGTGCAGGTATGTTGTGTCCGTGTGCGAACACTGTCTCCAGTTGTTGTTACAGAACTTCCTGCAGATGACAACCGATGGTTATAATATATATACGGAGTCGTACAGTTGAGCTGAGACGGCGATGGTGACGTGAGGACTGAGACTGGCCGCAGCGCCTCCCCTACCGCGCCCCCTCCCCTCGCGTAGGGGGCCTCTGAGCCCGCAGCGGTTCACGCCAGAGCGCTCCCTACGCGCTGCAGCCGTAGGGGAGGGCGCGCGCGTCCCCCAGATCAAGGGAGCACTGTAGCGTCCCCTTGCATAGTGCTCCCCTATTTAATAGTTAAGAAAAAATAGTAATAAAAGATGAATAGTGTTAGATAATAATATTTTATAGTTGTAGTGGGGTATAGGGGATAATATAGAGGGAACCGCTGCGGGAGATGAAAATTTAGGGGGTGTAATGTTGACGATGTGACGCAAAAAAGTGATATAGGGGGAAAAGTTTAGGGGGAACCGCTGCGGATAGCCTGAGGAGCAGAGCAGGAGGCAATAGTTTGCTCCAGCGACATGGGCCAGATCCAGAGATGCATGGGAAAGAAAAGCCGAGGAGATCGATCGAGGAAGATGTTGGGATTAACCTAAGATAATCCACTAGTAATAACTAGTGGACTGCAGAGAGGGGGAGAGAGACAAGCCAAAGGTTCGCTTTCTCTCTCTACATCCTGATTCTGCTTCTGCCTGCGCAGAGACGAGCCTCCGCCCCTCGACAAATCCAACCCAACCCAACCCAAATGAATTATTCCCTCTCCAATCCCTAGGTTAAACGTGTCCCTCCATCCCCGCCGGCCTCGGCTCCTCTCAGCCAGCTCTCACTCTCACACTCTATAAAGCAAACTGCAAACCCGAAAGCAGGCGGTAGTAGTTGCTAGCATAGCATAGCTGCTGGTTGATCACCTGCAACTGCAAGCGGCCAAGAAACATTACCAGCAGGCAGCAGCTAGCTTCGGTTTACTGGGGCATGGAGCAAACGGACGAGGCGTCGTCGGTGAACGAGCAGAGCGCGGAGCGGCACTCCACGGCGTGGCTCGACCTCACGCTGGCCGTGAGCGCCTCTCTCCCGGCGCCGGACGACGGGGACTCCTCGTCCGCCGGCGGCTCCGACGACGGCTACCCTGCCAATAATAAGCCCGCGTCTCTGCCTCCTGATCCTTCTCCCGCGCCCGCGCCGCACAAGGTGTTCTCGTGCAACTTCTGCATGCGCAAGTTCTTCAGCTCGCAGGCGCTGGGCGGGCACCAGAACGCTCACAAGCGGGAGCGCAGCGCGGCCAAGCGCTCCGCCACCACGCCGTCGTCCGCGTCGGCGTACCGGTACCACCACCTCCACCACGCGCAGCGGATGGCCATGGCGGGCCTGCCGCTCGAGGCGCACGCCGCCCTGGTGCGCGCCGCGCTGCGGGTCAGCCCGGCCAGCGCGGCCATCCACAAGGACGCCAGCCAGGAGCTCGCCGCCGCGGCGCGGGCGGCAGCCGCCGCAACCACGAGCACGGCCCCCAGGTTCCACGACGGCGACGTCTCCGCCACGGCTGCCGCCCAGTGGGCGCCGGCGCAACTCTGCGAGGAGCCGGTCAGCTCGACGTGGCCCGGGAGCTTCCGGACGAGGACGCAGGCTGAGCCGCCGAGCTCGGAGCAGAGCCAGAAGATGGACTTGGATCTCAGGCTTTGAAACGGAGACATCCTCAATCCTCGTAGTTACATCACAATCAATCACATATATACGTGTAGAGGAGCTAGCCACCTGTACTTTGACTTTTTTTTTAATTTGTTAATTTTCATCAGTGTGTATAGCAGTTTTTTTAATAACTGTGTTTAATTCCTCGAGTAGTCGAGTCTGTGCCGCCTTCTGAATAACGAACGATTTAGGAAGGAGATTGCCTATCAGTTCGGCTGCATCTTCAGATTTCTTCGTCGCGGATGAGCGGGCAGCAATCATTTTTCTGATTTTTTTTTTCAGTCGGATGCGAAATCCGTTTTGATTTCATGCTCAGACAGTATTTATTTTGACTTAGAAAAAGGTGTAGGATGATCATTTCACAACTGTAATTTCGAACTGCCTACTGTAATAATTTTGTCACGAGATCGGAGCACAGAAGAGTGCATTTCGATCTGCCTACTGTAATACTACAACGTAGGCTCTCTTCGGTAGAGTTCTAAATAATCTAAACGATCTAACCTTCATCTCACAACTCACTGTTTACTACTTATATGTTTATATGTTTGTGCATTGCTATAGTTTCTATATATCATATAGATAGATCTTATTTAAATAGTATAGTTATTCAAATGCATTCAAAACATTTACGATGATCATCTGAAAGTCCTAAGCGGCTTGCAAGGATAGTAGTGGTGCCGTCTTACACGTGTCCCCGTGAATTCAGGCCTCTAAATCAAGGCGGTCGGCGACACCACGATGGTATCTTCGCCACCATCCCTCCTCTCAGCAATCAAACAACTATATCTCACTCAAACAACTACAATCTCGAATTAAATCTAACTAATCTTAAATTTACCAAATAAAAAAACCATGTACCTCAATCAATAACCTGACAACTCTGCTACGCTGACAACTGGTAGCCCCGCCTGCACGAGCCATCGTCTTGATTAGAGCTGAAAGTTGGGCCGGATCAAGCCAGCACGCCAGTGCCTATCATGTTTCGGACCATTTTTTTCGGGCCAACACGACATGAAATAATTTCGGGCTAGGCCGGGCCATGCAATGCCGAAATACCAAAATCTAGTCACGGTATGGCCCAAAAGCATGGTGGACTGATGCTCGTGCCATGTCGGTCCAAGCACGACACGGAGAAAAAACTTAAATATATCTAAAAATACATCTTCAAATTAGTCATAACTTTTTATGGATTAAAAATCATATGAGAAAGAGAAATAACCATTTAAACGTTAGTTTTTAAATTCGTGACGCCCCATGCACGATTCATCTAGTTATGTTGTGTCGTCCATCATATCTGAGGCACAGCACGGCTTAGCCTGGCCCAACCGATTTTTCTTCGTGTTGTGCCTTGGGGTCTTATTTTTGGGCCATGCTTGAGAGGCCCCAAATGGCTCAGCCCAAACTTTCATGTCTAATCTTGATTATGTCGCTGCCTACGTGCATAGGTGCACACTGGTGTATGGGTATACATATCTAAAATGGACGGGTCTGCTGGGCAGCCTATGGCTCAACACAGTTTAGCCTGGCTCATTGTCCATCGAGCTCGTGTCGGCTCAACATGTCGTCCACCAGGCCAGGCCTAGGCCTGGTTGAGACCGGTTTTATTTTTTTATAAAAATATCTTTATTATGTTTAAGTATATAATATAGAAAAATATATGGGTTTCGTTAACTTAGTTATGTATGGATGTAGAGCTAACAACCAAGGTTTAATTACCTTATTTTTGCAAAAAGCGAGGAGGGTAACGCTCAAAACGTAGAAACCAGTTCTTTATATTATTAGAGATAGAGATATTACTCTTTACTAAAGGGATGTTTGATTTCTAGGGACTAACTTTTAGTCCCTCCATTTTATTCTATTTTAGTTTCTAAATTACTGAATACAGAAACTAAAACTCTATTTTAGTTTTAGTATTTATCAATCTAGAGACTAAAATAGAATAAAATGGAGGGATTAAAAATTAGTCCCTATAAACCAAACACCTAGAAACCAAACACGCTCTAAAGCTAACTTTTTTTCTCCTCTTTTTTTCACTGCCAAGTAAAATCACTATTTTTGGCTCGAGTGGAAGCCACAGAAAACCCTACGAGAGAGTCCTGTAGTATTAGGGATGGCAATTGGACCCGTGGGTATGGATACCCACGGGTTTCGTACCCGGTGGATATGGATACGGGTTTGAAATCTCACCCGTGGATCCTATCGGGTCGGGTACCCGAAATACGTCGGGTAGGGTACGGATAGTGTATTTTACACATGGATATCCACTGGATACCCGAAATATTAATTCATAGTTTTACATGTTGTGTTTTTCAGTTTTTGGCCCATGAAGCAAAGAAAAGAAGCCCAAATCACTGAACCGGCTCTAACTTCCTAACCTAAGTTCCCTTCCCTTACTGGTCGCCCACCCCGCCAGGCCGCCACTCGTGACCCGCCAGCCGCCATCGCCTTGCCCCTGCGCCCCTGCGCCTGCGCCCAGCGCCCTAGGCCCCAGCCGCCACTCCCAGACGGCCAGCCCTGCCCAGCCGCCACTAGTCCAGCCCATTGCGGCGCTGCGGCGCTCCTGCCCCGGGCGGCCGAGCTGCGGCTACGCGGCCTGTGCACCCAAGCTGCGCGCGGCGCGCCTGCGCCCCTGCGGCATCCCTGAGGCCCGACCGCCCGTCCCCGAGGCCCGACCGCCCGAGCTGCGCCTGCGCTCCTCGGCTCCTGCGCCGTCTGCCCGTCACCGAGGCCCGAGCTGCGAGCGTGCGCCTGCGCCTGCGCCTGCGCCCTCAGGTACTCAGTAGCTCAGTACTCAGTTCGGGTCTGATTTGTGAAGTGAACGTGTACTATGATTTGTGAACTGTACTATGATATGTGAACTGGACGTGTACTAGTCATGAACTGTACTATGAATCTATGATTTGTAAATTGGTGATGTTGCTTATCAATTTCACATGTTGTGATGGTGTTCATTAACTCCCATCTGTCATAAACTGTGTTGCTCATCAATTTATATGCAGATTTATATTTTACAGTAGCATATCCACCGGATACCCGATACCCGACGGATACCCGGTGGGTACGGGTACGGGTCCATTTTTTTACCCGATTGACTTGGTGGGTATGGATATTTGTATAAGGGTCGGGTATGATATCGAGTCGGGTATTATCATACCCGAATATAACCCGACCCGCTGCCATCCCTACGTAGTATATGCTATTTATTATGCCCTTTCGTCAATAGAGCTTTCGGCGAAAAGGTATGAAAAGGTATGACAGCACTACATTAATATACTACATATAGTAGGAAGGAAACAAAATCGCGTACCTTGTGAGCATCATCTCATGGGCTTAGGATATTTGTGTTTATCTGACTTACATAGTGCTTGTTGTTTGAGTTAGTTAGGATCATATTTTTTCGATAAGGAGCATTTTATTAAAACTCAACAAGCAACATCAAGCTAATACACACGTACGAGTTTTAAAACGTTCGACCTCTCTCTGACTAGGATACACATGGCCCAAAAAAAGTTATAGAAGGACGTCCCAAAAAAACAAGAGTGAACTATAAAGGGCCGATCCGAAGACTATGCCGCCATCCATGTGGGGTAAAAATATCTCTCGCCACCTGTTCCAATCGTGTACACACCTCCATACACAACTCTTTGTTCTCCATACGCTGTAACAGTAGCCACAAACGGAGCAAAGAAGTACATTATTAAATGACCTGCAAAGGAGAAGAAATTTTACCATTAAAAACCAAATCATTTCTACATAGCCAAAGCGATCATATCAAGGCCAACGCTCCCACCAAAATGAGAGAATCCTAAACTTGTTATGTATCCCTCGTAGCAGTTGCCAAACACAATACTTATTTATCAAATATTGAATGATACTTATCTATATTATATTAATTATAATGTTATTAAATATGTGTGTTTATGTATATTCCTCTTTCGAATTATTATAATGTGGTATCTCAAATGATTATAAATTAAAGAATGTACTGCCATGTAAGTCATTTCGTTTAAATCTTAATAAGACGGTTCCCAAAATGTCCAATATTAGTCTCCTAAATAAGACAATTTCTAAAATATTCAATATCAGTATTCTAAATAAGATGGTTTTTCTGTTGCAAGCGTATATTATCATAGAATAGTTTAGACAGTTTGATAAATACTTTGTGACTTATAATGTTCGTATTCTCGATGGTTCTTTAGAAGAAGTGTCTTAAACAAAAAGGTAATTTAAGACAGTTTATCAGATGAAATGATTTAAACAAATACCTTTTCAGACGGTTATAAATTAAAAATTGTTTTATATAATATCTTTTAAGATGTTTTACAATCATCTTAAATGTGGGACATCTTTTTCGACTCCATCAAATTTGGACACTTCATAAGTGTCTTAATAACTGAAAATTAACTGTCTTATATAACATGATCTATAGTAGTGTCACATACGTTCATCGTTCAACAAGTTGTGGGGAATAATGTGCATGACCTCACTTACGGTGGGGCACATGTGAAGTGTAGGCTTACCAAAAGAGATGGTTAAAGTTCAGCATTGCTTTTAAAGTTGGTGAAAGTTGTATTAGCAATTACTAAGTATAAATAGATGATAGTCGCCTAGAGGGGGGGGTGAATAGGGCGAAACTGAAATTTACAAAAATAATCACAACTACAAGCCGGGTTAGCGTTAGTAATAATGAAACGAGTCCGCGAGAGAGGGTGCAAAACAAATCGCAAGCAAATAAGAGTGTGACACAAGGATTTGTTTTACCGAGGTTCGGTTCTCGCAAACCTACTCCCCGTTGAGGAGGCCACAAAGGCCGGGTCTCTTTCAACCCTTCCCTCTCTCAAACGATCCCACGGATCGAGTGAGCTTTCTCTTCTTCTCAATCAAACGGGAACAAAGCTTCCCCGCAAGGGCCACCACACAATTGGTGCCTCTTGCCTTGATTACAATTGAGTGATGATCTCAAGAACAAATGAGAAAGAAAGAAAGCAATCCAAGCGCAAGAGCTCAAAAGAACACGGCAAATCTCTCTCGCTAGTCACTAAGGGTTTGAGTGGAATTGGAGAGGATTTGATCTCTTTGTATGTGTCTAGAATTGAATGCCTAGCTCTTGTAAGTGGTTGGGAGTTGGAAAACTTGGATGGCAATGAATGTGGGGTGGTTGGGGTATTTATAGCCCCAACCACCAAAAGTGACCGTTGCTGGAACTCCTCTGTTCGATGGCGCACCGGACAGTCCGGTGCACACCGGACAGTCCGGTGCCCCTGCCACGTCACCATTGCCGTTGGATTCTGACCGTTGGAGCTTCTGACTTGTGGGCCCTCCTGGGTGTCCGGTGCACACCGGACATGGGCGTGCCTGACGACTGCGCGCGCTGCGCGCGCATTTAATGCACCGCAGGGAGCCGTTGGCGCCGCAGAGAGCCGTTGCTCCGCTGGTACACCGGACAGTCCGGTGAATTTTAGCGGAGTGGCTGCCGAGCGAACCCGAGGCTGACGAGTTCCGGAGGCCGCGTCTCCTTGGAGCACCGGACATGTCCGGTGCACACCGGACAGTCCGGTGAATTTTAGCGCGCCGGCTTCCGAGAATTCCCGAGGGCGAAGAGTTTGGAGTCGAAGTCCTCTGGCCGCACCGGACAGTCCGGTGCACACCGGACAGTCCGGTGCCTCCGGCCAGAGGAGCCCTCGGTTGCCCTGCTGCTACTCCTTTGTTGAATCCAACACTTGGTTTTTTTTTTATTTGCTGATTGTGAACCTTTTGCACCTGTATAACTTATGCACTAGAGTAAACTAGTTAGTCCAATGTTTGTGTTGGGCAATTCAACCACCAAAATTATTTAGGAACTAGGTCTAACCCTAATTCCCTTTCAATCTCCCCCTTTTTGGTGATTGATGCCAACACAAACCAAAGCAAATATAGAAGTGCATAATTGAACTAGTTTACATAATGTAAGTGCAAAGGTTGCTTGGAATTGAGCCAATATAAACTTATATGATGCGCATGGATGGTTTCTTTGTTTTTGACATATTGGACCATATTTGCACCACGAGTTTTGTTTTTGCAAATTCTTTTGTAAATTCTTTTCAAAGTACTTTTGCAAGATAGTCAAAGGTAAGTGAAAAAGATTTTGCAAAGCATTTTCAAGATATGGAATTTTCTCCCCCTATTTTCAAAGCTTTTCCTTTGACTAAGCAAAACTCCCCCTCAAATAAGGTCTCCTCTTAGTGTTCAAGAGGGTTTTAAGACATCAATTTTGAAAATACTTGTTACTCCCTTCTTAGAACACAAAGAGATACCAATTTTGAAATTTACCAATAAAAAATTATCAAATGTATGAAATTAGGTGGTGGTGCGGTCCTTTTGCGGTCCTTTTGCTTTGGGCTCATATTTTCTCCCCCTTTGGCATGAATCGCCAAAAACGGAATCATTAGAGCCCAATGAAGTACATTCTCCCCTTTGGTCATGAAATACATGAGTGAAGGTTATACCAACGTTGGAGAGATGATGCGGAGCGACGGCGAAGGATGAGTAGTAGAACGGAGTGGAAGCCTTTGTCTTCGCCGAAGACTCCAATTCCCTTTCAATACACCTATGACTTGGTTGAAATACACTTGAACACACATTAGTCATAGCATATATAAAAGAGACATGATCAAAGGTATATTCATGTGCTATGCGTGCAAGACTTAGCAAAAGAAATTCCTAGAATCAAGAATATTAAGCTCATGCCTAAGTCGGGTAAAAGATTGTTCATCAAGTGGTTTGGTAAAGATATCGGCCAATTGATCTTTAGTATTAATATAAGAAATCTCGATATCCCCGAGGGTACCAAAGCCCAAACTTAGGAGTAAAAGCCAAATATCTCAAGATTCGTTTCACGGCCGTAAGGTGTGATTCCTTAGGGTCGGCTTGGAATCTTGCACACATGCAAACGGAAAGCATAATATCCGGTCGAGATGCACATAAATAAAGCAATGAACCAATCATCGACCGGTATACCTTTTGATCCACGGACTTACCTCCCGTGTCGAGGTCGAGATGCCCATTAGTTCCCATGGGTGTCTTGATGGGCTTGGCATCCTTCATTCCGAACTTGCTTAGGATATCTTGAGTATACTTCGTTTGGCTAATGAAGGTGCCCTCATGGAGTTGCTTGACTTGGAATCCTAGAAAATACTTCAACTCCCCCATCATAGACATCTCGAATTTCTGTGTCATGATCCTACTAAATTCTTCACATGTAGATTTGTTAGTAGACCCAAATATGATATCATCAACATAAATTTGGCATACAAACAAATCATTATCAAGAGTTTTAGTGAATAAAGTAGGATCGGCCTTGCCGACTTTGAAACCATTTGCAATAAGGAAATCTCTAAGGCATTCATACCATGCTCTCGGGGCTTGCTTGAGCCCATAAAGCGCCTTAGAGAGCCTATAAACATGGTTAGGATACTCACTGTCTTCAAAGCCGGGAGGTTGCTCAACATAGACCTCCTCCTTGATTGGTCCATTGAGGAAGGCACTCTTCACGTCCATTTGGTAGAGCTTGAAGCCATGGTAAGTAGCATAGGCTAATAATATACGAATTGACTCAAGCCTAGCTACGGGTGCATAGGTTTCACCAAAATCCAAACCTTCGACTTGTGAATACCCCTTGGCCACGAGTCGAGCTTTGTTCCTAGTCACCACACCATGCTCGTCTTGCTTGTTGCGGAAGACCCACTTGGTTCCTACAACATTTTGATTAGGACGTGGAACTAAGTGTCATACCTCGTTCCTTGTGAAATTGTTGAGCTCCTCTTGCATCGCCATCACCCACTCCGAATCTTGTAGTGCTTCCTCTACCCTGGTTGGCTCAATAGAGGAAACAAACGAGTAGTGTTCACAAAAGTGAGCAACACGAGATCGAGTAGTTACCCCCTTATGAATGTCGCCGAGTATAGTGTCGACGGGGTGATCTCGTTGAATTGCTTGGTGGACTCTTGGGTGTGGCGGCCTTGGTTGTTCATCCTCCTTGTCTTCATCATTTGAATCTCCCCCTTGATCGTTGCCGTCATTTTGAGGTGGCTCATCTTCTTGATTTTCTTGTTCAACATCTTGAGCCTCATCCTCAACTTGAGTTGGTGGAGATGCTTGCATGGAGGAGAATGGTTGATCTTGTGCATGTGGAGGCTCTTCGGATTCCTTAGGACATACATCCCCAATGGACATGTTCCTTAGCGCTATGCATGGAGCCTGTTCTTCACCTATATCATCAAGATCAACTTGCTCTACTTGAGAGCCGTTAGTCTCATCAAACACAACGTCACAAGAAACTTCAACAAGTCCTGAGGACTTGTTAAAGACTCTATATGCCCTTGTGTTTGAGTCATATCCTAGTAAAAAGCCTTCTACAGTTTTAGGAGCAAATTTAGATTTTCTACCTCTTTTAATAAGTATAAAACATTTGCTACCAAAAACTCTAAAGTATGAAATATTGGGCTTTTTACCGGTTAGGAGTTCATAGGATGTCTTCTTGAGGATTCGATGAAGATATAACCGGTTGATGGCGTAGCAGGCGGTGTTGACCGCCTCGGCCCAAAACCGATCCGGTGTCTTGTACTCATCAAGCATGGTTCTTGCCATGTCCAATAGAGTTCGATTCTTCCTCTCCACTACACCATTTTGTTGTGGGGTGTAGGGAGAAGAGAACTCATGCTTGATGCCTTCCTCCTCAAGAAAGCCTTCTATTTGAGAGTTCTTGAACTCCGTCCCATTGTCGCTTCTAATTTTCTTGATTCTTAAGCCGAACTCATTTTGAGCCCGTCTCAAGAATCCTTTTAAGGTCTCTTGGGTTTGTGATTTTTCCTGCAAAAAGAATACCCAAGTGAAGCGAGAATAATCATCCACAATTACAAGACAATACTTACTACCGCCGATGCTTATGTAAGCGATCGGGCCGAATAGATCCATATGTAGGAGCTCCAGTGGCCTGTCGGTAGTCATGATATTTTTGTGTGGATGATGGACACCAACTTGCTTCCCGGCTTGGCAAGCGCTACAAATCCTGTCTTTCTCAAAATGAACATCGGTTAGTCCCAAAATGTGTTCTCCCTTTAGAAGTTTGTGAAGATTCTTCATTCCAACATGGGCTAGTCGACGGTGCCAGAGCCAACCCAAGTTAGTCTTAGCAATTAAGCATGTGTCGAGTTCAGCCCTTTCAAAATCTACTAAGTATAGCTGACCCTCTAACACACCCTTAAATGCTATTGAATCATCACTCCTTCTAAAGACAGTAACACCTGTATCAGTAAAAAGACAGTTGTAGCCCATTTGACATAATTGGGATACGGAAAGCAAATTGTAATCTAAGGAATCTACAAGAAAAACATTGGAAATAGAATGGTCAGGAGATATAGCAATTTTTCCCAAACCTTTGACCAAACCTTGATTTCCATCCCCGAATGTGATAGCTCGTTGGGGATCTTGGTTTTTCTCATATGAGGAGAACATCCTTTTCTCCCCGGTCATGTGGTTTGTGCACCCGCTGTCGAGTATCCAACTTGTGCCCCCGGATGCATAAACCTACAAAACAAGTTTAGTTCTTTGTTTTAGGTACCCAAACGGTTTTGGGTCCTTTGGCATTAGATACAAGAACTTTGGGTACCCAAACACAAGTCTTGGAGCCCTTGTGTTTGCCCCCAACTATTTTGGCAACTACCTTGCCGGATTTGCTAGTCAAAACATAAGATGCATCAAAAGTTTTAAATGAAATGGCATGATCATTTGATGCATTAGTAGTTTTCTTTCTAGGCAACTTGGCATGGGTTGGTTGCCTAGATCTAGACGTCTCACCCTTATACATAAAAGCATGATTAGGGCCAGAGTGAGACTTCCTAGAATGAATTTTCTTAATTTTACCCTCAGGATACCCGGCAGGGTACAAAATGTACCCCTCGTTATCCTGAGGCATGGGAGCCTTGCCCTTAACAAAGTTAGACAAGTTCTTAGGAGGGGCATTAATTTTGACATTGTCTCCCCTTTGGAAGCCAATGCCATCCTTAATGCCCGGGCGTCTCCCATTATAGAGCATGCTTCTAGCTAATTTAAATTTTTCATTTTCTAAGTCATGCTCTCTAATTTTAGCATTAAGTTGTGCTATGTGATCATTTTGTTTTTTAATTAATGCAAGGTGATCATGGATAGCATCAACATTAATATCTCTACATCTAGTGCAAATGGACACATGCTCAATAGTAGATGTAGAGGGTTTGCAAGACTTTAATTCAATAACCTTAGCATGCAACAAATCATTCTTAGTTCTAAGGTCAGAAATAGTAGTGTTGCAAACATCAAAATCCTTAGCCTTAGCAATTAATTTCTTATTCTCATTTCTAAGGCTAGTGATGGAAGCATTCAATTCATCAATCCTAGCAAGCAAATCAACATCATCATTTCTAGGATCAATGCAAACATGAGAGTCAACCTTAGCTAACAAATTTGCATTTTCATTTCTAAGGTTGTCTAAAGTCTCATGGCAAATACTTAGCTCACTAGACAATTTTTCACATTTTTCTCTTTCTAGAGCATAAGCATTTTTAATCTTAACATGTTTTTTGTTTTCCTTGATTAGGAAGTCCTCTTGGGAGTCCAAGAGATCATCCTTTTCATGGATGGCACTAATCAATTCATTTAATTTTTCTTTTTGTTCCATGTTAAGGTTGGCAAAAAGAATACGCAAATTATCCTCTTCATTTTTATCATCATCCTCATCACTAGATGTTTCATATTTAGTGGAGGACTTTGATTTTACCTTCTTTTTGCCGTCCTTGGCCATGAGGCACTTGTGGCCGACGTTGGGGAAGAGGAGGCCCTTGGTGACGGCGATGTTGGCGGCGTCCTCGTCGTCGGAGGAGTCGCTTGAGCTTTCGTCGGAGTCCCACTCCCGACAAACATGGGCATCGCCGCCCTTCTTCTTGTAGTACTTCTTCTTTTCCTTCCTCTTGCCCTTCTTGTCGTCACCCCTGTCACTATCACTTGACAATGGACATTTAGCAATAAAGTGACCGGGCTTACCACACTTGTAGCAAACCTTCTTGGAACGGGATTTGTAGTCCTTCCCCTTCCGTTGCTTGAGGATTTGCCGGAAGCTTTTGATGATTAGGGCCATCTCCTCGTTGTCGAGCTTGGAGGCGTCGATTGGTTGTCTACTTGGTGTAGACTCCTCCTTCTTCTCCTCCGTTGCCTTGAAGGCCACGGGTTGCGCCTCGGATGTGGAAGGCTCATCAAGCTCGTTGATCTTCTTGGAGCCCTTAATCATGCATTCAAAACTAACAAAATTCCCGATGACTTCCTCGGGGGTCATTTGTGTATATCTAGGATTGCCACGAATTAATTGTACTTGAGTAGGGTTAAGGAAAATAAGGGCTCTTAGAATAACCTTAACCACCTCGTGGTCATCCCATTTTGCGCTCCCGAGGTTGCGCACTTGGTTCACCAAGGTCTTGAGCCGGTTGTACATGTCTTGTGGCTCCTCCCCTTGGCGAAGACGGAAGCGACCGAGCTCCCCCTCGATCGTTTCCCGCTTGGTGATCTTGGTGAGTTCATCACCCTCGTGTGCCGTCTTGAGTAGGTCCCAAATCTCCTTGGCGTTCTTCAACCCTTGTACTTTGTTGTATTCCTCCTTGCTTAGTGAGGCAAGGAGAATGGTTGTGGCCTGGGAGTTGAAGTGCTCGATTTGGGCCACTTCGTCCGTGTCGTAGTCTTCATCCCCTACGGATGGTACCTGTACACCAAACTCAACAACATCCCATATACTTTTGTGGAGAGAAGTTAGATGAAATCGCATCAAATTACTCCACATAGCATAATCTTCACCATTAAAAGTTGGTGGTTTGCCTAATGGGACGGAAAGTAAGGGTGTTTGTTTAGGAACGCGAGGGTAGCGTAGGGGGATCTTACTATACTTCTTACGCTCTTGGCGTTTAGAAGTGACGGATGCCGCGTCGGAGCCGGAGGTAGATGTCGATGAGGTGTCGGTTTCGTAGAAGATCACCTTCCTCATCCTTTTGTGCTTGTCCCCACTCCGATGCGGCTTGTGAGAAGAAGACTTTTCCTTCTTCTCCTTGTGGTGAGAAGAGGAAGACCTTTTCTCCTTCCGCTTGGAGGAGTGCTTCTTCTTCTCCCTTCTCTTGGTGCGGGACTCTTCCGATGAAGATGAGGTGCTCCCTTGGCTTGTAGTGGGCTGGTTATCGCCGGTCTCCATCTCCTTCTTGGCGGGATCTCCCGACATCACTTCGAGCGGTTAGGCTCTAATGAAGTACCGGGCTCTGATACCAATTGATAGTCGCCTAGAGGGGGGGTGAATAGGGCGAAACTGAAATTTACAAAAATAATCACAACTACAAGCCGGGTTAGCGTTAGTAATAATGAAACGAGTCCGCGAGAGAGGGTGCAAAACAAATCGCAAGCAAATAAGAGTGTGACACAAGGATTTGTTTTACCGAGGTTCGGTTCTCGCAAACCTACTCCCCGTTGAGGAGGCCACAAAGGCCGGGTCTCTTTCAACCCTTCCCTCTCTCAAACGATCCCACGGATCGAGTGAGCTTTCTCTTCTTCTCAATCAAACGGGAACAAAGCTTCCCCGCAAGGGCCACCACACAATTGGTGCCTCTTGCCTTGATTACAATTGAGTGATGATCTCAAGAACAAATGAGAAAGAAAGAAAGCAATCCAAGCGCAAGAGCTCAAAAGAACACGGCAAATCTCTCTCGCTAGTCACTAAGGGTTTGAGTGGAATTGGAGAGGATTTGATCTCTTTGTATGTGTCTAGAATTGAATGCCTAGCTCTTGTAAGTGGTTGGGAGTTGGAAAACTTGGATGGCAATGAATGTGGGGTGGTTGGGGTATTTATAGCCCCAACCACCAAAAGTGACCGTTGCTGGAACTCCTCTGTTCGATGGCGCACCGGACAGTCCGGTGCACACCGGACAGTCCGGTGCCCCTGCCACGTCACCATTGCCGTTGGATTCTGACCGTTGGAGCTTCTGACTTGTGGGCCCTCCTGGGTGTCCGGTGCACACCGGACATGGGCGTGCCTGACGACTGCGCGCGCTGCGCGCGCATTTAATGCACCGCAGGGAGCCGTTGGCGCCGCAGAGAGCCGTTGCTCCGCTGGTACACCGGACAGTCCGGTGCACACCGGACAGTCCGGTGAATTTTAGCGGAGTGGCTGCCGAGCGAACCCGAGGCTGACGAGTTCCGGAGGCCGCGTCTCCTTGGAGCACCGGACATGTCCGGTGCACACCGGACAGTCCGGTGAATTTTAGCGCGCCGGCTTCCGAGAATTCCCGAGGGCGAAGAGTTTGGAGTCGAAGTCCTCTGGCCGCACCGGACAGTCCGGTGCACACCGGACAGTCCGGTGCCTCCGGCCAGAGGAGCCCTCGGTTGCCCTGCTGCTACTCCTTTGTTGAATCCAACACTTGGTTTTTTTTTTTATTTGCTGATTGTGAACCTTTTGCACCTGTATAACTTATGCACTAGAGTAAACTAGTTAGTCCAATGTTTGTGTTGGGCAATTCAACCACCAAAATTATTTAGGAACTAGGTCTAACCCTAATTCCCTTTCAATAGATATCAACCCAATTAAATAAGATATCACAACTAATAATAACACCCACAATGCAATGTATATGACAGATTAAGTTTAGTTCCATAAGTTAATCATGCGAGAGTCCTGAGTTGCTCTTGACCGTGAGCACGGCTGATATACCAGTTTTACACTCTGCAGAGGTTGCGCATGTTTACCCACAAGACATGTTTCCCGATTAGCCAGGGTTAGCTAGACCCTTAGACTCTTCCAAGGTGGATGGTTAGGGATCCACTACGAGGCCTTTCCAAAGTTCCACTTGTTCAAGAAAACCCGCTACGAATTCAGGAAGAAGGAAGCATAGGAATCCTTCGTCCGAAAAGCTTTACAGATGTACAGTCCGACCCGAGAACCTCCCTATACTCTGCAACGATGCCTCCCCGCTTGCCCCTTTCAGGTAAGGTAATCTCTCCCTAGCTTTACTAATTACTTGGCCAAGGGCGTCCCGTTCCACCTTTGTGGTAGCACTGTTATCTCAAGTTAAGCTCCATGTTCTAATTAACACAATAATCTTGTCATGAACAATAAGTAAATCAACAGCAAAATTGGAACATGATCATATTCAGATGTAACATTAATACCAAAACCAGGTAGAGCAATACCAAGTCTACCCAATAGTTCATTTGTCTGCAAAGTATGGGGTAAACATAACTAGGGAAACCTATTAGATCCCATCAAATTAACTTGAGCATGCCACAGTGATTAACAGGTACATGATTGGGTAAATGAGAGTGATCAAGGGCACAACTTGCCTTAGACTTAAGATTCTAGGTACTTCACCAAGTGGGTCTTCGGGTTTCTCGTGACCTCACTGCTACTCGTAGCAATACATATAAATAGACAGGGTACATTTTTACATTACACCAAACATGAGAATCAACCATACCATTATATTCTACACGTCGCTACGAGAGTGTATATTCGAGAACCACTAACTTCTGGGTTATGGTTGAAAGAATATGGTTCTATGAAGTTTTAGGTGTTTAAACAATAAAATGTGTCCTATGTTATTTAATATAACTCGTGTGAGAATAAATTTACAAAGAAATAAATAACTCAACTTTAATCTAGGTTATCACGGGATTAGAGATTATATTTTAGTCAGATTATATTTATAGGCAAACTAACATTGATTAGAAAGGTTAATCTACCAATCATAGATTAAACAAATCTCTAATTATAGATGTATGTTATATGATACAAATAGTGCTATATTGTGTAGGAAATATTGTTGTGAATCTAACGCAGCTAGAACGGATAAAATCAGAGTTAAATTGAGTTAGATATGAATTATCTAGGATTTTGGGCTTTATTTTTACACTAAAAATCATTTCCTAGCTTATTTATATGATTTACCCAAGTCTAGGGATGACGGCCACTAATACTTGAGAACCCAGGGTCAAACTCGAGAAAACAGGACCCGAGGGTAATTACTTTTGGACTGGAAAGGATGGTGGGTAATATTTATAAAGGTTTGAGGTCTCTTATGTAAAATGACCGCGCCTAAGGGGTATCCGTAGAGATGAGCCGCACAATCTAAAACAGACGGTCGGGATTAAATCTGCATTAAAGTGAACCGGTATCAAATAATAGCCCCATGATCTGCGATCAACGGACCACATCAACCTTTACCATTATCAAACTGGCGCCCTTAGATCTCCGATCAACGACTCCGGCTGAGTACCCCGACGCGGTTTCCTGTGTTCTAATCCGGGTCACATATGCTCAATCCAACGGCCAGGGACCAATGTCCTACCTCTCGACGCTAGGCCGTGATGGTTTTCACCTAGACGACGGCGATGCACCTCGGCGTGCGGCGACCCCTCACCTAACCGGTGCCACACCGCGCAACAAGCCCCACGAATCCAGTGGGGCAATTTCTACGAAGATAGAGATGAAGTGATGCCCAGCCACGGCGTAAGGCGAATTTGGCGGTAGTGATTCACACCGATGAGGGATTCCGGGCACTCAGATTGACTATGCGCCCGATGGTTCCTTGCAAATGATCGATGCCTTCGGTCGAATGCCCTCGTCCAGCGACGTCGACGGCGGTCTCCTTCTCTCACGGTCACGACGGAATCCAACCCTCCCACTCTCTCAATCTCAACAGAGCTTGGGACGAGCGCCCGAGACAATCGCCCTTCGGGGTTTTTATGCTTGACCCGCCCGACGACCCTCATCCGAGTTTGTTGCGCCCGACTGGTGCATATATGCTAACCCCACGGTGGTGGTTGCAAGAGGTCAGGTCCCAAACTAAGCTAAAGGAAGGTGCAGACGAGTGGAGCCCACCCGTCAGAGGCAGGCCCGAGCAAACGCTCGACTTCGTGAAACCGCATCGCAGGGCCCGCCTGCCAGCGTCTACAGAGAAACACGCTTGTGTGTGTGTGTGACGCTGACATGTGGGTCCTATCTGTCGACGCGCACATGAAAAGTGGGCTGGCGCAGTGACGAGGTTAATGGGCCAGCCAGTTTTAGCCCTCAGAACAAAGGGAGAGCTTTTATTTTATTTTCTTTTTCTTTTTTCCTATTCTTTTATATTTTGGATTTTCCATTCCAAACTAGATTCAAATAAAATTCAATTTCAAACAGAATTATGAATGTACAAAAAAAGTTCCAACATGAGATGTAAGTTATAGTTATTTTTAGTTACTTTATTTGTTTATCTAGGCAATATTTCAAGTACGAAATGCACAAACATATATCATTTATGTTACTTGTCATTCTTAAATGTATTTCCATGTTTAAAGTACATCCAATAATTAATTACCCGACTAATTTAGGAGTTAATATCAAATCTTCATCAACGGTTACTTTCCCATAAAACAATTTTCTATATAGTTCTTGAAGGGAATAATCTAATAAATCGAAAGCCTTTCTTTTATTTATTGTTCCAAGTTTTTTACTTAAATTTTTTTAGTTTTGTTTTTTCGAAGCTAAGGTTTGAATACTCACTCTTACATTTATTATTTATTTACTTTAGAGAGATATACTTTATAAAAGCAGGAATTCCTTGTTAGAAGATATTTTATCTCAAGCCTCATGGAGAATTTCTCTAATTCACCAAAATATGATTTTGGGTGTTACAGATGTGTCCTCTATACTAGTCGTTTAACATTAATCGGGGTAGGGTTAATCCTAACCGTCTAACCGCGTCCCTAATCGGGGAGCTATCCTAACCGTTGGTTGCAGCCCCTGTTCACATGACGCCATATAAATAGATTAAGGGGACGATAGGTTTAGCCAACGCTAATCACTCAACCACAAAACCCTAACCGACACTCTGTGAGATACCAATCACCTAGGCGCTCGGAGTGACCGGAAGAGTGGCGACTATGTCTCAGATCACCATCTCCCCCATCAAGAACAGGATCTGAGCCTCACCCTGCAAACCTCCCCCTGCACGTGCCACTGGAGGAACCGATCCACCGCCAATCAACGTCGAGAACCTAAGGAGGCGGGTCTTCGATGCAAGACGTCGCCACAATGGCTGCCGCTATGAACAACAATGAAGGTATATATACCTATTCCTCTCAGTAGAATAGATCTACTTATTATCAAGGAATTGTAGTTACAAATTAGTATTCTAGGAGCTTAGGAATCGATCCTAGGCACCATAGAATCTAACAATTGCATCCAAAATATGTGTAGCAAAGTAATACTAACTTCAAGGAGTGTTGTTGATCATGAATGGCAACAAGCATTGCAAGACAATCAGAATTCCAACATCAGTCGTGACCAATTTTTTAGTAACAATAGTGAAGGTGTACATTGTGTTTAAAATTTTGGCCATTGAAATAATCAAATGTGGCCGATTCCAATTAACAGTGAAGCCATAAAGGTGCGCATTCTGTTAGGGATAATGATCATTCACAACAGTTCCAAGTCTTTCGAGAGCATATCACTTTCTGGCTTTTCCCATGTTGTGTTTACCAAGATGGAGGTCTAATACATCCATAAGGGCTAATTTGGTGATCCATGATCACGGGAGGATTGGAGGGGATTTCCCTCAATCCCCTCCAAATCCAATCCCCATGTGATCCTCTTGTCACCAAATCAACCCTAAATTGTCCTTTCATATATCTGGCCACTAGATACTGTGCTCCGTATAGAACTATATAAAAAAAGGGAGAAAATGGAGCAAGAGCCAATAAATGAAAATTTTGGAGTTGTGCCCCAATAAATAAAGGAACCTGGTTTTAATGTACAGTTATGATTCACAAGTACAAAATTTGAGACGCCTAGCCTTCTATTGAGCTTGAACTTCAAACAAATCAACTCTGAATGCACCTACTCGAGCCTAGATGCAGCATCGAAGAACCTTAGGACCTTAACAACCTTAGCCCTGTGTGTTTGGCTTACTAGATTGTCCAGGAACAACTACTCCTTCAGTTTCTCGAAGTATGACGCTGGGATCTCAACAGGTGGTAGCAAAGCTGATACACCCTTAAACTGTTCAAGAGGTTTATTCCAGTTAGGACACTGCGACTATGCTTATGCAAACGATCTGACATAAAACCATGTGCGGCTGTCAAGGCCCATGCTTACCTTGCCTTCCTTGAATTTATCCCGGGTCGCCATCATGGATGAATATTTCCGGTTGAGCTGCAAATGATGTATGGCAGCAACACAGTCCTTCAACTCAGATGGCTTGTAGCCAGTTAGTGTCTGCATCTTCTTGCTCTGCAACCGTACATAACAAAATGAGTTGGTGTTTTGGTAACTAGTGAGACAGGAATGATTGGGATCAAGAAGATCAATATCATACCCAGGGATGGGTGTGTGGATCAAGGGTCAGCCTTGCAACAAACACCGCCGAGGCTGCAACAAGTGACGGCAAGAAGCGAAGCATGCTGTAGTCTACCAAGCTGAGCTCACAAAGGTAGCTACCCAGGAACTCCAGCTGGAGGCTACGATACTGCAATATGCATCACAACACAATGAATCAGACAACAACGTACACAAGCAGCAGGTAGGCGAAATGCAACAAATCTCACAGGTGCAAGTACCTTCTTGGTGTCTTCTTTGCTAAATCTGGTGAACATCCTACGAAACAGAAAGTGAAGGACACACAAAATTTAGAAGCAGATTCATTGTGGCAAACAAGAATTGGGATAACACTTCAGACTGATTCGGTTTGTGATCTACCTCAGGAACGTTTTTGGAGTAGGATTTCCCATCTCAAACTTGAGGACATTCAGTATATCGCTCTCCATCTTAACTACCTACAGATCCCAAAGCACAAATCAATTAACATTGTGTAATCAATCAGTGGGAAGATCCAGAAACAAATCGCGTTTTCAAAGCATACACACCTCCTGCTTGGTGTAGGTGTTATCGGTGATGTAGCAGAAATCCTCCACATTGAGCGGGCTGATCTCCTCGCGCTTGCTGCATCGATTCGAATCGGACCCAGCGCATGAGAAATGGAGCTCGGTTCATGGAAATGTGGGCGAGTGAGATTAACGGTTAGGTTGCTTACGATGCGATGAGCATGGCGGCGACGCCGAGGAGCTGCAGCTTCTGCCTGTTGAGTGCGTTGGCGGAGAGGAAGCGGTCGATGTAGGAGACGGTGAGGTAGAGCGTGTCGGAGACGAATCTGTACTCCTCGGAGACATCGACGAGCCAGTCGACGAGGATGGCCCGCGAGTTGGGCGTGACGTCGACCTGCACCGCCGCGATGTAATCCGTGGCGGGGCGGCGCGTGGCCTGCGACTCCATGGAGCGGAGGTAGGAGTAGATGTCGGACGCGTAGGGCTTGCAGAACTGCGGGTCCTCCTCGTCATCAGAGGCGGCGGCGGCGGCAGGCGCGGGAGCTGCATTGGGCTCGGGCTTGGCGGCGGGGAGGAGGTGCTGCTTCTTGACGGGCTTGTCATCGCCGCCGCCGCCGCCTTCGTCGTGCGCGCCGAGCACGGCGTTGGGGAGCGTGGGCAGCTGGTTGAGGGCGACACGCTTGCGCTTGGCGGTAGCGTGGGTGAGGAGCGGCGGGGCGGCGTAGTTTTGCATGTCGGCCATGGGCGACGACGGTGAAGGCGGGCGGCGTTGCTCCTGCTCCGGCTGTCCCTGCACGGCAGCAGGCAGCAGCGGGGGCAGGACCGCAGGAGCAGGTGGATAGACGCCAGACCACGGAAGAGAAGCGGAGGGCGGAGCAAGAGTGGCGGGCGGGCGGTTAAGTAGCGGGCGGGGCGGTGGGAATGGAGGGAGAGGGGACCGCCATTTTTTTGGATTCGAATGATTTGGGAGAGCTCCGGTTGGAGGGAAGAGCCTCGGGTGCTCTGGCTTTGCTTTGCGGTTCCGATCGCCGCGGCCTCGATTTGCAAACTCGTTCGAGTTTTGCCTGCGGCACGCCGTGGAGGGAGGGAAAGATTAGGGATTTTTTTTACTAAATTCTGAGCGTTTCAGGGGACGGCGCGAGGCCGCAAAGTCCCGCGGCGCCCACCCCGCCACCCGCCTACCGTGCCGAGAGCGCGGGAGTTTTGGGGGGCTGTCAGAGACTGACGTGAGCGGTGTTCCATTTTATTTCTTTTTATTTGATTTTGTATTTGATTTCAGTGGCTCTGCACGGACCGTTAGGCATGACTAAACGGACAGCCCGATCCAGCATGGACCGTTAGGTATGGCTAGATAATTGGGCCGTGTCGGGCCGGTCCACGTGTCGCTATCGCTAGCCACGCACAGATAGCCAAGCGGAGTCTAAGAACATCTCCAAGAGACTAGCTAAATAACTTATCATGCTAAATTTTAGCTACTTAATAATATAATAGCTCTCCAACAGAGTAGTCATTTAACTTGCTAAACTATCTGGCTCTCTAAATTAACTCCCTCGCTAGCTAAATTTGGCTAGCAACTCTCGCTAGCCAAGCTAAATTGTATTTTGGAGAGTCTGTTGGAATGAGATGTTATATATAAAGTTTAATATTTATGGAGAGACAAATAAAGAGTCAAATAGAGAGTTAAAAATAAAGAGTCTCTTAGAGATGCTATAATCATGTGTCGTTAGGCATGGCTAGATAATTGGTTCGTGCCAAGCCAGCTCGTGTGCCGTAGCGCATGGCACGCCAGTCTGATAAAATGTGTTGGGCCAGCCCGTTAACCCAATAGGCCATTTCAATGTAGCATGAAAAGCTTTAGACGCACCCATCTAACTAGTATAGATCATGCCCAGTTGTGTTATACAATGTATTCATAGTATAAATATATGTATCTTATTAATTTAAAACTAAAAATATAATTGTGTCGGTCGTGCCGGCACTACTGGTATTATATGGATCACTAATTTTCTAAAACAAATTTTATTTTATGACGGAGGGAGTAACACTTTCCTTATTCAATTTGCTCCTTGTAATCTTTATTAGATCATTCTTCGATTGCCTACGTTCCTTGAAAAAAACATGTGCGAAAAATATGGGGAATACATTTATACATCAGGAAAAGTCCTTTAATCATTGTCGTCGTGTTACCAGGGCCGTTCCTGACTTTTTAGGGTCCTAGGGCAAAATCCAAATATAGAAGCTCCATCCACCATGTATATACACTACATATATAATAGAAAAAACTTCTATGCCATGCCTTAAAATTTATAAGATGACAAATATAAATTAGAGTCATAACACTTACTTGTCACATGTCACATGATATCATGCTAAAAATTTCTTCTAACATTTTGTGATACAAAGTCGTCGATTATACTATTAAGATCAATCTCATCCAACAACTTCTTCTCAATGTACAGAATTGCCAAACCATTTAATCTATTTTGAAAATAGTTCTTCAATGATTTCAATTTTGAAAAGCTTCTCTCAGCTTATGCAACCATCACATGCATAGTAAATAATATTCGATAAACTATTGAGACACCAGGATAGCAATCTAAATCTCTAACATGCTCGAATATCTCCATAGCAGACAATATGCCATCTTGTAAAGTAAATTTCAAAATCTTCAATTCAGAAATAAGATCATGTACCTCAACATCAGATGAACCATTATAGGAGAAATTGTCTGCAAGTTTGGTGCAAGACTCTTCTAGTTCAGTATCATTCAATGAGTTCGGGATAGTTGATCTCAAAAAAAACCAAATATATTTTTGAACACCATGAGTTATTCAAATCTGGTTTTCAAAGAAGTGATTGCCATATCAACTACAACCAAAAAATATTTCACTTTAAAACCCCTTTCGGCCTCTAGAATTTTTTCTTGATCAGTACTTTTATCAAGATCGCTATCCTGCAGGGTCCGTGGAATAGAGAATTAGAGATGTGTGAGAGCACCTAGAGGGGGGTGAATAGGTGATCCTGTGAAACTTAAAAACTTATAGCCACAAAAACTTGATTAGGAGTTAGCACAGTAATGCCAAGTGGCTAGAGAGGAGTCTTAGCAAAACACAATAACCACAAGAAGATCAACACAGAGATGGCACAGTGGTTTATCCCGTGGTTTGGCCAAGACCAACGCTTGCCTACTCCACGTTGTGGCGTCCCAACGGACGAGGGTTGCAATCAACCCCTCTCAAGCGGTCCAAAGACCCACTTGAATACCACGGTGTTTTGCTTTGCTTTACTTTATCCCGCTTGCGAGGAATCTCCACAACCTGGAGTCTCTCGCCCTTACAAAGATGTTCACAAAGAAGCGCGGAGTAAGGGAGGGATGAGCAACTCACACAAGACACAAAGATCACAGCAAATACGCACACACAAGACCCAGACTTGAACTCAAGAGACTATCACGAGTTTCTCACTAGAACGGAGCTCAAATCACTAAGAATGTCGAACAAGTGCGCAAGAACGAAGTGTGAGTGATCAACTATGCTCAAAGAATGCTTGGATATCTTCTCCATGCGCCAAGGGGTCCCTTTTATAGCCCCAAGGCAGCTAGGATCCGTTGAGAGCATTGTAGGAAGGCAATTCTTGCCTTCTGTCGACTGGCGCACCGGACAGTCCGGTGCGGATTTCTTTCCTTGTTTGGTGAAGCCAACCGTTGGAGATTCAGAGCCGTTGGCGCACCGGACACTGTCCGGTGCACATCGGACAGTCCGGTGCTCCAATGTGACCGTTGGCTCAGCCACGCGTCACGCGCGGAATCCTCGGTCGACCGTTGCCCCGACTGACCGTTGGCTCACCGGACAGTCCGGTGAATTATAGCCGTACGTCGTTGATGGCTTCCCGAGACCGACGACTTCGCCTGTGAACGGCTCACCGGACAGTCCGGTGCACCACCGAACAGTCCGGTGATTTATACCGTACACCGCCGTCGAAGTCCCGAGAGCAGCAAGTTCGCCAGAGCCGGCCTGGCGCACCGGACAGTCCGGTGCACCCAGACTGCGCAGACTTTGGCTGAACAAAGCCATCTCTTTTCCAACTCGATTTTTCCTGTTTCCAGCACTTAGACACAAAGCATTAGTCTTCAAAACAATGTACTAAGTCTTAGAAACATACCTTTACTCTTGATTTGCACTTTGTCCAACATTTGGCATATATTTTCACTTAAGCACTTGTGTTGGCACTCAATCACCAAAATACTTAGAAATGGCCCAAGGGCACATTTCCCTTTCAATGTGGGGGCCACTGTTTCTTGAAGGGGTGGGGGCCCACTGGCTAGGGGGGGCCCGGTGCGGTGGCACCCCCAGCACCCCCCTAGGGCCGGCCCTGCGTGTTACACACCAGTGCACTCAGTGCCGGACGCGGGATAGAAACTCATGTGGGTCAAACAAAACCATAAGACATCTAGACAAGACCATAAAACAGATGTAACATTAAATGTATAGACGAGTGATCGTACAATAGAAATTAGAATTTGAGAGAAAGAAAATATATGAACAAGAAGAAGTGATGTAACGGCACTGTGACGGTTGAATGGTGGAATGGCATGGGTGTGCGAGCAATGACGAAGTTGGGGTAAGCGAGCACGGGCTGAAGGGGGATGGGCGGGTGGCGACTGGTCGGGCGAGTGAGCGCACAAAGGGGACTGGGCGGACGGTGTTGGAGAGAGTGAGCGCGGAAGAGGGCTAGCAATGGATTCAGGGCGAGCGTAGCAGGGGGCTGGCGACGATGGAGTTGAGCGCTCCTACTTCGTGTCGATCGGATAGTGAGAGCACCTAGAGGGGGGGGTGAATAGGTGATCCTGTAAAAACTTAAACTTAAAGCCACAAAAACTTGTTTAAGTGTTAGCACAATAATGCCAAGTGGCTAGAGAGGAGTCTTAACAAAACACAATAACCACAAGAGATCAACACAGAGATGGCACAATGGTTTATCCCGTGGTTCGGCCAAGTCCAACGCTTGCCTACTCCACGTTGTGGCATCCCAACGAACGAGGGTTGCAATCAACTCCTCTCAAGCGGTCCAAAGACTCACTTGAATACCACGGTGTTTTGCTTTGCCTTTCTATATCCCGTTTGCGAGGAATCTCCACAACTTGGAGTCTCTCGCCCTTACACTTGAAATTCACAAAGAAGCACGGAGTAAGGGAGGGATGAGCAACTCACACACGACACAAAGATCATAGCAAATACGCACACACAAGACCCAGACTTGAGCTCAAGACACTATCACGAGTTTCTCACTAAGAACGGAGCTCAGATCACTAAGAATGTCGAACAAGTGCGCAAGAACGAAGTGTGAGTGATCAACTATGCTCAAAGAATGCTTGGATGTCTTCACCATGCGCCAAGGGGTCCCTTTTATAGCCCCAAGGCAGCTAGGAGCCGTTGAGAGCATTGTAGGAAGGCTATTCTTGCCTTCTGTCGACTGGCGCACCGGACAGTCCGGTGCACCACCGGATACTGTCCGGTGCGGATTTGTTTCCTTGTTTGGCGAAGCCGACCGTTGCAGATTGAGAGCCGTTGGCGCACCGGACACTGTCCGGTGCCCCCTTGTGACCATTGGCTCGGCCACGCGTCACGCGCGGAATCCTCGGTCGACCGTTGCCCCGGCTGACCGTTGGCTCACCAGACAGTCTGGTGCCTCACCGGACAGTCCGGTGAATTATAGCCGTACGCCGTTGATGGCTTCCCGAGACCGACGACTTCGCCTGTGAACAGCTCACCAGACAGTCCGGTGCACCACCGGACAGTCCGGTGATTTATAGCCGTACACCGCCGTCGAAGTCCCGAGAGCAGCAAGTTCGCTAGAGCCAGCCTGGCACACCGAACAGTGTCCGGTGCACCACCGGACACTGTCCGGTGCACGCAGACTGCGCAGACTTTGGCTTTTGACTTGATTTGCACTTTGTCCACCACTTTGCATAGATTGACACAAAAGCACTTGTGTTGCACTCAATCACCAAAATACTTAGAAATGGCCGAAGGGCACATTTCCCTTTCAATCTCCCCCTTTTTGGTGATTTATGCCAACACAACATAAAGCAACTAGAACAAGTGCAATATCAATGCAAATGAAAACTCAAAATTGTTTTGATTCAAATTTGGCATATATGGATCATACTTTGCCACCACTTGGTTTGTTTTTGCAAATCAACTTCAATTTCCTATCTCTAAGTCAAACACACTTGTAGAGACATAAAGAGAGTTGTTCCAATAGAAATTGATCACAGTATCAAAAACTTCCCCTATTTCCCATAATCAACCATTCTCCCCACAAGAGACCAACTTTTGACAAAAAGAGCCAATAAGAGAGTTTTGACAAACCAAAAAGCTCTATTCTACTATTTTCAAAATTTCTCAAGTGGTAGTTGATCCATTTATTGCTTTGGCCTTTATTTTCTCCCCTTTGGCATCAAGCACCAAAACGGGATCAATCTTGGCCCTTTAACCCCATTGCCTCACCAAAAGCTTCAAATAAGAATACAAAGGCAATAGGAGTACATGAGATGAACTTGGAATAAGTTACCCTCTCATCGGAGTGCAGTGGAAGTCTTTCATGGTCCAAGTCCACCTTTCCCTTTCAAACCTCCTTTGAGACTAAATCAAGCAAACTCAAGCACAAGGTTAGTCTCAAAGGGTCAAGTTGTAGCACAACTCCCCCTAAATATGTGCATCACTTGCAAAAGGACTTGTGAGGTCCGGGGAGTGTTTGTACAACTTGAGCACCACAAGTAAACAACAATATGCATAAGGAACATGATCAAAGGCATAAACACATGTATGCTATAAATCAATCCAAGTTCCGCGAATCTAAGACATTTAGCTCACTACGCAGCCTGCAAAAGGTCTTCTCATCTAAAGGCTTGGTAAAGATATCGGCTAGCTGGTTCTCGGTGCTAACATAAAACACTTCGATATCTCCCTTTTGCTGGTGGTCTCTCAAAAAGTGATGCCGAATGTCAATGTGCTTTGTGCGGCTGTGCTCAACAGGATTTTCCGCTATTCGGATAGCACTCTCATTGTCACATAGGAGTGGGACTTTGCTCAGATTGTAGCCAAAGTCTCGGAGGGTTTGCCTCATCCAAAGTAGTTGCGCGCAACACTGTCCTGCGGCAACATACTCGGCCTCAGCGGTGGATAGGGCAACGGAAGTTTGTTTCTTAGAATTCCATGACACCAGGGACCTTCCTAAGAATTGGCATGTCCCCGATGTACTCTTCCTATCGACCTTACATCCAGCATAGTCGGAATCTGAGTATCCAATCAAGTCAAAGTTAGACCCCTTAGGATACCAGATCCCAAAGCAAGGTGTAGCGACTAAATATCTAAGGATTCGCTTCACAGCCACAAGGTGACACTCTCTTGGATCAGATTGAAATCTAGCACACATGCATACGCTAAGCATAATATCCGGTCTACTAGCACATAAGTAAAGCAAAGAACCTATCATGGACCGATATGCTTTTTGATCAACGGACTTACCTCCTTTGTTGAGGTCGGTGTGTCCGTCAGTTCCCATCGACGTCTTTGCGGGCTTGGCGTCCTTCATCCCAAACCGTTTTAGCAAGTCTTGCGTGTACTTCGTTTGGGAGATGAAGGTATCGTCCTTGAGTTGCTTCACTTGGAACCCAAGGAAGTAGTTCAACTCGCCCATCATCGACATCTCAAATTTTTGCGTCATTACCCTGCTAAACTCTTCACAAGACTTTTGATTAGTAGAACCAAATATTATGTCATCGACATAAATTTGGCACACAAAAAGATCACCATCGCAAGTCTTAGTGAAAAGAGTTGGATCGGCTTTCCCAACCTTGAAAGCATTAGCAATTAAAAAGTCTCTAAGGCATTCATACCATGCTCTTGGGGCTTGCTTAAGTCCATAGAGCGCCTTAGAGAGCTTACACACGTGGTCGGGGTACCGTTCATCCTCGAAGCCAGGGGGTTGCTCCACGTACACCTCCTCCTTAACTGGCCCGTTGAGGAAAGCGCTCTTCACATCCATTTGGAACAACCTGAAAGAATGGTGAGCGGCATATGCTAGCAAAATACGAATAGATTCTAGCCTAGCCACAGGAGCAAAAGTCTCCTCAAAGTCCAAACCTGCGACTTGGGCATAACCTTTTGCCACAAGTCGAGTCTTGTTCCTTGTCACCACCCCGTGCTCGTCCTGTTTGTTGCGGAACACCCACTTGGTTCCCACAATGTTTTGCTTGGGACGAGGCACCAGTGTCCAAACTTCATTCCTCTTGAAATTATTGAGCTCTTCCTGCATGGCCAACACCCAGTCCGGATCTAGCAAGGCCTCTTCTACCCTGAAAGGCTCAATAGAGGATACAAAAGAGTAATGCTCACAAAAATTCACCAATCTAGAACGAGTAGTTACTCCCTTGCTAATATCACCCAAAATTTGGTCGACAGGATGATTCCTTTGAATCGTCGCTCGAACTTGGGTTGGAGGTGCCTGAGGTGCTTCTTCCTCTTCAACTTGGACATCCTGTGCTCCCCCTTGATCACGCGCCTCCACTTGAGGTACCTGTTCGTCATCTTGGGTTGGCGGATGCACCATTGTTGAGGAAGAAGCTTGATCTTGCTCCAATTGTTCCTGTGGTCGCACATCGCCAATCGCCATGGTGCGCATTACGGCCGTTGGAACGTCTTCTTCATCTACATCATCAAGATCAACAACTTGCTCTCTTGGAGAGTCATTAGTCTCATCAAATACAACGTCGCTAGAGACTTCAACCAAACCCGATGATTTGTTGAAGACCCTATACGCCTTTGTATTTGAGTCATAACCTAATAAAAACCCTTCTACAGCTTTGGGAGCAAATTTGGAAGTTCTACCTTTCTTCACAAGAATATAACACTTGCTCCTAAATACACGAAAGTAAGACACATTGGGTTTGTTACCGGTTAGAAGCTCATACGAAGTCTTCTTGAGGAGGCGGTGAAGGTAGACCCGGTTGATGGCATGGCAAGCCGTGTTCATGGCTTCCGACCAAAAGCGCTCGGGGGTCTTGAACTCTCCAAGCATCGTCCTCGCCATGTCTATGAGCGTCCCGTTCTTCCTCTCTACCACACCATTTTGTTGTGGTGTGTAGGGAGCGGAGAACTCGTGCTTGATCCCCTCCTCCTCAAGGAACTCCTCCACTTGAAGGTTCTTGAACTCGGACCCGTTGTCGCTCCTTATCTTCTTCACCCTGAGCTCGAACTCATTTTGAGCTCTCCTGAGGAAGCGCTTGAGGGTCCCTTGGGTTTCAGATTTATCCTGCAAAAAGAATACCCAAGTGAAGCAGGAAAAATCATCAACTATAACAAGACCATACTTACTTCCTCCTATACTTAGATAGGCGACGGGTCCGAAGAGGTCCATATGAAGCATCTCCAAAGGTCTTGATGTGGTCATCACATTTTTGGTGTGATGAGAGCTTCCCACCTGTTTGCCTGCTTGACAAGCTAACCCTTTCACCTTGCCTTGGTTCCCATCACCGAATATTATTGAATCTTGGGGATCCTTGTTCTTGACGTAGGAAGAGAACATCCTCTTCTCTCCCGTCATGTGATTTGTGCATCCGCTGTCGATAATCCAGCTTGATCCCCCGGACGCATAAACCTGCAAGGCAAATTTAGGCTTGGGTCTTAGGTACCCAACTCTTGTTGGGTCCTACAAGGTTAGTCACAATAGTCTTAGGGACCCAAATGCAAGTTTTGTCTCCCTTGCATCTTGCCCCTAATTTCCTAGCAATTACCTTTTTATTCTTTCTACAAATGGCAAATGAAGCATTGCAAACATGATATATTGTAGAAGGTTCATTAATTTTCCTAGGAACATTAACTACATTTCTCCTAGGCATATGATGAACAACATTTCTCCTAGACACATCTCTACCATGCATATAGGAAGAACTAGAAGCAAACATGGCATGAGAATCAAAAGCATCATAACTTCTATAGGCATTCCTAGAATGTCTCCTATCATGATATATGAAGGCATAGTTCTTTTTAGCACTACTAGCCATAGGGGCCTTCCCTTTCTCCTTGGCGGAGATGGGAGCCTTATGGCTCGTTAAGTTCTTGGCTTCCCTCTTGAAGCCAAGTCCATCCTTAATTGAGGGGTGTCTACCAATCGTGTAGGCATCCCTTGCAAATTTTAACTTATCAAATTCACTTTTGCTAGTATTAAGTTTTGGGCATTAAGACTAGCCACTTCATTATTCAACTTAGAAATTGAAGCAAGGTGTTCGCTACAAGCATCAATATTAAAATCTTTACACCTATTGCAAATTACAACATTTTCTACACAAGATGTTGATTTACTAGCTATTTCTAACTTAGCATTCAAATCATCATTTATTCTCTTTAAGCTAGAAATAGAGTCATGACATGTAGACAATTCACTAGAAAGCATTTCATTCCTTTTAATTTCTAAAGCAAGGGATTTTTGAGCCTCTACAAACTTATCATGTTCTTCGTACAAAAAATCCTCTTGCTTCTCTAAAAGTCTATCCTTTTCATTTAAGGCATCAATCAATTCATTAATCTTATCTATTTTAGTTCTATCCAATCCCCTGAACAAACTAGAGTAATCTATTTCTTCATCACTAGACTCATCATCACTAGAGGAATCATAAGTGGCATTGTTTCGAGTACATACCTTCTTCTCTTTCGCCATGAGGCATGTGTGACGCTCGTTGGGGAAGAGTGATGACTTGTTGAAGGCGGTGGCGGCGAGTCCTTCATTGTCGAAGTCGGATGACGAACAATCCGAATCCCACTCCTTGCCAAGGTGTGCCTCGCCCTTAGCCTTCTTGTATGCCTTCTTCTTCTCCCTCTTGTTCCCTTGTTCCTGGTCACTATCATTATCGGGACAGTTAGCGATAAAATGACCAATCTTACCACATTTGAAGCATGAGCGCTTCCCCTTTGTCTTGGTCTTGCTTGGCTGCCCCTTGCGACCCTTTAGCGCCGTCTTGAAGCGCTTGATGATGAGGGCCATCTCTTCATCATTGAGCCCTGCCGCCTGAACTTGCGCCACCTTGCTAGATAGCGCCTCCTTGCTCCTCGTTGCCTTGAGAGCAATAGTTTGAGGCTCTTTGATTGGTCCATTTAGCGCATCGTCGACGTATCTCGCCTCCTTGATCATCATTCGCTCGCTTACGAACTTCCCAAGAACTTCTTCGGGCGACATCTTGGTGTACCTAGGATTTTCACGAATATTGTTCACCAGATGTGGATCAAGTACAGTAAAGGACCTTAGCATTAGACGAACGACGTCGTGGTCCGTCCATCGCGTGCTTCCTTAGCTCCTTATTTTGTTGACAAGGGTCTTGAGCCGGTTGTACGTTTAGGTTGGCTCCACCCCCCCTTATCATCGCGAATCTCCCAAGTTCACCTTCCACCAACTCCATTTTGGTGAGCATGGTGACGTCGTTCCCCTCATGAGAGATCTTGAGGGTGTCCCAGATCTGCTTGGCATTGTCCAAGCCGCTCACCTTATTATACTCGTCCCTGCACAAAGAGGCTAACAACATAGTAGTAGCTTGTGCATTTTTATGAATCTGTTCATTGATAAACATAGGACTATCCGAGCTATCAAATTTCATTCCACTCTCAACAATCTCCCATATGCTTGGATGGAGAGAGAACAAGTGACTACGCATTTTGTGACTCCAAAATCCATAGTCCTCCCCATCAAAGTGTGGAGGTTTGCCAAGAGGAATGGAAAGAAAATGTGCATTTGAACTATGCGGAATACGAGAGTAATCGAAAGAAAAGTTTGAATTAACCGTCTTTCTTTTGTCGTAGTCGTTGTCGTCGTTGTCCTTTTGGGAAGAAGTGGACTCATCGCTGTCGTCGTAGTAGACGATCTCCTTGATGCGTCTCGTCTTCTTCTTCTTCCCATCTTTACGTTTGTGGCCCGAGCCCGAGTCGGTAGGCTTATCATCCTTCGGCTCGTTGACGAAGGACTCCTTCTCCTTATCGTTGATCACAATTCCCTTCCCCTTAGGATCCATCTCTTCGGGTGATTAGTCCCTTTCTTGAAGAGAATGGCTCTGATACCAATTGAGAGCACCTAGAGGGGGGGTGAATAGGTGATCCTGTAAAAACTTAAACTTAAAGCCACAAAAACTTGTTTAAGTGTTAGCACAATAATGCCAAGTGGCTAGAGAGGAGTCTTAACAAAACACAATAACCACAAGAGATCAACACAGAGATGGCACAATGGTTTATCCCGTGGTTCGGCCAAGTCCAACGCTTGCCTACTCCACGTTGTGGCGTCCCAACGGACGAGGGTTGCAATCAACCCCTCTCAAGCGGTCCAAAGACCCACTTGAATACCACAGTGTTTTGCTTTGCTTTTCTATATCCCGTTTGCGAGGAATCTCCACAACTTGGAGTCTCTCGCCCTTACACTTGAAGTTCACAAAGAAGCACGGAGTAAGGGAGGGATGAGCAACTCACACACGACACAAAGATCACAACAAATACGCACACACAAGACCCAGACTTAAGCTCAAGACACTATCACGAGTTTCTCACTAGAACGGAGCTCAAATCACTAAGAATGTCGAACAAGTGCGCAAGAACGAAGTGTGAGTGATCAACTATGCTCAAAGAATGCTTGGATGTCTTCTCCATGTGCCAAGGGGTCCCTTTTATAGCCCCAAGGCAGCTAGGAGCCGTTGAGAGCATTGTAGGAAGGCTATTCTTGCCTTCTGTCGACTGGCGCACCGGACAGTCCGGTGCATCACCGGACACTGTCCGGTGCGGATTTGTTTCCTTGTTTGGCGAAGCCAACCGTTGCAGATTGAGAGCCGTTGGCGCACCGGACACTGTCCGGTGCACACCGGACAGTCCGGTGCCCCCTTGTGACCGTTGGCTTGGCCACGCGTCACGCGTGGAATCCTCGGCCGACCGTTGCCCCGGCTGACCGTTGGCTCACCGGACAGTCCGGTGAATTATAGTCGTACGCCGTTGATGGCTTCGCGAGACCGACGACTTCGCCTGTGAACGGCTCACCGGACAGTCCGGTGCACCACCGGACAGGCCAGTGATTTATAGCCGTACACCGACGTCGAAGTCCCGAGAGCTGCAAGTTTGCCAGAGCCAGCCTGGCACACCGGACACTGTCCGGTGCACCCAGACTGCGCAGACTTTGGCTTTTGACTTGATTTGCACTTTGTCCACCACTTTTCATAGATTGACACAAAAGCACTTGTGTTGGCACTCAATCACCAAAATACTTAGAAATGGCCCAAGGGCACATTTCCCTTCCAAATAGAACGGTGGCAGAACAGAAGCCGAGTTAGGCTGTTTTAGCAGATCATGGAGTTGGATTGTCGTGGATGTGTGTTGCTCACGCTAGTTTTAACCTCATATACTTATTGTCATTTTGTTTTAACATATTCAACATATATATAAGGAGACGAAAAAATTTGAGGTGGGGCCATGGCCCCCCTTTGCCCACCCCGTGGCTCCGCCCCTAAGTGTACCAGGTATTAGAGAAAATAGGAGAGAAAGAGATATAGGTTTGGAACCGCTAGTGTTGATATGGTTGTATGCAGCCCATGCTTTAAAGAGGTTCATGTCATCTAAACCTAATATTGTACGTTCTTTATATAGTTGATGGTTAGATGCAAATATGTGCATAGATTACACACTCAATTGATGACTGAGCTAGCGAGTGAGGAAAGCTCTATGTGTCTCTTGGGAAGTTGAGCCAAGCAAGCATGCTCACTCTCAAGCAAGAGTTCTTTCTATTTGCTAGCTCATAGTTGTTGAGGAAGTGAAGTCCAAAAGGTTGGCACATGGATTTCCAAGAGGATGCACACCAACCAAATCAAACAAAACTAAGAACCAATCACACACTCATGCTCAAACTATACGGGTGCACTAAATTATCCCTAAACTATTTTTGTGTCTGAGATAGGTGATTTTGTTTAAGTGTTTTGTTGTATTATTAATTATTATCTTTTAGTTCATTTCTTTCACTACCGGACACAGCTCCTTTGCCGAGTGCCTTAGGCACTCGGCAAAACATAGAAAACACTCGGCAAACACTTTGCCGAGTGTAACACTCGGCAAAGAACGCTCGACGAACTGTACATCGGCAACAACCTCTTTGCCAAGTACTTTTTGTCGGGCACTCGGCAAAGACTTTGCCGAGTGCCATTTGGTACTCGGTAAAGCAAAGTCGCCGTCACGGCGCCAAGTGACGGTGACGGATCCTTTGCTGAGTGTCTTCTTTGGCACTCGTCAAAGAGGCCAATTTTACCGAGTGCCTTCTATTATGGCCCTCGGCAAAGACGGCTCCAGTGGGCCCCACCGCCAGTCCCTGTGTCGAGAGCTCTCGTAGGCACTCGGCAAAGGAGGCTTCTTTGCCGAGTGTCTAGTGGATTGGCTCTCGGCAAAGAGTCCTCCAGTGTGCCTCTTTGCCAATCCCTTTGCCGAGTGCGCTGGACGGCACTCGGCAAAGGTAGCTTCTTTGCCGAGTGTCTTGACCACATCACTCGACAAAGAAGGCTTTACCGGTTCCCAGGTTTCCTTCTTTGCCGAGTGCCATGGTCATAGCACTCGGCAAAGATACCCTTTGCCGAGTGTTACACTCGGCAAAGTGACCAGGAAGTCCCTTTTCTATTTGTTTTTGCTGTTCCATCCAAACAAACAAAAGATATATATCATTCACATCACATTATATATCATTCGCATCACAGAATCAACACATTTATCATCAACACCATATATATCACAAATATCACCACATAAATCAGGTTTCACAGCACATAAGTCTCACTAAGTATCTCACAAGACCAAGTATAACTAACATCACCAACACTCACAAATATAAGTCTGGATCATCACAAAACAGGTCATCAACGAGGTGGGCATCTGGACTGGTTCGGCGAAGGGCTGGACGAAGCGTGAGGGTTGTTCGACGCCGCCGATTGACCCTACACAGAGAAGAGATTGCATGTGTGAGAACATATGAATATATATCATGCAGTACTAAAATTTTGATACTCACGGGAGTAGTGAACTCAGCAGGGTCAGCTGCAGGGAACAACGGAGGTGGTGGAGCATGACCCTGTGCGGCGCCAAGGCTCTGCATGTACGCGAACATCTCCGCCATCCTCTTCTCCAGCTCCTCACGTTGCCTCCTCTCATCATCTAGCTGAGTCTGTAATATTTCGCCCTAATGTTACAATAATGCAAAGAGAATATAATAATCAATGAACGATGAATAGATAAGAAATAACCTGGAGTTGCTGGATACGATGCTGTGAGCTATCCTGCCGAGGTCGTATGGCTGGGCTCGCGCTCGTGCTCCTTGCTCGCACCTGAGGTAGAGTGGGAGTGGAGGACGAGTTGATTGCCCCGTCGGCAATCTAGTACCGCCCATGCCTCTTGCCTCCTCCGACCCTCATGAGGACATCTCCGTCGATATCCTCGGTCCTCGGATCGTAATCTGGCCCATGGACCTCCTTGGCCATGGCGGTGTACTCACTGAGGCGGCTGTGGACGGCGGGGTTGGTGTACACCTCGAGCCCATCATCCGGGTTGTAGGTGACGTCAGATGTCGCCTTCCCTTTGTGGGCCATAGCATATACCGAGAAGATGGAGCAAGGCGCGCCACCATGTGCCGCCGACTGCGAGAAAACCAACGAGATGGTTAGAAATCATGTCTAATCGAAAGTTATATACCTAAATAAAAAAGAGCGCGTACCCATGCTTCCGCGTATTTGCCCAGGCTGCGGCTGCCTTGATGGTGGGAGGGACTTTGCATCATCAAACGCCGTTCCCGGCTAGCGTTGTGCGCCTCGTCCCACTCAGCCGAGCACCACCTCTGCACCATATGCTCCCAGCACTCAGGATGCACGGCGCACCAATAAGGAATCATCTAAAAAAATACAAGTACACGGCATATCAGAAGATAAAATTAAGCATATTTAGTACCAATAATAAAGTTTTGTATTTACCTGCAAGTACTGGTCCGGAGTCAACGACATGGTTCAGGCGTCCTTCTTGCTCACCTTCTCCCCAAGGACGGAGCCGTGGTAAGTGACGATGGCCTGGATGCACACCTCGTAGTGCATGTTCACGACGAGCTTCTTACAGCTCATGGTAGCCACCACATCCGCCCTGGCCTCGTATCCAGCCTCGCATCTGAAGAAATCCTATATACAAAGATGATGTATCCATACATTATTTCAAGAATATGCAACAAATGCGACTTATTAAATAATATAGTGCGAGGAAGACTTACCCATAGCTCTTGCTTCACCCGCTCCACCTTGTTGTTGAATTGTTTGCCGTCCCGATCTACTGCATCGGGGGCGACGGCGTAGTGGTCGAAGGTGTAGGCTGGGCTCGTCACTCCGGCATGCTCGACAAGTCTAGGGAAGTGTTCCCTGCATAGAAGGCCGAGGATGCCATTGGGGAGGCGGCCGTGACCCCCTGCACTCTCCAAAACCATCCAAGACCTGTCCAAGTGATTAAGATAAAGTATTAGTTTCTATTATTAATTTGAACATATAATATGAAAAAGCAGCAACAACATCTAAAGTTACCTACCTCTCTCCATCGGGTCGTATCAGCGGACGTCTGTCACGGAGTATGGGTCGCTGAGGGAGACTCGCGGGACCTCGCAGGTAGATGCTCCTCGAACCTGAGGAGCCAGAACCTGAGACGTCCTGCTGAGCGGCGGCGTCGTCGTAGTCCTGCTGCGCCGCATCGTCGTCGTCCTACTGCGCCGCATTGACAGCGGCTTGCTACTCCACCTGCTGTTGTACGACGTCGTCCTGCTGCGCCTCCTCCTCCATCCTACGGGTGCTTCTCCTCCCCCTCCCCTCCCCCTCCCCCTCCTCGTCCTCGTCCCACCGCCCACCATCTTTGTCCAACAACCTGCAATTAAGAGTAAGCAATTAAGCACAGATAAAAAATATGTATTTAGAAACATATGCAAAATAAATGAAATATAGCATTACATCGATTAAAAATAATCTTCATATGTGTCCGGGTTAGCCGGATCATAAGTGTCATCATCACTATCAACCATTTCATAGTCAACACATCTGAAGGCGCAATTTCGTCATTGGCATTGCCTTCAAGCATTTCTAATTCATTCTCATTTTGCACCTCATCATCCTCCTCATCAACAACCATTTCAATATCTACTTCCATTTCGATCGCTTCAGTTAAGTCTATCTCAAATCGCCCTTCTAGCCCATCTTCTTGGAAGAACTCTCCGTCATATGTGTCCGGGTCTAAGTTATAATCTTCATCGTTTGGAACAGGTAATTTACCGTGCGGTGATACCTTATACACAACATCCCAACCCTTAAGATGTTGTTTTGTTTGGCACACATATGGAAGATAATACACTTGTGTGGCCTGTTGGGCCACAATATAGACATCGTCTCCTGGTAAGGTGGAATCCTATCGAATTTCGACTAGCCCAAGATTAGAATGTGTCCGTCTCGTAACTTCAGGGTCAAACCAATGACATTTGAATATCACTGGAGTAAGAGGTTTGGAACCATGAAAATTGAGTTCATATATTTCTTCAATTCTTCCATAATACTCGACCTCGTCAAGCCTGGGCATAAAGACTCCAGAACATGTGGTTTTTCGATTGGGCCGACTTTGGTCGTAGCTTGTTGTGCGAAAACGGTATCCATTGACGTCATACCCAGAAAATTTCCTGACCCTATAGGCAAAGCCATTGGCTACTTGTCTCAACTCGGCACTCATAGACGGCTCTCTTTGGCCCTGCAAGTTCAAACACACTAGATTGTTATATTATTCGCACGTAAGAGCAACTTCAAATGACAAACTAAGCACGTACCTTAAGTTTAAACCAGGAAATGAAATCGGGCAATCCATTTCCTGCACCCTTTCTAAGAAGGGTATCATATTCCTGTGGAGTTGGGTCCCTTGATCGACGCCAGAATTCATGAAGAAATTGCTCCATGTATGGCGTCACCTCTTCAAGGTTGGTCAATACATATAGCATGATATGGTGCCACTCTTCATGTCTCAGGGTCTTGGTGGTCGAACCACTCGCGCTTCCGAGTTGCTCTCGAAAAATGCTGAGGTTCGATTCATTGCCGCCATCATTGTAACGAGGGGGTGGATTATGCACGCTCGGCAGTTTGTCACCATAGTAAGTTGTTGTGAAGTTTGACACCTCCTCCAGTATGTATGCCTCTGCAATGGAAGCCTCGATTTTGCATTTATTTCTACATTTCTTTCGGATAGTCTTTAGACATCTCTCGATTGGATAGCACCAACGTCCCTGCACGGGCCCCCCATTCGTGCCTCATACGGGAGATGAAGAATCAAATGCTGCATCGGATTGGAGAAGCCGGGTGGAAAGATCTTCTCCAACTTACACAGTAACACGGGTGTCATCCTTTCCAAGTCTGCAATCATGGTCCGAGCTAACTCTTTTGCACAAAGCTGACGGAAGAAATAGCTCAACTCTGCAAGCGCTAGCCAGACATGCTCAGGGACATATCCTCGAACCATCGCCGGAAGAATTCGTTCAATCCATATGTGGAAGTCATGACTCTTCATCCCTAAGACTCGCAGAGTAGATAAGTTCACCCCCCTACTAAGGTTAGCTGCATACCCATTAGGGAACATTAACATCTTGATCCACTGTAGTACTTCCTTCCTCTGGGCCCTGCTCAGGACGTAATCGGCCTTAGGCCTTCTCCATGTCTTTCCACCACTAGGCGGCTTCATCTCTTGGTTTGGTCTATCACATAACTCTGCTAGATCCACTCTTGCCTTTACGTTATCCTTTGACTTATCAGGAATCTCCATAATTGTTGCCCAAAGTGCCTCGGCGACATTCTTTTCAGTGTGCATCACGTCAATGTTGTGTGGAAGGAGCGGGTCATCATAATAGGGGAGCCGAGTCAAGCCCGACTTATGTGTCCACATATGTTGCTCACCATATCCCACAAAACCACCTTCTGGGTTGGCCATGAGACCATCTATCTATTGGCGAACTTCGGCACCAGTCATCATTGCAGGTGGGCGGTCTGTCACCACGACATCTTTCGTAAAGTTCTTGATGTCTAGTCGGAATGCATGGTCAGGAGGGAGAATTTGTCGATGTTTATCGAATGACGAATATTTGCCACCCTTCTTCAACCAAATGAACCTAAGAGCTTCCTTGCAAACTGGTCATGGGAACTTACCGTGAACACACCAGGCGCAAAATAGCCCATACGCCGGAAAGTCATGCATGGAGTACTGTTACCAAACATGCATTTTGAAGTTTGTCTTCGTAGCTCGGTCGTACGTCCATACCCCTTCCTCCCAAGCATGGACCAATTCATCAATCAAAGGCTCCATGTACACGCCCATTTTATTCCCCGGGTGTCCAGAAATTATCAACGACACAAATATGTTCTGTCTTTGAAAGCATACGCCGGGGGGAGATTGATGGGGATAACGAACACGGGCCAACATGTGTATGGGGCAGCGGTCATTCCATAGGGATTGAACCCATCTGTGGCCAGCGCAACACGAACATTACGAGCCTCTTTGGCTTTCTCATGGTGAATGGCATCAAAGTGGGTCCATGCTTCACCATCGGATGCGTGAACCATCTTGTCAGGATTGTATCGTTTGCCTTTTTTGTGCCATGTCATCTGTTTCGCGGATTCCTCTGTCATGTATAGACGCTGGATCCTCGGTATGAACGGAAGGTGACGTAGGATTGTCACGGGGATGTCGAGCTGCCTCTTGTGTCCATCACCAGAGTCTACGTCCATGAACCTAGACGATTTACACTTCGGACAGTACTTTGCCTCAGTGTGTTCTTTCCTAAATAGGACGCAGCCCTTCGGACAAGCATGTATCTTCTCATACGTCATCTTGAGTGCACGAAGGAGTTTCTGTGCCTCGTACATGCTCTTTGGCAGAACGTGATCCTCCGGAAGCAGGCTGCCAATAACTGTCAACAAACCATCGAAGGCGTCTCGACTCATGCTATACTGCGACTTGAACGCCATTATACGCCCAATGGCATCCAGTTGAGAAACCTTTGTCTTGCCGTGAAGGGGTTTCTGTGCCACGTCAAACATGTCGTAGAATGCCTTTGCGGTCGCCTCTGGCTCGTCCTCCATACGTCCTTCGGCAAACTGTGCCTCGTGATAGTCGTTCAACATGTCCGCTACCCCGACATCAGCATCGTAATCCTCGACGCGTTGTCTCACCACCTCCTCTCTCGTGCGATGCGCTTCACCATGGAAGATCCACTGAGTATAGTCCGGCGTAAATCCATTCTTCCGAATATGTTCTACCATGGCCTTCTTTGTTTTTCTTTTCCTGTTGGCACATTTGCTGCATGGACAAGGGACTAGACTAGCTCCTTTAGCAGCTTCGCCAAATGCCCGTTCCACGAAAGCATCGATCTTCCTAATCCATTCAGGGGTGACATCATTACGTCCTACGCGGCCCGTGTACATCCACTCACGGTCCTCCATCCTCTAACATATATAACCGAGTATAGTTTAATATAGACATGTAATGCATGTACACTACGTTCCTACCTTCTAATAGGTGAGGATAGGTCCTAATCCCACCCGCGGTTGCGTAGATGGAGTTAGTTTTCATGCTCTACTCCGATCCGAGATAGAATTTCGGCAGCACCTCCCCGCTATTCTCCAGATACACGTCCTGGCAGGGAGAGTGTACTGTCCAGAGAACAACAGGGAGGTGACGCCGAAACTCTATCTCGGACCGGAGTAGAGCATGAAACTAACACCATCTACGCAACTGCGGGCTGTCCAACAAACGTGGACAATTCGAAACTAATACATTTGTAGATATGCAAAGATCTGCATATCTACACCATATCTCTTTCGAACGGGAGACGCCTAACTGGGTTACGTAATCTACGACCATGATGCGGAAATAGAGGTTATACCTAGGGTGGCGGTGGAGTCAGGCTAGTGGGACTGTGGCGGGTTGGTGCAGTGGCGACGCGACGCGGTGCAGGCAGACCCGCAGCGGCTAGGAAGACAAGTATCTTCTCTGTAAAAAACAAAGACAAGTATGTTAATACAAAAAAAATCGACAACACCTCCCCTGTACGTTGAGGTTTTTAAAACCTACAAATAAAACTAACAGCACGATGGCTGACATGCACACAGTAAGAAGAAATTCACCTAAAGTATACACTACTAGCAGTTGTCACATTTCTTATTTCCCATTGCAAGCCATTACAATGCTTCATGATGGAGATGCGAATAACTTGGTAGATCCATAACTTAGTATTTTGTTTAGCCTTTGTGTAAGTGCAATCAACCCTAATTGAGGGTTTTGGTGATTAATGACAAAACAAACTAAGATTCTAACAAGTTTGCTCCTAGTATGTACACAGTATTTCTACAGACAGGAGAAACACAGATCTTACGAGCATAAAAGTATAAAGCACAGCGGATTTAAAATTCCACATCAAATGGCGTGCTCCAAGTGCTAAGAAACAACAGCGGTGCAAAATTTATAATTCTTGAGTCATAGGAATCGTCGTACAATTAAGAGGGATCCGTGACGGTTAAGTAAGTTGTGAAACGAGCCAAGTTCAAAATCTTTTGAAAACTCCTTGGAGATCATTTTCCCAGATCATGAATGCCCTTGAGAAAAACAAATTTTACTTCCCACAAAGTCCCCCCTTTTGTTCTCTTTAAAATTCTCAAAGTTTGGTTTCAGCCCCCAAAACCGGTTCAACCGGTCCTGAAACCGGTTCAACCGGTTTCGGTACTGTTCATCTGCCACCTCTGCTCTAACCTATCTGACAGTCAGAGCTGTCAGAAAAAGTCGCAGCAGATATTTTTTCTGAAACCGGTTGAGCCGAATTTTGTCCCTACTCAGCCGGTTTTGAAATCGGTCGAGTGTCCGGCTGAGTAGCCCAGTGGACCGGGATCCCCCTGGTAGAAACCGGTTCAACCGGTTTGAAAACCGGTTCAACCGGTTTTTGCCCATTTTCTCCCAACGGCTGCCAGCTTTTGGGGGATCCTTTATATACCCCCTCACACTCTCTCTCTCATTTACTTCGGCTCTCCCACGAATTCTTGGCTGACCAACCTTCAAACAAGAGCATTCATTTCACCTTTCACACCCGCAATCGCATCTCCTTCAATCATTTGAAGGACCCTTGGTGTGAGGTGAACTCGATCGAACTCGCTGTCAATTTCATCTCGATTCTTCCATTCTCTTGTTCTTGAGCTCGTTGCAAACTTAACCGTGTGCGGATTTGTTACTCTTGGAACCTCGTGTTCCTTGACGGTTAGAGGTTGCTTGGGAGTCTCCAAATTTGTGGACGACCCCAAGAAGTTTGTATCACCCGCTCCTTGAGCAGTTTTGAGAAGAGATTGCCTTGACCTTTGTGGTCGGCTTGTGGAGGATTAGGGTTGGAAAAGACCCGGCCCTTTGTGGGTTCCTCAACGAGGAGTAGGACACCTTTGTGGTGGTTGCCGAACCTCGGGTTATATCGCGTGTTCTTGTGTGTTCTTGTCAAGCGCTTTATATTCAGTGGTTGGCTCATATTATTCATTTAAGTAGTTTTTGTGTAGGGCAAATCTTTAGCGATATTATTCACTACTTCGCACTTGTTCAATAGATTATCAAATTTAAGTTGAGCGGGTTCAAACTTGTTCAGTTGTGATTAAAATCGACTGAACCGGTTTGCACCTGTGCAACTTTAATTTAACCAATTTCGAAGTTTTTAGTGAAAATTTTCAGGTGTAGCCTATTCACCCCCCCCCCTCTAGGCTACTTTCAATTGGTATCAAAGCTTCGTACCTCGTTTTACGCTTAACCACGTGAGGAAACGATCATGTCTACTCAACGGGACCATGTGCATCCTATCCTCGAGGATATTCCCGTCACATCCTCCGGTGAGGAAGTGGACCCCAAGGTCCTCGACCTCGCCATGAAGATTGTCGAGAGGATGTTCCTCAAGATGAAAGAGGAAGATGCTAAGAAAAAGGCCGAAGAAGAAGAATCAAGAAGAAAGGCCGAAGAAGACAAAGGTAAAGGAAAATTTGATTACAATGATGACCTAGTGGATCTTTTGGTGTCAAAGGTGTTGAGCAAGGTAAGTCTCAACACCGAAGAATCATCAACCAAAAGCAAAGGTAACGAGTTTAGTAAAGTTCAATTCGATTACTCTAGAAATTTTATCCCCAACTTCTATTCCGCCCCACTTGGAAAGTTACCAACTCTTAGTGAGTTGAACTATGACGAGTGGGCCGATAAGGTGAAGTCGCATTTAATCGGTGTACATCCTAGTCTTTGGGAGATTGTTAATGTAGGTATGTATAAGCCTGGCCAAGGAGAAGAGATGACTCCAGAAATGATGCAAGAGATTCATCGCAATGCTCAAGCAGTGAGCATAATTAAAGGAAGTCTTTGTCCGGAAGAATACCGGAAAGTTCAAGGAAGAGAAGATGCCCGTGACATTTGGAACATTCTTAAAATGTCACATGAAGGAGATCCCAAAGCTAAGAGACATAGAGTTGAAGCTTTGGAGAGTGAGCTTGCTAGATATGATTGGATCAAGGGTGAGTCGCTTCAATCACTCTTTGATAGGTTGATGGTGTTGGTCAACAAAATAAGAGTTCTTGGGAGTGAAGATTGGAGTGACTCCAAGGTCACAAGATTATTCACGAGAGCTTATAAAGAGAAGGATAAGAGTCTTGCAAGGATGATAAGGGATCGTGATGACTATGAGGATATGACGCCTCATCAATTATTTGCAAAAATTCAACAACACGAGTCCGAAGAAGCCCCCATCAAGACAAGAGACTCTCATGCCTTGATCACAAATGAACAAGACAACCTCAAGAAGAACAAAGACCACAAAGCAAAGAAAGTGGTCGAGACCTCAAGTGATGAAGATAGCTCAAGTGATGAAGACACAACTATGTTCATCAAAACATTCAAGAAATTTGTAAGGAAGAATGACAAGTTCCAAAGGAAAGGAAAGAAGAGGGCATGCTATGAATGTGGCCAAACTGGTCATTTCATAGCGGATTGTCCTAACAAGAAGGAACAAGAAGCTAAAAAGGAATACAAGAAGGACAAGTTTAAAAAGGGAGGCAAGACCAAGGGATACTTCAAGAAGAAGAAGTATGGTCAAGCTCATATTGGTAAAGAATGGAACTCCGATGAAGAGAGTTCTAGCTCCGAGGAAGAGGAAGTGGTGGCAAATGTGGCCATCCATTCTACATCAAGCGCGCAACTCTTCACCAACCTACAAGACGACTCCTACACTCCAACATGCCTCATGGCAAAGGGAGACAAGGTAACTTTATTTAGTGATGATTTTTCAAATGATGATGATGATGATCAAATTGCCATGAAAAATAAAATGATTAAAGAATTTGGCTTAAATGGATACAATGTTATCACCAAATTAATGGAAAAGCTAGATAAAAGAAAAGCAACTCTTGATGCTCAAGAAGACTTGCTTATCCTTGAAAAGGAAAGAAACCTAGAGCTTCAAGAGTTGATTCACAATAAAGATAAAGAAGTAATTAACATGAAAAACTCTATAGATAATCTTGCAAATGAAAAGAATGCACTTGAATCAAGCATGTTAAGCTTGAATGTTCAAAATCAAGAACTTCAAGTGCAACTTGAAAATTGCAAGAATATCAATGCCTCATGTTTAATATTTGAATCTAAGTCTAGCTCTAATGATGTTTCTTGCAAGCATTGTGCCAAATATCATGCTTCTTGTTGTCTAACTAACCATGCAAGGAAGCATAGCCCACAGGTGAAGGTCAAAGAAATTTTGAAAAGATGCTCTAGCAATGATGGGTTAAAGAAAGTTGAACCCAAGTACAAGCCCCTTAAGCCCAACAATGGAAGAAGGGGGCTTGGGTTTAACTCATCCAAGGAAAACCCTAGCACAGTGCATAAGGGGTGGAGATCCCCCAAGTTCATAAAGGGAACCACCCTATATGATGCCTTGGGGAGGATTCACTCCTCAAATGACAAGTCACCTCAGGTAAAGGTTAACTTGAGTTCCACAAAGAGTAAGATGAAGGAAGTGGGATCCTTAAGTGGACAAAAATCTAATGCTCCCATTTCCCATTCATATCTTTGTGATTATATGTTGACTTGGGATTCAGGGAAATTGATTGTGAAATATGTGGGTGCCTACACTAAACGAAAAGTTATGAAAAGAAGTGTGTGGGTACCCAAGGCTATAACTAACACTGTAGGACCCAATTCAATTTGGGTACCTAAGAGCATAGCCTAAAACTTGTTTTGTAGGTCTACTCCTCTGGTGGGTCAAGTTGGGTGCTTGACAGTGGATGTACAAATCACATGACCGGGGAGAAAGACATGTTTCATACATTGCAACTAACTCAAGAAGCACAAGAAATTGTGTTTGGAGATAGTGGCAAGAGTAAGGTGATTGGTATTGGTAAAATTCCTATCTCTGACCAACAATCACTTTCAAATGTTTTATTAGTAGATTTTTTAAGCTATAATTTGTTGTCTGTTTCACAACTTTGTGGAATGGGTTATAATTGCCTATTTTCGGATGTGGATGTGAAGATCCTTAGAAGGGAGGACTCCTCAGTTGCCTTTACCGGTCGCTTGAAGGGCAAGCTTTATCTTGTTGATTTCACAACAAGCAAAGTGACGCCTGAGACTTGTTTAGTGGCAAAATCCGACAAGGGTTGGCTATGGCATCGCTGGCTAGCCCATGTCGGTATGAGGAATTTGGCCAAACTTCAAAAGGATAATCACATCATTGGATTAACAAATGTTGTATTTGAGAAAGATAGGGTTTGTGGCGCATGCCAAGCAGGAAAACAACATGGAGTCCCACATCAATCAAAGAATGTGGTCACAACAAAGAGGCCATTGGAGCTTCTTCACATGGACCTCTTCGGACCGGTGGCCTACATTAGCATTGGTGGTAGTAAGTATGGTTTAGTTATTGTTGATGATTTTTCTCAATTCACCTGGGTTTTCTTTTTAAGTGACAAAGGTGAAACTCAAGAAATCTTGAAGAAATTCATGAGGAGAGCTCAAAATGAATTTGAGCTCAAAATCAAGAAAGTGAGAAGCGATAATGGGACGGAATTCAAGAACACAGGTGTTGAAGAATTCTTAGGAGAAGAGGGAATCAAACATGAGTTCTCGGTGCCTTACACTCCACAACAAAATGGTGTTGTGGAAAGAAAGAACCGAACCCTAATTGAAGCTGCAAGAACCATGTTGGATGAATACAAGACACTTGACAACTTCTGGGCAGAGGCGGCCAACACCGCCTCTCATGCAATCAACCGTCTCTATCTTCATAAGATCTACAAAAAGACTGCTTATGAGCTTCTCACTGGTAACAAACCTAAAGTTGATTATTTTAGAGTATTTGGTTGTAAATGTTTTATTCTTAACAAGAAAGTCAAGAGCTCAAAGTTTGCTCCTAGAGTGGACGAGGGCTTCTTGCTTGGTTATGCATCAAATGCGCATGGATATCGTGTTTTCAACAATACCACTGGTCTTGTTGAAATAGCGATAGACGTGACATTTGATGAGTCTAATGGCTCGCAAGGGCATGTTTCTAATGACACTGCAGGAAATGAAGAACTACCTTGTGAGGCCATAAAGAAACTTGCAATAGGTGAGGTGAGACCTCAAGAAAGGGATGATGAAGAAGGAACCTTATGGATGACCAATGAGGTAGTTGATGTGGGTGCAAGGGTGGTGAGTGACAAAGTGTCCACCCAAGCAAACCCATCAACCTCAAGTCAACCAAGCCACGAAGAAAATCATCAAAGGATGCCAACAGTGGTAGAAGATGAACAAGAAAGTATTGATGGTGAAGTGCCTCTTGATCAAGCAATTGATGAGGATGAGCAAATACAAAGACATCCATCAGTGCCTCATCCAAGAGTCCATCAAACAATTCAAAGGGATCATCCAGTGGACAACATCCTGGGTAGCATCAGGAGAGGGGTAACAACTCGATCTCGTTTAGCTAATTTTTGTGAATTTTACTCGTTTGTTTCCTCTCTTGAGCCACTTAAGGTTGAAGAAGCATTGGGTGATCCGGATTGGATAATTGCCATGCAAGAGGAGTTGAACAACTTCACTAGGAATGAAGTCTGGTCCTTAGTCCAAAGACCCAAACAAAATGTGATTGGTACTAAATGGGTCTTTAGGAACAAGCAAGATGAAAATGGCATGGTTACAAGAAACAAGGCACGGTTGGTTGCCCAAGGCTATACTCAAGTGGAAGGACTTGATTTTGGTGAAACATATGCGCCGGTAGCAAGGTTAGAATCAATTAGAATATTAATTGCCTATGCTACTAACCATGATTTCAAGCTATATCAAATGGATGTCAAGAGCGCTTTTCTAAATGGACCACTACAAGAAAGAGTATATGTGGAGCAACCACCGGGCTTTGAAGACCCAAAGAGGCCAAATCATGTTTATCTTCTTCACAAGGCACTCTACGGGCTTAAACAAGTCCCTAGAGCTTGGTATGACTGTCTTAAAGATTTTTTAATTAAAAATGGGTTTACAATAGGAAAAGCTGACTCTACTTTATTTACTCGAAAAGTTGATAATGAATTATTTGTGTGCCAAATATATGTTGATGACATTATATTTGGTAGTACTAATGAAAATTTTTGTGAAGAGTTTAGCAAAGTGATGACGAACAGGTTTGAGATGTCTATGATGGGCGAGCTTAAATACTTCCTGGGATTTCAAGTCAAACAACTCAAGGAAGGTACATTTCTATGCCAAACTAAATATACTCAAGATATGCTCGAGAAGTTTGGCATGGAAAAAGCAAAGCACGCCAAGACTCCAATGTCATCAAATGGACATCTCGACCTAAATGAGGAAGGTAAACCTGTAGATCAAAAATTATATAGATCAATAATAGGATCACTGCTTTACTTATGTGCATCTAGACCTGATATAATGTTGAGTGTTTGCATGTGTGCACGTTTTCAAGCAAATCCTAAAGATTGTCATCTTGTAGCCGTTAAGAGAATTCTAAGATACTTAGTCCACACCCAAAACCTAGGATTATGGTATCCTAAAGGCTCCCTTTTCGATTTGTTTGGCTACTCTGACTCAGATTATGCCGGTTGCAAAGTAGATCGAAAAAGCACTACTGGGACTTGCCAATTCTTTGGGCGGTCCTTAGTGTCATGGAGTTCCAAGAAACAAAATTGTGTTGCACTTTCCACTGCAGAAGCTGAATACATAGCAGCTGGGGCATGTTGTGCACAGTTGTTATGGATGAAGCAAACCCTTAGAGATTTTGGTTGTGAGTTTAACAAAATTCCACTTCTGTGTGACAATGAGAGTGCCATAAAACTTGCAAACAATCCGGTGCAACACTCTAGAACTAAACATATTGACATCAGACACCATTTCTTGAGAGACCACAAAGCCAAAGGAGATATCGAACTATTTCATGTGAGCACCGAAAATCAACTAGCCGATATCTTCACAAAACCCCTTGATGAGACTAGGTTTTGTTTTCTTAGGAGTGAGCTAAATATCTTGGATTCTCGAAACGTGTCTTAATAACTAAAATTTTGATCAAACTTGATGGTTGAAAATTGATTGTTTGAGCAATATGAATGAGAAATATCTTTTTTATCTTTAAAATATCTCATGTCATATTTGCTAAGTGCTATTACAGCCCTTCCGGGCAATATCTGGAAACTGGTTGAGTAAACCGGCTGAGTAGGCCACTCAACCGGTTTCTCCCTGGTGGAAACCGGTTGAACCGGTATAAAAACCGGTTGAACCGGTTTTGGCCGTCGCGCCGTCAGTCAGCGCGCAGTCTGCGCTGACAGCTGCGCAGTCTGCGCTGTCAGTTTTGCAGTCTGTGCTGTCAGACTGCCAGGATTTTCGCGCAGTCAACACCGTTTTCTGCGCGCTTTTACTGCGCAGTTTGACCCGAAACCGGTTGAACCGGTTTTGGAACCGGTTGAACCGGTTTTCGGTTTTCTGGCGGCCGACTCCTCTCCTTCTTATATATATATATCTCTCTCTCTCTTCTCTTCCATTCACAGTCTCTTTTTACAGCCGCCGCCGCCCTCTTCCTCCTCTCTCACTTTCACACTCCACTCCAAAATCTCTCGTGCCCTCTCACTTTTGGAAGAGTTGTTGGAGATCTGCTCATCCCGGTGTTTTTCCACCATCTTCCTCCATTCCGTTGGGAGTTCTTGACCCAATCTCCGGATCAAGGTATTGCCCTATTTTATTTTTTTTGATCCTACGCGTTCTTGATTATCTTTTGTATCATTCGTTGGGTACATTTTAGTTTAAGTGATTGCAACACTTAGACTATCCTCATTTGTCACAAACATTGTTGAGATTAGCGATTTGATATTGTTCGTTGTAGTTGAACCGCTCATATGAACGGTTGAAGTGCATGGTCAATATCCTATGCGTTTCTTCTCAAACATGTTTGATCCTTGCTCATCACAGGTTCTATTTTTATTTCTTAGAATGGTGCGTCGAAGGAACCCGTCGGTGGTCGAATCCGACTCCTCGGATGACCAGGAAATCCATGGAGATACTCCACCTCGCTCTCGATCCAAGCGAGGGCGCGGAAGCGGCAATGTCATGCCGGGTGCTGAGGCCTCCGGGTCTCAAAGTGCTCGCGGTCGGACTTCCCGGAATCCTTCCGGTCGGTCTCGACCTGCGACGAATCCGCAGGCGTGGGAGCCTGCAAGTGATGATGATGGCGGGAAGGACGATGAAGTTGATCTTCCCCCGGCCCACGCTCCTGTGATTCGCGGCTTGGTCCTCCACCGGGCAGAGGCTCGGCGTGCTGGCAATGAGCCAGTCACTGACTTCACTGCCAGTGGAGGCTCTGCTCTTCTCCAGGATCTTCGTTTCCAAAATCCTGTATTGCGTATTCGCGATGCCAGGATCGATGGAAATCGCTTTTGGACTCTTCACCACGTGGATTTCTATAACTCCGTCATTCTCCCCAAGAAGCATCAACCTATCCTGCATCAACAATATATTAACTAGGAAGGTTGTGAAGCCATTAGGGACCCAGAAATGTCACAGGCACTAAGGGCATGTGAAAGGAAACAAATGAAGAATATCATGACATTCCAATATGATTGGAATGATGAAGTGATTGCTCAATTCTACTCCACTCTCTGGATAAAGCTTGCTGACGAGGAGAGTCATTACAACTACCCCTATCTGAACTTCTTCATTGAAGGTAGTTGGTACAAGGTGAGCTATCGTCGATTTGCTCACATTCTTGGCTTTTCTGACGATGATATATCTGGAGACAAGATCAAGATTCATGATTTCTGGCAGCCCACAAGAGATGAAGCCAAGGATCTTCATCTGTCTGAGTCTGGAAAGTATTGGGAGTCGACCAACATTCATAAGTATTATCGTTATATCAACTCCCTCTGCAGGATGACCCTCATTCCAAAAGGGGGAAATCAGATGAACATCCTTGGGGAGAGCAAGGTCCTGCTCTCTTTTATGAAACCAAACAGCTCAGAAAGGATTAATGTCCTTGACATGATATGGCAGGAAATTATTCATGCCGCCTGCTTTCCTTTGAAGGGGTGTCTTCATGCTCCATTCATTATGAAGATGATTGAGGTCGTGACCCAGTTCAGATTTGACAAGGGTACCTGACATCAGTCATACACCCCTTTCTGGATTGATCCCAACAATCCAGCTGGGCGCCTCCGGAAAGCCCCCTCCAGTTCTCGTGGTCATGCATCTGCGGGTCCGTCTGCTGGTGCTGGTGCTGCTGCTGCTGCTGGTGCCTCGCGCTCTTCCCCTGGCCGCGGATCTCCCACACCACGTGGTCGTGGTCGTGGTCGAGGTTGTGGCCGTGGGATGGGTGCCCGCTTGGCCCACGGGTTTGCGGCTTTCTTCTCCATGTGCCGAAATATTGCTGCAGACGTCCATGAGGTGGCTCGACGTCAGCGGGAGACCGACGACAACCTACGTCGTCAAGCTTCTGCTTTGGGTACTCCCTTCGCCCCTCGCTCTCCTGATGTACCTCTCCACCCTCCTCCTCCAGATGTCAACGAGTGGTACCAGCAGGCATATGGGGTACCTTTTTCAACAGCTGATGACGTCGAAGAAGAAGAGACTTATTTTGATGATCTAGAGCAGTTTGTCCCGCCCTCGTATCACGGGGATCCGGGCCAATCATCCTCTTATCCTCCGCCCCAGGACCCTTCGGGCAGTGCTCCTCCTCCGGCCCAGTCTGGAGAGGAACACTTTGCCTCTGACCTGGCGCAACACTTCTTCGCTCCTCATCATCCTCCTCCTCACTAGTGATCATTGGATTGGCGATTCTCTCTCTCTTTTTGGTTCTTATGCCAAAAAGGGGGAGAAAGTTTATTATGCAGTACCCCTATTTTTGTAATGAACACTTGGTCTGTAATAACTATTTGATGCATGCATGGCTTGAATGCCATAAACACTTTTATGATGTGATGAGACGAGCTCTCATTATTGTAATAGCTGTAGAACTTTTTTTCGTATCATATGCTATGCAATAATGAGCTTGAATGTGCTTTTACTCTTTCTATTCATTTATGTTTCATACCTCATCATTTTTGTGTATGGTGTTGATTGTTCTCTCTCTCTAAATATGTTGCAAATTGACATATCAAGTCAATGTTAATATCGCAAAACTCATGCACATATTTAGGGGGAGCTACACATACACAAAAGGTTTTATATCGCAAGTACTTGTAACTTTTAATTCTTATTTCCATTCTAAGTTTGTTTTGGCATCAATCACCAAAAAGGGGGAGATTGTAAGTGCAATCAACCCTAATTGAGGGTTTTGGTGATTAATGACAAAACAAACTAAGATTCTAACAAGTTTGCTCCTAGTATGTACACAGTATTTCTACAGACAGGAGAAACACAGATCTTACGAGCATAAAAGTATAAAGCACAGCGGATTTAAAATTCCACATCAAATGGCGTGCTCCAAGTGCTAAGAAACAACGGCGGTGCAAAATTTATAATTCTTGAGTCATAGGAATCGCCGTACAATTAAGAGGGATCCGCGACGGTTAAGTAAGTTGTGAAACGAGCCAAGTTCAAAATCTTTTGAAAACTCCTTGGAGATCATTTTCCCAGATCATGAATGCCCTTGAGAAAAACAAATTTTACTTCCCACAAAGTCTCCCCTTTTGTTCTCTTTAAAATTCTCAAAGTTTGGTTTCAGCCCCCAAAACCGGTTCAACCGGTTTCGGTACTGTTCATCTGCCACCTCTGCTCTGACCTATCTGACAGTCAGAGCTGTCAGAAAAAGTCGCAGCAGATATTTTTTCTGAAACCGGTTGAGCCGAATTTTGTCCCTACTCAGCCGGTTTTGAAATCGGTCGAGTGTCCGACTGAGTAGCCCAGTGGACCGGGATCCCCCTGGTAGAAACCGGTTCAACCGGTTTGAAAACCGGTTCAACCGGTTTTTGCCCATTTTCTCCCAACGGCTGCCAGCTTTTGGGGGATCCTTTATATACCCCCTCACACTCTCTCTCTCATTTACTTCGGCTCTCCCACGAATTCTTGGCTGACCAACCTTCAAACAAGAGCATTCATTTCACCTTTCACACCCGCAATCGCATCTCCTTCAATCATTTGAAGGACCCTTGGTGTGAGGTGAACTCGATCGAACTCGCTGTCAATTTCATCTCGATTTTTCCATTCTCTTGTTCTTGAGCTCGTTGCAAACTTAACCGTGTGCGGATTTGTTACTCTTGGAACCTCGTGTTCCTTGACGGTTAGAGGTTGCTTGGGAGTCTCCAAATTTGTGGACGACCCCAAGAAGTTTGTATCACCCGCTCCTTGAGCAGTTTTGAGAAGAGATTGCCTTGACCTTTGTGGTCGGCTTGTGGAGGATTAGGGTTGGAAAAGACCCGGCCCTTTGTGGGTTCCTCAACGAGGAGTAGGACACCTTTGTGGTGGTTGCCGAACCTCGGGTTATATCGCGTGTTCTTGTGTGTTCTTGTCAAGCGCTTTATATTCAGTGGTTGGCTCATATTATTCATTTAAGTAGTTTTTGTGTAGGGCAAATCTTTAGCGATATTATTCACTACTTCGCACTTGTTCAATAGATTATCAATTTTAAGTTGAGCGGGTTCAAACTTGTTCAGTTGTGATTAAAATTGACTGAACCGGTTTGCACCTGTGCAACTTTAATTTAACCAATTTCGAAGTTTTTAGTGAAAATTTTCAGGTGTAGCCTATTCACCCCCCCTCTAGGCTACTTTCACTTTGTAAACACATCACTCAAGAATGGTCTACCAACGAATAGCACGGGCACGTGTCGCATGTCAATGAACTTGGCATTTCCATAGGGATCTTCTTCCACATTGCCTTCATGATATAAGCTCAAAAAATTGTCCATCTATTTGAAACACGAATTAAATATTCAATGTCCATTACGGATGGTTATTGCTTAACCACAACCCACTAATAACTAGATAGATAACTATAAGTATAACCACAACCGACTAAATACTAACCACCTAATAATACCCACTAACTACTAAATAACTAAGTATAAATTTTGATAGCACCTTCCCTGCACGGGGAGGATACTAAAACCTGCATATTCACGATATTCATACCTAACAAAAATGCTAACAAAACTAACAAACAACTAATTATAGCAACAAAACTAACATACCTAACAAAAATGCTAACACAATAACTAAAAATCGTAACTGAAAACTAACATACCTGCACGGGCGGCGAGTTGAAGGACGACGCGTTGGGGTGGCAGTGTGGTGGCGGCGCGGTGGCTAGCCGGCGGCGCTTGGTGGGGCGGGGCTGGGGCGGCGGGGCGGGGCGGTGCAGGGCTGGGGTTGGGGGCACGGCGCCGGGGCGGGCGGCACGGCCGTGGCGAGGGGCGGGCGCGGGGATGGGCGGCCGGACACAGCTCGCGAGGGGCGGGCGCGGCGGCGGGTGGACGGCGCGGCGGCGAGCGGACGACGGCGCGCGGATGGCGGGGTGAGAGAGAGTGAGATGAGAGAAAGAAGGAGAAAGGAGAAACCGTGGGCGGTTTATTTCTCTTCTTTGCCGAGTGCCCGCGATCTGGCACTCGGCAAAGATTTTTTTTTAAAATTTTAAAATATTCTTTGCCGAGTGTCAGATCGTTGACACTCGGCAAAGTCTCCTTTGCCGAGTGCCCCCTAGGCGGCACTCGACAAATATACTTTTACAATTCTTTGCCGAGTGTCAATCAGCTGGCACTCGGCAAAGGCTGCTTTGCCAAGTGTCATTTCTTGACACTCGGTAAAGTACATTTTTATTTTTTTATTTCCCCAACCAAAATTTTTGTGGTATGTTCCTACACTATATAGACCTACATGTACCATTTTGAGACAATTAGAAAATTGTTTTCTATAGCTAGTAGATTTAGTTCGTTTATTTGAATTTCTTCGAAAAAATCACATTTGAACTGCAGGTCACTCGAAACTTGGAATACCGTGCATGCAAAAATGATATCCATGCTAGTTAGCACAAGTTACGACCGATTTCAGGAGCGGACCGGAAACTTCGAGCACCATGCTCACTCGACATGGCCGTGAACTTGCCATACAGTTGTTTAAAAATTTTATAAAACACAAACAAACTTAGAAAATCATGAAACTTGTCCACGTGTCATGATATCATATGTAGAGTCTGTGATAAAAAAATTAGAATGTCTGGAGAAAGTTGTGAGACATTATGTGTAGAAACCTAAGAGAACTACACATGAAATCATAGAGTTTCAATGTGGATCTCTTAGGTTTGCACACATAGTGCGTTACAGCTTTCTCGAAACTTTTTCAAATTTTTATCACAGCCTCTACATATGATATCATGACACGTGGACAAGTTTCATGATTTTCTGATTTTGTTTGTGTTTTATACAATTTTTAAACGCCTGGATGGCAAGTTCACGGTTATGTTGAGTGAGCATGGTGCTCGAAGTTTCCGGCCCGCTCCTGAAATCGGTCGTAACTTGTGCTAAGTAGCATGGATATCATTTTTGCATGCACGGTTTTCCAAGTTTCGAGTGACCTGCAGTTTAAATCTGAATTTTCCGAAGAAATTCAAATAAACAAACTAAATCTACTAGCTATAGAAAACACTGTTATAATTGTCCCAAAATGGTACATGTAGGTCTACATAGTGTAGGAACATACCACAAAAAGTTTGGTAACCAAAATTAAAAAAATAAAAATATGCTTTGCCGAGTGTCTCTAGAAGACACTCCGCAAAGACTCTCTTTGCCGAGTGCCAGATATTTGACGCTCGGCAAAGACTGACGGCCGTCAGCTGTAGACGGCCGCTAACGGCCCTTTGCCGAGAGCCATCTTTGCCGAGTGTTCGACTCTCGGCAAAAACGGCCCTTTGCCGAGAGCCATCTTTGCCGAGTGTTCGACTCTCGGCAAAGCAGTTTTTGCCGAGTGCTTGGCTGTACCGAGTGTCCTGCACTCGGTAAATAAGCTCTTTACCGAGCGCAGGACTTTGCCGAGTGCGGCGCTCGGCAAAGTCTTCTTTGCCGAGTGCGGCGCTCGGCAAAGTCCGATAAAAAGCACTCGGCAAAGCCGCCGGCACTCGGCAAAGGCCCGGATTCCGGTAGTGTTTATCTAAAAGTCGAATAGAGTAATCCGGTCGAAGGGTAATGATCATCTGTATGTAATGCATTGTATGTCCCAGAATAGATCTTATTATTCTACTCTTTTAGGATAAACTCTTTTGAACAAGATAAGAAATAAATTTGAGGTTTCATTTTAGGATTAATTAGAAACCATATGTGTGGGCTGTAGGCTGAATTCAGAGTGTAACTCAAGTTCATCCTAAGTTTTAATGTGCTTCAAAAATATTTTATTTCAAACTTTTCTTGTCAAGTTTTTAGCTTGGTCACCTTCATGACAAGTGGTTTGTCGTAAAACTTTTGAAATTGTGATTTTAAAACAAAGCGAGAAAGGAAGGAAGTTTGCTTAGGTTTAACATAACAACGGCATGCAATACACTTTGTAGAATTTTCTTTAAAAGTTTGTATATTATGTATTTTACAAAAAACATGAATTGCTACACCACACAATCAGGTCTCAACAGCTCTCCTTTGACACTGATGGCACTCATAAAATCACATGATTACTTCAATTGGAGATACAAGTCCATCTAGATTTCACCATCAAGAAACTATTTAGTTTTGATGATCGATATCTAAATTTTATATAAATCGACAACACAAGATTGATATTACTAGATTCACTATTAAAAAATTAATTTTGTAATATTATTTTCTTCATTTAGCATAATATATTTCTGTAAACATTGTTAGCCAAAGATCAAAACTGGTTGCAATGCTGCATTGCAACTTTCATTTCAATCAAGGGGCCATGTACTAGTCTAAATATAATTCCAATGAAAGTATGTGATTGAGTTCCAAAAAATAAGTTAAACTTCGCTCGAATCAAGAAGTCACACAAGCTAAATGGACATTGGACAACAATCTAAATATAATTCCAATGAAAGGTTGTGCTCGTGAGTTCCAAAAAATAAGTTAAACTTTATTCGAATCAAGAAGCCACACAAGCTAAATGGACATTGGGCATCAATCACAACTAGAATACAAGGATGCCTATCATGCTACCAGTAGATAAACACCAACTAACCACCAAACTTTTTTTATACGGCACAAACATCAAAGGAAGAAAAAAAGAAAGTACTTCACGTGCATATGTAACACTAGCTTTACACCCGACCCGAGTGACTGTTTTCTGAATTTACAGGAACTACAACTACTATATAGCTCAGCAGCGCCCCGTGTATTGGGGCTTGGAGCATCATTTCAGACAGGGAACGCAGTGTAACGGCCACCTCTGCATTGCTTGGCCAGATCTTTCCATTCTTCCCGGTGAGGAATATCAGTAAACGTGGTACCGTCAAACAACATGATCATCACCACCAGAGAAAGAACCCACGTCGCTGGATATTCGCAGAAGCTGAGCAAGCTCTAACCGGTACTCCAGACCCCGGATGTAGTGACCCAGCAGCATGCACCTAAACAATTGAAAATGTCGGTGTTCAGTTGCTACATGGTATATGAACATAATAATGCCTATTAAGTCAGCTTCACAATACCAGAAGAGCAAGCGTGCAAGATAATCACGGGGAACAGATATTAGGGGCTGAAATGGGAGGGAAGCATTCTCCACAAGTTCTGCACAGTCATCATCCTCGCCCCCAAGGTTTAAGACCCCTCCAGAAGTGTTATCTAGCGGTGGAGGGGCCTTTGAGTGTATCTTGGGGGAAAGAGTAGCCAGCAGACCATGAACCACAGAATGGATTGCTTCTTGCACGCCGGGACATGAAGACTCTGATAGTTCAGCAACCTGTTCAAAGCAGCTAGGTTAGGCAATTGAAATGTAACTGTTAGAATAGGAACCCATACCCTAAACAGGGGTTGGGAGTGATATTAAATAGAGAGAGTAACTGGGCCAAGGCCCATTACACAGGGGTATAACGGTCATTACACAGGGAATAACACAAACCCTAGACGGGTAGTCTAACACCCCCCCCGCAGTCACAACTCTATCCTGTACAGATGTTGAGACTGGATCGGAAGTCTAAAAAGACACTCGACGGTAACCCCTTGGTGAAGATGTCGGCGAACTGAAGCGTGGTGGGGACGCTGAGAACGCGGACGTCACCGGCAGCGACACGCTCGCGGACGAAGTGCAGGTCGATCTCCACATGCTTCGTGCGCTGATGCTGCACGGGGTTGGTGGAGAGGTAGACCGCGCTGACGTTGTCGCAGTAGACGAGGGTGGCGCGCTGGAGGGGACTGTGAAGCTCGTGGAGGAGCTGGCGCAGCCAGGAGGTCTCGGCCACGCCGTTGGCCACGGCACGGTACTCGGCCTCAGCGCTGGAGCGAGAGACGACGGGCTGCCTCTTGGCGGCCCAAGAGACGAGGTTGGCGCCCAGGAAGACGGCGTAGCCGGAGGTGGACCGGCGCGTGTCGGGACAGCCAGCCCAGTCAGCGTCGGTGTAGACCACGAGCTCCGACGTCGGGGATGGGCGGAGTAGGAGGCCGTAGTCGAGGGAGCCGCGGAGGTAGCGAAGAATCCGCTTGAGCGCAGTGAGATGGGGCTCCCGCGGAGTGTGCATGTGCAGGCACACCTGCTGGACGGCGTAAGCGATGTCGGGCCTGGAGAACGTGAGGTACTGGAGCGCGCCGGTGAGGCTCCGGTAGGACGTCGCGTCGGCGACCGGAGGCCCGTCGTCCTCAGAGAGCTTCGCCTGAGTGTCGACAGGCGTGGTGCAGGGCTTGCAGTCAGACATGCCAGCCCGCTCCAGGATGTCGATGGCGTACTGGCGCTGGTGGAGGAAGAGACCCTGAGGCCGACGTTCGGCGGTGACGCCGAGGAAGTGGTGGAGGGGCCCCAGGTCCTTCATCGCGAACTCCCGCTGAAGGGCGACGATCGTGCGGTGAAGGAGGTCTGCGGTGGATGCCGTGAGCACAATGTCGTCGACGTAGAGCAGGAGGTAGACGGTGTCGTCGCCGCGCCGGTAGATGAACAGGGACGTGTCCGACTTGGCCTCGACGAAGCCGACAGAGGCCAGGTAGGAGGCGAAGCGGCTGTACCAAGCCCGTGGCGCCTGCTTGAGGCCGTACAGGGATCGGTTCAGCCGGCAAACCAGGTCCGGACGGTCAGCGTCGACGAAGCCGGTGGGCTGGCTGCAGTAGACAGTCTCCGTCAGAGTGCCATGGAGGAAGGCATTCTTGACATCGAGCTGATGGATCGCCCAGTCGCGGGAGAGGGCGAGGGAGAGGACGGCGCGAACAGTGGCGAACTTGACGACAGGGCTGAAGGTCTCGTCGTAGTCCACTCCGGGGCGCTGGGTGAAGCCCCGAAGGACCCAACGGGCCTTGTAGCGGTCGAGGGAGCCGTCGGAGGTCAGCTTGTGGCGAAATAGCCACTTGCCGGTGACCACGTTGGTGCCTGGTGGACGCGGCACCAGGTCCCAAGTGTGGTTGGCCAAGAGGGCCGCGTACTCCTCCTCCATAGCGCGACGCCAGTGTGGGTCGGCGAGGGCAGTGCGAACGGAGGAGGGTACCGGGGAAGCGTCGGGTGGAGTGCTGGTCGTAGCGGCTGCCAGGATGAGCCGGTCGACGGGGCGGAGAACGCCAGCAGCGCGTCGAGTCACCATCGGGTGGACGTGCCCGGGGTCGCGATGGATGGCGACCGGGTGGTATACGGATGACTCGGAGTGAGCCACCGGAACGTCGGGAGCGGCTGGAGGGGCCAGCTCACGGCGGTGATAGACGACGGCGGGGTCGGCGAAGCGGGCCGCGCTCGTCGATGGGCACGCGTCGGGGGGTGCCGAGGTAGTGGCGTGGCCGCGGCGATGGTAGACGAGGGCGGGGTTGGCGAATCGAGCCGGAGTCGACGGGGCCGCGCGCGGCGCAGGCGGGGTCGACGGGGCCGCGCGTGGCGCAGGCATGATCGACGGGGCCGCGCGTGGCGCAGGCGGGGTCGACGGGGCCGTGCGTGGTGCAGGCGGGGTCGACGGGGCCGCGCGTGGCGCAGGCGGGGTCGACGGGGCCGCGCGTGGCGCAGGCGGGGTCGACGGGGCCGCGCGTGGCGCAGGCGGGGTCGACGGGGCCGCGCGAGGCGCGGAAGAGGTCGTGGGGGCCGCACGAGGAGCAGGTAACGGCGCAAGACGGGGAGCCGAAGGTGGGGGAGGAATCGGATCGGACTCGAGGAGGGAGTCAAGATCGGTGGGTGGGGTGGAGCCAGCAAGGGGAAACACATCTTCGTCAAAGACGACATGACGAGAGATGATGATGCGGTGGGAGGTGAGGTCCAGACACCGGTACCCCTTGTGGTCAGGGGAGTAGCCAAGGAATAGACAGCGGGTGGAGCGAGGAGAAAGCTTATGTGGAGCGGTAGCGGAAGTGTTGGGGTAGCAGGCACAGCCGAACACGCGAAGGTGGTCATAGGAAGGGTCTGTGCCGTAAAGGGCGAAGTGGGGGGTAGGGTGGCGTACCGCCTTCGAGGGAAGACGGTTGAGGAGGTGGGTGGCAGTATGCAGGGCCTCTGCCCAGTAGCTGGCAGGGAGAGACGCCTGGAAGAGGAGACAGCGGAGCATATTAGTGGTGGTGCGGATCATGCGTTCGGCTCGGCCATTCTGGGCAGAAGTGTAGGGGCACGAGAGACGCAACTGGACGCCATGAGTGAGGAAGAAGGAGCGAGAGGCGTTGTTATCGAACTCGCGGCCATTGTCACACTGCAGAGCACGGACCGGGCGACGAAACTGAGTGGATACCCAGGTGAAGAAGTGTGTGAGGGTGGTGAATGTGTCCGACTTCAACCGAAGCGGGAAGGTCCAGAGAAAATGGGAAAAATCATCCAAAATCACCAGATAATATTTATAACCAGAAAGACTGAGTACAGGGGAGGTCCAAAGGTCACAATGAACCAGATCAAAAGCCTGCTCAGCCCGAGAAGAAGAAGTAGTAAATGGGAGACGAGTATGTCGGCCTAACTGACAAGCATGATAGAGACCCTCAAAATGTCCCCTACTACATGAAAGATCGAGACTACTGGTAATCTTGGTCATGACGTCGGGTCCAGGATGGCCGAGACGTCGATGCCATGTGGTGGAGGAGGTGGTGGAGACCAAGGCAGGAGGTGGAGACATGCCGGCGGTGGAGGGCTGGAGCGTGTAGAGAGGCCCCGAGCTGTCACAGCGGGCGAGAAGGGTCCTGGTGGCCAGATCCTTCACAGAAAAACCAGAGGGGTCAAACTCAATGGAACAGGAGTTGTCAGTAGTGAATCGACGAACAGAAAGAAGATTGTGGGTGATGTGGGGAGCTACGAGAACATCGTTGAGGTAAAACGGCCCAGGGAGAACCGAGGCACCTACTGAGGTGACTGGCAGAGTGGAACTGTTTCCAACGACGATCGAGGATGGGTGAGAGGGGAGTGGGGGATGAGAGCGAGAGAGCGTGCCTGCCGTGGGGGTGGTGTGGTACGAGGCACCGGAGTCGATCACCCAGTCGGAGGGGGGTGGGGTCATCGCCATGGTGCTGAAAGCAGCAGCGAGGGAGGTGCTGTCCCAACCACCAGCCGGCGGGGACCAAGGTGTCGAGGTGTGGGTCCCCGGGGGCAGGAGCGCGGGCGGAGCCTGGGGCACGACGGGAACACCATAAGGAGGTGCGCCGTAGTGAGGTGTAGTCAGGAGGGCGGGCGCCGGAGGACGGGGGGTACTCGGTGCCTGGCCCGGCCACATGGCGATGGTCCCGGTCCAGGGGTTGTAGAAGGACGGCCACGCGTGGCCGCCACCCCGGCCGGAGGGACCACCACGAGAGGAGCCCCCGCTCCCACGGCCGCCCTTGCGGGAGCGACGACCCCCGTCGGTCGTGGAAGTCGGACGAGGGGCCGCCGGGACGGCAGGTGGGGGGCGGGTGGGAGCCCCGGTCGACGGAGGACGGGTGGCCTGGCCCCCTGAAGGCGGCTGACCACTGGTGGGAGCGCTGTAGAGGGCCGAGGCAGGAGTGGGTGCCTCATTCGCCATGGTGAGCTCCTCGAGGAGAAGCTCGTTCCACACGGCGTGGAAGGTGGGGAAGGGCACGCTCCTCTTGATGAGAGCCTTCAGGTGGCCGTAGCGGGGGCTGAGGCCACGCAGGAGGTTCAGCACCAAGGTACGATCGGCAACTGGCTCACCGAGATCGCGGAGAGAGTCAGCGAGGCCCTTCATCTGGCGGCAGTATTCGCCCACGGAGAGGTCCCCCTGAGAGAACAGGTGGAACTGGGCGTCGAGGTGGAGTGCCCGAGCATCCCGATTCCCGAGGAACTGGTCCTCGAGAGCGAGCCATGCCTGGCGCGCAGTGTCCGCCTGGTCGCGGATGATGTCCTGTAGCTCAACGGTGATGGTGCCGTGGAGCCACGAGAGGACAACGCTGTCCATGAGGCACCAGGAGCGAGGCGTCGGAGTGTCGTGGTCGACGAGGACGTGGTCGTCAAGGACGAACCGCCGCAGCGTGAGAAGGACCTGTCCTCGCCACCGGGGGTAGTGGGAGGACGCCGGATCCAACACCACGGACACGAGGGCCCGGATGTTGTGCAGGCCGGCGGCTTGGGCGTGGAGTGCAGCGATGAGGTCGGCGTCGACGTCAGAGGCGTGGGGGTCCTCTGGGGGCGCCGCATCGGCGAGTGTCGGACGGCCGAGGAGGCGCTGCGTGGTGGTCATCTGGGTGGTCAGAGCGGCGCCCAGGGCACGCTCACGCTCCAGGGCGAGGGAGGCAGCGCGCTCGCGCTCCCGCGAGGCCGTCACAGCGGCCTGGATCGTGGCGAGGGTGTCGACGAGCGGGGAGTCGGTGGAGGGCGCGACGCGGTGACTCCAGGTGGGTGAAGCGAAGGCGGGAAAGCCCGGTGGTGAGCTGCGACGCAGGGGCAGCGGGGAGGAGGCGTGGATCGGACCAAGGCCGGCGATGTAGGGGGCCCCCCCATGGGTGAGCTCGCTGCTGGGTGCAGCAGGAGCGATGGGGGGTGTGTGCCAGGGCCGGTGATGTCCCCGACGTGGAATCCGGCCGTGGTGGCAGTAGGGGCGTCCATCGGGCGTTGACGCAGCAGGGGGACGGGCGTCGAGCGCTGGTGGCGCGGCTCCTGGCGAGGTCGGCGGCGCAGGGCTGTGCAGTGCGCGCGGGGACGCACGGCAGCTCGCGGACCTGGGCGCGAGGCGGCCTGGGCGCTGGGCGGCGTCGGGGTCGGCACTGGGCTGCACGGCTTCCTGGCGCGAGTCCAGCCGGGGTCGCGTCCAGCGGCGGCCGTCCAGGGCTCGCCTGGACGAGGGGCAGAGGGCGGCGACGGTTGCTCCTGGCGGCGCGACGAGCCGCGAGAGTCAGGGCGGGCGGCTCGGGCTCGGGCGCTGCTCCTCCGGTCGGGGGCGGCCCTGGCGCGGGGCGCGTCCAGGCGGCTGGCCGGCGGCTGGAGAAGGGGCCGGCGGCCGAGGGAGGGAGGAGGCCGGCGGCGCTGGCTGTGTGGAGGCCGGCGGCGGCGGCTATAGTGGAGGGAAAACCCCCTGGCGGCTGTGGCTGCTCGGGGACTAAACCTAGCTGATACCATGTTAGAATAGGAACCCATACCCTAAACAGGGGTTGGGAGTGATATTAAATAGAGAGAGTAACTGGGCCAAGGCCCATTACACAGGGGTATAACGGTCATTACACAGGGAATAACACAAACCCTAGACGGGTAGTCTAACAGTAACAAAACAATGACCCATCTCATGAGCCGTGAGATACTGAGATCTCAATTTAGAGCATACCTTCTCTGGTGTTAGTGATCTCAAATAGTCCAGCAAGTCGTTTTTTTCCTCCCCAACAAACCGTTGCATCTGCAGAGCAGAATTCTTTCTCCTGAGATCATGTAGCTCCTGCAATGTCAATAAAAGCAATAAGCCTGGAAAGTTGAAATATATCACGCAACACAAGTTGTCAGATTCAAAATGACAAATGTTTTATTACAGGCCCAACTACACGAAATAGAGGTACAATTGATTTAGATTTATTTCTTCATCCACACTTCAGCCCAGAGTGCATATAAACACCTGCCCTGAGTACTAGTCCGATTAGAAACTGGAGTTCTTTTTTTTTTAGTCAGATATGATACATAAAACAAAATTGTATGTACGGTGTGCAAAATATTGTGTTCCATAAATCTGGAAAAGCTGACGTGCACAAGTTCAGATAGCACAAACATATAGTGGGTAAGTTCAACTGAATTACAGAAGTGTTAACTCTAGCCTGTGTATAACGAGCATACTCCCATGCTATTCCTGATCTTCCTCTGGTATACGCATCACTCATTTATAATTTGAATTTATGAACTAATAAATAAATGCATAGCTGTGTTAAATATAATGCCAAATAACGAATCATAGTAGTAAATGAAACGGGTTGGCTAATAAAGCAACAGACTGTAGTTACTTTTTTCATGGCATCCAAACGAGATTGCATCTGAATAATATACTCTTCTGCCTGCAGGGTTAAGTCGCCGAGCTCTTCTCCCATATTTTCATATGATGATTCGTCATCAGTTTTTCCAGGGTCCTGGGGCATGTCTTCTTCTGCTAATCTAAAAATAGTGACAGGTGTACCCAAATTGATGTCATGATGATTATCTTCAATGACATCACTTTTTGGGCATTCTGCAACTTCTTCAGACAGTTCAAGATTTCTTTCAAAAGAAAGCCTGTATTCAGCATTTCGCAGAGTATACCTAGACGCAAAAATGAAGTAGAGATCTGAGTTTCGTACAATGTATACATGTCAACTGCATTCCCATGAAACAAGACATTGCTTCTTGTTATTTCAGCTTTTCAATTAATAAATTGCATAGCTGTAGCTATTACAGAAAATGGTATAAAGGAGTTATCGCATGGGAACAGGAAATACGTTCATATTGTTTAATAAGACAGGATCTCAACAAAGTTTATAAGAGCTAATATTTAGAATTAACTAAACTACTGAGCAGGAATTTTCATTTCTTTGTTTTGGAAAAGTGAAAAAAAAACTAACATTTAATTCAGAAGAAACTACCAAGCACGGCTAACCTTGTGATGTGACTATTAGCTTAGGAGAGTAGCCAGATCAACATATTTAAACCATAACACAGCAAACTCTTATGGGGAAAGGAAGCCAGACAAACAGAATGACTTGACTCCAGACAGCAGAATATGCACCAACTCTCTACTTGGTCCAAAAGAAGTGAAAGAACCAGCAGCCACCAAGTAGTGGTACAAGCAGAAGAAATGTTACTACCATGGGAACTACTAAACATCACTAGAAGGTTACCATATTTTAATCATCTGACAACGACATGCCTCTTTCTCATAGAAAACATGTCAGAAAGGCATACGGCAAAATTGTTCATCATTTCTAGGTCCACATGCCGTCCTGCTGAACCAATAAATACCTAGACTGCAAGAGTCACTACCAGTTTCACATGTCATTTAATTGACTGATACACGATGAAAGGTATCGGATGTTGACTCAGACTTCCAAATTCAACAACAGTTCAAACAAACATGTGCCAAATTATGCAATCGAGTCTCAGAAATACTTTTCATAACCACCATCATAGAAAAAAAAACTTTTGAACTAGAAAGCATACCCAGTCATAATTGAAGATACCAATAACTTGAAGAAGGGATTCCAAAGAGCTTCTACAATGACACGGAACTGATCAGATGGAAGCAGACCCAACATGCCCGAAATAGTCCTCTTCATTGCATCTACCGTTTCAGGAGCAACATCTTTCTGAATGACACTAAGGTCCAGAGGCTCTATATCCTGGATCAAGTTCCAGAGCATGGATTTCTACAGAGAACCAAACACATGATAAGTAAACCTTACAGCATGACTAAAACAATTTCCAAGTGTTTGTTGATAGATGAAAAAGTAATAAATATCCATATTGTAGTTATATTAAGGAAGTTTACAGGCACTTTATATAATATAATCTTTGAACATATGTATTGTTTTCACCCCTAGCAAGTGTCCATAAACAATGTTCAAAATCATTTAGTCAGAATATATTACATGCAATTTGTTAGACTATGTGTGTGTGAGTGTGTGTGGGCCGGCACCACTGTTGGGCTGCCGGCCCATTAGGGTTAGGTTGAGTCTATATATTGTACTCATTCTCTATGCAATACAACAGTCACTTTCATATTCCTATATGGTATCAAACTAGGTTAGGGTTCCCCCAACCCACAGCAGCCGTCGGCCGCCACCCACCCCCACAGCCGTCGCCAGCGGCCGACCACCGTCTTCCCAGCTGCTGCCCCCCGGGAGGCTCGACCTTCCCTCCCGGGGGGCGGCTTCCCTTCCCCTCCGCCGGCCAAGACTTCCCTGGCCGCCAAGCCCCCAAACCCTGTGCCCCTGCTCCCCCACCCGCTGGATCCGCGCTGGAGACCCATAGCGGTGCCACGCGCCGCCGGCGGCCATCCCCACGCACGCCCGTGCCTCCGGTGCACGCCCGCGCCTTCGGTCGCCTACCCTGCGCGCGTCCGCGGCCTCCTCCGCGCGCGTCCACGCGCTCGCGAGCCCGTGCCGCGCTCTCCTCGGCGTTCGTGCGCCTGCGGCTCAGCTGCTGGCCCCAGCACAACCGCCGCTCCCCTCCGCGCCGCGCCGCCAGCCCTCTCCTTCCTCCCCCAGATCCGGCCCCGCGTGGCCATGGCGGCCCTGAGTCCCTCTCCCTCACCGACGGCCGCCCCACCCCACTGACGCCCGGCGGCGCAGCCGGGTCCCTCGTCGCCGCTGCCTCAGCCCCGCCGGAGGCACCGCCGCGCCAGCGCGCAGCCGCTGCACCTGGCTTCTTCCTGCCTCCACCAGCATGCCAACGCCCATTCCCTAGGCATGGACGCGCCCTTCTGGTGCTCCCTTCCTCCTCCGTGTCATCTTCCCCAAGGCGAGCTCCACCAGCCGGATCTCCAGGGAGCCCCTGCGTCTCCGGCCATGGCGGCCCGTCCTCGGCTCCTACAGCGACCACGTCCCCTGCTCCCTGCTCACGCCGCAGTGGCAGCATCGCTGGTGAGCAGCAGCTCGCTCACCTACCCTGCGCGGCCCTCGCGGGCGCCGGCTCCCACACGGTCGTCCCTCCTCAGCCGGCCACTGGCGGCCACGGTCTCGGCCAACCCGCCGCGTACCTGCAGGCTGTCGCGGCCGCCGTAGCCGCTGGCAACGCCGCAAGCATGGGCCCTGCCGCTGCAAAAGACCTGGCCGGTGCGGCCACCCGCCTCCCCACTGCCCGCCGCTGCTCCGGGCCTCCGCCGACCTCCTCACCTAGCAGCGCCTCACCCTTCGAGCTTCTCCCGTCGCCGGCGCCGTCATCATCCCTTACCAGGTCCGGCGCAGGCCCCTACCCGGCTGGACCCGCCCCGCCGCCCACCCCCTTCGCTGGATTCGTCGCTGTCGCGGCCTTCCCGGCCGGATCCCCGTTGCTGCGACCTTCCCGGCTCGATCCGTCGTCCCTTTGGCCGGATCGCGTCTTCCCGGCTGGATCCGTCGCTGCTGTGGCCTTCCCGGCCAGATCCGTCGTTCCCCTTCTATTCTGCCGCGGGCGCGGACACCATGACCGACGCAGACGCGTGCGCTGCCGTCGGCCTCCCTGGCGGGGCTCCTTGACGTCCGGTCGATCGAAGAAGCAGGAAGGTCGGCCTGCCGGTGCTCTTTTGTTGTGTCGCCCTGCCGATCGTTGACGCTCGAACGTCGACCCCTCCCGAAGAACAGGCTTCTGCTGCGTGTCTCCCGACCGCGACCACCTCGACTTCAGCTACCTCGGCGTCTAGGGGCTATCGTCTTCTTGGAGCACACACCGGTCTCTACTCCAGCCGCAACATCCGCACCATCACGACGCTGCGACTGCGGGGGGATTTCAGCCCGTCGGCTCCTCCCTTCGGCCTCTACTTCAGTCTCATTGTGTGTGGTGCCCCCGTTGCAACTGTAGGGGGATGTTAGACTGTGTGTGTGTGGGCCGGCACCATTGTTGGGCTGCCGGCCCATTAGGGTTAGGTTGAGTCTATATATTGTACCCATTCTCTATGCAATACAACAGTCACTTTCATATTCCTACACAATTAATGCCTACAAGACAAGTAGCTACTAACTAGTAAAAACTCCTCCCAAAGAATCCCACAATTTCATTAAAAACGATCCATGGGCAAACAGTATTTCAAAATTACTTACAAAGATTACTACTGTTCATAACAACTGCTGCTAAATTTAGTTAGAGTAGATGACAGGTTGCTCGGTCTGACAGATACATTGTAGAGTATTATACAGAAGAAAACATCCTATGCCGCAGTACTGAAAATGGCCCAGCTCAATCAATATTCACAACACTTGTGACAAATCATCTTGAGGTATCCAAAAAGAACTTTATATTAAAGTTCAAGGTCATATGTCTTCAATCCAAAAATTAGCTCAGTGAGTACGAATCGCAAAAAGAAAAAGAAAAAAATGCTATGTTAAGGACCACTTAGCTCAGTATTAGCCAGTAGTAGTACCAATATTACTGATAAGGTAGCTAACAGTACATAATGCTTCGACCTAGCAATAAACGACAACAGTGGTGGAACGTGTAATCCTTAAGCTGGTGGAACGCGTAATCCTTAAGCACCATGGTTCCTCGTGCCACATGGGGTACAGAAAACATTTTGTTTAGTTTTGCAATGCTATATGACCCCTATGACAGGATGCTGTTATTCAGGCAATCATCCTTCTAAATCACATCCTAGCCTCAAAAAGAAGGTTAAAATGGAGCTTAAAACAAAAAAAATTGCCATCAGTCTCATGATTCATGGAGGCATCATACAACTAGTGGCGGAGCCCAATGGGAGCTGGCAGGGGCTTCTCTTACTGATTGGCACATAATTGAGACTCCTATAGAACTCAATGTTCACCTTTGTGCACGGATGGTGAACCTCTTGAGGATCCTACTCAATGAGTCTTGCTTACCTTGGCGCCGCTTGTTCTGACATTTCGTATTCTGTACATATTCTGAGTCGGTTTGTTTTTGCTCCCACCCAGCTCAACAATAATCACTTGTTTCATGTCCTACGATATCTTTGTGGGACTATGGGCCTGTTTGGTTCAGCTTATTCCTGACCAGCTTTTCTGAGAATCTGGCTGTGGAGAGAATCTAGCTGTTGAAAGAATCTGATAATCGTGGGGATTACGTGCGGAGAAAGAAGTGGTCCAAAGGGTTCAGGATCTAGAAAGCAATGGATTTCTGCTATCGCAACGACTCGACCGACTCTGTGTTTATATTTATTTTGGACGGTTTTTACCAAAACGATTTTTATAGAAGCGGGCTGAAAAGTTGGGGTGTTTGGCAGTCCGCAGCAGCTTTTGGTGGCCAGAAGCTGAAAAAAGCCCAAACAAACAGGGCCTATATCTAGACGCCTATTCTTTTCACACTCTAGCTCTTTACAACTTCAGGCTTATTGTGATGCTACCTAGGCTAGTAATTCCTCTGATTGTCAATCTCTTTTTGCCCATTGTGTTTTTCTTGGTGGTTCCCTCAATGTTTGGAAGACTAAAAAACAAGTAGCAATTTCTCGTTCGAGTGCAAAGAGTTGCATGCTATGGCTCTTGTGACTACATAGGTTACTTGGTTACAGTGGTTGCCTGAAGATTTTGGTGTTCCTGTTTTTACAACGGCTCCTAACATTGCTATTAGTATTGTTCATGATCCGACCATGCATGATTTTACTAAGCATATAAGCATTGATGCCTATTACACGTGTGCATATGTTTAGGATGATATGATTGATCTTTGTTGCGTGCCTTCAAAGCTTCAGGTGGTTGATTTCTTCACAAAGGCACATACCAGAGCTCAGAGCTCAGCATAGGTTTTATCTCTCCAAACTCAGTGTGTTTGATCCACCTAGAGTTTGAGGGGGGGCGTTATATACCTATGCATGTGTCCTTGTTGTATTCGGTCTCATATATAGAGCCTGTGTTAGATGTCTATGCATGCGTCTTTGTTGTATTCGGTCTCATATAGAGAGCTCTTGTTTCACACGGTGTCTACCATGTAGCGGTGTATATATTCGGGCCTAGTGCTCTCATACTCCCTCCGGTGTAGTATTAGATGTCATTCTGGATGAATAAGCGTAGTGTAGCAATAGATGTCATTCAGGGGTATAGAGGTACTCTTGCCCAATTTTACCCATGCCTTTCGCATGCGTCGGCTGGGTCAGCAACCGTTACTCTCTCTCCCAGGAGCCAGGAAGAAACACTTCGTTGCATGTAACAGCCTTTAATCACGCCCAGGAAATGAGGAGTCGCATCGTGTAGTTGAGCGAGTGGGCGCCACACAAAGAAAATCCAGCCATGTAATTCTCCATGCAACATGTATCACCAAAAAAACGAAGTCGGCCATGCACCACGACCACGCTAGGAAAAAGAAACGGGCCATGCAAAAAAAAAGTATGGTCTTCATACAGAGAAAAACTGCATTTTTCAAGGGTTCGAACCCAAGAGTCTAATGCTGCATTTTCAAGGGTTCGAACCCAAGAGTCTAATGTAGGGTCCAATATTCCTAACCAGTTGAGATAACAAACATATTGTTCTAAAGGAGCTTTCGAACCCCATTTAATATGGGTACGACTGGAAATCTGTCCTCCCATTACTCCTCCCTTGGTATGCGAAATGATGTCCAAAACAACATCTAATACTACACCGGAGGGAGTATTGAATATAGACTATATAGTGCAATTCACAACAATAAGATCATATGCAGCACAACTAGATAATAAAATCACCCTATAAACACATCCATAAGACTGAACTGGTAGATCTGAAATTTCTAAAATCGCCGCAAAACTTTATTTTCAATGGACATGTCTCCTGCCACTGAAAGAATAGTGACTAAAATCCTAGAATGCATATATAAGAAAATGTGGGCCCATGTCAAGTAGGTGAATTAAATAAACTAAGACGGTCACCACAAGGAAACTAACCAGTTGAGTTTTGTTCATTTTTTACAAGTTGAACGTTTTTTGCCCCCCCCCCCCCCTACCTGTATAATTTCTGGTTCCGACACTGCATACAAGTGGCATATGTCTAAGGACCATGGTTGATAACAATTTACCAAGCCTAAAGTTATGCTCATGCAGCTGAATCTCCATTGCTAAATGGTGTACACTCTTACAGACCCCGCTCCCCCTCCTAACGTACAAAAACTAAATCTCAACAATAACTAGATTTGCAGGAACATCGAATTCTTGTTTATCTTGATGACCAGTAAAGCCAGCTAACAAATCATCGCTTCTACGCACTCCATGTATTAGACTTCTTGGCAGTAACGTTGCCACCTTATTTGCAGATATTCAATTAACAGATGAAGGTGAGCGATGGACCTAACACGGGAGGTGGTCATCATAAGATGAACCATTTGCTGGAACCCCAGATCTTATTCCTGATCCAAAAGGCCCGGAATCTCATGTGTCATGTGGCATCAAATTTCAAACAAGAAATTATTACAGGCAGCGGCTTTCCGGCACGGAAACATCAAAATCAGGGCGAACGAAATCCATGGATTGCATACTACCCAACTACTACTATTCAATTTGGGGAAAAAAAAGGTTGGTTGTTCGGGCGATGCACCCGAGGTAGGCGACGGTGGCTCACCTTGGAGGGTCCATGTGCGGGCCTCCCCCGCGCGTACAGCTCGTCGAAGGGCGACGCGGACGCGGACGCTACCCCGACAACCCTCCTCCGGCGGGCGGCCCCTCCACCCGCCGGGCAAAGCGGCAGCGGCGGCGGGGGCAGCCTGAGGCGCTGCTGCGCGGTGGAGGGCGGCGCGCGGAGGCTGTAGGCGGTCGGCATGTGGGCCGTCGCCGGCAGGCGGATGGGGGTGCGTGCGGGGCGATTCCTGCCTTCCCCTTCCACTCGGGCTCCGAGGTGGTGATAGGAGATAGGTTTTTCAGCTTGCCCCGCTGGCTGGCTGTCTCGCTCGGTCTACCTCGGTGCGCTAAGCCGCATCAGGATACTGGGGTGTTGGGTCGCTGACGGGGCGAGCCAGGCCGGAGAACTCGTGGACGACCGGAACTGCCCCGGGGTGGGTGGACGTGGGGACGGGTGGAATTGCGTGGATGACACCTGCGTCTGCGGCTCGTCCATGTGAGCGCGCTCCGCTGCCCGCCGTTGGAACGCGTGCGTGTAGTTATATGGGCCTGCTGCTGTGTGCCGCCCAAACAGCGCGGTACGGCCCAGTAAGATCTGCCGGCAATGACCACACTGTAACAACCCAAAATCTCATTTTAGGAATCTAATAAAATTCTCCAAGAATTCTAAATTAAAATATATTTTTTTAAGAACTTGCTTACCTTGAAGCTAGGTCTTCTAAAGCAAATAGGGTTTCTATAAAGATATAATAGAAGTATGCATATAAGGTTTTAGTTGATCCTCTATTCAAATATATATATTTATAAGTACTCTCTAAAGTATTTTTATACACTAGAAATTATAAAAGATACCTATCTTTGTGTATATTGCATATTCAAAACAAATACCTAAATAAATGAATAAAATTGATATTCTTGCATCATGTTGAAGGATTTTTGTTTGTGTGTGTTTGAATTAGAATCCATAAGCCAGTTTTGAATTGAAATTGGCAAACTTAAATGAAAACAGAAAATAAAAAAAGGAATAAGAAAACCAGCCTCGCGGGCCAAACTTTTCTATTCCAGTCCAACTTCACCTTCCCTTCGCGCTAGCACATCTCCTTGTCCCTGTTTGGTTCAGCTTCTGGGCGGCTTCTGGCCGCCAGAAGTTGAACCTGGAACCAAACGACAAAATTTCCGCGCGGCTTCTGCGCGAAGCGCTTGGGTAAAAAGCGGACCGCCCACGGTCCTGCGGAAGCGGCGCTCACTTGGCTTCGGATAGAAGCCCCCGCGCACTTCGCTAGGGTTCTACCCCCGCAACGCACCGCCGCCGCCGCCAAGCCACCGGACCGCCGGTCTGCACCCAACGCACCGCCGCCGGTCCCTCTCCTCCCCGCATCTCGTCGTCTTCGCAGGTACAGACTACCTCCTCCGCGAACTCGTCCATCCCCACCGTCTTCTCCTCCCACTGTCGCGTTTCCTTCACCGTTTCCTGTGTCGCTATGGTTGCCGCAGTGACACCGGCGCCCTTGGTCCGTCGTGCAGGTTCCTCTGGTCCCCCACCATCGAGTCGGCATCTTCGCAGGTACGGACTACCTCGCCTCGATCCCGACCCACCTCGCTCCCTCCTCTCGTGTTGCTAGGGTTGGGCCTCGATCCCGACCCACGCTGCCCCCTCCTCTCCAGTTACTTCACTTCATCTTCAATGGTATGGAACGACGTAGTAACAGAGAATTTTTGTGCATTGTCGCCTTCAGATTTCCGTATCAACTCGGGGTGTTCATCTTCGGTTCCAAGATCAAGTGCAACCAAGGTAATTTCATACACAATTTGTTGCGCACTTTACTGTCCACACGGGCAGAACCAATTTATATATGTGTTGTCATTTGTGCATTGTTGGGGGCCTTCGTCCTCCGAAGGTCCTCAAAAACATGATTTGACAATATTTTCCAAGTGAATTATATGAACATGTATCTTCGGACTCAGATCATGAACATGGAGTCAGAACGAAGCCCAAGCCAGACGAAGGGGGATTAAGATGAAGGACGGGCTGATTACCAAGCTGTACGAAGGATGGTGCACAGCCGAAGCTATGCGCAGAAAGCTTCGTCGCGATAGCAGAAAGGGCAACCGACTTAAAGATGAAAAGACTACTTAGGCCTTAATAGATTCCCATAAGTCATTAGCAAATGTAATGGACATGAATGTAATTTTGCATGGGCTACGTCCCACGCCTATAAATAGATGAACAGTACTCCCGTACTGTTCACGCTAACTTGGCATTTGCTTTCCGTCATCCTTGTACTTTTGCCTTCCTGCAATCCGAAGGTACACTTGTAATCTGAAATCATTTCTACTTTTATATGATAATAAAATAGAAATGACGTTATGATAATATTTAAATGTTTATATTACTTTTTATGTTGCATGTAAGTCCTTCGTCATAGTTTATTGTGCTTACGAAGATATGTTGTTTGTAACCTTCGTCCGAAACACATTATATCCCGAAGGGAAATAATGTTGGAAAGGACGAAGGACTTTATCATTTAACACTTTTTATGTTGCCTTGTTCTTAATCCGAAGCATTTGAGAACAAGTCCCCAACATTGGCGCCCACCTCCGGTGAACTCACTTCCACTCTTTGAGTCTTTGAGCGCCCTCGGCGATCATCAACCTTCGCTATGGCGCCGAAGAAAGCTTCAGCAACTGGCACTGCAGCTCTCCAACCGCTGGACCACAATCAAGAGACTGTCTCTCTTCGGGAGGCCCGAAGTCAGAAGAGGAAGGCTGTCAGCCCGACGCTTCAAGAGGATGAGCTAGACCAAGAGATCAGAGATATGGAGATGCTTCATCAACAGGTGCAGAGGAAGAAGGAAAAGATGGCCAGGCTAGCTGAACTGCAAAGGCAGATAGACGAAGCTTCTGAAGAAGTTCGCCATCTTACTCACGATGAGCAGAACCGAAGGCCTCAACAAAAAGACCTTCATCAGGAGGGTTTCTTCAACGAAGATGACTGGTATGACAATTTCCATCATGGAAATTTTGTTTTCGATGATGCTTCTCCCTTGTCCGCTGAGCTGCAGGCTACACCTTGGCCTCCGTCCTATAAGCCGCCCCAGCTTCCCATATTCGATGGCCATTCAGACCCGAAGCAGTTTTTGATGAGCTACGAAGCAACAGTATCTTCGTATGGTGGCAATGCTGCAGTCATGGCAAAGTCTTTCGTTATGGCCGTCAGGAGTGTTGCTCAAACCTGGTATTCCTCCCTTCGACCAGGAACGATCACTTCATGGCAAAAACTGAAGGACATGTTGTTAACCAGCTTCCAAGGGTTTCAGACGAAGCCGGTCACTGCTCAGGCCCTGTGTGGGGGATGGATATCCCCCGGGTCCACTAAAAGAGTAAAGGACCTCACGAAAGGCCCAAGGGCCTAATAAATCATAAGGTTATTCTTTCGTGGGCCTGGGGAGAAATAACCAGCAACGCAGAACGACATGAGGCCGGATTGGTGCAAACCCGGACGGCCCACAGCGTCGAGCAAGTGACCGTAACGAAGATCCGACTTTCCCGCGCTGGAGCCTCCATGCAACGAAGCCACGTGAGGATAAGTCGGCGAGGGTTACGTAAAGGATAATTTCAAGAGGTTCACTATCTTTTAGCCACTTGTTGTTATCTTATCCATGTGTACTGCCCCACGGTCGAGTATATAAGGCCTAGGGGGCACCCCTTCAGAACGATCGACCCATTACTTAGCCATCCACATCAACTCTCTGTATTCTTAATCCAGAGAGCTCTCCTGTAATCATTCCCACCTAGCACACTCATCAGGACGTAGGGTGTTACGCATCACTAAGCGGCCCGAACCTGTAAGCCTTGTCTTCCGTCTCTCGTGCGATCGGCACGAACCATTTTGCTACAGTTGTCGACACCTTCCTACTCCTAAAACACCTCGAGGGGCAACCCCAGGTGTGCGGTCGGACCCAAAACACCGACAGCTGGCGCGCCAGGTAGGGGGTGTGTCGACAATCCAAGCTAGCTCAATGGCCATCTCCTTCTACAGCAAGATCGCCCTACGCCCCGGATCAATGTTCTGCTTCGGAACAATCTCATTCGTAGCAGACGAAGAAGGAATTCTGCACCGTATCGCGGATCCGCCGGAAAAGGAATCTTCCTCAACAAACTCCGAAAATACCGGAGAAGCGCAACTTCCGGCTCTCCGAAAGAAGATCACTGCGACGGCAGCACCGTTCTACCCCGACGTCCTCTTCATCGGAAGAGCGGAGTCGCCCGCCATCTCCGACGACGAGCCGACTGTACCCGGGGAGGAACCGCCTCAGCGAGAGTCCCGTCGACGGAGGAACCGGCGCAGGAACGTTCGACGACATCACGCAGCCGGAGAGCGGAATCTGGAACAACCTGTCTCGCGAGACGAGGTCTTGGAGGTAGGAGAAACCCCGGAAGAACGCGTCTTCAGAGAGCGAAGGAACTCTCGACGACGTGATCGCCGACGAGCTCAGGGACAGGCTGAGCAGGATGCAAGGGAACGTCGAGAGAATCCACTCTTCGGGCGCAATCTGAACCCCGACTTCGCCCGAGCCATGAACACGCCGAGCGAAGTCGGAGGGGTGCTGGCTCGGATAGCGGAAGGACTTCCTCGGACTCCTGACGCCGACGGCTACCGACGACTGTTCACCCAGGCGGCCAACCATCTTCTACCGCTCGCTCACCCGCCGAACGATCTACGACACGCCATCAACAGTCGCCGAGACGCGCGGAGCTCCATCAATGCTTCGCGGGAACGGCGGCATGAGAACGAAATTCGTCGTCGAGAGGAGTACGACAGGGATCATGGTGCCCCGACTCAGAGCCAAGCAACCAGGACCGAGTCGGCAACGGCTTCAACTGGCGGAACCACCCGGGGACGGTCGAGGAATCACAATCACAACTCCCCTCCCCGGGACAGACATCGACCCCGACGACAGGAGGACACGTGCGGAGTGTCCGCCCTTACTCCGCGCCTTAGGGCCATCCAATGGCCTCCCAACTTCAAGGTATCCAATGTTGACAAATATGAACCTAAGCAGGATCCATGGGGTTGGCTAACCGTCTACACCACCGCCGCTCGAGCTGCCGGAGCGTCCGAAGACGTGATGACCGCATACTTACCCATTGTCCTTGGGCAAGACGCGCTGCAATGGCTGCGACATCTACCCCGACACTGCATCGACGTCTGGGGAGACTTCAGTCGGCGTTTCACCGCGAACTTCCAGTCCCTCTCCGACAAGCCGGCGCAGCCGTGGGATCTCAAATCTATCAAGCGCCGGGGGGATGAAACTCTCCGGTCGTACCTCAAGAGGTTTCAAACCATGAGGAATCGTATCCCCGATGTCACGGAGGCGGCCGTGATCGAGGACTTCTACCGAGGATCTAATGATTCGGTTTTCGTCCGAGCCATACTACAAAAGGCACCGACCACCTCCGAGGAGCTGTTCCGGGAAGCCGACCTCTACATCACCGCCGACGAGCGAGCCCAGGACCTCATCGGAGGAGCGAAGCCCGCACCGGCTGCACCACGACGCGACACGAACCAGCAACCTGACAAGCGGTGGGAGAAGAGGCCACGCGAAGAAGTGCACGCTGCCGGACCACCTGCCTCTCGCGCTCGAGGAGGACCTCGTGGAGGCGAACGCACGCTGGACGACATCCTCGACGCCCAGTGCCCATACCACAAGGACATGCGCCACACTCTTCGTAACTGCCGGGACTTCAAGCACTCCGTCGGACACGGCCGACCCTTCCAACCTCTACCTCCTCCTCCGCCGAGGGGAGGACCAGATGAACCACGACAACCCCATCGGCAGGAGGAGGGAGGAGGAGGAGGAGCTTTTCCACGCGTCGACAGGGAGGTCAACGTCATCTTCGGCGGACATGGATCGCAGGAGAGCAGAAGACAGCAAAAGCTCAATGATCGCCAGATACTGGTGGCGACCACCGGCCCTCCCGCCCCGTACCGGTGGTCGGAGCACCCGATCACCTTCACTCGGGCAGATCAATGGCTCAACTTCGACCACCCGGGCAAGTACCCGCTTCTCGTCGATCCGGTGATCCGAGAGAGCCGGGTGAAAAAGGTGTTAGTGGACGGGGGGAGCAGCATCAACGTCACCTTCCCCCGGACACTCCAAGGCTTGGGAGTTCATCTCAAAGAACTCCACGAGTCGGACACTCCTTTCTTCGGCATCGTGCCGACGGAAGGGGAATACCCGCTGGGCCACATCTACATGCCAGTCACCTTCGGAACTCCGGAGAACTACAGAACCGAGTTCCTGAGGTTTGAAGTGACGAACTTCGACTGCGGGTACAACGCCATCATCGGGAGGCCTGGATTGGCCAAGTTCATGGCCATTCCGCATTACACGTACATGATACTGAAGATGCCAGGGCCGCAAGGGATCATAACTGTGCGCGCCGACTTCCAAGGCGCCGCAGAATGTTTCCGAGTGGCTATTCAAGCAGCCCTCACCGCCAAGCCATCGATAGCTCCCTCCGCAATGGCGAACTTTAAGCCTGAGGAGGACCTCGCAATACCGGCGAATGAAGCTCAGACTGCGACCTCTATGCGGCCGACTGAAGAAACCAAGAGAATCAACCTGGGATTCGCTGATGAGCGCAAGACGGCCATCATCAGCTCCAGTTTGGATGACAAATAGGAAAGCGCGCTCGTCCGGTTTCTGCAAGATAACCGAGATGTATTCGCATGGCAACCTGCGGATATGCCGGGAGTCCCGAGAGAACTGGCCGAGCACAAACTGAAGGTCTTTCCCCAGGCGAGGCCGATCCGACAGAAATTACGTCGTTTCACGCCTGATAAGAGGGAAGCCATTCGCGCCGAGTTAGCTCGCTTGGTTGCGGCTGGATTCATTAGAGAAGTATTACATCCCGAGTGGTTAGCCAATCCTGTTCTTGTACTCAAAAAGAATAAAGTGGACTGGCGCATGTGTGTTGATTATACTGATCTCAACAAACACTGTCCGAAGGATCCTTTCGGGCTCCCGAGGATAGATCAGGTGGTGGACTCCACCGCTGGATGTTCTATGCTATCCTTCCTGGATTGCTATTCTAGATACCATCAGATTAGTCTGGCGAAGGAAGATGAAGAAAAAACAGCATTCATTACTCCGTTTGGTGCTTTCTGTTATACCTCCATGCCGTTTGGCCTCAAAAACGCTGGAGCGACTTATCAGAGAGCTATTCAAACATGCTTAGCCGATCACTGGGGCAAGCGTGTGGAGGCTTATGTGGATGATGTGGTGATCAAAACACAGGACTCAAAAGACTTCATCGAAGACTTACAACTGGTTTTCAATAGTTTGAGACGGTATAGATGGAAGCTTAATCCCGAAAAATGTGTTTTTGGGGTACCAGTCGGAAAGTTGCTTGGATTTATTGTCAGCTACCGGGGAATTGAGGCTAATTCGGACAAGATTGAAGCTATCATGAAGATGGAAGCACCTCGATCGCAGAAGAAGGTTCAGCGACTTACGGGATGCATGGCAGCTTTAAGCAGATTTATATCCCGGCTGGGAGAAAAAGGTCTGCCGTTTTACAAGTTACTCAAGAAGGTGGGTAAATTCCAGTGAACTTCAGAAGCACAAGAAGCTCTAGAGGCTCTGAAGAAATTCTTGACAACACCACCAGTACTGAAACCACCTCGGCGAGCTACATCAACTCAACCAGCTGAAGATTTGCTATTATACATCTCTTGCACGACTCACGTGGTAAGCACCGCGTTGGTAGTCGAGCGAGTAGAAGAAGGGCACGCCTATCCAATACAACATCCTGTCTACTTCATTAGTGAAGTCCTTGGCCCCTCAAAGAAAAAGTATCCTCAAGTTCAGAAACTATTGTATGCAGTACTTCTAACTGCCCGCAAGCTGCGTCACTACTTTGACGACCACAAAGTCATAGTAGTCACAAGTTTTCCAATAGGGGATATTCTTCACAACAAGAAAGCCATTGGTCGAATAGCCAAGTGGGCTTGCGAGCTGGGATCTCATGACATCGAGTTCCGACCTCGCACCGCCATCAAAACTCAAGCACTGGTTGATTTTGTATCGGAGTGGACTGAACAACAAGTACCAGACAACCCGGAGACTGCAGAAGTATGGCGAATGTATTTTGATGGCTCACTAAAGCTGCAGGGAGCAGGAGCGGGGATTCTCTTCACTGCACCTGGAGGCGAACACCTCAAGTACGCCCTCCAGTTGCTATTCCCGGCCTCCAACAATGCAGCCGAATATGAAGCTTTGATCCATGGATTGAATATTGCCATATCATTGGGCGTCAAAAGATTAATGGTATATGGGGATTCTCTAGTAGTCATCAGCCAGATAAATAAGGAGTGGGATTGCTCAAACGATTCGATGGGAGGATACTGCACTGCCGTCCGAAAGCTGGAGGATAAATTCGAGGGTCTAGAATTTCATCATGTGGAAAGAGATCGGAACACGGCAGCCGATGTACTGTCCAAGCTAGGGTCCAGTCGAACTCAGGTCCCACCCGGGGTTTTTGTGCAAGAAATTCTGCAGCCAAGTATCTCGATGGAACAAATGGAAGAGTGCAACATCATAGATCAATCCGAGTCAGATCCCGATGACTGGAGAAGGCCAATCATTAAGTACATAAAGAACGAAGAAGAACCAGACGATAAGAACTCGGCAGAGCGCATTGCAAGACAGTCAGCTCACTATACACTTATTGGGGAGACATTATACAGAAGGGGTGCGTCAGGCGTCTTCATGAAGTGCATTCTCCCATCCACTGGAAAGCAACTTCTGGAGGAAGTCCATGCTGGGCAGTGTGGAATACATACAGCCTCTAGAACACTAGTCGGGAAGGTCTTCAGGTCAGGGTTCTATTGGCCAACAGCAAAGAATGATGCAGCCGAGTTAGTTCAGAGGTGCGAAGCCTGCCAATACTTGTCAAAGCAACAGCACCTGCCAGCACAGCAGCTGCAGACCATACCAGTAACTTGGCCTTTTGCATGCTGGGGGCTGGATATGATTGGACCTTTCAAGAAGGCTCAAGGGGGATACACTCATGTACTGGTAGCGATTGACAAGTTCACTAAATGGATAGAATTCAAGCCCATTGCCTCCTTAACTTCTGCTAAGGCCGTGGAATTCATACAAGACATAATATTCAGATTCGGGATACCAAACAGCATCATAACTGATTTAGGATCCAACTTCACGAGTTCAGAATTCTTTGACTTCTGCGAGCAAAAGAGCATTCAGATCAAGTATGCATCTGTAGCCCATCCAAGAGCCAACGGGCAAGTTGAGCGAGCCAACGGGATGATATTGGATGCGCTCAGGAAAAAGATTTTCGATAAGAATGAAAAGTTCGCAGGAAAATGGATAAGGGAATTACCCTATGTTGTTTGGAGCCTAAGAACCCAACCCAGCCGAGCTTTGCATGGAAACACTCCTTTCTTCATGGTCTATGGGTCGGAGGCAGTGCTGCCTGCTGATCTCAGGTTTGGGGCGCCAAGGCTGATCTTTGAAAGTATAACAGAAGCTGAGACCACCAGGCTGGAGGACATAGACGTACTCGAGGAAGAACGGTTAAACGCAGTAATCCAATCAGCAAGATACCAGCAGACTCTAAGGCGCTATCATGACAAGGCTGTGCGGCAACGATTCTTCTCAGTAGGGGAGCTCGTCCTTCGCCGAATTCTAACGGGAGAAGGACGACACAAGTTATCACCCTTATGGGAAGGACCCTTCGTAGTAGCAGAAGTCACTCGGCCCGGATCATATCGCCTCACTCAGATGGATGGCACAGAAGTTGGGAACTCCTGGAACATAGAACACCTGAGAAAGTTTTATCCTTAGCCGTACTTCAAAACTGCTGGGATAACGGTGATGTACTCTGTAAAGTGGAAATATGTCATCAATAAAGAAAAGGTCTCAAGGATACTCGATTTATTTACGATTGACTTGCATTCCTACTTAACTCGGGGTGACCACTATGCCCTGCTAACGGAGCAATCGGCTTAAGTCGGCAACGACTTAAGGCGGTGCAACATGCTCACGCTTACTTAACTCGGGGTGACCACTATGCCCTGCTAACGGAGCAATCGGCTTAAGTCGGCAACAACTTAAGGCGGTGCAACATGCTCACGCTCACTTAACTCGGGGTGACCACTATGCCCTGCTAACGGAGCAATCGGCTTAAGTCGGCAACGACTTAAGGCGGTGCAACATGCTCACGCTTACTTAACTCGGGGTGACCACTATGCCCTGCTAACGGAGCAATCGGCTTAAGTCGGCAACGACTTAAGGCGGTGCAACATGCTCACGCTTACTTAACTCGGGGTGACCACTATGCCCTGCTAACAGAGCAATCGGCTTAAGTCGGCAACGACTTAAGGCGGTGTAACACGCTCGCGCTTACTTAACTCGGGGTGACCACTATGCCCTGTTAACGAAGCAATCAACTTAAGTCGGCGGCAACTTAAGACCAATGCAACATGCTCGCGCCTATATAATTCATGGGATGATTTCCATATCCCATGAACAAAATTCATAGTCATCATGCGTCATTACTACTAAACTCAGTAACAAAAAATTCTGATACAGTGAAAAAATAACTATGTCATTCAAATAAACCGGTGTCCTCTAACAAGTATTCAATCATGAAGGCTGCGCGCTTGGAGCGCGCGAAATGTTTTCTCTATTTTGCAATGTCTTTTCCAGGAGCAATTGACGAAGAAGGACGACTCGAGGAATCAGGAGCAGCGTTCACGTCAGCCCTTATATCTTCAGGAACGACTACGCCAGGTCTCCTCATCAGGATTCGTCCCGCTCGAATGGCCTTATCCATGGCCCTATCGCGCTGGGCTCTCAGAGTACTGGAAGTCTCTTCAGCAACCTTGACAGCCAACTGGGCAGCCTCTAGCTCCTGGGTAACAGATTTCTTGGAAGCACGCAGATTCTTGATGACAACGTCTTTAGCCGATATCAACTCCCTAAGGCGAATCACATCATCCAAAGACTCCTGCAGCTTATAGCGAAGATTGTCTAACTCCTCCATGGAAAAGCGATGACTCCTCTCCAGGATGGTCAGCGAGCTGCTAGAATCACGATACAACCTATCAAGATTGTCACGAGAAGCGGCAAGGATACGTTTTTCTTCCTGCAAGCACAAATCAGTTCCTTCAGAAAACCAGGCAAATAATAGGAGTACAGCAAGGCGAAAGCGCAGTTTCGTATATCACCTTTTCAGAGTCGAGCTGGGCATGCAGGGAAGAACTCAACGCATTGGCATCATCTAAGGCGGCAGAGACCTGACTCAGCTCAATCTGACCTTGAGAGTACTTTTCCTCAAGGTCAGTGCATCGCTGAGACAGCTCAGCCCGATCTTGAGAATGTTTTTCCTCAAGAAGTGCAATCTGTCGAGTCATTCCTAGCAAAAGATAACCAAACAAAATGAGGTCAGAAGGTAAAACAGTCCACAACAAGCGCGAAGAAAAGAAAAAAGGGCACTAACCAGCGTTAGTCGCCTCCAACTCGGATACACGACGATGAAGTGACACTGGATTCCAACACGAAAAAGACGAAGCCACTTCTGGGATAGGAGCACCATGCAATTTCAGCTGGCTGGTCATCTCATCCACCAAAACCTGATGAGGAGAACAGATGAGCATAATGACAAAAGTTCATGCAATGTAAAAATCAAGCTAAGAAACAGCACAGTACCTGGAGGTTGGAGAAGAACGAAGGGATCCCCAAATCAGGAGAAATCAGATGATAACCAGGCGCAAGGTCATTACCCGAAGCAGCTTGCAACGGAACAGTGGGAATCAGTTCAGCACCTTCAACAGAGCCGGATACCCGATCAGCGGGGACGCTGCCCTCCAAAGCGACGCCCCGGTCCAAAGTTTGGGCCACCACCATGCAGCCAGAGTGTGGAGGAGACGCTGCGTGAACGTCCATGGAAGTGCCGGAAGGAGACCCTGTTTGGGCACCCTCGGGGACTGGGCCATAGTTAGCACTGCCCACTTGAGCTGGATTATCCCCGGCAGCACCCTCGGGGGCTGGGCAGTAGCTCGCACTCTTCGCCCGAGTTAAGTCATCCCCGACGACACCCTCGGGGGCTGGACATGTGTCAACACCATCCTTGAGGTCCAAACTTTCAGCAGTAACCACCTCTAAGGTTGATGGGCCCTCGGCTACTTCCATGGAATCAGGACAGTCCAAGTTAGCATCCCGACCCTCGAGATCGCGCTCTAAGGTTGACGAGGCACGGGATGACCTCAACCCAGCGTCCGGCATGACACCACAAGCCTCCGTTACATCATCATCCACTGGCCCTGATAACAAGTCCTCTGGGACCATATCCTCAAGAGTTTGATCAAAGTCGGCCAGGGATATGTTTTGCAAACCAACAAGGGCAGATAAAGCAGGAGAAGGAACTCCACTACTTCCCCCACTGACAAGGAATTGCCGACTGTTCTTCCGAGTCAGAGGGACCTCATTCTCTTCCTCTTCGTCGTCTTCATCAGCAACACTGGCAACACCCCCATTGGGATCAGCGACGGATGGAATACACCCATTGGGATCAGCGTCAGTAGATTCAGGCACATGAACCTCCTCATTGGCAGGAACCGAGGGACCAGCATCCTGATCCAAACTAGATACTCGCCGAATACGTCTCTTCTTCTTTTTCTGCTCATCAACAGAAAGATCAGTTTGATTGGTTCGGCGGGGATGCCTCGAGCGAGCACGGACAGGTCTCTGAACATCCAAGGTTATACCGACCTCTGGAAGAGGTGCCACTGCCAATGTCTCAGCAGGAGTAGCATCAGAAGAATCTTCAGCCAACATATCAAGCATAGCATTCATTTCTGCGTCATTAGGATCCAAAGGCACCTCGAAATGGACTTGTCGTTCATCATCAGGAATTTTCCCAAGTGAGGCAACCAAAGCATTGACTTCTTCATCAGAGGGCCGCGTTCTGAGGCCCAAATTGCCATCAGTTGCAGGTGGGTTTGACACGAAAAGAGTGAAGGCTTTGGCAGGAGGCAGATTCCAGGCCGAGTACGCCACCGGAGCACCAACATTGGATACTTTGCCTCTAAGAATCATCTCCAGTCGGCTCACCAAATCTGCAGAAGGGATTCTTCTATTGGTAACTCGAGTTGAGTCGGCTAGCCCTTGATACAGATAAGCCGGGTGGACCCTATCTTTCAGTGGCTGAATGTTTTTGAAAACAAAGTCAGCAACTACAGCTTCAGCAGTTAAACCTCTCTCTTTCAATAGTCCAACTTCAGCTAGCAGCACACTGGCTTCGGCTATCTCCTCGTCTGTGGGCGACTCGGTCCAGCTTGGGGTGCGAACATCTGGCTGTCTTCCCGACCGGGGGGGAGAGAATTTCCATAGTTATCAACTATAAACCACTCCAGACGCCATCCCTTAATGCTGTCTTTAAGGGGAATCTCAAGATATTCAGTTTTCCGCCCCCGGCGCATCTCCAAACTGGCGCCTCCAACCAACTGATGTTGTCCCCCGGCCATCCCAGGGCGACAATGATACAGGTGTTTCCACAAGCCAAAATGCGGCAGCACGCCAAGAAAGGCTTCACATAAGTGGACGAAGATAGAAATTTGCAGAATTGAGTTAGGGTTCAGATGGGTTAAGTTGATGTGGTAGAAATCAAGAAGACCACGGAAAAAGGGAGAAATAGGAAGGCCAAGGCCGCGGAGAAGAAAAGGTGCGTAAACCACGGACTCGTGGGTATCCTCCGTCGGGACCGTAGTCCCGTGGCAAATCCGCCAAGAACAGAGTTCCCGTGGAGGAAGAACCCCGATGGACACGAGGTGGAGGAGTTCGGCTTCAGAGATGATGGACATATGGTTACCTGCAAAGGGCAACTGGCTGTTGGGATCAATTGGAGGAATGACCACAGCGGAAGAGCTCGCGATTTTCCTCTTGGGAGCCATCTCGATTTCACCAGTGAGCAGATTGGAGGCAAGCGCAGAGAGGATTTGGAAGCAGGAATGCAAGAACTAGGGCGCGGAAAGCAAAGGCGGCTAAAAGTGCAGCTCTTATGGGATATTCTCGAACCAGATACCGTTTCAAAAAGTGCCCAGTCATCACCCGACAGTTATTTCCGAAATCCCAGCATGACACGTGGTCATTCGGCAGTTATTTCCAAAAACTGGTGGGCCATCTCTTCACTCGGGTGTTAATCCTCAAAATAACTCGGCGTTGCCTCTAAAATGCCGACGTCGCTACTCAGTCACTCGGCGTTACCTCTAAAACGTCGATCTTGAGCTCAATCGCTCGGCATTACTTCTAAATTGCCGACAACGACCCTTAATAACTCGGCGTTGCCTCTAAAATGCCGACGTCACTACTCAGTCACTCGACGTTGCCTCTAAAACGCTGATCTTGAGTTCAATCGTTCGGCATTACTTCTAAAATGCCAACGTTGACCTTCAATCACTCGGCGTTGCTTCTAAAACGCCAATCTCGAGTTCAATAACTCGGCATTACTTCTAAAATGCTGACAACAACCTTTAATCACTCAGCGTTGCCTCTAAAACGCTGATCTCGAGTTCAATAACTCGGCGTTGCCTCTAAAACGCTGATCTCGAGTTCAATAACTCGGTGTTGCCTCTAAAATACCGACGTTACTACTCAGTCACTCGGCGTTGCCTCTAAAACGTTGATCTCGAGTTCAACCGTTCGGCATTACTTCTAAAAATGCCAACGTTGACCTTCAATCGCTCAGCATTACTTCTAAAAACATTGATACAGACTGCAATATTGCTCGGCGGCTACTTCTGGAAGCGTCAGTATAATGATCAAGCTGTTCGTCTATAGTCTCAAAAAGAATCAGATTTATAGTCAAACAAAACGAGTCATCAAGAGGAAACCAAATTCATTCTTCATTTAAGGGAAGTGGCAATACTTACAAATCAACTCATTTATGAGTTGATACTTCCTTACTGCTACTACTACTACTACGCTACACTATACTACTCTACATTACTAATACTACTACATTATTTAACTAAACTATTTCTAATCTATACTAATATCTAAAAAGATGCCACTGGCCCTGCCCCTGCTGCCGCCGCCGCACCTGGTGTTGCCCCTGCTGCCGCTGCTCCTGGTGCTGCCCCTGCTGCCGCCGCCCCTGGTGCTGCCCTTGCTGCTGCCGTTGCCGCCGCCCCCGCCACTGCCGCTGCCGTCGTCGTCGTCGTCATCGTCGTCGTCGTCCCCGCCCTCGCCGCCGCCGTCCGAGTCCTCCTCATCCGAGGAGTACTCAGACTCATCCGAGCTGTAACGCCCCGAATTTTGCAGTTGAATTTTTTCTTTTCTTTACTCGCCAAAATTCGGGCGTTACCTTTTCTTTTTCTTCTTCCCTTCGCTAAACCTTGACCTTTTCCAAAGTTTTAGCGGGATCCGGTTCGGATTTCCCGTGTAAAGAAAAACTCTAAAATACTTTATGATTTGATGCACCATGCCGAACTTTGCATTGTTTTGATTTGCTTTGAAAGTGCAATTGCATTCATGTGGAAAGATCGGATTTCGAAAAACAGGAAATAATCTTTCTCTCTCTTTCTCTCTCTCCTCTTTCTCTCTCTCCCGCGCCCTGGGCCGACCCCCGGCCGGCCCAAGTCCCTGGCGCCCCCTCTTGGGCCCAAAGCAGGCCCAGCCGCCCCCCCCCCCCACCCCCTCCTTTTTTTCCCAAAACCCCCTTCCTCTCCCTCATTCTCTCCCTCTCTCCCTCCCCACCCAAGCCGCCGCCCCCTACCCGCCCCCTGCCCTAGGCCGCCGCGCCGTCCCCTGCCGCCGGCCGCCCCTCGCCGTCGGCCATCCCCGCCGGTGAGCCCCCTCCCCCTCCTCCCTCTCCTCCCCCCTCTCTTCTCCCCTCCCCCGCGCGCCCCCTGGCCGCGCCGGCCACCACCCCCCAGCCCAGCCGCCGCTGGCCCGCCCCGGCCGCTCCCCTGGCCGCCCTGGCCCGGCCGCTGGCCGCCCCCAGCCGCGCCCCGCCCGGCCGCCAGCCGCCCCCAGCCCGCGCCCAGCCGCCCGCCCTGGCCCCTGGCCGCGCCCCTGTCCCGGGCCGGTTCAGCCGGCCTCGGCCCCGGCTCAGCCGCCCCCGGCCCCAGCTCGGCCGCCCCCCGCGCTCGGCCGCCCCAGCTCGGCCGCCTGCCCCCGGGCCGGTTCAACCGCCCCTAGGGCCGGTTCAACCGCCCCCCCCCTCTGTTTTTTTTTTATTTTATTTTATTTACTTTCTGTGATCATAATTACTGTATTTTAAGTAGACTAATCACTGTTCATGCTATGGAAAATAGGAGGTTTAATTTAAAATTCTGTTATGCTATTGATTCATGTAGTTAATGGTTTAACCCGTGCAATGTTGATCAACTAAAAATGATTAGGTTCCCATTAGTATATGTATATAACAGAATTCTTTTGTTAAGAATCAATTGCAGCTAATCATTAGTGCATAAGATTTAACTCCCTGCGAGACCCTTTCCCATTTCTTTCTAACCATAACAAATGCGATGTCAAATGTCATACTTGATGCATATTTGTTTTACCTGTTCCCTTGTATGGTGTACTGTTCTTTTGTATTAAATATGTGGATGTATGTATGTTTGCGCTCGCATAGAGAACGATCCGGTCGAAGAGCCCGAGGAATTTACAGGAGAAGCCCCTGAGCAGCAGTCGGTTGGTGGAGGCAAGTGTCCTTTGACCTATCTTTGTCCTATTCATTCTTTAATTCACCTCCCGCATTACACATTTATACCTAAGGATTGACTAGCTTTTGTTATCCATGTCCTTGTTTACCTATTTGGGTCGGATTATTACTGCTTAGTTTGATGCTATTGCTCAACTCTAATCAATGAACATGATGTGATTATCTGTGATACGCTGTTTTCCCGTTCTTATTTATGATCATACTTGTGGCATTTAAGGGGACTCGAGCGGTTTCTCGAGTGCCTCTCCGTAAGGACCTGTTCAATGGATGACCGCCCGGGAAAACAGTGCAACCATGAGGGTGGAATGGGACGCCCTTAGCTGAATAATTGGAGGAACCGGGGTGTAGTCCGCTTAGCCATTGTGCCGTCAATGGGGCTCGGTGTATGCGGCTCGCTCTGCCAAGGTTGATTTGCCCCTTGGGGAGGAGTGCGGTACATTTAGGAAACCTAACGGGCGGCTACAGCCTCGGGGAATCTTTGTAAAGGCTACGTAGTGAGACCCTGCCTATTCACCTTGGTAGTGTTTAAGGGTTTGATCAGCCCGAGGCAAGTGGGAATCACGGCTTATGGGTAAAGTGCGCAACCTCTGCAGAGTGTTATGAAACTGATATATCAGCCGTGCTCGCGGTTATGAGCGGCCAAGGGAGCTCCAGAGATTAGTGATATTTGATCAGAGATATTTTGGTACAGTTGGCAATGAGATTGATGATTCTGATTATGATTATGGTGCTGGTAAGTGGTATTCTTTCCGTTTGGAAAGGATACTTTGGGCTAATAACTTGGGTTAATGCTAAAACCTGGCTCTCTACTAGTAAGTAATAACCTGACCAACTAAAAGCAACTGCTTGACTTATCCCCACATAAAGCTAGTCCACTACAGCCAAACAGGATACTTGCTGAGTATGTTGATGTGTACTCACCCTTGCTCTACACACCAAACCCCCCTCCCCCAGGTTGTCAGCATTGCAATCACTGCTCAGGAGAAGATGAAGCTGTGGAAGGAGACTTCCAGGAGTTCCAAGACTACGACGAGTTCTAGGCGTGGGTTAGCGGCAACCCCCAGTCGGCTGCCTGTGAAGGCCGCGTTATCTACGTTTCTTTTCCGCACTTTGATTTATTGTAAGAACTATATGGACGTCTCAGACGTATGATGTAATCGACTATTATTTCCCCTTTTAATACTATTTTGAGCACTGTGTGATGATGTCCATATTATGTAACTGCTGTGTACGTGAATAACTGATCCTGGCACGTACATGGTTCGCATTCGGTTTGCCTTCTAAAAACCGGGTGTGACATAAGTGGTATCAAAGCCGTGCTGACTGTAGGACCGCTAACCTAGAGTAGAATGGTCGTTCTAAGGATTATAGACCTCTGTCCCTGCCTTGACTTTGATATCCCTTCAAAAGTTGGTCCTACTGACCAAATCTATATTCTACTATATATTATACCTTGCTGAAAATTTTGTTTTATTCTGATCCTTCATTTATTTATGATTCATTATTATTCTGATCCTTCATTTATTTATGATTCATTATTTGCTGGTCATATTAATTCTGTTCTCACCCTTTTGCTTGCGATGTCTTTTGTAGATGGCTCGACTTAGACACACTGCACGAAAGTCCGTCATCCCCTTCTTACCCTCCCGCCTTGCTGAGCGTCCGCTTCGCCGTCCCGTGGCCGGACAGTCCAGCCACTTGGAGAGACTGCACCACCGCCTGCATGAGGAGCAGGAACGTCGACGACAGGAGCAGCAGGGCTCTTCCTTCTCGCTCCAGCAGGAGATAGAGTCTGTGAGGAGCTGCTCCCCTGTGCTTCCCCTGGAGGCGCCCCCTGCACCACCACTGGGCGTCCCAGCTTCTGGAGTAGCTGCTGGAGGAGACCCAGACGACGGAGGTGGCGACGACAGCTCGAGCCACGACACCGACCTCGACCTCTCTAGCCATGAGCCGGAAGGATGGGTTGCTCGACCCATCACTCGCGACGCTGCTCGCGGGTGTCACTTCCACGACGCGCTCGACACCCTGCTACGTCGGGCACTTGACCGGCGTACTTGGTCCATCGAGTATCGCTGTGTGGTCTACCAGCATAGTCGCGGGGTCTACCCGGACCGCTGGGAGGCGACCTGTTTGGTGCGCCGTCCGGAGAACAGTCTCCAGGGCGCAGAGGCTTGCTCAGAGCACTATTCTATCTCTGAGCGGGACTCAGCGGAGGCAGCCATGCAGGATGCTGCACGGCATGCGCTTTCGCACTACTGCTCGGTTCTCGGTGGGGTAGCTGACGGTCTCGACCTGAAGTATTACCCCCGCCGTCCATCTGGCAGCACAGGAGGCGTGATTGTTTCACCTGCTGGTGAGGACAATCCTAGGTTGAGCAGCACAGTCAACCTAGCCGCCGTGCTAAACACGGAGCTGGACCATGCATTAGACGAGCTGAGTAGGGCTCGTGCTGAGATCGCCCTGCTGCGGGCTGAGCGCGCGGAGCGTCGTCACTTGGATGATGGTTCCCCCGCTCCCGTCGGGACTCAGCACCCGTATCGCTCACCTCGGCGTGGACTCCAGTCTTATGGCAATCCCGACTGCAAGACCAAGATAAATCTAGAACCATAGCTCGTTAGAGTTGGATCTTGTAATTAATACGAAATATATATACATAGAAGCTTCAGTCTTAGCGTTAGTCTCGGTCTTAGTTAGTCTTAGTTAGACAGGGTAGTTTGCTATATCCTGTGCATTTATGTTTGTCATGATGAACTATGTTTGGTTTGGATCTTTGTAATGATTGTCACCAGAGTGTGGGTATCCCCTGCATTTTGGCTTGCATATTATGTTAATGGAGTTAGTTATATAGTTGGGAAACCCTTTATTCTACTTTCCTCTTTATCTGAGAAGCTGTGTGGTCTGTGTTGGAGATCAGTGAAGATGCTCATCTGTTCAGTGCTGTTGAAGAATTCTATACTCTTTTCTTATGCTGCAAGATTTGCCAGATCAGTTCTGATGTGTGGTTGCGTTCTGCAGATGTCAGAGAACAGGCGCAGAGGAGGAAGGCGTGCTCAGCAGGAGCAAGCCGCCCCGCAGGATGAGGTGCCTCAGCAGCAGCACCTGCCGCCCCCGCCCCCGATGTCGATCGAGCAGATGTTTCTGATGCAGACTCAGGCAGTTCAGGCCATCGGTCAGACTCTGGCCGCCATTCAGCAGCAGCAGCAACAGCAGCAAGCACGACCCCAGCCTCAGATGCCTCAGATGCCCAGAGACAAGCGTGCTGAATTCATGAGGGGTCATCCCCCAACGTTCGCTCACTCTTCTGACCCCATGGATGCTGAAGATTGGCTGCGCACTGTGGAGCGGGAGTTGCATACCGCTCAGTGTGATGACAGGGAGAAAGTTTTATATGGTCCCCGTCTGTTGAGAGGAGCAGCCCAATCATGGTGGGAGTCTTACCTCGCCACCCATGCCAACCCCGACACCATCACCTGGGAAGAGTTCAGAGGTAGCTTTCGTCAGTACCATGTGCCTGCAGGTCTGATGACAGTGAAGAAGGAGGAGTTCCTGGCCCTTAAGCAAGGGTCATCATCTGTCAGTGAGTATCGAGACAGGTTTCTGCAGTTGTCTCGCTATGCTCCCGAGGATGTCAACACTGATGCCAAGCGACAATACCGTTTCTTGAGAGGCTTGGTTGACCCTCTGCAGTATCAGTTGATGAATCATACCTTCCCGACATTCCAGCACCTGATTGACAGAGCAATCATGACAGAAAGGAAGCGTAAGGAGATGGAGGATCGTAAGCGCAAGATCAGTGGACCCCAGCCTGGAAGCAGCAGCCGTCCTCGTTTTTCAGGCAATCAACCTCAGCAGTTCAGACAGAACCAGCGTCCACCTCAGCAGCATCAGCAGCGTCAGCAGTATCAGCAGTTCCAGAGGCAGTATCCTCAGCATCAGTACCAGAACCGTCAGAGCAATCAGTCAGGAGGTCAGTTTCAGAGGCAGAACCAGCAGACACCTCGTCCTCCTGCCCCAGCAAACCAGCAGAGCAATCAGGCAGCACCAGCTCAGGTTGGAAACAGAGCATGTTTCCACTGTGGAGAGCAAGGCCACTGGGTTATGCAATGTCCGAAGAAGGCAGCCCAGCAGCAGTCAGGCCCCAATGCCCCAGCAAAGCAGAATGCGTCTCAGTCTGGAGCAGGCAACCGCCCTCAGCAGCGCTATAATCATGGAAGACTGAACCACTTGGAGGCTGAAGCAGTTCAGGAGACCTCCGGCATGACAGTAGGTATGTTCCCAGTCGATTCCCATATTGCAGAAGTGTTATTTGATACTGGAGCAACACATTCTTTCATTACTGCATCATGGGTAGAAGCACATAATCTTTCAATTACTACCATGTCAACCCCCATTCAAATTGACTCAGCCGGTGGTAGAATTCGAGCTGATAGCATATGTTTGAATATAAGTGTGGAAATAAGAGGGATAGCGTTTCCCGCTAACCTTATAGTAATGGGTACTCAGGGAATAGATGTCATCCTAGGGATGAATTGGCTAGATAAGTATCAGGCAGTTATCAGTTGTGATAAAAGGACAATCAAGTTGGTGTCCCCACTAGGAGAGGAAGTGGTGACCGAGTTAGTCCCGCCTGAGCCGAAGAGAGGAAGTTGTTATCAGATGGCTGTCGATAGCGGTGAAGCAGACCCAATTGAGAGTATCAAGGTTGTGTCTGAATTCCCAGATGTGTTTCCAAAGGACTTACCGGGAATGCCACCAGAGCGGAAAGTTGAATTCGCCATAGAGCTTCTTCCTGGAACCGCCCCTATCTTTAAGAGAGCTTACAGAATATCTGGACCAGAGTTGGTTGAGCTTAAGAAGCAGATTGATGAGCTGTCAGAGAAAGGTTACATCCGGCCAAGCACCTCGCCTTGGGCCGCCCCTGTCTTGTTTGTGGAGAAGAAAGATGGCACAAAGAGGATGTGTATCGATTATCGAGCTCTAAATGAAGTCACGATCAAGAACAAGTACCCCTTGCCCAGAATAGAAGATCTGTTCGACCAGTTGAGAGGAGCCAGTGTGTTCTCCAAGATCGATCTGAGGTCAGGTTATCATCAGCTCAGGATCCGACCTTCGGACATTCCGAAGACGGCATTCATTACCAAGTATGGTTTGTATGAGTTCACAGTGATGTCTTTTGGTTTGACCAATGCACCAGCGTTCTTTATGAATCTGATGAACAGTGTATTCATGGATTACCTTGATAAGTTTGTGGTGGTATTCATTGATGACATTCTGATTTATTCTCAAAGTGAAGAAGAGCATGCAGATCATTTGAGGATGGTATTGCAGAGATTGCGAGAGCACCAGTTGTATGCAAAGTTGAGCAAGTGTGAGTTCTGGATCAGTGAAGTCCTGTTCTTGGGTCACATAATCAACAAGGAAGGATTGGCTGTGGATCCGAAGAAAGTGGCAGACATTCTGAACTGGAAAGCGCCAACGGATGCTCGAGGAATCAAGAGCTTCATTGGAATGGCCGGATATTATCGGCGATTCATTGAAGGGTTTTCGAAGATTGCGAAACCAATGACAGCGTTGCTAGGCAACAAGGTTGAGTTCAAGTGGACCCAGAAATGTCAAGAGGCCTTTGAAGCGCTGAAAGAGAAGTTGACAACAGCGCCTGTCTTAGTCTTGCCCGATGTGCACAAGCCCTTCTCGGTGTATTGTGATGCTTGTTACACAGGTTTGGGATGCGTGTTGATGCAAGAGGGAAGAGTTGTGGCTTACTCGTCCCGACAGCTGAAGGTTCATGAGAAGAATTACCCAATCCATGATCTAGAGTTGGCAGCAGTGGTTCACGCACTGAAGACATGGAGGCACTATCTGTATGGACAGAAATGCGATGTTTACACAGACCACAAGAGTCTGAAGTACATATTCACTCAGTCAGAGTTGAACATGAGACAGCGAAGGTGGTTAGAGTTGATCAAAGACTATGAGTTGGAGATCCATTACCATCCAGGCAAAGCAAACGTAGTGGCAGATGCTTTGAGCAGAAAGAGCCAAGTCAATCTGATGGTCGCTCGTCCGATGCCTTATGAGTTAGCCAAGGAGTTCGATAGGTTGAGTCTCGGATTTCTGAACAATTCGCGAGGAGTCACAGTTGAATTGGAACCTACCTTGGAGCGAGAAATCAAAGAAGCGCAGAAGAATGATGAGAAGATCAGTGAGATCCGGCGACTGATTCTAGATGGTAGAGGCAAAGATTTTCGAGAAGATGCAGAAGGCGTGATATGGTTCAAAGACCGCTTGTGTGTTCCCAATGTCCAGTCCATTCGGGAGTTGATTCTCAAGGAAGCTCATGAGACAGCTTATTCGATTCACCCTGGCAGTGAGAAGATGTATCAGGATTTGAAGAAGAAATTCTGGTGGTATGGAATGAAGAGGGAAATCGCAGAGCATGTGGCTATGTGCGATAGTTGTCGAAGAATTAAGGCAGAACACCAGAGACCAGCTGGATTGTTGCAACCGTTGCAGATTCCTCAGTGGAAATGGGATGAGATCGGCATGGATTTCATAGTCGGATTGCCTCGCACTCGAGCCGGCTACGATTCCATTTGGGTGGTAGTGGACCGTTTGACCAAGTCAGCCCACTTCATACCTGTCAAGACCACCTACAGCAGTGCAGTATTGGCAGAACTGTATATGTCTCGGATCGTTTGTCTCCATGGTGTGCCGAAGAAGATAGTGTCAGACAGAGGAACGCAGTTCACCTCTCATTTCTGGCAGCAGTTGCATGAAGCTTTGGGCACACATCTGAATTTCAGTTCAGCTTATCATCCGCAGACAGATGGTCAGACTGAAAGAACCAATCAAATTCTTGAAGATATGTTGAGAGCCTGTGCGTTGCAAGATCAGTCCGGATGGGATAAGCGATTGCCTTATGCAGAGTTTTCCTATAACAACAGTTACCAGGCCAGTTTGAAGATGTCACCATTTCAAGCGCTCTATGGAAGGAGTTGTAGAACCCCGTTGCAATGGGATCAGCCTGGAGAGAAGCAAGTGTTTGGGCCAGACATTCTGCTTGAAGCCGAAGAGAACATCAAGATGGTCCGAGAGAATCTGAAGATAGCGCAATCGAGGCAGCGAAGCTATGCAGACACAAGAAGAAGAGAGCTGAGTTTTGAAGTCGGAGACTTTGTCTATCTGAAAGTGTCACCGATCAGAGGAGTCAGAAGGTTCGGAATCAAAGGCAAGTTAGCACCCCGCTACATTGGTCCGTATCAGATTCTTGCAAAGCGTGGAGAAGTGGCCTATCAGCTCAGTCTGCCAGAGAATTTGTCAGCTGTGCATGATGTCTTTCATGTGTCTCAGTTGAAGAAGTGCTTGCGCGTGCCAGAAGAGCAGCTACCAGTGGAAGGTCTGGAAGTCCAGGAGGACTTGACCTATGTTGAGAAGCCAGCTCAGATCCTTGAGGTTGCAGATAGAGTCACCCGAAGGAAGACCATCAGAATGTGCAAGGTCAGGTGGAGTCACCACTCTGAGGAAGAAGCAACCTGGGAGCGTGAAGATGATTTGATGGCCAAGTACCCAGAGCTCTTTGCTAGCCAGCCCTGAATCTCGAGGGCGAGATTCTTTTAAGGGGGATAGGTTTGTAACGCCCCGAATTTTGCAGTTGAATTTTTTCTTTTCTTTACTCGCCAAAATTCGGGCGTTACCTTTTCTTTTTCTTCTTCCCTTCGCTAAACCTTGACCTTTTCCAAAGTTTTAGCGGGATCCGGTTCGGATTTCCCGTGTAAAGAAAAACTCTAAAATACTTTATGATTTGATGCACCATGCCGAACTTTGCATTGTTTTGATTTGCTTTGAAAGTGCAATTGCATTCATGTGGAAAGATCGGATTTCGAAAAACAGGAAATAATCTTTCTCTCTCTTTCTCTCTCTTTCTCTCTCTCCTCTTTCTCTCTCTCCCGCGCCCTGGGCCGACCCCCGGCCGGCCCAAGTCCCTGGCGCCCCCTCTTGGGCCCAAAGCAGGCCCAGCCGCCCCCCCCACCCCCTCCTTTTTTTCCCAAAACCCCCTTCCTCTCCCTCATTCTCTCCCTCTCTCCCTCCCCACCCAAGCCGCCGCCCCCTACCCGCCCCCTGCCCTAGGCCGCCGCGCCGTCCCCTGCCGCCGGCCGCCCCTCGCCGTCGGCCATCCCCGCCGGTGAGCCCCCTCCCCCTCCTCCCTCTCCTCCCCCCCCTCTCTTCTCCCCTCCCCCGCGCGCCCCCTGGCCGCGCCGGCCACCACCCCCCAGCCCAGCCGCCGCTGGCCGGCCCTCGGCCGCGCCCAGCCGGCCCCGGCCGCCGCTGGCCCGCCCCGGCCGCTCCCCTGGCCGCCCTGGCCCGGCCGCTGGCCGCCCCCAGCCGCGCCCCGCCCGGCCGCCAGCCGCCCCCAGCCCGCGCCCAGCCGCCCGCCCTGGCCCCTGGCCGCGCCCCTGTCCCGGGCCGGTTCAGCCGGCCTCGGCCCCGGCTCAGCCGCCCCCGGCCCCAGCTCGGCCGCCCCCCGCGCTCGGCCGCCCCAGCTCGGCCGCCTGCCCCCGGGCCGGTTCAACCGCCCCTAGGGCCGGTTCAACCGCCCCCCCTCTGTTTTTTTTATTTTATTTTATTTACTTTCTGTGATCATAATTACTGTATTTTAAGTAGACTAATCACTGTTCATGCTATGGAAAATAGGAGGTTTAATTTAAAATTCCGTTATGCTATTGATTCATGTAGTTAATGGTTTAACCCGTGCAATGTTGATCAACTAAAAATGATTAGGTTCCCATTAGTATATGTATATAACAGAATTCTTTTGTTAAGAATCAATTGCAGCTAATCATTAGTGCATAAGATTTAACTCCCTGCGAGACCCTTTCCCATTTCTTTCTAACCATAACAAATGCGATGTCAAATGTCATACTTGATGCATATTTGTTTTACCTGTTCCCTTGTATGGTGTACTGTTCTTTTGTATTAAATATGTGGATGTATGTATGTTTGCGCTCGCATAGAGAACGATCCGGTCGAAGAGCCCGAGGAATTTGCAGGAGAAGCCCCTGAGCAGCAGTCGGTTGGTGGAGGCAAGTGTCCTTTGACCTATCTTTGTCCTATTCATTCTTTAATTCACCTCCCGCATTACACATTTATACCTAAGGATTGACTAGCTTTTGTTATCCATGTCCTTGTTTACCTATTTGGGTCGGATTATTACTGCTTAGTTTGATGCTATTGCTCAACTCTAATCAATGAACATGATGTGATTATCTGTGATACGCTGTTTTCCCGTTCTTATTTATGATCATACTTGTGGCATTTAAGGGGACTCGAGCGGTTTCTCGAGTGCCTCTCCGTAAGGACCTGTTCAATGGATGACCGCCCGGGAAAACAGTGCAACCATGAGGGTGGAATGGGACGCCCTTAGCTGAATAATTGGAGGAACCGGGGTGTAGTCCGCTTAGCCGTTGTGCCGTCAATGGGGCTCGGTGTATGCGGCTCGCTCTGCCAAGGTTGATTTGCCCCTTGGGGAGGAGTGCGGTACATTTAGGAAACCTAACGGGCGGCTACAGCCTCGGGGAATCTTTGTAAAGGCTACGTAGTGAGACCCTGCCTATTCACCTTGGTAGTGTTTAAGGGTTTGATCAGCCCGAGGCAAGTGGGAATCACGGCTTATGGGTAAAGTGCGCAACCTCTGCAGAGTGTTATGAAACTGATATATCAGCCGTGCTCGCGGTTATGAGCGGCCAAGGGAGCTCCAGAGATTAGTGATATTTGATCAGAGATATTTTGGTACAGTTGGCAATGAGATTGATGATTCTGATTATGATTATGGTGCTGGTAAGTGGTATTCTTTCCGTTTGGAAAGGATACTTTGGGCTAATAACTTGGGTTAATGCTAAAACCTGGCTCTCTACTAGTAAGTAATAACCTGACCAACTAAAAGCAACTGCTTGACTTATCCCCACATAAAGCTAGTCCACTACAGCCAAACAGGATACTTGCTGAGTATGTTGATGTGTACTCACCCTTGCTCTACACACCAAACCCCCCTCCCCCAGGTTGTCAGCATTGCAATCACTGCTCAGGAGAAGATGAAGCTGTGGAAGGAGACTTCCAGGAGTTCCAAGACTACGACGAGTTCTAGGCGTGGGTTAGCGGCAACCCCCAGTCGGCTGCCTGTGAAGGCCGCGTTATCTACGTTTCTTTTCCGCACTTTGATTTATTGTAAGAACTATATGGACGTCTCAGACGTATGATGTAATCGACTATTATTTCCCCTTTTAATACTATTTTGAGCACTGTGTGATGATGTCCATATTATGTAACTGCTGTGTACGTGAATAACTGATCCTGGCACGTACATGGTTCGCATTCGGTTTGCCTTCTAAAAACCGGGTGTGACACGAGCCCTCGAGCCCGGAGCGCTCGACGGCTCGGATATACGTCCAGACCTCCGCGGCTATCCCCTGGGAGTCGTCCGAGTCATCGGACGACGCCGGGGGAGAGACGGGAGCCGGAGTCCCCTCGGACTCGGAGGAGAACTCCTCCTCCGAGTATTCCGAGTCGCCGAAGTCCTCCGATGGAGGAGTCGGCTCGCGCTTGCGCTTGTTGTTTTTTCCCATAGTGGAAGAAAGCGGGAAAGAAGAGAAGGAAGCAGTAAGGAATAGCAAAGAGACGTGAAGAAACCAGAGGGGCAACAGCGTTATTTATAGAAGAGAAAGGCAACCGCTCACCTCCAACCGCGGTCACTGAACAGTCGCAAAGCATTCAATATGCACTTCCACCCGTCCGAAGACACGTCAGGCGGCTGACGCCGTTTCACGCAGCACTACACCCATTGGGACTCCAGTCAACAGCGCAAAGGGTATGATTACACTCGCCGTCCCATCACATTACAACTCAGAAGCAGCCGGCTAAAACACTCAGCGTACCAAGCCGTCCCTTGCCCACACCCATTGGGGTGGGGACGCCCAGGAATTGTCAGTATATTTTTCAAAATGGTCACATCTGAGCAGAGCATGCAGTAAATGCCTCAAGACAAAAATGAGATATCAACAAGAGTTAGAGGGAAGCCAAGTATAGCCAGCAGAGTGCAAAATATGGTCGACAGGCATGACTTGAAGATTAGACAGAGAACGTCCATCGAATGTCCAATCAGTTGCAGAGCAAATAAATTACACTACCCAGCAAGATATGGAAGGATTGCAAACTTGGCTGCAAAAGACAAAATACATGCTGACCTCTGAAGCATAATATTGATGACATAGCACGGATGACATCATGCCGACCTTTTTATAAGCAGAAAGAGTAATCTTCAGCAAAAGGACACAAAAAGAAGACCTTCAAGCGAATTATCCTCAAAAAATCCACTCGAAGGCCGGGAGCTACACCCATTGGGTGCACCTTCGGTGCACCCCATGGATTATTATTCTAAGCCGAGATCATGTTGATTTCTAAGAGCATGGGACAAGATTAAAAAGCCAATCCTCAACCGAAATGAAGGAACACAAATGGAAGTAATCTCTGTTGAAGACCTTCGAGTAGATTATTTTCTAAAATCTACTCGAAGCTCGGGGGCTACACCCATTGGGTGCACCTCCGGTGCACCCAATGAAGTTCAGAATCCTACAGACAGGAATGCCGATCTCTAAGGCACAGGCACGAAGCTAGGTTTTGGTCAACAAGTGATCGAAGCAGGAGAGAACAACAGGAAGCCATCTTTCTTCAAATCACCTACAAGCTGGACCTGGGATCTTCGGGTTGATTACCTCTAAATTAACCCAAAGATCGGGGGCTTGTGGGGGATGGATATCCCCCGGGTCCACTAAAAGAGTAAAGGACCTCACGAAAGGCCCAAGGGCCCAATAAATCGTAAGGTTATTCTTTCGTGGGCCTGGGGAGAAATAACCAGCAACGCAGAACGACATGAGGCCGGATTGGTGCAAACCCGGACGGCCCACAGCGTCGAGCAAGTGACCATAACGAAGATCCGACTTTCCCGCGCTGGAGCCTCCATGCAACGAAGCCACGTGAGGATAAGTCGGCGAGGGTTACGTAAAGGATAATTTCAAGAGGTTCACTATCTTTTAGCCACTTGTTGTTATCTTATCCATGTGTACTGCCCCACGGTCGAGTATATAAGGCCTAGGGGGCACCCCTTCAGAACGATCGACCCATTACTTAGCCATCCACATCAACTCTCTGTATTCTTAATCCAGAGAGCTCTCCTGTAATCATTCCCACCTAGCACACTCATCAGGACGTAGGGTGTTACGCATCACTAAGCGGCCCGAACCTGTAAGCCTTGTCTTCCGTCTCTCGTGCGATCGGCACGAACCATTTTGCTACAGTTGTCGACACCTTCCTACTCCTAAAACACCTCGAGGGGCAACCCCAGGTGTGCGGTCGGACCCAAAACACCGACACCCTGTTCCAATGCACTCAGGATCATGAAGAATACCTTCAGGCGTATGTCAGAAGGTTCTTGCGTTTGAGGGCGCAGGCACCAACGGTGCCCAACGAAATTGTTATTGAGGCCATGATCAAGGGACTTCGGCCTGGACCTTCAGCTCAATACTTTGCTAGGAAGCCTCCTCAAACTTTGGAGAAACTGCTCCAGAAGATGGACGAGTATATTCGTGCCGACAACGATTTTCGCCAAAGAAGGGAGGAGGCTTTCAGGTTTTCTGAAATGACCAGGGGCTTCGGAGGAAGATTCTATCCGAGGCATGTCAGGTCCATCCACAACTCTACTCAAAATGATGATAAGGGGAGTCAGCAGAACAGGCCGCAGTGCTCCTCACAGGCTTCGGGGCAACAGCAAAGTTTCTTCCGGCCACCAGCTCCAAGAGGCAGAGGCGCCAGGGGCTTCAGCGGAAGATTTGGAGATCAACCAAGGAGAGTATTTTGCTTATTCTGTGGTGAAAACAAGGGCCATACCACCAGGATGTGCCATGTTACCATCCAGAAGCAAAAGGAGATAGCCGAAGCTGCAGCACAACAAGCTCAGCCGAAGCAGGTCATGCATACTGCTTCATACCATTCGCCTTACATCCCAGAATACATGGGCAACCACCCTGCAGTTTCTGTTGCTTCGGCAAGTCAACCTCAAGCTTCCTGGCAACAGCCTCCGCCTCCACCACCGCTGCAACAAGGCCAACAGCCAGAAGGGAGCCAATATGCTCCACACCAAAGGGATCTCAGAGAACAATCCGAAGCTCGCACAGTCAATAGCACTGTGCCAGAGTCGAAGCACATCTATTGACAAATATCCTACCAGTTTTTTCCATTCAGTTCTATTTTCTGCGTAATAAAGGACATTTTTTTTAGTTTTCATGTAAAAGTTTCTTTGCTTGCTACAAGGAAAATGTATTTTCTCAGGCTTAAGTTGCTGAAGCTTAAAAGTTTGCGATAACAAGGAGAACCTTCGAATTATCGAAAATCCTTCGAAGCAACAAAAAGTCATTCTAAGGAACGCAGAGTAAGTTTGCTGAAATCACAAAAAGTCGTTCCAAAGGGAACGCAGTGTAAGTTTTCTGCTCCAAAGTCGTTCCTAAGGGAATGCAGAGCTTACAGCGAAAAGTCAACGCTGATACCGCCTAAGTAAAGGGCGAAGAAGCTCCAAAGTCGTTCCTAAGGGAATGCAGAGCTTACAGCGAAAAGTCAACGCCGATACCGCCTAAGTAAAAGGCGAAGAAGCTCCAAAGTCGTTCCTAAGGGAATGCAGAGCTTACAGCGAAAAGTCAGCGCTGATACAAAAATATTTTGTGTTTTACGGGGATATGTGTGTATCTTCGGAACAAATGTCATCTACATAACATAACATCATCACATCATTTTGCATAGCATAAGCATCATACATCATGTTGCATATGGCAAAAGAAGGGGACACGGTATCAACCTTCGGAAGGATACTTTGAGAAAATGAAAATCGTGCTAAGTCACAAGGGGATACAATATTGATCTTCGGAATATAGCTTCGGAGAATATTTTCATGAAGCTTGGATATCCTTCATCAGAGCACTATGAACATTGTCGTGATGCATAGAAGTTTTTCTATCTTCACGAAGCATGAAAAGAAGGGAAGGTGTTTTTTCGCCGAAGACTCAAAAACGGTACGTATGTAAAGTTTCATGCATCGTAAAGAATCGAGTCATTAAAAGCAAATGTATCACAGGGTTACAAAATGTCACACATGTTTCATTTCAGAAGTCTTTACAAAAGTGCTTAATCTTCTCTCAAAATAACTTCGGCAGCTTCGTTCAGGAGTCGGTTAACAACTTCATCCATGATAGCTTCAGCCATCTTTTTAATTTCTTCGTCTCCTTTCGGGAGAGGGCCCGGAGACGCTTTAGTAGGATCTGAAGGAGGACATGATACGGCCACATTGCTATTACAAATTGCGAATGAAGTTTAAAATCAAAAATTACAACACAATAAAAACCATTAGCTAATACCTATTTGCCCTTCGGGCTCTGAGATTTTGTCAGCGGCCTTAGCTACTTCTCTAGCGTCGTGAATGCCCTTCTCACTTTTCTGAATAATTTCTCGGGCCATTTCTCGGCCACCATTGTCCCAGACGTCGGTGAAAAATTTTCCACCAGTCTGGCTAGCTTCGGCCGAGGGGTCTTTAATATCTTCAGGGGATAAGCTGGCTTCGGATTGTGCAAGAACCTTAACATGATCGCAGCCTTTTTTCTCCAGTATAGTAGCAATTCCCCTGGCACCCGAGAAGGCGCAAATGTCTCCACGACTGTTTAGAATTTCCTCGAAGGCTTCAGCTTCGTGGCAGATCCATTCGATCGGTCCTTCTGGGTTACCTCTCGCAAAATCTTCTTCACTTGAAAATGCACCAACACTGGCGAAGCTGGTTTTTATTTTCTTTACACATTCCATGGATTTTTCGTAGCACCTTTTCTTAGAAGACCGAAGCTCTTCAACGGTTCCTTCCAAATGATTAGCCCATTGGTCGCTACATTCCCGCCTCGTTTCTTCAAGTATGCGTTCTTCTTTCGCCCGGGCCAATTGCTTCCGAAGGTCGTCAATTTCGTGCTTTTGAGCTACAATTTGGGCTTTGGACGCAGCTTCGTTCTCCTTTACTTTATCCACTAATGTAACTAGAATTTTGTCCTTTTCCAGGGCTTCGTTCCTTAGTTTGATAACCTCTGTTCGAAGGTTGTTGAAGGCAATTTCATAGCTTTCGTCTTCGGCACTCTTTTGCGCTCTCAGCGCGTTGCTTAGTATTAAACCCTATATGTAAAAAGTTAGTATAAGAATAAAACAATAGATTTCGAATCATAAAGTTTCCAAAATGCGCAATTCTCGCACCTTCAGACTATTATATGCAAGGCTATCCGCAAGATCCTCCTTTGTCATAGCGCATAATCCAGCTTCAAGCTTCGGAAACCCCATACTCCTAGCCATCTCCCGGCAGACAGATAATTCTTTGTTGTCAGGGAGACAGTATAGGAAGTCATCTTCGTTTGTCCCATTGAACACTAATGCCCCCTTCGGATATTTTAATTCTCTGGCATAGTGATTGGCTTCATAAATCTCTTCTTCAGATAATTTCTTCCCCGAAGCATGTCGCACAATGTAATCGCGTATGATGGAAGATGCTTCGGGGGCCGCAGTGTCAATTTCTTCAACTAAAATTGGCTCTGGCATTTTTATTTTTTCTTCGGCTTCCAAAGGTTGTTCCTTGGTGGGCTCTGAAGGCCCAGCTTCAGCTTCAAGTTGTTGCTTCGAAGTTTCAGCAACTAAAGCTTCAGTAGACACTTCAGAAAGTTCAACAGTCTTCTTTGGAGTTATGCTTGAAGACTTAATTGTCTCCAAAACATCTAGCACGTTCACCATTCTTTTTCTTTTCGGGGTCACCGACGGGCCCTTTTGATTTCTTATTGTCTCAACACTTGCTGAAGGACTTAAGATTTCCAATATTTTTGGTCCTTCAATTCTCGGTTTTTCTGCCTTCTCTGCTGAAGGTGCTTCAGTTTTTTCCTCGGTCTTCGGCACTGGAGCTGGCTCTGTAGTTTCAGTAGTCAAAGAGACTTCACCGATAAATTCAGGCACTGTGGCCGGCTCAATAAAACGCGCCCGGTGGGTAAGCACCTTCATCTTTTTTCTTTGTGGCGCTGGCTCACCAGAAGCACCTGAGGCAACTTCTTTTGCAGGAGAAGTATTTTTTCTTTTGCGGCCTGGCACCGGATAATGGTAGTCAGGGTAGACAAACCCGATTGCATCAAATACCCGGTTGAGCCTCTTCTTCTTTCGGCCTCCGAAGGCTGCTGATAAAGCAGTATTCTCGGCCTTCGAGTATACCCCAAGCAGTTCGTCACTTAAGGTTTCAATGCTTTTTAACCAGTCGTCGTCCGGTTCAACAAACTTATCCCCGTATTTGAATGTGTATTTTAGTCTGACCAGTCCACCTTCGTCAGACTCTTTGATGGTCCCCTTCGGCATTTCCCACTTTCCTGCAAGTGGCCAAACTCTGAAGGCAATATGCTCTTGGACCAGATCCCTTGTCCCAATAAAAGAGCAGATTACGCCGAAGGCTCTTTGGCATTCTTCGGCCGCTTCATCCATTTCAACCTTCGGCTTTCGGAGTCCGAAGTTGCCAGATAGGGCGCATAATGATACTCTTAACATCTTCCTGTGCTGTCAAGTCATTCTTTACATAGAACCATTCTGTCATCCAGGCGCCGGGCCACCTCTTCCGAAAGGTTGGCACGGGGCAGCTCGACCCGGAGCGGGCACCGAAGCTGTAACAACCAAAGTTGTTGTGATATTGTTCTTTCCCCCAGGGCTTCGTCTCATATACCAACTCATGAATTTTGCAAAAGCTTTTAGCATTTGGTTCTAAACCTTGGCTTCTCACAGCCCAGACAAAGATTCCCATTCTTATGATAGCTTCGGGAGTAATTTGATGAAGGTAGATTTGAAATGTCTTCAGGACTTCGACAACAAAGCTGCTTAGGGGGAACCGAAGCCCAGCCTTGAGAAAGCTTCGGAAGATCACGACCTCATCTTCTTCGGGGGTAGGAGAAGTTTTTTCTCCAGCATCAGCCCTCACAATAGATATATCTCGAAAATATCTCCCCCTCATATTGTCAATATGACTCTGCTTAATAGTGGTTTTCTCGAAAACCGAGTGACTTGGCCGCCATGGTCGATCTTCGGACTCTCCCCCGCCGCTTTCTACATCATAACTGTCGCTGTCACCGGTATCTTCAGATAAACCTTCTAAAATCTCTTTGGTGATCTTTTCTGTATTAGTCTTTGACATTGCTTCAAGAAACCCCAGGTTCTTCTCTTCAGAGAGACTTAGCTTCATTTCGACAGCAGCCTTCTTCTCCTCAGACATCCCTTCGGAAATCTTACTGCTCGCTTCCGAAGCTCAAAACTAGGAAAGAAAACAAATAATTTTTGGGCAGAAAGCTTTATAAGCAGGCAAAACAGATGGCAAAGAGAGCGTGCCAAATCAAATGTGGCGGGCTCCTATTTATACACTCGATATGACGGAAACTGTGTGGTGCCAGGTGTCAGTGACTTTTGCTATTCTAGCAAAGGGAAGGTGTTTTTTCGGACCTTCGGCTTAAGGCCTTCGTCCATATCGCAATCTGAATTTATCACTAACAAATTAATATTGCGAGGGGCTACTGTTGGGGGCCTTCGTCCTCCGAAGGTCCTCAAAAACATGATTTGACAATATTTTCCAAGTGAATTATATGAACAGGTATCTTCGGACTCAGATCATGAACATGGAGTCAGAACGAAGCCCAAGCCAGACGAAGGGGGATTAAGATGAAGGACGGGCTGATTACCAAGTTGTACGAAGGATGGTGCACAGCCGAAGCTATGCGCAGAAAGCTTCGTCGCGATAGCAGAAAGGGCAACCGACTTAAAGATGAAAAGACTACTTAGGCCTTAATAGATTCCCATAAGTCATTAGCAAATGTAATGGACATGAATGTAATTTTGCATGGGCTACGTCCCACGCCTATAAATAGATGAACAGTACTCCCGTACTGTTCACGCTAACTTGGCATTTGCTTTCCGTCATCCTTGTACTTTTGCCTTCCTGCAATCCGAAGGTACACTTGTAATCTGAAATCATTTCTACTTTTATATGATAATAAAATAGAAATGACGTTATGATAATATTTAAATGTTTATATTACTTTTTATGTTGCATGTAAGTCCTTCGTCATAGTTTATTGTGCTTACGAAGATATGTTGTTTGTAACCTTCGTCCGAAACACATTATATCCCGAAGGGAAATAATGTTGGAAAGGACGAAGGACTTTATCATTTAACACTTTTTATGTTGCCTTGTTCTTAATCCGAAGCATTTGAGAACAAGTCCCCAACATGCATGTTACTTGGAGAGACGAGAACTGGGATGGTCATATGTTTATTGTTACCTAGGGATACCATTGTTCTTTTGTATAAGTATTATATGTGCAATGATTACTTCTAAGTTTGTTTGTCACAACCTGTATGTTCACGGTTCAGTTCATTCTCTGTTTGTTACTACCTGTATGTTACTAGCTTCAACCAAAGTTTGTCCATGTTAGCACGCAATTCATGTCACTACATGGAACTTAGTAGATTGTCCCCTTCTGTAGTAAACTAACCACCTAAATCCACATCAGATGGATTCAGCAAACTCCATAGCCGACAAGGCAATTGGAAGGATGCAAGAGATTGCGGACAAGATATTTTCCGTAGCCCGGGAAACAATCCGTCTAGGACGCGGGTTGACCTCATTTGACGCCACCAAACTTCGTGTAGCATTGGAGGACATAGCTTGCATGCTTGAGCAAGACTCTCTAGTGTTGCAAGAAAATTTGGACAACGTGAACAACGTTAACAACCCGGGTGACAGCAGCTACGAACCGCCAACCTTGTCCTCACCACCCCCAGCTGACGACTACCTTACTCCAGATTGGGACTTTGCGGAGCACTTTGAAAACTTCTGGGGTCTAGAATATGACTCAGACCAGATGCCTTCGTTTAGTGACAATGAGGTTTAACTTAGACCATGGTGAACCTTGGAATCAGGTGGTAGTTTAACAGGGATAGATCAGCCTTTTGCTTAATGCGCAGTTCTATAGTGTTCCCTGTGCTTTTGTGTCCAGCAGCACTTGAATTTCTTCAGTCTATATATGTAATTATGACAAACTGAATCTGACTCCTTATGGTACTACCTTATGCTATTATGGTCCCTTACTTGTTCATTTTGTTTTCTTAGTAAGTGCACTTCAATACGTATTTTCAATCGTCTACACTTGTTTTGCACTAGATGGACAAGTCTGGCAAAGTGATTGCAAAGTGGGATAGTAGAGCAACAAAAATTTACACAGAAATTTGTGTAGAAGAGGTCAATGCACGGAATAGGCCACAACAATTTCTAAATGCCGAAGGGTATGCTAACCTCATAAGAAAGTTTAAGGAACGCACTGGTCACACTTACACTAGGGATCAAATGAAGAATAGGTGGGACTCCTTAAAGAGAATGTTCACCCAGTGGAAAAGTCTTAATGAAAGGGCTACAGGTCTTGGTCGAGATCCTCATACTGGTTCAATCAGTGCTCCAGATGAGTGGTGGGCTAAGCAAAATGAAGTAAGTAGACTTTTTTTTATTTTTTAGATTAACAATAGTAATGGCCATCTCAAAGTAGGAAATCCCATGTTGCTGCAGGCAATGCTAGGGTGTATTATGTTCAAAACAGCCCCACTTGAGAATGAGGACGAGCTAAAGGTTATGTTTGGACCCATTGTATGCACAAATGAAACAACCCTTGTTCCTGGCGTCGAGGATGCAAATTCATCATCTGATGATCATGTCGAAGCCACTTTAGGTGGGGTGAAAACAGCACACCTGACCCTTGCTCAAATGCGACTGGGAAGCGTAAGTTGCGGCATGATTCTCCTAAACCTAAGAAGAAAAAAGATACGAAGAAAGAATACATGAAACGCCTAGTGGAGGCTTTTGAGTCTCGTTCCATGAACACTAACAAGTCCATCACCTCATTTGAGAAAGACCCTGTTCGTGTTGAGGTTGCTGCTCAGTTGCAACAAGTGATCGGAGATGGCACACCGGAAGGCAGCGACTTACATTTCTTTGCCACTCATTTGCTGATGGAGAAAAAGTATAGAGATGTATTTGCAACACTTAAGACCAAAGAAGGAAGGAACGCTTGGCTGCGTCGTGCTTTCGAGATGAATGTTACTGAGTCTAGTTAGTTGGTGGTCGTCCGACAACAGAGAGTCTGGTGCTTCGAACTATGTTGTTGTTCATGTTTTAGTGCATAACTGTCGTCAGTATTATGAGTCTTGTCGTCACTATTATGAGTCATGTCGTCAGTATTTGTTTTCCGCATCGCACAATTTCCCAATTATTCGAGTTGAACATGTATTACAATAATCAGAGTTGTATGCTTGTGAACAATGTTAATCTGTGAACTTTGTTTGAGGTTTGATACATGAATGTGTCTTATATATTGTGCTTATTCGAGGCATGTGGCTCTTGTGTGTTTGCATGTAGATGTGTGAACCTGATGCACACACATATGATGATGACATGGATGACAGGGATGCACAATTGCTAGTTGCCCTATATGTTGTAGACATTTGGGGGGGGCATCCAGTGGGGTTGCAAGAAGAACACTGGTTGAATCAGGGATTCAATGGGTTGAGCGAACTTTGGAGAATAGTAACGACTGCTTTGACATGTTTAGCATGTGGCGTACTATTTTTAGACGATTGCATGATACGTTGGTGCAAAGTTATGGTCTGGTTCCAAGCTGTGGTGTCAGTACAACGGAAGCTCTAGGTATTTTCCTGTGGGCATGTGGGGGTCCACAGTCATTTAGGCGGATAAGGAATAAGTTTGGTCACTCCTTGGAAACTATTAGTCGCAAGTATAGTGAAGTACTTGATGCCCTATATAAGATGTCATCTGACGTAATCAAGCCCAAAGACCCAAATTTCATAGAGATTCATCCTCGTTTGCGAGAGACTATATTTTGGCCGCACTTCAAGGATTGCATAGGAGCAATTGATGGTAGTCACTTTCCAGCGTTTGTCCCGGCCTCGGAGCAAGCCAAATACATTGGTCGGCATGGTTACGCATCGCAGAATGTAATTGCCGTTTGTGACTTCGATATGAGGTTCACATTTGTTGTCACAGGTTGGCCAGGTTCAGTACATGACACAAGAGTACTACAAGATACTTTGATAACTTATGCGGACAGGTTCCCCCATCCACCGGAAGGTATATAAGTATGTTGTACTTTTGTATCATACGATATTAATTTATGTCTTAAGTATTTAACTTTATATTATCTGTTTGTGCAGGTAAATACTATCTTGTGGATTCAGGTTATCCAAATAGAAAGGGGTACCTTGCACCTTATAAGGGTCAGAAGTACCACATTTCAGAATGACAAAATGCGAGACAACCTATTGGGAGCAAAGAAGTATTCAACTATGCACACTCTTCGCTACACAATGTTATAGAGCGATCTTTTGGTGTGTTTAAAATGAAATGGAGAATTCTCTTAAGTCTCCCTTCATTTTCGCTTAAGAAACAATCGAAGATAATTATTGCATGTATGACATTGCATAACTTCATTAGAGACAGTGCTCTACACGATAAAGACTTTGATGAACTAGGACCTAATAGCCTTGGTCATGATGTATCTATAGGTGAGAGTAGTAGTAGCACATCTGATGAGTTAGACATGAGTGCATTTCGAGATAGAATTGCTAATGCATTATTGTCGTAGGTAAATATGTAAATGTAACGGTAGTTATGTTGTAATGAACTCCACTAATTATTATGTAATGACCTTTTGTTGGTTCGGTGTTAATGTGTATCGTCTGTTCAAATAGAATCTGTGTATCCAAACACCTAGATTCTAACGAACAGTTTTTCTGCACAGCTGGCGAACCAAACACCTAAATTCTAACTAGCAGCTTTTCCCACAGCCAGCTTTTCATAAAAGCTATTCAGAAAAAAGTCGAACCAAACACGCCCTTTGTCACCCGACCCAAACACCCTTTACCGTGTAGGCCCACAGCGGTTGGAGCCAGACGCCGACCGGCAGGGCCCACTCGCCAGCAAACTCCCAGCTGCACCCGCGCTCTCGTATAGACACGTTGGGACCAACTCACCAGTGCCTCAACCACACGCGCTTCACCAGGTAATTAGCCTCTGACGGGTGGGGCGCAATCGCGAGAAGCTTCTTCCCCAACAAACTCGCAACGGAATGCGATCTCCGACAGATCCTTGCTAGCCGGCGCAACAACTTTTACCCAAATCCGATGGGACCTAGCCGTCCGAGCTCATATAAAGGCCTGAGCGTACACCCCTGAGTATCGCAACCGCAAAAGGATCTTAGCCACGCGAACTTCACCACAAGAAGAGGGAGAAAGAGAGGGTCCGTCGCCGTGGACTCATGCAATGCGACAACCACGGTCCTCCGTGCGCGGGCGAGATCGTCCCATGGCGTGCACCGGTGGTGGGTGCGGCGTGCATTTGGGCGGAGGGTGGCTCGACGCAGAGGAATTCGTCATCGAACTTGAGCAAGGACACGGAGCCGCCACACACTGAAGGCAGGGCATAACGTCGCACGTTTTCCGGTGAGTGTCTACTCAATAAGTTCGGTGTTGTTTGGACTTCGATTAGCATCGATCGAGTGAGAGTATGGCTCTCTGGTTGTGCAGATGGGTGTTAGCCGGCCATGGCCGCCAGGCCCGCCACCGCGTTGGGCGGAGGCGCCGTCGCGTTTTGCCGTTGGTGGTAGAGGGATTGCTGGATCCATTGATCTAGAAAGCGACGATCCATATTAGTTGAAGAATAACTCTTCGGGTGGGGGTATCACAGTCATTGATCATCGATCATAGGGATCGTATGCTTGCACGCTATCGGACGTAGATCTTGGATCCTACGACCAATAGACCATACCGGTTCAGGATTATGTCGCGACCGTCGATCTTGAATCAAACCATTCAGATCGCATGCTCATTATAACAGCTAGGCAAAATTGTTAAAAAGACCCTCGGCTTGTTGCAAATGAACCCATCGTCCAAATGAAGTGGAAAGTAATTAAATATAGGACCCTGGAATTTACGAATGAGTCCCTAGAATCTATTTTTAAATTGCAAAACACTCCTACAACATGTTTCCTTCACATCTTTTGCATTATAACTCTGATTTACCCCGTTCAAGTTACGTTATACTCGTATTAATATTGTCTACACTTTAGTAATCTTATTTTATAAAGCAGTATGTTTTCAAAAATAAATAACTAATTTATTTAACCTATGCTTATTGAACTTGTCTAAAAACATAAATCTTTCGAAAACAATATCTTTTAACCGTAACTTCGAATATAGTAATTCTCGAACCTATGATCTCATAACAATGTGTATAATATTCTTACGCAGTCTGTTCTCATGTTTTGGTGTTATGTTATTTTTACCTATTACACGTTTGTCTATATGTATTGTTACGCATAGAAGCAAGGTTACGAGGAACCTGAATCTCATATTGGAGATGTACTTGAAGTTGAACCAAAAAGGCAAGTTGTGCCCTTGATCACTTTTCTTTACCAAATAATGTCATTGAAAGTTGCCTAGAGGGGGTGAATAGGCAAGCGAAAACTTTTTCAAAAAAAAACTAGAAACAAACTGGGTAAAACCGGTTCAGCCGGTTTGCACGAGCTCAACTAAAGAATGTGATATAAAACTGAATTGATCTCGAAATTCACCCGGTTAGCTCTGGAAATGAGATGTTCTAGATGATCCACATGGTTCAAAGTAGTAGATCTGAGAAGGGAACTTCTCAAAATCCACACACCAAAAAGATATAAACAAATCTTGCACATAATGGTGAGAGAACGATGAACACAAACAAACACAATGAGCAAGAACACAAGAGACACAAGATTTATCCCGAGGTTCGGTCACACCACCAAGGTGCCCTACTTCCTCGTTGAGGCGCCCATAAAGAGGCGGGTCTCTTTCAACCCTAATCCTCCCTTTGCCAACCACAAAGGTCAAGCCCACATACTAATCTTTTCTCAAACGAGAGGGTAATACAAACTTTCTTGTGGTCTTCCACAAGATTTGGAGACTCACAAGAGACACCTAGTCGTCTAGGAGCTAGAAGCTCCAAGAGTAATGAATCCACAAAAAACTCGATGTAGTACCAAAGCTCGAATCAAGAAAATCAAGAAGGATTTAGAGATGAAGCACAAAAACCGTAGCTCTTCAATCTCACTCAAAGATTTCTCTCCAAAGATTTAAAATGGGAGAGGCAATAGGTGTGTGAGAGAGAGTGGGAGGTGTTTCTCAGGTTAGGAATGGAGTTTGAGTCATGCTCTTGTGTGGGGGAGATAGGTAGGAGTGAGTATATATAGGTGGGCCTCCAAAACTAGCCATTTTTTACTTTTCTGCTCAAAAACCGTCTGGACCGGTTTCCACCAAACTGAATTCTGGTTCAGTGATCGGCTGAGCTTGTTTTTGAATACCATCTGAACCAGCCTAAAAACCAATTGAACCAGTATTTTCCAGAGAGCAATTTTGGCCAAGATAGACTTAAAAAGGTTGTACTACATACTTTCACTAAGGATTAACAAGGGTAAACTAGAAGTTTTGGATCAAGGATTTTGAGCTTTAGTACCAACCCCAACGTTCTTTTTGGATCACCCTTGATAGTACGACGATTCCTATAATCAAGTTAAATAAAATTAATCAAGTAAACTCCTCGAGTCATTGGTGTCTCATGTGTGATTTCTCCATGGCGTTGCTTCATAAGGATCACAAATATCTTTGTCTCACCTTTTGAAGTAAACACAAATCAAACCCTATGACTTGTACTATTTCACCATATATGAGTTCAAATCATGGCTTCAATTCACCTTACTGATGCATCAACATATTATAATTCTTCATAGCTGATTAGTTCATCGACTTAATGCAAGTACTCTCTTCTTCACCTTAGCCATGGTACCTTGGTCCACAAGCCGTCGTTTGGCCTTCACCTTCGCTTAGTTCCTCGAAGCCCTTTCCTTGCTATCTTCACCCTATCAAGCCATTATTAAGTCGCATCATATTAAGCATCCATTGTGTCGGTACCCTGAAACTAGGGTACCACTTGCTACTGTATAAAGACACAGTACCCACGCGGCTATCTTTAGGGCCTGTTTGTTTACCCCCATGGATTATATAATCTGGATTATTTTTGAGGATTATATAATCTGGATTATATAATCTGGATTATATAATCAGAGTAGTCCTGTTTGTTTACCCAGATTATTTGAGTTGTTAATAGGATTCTTTTGTATGAGGAAGACAAGAATGCCCTCTATATTTGTACTAGGTTGAAACTCATATATGAGATGAACAATGTAACAAACGTTTCTGAATATTCATAATTTATTACATAAATAATTTGAAAAAAAATAATTCAATTGACATTGGCAAATATTGCATTAGAAATATTATCATGGAAGGCATTCATGTCACCTTCTTCATCCCCAAATTGACTAGTACTAGGCTGAGAAGATGCCATTGGCATATAATCAAAGTCAAGGAGATGTGCGCTGGACGGCTTCGGTGGCGCGGGACGGGGAGTTGCAGGCGGCGTGATCCCAGGCGGCGGCTCGCGGCGGCTTTCGGTAGATTATAATGGCAATGGTGGGTAATTTCTAAGAAACTTCAAAGGGTAGTGGGGAAGTGGGAAAAAATAATCTGAAATAAGCACCTCCTCACTTGCTTATGGATTATTATAATCCAAGGGGTTAGATTATATAATCTAGGCAAATAAGCAGGACTGTTTGTTTGCCTTTTAGAATTATTTAATCTAGATTATATAATCTGGGGGGTAAACAAACAGGCCCTTAGTCGCGTGGTAAAAGAGTTGTATGTGGGACTAGGCCATGACTCGCTCTAGCCTCGGGTGACTACTCTGGACCAGCAAAAGCGCCTGACCCCACCACATGGGCGGGTCCAGAGCCACCACGTGTCTAGAGAAAGTGATATACTCCAAGGCATCAACAGTGAGTCCGGATCCCCATGGGAAAGTGCCGGACCCCTGGATATACAGTCCGGACCTCCAAGTTTGGTCTAGGACCTCCACGCGTACGGACTGGACCCCTAGAATCGGATCCGAACCCCCCCGTATGGGGTCCGGGCCACCCACAGTAGGGTCCCAGGGTTATAGGACAAAACACACCCGGGCCTTAATCAGGGCCCAGGCGGGGGTCCGGTGCTGACACGTGTCCAGACCTGGTCTGGTGAGATCCGGACCTATCCGCATACACTCCTGCTCCTCGCTCAGGCGGGGACCCGATGCTGCCACGTGGCATACTACGCGCGACATAGGCTAACGGGCAGAACCTAGCATGACGCCTCTAGGCTACGCGCGCCTTCGCATTCATAACAGATAAGATGTGCGCCTATCCATTCCACTGACAGGCGGTATGCTCAGTCCACGATACGTGGGCCGTGTTGTTACTCACCATTACTCGCACGTTACTAGGAAAAGGGTTACTACCTATCAATGTTGCATGGACTGCGGTCATCATGACACCCGCTGATTACTCATGCGTTACTAAGGCGGAGGATCTTTGTGTGTTGTTAGCATTTACTATTCACATGATGTATTCCTACCATTATGCTCCTGGGCCCGCATGTCGGGGCTCAGCATCCTTGTATGTGCCTCCCTTAAACTATAAAAGGGAAGGCACACAGCGTTACAGGCGACATGTTTTCAGACAGACTCACACGCTCATACACGCTCAAACACACTCAATACAACTTACACACAGTGGAGGTAGGGTATTACGCTCCGGCGGCCTGAACCACTATAATCCCTCGTGTGCTCTTGTGTTCATCCTGAATCCACCAATCAGGCAACCGCTTAAGCCCCTCCTCATCTTAGGCTTAGGGCGGGTGCATTCCGCCACCCGGTCGGAGGATTTTCTCTCCGGCATTTAGCGCGCCAGGTAGGGGGCTTTGGCTTTAGATTTTTCACCTGTTTTCTTGCTCGACACGATGGTTCAGATCGTCGAGCACCGCGACTTGTCTCCCGAGGACTTCCGGATGGAGGAAGGGGCAACATCTTTTGTGTCACGAGGCTCCAACCACCCTGCGCCTGGTGCTGCTGCTATGCACGCTGCGCAGCAGCACACGCCTGAGCAGACATCCAGGGCTCCGTCAAGGGCTGCTCCTAGGGTGTTATCCGTAGCCAGAGAGTTGCTACGCAACCCCCCAAGCTCCACGGCCTCACTGGGGGCCATGAGGCAGTGGCGAGAAGATGTCGACCGTCTCCTCGGCATGGCGCATTCTGGCTCGGCCAGGCCCAGGCCTCGATCATTCCGGTGTCAACGCGAGGCGTCGGCATCTGTGCGCTCACCATCAGTGAGGGGTGCACGGACTGATGACCTGCGGGAAGAGCTCAACCGCAGGCATGCAGGCGAGGATGATCGAATCACTCTAGAGAGGGCTGACGACCTATGGACAGAGCTGAACCGTAGGCGTGCGGGCGAGGATGCTTGAGTCTCTCTGGAGAGAACGCGTGAGCGCCGACAAAACTTTGAGGGTCGCAACCTCGATCAAGACTCCGCTCCAGTTGCGCCACAAACTCCAAGGGGCGCCCGAATCTAGGCGGGTGTTCCATTGGTCGGCGTGGGCTGTGCCGCACTAGCGGATCATCTCTGCGCGGCGACTTGGCCACCCAAGTTCCGGCCACACCTGCCGGAGAAGTACGACGGTACGTCAAACCCGTCAGAATTCTTGCAGGTCTACGTCACTGCCATTACGGCAGCTGGTGGAAACACTGCTGTGATGGCAAGCTACTTCCATGTAGCCTTGACTGGGCCGGCCCAGACCTGGCTCATGAACCTGACCCTAGGGTCCGTCTACTCCTAGGAAGAACTCTGTGCACGATTCACAGCGAACTTTGCTAGTGCTTATCAGTAGCATGGTGTATAGGCTCATCTCTATGCCGTTGTAGCATCCCAAAAATTCAAATCTTAAAATTTTCTCAAACTCGCTCTAGATTCAAAATGAATTTCAAAATTTTATTTCAAAATGTTTATTTGCGAGTTGATATCAACAAATAAAATATAGTGGTCTATATTTTCTCCAAAATCCTCCTCAAAATATCCTACAAATATATCCCCAGTGATCCCCTCAAATTCTTTCCAGAAATATTGCCCAAATATTTCCCCAGTGATCCCCATCAAATTCTTTCCAGAAATATTACCCAGATATTTCCCCAGTAATCCCCCTCAAATTCTTTCCAGAAATACTACCCAAATATTCCACCAATATATCTCCAAATATTTTCCTTCTCAGAAATACCTTCAGAATCATTTTTGAAGTCCCTACAAATATTTTCTTCATAACTTTCCTCATGCTCATACGTATACGTATGCCTCTAGTGTCATACGGTGAGCTCTACAAGCTAATATCACTCATATAAGACATCCATGCTAATCTCCCACTAATCCTCTCATCCTCCCACTAATCCTCTCATCCCTCCCCCTAATCCCCCCACCATGGCTATAAATAGAGGGGCAAGGGCCTCCTCTCATCCCACCCCAAGCCATTTCATGGCAACTCTCTCCCCCCCACACACGCCCACTCCATCTCCCACACAAGCACACACTAGCACAAGGATCGTTCGGTCGTTCTTCGATCGTTCGTCCCCTTGTTCTTAGTTTGTTTGTTCGTTCGTCCGATCGTTCATGGTTGGTTCGTCCGTTCGTTCGTCCAAATAATCTTTGTCCTGCCGTTATGCTGCCGAAATTCCGATCGTTCGTTTGTTCATAGTTCCTATTCATCGTTCATCGTTCGTTCATAGCCCCTATTCACCATTCTTCCAGATAAACTTTGTCCTGTCGTTATGCTACCGAAATTCTGATCGTTTGTTCGTTCGATCATTCGATCGTTCATAGTTCCTATTCATCGTTCATCGTTCGTTTATAGTTCATATTCATCGTTCATCGTTCGTTCATAGTTCCTATTCATTGTTCATCGTTCGCTCATAGTCCCTATTTATCGTTCTTCCAGATAATCTTTGTCCTGCCGTTATGCTAATGAAATTCCGATCGTTCGTTCGTCCGATCATTCGATCGTTCGTCCGTTCGTTCATAGTTCCTATTCATCGTTCATCGTTCATTCATCGTCACTATTCATCGTTACTATTCATCGATCATCCAATCACCCCAAATTTCAACTACTCATCCATCATGCTGTCCAGTCCACCTAAGACCTGCCAGACCAATATTCCAGTCATATGAACTCCGGTGGCTGTGATTTTCCTTCCAGTGGGAACTTCCCATCTGGTCACCCATCCCAGGTTTCTCCAAGTTGAGCACGCTTAACTTTGAGATTCCTTCAAACTAGGCTTCCAAACTCCGATTCCAATAATTCTTGTTTCTCAATTCTTATCAAACTATTCCCTATCCAACCATGTCATCCCTTAAGCATGGTTCATATTCCAGAAAACTCCCAAAATACTCTTATCCCATATTCTGCCTCCTGTTCATACTAAGTCAGACGACTCATTCGTCACTATTCTCACCAACAGTGAACTTTACTGTGCTACACCACATACACCCAGCTATAAATACACCCAGCTACCCTCTCCCTCTCCACACACACTCAACACCCTCGGCCAAGGCAAACACCCCACCCACTCAGTTACCCCGCTCCGTCGGCTACACGCATAGTGTCGCTTCGCCTCTAGTCCACCCTCCTGGTAAGCACCTCCGCTCCACCACTAGTAGTATCTCAACACCACATGACATAGATTCTACTCAAGGCTCTACCCATCCATATATCGCTATTCTGATCGCTATACTAAATATTTGTTGGTATACTTGCTGGTTTGTATATTTGCTTGTTCATGTTGCATAGTTATCGGAGCGTTCGTGCCGTCTCGTGGAGGCCAGATCTGCAAGTCTACGCCAGGCAGTGGAGCTAGAAACCAGTTCCGCGAGCTCCCCTTCCCCCATCGCCGGATAAGCACGACAAGCTCACTAGATCCTTTGATGCATAAATTACCTATGATTTTCAACCACAACCCTCAGCCTGTTATTTTATGCATAATATGATTTTGAGACAAGTTATTATGGCCACCCAGCCGCTTGCAGCAATCAATCCCTAATATATTTGTTACAAATGATTTGAGGAAAGGTGTGAGTTTTCAAAAGAAAATGCTTTTCAAAATGTGTATGATGAAGGGTTTTCACCCTTATCACCTTTGAGTAGGGATGATCAGGGACTCCCTGGTTTAGGGGAGGGCCTAAGGTGATGGCTCAGCTGGCTTAGGTGTGAGCAGAATGATTGTCCCCTCACATAAGGATCGGTTTGTCATCCTTCACTACTTGTACTCATGATAAGTACAACCACTCGAGACTGTATGGGCAGTCACTCAATCTTAACTCGTACGGTCCAACCCCAGGGTTATGAAGGTTGGGGAGCACCGGGAGGATAAGGAGGGGGAATGTTTTGTCCGGTTTGGGAATGGCGATGGCCTGACTCCTTCCGGTATAACCGCTAAGGTAAGGACATGCGAGGAAAGAAAGAGATTCGGTTTCGGGTCTCACTAGCTATGAGATCGCAGAGCCGGACTAGTGGGTAAAGTGTACACCTCTGCGCAGAGTTTGAAAACCTATTTGAATAGTCCGTGTCCACTGGTATGGACGAGTCTGGTGTGGTATGACAATTAGTGTTTTGTTTTCAAAAAAAGGGTGCGTTTGAGAAAAGTGGTTTTTAAAAGGTCCGGCGGTTGAGCCGTGAGCTATGGTGGACGGGAAGTCCAGTGGCTGTTGTTGAAAATGAAAACCAGTGGAAAACTGCTGAGATACCTGGATGGTCTAGTCCAGGGGATTTTGTTCTAATATTGAAAAACTTCCTGCTCCTTTTGGAGACGATGCACTTTGCAAAATACAAAATGTTTTTCAAAACAACCCTGCATAAAATATTGTTGTTTCTGCAAAATATCCTGAGCTCCACATATTCCATGCATTATATCTGATTTCCCCATTCCGCGAGTGAAGGTGGGCTGCTGAGTACGTTTGTACTCACCCTTGCTTATTTGTTGTTTTTCAGAAAAGGAGATCAGGTAAGAGTTACGACTGTTCCCAACCTTTCCTGTGGCTGTTGGACCGCTGAATTGCTTCGCTGCGTATATCGGGCTACTTTAGCCCCACTCTTATGATATGTCCCGAGTTGTGGACCAACTCTTAAAGTTGATCACCACCTTTATAGGTTTGTCTCATTTAAGCGGATCTGGAATCATCTGTTGTATAAATGTGTTTACTAGCCTCCTGGGACTAGTAATTGTATCACATTTGAGTCCCAAAGGATTGGGGCGCTACAGGTGGTATCAGAGCTGTTAGGTTGGCCGCATGACATAACCCTTAGCCTGATCCAAAAGTTTTTGAGTCAAAACTATTTTCTTAAAAAAATCTTGCTCTCATCCCTTCATTTCAAAAATGGTTTCCCCCTTTCCTTCTCTTAGAAGTCAGATGGAGGTTTGCTGCCAAACCAGCTTGTGCCAGAATGAAGATGGTTTCCCTAAGTTGCTGAGAGCATGCACAGTTCGCCTCAGAATCAGGAGCCAGCCAGAGTATGATGGTCGTGAATTCGTCGAGCATGGCATAGAGAAGTGTGTCGTGACTGTATACATTGGATCCAGTCTGGACCATGTGAAATGGAGTGTCACTGCTGCTGGGCACAGATTCAAAGACACCTACCAAGTCGTTGCCCACAAGGCATTGAGGGCCCTGTGTCAGATTTATGAAGAAGAAGTGGCTGACACCCCGCTCAGATTCCTTCTGCCCTTTCAGAGAGATCGTCCAGTTTGGATGGCTAGGATGCATACATTAGAAGAGCAGCAGCTACTTGAGGACGACCCCACAGTCGTGTACCTCACTGAATACCTGCTCACCCTGTATGCCTAGTATGATTTCTTGGCTCGACACCACCGTCAGATGATTGCCCGAGCAGAAGATGCAGAGAAGCGCAACTATAAGCTCCATGTGGATCTCACCACAGCTCAAGCCTGTGCAACTGCCTTGGAAAGTTGTGAAGTCATTGCTGTTGAAGCCCTGAAGCAAGCCAAGGATGAGCATGTCCAGAAGCTGATGGAGGCCTACTTGGTCACCCATAACCAACGTAGAGCCCTTCGGATCCAAGAGCCCGCTTCATCCAACCCAGTTCAACCCAGGAGAGCCGAAGATCCCCAGATTCTTGAAGGTCACCCGGTCTCTATCAGAGGAGAGAAGAAGTGTTGGGAACTCCTGGAAGGAGCCATAGTCTTGGAAGGAATTCCAGTCTTCCCTCAGGCTATGAATAAGCAAGAGCACCCCGAATCCTCCCAAGATCCCCCGCCAGAGTTGTTTGAGCCCCTCACTATGAAGAAGATTCCAGCACCATCCCTTGAAGTCAAGGAAGAAGCTGCAAGCACCCCGCCAGCACCGCCGCCCTCTGAGGAGCTACAAGGGCCAGTCCAGCTTGAAGAAGAGTTCGACCCCGTCTTGCCATCTCAGTCGCCGCCAGAAGAAGTCATCAACATCAGCTCCCTCTTAACCCATCCAGGAGATGTCTCAGATTGAAGTTGTGCGCCAGCCTAGCCAGAAGAGAAGCTGCCTGGTCTGAAGTTAGTTATGCCCAGTCCTCTGCATGCGTTGGGTAGTGAAGTTTTTCTTCACTTTGGCTAGAGCCCTGCATGTTTGAGAGGTAATCGTGTAGTCCCGTGCCTTGAAAAACTCTATTTGTGTGGCCCCCTAGGGCATTTCAAAATGAATTTTGCTAGATGTTTGCCCCTCTCTTGAGTGCATACGTGATGCTTTAACGTTAGTGCTCATAAGTCGCATTTAGCATAGTTCTCAATTCAGGAGCCGAGCAATAGTAGTTATGCTTAGCCCCCGAATCTGAGTAGTCCGTGCTTTGGAAAAACTCTATTCTTTCCCTATTCAAAACATTTGATTTGTTTGTGCTTATCATTGCTGAGCTTGTGTGTTTTCTTTATTTTTAAGAAAGGTTTTCTCTAAAACACAGATCTCAAATTAGAGCTAATCCTCACCTTATGCTTCCATTCTCCCCTTAACCCATCTTAAGAGAAAAGTGCCTTACCCAAGAAGATACCGAGAAGCTTACCCTTGAAGCCTGGAATAAGCTACAGAAGCAACCAGTCCAGCCGCTCAGTCAAAAGGACCGACCGTGATAATCAAAACACTGCCCCTGAGTCAAAGTAAACAGAAAAAGAGGACAAAAGAAGTTATTACCATACAGAGAGGCAAAGATTCTTGGAACCAGAGATCACAAACATCAGGGTCGTCGACCCCACCACTCACTCGTGCCCGCCTCCATGCACACTACCGCCGCCCCACACCCTGTTTGCACCGCACCCACCGCCATTACCGCCAGCAACACCATCCCCCTCCATCGCACTTGTTGCCTTGTGTCACCTGCTCCATCACCACCACTCCACAACTGAGCACCCCCACTCGCCTATAAAACCCCCCACCAGCTCCCTCAACTCCCATCTCGCTCAAAGCAAAGCACATTCCAGATAAATCCCCTCTGCCAAATCGCAAGCAACTCCATTTTCCATTCCCTCGCCCCTGAGATCACAATGCTTGGTGATTCTTGGATTGAAGACTATTGTACATGGTTCATAGTCTTTGGTTTCCTCCTCTGTATGATGGTAATACTCTTTGATAGAATCCTCCAGTGGGAAAAGCAAAGAGAAAGAAAGAGGCAGTGAGAAGAGAAAAAGAAAATAGTGAAGAGAAGATAAGAAGAAGGTTCTCCCAGAATCAACCCTGTGTCAGTCATTTCTCCGTAGCCTGCTCAAGCAGCAATAGCAGAAGAAGGCCCCGTAACACCCTTGTTATGTGGTACTTCAAGGAGTTAAAATCCCCAAGATTCAAGAGTTCTACCTCATTCTTTTTAAGTGGGGTAGTGTTCCAGTAAGGTTCCTATGGAGAAAAAGAAGAAGGCCTGTAGCAAGCTTGTGGAGGACCAGATCATCAAAGCTTATAAGTTTCTGGTTGAGAAGTGGTCACTCAAGTTTTGTTGATGAAGCACTAGAAGACCAATCAAAGAAGAAATCCATGTGGAAGTTCGCAAGAGGAAGGTTTGCATGTTGGCATCGATGCTTCCTCAATAAGCTAGCTGCCAAGCGAAAGCTAGAAGCCTGAAGATGATCTTTGAGTAGCCAGAATCAGCGTTGCAATCGGCAATCGGATGCTCCTCAAAGGTCAGATTTTGTTGAAGTTCCATCTCCTCGAAGAGTCTGCAAAGTGAAGATATGTAGCTGAAGTAAAGCTATACCCATAACCCTTCTAAGCCGAATCTCGAGGACGAGATTCATTTTAAGTGAGGTAGATCTGAAGCATCCCAAAAATTCAAATCTTAAAATTTTCTCAAACTTGCTCTAAATTCAAAATGAATTTCAAAATTTCATTTCAAAATGTTTGTTTGCGAGTTGATATCAACAAATAAAATATAGTGGTCTATATTTTCTCCAAAATCCTCCTCAAAATGTCCTACAAATATATCCCCAATGATCCCCCTAAATTTTTTTCCATAAATATTGCCCAAATATTTTCCCAGTGATCCCCCTCAAATTCTTTCCAGAAATATTGCCCAGATATTTCCCCAGTAATCCCGCTCAAGTTCTTTCCAGAAATACTGCCCAAATATTCCACCAATATATCTCCAAATATTTTCCTCCTCAGAAATACCTTCAGAATCATTTTTGAAGTCCCTACAAATATTTTCTTCATAACTTTCTGAAAGTTCCATTTGCCCGGGAACAGGATCTGGATGTCGCCTAGAGGGGGGGGGGTGAATAGGCGAATAAAAATTATCACTTTAAAACTTAAAATCTTACTCTACTCGAAGACTAGAACGTAGTGGAATGAGAAGACCCTTCGAGTAGGATGCAGCGAAATAGAAGATCCTATCTCAAAATGTCCTGCACTTCAAATATAACTTGTACCACAGATAAGTGTTGAAGTGCAGATATAAAAGCGAGTAAGACAGAGAGTCAAAACACAATACAGAACAAAGCACACAGACGCAAGGATTTATCCCGAGGTTCGGCTAAGCCTGAAACGCTTGCCTAGTCCTCGTTGGAGTTAGCCACACCTGGGCTTGGAGTCTGTTTCAACTCCTTCCTCTGTTTGCTCAGATCTGTCAGTATGACATATAGAGCCTTTCACTATGTTGAGTTGGTTATAACAAAACCATGGCTGCTTACAATCTTCTTGGCAGCACTCCGACAGAGTAACAATATGCTCAAGACCTTGCTCTAGCTCTTAGCAGCACTTCTCCACTTTCTCAAGGCTTATAGCTTTGCCTCTACACAAACTAGAGAGATATACACGAGAGGGAGAGAGAGAATTGATCCGAGTGATGTCTACACTTGTTGGCTGCACTTGTACATTTGTTTGAGGCGCCTAGAGGTCCCTTTTATTGGCCTAAGGGGCCTAGGAGCCGTTGGAAGCAATCCAGGAAGGCAATTCTTGCCTTCTGTCGGGTGGCGCACCGGAAAGTCCGGAGCACCACTGGACATCCACTATTCACTGTCCGATGCGGATCTCCTTCCAAAAATGGCGCAGTCGACCGTTGCAGACTTGGAGCCGTTGGCGCACCGGACACTATCCGGTGTGCACCGGACAGTCCGGTGCTCCATCTATCCGTTGGCTCAGGCCACGTGTCACCCGCTGATCGCGCGACCGACCGTTGGCTCACCGGACAGTCCGGTGCACCACCGGACAGTCCGGTGATTTTTAGCCGTATGCCTTCGACGAATTCCCGAGAGCGGCCAGTTGACCAGACGCCAGCCTGGCGCACCGGACACTGTCCGGTGCACCACCGGACAGTCCGGTGCACCCAGACTACGCATAGTCATGGCTGCACCAGCCAAGTCTTTTTCTTTTTGTATTTTCTCTTCTTTTCTTCTTCTCTCTATTTCTAACACTTAGACAAATATGTTAGTACACAAAAACCAATGTACTAAGTCTAGAAACATACATTCTCTTGGATTTTCACCTCTCTAGCATTTGACATGCTTAAGATTGATGTTGGACTCATAAATCATTAAGTTAGCTTAACTTGATCTAGACTGACATTTCTGAGCTCCAACATTGTAATACCCAAAACAGTAAATAATGAGAATCGAGTTGATCGCCTTATTTGTGTGACCTCTATTTATTTTAACATGTAAACAACCACAATCAAAGTGATTTATTAGCTAATGGCATCTAAATAATCTATTTATCATGTTGGAGTTTATTATGTGTGAATTTCATAATAATAATAATAATGACATTATTAGAAGTATATTAATGACCAAAATTGGAATTTAGACATAATTTATAATTTGCGGTTTGGAGAAAAGAAGGAAAGATGCTATACAAAATAAATAAGTAAATAAATATAATTTGTCCATAATAGTATGTTTATTTTGTATTTTTAATTTGAGTACAAGTTCACCACAAACATTTGAATTCAAAATTGAGGTTTAAAAATGAAAAGGAAAGGAAAGAAGAAAATATATAAAGAGAAAAATCGCTCGTGGGCCGCAAACCTTGATTTCGGCCCAGCTCCCGCGCCAGCCATCCCAAACCCCCTCATCCGCATGGGCTATGTGGCGGCCCACTCCCGCCGGCCTAGAACCTCCACCCCACGCCGCGCGCTAACATGTGACCGACTGATTGGTGGACCCCTCCCCTGCGTCAGTCGCGCTCCATCACTAACAGGTTGGGACCACCCGTCAGAACCTTCTTCACCCGAACGGACTCCGCATCGTAGGCCTGGCCGCCTGGGCGAACAGATCCGCTGTTCTCCGCGTCCGCAAGTTCGTTTCAAACCACAACAAACTTGTCCGTGATTGTCGGGGTCCGTTCACAGGCTTGGATCCTTCAGCCATGGCTACATATATGTGCGGCTCCATAAGTTCTTCAGCTCCTTGGACCACCATGGCGAGGAAACCAGGGCTACCGGTGTAAAGCAAACAGAGAAATCGAGGAGCAGAGAAGGAAGAGAGAGGCCGAGAGCGAAGAGAGAGAAGGAGGGAGAAGGGGATGCCGCCGCACTGGTCTTCAACGCCGCCACCGCTCTCGGCGTGGGCTGGGGAAGAAGTCCCCCTAGCTGTCGGATCCACGGGCGGGTTGGAGTCTTCGTCGCCGAGTCCGCTCATCTCTCATCCCTCCCCATGTGCGCGAATAACTCCTCTGCTGAACTCCTACCTGCCCTTGCATCAACGTCTGGGCGAGATGGGTGGCGTGAAGCTTTCACCAGTGGGGCTCGCCGGTGGCACCGCCGTCTAGTAGCTGTTGGCTGGCTTGTGGTTGAAGACGGGGGGCTGGAAGATGAATGGTGGCCGTTGATCTCCCTGTGTTCAGCTCAGATTAGTAGTCCGAAACCGATTTGGCCTGGTGCGATCTGAACCGTTAATCTGATATGATGCGACTTTGATCGATGAGGACGTGTGGGCCGTTGATCGGTCATCCGATGGCCGTTGCGGCGTACCCCTTCGCGATCTAATTTGGGCCTTCGGATTGCGATCGGATGGCTTACAATCAAGTGTACCCCTTCACCTGAGACTCATTTTCAGAAGAGCCCTCGTCTTTGGAGGTATTCAACCCGCCGTCCATTAGTGGGTTAGCATGAGTCTGGGAAATATTTCGAGTTAGCCCCTATAGTTTCTAATAATTATGCGCCTAGTCCATAAGCTTAGGAAATTCAGGAAAATGATTTAAGAAATGGTTTCTGTGTATAAAAATATATCTAGAACTTAGTTAATTCATAGAAATTCCATTTTAACTTCTTTTTAATTCGTTTCAGTTGCAATAATTTTGTTTTAATATTGTCTACCACTTAGTACCTCTGTTTAGCAATGAAACATGAATTAAAATTATTCATCTGAATTAATCTATACCATGTACTGAATAACTCTAGAAATTCATAACTCAATAACCGTAACTCCGTTTTGATCCATTCTAGTTGCATTAGTCTTACAATAATATTTATTATCATTTGGTAACTTTGTTTTATCATGAAATATAGGTTAAAATGTTGCACTTAGTCTATTCTATATTTAACCACGTGGATCTTTAGAAAACCATAACTTCATAACCGTAACCTCGAATTTAGTGGTTCTCGATCCCACGATCTTGTAGCAACACGTAGATTATTATTATGCAGTTCGTTCTTATGTTTGGTGTAATGTTAATTTTGTCTATACACTGTTTGTTTGTATTGCTACGACTAGCGTGAGGTCACGAGTCACCTGAAGAGCAAGTTGATACCTGGAATCTCAAGTCCCAGGCAAATTGTGCCCTTGATCACTTCTTTTTACCCAGTCATGTTCTGATTAATCATAATGATCTGCATAGGTTAATTTTGATGGGACCCAATAGGTTACCCTAGTTTGACTATCTTTATACCTTGTTCACCACTGAATTTTTGGGTAGTACCTGCTATTGCTTTATGTGGTTTTGGGTATAGAGATACATTTTATTCATGATTATCTTTTATTATCAGTTGTTATTTACTGTTCATGATAAGATCATTATGTTAATTGGAACATGGAGAACCACCTAGGAAAACAGTGCTACCACAAGGGTTTAATGGGACGCCCTTGGCCAACTAACTAGGAAAGCTAGTGGAAGACTACCTTACCCGAAAGGGGCAAGGGCAGTAGGGGAGTGGTCAGTGTAGGGAGGCCCTTGGGATGATTTTGCTGCGATGGCGTTCATGCGAGGGATTCCTGCATTGGAGCTTCCTATAAACTGTAGCGGGTTTTCTGAAGCTAGTGGAACTTTGTAAAGGCCTCGTAGTGTTACCCTGCCTCGCCTCCTCGGTAGAGGTGTATGGGATTGGCCGTCTCTTGGCAGATGGGTAACACGACTTGTGGGTAAAGATGCACAACCTCTGCAGAGTGTAAAACTGGTATACTAGCCGTGCTCACGGTCATGAGCAGCTCGGACACTCACATGATTAATTTATGGAACTAAATTCAATTTGTCATATGCATTGCATCGCAGGTGATGTTGTTACTTTTGTTCTACTACTTAATTGGGTTGGTATTTACTTATACTTAGTAATTGCTAATAAAATTTTTACCAACTATAAAAGCAATGCTCAGCTTCAATCATCTTCTTTGGTAAGCCTTACACTTCACGTGAGCTCCCACCTTTGGCGAGTTCATGCACATTATTCCCCACAACTTGTTGAGCTATGAACGTATGTGAGCTCACTCTTGCTGTCTCCCCCCAAAGGTCAAGAACAGGTACCGTAGGATGAGGCGCTTGGAGGATGCTACGTTATGTTCGTGAGAGGTCTAGGCCGTCGTCTCCCAGTCAACTTTGGGTTGCTGGACCGTTGTCTCCATATAATGTATTTATTTATTTTGTATAGAACTCCTGTTATATAGTAAAGATGTGACATTCGATCCTGTGCCATGATTCATCATATGTGTGAGACTTGGTCCCAGCACACCTGGTGATTATGTTTGCTCCCGGGTCTTGGTGCCCCGAAACCCGGGTGTGACAGAATTGGTATCAGAGGAATGTTGACTGTAGGACGAAACCTAGATATGACTGGACAACCATTCTCTACTTACCTTTGCTACTCTGATTCTTTTCTTATCTTCTCTTAATCTTTTCTCATCTATTTCCGCTTTACTCTGATTATCCTTACTTTTTCCTTCTAAAGACAAACTTGGATTTCACATTTTGAAATCTTGTGCCTAAAGTGACCTTAGGAATAGGAGACCTACTCATAGGAACAAAACAAAACTATTTTTATAGATATCTATGAACTTGAATGATTGTTCTTATGACAAATGTTTGATTTGGATCTTTGATTGAGTGCGATGAGTTGTGGAGTAATGTCCACAATTACATCTGTATATACATATAGAAAAAAATGTTGATAAAATAACTAGCCAACTTAGATTATCCCCCACTAAAATATATTAAGCTTAATAGATCCATATCATCTCAAAAGATCCTAACTTATCCTAATTAAAATCTATCTAGCTTAATGGATCCATCCTATCTTAAAAGATACTCATCTTATCTCGAAAAGATCTTATGTCATCCTAATAGATCTAACTGACCTCAAAAGATTCTACCTTATCCTTATGGATTCATCTTGCCCTAAATAACATATTTATCCCACTCTAGAATAACAACCATGAGCTAATCCAAAATTTATTTAGATCTTAACTAGTCTAATCTAGTCATATCCAACCTAATCTAGATTTTATCTAATCTATTATCTAATCCAGTGTAAGTTACTTAATGCTGGTACAAAAGATAAGGCCATACCCCTCATGCACTTAAAACTAAACTAGTGCCTTAAACCAACTCAGCCACATGCATGAGATCTGACCAACCAATAAAGTCATGATGGGTTGCATAATCTGTCTATTTCCAACAAACATCAAACAAACTTTTGACCTACATCATGTAGTCTATCTCATACATATCTATCTTAACCACACTTCCCAACTTTGATGACATACACTAACCTCGAATCAATGAGACCAAGACCTGAGAAGGAAAAGATCAACCACGTCAAGGAAGGAGGAAGTCAAACTCAATCTTCAGATGCTTTACCATCCAGCCCGGAGTTCTTCCGTACCATAAACTTTCTTACCCCTAGCTATTCTTTCCCTAACCTATCCATCTTTTATATCCTACATAATAAGTAGTTGGATACCTATACTCTCCCAATCACCCACTATTGACTATAAATTAGAATCTGGATTTTTGAACCAATTATGGACTAAAAAAACGAATTACAAACCAATCCTTCTATATCCCTTTTCTTACAAATCTCGAGGACGAGATTTTTTGTTAAGGGGGGTAGGATTTGTAATACCCAAAACAGTAAATAATGAGAATCGAGTTGATCGCCTTATTTGTGTGACCTCTATTTATTTTAACATGTAAACAACCACAATCAAAGTGATTTATTAGCTAATGGCATCTAAATAATCTATTTATCATGTTGGAGTTTATTGTGTGTGAATTTCATAATAATAATAATAATGACATTAGTAGAAGTATATTAATGTACAAAATTGGAATTTAGACATAATTTATAATTTGCGGTTTGGAGAAAAGAAGGAAAGATGCTATACAAAATAAATAAGTAAATAAATATAATTTGTCCATAATAGTATGTTTATTTTGTATTTTTAATTTGAGTACAAGTTTACCACAAACATTTGAATTCAAAATTGAGGTTTTAAAAATGAAAAGGAAAGGAAAGAAGAAAATATATAAAGAGAAAAATCGCTCGTGGGCCGCAAACCTTGATTTCGGCCCAGCTCCCGCGCCAGCCATCCCAAACCCCCTCATCCGCATGGGCTATGTGGCGGCCCACTCCCGCCGGCCTAGAACCTCCACCCCACGCCACGCGCTAACATGTGACCGGCTGATTGGTGGACCCCTCCCCTGCGTCAGTCGCGCTCCATCACTAACAGGTTGGGACCACCCGTCAGAACCTTCTTCACCCGAACGGACTCCGCATCGTAGGCCTGGCCGCCTGGGCGAACAGATCCGCTGTTCTCTGCGTCCGCAAGTTCGTTTCAAACCACAACAAACTTGTCCGTGATTGTCGGGGTCCGTTCACAGGCTTGGATCCTTCAGCCATGGCTATATATATGTGTGGCTCCATAAGTTCCTCAGCTCCTTGGACCACCATGGCGAGGAAACCAGGGCTACCGGTGTAAAGCAAACAGAGAAATCGAGGAGCAGAGAAGGAAGAGAGAGCCCGAGAGCGAAGAGAGAGAAGGAGGGAGAAGGGGATGCCGCCGCGCTGGTCTTCAACGCCGCCACCGCTCTCGGCGTGGGCTGGGGAAGAAGTCCCCCTAGCTGTCGGATCCACGGGCGGGTTGGAGTCTTCGTCGCCGAGTCCGCTCATCCCTCCCCATGCGCGCGAATAACTCCTCTGCTGAACTCCTACCTGCCCTCGCGTCAACGTCTGGGCGAGATGGGTGGCGCGAAGCTTTCACCAGTGGGGCTCTGTCACACCCGGTTTTGGAAGGCAAACCGAATGCGAACTATGTACGTGCCAGGATCAGAACTCACGTACACAGCGGTTACATAAATGAACATCAACGCACATTGCTTGAATAATAACATAAAAGAGTATTAACTTATTACATCACAGAGTCATAGACATCCACATAGTCATCAACTTAACAGATAAATCAAAGTGCTAGCGAAACGCAGTAAAGATGAGGCCTTCACAGGCAGCTGACTGGGGGTTGCCACCAACCCACACCTAGAATTCGTCGTAGTCTTGGAACTCCTGGAAGTCTCCTTCCACGGCTTCGCCTTCTCCTGAGCAGTGGTTACAATGCGGACAACCTGGTGTTTTGTGGTAAAGCAAGGATGAGTACACATCAACATACTCAGCAAATGTCCCGTTTGGCTGAAGTGGACTAGCTTTATGTGGGGTTAGGCTCAAGCAGTTGCTTTTAGTTGGTCAGGTATTTATCATTAGTAGAAGCCAGATTTTTTAGCATTAACCAGCCCATGAACCATTTCCTCATCGAGGAACAACATCATCATATTCGGACCAAAACCATAACATAATCCTTGTATCTCGAACCATCTGTATCTCTAATCAAAGAGGATCCCAAGGCTGCTCTTAACCGTGAGCACGGCTGATATATCAGTTTCACTACCCTCTGCAACTTCCTCGGGAAACACAAACTGCTCGTTGTCTACGTAAAGTAATCATTCACACTATGCACTTGGGAAATAACAAACAAAAACAATATACCAAACATATGCAGCAGAGAGATCACAAGTTCATAATAGAAAAGGGATAGGCACTCTGGTGTTCCCTAGGTCTAGGGTAGAGGACTATACAAAATGATTCATTATCCACTAATCAGGTCTAAGTTAGCGGTGGGGTTAAATCATTACATGATTTTAAGTCCATAAACTTAGGTGCTCCCACTTTTATTAAAGTCTTCTATCTTTTATTTATCTCAAATAGGGGTTCCAATAACCTTAATCTTATCCTAATGATCAACTATTAATTGGGACATAAAAACAGCAGGGAACAATTGGTTAAATAGGTAGACAAAAATACTATGAGCATTTTGCAATTTGAAGCACCTAATTTGGAGTTCATATGACAAAGTTATGAATTTTACAAGTTTAGGGATTAAAAATATACCCTAAATACTTATTTTGAATTAAATAAAAGGTCCGAGGACCTAACTGCGAGAATCCAGGGACGGCGGGTTAATTTTTAGAAAACCGGGGGTCTCTTTAAGAAAACGCGCGGGCGAAGGGGTATCGGGCTTTTATAGCCGTTGGATCTCGGATCAACGCCCGAGATTAGATCCGCGGGCGGGCGCGTGAGCGCGCGGCGGCCTGAGCGGCTGACAGGCGGGGCCGGGCGAGCAGCGCGGGGCGGACGACTGACAGGCGGGGCCGGGCGGCAGAGCGGGCGCGGGGTGTGAGGGAAGCGGCCCTGGGCCGTTGGATCTCCGGCGGACGGCCAGGATTGGGCCCGGGCTAATTGAATCAGGGCCGCCCGATCTGGGGTGGACGGCGGGGATCGGGTGGCCGGCCTTGGCCTTTCCTACCGGCTAGCAGAGGCGGCGGCGCTCGTCTCCGCGGCGGAGGACTCGCCGGAGACGAGGGGCGCGGGCGCTCTGCGGGTCTTTGGGGTGGCCCGAGCGGCCGGGAAGGTTGGGGAGGGCGCGGGGAATCGTCCGGTGGGGGCTAGGTCGGGGCAGGGGCACCGGAGGGGGGCGGTCCACGGCGAAGCGGCTCGGCGGCGGCGCTATGGGACTCCGGCGAGCAATTAAGCGCAGCAGAGAGCAATAGAGAGGAAGGGAGAGGGCAGGGGAGGTTCCTTACCTCAAGACGGACTCCGGGGACTCCTCGGTGGCGGCAATGGCGCGACGTCGGCCCGGGTCGGCGGTGGCGGACCTCCGTGGCTGCACGGAGGACGGCGGGTGAGCGCGGGCAGAGGGAAATAGGGAGGGGAAGGGGAAATTGGAGCGCGTCCCGGGTTGCGGACGTCGGGGCGAAGCTCACCGTGGCAGAGAGCACGGCAGAGCTCCAACGGCGACGGGGAAACGGGCTCGAGCGGCGATGGTTCGTGGCGGCGGCGCTCTGGCGTGCGCGCAGCGAGGGGGGAGGTGAGGGAGGGGTCTGTTGGTGCGCAAATGAGGGAGGGAGAGAGGGCGAGTGGGGTTCTGGGCTCAAGTGGCCGGGGGCGGGGCGGTTGCGAGCTCCACGCGCGACGTGGGCGCGGAGTCCGCGACAGCGCGCAGCTCGGGCGGCGGTTACGCGGGGAAGACGGGGCTGACAGCCCGGGCCCGCGAGCAGCAAGAGAGGGGAAAGCGGGTGCGGGCGCGGGGAAAACGGCCGCGCTGACGGGCGGGCCCGCCAGGGCAGAGAGAGCGGGGGGGGGGGGGGGGGGGGGGGAGAGGCGCGCGCGCGGGGTTGGGCCGGCTGGGCCGAAAGGCCGAGGGGGCGGCAGGGTTGGGCTTCTTCCCTTTTTCTTTTATTCTGGTATTTGTTTTCTCTTTTCTTTTTATTTTCTCTATTTGATTCAAACTCAAATAAGCCACAAATTCAAATTAGACTTTCTAAGAATTATGCACCAAACAAAAGTGAAATCTAGGGTTCAACATGATGCAACAATTCATACTCCCTTGGAGTTTGAGCTAATAGACTATAATTACAAATAAAATAACCACTTTTCTCCTATAGAAATGAGAAAGAGAAGATTGGGGAAGGATGAGAAAAGGGAAGTAACACCTGAATTTGTGAATATGAGCAAAGAAATTTTATACCCCAAATTCAGGGTGTTACAAACCTATCCCCCTTAAAAGAATCTCGCCCCGAGATTCAGGGTTGGTCAGCAAAGAGTTCAGGGTATTTGGCCTTCAGATCATCTTCTCGTTCCCAGGTTGCTTCTTCCTCGGAGTGGTGACCCCATCTGACTTTGCACATTCTGATGGTATTCCTCCGGGTGACTCTGTCTGCAAACTCCAGAATCTGCGTTGGCTTCTCTATGTATGTCAGATCCTCCTGGACTTCCAAACCCTCCACTGGCAACTGTTCTTCTGGTACTCGCAGACACTTCTTCAATTGTGACACGTGGAACACATTGTGCACTGCCGACAAACTTTCTGGTAGGTTGAGTTGGTAAGCCACTTCTCCACGCTTTGCTTGAATCTGATATGGTCCAACGTACCGGGGTGCTAACTTGCCTTTAACTCCGAACCTTCTGACTCCCCTGATAGGTGACACCTTCAGATAGACGTAATCCCCCACTTCGAAACTCAGTTCTCTTCTCCTTCTGTCCGCGTAGCTTCGCTGCCTTGATTGTGCTATCTTCAGATTCTCCCGAACCATTTTGATATTCTCTTCGGCTTCAAGCAAAATGTCAGGGCCAAACGCCTGTCTCTCTCCAGGCTGGTCCCAATGCAGCGGAGTCCTACAACTCCGCCATAGAGTGCCTGAAACGGTGACATCTTCAAGCTAGCCTGATAGCTATTGTTATAGGAGAATTCTGCATAAGGTAACCTTTTGTCCCATCCTGACTTGTCTTGCAACGCACAGGCTCTCAGCATATCTTCTAGGATCTGATTAGTTCTTTCAGTCTGACCGTCTGTCTGCGGGTGATAAGCCGAGCTGAAGTTCAAATGGGTGCCCAAAGCTTCTTGTAGCTGCTGCCAAAAATGAGAGGTGAACTGCGTTCCTCGATCTGACACTATCTTCTTCGGCACACCATGAAGGCAGACTATCCGTGACATGTATAACTCAGCTAACGTTGCTCCGGTGTATGTGGTCTTCACAGGTATGAAATGGGCCACCTTTGTTAAGTGGTCCACAACCACCCAGATGGAATCATAGCCGGCCCGGGTACGGGGTAGGCCAACTATAAAATCCATCCCAATCTCATCCCACTTCCACTGAGGAATCCGCAATGGCTGCAACAATCCGGCGGGCCTTTGATGCTTTGCTTTGGTCCTCTGACAGCTATCACAGATGGCGACATATTCTGCGATTTCTCTTTTCATGCCATACCACCAAAACCTCCTTTTTAAATCCTGGTACATCTTTTCGCTTCCCGGGTGTATGGAGTAGGCTGTCTCATGAGCTTCCTTTAGGATCAGCTCCCGAATAGGTTTGAGATCGGGGACACACAATCGATCCTTGAACCATATTACCCCCTCTTCATCCTCTCGAAAGTCTTTGCCTCTTCCTTCTAAGATTAGCTGCCGGATCTTGTTGATGCTTTCATCATCCTTCTGCCCTTCTTTGATCTCCCGCTCTAGGGTGGGCTCTAATTCCACTGTTACTCCTTGCGTACTGTTCAGGAAACCGAGACTCAGTCTGTCGAACTCCTTGGCTAACTCATATGGCATTGGGTACGTGGCCATCATATTGACTTGACTCTTCCTGCTCAGAGCATCTGCAACCACATTGGCTTTGCCTGGATGGTAATGTATCTCCAACTCATAGTCCTTGATCAATTCCAACCATCTTCGCTGTCTCATGTTTAACTCTGACTGGGTGAATATGTACTTCAGACTTTTATGATCTGTGTAGATGTCGCACTTCTGTCCATACAAGTAATGTCTCCATGTTTTTAACGCATGAACCACTGCTGCCAACTCTAGGTCGTGTGTGGGGTAATTTTTCTCATGAATCTTCAGCTGCCGAGATGAATATGCTACAACTCTTCCTTCTTGCATTAGCACACATCCCAATCCGGTGTAAGAAGCATCGCAATACACTGAGAATGGCTTGTGAACATCAGGCAGGACTAACACCGGAGCTGTAGTCAATCTATTTTTCAGTTCTTCAAATGCTTCCTGACACTTTTGGGTCCACTTAAACTCAACTTTCTTCGCTAGTAACGCTGTCATTGGTCTAGCAATCTTTGAGAAGCCTTCGATGAAACGCCTGTAATACCCAGCCATTCCAATGAAGCTCTTGATCCCACGAACATCCTTTGGTGCTTTCCAGATCAGGATATCTGCCACTTTCTTTGGATCCACTGCCAACCCATCTTGGTTTATGATGTGACCCAGAAATAAGACTTCATGAATCCAGAACTCGCATTTGCCCAGCTTGGCATACAACTGATGCTCTCGAAGTCTTTGCAGTACCATCTTCAAATGCTCTACATGATCTTCCTCACTTTGAGAGTATATAAGAATATCATCGATAAACACTACCACAAACTTGTCCAGATAATCCATGAACACACTGTTCATCAGGTACATAAAGAAGGCTGGCGCATTTGTCAAACCAAAAGACATCACTGTGAACTCATACAAACCATACTTGGTGATGAATGCCGTCTTTGGTATGTCCGAGGGTCGGATTCTGAGTTGATGGTAACCTGATCTCAGATCTATCTTCGAGAATACGCTGGCACCTCTGAGCTGGTCGAACAAATCTTCTATCCTTGGCAGGGGTTACTTGTTCTTGACAGTGACTTCATTCAAGGCCCTGTAGTCTATGCACATCCTTTTGGTACCATCTTTCTTCTCTACAAACAACACCGGAGCGGCCCAAGGCGAGGTACTTGGTCTGAGGTAGCCCTTCTCTAACATCTCATCTATCTGCTTCTTGAGTTCCACCAATTCTGGTCCAGACACTCGGTAGGCTCTTTTGGAGATGGGGGCGGTACCAGGGATAAGCTCTATGGCAAATTCAACTTTTCTCTCGGGTGGCATGCCCGTTAGCTCCTCGGGAAATACGTCCGGAAAGTCCGACACAACCTTGATAGTCTCGAGCGGGTTGGGCTCCTTACTATCAACTGAAATTTGGTGATAGACACCCTCCGCTGATTTAGGCATCCTTAGCTCAGCCACTACCTCTTCTCCTGACAGGGACTTCAATGTTACGGTCCTCTTGTCACAGCTAACATTCGCTTCATACTTCATTAATCAATTCATCCCTAGAATGACATCTATCCCAGGGGTGTCTATTACTATTAAGTCACTGGGGAATCCTATCCCCCTTATTTCCACCCTTATATTTGAGCATATTTTATCTGTTTGCACCTTGCCACCAACTGAATTAATCCTCATGGGCGGCATCATTGCCTCTACTGAGATGTTATGCAATTCTACCCAGGTTGCCGTGACAAATGAATGAGTTGCACCAGTATCAAATAGCACTTTCGTGGGATGAGATTCGACTGAGAACATACCTACTGCCACATCTGGTGCATCCTGGATCGCTTCGGCCTCCAAGTGGTTCACCTTTCCACGGTTGTACGCTTGGTTACGATTGCCTGCTGTCGGCTGCAGTACACCTTGCCTTGTTGGAGCATTGGGGTTGGTCTGCTGCTGCGCCGCCTTCTTCGGGCACTGCATCGCCCAGTGGCCTTGTTCTCCACAGTGGAAACATCCTCTGCCTCCTCCTTGTGCTGGGGCTGCTTGGTTGCTCTGGTTTGCTGCTGGGGCAGGAAGGCGAGGTGCCTGGTTGTTCTACTTCTGATACTGATTACCTCCCTGCTGGCTGTTCTGACGATACTGCTGCTGCTGTGGGTACTGTCTCTGAAACTGCTGCTGATGCGGACGCTGATTCTGATTCTGATATCCCCGTGGGTGACCGGGCCTGCCTTGCTGAGATGAACTGCCTGAGAAACGTGGACGGCTGATGCCTCCGGTCTGGGGTCCACTCATCTTGCGCTTCCAATCTTCCATATCCTTACGCTTCTTCTCAGTCATAACTGCCCTATCGATCAGGTGCTGGAAGGTGGGGAAGGTGTGATTCATCAGCTGGTAATGCAGGGGATCCACCAAACCTCTCATGAACCTGTACTGCCTTTTAGCATCAGTGTTGACATCCTCAGGTGCATAACGAGATAGCTGCAGAAACTTATCTCTGTATTCACTAACAGACAGGGGTCCCTGCTTCAGAGCCAGAAACTCCTCCTTCTTCACGATCATCAGTCCCTCCGGCACATGGTACCTGCGGAAACTCTCGCTGAATTCTTCCCAGGTGATGGCTTCGGGGTCAGCATGTGTGGCGAGGTAGGACTCCCACCAGGACTGGGCTGCTCCCCTTAGCTGACGGGGACCATACAGAACCTTCTCCCTGTCGTTACATTGGGCGGTGCGCAGTTCTCTTTCCACTGCGCGCAGCCAGTCTTCTGCATCCATGGGGTCGACAGAATGGGCGAAGGTAGGAGGGTGCCCTCTCATGAACTCACCACGCTTATCCCGTGGCATCTGGGGCATCTGCACTTGCAATTGGGGTTGAGGTTGCTGTTGAGCCTGCTGCATGGCTGCCAGAGTCTGCCCAATGGCCTGCACTGCCTGAGTCTGCATCAAGAACATCTGCTCCACTGACATCGGGGGTGGCGGGGGAGGCTGCCTCTGTTGTTCCTCCTGCTGGTCATGCTGTTCTTGCTGAGCACGCCTGTTGCATCGGCGCCTGTTGTCAGACATCTGTGGAAGACATTCATACATCAGCATTGATCTTACAACCCTTCAGCATAAGAAAAGGAAATACAGAATTCTTCATGACACTAAGTGAACAAAGAGCTTCACTGATCCTCATTATGATTCAACACAACCTCTCAGATAAGAAGGAAAGTAGAAGTAAATGGTTTCCCAACTAAGCAACTGACTTCATTAACATTACTAGCTATGCCAAACTGCAGGGGAAACCCACAGGTTGGCAACAGTCATTACAAAGATTCGAATCCAGCACAAGTTCATCATAACAAGCATGAAAGCAACTGATAAGCAAACTAAACTAAATGGAAGCAACTGATAAGCAAACTAAACTTACTACCTAAGACTGAGACACCTGACTTAAGAATTATTACAAACTTCGACGCTAACGATCTAAGGATCTAGATCTATCCTGGTCTTACAGGCGGGGGAACCATAAGTGTGGTGACCACGTGGCGGCGAGCGGTAAGGGTGCTGAGTCCCAACAAGAGCGGGAGAACCACCCTCCTGGTGATGGCGCTCTGCCAGCTCAGCACGCAACTCCGCAATCTCCGTTCGAGCCCTGCTCAGCTCGTCCAGAGAGTGATCCAGCTCAGTGTTAAGCACTGCGACTAGGTTGACTGTGCTGCTCAACCTAGGGTTAGCCTCACCAACAGGTGAGACAACCACACTCTCTGTGCTGCCAGTAGGGCGGCGGGGGTAGTACCGAAGGTTAAGACCGTCGGCCACCCCACCGAACAAAGAATAGTACTGGGAGAGTGCACGTCGTGCTGCATCCTGCATAGCCGCCTCTGCAGTGTCTCTCTCGGAGATGGAATAGTGCTCCGAAACGGCCTCCGCACCCCGGAGGTCATCCTCCGGACGGCGAACTAGGCAGGTAGCCTCCCAGCGGTCCGGGTACCTCCCGCGACTGTGCTGGTAGACTACACAACGATACTCGATCGACCAGGTATGCCGGTCAAAAGCCTGGCGCAGCAAGGTGTCGAGTGCGTCGTGGAAGTGACAACCGCGAGCGGCGTCACGGGTGATGGGTCGGGCGACCCATCCTTCCACCTCCTGCGGCTCAGAAGACTCCGTGCTGTGGTCTGAGTCGTCGTCGGGGTCTCCTCCAGGACTTCCTCCGGGCTCCTCCAACAGCCGAGGCGTCCCGCGGTGGTGCAGGGGGCGCCTCCAGCTGGGCAACAGAGGAACGGGGCCTCACGGACTCCACCTCCTGCTGGGGTGGGGAGGAAGAGCCCTGCTGCTCTCTGTGCTGGCGCCGGCGTTCCTGCTCCTCACGCAGGCGGTGGTGCAGTCTCTCCAGGTGACTCGACTGACCGGACACGGTGCGGCGCAGAGGACGCTCCGCAAGTCGAGACGGCAGGAAAGGAATCACCGACTTACGTGCAGTGTGTCTAAGACGAGCCATCTACAAAAGACACCGTAAGCATAAGAGTAAGAGCAGAACTAATATGACAAGTGAATAAACCATAGACAGAATAAGATAAAAATTTTAACAAGGTATAATATAGTATATATATGTAGTAAAACATAGGGTTGGTCGAGGTGACCGACTTTTGAAGTAACATCAGAGGTCAAGGTGAGAGGAAAGGTCAATAGTCCTTAGTACGACCAGTGCTACTCTAGGTCAGCGGTCCTACAGTCAGCACGGCTTTGATACCACTTATGTCACACCCGGTTTTGGAAGGCAAACCGAATGCGAACTATGTACGTGCCAGGATCAGAACTCACGTACACAGCGGTTACATAAATGAACATCAACGCACATTGCTTGAATAATAACATAAAAGAGTATTAACTTATTACATCACAGAGTCATAGACATCCACATAGTCATCAACTTAACATATAAATCAAAGTGCTAGCGAAACGCAGTAAAGATGAGGCCTTCACAGGCAGCTGACTGGGGGTTGCCGCCAACCCACACCTAGAATTCGTCGTAGTCTTGGAACTCCTGGAAGTCTCCTTCCACGGCTTCGCCTTCTCCTGAGCAGTGGTTACAATGCGGACAACCTGGTGTTTTGTGGTAAAGCAAGGATGAGTACACATCAACGTACTCAGCAAATGTCCCGTTTGGCTGAAGTGGACTAGCTTTATGTGGGGTTAGGCTCAAGCAGTTGCTTTTAGTTGGTCAGGTATTTATCATTAGTAGAAGCCAGATTTTTTAGCATTAACCAGCCCATGAACCATTTCCTCATCGAGGAACAACATCATCATATTCGGACCAAAACCATAACATAATCCTTGTATCTCGAACCATCTGTATCTCTAATCAAAGAGGATCCCAAGGCTGCTCTTAACCGTGAGCACGGCTGATATATCAGTTTCACTACCCTCTGCAACTTCCTCGGGAAACACAAACTGCTCGTTGCCTACGTAAAGTAATCATTCACACTATGCACTTGGGAAATAACAAACAAAAACAATATACCAAACATATGCAGCAGAGAGATCACAAGTTCATAATAGAAAAGGGATAGACACTCTGGTGTTCCCTAGGTCTAGGGTAGAGGACTATACAAAATGATTCATTATCCACTAATCAGGTCTAAGTTAGCGGTGGGGTTAAATCATTACATGATTTTAAGTCCATAAACTTAGGTGCTCCCACTTTTATTAAAGTCTTCTATCTTTTATTTATCTCAAATAGGGGTTCCAATAACCTTAATCTTATCCTAATGATCAACTATTAATTGGGACATAAAAACAGCAGGGAAACATTGGTTAAATAGGTAGACAAAAATACTATGAGCATTTTGCAATTTGAAGCACCTAATTTGGAGTTCATATGACAAAGTTATGAATTTTACAAGTTTAGGGACTAAAAATATACCCTAAATACTTATTTTGAATTAAATAAAAGGTCCGAGGACCTAACTGCGAGAATCCAGGGACGGCGGGTTAATTTTCAGAAAACCGGGGGTCTCTTTAAGAAAACGCGCGGGCGAAGGGGTATCGGGCTTTTATAGCCGTTGGATCTCGGATCAACGCCCGAGATTAGATCCGCGGGCGGGCGCGCGAGCGCGCGGCGGCCTGAGCGGCTGACAGGCGGGGCCGGGCGAGCAGCGCGGGGCGGACGGCTGACAGGCGGGGTCGGGCGGCAGAGCGGGCGCGGGGTGTGAGGGAAGCGGCCCTGGGCCGTTGGATCTCCGGCGGACGGCCAGGATTGGGCCCGGGCTAATTGAATCAGGGCCGCCCGATCTGGGGTGGACGACGGGGATCGGGTGGCCGGCCTTGGCCTTTCCTACCGGCTAGCAGAGGCGGCGGCGCTCGTCTCCGCGGCGGAGGACTCGCCGGAGACGAGGGGCGCGGGCGCTCTGCGGGTCTTTGGGTGGCCCGAGCGGCCGGGAAGGTTGGGGAGGGCGCGGGGAATCGTCCGGTGGGGGCTAGGTCGGGGCAGGGGCACCGGAGGGGGGCGGTCCACGGCGAAGCGGCTCGGCGGCGGCGCTATGGGACTCCGGCGAGCAATTAAGCGCAGCAGAGAGCAATAGAGAGGAAGGGAGAGGGCAGGGGAGGTTCCTTACCTCAAGACGGACTCCGGGGACTCCTCGGTGGCGGCAATGGCGCGACGACGGCCCGGGTCGGCGGTGGCGGACCTCCGCGGCTGCACGGAGGACGGCGGGTGAGCGCGGGCAGAGGGAAATAGGGAGGGGAAGGGGAAATTGGAGCGCGTCCCGGGTTGCGGACGTCGGGGCGAAGCTCACCGTGGCAGAGAGCACGGCAGAGCTCCAACGACGACGGGGAAATGGGCTCGGGCGGCGATGGTTCGTGGCGGCGGCGCTCTGGCGTGCGCGCAGCGAGGGGGGAGGTGAGGGAGGGGTCTGTTGGTGCGCAAATGAGGGAGGGAGAGAGGGCGAGTGGGGTTCTGGGCTCAAGTGGCCGGGGGCGGGGCGGTTGCGAGCTCCACGCGCGACGTGGGCGCGGAGTCCGCGGCAGCGCGCAGCTCGGGCGGCGGTTACGCGGGGAAGACGGGGCTGACAGCCCGGGCCCGCGAGCAGCGAGAGAGGGGAAAGCGGGTGCGGGCGCGGGGAAAACGGCCGCGCTGATGGGTGGGCCCGCCAGGGCAGAGAGAGCGGGGGGGGGGGGGGGGGGGGGGGAGCGGCGCGCGCGCGGGGTTGGGCCGGCTGGGCCGAAAGGCCGAGGGGGCGGCAGGGTTGGGCTTCTTCCCTTTTTCTTTTATTCTGGTATTTGTTTTCTCTTTTCTTTTTATTTTCTCTATTTGATTCAAACTCAAATAAGCCACAAATTCAAATTAGACTTTCTAAGAATTATGCACCAAACAAAAGTGAAATCTAGGGTTCAACATGATGCAACAATTCATACTCCCTTGGAGTTTGAGCTAATAGACTATAATTACAAATAAAATAACCACTTTTCTCCTATAGAAATGAGAAAGAGAAGATTGGGGAAGGATGAGAAAAGGGAAGTAACACCTGAATTTGTGAATATGAGCAAAGAAATTTTATACCCCAAATTCAGGGTGTTACAGGCTCGCCGGTGGCACCGCCGTCTAGTAGCTGCTGGCTGGCTTGTGGTTGAAGACGGGGGGCTGGAAGATGAATGGTGGCCGTTGATCTCCCTGTGTTCAGCTCAGATTAGTAGTCCGAAACCGATTTGGCCTGGTGCGATCTGAACCGTTAATCTGATATGATGCGGCTTTGATCGATGAGGACGTGTGGGCCGTTGATCGGTCATCCGATGGCCGTTGCGGCGTACCCCTTCGCGATCTAATTTGGGCCTTCGGATTGCGATCGGATGGCTTACAATCAAGCGTACCCCTTCACCTGAGACTCATTTTCAGAAGAGCCCTCGTCTTTGGAGGTATTCAACCCGCCGTCCATTAGTGGGTTAGCATGAGTCTGGGAAATATTTCGAGTTAGCCCCTATAGTTTCTAATAATTATGCGCCTAGTCCATAAGCTTAGGAAATTCAGGAAAATGATTTAAGAAATGGTTTCTGTGTATAAAAATATATCCAGAACTTAGTTAATTCATAGAAATTCCATTTTAACTTCTTTTTAATTCGTTTCAGTTGCAATAATTTTGTTTTAATATTGTCTACCACTTAGTACCTCTGTTTAGCAATGAAACATGAATTAAAATTATTCATCTGAATTAATCTATACCATGTACTTAATAACTCTAGAAATTCATAACTCAATAACCGTAACTCCGTTTTGATCCATTCTAGTTGCATTAGTCTTACAATAATATTTATTATCATTTGGTAACTTTGTTTTATCATGAAATATAGGTTAAAATGTTGCACTTAGTCTATTCTATATTTAACCACGTGGATCTTTGGAAAACCATAACTTCATAACCATAACCTCGAATTTAGTGGTTCTCGATCCCACGATCTTGTAGCAACACGTAGATTATTATTATGCAGTTCGTTCTTATGTTTGGTGTAATGTTAATTTTGTCTATACACTGTTTGTTTGTATTGCTACGACTAGCGTGAGGTCACGAGTCACCTGAAGAGCAAGTTGGTACTTGGAATCTCAAGTCCCAGGCAAGTTGTGCCCTTGATCACTTCTTTTTACCCAGTCATGTTCTGATTAATCATAATGATCTGCATAGGTTAATTTTGATGGGACCCAATAGGTTACCCTAGTTTGACTATCTTTATACCTTGTTCACCACTGAATTTTTGGGTAGTACCTGCTATTGCTTTATGTGGTTTTGGGTATAGAGATACATTTTATTCATGATTATCTTTTATTATCAGTTGTTATTTACTGTTCATGATAAGATCATTATGTTAATTGGAACATGGAGAACCACCCGGGAAAAACAGTGCTACCACAAGGGTTTAATGGGACGCCCTTGGCCAACTAACTAGGAAAGCTAGTGGAAGACTACCTTACCCGAAAGGGGCAAGGGCAGTAGGGGAGTGGTCAGTGTAGGTAGGCCCTTGGGATGATTTTGCTGCGATGACGGTCATGCGAGGGATTCCTGCATTGGAGCTTCCTATAAACTGTAGCGGGTTTTCTGAAGCTAGTGGAACTTTGTAAAGGCCTCGTAGTGTTACCCTGCCTCGCCTCCTCGGTAGAGGTGTATGGGATTGGCCGTCTCTTGGCAGATGGGTAACACGACTTGTGGGTAAAGATGCGCAACCTCTGCAGAGTGTAAAACTGGTATACTAGCCGTGCTCACGGTCATGAGCAGCTCGGACACTCACATGATTAATTTATGGAACTAAATTCAATTTGTCATATGCATTGCATCGCAGGTGATGTTGTTACTTTTGTTCTACTACTTAATTGGGTTGGTATTTACTTATACTTAGTAATTGCTAATAAAATTTTGACCAACTGTAAAAGCAATGCTCAGCTTCAACCATCTTCTTTGGTAAGCCTTACACTTCACGTGAGCTCCCACCTTTGGCGAGTTCATGCACATTATTCCCCACAACTTGTTGAGCTATGAACGTATGTGAGCTCACTCTTGCTGTCTCCCCCCCATAGGTCAAGAACAGGTACCGCAGGATGAGGCGCTTGGAGGATGCTACGTTATGTTCGTGAGAGGTCTAGGCCATCGTCTCCCAGTCAACTTTGGGTTGCTGGACCGTTGTCTCCATATAATGTATTTATTTATTTTGTATAGAACTCCTGTTATATAGTAAAGATGTGACATTCGATCCTGTGCCATGATTCATCATATGTGTGAGACTTGGTCCCAGCACACCTGGTGATTATGTTTGCTCCCGGGTCTTGGTGCCCCGAAACCCGGGTGTGACAAACATCCTGCAAAGGTCACATAGAATATCTCCAAACTAGGAACAACCCAAACTAAGGATCAAGGTGCACTTAGCTCTTTTGGACTGCTTCCAGTTCTGGTTTTGATACTGGTTCTTCTTCTAGTGACCTTGTTTACTTCTTAGAGCTTGATCTTGAGCCTTATGACTTACACCACATAACTATAGATGTTTCCTTATTGGTTGTAAGTCACGTCCTTATGTAGTGATCCTTGATGTGCCATAGCTCTTCTCAACTCGATCACCCTTGACTTTGCAAGTCTTCTTCTTCACCCTTGGCTTTGGGTTCCTCAGCCTCTTTGACCTTCTCCCGTGCACTTGGTACCTCGAAGCTCTTCTTGCCTCCATCCTTGGCTTGATCAGTTGTCTTCGAGCTACGCACCCGAGTCTCACTTTATGCAATGTCCATCTTACTTGTGATGCCCATTATCTATCCATCATCTAGTCCTTGGACCATCACACTTGTTCACTTGTGTTGAACCCTGTTAGCTTTACATTAAGCACCTGTTCAACACTTGGCACACTTGTTAGTCCTTTAATTGAGTTGTCATCCAAACACCAAAACCAACAAGAGAGCTTTCAATCTCCCGTTTTTGGTGATTGATGGCAACACAATTAAAGCTTACATAAGAGTGAAATTTGAAGCACAAATTTAGAGCTCTAAGATTGTAGAATGCTCCCCCTAAATATGTGCTTACATTAAAATCTTAGCTTTGGCCTTAAATGCCAAAATGCACATACTTAGGCTAAATTGAAGCATTGCTACACCTTAGCACCTGTGGGATGCATTGTGTCAAGGATCAAACCATGATGCGTATAACACACAAATGCACAGAATCAGAGTTAAACATCAATCAATTGAGTGGATATATCACCGGAATATCAACCTACCACTATTCACCATTAAGATACCAATTTAAACTAAGATACCAATTTAAAGCACCATTAACCCATTAACCACATGAATATCTATTAAAGAATAAACATAATGGATGCCAATTAATTCATATCAGCGGAAGATGCCAATTAATTCATATCAGCGAAAGATGCCAATTAATTCATATCAGCGGAAGCACTAGTTTCGCATCACTACAACAAGAAGCATATGATAAGAAATATCTATAACAACAAACTAACACATCCTTCCTTAAGATCAAAGGAACTCAAACTAACACATCCTTCCTTAAGATCAAAGGAACTCAAAGAAACCTAAGCTTTAATGCACAAAATTCTCCCCCTTTGACATCAAACACCAAAACCACATTCGAGCAAGAACATAGGATGATGTCAAGGGACAACAGGGTATTAAGGAGGAAAACTCACTAACAATACTCCCCCTTATTCATTAAACATATGCACCACAAGCATTAAGATACATTTACGCAAAAGATCAATACTTCCTTTTGTACCTTTATCATGTTGTGGTGTACTTTCCATCTTGAGAGTTTAATCTCTGGAAGGCTCCTTCACACTTGAGCCTGATCCTTTATCCTAACCTTTTCTTGTTGCTAAGACAGCAAACTTAGAACAAGTTATAGTATTGCGGCACAAGATGAAACTTCTATTCTAGTGATTACCGAAAGTTATCAATTGAAGCATACTACCAGGGCTATCAATTGAAAGATCATTACTGTCATAGTTCCATGATATTTAAAGATAAGCATCTAGTATCACCAAATATTGTAGAGCACGAGCAATCTAAAAATATGCAATTACTCATGACTTAAGATGCCAATTACTTGACTTACGGAGGTACCCAAGTCCTGATTGCTCCATTTCTTGCTCATCTTCTCTTTTCCACCTTGAGACTATACAAGATTACTCAAGAAACAATTAGTCTCAAAAGACACAAGTTATGTGTGCTCCCCCTAAAGTTGTGCATCAAGTATTTGAATGACTTGCACTTTGCACATTCTAGCTTCCTCAGAACTAGAGGGGATCACAACATATCTTAGTCAAGGCATACTTTATCACTTTCTTCACAAAGAGATACTAATTGAATAGTTGACTTAATACAACAATGCATGCCTCAAGGAGTATAACATTTTACAAGCGACCTAGACATGTTTCATACATGACAATCATTGCCCAACATATACCAATTGAAAAACAACTCGATCATGCATATAAAGCGCAATGTCTAAGCACACCATGATTAAGAGGGTTTCTTAGGTACACCAAAAGAAACAACATTTTAAAGTAAGGAGCACCTATACCAAGAAACTACCAATTCAAATGTAAGAACATAGCTGTGATCACAATCAATGGAACTTCAAGATATTTAATGAAATTGCATAGTTCCATATACCTTTGCCTTTTTACCTAAATGGCCATGGAAGCACCAGTTGTCACCAAATGAGGACTCCTTTTGCTCATGCACCTCATAGCTCAAGAGGGTGCATTAAAGGCGCATACCATTGTTATACATAGAGTGCCAATATCAAGTACTTATGTGAACATGGACTGAACAACAGCTATCATGCTTGCACTTAGGTTAATCATTAAACATCACATAGCATGACTTACAAAAAGATACATGTTTATCCATATACACCGAGAGAGTTAATCATGGTGGATATACCAAATGAAAAGTTACCCATTGAATGATTCAAAAGATATATCCTATAGAGCACCCAGTCATGATTAAGCAAACACGATTATGCTCTTGGAAATCATGGATCAGTATTTGACAGAAATTTTAACACAAGTAATCTAAAAAGCACAACTACTCCAAGGATAGATAGCACGACAACCAATCTTAAGAGCAATGCTGATAATGCACTTAAGAAACACAGGTACCGTCCTTTGGAGAGCCAGATGCAGATTCTCATCAAAGTCCTTCGCTTGATTCACCAATAATGATTAAGGACTTCTACAACTTATTTAACTCGAGATGAACAGGGGATTAATATTGCACAATAATCCAACCTTGAGTTAATAATTAGACAATAAAGATTAACAGCTTAAGCATAGAGTTTGAAATAACCATTTTAAGCTCCCCCAGGGTCTCCATTCCATCTCGAGGCACCTGCATGGTCTAGTTGACAAAGTTTGGTACCCATCTCGGGATGGGTCCATGACGTTCAACTAAAAGTGCCTTTGGTACCCAAATAGCCTTTGTGCTAGTTCTAGAAGATCTCATTATAGATCTAGCACAAGTGTATGATTTGGATCTCCTAAGCGAATGAGATTGAGACAAATTTACTTGCTTAGGAACCTTACATTTATTACATACCTTGGATAGATGACCCTGCTCACCACACTTGTAGCAGAAGCGTTGCTCAACCTGACATGACACTTGCTGTTTGTCATTTTCCTTGGTGAGAGTCATCTTGGAGAATGCACATCTTTGATTCTTTATGACCGAACATGAAGTGATCATGTGGTCCTTGTTGTTGCATCCAAAACATCTCATTGTCCCTTCATCCTTGTCGTTGTACGGACAAGACTGAGAGCACCTAGAGGGGGGGGGTGAATAGGTGATCCTGTAAAAACTTCAAACTTAAGCCACAAAAACTTGTTAAGCGTTAGCACAGTTAATGCCAAGTGGCTAAGGTGAAGTCTTCAACAAAACACAATACCACAAGAATCAAGCACAGAGGGACACGGTGGTTTATCCCGTGGTTCGGCCAAGCCAATGCTTGCCTACTTCCACGTTGTGGCGTCCCAACGGACGAAGGTTGCAATCAACCCCTCTCAAGCGGTCCAAAGACCCACTTGAATACCACGGTGTTTTGTTGTTCTTATCTCAATCCCGTTTGCGAGGAATCTCCACAACTTGGAGCCTCTCGCCCTTACAAAAGATGTTCACAAAGAATCACGGAGTAAGGGAGGGATTAGCAACTCACACACAACACAAAGATCACAGCGAATACGCACACACACAAAACCCAGACTTGAGCTCAAGAGGCTAACACACTAGAACGGAGCTCAAATCACTAGAATGTCAAACAAGTGCGCAAGATTGATGTGTGAGTGATCAAGAGTGCTCAAGGAATGCTTGGGTACTTCCTCCATGCGCCAAGGGGTCCCTTTTATAGCCCCAAGGCAGCTAGGAGCCGTTGGGAACAAATCTGGAAGGCCATCTTTGCCTTCTGTCTCGTGGCGCACCGGACAGTCCGGTGCACACCGGACACTGTCCGGTGCCCGATTTGTTTCCAAAAACAGCACTTCTGACCGTTGCTGGCTGCTCCAGATCTGCGCTCAGTTGGCGCACCGGACATGTCCGGTGCACACCGGACAGTCCGGTGTTCCTTCCCGACCGTTGGCCCGGCCACGTGTCGCGCGCTGATCGCGCGGCCGACCGTTGGCCCTAGCCGACCGTTGGCTCACCGGACAGTCCGGTGCACACCGGACAGTCCGGTGAATTTTAGCCGTACGCCGTCGGCGAATTCCCGAGAGCGGCCAGTTCGAGCCGAGGCAGCCTGGCGCACCGGACACTGTCCGGTGCACACCGGACAGTCCGGTGCTCCAGGCCGAGCTGGGTCTTGGCTGCACACAGCCAAGACTTTCTCCTCTTTTCTTTTCATCTCCTTTTCTGTTTCTAACACTTAGACAAATATATTAGTACACAAAACCAATGTACTAAGGATTAGAAACATACCTTTTCTCCATGATTTGTACTTTGTCCCATTTTACAATTAAGCACATGTGTTGGGCACTAAATCACCAAAATACTTAGAAATGGCCCAAGGGCACATTTCCCTTTCAATCTCCCCCTTTTTGGTGATTTATGCCAACACTTCATAAAGCCACTAGAACAATTGCAAACTCAATTCAAATAACATAAATTTAAGTGTTATTCAATTTTGGCATATATGGATCATCCTTTGCCACCACTTGGTTTGTTTTTGCAAATCAAAACTCAAATCTCTATCTCTAAGTTAAACACACATGTTTAAGCATAAAGAGAGTCTTACAAAAAAGATTGATCAAGGATTTCAAAAACTCCCCCTTTTTCCCATAATTACTACTTCTCCCCACAAGAAGCCAACTTTGACAAGAGAGACAACTTAAGAATTTTGACAAACCAAAAACTCTATTCTACTATTTTCAAAATCTCTCAAGTGGTAGCTGATCCATTTATTGCTTTGGCCTTTATTTTCTCCCCCTTTGGCATCAAGCACCAAAACGGGATCAATTGTGGCATTTGAACCCCATTGCCTCACCAAAATCTTCAATTAAGATCAAATGGCAATAAGAGTTCATGAGATGAACTTGGAATAAGTTACCCCTCATCGGAGTGCAGTGGAAGTCTTTCATGGTCCAAGTCCACCTTTTCCCTTTCAATTCTCCTTTGTGACTAACACAAGCAAACTCAAACATATGGTTAGTCTCAAAGGGTCAAGTTGTAACACATCTCCCCCTAAACATGTGCATCACTTTGCAACGGACTTGTGAGGTCCAGGGAGTGTTTGTACAACTTGAGCACCATAATTAAGCAACAAAATGCAGAAGGAACATGATCAAAGGCATAAATACATGTATGCTATAATTCAATCCAAGTTCCGCAAATCTAAGACATTTAGCTCACTACGCAGCCTGCAAAAGGTCTTCTCATCTAAAGGCTTGGTAAAGATATCGGCTAGCTGGTTCTCGGTGCTAACATAAAACACTTCGATATCTCCCTTTTGCTGGTGGTCTCTCAAAAAGTGATGCCGGATGTCTATGTGCTTTGTGCGGCTGTGCTCAACAGGATTTTCCGCTATTCGGATAGCACTCTCATTATCACATAGGAGTGGGACTTTGCTCAGATTGTAGCCAAAGTCCCTGAGGGTTTGCCTCATCCAAAGTAGTTGCGCACAACACTGTCCTGCGGCAACGTACTCGGCCTCAGCGGTGGATAGGGCAACGGAGGTTTGTTTCTTAGAATTCCATGACACCAGGGACCTTCCTAAGAATTGGCACGTCCCCGATGTACTCTTCCTATCGACCTTACATCCAGCATAGTCGGAATCTGAGTACCCAATCAAGTCAAAGTTAGACCCCTTTGGATACCAGATCCCGAAGCAAGGCGTAGCAACTAAATATCTAAGGATTCGCTTCACAGCCACTAAGTGACACTCCTTAGGATCGGATTGAAATCTAGCACACATGCATACGCTAAGCATAATATCCGGTCTACTAGCACATAAATAAAGTAAAGACCCTATCATTGACCGGTATGCTTTTTGATCAACGGACTTACCTCCTTTGTTGAGGTCGGTGTGTCCGTCGGTTCCCATCGGAGTCTTTGCGGGCTTGGCGTCCTTCATCCCAAACCGCTTCAGCAGATCTTGCGTGTACTTCGTTTGGGAGATGAAGGTGCCGTCCTTGAGTTGCTTCACTTGGAACCCAAGGAAGTAGTTCAACTCGCCCATCATTGACATCTCGAATTTCTGCGTCATCACCCTGCTAAACTCTTCACAAGACTTTTGATTAGTAGAACCAAATATTATGTCATCGACATAAATTTGGCACACAAACAAATCACCATCACATGTCTTTGTAAAAAGAGTTGGATCGGCTTTCCCAACCTTGAAAGCATTAGCAAGTAAGAAATCTCTAAGGCATTCATACCATGCTCTTGGGGCTTGTTTAAGTCCATAGAGCGCCTTAGAGAGCTTACACACGTGGTCGGGGTACCGCTCATCCTCGAAGCCAGGGGGTTGCTCCACGTACACCTCCTCCTTTATTGGCCCGTTGAGGAACGCGCTCTTCACATCCATTTGGTACAACCTGAAAGAATGGTGAGCGGCATATGCTAGCAAGATACGAATAGACTCTAGCCTAGCCACAGGAGCAAAAGTCTCCTCAAAGTCCAAACCTGCGACTTGGGCATAACCTTTTGCCACAAGTCGAGCCTTGTTCCTTGTCACCACCCCGTGCTCGTCTTGTTTGTTGCGGAACACCCACTTGGTTCCCACAACATTTTGCTTGGGACGAGGCACCAGCGTCCAAACTTCGTTGCGCTTGAAGTTATTAAGTTCCTCCTGCATGGCCAACACCCAATCCGGATCCAGCAAGGCCTCCTCTACCTTGAAAGGCTCAATAGAGGAGACAAAGGAGTAGTGTTCACAAAAATTAACTAATCGAGACCGAGTAGTTACTCCCTTGCTAATGTCACCCAAAATTTGGTCGACGGGATGATCCCTTTGAATCATCGCTCGAACTTGGGTTGGAGGTGCCGGTTGCGCTTCTTCCTCCATCACTTGATCGTCTTGTGCTCCCCCTTGATCACACGCCTCCTTTTGATGAACCTGTTCATCGTCTTGAGTTGGGGGATGCACCGTCGATGAGGAAGAAGGTTGATCACGTTCATCCTGTTCCTGTGGCCGAACGTCTCCAATCGCCATGGTTCGTATCGCGGCCGTCGGAACATCTTCTTCATCTACATCATCACAATCAACAACTTGCTCTCTTGGAGAGCCATTAGTCTCATCAAATACAACGTCGCTAGAGACTTCAACCAAACCCGATGATTTGTTGAAGACTCTATACGCCTTTGTATTTGAATCATAACCTAATAAAAACCCTTCTACAGCTTTGGGAGCAAACTTAGAATTTCTACCCTTCTTTACTAGAATGTAGCACTTGCTCCCAAAAACACGAAAGTACGATACATTGGGTTTGTTACCGGTTAGTAGCTCATATGAAGTCTTCCTGAGGAGTCGATGAAGGTAGACCCTGTTGATGGCGTGGCAAGCCGTGTTCACGGCTTCCGACCAAAAGCACTCGGGGGTCTTGAACTCTCCAAGCATCGTCCTCGCCATATTGATTAGCGTCCTGTTCTTCCTCTCTACCACACCATTTTGTTGTGGTGTGTAGGGAGCGGAGAACTCGTGCTTGATCCCTTCTTCCTCAAGAAACTCCTCCACTTGAAGGTTCTTGAACTCGGACCCGTTGTCGCTCCTTATCTTCTTCACCTTGAGCTCAAACTCATTTTGAGCTCTCCTGAGGAAGCGCTTGAGGGTTCCTTGGGTTTCAGACTTATCCTGCAAAAAGAATACCCAAGTGAAGCGGGAAAAGTCATCAACAATAACTAAACCATACTTACTCCCTCCTATGCTTAGATAGGCGACGGGTCCGAAGAGATCCATGTGTAGCAGCTCCAGGGGTCTTGACGTGGTCATCACGTTCTTGCTGTGATGTGCTCCTCCCACCTGTTTCCCTGCTTGACAAGCTGCACAAGGTCTATCCTTTTCGAAATGCACATTTGTTAGACCTATTACGTGTTCCCCCTTTAGAAGCTTGTGGAGGTTCTTCATCCCCACATGTGCTAAGCGGCGATGCCACAGCCAGCCCATGCAAGTCTTAGCCATTAAGCATGCATCTAGACCGGCCTCTTCTTTTGCAAAATCAACTAAATAAAGCTTGCCGTCTAGTACACCCTTAAAAGCTAGTGAACCATCACATCTTCTAAAGACAGACACATCTACATTCGTAAATAAGCAATTATATCCCATTTGACATAATTGACTAACAGATAGCAAGTTATATCCAAGACTCTCCACTAAGAATACATTTGATATAGAATGCTCATTAGAAATTGCAATTTTACCTAGCCCTTTTACCTTGCCTTGATTCCCGTCACCGAATATAATTGAATCTTGGGAATCTTTACTTTTGACGTAGGAGGTGAACATCTTCTTCTCCCCCGTCATATGGTTTGTGCATCCGCTGTCGATAATCCAGCTTGAACCCCCGGATGCATAAACCTGCAAGGCAAATTTAGGCTTGGGTCTTAGGTACCCAACTCATGTTGGGTCCTGCAAGGTTAGCACAAATATTCTTAGGGACCCAGATGCAAGTTTTATCTCCCTTGCATCTAGCCCCTAATTTCCTAGCAACAACCTTCTTTCCCTTTCTACAAATAGCAAAGGGAGCATTACAAACATAATAAATGGTAGAAGGTTCATTCATTAATTTTCTAGGAGCATGACTAACATTCTTTCTAGGTACATGAGCAATATTTCTCCTAGGCATATGCGCAACATTTCTCCTACTCATATTTCTATCATGTTTATGAGAGGAACTAGAGGCAAACATGGCATGAGAATCATAAACATGTGAATCAAAATCATTATGAACATTTCTAGCATGTCTCCTATCATGGTATAAGAAAGCATGGTTCTTTTTAGCACTATTTGCCATAGGGGCCTTCCCTTTCTCCTTGACGAAGACAGGAGCCTTATGGCTTGTTAAGTTCTTGGCTTCTCTCTTGAAGCCAAGCCCATCCTTAATTGAGGGGTGTCTACCAACCGTGTAGGCATCCCTTGCAAATTTTATTTTATCAACTTCATTCTTGCTAGTCTTAAGTTGGGCATTAAGACTAGCCACTTCATCATTTAATTTGGAAATTAGAACTAGGTGTTCACTACAAGCATTAACATCAAAATCCTTACACCTAGTACAAATTTCAACATGTTCAACAAAAGAATTTGATTTACTAGCTACTTCTAGTTTAGCACTTAAATCAATATTAACACTTCTTAAGGTAGAAATGGTTTCATGACAGGAAGATATTTCACTAGAAAGCATTTCATTTCTTTTCACTTCTAAAGCATATGATTTTTGTGCCTCTACAAATTTATCATGTTCATCATACAATAAATCTTCTTGCTTTTCTAAAAGCCTATCCTTTTCATTCAATGCATTAATCAATTCATTGATTTTCTCTATCTTAGATCTATCTAAGCCCTTGAATAAGCAAGAATAATCTATGTCATCATCACTAGACTCACTATCACTAGATGAAGCATAAGTGGAGTCTTGAATACTCACCTTCTTCTCCCTTGCCATAAGGCAAGTGAGATGCTCGTTGGGGAAGAGAGCTGATTTGTTGAAGGCAGTGGCGGCGAGTCCTTCGTTGTCGGAGTCGGAGGAGGAGCAATCCGAGTCCCACTCCTTTCCTAGATGCGCCTCGCCTTTTGCCTTCTTGTATTGCTTCTTCTTCTCTCTTTTGTTCCCCTTTTCCTGGTCACTTTCATTATCGGGACAATTAGCAATGAAATGACCAAGCTTACCGCATTTGAAGCATGAGCGCTTCCCCTTGGCTTTGGTCTTGCTTGGTTGTCCCTTGTGACCTTTAAGCACCGTCTTGAATCTCTTAATGATGAGAGCCATCTCTTCATCATTAAGGCCAGCCGCCTCAACTTGCACCACCTTGCTAGGTAGCGACTCCTTGCTCCTCGTTGCCTTTAGAGCAATGGGTTGAGGCTCGTGGAGTGGTCCGTTCAACGCGTCGTCGACGTATCTTGCCTCCTTGATCATCATCCGCCCGCTCACGAATTTTCCAAGTACTTCCTCGGGCGTCATCATCGTGTACCTGGGATTCTCACGAATATTGTTCACGAGATGAGGATCAAGTACGGTAAAGGACCTGAGCATTAGGCGGACGACGTCGTGGTCTGTCCATCGCGTGCTCCCGTAGCTTCTTATCTTGTTGATAAGGGTCTTGAGCCGGTTGTACGTTTGTGTTGGCTCCTCGCCCCTTATCATCGCGAACCGTCCAAGCTCGCCCTCCACCAACTCCATCTTGGTGAGTAAGGTGACGTCGTTCCCCTCATGAGAAATCTTGAGGGTGTCCCAGATTTGCTTGGCGTTGTCCAAGCCGCTCACCTTATGGTATTCATCCCTGCACAAGGAAGCTAGAAGAACAGTAGTAGCTTGTGCATTTTTATGAATTTGTTCATTAATGAACATGGGACTATCCGAACTATCAAAGTGCATTCCACTCTCTACAATCTCCCATATACTAGGATGGAGAGAGAATAGGTGACTACGCATTTTGTGACTCCAAAATCCGTAGTCCTCTCCATCAAAGTGTGGGGGCTTGCCAAGTGGAATGGAGAGCAAATGAGAATGTGAACTTTGTGGAATACGAGAGTAATCAAAGGAAAAGTTCGAATTAACCGGTTTTCTCCTCTCGTAGTCGTTGTGGTCCTCATCCTTTTGGGAAGAAGTAGACTCGTCGCTGTCGTAGTAGATGATCTCCTTGATGCGCCTGGTCTTCTTCTTTTTCCCATCCTTTCGTCTTTGACCCGAGCCGGAGTCGGTAGGCTTGTCGTCCTTCGGCTCGTTGACGAAGGTCTCCTTCTCTTTGTCGTTGATCACTATACCCTTCCCCTTAGGATCCATCTATTCGGGCGGTTAGTCCCTTTGTGAATAGAACGGCTCCGATACCAATTGAGAGCACCTAGAGGGGGGGGGGTGAATAGGTGATCCTGTAAAAACTTCAAACTTAAGCCACAAAAACTTGTTAAGCGTTAGCACAGTTAATGCCAAGTGGCTAAGGTGAAGTCTTCAACAAAACACAATACCACAAGAATCAAGCACAGAGGGACACGGTGGTTTATCCCGTGGTTCGGCCAAGCCAATGCTTGCCTACTTCCACGTTGTGGCGTCCCAACGGACGAAGGTTGCAATCAACCCCTCTCAAGCGGTCCAAAGACCCACTTGAATACCACGGTGTTTTGTTGTTCTTATCTCAATCCCGTTTGCGAGGAATCTCCACAACTTGGAGCCTCTCGCCCTTACAAAAGATGTTCACAAAGAATCACGGAGTAAGGGAGGGATTAGCAACTCACACACAACACAAAGATCACAGCGAATACGCACACACACAAAACCCAGACTTGAGCTCAAGAGGCTAACACACTAGAACGGAGCTCAAATCACTAGAATGTCAAACAAGTGCGCAAGATTGATGTGTGAGTGATCAAGAGTGCTCAAGGAATGCTTGGGTACTTCCTCCATGCGCCAAGGGGTCCCTTTTATAGCCCCAAGGCAGCTAGGAGCCGTTGGGAACAAATCTGGAAGGCCATCTTTGCCTTCTGTCTCGTGGCGCACCGGACAGTCCGGTGCACACCGGACACTGTCCGGTGCCCGATTTGTTTCCAAAAACAGCACTTCTGACCGTTGCTGGCTGCTCCAGATCTGCGCTCAGTTGGCGCACCGGACATGTCCGGTGCACACCGGACAGTCCGGTGTTCCTTCCCGACCGTTGGCCCGGCCACGTGTCGCGCGCTGATCGCGCGGCCGACCGTTGGCCCTAGCCGACCGTTGGCTCACCGGACAGTCCGGTGCACACCGGACAGTCCGGTGAATTTTAGCCGTACGCCGTCGGCGAATTCCCGAGAGCGGCCAGTTCGAGCCGAGGCAGCCTGGCGCACCGGACACTGTCCGGTGCACACCGGACAGTCCGGTGCTCCAGGCCGAGCTGGGTCTTGGCTGCACACAGCCAAGACTTTCTCCTCTTTTCTTTTCATCTCCTTTTCTGTTTCTAACACTTAGACAAATATATTAGTACACAAAACCAATGTACTAAGGATTAGAAACATACCTTTTCTCCATGATTTGTACTTTGTCCCATTTTACAATTAAGCACATGTGTTGGGCACTAAATCACCAAAATACTTAGAAATGGCCCAAGGGCACATTTCCCTTTCAAAGACGTGATGAGGTGGCCTAATGCTTTGCACTTGAAGCATCTCCTTTTCCCTTTTCTCTTTTTGTTCTTGGATGACATAGAGAAATGGTCAGTGCAAACAACATGACTAATTGAATCTTTACCTTTTTCCAAGCTCATGTTGATTTCTTCACTTATTGCTTTAGGAACATCTTTCTCAAGGAGTTTGACCCTTGCTGCGGTTTCTCCTTCCTCAAGCTTCTTCACCACGTGTTCATAGATATCTTGAGGAAGTTGAGCATGGCGTCTTCTCCTTAGTTGTCTTTGTTTCTTGTTCCCATGCAATTTTCTTTTAGACCCTACAACTTGTTGCTCAATCAAGGATTGACTTTCTTTTGAGGAGCGGGGGTTAGAACATGGTGATATACAATTTGAATGCGTACACTTGCAAGAATGAGGTTCACATGAATTTAAGTTCGCAAAGACAACCTCATGAGCAATATTGAGCGTGATATGGTCATCAACCAATTCACTATGAGAGTTTGACAACATATCATACTGTTCATTTAGAGCAAGTTTTTTCTACATTTAACATCTCTACTTGACTCCTAAGCATAGAATTTTCAGTTTTAAGTTGAGTAACACAAGATAAAGTATCATCATTATTTCTTTGCTCAATTAAAATTGAATCATACTGTTGGACCAAATCATTATGAGAGCACTTTAGCTCCTCATGTTCTTTGGTCATCTTCTCCAGGCTGTTGTTTGTTTTGATGAGTGTCTCCTCTAGCCTGGGAAGCGTCTCGCCTTGTTCCTTGTTCCTTCTCAACAGCTTAACCAAGAGTGCTTTGTCCTCTTTGTTGAGATGGATGTAGAAACGGCGAATCTCCTCTTCTTCCACATCGTCGGTCTCATTTTCCCTGTCATTAATGTCAGTGGAGGCAATACCGGAAAACGTACCTTGTGGTGATGAAGATTCATCCTTGCTATCATTCTCATACTCCTCCTCATCATTGCTTTTGTCTCCACTATCATTGTTAGCAATAAGATATTTATAACTAGTGGAAGACGAACCCTTCGGTGAGGTAGATTCATTGTTTGGTTGCCATCGTTTTTGTTCTTCTCCCTTGGACAGGTTAGTATCACAGGCAATAGAGGGTGTAGAAGCAGTGCATATGGACTTACAAAATTTCAACTTAATTTTAGTCCATAGATCATGAGCATTAACAAATAAATCACTATCACTACTCATGATGGCAAAATAGGCACTTCTAGATAGTGAGTCAACTAAGATGTTGCAAGCATGGTGATTAAGAGGCAGACATCTTAGTTCATCATTAGAAGGATTTTGACTTAAATTGTTGGGAAAAATACTTCTACTAAAGATCTGCCTCAAATCAGGATTAACACGCATGAAGGCATTATAAATAGAGACAAACCAAGATTTATAATTAGAGCCATCGCCTAGAAGAAGTTCTACAGTTACATCTTGTGACGACATCGTCATCTTCGGATGGCTAAGCCCACACTGGAGAGGCCTAGCTCTGATACCAATTGAAAGTTCCCTTTGCCCGGGAACAGGATCTGGATGTCGCCTAGAGGGGGGGGTGAATAGGCGAATAAAAATTATCACTTTAAAACTTAAATTCTTACTCTACTCGAAGACTAGAACGCAGTGGAATGAGAAGACCCTTCAAGTAGGATGCAGCGGAATAGAAGATCCTATCTCAAAATGTCCTGCACTTCAAATATAACTTGTACCACAGATAAGTGTTGAAGTGCAGATATAAAAGCGAGTAAGACAGAGAGTCAGAACACAATACAGAACAGAGCACACAGACGCAAGGATTTATCCCGAGGTTCGGCCAAGCCTGAAATGCTTGCCTAGTCCTCGTTGGAGTTAGCCACACCTGGGCTTGGAGTCTGTTTCAACTGCTTCCTCCGTTTGCTCAGATCTGTCAGTATGACATATAGAGCCTTTCACTATGTTGAGTTGGTTACAACAAAACCACGGCTGCTTACAATCTTCTTGGCAGCACTCCGGCAGAGTAACGATATGCTCAAGACCTTGCTCTAGCTCTTAGCAGCACTTCTCCACTTTCTCAAGGCTTATAGCTTTGCCTCTACACAAACTAGAGAGATATACACGAGAGGGAGAGAGAGAATTGATCCGAGTGATGTCTACACTTGTTGGCTGCACTTGTACATTTGTTTGAGGCGCCTAGAGGTCCCTTTTATAGGCCCAAGGGGCCTAGGAGCCGTTGGAAGCAATCTAGGAAGGCAATTCTTGCCTTCTGTCGGGTGGCGCACGGGAAAGTCCGGTGCACCACCGGACATCCACTGTTCACTGTCCGGTGCGGATCTCCTTCCAAAAATGGCGCAGTCGATCGTTGCAGACTTGAAGCTGTCCGGTGCGCATCGGACAGTCCGGTGCTCCATTTATCCGTTAGCTCAGGCCACGTGTCACCCGCTGATCGCGCGGCCGACCGTTGGTCCGGCCGACCGTTGGCTCACGGACAGTCCGGTGCACCACCGGACAGTCCAGTGATTTTTAGCCGTACGCCTTCGACGAATTCCCGAGAGCGGCCAGTTGACTAGACGCCAGCCTGGCGCACCGAACACTGTCCGGTGCACCACCGGACAGTCCGGTGCACCCAGACTACACATAGTCATGGCTGCACCAGCCAAGTCTTTTTCTTTTTGTATTTTCTCTTCTTTTCTTCTTCTCTCTGTTTCTAACACTTAGACAAATATGTTAGTACACAAAAACCAATGTACTAAGTCTAGAAACATACCTTCTCTTGGATTTTCACCTCTCTAGCATTTGACATGCTTAAGATTGATGTTGGACTCATAAATCATCAAGTTAGCTTAAGTTGATCTAGACTGACATTTCTGAGCTCCAACATCCTGCAAAGGTCACATAGAATATCTCCAAACTAGGAACAACCCGAACTAAGGATCAAGGTGCACTTAGCTCTTTTGGGCTGCTTCCAGTTCTAGTTTTGATACTGGTTCTTCTTCTAGTGACCTTGTTTACTTCTTAGAGCTTGATCTTGAGCATTATGACCTACACCACATAACTATAGATGTTTCCTTATTGGTTGTAAGTCACGTCCTTATGTAGTGATCCTTGATGTGCCATAGCTCTTCTCAACTCGATCACCCTTGACTTTGCAAGTCTTCTTCTTCACCCTTGGCTTTGGGTTCCTCAGCCTCTTTGACCTTCTCCCGTGCACTTGGTACCTCGAAGCTCTTCTTGCCTCCATCCTTGGCTTGATCAGTTGTCTTCGAGCTACGCACCTGAGTCTCACTTTATGCAATGTCCATCTTACTTGTGATGCCCATTATCTATCCATCATCTAGTCCTTGGACCATCACACTTGTTCACTTGTGTTGAACCCTGTTAGCTTTACATTAAGCACCTGTTCAACACTTGGCACACTTGTTAGTCCTTTAGTTGAGTTGTCATCCAGACACCAAAACCCACAAGAGAGCTTTCACTTTCCTCATGCTCATACGTATACGTATGCCTCTGGTGTCATATGGTGAGCTCTACAAGCTAATATCACTCATATAAGACAAATCCATGCTAATCTCCCACTAATCCTCTCATCCTCCCACTAATCCTCTCATCCCTCCCCCTAATCCTCCAGCATGGCTATAAATAGTGGGGCAAGGGCCTCCTCTCATCCCACCCCAAGCCATTTCATGGCAACTCTCTCCCCCCCACACACGCCCACTCCATCTCCCACACAAGCACACACTAGCACAAGGATCGTTCGGTCGTTCTTCGATCGTTCGTCCCCCTGTTCTTAGTTTGTTCGTTCGTTCGTCCGATCATTCGATCGTTCGTCCGATCGTTCATGGTTCGTTCGTCTGTTCGTTCAATCATTCGATCGTTCGTCCGTTCGTTCGTCCAAATAATCTTTGTCCTGCCGTTATGCTGCCGAAATTCCGATCGTTCGTTCGATCGATCATTCGATCGTTCGTCCGTTCGTTCATAGTTCCTATTCATCGTTTGTTCATAGCTCCTATTCATCGTTCTTCCAGATAATCTTTGTCCTGTCGTTATGCTGCCGAAATTCCGATCGTTCGTTCGTTCGTTCGATCATTCGATCGTTCATCGTTCGTTCATAGTTCCTATTCATCGTTCATCGTTCGTTCATAGTTCATATTCATCGTTCATCGTTCGTTCATAGTCCCTATTCATCGTTCATCGTTCGTTCATAGTCCCTATTTATCGTTCTTGCAGATAATCTTTGTCCTGCCGTTATGCTATCGAAATTCCGATCGTTCGTCCGTTCGTTCATAGTTCCTATTCATCGTTCATCGTTCGTTCATCATCACTATTCATCGTTACTATTCATCGTTGCTATTCATCGATCATCCGATCACCCCAAAAATCAACTACTCATCCATCATGCTGTCCAGTCCACCTAAGACCTGCCAGACCAATATTCCAGTCATACGAACTCCGGTGGCTGTGATTTTCCTCTAGTGGGAACTTCCCATCTAGTCACCCATCCTAGGTTTCTCCAAGTTGAGCACGCTTAACTTTGAGATTCCTTCGAACCAGGCTTCCAAACTCTGATTCCAATAATTCTTGTTTCTAAATTCTTATCAAACTATTCCCTATCCAACCATGTCATTCCTTAAGCACGGTTCATATTCCAGAAAACTCCCAAAATACTCTTATTCCATATTCTGCCTATAACTCTCCTGTTCATACTAAGTCAAACGACTGATTCGTCAATGTTCTCACCAACAATGAACTTAACTATGCTACACCACATACACCCAGCTATAATTACACCTAGCTACCCTCTCTCTCTCCACACACACTCAACACCCTCAGCCAAGGCAAACACCCCACCCACTCAGTTACCCCGCTCCGCCGGCTACACGCATAGTGTCGCTTCGCCTCTTGTCGGGGACCATAATTAGGGGTACCCTCAAGACCCCTAAATCTCAGCTGGTAACCCCCATCAGCACAAAGCTGCAAAGGCTTGATGGGTGCGATTAAGTCAAGGATCGGTCCATTCAAGGGACATGATCGTGCCTCGCCCGAGCCTAGCCTCGGGCAAGGGAAGCCGACCCCGGAGAACCTACGTCTCGCCCGAGGACCCCCCTCCAGCAACGGGCACACTACCAGCTCGCCCGAGGCCTAGTCTTCACCGAGAAGCAACCTTGGCCACATCGCCACGCCGACCGACCAAATCGCAGGGGCATTTAATGCAAAGGTGGCCTGACACCTTTATCCTGACGCACGCCCACCAGTCGACAGAGCCGAAGTGACCGCGGTCACTTCGCCGCTCTACTGACCGGTCTAACAAGAGGACAGCGCCGCCTGCGCCGCTCCGACTGCTGAGCCACCCAACAGAGTGAGGCTGACAACAGCCAAGGCCGGCCTCGGGCGTCATAGGAAACTCCGCTCCGCCCGACCCCAGGGCTCGGACTCGGGCTCAGCCCCGGAAGACGGCGAACTCCGCTCCGCCCGACCCAGGGCTCGGACTCGGGCTCAGCCCCAGAAGACGGTGAACTCCGCTCCGCCCGACCCCAGGGCTCGGACTTGGGCTCAGCCCCAGGGGACGACGGACTCCGCTTCGCCCGATCCCAGGGCTCAGACTCAGCCCTGGCCTCAGCCGACGGCCTCCGCCTCGCCTGACCCAGGGCTCGAACTCGGGCTCAACCCCAGAAGACGATGAACTCTGCCTCGCCCGACCCCAGGGCTCGGACTTGGGCTCAGCCCCAGGGGACGATGGACTCCGCTTCGCCCGACCCCAGGGCTCGGACTCAGCCCTGGCCTCAGCCGACGGCCTCCACCTTGCCCGACCCAGGGGCTCGAACTCGACCACGACCACGGAAGACAGACTCAACCTCGACCTCAGAGGAGCCTCCACATCGCCCAACCTAGGGCGTGGACCGACCACGTCGACAGGAAGCGCCATCATTACCCTACCCCGAGATGACTCAGGCTACGGGGAACAAGACCGGCGTCCCATCTGGCTCGCTCCGCCAGATAGGCAATGATGGCACCCCACATGCTCTGTGACGACGGCGGCTCTCGGCCCCCTTACGGAAGCAAGAGGACGTCAGCAAGGACTTGACAGCCCCGACAGCTGTCCTTCCGCCAGGCTCTGGCGCTCCTCCGACAGCCACGACACCATACGAACCGGGTGCCAAAACCTCTCCGGCTGCCACGACGGCATGTACTTAGGGCGCTAGCTCTCCTCCGCTAGACACGTAGCACTCTGCTACACCCCCATTGTACACCTGGATCCTCTCCTTACGCCTATAAAAGGGAGGACCAGGGCCCTCTTACAGAAGGTTGGCCCGCACGGAGAAGGACGGGACGGCGCTCGCGCAAGGCCGCTCGCTCCCACTCCCGCGTGGACGCTTGTATCCCCCTACTGCAAGCGCACCCGACCCGGGCGCGGGGCTAACACGAAGGCCGCAGGATCCACTCTCTCACGCCTGCCTCCCTCCGGCTGCCTCCTTTTCCCCCCTTCGCGTTCCGCCTCGCGTCGACCCATTTGGGCTGGGGCACGCGGCGACAATTCACTCGTCGGTCCAGGGACCCTCCGGGTTTCGAAACACCGACAGTTGGCGCGCCGGGTAGGGGCCTGCTGCGTGTTGACGAACAGCTTCCCATCAAGCTCCAGATGGGCAGTCTCCAGCAACCTTTCCAGCACGGGACGGTGCTCCGTTTTGGGAATCTTGAGTTCATGTCCCTCGACAGCAGCTATGACATGATACTCCTTTCCCCACCGCGCGACAGCGACAATGGCGGTCGGCAACCCGCTCGCCGGCGGGGAAATCGACGACGCCTTCCCCACGTGGTGGAAGGACGACATTTGAGCTTGTCCCGTCCCCTCCCCCGCCGACGGAGGAGGAGGCGGGGCAACCAAGGCCAAGCGGGAAGCGGCACCTCATTGGCTGTCGAGCGAGTCGACAGCGCCGGCGCCCCAACGGAGGGCGCGTCGGGCATCGATCTCGCGTCTGAGACGAAGACGAGCGCCGCCTCCCCGCAACACGCCAATCTCAAGCAAACGCATGACGCCAGCACGCTCGCGAAGGACTTGCTGGGCGTCACCCTCGTACCTGAGACAACGGTGCAGTCAGTCCCAGACGCGACCTCGTCACCGACCGTCGACCGAAAGGTACCGACCGATTCCCATCTCGTGTCTTTTGGATTCGGCCTCGACCCACCAAGCGACTCCGCTTCGGTGAGCACTCTCATAGAGGTGAGTCCAAACCCTCTGGGGTATCATGTGCGGTCACCCTGGGACCGACTGATGGCCGACTCGACCTACGAGCCCTCGGGGTCCGAGGAAGATGGCGAGCCCGACCTCTGTTGGGATTTCTCCGGACTTGGAAACCCTAGTGCCATGCGGGACTTCATGACCGCATGTGACTACTGCCTTTCCGACTGTTCCGACGGCAGCCGCGGCCTCGACAACGAGGACCGCGGCCCAAGTCGTGAATGTTTCCACGTCGATCTAGGGGGTCCCGGTGAAGGCAACCATCTTGGTATGCCGGAAAATGGTGATCCCCCTAGGCCCGTGCCTCGCATTGACATCCTTCGGGAGCTAGCTGTGGTCCCCGTCCCGGCGGGGGGTCCTGACCCACAGCTCGAGCAAATCCACGAGAGGCAGGCCAGGCTCGACGAGGGAGCAGGAACGCTTGTGCCGATCCGCCGGGACATCGGGCAGGAATGGGCGGTCCAACCCTCGGCCGGAGAAGCGCGTCATCTCCCTCAGGACATCCAGCACCGCATCGCCGACGACGTCAGAGTGAGGCCGCTGCCGGATTCCAGCGGAGTCGGCCAGAACCTGGCTGCAGCGGCATTACTCTTTCGCGCGATGCCGGAGCCATCAACCACCGATGGGCGGCGTATCCAGGGAGAGCTCAAAAATCTCCTGGAGGACGCCGCGGTCCGACGGGCCGAAAGCTCTGCCTCCCGAAGGCAGGGGTTCCCCTCGGAACATCGCGCCGCGACTTCCCGATTCATGCGGGAAGCCTTAGTCCACTCCGGGCACACGCGCAACACAGCGCCTGCGGCCCCGGGTCGCCTCGGCAACGAGCGCCATCATCACAGCTGTCGGGCCCACCTCGACGACAGGGCGCGCCGAGGCTACCACCCCAGGCGTGGGGGACGCTACGACAACGGGGAGGATCGGAGTCCTTCGCCCGAACCACCCAGTCCGCAGGTTTTCAGCCGCGCCATACGACGGGCACCGTTCCCGACCCGGTTCCAAACCCCGACTACTATCACAAAGTACTCGGGGGAGACGAGACCGGAACTGTGGCTCGCGGACTATCGGCTGACCTGCCAACTGGGTGGAACGGACGATGACAACCTCATCATCCGCAACCTCCCCCTGTTCCTCTCCGACACCGCTCGAGCCTGGCTGGAGCGCCTGCCCCCGGGGCAGATCTCCAACTAGGACGACCTAGTCCAAGCCTTCGTCGGCAATTTCCAGGGCACGTACGTGCGCCCTGGGAACTCCTGGGATCTCCGAAGCTGCCGCCAGCAGCCGGGAGAGTCTCTCCGGGACTACATCCGGCGATTCTCGAAGCAGCGCACAGAGCTGCCTAACGTCACCGATTCAGATGTCATCGGCGCGTTCCTCGCTGACACCACCTGCCGTGACCTGGTGAGCAAGCTGGGTCGCAAGACCCCCACCAGGGCGAGCGAGCTGATGGACATCACCACCAAGTTCGCCTCTAGTCAGGAGGCGATTGAGGCCATTTTCCGGAAGGACAAGCAGCCCCAGGGCCGCCCACCGGAAGATGCTCCCGAGGCGTCAACTCAGCGCGGCGCCAAGAAGAAGGGCAAGAAGAAGTCGCAAGCGAAACGCGACGCCGCCGACGCGGACCTTGTCGCCGCCACCGAGCACAAGAACCCTCGGAAGCCTCCCGGAGGTGCCAACCTCTTCGACAAGATGCTCAAGGAGCCGTGCCCCTATCATCAGGGGCCCGTCAAGCACACCCTTGAGGAGTGTGCCATGCTTCGACGACACTTCCACAAGGCCGGGCCACCCGCGGAGGGTGGCAAGGCCCTCGACGACGCAAAGGAGGAAGATCACAAGGCAGGAGGGTTCCCCGAGGTCCGCGACTGCTTCATGATCTACGGCGGGCAAGTGGTGAACGCCTCGGCTCGGCACCGCAAGCAAGAGCGTCGGGAGGTCTGCTCGGTAAAGGTGGCGGCGCCAGTCTACCTAGACTGGTCCGACAAGCCCATCACCTTCGACCAGGCTGACCATCCAGACTACGTGCCGAGCCCGGGGAGATACCCACTCGTAGTCGACCCCATCATCGGCAACATCAAGCTCACCGAGGTCCTCATGGACGGAGGCAGCGGCCTCAACATCATCTACGCCGAGACCCTCGGGCTTCTTGCGGATCGATCTGTCCTCGGTCCGGACGGGCGCTGCGCCTTTCCACGGGATCGTCCCCGGGAAGCGTGTTCAACCCCTCAGACAACTCGACCTACCCGTCTGCTTCGGGACGCCCTCCAACTTTCGAAAGGAGACCCTCACGTTCGAAGTGGTCGGGTTTCGAGGAACCTACCACACAGTGCTGGGGAGGCCATGCTACGCCAAATTCATGGACGTCCCCAACTACACCTACCTCAAGCTCAAGATGCTGGGCCCCAACGGGGTCATCACCGTCGGGCCCACGTACCGACATGCATACGAATGCGATGTGGAGTGCGTGGAGTACGCCGAGGCCCTCGCCGAATCCGAGGCCCTCATCGCTGACCTGGAGAGCCTCTCTAGGGAGGCGCCCGACGTAAAGCGCCACGCCGGCAACTTCGAACCAGCAGAGACGGTCAAGTCCGTCCCTCTCGACCCCTGCAACGATGCCTCCAAGCAGATCCGGATCGGTTCCGAGCTCGACCCCAAATAGGAAGCAGTGCTCGTCGACTTTCTCCGTGCAAACGCCGACGTTTTCGCGTGGAGTCCCTCGGACATGCCCGGCATACCGAGGGAAGTCGCCGGGCACTCTCTGGATATTCGAGCTGGGGCCCGACCCGTGAAGCAACCTCTGCGCCGATTCGACGAAGAAAAGCGCAGGGCCATAGGCGAGGAGATCCACAAGCTACTGGCGGCAGGGTTCATCAAAGAGGTATTCCATCCCGAATGGCTTGCCAACCCTGTGCTTGTGAGAAAGAAAGGGGGGAAATGGCGGATGTGTGTAGACTACACTGGTCTAAACAAAGCATGTCCGAAGGTTCCCTACCCTCTGCCTCGCATCGATCAGATCGTGGATTCCACTGCTGGGCGCGAAACCCTGTCTTTCTTCGATGCCTACTCAGGGTATCACCAGATTAGGTTGAAAGAGTCCGACCAGCTCGCGACTTCATTCATCACACCCTTCGGCATGTACTGCTATGTTACAATGCCGTTTGGTTTGAGGAATGCGGGGCAACGTACCAGCGATGCATGAACCATGTGTTTGGCGAACACATTGGTCGAACGGTCGAGGCCTACGTCGATGACATCGTAGTCAAGACGAGGAAGGCCTCCGACCTCCTTTCCGACCTCGAAGCGACATTCCGGTGTCTCAAGGCGAAAGGCGTGAAGCTTAATCCCGAAAAGTGTGTCTTCGGGGTCCCCCGAGGCATGCTCTTGGGGTTCATCGTCTCCGAGAAGGGCATCGAAGCCAACCCGGAGAAGATTGCAGCCATCACCAGCATGGGGCCAATCAAGGACTTGAAAGGCGTACAAAGGGTCATGGGATGTCTCGCGGCTCTAAGCCGCTTCATCTCGCGCCTCGGCGAAAGAGGCCTGCCTCTGTACCGCCTCTTAAGGAAGGCTGAGTGCTTCGCTTGGACTCCCGAGGCCGAGGAAGCCCTCGGGAACCTGAAGGCGCTCCTCACGAACGCGCCCATCTTGGTGCCGCCCACTGCCGGAGAAGCCCTCTTGATCTACGTCGCTGCAACCACCCAGGTGGTTAGCGCCGCGATCGTGGTTGAGAGACGAGAAGAAGGGCATGCATTGCCCGTCCAGAGGCCAGTCTACTTCATCAGTGAGGTACTGTCCGAGACCAAGATCCACTACCCGCAAATCCAGAAGCTACTGTACGCGGTGATCCTGACACGGCGGAAGTTGCGCCACTACTTCGAGTCTCATCCGGTGACTGTGGTGTCATCCTTCCCCCTGGGAGAGATCATCCAGTCCCGAGAGGCCTCGGGTAGAATTGCGAAGTGGGCGGTGGAGATCATGGGCGAGATGATCTCGTTCGCCCCTCGGAAGGCCATCAAGTCCCAGGTCTTGGCGGACTTCGTGGCTGAATGGGCCGACACCCAGCTCCCGATGGCTCCGATCCAACCGGAGCTCTGGACCATGTTTTTCGATGGATCGCTGATGAAGACAGGGGCCGGTGCAGGCCTCCTCTTCATCTCGCCCCTCAGAAAGCACCTACGCTACGTGCTGCGCCTCCACTTCCCGGCGTCCAACAATGTGGCAGAGTACGAGGCTCTGGTAAACGGGTTGCGAATCGCCATCGAGCTAGGGGTCCGACGCCTCGACGCTCGTGGTGACTCGCAGCTCGTCATCGACCAAGTCATGAAGAACTCCCACTGCCGCGACCCGAAGATGGAAGCCTACTGCGATGAGGTTCGACGCCTGGAAGACAAGTTCTACGGGCTCGAGCTCAACCACATCGCCCGACGCTACAACGAGACTGCAGACGAGCTGGCTAAAATAGCCTCGGGATGAACAACAGTTCCCCCGGACGTATTCTCCCGAGACCTGCATCAACCCTCCGTCAAGACCGAAGACACACCCGAGCTCGAGGCACCTTCGGCTCCGCCTGAGGCACCCTCGGATCAGTCCAAGGTACCCTCGGCCCAGTCCGAGGTACCCTCAGCACGGTCTGAGGTACCCTCGGCTCAGCCCGAGGTACCCTCGGCCCCCGAGGGTGAGGCACTGCGCGTCGAGGGGGAACCGAGCGAGGTCACGCCTAATCAAAGCTGGCAGACCCCGTACCTGCGATATCTCCACCGAGGGGAGCTGCCCCTCGACCAAGCCGAAGCCTGGCGGTTGGCGCGGCGCGCCAAGTTTTTCGTCTTGCTGGGAGATGGGAAGGAGCTCTATCACCGCAGCCCTTCAGGCATCCTCCAGTGATGCATTTCCATCGCCGAAGGCCAGGAGCTCTTGCAAGAGATACACTCGGGGGCTTGCGGCCATCATGCAGCACCTCGAACCCTCGTTGGAAATGCCTTCCGACAAGGATTCTATTGGCCGACGGCGGTGGCCGACGCTACTAGAATTGTCCGCACCTGCGAAGGGTGTCAGTTCTACGCGAGGCAGACCCACCTGCCCGCTCAGGCTCTGCAGACCATACCCATCACCTGGCCATTCACTGTGTGGGGTCTGGACCTCGTTGGCCCCTTGCAGAAGGCACCCGGGGGCTACACGCACCTGTTGGTCGCCATCGACAAATTCTCCAAGTGGATCGAGGTCCGACCCCTAAACAGCATCAGGTCCGAACAGGCGTTGGCGTTCTTCACCAACATCATCCATCACTTTGGGGTCCTGAACTTTATTATCACCGACAACGACACCCAGTTCACCGGTAGAAAGTTCATGGACTTCTGCGAGGATCACCACATCCGGGTGGACTGGGCTGCCGTGGCTCACCCCATGACGAATGGGCAAGTGGAGCGGGCTAATAGTATGATCCTGCAAGGACTCAAGCCTCGGATCTACAACGACCTCAACAAGTTCGGCAAGCGGTGGATGAAGGAACTCCCCTCGGTGGTCTAGAGTCTGAGAACAACGCCGAGCCGAGCCACGGGCTTCACACCGTTCTTTCTAGTCTATGGGGCCGATGCCATCTTGCCCACAGACTTGGAATACGGTTCCCCGAGGGCGAGGGCCTACACCGACCAAAGCAACCGAGCCAACCGAGAAGACTCACTGGACCAGCTGGAGGAGGCTCGGGACGTGGCCTTACTACACTCGGCGCGGTACCAGCAGTCCCTGCGACGCTACCACGCCCGAGGGGTTAGGTCCCAAGACCTCCAGGTGGGCGACCTGGTGCTTCGGCTGCGACAAGACGCCTGAGGGTGGCACAAACTCACGCCTCCCTGGGAAGGGCCGTTCATCATCGCCAAGGTCCTGAAGCCCGGAACGTACAAGCTGGCCAACAGCCAAGGCGAGGTCTACAACAACGCTTGGAACATCCAACAGCTACGTCGCTTCTACCCTTAAGATGCTTTCAAGTTGCTCTTATACCTCGTTCACACACCAAGTCTGGTCGTCAAGGAAGGGTCAGCCTTGCCTCGACAAAGCCCGACCCTCCCTCGGGGGCTAGAAGGGGGCAACCCCCTCTGCGTCAAAATTTTCCTCGAAAAAAGAAAAAAAATCTTTTCTGCCAGAACGCCTTTCGTGCTCTTCGACTACTTCAAAAGTGGATCCTGAAAACGACGGAGTACACGTAAGCAGCCAAGGCTGACCGAGCCGAGGGACTCCTACGCCTCCAGGATACGGATACCTCACTCATCACCTTCTGCGATAAGTAACTCGCGTTCGGATAAGTGACTCCACGGACCGAACAAGTCTTCATGCTCGAGAGTTCCTCTGCCGAAATGATTTTTCGGGCCTTCTCAACTGCGTCGGTAACAGTCACCTATGGATGGGTAAGAGCGCGCGTAAGCGGCAAGGCCGACAGAGCCGAGGGATTCCTACGCCTCTGGGATACGGATACCTCATTCATTGCCTTCCGTGAAAAACAACTCTCGCCCGCACAAACAATTCTGTTACCGACATATGAGTCCGGATACTCAAAACAAGAGGAAAAGAAACGCAGCTTTACAACACGACGACGGTGTGTTTAGGCCTCGGCGGCCGCAGAAAACATACACACACTACAAGACAACCTGATCCTGCAGGCTCGGACGTCGACAGCCGAAAGGGGCAGCAGCACCCTCGGCATCAACTACACCTTCGGCGGGGTCTGACCTAGCCTCAGACGGCGACGCGGTCGGAGGGCCCCCACTCTGAAGGACGACATCAGTACCACACCCGGGCCATCGCCGCTAGGGTCTTCTTCGAGAATCCGGCCCGAGCAGGCGGCTCGGCCGGCCACCCTGAGGCCTCGGCTAGCTGACCCCCAAAGACATCAGCTCGGCTTGTGGCCTCGGCGGCTCAACTCCGGCGTCGTTTCCGCCAGTGGACGACCCGGCCGGGCTCTGGCCAACCACACCTTCTTTTCGGAGCCAACTCTGCCTCCGTCCGTGCTGACACCGCTACCTCCGGCTTCGGCTCATCGAAGGGCGGCCGAGGGGTTCCTTTAACCAAGCAAGAGGGGCCTCGGACAGCAAGGCCGACCGAGCCGAGGGACTCCTACTCCTCCGGATACGGATACCTCACTCTTCACCTTTGCACGAGGCAACTCACGCTCGGTGAAGCGGTTCAGATAATCGACAAGGCGAGTCTCAGTGCTCGAAATGAAGAAAAAACACGGCTCCGTGCTGAAAACACATACACGTTCAGGCCTCGACAGCCGCATTGAACAAAACACCGACACTCAAGGTGCCATTGCAAACAGAACTCCGGTTCCACCTCCGCAGGTACGAACAACCCCACGCGATTAGGGGGGCCTGCGGAGCAACAGAAGACCAACGAACGGCTCGTCGCCCGCCCCGACAGCGGCAACGACGACGACTTCTGCTCCAGAGGGCCAAATAGCAGCAGCGATGACCTCAGGGCGGATGCTGCTGCCATGAGGCCCTCGCCCATGCCCCCAACTCGAGAGGCAAGGACGGGCAGAAGGCCGAAGAGTTGGAAGTCAGTCCATGGGGGCGCCGGCTAGCTCGTCGGCGACGGAACCTCTTCCAGCTGTCGTGGCGGAAGGCGGCACCGGGAGCGGCTCCGAAGCCGCTCGACTCAGAGAGCCGGGCACGCGGCAGCTGCCCATGCCATGAACGGCGGACGCCCTTCCCCCCAATCACTGAGGGAAGGAGCGGGCCGCCGCCCGCACAGGGACCGACCCCAACTCAGCACACTCCCCTCCCCAGCACTGGTGATGAAAATCCTTGAGGCTGAGGGAGGGGCAGAGGCCACAGCCCGGCATGCTTTCCCCCGCCATCGAACTGGAGGTCACCGTCTTGGGTGACCACCGGCGGAGGGGTGCAGCCGGGCTGCATGATGAAAATCCTTGAAGCCGAACGATGGCTGAAAGGTACCAACTTCCACGAAGTTGCGTTCCTCCGACGACAAGACGGAAAGATTCCGGGCGTCCCCCGCCCGGGGGCTCGGAAGGTGGGAAGACACGATGCATGTGGGGAGCGCGAAGACATGGCTGCCCTCCAAAGGGGGTCGCCCCCCTTTTAAAGGCGACTCTCCCCACTTGCGCCCTCAACCGTTGCGGGTCAAGTCTTCTCCAACACGCTCCAAGATTCTCCACCCACGGCGCGGGGCTGGGTCCAACACGTCATGCAAGCCGGTCTAGGGGAGAAGAAGCCAACCCGCCACGCGCGCGGTGCATGCAACCACCCAGCGGTTACAAGCACTCCTCCACTTTCGCCCAGACCAGCGGGTGAAAGGGCGGACAGCCATGCAGGCGGCATGCAACCGTGCCAAGTGGGCGTGCCCCTTCGACTCCAACGAGCCCAGCATGGAGGTCCAGGCCCACGCGTCATGCAACCGGCGCGCCGGTTGCTACGTGTGAGCAACTGCACCGCCACTCACGCCACTACCGTGCCTCCTCGACTGCGGAGTCAATACCGTGACTCGAGGCAAACCTGCAGTGCCAGCCAAGCGCGATGGTCAAATGTGGTCAAAATGGGCCGGGAGTAATGGCGGTGACAGGCGGGCAGAAGCAGCGGTCACGTCGTCAGCCAAGCTTACGTCCCATCCAGGGGCAGCAAGGGAGCCCTCTCTCGCGGCGTGAAGACGGCGCGCCCGTGATCCGTTCCTCGAACGGCTCACACACGCGCAACGACCGCCTCGCGAACCGCTCGCCCCATCGCATTAACTCCGCGGCAGGACAGGCGGTGCCTCAGGTGGGAGAAGCAAGCAACGCTTCGCCTTCGCCATAATGACCGCGTCGAAAAAGGTACGCCACGTCATTCGACTTCGTATCCTTTTCCTTTTTCCTCTTTCTCTCTCTTACAACAGGGACCGGGAAAGGGGGATACCCCGAAAAGGACCCTTCTCCGTGAAGGAAATAGGCTCCGAGCCTCCCTACTGATCAGAGGTTCGAAGGCTGGCCCCTCGGAGGGGTTCAACGGCCGCCTCAGATCGATTGGGTTCTGCGCCCACTACTGGTCAGAGGTTCGATGGCCGGCCCCTCGAAGGGTTCAACGGCCGCCTCAGGCCACTCGGGCTCCGCGCCCACTACTGATCAGGGGTTCGTAGGCTGGCCCTCGAAGGGTTCACAGTCGCCTCAGACGCAGAGCGAGGGATGACCCTGGGTACGTTCGATACATAACCAAGGCTCGGGCTACGCTCCCGAGGTACCCTAGGACATTTCTGAGACCAGCGGGAACGATCTTGTAACAGAATCCCATCAGAGGGAGGCATCGAGCCCTCGGACCCCGTCGACAGGGGACCGGGTCCGGCAGATCACCTGCAGGTACTTTTGGGCGCGCCTCTGGGCCTCTAGCTGACCCCTAACAAATGGGGCACAGACGTCCGCTCGGATTACCCGCCAGCAGCTCACCAGAAACACCATGTTCGTCGCCCTCCGAGGGCAACATGGCGCTTTCCCCCCTCCTCCTTGCGGAAAGGCGATGCAGGGGCGTATGTAAAAAAGACGAGTCTGTCCTTGACCGCCCTCTCGCCCTGTGCAGAGGCTCGGGGGCTGCTCTCGCAAACCCGGCTCCGGCCAAACCGTTGACAGCGTCAACATACCAGCCCGAGAACTTGGGACCCGACCGTGCACTCGAGCTACGACCAGCTCGCATGAGGGGATAGCTAGACCAGCCGAAGTGTTGCGAAGCGCACTAAGACCTCGAAGGAGTAAAACTACTCCTCCGAGGCCTCGGGGGCTACACCCGGCGGGTGCGCTCGCGCGCACCCCCCGGAACAGAATGCAACCAAAAAAGGCTGGTCCCCTTGCAAAAAAGTGCGGCAAAAGCCTCCAAGCGAGTATTAGTACTCCCTTGGAGGCTCGGGGGCTACTGTCGGGGACCATAATTAGGGGTACCCTCAAGACCCCTAAATCTCAGCTGGTAACCCCCATCAGCACAAAGCTGCAAAGGCCTGATGGGTGCGATTAAGTCAAGGATCGGTCCATTCAAGGGACATGATCGTGCCTCGCCCGAGCCTAGCCTTGGGCAAGGGAAGCCGACCCCGGAGAACCTACGTCTCGCCCGAGGACCCCCCTCCAGCAACGGGCACACTACCGGCTCGCCCGAGGCCCAGTCTTCACCGAGAAGCAACCTTGGCCACATCGCCACGCCGACCGACCAAATCGCAGGGGCATTTAATGCAAAGGTGGCCTAACACCTTTATCCTGACGCACGCCCACCAGTCGACAGAGCCGAAGTGACCGCGGTCACTTCGCCGCTCTACTGACCGTTCTGACAAGAGGACAGCGCCGCCTGCGCCGCTCCGACTGCTGAGCCACCCGATAGAGTGAGGCCGACAACAGCCAAGGTCGGCCTCGGGCGTCATAGGAAACTCCGCTCCGCCCGACCCCAGGGCTCGGACTCAAGACGGCGAACTCCGCTCCGCCCGACCCAGGGCTCGGACTCGGGCTCAGCCCCGGAAGACGGCGAACTCCGCTCCGCCCGACCTAGGGCTCGGACTCGGGCTTAGCCCCGGAAGACGGCGAACTCCGCTCCGCCCGACCCCAGGGCTCAGACTTGGGCTCAGCCCCAGGGGACGACGGACTCCGCTTCGCCCGATCCCAGGGCTCGGACTCAGCCCTGGCCTCAGCCGACGGCCTCCGCCTCGCCCGACCCAGGGCTCGGACTCGGGCTCAACCCCGGAAGACAACGAACTCCGCCTCGCCCGACCCCAGGGCTCGGACTTGGGCTCAGCCCCAGGGGACGACGGACTCCGCTTCGCCCAACCCTAGGGCTCGGACTCAGCCCTGGCCTCAGCCGACGGCCTCCGCCTCGCCCGACCCAGGGGCTCGGACTCGACCACGGCCACAGAAGACAGACTCAACCTCGACCTCGGAGGAGCCTCCACATCGCCCAACCTAGGGCGCAGACCGACCACGTCGACAGGAGGCGCCATCATTACCCTACCCCGAGCTGACTCAGGCTACGGGGAACAAGACCGGCGTCCCATCTGGCTCGCTCCGCCAGATAGGCAATGATGGCGCCCCGCACGCTCTGTGACGACGGCGGCTCTCGGCCCCCTTACGGAAGCAAGAGGACGTCAGCAAGGACTCGACAGCCCCGACAGCTGTCCTTCCGCCAGGCTCCGGCGCTCCTCCGACGGCCACGACACCATACGAACCGGGTGCCAAAACCTCTCCGGCTGCCACGATGGCATGTACTTAGGGCGCTAGCTCTCCTCCGCTAGACACGTATCACTGTGCTACACCCCCCATTGTACACCTGGATCCTCTCCTTACACCTATAAAAGGGAGGACCAGGGCCCTCTTACAGAAGGTTGGCCCGCGCGGAGAAGGACGGGACGGCGCTCGCGCAAGGCCGCTCGCTCCCACTCCCGCGTGGACGCTTGTATCCCCCTACTGCAAGCGCACCCGACCCGGGCGCGGGGCTAACACGAAGGCCACGGGATCCACTCTCTCACGCCTGCCTCCCTCCGGCTGCCTCCTTTTTCTCCCCTTCACGTTCCGCCTCGTGTCGACCCATCTGGGCTGGGGCACGCGGCGACAATTCACTCGTCGGTCCAGGGACCCCCCGGGTTTTGAAACACCGACACCTCTAGTCCACCCTCCTGGTAAGCACCTCCGCTCCACCACCAGTAGTATCTCAACACCACATGACACAGATTCTGCTCAAGACTCTACCCATCCATATATCACTATTCTGACCGCTATACTAAATATTTGTTGGTATACTTGCTGGTTTGTATATTTGCTTGTTCATGTTGCATAGTTATCGAAGCGTTCGTGCCGTCTCGTGGAGGCCAGATCTGCAAGTCTACGCCAGGCAGTGGAGCTAGAAGCCAGTTCCGCGAGCTCCCCTTCCCCCATCGCCGGATAAGCACGGCAAGCTCACTGGATCCCTTTGATGCATAAATTACCTATGATTTTTCAACCACAACCCTCAGCCTGTTATTTTATGCATAATATGATTTTGAGACAAGTTATTATGGCCACCCAGCCGCTTGCCGCAATCAATCCCTGATATATTTGTTACAAATGATTTGAGGAAAGGTGTGAGTTTTCAAAAGAAAATGCTTTTCAAAATGTGTATGATGAAGGGTTTTCACCCTTATCACCTTTGAGTAGGGATGATCAGGGACTCCCTGGTTTAGGGGAGGGCCTAAGGTGACGGCTCAGCTGGTTTAGGTGTGAGCAGAAGAATTGTCCCCTCACATAAGAACCGGTTTGTCATCCTTCACTACCTGTACTCATGATAAGTACAACCACTCGAGACTGTATGGGCAGTCACTCAATCTGAACTCGTACGGTCCAACCCCAGGGTTATGAAGGTTGGGGAGCACCGGGAGGATAAGGAGGAGGACTATTTTGTTCGGTTTGGGCATGGCGGTGGCCTGACTCCTTCCGGTATAACCGCTAAGGTAAGGACGTGTGAGGAAAGAAAGAGATTCGGTTTCGGGTCTCACTAGCTATGAGATCGCAGAGCCGGACTAGTGGGTAAAGTGTACATCTCTGCGCAGAGTTTGAAAACCTATTCGAATAGTCCGTGTCCACTGGTATGGACGAGTCTGGTGTGGTATGACAATTAGTGTTTTGTTTTCAAAAAAAGGGTGCATTTGAAAAAAGTGGTTTTTAAAAGGTCCGACGGTTGAGCCGTGAGCTATGGTGGACGGGAAGTCCAGTGGCTGTTGTTGAAAATGAAAACTAGTGGAAAACTGCTAAGATACCTGGATGGTCTAGTCCAGGGGATTTTGTTCTAATATTGAAAAACTTCCTGCTCCTTTTGGAGAGGATGCACTTTGCAAAATACAAAATGTTTTCAAAACAACCCTGCATAAAATATTGTTGTTTCTGCAAAATATCCTGAGCTCCACATATTCCATGCATTATATCTGATTTCCCCATTCCGCGGGTGAAGGTGGGCTGCTGAGTATGTTTGTACTCACCCTTTCTTATTTGTTGTTTTTCAGAAAAGGATATCGGGTAAGAGTTACGACTGTTCCCAACCTTGCCTGTGGCTATTGGACCGCTGAATTGCTTCGCTGCGTATATCGGGCTGCTTTAGCCCCACTCTGATGATATGTCCCGAGTTGTGGACCAACTCTTAAAGTTGTTCGCCACCTTTATAGGTTTGTCTCGTTTAAGCAGATCTGGATTCATCTGTTGTATAAATGTGTTTACTAGCCTCCTGGGACTAGTAATTGTATCACATTTGAGTCCCAAAGGATTGGGGCGCTACATCCGTAAGGCAAGAACCCAGAGAGACTCTCTGGGCTTTCATCTCCCGCTTTACCAAGTTACGCGGGACCATACCTCGCGTCTCCGATGCCTCCATTATCACTGCTTTCCGACAGGGGGTGTGTGATGAAAAGATGTTGGAGAAGTTGGCGACTCATGACGTGGTAACCGTCACCACGCTCTTCGCTCTGGCCGACAAATGTGCCAGAGCTGCCGAGGGCCGTGCATGGCACTCAGCACCGCAGACCGGAGTTACCCAAACGGGTGGCTCAGGTGCTGCCACCCAGGGCGGCAACAACAACAACAAGAAGAAGAACCACAGGCATGATAGGCTACAGTCTGCTGCTATAGTCACAGCAGCCGTGGCTGGGGGCCGGAACGAGCGCAACAAGCGCCCACGACAATAGGGAGGCAACAGTGGGTCATGCCCTGTCCACCCCAACAGTCGCCACAGCACCTCGGAATGCCGCGAGATCCTCAAGCTCGCGAAGCGCATCAGCGAGCGACGCGAGCAGACCTCCAAGGATGGCTCGCCGCCTCGTCGCCAGCCTGGCAAGGAGAAGGCCGACGAAGGTGACGCGGCCGTGGGAGAACGGGACCTCGGGTATCAGTCTCCTGAGGGGGTCCTCAAGGACGTCTTCACTGGAGACTCCGACTCCGGTGACGACAACGACCGCCGCAAGAAGCTGTACGTGATGTACGGCGGGAGCTGGGAGCTCACCTCCCGTAGGAACGTGAAGTCCCTATGCTGAGAGGTCCTTTCGGCGACCCCAGGGGTCCCGAAGGCTGCTCCACATCAGCGGTGGCGGAGCACCACTATCTCCTTCGGGGCATCCGACTGCCTTGAAAACATGGCAGGGGCCGATATACTACCGCTCATCACCGCCCCTGTCATCGCCAACATGAGGCTGCATCATGTCCTAGTTGACGGTGGGGCTAGGCTCAACGTCATTAGTCACGCTGTGTTCAAGCAGCTGCAGATCCCAGGATCCCGTCTGGGACCCTCTCGTCCATTTTTTGGAGTGGGCCCTCAACCGGTGTATACCCTTGGGAGCATCGCACTCCCAGTTACGTTCGAGACCGAGGAGAACTTCCGCATAGAGAATGTCCAGTTCGACATCGCGGAGGTTAACCTCCCTTTCAATGCCATCATTGGTAGGCCAGTCCTGTACCAGTTCATGACCATTGCCCATTATGGGTACTTGGTCCTCAAGATGTCGTCCCCTGCTAGGGTCCTCACCGTGCGGGGCGACCGCGCCGCTGCGCTTGCGGCTGTCGAGAAGCTGCACGCCCTGGCGGCAGAAACTGCTCGTCCAGATGACGGGGGAGGGACCCCTCGACTTCCAGTACCAAGGCGCCTACCAAGGTGCCGAAGGTGCAGCCATCCGGAGCAGACGGCGGTCCCGTCAAAACCATCTAGGTTGGTGTGGATCCCTCTCAGACCACCCGCATCGTGGGCAATCTGAAGGAAAAATAGGAAATAGCGCTCGTCGCCTTCATCCAGGCAAATGTCGACGTATTCGCATGAGAACCGTCGCAGATGCCTAGGATCCCTAGGGAGGTGATTGAGCACCATCTGAAGATCCACCCTGACGCCAAATCGATGAGTCAGAAGCCTTGGAGACAGTCCGTTGAGCGGCAGGACTTCATCCATGAGGAGGTCCGGAAGCTGCTACACACTGGCTTCATCGAAGAGGTCCATCATCCAGTATGGCTGGCCAATCCAGTCATCGTTTCCAAGGCTAACCGGAAGCTTCAGATGTGCATTGACTATACCAGCCTTAATAAGGCCTGTCCCAAGGACCCATATCCACTTCCACAAATATATCAAATCGTGGATTCTACCTCCGGGTGCGACCTCCTGTCCTTCCTAGATGCTTACTCTGGTTTCCACTAGATCTAGATGTCTAGGCAAGATAGGAAGCATACCACTTTTGTAACTGTGGATGGGCTTTACTGTTATGTTGTAATGCCTTACGGTCTGAAGAACGCCTTGCCAACATTTGTACGAGCGATGAGTAAGACCTTTGGGGACCTTATTAGGGACATGATAGAGATATACGTCGATGACATCGTGGTCAAGACTAAGAGAGGGTCGACCCTAGTGGAAGACTTGACCCTGGTCTTTGACAAGCTGCGGGCAACGCGCATGAAGCTAAACCCAGAAAAGTGCGTTTGGTGTCTCCGCTGGGAAGTTGGTAGGATTCCTGGTTTCGCACCGGGGCATTGAAGCAAACTCGGAGAAGATCAAGGCAATTGAGGCAATGAGGCCTCCGGCCCGAATCAAGGACGTCCAGAAGCTTACGGGGTCACTGGCTGCCCTTAGCCGCTTCATCTCAAGACTGGCTGAGAGGGCGCTACCCTTCTTCAAGCTCTTACGGAAGTTTGGCCCATTCTCTTGGACTGAGGAGTGTAAAACCCAAAATTCAATTTTGAGATTTATAATGATCTCTCCAAAAGATGCGAGTCAAAATGTCTCCAATAAAAAAAATTTCTTTCTCTATAAATTACATTTTCCTAAAGTAAATAAGTAGTAAAAATTAGTGTTTTTGTAAGTACAAAAGCGAGAGCTTGAAACTGAAAGTTAATTCAAAAATAATAATAATAGAAAAGTCTTCTATTTAAATTGAGTGGTATTCTTTTTATTAAAGGTTACCTTTAAAAGCATTTATTTGAACAACTAGATAAATAAATAAAAGGAAACTTTGCATCTCATGCTGTGTCTTTGAATTATGCACCTAGATTTGATTTGAAAACATAAATTTGAATGCGAATTTAGGGCATTTTAGAAATATGAAAGAAATAGGAGAAAGAAAACAGAAAATAGAAAGAAAAAAAACTCATCCGTCTGACCACTCCTTTGCTGGCCCATTGTTTTTTTTACTTCTCACGTGGCCTAGGCATGAATTTGCATCCCACCGCCCCAAGCAGCCTCTCTGACTTTTTCTGTTTTTTTTCCTATGACACCATGCATCGATCACGGGCTCCAGCCGCTGGTGCCTTAAACAAATCGGCCCGCATGTGCATGCTATCAGATGAAACTCCCGTCCTCGAGCTTATGCGTATCGCAAGAAACCACTGGATCGTAACCACCTCAGCCGAAACAGCCTCAACTGGGTTATGTTGTTCGGTTATGCAGATGCGATGCCTCTGCTTCTTCCAACCGGAGTTCTGCTCGGGTATAATGAGTGGTCGAGTTTCTCTCATCAGTGAGGGAGCAGAACCAGTCATCTTCCTCCCGTAATCCTCGCCAGTCTCGCTCGCGCTGGGTTAAAGATGCTCCGCGCGATTCTTCAGGCTCTGGTCAACTCTCGCCGTGGCCTTCGCGCAACCAGTCCCGCATCTCAGGATTAAAGCCGAGCCCAGGGCTCCTTTTACCTCCGCGTTAGCACCGTGCCGGGGAGACCGCATCGGTCCTTCCATTGTCGTGCGCCAGGTGCTGAATCGCCTCATCCGCTGTTCTAGCTGGCAAACCGGCCGGGCGAGACCTTCTCGCTGCGGGCCTCGGCCACATTACATGATGCCGACCCTTTCTCTCTCACCCTCCTTTCACTACCGCCGCCGTGAGGGAGATCGTGAAGAGCAGAGAGAGTGCGCAGGGGGAAGCTGGTTGGCTGCCACACCTTCAATTCAGCTGCGGCGCTGTTCGGATTCAGGTGGCTGAATGGCGGGACTTCGTGGGATAGCGAGGATCATGCTCGAGGACTCTTCATGGGGGGCATAGTTCGGAGAAATGGCGAATTTCCTCACCGGCAGCGGGACTCCACCGTGAGACCACCGTTCACCATTAACACCACACTTCCCAACGCAATCACTGGTATGAGTCCATCCCCATCGTTCGTGCAGCGGTCTACACTATGTATCACCCGTAGGAATCGTGTTCGAGGCACCCGAGCACCTTGGCGCTCCTCGCCGGGTGAGCTTCGCCGTGGGCGTATCTGCGCCGCCGCGCACAGGCTGCTAGTAGGGGGCGCGATTGGGGGGGGGAAAGATAGTGACCGTAGGATGATTATCGTGAGGTAGTGATCGGGTATTACTGATATCGTTTTGGGAAGGATTGATCCTAGCCATTGATGCCAGATCGATCGGGTGAGATTAGAGTTCAGCCATTTAAAATCAGGGCCGTAGATGGGCTGGTGTGTGGTTTGGATTAGGTCCTGCATACCCCTTCGCCCGACCAGATCTGGACCGTATCCTTTAAATCCAACGGCTCTGAGTGCACGGTACCCGTTTGGCCTGTAAAACTGCAAAAGAGCCCCTGAGTAAAATAGAATTCAACCCGCAGTCCTAGTGACTGGGTATCTGAGTCTTAGGAAGGTTTCTGTTTTGGTCCCTGTGCTTTCCAAATATTTTGCGCGCAATCCAGATAACAAATAAAATCATAGAAATTCACTTTAAATTCATTTTAATACAAAAATAATGGTAGAAACTTGTATAAATCATAGAGAATTCATATTAAATCCTTTTTAGTCCATTCCAGTTCCTATAATTTTATAATAATATTGTTAATCACATAATAACACTGTTATAACATGAAAATCATACTAGAATTGATTACTCAATTAATCTTGTATCAAATACTTAAAACCTTCGAAAATTCATAACTCCTCCGTTTTAACTCCGATTTGATCCGTTCGAGTTGCGTTAGTCTCGTAGCGACGCATAGATCATTATTAATCAGTTTGTTCTTATGTTTGGTGTGATGTTAATTGCATCTATACCATGTTTGTCTGTATTGCTACGACTAGCGCGAAGGCACGTGTCATCTGAAAAGCAAGTTGGTACCTGGAATCTCAAGTGCCAGGCAAGTTGTGCCCTTGACCACTTTTTACCCAATAATGTTCTTTAATGTCACTTATCCATGCATAGGTTAATTTTGATGGGACCCGATAGGTCACCCTAGATTGTTTATCTCATTACCTTGTTTACCCCTGGATCACTTGGGTAGTTTGCTATTGCTTTCTATGGTTTTGGGATAATCATTTATTACCTCTATGTTCCAATTCTTTTTGTTATTCTATTTATGTTCATGTTGAGATCATTACTGTTAATTGGAACATAGAGCTTAACTTGAGAACCACGTGCCACCACAAGGGTTTAATGGGACACCCTTGGCTGATTAATTAGGAAAGCTAGTGGAAGACTACCTTACCCGAAAGGGGCAAGGGCAGTAGGGGAGTGGTCAGTGTAGGGAGGTCCTTGGTTGATTTTGCTGCGATGGCGGTCAGCCAAGAACCCTGCATTGGAACTTCCTATAAACTGTAGCGGGTTTTCGGAAGCTAGTGGAACTTTGTAAAGGCCTCGTAGTGTTGCCCTGCCGCGCTTCCTAGGTAGAGGTGTATGGGATTCGCGACCCCTTGGCAGATGGGTCACATGACTTGTGGGTAAAGGGTACAACCTCTGCAGAGTGTAAAACTGGTATACTAGCCGAGCTCACGGTCATGAGCGGCTCAGGACTCTCTGATGTTTAAATTATGGAACTTAAATTCAATTTTGTCATCTGCATTGCATGGGATTATTATTAATTTTGTTCTACTACTTTTATTATGGTTTGGTATTTACTTACACTTAGTAACTGCTAATAAAAGTTTGACCAACTACTTAAAAGCAATGCTCAGCTTTAAACCCCTATCATTGATTAGCCTTACACACCACATGAACTCACACCTTGGTGAGTTTATGTCCACTGGTTCCCCACAACTTGTTGAGCTATGATCATGTGTGAGCTCACCCTTGCTGTCTCACACCCCCCCAAAGGAGAAGAGCAGGTGGTTCAGGAGGAGCCACAAGGCGAGGAGTATGATTTGATCTAGGTGGCGTTTCTCAGTTGACATTGGCGCCAACGATCCTTAGTTTGTTTTACTTTTATCTTTTATTTTGTAATAAGTCTTCCGCTATGTAATAAATACTCTGATGTTTTATGACATTTATCTCTATACACTCTGTTATTATATATGTTGTCTTCTTGGCGCATGTATGAGATGCACCTGGCTTTGTTCCTTAAAGCCGGGTGTGACAGGAGTGGTATCAGAGGAAATGTTGGCTGTAGGACGAAACCTAGATAGAAATGGACAACTCTTACCTACTTACCTTACTCTAATTCATTCTATACTTATCTTACCTTGATCCTGGCTCACCTTTTGCTGTCATACTCTGATTATTCTTACCTTTCTACTCTAAGACAAGATGGATTTCATACCTTGGAATCCTACATTTATGAACTTCTTAAGAGATAGGAGACCTAAGACAAAAATTAAAACTATTTCTATATTTAAAAATGTTGGTTGATTGTTCTGATGATAAATGCTTGATTTGCTTCTTTGATTGATTGAAACATTATAGTTGGGCATCTTAGCATGTACCACTATAAGGTAATGAATTAGCTTTAGTGGATAACACACTAATCTACTTAGCTAAATAAATTCCCCGCAGTAACATTTCTCGTAATTACTCGCCTTGTCTACAATCCTTTTTGTCGTACCATATGTTTCTAACCCAGATGGGCTACCCCTATAGTGTTAGAAGAGAGCACTATAGACGTGATCCTTGGTATGTCATGGTTAAGAAAGGCAAAGACAGTTTATACACTGCGCTAAGGGAATCGTAGAACTCACCAGTTCCAAAGGACAAAGTTTTGAAGTTGAAGTTGCAGTAACTACCACCATCAGACTAGTGGCATTCTTAGTAGATGAGAAGTTTGTGGGTGGCAACATCCACGCAGTTAGGGATTTTCTAGATGTCTTTCCAGAGAAGTTACCAGGGATGCCATCAAATAGGGAAGTTGAGTTCGCTATTGATCTCTTACCTGCGACTACCCCTATTTCTAAACGACCATACATGATGTCCATAGAAGAGCTAAAGGAACTTAAGAAGCAATTAATGGAATTACAAGAGGCTGGGTACATTCGATCGGATTCCTCACCTTGGGGGAGCGCCAGATAGATTTGTACAGAAGAAAGATGGATCGTAAGGGATGTGCGTGGATTATAGGTCCCTTAACGATGTCACTGAGAAGAACAAGTGTCCATTACCCTACATTGAGGACTTATTTGATCAGATGAGAGATGCAAGGGTATTCTCGAAGGTTGATCTCCGATCAGGTTATCATCAAATGAAGATTAGGCCATCGGATATTCCCAAGATGGATTTCTCGACCCGATATGGATTATATGAGTTCACTGTTATGTCGTTTGGATTAACCAATGCACCAGCCTATTTTATGGATCTAAAGAATAAGGTGTTCATGATCTGGACAGATTCGTCATGGTTTTCATCGACGATATTTTTATTTATTCCAAGAGTGCTAGTGATCATCTGGGATTGGTGCTATAGAAACTACGAGACAATCAACTCTACGCCAAGTATAGCAAATACGAGTTTTGGATTAGCAAGGTGCCATTTCTTGGACATATCATTTCTAATGGAGGAATATTAGTGGATCCTGCTAAAGTCAAGGAGATAGTGGTGTGAAGCATACCCACTATAGTTACTGAAGTTCGAAGTTTCTTGGGATTAGCAGGGTATTATTGGAGATTTATTGAAGGATTTTCTAAGATTGCTAAGCCTATGACTTCGCTTCTGGAGAAGGGAAGAGAGTTCAAGTGGGATGAGAAGTGCCAAGATAGCTTTGATCAATTAAAGAAGAGGTTGATGTCACCACAAGTGTTGGTTATGCCAGATCTACAGAAGGGATTTGACATTTATTGTGATGCGTGTGGCTAAGGCTTGGGATGTGTGCTCATGTAAGAAGGACATGTGATCGCCTATGCGTCTCGTTAGTTGCGGAAACACGAGTTGAACTACCCCACTCATGACTTTGAATTGGCAGCCGTTGTGCATGCGCTTAAGATTTGGAGACATTATATTATGGGAAACAAGTGTCAAGTATACACGGATCATAAGAGTTCGAAATATATATTCACTCAGAAGGATCTCAACCTTAGGCAACGTCGTTGGTTGGAGCTTATTAAGGATTATGATTTGGAGATTCACTATTACCCGGGCAAGGCAAATTTGGTTGCAGATGCCTTAAGTCGAAAGGAGCATGTTCATTCAGCTGTTGTTGCCCAGCTACCTGATGAAATTGTTGAGGATTTCAGGACACTTAACCTAGGGATAGTTGCTCACACTGAAGAAGTTACTATTGATGAGGAACCTACCTTGGAGTAAGAGATCCGCTAAAGGACAGATTGGTGATGCTAAGATACAAGAGATTAGGGATCTGATTACTGAAGGTCAAGGTCCAGAATTCATAGAAGATGAGCAAGGCACCTTGTGGTTCAAGGACAGGATATGTGTTCCTGATATTGAAAGCCTTCGTGAGACTATTTTAAAGGAAGCCCATGACTTGGATTATTCTATCCATCCTAGGGGTATCAGGATGTATCAGGATTTGAAGTAGAAGTACTGGTGGTATGGACTGAAGAGAGATGTGGCTGCACAGGTGGCTATGTGCGAAGTGTGCCAAAGAGTTAGGGTCGAACACCAAAGACCAGTTGGACTATTATACCCATTAAAGATACCCGAATGGAAAAGATTGGTATGGGTTTCATTACTGGGTTGCCTCGCACCTCGAAGGGATATGATTCTATATGGGTTATTATGGGTAGGCTGACCAAAGTGGCTCATTTCATTCCGATCAAGACTACTTATAAGAGATCTCAATTGGTAGAGTGATATATGGCTCGGATTGTGTCTCCACACGATGTACCGAAGAAGATCATTTTGGATAGAGGATCATAGTTTACCCTCCAGATTTTGGAAAAGTTTTCATGAGAATATGGATACGAAGTTGAATTTTAGTTTGGCCTACCATCCTTAGACTGACGGACTGACCAAAAGGACTAATCAAGTATTGGAAGATATGTTGAGAGCTTGTGCTCTTCAGCGTGGTAGTAGTTGGGACAAGAGTCTACCTTATGCTGAGTTCTCATATAATAATAGTTACGAGGCCAGTCTGAATATGTCACCGTTTGAGACTCTGTATGTCAAGAAATGCAGGACTCCTCTATATTGGGTTAGACTAGGGGAAGACAGTTCTTTGGACCTGAACTTATTCAAGAGGCAGAAGAACAAGTCTGTATAATCATGGAGAACTTGAGGGTAGCTCAGACCAGACAAAAGAGCTACGCTGATAATTGAAGAAGACCACTGGAATTTGAGGAAGGTGATCATGTGTACCTCAAGGTGTCACCACTTCGTGGAATGAGGAGATTCAAGGTTAAGGGCAAATTGTTCCTTCACTTTATTGGACCATTCAGAGTTTTTAGGCAAGTTGGAGAGATGGCCTATCAACTTGAACTACCTGATAATCTATCTGATGTGCAAAATATATTCCATGTGTCTCAACTTAAGAAGTGTATCCGTGTCCCTGAGGAACAATTACCAATGGAAGAGCTTAGTGTTCAGGGTGATTTGACTTACATGAAGTATCCTATCAAGATCCTTGATACGTTGGCTGGAGATACGTCGAGAAATAAGACAAGCATAGTTAGAAAGACAACGACAACAACAACCTCCACCAAGCTACATAAACATATATATATATATATAAATTACTACTATATGTAAGATCTAAGTGTTACTTTAGTTAGTCGTCAGTGTAATACTATGTTGGGGGGAATAATAAGGTCTAATCGACCCCACGTGTTGCTAATAAATTATGCATCATGCTGAGATTTTTGTTTGTGCATATGTGGTTAGACAATATGAGTATACACCCTTTCCTTACAAATCTCGAGGACGAGATTTCTGTTAAGAGGGGTAGGATTTGTAAAACCCAAAATTCAATTTTGAGATTTATAATGATCTCTCCAAAAGATGCGAGTCAAAATGTCTCCAATAAAAAAATTTCTTTCTCTATAAATTACATTTTCCTAAAGTAAATAAGTAGTAAAAATTAGTGTTTTTGTAAGTACAAAAGCGAGAGCTTGAAACTGAAAGTTAATTCAAAAATAATAATAATAGAAAAGTCTTCTATTTAAATTGAGTGGTATTCTTTTTATTAAAGGTTACCTTTAAAAGCATTTATTTGAACAACTAGATAAATAAATAAAAGGAAACTTTGCATCTCATGCTGTGTCTTTGAATTATGCACCTAGATTTGATTTGAAAACATAAATTTGAATGCGAATTTAGGGCATTTTAGAAATATGAAAGAAATAGGAGAAATAAAACAGAAAATAGAAAGAAAAAAAAATTCATCCGTCTGACCACTCCTTTGCTGGCCCATTGTTTTTTTACTTCTCACGTGGCCTAGGCATGAATTTGCATCCCACCGCCCCAAGCAGCCTCTCTGACTTTTTCTGTTTTTTTTCCTATGACACCATGCATCGATCACGGGCTCCAGCCGCTGGTGCCTTAAACAAATCGGGCCGCATGTGCATGCTATCAGATGAAACTCCCGTCCTCGAGCTTATGCGTATCGCAAGAAACCACTGGATCGTAACCACCTCAGCCGAAACAGCCTCAACTGGGTTATGTTGTTCGGTTATGCAGATGCGATGCCTCCGCTTCTTCCAACCGGAGTTCTGCTCGGGTATAATGAGTGGTCGAGTTTCTCTCATCGGTGAGGGAGCAGAACCAGTCATCTTCCTCCCGTAATCCTCGCCAGTCTCGCTCGCGCTGGGTTAAAGATGCTCCGCGCGATTCTTCAGGCTCTGGTCAACTCTCGCCGTGGCCTTCGCGCAACCAGTCCCGCATCTCAGGATTAAAGCCGAGCCCAGGGCTCCTTTTACCTCCGCGTTAGCACCGTGCCGGGGAGACAGCATCGGTCCTTCCATTGCCGTGCGCCAGGTGCTGAATCGCCTCATCCGCTGTTCTAGCTGGCAAACCGGCCGGGCGAGACCTTCTCGCTGTGGGCCTCGGCCACATTACATGATGCCGACCCTTTCTCTCTCACCCTCCTTTCACTACCGCCGCCGTGAGGGAGATCGTGAAGAGCAGAGAGAGTGTGCAGGGGGAAGCTGGTTGGCTGCCACACCTTCAATTCAGCTGCAGCGCTATTCGGATTCAGGTGGCGAAATGGCGGGACTTCGTGGGATAGCGAGGATCATGCTCGAGGACTCTTCATGGGGGGCATAGCTCGGAGAAATGGCGAATTTCCTCACCGGCAGCGGGACTCTACCGTGAGACCACCGTTCACCATTGACACCACACTTCCCAACGCAATCACTGGTATGAGTCCATCCCCATCGTTCGTGCAGCGGTCTACACTATGTATCACCCGTAGGAATCGTGTTCGAGGCACCCGAGCACCTTGGCGCTCCTCGCCGGGTGAGCTTCGCCGTGGGCGTATCTGCGCCGCCGCGCACAGGCTGCTAGTAGGGGGCGCGATTGGGGGGGGGGGAAGATAGTGACCGTAGGATGATTATCGTGAGGTAGTGATCGGGTATTACTGATATCGTTTTGGGAAGGATTGATCCTAGCCATTGATGCCAGATCGATCGGGTGAGATTAGAGTTCAGCCATTTAAAATCAGGGCCGTAGATGGGCTGGTGTGTGGTTTGGATTAGGTCTTGCATACCCCTTCGCCCGATCAGATCTGGACCGTATCCTTTAAATCCAACGGCTCTAAGTGCACGGTACCCGTTCGGCCTGTAAAACTGCAAAAGAGCCCCTGAGTAAAATAGAATTCAACCCGCAGTCCTAGTGACTGGGTATCTGAGTCTTAGGAAGGTTTCTGTTTTGGTCCCTGTGCTTTCCAAATATTTTGCGCGCAATCCAGATAACAAATAAAATCATAGAAATTCACTTTAAATTCATTTTAATACAAAAATAATGGTAGAAACTTGTATAAATCATAGAGAATTCATATTAAATCCTTTTTAGTCCATTCCAGTTCCTATAATTTTATAATAATATTGTTTATCACATAATAACACTGTTATAACATGAAAATCATACTAGAATTGATTACTCAATTAATCTTGTATCAAATACTTAAAACCTTCGAAAATTCATAACTCCTCCGTTTTAACTCCGATTTGATCCGTTCGAGTTGCGTTAGTCTCGTAGCGACACATAGATCATTATTAATCAGTTTGTTCTTATGTTTGGTGTGATGTTAATTGCATCTATACCATGTTTGTCTGTATTGCTACGACTAGCGCGAAGGCACGTGTCATCTGAAAAGCAAGTTGGTACCTGGAATCTCAAGTGCCAGGCAAGTTGTGCCCTTGACCACTTTTTACCCAATAATGTTCTTTAATGTCACTTATCCATGCATAGGTTAATTTTGATGGGACCCGATAGGTCACCCTAGATTGTTTATCTCATTACCTTGTTTACCCCTGGATCACTTGGGTAGTTTGCTATTGCTTTCTATGGTTTTGGGATAATCATTTATTACCTCTATGTTCCAATTCTTTTTGTTATTCTATTTATGTTCATGTTGAGATCATTACTGTTAATTGGAACATAGAGCTTAACTTGAGAACCACGTGCCACCACAAGGGTTTAATGGGACACCCTTGGCTGATTAATTAGGAAAGCTAGTGGAAGACTACCTTACCCGAAAGGGGCAAGGGCAGTAGGGGAGTGGTCAGTGTAGGGAGGTCCTTGGTTGATTTTGCTGCGATGGCGGTCAGCCAAGAACCCTGCATTGGAACTTCCTATAAACTGTAGCGGGTTTTCGGAAGCTAGTGGAACTTTGTAAAGGCCTCGTAGTGTTGCCCTGCCGCGCTTCCTAGGTAGAGGTGTATGGGATTCGCGACCCCTTGGCAGATGGGTCACATGACTTGTGGGTAAAGGGTACAACCTCTGCAGAGTGTAAAACTGGTATACTAGCCGAGCTCACGGTCATGAGCGGCTCAGGACTCTCTGATGTTTAAATTATGGAACTTAAATTCAATTTTGTCATCTGCATTGCATGGGATTATTATTAATTTTGTTCTACTACTTTTATTATGGTTTGGTATTTACTTACACTTAGTAACTACTAATAAAAGTTTGACCAACTACTTAAAAGCAATGCTCAGCTTTAAACCCCTTGTCGGCGTTCCGAGACCGGGGGGTCCCCGAGCCGACGAGTGAGAGTGCCGCGTGCCCCAGCCCAGATGGGTCGAGCGCGTGGAGCGAGCGCGAAGGGGGGAACAGAGAGGGAGAGAGTCGGTGGCCGGAGCCGGGTCGTGAGGGAGTCGGAGGAATTCCCACGGCCTTCGTGTTCGTCCCGCGCCCAGGTCGGGTGCGCTTGCAGTAGGGGGTTACAAGCGTCCGCACGAGGTGAAGGGGGAGAGCGGCCCCGAGAGAGCGCCTGCCTCTGCCTTTCGTCCTCGCGAGGCCAACCTTTTCTAAGAAGGCCCTGGCCCTTCCTTTTATAGTCGTAAGGAGAGGGTCCAGGTGTACAAGATGGGGGTGTAGCAAGGTGCTACGTGTCTAGCGGGGGAGAGCTAGCGCCCTATGTACATGCCCAGGTGGCAGCCGGAGAGATCGTGGCACCCTGTTGGTGTGGCGTCGTGGCTGCTGGAGGAGTAACGGAGCCGGACGGGGGGACAGCTGTCGAGGTGGCTGGGTCCTTGTTGACGTTCTCCTGCTTTCGTAAGGGAGCTGGGAGCCGCCGTCGTCATGATCTAGCGGGGCGCCATCATGGCCCATCTGGCATAGCTGGCCAGATGGGACGCCGGTCTTGTTCTCTGCGACCCAAGTCGGCTCAGGGCAGGGTGATGATGACGCTTCCTGTTGACGTGGCGGTCTCGTGTCCTAGGTCGGGCGTCGTGGAGGCTCCTCCGAGGCCGAGGCCGAGTCCGTCCTGCAAGACAGAGACAGAGTCCGAGCCCTGGGTCGGGCGAGGCAGAGATTACTCGGCAGAGGCCGAGGCGGAGTCCGAGCCCTGGGTCGGGCGAGGCGGAGGTCGCCGTCTTCTGGGGCCTTAGCCCGAGTCCGAGCCCTGGGTCGGGCGGAGCGGAGTTCGCCGTCTTCCGAGGCCTTAGCCTGAGTCCGAGCCCTGGGTCGGGCGGAGCGGAGTTCGCCGTCTTCCGGGGCCTTAGCCCGAGTCCGAGCCCTGGGTCAGGCGGAGCGGAGTTCGCCGTCTTCCGGGGCCTTAGCCCGAGTTCGAGCCCTGGGTCGGGCGGAGCGGAGTTCGCCGTCTTCCGGGGCCTTAGCCCGAGTCCGAGCCCTGGGTCGGGCGGAGTCTCCTATGGCACCTCTGGCGAAGTCTGGTCGCCCGTTGGTCTTACCTTTTGCGTTAAACGCCCCGGTGACTCGGTCGGTTGGCGCGGTGATTTAGTCAGGGTTTCTCCTTATCGGAGGCGGGGCCTAGGGCGAGCCGGAGATGCGTCTGCCGTGAAAGAGGAGACCTCAGACGAGACGGAGTCATCTTAGGGTCGGCTGCCCCCGCCCGAGGCTAGGCTCGGGCGTGGCGTGGTCAAGTCACTCGTACGGACTGATCCCTGACTTAATCAAACCCATCAGGCCTTTGCAGCTTTATGCTGATGGGGGTTACCAGCTGAGAATTAGGCGTCTTGAGGGTACCCCTAATTATGGTCCCCGACAGTAGCCCCCGAGCCTCGAAGAGAGTGTTAACACTCGCTTGGAGGCTTGCATCGCACTTTTTTGCAAGGGGACCAGCCTTTCTCGGAGGTACTTTGTTCCGGTGGGTGCGCGCGAGCGCACCCGCCGGGTGTAGCCCCCGAGGCCTCGGAGGAGTGGTTTCACTCCTTCGAGGTCTTAATGCCTTGCGCAATGCTTCGGCTGGTCTGGCGGTTCCCTCATGCGAGCAGGGCGTAACCCAGGTGCGCTGTCGGGGCCCAAGTTCTCGGGCTGGTATGTTGACGCTGTCAACGGTTCGGCCGGAGCCGGGTTTGCGAGAGCAGCCCCCGAGCCCTCGCACGGAGCGAGAGGACGATCAGGGACAGACTCGACTTTTTATATACGCCCCTACGTCGCCTTTCCGCAAGGAGGAGGGGGGGAGTGCGCCATGTTACCCTCGATGGGCACCGAACATGGTGTCTCCGGTGAGCTGCAATCGGGTAATCCGAGTGGACGTCCGTGCCCCGTTCGTTGGGGGTCGGCTAGGGGCCCGGAGGCACGCCCAAAAGTACCTGCGGGTGATCTGCCGGACCCGGTCCCCTAGCGACGGGGTCCGAGGGCTCGTTGCCTCCCTCCGATGGGATTCCGTTACAGAGTCGTTCCCGCTGGTCTCGGAAATGTCCTAGGGTACCTCGGGAGCGCAGCCCGAGCCTTGGTTATGTATCGAACGTACCCCTGGTCATCCCTCGCTCGGCATCTGAGGCGGCTGTGAACCCATCGACAGGCCAGCCTTCGAACCCCTGATCAGTAGGGGGCACGGAGCCCGAGTAGCCTGAGGCGGTCGTGGAACCTTTCGGGGGCCGACCTTCGAACCCCTGACCAGTAGTGGGTGTCGGGCCCACGCGATCTGAGGCGGCTGTTGAACCCTTCGGGGGGCCAGCCTTCGAACCCCTGATCAGTAGGGAGGCTCGGAGCCTAGTTCCTTCACGGGGAAGGATCCCTTTGGGGTTATCCCCCTTCTCGGTCCCTGTTGCAAGAGATAGAGAAAGAAGGAAAAGGGAAAAAGGATTCGAAATTGAACTTCGTGGCGTACCTTTTTTGGCGTGGTCGTTTTGGCGGAGGCGAAGCGTCGCCAGCTGCCCCTGCCAGAAACGTAACCTGTTTCGCCGTGGAGTTAATGCGCCGGGGTAGGCGGTCGGTGAAGCTGCCGTTGCGCGTGCGCGAGCCGTTCGAGGTACGGGTCACGGGCGTGTCGTCTTCACGCCGTGAGAGAGGGTTCTCTTGCTGCCTCCGGATGGGACGTGAGCCTGGCCGATGGCGTGACCGCTGCCCTCGCGCGCCTGCCACCGTCATTACTGCCGGCCCATTTTTGACCGCGTTTGACCGCTGCGCCAGGCTGGCGCCGCTGGATCGTAGGCTGGGCGGCCTCGAGTCGCGGTATCGGTTCCGCAATCGAGGAGGTGCGGTGGTGGAGCGAGAGGCACAGCGGTTCGCATGCAGCGCCCGGCGCGCCAGTTGAACGACGCGTGGGCTTGAGCTGTCGCGCTGGCCTGTCAGGAGTCGGAGAGGCGCGTCCACTTGGCGCGGTTGCATGCCGCCTGCATGGCCGCTCGCCCCTTTTGCCCGTTGGTCTGGGCAAAAGTGGAGGGTTACCTGTAACCGCTGGGCGGTTGCGTGCGTCGCGCGCGCGCGGCGGTTCGGCTTTCTCTGCTTGGAGTCGGTCTGTATGACAGGCGGGCCCCAGCCCCCGTGTCGCAGGGAAGGACTTTGGAGGCGTGTTGGAGAAGACTCCGCCCGTGACGGTTGAGGGCGCAAGCAGGGGGAGTTGCCTTTAAAAGGAGGGCGACCCTCTTCGTGAGGTGACCATGTCTCCTACCTCCCTTATGCATTGCGTCTTTCCATCTTCCGAGCCCCCGGATGGGGGGAAACCGCCGTCTTTTCGCTCCATCGCCGGAGGGACGTAACTCCGTGGGAGTTGGTACCTTTCAGCCATCGTTCGGCTTCAAGGATTTTCATCATGCAGCCCGGCTGCACCCCTCCACCGGCGATCGCCCAAGAGGGCGACCTCCGGCTTGATGGTGGGGGAAAGCGAGCCGGGCTGCGGTATCCGCCCCTTCCTCAGCCTCAAGGATTCTCATCACCAGGGCTGAGGAGGGGCGTGTGCCGAGTTGGGGTCGGTCTCCGCGCGGGCGGTGGCCCGCTCCTTCCCTCAGTGATCGGGGGGAAGGGCGGGAGTCGCCCGTGGCGCTAACAGCTGCACCGTGCCCGGCTCTCTGAGCCGAGCAGTTTCGGAATCGCTCCCGGTGCCACCTCCCGCCACGGCAGCTGGAAGAGGTTCTTCCGCCGGCGCGACAGCCCAGGTTGGCCATGGGCTGACCTCCAACTCTACGGCCTTCTGCCCGTCCTTGCCTCTCGAGTTTGGGCGAGGGCGGGGGCCTCCTAGCAGCAGTATCCGCCCTGAGGCCATCACTGCTGCTGTTCGGCTCCCCGGGGCAGAAGTCTTCATCGTCGTTGCCGCTGTCGGGGCGGTCGGCGACATGCCGTTCGTCGGTCTTCTGTTGCCCCGCAGGCCTACCCCCATCGAGTGGGGTTGTTCGTACCTGCGGAGGGGGAACCAGAGTTCCGTTTGTAATGGCACTTCGGGTGCCGGGTTTTTTTGTTCATTTCCGGCTTTCGGGGCCTGAACATGTGTGTAGCTCCGGCACAGAGCCGTGTTTTTTCCTCATTTCTGAGTACTAAGACTCGCCTGTCGATTGTCTGAATCGCTTCACCAAGCATGAGTCGCCCCGTGTCCAGGTGACGAGTGAGGTATCCGTATCCCGGAGGCGTAGGAATCCCTCGGCTCGATCAGACCTGTTGTCCAAGGCTCCTCTAGCTTAGTCAAAGAGACCCCTTGGCCGCTCTTCGACGAGCCGAGGCCAGGGGTAGCGATATCAGCACAAGCAGAGGCGTTGTTGGCTCGGAAATGAAACCTGGTTGGCCGGAGCCTAGCCGGGTTGTCTGTTGGCAGGATCGACGCCGGAGCTGATTAGCCGAGGCCTCGGACCGAGCTGGCGCCCTCGGAAGGTGGTCGGCCGAGGCCCCGGAGGTGGCCGGCCGAGCCGTCCGCTCGGGCCGGGATCTCGGGGAAGTCTCTGGCGGAGATTGCTCGAGCGCGGTGACGACGTCGTCCTTCGGATCGGAGGCCCTCGGACCGCGTCGCCGCCCGAGGCTAGGTCGGGCCTTGCCGAAGGTGCTGTTGGTGCCGAGGGTGTCGTCGCCCTCTTCCATCGTCAAGATCCGCGCCTGCAGGGTCAAGTCGTCTTGTAGCGCGGGCCTTGTGCGGCCGTTGAGGCCAGAACACACACCCTTGTTGCGTTGTAAAGCTGTGTCTCTTTTCCTCTCGTTTCGAGTATCTGGACTTTTTGTCGGTAGCAGGGATGTTAGTGCGAGCAAGAGTTGCTTCTCGCAGGAGGTGATGAGTGAGGTATCCGTATCCCGGAGGCGTGGGAGTCCCTCGGCTCGGTCGGCCTCGCCGCTTACGCGTACTTTTACCCATCCATGAGGCCCTGTCACCGACTCGGTCGAGAAGGCTCGAAGAACCTGCTTCAACAGAAGAGCTTCCGTACGTAAAGACTCATTCGATCCGTGGAGTCACTTTATCCGAGCGCGAGTTACTTATCGCAGAAGGTGATGAGTGAGGTATCCGTATCCCGGAGGCGTAGGAGTCCCTCGGCTCGGTCAGCCTTGACTGCTTACGTGTACCCCGTCGTTTCCAGGACCCACTTTCCGAAGTAGTCAAAAAGCACGAAAGATGTCCTGGTGAAAGAGGTTTTTTGTTCGAGGAAAATTTTGACGCAGAGGGGTTAACCCCCTTTTAGCCCCCGAGGGAGGGTCGGGCTCTGCCGAGGCGAGGCCGACCCTTCCTTGTTGACTAAACTTTGCGTGGGTGCGAGGTATATGAACAACTTGGAAACATCTTAAGGGTAGAAGCGACGTAGCTGTTGGATGTTCCAAGCGTTGCCGTAGACCTCGCCTTGACTGTTGGCCAGCTTGTACGTTCCGGGCTTCAGAACTTTGGCGATGATGAACGGCCCCTCCCAGGGGGGCGTGAGCTTGTGCCTCCCTCGGGCGTCTTGCCGCAGCCGAAGCACCAGATCGCCCACCTGGAGTTCTCGGGGTCGGACTCCTCGGGCGTGGTAGCGTCTCAGGGACTGCTGATACCGCGCCGAGTGTAGTAAGGCCCTGTCCCGAGCCTCATCCAGCTGGTCCAGCGAGTCTTCTCGGTTGGCTTGGTTGCTTTCTTCGTTGTAAGCCTTCGTCCTCGGGGAGCCGTATTCCAGGTCCGTGGGCAGGATTGCCTCGGCCCCGTAGACCAGGAAGAACGGCGTGAAACCCGTGGCACGGCTTGGAGTCGTCCTCAGGCTCCAAACCACCGAGGGGAGTTCCCCCATCCATCGCTTGCCGAATTTGTTGAGGTCGTTGTAGATCCGAGGCTTGAGCCCTTGTAGAATCATGCCATTGGCACGTTCCACTTGCCCATTCGACATGGGGTGAGCTACGGCGGCCCAGTCTACCCGGATGTTGTGATCCTCGCAAAAATCCAAGAATTTTTTGCCAGTGAACTGGGTGCCATTGTCGGTGATGATGGAGTTCGGGACCCCGAAGCGATGGATGATGTTGGTGAAGAACGCCACCGCCTGCTCGGACCTGATGCTGTTTAGGGGTCGGACCTCGATCCACTTGGAGAATTTGTCGACGGCGACCAGCAGGTGCGTGTAGCCCCCGGGCGCCTTCTGCAGTGGGCCGACGAGGTCCAGACCCCACACAGCGAAGGGCCAGGTGATGGGTATCGTCTGCAGAGCCTGAGCGGGCAGGTGGGTCTGCTTCGCATAGAATTGGCACCCTTCGCAGGCGCGGACAATTCTAGTGGCGTCAGCCACCGCCGTTGGCCAGTAGAAGCCTTGGCGGAAAGCATTCCCAACGAGGGTTCGAGGTGCTGCATGATGACCGCAAGCCCCCGAGTGTATTTCCTGCAGGAGGTCCTGACCCTCGGCGATGGAGATGCATCGTTGGAGGATGCCCGAGGGGCTGCGGTGGTAGAGCTCCTTCTCATCGCCCAGCAGGACGAACGATTTCGCTCGTCGCGCTACCCGCCGAGCCTCGGCTCGGTCGAGGGGCAGTTCTCCTCGGCGGAGATATTGCAGGTACGGGGTTCTCCAGTCTTGATCTGGCGCGACCCCGTTCTGCTCCTCCTCGATGTGCAGCGCTTCGCCCTCGGGCTCCGAGGGTTCCTCGGGTTGAGCCGAGGATGGCTCGGGATGGGCCGAGGTTACCTCGGGCGAGGCCGAGGGTGCCTCGGGCTCGGGCGCGTCGCCTATCTTGACGGAGGGTTGGTGCAGATCCCGGGCGAAGACGTCAGGGGGAACCGTTGTTCGCCCCGAGGCTATCTTCGCCAGCTCGTCCGCAGTCTCGTTGTAGCGCCGGGCGATGTGGTTAAGCTCGAGCCCGTAGAACTTGTCTTCCAGGCGTCGAACCTCTTCACAGTAAGCCTCCATCTTCGGGTCGCGGCAGTGGGAGTTCTTCATGACTTGGTCGATGACGAGCTGCGAGTCGCCGCGCGCGTCGAGGCGTCGAACCCCTAGTTCGATGGCGATTCGCAACCCGTTGATCAGGGCCTCGTACTCAGCCACATTGTTGGACGCCGGGAAATGGAGGCGGAGCACATAGCGCAGGTGTTTTCCGAGGGGCGAGACGAAAAGCAGGCCCGCGCCAGCTCCCGTCTTCATCAGCGACCCGTCGAAAAACATGGTCCAGAGCTCTGGCTGGATCGGAGCCGTTGGCAACTGGGTATCGACCCATTCGGCTACGAAATCCGCCAGTACCTGGGACTTGATGGCCTTCCGAGGGGCGAACGAGATTGCCTCGCCCATGATTTCCACCGCCCACTTCGCGATCCGTCCCGAGGCTTCTCGGCACCGGATGATCTCCCCCAGGGGGAAGGATGACACCACAGTCACCGGATGAGACTCGAAGTAATGTCGCAGCTTTCGCCTCGTCAGGATCACTGCATATAGCAGCTTCTGGACTTGTGGGTAGCGGATCTTGGTCTCGGACAGCACTTCGCTGACGAAGTAGACTGGCCTCTGAACGGGCAAAGCATGCCCCTCTTCCTGCCTTTCGACTACGATCGCGGCGCTGACCACCTGAGTGGTTGCGGCGACGTAGACCAGGAGGGTTTCTCCATCAGCTGGGGGTACCAAGATGGGCGCCTCGGTGAGGAGCGCCTTCAGGTTCCCGAGGGCTTCCTCGGCCTCGGGAGTCCAAGTGAAGCACTCGGCCTTTCTTAAGAGGCGGTACAGGGGCAGGCCTCTTTCGCCGAGGCGCGAGATGAAACGGCTCAAGGCCGCGAGGCATCCCATGACCCTCTGTACGCCTTTTAAGTCTTTGATGGGCCCCATGTTTGTGATTGCTGCGATCTTCTCCGGGTTGGCTTCGATGCCCCGCTCGGAGACGATGAATCCCAAGAGCATGCCTCGGGGCACCCCGAAGACGCACTTCTCGGGATTGAGCTTGACGCCCTTCGCCTTGAGGCACCGGAATGTCAGTTCGAGGTCGGAGAGAAGGTCGGAGGCTTTCCTCGTCTTGACTACGATGTCATCGACGTAGGCCTCGACTGTGCGACCAATGTGTTCGCCGAACACATGGTTCATGCACCGTTGGTACGTTGCACCCGCGTTCCTCAAACCGAACGGCATTGTGACATAACAGTACATGCCGAAGGGCGTGATGAAAGAAGTCGCGAGCTGGTCGGACTCTTTCATCTTGATTTGATGATACCCTGAGTAAGCGTCGAGGAAAGACAGGGTTTCGCACCCTGCAGTGGAGTCCACGATTTGATCGATGCGAGGTAGAGGGTAGGGGACCTTCGGACATGCTTTGTTGAGACCAGTGTAGTCTACACACATCCGCCACTTCCCCCCTTTTTTCCACACAAGTACAGGGTTGGCAAGCCATTCAGGATGGAATACCTCTTTAATGAACCCTGCTGCCATCAGCTTGTGGACCTCCTCGCCTATCACCCTGCGCCTTTCCTCGTCGAATCGGCGCAGAGGCTGTCTGACCGGTCGGGCCCCGGCCCGAATATCCAGCGAGTGCTCGGCGACTTCCCTCGGTATGCCGGGCATGTCCGAGGGACTCCACGCGAAAACGTCGGCGTTTGCGCGGAGAAAGTCGACGAGCACTGCTTCCTATTTGGGGTCGAGCCCGAAACCGATCCGGATCTGCTTGGAGGTGTTGCCACTGGGGTCGAGAGGGACGGCCTTAACCGTCTCCGCTGGCTCGAAATTGCCGGCATGCCGCTTCACGTCCGGCACCTCTCGGGAGAGGCCTTCCAGGTCGGCAATGAGGGCCTCGGACTCGGCGAGGGCCTCGGCGTACTCCACGCACTCCACATCGCATTCGAAGGCGTGTTTGTACGTGGGGCCGACAGTGATGACCCCGTTGGGGCCCGGCATCTTGAGCTTCAGGTAGGTGTAGTTGGGGATGGCCATGAACTTCGCGTAGCATGGCCTTCCCAACACTGCGTGGTAGGTTCCTCGGAACCCGACCACCTCGAACGTCAAAGTCTCCCTTCGGAAGTTGGAGGGTGTTCCAAAGCTGACAGGGAGGTCGAGCTGTCCGAGGGGCTGGACGCGCCTCCCGGGAATGATCCCGTGGAAGGGCGCAGCGCCTGCTCGGACAGACGACAGGTCGACGCGCAGGAGCCTGAGGGTCTCGGCGTAGATGATGTTGAGGCAGCTGCCTCCGTCCATCAGGACCTTGGTGAGCCTGACGTCGCCAATGACGGGATCGACGACGAGCGGGTACTTCCCCGGGCTCGGCACGTGGTCGGGGTGGTCGTCTCGGTCGAAGGTGATGGGCTTGTCGGACCAGTCTAGGTAGACCGGCGCCGCCACCTTCACCGAGCAGACCTCCCGACGCTCTTGCTTACGATGTCGAGCCGAGGCATTTGCCGCATGCCCTCCGTAGATCATGAAGCAATCGCGGACCTCTGGGAACTCTCCTGCTTGGCGATCCTCCCTTTTGTCGTCGTCGTGAGCCCTGCCACCCTCTGCGGGTGGCCCGGCCCGATGGAAGTGACGCCGAAGCATGACGCACTCTTCGAGAGTATGCTTGACGGGCCCCTGATGGTAGGGGCACGTCTCCTTGAGTGCCTTGTCGAAGAGGTTTGCACCTCCGGGGGGCTTCCGAGGGTTCTTGCGCTCGGCGGCGGCGACAAGGTCTGCATCGGGAACGTCGCGTTTCGCTTGCGACTTCCTCCTGCCTCTCTTCTTGGCGCCGCGCGGAGTGGACGCCTCGGGAGCATCTTCCGACGGGCGGCCCTGGGGCTGCTTGTCCTTTCGGAAGATGGCCTCTACCGCCTCCTGGCCGGAGGCGAACTTGGTGGCGATGTCCATCAGCTCGCTCGCCCTGGTGGGGGTCTTGCGACCCAGCTTGCTCACCAGGTCGCGGCAGGTGGTGCCGGCGAGGAACGCGCTGATGACATCGGAGTCGGTGATGTTGGGCAGCTCGGTGCGCTGCTTCGAGAACCGCCGGATGTAGTCCCGAAGGGACTCTCCCGGCAGTTGCCGACAGCTTCGGAGGTCCCAGGAATTCCCGGGGCGCACGTACGTGCCCTGGAAATTCCCGGCGAAAGCCTGGACCAGATCCTCCCAGTTGGAAATCTGCCCCCGGGGCAGGTGCTCCAACCAGGCACGAGCGGTGTCGGAGAGGAACAGGGGGAGGTTTCGGATGATGAGGTTGTCATCGTCCGTCCCACCCAGCTGACAGGCCAGGCGGTAGTCCGCAAGCCACAATTCCGGCCTCGTTTCCCCTGAGTACTTCGTGATAGTAGTCGGGGGTCGGAATCGGGGCGGAAACGGCGCCCGCTGAATGGCTCGGCTAAAGACCTGCGGACCGGGTGGTTCGGGCGAGGGACTCCGATCCTCCCCGCTGTCGTAACGTCCCCCACGCCTGGGGTGGTAGCCTCGGCGCACCCTTTCGTCGAGGCGTGCCCGACGGTCGCGATGAGGGTGCTCGACGCCGAGGTGGCCCGGGGCCGCAGGCGCGGTGGTGCGCGTGCGCCCGGTGAAGGCCGAGGCTTCCCGCGTGAGTCGGGAAGTCGCGGCACGAGGTTCCGAGGGGTATCCCTGCCTGCGGGAGGCAGAGCTCTCGGCCCGCCGGGCCGCAGCGCCTTCCAGGAGATGCTTGAGTTCTCCCTGGATTCGCCGACCCTCGGTGGTTGATGACTCCGGCATCGCGCGGAGGAGCATTGCTGCAGCGACCAGGTCCTGGCCAGTCCCGCCGGATGCGGGTGGCGGTTTGTCCCTGGCATCGTTGGCGATGCGGTGCTGGAGACCTTGGGGCAGGTGACGTATTCCTCCGGCCGGGGGTTGGCTCGCCCATACCTGCCCGATGTTCTGGCGGATTGCCTCGAGCGCTCCTGCTCCTTCATCGAACCCGGCCTGCGCCCTGCGGACTTGCTCGAGCTGTGGGTCGTGACCCCCCGCCGGAACGGGGACCACAGCTAGCTCCCGCGGGATGTCGGCGCGAGGCGCTGGCCTAGGGGGATCACCATCCTCCGGCATGCCGAGACAGCCGCCTCCGGAGGGATCCCCTAGCTCGATGTGGAAACATTCGCGACTCGGGCCGCAGTCCTTGTCGCCAAGGCTGCGGCTGCCGTCGGAACAGTCGGAGAGGCAGTAGTCACATGCGGTCATAAAGTCCCGCATGGCACTAGGGTTGCCAGATCCGGAGAAATCCCAGCAGATGCTGGAGTCGTCATCTTCCTCGGACCCAGAGGGTCCGTAGGTCGAGACGCTCGTCAATCGGTCCCAAGGCGACCGCACACGAAACCCCAGAGAGGTTGCACTCGCCTCAATGTGAGCGCCCGCCAAAGCGAGGTCGCCAGGCGGGCTGAGGCCGAGTCGAAATAACGAAAGATGGGGAGCAGTCGGTACCTTTTTGTCGACGAGGAGCGATGAAGTCGTGTCGGGGGCTGACCGCATCGTCGTCTTGGGTACGAGGGCGACGTCCTGCAGGCCCTCCGTGAGCGTGCTGGCGTCGTCCACTTGCTCGGGGTCGACGTGTTGCGGGGGGATGGCGCTCGCGTTTGCCTCGAACGCGAGGGCGACGCTTGGCGTGTCCTCCGCTGGGGCGCCGGGGATGTCGATTTGCTCGACAGCCGTCGGAGCGCGGCCTCCCGCTTGGCCCTGGTTGCCCCGCCTCCTCCTCCTCCGATGGCGAGGGAGAGGATGGGGCGAGCTCGAACGTTGTCCTTCCCCAACGCGGGAAAGACGTCGTCGATTCCGCCGCCGGCGGGCGGGCTGTCCGCCACCAATGTCGTCGTCGCGCGGCGGTGGAAGGAGTATCATGTCGTAGTCGCCATCGAGAGACATGAACTCGAGGTTCCCGAAACGGAGCACCGTCCCAGGTTGAAGAGGTTGTTGGAGACTGCCCATCTGGAGCTTGACGGGAAATCGAACGTCAACACGCAGCGTGCCCCTACCTGGCGCGCCAACTGTCGGCGTTCCGAGACCGGGGGGTCCCCGAGCCGACGAGTGAGAGTGCCGCGTGCCCCAGCCCAGATGGGTCGAGCGCGTGGAGCGAGCGCGAAGGGGGGAACAGAGAGGGAGAGAGTCGGTGGCCGGAGCCGGGTCGTGAGGGAGTCGGAGGAATTCCCACGGCCTTCGTGTTCGTCCCGCGCCCAGGTCGGGTGCGCTTGCAGTAGGGGGTTACAAGCGTCCGCACGAGGTGAAGGGGGAGAGCGGCCCCGAGAGAGCGCCTGCCTCTGCCTTTCGTCCTCGCGAGGCCAACCTTTTCTAAGAAGGCCCTGGCCCTTCCTTTTATAGTCGTAAGGAGAGGGTCCAGGTGTACAAGATGGGGGTGTAGCAAGGTGCTACGTGTCTAGCGGGGGAGAGCTAGCGCCCTATGTACATGCCCAGGTGGCAGCCGGAGAGATCGTGGCACCCTGTTGGTGTGGCGTCGTGGCTGCTGGAGGAGTAACGGAGCCGGACGGGGGGACAGCTGTCGAGGTGGCTGGGTCCTTGCTGACGTTCTCCTGCTTTCGTAAGGGAGCTGGGAGCCGCCGTCGTCATGATCTAGCGGGGCGCCATCATGGCCCATCTGGCATAGCTGGCCAGATGGGACGCCGGTCTTGTTCTCTGCGACCCAAGTCGGCTCAGGGCAGGGTGATGATGACGCTTCCTGTTGACGTGGCGGTCTCGTGTCCTAGGTCGGGCGTCGTGGAGGCTCCTCCGAGGCCGAGGCCGAGTCCGTCCTGCAAGACAGAGACAGAGTCCGAGCCCTGGGTCGGGCGAGGCGGAGATTACTCGGCAGAGGCCGAGGCGGAGTCCGAGCCCTGGGTCGGGCGAGGCGGAGGTCGCCGTCTTCCGGGGCCTTAGCCCGAGTCCGAGCCCTGGGTCGGGCGGAGCGGAGTTCGCCGTCTTCCGAGGCCTTAGCCTGAGTCCGAGCCCTGGGTCGGGCGGAGCGGAGTTCGCCGTCTTCCGGGGCCTTAGCCCGAGTCCGAGCCCTGGGTCGGGCGGAGCGGAGTTCGCCGTCTTCCGGGGCCTTAGCCCGAGTCCGAGCCCTGGGTCGGGCGGAGCGGAGTTCGCCGTCTTCCGGGGCCTTAGCCCGAGTCCGAGCCCTGGGTCGGGCGGAGTCTCCTATGGCACCTCTGGCGAAGTCTGGTCGCCCGTTGGTCTTACCTTTTGCGTTAAACGCCCCGGTGACTCGGTCGGTTGGCGCGGTGATTTAGTCAGGGTTTCTCCTTATCGGAGGCGGGGCCTAGGGCGAGCCGGAGATGCGTCTGCCGTGAAAGAGGAGACCTCAGACGAGACGGAGTCATCTTAGGGTCGGCTGCCCCCGCCCGAGGCTAGGCTCGGGCGTGGCGTGGTCAAGTCACTCGTACGGACTGATCCCTGACTTAATCAAACCCATCAGGCCTTTGCAGCTTTATGCTGATGGGGGTTACCAGCTGAGAATTAGGCGTCTTGAGGGTACCCCTAATTATGGTCCCCGACACCCCTATCATTGATTAGCCTTACACACCACATGAACTCACACCTTGGTGAGTTTATGTCCACTGGTTCCCCACAACTTGTTGAGCTATGATCATGTGTGAGTTCACCCTTGCTGTCTCACACCCCCCAAAGGAGAAGAGCAGGTGGTTCAGGAGGAGCCACAAGGCGAGGAGTATGATCTGATCTAGGTGGCGTTTCTCAGTTGACATTGGCGCCAACGATCCTTAGTTTGTTTTACTTTTATCTTTTATTTTGTAATAAGTCTTCCGCTATGTAATAAATACTCTGATGTTTTATGACATTTATCTCTATACACTCTGTTATTATATATGTTGTCTTCTTGGCGCATGTATGAGATGCACCTGGCTTTGTTCCTTAAAGCCGGGTGTGACAAGGAGGTAGAACAATCCTTCCAAGAGTTGAAGCAGCACCTTGTGTCCCTACCAATACTGGTAGCTCCGGAGCCAGGGGAGCCACTGTACTTGTACATTGCAGCGGCTACAGAGGCGGTGAGCATGGTGCTGGTCGTCGAAAGGACGGCACAACATCCTCACGGGAGTCAGAAAGTTCACCTAGGAGAAGGTGGTGGTCCGACCACCATGGAGCTTGAGGGCTCGGGACCAACCGCAGGGGTCCGGACGATCTAGAAGCCAGTCTACTACGTCAGCGAAGTCCTCCATGAGGCAAAGGCCAGGTACCTTGAGACGCACAAGCTTATCTATGTTGTACTTGTTGCGTCCAGGAAGTTGCGCCAGTATTTTTAGGTACATAGGGTTGTGGCGATGACCTCCTTCCCGTTAAGGGCCATCCTCCACAACTCTAACGCCACATGCAACATCGCCAAGTGGGCAGCGGAGCTTGCTGAGTTCCAACTGGACTTCCAGCCCCACCACGCTGTCAAGAGCCAGGTCCTAGCTGACTTCATCGTGGAATGGACCCCATCCCCGAGCGCTCCTAGGGGTCCAGATCCCGATTCAGACCTCACACCTGTGGAGCCCAGGGCTCCGGTCTTCACCGAGCCCCACTGGACGCTTTTCTTCGACGGATACGCCCACCAGCAGGGTGGCGATGCTGGTGTGGTCCTCATCGACCCAAGTGGAGATCAAGTGAAGTACATGGTGCACCTTGAGTTCAAGGCCACCAACAACATGGTAGAGTACGAGGCACTGATCTTCGGCTTGTCTATGGCCCTATCCCTAGGGATCCGCTAGCTCCTCGTGAAGGGGGACTCCCAACTGATCATCAAGCAGGTCCGCGGAGAATGTAGCTGCAACGAGCCCAGGCTCGCAGCTTACCTCCTCCACGTAAGGAAGCTGTAAAAGGACTTCATTGCCCTAGAACTGCAACATGTTCCTCGGGCTAACAACTCAGCGGCAGATGAACTCTCCACGAGGGCATCAACTTGGGCACCCGTGCCTGAGGGTGTCTTCGAAAGACGGCTGCTGAGACCTACCACCCAGCCTGCCGAACTGGGTGAAGGGGGTGAGACTAGCACCTCGAAACTAGTGGTCCCAGTGGCGTTCCATCTGCAGAACCCACCAAGGATTGTGTGTGCTACAGAGGGTCCTGCCAACCTCATAGTGCCATAGCCAGTATCTCAGAGTGGTCCCGATGCATGGATCTCTGAGATCCAGGACTACCTGAAAGAAAATATCCTTCCTGAGGATCATGTGTCCACAGAGCGCATAGTGCGGTTGGCTAAACGATACACAGTGGTAGAAGGGGATCTATACCGCCATGGCACCAACGACATTCTCATGCGGTGCATCACCTAGGAGGAGGGCTGTGAGTTGCTCGCGGAGATCCGTGAAGGTGAGTGTGGAAGTCATTCGTCATCCCGTACACTGGTCGGTAAGGCCTTACGGCACGGCTTCTACTGGCCAACCGCTCTCCAGGATGCAGCTGAGTTGGTAAAGTCCTGCAAAGCATGTCAGTTCCATGCAAAGCAGATACACACATCGGCTCAAGCTCTGCAAATGATTCCACCCTCCTGGCCATTCGCTGTATGGGGGTGGATATCCTGGGACCATTCCCCAGGGCTGTCGGTGGGTACCGTTTCCTCTTCGTCGCCATCGACAAGTTCACAAAGTGGCTAGAGGGTGCTGCTGTTGCCTTTCTCAAGTCGATTATCTGCAGATTTGGGGTCCCAAGCCGTATCATTACGGACAACGGGACCCAGTTTACAAGTCGGCTCTTCCAGGAGTATTGCGAGGGCATCGGCACCCAACTCAGCTTTGCGTCTGTGGCTCATCCCAGGAGCAACGACCAAGCTGAGAGGGCAAACATAGAAATACTCAGGGGACTCAAGACACGCACCTATGACTGCTTGAAAAAGCATGGTGCAAATTGGGTCAACGAGCTTCCGTCCGTACTATAGGGGAACCAGACCACACCCAGCCGAGCTACCGGGGAGACCCCGTTCTTCCTGGTCTACGGGGCCGAAGCCTGCCTTCCCCCTGAAATCATTATGGGCTCCCCACGGGTCTAGTCTTTCAATGAGTCTATGCAGGAATAGCTACGACGTGAGGACGTGGACTTCGTCGATGAACGCAGATGGCAAGCGGCGATCCAAAATGCACGGTACAACCAAGCGCTCATGTGCTATCATCAACGGTTTGTGCATAGTAGGGAGCTCAGGGTCGGGGACCTAGTCCTAAGGCGAGTACTGAACCGAGAAGGGCTCCACAAACTCTCCCCCAGTTGGGAAGGACCCTTCAAGGTGACGGAAATATGCCGACCGGGTGCGTCCGCCTTGCCACAACAGAAGGAGTACCTCTTACCAATCCCTAGAATATAGAGCATCTCCGTAAGTTCTATCCATAATAGCAAAACTTGGGGGGTTGAGTTTTCTTCCTTTGTAACTAGGTTACGCATATGTGTACGTCAATCTGGTGAGGCCCGCCCTCGTAAACCCGTCTGTTGGTCTACACCCATGTATATCGAGTTATAAGGAAAAGATTTACCCCCCAGATGTGCTTTTGTGATGGTTTTATTCTTTTTTGGGTAACATGCATTATTTTTTATCTAACCCACCCATACAGTTTTCCACCCTTGCTGGTATGATGACATCCGAATTGAGTAGTCAGGCTTGTAGTTCAGGACCCCTCTACTGCTACAGGGGGTCCGACAACCTGCGGACCAGTTCTAGAGAATGGGTGCTCGTCCCCTGGAGTGGTCCAGAGCTGTGTAGCCGCTTAGCCTGGTTCCGTACCCTAAGCCTGCACGCTCCACCACTCTGCAACGGGTACTCTAGTATTTGGAACTGTGATCCTGTGGGTCCGGGCATACGGCTTGGCTTCCCAGGCTAAATCCTGTAGGTCCAGTTGCATGAATCAAATGATGGTAGATACCAGACGATGGGTCCTATGGGTGTGCTCCTAACACTTCAAAGCCGAAGCTGTGTGCAGGTCTAGGTCCCAGTCTAGAGGTAGGTAGTCTCAAGCTATAGAGACTACCTCCTAGGGACCGGGCAACCAATTTTCTCTTTGGTATACTGGTATCCAGCCTCGACACGTCGAGCCTACCTCCCAGGGGGGCTAAGTACAAGTACCAGGGAGAAGTTGATAACGCTACACACATCAAGGACAAATAACATATAAGATAAGTTCTAGTTTTACTTGATTAAACGGTTCTTAGAATATGTTACAAGACCAAAAATTATTACAGCCGCCTCCCAGCGGAACTCTCACCATGTCTCTGCAGATTCGGCTACTCGTCGTCAGCAGGATCACGCTGGAAGCGTTCGGCCACCAGCTCCACGGCGTCTTGTACGCTCTCCCGAGCGGCGCCTTCTATGGCGGCTACCAGACCAGCGATCACCGGTGCCAAGGATATGGCCGGGTCGTGACTCTGGAAGCACGTTAGGACATATTCAACCACCGCCCGACAGAGCTTGCTGCCCTCTGCCTCCAAGCGGGCGCCGAGGATCTGATCCAGGCATCAGAGACGATCGGCGGCGGAGTCCAGCACCAGGAGCGCATCGGAGATTGACGCAGGCAGCTCCGACACTAGGATGGGGCTCATCCCTAGCGGCACCAGTGTCGTGCTTGCCTCGCTGGCCAACGCGGCAATGCGCTGGACCCCGGTGTGGTGCTCCGCTTGGAGATCTTCAAGGGCCTTCCTGGTGGCCTCCGCCGCTTGGGGACCCGGCGCCGCCTGTGCCACGTTGAACTGGCAGATCTGCTCCTCCAGCTTCCTCTCTTTCTCCTCTGCCTCGAGCTCGTGCTCGGCCAGCAACTAACCTCGCCAGGTGAGCATTTCTTCCCTGATGGCGAGATCTGTCTCTCGCCTAGCGAGGTCCGTCTCCCGCCTGTCCAAGGAATGTTCCTTCGCCTTCAGATTTTTCTTGGCGAGGGTGGCATTGCTGGCCTTGCCCTCGAGCTCTTGTTGCCATCTCTGCAGCCTCTCCACAGCCTTGACTTGCTGGGCCCACTCGGTTTCTAGTGTCTGGTCCAGGGCATTCAACTTGGCCTAGTATTCTGTCGTGAGGGCCTCCCTCTGGGTCATGGCCTCCTCCCTCCTGGCCACCTTCTTTTCCCTCTGGTGCGCCTGTAGCTCCCTAGCGCACACCTTCTGGAGGTCCTTCTTGTACTCCTTGCGGTCCCGCTCGAGTTGGGACCGCTCGGAGGCGAATTATCGGGACACTGACTTGGTGCGCTCCTCCAGTTGGGTGCGCCAGTCACTAAGGCGCTGGTGCTCAGCCTCAAGCGCCCCCACTCCCACAAAATTGCTGCCTCAGTGTCACTAAGGACCTGGTGGGCACGGGACATCATGCGGGGGAGGGGGACTAGAGCAGCTTCTTGCTCGGCGCCCGACCGGAGTCGCCGCCCAAACACCACCTCCATCTCCTCCAGAGCAGGCGGGGGGTTGGAGTTGGACGCGCCTCCTGCATCACCCCCAGTGTCGGGAGTGGGCGCGGATCCCCCAGCTAGGATCTCCTCTGCCACTACGACGCCGCCTGACATTGGCGACGCTGCCGCCGGACCCCCGGCTGGGGCATGGGAAGTTGCTAGCGCTGTCTTGGCAGTAGCTGGGGGCGGACCACCGGCACCACCCTCAGCAGATTCCTACTGCCGAGAGCCAGACCCGTCGGTGGGCCTAGTATCTAGCGGAGGAGGCGTGACCTTGGGAGCGATGGAGGAAGAAGCCCTGGCGAACAGACGATGGGTTAAGACTTGTCGGCATGATAATTAGACTCATGGAAAAAGGGGCTACACTTACTTAGGGCCCTAGACTTTCCAGCGACCCCGGAAGCGGGGCGACCGCTGCTGTTGCGGCTACTGTTGCTGTTGCTACTGGTGCCCCTAGGGGTGATCACCCCCAGAGGGTGGTGGCGGCGGCGGGACCAGAGGACTAACGCTCCTCTGCGCGCCATGGGCCTGGGAGCTGGCCTCCTCGGCTCCACCTGCAGTCCTCTGGCGCTTCTGGGGGGGGCTCTGAAACGAGCGACCCGTCAGCGCGATGCAGCCTGTGTCGCCTCTCCTCCTCCGACCCCCCAAAGCTACCTGGGGCGGAGGCACTGCTTGCAGCCCCTTTGCCCTTGTCCAAGGGGCTGGGGGCCACGGCGGGGTTGGCGCTGGGAGCCACACTGGTGGGCTAGGCACTCCCAGCCGGTGCATCGGAGATCCGGATCCCGTGGAGGGGGTCGCGGCCGCCGGTCTGGCAAACCGCCACGCCGCTGTCGTCGAGGGTCGACAGCGTGGCCAAAATCGCCGTCATCAAGCCTGGGTCATCGCAGAGCGCTGGGGTGGCCTAGGGGAGTATCAGGGACTCAGGGACAAAAGTCTCCCCGGTAATCCCTCCCACCAGGATAGCCAGCTCATCCTAGGATAGATCGGTGCCCGGCCCACGCTGGATCCTGCCAATGTCGTTCGGGTCGGTGAACCAGCAGCACAGGCGTGGCCTCCTCTGCAGCGGTATGATCCGGCGCTTCAGAAGGTCACCGACCACGTGCATGGACGTCAGGCCGTTCGTGGCCAAGACCTTGATCCTGTCCAATATGGACAGGAACTCTAGCGACAGGGACGGCTTGGTCCTCCACTGCTTGAGGTCAAGGGCCGGCCTATTGGACAACAGGACGAGGCGGTCGTTGGCCTCGGCGCTGGCAATCACCCAGTCGCTACGCCAGTTCTCCCACCTCGCTCCACCAAAGGTGGGAATGTAGACTACGGCCAGATCTGGCCTCGTCTAGAAGTAGTAGGCACCGATGTGGTCCCTAGTCTTCCCGGACTTGACAAGCACAAAGAAGTAGCGAAAGAGGGAAGTGCAGGGGGCCACACCTACGAACATCTCGCAGAGGTGGACGAAGATGGCTGCCTGGAGGATGGAGTGGGGCATAAGGTGTTGAAGCTGAAGCCTGAACTCCTCCAACAGCAGTAGGAAGAAGGGCGAGATCGGCAGCGCCAACCCACAAGAGATGTAGGAGGTGAACAGCACGAACTCCCCAGCGGCGAGATCGCCAAGGGGGCAGCGCCAACATGGATTCTTCCGGCGAGCCCTGGCGCGCTCCACCCAAGGAGGTCGCGCACCAGATTAAGCGCTTCCTCAGACTGAAAGCGGTTGGGATGACCAAGCGAAGCCATAGCGTGTGCGGCAGCACGGGTGTAGAGCAGAAGAACACGAAGGCAAAGAGGCACAATCGATTGGAAGAGAATGCGAAAAGATAACTGCTGCACGCGGGGTGAATCCTTTTTCAAGGAAACCTGAGTCCCTGTTCAGGGAAACCCTTCCATGCGCCCCTGAATTGTCGCAAGAAATCCCACTTGACGGGTGTCGGCGTTTCGAGACCGGGGGGTCCCTAAGCCGACGAGTGAGTGTGCCGCGTGCCCCAGCCCAGATGGGTCGAGCGCGTGGGCGAGCGCGAAGGGGGGAAAGCGAGGTGGCCGGAGACGGGTCGAGAGAGAGAGGTGGAAGTCCCGCGGCCTTCGCGTTCGTCCCGCGCCCAGGTCGGGTGCGCTTGCAGTAGGGGGTTAGAAGCGTCCACGCGGGTGAGGGAAACGAGCAGCCCCAAGAGAGCGCCTGCCCCGTCCTCGTCCCCGCGCGGCCAACCTTCTCTAGGAAGGCCCTGGTCCTTCCTTTTATAGGCGCAAGGAGAGGATCCAGGTGTACAATGGGGGTGTAGCAGAGTGCTACGTGTCTAGCGAGGGAGAGCTAGCGCCCTGAGTACATGCCAATGTGGCAGCCGGAGAGATCTTGGCACCCAGCTGGTGTGGTGTCGTGGCTGTCGGAGGAGCAACGGAGCCTGGCGGAGGGACAGCTGTCGGAGCGGTTGGGTCCTTGCTGACGTCCCCCTGCTTCCGTAAGTGAGCTGAGAGCCACCGTCATCACGGGGCTAGCGGGGCGCCATCATTGCCTATCTGGCGGAGCTAGCCAGATGGGACACCGGTCTTGTTCTCTGCGGCCCGAGTCGGCTCGGGGTAGGGTGATGATGGCGCTTCCTGTTGATGTGGCGGGCTTGTGCCCTAGGTCGGGCGATGTGGAGGCTCCTCCGAAGCCGAGGTCGAGTCTGTCTTTCGTGGCCGAGGCCGCGCCCGAGCTCCTGGGTCGGGCGAGGCGGAGGTCGTTCGGCAGAGGCCAGGGCGGAGTCCGACCCCTAGGGTCGGGCGAAGCGGAGTTCGTCGTCCTCTGGGGCCTAGCCCGAGTCCGAGCCCTGGGTCAGGCGGAGCGGAGTTCGTCGTCTTCCGGGGCCTTAGCCCGAGTCCGAGCCCTGGGTCGGGCGGAGCGGAGTTCGCCGTCTTCCGGGGCCTTAGCCCGAGTCCGAGCCCTGGGTCGGGCGGAGCGGAGTTCGCCGTCTTCCGGGGCCTTAGCCCGAGTCCGAGCCCTGGGTCGGGCGGAGCGGAGTTCGCCGTCTTCCGGGGCCTTAGCCCGAGTCCGAGCCCTAGGTCGGGCGGAGCGGAGTTCGCCGTCTTCCGGGGCCTTAGCCCGAGTCCGAGCCCTGGGTCGGGCGGAGCGGAGTTCGCCGTCTTCCGGGTCCTTAGCCCGAGTCCGAGCCCTGGGTCGGGCGGAGCTTCCTATGGCGCCCTTGGCAAGGCCTGACTGCCTGTCAGTCTCACTCTGTCAAGTGGCACCGCAGTCGGAATGGCGTAGGCGGCGCTGTCCTTCTGTCAGACCGGTCAGTGGAGCGGCGAAGTGACAGCGGTCACTTCGGCTCTTCCGGGGCGCGCGCGTCAGGATAAAGATGTCAGGCCACCTTTGCGTTAAATGCCCCTGCGACTCAGTCGGTCGGCGCGGCGATTTAGTCAGGGTTGCTTCTTAGCGAAGGCAAGGCCTCGGGCGAGCCGGAGATGTGTCTGCTGTAAAAAGGGGGCCTCGGGCGAGACGGAAACACCTCGGGGTCGGCTGCCCTTGCCCGAGGCTAGGCTCGGGCGAGGCGTGATCGAGTCGCTCGTATGGACTGATCCCTGACTTAATCGCACCCATTAGGCCTCTGCAGCTTTATGCTGATGGGGGTTACCAGCTGAGAATTAGGCGTCTTGAGGGTACCCCTAATTATGGTCCCCGACAGTAGCCCCCGAGCCTCGAAGGGAGTGTTAGCACTCGCTTGGAGGCTTTCGTCGCACTTTTTTGCAAGGGGACCAGCCTTTCTCGGTTGCATTTTTTTCCGGTGGGTGCGCGCGAGCGCACCCGCCGGGTGTAGCCCCCGAGGCCACGAAGGAGTGGTTTCACTCCTTCGAGGTCTTAATGCCTTGCGTAATGCTTCGGCCGGTCTGGTGGTTCCCTCATGCGAACTGGCCGTAGCCCGGGTGCACGGTCGGGGCCCAAGTTCTCGGGCTGGTATGTTGACGCTATCAACGGTTCGGCCAGAGCCGGGTTTGCGAGAGCAGCCCCCGAGCCTCCGCACAGGGCGAGAGGGCGATCAGGGACAGACTCGGCTTTTTTACATACGCCCCTACGTCGCCTTTCCGCAAGGAGGAGGGGGGAGAGCGCCATGTTACCCTCGATGGGCACCGAACATGGTGTCTCCGGTGAGCTGCAAGCGGGTAATCCGAGTGGACGTCCGTGCCCCATTCGTTGGGGGTCGGCTAGGGGCCCAGAGGCACGCCCAAAAGTACCTGCGGGTGATCTGCCGGACCCGGTCCCCTGGCGACGGGGTCCGAGGGCTCGATGCCTCCCTCCGATGGGATTCCGTTACAAAATCGCTCCCGCTGGTCTCGGAAATGTCCTAGGGTACCTCGGGAGCGCAGCCCGAGCCTTGGTTATGTATCGAACGTACCCCTGGTCATCCCTCGCTCGGTGTCTGAGGCGACTGTGAACCCTTCGGGGGCCAGCCTTCGAACCCCTGATCAGTAATGGGCGCGGAGCCCGAGTAGCCTGAGGCGGCCGTGGAACCCTTCGGGGGTCCGGCCTTCGAACCTCTGACCAGTAGTGGGTGTAGGGCCCACGCGATCTGAGGCGGCTATTGAACCCTTCGGGGGGCCAGCCTTCGAACCCCTGATCAGTAAGGAGGCTCGGAGCCTAGTTCCTTCGCGGGGAAGGATCCCTTTCGGGGTATCCCCCTTTCCCGGTCCCTGTCGCAAGAGATAGAGAAAGAGGAAAAAAGGAAAAAGGATACGAAACCGAACGACGCGGCGTACCTTTTTTGGCGCGGTTGTTTCGGCGAAGGCGAAGCGTCGCCCGCTGCTCCTGCCAGAAGCGCTGCCTGTCCAGCCGCGGAGTTAATGCGATGGGGGCGAGTAGTTGGCAGGGCGGCCGTTGCGCGTGCGCGAGCCGTTCGAGGAACGGATCGCGGGCGCGTTGTCTTCACGCCGTGAGAGGGGGTTCTCTCGCTGCCTCCGGATGGGACGTGAGCTTGGCTGACGACGTGACCGCTGCTCCCGCGCGCCTGCCACCGTCATCACTGCCGGCCCACTTTTGACCACGTTGACCGCTGCGTCAGGCTGGCGCTGCTGGGTCGCGCGCTGGGTCGCCTCGAGTCGCGGTATTGGTCCCGCAATCAAGGAGGCGCGGTGGTGGCGCAAGTGGTACAGTTGCTTGCATGCAGCATCCGGCGCGCCGGTCGCGCGACGCGTGGGCCTGGGCCTCCATGCTTGCGTGTCGGGAGTCGGAGAAGCGCGTCCACTTGGCGCGGCTATATGCCGCCTGCATGGCTGCCCGCCCCTTTCGCCCGTTGGTCTGGGCAAGAGTGGAGGGTCACTTGTAACCGCTGGGCGGTTGCGAGCACCACGCGCGGCGGTTTGGCTTCTTCTGCTCGGAGCCGGTCTGCATGACATGCGGGACCCAGCCCCCGCGCCGCAGGGGAGGGCTTTGGAGCGTGTTGGAGAAGACTCAGCCCGTGACGGTTGGGGGCGCAAACAGGGAGAGTTGCCTTTAAAAGGAGGGTGACCCCTTTCGTAAGGCGACCATGTCTTCTTCCTCCCTTATGCACCGTGTCTTTCCACCTTTCAAGCCCCCGGATGGGGGAAACCGCCGTCTTTTCGCCCCGTCGTTGGAGGAACGCAACTCCGTGGGAGTTGGTACCTTTCAGCCATCGTTCGGCTTCAAGGATTTTCATCATGCGGCCCGGCTGCACCCCTCCACCGGCAATCACCCAAGATGGTGACCTCCGGCTTGATGGTGGGGGAAAGCGAGCCGGGCTGCGGCCTCTGCCCCTCCCTCAGCCTCAAGGATTTTCATCATCCTCGCTGGGGCGGGTGCCGGGCTGAGCCGGCGCTCTACCTCCCTCACGGGTTCGAGGGAGAGGGCGCTCACTGGCCCTGCGGGCGGCCCGGACTTCGACAACGCGAGGCGGGTCGACGGCAGGCGTCGTCACCTCCAGCGTGTCGGGTTCGTCGACTTGGCTCCCGGCGGCCGCTTCCGCAAGGGGGGGGGCGGCTGCCGCGCCGTGTACACGGGAGGACCACCCTAGATGCAGCGCGCTGCTAGGGCGGCATTCGTGTTCTGGGGTGGTCCTGCCTTTGTACCGGGACGGCGCCTTCACGCGGAGGCCGGTGCCCCACTCATTTGGGAGGACTTGAGTGGGGATCTACCGGAGGGCTGATGGCTCCTGCCGTCGGTGTCGAGGCGGAGGCGGCTCGAAAATGAAACCTGGTTGGCCGGAGCCTAGCCGGGTTGTTCGTTGGCAGGATCAACGTCGGAGTTGATCAGCCGAGGCTTCGGACCGGGCTGGCGCCCTCGGAAGATGGTTGGCCGAGGCCCCAGGGGTGACCGGCCGAGCCGCCTACTCGGGCCGGATTCCCGAAGAGGTCCCTGGGAGCGATTGCCCGGGCGTGGTGATGACGTCGTCCTCCGGAGCGGAGACCCTTGGACCGCGTCGCCGTCCGAGGCTAGGTTGGGCCTCGCCGAAGGTGCCGTCGATGCCGAGGGTGTTGCTGCCCCCATCCAGCGTCAAGACCCGAGCCTGTTGGATCAGATTGTCTTGTAGCGTGTGCCTTGTGCGGCCGTCGAGGCCAGAACACACACCCTCGCTGCGTTGTAAAGCTGCGTCTCTTTTCCTCTTGTTTCGAGTATCTGGACTTTTTGTCGGTAACAGGGATGTTTGTGCGAGCGAGAGTTGCTTCTTGCGGGAGGTGATGAGTGAGGTATCCCGGAGGCGTGGGAGTCCCTCGGCTCGGTCGGCCTTGCCGCTTACGCGTACTTTCACCCGTCCATGAGGCCCTGTCACCGACTCGGTCGAGAAGGCTCGAAGGATCGCTTCGGCAGAAAGGCTCCCGAACGTAAAGACTTGTCCGATCCGTAGAGCCACTTTATCCGAACGCGAGTTACTTATCGCAGAAGGTGATGAGTGAGGTATCCGTATCCCAGAAGCGTAGGAGTCCCTCGGCTGCTTACGTGTACTCCGTCGTTTGCAGGACCCACTTTTCGAAGTAGTCAAAAAGCATGAAAGATATTCTGGTAGAAGAGATTTTTTTTTCGGGGAAAATTTTGACGCAGAGGGGGTTTCCCCCCTTTTAGCCCCCGAGGGAGGGTCGGGCTTTGCCGAGGCGAGGCCGACCCTTCCTTGTTGACTAAACTTTGCGTGGGTGCGAGGTATATGAACAACTTGGAAACATCTTAAGGGTAGAAGCGACATAGCTGTTGGATGTTCCAAGCGTTGCCGTAGACCTCGCCTTGACTGTTGGCCAGCTTGTACGTTCCGGGCTTCAGAACTTTGGCGATGACGAATGGCCCCTCCCAGGGGGGCGTGAGCTTGTGCCTCCCTCGGGCGTCTTGCCGCAGCCGAAGCACCAGGTCGCCCACCTGGAGGTCTTGGTGTCGGACCCCTCGGGCGTGGTAGCGTCGCAGGGACTGCTGATACCGCGCCGAGTGTAGTAAGGCCCTGTCCCGAGCCTCTTCCAGCTGGTCCAGCGAGTCTTCTCGGCTAGCTTGGTTGCTTTGATCGTCGTAGGCCCTCGTCCTCGGGGAGCCGTATTCCAGGTCAGTGGGCAAGACGGCCTCGGCCCCGTAGACCAGGAAGAACGGCGTGAAACCCGTGGCTCGGCTCGGCGTTGTCCTCAGGCTCCAGACCACCGAGGGGAGTTCCTTCATCCATCGCTTGCCGTACTTGTTGAGGTCGTTGTAAATCCGAGGCTTGAGCCCTTGTAGAATCATGCCGTTGGCACGCTCTACTTGCCCATTCGACATGGGATGAGCTACGGCAGCCCAGTCCACCCGGATGTGGTGATCCTCGCAAAAATCCAAGAATTTTCTGCCGGTGAACTGGGTGCCGTTGTCAGTGATGATGGAGTTTGGGACCCCGAAGCGATGGATGATGTTGGTGAAGAACGCCACCGCCTGCTCGGACCTGATGCTGTTCAGGGGTCAGACCTCGATCCACTTGGAGAATTTGTCGACGGCGACCAGCAGGTGCGTGTAGCCCTCGGGCGCCTTCTGCAGAGGGCCGACGAGGTCTAGACCCCACACAGCGAAGGGCCAGGTGATGGGTATCGTCTGTAGAGCCTGAGCGGGCAGGTGGGTCTGCTTCGCATAGAATTGACACCCTTCGCAGGTGCGGACAATTCTAGTGGCGTCAGCCACCGCCGTCGGCCAGTAGAAGCCTTGCCGGAAAGCGTTCCCGACGAGGGCTCGAGGCACTGCATGATGGCCGCAAGCCCCTGAGTGTATCTCTTGCAGGAGTTCCTGACCTTCGGCGATGGAGATGCATCGCTGGAGGATGCCCGAGGGGTTGCGGTGGTAGAGCTCCTTCTCATCGCCCAGCAAGACGAACGACTTGGCGCGTCGCGCTACCCGCCGAGCCTCGGCTTGGTTGAGGGGTAGCTCTCCTTGGCGGAGATATTGCAGGTACGGGGTCTGCCAATCTCGATCAGGCGTGACCCCGCTCCGCTCCTCCTCGATGCGCAGCGCCTCGCCCTCGGGGGCCGAGGGTACCTCGGGCTAAACCGAGGACGCCTCGGGCTGGGCCGAGGGTACCTCGGACTGGGCCGAGGACGCCTCGGGCTGGGCCGAGGGTACCTCGGACTCGGGTGTGTCGTTGATCTTGACGGAGGGTTGGTGCAGATCCCGGGAGAAGACGTCCGGGGGAACCGTCGTTCGCCCCGAGGCTATTTTTGCCAGCTCGTCCGCAGTCTCGTTGTAGCGCCGGGCGATGTGGTTAAGCTCGAGCCCGTAGAACTTGTCTTCCAGGCGCCGAACCTCATCGCAGTAGGCCTCCATCTTCGGGTCGCGGCAGTGGGAGTTCTTCATGACTTGGTCGATGACGAGCTACGAGTCGCCGCGAGCGTCGAGGCGTCGGACCCCTAGCTCGATGGCGATTCGCAACCCGTTAATCAGAGCTTCGTACTCAGCCACATTGTTGGACGCCAGGAAATGGAGGCGCAGCACGTAGCGTAGGTGTTTCCCGAGTGGCGAGATGAAGAGCAGGCCCGCGCCGGCTCCCGTCTTCATCAGCGACCCGTCGAAAAACATGGTCCAGAGCTCCGGTTGGATCGGAGCCGTCGGCAGCTGGGTGTCGACCCATTCGGCTACGAAGTCCGCCAATACCTGGGACTTGATGGCCTTCCGAGGGGCGAACGAGATTGTCTCGCCCATGATTTCCACCGCCCACTTTCCGATCCTGCCCGAGGCCTCTCGGCACTGGATGATCTCCCCCAGGGGGAAGGATGACACCACAGTTACCGGATGAGACTCGAAGTAATGTCGCAACTTTCGCCTCGTCAGGATCACTGCATACAGTAGCTTCTGAACTTGTGGGTAGCGGACCTTGGTTTCGGACAGCACCTCGCTGACGAAGTAAACTGGCCTCTGAACGGGCAATGCATGCCCCTCTTCTTGCCTTTCGACCACAATCGCGGCGCTAACCACCTGAGTGGTCGCGGCGACGTAGACCAAGAGGGCTTCTCCATCAGCTGGGGGTACCAAGATTGGCGCCTTGGTGAGGAACGCCTTCAGGTTCCCGAGAGCTTCCTCGGCCTCAGGGGTCCAAGTGAAGCACTCGGCCTTCCTTAAGAGGCGGTACAGAGGCAGGCCTCTTTCGCCGAGGCGTGAGATGAAACGGCTCAAGGCCGCGAGACATCCCATGACCCTCTGTACACCTTTTAAGTCCTTGATGGGCCCCATGTTGGTGATGGCTGCGATCTTCTCCGGGTTGGCTTCGATGCCCCGCTCGGAGACGATGAACCCCAGGAGCATGCCTCGGGGCACCCCGAAGACACACTTCTCGGGATTGAGCTTGACGTCCTTTGCCTTGAGACACCGGAATGTCACTTCAAGGTCGAAGAGGAGGTCAGAGGCTTTCCTTGTCTTGACTATGATGTCATCGACGTAGGCCTCGACCGTGCGACCGATGTGTTCGCCGAACACATGGTTCATGCACCGCTGGTACGTCGCACCCGCGTTCCTCAAACCGAACGGCATGGTGACATAGCAGTACATGCCGAAGGGCGTGATGAAAGAAGTCGCGAGCTGGTCGGACTCTTTCATCTTGATTTGATGATACCCTGAGTAGGCATCGAGGAAAGACAGGGTTTCGCACCCAGCAGTGGAATCCACGATTTGATCGATGCGAGGTAGAGGGTAGGGAACCTTCGGACATGCTTTGTTGAGACCAGTGTAGTCTACACACATCCGCCATTTCCCCCCTTTCTTTCTCACAAGCACAGGGTTGGCAAGCCATTCGGGATGGAATACCTCTTTGATGAACCCTGCTGCCATTAGCTTGTAGATCTCCTCGCCTATCACTCTGTGCTTCTCCTCGTCGAATCGGCGCAGAGGTTGCCTGACCGGTCGGGCTCCGGCCCGAATATCCAGCGAGTGCTCGGCGACATCCCTCGGTATGCCGGGCATGTCCGAGGGACTCCACGCAAAGACGTTTGCGTTTGCGCGGAGAAAGTCGACGAGCACTGCTTCCTATTTGGGGTCGAGCCCGGAACCGATCCGGATCTGCTTGGAGGTGTCGCCACTGGGGTCGAGAGGGACGGCCTTAACCGTCTCCGCTGGCTCAAAATTGTCGGCTTGTCGCTTCACGTCTGGCACCTCTCTGGAGAGGCTGTCCAGGTCGGCGATGAGGGCCTCGGACTCGGCGAGGGCCTCGGCGTACTCCACGCACTCCACGTCGCATTCGAACGCGTGTTTGTACGTGGGGCCGACGGTGATGACCCCGTTGGGGCCCGGCATCTTGAGCTTCAGGTAGGTGTAGTTGGGGACGACCATGAACTTCGCGTAGCACGGCCTCCCCAATACCGCGTGGTAGGTTCCTCGGAACCCGACCACCTTGAACATCAGAATCTCCCTTCGGAAGTTGGAGGGCGTTCCGAAGCAGACAGGAAGGTCGAGCCGTCCGAGGGGCTGGACGCGCATCCCAGGAATGATCCCGTGGAAGGGCGCAGCGCCTGCTCGGACGGAGGACAGACGCGCAGGAGCCTGAGGGTCTCGGCGTAGATGATGTTGAGGCAGCTGCCCCCATCCATCAGGACCTTGGTGAGCCTGACGTCGCCGATGATGGGGTCGACAACGAGCGGGTATTTCCCCGGACTCGGCACGTGGTCGGGGTGGTCAGCTTGGTCGAAGGTGATGGGCTTGTTGGACCAGTCTAGGTAGACTGGCGCCGCCACCTTCACCGAGCAGACCTCCCGACGCTCTCGCTTGCGATGCTGAGTCGAGGCATTCGCCGCATGCCCTCCGTAGATCATGAAGCAGTCGCGGACCTCGGGGAACTCTCCTGCTTGGTGATCTTCCTTTTTGTCGTCGTCGCGGGCCCTGCCACCCTCTGCGGGTGGCCCGGCCTTGTGGAAGTGGCGCCGAAGCATGACGCACTCCTCGAGGGTGTGCTTGACGGGCCCCTGATGGTAAGGGCACAGCTCCTTGAGCATCTTGTCGAAGAGGTTGGCACCTCTGGGGGGCTTCCGAGGGTTCTTGTACTCGGCGGCGGCGACAAGGTCCGCGTCGGCGGCGTCGCATTTCGCTTGCGACTTCTTCTTGCCTTTCTTCTTGGCGCCGCGCGGAGTAGACGCCTCGGGTGCCTCTTCCGACGGGCAGCCCTGGGGCTGCTTGTCCTTTCGGAAGATGGCCTCGACCGCCTCCTGGCCAGAGGTGAACTTGGTGGCGATGTCCATCAGCTCGCTCGCCCTGGTGGGGGTCTTGCGACCCAACTTGCTCACCAGGTCTCGGCAGGTGGTGCCGGCAAGGAACGCGCCGATGACATCGGAGTCGGTGATGTTGGGCAGCTCGGTGTGCTGCTTCGAGAATCGCCGGATGTAGTCCCGAAGAGACTCTCCCGGCTGTTGCCGGCAGCTTCGGAGGTCCCAGGAATTCCCGGGGCGCACGTACGTGCCCTGGAAATTGCCGGAGAAGGCTTGGACCAAATCATCCCAGTTGGAGATCTGCCCCGGAGGCAGGTGCTCCAACCAGGCGCGTGCGGTGTCGGAGAGGAACAAGGGGAGGTTGCGGATGATGAGGTTGTCGTCGTCCGTTCCGCCCAGTTGGCAGGCCAGGCGGTAATCTGCGAGCCACAATTCCGGCCTCGTTTCCCCCGAGTACTTTGTGATAGTAGTCGGGGCTCAGAAACGGGCCGGAAACGGCGCCCGCCGGATGGCCCGGCTGAAAGCCTGCGGACCGGGTGGTTCGGGCGAGGGACTCCGATCCTCCCCGCTGTCGTAGCGTCCCCCACGCCTGGGGTGGTAGCCTCGGCGCACCCTTTCGTCGAGGTGGGCCCGACGGTCGCGACTATGGTGCTCGTTGCCGAGGTGGCCTGGGGCCGCAGGCGCGGTGTTGCGCGTGCGCCCGGTGTAGACCGAGGCTTCCCGCATGAATCGGGAAGTCGCGGCATGAGGCTCCGAGGGGTACCCCTGCCTTCGGGAGGCAGAGCTCTCGGCCCGCCGGGCCGCAGCGCTTTCCAGGAGATTCTTGAGCTCTCCCTGGATTCGCTGACCCTCGGTGGTTGATGGTTCTGGCATCGTGCGGAGGAGCATCGCTGTGGCTGCCAGATTCTGACCGACCCCGCTGGATGCGGGAAGCGGCCTGTCCCTGGCATCGTTGGCGACGCGGTGCTGGAAACCTTGGGGCAGGTGACGTATTTCTCCGGCCGGGGGTTGGCCCGCCCATACCTGCCCGACGTCCCGGCGGAGCGACCCGAGCGCTCCTGCCCCCTCGTCGAGCCTGGCCTGCGCCCTGCGGACTTGCTCGAGCTGTGGGTCGTGACCCCCCGCCGGAACGGGGACCACAACTAGCTCCCGCGGGATGTCGGCGCGAGGCACCGGCCTAGGGAGATCACCGTCCTCCGGCATGCCGAGATGGTTGCCTTCGGAGGGATCCCCTAGCTCGACGTGGAAACATTCGCGGCTTGGGCCGCAGTCCTTGTCGTCAAGGCTGCGGCTGCCGTCGGAACAGTCGGAGAGGCAGTAGTCACATGCGGTCATAAAGTCCCGCATGGCACTGGGGTTGCTAAATCCAGAGAAATCCCAACAGACGTTGGGATCATCATCTTCCTCGGACCCAGAGGGCCCGTAGGTCGAGACGTCCGTCAATCGGTCCCAAGGCGACCGCACACGAAACCCCAGAGGGGTTGCACTCGCCTCAACGTGAGCGCTCGCCAAAGCGAGGTCGCTAGGCGGGTTGAGGCCGAGTCGAAATGACGCAGGATGGGAATCAGTCGGTACCTTTTGGTCGACGAGGAGCGACATAGTCACGTCGGGGACTGATTGCGCTGTCGTCTTGGGTACGAGGGCGACGTCCTGCAGGCCCTCCGCGAGCGTGCTGGCGTTGTCCACTTGCTCAGGGTTGGCGTGTCGCGGGGGGACGGCGCTCGCCTTCGTCTCAAACGCGAGGTCGACGCCCGACGCGCCCTCCGTTGGGGCGCTGGGGACGTCGATTCGCTCGATAGCCGATGGAGCGGCCTCCCGCTCGGCCTTGGTTGCCCCGCCTCCTCCTCCGATGGCGGGGGAGAGGACGGGGCGAGCTCGAATGTTGTTCTTCCACCAGGCGGGGAAGACGTCGTCGATTCCGCCGCCGGCGGGCGGGTTGTCGGCCGCCAATGTCGTCGTCGCGCGGCGTTGGAAGGAGTATCATGTCGTAGCTGCCGTCGAGAGACATGAACTCGAGACTCCCGAAACGGAGCACCGTCCCGGGTTGGAGAGGTCGTTGGAGACTGCCCATCTGGAGCTTGACGGGAAACCGCTCGTCAACACGCAGCGCCCCCCTACCTGGCGCGCCAACTGTCGGCGTTTTGAGACCGGGGGGTCCCTAAGCCGACGAGTGAGTGTGCCGCGTGCCCCAGCCCAGATGGGTCGAGCGCGTGGGCGAGCGCGAAGGGGGGAAAGCGAGGTGGCCGGAGACGGGTCGAGAGAGAGAGGTGGAAGTCCCGCGGCCTTCGCGTTCGTCCCGCGCCCAGGTCGGGTGCGCTTGCAGTAGGGGGTTACAAGCGTCCACGCGGGTGAGGGAAACGAGCAGCCCCAAGAGAGCGCCTGCCCCGTCCTCGTCCCCGCGCGGCCAACCTTCTCTAGGAAGGCCCTGGTCCTTCCTTTTATAGGCGCAAGGAGAGGATCCAGGTGTACAATGGGGGTGTAGCAGAGTGCTACGTGTCTAGCGAGGGAGAGCTAGCGCCCTGAGTACATGCCAATGTGGCAACCGGAGAGATCTTGGCACCCAGCTAGTGTGGTGTCGTGGCTATCGGAGGAGCAACGGAGCCTGGCGGAGGGATAGCTGTCGGAGCGGTTGGGTCCTTGCTGACGTCCCCCTGCTTCCGTAAGTGAGCTGAGAGCCGCCGTCGTCACGGGGCTAGCGGGGCGCCATCATTGCCTATCTGGCGGAGCTAGCCAGATGGGACACCGGTCTTGTTCTCTGCGGCCCGAGTCGGCTCGGGGTAGGGTGATGATGGCGCTTCCTGTTGACGTGGCGGGCTTGTGCCCTAGGTCGGGCGATGTGGAGGCTCCTCCGAAGCCGAGGTTGAGTCTGTCTTTCGTGGCCGAGGCCGCGCCCGAGCTCCTGGGTCGGGCGAGGCGGAGGTCGTTCGGCAGAGGCCAGGGCGGAGTCCGACCCCTGGGGTCGGGCGAAGCGGAGTTCGTCGTCCTCTGGGGCCTAGCCCGAGTCCGAGCCCTGGGTCAGGCGGAGCGGAGTTCGTCGTCTTCCGGGGCCTTAGCCCGAGTCCGAGCCCTGGGTCGGGCGGAGCGGAGTTCGCCGTCTTCCGGGGCCTTAGCCCGAGTTCGAGCCCTGGGTCGGGCGGAGCGGAGTTCGCCGTCTTCCGGGGCCTTAGCCCGAGTCCGAGCCCTGGGTCGGGCGGAGCGGAGTTCGCCGTCTTCCGGGGCCTTAGCCCGAGTCCGAGCCCTGGGTCGGGCGGAGCGGAGTTCGCCGTCTTCCGGGGCCTTAGCCCGAGTCCGAGCCCTGGGTCGGGCGGAGCGGAGTTCGCCGTCTTCCGGGTCCTTAGCCCGAGTCCGAGCCCTGGGTCGGGCGGAGCTTCCTATGGCGCCCTTGGCAAGGCCTGACTGCCTGTCAGTCTCACTCTGTCAAGTGGCACCGCAGTCGGAATGGCGCAGGCGACGCTGTCCTTCTGTCAGACCGGTCAGTGGAGCGGCGAAGTGACAGCGGTCACTTCGGCTCTGCCGGGGGGCGCGCGTCAGGATAAAGATGTCAGGCTACCTTTGCGTTAAATGCCCCTGTGACTCGGTCGGTCGGCGCGGCGATTTAGTCAGGGTTGCTTCTTAGCGAAGGCAAGGCCTCGGGCGAGCCGGAGATGTGTCTGCCGTAAAAAGGGGGCCTCGGGCGAGACGGAAACACCTCGGGGTCGGCTGCCCTTGCCCGAGGCTAGGCTCGGGCGAGGCGTGATCGAGTCGCTCGTATGGACTGATCCCTGACTTAATCGCACCCATCAGGCCTCTACAGCTTTATGCTGATGGGGGTTACCAGCTGAGAATTAGGCGTCTTGAGGGTACCCCTAATTATGGTCCCCGACAACGGGTACCTAGGACCTGGTCTGGTGAGATCCGGACTCCTCGCTCAGGCAGGGACCCGATGCTGCCATGTGGCATACTACGTGCGGCATAGGCCAACGGGCAGAACCTAGCATGACGCCTCTGGGCTACGCGCGCCTTCGCATTCATTACGGATAAGACGTGCGCCTGTCCATTCCACTGTCAGGCGGCGTGCTCAGTCCACGATACGTGGGCCGTGCTGTTACTCACCATTACTCGCACGTTACTAGGAAAAGGGTTACTACCTATCAATGTTGCATGGACTGCAGTCATCATGACACCCGTTGATTACTCATGCGTTACTATGGCGGAGGATCTTTGTGTGCTGTCAGCATTTACTATTCACATGATGTATTCCTACCATTATGCTCCTGGGCTCGCATGTCGGGGCTTAGCATCCTTGTATGTGCCTCCCTTAAACTATAAAAGGGAAGGCACACAGCGTTATAGGGGACACGTTTTCAGACAGACTCACACGCTCATACACGCTCAAACACACTCAATACAACTTACACACAGTGGAGGTAGGGTATTATGCTCCGGCGGCCTAAACCACTATAATCCCTCATGTGCTCTTGTGTTCATCCCGAATCCACCAATCAGGCAACCTCTTAAGCCCCCTCCTCATCTTAGGATTAGGGCGAGTGCATTCCGTCACCCGGCCGGAGGATTTTCTCTCCGACACATTGAGAGAATCATTTCTTCAATATTGTGAACCTTACTTGAATGTTATCTAGATATAAATGCTAAGATCAATCAAGCTCTAGTTTGATTCTCATAAAAGCATATATGGACTAATAGTAATATGGCCAAGCCAATTCATGATTCCTCATATCTTATTCACTTTGGCTTGACCAATCTTCTTAATCACTTCAACCTCTATTCTGATCATATTTATGCATGGTGATTTCTCAGGTCTTGTCCATATATTCAAACCAATATAGAGACCATATTATATCCATTTGCATTATCTCGTTGGTTATTTAACCTTGTGTTGAACCTTTGTTCACTGATCATTATACACTATTCAAGTATGTTTATCATACTGAATTTCCTATTCAACACTTAGCAAACTTGTTAGATCTTTAAATGTGTTGTTATCAAAATCACCAAAACTCACAAAAGGGATTAATACACTTTCAGTCATCGATAATCACCGTGACGTGCTCAGGCTTACTTGATGTGACCTAATAGGTTACTCTAGTTTTGTTTATCCTACACCTTGTAAACAAATTAACTATTGGACAATCTTGCTATTGCTCTATCTGGTTTGGGATTAATGATACTTATGATTCATTACCATGTTCTGTTGTATTTGTTGGTTATCTATTATTGTCCATGATAAGATCATTTTGTTAATTGGAATATGGAGCTTAACCTAGAAAAACAGTGCTACCACAAGGGTAGAATGGGACACCCTTGGTCAAGTAATTAGGAAAGCTAGGGAGAGATTACCTTACCCGAAAGGGGCAGGGAGTGTGTTGTTCTAGAGTATAGAGAGGTCCTCGGTCGAACTGTCTGTGATAGTTTTTCGGATGAGGGATTCATATGCTTCCTTCTTTCTGAATTCATAGCGGGTTATCTCAAACTAGTGAAACTTTGAAAAGACCCCGTAGTGCTACCCTAACTCATCTCCTCGGTAAAGATGAATGAGATTCAAGACCCCTTGGCAAATTGGTAACACGACTTATGGGTAAAGATGCACAACCTCTGTAGAGTGTAAAACTGGTATATCAGTCGTGCTCACAGTAATGATAACTTATGAAACATGTCGTTTGCATTGTGGGTTTATTATAAGTTGTGATCTCTTATTTAATTGGGATGATATCTACTTATACTTAGTAACTGCTAATAAAATTTTGACTAGTTTATTAAAAACAATGCTCAGCCTTAACCATTCTTCTTGGTAAGCCTTACACTTCACATGAGCCCCACCGTAAGTGAACTCATGCACATTATTCCCCACAACTTGTTGAGCGATGAACGTATGTGAGCTCATTCTTGCTAAACTCACACCAGGTCAAGAACATGTACCACTGAAGGAGCATGAAGGATGTTATGATGAGTTCGAGAGAGGTTTAGGTCGTCGTCTTCCAGTCAATTTTGGTTACGGAGGATCATTATCATCACATGATATAATATATTTAATTATTTTGTATAGACCCTATGTTATATAATAAAGATGTGACATTAATTTCTGTACCATGAGTTATTATATATGTGACACTTGACCTAGCACACATTTGAGATACACCTGGATTTGTCCATAAATTTGGGTGTGACACACACGAAGCCATGTGCAGGTGACCATTTCTTACCGGTGAAAGTCGTATATTTTTATTTTTTATATTGATAGTTGAAATTTCAAATTCATATCTTGTCTTAAAAAATTACAATTATGGTAACTGACGTTCTAGAACTAGAAGAACATTACAGTGATAGGTACCTCACGCCCTAGAACTAGGAGCGGTAGGGACCTAAATAGTCCCCAATCTAATTTACGATTCATATGATCGGTTTGTTTTATTTAAAATTATTATTATTATTAATTTTTATTTTGATGTCGTTTAGTATAGAATATAATTGAAATATGAATTTTTTCTTTTTTCTCAATAAAGTTTGGATAAGATGAGACATTCAAACTTAGGTAAAAATATTAAATAAATTAGAAATAGTGACAGAAAGATTTTTTTTCTTTACAAACTAGTCACCATTGCTTCGTATCCAGGTGCTAGGGGTGTTTGATTTCTTGGAACTAATTTTTAGTCCTTTTATTTTATTCTATTTTTGTTCTTAAACTATCAAATACAAAAACTAAAATAATGATAATTTAGAGACTAAAATAAAATAAAATGAAGAGGCTAAAAATCTCTACTACTCTATATGATGTGTGCTTCACCATACCCCGCCACAGTGCTCTAAGACCAACGGCCGCAGCCCCGTCACCTGCCCCTCCCCCCGCACCCGCTGTAGGTCTCTGCATGCTGGCGAGGCCGTAGCCCCGTCACTGTAACACCCGGTTTTAAGGGAACAAAGCCGGGTGCATCTCATACATGCGCCAAAGAAGACAACATATATAATAACAGAGTGTATAGAGATAAATGTCACAATAATAAGAGTACTTATTACATAGCGGAAGACTTACAAAAATAAAAGATAAATATAGCAGGATCTAAAATCTATCCTTGACGCTAGAAAGTCAACTAGGAGACGTCACCTAGATCGAATCGAACTCCTCATTAAGCGGCTCCTCTTGAACCACCTATTCTTCTCCTGTGGGGGGTGTGAGACAGCAAGGGTGAGCTCACACATGTTCATCGCTCAACAAGTTGTGGGGAATAATGTGCATGAACTCACCAAAGGTGGGAGTTCATGTGATGTGTAAGGTTGATCAACAAAATAAAGGTTGAGGCTGAGCATTGCTTTTATAAGTTGGTCAAAATTTTATTAGCGATTACTAAGTATAGGTAAATACCAAACCATAATAAATAATAGAACAAAATTAACAATAAATAATCCCATGCAAATGCATATGACAAATTGAATTTAGGTTCCATAAATTAATCATGTGAGGGTCCGAGCCGCTCATGACCGTGAGCACGGCTAGTATACCAGTTTTACACTCTGCAGAGGTTGCGCATCTTTACCCACAAGTCGTGTTACCCATCTGCCAAGGGGTCATGAATCCCATACACCTCTACCAAGGAAGCGAGGCAGGGTAACACTACGAGGCCTTTACAAAGTTCCACTAGCTTCAGAAAACCCGCTACAGTTTATAGGAAGCTCCAGTGCAGGAATCCCTCGCCTGATCGCCATCGCAGCAAAATCAACCCAAGGACCTCCCTACACTGACCACTCCCCTACTGCCCTTGCCCCTTTCGGGTAAGGTAGTCATCCACTAGCTTTCCTAGTTAATCAGCCAAGGGCATCCCATTAAACCCTTGTGGTAGCACTGTTTTCCCGGGTGGTCGCTCCATGTTCCAATTAACATAATGATTTTATCATGAATATAAATAACATAACAGAATAATTGGAACATGGATATAATGAAATATTAATCCTAAAATCATATAGAGCAATAGCATAACTACCCAAATTGATTCAGGGATAAACAAGAGAAAATGATAAACAGACTAGGGTGACCTATTGGGTCCCATCAAAATTAAACCTATGCATGAATAAGTGATATTAAAGAACATTATTGGGTAAACAAAAGTGATCAAGGGCACAACTTGCCTGGCACTTGAGATTCCAGGTACCACATGCTCTTCAAGTGACTCGAACCTCGCTGCTAGTCGTAGCATTACAAACAAACATGGTATAGACAAAATTAACATCACACCAAACATAAGAATAAACTGAATAATAATGATATACGCAAAGCTACGAAATCGTGGGATCGAGAGCTACTAAGATCGGAGTCAAGGTTAAGGAGTTATGATTTTATAGATGATTTATGTGACTAAAATATTAAACTATATTATAAATTGGTTAATATAAATCATATAAGAGATTATTCTATAAATAACTATCTCAACTTTAATCTAAGTTATAAATTGACCTTAAATTATATTCTAGTAGATTATAATGATAAGCAGATTAACAAGAGTAACCAACATAAGTTAAATAGAAATCTAATTATAAAATAATGAGACATGGTATAATAAATGTTGTTACTGCGTAGTAAATACTTGTACGAGACTAACACAACTTGAACGGTTCAATTTGGAATTAAAATGGGGAAGTTACGAATTTCCCAAGATTTTATGTGTTTTGTACAAGATTAAATAGGATATAAATTTTATTGTGACATTCATGTCAAAACAGAGGTAATATGTGATAAATAATAATATTATAGAATTATAGAAATTGGAATGGATTGATTTGGAGCTAAAATGAATTTAATATGAATTATGCAAGTTCTTTAGAATTATTTTGATATTAAAATTCAATTTCTTTAACTATTTATCTAAATAATCGATTCTCTGGACTGGCGCACTATTATTAGAAGGTGTAGGGGTCTCAGTAGAAGTCTTCCCAAGACCCAGAACTCTCTACAGTGGACCGCGGGTTATTTCCACTGAACGCGAGGGGTTCATATGCAAAAGGCTCGCAGCGAAAGGGTATGGAGCCACTACAGCCGTTCGATCAGGAGTGAAGGGTACCGATTAGATTGAGTCCCTAATCAAACCGAAATGTAGCAGAGCTGTTGGATCCGATGCCATCGCCCGAGATCTGTCCACGCCAGAGCCATCCCTCAGCCCATCCTGATCCGTTTGATGTCCATCGAACGGTCCAAATCCAGCCCACGCTTCATATAATCTGGGCACTACACTGCGCGATCGACGATCAAGATTCAATCGCCCAAACGGTATGCAACCTTTACTCAGAACCGTTGGCCAAGAATCCAATGGCAGCCGGGCCCTTCTTCCCTCTCCCGATGGACCCCCACAGCGGCGCACCCAACCATGCGGCGGCACCATGGTTGCTGAATACGGACCACGTCCTAGCGTGCCTAAAATACGATCCGAGCGCCGCTACATGAGGCAGGGAACAAGGAAAAGCTAGAAGAGGATTCTTACTCCGGATTATGGCGCATAGACGACTACCCACAGAGGAGAGCGGATCCGCGGTGGCGCTTGAGCTACGGCGAGCGCTTTCGACATCGTTGGCCCTCAATCGCACCCGGAAAGACCACAGACAGTTTCCAGACGCGCAGGTGACTTCGATCGATCCTTTCCCGGTCCGATTCCAAGGCCCCAGTGAAGATGAGGACGCGGGGCAACTCCGGCGGCCCGACTCTTTCTCTCACTCGGAAATTGGTTAGCGACGGCGCCCTATCCAAGTCCTATGGGGGAGCAAGAGGCCAGGGGAGTCGCACTTGTAGCCAGGTGCAGGCGGAATCCCCTGCGGTCTTCTTGCAACCAGAATTTTGTTGCGGCGGCGCGACAATCGCGGCATGCCATGACCGAGCAATGGAGCCCTGCCAATCGGGCCCACCGGCCAGGGCGAGTGAGATCTGCGCGCGCCGTTTCAGTCTCTGGCGATCGGGCCTGCATGGCAGTGGCATGGGTTCCATTGAGGCGACTGGTTTCGCGCGGCAGATGGGAGCTTCGTACTACCCAGCGGAGGTTGTGCAACGGATCGGAGCTAGGGGATGCTTCTTACGAGCCGGTCCCACACGACAGAGGGGCTAGGTGGTGAGCGCGCGGCGCAGCGGGTGGCGAGCGGCTGAGACCGGGCGATGGGGCCCAAGTGCAGAGAGCGCCAGCGCGCGTGCGGCGTGGAGAGAAATGGGCTGCGCGCGGGGGAGTAGAAGATGGGCCGCGCAGAGCACAGTGGATGGGCCGGAAATGGTGGGTTCGGCCCAGGGGGTGATTCTCTCCCTTTTTTCTTTTTTTTATTTCTATTCCAAATTCTAAATCAACTTCAAACCCTTATTTTGAATTTCAAAGTTGGGCATCAATTAGGGTGCACAACTCAGAACTCCCTCATGAAATGCAAGGGTTTTATTGGATTTTTATTAATATTTGTTTAACCACATGCTTCAAATACAAACCACGTACACCTATTTTGTTTATTTATTTCAAGGAAGTCATTTATTTGAAGGTATACTAAACTTAAGAATTTATCCAAAGTTTGGTATTTAGTGCTTATTTATAGGAAGATGTTTGGATAATATTTTTAGCATGATTTCTTTAGTAGAACATCTTAAAGTGTTATTTATATAGTTCATGAGAGGAATACTTCTTATCTTATCATCATTCTATTATTTATTTGTTTTGGTAATTTGGCTAGCTTACTTCCTTTTCATTGAACATTCAAAAGCATGAGAAATCAAAAAAGGTTTCAAAATTCCCTAAAGCACAATCTTAAATTATTTTCTTATTATATATATTTTTAACCAATTTTGGGTCTTACAAACCCCACCCCCCTTAACAGAAATCTCGTCCTCGAGATTTGTAAGAACTGGGGTATATAACTATGTCATCTCAGAACATATGCACACACAAAAATCTCAGCATGATGCATACTTTATTAGCAACACATGGGGTCAATTAGACCTTATTATTCCTCCTGAAATAGTATCATACCATTTACTAACTAAGGTAACATTTAGATCTTACAAATAATAGTAATTTATATATATGTTTATGTAGCTTGGTGGAGCGGGTGGTGGTGGTGGAGGTTGTTGTTGTCGTTGTCTTTCCAACTGTGCTTGCCTTATTTCTTGACGTATCTCTAGCCGGTCCTGACGTATTTCCTCGCGTTCTTGTCTTATCTGATTTTGCATTTCGATCACCAGGTCTGTCAATTGTTGTATTACTAGCCTTTGGGTGGCAACCACTTGATCGATTCCAACCGGTGGAGGATTTGGAGGATTCATTTCTGTTTGCTGTTGCTTGATAATCTTTCCTTCCTGATATTGACCATCGAAGTTAGAAGCATATGGTAATATAATTTTGCAAGGAAAATTATTTGGCAAGTAGACGAATAGGCCAATAACTGGTTACGATCTAAAGATTCTTTGGCAGGGCTTAATCCTTCTTTTATACCAAGCTTAGGATAACAAGTTGTATAAGGTGAATATCCAAATGTAGGGTAGAATTTTGTCAAGATGAGATAGCTATGGGTGACGTAGACTGCATGATGTAGATTAAAATCTCATCTGTTGTTAGGTGGGGATAGTCAAATTATGCAATTCGTCATGACTTTATTGGTTGGGTTAGCTCTTATGCTCCTAGTTGAGTTGGTCTAATGTACTAAGTTAAGTTAACACCAGGTTAAAAGGGTCCAAGTACCACTAGTCTGTCGGAGTAGACCACATTAGTTCAGATCACATTAGATTGGATCACATTAGATTCTATAATCCTATTTATGAATGGCATTTAGTTAAGCATATCAAACTGACTTTATCTTTATGAAGTCCTAGTATTTTTCCCTAAGTGGAACTTCCAATTAGTATATATATATTTTATACCCAAAATTTTCATGCCATTAATAGGTGTGGCATAGAAATCAAGGGTACATCAGATTTTGGCCATTAGGTGAGTGTAGAGAAGATTTGGGGGCAGAAGAAAGTTTGGTACGAGAGATTTTTTTTCTGGGTAGTGGATCTTGATTCATCTGAAGATTTTTTTAACTTGTATCCTTCATTTTCGAGGTTAACCTCCTTTTTGGGCCTGATTTAGTAGAAACAGATCTTCAGATGAGGTATGTTAGATTGGATATAACTAGATTAGACTGGTTGAAGTTAGATAGATCTACCAGGGTAGAATATATATTATTAGGATATGTTAGAATCTTTTGAGATAGGATGAACTATATAGTGTAGGTAGGTCAGAATCTCTGTTAGTTGAACAGAGGGGTTATGCAAATATTCAGTGGTTAAGGTAGTTGCATATGGCCAGGTTGTTGTATGTGGTCTAGTCTAAATTGGGATCTCAGTCCAACTTAGATTAAAACATATTTATAAGAGTAGGATCCAATCTTATTTTACCAGTATTATCTAACAGGTCTGTCCATTAGTTTAGATCTGATCAGATTAAATGGGATCCGAATTTAATTGGTGTAACCAGATTAGACTAGACAAGATCTACTCATTTTATTTTGAAATAGATCATGTTTGTTACACTGTTTTGAGATAAACACAGTGGTGGGATAAGTACGCTTATTATGATAAGGTGAGTCTCTAAGAATAAGATAGAATATTTTCGAGATAAGATGGGTCTATTAAGATAAGAAAGAATAATTTAACACGAGATGGATCTATTAAGATAAGAGAGTCTTTTAAGATAAGAGGGACCTCTATGAAATAGATACATTTTAATGGAGGATAATCTAAGTTGTTTAGTTATCTTATGAATTCTATTTATGCCTATACGTATATGCAGATGTAATTGTGGACATTACTCCACAACTAATCACACTCAATCAAAGATCCAAATCAAACAAGCATCATAAGAACAAGCATTCAAGCGCATAGATACCTATGAAAATAGTTTTATTTTTGTTCCTAAGAGTAGGTCTCCTAGTCCTGAAAGTCACTTTAGGCACAGGATTTCAAAGTGTGAAAATCCACATTTGTCTTTAGAAGGAAAAATGTAAGAATAATCAGAGTAAAGCGGAAATAGGTGAGAAAAGATTAAGATAAGTTTAGAAAAGAATCAGAGTAAGGTAAGTAGGTAATGGTTTGTCCATCTCTATCTAGGTTTCGTCCTATAGTCAACATTCCTCTGATACCACTTCTGTAACACCCGGTTTTAAGGGAACAAAGCCGGGTGCATCTCATACATGCGCCAAAGAAGACAACATATATAATAACAGAGTGTATAGAGATAAATGTCACAATAATCAGAGTACTTATTACATAGCGGAAGACTTACAAAAATAAAAGATAATATAGCAGGATCTAAAATCTATCCTTGGCGCTAGAAAGTCAACTGGGAGACGTCACCTAGATCGAATCAAACTCCTCATTAAGCGGCTCCTCTTGAACCACCTGTTCTTCTCCTGTGGGGGGGTGTGAGACAGCAAGGGTGAGCTCACACATGTTCATCGCTCAACAAGTTGTGGGGAATAATGTGCATGAACTCACCAAAGGTGGGAGTTCATGTGATGTGTAAGGTTGATCAACAAAATAAAGGTTGAGGCTGAGCATTGCTTTTATAAGTTGGTCAAAATTTTATTAGCAATTACTAAGTATAGGTAAATACCAAACCATAATAAATAATAGAACAAAATTAACAATAAATAATCCCATGCAAATGCATATGACAAATTGAATTTAGGTTCCATAAATTAATCATGTGAGGGTCCGAGCCGCTCATGACCGTGAGCACGGCTAGTATACCAGTTTTACACTCTGTAGAGGTTGCGCATCTTTACCCACAAGTCGTGTTACCCATCTGCCACGGGGTCATGAATCCCATACACCTCTACCAAGGAAGCGAGGCAGGGTAACACTACGAGGCCTTTACAAAGTTCCACTAGCTTCAGAAAACCCGCTACAGTTTATAGGAAGCTCCAGTGCAGGAATCCCTCGCCTGACCGCCATCGCAGCAAAATCAACCCAAGGACCTCCCTACATTGACCACTCCCCTACTGCCCTTGCCCCTTTCGGGTAAGGTAGTCATCCACTAGCTTTCCTAGTTAATCAGCCAAGGGCGTCCCATTAAACCCTTGTGGTAGCACTGTTTTCCCGGGTGGTCGCTCCATGTTCCAATTAACATAATGATCTTATCATGGATATAAATAACATAACAGAATAATTGGAACATGGATATAATGAAATATTAATCCCAAAACCATATAGAGCAATAGAATAACTACCCAAATTGATTCAGGGATAAACAAGGGAAAATGATAAACAGACTAGGGTGACCTATTGGGTCCCATCAAAATTAAACCTATGCATGAATAAGTGATATTAAAGAACATTATTGGGTAAACAAAAGTGATCAAGGGCACAACTTGCCTGGCACTTGAGATTCCAGGTACCACATGCTCTTCAAGTGACTCGAACCTCGCTGCTAGTCGTAGCATTACAAACAAACATGGTATAGACAAAATTAACATCACACCAAACATAAGAATAAACTGAATAATAATGATCTACGCAAAGCTACGAGATCGTGGGATCGAGAGCTACTAAGATCGGAGTCAAGGTTAAGGAGTTATGATTTTATAGATGATTTATGTGACTAAAATATTAAACTATATTATAAATTGGTTAATATAAATCATATAAGAGATTATTCTATAAATAACTATCTCAACTTTAATCTAAGTTATAAATTGACCATAAATTATATTCTAGTAGATTATAATGATAAGCAGATTAACAAGAGTAACCAACATAGGTTAAATAGAAATCTAATTATAAAATAATGAGACATGGTATAATAAATGTTGTTACTGCGTAGTAAATACTTGTACGAGACTAACACAACTTGAACGGTTCAATTTGGAATTAAAATGGGGAAGTTACGAATTTCCCAAGACTTTATGTGTTTTGTACAAGATTAAATAGGATATAAATTTTATTGTGACATTCATGTCAAAACAGAGGTAATATGTGATAAATAATAATATTATAGAATTATAGAAATTGGAATGGATTGATTTGGAGCTAAAATGAATTTAATATGAATTATGCAAGTTCTTTAGAATTATTTTGATATTAAAATTCAATTTCTTTAACTATTTATCTAAATAATCGATTCTCTGGACTGGCGCACTATTATTAGAAGGTGTAGGGGTCTCAGTAGAAGTCTTCCCAAGACCCAGAACTCTCTACAGTGGACCGCGAGTTATTTCCACTGAACGCGAGGGGTTCATATGCAAAAGGCTCGCAGCGAAAGGGTATGGAGCCACTACAGCCGTTCGATCAGGAGTGAAGGGTACCGATTAGATTGAGTCCCTAATCAAACCGAAATGTAGCAGAGCTGTTGGATCCGATGTCATCGCTCGAGATCTGTCCACGCCAGAGCCATCCCTCAGCCCATCCCGATCCGTTTGATGTCCATCAAATGGTCCAAATCCAGCCCGCGCTTCATATAATCTGGGCACTACACTGCGCGATCGACGATCAAGATTCAATCGCCCAAACGGTATGCAACCTTTACTCAGAACCGTTGGCCAAGAATCCAACGGCAGCCGGGCCCTTCTTCCCTCTCCCGACGGACCCCCACGGCGGCGCACCCAACCATGCGGCGGCGCCATGGCTGCCGAATACGGACCATGCCCTAGCGCGCCTAAAATACAATCCGAGCGCCGCTACATGAGGCAGGGAACAAGGAAAAGCTAGAAGAGGATTCTTACTCCGGATTATGGCGCAGAGACGACTACCCACGGAGGAGAGCAGATCCGCGGTGGCGCTTGAGCTACGGCGAGCGCTTCCGACGTCGTTGGCCCTCAATCGCACCCGGAAAGACCACGTACAGTTTCCAGACACGCAGACGACTTCGATCGATCCTTTACCGGTCCGATTCCAAGGCCCCAGTGAAGATAAGGACGCGAGGCAACTCCGGCGGCCCGACTCTTTCTCTCACTCAGAAATTGGTTAGCGACAGCGCCCTATCCAAGTCCTTTGGGGGCGCAAGATGCCAGGGGAGTCACACTTGTAGCCAGGTGCAGGCGGAATCCCCTGCGGTCTTCTCGCAACCAAAATTTTGTTGCGGCGGCGCGACAATCGCGGCATGCCATGACCGAGCAATGGAGCCCTGCCAATCGGGCCCACCGGCTAGGGCGAGTGAGATCTGCGCGCGCCGTTTCGGTCTCTAGCGAGCGGGCCTGCATGGCAGTGGCACGGGTTCCATTGAGGCGGCTGGTTTCGCGCGGCGGATGGGAGCTTCGTACTACCTGGCGGAGGTTGTGCAACGGATCGGAGCTGGGGGATGCTTCTTACGAGCCGGTCCCACACGACAGAGGGGCTAGGTGGTGAGCACGCGGTGCAGCGGGTGGCGAGTGGCTGAGACCAGGCGATGGGGCCCTAGTGCAGAGAGCGCCAGCGCGCGCGGCATGGAGAGAAATGGGCTACGCGCGGGGGAGTAGAAGATGGGCCGCGCAGAGCACAGTGGATGGGCCGGAAATGGTGGGTTCGGCCCAGGGGGTGATTCTCTCCCTTTTTTTCTTTTTTTTATTTCTATTCCAAATTCTAAATCAACTTCAAACCCTTATTTTGAATTTCAAAGTTGGGCATCAATTAGGGTGCACAACTCAGAACTCCCTCATGAAATGCAAGGGTTTTATTGGATTTTTATTAATATTTGTTTAACCGCATGCTTTAAATACAAACCACGTACACCTATTTTTTTTATTTATTTCAAGGAAGTCATTTATTTGAAGGTATACTAAACTTAAGAATTTATCCAAAGTTTGGTATTTAGTGCTTATTTATAGGAAGATGTTTGGATAATATTTTTAGCATGATTTCTTTAGTAGAACATCTTAAAGTGTTATTTATATAGTTCATGAGAGGAATACTTCTTATCTTATCATCATTCTATTATTTATTTGTTTTGGTAATTTGGCTAGCTTACTTCCTTTTCATTGAACATTCAAAAGCATGAGAAATCCAAAAAGGTTTCAAAATTCCCTAAAGCACAATCTTAAATTTATTTTCTTATTATATATATTTTTAACCAATTTTGGGTCTTACAGTCACCTTCCATCATCGCCGTCGCGCGTGGGGCATCCTCTCCCTTCCCCACTGTTGTAACTCAGTGAAAACGAGATTCGAGAGAATAATGCAAATGACAGTTGTGTTCGCTTTATTACAGGGAAGACAGACTTATATACAATGACAAGGGTCATCCCCAAGGGGTGTGTCCCTTGGGGATGTGTTCGTCGAGCCCCTTGGATTGGTCACAAAATATTGTAACACTCCCCCTTGATCAATCCAAGTCCATTTGATCATCTGTCAGCTGTCTTCCAAGATATTATCTCCTCAAAAACCCTGTGGGAAAAATAAGGAGTGCACAATGTCTTTTGGATTATGAGTAGAACTCACACTAACCTCCAAAAGGAACATATGCCTGTAATCATCATTCATAAAAACCCCAGTGGGGAAAAGTTAATGAAGAAGCATATAGCTTAGTTGATATTACCTCGTTAAAAACTTTGGATGAGAAAACCTTAACAGGGCAAAACTCATACAAAGAAAAGAGTGCAATATGATGGTATAAAACAGGTCAAATATCATGGAGAATTACTCCCCCTGATCCTTGTAAGCACTTAAGTCTTCTCATACCATTCACCTCAACACATTTCTGAAAACGTTGAGTATGGTAGAGATTTTGTGAATAGATCAGCAAGATTATCACAAGACTTTGTTTGCAAGATGAATAATACAATTTAGGAGCAATATGCTTATTAATGTTGCTCCTGATATAACCTCTTTCCATCTGAACAACACAAGCTCAATTATCCTTATAGATAATTGTTGGTGGTTCAATTGAACCATGGTATGCCATTGTTCTCCCATGGACCTCTAGCCCAAAGAACAATAATATGTCTATAGTCATCATCTCAAAAACCCTAGTGGGAAAATAAATGATGAGACATATAACTCAGGCTAATATTTTTCCAAGATAATCTAGTCAGAAAATCTGAGAAATCAACATATGAGCCGAGTCTCCTTAAAAACCCAACGGGAAAAATAAGGAGAGTAGTCATATTTTATTGTTGATCCATTTGAACTCTAGGGATATAACTCATATCCTAGTTCAAATACAACAATAACTATGTCATAATGTATCATCCTTGAAAACCTCTACGGGAAAAATAGATGATACGATATAGACCTTGTGTTGATGTTGTCTCGTTAAAAACTTTGAATGAGAAACCCGAGTAGAGAAAAACTCATGCAAAGAAAAGAGTACAACATGATGTATAAACAAGTTCTTTCGATCAAGAGGAAACTCCCCCTGATCTTTGCAAATTACTAAGTCATCCCATACCTGCTCTCAAACACATTTAAAATGTGGAGTAAGGTAGAGACTTAGTTCGTAACTTGTTTTTCATCTAAACAACACAAAGTAAAATTATCTTTATAAATAATAAGGTCAGTGATATAAAATCATGACCACCACATATCCTCAGTATGTAGTATATCATTCTGTGTGTAAGTGACCATTAATCTCTGTTGATCGACATTTATCAAACAGTAGGTTCAACTTACCAGAAGTATGTCATTGATCTTGTACCTGGGGATCTTCTATAGATATCCAAGATCAATATATCCAAACATAAGGAGAGCATGAGTACACCTAGAGATCATAGCTCGATCTCATGTGCTGTTAGCTAGCAAATCTTTGCAAAGCAATATCCGGCCGGATGCTCTTGCAAGATATAATAGCACATCTCATGATCTGAAAGAATCAAATAACTATGATTCTATTATATTGAATTTCTTCAATATACGTTGGATATAGACAACTTTGTATCCAAGATACTCAAGATAGTTTACTTTGAATTGAAATCTCTTACAATTCATATCCTCTATCTCGAACTCCGTCGATAAGTAATGTATGTTTAGAAATATGTTGCACATAATTATACTAAACATGACATTCTTCGTGTATCCCTTCGGAAGGAAGGATTCACTAGGTCAAATGTACCATATTTGACCTGGATGCTCTAAGTCACAAAGACTTTCCAAGCATCGCAAATTTGTGATTGATGATTATGTATTTGGAATCCTTCAAGACTCCACAAATACCCTAATCCAGTGACCACATAAGCATATGTTGTCACTACATCTACCAACTGCAAAGGTAGATGATTTACTGCCCATATTATTCTATCGGAATTTAACTACTCACAGTAGATGAGAATTTATAGCATTAAAATAATGCTTGGGTTTGCGTATAAACCCAGTTGCTACTAGCCATGCTTTCTCACCACCTCATTGTTTCCAAGTCCATGAAAACAAACTTGTATCCATAGTAAGATACCTTGAAGTGAAAATAAGTTAACACTTCTTTTTGGTGAACAAGGCTATCTCTGCAACATTGTATCACGCAACAAGATCCAGTTTGAGCATACTCGTGCTCTGCTACGGCCATAGTCTTTTGGATCACTTGGAGCGCATATACAATTGATGAGATGTATGTGTCGACACTTGTAGCTTTTAAATAACACAATTCTCTAGTTGACATAAAGTCTTTTTTTTATGTACCCTTATGATTACTCGTGAAATCCCAAAACGAGAATCAAGGGCTTCCGATAACCTAGCCTCATCAGTGCGCACTGAGCTAGGTTGTGAATGTCTTTCATTCATAGGATAATCAATATCCTTTAGGTGTCCACCGACACTAGGTTGGTTACCAACGAATAGATGGTCTGCATTTACTAACTCAGAAGGTCTAGCCTTCAGCGGCTTGCAAGCATCTTAATCCCAATTTGTGACCATACTTCTCCCCCTCTTATTTACAACATCATTGTAATAGGGAGTTTAGTGGTGTTCCATTTAACCACTCTTTCTGGCACTTCCTCATAGGATTAATTTGAGTGACACCTCATAGTAAATGCACATGGCAATCAATTTGCAACTTCTTGCAAATTATTCGAACCCAAAGGTTCAGTTTTAGTACGTGATCCTGAGCCTGAATGCTTACTGCGTTCATTATAATTTCCTGGCATTCATTTTGGTACTCAAAATCTCCCCCTAATGCCTGGAAAAGCTCATGATTCAAGCAAGCGTACGAGCCGTAAATAGATTCTCATGAAGAGATTCTAAAACTTAATGATTGACGGAGAAGGAATTCTCACATAGATCCCCAGCTTTCTGTGTGCCCATACATGTACGCTGCGGTGGTGAGATTGGGAAAACATACCCAATGTACGCATGGGAAATCTTTCACGGATTCCCACATACTAAAGACCATAGGGGAACTTGTACATGCAGTACATGCAGTTAATCACAAGTCAGGAGCGTGCAAAACTTCCTGACTCCAACCATAACCAGTTGGAAATGACAATTCATTACTGATGGTCATTAATGGTCTGAAATTTTTGAATCTATCATAGATTCATCATATCCTTTATGGATATCATTCTGAATATCAAGACAAACAATCATCATTGTAAGCACATTTGGTAAATTCAGTAGTGTGGAGGCTAATGTGCTCAAGCTTGAGACATTATTACTTAATGGTCATGTGTTGTCCGAAGGACACAGTTGAGGTCATCATATAGATGCACCAAAGAACCATATAAAGTATTCAATGTCCATACAACCTCTGTAATGGACCACACTCGTTCCTTTGAAACAATTCAAAGAACTTAACCAATTCAGATCAAATTTTAAGATAAGAGGGACTTAAAATCTCATTTCCGATGATACTCATCAAGTATCCATCTTATGGGAAAAATATGACCAATAGAATTGTTCATAACTTTTCATTTCATCCCAACAATGGGATGACCAATTCAATCTTACCCGCATGGTAAGTAACATCACATGAAAAGTTTAACAAATGCAACACATTGTACGAGAGGATGTATGTAGAATACAATCCATAAGAAATGTTTCCAAGAAACACATGCAATATCCATCACTATCACCTTGTGTTTCCACATGATAGAAATTATATGGATATCTCTATAATTTGGTAAGATAAAATTAGGATATATCAACACATCCTTGATACTTTCATTACCAAAAGGGGACTAGATATTAACATATCATGATATCGCGCGAAGCGATTGTTAAAATATTCTTTCCTCTTTCCATAGGAATATGAGAATATTTTGTTTCCCCACATATAGAGTTTGTGGTTCAATTCTCCACATTGCATGTTTCTTCCTCAATTGGAAGAATCCCCGTACAAGTTTGCACAACTCAAATCAATGAGTCTTCAACTCCCTTGATGAGTTTGTTCAACTCTAATCGATGAGTTTATTCAACTCAAATCACATGAGTGATCAACTCCAATCGATGAGTTTGTTTAACTCAAATTCGTATGAGTTTTTACACTCAAATCACATGAGTGTGTTCAACTCACATCACATGAGTTGAACCTATCACAACATCAATTATGAGATTATACCAAATCTCATGCATCATTTAAATAGCACTCAAAAGCAAATCATCTAACTAAGTGGTCTTCTCTTAGGAAGAGAAGTGTTGCTACATGATTATTCCAAATCACGATTTACACAACTAACCACTGTTATCATGTCAGATGGAAGATTGAAGTACACTTCATATCTTAGCTTTCCTGAGTAGTATGCATCTATTGGGATTTCGTATACAAGATTAGATGCCTGGGCATACAACACTATATCACATATAGTGTAATGACAAAAGAGATTGTCATACTCATTGCCCTTCCCTTTTTAATGTGCTTATATATTTGCTTTCAAGCAAAATATATGAATACAAAGTGTTAGTCTACAACATAATGTAGACACATACTCACAAGGCCACATGTCTTATGATTTCTTTGCTATTCATTTTGCGCTTGCATATCAAGCCGCAAAAGCACATAAGTTAGCTTTTCATAAGAACTATAAGATAAAGAGAGCATCACACTTCCTCCAAAGTGAAGAATTGAATTCCCATATTATGCAAAAATGATCTTGATATCAAATGAACATATTCAATGAACATTGAGGATAATTAAGCCCATTAGGCGAGTTCATCAAACTCTATTAAATAATTATCCTCTAAATGGCTTAACCATTTTCGTTTGCTGTTGCAACTTTGCCGCAAAATATATCATATCTTTATATGTTGGAGAATTCCAGGTATCACATAAAGTGTACCAAAGATTTTTGAAAATTGGTGTACACAACGTAGATAATCTCCATGTAATGAAACAATGGAGTAGATCTCCCAGTAGTGGGCAAAACTTTTACTGCCTGAAAGCATGGTCTCTGGGCTGATATATTCAAGGAACATACCGCAGCCAATGCTTAGGACTCTACTACCCTGTGCTTGACCAAAATTTAAAAAATAAAATGGAAATCACCATAAAGGTGAATAACCAACATCACATCTCTAACATATCTACTTGGGAGAACACATAGGTAATCATCATAACCATATGATGTAGACCTCTTACTGATGGGCAAATAACATTTTGGTGTCTAAAAGCTTGGTCTCAGGGCAAATAAATTCTAAGAACTTATTGTAGCCAAAGCCTAGATCTCCATCATGTGTTGAATAATCCCAAGTTCAAGATATGTGTCATATTTTGCAAGAATTCATCGTTTAATTAAGTTGAACTTAATTAAATTAATTCTTTGAGTTGCAAGCATGATCACAGCGTCCAGCCTGGCTCCATAGCCCGTGACACATGCGTGGTCCTGTGATCTTTTTTTGGGTAGCATGTATAGGTAATCATCTCGAAAGATGTAGACCTCATAGTGATAGGCGTTTCGAATGCTGTCTAAAGCACGGTTGTTGGGGTGAAGGCGAAGACGCCACCCTTCGCTCGAGGCCTTCGCCGTCCTCGCTGCACCAACGGAGACAAGACAACGGGCAGACTTACCCTTCGCCTCATACGCCACCGGACGAAGACCTGTGACGAGGTCGTCTCATCTTGCGACCCCGTCCAGAATGGAGGCCCACGTGTGGTCCGGTCCATTGTAACAGGCCCTACGTGGCCGTTGTGCGTTACGGGCCTAATTTGTAAAGGCCTCCCTGTAATTACGGTCTGTAACCCCGCTTTATGGAAATATTTCGGGGATAATCTAGGTGTCTGAGGGCACATGCGTCCTTAACACACGACGTTGGGCACTCAGATACCTATAAATACTCCCGCACAGTGCCCTTGAGAGGCTAGATTAACAGAGCTATTGCCATCTCGTGCGAAAACCCTGTTTACGTTGCTACACCCCCCGTTGGATCAACTTGCACCAGTGAGCAAGTTCCAACAACGGTCTCTGGGCTACTAAACTCTATAAAGAATTTAGCGCGGCCAATGCTTAGAACTCCATCACCCTATGATTTTACCCAAAAATGCAATATCATTTTGCATGAGGACCATTAGTTTTGACTTATTATGTGCTATGTTTTCCATGCAAACATAAAAGAATGCAAAAACAAAAGCAAGTCGAAACTATGTGAATTATAAATGTAAAAACAAAAATAATTCACTAAGAAGTCTACATTTTTATAGACAATTATCACAATTACATATATCATCAGTATTCTAAATATTCAAATTTAGATACTAAATACAGATTAATATAGTAATTATGTATAAATATGAAGTCATACGTCTGAAATTGCAGAAAATAAAAAGGATAAAGTAATAAATTTCGTAAGCCCAATTAGAGGAAAAGGGCCCGTACTGTACAGCCAAATCAAAGTGGCACATAAAAGCCCACTAAGCAAGACAATAAGAGCTAGCGGTTAGGGTTTTCAACCTTAACCAACCTTTCCTCAGCCACCAGGCGGCGGTGTGCCAGCCGGCCTCGACGCGCGTCCCCGCGACGGCGGGCGTGGGCGCTTGGCACAGCGCCCCGGCAGCCAGTAGCCCATCGCGCTACTGCGCAGGAGAGCCCTGGCGGGCGCGCAGCCCCGACCAGTGGGCACCGGCGCGGCCACGCGCGGCTGCTCGGCGTGGGTGCGGTGGCCTAGCCACGGCGGCACTGGCACTGGCGTGGTCCAGTGCAGGCGGTCCTCCGGTGGCACAGGCACGCGGCCCTGGCCCCGGCCCTAGCCTCGGCGCGCGACCAGCCGCCGCCAGGCGGGCGTGGCCACGGCACGGCGGACCGGCCCCGGTGGCGCGGGCAACGGTTGCCTAGGCGCGTAGGCCCAAGCGGCGCGCGCGCGAGCGCGGCTCGGTGGGACACCGGCGTTCCGGGCGCGGTCCTGCATGGCGGCGCGGGCACGGCCCCCCACGGGCGGCGCGGGCGCAGCCGGCCCTGGCCCCGATCTGGGCTCCTCCGGTGGGCGCGGGCGAGGCTCGGTGGCGCGGGTGCGGCCCCCACCCCCAGCGGCTTAGCGGCGCGGGCAGTGAGGCGGCGCTGCCCCGCGTGCAGGCGGCCCCTGTGCGGGCCACAGCGACGCGGAAGTGGCTCCCCACGCGCGCGCGGTCCCTCGACGGTGCGTGGGCAGAGCGACCCGGCGCGCGGGACACGGCGCGTGCTCTACCGGCCATTGCACGCCGGTGCGGGCCGGTGCGCAGCCCCGGCGCGAGCGCTCCTGCCTCGGCACCAGGCACAGGTGCGGCGCACCCAGCGAGCGCGTGGCCCGACATGGCGCGGGCGCCTCATCGTGGCGCAGGTGAGGCGGACCCAGCCCTGGCACGGCATCAACAACGCGAGTGCGGCCTCGACGTGGGCTCGCAGCCCTAGCGCAATCCTCGCTGGTGCGCAGCCCTACAAGGCCCGAGTGGCGTTGTTCCGGCTTGGGCGCGTGGCCCTGATGAGCCATGGCCGTGAATGGCGAGGCAACTGTGAAGAACAAGAAAGATTAAACAATGCTGCCAGAGCAGCACAGGAGTGCGTACCAAATTATCTTGTCTTCGTGTTACAGAGGACGAAGAAGCATTAAGGCTTCTGTTTCCAACGCTTCTATGGCAGCACTTGGTGATGAATAATGGAGACGTGCAGAACAAAGCTTCTGCAACCAGCGCCAAGGCGGCCTTCATGGGCGGTGCCAGGACGAACGACAACCATACACGCAAGTGGTGTCAACTATTCTAGGAAGATCTTGATGAACAGATAACTGCTCTTTCTTCCTACTTTCTCTCTTTTCTAATCTCATGAGCGTGCTGATAACATGTTGTAACTCAGTAAAAACGAGATTCGAGAGAATAATGCAAATGACAGTTGTGTTCGCTTTATTGCAGGGAAGACAGACTTATATACAATGACAAGGGTTATCCCCAAGGGGTGTGTCCCTTGGGGATGTGTTCGTCAAGCCTCTTAGATTGGTCACAAAATATTGTAACACCCGCATCGTGCTTCGACACCATCGCGCGTGGGGCCCTGGGACGATGACAATGCGTGGCCCCGTCATCGCCCTAGATCGCGCCACCACATGCCCAAGCCATCACCGCTCTTCCACACCATCCTCTCCCTTCCCCAAATTGTGGTGCCTTCTGTCGTCACCATCGCACGCGGGACCCCGACATCGCCCCAAATCAACAAGAATCATGCAGCGCCTTCGATCCCGTGAATACCCCTGACCCATGAGATGTCGCGCCCGCGATTGCCCCCTGTCCCGCGAGATGCCACCGCCCACCGCGCCAAAGATTGTGCCCCCAACGTCGAGATCGCCCCCCAGTGGCAACCCTCACGCGTCGTCCTTCCCGTTCCGATCGCCAGCGGCGGCGAGCTGTTGCGCCTCGGCTAGGGACATTGTTGTGGCGGTGGTGGTGCTCGGAGGGCGCGCAGGGCACCACAAGACCTACTGCATCGTGGTGGCGACAGGGAACGAGACGACGATGTCTGGCTGAAGACAAGCTGGAGTCCACCTCCGTGTCTGTGCGTCGGCTGACGAGCTTTGGAGCCAGAGCTAGCAGGAGGTGGGATTCACCATACATCTTCCTTTCCTTTTTTCTTCCATGTTCTTCTCGATTCAGCGAGCCATCATGAACTGCCACCATTCATTCAATTCTTATCAATAAGTTACATTTAACACAAGTGTCCGTACAGATGGATTGGATGGTTATGACCTAGACATGGTTGGCCCTATGTGAATTAGTTTGACTGCCAAGAAATACACATACCAATTAGTTGTGTTTGGTCCTGAATTTTTTGGTCTTCGGTGGCATGTTTTTAGAACCGTTCTTTGATGGATTGGACCGATTGCTTGTTTTTTCTTATATCATGTTTTCTATATTACTTTCTTGATGCATAAGTCATGCTTATGACTATTTTCAGCTAGATTAACATGGAACCATGATCTTCAGAGGGCATCGTGTTTTCATAGCTAGGTTCGTTTACGTTTGTCTGCCTCGTAGGCTGGTTTCCTCCTTGATTGCATATTTGGTCACCGAGAAACTCGCGAAGAACAATCACACGCTATGGAGAGCGCTGATCCTCTTTACACTATGCACCCACGGTCTGTAGGTGGCACACTACACACCACACCTCGAGGACATTGTTGTCGGCTAAGTCTTTAGTGGAGAAGGTGCCAAGCGGGTTTGGGACTCTGCTAAACTTGTAGCTGGCTTAACCCTGTTTTTCATGTCATCAGTTGGTATAAGAAAACATTACCTGAGTTTCTGTTTCCCTCCATAGTTTGCTGTAGAGTATATGATTCAATTTTGGTGTGTGCAAGGTTCTGTTCTTGACGTAGTAGAGTACCGTTCGCTGCAGGTACACCTTCCTCCCACGAAGCCACGCCACTGCTAGCAACCATTCTTGGTCGTGGGTCGTTGTTGAGCTCAAGCTGAGCATGGCATTCCGACATGAGAGCGAGGGAGCGTGCACCTGCAGATCTGCTCGCTCCACAACAGGAAAACGGAAGACTTCCGACGGCCGTGTTATTTTCGATGGTCTGAGGGCAGCCGTTGGAAATAACATATGACGGCTTCAAACGGCGGTCCTCGGACATAAAACTATGTCCATCGAAAATAAGTAATATCCGATGATTTAGGACTTATTTCCGACGACTTTGATGGTCGAAAATTTTATGTTTTAGTGTTGTGATCTGGGGACGTTCGCCCCCTCTACCACTCTCTAGGTCATGCATGGGCCATCATCCTCAGTCACAAGCAAGAGGCAGCGTGTTCTCCCTCCATGTACTACAGGATTTGGCCCCATGTCGTTTTCCAAAGCAAGCTCTGTCGTCTGCCTGTGCATGCGGTCAGCAGACAGGCCGCATTGCCCGACCGAAACCCATCATCATGGCACTAGCTTGCGGGTGATCATGCATGCACGAAGACGAAGCTCCCCGGCCGGGTACGGTACGGGTTCGTTCCGGTGACACACACTACCTGCTGGGTAGTGCGTACAGTATATATTAAACAAAAATAGCTGGTGTCTGCCGGACCACCGTACCGGGGTTGGACCGAGGGGGCGCTTGCATTGCATGTTGCTGTGCATGCAATGCGTGCACCCCGATCCCATTCGATTCCTACGTCCGTGCGCGTGCCCCGGCTGGTCGTCGTCGTCGTCGTCGCGGATGCAGAGGATGGACCAGCGAGCGTACCTAGGCTAGCTCCTCGATCCAGAACTCTGATTCATTCACCGTAGCGTGTCGTCCTCGCGCGTCCACATGCATGCATGGCACGCGCCGCTGGCCGATCGCGCGCGGGGAACGACAAGATCCATCCACGCATCCATGAATCGTAGTAGTACTAGCGTACTAACGATGTGGGTTGGTGGCCCGGGGTGTGTGTGCAGTGTGCATTACATCATCATGTGTAATTACACATATCACCAATTCATGCATCCAGCGGAGAACTGTTCGAACGTCGGGTTGGATCGGGTCGTACGTTGTTTAGCATGGTTTTATCTGATCTGTGTCTACTGTCAGGTCGGATCGAGTTGGACCGTGCTTTACTGTTGGACTGGTGGTTGACTGGGTGGCCGGGTTAATGGCTCTGCGGCATGCATGCATGGCCATGGCTGCCGCAAAAACATGGAGATGTGCACGCTGCGTGATCGCATGTGATGGAGTGGAGCCTGGCCATGCTCTCGAGTCTCTCGATATCGGACGGCATGGTACGGTGCTCATCTCTGGGCATTCTACGATAACCGCAGGCGGCCGGCATGGGTAAGATTCAACGCGAGGTGTCGGTGTTATGGTCATCTCGATCGATCTCGCTCTCTCTTCTGCTTTTTTTTTACACACGGCGCGCCATGCATTGTTCTCGACCCTTTTAATTGCTGCATGCGCCACCGCGGCCTTGCGTTCTCTCTCTCTCCATGCAATATCGGTTCAGATCAGTGATAAGCAAGTGGAGCTGTGGAGAGCACGCACAATGCAAAGTAAAGACTATAAAGTACGATAGGGTTTAGATGTAGTCGATCGGAAGAACATATATGCTTCAAGTCAAGTTGAATACAAAACCTGGCATGCATGTACAAGAGTCGTACTTGTACTATACGATGGAGTCACAGATATACTACTCCCTCCGTTCTTATCATGAAATATATCAAGTTGAATAAAAATATAACTAACTAACTATGCATGGATCAGAGCTCAGTGACCCGCTTAGCAATTAGGGGATTCATGACGTCTAACCTGACCTTTGACGTGTCTACCTACTAAGCACAAAATCGCTGCTGGATGAGAGGAAGCCCTTGCAGACAACAATTATATATCCCTAAAATATTGTGTGCTCGTTACAGCCAAATTGAGAAACAAAGGGAATGAGTGAAAGAACAAACTGGCTAGATGGTCAAGCTCGGACGCGAACTTCTATGTCTTGAGCAGCTCGGCTTGCTTATTTGAGAAGCTTGTGTCATGGTCAGAGGACGTCCCTTGCGAAAAACATGACAATTAGAGCGGTCTCTACCAATAATAGATCCGACGAGAACAACTGTGACTAGACGAAGCGCACGCTAGGTAGATCTACCGTTGATGCCATGTCGCCCATGGGATGGGAGGAGCGGAGCGGAGCTCGAGTCGGAGCAGAAGATGAGGGAGCTAGGAGACAAGCTCCCGGTCCCTTTTGGCGACGAGGAGGTTCAGAGTTGGCTGGACTCGATGCAAACTTTATCACCTAGCTAGTGAGTATCCTTATCCGGAGGCGAGCGCCATAATCCTTCTCACCGGTGGTGGTGCAACGGCGGAAGAAGCGGGTGGAAGTTGTTGCGAAATGGACGGGGTTTGTTGATAGGGCGATAGCTGCGAGAACGTTGTTGTGCGAACAAATAAGATAGGGATGAGATATGATCCGGTACCGCGGGTTGATTTAAGGGGTTCTTTGTAAAAAGATGACACGCGACTAAAGATGGCCAAACGGGCCGCCCGGCCCGGTCCCGGTGAAGCCCAACCCGTTTTGGGCCTGGCTCGCCAGACACGGTTATAAAACCGGGCCGAGTCGTCTAAGCACGCGGGCTCAATTTTCTGTCCGAGCCTGGCCCACAGTGGGCCCAAACGGACCGAGCACGAAAAAAGCGTGTCGAAAAGCGGGCTATACGGGCCGGTAAGCACGTTTTAGTGTAAAAAAGCTGGCTTAACGGGCTCAGAGTAAACAAGCCGTGGCGGGCTAGCCCGCCGTGCCTAGTTTCCTGTCCGAGCCCGACCCGCTTATTCGTGCCGTGTCGGGCTCGAACCGGGCCCAAACAGCGGGCTTCGTGTCGGGCTCGCGGGCCTCGTGTTTATTGGCCATCTATAGACACGACGACGGTTAAAATTGATGTTTTAATAATGAATATTATTAAGTAAGCAATAGTAGTCTGCCGTTCTGCCCTCCCCCGTTCCGCGCGCAGAAAAAAAAATAAACCATGGCTGCTCAGAAATCGAACCTTAGATCTATTGAGCAGAATACCTAGCCTTCCACCCTCTAACCAACATGACTCATGTTAAATTGTGTACAACTTCAACTAAGACGTCTTTTGTGTTTAACCCGCCATCCACTCTATATGCTCACTGAGTCTAGAAAAACATTTATAGCTTAGCCACTGATCTTTCTGGAATTTGGGACGCAGTCCAGGAAATAAAGAAAATAGGGAAAAGGAATTTAGAAATTGATTTTTTAATTTAAAAATAATTGCAGAAACCCATTTAATTCATGGAAATTTTATATTAAATCCAAATGAGTTCATTCCAATTTCTATAATTCTATAATATTATTTTTATCACATAATACCTCTGTTTTGTTATGAAAACAACAATAAAATTGATTTCCTAATTAATCCTATATCAAATACATAGAAACTTTGGAAATTCGTAACTTCCCCATTTTAATTCCAAATTGAACCGTTCCAGTTGTGTTAGTCTCGTATGAATATTTACTACGCAGTAACAACATTGATTATATCATGTTTCATACTTTTATAATTAGATATTTATTTATCCTATGTTAATTGGGTTAATCTATGTCTATTGGATTAATTTATTCAATATATTAATATAGTATTCTAACTTTATGGTTATACGATGTTTGACCATTAGTCTTGCGAACACACACTTACCTTTTTGTTTAAGCAAAAGCGTATGGTGGTACGTGTCCGATGACTAACGATGTACGAGGGAATTTCTTCTGGTATGTGTGAAACGTGCTCTCCAGTAATGAGACCATGCAAATTGTGATATATATCGAAGTCTGCATGATACTGATGGTTGCAATGTAGTGATGAAACAGATAGATTATAAATAACAAAATTTATGTATGGCCAGAATCACAAATTGATTATGAAACATTTTCTCATAACGGTATAACACATATTTTGTATATAAGTTATCGTAGTATACTGGTATTATATATTCACGTTGCAACGCACGGGCATTCAGCTATCATGTATAGAAGTCTGCACGGTACTGTTGGTTGCAATGTAGTGATGAAATAGTTAGATTGAAATAACAAAATTTATGTATGGCTAGGATCACAAATTAATTACGAAACATTTTCACATAACAGTATAACACACATTTGTTCATAAGTTATCATGATATTAAATGTTTCTGTTGCAACGCACGGGCACCCACCTATATATGTTTATGTCTACATCTATGACAGGAAACACATCTACTACATCTCTCTCCAAGCTCACTTGCTACCATTGCACAATGCATATTAGTAGATAAGTATCACCGAGATTCTTGAATTATATTTTTTGGATGGAGGTAATATTATTTAAAGAAGAGCTTTGCATGCTATTTCTTTTGTTTGAATAATGCATTATACTTAAATTCCCTTTTTTTGCATGTGTGACATTTTTTCTTCGTAATATTTTTTTCCATGGATCAGACTTGTGAGTCATTTTCATAAACCAACACCAAGCATGAATCCATGTTTCCTACTTCAAACCCCGAACAAACTCCATGAGCAGGAGGCACTCGCGTTGTCGTCGCTCATCGATGACGAGAAGAAGCTTGGCGACTGTCAGTTCGACCTCTAAAAGCAGTCTTACGTGGTCGCATGCGCTGCTGTGTACGACAAGCTCCCGCGAAGCCGCCGCTTGGACGTGGTCCAGAGCAGCTGCACCGCGTTGTCCATTGTTAAGCAGGGGGGCCTCATGGTTGTCGCCAACTTCGATGACTCTCGGGTTGTTCTGGACACCGCATCCGACGACGACGCCATCACGCCGTCCAGCTCATCGTCCACCTGAAGCCCAACCTGCCACGTAAGTCGCTACTAACCGGACATGAATTCTTGTGCGCTGGGACGATGGACGTTGCTGACGTTGTGTGAGTGTCCTCGAACATGATGTATGTAGTGGAATAGCGCATCCGGTGGTGCAACGACCAGGGGTACTACCTCGCTGATGAGCCCGGGGTGCACTTCGTTTGGCAGCCCAACCAAGAGTCATCGGTACTCGTCATGTCGTGTGCGTTCGATGATTACTATATCGAGGATTGTGGCGTCATCTTGGCGCCGGAGGTGACACAGAGGAGGATCGACAACAGTGACCAGTTCGTCATCCTCGCCACCGTCAGGGTAGCTTTTGTGTCGGCCTGCCTTTAATTCTCTTCGCAAACACATACACACTTACCTTTTTGTTTAAGCAAGAGCATATGGTGGTGCGTGTCTGATGACTAATGATGTACGAGGGAATTTTCCGGCATGTGTGGAACGTGCTCTCCAATGATGAGACCATACAAATCGTGGCATATATCGAAGTCTGCATGATACTGATGGTTGCAATGTAGTGGTGAAATAACCAGATTAAAATAACAAAATTTATGTATGGCTAGGATCACAAATTGATTATGAAACATTTTCTCATAACAATATAACACACATTTTGTATATAAATTATTGTAGTATACTGGTATTATATATTCCCGTTGCAACGCACGGGCATTCAACTAGTTAATAATGAACTGCTCTAGTTTGTCTCTACGTGCCTTATTTGTAACTTTCCTCCGGACTTGTTTGTGGGGATGACCGGACACCAGTCGTGGCGGCCCGCACGCACCATCGTCGGGCGCCGGCCGGAGTTTCCGGTGTGGATCGGTCACAGTCACACTCTTACACCACGAAGGCACTGAATTCATCAATTTTGGCTCCGTGCAGACCGGGTACCTTCAACAGGACGCTAGCTCCAGCTACCGTGCAGGCCTGCCTGCCAGTGAGAATGAGATACAGGCATACAGCAGCTAGCCGGGGCGTTGGCATGCTGCTGCATCTCTCTAGTACGGGTATAGATGGCCAATAAGCACGAGACCCACGAGTCCAGCATGAAGCCCGCTGTTTGGGCCCGGTCCGAGCCTGGCACGGCCCGGTTCTATGTGGGCCGAGGCCGGCCCGGCACGAATAAGCGGGCCGGACTTGGATAGAAAACTACGCACGGTGGGCTAGCCCGGCACGGTCCGTTTACCTCTAAGCACGTTAAGCCCACTTTTTTCACTAAAACGTGCTTTTCGGCCCGCTTAGCCCGCTTTTGGCTCGCTTTTTTCGTGCTAAACGGGCCGGCCTGACCCGTTTAGGCCGCTGCGGGCCAGGCTCGAACAGAGAATCAAGCTCGCGGGCTTAGCAGGCCCGACCTGGTTTCCTAACCGTGCCTGGCGGGCCGGGCGGCCCGTTTGGCCATCTCTAACTGCGGGTGCCTCTGCCTCTCATAGTCATACTCTACCGTGTGCATGGACCCGGCTACTCGCTTCACCAATTTATAGTCTGTCTGCATACAGTGCTTGGCAATCTTTTGTGGTCGCTACACGACCAACTTGCACTCATCAGGTGTGCGTCTCAGGATTAAGAACCTTGTTAAAGAATGTCTACCTACCACTCAAGTAGTGTTTTGAGCTCGTTCTTCGGCCTCTCCACATTTCTCTCTCTCTCTAACTCTTTTCATCTTCTTCCTTCTCCCTTCTCCCGATGACATGCGCCACCACCAACCGCCCACCATCCAAAAACAGCGCAGCAACGTCCTCCTTCTTCCCCACCCTTAACCCTAATATAGTAATATGACCGTGCTAGCTCTCGCTCACTACACGACGATTCACTTACAGCGACCGACGGTTGTGTCGGGGACCATAATTAAGGGTACCCTCAAGGCTCCTAATTCTCAGGTGGTAACCCCCATCAGCCTAAAGCTGCAAAGGCCTGATGGGTGCGATTAAGTCAGGGATCAGTCCATTCGAGGGACTCGATCACGCCTCGCCCGAGCCTAGCCTCGAACAAGGGCAGCCAACCCCGGAGGATTTCCGTCTCGCCCGAGGCCCCCCTCCAGCGGCGAATATATTTCCGGCTCGCCCGAGGCCCTGTCTTCGCCAAGAAGCAACCCTGACCAAATCGCCGCACCGACCGACCAAATCGCAGGAGCATTTAATGCAAAGGTGGCCTGACACCTTTATCCTGACGCGTGCCCCCCAGCCGGCAGAGCCGAAGTGACCGCCGTCACTTTGCCGCTCCACTGACCGGCCTGACAGAAGGACAGCGCCGACTGCGCCGCTCCGACTGCGGTGCCACTTGACAGAGTGAGGCTGACAGGCCGTCAGGCCCGGCCGAAGGCACCATAGGAAGCTCCGCTTCGCCCGACCCAGGGCTCGGACTCGGGCTAAGTCCCGGAAGACGGCGAACTCCGCTCCACCCGACCCAGGGCTCGGACTCGGGCTAAGTCCCGGAAGACGGCGAACTCCGCCCCGCCCGACCCAGGGCTCAGACTCGGGCTAAGTCCCGGAAGACGACGAACTCCGCTCCACCCGACCCAGGGCTCAGACTCGGGCTAAGTCCCAGAAGACGACGAACTCCGCTCCGCCGGACCCAGGGCTCGGACTCGGGCTAAGTCCTGAAAGACGACAAACTCCGCTCCGCCCGACCCAGGGCTCGGACTCGGGCTCAGCCCCAGAAGACGACGAACTCCGCTTCGCCCGACCCCAGGGCTCGGACTCCGCCCCTGGCCTCAGCTGACGGTCTCCGCCTCGCCCGACCCAGGGGCTCGGACTCGACCTCGGCCACGGAAGACAGACTCGACCTCGGCTTCGGAGGAGCTTCCACGTCGCCCAACCTAGGGCGCAGACCGGCCACGTCAACAGGAGGCGCCATCATCACCCTACCCCGAGCTGACTCGGGCCACGGGGAACAAGACTGGCGTCCCATCTGGCTCGCTCCGCCAGATGGGCAATGATGGCGCCCCGCATACTCTGTGACGACGGCGGCTCTCAGCCCCCATACGGAAGCAAGAGGACGTCAGCAAGGACTCAACAGCTCCGACAGCTGTCCCTCCGCCAGGTTCCAGCACTCCTCCGACGGTCACGACATCACACCAGCTGGGTGCCAAAATCTTTCCGGCTGCCACAACGGCATGTACTTAGGGCGCTAGCTCTCCTCCGCTAGACACGTAGCACTCTGCTACACCCCCCATTGTACAAATGGATCCTCTCCTTACGCCTATAAAAGGAAGGACCAGGGCCCTCTTAGAGGGGGTTGGCCGCGCGGGGACAAGGACGAGACAGGCGCTCGCGTGAGGCCGCTCGCTCCCTCTCCCGCGTGGACGCTTGTAATCCCCTACTGCAAGCGCACCCGACCTGGGCGCGGGACGAACACGAAGGCCACGGGATTTCCACCTCTCTCACGCCCATCTCCGGCCACCTCACTTCCCCCTTCGCGCTCGGCCTCGCGTCGACCCATCTGGGCTAGGGCACGCGGCGACATTCACTCGTCGGCTTAGGGACCCCCCGGTCTCGAAACGCCGACAGTTGGCGCGCCAGGTAGGGGCCTGCTGCGTGTTGACGAACAGCTTCCCGTCAAGCTCCAGATGGGCAGTCTCCAGCAACCTCTACAACCCGGGACGGTGCTCCATTTCGGGAGTCTTGAGTTCATGTCCCTCGACGGCAGCTACGACATGATACTCATTCCACCGCCGGGCGGCAGCGGTAACGGCGGCCGACAACCCGCCCGACGGCGGCGGAATCGACGGCGTCTTCCCCGCGTGGTGGAAGAACAACCTTCGAGCTCATCCCGCCCTCTTCCCCGCCGACGGAGGGGAAGGCGGGGCAACCAAGGCCAAGCGGGAGGCAGTGCCTCGTCGGCTGTCGAGCGAGTCGACAGCGCCGGCACCCCAACGGGGGGCGCACCGGGCATCGACCTCGCGCTTGAGGCGAAGGCGAGCGCCGTCTCCCCGCAACACGCCAATCCCGAGCAAACGGACGACGCCAGCACGCTCGCGGAAGGCTTGCTGGGTGTCACCCTCGTACCTGAGATGACGGTGCAGTCAGTCCCCGACGTGACTTTATCGCCGCTCGTCGACCAAGAGGTACCGACCGATTCCCATCCCACGTCATTTGAATTCAGCCTCAACCCGCCTAGCGACTTCGCTTTGGCGGGCGCTCTCGTAGAGGCGAGTCCAAACCCTCTGGGGTTTCGTAGGCGGTCACCTTGGGACCGGCTGACGGACGTCTCGACCTATGGGCCCTCTGGGTGCGAGAAAGACGACGAGTCCAGCTTCTGTTGGGATTTCTCTGGACTTGGCAACCCCAGTGCCATGCGGGATTTCATGACCGCTTGCGACTACTGCCTTTCCGACTGTTCCGACGGTAGTCGTAGCCTCGGCGACGAGGACTGCAGCCCAAGCCGCGAATGTTTCCACGTCGATCTAGGGGGTCCCTCCGAAGGCAACCATCTCGGCATGCCGGAGGATGGTGATCTCCCTAGGCCGGTGCCTCGCGTTGACATCCCACGGGAGCTAGCTGTGGTCCCCGTTCAGGCGGGGGGCCATGACCCACAGCTCGAGCAAATCCGCGGGGTGCAGGCCAGGCTCGACGAGGGAGCAGGAGCGCTTGAGCCGATCCGCCGGGACGTCGGGCAGGCATGGGCGGCCCAACCTCCGGCCGGAGAAATACGTCGTCTACCCCAGGGCTTCCAGCACCGCATCGCCGATGATGTCAGGGTCAGGCCGCCACCCGCATCCAGTGGGGTTGGCCAGAACCTGGCTGCAGCAGCAATGCTCCTCCGCGCGATGCCAGAGCCATCAACCACCGAGGGGCGGCGAATCCAGGGAGAGCTCAAGAATCTCCTGGAAGGCGCCGCGGTCCGACGGGCCGAGAGCTCCGCCTCCCTAAGGCAGGGGTACCCCTCGGAACCTCATGCCGCGACTTCCCGATTCATGCGGGAAGCCTCGGTCTGCACCGGGCGCACGCGCAACACAGCGCCTGCGGCCCCGGGTCGCCTCGGCAACGAGCACCATCACCACGACCGTCGAGCCCACCTCGATGAGAGGGTGCGCCGAGGCTACCACCCCAGGCGTGGGGGACGCTACGACAGCGGGGAGGATCGGAGTCCCTCGCCCGAGCCACCCGGTCCGCAGGCCTTCAGCCGGGCCATACGACGGGCGCCGTTCCCGACCCGGTTCCGACCCCCGACTACTATCACAAAGTACTCGGGGGAGACGAGACCGGAACTGTGGCTCGCGGACTACCGTCTGGCATGCCAGCTGGGTGGAACGGATGATGACAACCTCATCATCCGCAACCTCCCCCTGTTTCTCTCAGACACCGCCCGCGCCTGGTTGGAGCACCTGCCTCCGGGGCAGATCTCCAACTGGGACGACCTAGTCCAAGCTTTCCCCGGCAATTTCCAGGGCACGTACGTGCGCCCGGGAATTCCTGGGACCTCCGAAGCCGCCGACAGCAGCCGGGAGAGTCTCTCCGGGACTACATCCGGCGATTCTCAAAGCAGCGCATCGAGCTGCCCAACATCACCGACTCGGATGTCATCGGCGCGTTCCTCGCTGGCACCACCTGCCGCGACCTGGTGAGCAAGCTGGGTCGCAAGACCCCCACCAGGGCGAGCGAGCTGATGGACATCGCCACCAAGTTCGCCTCCGGCCAGGAGGCGGTCGAGGCTATCTTCCGAAAGGACAAGCAGCCCCAGGGCCGCCCATCGGAGGATGCCCCCGAGGCGTCAACTCAGCGCGGCGCCAAGAAGAAGGGCAAGAAGAAGTCGCAAGTGAAACGCGACGCCGCCGACGCGGACCTTGTCGCCGCCGCCGAGAACAAAAACCCTCGGAAGCCCCCCGAAGGTGCCAACCTCTTCGACAAGATGCTCAAGGAGCCGTGCCCCTATCACCAGGGGCCCGTCAAGCACACCCTTGAGGAGTGCGTCATGCTTCGGCGCCACTTCCACAGGGCCGGGCCACCCGCGGAGGGTGGCAGGGCCCGCGACGACGACAAGAAGGAAGATCACCAGGCAGGAGAGTTCCCCGAGGTCCACGACTGCTTCATGATCTACGGTGGGCAAGCGGCGAATGCCTCGGCTCGGCACCGCAAGCAAGAGCGCCGGGAGGTCTGCTCGGTGAAGGTGGCAGCGCCAGTCTATCTAGACTGGTCCGACAAGCCCATCACCTTCGACCGAGCCGACCACCCCGACCATGTGCCGAGCCCGGGGAAATACCCGCTCGTCGTCGACCCCGTCATCGGCGACGTCAGGCTCACCAAGGTCCTCATGGACGGAGGCAGCAGCCTCAACATCATCTACGCCGAGACCCTCGGGCTCCTACGTGTCGATCTGTCCTCCGTCCGGGCAGGCGCTGCGCCCTTCCATGGGATCATTCCCGGGAAGCGCGTCCAGCCCCTCGGACAACTCGACCTTCCCGTCCGCTTCGGAACACCCTCCAACTTCCTAAGGGAGACCCTGACGTTCGAGGTGGTCGGGTTCCGAGGAACCTACCACGCGGTGCTGGGAAGATCATGCTGCGCGAAGTTCATGGCCGTCCCCAACTACACCTACCTGAAGCTCAAGATGCCGGGCCCCAACGGGGTCATCACCATCGGCCCCACGTACAAACACGCGTTCGAATGCGACGTGGAGTGCGTGGAGTACGCCGAGGCCCTCGCCGAGTCCGAGGCCCTCATCGCCGACCTAGAGAGCCTCTCTAGGGAGGTGCCAGACGTGAAACGTCATGCCGGCAACTTCAAGCCAGCGGAGACGGTTAAGGCCGTCCACCTCGACCCCAACGGCGATGCCTCCAAGCAGATCCGGATCGGCTCCGGGCTTGATCCCAAATAGGAAGTAGTGCTCGTCAACTTTCTCCGTGCGAACGCCGACGTCTTCGCGTGGAGTCCCTCGGACATGCCCAGCGTACCGAGGGATGTCGCCGAGCACTCGCTAGACATCCGAGCCGGAGCCCGACCCGTCAAGCAGCCTCTGTGCCGATTCGACGAGGAGAAGCGCAGAGCCATAGGCGAGGAGATCCACAAGCTAATGGCGGCAGGGTTCATCAAAGAGGTATTCCATCCCGAATGGCTTGCCAACCCTGTGCTTGTGAGAAAGAAAGGGGGGAAATGGCGGATGTGTGTAGACTACACTGGTCTGAACAAAGCATGTCCGAAGGTTCCCTACCCTCTGCCTTGCATCGATCAAATCGTGGATTCCACTGCTGGGTGCGAAACCCTGTCTTTCCTTGATGCCTACTCAGGGTATCATCAAATCAGGATGAAAGAGTCCGACCAGCTCGCGACTTCTTTCATCACACCCTTCGGCATGTACTGCTATGTCACCATGCCGTTCGGCTTGAGGAATGCGGGCGCGACGTACCAGCGGTGCATGAACCATGTGTTCGGCGAACACATTGGCCGCATGGTCGAGGCCTACGTCGATGACATCGTAGTCAAGACGAGGAAAGCCTTCGACCTCCTTTCCAACCTTGAAGTGACATTCCGATGTCTCAAGGCGAAAGGCGTCAAGCTCAATCCCGAGAAGTGTGTCTTCGGGATGCCCCGAGGCATGCTCTTGGGGTTCATCGTCTCCGAGCGGGGCATCGAAGCCAACCCAGAGAAGATCGCAGCCATCACCAGCATGGGGCCCATCAAGGACTTGAAAGGCGTATAGAGGGTCAAGGGATGTCTCGCGGCTCTGAGCCGCTTCATCTCACGCCTCGGCGAAAGAGGTCTACCTCTGTACCGCCTCTTAAGGATGGCCGAGTGCTTCACTTGGACCCCTGAGGCCGAGGAAGCCCTCGGGAACCTGCAGGCGCTCCTCACGAAGGCGCCTATCTTGGTGCCCCCAGCTGCCGGAGAAGCCCTCTTGGTCTACGTCGCCGCGACCACTCAGGTGGTTAGCGCCGCGATTGTGGTAGAAAGGCAAGAAGAGGGGCATGCATTGCCCGTTCAGAGGCCAGTCTACTTCGTCAGCGAGGTACTGTCCGAAACCAAGATCCGCTACCCACAAGTTCAGAAGCTGCTGTATGCGGTGATCCTGACACGGCGGAAGTTGCGACACTACTTCGAGTCTCATCCGGTAACTGTGGTGTCATCCTTCCCCCTGGGGGAGATCATCCAGTGTCGGGAGGCCTCGGGTAGGATTGCAAAGTGGGCGGTGGAAATCATGGGCGAGACAATCTCGTTCGCTCCTCGGAAGGCCATCAAGTCCCAGGTCTTGGCGGACTTCGTGGCTGAATGGGTCGACACTCAGCTACCGACAGCTCCGATCCAACCGGAGCTCTGGATCATGTTCTTCGACGGGTCGCTGATGAAGACACGAGCCGGCGCAGGCCTACTCTTCATCTCGCCCCTCGGGAAGCACCTACGCTACGTGCTACGCCTCCATTTCCCGGCGTCCAACAATGTGGCCGAGTATGAGGCTCTGGTCAACGGATTGTGGATCGCCATCGAGCTAGGGGTCCGACGCCTCGATGCTCGCGGTGACTCGCAGCTCGTCATCGACCAAGTCATGAAGAACTCCCACTACCGCGACCCGAAGATGGAGGCCTACTGCGATGAGGTTCAGCGCCTGGAGGACAAGTTCTACAGGCTCGAGCTCAACCACATCGCCCGGCGCTACAACGAGACTGCAGATGAGCTGGCTAAAATAGCCTCGGGGCGAACAACGGTTCCCCCAGACGTCTTCTCCAGGGATCTGCATCAACCCTCCATCAAGATCGACGACACGCTCGAGCCTGAGGCACCCTCGGCCCAGCCCGAGGCACCCTCGGCACAGCCCGAGGCACCCTCGGCTCGGCCCGAGGCACCCTCGGTTCGGCCCGAGGTACCCTCGGCCCCCGAGGGCGAGACGCTGCGCGTCGAGGGGGAGCAAAGCGGGGTCATGCCTGATCAAAACTGGCAGACCACGTACCTGCAATATCTCCACCGAGGAGAGCTACCCCTCGACCGAGCCGAAGCTCGGCGGTTGGCGCGGCGCGCCAAGTCGTTCGTCTTGCTGGGAGATGGGAAGGAGCTCTACCACCGCAGCCCCTTAGGCATCCTCCAGCGATGCATCTCCATCACCGAAGGTCAGGAACTCCTTCGAGAGATACACTCGGGGGCTTGCGGCCATCACGCAACACCTCGAGCCCTCGTCGGGAATGCTTTCCGACAAGGCTTCTACTGGCCGATGGCGGTGGCCGACGCCACTAGAATTGTCCGCACCTGCGAAGGGTGTCAGTTCTACGCAAGGCAGACCCACCTGCCCGCTCAGGCTCTGCAGACGATACCCATCACCTGGCCTTTCGCTGTGTGGGGTCTAGACCTCGTCGGCCCCTTGCAGAAGGCACCCGGGGGCTACACGCACCTGTTGGTAGCCATCGACAAATTCTCCAAGTGGATCGAGGACCGACCCCTAAACAGCATCAGGTCCGAACAGGCGGTGGCGTTCTTCACCAACATCATCCATCGTTTCGGGGTCCCGAACTCCATCATCACCGACAACGGCACCCAGTTCACCGGCAGAAAGTTCCTGGACTTCTGCGAGGATCACCACATCCGGGTGGACTAGGTCGCTGTAGCTCACCCCATGTCAAATGGGCAAGTAGAGCGTGCCAACGGCATGATTCTACAAGGGCTCAAGCCTCGGATCTACAACGACCTCAACAAGTTCGGCAAGAGATGGATGAAGGAACTCCCCTCGGTGGTCTGGAGTCTGAGAACAACGCCGAGCCGAGCCACGGGCTTCACGCCGTTCTTCCTAGTCTACGAGGCCGAGGCCGTCTTGCCCACAGACCTGGAATACGGCTCCCCAAGGACAAGGGCCTACACCGACCAAAGCAACCAAGCTAGTCAAGAGGACTCGTTGGACCAGCTGGAGGAGGCTCGGGACAAGGCCTTACTACACTCGGCGCGGTACCAGCAGTCCCTGCGACGCTACCACGCCCGAGGGGTCTGGTCCCGAGACCTCCAGGTGGGCGACCTGGTGCTTTGGCTGCGACAAGACGCCCGAGGGCGGCACAAGCTCACGCCCCCCTGGGAGGGGCCGTTCGTCATCGCCAAAGTTCTGAAGCCCGGAACATACAAGCTGGCCAACAGTCAAGGCGAGGTCTACAGCAACGCTTGGAACATCCAACAGCTACGTCGCTTCTACCCTTAAGATGTTTTCAAGTTGTTCATATACCTCGCTCCCACGCAAAGTTTAGTCATCAAGGAAGGGTTGGCCTCGCCTCGGCAAAGTCCGACCCTCCCTCGGGGGCTAAAAGGGCGGAACCCCCTCTGCGTCGAAATTTTCCTCGAAAAAAGATCTTTTCTGCCAGAATGTCTTTCGTGCTTTTTGACTACTTCGAAAGTGGATCCTGAAAACGACGGAGTACACGTAAGCAGCCAAGGCTGACTGAGCCGAGGGACTCCTACGCCTCCGGGATACGGATACCTCACTCATCACCTTCTGCGATAAGTAACTCACGTTCGGATAAGTGATTCCGCGGACCGAACAAGTCTTCACGTTCGGAAGCTCTTCTTCCGAAGCGATTCTTCGAGCCTTCTCGACTGCGTCGGTGACAGAGCCCCATGGACGGGTAAGAGTGCGCGTAAGCGGCAAGGCCGACCGAGCCGAGGGACTCCTACGCCTCCGGGATACGGATACCTCACTCATCACCTTCCGCGAGAAGCAACTCTCGCTCGCACAAACATTTCTGTTACCGACAAAAAAGTCCAGATACTCGAAACAAGAGGAAAAGAGACGCAGCTTTACAACACGGCGAGGGTGTGTTTTGGCCTCGGCGGCCGCAGGAAACACACGCTACAAGACAATCCGATCCTGCAGGTTCGGATCCTGACGCTTGAAGGGAGCAGCAGCACCCTCGGCGTCGACAACACCTTCGGCGAGGTCCGACCTAGCCTCGGACGGCGACGCGGTCCGAAGATCTCCACTCTGAAGGACGACGTCATCGCCACGCCCGGGCCATCGCCGCCAGGGTCTTCTCCGAGAATCCGGCTCGGGCAGGCGGCTCGGCTGGTCACCCCGAGGCCTCGGCCGGCTGTCCACCGCGGACATCAGCCTGACCCGAGGCCTCGACAGGTCAATTCCGGTGTCGGTCCCGCTAATGGGAAACCCGGCCAGGCTCTGGCCGACCAGGTCTTCTTTTCGGGCCAACTCTGCCTCTGTTCGCGCTGACACCGCTACCCCCGGTCTCGGCTCATCGAAGGGCGGCCGAGGGGTTCCTTTAACTAAGCAAGGGAAGCCTTGGACAACAAGGCTGACCGAGTCGAGGGACTCCTACGCCTCCGGGATACGGATACCTCACTCGTCGCCTTTACCCGGGGCGACCCACGCTTAGTGAAGCGGTTCAGACAACCAACAGGCGAGTCTTAATGCTCGAAAATGAGGAAAAAGCACGGCTCCGTGCCGAAATTACATACATGTTCAGGCCTCGACAGCCACAATGAACAAAAACACTGGCATTCGAAGTGCCATTACAGACGGAACTCTGGTTCCGCCCCCGCGGGTATGTACAACCTCCACACCGGGGAGCCTGCGGGGCGACGAGCACCGGGGGACCCGCCAGCGACCTCTGCAGCAGCAGCCAAGGTCCCAGGACGGACGCGGCCGACGGAGGGCTCTCGTTCGCGTTCCCGCTCAAGGGACGCGAACCAGCTATTAAAGCCAAAGAGCGGGCCGCTCCAAAGCGCACCGGCAGGTCCTCGCTCCCGTCCTCGCCACGAAAGCGAGGAAGAGGGCGGAATGTTGCATCCTAGCTGGGCAGCAACAGTTCGCCTTCCCCGGCATGGCTGGAGGACGTCTCCTCCGTAGAGCTGGAGGATGGTTGCCACCACCAGAAGCTGGAAGAAGAGGTGGCCTGCCGGCCCGTGCGGGAGGTAGAGCCCCGGCTCGCCTCGCTCCCCGCCCCAACGAGGATGACGAACACCCTCGAGGCTGAGGGCGGGACCAAGATCACAGCCCGGCTTGCCTCTCCCCATCCAGGGGCTGGAGGTCACCGTTTTGGGTGACCACCAGCGGAGGGGCGCAACCGGGCTGTGTGATGAACATCCTTGAAGCCGAACGATGGCTGAAAGGTACCAACTCCCACGGAGTTGCGTTCCTCCAACGACGAGGCGGAAAGACGGCGGGTATCCCCCATCCGAGGGTTTGGAAGGTGGAAAGACACGATGCATAAGGGAGCGCGAAGACATGGTCGCCTTCCAGGGGGGTCACCCTCCTTTTAAAGGCGGCTCTCCCTACTTGCGTCCCCAGCCGTCGCGGGCTGAGTCTTCCCCAACACGCTCCAAGGTCTTCCCCTACGGCGCGGGGGCTGGGTCCCACACATCATGCAAGCCGGCTCAAAGCAGAAGAAGCCAAATCGCCGTGCGCGGTGCGTACAACCGCCCAGCGGTTACAAGCGACTCTCCACTTTTGCCCAGACCAGCGGGCGAAAGGGCGGGCAGCCATGCAGGCGGCATGCAACCGCGTCAAGTGGGCGCACTTCTCCGACTCCCAACACGCCCGGCATGGAGGCCCAGGCCCACGCGTCATGCAACCGGCGCGTCGAGTGCTTCGTGCATGCAACTGCACCGCCGCTTGCGCCACCACCGCGCCTCCTCGACTGCGGAACCGATACCGTGACTCGAGGCGACCCAGAGCACGACCCAGCGGCGCCAGCCTGGCGCGACAGTCAATGCGGCCAAAAATGGGCCGGCAGTAATGGCGGTGGCAGGCGGGCAGGAGCAGCGGTCACGTCGCCAGCCAAGCCTACGTCCCATCCGGGGGCAGCGAGAGAACCCTCTCTCACGGCGTGAAGACAACGCGCCCGTGTTCCGTTCCTCGAACGGCTCGCGCACGCGCAACGGCCGCCCCGCGAACCACTCGCCCCGTAGCATTAACTCCACGGCGGGACAGGCGGCACCTCTGGCAGGAGAAGCGAACGACGCTTCGCCTTCGCCATAATGACCGCGACAAAAAAGGTACGCCGCGTCGTTCGATTTCGTATCCTTTTCCCTTTTTTCCTCTTTCTCTCTCTTGCAACAGGGACCGGGAAAGGGGGATATCCCGAAAAGGATCCTTCCCCGTGAAGGAACCAGGCTCCGAGCCTCCCAACTGATCAGAGGTTCGAAGGCTGGCCCCTCGGAAGGTTCGACAGCCGCCTCAGGTCACGTGGGCCCTACACCCACTACTTGTCAGAGGTTCGAAGGCCGGCCCCTCGGAAGGGTTCAACGACCGCCTCAGGCTACTCGGGCTCCGCGCCCACTACTGATCAGGGGTTCGAAGGCTGGCCCCCGAAGGGTTCATAGTCGCCTCAGACACAGAGTGAGGGATGACCATGGGTACGTTCGATACATAACCAAGGCTCGGGCTGCGCTCCCGAGGTACCCTAGGACATTTCCGAGACCAGCGGGAACGATCTTGTAACGGAATCCCATCAGAGGGAGGCATCGAGCCCTCGGACCCCGTCGCCAGGGGACCGGGTCCGGTAGATCACCCGCAGGTACTTTTGGGCGTGCCTCTGGGCCCCTAGCCGACCCCTAACGAATGGGGCACGGACGTCCACTCGGATTACCCGCCTGCAGCTCACCAGAAACACCATGTTCGGCGCCCATCGAGGGCAACATGGCGCTTCCCCCTCCTTGCGGAAAGGCGACGCAGGGGCGTATGTAAAAAAGTCGAGTCTGTCCCTGATCGCCCTCTCGCCCTGTGCAGAGGCTCGGGGGCTGCTCTCGCAAACTTGGCTCCGGTCGAATCGTTGACAGCGTCAACATACCAGCCCGAGAACTTGGGACCCGACCGTACACCCGGGCTACGGCCAGCTCGCATGAGGGAACGACCAGACCAGCCGAAGCATTACGTGAGGCATTAAGACCTCGAAGGAGTCAAACCACTCCTCCGAGGCCTCGGGGGCTACACCCGGCGGGTGCGCTCGCGTGCACCCACCGGAACAAAACGCAACCGAGAAAGGCTGGTCCCCTTGCAAAAAAGTGCGACGAAAGCCTCCAAGCGAGTGCTAACACTCCCTTCGAGGCTCGGGGGCTACTGTCGGGGACCATAATTAGGGGTACCCTCAAGGCTCCTAATTCTCAGCTGGTAACCCCCATCAGCATAAAGCTGCAAAGGCCTGATGGGTGCGATTAAGTCAGGGATCAGTCCATTCGAGGGACTCGATCACGCCTCGCCCGAGCCTAGCCTCGGACAAGGGCAGCCGACCCCGGAGGATTTTCGTCTCGCCCGAGGCCCCCCTCCAGCGGCGAATATATTTCCGGCTCGCCCGAGGCCCTGTCTTCGCCAAGAAGCAACCCTGACCAAATCGCCGCACCGACCGACCAAATCGTAGGAGCATTTAATGCAAAGGTAACCTGACACCTTTATCCTGACGCGCGCCCCCCAGCCGGCAGAGCCGAAGTGACCGCCGTCACTTCGCCGCTCCACTGACCGGCCTGACAGAAAGACAGCGCCGCCTGCGCCGCTCCGACTGCGGTGCCACTTGACAGAGTGAGGCTGACAGGCAGTCAGGCCCGGCCGAAGGCACCATAGGAAGCTCCGCTTCGCCCGACCCAGGGCTCGGACTCGGGCTAAGTCCCGGAAGACGGTGAACTCCGCTCCGCCCAACCCAGGGCTCGGACTCAGGCTAAGTCCCGGAAGACGGCGAACTCCGCTCCACCCGACCCAAGGCTCGGACTCGGGCTAAGTCCCGGAAGACGGCGAACTCCGCCCCGCCCGACCCAGGGCTCGGACTCGGGCTAAGTCCTGGAAGACGACGAACTCCGCTCCACCCGACCCAGGGCTCGGACTCGGGCTAAGTCCCGGAAGACGACGAACTCCGCTCCGCCCGACCCAGGGCTCGGACTCGGGCTAAGTCCCGGAAGACGACGAACTCCGCTTCGCCCGACCCAGGGCTTGGACTCGGGCTTAGCCCCAGAAGACGACGAACTCCGCTTCGCCCGACCCCAGGGCTCGGACTCCGCCCTGGCCTCAGCTAACGGTCTCCGCCTCGCCCGACCCAGGGGCTCGGACTCGACCTCGGCCACGGAAGACAGACTCGACCTCGGCTTCGGAGGAGCTTCCACGTCGCCCAACCTAGGGCGCAGACCGGCCACGTCAACAGGAGGCGCCATCATCACCCTACCCCGAGCTGACTCGGGCCACGGGGAACAAGACCGGCGTCCCATCTTGCTCGCTCCGCCAGATGGGCAATGATGGCGCCCCGCATACTCTGTGACGACGGCGGCTCTCAGCCCCCTTACGGAAGCAAGAGGACGTCAGCAAGGACTCAACAGCTCCGACAGCTGTCCCTCCGCCAGGTTCCAGCACTCCTCCGACGGCCACGACATCACACCAGCTGGGTGCCAAAATCTCTCCGGCTGTCACAACGGCATGTACTTAGGGCGCTAGCTCTCCTCCGCTAGACACGTAGCACTCTGCTACACCCCCCATTATACACCTGGATCCTCTCCTTACGCCTATAAAAGGAAGGACCAGGGCCCTCTTAGAGGGGGTTGGCCGCGCGGGGACGAGGACCAGACAGGCGCTCGCGTGAGGCTGCTCGCTCCCTCTCCCGCGTGGACGCTTGTAATCCCCTACTGCAAGCGCACCCGACATGGGCGCGGGACGAACACGAAGGCCGCGGGATTTCCACCTCTCTCACGCCCATCTCCGACCACCTCACTTCCCCCTTCGCGCTCGGCCTCGCGTCGACCCATCTGGGCTGGGGCACGCGGCGACATTCACTCGTCGGCTTAGGGACCCCCCGGTCTCGAAACGCCGACAGGTTGGTTGCTAAAACGGCCTTCAGCGACCTACGGTTGGTCGCTAAAAACTTTTAGCGACCCATAAGGATGGTCGCTGTAAGTGCCGTCGCTAAAGGCTTTAGCGACCGACATCTTTTTAGCGACCGACCGTCCGTTGCTAATATTGTATATTTAGCGACCAACCGTGGGTTGCTGTACTATAGATTTAGCAACCAACAGTAAGTCGTCATACTATACATTTAGCAACCAATAGAAAGTCGCCCTTTTTACAGTTGTTATTAATAAAAAATATACATTTAATTAAGCACCACAAATCACAGATTTTATACACGAATCATAAAGACATACACAGTTAATCAGTATACCACAGTCATAGATCCATCACATAAACACAAAAGCACCACAATTATATATTCACAAAAGTATCACAATTATAATATCATTCACAACTAGATCAATTACAGATAGCTAGCTAGATCATTCACAAAAGCTCCAGAGATGATCAGTCACAAAAGCACCACATCGACATCACTCCAGCTTGAAGCAGTTCTTCTCGTCTTCTGTTTTGTCTGACTTGTCTTCCTTCTTCTCTTCCTGTTTAAGAAGAGAAATAAAGTAACCTTCATATTTCCACATACATGCATTACTAGACTAGTCAAGATTCGTGTATTTGCATACATGCACCACAATTATTAAATCTTGCAATGGTTTTTTTTAGGTGTGCATAGCCATTGCTTGCATATACTAACTGTGTATTTGCATGAAGATTTGGTGATAGATAATATATTTATTCTTATTTAGTCAAGGTGAAGCTGAACAATGCTATAGTCTAAAGGCAACATGAATTTCATTGCATCACAATACAGAGACCTTCACCGGAACCCAAAAAAGAACATACCTCTCCCTGGCTGTGCAATGATGCCAGCAAATCTTTAACAGATGGATCATTGGGATCAACACCAGGAAGCTGTTATTTTACACATAAAAGGGCCAATAAATTATTGAAGCTGCAACTAAAATGTACCTGTATGCCATTAGTTTAAGAATAATACATACCGAATTAAGGATAGATGACACAAATAAAAGGGTCAATAAGTTATTTTGTATGTACTATGCAATATGTTAACCAAATGTTTATGAAATTTCTTTAATATATCTTGCAACCACGACAGTATTTTAACTCTCTACAATACACATACACAACTGGTTGTAAGAACATACAAAACATGCTCAAGATGATCACCTTCTGTTCAAACGAGAATGACTGAGAGCAAGCGTCATGAAGGAATCCAATGACCTTATCTTGCGTCTGCTTCTCACTGATATAACTGACAGCTTTGCTCGTGACGTTTTTGCAGGCTGAGCACAGCGGGCTGCCACTCTTGAGACGGACAGGAATCTCGGTCGAAGAAGTCTGCTCCTTCGATGTAATAGCTATATGATATGGGAGCTCAGCTGTGCAAGATGGAGAAAAAGTGAGAGGGCAATGAATTGGGTATGGTCCAACAACTACTGATAAGGAAGAATTGGGTTGGAGCAGCTAACAGGTAACAGCTACTCCTATTTGAGAGATATAGGCAAACAATTAGATGACGTATTAGATCACCCCTTCCAAACCTCTCAAATAGATCACCGGCTCTAGACCTCTCAGCTAAGTTTTAGCCGCTAATAATGGTTTGGAAACCGGGTTTTAACTAAGTAGTCAAAAAAGGTGCAGCTAGCAGCAGATAATGAAGTGGAGTCCCTGAAGTGATTAGAAGACAAGCAAAAGGATGGCAAAGCATGTTACCAATACCAGCGTCGTCGGCCTGTGCAGCAGGTCCCCAGGCGGCGGCGGCGACGAGGAGCAGCAAGAGGAACGTGACGTAGAAGGACGCTTTGGAACCCATGGCGCGAGCGAGAAGTTGTAGTTTGCGTCGAGGTCGGCGGAGCAAGGAGTTACAAATGGCGAGAGCTTGACGACGAAGGAGTGGAGCACCTCACGGCGGAGGTGATGAGGCCCTGGACGAGCTCGGCCTCGACGGCGGAGGAAGGAGTGGAGCACCTCACGGCGGAGCATGGGGATGGGTGCCCCGGGCGGCAGCGCGCGGGAGAAGTCAGCGGCGAGGTTTGAAGGGGAGAGCACCCGCATCCGGGCCCTCGGCGAGGCCAGCGCCTCGGCAGCCGACGCGCCCGCGGGGCCACCCCCCCACTACGGCCACGCGCAGCGTGCAGCTGAGGATGACGAGGAGGTGGTGAGAGGGAAGGGAGAGATAGAGTCGACGACGACTGGGAGAGAAGCAGGGAGTGCGGCTGCTAGGGTTAGGTAGATGGGCCTCTAGTGGGCCTTAGGGTTAGGGAGAGTTTTTTTATTTATTTTGAAATGTATTTTTAAATTACTTAAAAATTCATAAGAATTTACCAAATAAATAATAAACATTTGAATAAATTATTACGAATGCAAATAAATAATAAACATTTGAATAAAAATTTATTACCCTATTTATCGTAATAACTAAATTCATTATTTTTAGTTGATGGTTTTTAACTTTTTATAGTGTTATAACAACTCAAATACTGCATCATCTTCCGTAGGATGCTCGCTAAACTCGTCAATGTTTACTTGTTTTAATTAATTTTTAATCACTAACATCTACAGGTACGTTTAGGCTATAAGATTTGATAGTGATCCTTGCTCTATAGCAACCCACCGCTAGTCCCCGACGACATCTATAGCGACCAACCATAAGTTGTTAAATTTCTAGACTTTTAGCGACCAACCGACTATTACTACAAAAGGATTTAGCGACTGATCGTCGGTCCTTAACCTTTAGCAACCAACAGTTGGTACCTAATAAGAGTCACTAAATATCAATCGTCGTGTAGTGGCTCTCACCCCAATGCCTCATCTATCTCCGTCTCTTTCGTTTCCACTGCCTTTGGCCTGTCTAACTCCCAAAAAAGAAATTCTATGCCCATTGAAGATGGAGAAGAGGGGGTTGAAAGAGAAGGAAAATAAATGCAGTAATCGAGTATTAGAACACTTAGAATCTCTAATAGTCTCTCTAAATTTCACTTTCTAAATTATCATACGGAGAGTCATTTATATAAAAACCACTTTCTATATCTTTTCAATTTCCAACCGCTTTTTATATCTAGTTTGCACTCTAGACTCTAGAGAGCTAGCCATTCACGTATTCTATATTTGGCTAGCGACAAACTTATAATAGAAGATGACTATATTTGGATAACCCTTAAAAAAGTTGTTGGATGGTAGTTTTTCTTTTAAAAAATGTTATCTATTTATATCATTTAGGAAGAATGTAGAGTCTCTTGTAGTTGCTTAGTAAGGTATAGCTTTCCTGTCGCCACAAATGATTATTTCTTGCAAATCAATGTAGAACACAACAAGAATACAAAGTAACACTATCTAGAGCTACAAATTCGGTTAAGCTCACACGTCGGAATCTTCAAAGGTAGACTAACATAAGCAGAATCTAAATAAAATATAATGATGACTACTAGGAATACAAAAAAAAACATAGCATGGTATGGTTGTGAGTGCTCGGTGCATGGTTACGCAACTTGGGCTAGACCTGAACATGTTCACGAGTCCTCATATATAGACACGACATATCGTTTTGATGGCTTGGAATGTTCCACCCCATAAATCTAGCTAGAACCGAGGCCTTACCAAAACAATGTTGTCGCCCTTATATGGCTTTAAATGCATCGAATTAAAGAAGAACCACTATGTCAGAGCCTCCTATCACTACCGAAAATAGAACCAGCACGAGGAAAATGGTAGCGACGACGTGGCCTTCCCATCGAAACCTCGTTCACTTAGGGTGCGTTTGGTTGGATGTACAAGAAGGGATGGAATGAGTAGGTGGCCACATTTTCTATAGTGTTCGGATGAGAGTCAAGTGAGACGAGGTGAACACCGGAGTGATTTTTGGAGCGACATGATCCCAAAAAAATTGAGGAGACGATGTTGCCCCCGACTCATCATACTTTGACCTCAAACCAAACACATCATTAATTCGGTAGTGATATCAAACATTACTTGGGTTCATACACTCAACCGATAGTGATATCCTCGTGATTACTACAGATTCGGGATTACTAACCGACAATATTGATTTGTGGTCTTCACTATTGGCAGTATAGAAGTTAGGTTGAGCGGTACACGGCCCTCGCGTCGTCTCCCCAGGCGACTCGGGGGCGACTCGGCGCCGCCACCGCCCGGTCCTCCCCAGACCTAGATCGACGGCCGCTGTCGCCGCCCCCCACGCGGTGACGGCGGCCAGCGACCGGGTCGCACAACCGACCCTCTCGCGGCTCTTCCTTTTTGTTTTCTTAGCTTTCTCCTCCTCTTCTTCTACGCGGTTGCTCCATGGAGGTCCTAGGAGCCAGCTCCTCTCTTCTCCTCGCCGGATCTGGTCATCTATTGGCCGGATCTTGCGGTTTTGGTGGCTGTTGTCACTCCCCACGAGTTCTGCTCGGGTTGGGGAGGGTGAGAAGAGGAGCGGCCATGGAGGGCTGGTCTGCCCGTGACGGTGGTGCGAGGGGCGGCAGATCTAGCGCCAGGCAGCTTGCTTCGTGGAGTGGAGCAAAGGTGGGGTCGCGCCCGGCCCTGTAAGAGTGTGGACGTCGCGCGTCAGCGGTGCTTCCGCTCGCATCCTGTGCGCAGTCGCGTCCCAGGCGGGGCTCAAGTTCGCGCCGCCCGCGTGGCAGTGCAGCCGGCGCGGCTCCGCGGCGCACGCGCGCAGGACCGCGCGCCCATGCCCCAGTTCCCCAGCGCCGGCTTCTGCTCCGTCGCGTCCATGTCAGCAGGTACTCTCCCTGTCTGTGGGATATGGTTGGCTTCGGGGAATGGATTGTGGGGCTGGTTGGCACGTGCCAGCGGCCATCACTCCCGAGATCTGAGTGCCGTGCTTGAGGCCTAGCCCTCCCCGCCGGCGTGCTCGTCCACCGGGTGTGCCCGCCCCTGACGCTCTGTAAGCTCCAAGTGGCGTCGGGTCCAGTTTCTCCCTGTCTGTGGAGGCTGGACTCGAATGGAGTGGCGGCAACAATGGCATCCACACCGTGATATGTGCTGTTTGCCGCCCGGGCTTGCCTGTTTGTGTGTCGGGTCGACAATGGTGACGCCCCTTGACGGCACAAACCCTCTTGAGGGCATTGTTGTGGGTCCGCAACCCCTCTCATGCGCAGGAACGAGAGAGTTCGGGCGAAAGCCTTGCCCGACTTGTGTGTCGGCCCGGCAATGGCAACGTCTACGGGCGTAGCAAAAACCCTGCTGAGGGCATTGTCGTGGAACTCTTGACCTCTTTTTGATTTCCCAGGTGAAAACCAAGGTCCAGTTTGCTGGGCGACGACGATGGCGTTGATACGTCATCTTCCTCCTTGGAGGCGTCGTTATTGGGTCATCTTTTGGCGGTGCTCGTTCATTTGTCATTGGTCACTTTGCTCCTTCTGGCAACCCTAGCAGCCTTGGTAGGGGATGTGCGTACACATCTTGGTTCCTCCTCTTTTGGTGGCTTTAGCTTTGCAGCTGACTTCAGTTGTGATCTGACGTGTGTGGTCATTGGCACCTCTGCTCCGTCGACGGTCTTCTTGTTGTTGATAGCATCATCAAATGTCGGATGGTCAGATGGATCACTTGGATATGCTTTATATGCTACTCAGCAACTCTAAGGAAGGACGTTGTTTCCTGGTAACCCTTGATTGGCGAACTCTTTGGCGAACTCGTAGCCCCACTCAGTTGGGCGGTCCCTCATCCCTTCGAGGATTCCTCCCCTTGTTGCGCGTAATGGAGGGAGACAATGGAGCGGCGTTGCTACATGGAGTCGTGAGGAGGATAAAGATCAAGGCATCTTCGGCGAGCATGTGGCTCGATGGCAATTCATTTTGGAAATCTACTGTTGTTGCTGCATAGCTAGTCTTCTCTATGATGTTTGTATGTTTTCTCTCTCTAGTGTATCCCTGTAAAATCTCTTTGTAACTTCATCCTGTGGACCATTCATGGGTCAGCTCTTGACGCCATTATTATTAATGGATTTATTCAGGTGGGGATTCTCTCCCCCCCCGGTGACCGTCAAAAAAAAAACTATTGGCAGTATAATTTTCTTTTTTGCTCACCTTGGTTGCTGCTTGTAGCGTTGGTAGCGATGTTATTGTATACACAACAATGTATACTAGAGTGGGGGGTATTAGACAACAAAAAAAAAGATAACATGATAGATTGGCTCTAATTTGTCTATTGTAAACCTAGAATAAGAAGAATTCTAGAATCATTCCATGACCTCTTCTCACATCACTTTTACTCTATTAACATAGCAAGATGGATTTTCTATAATCGAGCATGCAAGTCATGAATTATGTATGTTATCATATCCCCTCCTAAAAATTAACGAGCCATTTTCCTCAAAATAAATAACTGAGCAGTTGTTTTTTTAGAATGAGCCCGAGCCCATGTTTCATTAAGAGAAAGAGAGTTATGTGACACGACTTCAAGAGAATCCGAAAGCACAGAGCTTACAACTTACCGCATATATAGGCAATGGCAACAATAGCAAGGAAGCAAGAAAGACTTAACGAATCATAAATTGTTTAATCTTTTTAATTTAGTAAGGTATATAGACTTAATGTAGTGTAATATTTGAACTCTATGTGGTCAAATGATGTCGATATTATATTGTTTAATATCTTCAATTTAATAAATTATAGACTTTACGTGGTTTTTAATATTTGGATTTTATGTGGTTCAAATATATGGGCTATGTTTAGACCAATAGAGCCCAACGAAAATATGACATGCTTCAAGCCGGGTTGGACCATAGTTTCTACGCTTTGGGCTTGCACTGGCGTAGCCTGGCTTAATTTTTTTTTAGATTTTCTTGGTTTAAGCCTATTTAAGTCGAACCACAATGAACTTGGGCCAGACTTCCCAGCACTTGCTTGTAGCCTTGTACTCTACTGCACTGACTAGGCATGCAACATGCCTGCGCAAGAGACGTACTGCCGTTTGTGAGTAGTATATCTGTATCTACCCCTAAGATATGGCCGTCGCACCGCACGCATGCCGTGACGCAGACGCTGCTGCTGCATGCCGTGACGCGAACCGGGCCGCCCGTCTACACGAGCGCGGCAGCACGGGTCCAACGCAGCCTGACGGCGGCCTGGTCCCGCCCCCCGTCCATCGACGGGGGACGTGGCGGCCGAGACGCGACGAGCTTTTGTGACGCGAATCCCGGGGGGGGATACATACGACGGGACGCGGGACGCCATCGCGCCGACCGCGCACACGCACGTCGGAGTCGTGCCAAGGCTCGCGAGTCGCGAGCACACGGCGGCACGTCACGGAGGAGTGACAGGCTGAGGCAGGTGTTCGCTCGCGCGCGCCGCGGCGCGGTGAAAGATATAATAGATAGAGTGATAGATAGAGTAGATAGCGGTAGCAGCAGCTCTTGGGTCAGCGCGCGAGCCGGAGCGATAAATGTGAGCGGACCGCACGGGGCGCGTGGGCGTGGGGGCCGGGCTCTCGGCTTTCGCCCGGCCGGCCGAGGCACGTTCCGCAGCGTCCGAACCTTCGCTTAACGGCGCCGGTTCTCGGGGCTCGTGCTGCCAGGGGCGGGGCGGGGCGGTTTACGCTCACCTTCCCGGTGATGGATGGCGGATTCGGGCCTACCTAATATTGGGCATGTTTGGTTCAGCTTTTTTCTGACCAGCTTTTCTGAAAATTTGGCTGTGAGGAGAATCTGGCTGTGGGGAGAATCTGAGTATTATTACGATTACGTGTGGAGGAAGATAAAGTTGTTCATAGGGCTCAGGATCTAGAAAGTGACGGATTCCTACTGTTACAACGACTCAACCGATTATGTGTTTATGTTGATTTTGGATGGTTTTTGTTCCAACGAATTTTATAGAAGCTGACTGAAAAGCTAAGCGTTTGGCAGTCCGCAACAGCTTTTGGTGGCCAGAAGCTGCCAGAAGCCGAAACAAACAGGGCCATTATACTAAATGTGGGCACCCCGTCATTTTTACTGCCTCCCTGGTCTTCCTGCCGTCAGAAAAAAAAGTAGCTACATAAACAGGAAACAACCCTACTCTTTCCTTTCTTACCATAAACCCTACTAGTAAATTACTAGTCATTTTAAATCCTAAGTTCCGAGTAAACTTTTTCCTCGCAAATTCCAACTTACATACTGAAACAAAAACTTAACCAGTGCTAATAAATTATGTCAGCGGAACCCCCTCAGCAGATGAATAACATCACAGCTACAGATAAATATCAACCAACCAACCAACCAAAGAACAAGTCGAGCGAGGGCCTCGCTAGGCACGACCAAACGGGAAAAAACTCATCGTTTTGAGACTACAACAGAACATCAATGCCAAAAAAAATCCTAGTCATCGGCTAATTCTAAAAGGCTAAACCGAGTAGCGACTCGGCAAAAAAACAAAGAACGATCGAGGCCCGCCGCACAACGATGGAGGAGCTAACAAGACGTTTTGGCGGTGGCTCGGTGACGAGATGTCGACGTAAAAAGTGAAAGCGTTGTTAGATAGCATTAAGGTTGTTGGGTACGAGCACCTGGGTTGATGACAAGCAATAGAAGGTCGGCCCACTGTTTTGCAGCAGTAATGGGAAGAGTGAAAGCAAGTGTGGCTAGTGGGGGGGTCCAAGGTAATGGTGTTAGTTGTAATGAGGTGTCAGTGGCAGTAGGTTGCTAGGACATGATACCGAGAGCAAGTTGGCAACGGACCGGGGGTCCATGTGTCAATGTTAGACAGACAGACGGGGTTAGTTGAAGAGTGAAAAGGCAAGCCCATTAAGGAAAGTTCGAATAGACCTGGTGAAGCCCCAAAGCAATAACAGTTCAAATATATGTCCTTCCTCTAATGGACTACATTTCTCATCTCATATTGGTTGCCATAGAGGTGGCCAACCCTGATTGCCACCAATTCACAAGCTCACTAGTGGAGGGTGAGGGGATTCACTACGATTCCAAATTAGGTATAAGTAACGAGCCCTCCAGGCATTCATGCCCTGATATGTGTCTCACGTGTCCTATCCACCCGTGATATGTGTGGCATGCAACAAATAGTGCATTGCTATCTTTTTAGTTTCATGGTGCTGTTGTATGTATACCGTTTCAATCCACAAATAATCATCTAAATTTATAGATTCTCAACATTAATTTGTTACCTTTGACGCTTGCAAATACTATATCTTGTGCAACAAGTAGCCTCGTATCTCTCAAGTTTTCATGGAGCGTAGATGTTGGTTTTTATCCACATGTCATCTTATCGACACATTACTTGGTCGATGGCCGTTACTCCTGGGACCCCTAACTCACCGACCTTAGATACTCGTGCCATTCACAGCGTTGCCACCGTCAATCGAAATGGCATGCAACTAGTAACGCGTTGCCAACTTTTCCAATTTATCTTTGGTGTTTGGGGTACCGATTCTATCCAATAATCATCACCACAACTGATTAAGTATAAATGATTCTTACCTTTTTTCTCGCAAATTCCAACTTACGTACTGAAACAAAAACTTAATCAGTGCTAATAAATTATGTCAGCGGAACCCCCTCGGGAAAAAAACTTGTCGATTTGAGACTACAACAGAACATCAATGCAAAAAAAATCCCAGGGGTCGGCTAATTTTAAAATCCTAAACCGAGTAGCTGACTCTGCAAAAAAACAAAGAACGTTCGAGGCCCACCGCACAACGATGGAGGAGCTAACAAGACGTTTTGGCGGTGGCTCGGTGACGAGATGTCGACGTAAAAAGTGAAAGCGTTGTTAGATGACATTAAGGTTGTTCGGTACGAGCACTTGGGTCGACGACAAGCACTAGAAGGTCGGCCCACTGTTTTGCATCAGTAATGGGAAGAGTGAAAGCAAGTGTGGCTAGTGGGGGTTCCAAGGTAATGGTGTTAGTTGTAATGAGGTGTCAGTGGCAGTAGGTTGCTAGGACACGATACCAAGAGCGAGTTGGCAACGGACCGAGGGTCCATGTGTCAATGTTAGACAGACGACGGGGTTAGTTGAAGGGTGAAAAGGCAAGCCCATTAAGGATAGTTCGAATAGACCTGGTGAAGCCCCAAAGCAATAACAGTTCAAATATATGTCCTTCCTCTAATGGACTACATTTCTCATCTCATATTGGTTGCCATATAGGTGGCCAACCCTGATTGCCAGCAATTCACAAGCTCACTGGTGGAGGGTGAGGGGATTCACTACGATTCCAAATTAGGTATAAGTAACGAGCCCTCCAGGCATTCATGCCCTGATATGTGTCTCACGTGTCATATCCATCCGCGGTATGTGTGCCATGCAACAAATAGTGCATTGCTATCTTTTTAGTTTCGTGGTGCTGTTGTATGGATACCGTTTCAATCCACAAATCATAATCTAAATTTATAGATTCTCAACATTAATTCGTTACCTTTGTCGCTCGCAAATACTATATCATGTGCAACAAGTAGACTCGTATCTCTCAAGTTTTCATGGAGTGTAGATGTTGGTTTTTATCCACATGTCATCTTATCGGCACATTACTTGGTCGATGGCCGTTACTCCTGGGACCCCTAACTCACCGACCTTAGATACTCGTGCCGTTCAGAGCGTTGCTACCGTCGATCGAAACGGCATGCAACTAGTAACGCGTTGCCAACTTTTCTGGTTTATCGATCTATGCTGTTTGGGGTACCGATTCTATCCAATAATCATCACCACAGCTGATTAAGTATAAATGGTTCTTACCATTTTCATGCACGGATAATATGTACTACACACTCGTTAGCATCATGGCTAGCTTCTAGGTTTGTTGTGGAGTGTGCATGTTGGTCCTGTCCACCAATTCATCCCGTCAATGTATTGTTTGCCAATCATTATTGTGCCACATTTGAATACTAACCTTGAATAAGTGTGCCATTCAAAGAGTTATCACCCTGATACACATGCTATGCGACTAGTATGAGGTGTTTGGTTTAAGGAATGAGCTAGTCTATTATCTTCTCACTTCTCACTATTTTTGTTTGGTTTGTGGAATAGAATGAGTTGATCCATCACTACATCATTCCTTATAGTTAATTAGTACTAATATGATGAATGAAGTCATTCCACTAAATTTGAAGAATAAACTCATGATGCACCACCTCAATTTGGATGGTTTGATTCCTCAAACCAAACACTCTAATAGTGGTGTATTGTCAACTTATTGGGCCCCCAAAACCTTACTAAATATGTAGTAAAAGACTAAAAGCAAATGTAAATAAGTAGTAACCATACAATAGGAGAAGATGAGAAAAGTGCGCAGACAGGCCCTCAAAACCGGCGGCTACAGCAGCGACACTGACACTGACACCAGGGAGCGGTGAGCACACCTGGAGATGGTGACGGGAATCCGCAGCTGTATACTGCCTCCCTCCACTCGGCTATCACACTTCCCAGCCTGCAAACCCCGTGCCCACAGCTCACCTTTTTCTCCTCTGCAGCCCACGCCTCCCGATAAATTCGCAACCCAGTCCCCCCCGTCGCTCTCATTCCTCTCGGCCACAACACAGCGCGCTCCGCAGACGCCCACCAAGCTTCCGCTATTCGCCAAAAGGTCCCCTTCTGCCATCCGCCCTATCTATCCATGGAAAGGCGGCACGGCTTCTTCGCGGCGCTGCGGGAGGAGGTGGCGCGCGGGCTGTCGCCGGCGCGGGCGCGCCGCAAGCCGGACGCCACGGACCTGGCCGCCGCGCTCAGCTTCACCGGAGTGGCAGGCGCCGGCGAGATGCTGGCGCCGCTCATGGAGGGGCCCGATCCGGAGCCCTGCGACGACGGGGACGGCGGCCGCCGAGGTGCCGCGCGCGGGAGGAAGGAAGGCTGGGGCCACTGGGTGCGCGTGCAGTTCGCGCGGGCCCCGTCCTCGGCGGTCGCGCTGCGCAGCGACATCAGGATGCTCCTCGGCGTCATGGCTGCGCCGCTCGCGCCGGTCCGCGTCTGCGCCGCCGAGCCACTCCCGCACCTCAGCGTCAAGGACACTCCCATCGTAAGCGCTTCTCTCGTCTCGTCACGCTGCTGCTCTGTGTTTTTCTTCGTTTCCCCCGCTGCCCACATGTTTGCTCCACGTTCCTTTGCAATCAACTGTTCGACGAAATGCCGGTGCCAAGGTTTTCATGGATGTCTGCATCCGAGTTTCCTTGAATTCGTGGCCCCTGTAGACTGTAAAAAGTTCGTTACTAGTGTTACAGTGCGGTAAAAGAGTTCGTTACTAGTGACTACAATGTCTGCATGTCTGGTCACCAGGATCTTTGACTGCTCTTTAGGACTTGTATATATGACTGATTGTTTTTTTTCACCGCTGTTGCCTGCTAGTATGTGTTAATTCACTGTTTACTGTTATATGCCAGATCTTTAATAAATTTATGATTTTTTTGGGTGTCATGTGCTTCTCCACAGGAAACCTCGTCGGCGCAGTACATCCTGCAGCAGTACCTTGCGGCCTCCGGAGGGCATAAGCTCCTGGCCTCCCTGCGCAGCACCTACGCCATGGGCAAGGTACGCATGGTGGCCACCGAGTTCGAGACCGCCGGCCGCCTCACCAAGAACCGCAACGCTGGACGCGGCGGCGAGCCTGGCCGCTTCGTGCTGTGGCAGATGGCCCCTGAGATGTGGTACATCGAGCTGGCTGTCCGCGAGAGCAAGGTGCACGCGGGATGCAATGGCAAGCTCGTGTGGCGCCACACGCCATGGCTCGGTGCCCATTCTGCCAAGGGCCCTGTTCGCCCGCTTCGTCGTGCCCTTCAGGTATGGTTGTTGCTGTCCATGTCCCCGTTTTGTTGGTTTTCACTGCTAATTCAGCCACAGTCCCATAGAACATGGTTGTTCAGATTTACTCAACTATATATATCCTGAGTGATGTTCTTTTGCAGGGCCTGGATCCGCTGACGGCGGCAAGCATGTTTGCTCGTGCGCGGTGCATCGGCGAGAGGAAGGTGAACGGGGAGGATTGCTTCATCCTGAAGCTGAGCACGGACCCTGAGACCCTCAAGGCACGCAGCGAGGGCCATGCAGAGATTATCAGGCATGTCACGTTCGGGTACTTCAGCCAGAGGACTGGTCTTCTTGTCCACATTGAGGATTCACATCTGACCCGAATTCAGTCGGCCGCCGGAGGGGATGCGGTCTACTGGGAGACCACCATCAGCTCGTCCATGGAGGACTACCGCCCAGTGGACGGTATAGTGGTCGCGCATTCTGGGCGCTCGGCCGTGACCCTGTTCCGGTTTGGTGAGGTTGCCATGAGCCACACCAAGACCCGGATGGAGGAGGTGTGGAGCATTGAAGAGGTAGCATTCAACGTTCCTGGGCTGTCCATGGACTGTTTCATCCCGCCCACTGACATCAAGTCTGGATCTGTTGGCGAGGCCATGGAGCTTGCTCATGGCGAGAGAAGCCGGGCCGGTCCTCCTCCTCCCCCAGGCTGCCGCGCTAAAGTTGCCGCGCTGGGGAAAGCAGAAGAAGGTAAAGTGGCATGGGGCGGTGGAACCGTACTCGAGAATCAAAACTGATCCGCAGACTGTCCATAAACTTGGTTCTCACAGCCGCGCGGCTGCTGACCCTGTTTGGAGTCTAGTGTAGGAGAGAAACAAGTGAGTGAAGGCTGAGAGAGGATTTGGAAGTTTGGTAAATCCAAATGCCTCCTCTGTATAGGAAGAAGCATGGGGGCATTCACATGGTCTTGCATATGATTGAAGCGGATCTGTGTGAAACATCCTCTCTCTCTCTCTCTGATCCCATCCAGAGAGACATGGTATGGTAGTAGGTAGGTAGCCTTGTCTCCTGCTTCAGGCTTTTCTTTCTTCTTTGTCTGTTCCTAGTGAAAGGAAACTTAGGGCATGTTTCTGCACTCCAGCCGCATGAGAAGGTCGTTGTGGTTGGTTCTCTTTTAGCTTATACTGATTTCGTTGCTGCCACCAGCGAGGAAGAAGGGTTTCCTCACCAGCAGGCAGTGTTTTGGCCGTCATGGCTGGCATCCGATTGGCTGCGTTCAGTGTGTTTGGCTTGCTGACGGATTGAGCCGAAGCTAACCTCTCAGTGAAGACAGAGAGAGGGAGAGAGTAGAACATCTGAATGGTTTTTACTTGTGTTTTAGTACTGGGTAGAACCTGTTAGATGTTTGTTAGTAATTAGCAGTGTTTTTATTTAGCAAGTTGTTTTTTGTTCCTGAACCTCCTTTGCATCTCTCTATATTTTAATCATGAGATGAAGGATGCACTGTTATTAAACAGATGGTGGATGTAATCTAATCCAAAACATCTTTTTTGAGCGTCATGGATTGAACTGTGCTTGTGCTTGTCCTTGGTAAGGTAGAACCGAAGAAATGCAATGATTCGGGCTTTTTCCAGAGCGTCGATGTGCAGACAGAGACAGCAGCATGGCACCAGCACCATCAATGTGTTTCTCTCCGGCCTGCTCGCGTTTTGCTGTTGTATACTCTGGTCTCCAGGCCTGCTCGTGTACTACTGTAATATGATTAGAGATGGCAGTCCGGTCGATTTTAGCTAGCTCTGAACGACGGTTAAACCGAATGTGGCAGAACACTCTTACATGTCGAACGCAAGGTGAGCGGCAGACCAGAATTCAGAACGGACCATACGCACGTACGGCTGGTTCCACGGACGGGAACTCGGATCAATGAGCTGGATGTCCTACATAAGTACCGCGGCTGAGGTGGTTTGAGACAGAGCAAAATTAAAGGCTAACAGGAAGCAAAAGCTGCAAAGGGGTTGGTGGTATGCATTAAGACGATATCTACTTTATTAGCATCGCCTCAAGCAAGCTCTAGTAATAGTCCCCACTGGCCATGCGCCCATGTCCATCATTGCTCAGCACGGTCCTCTCAACCCGGACCTACTACAGTTTCTCCAAGGATTCTTCCTTTCTTAAGGGAAAATAAACTTTTTTTGAAAAATAAAAATCCCTTGAAAAATAGGATTGCCAAACTAGCTCTTAGTAGGGAGAGAAAAAACAAGTAAAATCTGTTATAAGACTATCTACAACAATTTATCCATCCAGTTACCTATATTTAAACTTTAACATGGGTGCAAAAGCAGAAGCAGCAGCGTCCGTGATGTCCTACAGTACTCGTGTGTCGCCGAAATGGACGCAGCTCTAGCCCATGATGGTTAATTCTGCAGGTCACGTCGTACGTGTCAGACCATGTCGGAGCCAGGCCAATTAATAATCAGCGTACTTTTCCATTTCCAGAAGCTGGCTTGGCTTGGCTTTGCTGGCCGGTGGTTGTGTGAGTGCGAGCGAAACTGATGAAAATGCTCTGGAGAGACGAAGCACATTGACGGACGCTGCAGGCTGGAACGTGTGGAACTGAAACCCCTCTGCTGGCACGTACAAATACAAATACAAATACAACACAAAAATGTTGGAGTCCAAGCGAAGCAGCTCTCGAGAAGGGAGGATGCAGCAGAAGCCAGCCTTGGCCATGTGTGTCTGTACTATGCAGCTGCAACTTGTTTTTACAGGATGCAGCAGAAGCACATGGACCGTTGGTTTCCAGTCAGGGCCGTACGTACTGACAGTGCTGTCGTCTGCCGCTCCAGACAGGCAGGCACTTCTTCGCACGCACAGCCGAGGCGTGACGCCCACAGTTGCAGTTGCAGACGCAGATGCGGCAGGCAGCACAACGTAGACGTGAGTAATGAAACGGCCGGACTGAGCCGAGACATGTATGTAATCAACTAATCAAGAACTTGAAGGAGCGTCAGACTATTACAACAAGGGATTCATTTAGATCTACTGTTTTGTGTAATAATGAAGACCACGAGTTGACTGCCCCCATTGTCTCTCTCTTTCTTTCAGGGGTCACTCGCCTTACATCCTTTTAATAACTACTAGCTGAATGCCCGTGCGTTGCAACGGGAATATATAATACCAGTATACTACGATAACTTATATACAAAATGTGTGTTATATTGTTATGAGAAAATGTTTCATAATCAATTTGTGATCCTAGCCATACATAAATTTTGTTATTTTAATCTAATTATTTCACCACTACATTGCAACCATCAGTATCATGCAGACTTCGATATATGCCATGATTTGTATGGTCTCATCATTGGAGAGCACGTTCCACACATGCCGGAAAAATTCCCTCGTACATCATTAGTCATCAGACACGCACCACCATATGCTCTTGCTTAAACAAAAAGGTAAGTGTGTATGTGTTTGCGAAGAGAATTAAAGGCAGGCCGACACAAAAGCTACCCTGACGGTGACGAGGATGACGAACTGGTCACTGTTGTTGATCCTCCTCTGTGTCACCTCCGGCGCCAAAATGATGCCACAATCCTCGATATAGTAGTCATCGAACGCACGCGACATGACGAGTACCGATGACTCTTGGTTGGGCTACCAAACGAAGTGCACCCCGGGCTCATCAGCGAGGTAGTACCCTTGGCCGTTGCACCACCGGATGCGCTATTCCACTACATACATCATGTTCGAGGACACTCACACAACGTCAGCAACGTCCATCATCCCAGCGCACAAGAATTTATGTCCGGTCAGTAGCGACTTATGTGGCAGGTTGGGCTTCAGGTGGACGATGAGCTGGACGGCGTAATGGCGTCGTCATCGGATGCGGTGTCCAGAACAACCCGAGAGTCGTCGACGTTGGCGACAACCATGAGGCCCCCTGCTTAACGATGGACAACGCGGTGCAGCTGCTCTGGACCGCGTCCAAGCGGCGGCTTCGCGGGAGCTTGTCGTACACAGCAGCGCATGCGACCACGTAAGACTGCTTTTAGAGGTCGAACTGACAGTCGCCAAGCTTCTTCTCGTCATCGATAAGCGACGACAACGTGAGTGCCTCCTGCTCATGGAGTTTGTTCGGGGTTTGAAGTAGGAAACATGGATTCATGTTTGGCGTTGGTTTATGAAAATGACACAAGTCTGATCCATGGAAAAAATATTACGAAGAAAAAATGTCACACATGCAAAAAAGGGAATTTAAGTATAATGCATTATTCAAACAAAAGAAATAGCATGCAAAGCTCTTCTTTAAATAATATTACCTCCATCCAAAAATATAATTCAAAAATCTCGGTGATACTTATCTACTACTACGCATTGTGCAATGGTAGCAAGTGAGCTTGGAGAGAGATGTAGTAGATGTGTTTCCTGTCATAGATGTAGACATAAACACATATAGGTGGGTGCCCGTGCGTTGCAACAGAAACATTTAATATCATGATAACTTATGAACAAATGTGTGTTATACTGTTATGTGAAAATGTTTCGTAATTAATTTGTGATCCTAGCCATACATAAATTTTGTTATTTCAATCTAACTATTTTATCACTACATTGCAACCAACAGTACCGTGCAGACTTCTATACATGATAGCTGAATGCCCGTGCGTTACAACGGGAATATATAATACCAGTATACTACGATAACTTATATACAAAATATGTGTTATACCGTTATGAGAAAATGTTTCATAATCAATTTGTGATTTTGGCCATACATAAATTTTGTTATTTATAATCTATTTGTTTCACCACTACATTGCAACCATCAGTATCATACAGACTTCGATATATGTCACGATTTGCATGGTCTCATTATTAGAGAGCACGTTTCACACATACCGGAAGAAATTCCCTCGTACATCGTTAGTCATCGGACACGTACCACCATACACTTTTGCTTAAACAAAAAGGTAAGTGTGTGTTTGCAAGACTAATGGTCAAACATCGTATAACCATAAAGTTAGAATACTATATTAATATATTAAATAAATTAATCCAATAGACATAGATTAACCCAATTAACATAGGATAAATAAATATCTAATTATAAAAGTATGAAACATGATATAATCAATGTTGTTACTGCGTAGTAAATATTCATACGAGACTAACACAACTGGAACGGTTCAATTTGGAATTAAAATGGGGAAGTTACGAATTTCTAAAGTTTCTATGTATTTGATATATGATTAATTAGGAAATCAATTTTATTGTTATTTTCATGACAAAACAGAGGTATTATGTGATAAAAATAATATTATAGAATTATAGAAATTGGAATGAACTCATTTGGATTTAATATGAAATTTCCATGAATTAAATGGGTTTCTGCAATTATTTTTAAACTATAAATCAATTTCTAAACTCCTTTTCCCTATTTTATTTATTTCCTGGACTGCGACCCAAACTCTAGAAAGATCAGGGGCTAAGCTATAAATGTTTTTCTAGACTCAGTGAGCATACAGAGTGGACGGCGGGTTAAACACAAAAGACGTTTTAGTTGAAGTTGTACACAATTCAACATGAGTCATGTTGGCTAGAGGGTGGAAGGCTAGGTATTTTACTCAATAGATCCAAGGTTCGATTCCTGAGTAGCCATGGTTTAATTTTTTTTTCTGCGGGCGGAACGGGAGAGGGCAGAACGGCAGACTACTATTGCTTACTTAATAAGTAGTAGAGTAATAAGTAGTAGAGATAGTGCAAACTGATAAGGGTTGTAATGGGGTCATAGTGGGAAAAAAAACATGTCTAGACAGTTGTGAAGTAAGTGGTAGAGAAGCCATTATCACATTTTTATAAAAAAAACTGCAATAATAGCTCTCGCTTAGTATTAAGGGTCTGTTTGGTTGGGCTGTGGCTGTGGAAAAAGTTGCTGTGGGCTGTGAGCTGTGGAAAAAGCTGCTGTAGGCTGTGAGCTGTTAAAAAGCTAAAAACCGTTTGTTAGAAACCACTAAAAATCGTTAAAAGTTCTTCGATATATGTTTCCACAGTTCCATCCAAAAGCCACTAAAAGCAGGTCCATGGGTGCTTTCAGTTTTGCACTGCGAGAAAGTCGACTTTTATAAAAAGCTGCTTCCTGTATCCAGCCCTTTGGTTGACTTTTGGCTTTTAGGGAGCAAAAGCCAAAGCTAAAAGCCAAACCAAACACACCCTAAAGCACATCAGACATGAACATGGTGTTGGTAAAAAATAGTATGTCACAACTCACAATGTGTAAAGATTATACAGACATTATTGAGCTCGAAGAGAGCCGACAAAGATGACACGAACTTCTAAAGTTCATACCCTGATACCTCATGTTCCTTCACTCAGCTTATCGTCACCAGATTATTGCAGCAAACTGTTATAAAAATGTCTGTACAAAAAGGCATATATTAAGTGAATTTAGATCTGCGAAACTCGCTATCAACTTTTCTATTGTAAGGCTGTTTCCAGCAGCTTACTCATTATATCTCTTATTTCATCTTTTATTTTAAACTTTACTCGGTGCTGTGTTTTACATGACTATATACACGATCTGCTAGATACAGCTAATCACAAGCCACATACATAAACGTCAAAGAGAAAAATCAGTGAGACTTGGAAATTCCAAACTCCAATATTAATACCATATTAGCAGCTATTGTACTTTTCTATAACCAAGACATGTCAACACTGGACATAAGAAAATGAAATTGAGACTATCCTCCATAAAAAATGCAAATGCACTCTTAAGCTATATATGTGAAGTGAATCTGAATATGAGTTAGTTATATGTCTGAAAAAAATAATAAATCAAGATCCATTCAAAATCGTACTATTTGGGGAGTAAATATAACAAGATTTATAAGGGTTTAGACTTCTGACGAGGCACCCAGGTTTAAACATAACTCTGCAAAAATGAGAAATATGAATGTATAGAGAACAAATGATGCATCCTCATTCCTTGAAGAATAGGAGAAACAGCAAGCTGCCAGTCCGCATCAACCTCCCTCTTTTAAGCACATCTGTTGTGTGAACATGAAGCTGCAAACACTGATACAGTATCTTTTGTTGCCTCCACTGCCAGACCCAATGCTAACAGTAGCTTTGTTCCTATGTTCCAGGATGCTATGTAAGGCCATGAAGAAATCATTAGTAGCAGAATGCATATGGGGAATGAGGAAGTGAGACACCCCCATATTGAACTGGACTACCAAAGCAGTTCTCAGGATCATTTTGTGGAACAATGTAGCACAGTAGTTTTTTTCAGTGAGATAAGGGTTCAGTTAAATGGTGCTGAAAAGTTACAGGCTTACAGCAGACTGAAAACGAATCCATCTTCATTACCTATGTGCAGTCTGGCAAACTTTTTCGTTCACGAACAAAAAATAAAGAATGGTTTCTCCAGAAAAGACATATTCATGGACTTATGGTTATACTGTTCGAGAAAATTTCCATGATATATAAAATGCACACAAAATGTTCCTATTATTTTATTTGAAAATCACAGATGTTACTCCCCTAAAAAACTCACATGTAACAATATAAACAGATGGGCATGTACCTAAGTTGGGGCATACAGAACAAGATTAGTAGTGGAAAATATGACAGGAATTCCAAATATCTTCATATAATAATCAGTGCACGGATCAGTAAAATTAACACTTGCAGAAAATTACGAGCTAATCATCTGGTAAAGGTGCCGATCATGAACTACAATGGTACAGCAATAAGCAATGTTGCGTGCATATTAAAACATCACAAGATTTGTGGAGCACTGCACGACAAATTCCTCAAGCAGCGTTCTTGTGAGCACGTAAAACAGAACGCCGAGGGCAATGGACACTGGTAGGGCCGGCAATGCCTTGCGGAAGAATGCCAGCAGGAGCAGAGTGATGCCAAGCCCTGCAATGATGGCAAGGTAGCAGGCATACACTGTCATGTAGTCATACATCGCTGCCCTGCCGACCAAAACGCTGTAGAATATGAAGTCCCCCAACCCAAGCTTGATCGCCCCAGATGAGCTTAACCCAATGCCATCTTCATCTTCCACCTCTTCTTCAGATCTCTGAGGGCGTGGCTGGATCAAAGGTACCGTCATTTCAGCAACAGCAACTCTATGCTCCTGCAATGCTGTAACTTCCCCAACTTGTGCGACAGTAGAAGAATCAGAGGAGCTCAAAGCAGCCGCCAATGTCACCCTGGGCCTTGAATTACTAATATCACCAGCAAGAGTGGCAGCTTCATGAACTTGGGATGCCGAACTGTTTCCAGAGTCAGGCTGAAGTACCTCCCCAATCACCTCAACCGTGGAACTGGCATCCAAATCCGCGCCAGGTTGCCTCCCTTCCCTCCACAAGCGCCAATTCCGGCCATGGCGGGGATCCACCGGTCTGGCCTCGTAGACCAAGGCCGGGATCTCCTCGTTCCTCTGTATGGCCAGCTCGAGCAGCACCCTCAAGGGGCCACCAGGGAGCAGCACTGCCGCGAGGTCGTAGATGGCCATGGCGACGAGCAGCGCCCAGGTGGTCCATTCGGGCAGCAGCGTGAACCAGAAGGCGGTGAGCACGGCGACGGCGACGAGCGCGGCCTGGTGGAGCGCGATGGGGACGGAGGCCGGGGCCAGCGCGGCGAGCGCGAGCGCCCCCGCGGCGTTGGGCAGGAGGAGCGCGAAGGAGACAGCGTCGAGCGGGAGGCGGAGGCGGGAGAGGAGGAGGAGCGCGACCTGGCCGCCGAGGACGAGGAGGACGGAGAGCGCGGAGAAGCCGAGGTAGGCGCGGAGGCAGGGCGTGCAGCGGAGGTAGAAGAGGAGCGCGAGCAGGAAGGTGGCGGCCGTGACGGCGACGACGAAGGTGAGGGCGGTGATGAGCGCCGTGGGTATGTCGTCCCCTCCGGAGACGCCGCCGGTGGCGGCCGCGATGGAGGCGGAGAAGGGCGACGGGGAGGAGGACGAGGAGAGGAGGGAGACCAGGAGCACGACGAGGAGCATGCAGGCGGAGACGGGGTAGACGATGCGGGTGATGTCCTCGCCGAGCGAGTCCAGCACGGTGGTGCGGGCGGGGCCATCAACGGGGACGGCGGCAGCGTCGGCGTCGGCCATTTGGTGGATGTGGAATGGGGATCGCTTCCGATCCGTTGTTGGGACTTGGGCCGACTTGTTTTACGCCCGCACCCGATCAGTTAACAACAGATCAGTGCTGTGTACCTCACTCTTGTTTCTCCATAATTCTCAAGATTTGCCAAGTCTAAATGCCTAATCTCAAGTTCATGGAGCTACTTGATTCTCCATCAATGCCCGAAAAAAGTGTCTTTCATGTTTGCAACTAGGGCTAGATATACTCGCTAGGCTCGACTCGTCCGAGCTTACTTGTTAAGCTAACGAGCTAGCTCGGCTCGTTTAGGTCGCGAGCTCAAGAAAAAAAACAATATATATAATAATCAATTTATAGTTAATTTTAAGCTAATTTAACAATAGAAAATAATAATTATATTTATATTTTCACGGACCATATCAATGTAACACCAAATTAACATAATTTATCATTCATGAATTCACAATTCATCAATCATTAGTTTAATTCATATGACATAAACACCACATAGACATATAAGATGTTCATCAATTATTACGTAAATGATATAGTTTGGTTTTGCTAAAATGTGGTAGCTCGTTTAACTCGCGAGCTGGCTCGTTAATGAACCGAGCTAGGATATCAGCTTAGCTCGTGAAATAATTCAAACGAGACGATCCGAGTCAAGCCAAACTGACCATGAACTGAGAGAGCCAACAAGCTTTGAGTATTTCGTCCAACCCTATTTGCAACAACCTAAAACAAGCCTGCTATGCACATGCACTAGGGTACAACCAAAAATGATGAGATACCATGGCGCTCAACAAAAAATAATGGAGTGCTCCCGTGTCTATGCTTCAATGTTTTTCTTCCTTAGCCAATCACATATTACTAGCTAGTTATCCATAATTTGCTACGGTTGTTATATAATTATTGCTTATTTCCAAACAGTAAGCTATGTGTGATTTGATGGTGGCCTCAAATTTTTGGAGCAAAGAGGGTGTGTGTTTGAGTACTAGCTCTAGACTATTTTTTGTACAGCGACACCCCGCGTGTGGAGGTGCTCACATTAGATTCTTTTAATTTCTATGTCGTAGGCTTCTCTTTAATTTTTTTCACTTTGGCATGCATTTGAATGTGCAGTTAACAATTTTTATGTCCTTTTTTAATTACGCATGTCAATCTGTTGCAAGGACAACACGTCTTAGACTACTATCTTGCTTAAAATATAAAATAACTGCAAAATCAGGTCCGTTAAAAAATCCATATCCATGATGGGTACAAAATTTTACCCAAAACCATGTCCATGCGAGTTTCGGGTACCAAACAGGTTTCCCATACCCACTAACATCAACATAAAAATTAATTCATCAGGTAAATGATAGTCAATATAGTAATAAGTTAGGATAAAAGAAATAAGTAACAATTAATTTTAGCTTAAACTTTGTTACATGAAGTTCATTTCACTTAGAACATATTCAATTAATAATATAATGAGACATATCTGTAAGATATGTTGATTTTAAAGCGGGTTTTAAAAACCCATGGGTTTGCAGGTATAGGTAGTGGAAGAACAAACCCATGCCCACATATAGGCTTGGGCAAAAAGAACCGGAACCGAGGAACCGAAATAACCGAGAACCGAAATCGAACTAACCGAACCGAAGGAACCGTTATGAAATTCGGTTCTGGTTTTTTGAGAACCGAAATAAATGAGATATTTTCGGTTCTGCACTCCAAAGAACCGAAAAACCCAAAAGTATTAGATTCAATTTGTTACATGTGTTTGTAACTTCGGATGTTGTGTTATCGACTTATGTTGAACCTCTAATCATCCATGTATTATCTATGAAATTATGGTCATTGTGCACTTGTGGTTGTTTGTGGGAAGATGTTGTTGAAATTTCTCACAAAAGTTGTCGTTATTCAAAATTTTAGAGTGGTTGTTATAGTTCGGTTAGAACCGAGAAACCGAACCGAAGAACCGAGAACCGAACTAGTCGGTTCTGGTTTCTTTATCTTGCTATTTCGGTTCTAGTTTTTGAAGAACCAAATTTCTACAAGAACCGAGGAACCGAACCGAACCGAAGAACCGAATGCACAGTCCTACCCACGTACCCGCTGGATTTCTATTTGAACCTATTAACAAACTCATGGATAAAGAAATTTGCTCAAACTCATACCCTAAGAGCTAGTTTGGGAGCCACAAAACCGGAGAAGATTGGAGGGGCTAAAATCTCCTTACAAATTTAATAAGAAAAAGATTTTAACTCCTCTAATCTACTCCGGTTTTTGGACTCTCAAAGTAGCTCTAATAGAGCAAAAACCCATCGGGTTCTCTAGGTCTGCCATTGGAAGTGGGGATACATGTATTCAAAGTAATGTGTGTTTGATGTTTTAAATAAAACACAGTAAGACAGTAGGGATGAAAAATGGACGGAAACGGACGGAAAACCCCTCTCCGTTTCCGTTTCCGCATTTTATCATCAAAAACGGGATCGGGTCCAGAATAGTCGGGAACGGAAACGGAAGCGGGATAAATGGAATTGCGAAAACGGACGGAAACGGAAATACTAACGGAAACTCATAATTTAATACAAATAGAAATGTTATTGATGTTTGACTAGTGATTGATTGACAGAACAATAACATAAAACAAATAGACATAGAGATGCAATATTTTATTGTTGTTTGGTTGCTAAGTATGTACATTTAGCTACATCTGATGTTGTTTAAGATTTTAGATCACTTGTCCTTTGAAAAGAGCTGGTGGTTATAATGGTCAATTATGCTATAATTTATCACTTAAATACGAGGATTTAGTTTATATACTAATGCATATTAGGCTCGTCTCATATTTGTCAAATACGGAATAAATACGGGTTCAATCCGGGCAAAAACGGGATCCCGCAAAAACGGACGGAATGAGCTCTCTCCCGTTTCCGTCCTGTTTCTATATTTTTCCGTAAATACGGAAACAATCGGTCAAATGTAGAAAACGGTACGGGTCGGGACGATATTTTTTTTCCGTCCGTTTTCAACCCTAAAAGACAGTAATAAGTCTTCTGCGGCAGGCCACAGCGAAAAGGAAAATGACATGGTCTGAACTGGTAAGAGCCAAAAAAAAGAACTGACTGCAGAGGAGCAACGAATGAAATTTTAAATGAAAAAACGGCAAAATTTATGCGAACTGACTGCAGAGGATCAGTGAATTGAAAAAAGAAATAACGAACTTCGTTGCTTCAGGGCCAAAAAAGAACTGACTGCAGACTTGCAGAGGATCAGAGAAAACGGCATATTTTATGCGAACTGGATCAGTGGATTCAAATCAAAACAACAAATCCAGAGGATCAGTGAATTGAAAAAAGAAATAACGAACTTCGTTGCTTCAGGGCCAAAAAAGAACTGACTGCAGACTTGCAGAGGATCAGAGAAAACGGCATATTTTATGCGAACTGGATCAGTGGATTCAAATCAAAACAACAAATCCAGAGGATCAGTGAATTGAAAAAAGAAATAACGAACTTCGTTGCTTCAGGGCCAAAAAAGAACTGACTGCAGACTTGCAGAGGATCAGAGAAAACGGCATATTTTATGCGAACTGGATCAGTGGATTCAAATCAAAACAACAAATCCAAAAAAAAAGAGAAATTTATTCATTCGACTCCGCTGGGGATCGAACCCAGAATCTCTGGTTCCGTAGACCAGCGCCTTATCCATTGGGCCACGGAGTCATTTGATGGTGATTAAATGTGCAAGCGTATGTAAACACTACTAAAGCTGTCTTTAGAAATTTGAGAGCATATGATGGTGAACTTGATTAGGATGGTCAAAATTAGAATGCAGATGGCTTATAATAGACCATAACTGTCGATCGTATTTTGGCGTATGCCTGCGTTTCAAAGTTTTCTTTCAACACGGACTTGGATGTAGTTTTTGCAGTCACGTATCTTTCTTAAATCGTTTTATATTGACTAGCCATGAAATGGACTTAAACGTAGGTCTGTCTCTAGAAATTCGAGATTCTTAAGGTGCAAAATGAGGCCTCAAAGCATTCAACTAATCAACTTCAACCTTATTTCTAGAAGATATGATAACAGATGAGGGGTATTGAATAGAACGACAAAATCCCCTCCACCCCCTCCCCGTTTTGATAACAGATGAGGTGCAAAATGAGGCCGTCGATCGTACTTTTGGTAATGCAGCCTTTCTTAAATTTCAAACGCGTACTATACCGTTTAGTAGTCCTGTCGATACTTATTACCATCAGCTGACTCCGTGGCCCAATGGATAAGGCGCTGGTCTACGGAACCAGAGATTCTGGGTTCGATCCCCAGCGGAGTCGTTTTTTTGAATTTGCATTTTTTGTGCACCCATTTGATTCGAACTTTTGCACCGTTTGGTTTTTATTTTATTTGATATTTCATTCACTGGTCCTCTGCGATGGTAAGGACCCTTCCGCGGCAGACTTGTTACTACTGCCTTTACTGTGTTTTATTTAAAACATCAAACACACTTTGCTTTGCGTATTACAATTTCTAATGGCTGACCATTTTCAGTGTATCCTATATTCCTATGGCAAAAGTATATATGTCCTCGCTCATGCTTATTAACAGGAATAAATGTTATCCAACATCTTCTTTAGTTAGATCTCTAAATTTTGCTACCATACATTTTTGGATTTCTTGCTAGCTAAAAATGAAGATTGTAATTGTCTCTTTAGATTAGAGTGGACGCATTATACACAAAAAAAATGTTAGTGTGAAAAGTTAATTTTTATTCAAATGACTATACAAATGATAATTTAGAGATTTAAAAAAGTCCCATGAAGATGCTCTAAGTCACAAGATTGTAGCTCTGACCGTCACTAGCTAATAGTCAAAATATATCTATAAATCAAATCCACAAAGGTAATGCAATAGATCCATCATGACAAACAAATTCATAATGTATAATTATCTCGATTGTAGCATTATATCTTTATAGAAAATATTTATAATTATAAAACTCGACTTCCAGGAGTAAAATCTCACACAAGTCGAGAAAATCCTCAAATCCTGACCCATTCATATATGATACCATAGCCCATGTGATACCATAGCCCATGTGAGAACGACCGTGACTGAGGTTGAACCTTAGACCTATGGCATGTTTGACCTCAATCAACACCTGCACATATATTCGAGTACAAGAACAAGTTCATGATTCGACTCAAAGTCAATTTGTGCAACACTACTCCCACCGTCCCACGTAATTACATCAATACAAAAACCATAATTTTACGCATGCACAACATTTAAAAACGTAGCAGTCACTTTACTAAGCCAATATAAATCTAACAGACTGTTCCAATGTGAACTAACTAATAATTCATCACACAAGATTTCACATCAAGATGCTACAGTTTCAGTTTATATAGCCTCTGAGCAATACTCAAGTGTCTATCATGGAAGTGTCTAACATGGTTCTTTTTCGTTATTTTTTATCTATAGCAGTTTAGTTAAAAATAAATTAGCGGACATTCTTATTCGAGAACGGAGGTAATATAATTTATATTTTTGCCTCACCTGACACCTAGAAAATTCATTGCTACAGTTTTAAATTAAAACTTTAAAAATATTTTGCTTCTAAACAAATCATAAATCGGTACGAAGTGAGTATAATAAACTCCAGAGCCGGAATGCCAGATAACAACCACCGTGGCCCCGTCAAATTTGCCCTTCCTGTCTCGGTCCCCTCTTCCCGGCGCACCAGCCTACCTCGCCGACGCCAGGCCGCCACGCCGCCGGAGAAATGAACCAGCCCGTGCAGAAGAACACCCTCTACGTCGGTAAGCCCACCATCTCTTCCTCTTCCAAGCGCGCGCACTCTCTTGTCCAATCCCCCACCTTCTTGGCGGCGCGCGTCACCTGCTCGACGAAATTCCTCGGCAAGAATACTCGTGGTGGCCACGGCAGGACCTTTTACTTCCTCGGTCGTGGGTCGTCCGACGGACGAATTCTCCATGCGCGTGGACTAATCCGAGCTCACTTGTCCTTGATGCGCAGGTGGGCTGGCGGAGGAGGTGGACGAGAAGATCCTGCACGCCGCGTTCGTGCCCTTCGGTGAGGTCAAGGACGTCAAGACGCCGCTCGATCAGTCCACGCAGAAGCACCGCTCCTTCGGCTTCGTCACCTTCCTGGAGCGCGAGGACGCCGCCGCTGCCATGGACAACATGGACGGCGCCGAGCTCTTCGGCCGCGTGCTTACCGTCAACTACGCCTTCCCCGAGCGCATCAAGGGAGGGGAGCAGGGATGGGCTGCCCAGCCAAGTGAGCCTTCCGTTTCCTCTCTTCCGCCGTCTTCGGTTTGCTGCTACATTTGGTCGTGCCCTGCCGTAGCAGCTGCTCGTTTGCTTGTTTTGGTTGCCTGGCTAACTTATTATGGCAAGTACTGCGATAACTCCTCACAAAACAAGTTGGTTGTAATTCGGCTCAAACATGGTAATAGATACTAGGTCGCGTTACAATTTATAGCTGTGTTCCTGTAGGGAAAATAAGAATGCATAAACTTAGAACTGGAAAGGTAAGAACTGTTTTTGAAAATCCTAGTTATCTTGGGGAAATTTTGAATGTTTGTGAATAGTGAAAACCTGAAATAAATGCTCCATCGTGTATATACCAGTACAGTTCTACAGATTTTTGGATGTTATTCGTATGTGGCCACTTCTATCTTCAACTATAACAAAATCTCTTCCTAAATGCACAAGCAAGATGGATCATTGTGCTTGAACTCGATTGTTCAAATGTCAACAAGTTGTGGTTGATGGATGTTCTTTGTGTATGCGATCTTGATTTGTTGATTTTAAGCATTCTTCTATAAAGCTTTGTACTTAGAAGCAATGAACAGATAAACAATTTTTTGTGCTTTGTAACTTTAAGGACCTTGTAGTTATCAGAATTGGTCTTTGTGGTAAAAACATCAAGCCCTGCTTGGTTTGATTCAAACCACTGCGTTAAAAATTCTCTTATGCTCTGGAATATTTCATTTCTTTCGGTTTGCATTTTATGGTCAGCACTGTAGAAGGAAATAAATGCTCCATCGTGAAATCAGTTAGTGGTTTTTTTTTTGATGAAATCTGTTTGTTGAGTACCCTTAGTGTATATAATATTGATAAAAAAGGGGAGAAGGAAAACATACAGTTGTAACTTCTTCTGATCTGCCGAAATAAACGTTTATATCCCTTTGTCCTTGCAACTGAAAAAGGAAAAAAACACCTAATAAGCATTTGTTATTATATAGTTCAGGTTCTGATGAACTCTCGCCCGTTAGAAGGATTGTAATTATTTCGATGAAATCTTTGCTACTTCCTTTCATTTTAACATTGTAAATTTGTTATGCTGAAATGATAGGAAGTTGGCAATGCCACCTGACTTCCAACCAATCCAATTAAAAGTGCATAAAACGTACTGTTGATTCTCTGTATCTCTTGCCCGAAAGCTGCATATTTTTTTTGTTATTGTGAATCTGTTGTATTACTTACAGTATTGCTTACTAAGACCGAAACAAAATTCAGTATAGTTTAGATTTTGCCCTTGCTGCCTATGCTTCAAATTATTTTTTTGAGTTTTTATTAGACATTTAGATTTAGAAAATGGCCGTTATGGAGGTCCTAGCTTCCTCTGAGTGTTTCATTAGCATTAATTTATAGCAACACGTAATCTTATTACTCACAAGTATGGTTTTATCTGTGTTCAGTCTGGGCCGATGCGGACACTTGGTTCGAGAGGCAGCAGCAGGAAGAGGAGATGCAGCGGCTGCAGGCAGAGCACCGTGCAGCGATGCAGGCAGCAGAGAAGCTGCACAGGGAGAAACTGGCTGCTGAAAGGGAAGGCGAGAAAGAAGAAGATCCCATGGCTGCCGCAGAGGCTCAGGCTGTGAAACAAAGTTCTTAAGAACCGGATATCAACTCATAACTCATGTGCTACGTTGCTGCCTATTTGTCAGATATGACTAAACGAATCTTGCGAGCGCTGTTTGTTTAGCTGAAAGAACCCTATTTCTCACCTGACGTGGGATTCTTATTGGTTTCCCTTTTCCCTGTCTGTCTTAGTATATATATGCACACTGGCGCAAAGAACAATTCTTGTATTATCCGCGACACTCATACAGAAGACCTGGAGATGCACGCAGCATTTACCAAACCGGACTAGTGGAGCAGAAGACGCGTTCTGATCGTAGATATTGTGGCCACAGTCGAGCAGAGCTTACTAAAATGCTGTGGTTCCCAACGTGTGTTGTTTGGGCTTACTGAACAATGAGTTCGCTTGCTTCCTGATACAAACAGCAAAAAGAGGGAGAGCTAGGGTTAGGGATACTAAGAGAAAAGAGAAAGGGAGCTTGATTCAGCAGAGGGAGATCTGTGGAGGATTTGAAGCCTTCCCTCATTTGTTGGCCTTCACTTCATTTCAGAATGGAATTGTCTCACCATCGTCTCTAGTTTTTCCTTTTTTTTTCTCAGCAAAGAGTTTTTATGTAAACTTTGATTTTGCAAGAAGACAGCGAATAGTTAGGCATCCGAATAGCTAGCCACTCGCTGGTGTAGTCTACTGAAACATGAAAATTGTTTTCAAATCAGTTGTTTCGGTGACTCCACTTTGTATCGTCGTAGACAACAACTCTTAATCGCAGTCGAGGTCCGTTAGCGATAGGGACGTCCCGGGGTGCGGAACTGGCCAGGACAGGTAGGCAACTAGAGACGGAGACGCGGGACTGGGACGGGACAGCGTAGTGTTGGGCACGACGGTTTGACCCGTTACTCCCACGGGCCCGCGACGCGCGGCCAGGTGTGGCCCGTGGCCGAACGGAACCCCGCGTGTATGTACGGGGGTCGTCGCGTGCCCGCCGAACCCGTCCTAACTCCGTTGGCGGCCGGGTGCGCATGCCACACCGACCCGCACCGCACAGCTCACTCGCCGAGTCGCCGTTCCGTCGACTCCCCGCACTGCAGATAGAGCCGGACTGCCGGGTCTCCCATAGACGGATAGACCTCATCCTCAATTCCGTCCTCACCGTCAACTCGTTCCGTTTCGTTGCGACTACTAGTATATAGACTTGCAGAATGTGGAATAGTAGTAAATAAGATAATAAGTACAGACGGTTGTAGATAGTCTTAGGTTCTCTTTAGAGCAAGGCTAATAGAAGAACCACTATGCTCTTGTCATATTATCACATCTATATATGTAATACTTCTTAAGACAATAGTGTAGGCGTCCACATCCGTGTGGTGCACGGTTCTGCTCTCTCTCACCTCCGCGATCCTCCCCAGTCCCCAAACGTGCAGATCCTGTATCCGCGCCGCGATTGTCCCTCCTCCCCGACATCGCGATGGCCGCGCCCCCTCTTCCTCCCTCGGCGTGATGCCCGTAGCCCCCGGTGCCATGGTGTCCTCGCCTTCGCCCCCGAGCGATCCAGCGCCGTCGTCGCGATGATCGTCGCGTTCCCTTCTTCCCCGTCGCCTTTCCCTCCCTACTCCTCTACATTCCTTCCCCAACCCACGCTCACCGGCCCCGTAGCCCCACGCCGCCATACTGTCACACCCGGGCTTTAAGGAACAAAGTCGGATGCATCTCATATATGCGTCAGAGAAGACAACACATATAATAACAGAGTGCATAGAGATAAATATCATAAATATCATAAATATCATAAATGTATTTATTACATAGCGGAAGTCTTACAAAAATAAATAATAAAATAAAACGAACTAAATATTATTCCCTGGAGCCACAAAGCTGACTAGAAGACGCCACCTAGATCAAGTCGAAAGCCTCAGTGTTAGGCGGCTCCTCTTCGGCCACCTGTTCTTCTCCTGGGGGGTGTGAGACAGCAAGAGTGAGCTCACACATGTTCATCGCTCAACAAGTTGTGGGGAATAATGTGCATGAACTCACCAAAGGTGGGAGTTCATGTGAAGTGTAAGACAGATCAATGTAATAAAGGCTGAAGCTGAACATTGCTTTTATAAGTTGGTCAAAATTTTATTAGCAATTACTAAGTGCAAGTAAATACCAAACCATAGTAATAATAAGTAAAAGTAATAATAAAATAATCCAAAATGCAATGAAATGACAAATTAAGTTTAAGTTCCATAAATTAATCATGTGAGTGTCCGAGCCGCTCATGACCATGAGCACGGCTAGTATACCAGTTTTACACTCTGCAGAGGTTGCGCATCTTTACCCACAAGTCGTGTTATCTATTTGCCACGAAGTTGATCAGACCCCATACACCTCTACCAAGGAAGCGAGACAAGGTACCATTACGAGGCCTTTACAAAGTTTCACTAGCTTCAGAAAACCCGCTATAGTTTATAGAAAGCTCCAGTGCAGGAATCCCTCGCCTGACTGTCATCGCAGCAAAATCAACCCAAGGACCTCCCTACACTGACCACTCCCCTACTGCCCTTGCCCCTTTCGGGTAAGGTAGTCATCCACTAGCTTTCCTAGTTAATCAGCCAAGGGCGTCCCATTAAACCTTTGTGGTAGCACTGTTTTCCTGGGTGGTTCTCCATGTTCCCATTAACATAATGATCTTATCATGAACAGTAAAGAATAAACAGATAATAAAAATTATAACAATGAGGGATGAATATCTCTATACCCAAAGCCACATAAAGCAATAACATGTACTACTCAAAAATTTAGTAGTAAAACCAGTGGTGAAACAAGGTATAAAGATAGTCAAAATCTAGGGTAACCTATTGGGTCCCAGCAAAATTAACCTATACAGATCATTATGATTAATAAGAACATGAATAGGTAAAAGAAGTGATCAAGGGCACAACTTGCCTTCAACGAGCTCCTGCTCAGCAGTCTCTACCAGCTGAACCCCAGGATCCTCAGTGACTTGCTCGTCTACTCGCATCAACACAATACATACATGGTATAACAAAAATTAACATCACACCAAACATGTAAACAAAATACACAATAATAATCTAGACATTAAAATGAGATCATAGAAACTGGAATCATTAAATTTGGAGCTATAGATTTTAAGTTATGAATTTCCAAATGTTTTATGTATTTAATACAGGGTTAAGTGAGAAATAAATTTTAATGTGTCTTTCATGTAAAAACAGTGGTACTATTTGATAGAGAATAATATTACAAAATTACAGGAACTAGAATGGGTTAAAAAGGATTTAATATGAATTTTATATGATTTATACAAGTTTGTACCATTGTTTTTGTATTAAAAATGAATTTATAAGGAATTTCTGTGGTTTTATTTGCTGTCTGGACTGCTCCTCGAATTCCAGAGACAATAGGGGTTAATCTACAAAAATTCCTGTGACTCAGACTCAACCCGCGCAGGACTGCGGGTTTATTACCAAAAAGACTGAGGACTCATTTGCAAAACACAACCCACGAAGGGGTATGCATTGCTTTCAGTCGTTAGATCCGCAACCGTCGGTCCAGATTAGACCGAGATACACATGAACCTGAGATCGACGTCAAACGTCGATCCAAATCCTACGATCCACGACACACTACCTATTCTTTCCCACCCCAGCCGCACGATCATTGATCAATGGCTGCGATTGATTAGGCCGATCGGAGGCCACAAGATCTAATCCTAGCCGCAAGGAAACGATCCAACGACGCTGGTCCTTCTTCCCCACCGCGACACGCGGGTGACCGAGCTCGCCAGCCGAAGGCGAGCTCGCCGCCGTGACGGTGAACAACCCAAGCCGCACCCAGCCCACGCCTAACCAAAACCTTTCACGCCACCTATCACGCTATAGAGGAGGAACCGACTCTTACCGCCAACCAGACGAAGGCGAGGTCGACGCGTAGATCTAGAGCCCGCTTCTCAACACCGTGTGGCGCCGGTGAGAGTTTTGCAGCACCGCGGTCTCCCCTGTACGCGCGCAAGCACCACCTTGATTCCCAGGCGCGCCCAGGTGCTACCCAGACCGCAGACGAGGTTTGGGAGACGGCTGCCCGAGATCCCGACACGGTGGCTGCCCGGCTCACGCTCCCTAGGTGGCGGCGGTGGCGCTTGTCGATGGGGCGGATCCTAGGCAAGGCGAACGCGGAGGCTATAGAGGCCCACCTCAATTTATGGACGCAGGGAGCCCCGCCTACCGACTCCGCACAGACCGCTAGCCGTTTTCAACCGCCCGATAATGGCGCTGCGCGGATAGGGAGCAGAAACGTGCACGCGCTTCCTGCGGAGGAGAGAGTCCTGACCTACCGGCCCCACCGGTCATGGGCCGATGGCGCGGCGCGAGACAGTCCTGTGGGACTCCACCCAGTAGTGCTCCCCTGACCACGATGGCCCATCTGTCAGCGCCCCACTTCACGCATGGGCCGCGCAGGCTTAAGGGTGCATTGGGCCGAGCAGCTAATTCAGCCCAGGCGCAAGTTTCTATTCTCTTTCCTTTTTCTTTTCTATTTTCTTTTCTCTCTCTTTTCAAATTCAAGTTGTATTCAAATTTAATTCAAACTCTTGTGACCAATTATTCTCAGATGATATTGCGACATAAACAGTACTACTTTGAAGATATATTATTATATATATTATTTTTATATCTTTTCTCTTTTTGGTTTCAATTCTAGAATTTCCTTTCTTCTTTTCCAAACTCTAGAATTTCTTTTAGGATTTAATTTCCCATTGGGGTATTAACATAAATTTTTTGTTTACTATATTTTTATATCATCACAAAATGCACACAAAGTAAGATCCAGCATGATGCACAGGTTATTTATGTGTTCTTGGTTCTAATTATCCACTTTTAACTAGTGTTGATCACATGTAATGAATAGTAGAGGCCACAAACTATTGAGATTATCTCTATCCTCTTTTATCACACTTTTGAGTATTACAAATCCTACCCCCCTTAACAAGAATCTCGCCCTCGAGATTCAGGAAGGACTAGGAAAAAGATGAGGAAAATCTATGCGAAGCTCTTCTTCTCTCTCCCAAGTAGCTTCATCTTCTCCGTGGTGACTCCATTGCTCTTTACACATCTTTATCACCTTATTTCTTGTACCTCGAGTCAAAGTGTCAAGAATCTTGATAGGGTACTCAGCATAAGTCAGGTCATCTTGAACACTAAGATCCTCCATCAGTAGTTGCTCCTTAGGTACCCTGAGGCACTTCTTCAGTTGTGACACGTGGAATACATCATGTACATCTGCCAGATGATCGGGTAGTTCTAGTTGATATGCAACTTCACCCACTCGCTTTAAAATCAAGAAAGGTCCAATGAAGCGAGGGGATAATTTTCCTTTAACTTTAAATCTCCTCATACCCCAAATCGGTGACACCTTCAGATACACGTGATCACCCTCCTTAAACTCCAGTAGTCTTCTCCGGGTATCAGCATAGCTCTTCTGTCTTGATTGTGCAATTCTCAAATTCTCTCTTATCATTTGCACTTGTTCTTCTGCCTCTTGTATAAGTTCAAGCCCAAAGAACTGTCTTTCGCCAGTTTGATCCCAATATAGAGGAGTCCTGCATTTTCTGCCATATAAAGCCTCAAACGGTGACATCTTCAAATTGGTCTGGTAACTATTATTATAAGAGAACTCTGCATATGGTAAGCTCTTATCCCAACTTCCACCATGTTTAAAAGCACAAGCTCTTAACATATCCTCTAGTACTTGGTTAGTCCTCTCTGTCTACCCATCAGTCTGAGGATGGTAGGCCGAACTGAAATTCAACTGTGTATCCAAGCTCTCATGCAACTTCTTCCAAAATCGAGAAGTAAACTGTGATCCTCGATCATACACGATCTTCTTAGGCACTCCATGTAGACAAACTATCCGAGTCATATATAATTCTGCCAGCTTGGCTCCCGTGTAATTAGTCCTCACCGGTATGAAATGAGCCACTTTTGTCAATCTGTCCACAATCACCCAAATAGAGTCATACCCTGTCGGAGTGTGGGGTAGTCCAACAATGAAATCCATACCAATTTCTTCCCATTTCCACTTGGGTATCTTCAATGGGTGCAATAGTCCAGCTGGTCTTTGATGTTCGGTCTTAACTCTTTGACACACATCACACTTAGCCACGTGTGCAGCAACATCTCTTTTTAGTCCATACCACCAGTATTTCTGCTTCAAATCCTAATACATCTTAGTGCTATCAGGGTGAATAGAGTAATCAGAATCATGGGCTTCTTTCAATATAGTCTCACGAAGGCTATCAATCTCCGAAACACATATCCGATCCTTGAACCATATAGTACCTTGCTCATCCTCCGTGAATTTCGGACCTCTACCTTCCGTAATCAGATCCTTAATCTCTTGAATTTTAGCATCACCAACCTGACCTTTACGAATCTCTTGCTCCAAGGTAGGTTCCAATTCAATGGTGACTCCTTCAGTGTGTGTAACAATTCCCAGGTTGAGTCTCTCAAAATCTTTTGCTAATTCATCGGGTAGCTGGACAACAATAGCGGAGTGAACATGCTCCTTCCGACTCAAGGCATCTGCAACCAAATTTGCCTTGCCCGAGTGATAGTGAATCTCCAAATCATAATCCTTAATGAGCTCCAACCAACGACGTTGTCTAAGGTTGAGATCCTTCTGAGTGAATATATACTTCAAACTCTTATGATCTGTGTACACTTGGCACTTAGTTCCCATGATATAATGTCTCCAAATCTTAAGTGCATGCACAACGACTGCCAGTTCTAAGTCATGAGTGGGGCAGTTCAATTCATGTTTCCGCAACTGACGAGACGCATAGGCAATCATATGTCCTTCTTGCATAAGCACACATCCTAAGCCTTGGCCACATGCATCACAATAAATGTCAAATCCCTTCTGTAGATCTAGCATAACCAACACTGGTGGTGACATCAATCTCTTCTTCAATTGATCAAAGCTTTCTTGGCACTTCTCATCCCACTTAAATTCTCTTCCCTTCTCTAAAAGCGAGGTCATAGGTTTGGCAATCTTAGAAAATCCTTCAATGAACCTCCGATAATATCCTGCAAGTCCCAAGAAACTCTGAATCTCAGTAACTGTAGTGGGCACTCTCCACTCCATAATCTCCTTGACCTTAGCAGGATCCACTGCTATTCCTCCATTAGAAATAATATGTCCAAGGAATGGCATCTTGTCAATCCAAAACTCGCACTTGCTAAACTTGGCGTAAAGTTGATTATCTCGTAGCTTCTGTAGCACCAACCTTAGATGTTCTTCATGATCACTTTCACTCTTAGAATAGATAAGAATATCGTCGATGCACACCACGACGAATCTGTCCAAATACTCCATAAACACCTTATTCATCAAATTCATAAAATAAGCTGGTGCATTAGTCAATCCAAACGACATAACAGTGAACTCATATAATCCATATCGGGTTGAGAAAGCCGTCTTAGGAATATCCGATGGTCTAATCTTCATTTGATGGTATCCCGATCGGAGATCAATCTTCGAGAATACCCTGACACCTCTCATCTGATCAAATAAATCCTCAATGCGGGGTAATGGATACTTGTTCTTTACAGTAACATCATTAAGAGACCTATAATCCACACACATCTGTTGCGAACCATCCTTCTTCTGCACAAACAGAACCGGTGCTCCCCAAGGTGAGGAACTCGGACAAATGTACCCAGCCTCTTGTAACTCTGTTAGCTGCTTCTTAAGTTCCTTTAACTCTTCTATAGACATCCTGTATGGTCGCTTAGAAATAGGAGCAGTTCTAGGTAGAAGATCAATTACAAACTCAACTTCCCTATCTGGTGGCATCCCTGGTAACTCCTCTGGGAAGACATCCAGAAAATCTCTAACCACACGTATGTTGTCACCAACAAACTCCCCAGGTATAAAGTATATAGCCCGTTTGGAAGAGGTGGTTAGTGCAATTTGAACTTGAAATCTTTCTCCTTTAGGGCTAGTGAGTTCTACAGTACCCCTACCACATGCTATAATGGCCTTTGCCTTCCTTAACCATGACATACCAAGGATCAGATCTATACTGCTGGCCTCTAATATTATAGCAGTAGCTCCAAATTCTCTTCCCATAATCGTTAATGTCAATCTACGTGTCATTTGATTTGCCTGAATAGGCCCTTTAGGTGTGATTACTATCATTGGTTTTCTCATATTTAGTAGTGGTATCTCATTTGTGTTGGCATATCGAGCAGACATGAATGAATGTGTAGCACCAGAATCAAATAATATGGTTGCAGGAATTGCATTAATGTAAAACATACCAAGTACGATGTCAGCACCATCAGGAGTAACATCAACGCTGACTTGATTCACCCTGGCTATAGAATATCCCTTGCCAGGAGTCTGTTGCTTGTTCTTAGCTGGTGTACCAGAATTCCCCACCGGATAAGCATTAGCATAGTGCCCAATTTGACTGCACTTGAAGCATGTAGGGTCGGTCTTCTGTCCTGCAGACCTCGTCGGGGTGCCAGTGGGAGTAGCCTGACGAGTAGGAGGTGTCTGTGGAGACCCCTGTGGAGCATACTGAGCTGGGCGTGGTCCTCCTCCTAGACGAGTAGGTGTACCCTGTGGCGAAACATAGCGGGGACGAACACTGCTGCTACCCTATCCCTGTGAGATAGCCTTCCTCTTCAAGTCTCCAAGTTGAACACGCTTGTGTTCAATAGCAAGAGCCTTATCCAGTAGCCTCTGAAATGACGAAAATGTGTGTGCAACCAGTGCATACTGTAGGGGTCCATTAAGTCCTTCAATAAAGTGCTCTTGCTTTCTCTCATCCTCAGCAGCTTCCTTCGGAGCATATCTAGAGAGCTGAATGAACTTATCCCGGTACTCGCTAACAGACATGTTGCCTTGCTTCAATGACAGAAACTCCTTCTTCTTGATCTTCATCAATCTAGCTGGAATGTGGTAGTTTCTGAACTGTGTACTGAATTCTGCTCAAGTAATAGTGTCGGCAGCATCATGGGCAGCAACATAAGAATCCCACTAATCAGCAGCAGGACCTGTCAGACGACCAGAGGCATAAAGAACTTTCTCCCGGTCTGAGCATTGGGCGATGTTGAGCATCTTCTCAATTGATTTCAGCCAATCATCATCATCTAGTGGATCTGGCGAACTGGCGAAGGTCGGCAGCTTATGGCTCATAAACTCTCGGTGCTTATCATGAGGTGGAACTGGTGGTGGTGGTGGAGGCAATGATACTTATTGCTGTTGGTGTTGTTGTTGTTGAAATTGCTGTTGCAGCTGCTGTTGCGCCCTTCTCTCCTGGCGTATCTCTTCCCGCTCCTGACGTAATTCCTGGCGTATCTCTTCTTGTTCCTAGCGCATCTCCTGGCGTTCTTGCTGCATCTAAGCACGTATATCTGCCATAGTATTCGCCATTTATTGCATCATCCTCATCTGAGCTGCAACCAGTGGGTCAACTCCGCCTGGTGGAGGATTAGGGGGATTCATCTCTGCTGGTTGTGGCTGGGGTTGTCTAAATATCCTCCGAGTGTGTCGTCTGGGAGGTAAATCTATTCCACCACCCCTCCTGGTATTGACCATCTGAGTTAGATACATATGGTAAGAGAGAATAGTAGACAAGGTAGGTAATTATGAATCATGTTACTTTAGGGGATTTATTAGCTAAGCAGATTAATGTTTTACCTACCATAGCTAATTTATTACCTTATGGTGGTACATACTAAGATGTCCATATATAATATTTTAATCAATCAAAGAAGCAAATCAGACATTTATCATCAGAACAATCAAACAACATTTTAAATAGAGGAAATAGTTTTGATTTTTGTCTTAGGCCTCCTATCTCCTAAAAAGATCATAAGTGTAGGATTTCAAGGTGTGAAATCCATCTTGTCTTAGAGTAGAAAAGGTAAGGATGATTAGAGCAGAACAATAGAAGGTGAGACAGGATCAAGATAAGTATAGAAAGAATCAGAGTAAGGTAAGTATAGAATGAATCAGAGTAAGATAAGTAGGTAAGGGTTTATCCATTTCTATCTAGGTTTCGTCCTATAGTCAACATTTCCTCTGATACCACTTCTGTCACACCCGGGCTTTAAGGAACAAAGCCGGGTGTATCTCATATATGCGCCAGAGAAGACAACACATATAATAACAGAGTGCATAGAGATAAATGTCATAAATATCATAAATGTACTTATTACATAGCGGAAGTCTTACAAAAATAAATAATAAAATAAATTGAACTAAATATTATTCCCTGGCGCCACAAAGCTGATTGGGAGACACCACCTAGATCAAGTCGAAAGCCTCAGTGTTAGGCGGCTCCTCTTCGACCACCTGTTCTTCTCCTGTGGGCGGTGTGTGTGAGACAGCAAGAGTGAGCTCACACATGTTCATCACTCAACAAGTTATGGGGAATAATGTGCATGAACTCACCAAAGGTGGGAGTTCATGTGAAGTGTAAGGCAGATCAATGTAATAAAGGCTGAAGCTGGGCATTGCTTTTATAAGTTGGTCAAAATTTATTAGCAATTACTAAGTGCCAGTAAATACCAAACCATAGTAATAATAAGTAAAAGTAATAATAAAATAATCCCAAATGCAATGAAATGACAAATTAAGTTTAAGTTCCATAAATTAATCATGTGAGTGTCCGAGCCGCTCATGACTGTGAGCACGGCTAGTATACTAGTTTTACACTCTGCAGAGGTTACACATCTTTACCCACAAGTCGTGTTACCCATTTGCCATGGAGTTGATCAGACCCCATATACCTCTACCAAGGAAGCGAGGCAGGGTACCAGTATGAGGCCTTTACAAAGTTTTACTAGCTTCAGAAAACCCGCTACAGTTTATAGGAAGCTCCAGTGCAGGAATCCCTCGCCTGACTGCCATCGCAGCAAAATCAACCCAAGGACCTTCCTACACTGACCACTCCCCTACTGCACTTGCCCCTTTCAGGTAAGGTAGTCATCCATTAGCTTTCCTAGTTAATCAGCCAAGGGCGTCCCATTAAACCCTTGTGGTAGCACTGTTTTCCCGAATTGTTCTCCATGTTCCCATTAACATAATGACCTTATCATGAACAGTAAAGAATAAACAAATAATAAAAAGTATAATAATGAGTGATGAATATCTCTATACCCAAAGCCACATAAAGCAATAGCATGTACTACCCAAAAATTTAGTAGTAAAACCAGTGGTGAAAAAGGTATAAAGATAGTCAAAATCTAGGGTAACCTATTGGGTCCCAGCAAAATTAACCTATGTAGATCATTATGATTAATAAGAACATGAATGGGTAAAATAAGTGATCAAGGGCACAACTTGCCTTCAACGAGCTCCTGCTCAGCAGTCTCTACCAGCTGAACCCTAGGATCCTCAGTGACTTGCTCATCTACTCGCATCAACACAATACATACATGGTATAGCAAAAATTAACATCACACCAAACATGTAAACAAAATACACAATAATAATCTAGACATTAAAATGAGACCATAGGAACTGGAATCATTAAATTTGGAGTTATAGATTTTAAGTTATGAATTTTCAAAGATTTTATGTATTTAATACAGGGTTAAGTGAGAAATAAATTTTAATGTGTCTTTCATGTAAAAACAGTGGTACTATTTGATAGAGAATAATATTATAAAATTATAGGAACTGGAATAGGTTAAAAAGAATTTAATATGAATTTTATATGATTTATACAAGTTTGTACCATTGTTTTTGTATTAAAAATGAATTTATAAGGAATTTCTCTGGTTTTATTTGCTGTGTGGACTGCTCCTCGAATTCCAGAGACAATAGGGGTTAATCTACAAAAAATCCTATGACTCAGACTCAACCCGCGTAGGACTGCGGGTTTATTACCAAAAAGACTGAGGACTCATTTGCAAAACACAGCCCACGAAGGGGTATACAGTGCTTTCAGTCGTTAGATCCACAACTGTCGGTCCAGATTAGACCGAGATACACATGAACCTGAGATCGACGTCAAACGTCGGATCCCAATCCTACGATCCACGGCACACTACCTATTCTTTCCCACCCCGGTCGCACGATCATTGATCAATGGCTGTGATTGATTAGGCCGATCGGAGGGCACAAGATCTAATCCTAGCCGCAGGGAAACGATCCAACGACGCTGGTCCTTCTTCCCCATCGCGATGCGCGGGTGACCGAGCCCGCCAGCCGAAGGCGAGCTCGCCGCCGTGACGGTGAACAAACCAAGCCGCACCCAGCCCACGCCTAACCAAAACCTTTCACGCCACCTGTCACGCTATAGAGGAGGAATCGGCTCTTACCGCCAACTAGACGAAGGCGAGATCGACGCGCAGATCTAGAGCCCGCTTCTCAACACCGTGCGGCGCCGGTGAGAGTTTCGTAGCACCACGGTCTCCCCTGTACGCGCGCAAGCACCACCTTGATTCCCAGGCGCGCCCAGGTGCTACCCAGACCGCAGACGAGGTTTGGGAGACGGCTGCCCGAGATCCCAACACAGTTGCTACCCCGCTCACGCTCCCTAGGTGGCGGCGGTGGCGCTTGTCGATGGGGCGGATCCTAGGCGAGGCAAACACGCAGGCTATAGAGGCCCACCTCAATTTATGGACGCAGGGAGCCCCGCCTGCCGACTCCGCACAGACCGCCAGCCGTTTTCAACCGCCCGACAATGGCGCTGCGCGGATAGGGAGTAGAAACGTGCGCGCGCTTCCTGTGGAGGAGAGAGTCCTGACCTACCGGCCCCACCGGTCATGGGCCGATGGCGCGGCGCGAGACAGTCCTGTGGACTCTGCCCAGTAGCGTTCCCCTGACCACAATGGCCCATCCGTCAGCGCCCCACTTCACGCATGGGCCGCGCAGGCTTAAGGGTGCACTGGGCCGAGCAGCTAATTCAGCCCAGGCGCAAGTTTCTATTCTCTTTCCTTTTTCTTTTCTATTTTCTTTTCTCTCTCTTTTCAAATTCAAGTTGTATTCAAATTTAATTCAAACTCTTGTGACCAATTATTCTCAGATGATATTGCGACATAAACAGTACTACTTTGAAGATATATTATTATTATATATATATATTATTTTTATATCTTTTCTCTTTTTGGTTTCAATTCTAGAATTTCCTTTCTTCTTTTCCAAACTCTAGAATTTCTTTTAGGATTTAATTTCCCATTGGGTTATTAACATAATTATTATTATTTTTTTGTTTACTATATTTTTATATCATCACAAAATGCACACAAAGTAAGATCCAGCATGATGCACATGTTATTTATGTGTTCTTGGTTCTAATTATCCACTTTTAACTAGTGTTGATTACATGTAATGAATAGTAGAGGCCACAAACTATTGAGATTATCTCTATCCTCTTTTATTACACTTTTGAGTATTACACATACCCTTCGCGAGGGATCAGCACCATATTTGGGCCACACGGGCAAGGCGTCCAAGGCGTCAGACGTCTTCTTCTTCGACGCCTTCATGCTGGAGGTGGTGTGCGAGAGGAAGCCCGTGGTGCAGGATGTGCGCGACAACCGACTGGTGCTGGTGGACTGGGTGCTGGACCGCTAGCGCGCTGGCTCTGTCACGTACATCATGGACCCACGCCTGCAGGATGACTTCCTCGAGTGCAAGGCCAGCCTCATGCTGAGGCTTAGCTTGCTGTGCTCGCACCCGCTGCCCCCACGCGCCCGGTCATGCGCCAGATCGTCCAGTACCTCGCCGGCGATGCGCCGCTGATAGAGCTGTCGCCGACGTACCATGGCTTTAACATGCTGTCGCTCATGCAGGACCAGGGTTTCGACCTCTACATCATGTCGTTCCCGATGTCGTCAATGGGGATCAGCACCATATCTGATCTGTCCGGAGCGTACTCCACCATGGAAGAGGTATATCATAAACAAATATAGTATTTAATTTCCTATTTATGCAATAGGTTATAAACCTAATGCAGTCTAGGTTTTGCTGATGTTTTGGTTTGCGTCAAATGTTTCTGTTCTTTCTATAACAGTTGTAGGGCATGTGTCGGTGTTTCGAAACCCGGGGGGTCCCTGGACCGACGAGTGAATTGTCGTCGCGTGCCCCAGCCTAGATGGGTCGACGCGAGGCGAAACGCGAAGGGGGAAAGGAAGCAGCCGGAGGGAGGCAGGCGTGAGAGAGTGGATCCCGCGGCCTTCGTGTTAGCCCCGCGCCTGAGTTGGGTGCGCTTGCAGTAGTGGGATACAAGCGTCCACGCGGGAGTGGGAGCGAGCGGCCTTGCGCGAGCGCCGTCCCGTCCTTCTCCGCGCGGGCCAACCCTCTGTAAGAGGTCCCTGGTCCTCCCTTTTATAGGCGTAAGGAGAGGATCCAGGTGTACAATGGGGAGTGTAGCAATGTGCTAACGTGTCTAGCGGTGGAGAGCTAGCGCCCTAAGTACATGCCATCGTGGCAGCCGGAGGGGTCTTGGCACCCAGTTCGCGTGGTGCCGTGGCCGTCGGAGGAGTGCTGGAGCCTGGCGAGAGGACTGCTGTTGGGGCTGTCGAGTCCTTGCTGACGTCCTCTTGCTTCCGTAAGGGGGCTGAGAGCCGCCGTCGTCACAGGGCATGCGGGGCACCATCATTACTCGCATGGTGGAGCGAGCCAGATGGGACGCCGGTCTGGTTCCCTGTAGCCCGAGTCAACTCGGGGTAGGGTAATGATGGCGCTTCCTGTTGATGTGGTCGGTCCGTGCCCCAGGCTGGGCGAGGTGGAGGCTCCTCCGAGGTCGAGGTCGAGGTCGAGGTCGAGCCCCTGGGTCGGGCGAGGCGGAGTTCGTCGTCTTCTGGGGTTGAGCCCATGTCCGAGCCCTGGGGTCGGGCGAGGCGGAGTTCGCCGTCTTCCGGGGCTGAGCCCGAGTCCGAGCCCTAGGTCGGGCGGAGCGGAGTTCGCCGTCTTCCGGGGCTGAGCCCGAGTCCGAGTCCTGGGTCGGGCGGAGCAGAGTTCGCCGTCTTCCGGGGCTGAGCCCGAGTCCGAGCCCTGGGTCGGGCAGAGCGGAGTTCGCCATCTTCCGGGGCTGAGCCCGAGTCCGAGCCCTGGGTCGGGCGGAGTGGAGTTCGCCGTCTTCTGGGGCTGAGCCCGAGTCCGAGCCCTGGGGTCGGGTGAGGCGGAGTTTCCTACGACGCCCGAGGCCGGCCTTGGCTGCTGTCAGCCTCACTCTGTCGGGTGGCTCAGCAGTCGGAGCGGCGCAGGCGGCGCTATCCTCTTGTCAGACCGGTCAGTAGAGCGGCGAAGTGACTGCGGTCACTTCGGCTCTGTCGACAGGAGGGCGTGCGTCAGGATAAAGGTGTCAGGCCACCTTTGCATTAAATGCCCCTGCGATTTGGTCGGTCGGTGTGGCGATGTGGCCAAGGTTGCTTCTCGGTGAAGACTGGGCCTCAGGCGAGCCGATAGTTTGCCCGTTGCTGGAGGGGGGGTCCTCGGGCGAGACGTAGGTTCTCCGGGGTCGGCTTCCCTTGCCCGAGGCTAGGCTCGGGCGAGGCACGATCGTGTCCCTTGAATGGACCGATCCTTGACTTAATCGCACCCATCAGGCCTTTGCAGCTTTGTGCTGATGGGGGTTACCAGCTGAGATTTAGGGGTCTTGAGGGTACCCCTAATTATGGTCCCCGACAGTAGCCCCCGAGTCTCCAAGGGAGTACTAATACTCGCTTGGAGGCTTTTGTTGCATTCTGTTCCGGTGGGTGCGCGCGAGCGCACCCGCCGGGTGTAGCCCCCGAGGCCTCGGAGGAGTAGTTTTACTCCTTCGAGGTCTTAGTGCGTTTCGCAACACTTCGGCTGGTCTAGTTGTTCCCTCATGCGAGCTGGCCGTAGCCCAAGTGCACGGTCGGGTCCCAAGTTCTCGGGCTGGTATGTTGACGCTGTCAACGGTTTGGCCGGAGCCGGGTTTGCGAGAGCAGCCCCCGAGCCTCTGCACATGGCGAGAGGACGGTCAAGGACAGACTTGTCTTTTTTACATACGCCCCTGCGTCGCCTTTCCGCAAGGAGGAGGGGGAAAGCGCCATGTTGCCCTCGGAGGGGGCCGAACATGGTGTTTCTGGTGAGCTGCTGGCGGGTAATCCGAGCGGACGCCCGTGTCCCATTTGCTAGGGGTCGGCTAGAGGCCCGGAGGCGCGCTCCAAAAGTACCTACGGGTGATCTGCCGGACCCGGTCCCCTTTGACGGGGTCCGAGGGCTCGATGCCTCCCTCTGATGGGATTCCGTTAAAAGATCGCTCCCGCTGGTCTCGGAAATGTCCTAGGGTACCTCGGGAGCGTAGCTCGAGCCTTGGTTATGTATCGAACGTACCCAGGGTCATCCCTCGCTCTGTGTCTGAGGCGACTGTGAACCCTTTGAGGGCCAGCCTACGAACCCCTGATCAGTAATGGGCGCGGAGCCCGAGTGGCCTGAGGCGGCCGTTGAACCCTTCGAGGGGCCAGCCATCGAACCTCTGACCAGTAGTGGGCGTAGAACCCAATCGATCTGAGGCGGCCGTTGAACCCCTCCGAGGGGCCAGCCTTCGAACCTCTGATCAGTAGGGAGGCTCGGAGCTCGTTTCCTTCACGGAGAAGGGTCCTTTTCGGGGTATCCCCCTTTTTCGGTCCCTGTTGTAAGAGAGAGAAAGAGGAAAAGGAAAAGGATACGAAGTCGAATGACGTGGCGTACCTTTTTTTCGCGGTTATTATGGCGAAGGCGAAGCGTCGCTTGCTTCTCCCGCCTGAGGCGCCGCCTGTCCTGCCGCGGAGTTAATGCGACGGGGCGAGCGGTTCGCGAGGCGGTCGTTGCGCGTGTGCGAGCCGTTCGAGGAACGGATCACGGGCGCACTGTCTTCGCGCCGTGAGAGAGGGCTCCCTCGCTGCCTCTGGATGGGACGTAAGCTTGGCTGACGACGTGACCGCTGCTCCTACCCGCCTATTACCGCCATTACTGCCGGCCCATTTTTGACCGCATTTGACCGTCGTGCTTGGCTGGCACTGCAGGGTTGCCTCGAGTCACGGTATTGACTCCGCAGTCGAGGAGGCGCGGTAGTGGCGCGAGTGGCGGTGCAGTTGCTCGCACGTAGCAACCGGCGTGCCGGTTGCATGACGCGTGGGCCTGGACCTCCATGCTGGGCGCGTTGGAGTCGAAGGGGCGCGCCCACTTGGCACGGTTGCATGCCGCCTGCATGGCTTTGCGCCCTTTTACCCGCTGGTCTGGGCGAAAGTGGAGGAGTGCTTGTAACCGCCGGGTGGTTGTATGCACCGCGCACGTGGCGGTTTGGCTTCTTCTCCCCTGGACCGGCTTGCATGACGTGTGGGACCCAGCCCCCGCGCCGTGGGGGGGAGAATTTTGGAGTGTGTTGGAGAAGACTCAACCCGCAACGGTTGAGGGCGCAAGTGGGGAGAGTCGCCTTAAAAAGGGGGGCGACCCCCTTGGAGGGCAACCATGTCTTCGCGCTCCCCTCATGCATCGTGCCTTTCCACCTTCCGAGCCCCCCGGATGGGGGACGCCCGCAATCCTTCCGCCTTGTCGTCGGAGGAACGCAACTTCGTGGAAGTTGGTACCTTTCGACCATCGTTCGACTTCAAGGATTTTCATCGTGCAGCCCGGCTGCATCCCCTCGCCGGCGGTCACCCAAGACGGTGACCACCAGCCTCTCAGTGGGGAGGAGCAAGCTGGGCTGCAATCTTGGTCCCACCCTCAGCCCCAAGGATGTTCATCATCCTTGCTGGGGCAGAGGCCAGGCTGAGCCGGAGCTCTACCTCCCGCGCGGGCTGGCTGGTCACCTCCTCTTCCAGCTTCTGGTGGTGGAATCCATCCTCTAGCCTTGCAGAGGAGGCGTCCTCCAGCCATGCCGGGGAAGGCGAACTGTTGCTGTCCAGCTAGGATGCAACATTCTGTCCTTCTCCTCGCTTTCGCGGCGAGGACGGGAGTGAGGACCCGCCGGTGCGCCTTGCCGACCGTCAGCGTTGGTGGAGAGGCGGACGCCACCGTCCGTGCTGATGTGGTGGCAGCCGGAGGAAGCTCCCCCCCATTGAGGCCATCGGTGCCGCCCACGGGCCGGCCCCCGGCTCTTTGGCTTTGATGTCTGTTTCGCGTCCCTTGAGTAGGGACGCGAACGAAAGCCTTCCGGTGGCCGCGTCCGTACTGGGATCATGGCTGCTGCTGTGGGGTTGGAACCGGAGTTCCGTTTGTAATGGCACCTTAAGTGCCGGTGTTTTGTTCATTGCGGCTGTCGAGGCCTGAACGTGTATGTATTTTCGGCACGGAGCCGTGTTTTTTCTTCGTTTCGAGCACTAAGACTCGCCTTGTCGATTATCTGAACCGCTTCACCGAGCGTGAGTTGCCTCGTGCAAAGGTGACGAGTGAGGTATCCGTATCCCGGAGGCGTAGGAGTTCCTCGGCTCGGTCGGCCTTGCTGTCCGAGGCCTCTCTTGCTTAGTTAATGGAACCCCTCGGCCGCCCTTCGATGAGCCGAAGCCGGAGGTAGCGGTGTCAGCACGGACGGAGGCAGAGTTGGCTTCGAAAAAGGGGGTGTGGTCGGCCAGAGCCTGGCCGGGTCGTCCGCTGGCGGAACCGATGCCGGAGTTGAGCTGCCGAGGCCACAAGCCGAGCTGATGTCTTTGGGGGACAACTGGCCGAGGCCTCGAGGTGGCCGGCCGAGTCGCCTGCTCGGGCCGGATTCTCGAAGAAGACCCTGGCAGCGATGGCCCGGGTGTGGTGCTGATGTCGTCCTTCAGAGTGGGGGCCCTCCGACCGCGTCGCCGTCCGAGGCTAGGTCAGACCCCGCCGAAGGTGTAGTTGATGCCGAGGGTGCTGCTGCCCCCTTCGGCTGTCGACGTCCGAGCCTGCAGGATCAGGTTGTCTTGTAGTGTGTGTATGTTTTCTGCGGCCGCCGAGGCCTAAACACACCGTCGTCGTGTTGTAAAGCTGCGTTTCTTTTCCTCTTGTTTCGAGTATCTAGACTCATTTGTCGGTAACAGAATTGTTTGTGCGGGCGAGAGTTGCTTTTCACGGAAGGCGATGAGTGAGGTATCCGTATCCCGGAGGCGTAGGAATCCCTCGGCTCGGTCGGCCTTGCCGCTTACGCGCGCTCTTACTCGTCCATAGGGTTTTGTTACCGACGCAGTCGAGAAGGCCCGAAAAATCATTTCGGCAGAGGAGCTCTCGAGCATGAAGACTTGTTCGGTCCGCGGAGTCACTTATCCGAGCGCGAGTTACTTATCGCAGAAGGTGATGAGTGAGGTATCCGTATCCCGGAGGCGTAGGAGTCCCTCGGCTCGGTCAGCCTTGGCTGCTTACGTGTACTCCGTCGTTTTCAGGATCCACTTTTGAAGTAGTCGAAGAGCACGAAAGGCATTCTGGCAGAAAATATTTTTTCTTTTTTCGAGGAAAATTTTGACGCAGAGGGGGTTGCCCCCTTCTAGCCCCCGAGGGAGGGTCGGGCTTTGCCGAGGCAAGGCTGACCCTTCCTTGACGACCAGACTTGGTGTGTGAACGAGGTATACAAGCAACTTGAAAGCATCTTAAGGGTAGAAGCGACGTAGCTGTTGGATGTTCCAAGCGTTGCTATAGACCTCGCCTTGGCTGTTGGCCAGCTTGTACGTTCCGGGCTTCAGAACCTTGGCGATGACGAACGGCCCTTCCCAGGGAGGCGTGAGTTTGTGCCGCCCTCGGGCGTCTTGTCGCAGCCGAAGCACTAGGTCGCCCACCTGGAGGTCTCGGGACCGAACCCCTCGGGCGTGGTAGCGTCGCAGGGACTGCTGGTACCGCGCCGAGTGTAGTAAGGCCATGTCCCGAGCCTCCTCCAGCTGGTCCAGTGAATCTTCTCAGTTGACTCGATTTCTTTGGTCGGTGTAGGCCCTCGCCCTCGGGGAACCGTATTCTAAGTCTGTGGGCAAGATGGCCTCGGCCCCATAGACTAGAAAGAACGGTGTGAAGCCCGTGGCTCGGCTCGGCGTTGTCCTTAGACTCCAGACTACCGAGGGGAGTTCCTTCATCCACCGCTTGCCGAACTTGTTGAGGTCGTTGTAGATCCGAGACTTGAGTCCTTGCAGGATCATGCCGTTAGCCCGCTCCACTTGCCCATTCGTCATGGGGTGAGCCACGGCAGCCCAGTCCACCCGGATGTGGTGATCCTCGCAGAAGTCCAGGAACTTTCTGCCGGTGAACTGGGTACCGTTGTCGGTGATGATGGAGTTCGAGACCCCAAAGCGATGGATGATGTTGGTGAAGAACGCCACCGTCTGTTCGGACCTGATGCTGTTTAGGGGTCGGACCTCGATCCACTTGGAGAATTTGTCGATGGCGACCAACAGGTGCGTGTAGCCCCCGGGTGCCTTCTGCAAGGGGCCAACAAGGTCCAGACCCCACACAGCAAACGGCCAGGTGATGGGTATGGTCTGCAGAGCCTGAGCGGGTAGGTGGGTCTGCCTCGCGTAGAACTGACACCCTTCGCATGTGCGGACAATTCGAGTAGCGTCGGCCACCGCCGTCGGCCAGTAGAATCCTTGTCGGAAGGCGTTTCCAACGAGGGTTCGAGGTGCTGCGTGATGGCCGCAAGCCCCCGAGTGTATCTTTTGCAAGAGCTCCTGGCCTTCGGCGATGGAAATGCATCGCTGGAGGATGCCTGAGGGGCTGCGGTGGTAGAGCTCCTTCCCATCTCCCAGCAAGACGAAAGACTTGGCGCGCCGCGCCAACCGCCGAGCTTCGGCTTGGTCGAGGGGCAGCTCTCCTCGGTGGAGATATTGCAGGTACGGGGTCTGCCAGTTTTGATTAGGCGTGACCTCGCTCTGCTCCCCCTCGACGCGCAGTGCCTCACCCTCGGGGGCCGAGGGTACCTCGGGCTGAGCCCAGGGTACCTCGGACCGTGCCGAGGGTACCTCGGACCGTGCCGAGGGTACCTCGGACCGTGCCGAGGGTACCTCGGATTGGGCCGAGGGTACCTCGGACTGGGCCGAGGGTACCTCGGACTGACCCGAGGATACCTCGGACTCAGCCGAAGGTGCCTCGGGCGGAGCCGAAGGTGCCTCGGGCTCGGGCGAGTCCTCGGTCTTGACGAAGGGTTGATGCAGGTCTCGGGAGAATACGTCCGGGGGAACTGTTGTTCGTCCCGAGGCTATTTTAGCCAGCTCGTCCGCAGTCTCGTTGTAGCGTCGGGCGATGTGGTTGAGCTCGAGCCCGTAGAACTTGTCTTCCAGGCGCCGAACCTCATCGCAGTAGGCTTCCATCTTCGGGTCGCGGCAGTGGGAGTTCTTCATGACTTGGTCGATGACGAGCTGCAAGTCACCGCGAGCGTCGGGGCGTCGGACCCCTAGCTCGATGGCGATTCGCAACCCGTTTACCAGAGCCTCGTACTCTGCCACATTGTTGGACGCCGGGAAGTGGAGGCGTAGCACGTAGCGTAGGTGCTTCCCGAGGGGCGAGATGAAGAGGAGGCCTGCGCCGGCCCCCGTCTTCATTAGCGACCCGTCGAAAAACATGGTCTAGAGCTCCGGTTGGATCAGAGCCGTCGGGAGCTGGGTGTCGGCCCATTCAGCCACGAAGTCCGCCAAGACCTGGGACTTGATGGCCTTCCGAGGGGCGAACGAGATCGTCTCACCCATGATCTCCACCACCCACTTCGCAATTCTACCCGAGGCCTCTCGGGACTGGATGATCTCTCCCAGGGGGAAGGATGACACCATAGTCACCGGATGAGACTCGAAGTAGTGTTGCAACTTCCGCCGTGTCAGGATCACCGCGTACAGCAGCTTCTGGATTTGTGGGTAGCAGATCTTGGTCTCGGACAGTACCTCACTGATGAAGTAGACTGGCCTCTAGACGGGCAACGCATGCCCTTCTTCTCGTCTCTCAACCACGATCGCGGCGCTAACCACCTAGGTGGTTGCGGCGATGTAGATCAAGAGGGCTTCTCCGGCAGCGGGGGGCACCAAGATGGGCGCGTTCATGAGGAGCGCCTTCAGGTTCCCGAGGGCTTCCTCGGCCTCAGGAGTCCATGCGAAGCACTCGGCCTTCCTTAAGAGGCGGTACAGAGGCAGACCTCTTTCGCCAAGGCGCGAGATGAAGCGGCTCTGAGCCGCGAGACATCCCATGACCCTCTGTACGCCTTTCAAGTCCTTGATTGGCCCCATGCTGGTGATGGCTGCAATCTTCTCCGGGTTGGCTTCGATGCCCCGCTCGGAGACGATGAACCCCAAGAGCATGCCTCGGGGGACCCCGAAGACACACTTTTCGGGATTAAGCTTCACGCCTTTCGCCTTGAGACATCGGAATGTCGCTTCAAGGTCGGAAAGGAGGTCAGAGGCCTTCCTCGTCTTGACTACGATGTCATCGACGTAGGCCTCGACCGTTCGGCCGATGTGTTCGCCAAACACATGGTTCATGCATCGCTGGTACGTTTCCCCCGCATTCCTCAAACCAAACGGCATTGTAACATAGCAGTACATGCCGAAGGGTGTGATGAATGAAGTCACGAGCTGGTCGGACTCTTTCATCCTGATCTGGTGATACCCTGAGTAGGCATCGAGGAAAGACAGGGTTTCGCACCCAGTAGTGGAATCCATGATTTGATCGATGCGAGGCAGAGGGTAGGGAACTTTCGGACATGCTTTGTTTAGACCAGTGTAGTCTACACACATCCGCCATTTCCCCCTTTCTTTCTCACAAGCACAGGGTTGGCAAGCCATTCGGGATGGAATACCTCTTTGATGAACCCTGCCGCTAGTAGCTTGTGGATCTCCTCGCCTATGGCCCTGCGCTTTTCTTCGTCGGATCGGCGCAGAGGTTGCTTCACGGGTCGGGCCCCAGCTCGAATATCCAGAGAGTGCTCGGCGACTTCCCTCGGTATGCCGGGCATGTCCGAGGGACTCCACGCGAAAACATCGACGTTCGCGCGGAGAAAGTCGACGAGCACTGCTTCCTATTTGGGGTCGAGCTCGGAACTGATCCGGATCTGCTTGGAGGCATCGTTGCAGGGGTCGAGAGGGACGGACTTGGCCGTCTCCGCTAGTTCGAAGTTGCCGGCGTGGCGCTTCACGTCGGGCGCCTCCCTAGAGAGGCTCTCCAGGTCAGCGATGAGGGCCTCGGATTCGGCGAGGGCCTCAGCGTACTCCACGCACTCCACATCGCATTCGTACGCGTGTCGGTACGTGGGCCCGACGGTGATGACCCCGTTGGGGCCCAGCATCTTGAGCTTGAGGTAGGTGTAGTTGGGGACGGCCATGAACTTGGCGTAGCATGGCCTCCCCAGCACTGCGTGGTAGGTTCCTCGAAACCCGACCACTTCGAACGTGAGGGTCTCCTTTCGAAAGTTGGAGGGCGTCCCAAAGCAGACGGGTAGGTCGAGTTGTCCGAGGGGTTGAACGCGCTTCCCGGGGACGATCCCGTGGAAAGGCGCAGCGCCCGTCCGGACCGAGGACAGATCGATCCGCAGAAGCCCGAGGGTCTCGGCGTAGATGATGTTGAGGCTGCTGCCTCCGTCCATGAGGACCTTGGTGAGCCTGACGTTGCCGATGATGGGGTCGACAACGAGTGGGTATCTCCCCGGGCTCGGCACGTAGTCTGGATGGTCGGCCTGGTCGAAGGTGATGGGCTTGTCGGACCAGTCTAGGTAGACTGGCGCCGCCACCTTTACCGAGCAGACCTCCCGACGCTCTTGCTTGCGGTGCCGAGCCGAGGCGTTCGCCACTTGCCCGCCGTAGATCATGAAGCAGTCGCGGACCTCGGGGAACCCTCCTGCCTTGTGATCTTCCTCCTTTGCGTCGTCGAGGGCCTTGCCACCCTCCGCGGGTGGCCCGGCCTTGTGGAAGTGTCGTCGAAGCATGGCACACTCCTCAAGGGTGTGCTTGACAGGCCCCTGATGATAGGGGCACGGCTCCTTGAGCATCTTGTCGAAGAGGTTGGCACCTCCGGGAGGTTTCCGAGGGTTCTTGTACTCGGCGGCGGCGACAAGGTCCGCGTCGGCGGCGTCGCGTTTCGCTTGCGACTTCTTCTTGCCTTTCTTCTTGGCGCCGCGCTGAGTTGACGCCTCGGGAGCATCTTCCGGTGGGCGGCCCTGGGGCTGCTTGTCCTTCCAGAAAATGGCCTCAACCGCCTCCTGGCCAGAGGCGAACTTGGTGGCGATGTCCATCGGCTCGCTCGCCCTGGTGGGGGCCTTGCGACCCAGCTTGCTCACCAGGTCGCGGCAGGTGGTGCCGGCGAGGAACGCGCCGATGACATCTGAATCGGTGACGTTGGGTAGCTCTGTGCGCTGCTTCGAGAATCGCCGGATGTAGTCCCGGAGAGACTCTCCCGGCTGCTGTCGGCAGCTTCAGAGATCCCAGGAGTTCCCAGGGCGCACGTACGTGCCCTAGAAATTGCCGGCGAAGGCTTGGACCAGGTCGTCCCAGTTGGAGATCTGCCCCGGGGGCAGGTGCTCCAGCCAGGCTCGAGCGGTGTCGAAGAGGAACAGGGGGAGGTTGCGGATGATGAGGTTATCATCGTCCGTTCCACCCAGTTGGCAGGCCAGCCGATAGTCCGCAAGCCACAGTTCCGGTCTCGTCTCCCCCGAGTACTTTGTGATAGTAGTCGGGGTTCGGAACCAGGTCTTGAACGGTGCCCGTCGTATGGCGCGGCTGAAAGCCTGCGGACCGGGTGGTTCGGGCGAAGGGCTCCGATCCTCCCCGCTGTCATAGCGTCCCCCACGCCTGGGGTGGTAGCCTCGGCGCGCCCTGTCGTCGAGGTGGGCCCGACGGCTGTGATGATGGCGCTCGTTGCCGAGGCGACCCGGGGCCGCAGGCACTGTGTTGCGCATGCGCCCGGAGTGGACCGAGGCTTCCCGCATGAATCGGGAAGTCGCGGCGCGATGTTCCGAGGGGAACCCCTGCCTTTGGGAGGTAGAGCTTTCGGCCCGTCGGACCGCGGCGTCCTCCAGGAGATTCTTGAGCTCTCCCTGGATACGCCGCCCCTCGGTGGTTGATGGCTCCAGCATCGCGCGGAGGAGTATTGCCGCTGCAGCCAGGTTCTGGCTGACTCCGCTGGAATCCGGCGGCGGCCTCACCCTGACGTCGTCGGTGATGCGGTGCTGGATGTCCTGGGGGAGATGACGCGCTTCTCCAGCCGGGGGTTGGACCGCCCATTCCTGCCCGATGTCCCGACGGATCGGCACAAGCGTTCCTGCTCCCTCGTCGAGCCTGGCCTGCCTCTCGCGGATTTGCTTGAGCTGTGGGTCAGGACCCCCGCCGGGACGGGGACCACAGCTAGCTCCCGAAGGATGTCAACGCGAGGCACGGGCCTAGGGGGATCACCGTTTTCTGGCATACCAAGATGGTTGCCTTCGCTGGGACCCCTAGATCGACGTGGAAACATTCACGACTTGGGCCGCGGTCCTCGTTGTCGAGGCCGCGGCTGCCGTCGAAACAGTCGGAAAAGCAGTACTCACATGCGGTCATGAAGTCCCGCACGGCACTGGGGTTACCAAGTCCGGAGAAATCCCAACAGAGGTCGGGCTCGCCATCTTCCTCGGACCCCGAGGGCTCGTAGGTCGAGTCGACCGTCAGTCGGTCCCAGGGTGACCGCACACGATACCCCAGAGGGTTTGGACTCGCCTCTAAGAGAGTGCTCACCGAAGCGGAGTCGCTTGGTGGGTCGAGGCCGAATCCAAAAGACACGAGATGGGAATCGGTCGGTACCTTTCGGTCGACGGGCGGTGACAAGGTCGCGTCTGGGACTGACTGCACCGTTGTCTCAGGTACGAGGGTGACGCCCAGCAAATCCTTCGCGAGCGTGCTGGCGTCGTGCGTTTGCTTGAGATTGGCGTGTTGCAGGGAGGCGGCGCTCGTCTTCGTCTCAGACGCGAGATCGATGCCCGACGTGCCCTCCGTTGGGGCGTCGGTGCCGTCGACTCGCTCGACAGCCAACGAGGTGCCGCTTCCCGCTTGGCCTTGGTTGCCCCGCCTCCTCCTCCGTCGGCGGGGGAGGGGACGGGACAAGCCCGAATGTCGTCCTTCCACCACGTGGGGAAGGCGTCGTCGATTTCCCCGACGGCGAGCGGGTTGTCGACCGCCATTGTCGCTGTCGCGCGGCGGGGGAAGGAGTATCATGTTGTAGCTGCCGTCGAGGGACATGAACTCAAGATTCCCGAAATGGAGCACCGTCCCGGACCGGAAAGGTTGCTGGAGACTGCCCATCTGGAGCTTGACGGGAAGCTGTTCGTCAACACGCAGTAGGCCCCTACCTGGCGCGCCAACTATCGGTGTTTCGAAACCCGGGGGGTCCCTAGACCGACGAGTGAATTGTCGCCGCGTGCCCCAGCCCAAATGGGTCGACGCGAGGCGGAATGCGAAGGGGGGAAAGGAAGCAGCCGGAGGGAGGCAGGCGTGAGAGAGTGGATCCCGCGGCCTTCGTGTTAGCCCCGCGCCTGAGTCGGGTGCGCTTGCAGTAGGGGGATACAAGCGTCCACGCGGGAGTGGGAGAGAGCGGCCTTGCGCGAGCGCCGTCCCATCCTTCTCCGCGCAGGCCAACCCTCTGTAAGAGGGCCCTGGTCCTCCCTTTTATAGGCGTAAGGAGAGGATCCAGGTGTACAATGGGGAGTGTAGCAATGTGCTAACGTGTCTAGCGGTGGAGAGCTAGCGCCCTAAGTACATGCCATCGTGGCAGCCGGAGGGGTCTTGGCACCTAGTTCGCGTGGTGTCGTGGCCGTCGGAGGAGTGCTGGAGCCTGGCGGGAGGACAGCTGTTGGGGCTGTCGAGTCCTTGCTGACGTCCTCTTGCTTCCGTAAGGGGGCTGAGAGCCGCCGTCGTCACAGGGCATGCGGGGCGCCATCATTACTCGCATGGTGGAGCGAGCCAGATGGGACGCCGGTCTGGTTCCCCGTTGCCCGAGTCAGCTCGGGGTAGGGTAATGATGGCGCTTCCTGTTGACGTGGTCAGTCTGTGCCCTAGGCTGGGCGAGGTGGAGGCTCCTCCGAGGTCGAGGTCGAGGTCGAGCCCCCGGGTCGGGCGAGGTGGAGTTCGTCGTCTTTCGGGGTTGAGCCCATGTCCGAGCCCTGGGGTCGGGCGAGGCGGAGTTCGCCGTCTTCTGGGGCTGAGCCTGAGTCCGAGCCCTGGGTCGGGCGGAGCGGAGTTCGCCGTCTTCCGAGGCTGAGCCCGAGTCCGAGTCCTGAGTCGGGCGGAGCAGAGTTCACCGTCTTCCGGGGCTGAGCCCGAGTCCGAGCCCTGGGTCGGGCGGAGCGGAGTTCGCCGTCTTCCGGGGCTGAGCCCGAGTTCGAGCCCTAGGTCGGGCGGAGCGGAGTTCGCCGTCTTCCGGGGCTGAGCCCAAGTCCGAGCCCTGGGGTCGGGCGAGGCGGAGTTTCCTATGACTCCCGAGGCCGGCCTTGGCTACTGTCAGCCTCACTCTGTCGGGTGGCTCAGCAGTCGGAGTGGCGCAGCTGGCGCTGTCCTCTTGTCAGACCGGTCAGTAGAGCGGCGAAGTGACTGCGGTCACTTCGGCTCTGTCGACTGGAGGACGTGCGTCAGGATAAAGGTGTCAGGCCACCTTTGCATTAAATGCCCCTGCGATTTGGTCGGTCGGCGTGGCGATGTGGCCAAGGTTGCTTCTCGGTGAAGACTGGGCCTCGGGCGAGCCGATAGTGTGCCCGTTGCTGGAGGGGGGGGTCCTCGGGCGAGACGTAGGTTCTCCGGGGTCGGCTTCCCTTGCCCGAGGCTAGGCTCGGGCGAGGCACGATCGTGTCCCTTGAATGGACCGATCCTTGACTTAATCGCACCCATCAGGCCTTTGCAGCTTTGTGCTGATGGGGGTTACCAACTAAGATTTAGGGGTCTTGAGGGTACCCCTAATTATGGTACCCGACAGCATGATTAACATGATCAGGTATAACCAAATGTGTTACTTTTCAGCCTATAACCCTAGATTAAACCAAACAAGTTTTCATGGCAACTATATAATCTAGATATCCGTCTTTGTTCACCGACTATCAGTTCATGTAGCTTCCACTTTAATTATGTTTTGTGATATTAATCATGGCAAGCTCTTGGAGCAATAGTTTGTCAAATGTTAAATCTATTCCTCGAGTTGTCTATTGAGTATGAGTTGCTTGAGGCATCTCCTGGATTTATCATTCTATACATTGACTTTGCTTCAGGTATTCTATACACGGGCAACAAGATAACAGCCTTAAGTAATGCCAGGTTTCCATTTTTTAAAAAAATGGAGTAGACTGTTCTATAGAAGTGCAGATTATGTTTCCATTGAACAATATGAAGCAAACTTAAGACGCTACAATCATATCCATTAATACCTCCTTTGAAAAACTAGGTAAAAACATGGGAGATGAATAATGTTGCACCAAATTTTTCATCTGTGAAGATGTGCATAAGATATTTCATATCTGTCCAAGATGTTTGGTAAATGTTCACGGTAACTGTAGAGTTATGGAATTCTTTTGGTCAGGGCGTGGACCCCGAGGACACGCAGAGGGGTGGAGCAGGTCGGGGAGGGGGGACGACGTCTCGGGCGTGGGACACAGTAGGGAATCCGGAGCAGGCGCTCAGCGAGGCGAGGATGACGACAATCTATAATTAAGTACTGAAGTTAAGGCACACATGCAGATTTGTTGCCACTTTCTCATTTTGCCCTTAATTTTTTACCCTCCATAGCACCATTTATTGCTCTGATGATCAAACTATTGGTATGATATAATTATGTACTAAAGAAAAAAGTTTCAACCATTTCAGAAATAATTGTTGAAGTAACTCTATCATGAAACACTACTTCCAGTTCATATATTCTCAAATGGGTGAATGATTCTTGCCATTTAAATGGACAAAGTATCATCTTTTGCTCTATCTGATAGAACTGAAGTATTTGATTTTGTACATATGTAATAGATTCAAAACATTAAGGGAGCTTCTCTAAGTTAGTGACTTCATTTTTCTACTGTTTATAGATTGCGAACTGAACTTAAATTAGGCATTCAATATTGGTCTCTAGAGAGGAAGCTCTGCCAAGCATTACTAAGAACTGATCAGGTATGGAGACACCTTTGTTTTGCTGTAATTTTAAACAAATAAGTATCCTGATAATAGTGATGTTTTGCGAACTGAACTTAAATGCACGACACATTTTTCTTCATGGCATCTTTAAATGCATGAAAGTATATTCGAGCCTGTCGTTAGCTTTTAACCCCAATGAAAATCAGTTATCTTTACCATTCGTTATTTCTTTGAAGAATGGTATTTCAGTTCATTGGCCATGTGTCAACGTGCTTCCGATGAAAAGTGCTCTATTTTTACATTACAGGCTAGATTTTAGCATTAGGAGTATCAAAGAAAAAATAACGAATGGTAAAGATAATACAGATGACGCATTAGGCATTATGAAATACCCAATTTTTACATATTTGCCTCTTTTAGTAGATTTCAAGGAGATTAATGGACAGGAAGTGGCAACTTAATTAGAAGTACCTGGCATTAGGTATACATTGTGGTGCTTAATTTAGAGTGGCTTCTCTAGATTTTAGATGTATTTCTGTGGTTAACGCCGAGCATGCTATCTGTGTTATGGTTACTAATATCTTTTCATTGTGTTAAACACTTCTTTCTCTGCGACCTGCATATGTTTTTTTTTCTTTTGACATTTTAGAATCATTGTTAGTGGATACCCAATGAAATTTAGGGAATTTCTGTCATGTTAGAGAGCCTTTGGTTCAATCCACAACTATACCATTTAGGATGTATCATGCTATAATGTTGCCAAGAGCAGTGTGGCTTGATGACATCACTGTGTAAATATTATGGATTGCTTCTTCGGAACTATGCTAAATAAAATATCTTTTTTTCTAGCTTGACTTCTAGCATTGGTTGAGGCATGAACATGGGTGACTGAGCATGTAATACTGAATGTTCTGATACTGATATCAGAACATGAATTTGTTTAACCAAGTATTATATCCTGAACTTCTGTTTCCACAGCGTGATCCGGTACAGAATTGATTCCACAACATGATCCGATACAGAATTGATTTTGAAGGTCTTGGAAATCAGCGGCGAGCACAACCTCATCCACAACTTCTTCTCCTACCACGTGTAATAATCATGGTACACAAGTTTCCCTCGAATTTATATTCTATGTTTTCATTTGTTTCATGATTGTCAGTTTGTTGATCTTATTTATCTCTTTGTACTGTTGTCGATGGGAAGAAAACGTCGAGGAAGGGTGTTAGAAAGAACCCCACAGTAGGTTGTGGGACATATACTAAGAACATCGTCTACAAGGAGGTCCTAACAAACTAGACCTACGGTAAGTCTGTCAAAACTCAATTGTTTGTTTCAATATATTTGGAATTGTGCCTTTAATCTAGAGTGAAATTTCCTCTACTTATTTCTTCTATTGAAGTGACATGCTCTGAACTGCTCTTGGCTTCAGGTATTCTTATCCATGGTGGGAAGAAAAAAGTGATTGACTCAGACTTGAAAAGAAAAGATGGCCTTTGCCCATTGACGCCTGAGGAGACTGCTCTTGTCCTTAGAGCACTTGACATCGATAGAAGTATGCAAATATACATTACTACTGGGGAAATATATGGTGGAAAGCGCAGGATGGCTTCTCTAACTTCAGCATACCCGAATGTTGTATGTGCACAAATATATTATGCATCTATTGTAGCGTACTTGTTATACAATACTCTTCCATCTCTCCTTTTTTCCCTTGTTGATGCCAAAATCAAGTTTATAAGTATGGTTGCCCCTCATCCACAACCTGTTACATATTTTAGTATCATTTATTTATGGAAAAACGAATTCTCTTGTTTGGTATAGTTTATTTATGGAAAAACGATGTGTATGTAGTACTATCTCCTCCCGGTTTGCACAACTTGTGTCTCAATCTGCTTTAGATAGATGTATGCCAAAATCAAGTCTACAAGTATCGTTGCCCCTCACCCACAACCTGTTACATATTTTTATTAGATATAATCCCGCACATAAGTCTCTAACCGGTTGCTATTTATCCTATCAGAGAATTCCTTGACATATGATGAGGATAAAGGAGCTTTATTTCTGGAGAAAGAGTTGGCTGCGAATGTTTATGTTAGGAACCATCTCAAGGTTCATCAATATCCATGATTGCACTACCAGACGTATGTAATCAGCTGTTGACCATACACGATATGGCATGACCATTTATATTATTATGTTTGAATAGCCACTTAGGAAATGTAGGCTGGTCTGACTTGTGAAATTCCATAAACCTGATGACTGCAGTGTTCTTCACAACATATTATGAAGAACAAAATATAGGAGGTAAAAGAGTTTATACTGGTCATATGGCTCTACATCTTACACCTTTGGGGTGTCCGTTTCCTCAATGAAGGACAGTACGAATACAAATACATTAGTTAACAAGCTGTTATCAGATCAATCTCTGAAGAGCTACAAGTACGATCATCATACTTTTGCCGTTTTGCATGTACATCAATGGACAGTGGCTTGTTTTTCAGTGCAAGATTTTCTGTAATAATTGCATATGGTCTTTTGCAAGATTTTCTGGTGCCTTGTTTCAGAGTCCAACCAGCATAATAATTACACGGCTCTGGTGTGTATATCTAAAATGGGTTTCACGGGTTACAACTAAGGTGTTACATAACTGATAGTTAATTAGTACTTTTTTTTATATATCCAAATAGATATGAGTCCATCAGTTTTCTTCAAGATGCAATTAGCACTTATAACAACATTGATTTTCTTATATACCCTTATTTTTGTGAAACCAATTTAATGGTCTATGTTATCATTCAAAATTGCCTTATGTTGACACTATGTATATATGCTATTCACAATAACAGAGCCATTCATGCTGTTGGGTGCCTTGGATGAACTACCTTTTCTTCAACAAAGATGAAGCTCATGCAGATTGATTTAGTCCATTTCTTGCAATGTAACATATATGTTTCATACAATTCTTTTTACTCCCGTCAAATCGCACGAGCACTCACCTAGTACCAACAATAAAACCAATACATATAGTATGCTTATTTCTATAAGACTTTAAGTTGAAAGGAGGAATCTTTGGATTGGTTGCAGCCTTGCCTTAACTCTCACAGCAGGTTACAAGAAAGCCCTTGCTCATAGTAGAATGAGCTAGAGCCTGGCTCCTCATGAATAGTGCTGGCAATATGGACCAGACTTTTTTAGTCCAGCACGAGCACGACCTAAAAAATAGGAGCCCGAAGCACGGCCCGAACGCGCGACTGGCTAGGCCTCAAATAATGGCCCGTTGTATGAGCGGGGCTTGGGACGACACGACCCAATGAAGTCCATATTGTTTAATTTCATTAATTTAGTAAGATATATACTTAAATGTGGTTGTAATATTTGGACTTTTATGTGGTTAAATGCTGCTCACATTATTTAATATCTTCACGTGGTTGTAATATTTGGATTTTATGTGGTTCAAATATATGGGCCGACACGGGTCAACGAATGCACGACGTGGTTTAGGGCTAGGCTAGACCACTGTTTCCACACTTTGGCTGGCACGACACGACCCAAAAGTTTTTTGGGCCTTTATGGCCGAGCACATTTAACTCGAAGTACGATAGGGTCGGACCCGACCTGGCCCAATTCCCAACACTATGCATGAAGCACCCTCTTTTCTATGTTTTCACTCTGCCACCTAGATTTTTTATGACATGAAGTTGTTTGGAGACCGCCTAATCAACCTTAATATACTTGCTCTTAGTAGAGCTCTTGCATCAATAGCTCCGTCTTTAGCTATGTCTTCTTCGAAAAAATCGTCCTTTCCTTATTTTCAGAACTAACGCTTGGTGCGGGTGCCTCTCGGTTTGGAGCTGCTCTGGCTAGGCTTTTTTCTCCGCTTGTGTGCTCTCTCCATATATGTATCTAGCGGTATACTACCTATGCCGCCTCCAGATGTCCAGGTCTTTGTTGTGTCCTTCTCTGATAACGAACAGATATGCCCGCCTCTTCCTTTCCCTTCCCTTCCTGCTCTACGAACCCATGGAAGTGGGGGAGGTGAACGATGGGGTCCCTGATTTGCTACCTATGGTACCTGTTCGATGGCTCGACATCGCCTGTCTACATGACCTTTCTATTGCCACGATGTCGACTCGGTATACTTCTACCACTTCTATGTACCTGTCACCCATCCTTTTATCATTGCAAAAATTATTATGTTGTTTTGGGTGTAAGTTTTTTGTTGTGCTAAGAACTGAACATAATTTGGGTGTGTTAATACTTTATTTATTGCCTGCACATGGTTTGTGTTCTTCTGATGATGGCTCATGGATCCTGTAAAATATGTGTTATGATTTGAAGATCCATGCGGTCACTACCACAGGGTGCTCGTTCCTTGTGTTCTTGGCTCTTACATGTGTCGTTTCTGAGACCACATTGGCTCAATGAACTCCATGGTGTTTGAGGTTGCTGAATTGAATGTAGTAGCAATGATTTGTCACACTAACAGTAAACGTTAGTAATTGCTACGAAGTACCATAATTTGTATGGAGGGCATTCAGTTTTATTGATGCCTAACTTTAACAACCACTCTATATTTTGATATATCTTTTTTACAAGTTTGAGTTCATGTGACTTATTTTAGAAACTTGAACTCATAAACTTTCTCTTATTTGGTCTATGGATGGTTGAATTATGTCATTCTATATAATCTGTTCGTTCAGTCAGTCGTTGTGAACTCTCTTCCAATCGCTCTCTTCATTGGTCGTGTTGTATCAAGACATATTGGATAGAGTAAATAACATCAATTAGTCAAATAAAAAATATTATACAGAAAGAAGACAATCAATAAAAAATCTTAAGATTCTTTTGATAGATAATTTATGTGATTATTGTTATGACACTTCACAACGCACGCGACCCAGTGTAATCTTCAAAATGCACCTCCACGCATCGACATGTCTACTCACATATCCAATCCAAGCCTCTTTTGGATCCATTAGAAAATTCAACATACAAACATATTTATGACGTAGAAAAGAAAACTCGCAAAGCTACCAGACGAAAACTAAAATGAAAAAAAGGCAAAGCGAAGACTAGTATAGAGATTGATGGGTGGGGGCAGTCGGGCAGAGGAAAAAATTAAAAGAGGGAGGGGAGGGCCATTCGCCTCTCCTATATAACGACCACTTCCTCCCACCGCTTCTTCCTACGCCTCCCAACCTCCTCTGCTTCCGAGATCTCTCCCCACCTCCCGGTCCGGTAGCAGATAGCGGGGGCCAGAGAGATCGAGATCCGGAGGCGCTAGCGCCACCCATCAGCGTCTGCTGCAATGGCGGGCACGGTGACTGTCCCGGGGTCGTCGAAACCCTCCACGCCGCTGCTCAAGGACGAGCTCGACATCGTGATCCCGACGATCCGCAACCTCGACTTCCTCGAGATGTGGAGGCCCTTCTTCCAGCCCTACCACCTCATCATCGTGCAGGACGGCGACCCGACCAAGACCATCAAGGTGCCCGAGGGCTTCGACTACGAGCTCTACAACCGCAACGACATCAACCGCATCCTCGGGCCCAAGGCCTCCTGCATATCCTTCAAGGACTCCGCCTGCCGCTGCTTCGGCTACATGGTCTCCAAGAAGAAGTACATCTACACCATCGACGACGACTGCTTCGTATGCCTTCTTCTCTCTCGTTTCGTTATTCCTCCATTCCGCGTGGATCGGAACGAAAGGCGGGGTCTTGACACCCGATCTTTCATTCGTCCATTCCGCGTGGATCCGAAGGAAAGGCGGGGTCTTGACACCGGATCTGGGTCAAATTCGATCGAATTGGCCCAGATCCGCCCGGACCAGATCTGGATCTAGCCGTGCGCGGTCAAACACGTTGACCCGTAGGAGTTTTGGGGGGGGGGGGGGGGGTAATACTCAACCATTACGGATCTCGGTCCGTAGCAGCTGGTTGTGCTCAGTAGCTCTAGTGCCGTCGTTCCGACAGGAAACAGGGGCAGCTGCCAGCTAGCTCGGGGTTGCTAGATGTCTGCCACCTCGTACTGGTAGTAGTTAGTGCCTTGTCGTTACAAGGGTCCTTTTCATTTTGGTCTGGTGTCCTTGTTTATGTGATCCCGTTGCGGGTCAAAAGCTTGGCACATCCAGTTTATCATTTACTTGTTAACCAAAACGTGCCAGAATGCTCCAATGTCATTGGATCTGGACTGCTTCAGATCAGATCCGAGCAGTGACAAACTTCTGTAATCCACACACCGCTGTTCGTTTTTTTTTCACCTTTCACCAGTGCCAGCTATTCATAATTCACATTTTTGTTCATTTGTTACCTCCATCCTGTAAGACCCACATCACTACATTCATAATTCTGAGGATGGAACTAGCAACATCGTCGTTAGTAGTAACATTGGAAGCAGTATCCAGCAGTCCGATGAATCTCTCTGATTTTTTTATCACCTGAGTTAGCAGCACTGTATCTGTCAGAAACATTAGCATTAATATCAAGCAATGCAATCGAACTATGAATTTTACCATCTGAGCGAGCAGAAGCTGTGATCTGAACCAGCAACATCATTGCACGCATGGTGTTTTTGTCTCGTTAACCAAATGTCTTTGCCTGTCATTTAGGTTGCCAAGGACCCATCAGGCAAGGATATCAATGCTCTTGAGCAGCACATCAAGAACCTCCTCAGCCCGTCCACACCGTTCTTCTTCAACACCCTTTACGACCCCTACCGTGAGGGTGCTGACTTTGTACGTGGATACCCCTTCAGCCTCAGGGAGGGTGCCCACACTGCTGTCTCCCACGGCCTGTGGCTGAACATCCCTGACTATGATGCACCCACCCAGCTGGTCAAGCCTAAGGAGAGGAACGAAAGGTATTGCATTTTGTTCTCGTTTTTTATCTGACATTCTGGCAGCTTTCCTGCTGCATCAAGGTTTGGAACTAACTCCTCTTTTCTAGGTACGTTGATGCTGTCATGACAATCCCCAAGGGAACCTTGTTCCCCATGTGCGGCATGAACCTTGCCTTCGACAGGGATCTCATTGGCCCTGCCATGTACTTTGGTCTCATGGGTGATGGCCAGCCCATTGGTCGCTACGACGACATGTGGGCCGGATGGTGTGTGAAGGTGTGTGGTCTCGCTGTTCTTGCTTCCACAGCTAGTTACTTGGTTCCCAAAACATAATGTCCACTGGACTGATGTTGATTTTACAACTGAAACAAAATAACTTAGGTCATCTGCGACCACTTGAGCCTGGGAGTCAAGACTGGCCTGCCATACATCTGGCACAGCAAGGCTAGCAACCCCTTCGTTAACTTGAAGAAGGAATACAAGGGCATCTTCTGGCAGGAGGATATCATCCCCTTCTTCCAGAACGTGACCATTCCCAAGGATTGCGACACCGTCCAGAAGTGCTACATCTACCTCTCTGGACAGGTGAAGGAGAAGCTTGGCAAGATCGACCCCTACTTTGCCAAGCTCGGTGACGCCATGGTCACCTGGATCGAGGCCTGGGATGAGCTGAACCCGGCTGGCTCCACGGCTGGGAAAGACAAGGCCAAGTAGATGGGAGTCCCTGGGGGTGCACTCACTTCCCTGCTGAAGTGAAAAGAAAGTATGATTGGGTCCAGCCTAGGCCCCCCCCATAGATATAGCTCTTTTTGAGAGGGAAGAGGGATTAATTCAGCAGCAGGTTCTTTTTATAAATTCTTTGTTGTTATGAAGCAGGCGGTACTTTTGTAGTTGATGAAGGGGATTTGTCGCCACTATCATTTACATAATTCGGACAATAATTTACATTGTGTAATATTGAGAATCAAAGCACTGTTTGTGTTATAGCATGTCTATGAATGTGCACTGTTGCTTTTCCCCCCCTTGCGTTGCCCAGAGGAAAGTTCAGATCTGAAATTGTCTTCGAGCTGTGGATTGTGGAAGCTCTGGATCTGTTACCCATTGATCTGGTCTTGTCCATGCTTACAACATCAGTTGCTCTGAACTTTGAGCTGTGGAAGCTCTGGGCCTCTTACTACCCAGGCTTAGAAGTTACAACACCAGTAAGCTCTGAATGATGTGGTCTTGCACAACATCAGTTCGCTCTGAGCGAACTCATGAGGAAGCAGCACGGTAGGTAGGTACAGCATGTGCCACACCGGCAAGAATCTGCCACAGATGATGAAGCAGCACTAGGATCATAAAGAATGAATGAATGCTTGAGCTCTGTGAGTGCAAATGATATTGCACATGCTCTGATCATCCTTGTCTATTTCCTGGCTGCTGCTTTGAATCGAGCACAATTCAAACCTTGTCGCTGCACTAGTTCGTTCGCTATTGTTGAAGCAGCCAAGCACTGGCATAAAAACACACACGAACTGGACACGGATCAAGGACAATTATCTAAGCTGTGACAGCACCTGCTTTACAACTTTAGAAGGCAAAAAGAGACAGAGAGCCCAGAGCGAACTGCAGCTCGTCTTGCAAGAGAAATCTTCAGAAGACAACAAATCAAAACTGAATGAGCCGAGCTTTGGACCATGCATACCCTAGCCTCGTCAGGGCTTGTTTGGGTAATCTTGGATTGGAGTGGATTGAGGTAGTATAAGGTGTATTGAAGTGTAATATGAACTAATTTCCCTTTCAATCCCTAAAATACACTTCAATCTACTTCAATCCCTCTTTATCCAAACAAGGCCTCACTGGGAATCCCTTCCAACCAGAAACACTCAAAATTTTGCCATGATCCAAATTGAAGCGTGTTCATGATTAGGGCCCGTTTGGCTACAGGATCGGTTAGGATTCTACATGGAAACTCGAGAAACACTGCCAAACGCATTGACTGTGAACTGATTCAAGCTCGAAACGTTTCTACAGTTTCTCGTTTCCCCCATGGGGTTTCAACCTGATTTCGCCAGATTCTGTTTCTAGTTTCTGCTTTACGCCGGCGACAATTTTTTTCTACTTATCATTTTTAAGTGCAATACATTAACTAGGTTGTATTTAGGTTATTCTTCATCCACATAAAAACGTCAGGAATTTTTGAAGCACAATTTTATTTCTATAGTCAGAAACTCAGAATCTAGACTATCAGCCAAACGGTTATATAAAAGTAATTCTGATCCATCACTTCAAACGTTTATTAGGAGAATCTAGATCTGAAACATTTTTTTTACAAAGATCTGGATCCCTATCAAACGGATAATAAATGGGTTCAGCCAGCGATGACGTGGTTAGCTAATACTTGTATCATCATCAAAATCAGTTCAACTTCTAGACAATCAAGGACACATATACTTGCAGATAAACACTGAAAATAGACGATATAAAATTTAAATAGTTGAAAGCTAGGACCATAAGATAAAGCATGACTTTATAAAAAAAATCTAAACCTGGTCTCGTAAATGTCAGAACTAAAACAAAATTTCGATTATTAAACAATATTTTAGAATTTTCAATGGTATACTCTAAAACATCTAGATATTTATGTTTGAAAAACAAGATATTTTTAGTCCAATTTACTCCATTCTTGAGTGCACTTTGAACAAAACCGTCTAGGGACAAGAACAAACGATTTTAAAAGTCGAGAGATAAAAAAAATCTGATTTTATACATGAGGAAATTAAAGAAAACCAGATTCTCGTGAATGGTTGAGAGTGGTCAAAAGGCCCATATGGAAACAAGAGTATAGGCAGTCCATCATGGGCTACATGCCAAGGATGGTCATATGTAAGTACTCCATTCTAAACTATAGAATATATTGGTTTTTGTATTCACGTTATTTTTACTACGTAGATATGGAATGAATCTAAGTACATAATAAATGCTACTCCCTCTTCCATCTGTTTTCGAATATTTATCGTCCGCTAATTTATTTTTGAACTAAAATGTGACAAATAAAAAAGAATGGAGAGTCCTAAGAAAACTAAAAACATCATATAATTTAGAATGAAAGGAAGAAGAGAAAAAAAGACGGCTTAAATAATATGTATAGTACTCCACTGAACGTGTGTGCTGCTCGGCGTGGTAATAAACTTCCTAGTTGCCTCTATGAATGGGGAATTGTAACAAAATTCTGTAACAAACTCCTAGAGAAATCGTCTTCTTCGTAGAGCCAGCCTCATTTCTCTCCTATTATATTCATGGGTGTTCGCTTTAGATTAAAGCCGGTTATTTAGACTGCTACAGCTGCATTTTATAGAGATAAAACACTGTAGAAGTAATAAAAATCGGTACGGATTAAAACCAAACGAACAACAATATTTCGTGAACCAAGCACTAGTTCAAGAGATCTCAAGCGACGATGAAGGAAACACTCAATAAACTGAGAGGACTCGAACCTCGGCGGCCGACCGCTGACAAATAGTTCGGATCTTTGGTGTTAGAGTGCTTTTACAAGGACCAGTACTAGCTGTAACTCAAACAGCTCGATGCGCTCAAGCAGACGAGATACGTTGTGGATTACTAAACTCGATTTGAGAAGCTGGCTCATGAGTTTCTACTTCACAATAACGCTATGATGATGTTTACTTCGTCATTCATTCGCTTTGTTACGGGTCTTCGAGATGACATTAACAACATGCATGATATCGTTGCATGCCCACACATTGTGGATAGCCAACGCTTTAGCTCTATTCCAAGAGGAGGAACTGAACAATACTACAATGAAGTGCTTTGGGCAGGATTTCACCAAAGGCAACTGCAAATCTCATCTGATTGAGCAGCACATGAGTCAGTAGGGGGGAGATTAAGCAACAATCTCCTCGTACTGAAAATGATGACAAACTTTAGGTAATGAGATTTTCCCGTAAGAAGAACGTCCTCCGATTCAAATGCTGTGACAAATGGGGCTCCAACCATACGTAATCGGGACAAATTCCCCTACATGTACGACCTAGTTTGGATACTTTGGGATTAGAGTGTTTTGGAGGGATTGGAGAGGGTGTAAATCCCCAATAGATCAAATACTCTCTCAATACATCTCGATCCACTCCAATCCCACTCATTACTAGAGTATCCAAACTAGACCTACAGAAAGAGCTACGACATGCAATCGAGCCGAGGTTCTGATGACACTGTTCTATTCGGAATGATATGACACCTAAGTGGTGGAGTGAATTAGACAATCTATTTCTCACATATTAATGTCTCTGTTCTTCTCTATGTTAAAACATATACAATGAATAAACTATCTTAATATCTTATGTACAACTATAATTTTAATTGAGTGTTGCTAGCTCTACCGTAAAATACTTATGCAACCTAGATTTCAAATCTACCCACTAGCCTAATAACTAAGCTATAAAGGGAGAGCACACAACCAAGTTACATGGTCTAAATGTAGAAGCACACGAACTCTTATCAACGTTTTCGATATTTTTCCCGAGGTATCGAGAAGGGCACAAACTTTCCCTTAGACCATTTTGCAGCCCCTCGCAAGGATGCTCACATGAGGGCGAAGCTTCCGTTTGGGTATTTCCATAGATAACCACATGCCTTCTCCACGTGCAAGTGGTACTTCGGTGTGACCTCTTCTGGAAGCTCTCCACTGTCTTCACTATCAAGTTTTCGGTTGTAACAAAACGAGTCTCCTACCCTCTAGTACTCGGTGACGGATACACCATAAATGGAGTTGGTATAGTCTCGCTAGACTACAAACCTCTCCAGTTTAACTATTACAATGGTGCACGCAACCCCAAAGGGTAAGAGGTGTTCTAACCCTCACTTCTAACACTAGAATAAAATCTAGAGCAAGCACTAATAATAGTGGTATAACTAACCTAAGTAACTTCATAAAGTACCTATGTTAATCATCAAGTAATCTTTAAATACCTATAATGAGTATCAAATCTAGAGGTACTAGGAATGAGAGTCAACTTAGTTATAATATTTCTCAGCCTAAAGTATAAAACTAGCTATCATATGTGACATAAAATTTCTACGTACCCATCGAACAACTCCAATGTAGTCACTGGATACATCGATGCTTGTTCATGTCAGTTACCTGTTGGAACTAGTCATTGCGAGCCATCAAAGTTAGGGAATCTGGTGCTTTGATTGGTATAATAACAGACACATCTAGGGCGTTATAGCCCTCAGGGATGGTTTGGTGGACAGGGAAATGGAGGGATCCATGGGGAAACTAGTCCTCAGTGTCACTTTGCAACCCTCTTTGAGTATCTCGTCTGGTTGGGTATCTGGTGGCATACCAGATACATTTGGTGCCTTGTAGATTTTTCCAAACATATTGCAGTGATGAGACAATCATCTAAAAGACTATCCCCCATCTCATTTATCAATTTATTCTTGACAAAGGTTGTTGCAGAAAATACTCTTTCAACACTTATTGTTGTCACTAGTAGAAGCAAAACTAGTTTGAGAAGCATGTACATCCAATGATATACTTTGTCGTCCCTCTTTGTTTCAACAAGTTTAACAAAGAGGCCAATAAGAATGTTTAGGCCTTTGAACATATCATCTTGTCTCATATCGTCAATATAGTTACCGAGTTGCAATTTAAGTCTTAGCAAGTCAGAACCTTTAATTTCATTGGAGTAAAACTCAGCATGTCTGCGTACCTTATTTGCATCAAAAGAAGCAAATGAATCGGCTAGACTTAAGGTAGCCATACCTCATCAAACTGGTTATTTAGATCAAGGTTAATTTGATCATTGACTCCAATAGACAGTTCTCTTCAGAAGTATCATAATTTGTTTGGTTTCGAGCAAAATATGTTAATCTTCCATAACACACATACTTATCTTGTATTGCCTAAACTTGGATACCATATCTATTGCAAAATAGTATGACCCTTTGATGGTTACCATATTTATTGCACAATAGTATGACCCTTTGAAGGAATGGAACCCGTCCATAAGACCTCAAATCTTGAATTTTACTATTTGGCACACTAACAAGTGACATTGCATTAAGAATATCATAGTACCTTCTTTGTAAATAGTGAGACAAATCATTAGTGTATCCAAGAATCACAAGCATCAAATGAGCACTAAAATTAAAGTCAAATGACTCAAGGACTCCATCCATGGTATGTATTTTTAGTAATTGACCCCTTTGTGAGGTAGCTTCTCCACATGACGAATTGTAGGACACATAGCAATCATGTTGACCACATTTTTGTAATGAGAGCCCCCAACAAGTTTCACTAGGTCTAGGCAACCCCGTCTTTTGGTTTAACCCATCTCCAAATTCTAGTACACCACTTTCAAGTGCTTTCATGACATTATCAAATCAGTGATGGAAAATCATGCAAGGTTGCTTACAAGAAACTCCAACTCTATTTAGCAAGAGTGATACTTGGCCAAAATGCCACACACAATCGTCATTTCCCCTTTGCAATAAAACAAGAACTAGATGGAGTTGATGTGCAAAACTGAAAGGGAAATAGGGTTAACCTTTTCCTATAATTAATTTTGGTGGTTGAAAGTCTAACACAAATAATGGACTAACTAGTTTGCTCTAGAGTATATGATCTACAGGTGCATAAAGGTTCAACACAAACCAATAAAAGATTGAAGATAGAGTTCAATACAAAGGAGCAAAGAAACCGAGTGTGCCCTAGTCTGGCGCACTGGACTGTCCGGTGTGCCACCGGACAGTGTCCGGTGCACCAAGACCGTACAATCTCAAACTCGCCACTCTCGGGCTGCTTAGAGGCGTGCTCCGCTATAATTCACCGGACTGTCCGATGTGACAGCGGAGCAACGACTACTTCACGCAACGGGCAAGTGCAAAAGTCGCGTTGATAGCTACAGTGAAGAACAGTGCGCATAGAGTCAGAGCGCAGAAGTCAGAGGCGCACCGGACAGTGAACAGTGGGTGTCCGGTGTGGCACCGGACTGTCCGGTGCCACTAGAGGATAAAGCCTCCAATGGTCAAATGCTCCGGAACCCTAACGGTTGACGTGGCTAGCACGCCGGACAGTGTCCGGTGGCGCACTGGACTGTCCAGTGCGCCCATCGACAGCAGCCTCTCCAACGGTTGTTTGGTGGTTGAGGGCTATAAATACCCCCAACCACCACCACTCCAACCATCCAAGCATTCCACACATTGCATTCAATACAAGAGCAATAGACTTCACTCCAAGACACAAATCAAAGCGATCGATCCACTCAAAGTCCCGAATTCAACTCTAGCGCATTAGGACTTGTGAGAGGATCACTTGTGTTTCTTGTTGCTCTTGTTTGCTTGGTTGGCTTTCTTTTCTATTCCTTGTTACTCTCAAGTGCTTTGTAAGCAAGGCAAGAGACACCAAGTGTGTGGTGGTCCTTGCAGGGTTTAAGTGACTCGTGAGAATTAAGGAGAAAGCTCACTCGGTCTAAGTGACCGTTTGAAAGAGGGAAAGGGTTGAAAGAGACCCGGTCTTTGTGACCACCTCAACGGGGACTAGGTTCTTTAGAACCAAACCTTGGTAAAACAAATCACCATGTTCATCCGCTTTATTTCTTGGTTGATTTGTTTTCCCCCTCTCTCCCAGACTCGGATTTAATTCTAACGCTAACCCCGGCTTGTAGTTTATGTTTTAAGTTGTAAATTTCAGATTACGCCTATTCACCCCCCTCTAGGGGACTTTCAATTGGTATCAAAGCCCGGTGCTTCATTAGAGTCTAACAACTCGAAGTGATGTTGGGAGATCACGCCAAGAGGGAGATCGTGACCGACGACAAGCCCGCAAGCCCGAGGAGAACCCACCCAAGGGAGTCCGGCCACAAGCACAAGGAGGAATCCTCTTCCTCCATCAAGTCCCATCAGAAAGGCGACAAGAAAAAGAAGATGAAGAAGGTGGTATACTACGAGACTGACTCTTCGTTGCCCTCCATCTCTGGCTCCGACTCGTTGTCCACTACTTCTAAGCGCCATGAGCGCAAGAAGTATAGTAGATGCCCCTCCGCTATCCTTGCATTTCTAAACGCACTCCATTACTTTCCGTTCCCTTAGGCAAACCACCATATTTTGATGGTGAGGATTATTCTATGTGGAGTGATAAAATGAGGTATCATCTAACCTCACTCCACAAAAGTATTTGGGATATTGTTGAGTATGGAGCGCAGGTACCAAAGGTAGGGGACAAGGACTACGATTCGGACGAGGCCGACCAAATTCATCACTTTAACTCCCAAGCCACAACTATACTCCTCGCCTCCTTGTGTCGAGAGGAGTATAATAAGGTGCAAGGGCTAAAGACGGCCAAAGAAATTTGTGACATCCTCAAGACGGCGCACGAAGGAGATGAGGCGACCAAGATCACCAAGCGGGAGATGATCGAGGGGGAGCTCGGTCGATTCGTCCTCAACCAAGGAGAGGAGCCACAAGCCATGTACAACCGGCTCAAGACCTTGGTGAATCAAGTGCGCAACCTAGGGAGCACCAAATGGGATGACCATGAGATGGTCAAGGTTATTCTAAGACCCCTTGTTTTTCGCAATCCTACTCAAGTACAATTAATTCGTGGGGATCCTAGAAACAAATTAATGTCTCGCGAGGAAGTGATAGGAAAGTTTGTGAGCTTTGAACTAATGGTCAAAGGCTCCAAACACATCGTCAACTTGGGGCAAGGCGCCACCTCTACACCCGAGGTGCAACCCGTCGCATTCAAGGCGATGGAAGAAGAAAAGGAGTCTACACCAAGTAGGCTTCCCATCGACGCCTCCAAGCTTGACAATGAGGAAATAGCGCTCATCATCAGGAGCTTTTGCCAAATCCTCAAGCAAAGGAGGGGGAAGGACTATAAACCTCGCTCCAAGAGGGTGTGCTACAAATGTGGTAAGCCTAGTCAATTTATCGCTAAATGTTCTATGTCTAGTGATAGTGACAGGGGCGACGACAAGAAAGGGAAGAAGAAGGAAAAGAAGAGGTACTACAAGAAGAAGGGCAGTGATGCCCACGTGTGTCAGGAATGGGACTCCAACGAGAGCTCCACCGACTCATCCTTCGACGAGGACGCTGCCAGCATCGCCGTCAACAAAGGCCTCCTCTTCCCCAACGTCGGTCACAAGTGCTTCATGGCAAAAGACGGCAAAAAGAAGAAGGTACAATCTAGAACCACCCCCAAGTATACTACATCTAGTGATGAGGGTAGTTCTAGTGAAGATGACTTGCTCACTCTTTTTGCCAACCTTAACATGCAACAAAAAGAAAAATTGAATGAATTGATAGGAGCCATTCATGAGAAGGATGAACTCTTGGATAGCCAAGAGGAATTCCTTATTAAAGAAAACAAGAAACATGTTAAAGTAAAAAATGCTTATGCTGAGGAGATAGAAAAATGTGAAAACTTGACTAAAGAGCTTAGCATTTGCCATGACACTGTTTCCAACCTTAGAACTGAGAATGCTAGTTTAATTGCTAAGGTTGAAAAATTAAATGTTTGTAATGATTCAATTGTCAATCTTATAAATGAAAATGCTAGTTTAATTGCAAAGATTGATAAATTGAATGAATCAATTTCTAGCCTTAGAACAGAGAATGATAATTTAATTTCTAAGGTTAAAGATTTAAATGTTTGCAATGATGCTATTTCCTGTCTTAGAGATGAGAATGCTATTTTACATGCTAAGATAGATGAATTAAATGTTTGCAAACCCTCTACATCTACTGTTGATCATGTTTCTATTTGCACTAGATGTAGAGATGTTAATATTGATGCTACAAATGATCACTTTGCTTTAATTAAACAACAAAATAATCATATAGCACAATTGACTACTAAAATTAATGAGCCTGCGATTGAAAATGAAAAGCCCTGGCATTAAGGATGGCATTGGTTTCCAACAGGGAAGCAATGTCAAGCTTAATGCCCCTAAAAGATTGTCTAATTTTGTTAAGGGCAAGGCTCCCATGGTTCAGGATAATGAGGGTTATATTTTATATCCTGCTAATTATCCTGAACATAAAATTAGGAGAATACATGCTAGAAAACCTCACACTGTTCCTCATCATGCATTCATATATAAAAATGAGGCATCTAGCTCTAGGCATTCTACACATGTTAAAATGCCTAAAAAGAAAACTCCTGCTGCATCAAATGATCATAACATTTCATTCAAAACTTTTAATGCTTCTTATGTGCTTACTAACAAATCAGGCAAAGTAGTTGCCAAATATGTTGGAGGCAAACACAAGGGTTCAAAGATTTGTGTTTGGGTACCTAAGGTGCTTGTTTCTAACATCAAAGGACCCAAGACTATTTGGGTACCTAAGAACAAGGCCTAAATTGTTTTGCAGGTTTTATGCATCCGGGGGCTCAAGTTGGATAATTGATAGCGGATGCACAAACCACATGACAGGGAGAAAAGGATGTTCTGCTCCTACGAGAAAAACGAAGATCCCCAAAGAGCTATCACATTTGGAGATGGAAATCAAGTTTGGTCAAAGGACTTGGTAAAATTGCTATATCACCTAACCATTCTATTTCCAATGTTTTTCTTGTAGATTCTTTAGATTATAACTTGCTATGCAAAATGGGTTACAACTGTATTTTTAGCGATGTAGGTGCTACTGTCTTTAGGAGTGATGATTTAGTAGCATTTAAGGAAGTGTTAAAGGGTCAGCTATACTTAGTTGATTTTAATAGAGCTGAACTTGACACTTGCTTAATTGCTAAGACTAATATGGGTTGGCTCTGGCATTGCCGACTTACCTATGTTGGGATGAAGAATCTTTACAAACTCCTAAAGGGAGAACACATTTTGGGACTAACAAATGTTCATTTTGAGAAAGACAGGGTTTGTAGCGCATGTCAAGCAGGAAAGCAAGTTGGCGCTCATCATCCACACAAGAACATCATAACAACGGACAGGCCACTAGAGCTACTCCACATGGATCTATTCGGCCCGATAGCTTACATAAGCATCGGCAGGAGTAAGTACTGTCTAGTTATTGTGGATGATTATTCTCATTTCACTTGGGTATTCTTTCTGCAAGAAAAATCTCAGACCCAAGAGACCTTAAAGGGATTCTTGAGACGGGCTCAAAATGAGTTCGGCTTAAGGATCAAAAAGATAAGAAGCGACAACGGGACGAAGTTCAAGAACTCTCAAATCGAAGGCTTTCTTGAGGAAGAGGGCATCAAGCATGAGTTCTCTTCTCCCTACACACCTCAACAAAATGGTGTAGTGGAGAGGAAGAATAGAACTCTACTTGACATGGCAAGGATCATGCTTGATGAGTACAAGACACCGGACCGGTTTTGGGCTGAGGCGATTAACACCGCCTGCTACTCCATCAACCGGTTATGTCTTCACCGAATCCTCAAGAAGACATCATACAAACTCCTTACCGGTAAAAAGACCAACATTTCATATTTTAGAGTCTTTGGAAGCAAATGCTTTATTCTTGTTAAAAGAGGTAGAAAATCTAAATTTGCTCCTAAGGCTGTAGAAGGCTTTTTACTTGGTTATGACTCAAACAAGGACATATAGAGTCTTCAACAAATCCACTGGATTAGTTGAGGTTTCTTGTGACATTGTGTTTGATGAAACTAATGGCTCCCAAGTGGAGCAAGTTGATCTTGATGAACTAGATGATGAAGAGGCTCCGTGCGTCGCGCTAAGGAACATGTCCATTGGGGATGTGTGCCCTAAGGAATCCGAAGAGCCTACACAAGCACAAGATCAACCGTCATCTTCAAATCAAGCATCTCCACCAACCCAACATGAGGATAAGGCTCAAGATAATAAAAATCAAGAGGATGAGCCACCTCAAGAAGAGGCCAATGATCAAGGGGGAGATAAAGATAATCAAGACAAGGAATATGAACAAGAAATTCAGGGTCAAAGACCGCCACACCCAAGAGTCCACCAGGCGATTCAAAGAGATCACCCCGTCAACTCCATTCTTGGTGATATTCATAAGGGGGTAACTACTCGATCTCGAGTCGCACATTTCTGTGAGCATTACTCTTTTGTTTCCTCTATTGAGCCTTACAAGATTGAGGATGCATTAAGAGATTCAGATTGGGTGATGGCAATGCAAGAGGAGCTCAACAATTTCACAAGGAATGAGGTATGGTATTTAGTTCCACGTCCTAATCAAAATATTGTAGGTACCAAATGGGTATTCCACAACAAGCAAGATGAGCATGGTGTGGTGATAAGGAACAAAGCCTGACTTGTGGCCAAGGGTTATTCACAAGTCGAAGGTTTGGATTTCGATGAAACTTATGCACCCGTAGCTAGGCTTGAGTCAATTCGCATATTACTTGCCTATGCTACTTACCATGGCTTTAAGCTTTACCAAATGGACGTGAAAAGTGCCTTCCTCAATGGACCAATCAAGGAAGAGGTCTATGTTGAGAAACCTCCTAGCTTCGAAGATAGTGAGTACCCTAACCATGTTTACAAACTCTCGAAGACGCTTTATGGGCTCAAGCGAGCCCCAAGAGCATGGTATGAATGCCTGCGAGATTTCCTTATCACTAATGGCTTCAAAGTCGGTAAAGCCGATCCTACTCTCTTTACTGAAACTATTGCAAATGATTTGTTTGTATGCCAAATTTATGCTGTTGATATTATATTTGGGTCTACTAACAAATCTACTTGTGAAGAGTTTAGTAGGATCATGGTTCAAAAATTTGAGATGCCAATGATGGGGGAGTTGAGATATTTCTTAGGCTTTCAAATCAAGCAACTCCAAGACGACACCTTCATCAGCCAAACAAAGTACATTCAAGATATACTTAACAAGTTTGGAATGAAGGATGCCAAGCCCATCAAGACACCCATGAGAACTAATGGGCATCTCAACCTCGACATAGGAGGTAAATCCGTAGATCAAAAGATATACCGGTCGATGATAGGATCTTTACTCTATTTATGTGCATCTCGACCGGATATTATGCTTTCCGTATGCATGTGTGCAAGGTTCCAAGCCAATCCTGAGGAAGTTCACCTTAGGGCCGTGAAGAGAATCATGAGATATCTTGTTTACACTCCTAAGTTTGGGCTTTGGTACCCCAGGGGATCCACTTCTAAGTTTGGGTGTAAAATTGATAGGAAGAGCACATCAGGGTCTTATCAGTTTCTAGGAAGATCCCTGGTGTCTTAGGCTTCAAAGAAACAAAACTCCGTAGCTCTTTCTACCGCCGAAGCCGAGTACATTGCCGTAGGCCATTGTTGTGCGCAATTACTTTGGATGATGCAAACCCTCAGGGACTATGGGTACAAATTGAGCAAAGTCCCTCTCCTATGTGACAATGAGAGTGCTATCCACATGGCGGAGAATCCCGTTGAACACAACCGCACTAAGCACATAGACATTCGGTATCACTTTTTGAGAGATCACCAACAAAGGGGGATATCGAAATAGCTTATATTAACACCAAAGATCAATTAGCTGATATCTTCACCAAGCCATTAGATGAGAAAACCTTTAGCAAACTTAGGAATGAGCTAAATATTCTTGATTCTCGGAATTTTGATTGAAACATTGCACACATAGCTCATTTATATACCTTTGATCATATCTCGTTCATTTGGTACATACTCATATTTCTTATTCTTCTTGTGCCAAGGCTAAGACTAATGTTTTCATGAGTATTTCTTGTGTTAGTCTGAGATTGAAAGGGAAATGGAGTATTCGGCAAAGACAACGCTTCCACTCAACTCCATCGGTATTATTGAACTTTGCCGGTATTCCGCCATCTCTCCACATTGGTATAATCTTTCACTTATATTTCTGTATCAATGGGGGAGAAAATGTACAAAAAGGGCTCCAACATTCTCTGTTTTTGGCGATTAATGCCAAAGAGGGAGAAAATATTAAGCCCAAAGCAAAAGGACCGCACCACCACAATTTCAAAATTTTCGAAATAAAAGTTTTTTATTGGTATTAACAAATGTTTGTTTTCCAATTAGTACTCAAGATAAATTTCACATTGGTAAATTTCAAATTGGTATCTATGCTTATAAAATTAAGATTTCAAAATTGGTACCCATTTCAAAACCCTCTTGAAAGATAAGAGGACAATTTCATTCAGGGGAGCTTTTGTTTAGTCAAAGGAAAAGTATTTGAAACAGGGGGAGAAATTTCAAATCTTGAAAATGCTTCTAACAATCTTATTCATATACCTTTGACTATTTGCAAAAGAATTTTGAAAAGAATTTGAAAAATATTTGCAAAAACAAAACATGTGGTGCAAATGTGGTCCAAAATGTTAAATAAAAGAAAGCAATCCATTCACTCTTATTCATATGCAACAAGACTTTCATATTGGTTTTAATTCAAAGTAACCTATGCACTTACCTTATGCAAACTAGTTCATTTTTGCACTTCATATATTTTCTTTGGTTTGTGTTGGCATCAATCACCAAAAAGGGGGAGATTGAAAGGGAAATAGGGTTAACCTTTTCCTATAATTAATTTTGGTGGTTGAATGCCCAACAAAAATAATGGACTAACTAGTTTGCTCTAGAGTATATGATCTACAGGTGCATAAAGGTTCAACACAAACCAATAAAATATTGGAGATAGGGTTCAATACAAAGGAGCAAAGAAACCGAGTGTGCCCTGGTCTGGCACACCGGACTGTCCGGTGTGCCACCGGACAGTGTCTGGTGCACCAGGATCGTACAATCTCAAACTCGCCACTCTCGGGTTTCTCAGAGGCGTGCTCCGCTATAATTCACCGGACTGTCCGGTGTGCCACCGGACTGTCCGGTATGACAGCAGAGCAACGACTACTTCGCGCAATGGTCAAGTGCAAAAGTCGCGCTGACAGCTATAGTGAAGAACAGTGCGCGCAGAGTCAGAGCGCAGAAGTCAGAGGCGCACCGGACAGTGAATAGTGGGTGTCCGGTGTGGCCCCGGACTGTCTGGTGCCACTAGAGGACAAAGCCTCCAACAGTCAAATGCTCTAGAACCCTAACGGTTGACGTGGCTGGCGCACCGGACTGTTCGGTGCACCCATCGATAGCAGCCACCCCCAACGGTTGTTTGGTGATTGAGGGCTATAAATACCCCCAACCACCACCACTCCAACCATCCAAGCATTTCACATATTTCATTCAATACAAGAGCAATATACTTCACTCCAAGACACAAATCAAAGCGATCAATCCACTCAAAGTCCCGAATTCAACCCTAGCGCATTAGGACTTATGAGAGGATCACTTGTGTTTCTTTTTTCTCTTGTTTGCTTGGTTGACTTTATTTTCTATTCCTTGTTACTCTCAAGTGCTTTGTAAGCAAGGCAAGAGACACCAAGTGTGTGGTGGTCCTTGTGGGGTCTAAGTGACCCGTGAGAATTAAGGAGAAAGCTCACTCGGTCTAAGTAACCGTTTGAGAGAGGGAAAGGGTTGAAAGAGACCCGGTCTTTGTGACCACCTCAACGAGGACTAGGTTCTTTAGAACTGAACCTCGGTAAAACAAATCACCATGTTCATCCGCTTTATTTCTTGGTTGATTTGTTTTTCCCCTCTCTCTCGGACTCGGATTTAATTCTAACGCTAACCCCAACTTGTAGTTTGTGTTTTAAGTTGTAAATTTCAGATTACGCCTATTCACCCCCCTCTAGGGGACTTTCAAAAACAATAAATATAATAAGCAAAAGCTAACTCTTTCATGATCAAAGTTTTGAACCCTTAAACCTCTCCTTTCATGTTGGTAGCCCCATCATAGCCTTGACCATAGATTTGAGTAATAGTCAACCAATGACTAATAAGTAAAGGTTAAATTGCTTTCTTAAGTGAGATAGTAGTAGTATTATCTACATGAACAACTCCAAGAAAATGCTCACTTGGGTGTCCTAGACTATCAACATAGCGTAAGCAAAGTGCTAGTTGTTCCTTATGAGATACATGACTAGACTCATCAGCTAGAATTGTATAATACTCTTCTTCAATTTCTTGAATGATATGTTTTCTAGTTTCTATAGCACAACATTGGATAATATAATTTTGTATGTCTGGACTAGTTAATGTGCAATTACTTAGAGAATTCTTTAAAACATAATTGTCCACCTCTGCATTTTTTGTTGCAAGCCACTTCAAAACTTCAAAGAAATTCCCTCTATTATCATAAGATTCTTCACTTTCATCATGCCAAAGAAATGACAATCCTTGTTGAAAAGAAACTTCAAGCATCTAATTGAATAAGTCAACTTGATCTTTTATAGACGGTGGTCCACATTACCGCCTTCACTATCTGTTCATCAATTGCCCCTTGTCCCTTGAGGATTCACAAATGAGTTATATATTTCTTGTGCTGCATTGTAAGCACTTGTAACACCACCCATATGTAAATCAAGTGTATTATATCTATTCCAACTATCCCAACCATCATCAACAAATGCAAATTGCTTGGTCTTTTCCTTTGCAAATAAGTAACACACAAAGCAAAAATGTTGATTCTAGTTTTATAATATATTCAATCCAAGTATATTTACATATAGGACTGAATTGGCGATCCATATTTCCAATTCTTCTACTTTAAAAATCATGTGCATAAGGTTGGAATGGATCTCTAATAATAGGCTCTTTGAACAGTATCATGGTCATTGCTAGGATAACCTGCAATAGGCTGCCTATCCCTTGGATCATGCGGAAGTCGACTAATATCATAAATAGGTGCTGGTATCGGTATTGATGTCACAATCCCTTTAGGTGCAAGTGTAGGTTGGAAAGATGACATTATAGTCACATTTTTTCAACCCCTCACACTTGTTCCAATGCATCTTCTTGTTCTTGAATTTGCTCCTCTAGCAGATCCCCAACAGATGGGGAAGAAGCCTTTTTCTTGGATGCATATTTCTGAAAAACAGATGCATTATCTCCACTTCTCTTCATGCTTCAACAAATCTACAATGAAGTTATACAATATTTAAATTTAGTATCACATGGACTAAAATCTTAAAAGTGCCTAGCTAGGATTTTTTGGCATGGTAAATTAAATATATAATAATGATGCCTAACTTCTCCCCTACTTAATTATTATTTCTTGCTTTTGTCCTTGTTTGTACAGGGGTTAAGCTGAGCCACCAAGATTGAGACACGCTGAAGCTAGGGGTACAGAAATGGAAAAACCATCTAGATAGAGTTGGATAATAGAGACAAATAAATGATAAAAACAGAACTGGCTATGATAATCAATCTCATGCCTAGGGCTTTCTCTAGACTAAGATGATTATTAGCCAATAATCACCGTGACAACACAATGTCGTACACCCGTGTCGGTGTAGCACCACTATCTCCTGGAGTCCTAGTTGCTTGCTAGTGCTGCTCGTCGAAACTTTATCGTCTAGATATGTTGAGGACTTGTGGTGCCGTCGCGGACTCACATCAAAGAAACAAAACGAAGATGCTACGAACGATCACATGTGTACAAGAGTCACTGGAAAGGCTGTAATGTTTTTTTATATATAACACCTATATTTTAATGGGCTTTTGAACTAGAGTGATATGTGGCCCACCAAATAAGGTAAACTAGGGCACAAGTGAGTTTTATGTGTAAATAGGTATTTTGATCTTGGTTGTTGGCTCCACATTCATAACCATCTAACCAACATAACATATATTTTTTTTGTTTTTTATTAAAATAAAGTCTACCCATGTGATATATAGAAACTGTAGCAATACATAGGCATCTGACACCAGTTTTCACGGTTCCACAGTCGTCGTGTGTCACCCGACCTTCCTCTTTCCGCTTTATGCAAAAAATAAGATAAAATTGTGCAAGAATGGTTTGTGTGCACAAGTAGGGGTTCAAACCTTGATTGTTAGCTCCACATTCGCACCCACCTAACCAACAGAATACATACTTTTGTGTTTTATTATGGGTCTGTTTGGTTGGAGAGCCACGAGAGCGGAGCGGTTATATCCTATATTTTGAGAGCAGGATGACTCCATTCCAGATTGTGAGTGTGGAGTTCTATTTTTTGTTCAGGACCACCACAAAGAGAGAGAGAAGTGGAACAGTGAGATTCCGTCCATTGTTTTTGGAGCGAGCTCGTCCCGAATCTGATAGAAGTATTCTTGATTTATAGCCGCTTCACTTTAACTGCTTTGTTCGCTCCCCAACCAAATGCAAAATAAAACGATTATATCCCACCTCAAATAAACAGACTATGGAATAAAACCTACTCATATGATATATAGAAAGTGTAGCAATGCACTGATATCCGACACTAGGTTTCATGGTCATCTTGCTTCACCCTCCCCTTGCCGTTTTATAAAAAAATAAGGTAAAATTGAGTGATTTTTGTGCACAAGGATTCAAACTTTGGTCGTGGGTTCTGCATTTACACTCACTTAACTAACAGATGCTTAATTAGCTCCCTATAAAGGCGGCTGCAGCGGAGTTCCAGTACGCGAGCGACGAGCGGCTGAGAGAACTCCGTGCAGGGACACGTCTTTGTCGCTGGGGGCAGGGGCAGCCGGGCAGGTGCAGATGCATGCCGCCATGCAGCCTTCGATGACTCGCTAGAGGCTAGAGCAGCTGATAACATAGGGCTACGGGGAGGCGTGGAAATGAGGCTAGAGCAGCTCATAGCATATAGTCTATAAATGATTTTTTAGAAAACATATGCATCTTGGCAAAGAACTTGGTTAGAGTTTCATTTTTTCTGTTGTTATATGTTATGGTTTTCAAATATTCAAGATATGGTTCAAATTTATAACTATGCCTTCTCTATCTTTTTGATTGATGAGTTTTATAAGGGCTTGTCGGCGTTTCGACCCCGGGGGGTCCCTGGACCGACGTGTAAATTGTCGCCGCGTGTCCCAGCCCAGATGGGTCGTCGCGAGACGGAGCACGAAAGGGGGTAGAAGAGAGGGAGAAAAAGGGGAAAACCCGCGGCCTCCGTGTTGTCCTGCGCCCAGGTCGGGTGCGCTTGCAGTAGGGGGTTACAAGCGTCCACGTGGGGGGAGAGTGAGGGACTCTACGCATCGTCCCGTCCTCCCACGCGGCCAACCTCCCCGTAAGAGATCCCTGGACCTTCCTTTTATAGGCGTAAGGAGAGGGTCCAGGTGTACAATAGGAGGTGTAGCAGTGCGCCATCGTGTCTAGCAGAGAGTAGCTAGTGCCCTAAGTACATGCCATCGTGGCAGTCAGAGAGGTTTTGGCACCCTGTTCATGTGATGTCGTGGCCGTCGGAGGAGCGTTGGAGCCTTACGGAAGGACAGCTGTCGGGGCTGTTGAGTCCTTGCTGACGTCTCCTTGCTTCCGTAAGGGGCTAAGAGTCGCCGTCGTCATGGAGCACGCGGGGCGCCATCATTATCTGTTTACCGGGGCGAGCCAGATGGGACGCCGGTCCTGTTACCCGTAGCCTGAGCTAGCTAGGGATAGGGTAATGATGGCCCCTCCTGTGACGTGGTCGGTCCGGGCCCTGGGTCGGGCGAGGCGGAGGCTCCTCCGAGGTCGGGGTCGAGTCGGTCTTCCGAGGTCGAGGTCGTGTCCGAGCCCCAGGTCGGGCGAGGCGAAATTCGTCGTCTTCCGGGGCCGAGCCCGAGTCCTAGGGTCGGGCGAGGCGGAGTTCGTCGTCTTCCGGGGCCGAGCCCGAGTCCGAGCCCTGGGGTCGGGCGAGGCGGAGTTCGTCGTCTTCTGGGTCCGAGCCCGAGTCCGAGCCCTAGGGTCGGGCGAGGTGGAGTTCGTCGTCTTCCGGGGCCGAGCCCGAGTCCGAGCCCTGGGGTCGGGCGAGGCGGAGTTTCCTATGGCGCCCGAGGCCGGACTTGGCTGCTGTCAGCCTCACTCTGTCGAGTGGCACAGCAGTCGGAGCAACGCAGGCGGCGCTGTCTTCTTGTCAGGCCGGTCAGTGGAGCGGCAAAAGTGACTGCGGTCACTTTCGGCTCTGTCGACTGAAGGGCGCGTGACAAGAGAAGGTGTCAGGCCATCCTTGCATTAAATGCTCCTGCGATTCGGTCGGTCGGTGCGGCGATCTGGCCAAGGTTGCTTCTTGGCGAAGACTGGGTCTCGGGCGAGCCGAAGGTGTGTCCGTCGCTTGAGGGGGTCCTCGGGCGAGACGTGAATCTTCCGGGGTCGGCTGCCCTTGCCCGAGGCTGGGCTCGGGTGAGGCGTGGTCGTGTCCCTTGAGTGGACCGAGCCTTGGCTTAATTGCACCCATCAGGCCTTTGCAGCTTTGTGCTGATGGGGGTTACCAGCTGAGATTAGGAGTCTTGGGGGTACCCCTAATTATGGTCCCCGACAGTTGCCCCCGAGCCTCGAAGGGAGTGTTGATACTCGCTTTGAGGCTTTTGTTGCACTTTTTTGCAAGGGGACCGGCCTTCCTCGGTTGCTTTTTGTTCCGGTGGGTGCACGCGAGCGCACCCGCCGGGTGTAGCCCCCGAGGCCTCGGAGGAGTAGTTTGACTCCTTCGAGGTCTTAGTACGTTTCGTAATGCTTCGGCCGGTCTGGCTGCTCCCTCATGCGAACTGGCCGTAGCCCGGGTGAACAGTCGAGTCCCAAGTTCTCGGGCTGGTATGTTGACGCTGTCAACGGTTTGGCCGGAGCCGGGTTTGCGAGAGCAGCCCCTGAGCCTCCGCACAGAGCGAGAGGACGGTCAGGGACAGACTCGGCTTTTTACATACGCCCCTGCGTCGCCTTTCCGCAAGGAGGAGGGGGGAAAGCGCCATGTTGCCCTCAGAGGGCGCCGAACATGGTGTCTCCAGTGAGTTGCTAACGGGTAATCCGACTGGACGCCCGTGCCCCATTTGTTAGGGGTCGGCTAGTGGCCCAGAGGCGCGCTCCAAAAGTACCTGCGGGTGACTTGCCGGACCCGGTCCCCTTTTGACGGGGTCTGAGGGCTCGATGCCTCCCTCTAGTGGGATTCCGTTACAAAATCATTCCCGTTGGTCTCGGAAATGTTCTAGGGTACCTCGGGAGCGCAGCTCGAGCCTCGGTTATGTATCGAACGTACCTAGGGTCATCCCTCGCTCTGCGTCTGAGGCGGTTGTCGAACCCTTCGGGGGCCAGCCTTCAAACCCCTGATCAGTAGTGGGCGCGGAGCCCGAGTGGCCTGAGGCGGCCGTTGAACCCTTTCGAGGGGCCAGCCTTCGAACCTCTGACCAGTAGTGGGCGCGGAGCCCGAGTGCTCTGAGGCGGCTGTTGAACTCTTCCGAGGGGCCAGCCTTTGAACCTCTGATCAGTAGGGGGGCTCGGGGCCCACTTCCTTCGCGGAGAAGGATCCCTTTCGGAGTATCCCCTTTTCCGACCCCTGAGGCAAGAGAGAGAAAGAGGAAGTGAAAAGGATACGAAATCGAATGATGTGGCGCACCTTTTTTGACGCGGTCATTATGGCGGAGGTGAAGTGTCGTCTGCTTCGCCTGCCAAAGGTGTCGCCTATCCTGCCGCAGAGTTAATGCGACGGGACGAGTGGTTCATGGGGCGTCCGTTGCGCGTGCGCGAGCCGTTCGAGGAACGGAACGTGGACGTGTCGTCTTCCGCCGTGGGAGAAGGTCCTTTCGCTATCCCTGGAGGGGGCGTGAGCTTGCTAACGACTCGACTGCCACTTCCGCCCGCCTGCCACCACCATTACTGCCGGCCCATTTCTGGCTGTATCGACCGTCGCGCCCTCTCCTGCGGCTGACCGGCCCGTGACCGATGTGCTTGGTTGGCACTGTCGGGTCATGCGCAGGGTCGCCTCGAGTCGCGGTACTGGTTCCGCAGTCGAGAAGGCGCGGTACTGGCGCGAGTGGCGGTGCAGTTTCTTGCATGTAGTAACCGGCGCGCCGGTTACATGACGTGTGGGCCTGGGCCTCCATGCTAGATGCGTCGAAGTCGAAAGGGTGCGTCCCCCTGGGTGCGGTTGCACGCCGCCTGCATGGCGGCCCGCCCTTTCACCCGCTGGCCTGGGCGAAAGTGGAGGAGTGTTCGTAACCGCTGGGCAGTCGCGCGCACCGTGGGCGGCGGTTTGGCCCCGTCTGCCCTGCGCCAGCTTGCATGACGCGCGGGGCCCAGCCCCCATGTCGTAGGGGGAGGACCTTGGAGCGTGTTGGAGAAGACTTAGCCCGCGACGGTTGAGGACGCAAGTGGGGAGAGTTGCCTTTAAAAGGAGGGCGACCCCCTTGAAAGGCAACCATGTCTTCGCGCTCTCCTCATGCATTGTGTCTTTCCACCTTTCGAGCCCCCAGATGGGGGGCGCCCGTGGTTCTTCCGCCTTGTCGTCGTTGGGGGAACGCAACTTCGCGGAAGTTGGTACCTTTCAGCCATCGTTCGGCTTCAAGGATTTTCGTCGGGCAGCCCGGCTGCATCCCCTCGCCGGTGGTTACCCAAGACGATGACCACCAGTTCGGTGGTGGGGAGAAGCGAGCCGGGCTGCGATCTTGGTTCCGCCCTCAGCTTCATGGATCTTTGTCATCCTGGCTGGGGCGGAAGCCGGGCTGAGCCGAAGCTCTACCTCCTGCACGGGTCGGCCGGCCACCTCTTCTTCCAGCTTCTGGTGGTGGAAACCATCTTCCAGCTCTGCGGAGGAGGCGTCCTCCAGCCATGCCGGGGAAGGCGAACTGTTGCTGCCCAGCTAGGATGCAACATTCCATCCTCTGTCCTCGCTTTCGTGGCGAGGACGGGAGTGAGGGCCTGCCGGTGCGCTTTGGAGCGGCCTACGCTTGCTGGTGCGGCGTTGGTGGACAGGCGGACGTCGCCGTCGGTGTTGACGTGGAGGCAGCCGGAGAAGGCTTCTCTGCTGTAGCACCCAAAAATCTTACTTTGAAAGTTTAGTAAAAGTTCTCCAAAGATTTTGATATTAGAATGCCTTCCAATAAAATTTTGATACATTTAAAACAACATCACCTGAAACAAACACGTTCCTAATAAAAGAATCTCTATATGAATTTGTCACTCCTTGGTTGAAATGAATATTTATAATTATTCTCTAAAAGGATTTTATATTAGGGATTACATTTCTTAAAATACCCATTCTATGTGTGTATGAATCTTATATTTGAAAGCATATCTTAATAAAATTAATAGATAAATAAATTGGCAAAGTTTATACTGGTGTTTTTGTTTGTGCATTAAAAACCTAAATTTAAAATCTCAACTGCAGATTCAAACTCAATTTTGAAATTTGATATCAAATAAAAACAAGATAACAAGAAAAGAAAAAAAAGAAAATGAATAAAACCCTATGTGGGCCAAGAACACCAAATTCAGCCCATCTTCCCATTTTCACGCGCGCGGCGGCCCAACTCCGATTCTTGGCGCCGACAGGTGGGACCGCCGTGTCAGCCTCGCCTTGGCCTCTCCCGCGCGCACGCCTGGTCACCGCCTCGCGGGCCCCACTCGTCGGTCTCCACCGCGTTCGCTCCTCCCTCCCTTTCTCTGGTCCGCGGGGCCCGCACGTCAGGCCGTCTTCAACGACCTTGCCGAACGCGGCGGGCGGACCGCGCGGACGCCGCTGTGATCGCCGTTCGGTTCTCTCCGCTCGGACTTCACCGTGGTGCATAAAAGCCGAAGCTCCGCGACCCCTTCCCTCCATCCACCCGTGAACCGTCGTCGCAGTGTGAAGGGAAAGAGAGTCAGGAAGCAGCGCCCGCCATTGCCACCTCGCGGCCGCCGACAGCAAAACCCCCACTGTGCTTGCGCCCCGCCTTGGGTTTTCGGTCGAATAGGGTAGCCAGGTCCGAGGGAAGGAGTGCGTGCACCGGCATCGGGTTGGGGGCGATCTACGCCGGCGAATTTGTCACCGGAGCTTCACCACCGCTTCGGATCCGCCGCGCCCCGTGGTCACGTCTACACGATCCAAAATCGCAGGCAAGAACTCCTCTCCTACCTTCACCATGTCGGTCTCGTCGTGTAGAACGATCCAATTTGAGGTTTAGGGCAGTGCTTCGCCAGATCGCGTGTCGACGGCGAGCGATCCGCCGTGTGAGCAGTGCCACCGCCGCCGTGCTCGCTGTAGATTGGTGCGCGCGATCTCGGCCGTCGATCCTCGGTTGGATGGTCGGGATTAGAAAACCAAGTAACGCTTCGACCAGGGCATATCGCGACCGTTGGATGGGTATCCAGTGGCGGGGAATGGCTCCAGCGTTCATTATATCTAAACCGTAGGATCTTGATCCAATGGCCGTCGGCGCGTACCGGTTCACTGGGATCGCGATCTAATCTCGTGCACCCATCTCTGATCGGGCGGCCCAGAATAGAGCTTACCCCTTCGGTCGGGTCTTTTTATTAAAGAGCCCTCGGGGTTTTGAGAAATCAACCCGCCGTCCTTTAGTCACTATGCGCTGTGTCTTGGAAATCTTTCCCCGAGACCCCTGGACTTTCCAGAAAATGAGGCCCAGTCCAGTGATCGTTTAAATTGAATAAATAAAATAGAAAATAGATTTTTAATATGAAAATAATTGCTAGAACTTAGATAATTCATAGAAAATTCATTTTAGCTCCAAATTGAACCATTCCAGTTTCTAAAATTTTGTAATAATATTCTTCATCATTTTGTGCCTCTGTTTTGGCATGAAAGGCTCATTTAAATTTATCTAATACTTAATCTTGTATTAAACACATAAAACATTAGAAAATCCATAACTTAAAATCTATAGCTCCAAAATTAATGATTCCTGTTCCTAGAATCTTATTTTAATGTGTAGATTATTATTATGTATTTTGGCATACATGTTTGGTGTAATGTTAATTTTGCCTATACACTGTTTGTTTGTATTGCTATGACTAGCAGTGAGGTCACGAGAATCTGAAGATCATCCTGGTACCTGGAATCTCAAGTCCCAGGCAAGTTGTGCCCTTGATCACTTCTTTTTACCCACTCATGTTCTAATTAATCATAATGATCTGCATAGGTTAATTTTGATGGGACCCAATAGGTTACCTTAGTTTGTCTATCTTTATACCTTGTTTACCACTGAACTTTTGGGTAGTACTTGCTAGTGCTTTATGTGGTTTTGGGTATGAAGATACACTATTCATGATCACACTTTTATTATCTGTTTATTATTATTGTTCATGTTAAGATCATTATGTTAATTGGAACATGGAGCGACCACCCGGGAAAACAGTGCTACCACAAGGGAGGAATGGGACCCCTTGGCTGATTAATTAGGAAAGCTAGTGGAAGACTACCTTACCCGAAAGGGGCAAGGGCAGTAGGGGAGTGGTCAGTGTAGGGAGGCCCTCGGGAGGATTTTGCTGCGATGGCGGTCCTGCAAGGGATTCCTGCATTGGAACTTCCTATAAACTGTAGCGGGTTTTTGGAAGCTAGTGGAACTTTGTAAATGCCTCGTAGTGGATCCCTAGCCATTCACCTCGGTAGTGTCTAAGGGCCTTGCAAACCCTGGCGACATGGGATACACGACTTGTGGGTAAAGATGCGCAACCTCTGCAGAGTGTAAAACTGGTATACTAGCCGTGCTCACGGTCATGAGCAGCTCGGACCCTCACATGATTAAATTATGGAACTTAAACTCAATTTGTCATATGCATTGCATCACGGGTGAAGTTGATACTTTTGTTCTATTATTTAATTGGGTTGGTATTTACTTATACTTAGTAACTGCTAATAAAATTTTGACCAACTTTAAAAGCAATGCTCAGCTCTAACCATCTTCTTTGGTAAGCCTTACACTTCACGTGAGCTCCCACCTTTGGCGAGTTCATGCACATTATTCCCCACAACTTGTTGAGCGATGAACGTATGTGAGCTCACTCTTGCTGTCTCACATACCCCACAGGTCAAGAACAGGTACCACAGGATGAAGCGCTTGGAGGATGCTGTGACGAGTTCGCGAGAGGTCTAGGTCGTCGTCTCCCAGTCAACTTTGGGTTGCTGGACCGTTGTCTCCTTATAATGTAATTATTTATTTTGTATAGAACTCCTGTTATATATAAAGTTGTGACATTCGATCCTGTGCCACTATTCATCATATGTGTGAGACTTGGTCCCAGCACACCTGGTGATTATGTTCGCGCCCGGGTTTTGGACCCCTAAAATCCGGGTGTGACATCTGCCGACGAGATTACCAACTCCGCCCACACCCCCGGGCCTCCGTCCCCTGACTCGAATGGCTGGTTCTCGTCCTTCGCGGGCGAGAGCCCTTCAGCCGCATCATCCGCCCGGAAGCCGTTGCTGCAACTGTTTCGCCGCCCGGGGCGGAGGTCGTTGTCGCTGCTACCGGAGTGGGTGCCGGCGAGTTTCCAGGGGTTTTGTTGCCCCGCAGGCCCTCCAACGTGGGGGTTGTTCGTACCTGCGGGGGTGGAACCGGAATTCCGTTTGTAATGGCACCTTGAGTGCCGGTGTTTGTTCATTGTGGCTGTCGGGGCCTGAACATGTATCTTTTGGCGTGAAGCCGTGTTTTTCCCTCATTCCGAGCACTAGGACTCGCCTGTCAACTAACTGAACCGCTTCACCAAGTGTGAGTTGCCTCGTGCGAAGGTGATGAGTGAGGTATCCGTATCTTGGAGGCATAGGAGTCCCTCGGCTCAGTCGGCCTTGCCGCCCGAGGCTTCTTTTGCTTAGTTAAAGGAAACCCTCGGCCGCTCTTCGATGAGCCGGAGCCGGAGGCAGCGGTATCAGCGTGGACAGAGGCAGAGTTGGCTCGAAAAGAAGACTTCGTCAGCCGGAGCCTGACCGGGCCGTCCACTGGCGGGACCGGCACCGGAGTCGAGTTGCCGAGGCCATGGGCCGGGCTGATGTCCTCGGGGGACAACTGGCTGAGGCTTCGGGGCGACCGGCCGAGCCGTCTGCTCGAGCCGGACTCCTGGAGGAGACCCTGGCGGCGATGGCCCGGGCGTGGTGCTGACGTCGTCCTTCGGATCAGAGATCCTCTGACTGTGTTGCCGTTCGAGGCTCGGTCGGACTTCACCGAAGGTGGTGTTGACGTCGAGGGTGCTGCTGCTCCCCCTCCATCGAGGTTCGAACCTGCAGGATCGGTTTACCTTGTAGTGTGCGTATGTTTTCTGCGGCCGCCGAGGCCCAAATATACTGTTGTTGTGTTGTAAAGCTGCGTCTTTTTTTCTTTGTTTCGAGTATCAAGACTTATTCGTCGGTAACAGAATTGTTTGTTCGAGCGAGAGTTACTTTTCACGGAAGGTGATGAGTGAGGTATCCGTATCCCGGAGGCGTAGGAGTCCCTCGGCTCGATCGGTCTTGCCGCTTACGTGTACTCTTACTCGTCCATAGGATTCTGCAAACGATGTAGTCGAGAAGGCCCGAAAAATCGTTTCGGCAGAAAGGTCTCGAGCATTAAGACTTGTTCGATCGGCGGAATCGCTTATCCGAGCGTGAGTTACTTATCGCAGAAGGTGATGAGTGAGGTATCCGTATCCCGGAGGCGTAGGAGTCCCTCGGCTCGGTCGGCCTTGGCTGCTTACGTGTACTCCATCGTTTTCAGGACCCCACTTTTGAAGTAGTCGAAAAGCACGAAAGACATTCTGGCAGAAAGACTTTTTCCAAGAAAAATTTTTGACGCAGAGGGGGGGGGGGGGGGGGGGTTCCCCCCTTCTAGCCCCCGAGGGAGGGTCGGGCTTTGCCGAGGCAAGGCTGACCCTTCCTTGATGGTTAGACTTTGTGTGTGAACGAGGTGTACGAACGACTTGAAAGCATTTTAAGGGTAGAAGCGACGTAGCTGTCGGATGTTCCAAGCGTTGCTGTAGACCTCGCCTTAGCTGTTGGCCAGCTTGTATGTCCCGGGCTTCAGAACCTTGGCGATGACGAACGGCCCTTCCCAGGGAGGCGTGAGCTTGTGCTGACCTTGGGCGTCTTGTCGCAGCCGAAGCACCAGGTCGCCCACTTGGAGGTCTCGGGACCGAACCCCTCGGGCGTGGTAGCATCGCAGGGACTGCTGGTACCGCGCCGAGTGTAGTAAGGCCATGTCCCGAGCCTCTTCGAGCTGGTCCAGTGAGTCTTCTCGGTCAGTCTGGTTTCTTCGGTCGTCGTACGCCCTCGTCCTCGGGGAACCGTATTCTAAGTCCGTGGGCAAGACGGCCTCGGCCCCACAGACTAGAAAGAACGGTGTGAAGCTCGTGGCTCGACTCGGCGTTGTCCTCAGACTCCAGACCACCGAGGGGAGTTCCTTCATCCATCGTCTGCCGAACTTGTGGAGGTCGTTGTAGATCCTCGGCTTGAGTCCTTGCAGAATCATGCCGTTGGCACGTTCCACCTGCCCATTCGTCATGGGGTGAGCCACGGTAGCCCAGTCCACCCGGATATGGTGATCCTCGCAGAAGTCTAGGAACTTTCTGCCGGTGAATTGGGTGCCGTTGTTGGTGATGATGGAGTTCGGGACCTCAAAGCGATGGATGATGTTGGTGAAGAATGCCACCGCTTGTTCGGACCTGATGCTGTTCAGGGGTCGGACCTCGATCCACTTGGAGAATTTGTCGATGGCGACCAGCAGGTGCGTGTAGCCCCCGGGTGCCTTCTGCAAGGGACCGACGAGGTCCAGTCCCCATACGGCAAACGACCAGGTGATGAGTATTGTTTGCAGAGCCTGAGCGGGCAGGTGGGTCTGCCTCGCGTAGAATTGACACCCTTGGCAGGCGCGGACAATTCTAGTGGCGTCGGCCACCGCGATCGGCCAGTAGAAACCTTGTCGGAAGGCGTTTCCAACAAGGGCTTGGGGCGCTGCGTGATGACCGCAAGCCCCCGAGTGTATTTCTCGTAAGAGCTCCTGGCCTTCGGTGATGGATATGCACCGCTGGAGGATGCCGGATGGGCTGCGGTGGTAGAGCTCCTTCCCGTCACCTAGTAAGACGAACGACTTGGCGCGCCGCGCCAGTCGCCGAGCCTCGGCTCGATCGAGGGGCAGCTCTCCTTGGTGGAGATATTGCAGGTACGGGGTCTGCCAGTTTCGATTAGGCTGGTCCCCACTCCGCCCTTCCTCGACGCGCAGTGCCTCACCCTCAGGGGCCGAGGGTGCTTCGGGCCGAGCCGAGGGCGCCTCGGGCTATGCCAAGGGTGCCTCGTGCTGGGCCGAGGCCTTCTCGGGCTCGGGCGTGTCGTTGGTCTTGACTGAGGGTTGATGTAGGTCTCGGGAGAAGACGTCCGGGGGAACCGTTGTCCGCCCTGAGGCTATCTTAGACAGCTCGTCCGCAGTCTCGTTGTGTCGTCGGGCGATGTGGTTGAGCTCGAGCCCGTAGAACTTGTCCTCCAGGCGCCGAACCTCATCGTAGTAGGCTTCCATCTTCGGGTCGCGGCAGTGGGAGTTCTTCATAACTTGGTCGATGACGAGCTGTGAGTCGCCGCGAGCGTCGAGGCGTCGGACCCCTAGCTCAATGGCGATGCGCAACCCGTTGACCAGAGCTTCGTACTCAGCCACGTTGTTGGATGCCGGGAAATGGAGGCGCAGTACGTAGCGTAGGTGTTTCCCGAGGGGCGAGATGAAGAGCAGGCCCGCGCCTGCCCCTGTTTTCATCAGCGACCCATCGAAAAACATGGTCCAGAGTTCCGGCTAGATCGGAGGCGCCGGGAGCTGGGTGTCGACCCATTCCGCCACAAAGTCCGCCAGGACTTGGGACTTGATGGTCCTCCGAGGGGCGAACGAGATCGTCTCGCCCATGATTTCCACTGCCCACTTTGCAATCCTACCTGAGGCCTCTCGGCACTGGATGATCTCCCCCAGGGGGAAGGATGACACCACAGTCACCGGATGAGACTTGGAGTAGTGTCGCAACTTCCGCCGCGTCAGGATCACCGCGTACAGCAGCTTCTGAATTTGCGGGTAGCAGATCTTGGTCTCGGATAGTACCTCACTGATGAAGTAAACCGGCCTCTGGACGGGCAATGCATGCCCTTCTTCTTGTCTCTCAACCACGATCGCGGCGCTGACCACCTGAGTGGTAGCGGTGACGTAGATCAAGAGGGCTTCTCCGGCGGCGGGGGGCACCAAGATGGGCGCGTTCGTAAGGAGCGCCTTCAGGTTCCCGAGGGCTTCCTCGGCCTCGGAGGTCCAAGTGAAGCACTCGGTCTTTCTTAAGAGGCGGTACAGAGGTAGGCCTCTTTCACCGAGGCGCGAGATGAAACGGCTCAGAGCCACAAGGCATCCCATGACCCTCTGTACGCCTTTCAAGTCCTTGATGGGCCCCATGTTGGTGATGGCCGTGATTTTCTTTGGGTTGGCCTCGATGCCCCGCTCGGAGACGATGAACCCCAAGAGCATGCCTCGGGGGACTCCGAAGACACACTTCTCGGGATTGAGTTTTACGCCTTTCGCCTTGAGACACCGGAATGTCGTTTCAAGGTCAGAAAGGAGGTCGGAGGCTTTCCTCATCTTGACTACGATGTCATTGACATAAGCCTCGACCGTTCGACCAATGTGTTCGCCGAACACGTGGTTCATGCACCTTTGATACGTCGCACCCGCATTCCTCAAACCAAATGGCATAGTAATATAGTACATGCCAAAAGGTGTGATGAAAGAAGTCGCGAGCTGGTCGGACTCTTTCATCCTGATTTGGTGATACCCTGAGTAGGCATCGAGGAAAGACAGGGTTTCGCATCCCGCAGTGGAATCCACGATTTGATCGATGCGAGGCAGAGGATAGGGAACTTTTGGGCATGCTTTGTTTAAACCAGTGTAGTCTACACATATCCGCCATTTCCCTCCTTTTTTTCTCACAAGCACGGGGTTGGCAAGCCATTCGGGATGGAATACCTCTTTGATGAACCCTGCGGCCATCAGCTTGTGGATCTCCTCGCCTATGGCTCTGCGCTTTTCTTCGTCGAATCAGCGCAGAGGTTGCTTCACGGGTCGGGCTCCAGCTTGAATATCCAGCGAGTGCTCGGCGACATCCCTCGGTATGCCAGGCATGTCCGAGGGACTCCACGCGAAAACTTCGGCGTTTGCGTGGAGAAAGTCGACGAGCACTGCTTCCTATTTGGGGTCGAGCTCAGAGCCGATCCGGATCTGCTTGGAGGCGTCGTTGCTGGGGTCGAGTGGGACGGACTTAACCGTCTCCGCTGGCTCAAAGTTGCCGGCATGGCGCTTCACGTCTGACGCCTCCTTGGAGAGGTTCTCCAGATCGGCGATGAGGGCCTCGGATTTGGCGAGGGCCTCGGCGTACTCCACGCAGTCTACATCGCATTCGTACACGTGTCGGTACGTGGGGCCGACGGTGATGACCCCGTTGGGGCCCAACATCTTGAGCTTGAGGTAGGTGTAGTTGGGGACGACCATGAACTTGGCGTAGCATGGCCTCCCCAGTACCGCATGGTAGGTTCCTCGGAACCCAACCACCTCAAACGTGAGGGTTTCCCTTCTGAAGTTGGAGGGAGTCCCGAAGCAGACGGGCAGATCGAGTCATCTGAGGGGTTGGGCGCGTTTCCCGGGGATGATCCCGTGAAAAGGCGCCACACCGGCCCGGACTGAGGACAGATCGATCTGCAGGAGCTCGAGGGTCTCGGCGTAGATGATGTTGAGGCTGCTGCCTCCGTCCATGAGGACCTTGGTGAGCCTGACGTTGCCGATGACGGGGTCGACAACGAGCAGATATTTCCCCGGGCTCGGCACGCGGTCGGGGTGATCGCCCTGGTCAAAGGTGATAGGCTTGTCGGACCAGTCTAGGTAGACTGGCGCCGCCACCTTTACCGAGCAGACCTCCCGATGCTCTTGCTTGCGGTGCCGAGCCGAGGCGTTCGCCACTGGCCCACCGTAGATCATGAAGCAGTCGCGGACCTCGGGGAACTCCTCTGCCTTGTGATCCTCCTTCTTGTCGTCGTGGTGGGCCCTGCCACCCTCCGCAGGTGGCCCGACCCTGTGAAAGTGATGCCGAAGCATGGCGCATTCCTCAAGGGTGTGCTTGACGGGTCCCTGATGATAGGGGCATGGCTCCTTGAGCATCTTGTCGAATAGATTGGCGCCTCCGGGAGGTTTTCGAGGGTTCTTGTACTCAGCGGCGGCGACAAGGTCCGCGTCGGCGGCGTCGCGTTTCGCTTGCGACTTCTTCTTGCCTTTCTTCTTGGTGCCACGCTGAGCGGATGCCTCGGGAACATCTTCAGGCTGGCGGCCCTGGGGCTGCTTGTCCTTCCGGAAGATGGCCTCAACTGCCTCCTGGCCAGAGGCGAACTTGGTGGCGATGTCCATCAGCTTGCTCGCCCTGTTGGGGGTCTTGCGACCCAGCTTGCTCACTAGGTCGCGGCAGGTGGTGCCAGCGAGGAACGCGCCGATGACATCCGAATCGGTGATGTTGGGCAGCTCGGTGCGCTGCTTTGAGAATCGCTGGATGTAGTCTCGGAGAGACTCTCCCGGCTGCTGGCGGCAGCTTCGGAGATCCCAGGAGTTCCCAGGGCGCACGTACGTGCCCTGGAAATTACCGGCGAAGACTTGGACCAGGTCGTCCCAGTTGGAGATCTGCCCCGGAGGCAGATGCTCCAGCCAGGCCCGAGCGGAGTCGGAGAGGAACAGGGGGAGGTTGCAGATGACGAGGTTGTCATCGTCCGTTCCACCCAGTTGGCAGACCAGCTGGTAGTCCGCGAGCCACAGTTCCGGCCTTGTCTCCCCCGAGTACTTTGTGATGGTAGTCGGGGTTCAGAACCGGGTCGAGAACGTCGCCCGTCGTATGGCTCGGCTGAAAGCCTACGGGCCGGGTGGTTCGGGCGAGGGGCTCCGATCCTCCCCGCTGTCGTAGCGTCCCCCACGCCTGGGGTGGTAGCCTCGGCGCACCCTCTCGTCGAGGCGGGCTCGATGGTTGCAGTGGTGGTGCTCGTTACCGAGGCGTCCCGGGGCTGCAGGCGCTGTGTTGCGCGTGCGCCCGGTGTGGACCGAGGCTTCCCGCACGAATCGGGAAGTCGCGGCGCAGTGCTTCGATGGGTATCCCTGCCTTCGGGAGGCAGAGCTCTCGGCCCGTCGGACCGCGGCATCCTCCAGGAGATTCTTGAGCTCTCCTCGGATCCACCGCCCTTCGGTGGTTGATGGTTCCGGCATTGCGCGGAGAAGTATCGCTGCCGCAGCCAGGTTCTGGTCAACCCCACTGGAAGCCGGTGGTGGCCTTGCCCTGATGTCGTCGGCGATGCGGAGCTGGATGCCCTGGGGCAGATGACGCGCTTCTTTGGCCGGAGCTTGGTCTACCCATTCCTGCCCGATGTTCCAGCGGAGCGGCTCAAGTGTCTCTGCCCCCTCATCGAGCCTGGACTGCATTTCGCGGATTTGCTCGAGCTGTGCGTCCTGACCCCCCGCAGGGACTGGGACCACAGCTAGCTCCTGAAGGATGTCAACGCGAGGCGCAGGCCTAGGGGGATCACCGTTTTTTGGTATACCAAGATGGTTGCCTTCGTTGGGACCCCCTAGATCGACGTGGAAACATTCATGACTTGGGCCGCAGTCTCCGTCGCCGAAGCTGCGGCTACCGACGGAACAATCGGAAAGGCAATAGTCGCATGCGGTCATGAAGTCCCGCATGGCACTGGGGTTACCGAGCCCGGAGAAATCCCAACCAAAGTCGGGCTCGTCATCTTCCTTGGAACTCGAGGGTCCGTAGGTCGAGACGGCCGTCAGCTGGTCCCAGGGTGACCGCATATGATACCCCGGAGGGTTGGTGCATGCCTCTATGAAGGCTTCCACCAAAGCGGGGTCGCTTGGTGGGTCGAGGCCGAATCCAAAAGGCATGAGACGGGAATCGGTCGGTACCTCTTGGTCGACAGGTGGTGACGTTGTCACGTCAAGGGCGGGCTGCACCGTCGTCTCAGGTACGAGGGTGACGCCCAGCAAGTCCTTCGCGAGCGTGCTGGTGTCGTCCGTCCGCTTGGAGCTGGCGTGTTGCGGGGAAACAACGCTCGTCTTCGTCTCAGACGCGAGGTCGACGCCCGATGTGTCCCCCGTCGGGGCGCCGACGCCATCGACTCGCTCGACAGCCGACGAGGTGCCACCTCTTGCATGGCCACGGTTACCCCGCCTCCTCCTCCGTCGGCGGGGGAGGTGACGGGACAAACTCGGATGTTGTTCTTCTGCCTCATGGGGAAGACGTCGTCGATTCCGCCGCCGGCGGGCGGGTTGTCGGCCGCCATTGTCGCCGTCGCGCGGCGGAGGAAGGAGTATCATGTCGTAGCTGCCGTCGAGGGACATGAACTCAAGACTCCCGAAACGGAGCACCGTCCCGGGTTGGAAAGGTTGCTGGAGACTACCCATCTGGAGCTTGACGGGAAGCTGTTCGTCAACACGCAGCAGGCCCCTACCTGGCGCGCTAACTGTCGGCATTTCGACCCTGGGCGGTCCCTGGACCGACGAGTAAATTGTCGCCGCATGTCCCAGCCCAGATGGGTCGGCGCGAGACGGAGCACGAAAGGGGGTAGAAGAGAGGGAGAAAAAGGGGAAAACCCGCGGCCTCCGTGTTGTCCTGCGCCTAGGTCGGGTGCGCTTGCAGTAGGGGGTTACAAGCGTCTGCGTGGGGGGAGAGCGAGGGACTCTACGCGTCGTCCCGTCCTCCCGCGCGGCCAACCTCCCCGTAAGAGAGCCCTGGACCTTCCTTTTATAGGCGTAAGGAGAGGGTCCAAGTGTACAATAGGAGGTGTAGCAGTGCGCCATCGTGTCTAGCAGAGAGGAGCTAGTGCCCTAAGTACATGCCGTCGTGGCAGCCAGAGAGGTTTTGGCACCCTGTTCATGTGATGTCGTGGCCGTCGGAGGAGCGTTGGAGCCTTGCGGAAGGACAACTGTCGGGGCTGTCGAGTCCTTGCTGACGTCTCCTTGCTTCCGTAAGGGGCTGAGAGTCGCCGTCGTCATGGAGCACGTGGGGCGCCATCATTATCTGTTTACCGGGGCGAGCCAGATGGGACGCCGGTCCTGTTACCCATAGCCTGAGCTAGCTAGAGATAGGGTAATGATGGCCCCTCCTGTGACGTGGTCGGTCCGGGCCCTGGGTCGGGCGAGGCGGAGGCTCCTCTGAGGTCGGGGTCGAGTCGGTCTTCCGAGGTCGAGGTCGTGTCCGAGCCCCGGGTCGGGCGAGGCGGAATTCGTCGTCTTCCGGGGCCGAGCCCGAGTCCGAGCCCTGGGGTCGGGCGAGGCGGAGTTCGTCGTCTTCCGGGGCCGAGCCCGAGTCCGAGCCCTGGGGTCGGGCGAGGCGGAGTTCGTCGTCTTCCGGGGCCGAGCCCGAGTCCGAGCCCTGGGGTCGGGCGAGGCGGAGTTCGTCGTCTTTCGGGGCCGAGCCCGAGTCCGAGCCCTGGGGTCGGGCGAGGCGGAGTTTCCTATGGCGCCCGAGGTCGGACTTGGCTGCTGTCAGCCTCACTCTGTCGAGTGGCATAGCAGTCGGAGCGACGCAGGCGGCGCTGTCTTCTTGTCAGGCCGGTCAGTGGAGCGACGAAGTGACTGCGGTCACTTTCGGCTCTGTCGACTGAAGGGCGCGTGACAGGAGAAGGTGTCATGCCATCCTTGCATTAAATGCTCCTGTGATTCGGTCGGTCGGTGTGGCGATCTGGCCAAGGTTGCTTCTTGGCGAAGACTGGGTCTCGGGCGAGCCGAAGGTGTGTCCGTCGCTTGAGGGGGTCCTCGGGCGAGACGTGAATCTTCCGGGGTCGGCTGCCCTTGCCCGAGGCTGGGCTCGGGTGAGGCGTGGTCGTGTCCCTTGAGTGGACCGAGCCTTGGCTTAATCGCACCCATCAGGCCTTTGCAGCTTTGTGCTGATGGGGGTTACCAGCTGAGATTAGGAGTCTTGGGGGTACCCCTAATTATGGTCCCTGACAGGGCTATATGTAACAATCTAAACAACTATCATAACTAATCATGTTGGAAGACTAACATAACAATAAATTTAACATTATATATATATATATTGCATATTATGAGCTCTGGACTTCCAATAACTAGAGAAAGTTCAGGTTAGACGGTTTAATCCGGTCGAGCCGGACCATGTTCGGGATGCTATAAAAACACCCACACACCGTTAGGGATTAGGTTTTAGCGGCGACAGTGGTTTCCTCGGGTGTGCGAGCGGCGCCGATCCTGGGTGCCAGCGGTGGTGCCTCCCCGAGGCGGGCGACCCACGGCGGCGCTCCACCAGGAACGAGCGACGGCGACGCTCCCGAGGCGGGCGAGCAAGCGGTGACGACGCTCCCGAAGCGGACGGGCGGCGGTGGCGCACCCTAGGCCTGGTGGCAACGGTGGTTGTGCGAGGCGCAATAGGCGTCGTCAGCGGCGATGGTGGCCACAAGGTACGTGGGTCGCTCTGGCGGTCGCGCGAGGTGCGGTTATCTCTGGCGATGGTGGGCATGCGAGGTGTGGGTGGCTCTTGCATCCTTCGACGACCAACTCCTCCGATCCGGTGGCTTCGGCGGCGTCCTTTGATCTAGCGGCCTCGAGATTGTCCTCCGGCGACGAACTATCCGATCCATGTTTATGCCATCGATGATTATGTTTTATGCCTACTAGTTACACTATTTATGAATTACAGTGATGATTTTTATGACGATGAATACGATTTTATGTTGCCATAAAACTGTCCCTAATTCCCGCGGTGACTGTTAGTTGAACCGATATTAGGTTTTTTTTATCAATCATGCTACACAATGCATGTCATTATGCGACTTTGTATATGAATTTATGCTCTGCGTGAACCATGTCATCCTATTTTTTTTGTATGTGTGCAGTGGAAACAAAAATATCATTCAAATTTTTGCGCATGCAATGAAAACTCCAATGATCTGCCATAATTTTTGGATCTGCATAAAAATAGAAACCCCATGAATGCGACTCTCATATTTTTCGGAACTGCCATAAAAATAGGATCGTGAATACAACCCACCAGAGATATCAACCTCTCACATTGGCTCGGTATTTACACTTATAATTGAGGGGTTTTATGCTCAAAACTTAAAATTTTATGCTCGAACCCGAAGATGCATCCACCAATAAACCACATGCCAGATTTTTACGCAGTGTACAACATTACATAAATATCTATACAGTGTAACATAATTTGTATAAGTATATATCATAAACTGGTTTTAACGAGTCTAGTTGCATTACTGTTGGAGCGATCCTATATTTATGGAGGAAATAAAGCATTAAATACGTTTTTTTGTTTCCATGCATGCCAATTTATTTACTTTTATCATACATTTTTTGTCATCCTAATTTTGTGCATATGCAGCAGGTAACAAATTTTTACACAGTGTACCGAATTGTATAAATATCTACACCGTATAACATAATTAATATCAATATATATTATAAACTGATCTTGACGAGCCTTGCTACCTGGCTGTTAGAGCGATCCTATATTTATCGAGGAAATAAAGCATTAAATACGATTTTTATTTCCATACATGGCAATCCATTTGCTTTCATCATACTTTTTTGTCATCCTAATTTTGTGCATGCAACATGTAATAGATTTTTACGTAGTGTACTGAATTGCATAAATATCGACATTGTGTAGCATAATTAGTATCAGTATATATCATAAATTAGTCCTAACGAGTCTAGCTGTATGTCTGTTGCAGCGATCCTATATTTATAGAGGAAATTAAGCATTTAAAAATAAAAACTGTTACATATCTCTTTTCTAAATTTACGCGCATCCAGCGAAATGTCACACCCGGTTTTGGAAGGCAAACCAAGTGCGAACTATGTACGTGCCAGGATCAGAACTCACGTACATAGCGGTTACATAAATGAACATCAACGCACATTGCTCGAATAATAACATAAAAGAGTATTAACTTATTACACCACAGAGTCATAGACATCCACATAGTCATCGTCTTAACAGGTAAATCAAAGTGCTAGCGAAACGCAGTAAAGATAAGGCCTTCACAGGCAGCTGACTGGGGGTTGCCGCCAACCCACACCTAGAATTCGTCGTAGTCTTGGAACTCCTGGAAGTCTCCTTCCACGACTTCGCCTTCTCCGGAGCAGTGGTTACAATGCGGACAACCTGGTGTTTTGTGGTAAAGCAAGGATGAGTACACATCAACGTACTCAGCAAATGTCCCGTTTGGCTGAAGTGGACTAGCTTTATGTGGGGTTAGGCTCAAGCAGTTGCTTTTAGTTGGTCAGGTATTTATCATTAGTAGAAGCCAGATTTTTAGCATTAACCAACCCATGAACCATTTCCTCATCGAGGAACAACATCATCATATTCGAACCAAAACCATAACATAATCCTTGTATCTCGAACCATCTGTATCTCTAATCAAAGAGGATCCCAAGGCTGCTCTTAACCGTGAGCACGGCTGATATATCAGTTTCACTACCCTCTGCAGAGGTCGCACACTTTACCCATGAGCCGTGATTCCCTTTCTGCCCGGGGAGAGCTAATCCCCATTGACCACTACCTAGGTGGTCCGGCAGGGCATCACTACGTAGCTTTTACAAAGATTCCCTAGAGATCATAGCTGCCCGTTAGGTTTCTCCAGTTTGATAAACACAGTACTCCTCCCCGCAGGAGAGTGACTAACAAAAGCAAAACGAAAGAACCTCGGCACTCAGCCTCGGCAGAGCAAGCACTGTGCCTGGACCCCATTGACGGCACGACGGCGAAGCAACTACACCTCTAGTTCCTCTAATTAATTAGCTAAGGGCATCCCATTTCACCCTCATGGTTGCACTGTTATCCCGAGTGGTCTCTCAACGAACAGGTCCTTACGGAGAGGTACTCAGGAAACAGCCTGAGCCCCCTAGAGTATCACAAGATCATCAACATCATCAGGGTAACAGTATCATAAATAGTCACATCATGTTCATTGATTAAGTTAAGGCAATAGCAGAATGCTAACCATAAGGTCATCAAGGATAAAGTAAAGTGTAAAGCTAGTCAATCCTTAGGTTTCAAGTAAGTAATGCGGGATAGTAAGTTATAAGTGAATAGGACATAATTGGTCAGAGGACACTTGCTTTCACCAAACTGTTGATCAGGAACTTCCTCTGCAACTCCCTCGGGAAACACAGACTGCTCGTTGTCTACGTAAAGTAATCATTCACACTATGCACTTGGGAAATAACAAACAAAGATAATATACCAAACATATGCAGCAGAGAGATCACAAGTTCATAATAGAAAGGGGATAGGCACTCTGGTATTCCCTAGGTCTAGGGTAGAGGACTATACAAAAGGATTCATTATCCACTAATCAGGTTTAAGTCAGTGGTGGGGTTAAATCATTACATGGTTTTAAGTCCATAAACTTAGGTGCTCCCATTTTTATTAAAGTCTTCTATCCTTTAGTTATCTCAATTAGGGGTTCCAATAACCTTAATCTTATCTTAATGATCAACTATTAATTGGGACATAAAAACAGCAGGGAAACATTGGTTAAATAGGTAGACAAAAATACTATGAGCATTTTGCAATTTGAAGCACCTAATTTGGAGTTCATATGGCAAAGTTATGAATTTTACAAGTTTAGGGATTAAAAATATACCCTAAATACCTATTTTGAATTAAATAAAAGGTCCGAGGACCTAACTGCGAGAATCCAGGGACGGCGGGTTAATTTTCAGGAAGCCGGGGGTCTCTTTAAGAAAACGCGCGGGCGAAGGGGTATCGGGCGTTTATAGCCGTTGGATCTCGGATCAACGCCTGAGATTAGATCCGCGGGCGGGCGCGCGAGCGCGCGGCGGCCTGAGCGGCTGACAGGCGGGGCCAGGCGGGCACCGCGGGCGCGGGCGGGCTGACAGGCGGGGCCAGGCGGCAGAGCGGGCGCGGGGTGTGAGGGAAGCGGCCCTGGGCCGTTGGATCTCCGGCGGACGGCCAGGATTGGGCCCGGGCTAATTGAATCAGGGCCGCCCGATCTGGGATGAACGGCGGGGGTCGGGTGGCCGGCCTTGGCCTTCCCTACGGCTAGCAGAAGCGGCGGCGCTCGTCTCCGCGGCGGAGGACTCGCCGGAGACGAGGGGCGCGGGCGCTCTGCGGGTCTTTGGGGTGACCTGAGCGGCCGGGAAGGTTGGGGAGGGCGCGGGGAATCGTCCGGTGGGGGCTAGGTCGGGGCAGGGGCACCGGAGGGGGGCGGTTCACGGCGAAGCGACTCGGCGGCGGCGCTATGGGACTCCGGCGAGCAATTAAGCGCAGTAGAGAGCAATAGAGAGGAAGGGAGAGGGCAGGGGAGGTTCCTTACCTCAAGGCGGACTCCGGGGACTCCTCGGTGGCGGCAATGGCGCGACGACGGCCCGGGTCGGCGGTGGCGGACCTCCGCGGCTGCACGGAGGACAGCGGGTGAGCGCGGGCAGAGGGAAATAGGGAGGGGGAGGGGAAACTGGGGCGCGTCCCGGGTTGCGGACGTCGGGGCGAAGCTCACCGTGGCAGAGAGCACGGCGGAGCTCCAACGGCGACGGGGAAACGGGCTCGGGCGGCGACGGTTCGCGACGGCGGCGCTCTGGCGTGCGCGCAGCGAGGGAGAGGTGAGAGAGAGAGAGCCTGCAGGTGCGCAAATGAGGGAGGGGGAGAGGGCGAGTGGGGTCCTGGGCTCAAGTGGCCGGGGGCGGGGCGGTTGCGAGCTCCACGCGCGACGTGGGCGCGGAGTCCGCGGCAGCGCGCAGCTCGGGCGGCGGTTACGCGGGGAAGACGGGGCTGTCAGGCCGGGCCCGCGAGCAGAGAGAGAGGGAGGCGGGCGCGGAGACGGCGGCCGCGCTGACGGGTGGGCCCGCCAGGGCAGAGAGAGCGGGGGGGGGGGGGGGGGGGGGGGGGAGAGGCGCGCGCGGGGTTGGGCCGGCTGGGCCGAAAGGCCGAGGGGGCGGCAGGGTTGGGCTTCTTTCCCTTTTTCTTTTATTCTGGTATTTGTTTTCTCTTTTCTTTTTATTTTCTCTATTTGATTCAAATTCAAATAAGCCACAAATTCAAATTAGACTTTCTAAGAATTATGCACCAAACAAAAGTGAAATCCAGGGTTCAACATGATGCAACAACTCATACTCCCTTGGAGTTTGAGCTAATGGACTATAATTATAAATAAAATAACCACTTTTCTCCTATAGAAATGAGAAAGAGAAGATTGGGGAAGGATGAGAAAAGGGGAGTAACACCTGAATTTGTGAATATGAGTAAAGAAATTTTATACCCCCAAATTCAGGGTGTTACACGAAACGTGTTTGACTCATGCATGCCTTCCTATTTTTTTGCATGCACAGATGTGAGGCGGGGGCGTACCCGACAGCTTGGCTTGGTGAGTGGGTTATATATATATATATATATATATATATATATATATATATATATATGCTATACTTAAAGCACCAGTTTCAACAGTCGTCCTGCATCATTTTTTTACAAATAACCCCTCACAACTATTTCAAATTAATCCACCGCACGTCTTAGATGGCTAAACAGCGGCCCGGCATGGGCCACGCGCCCGCGGGCCACAACTCTGGCCCAGGCACGTCATGCTGGCCTGTTGACTGTGTCGGGCCAGCCAGTTAGCCCGTCGGCCCATTTGATTAAATCGCCAGTTAGCCCGTCGGCCCATTTGATTAAATCAATGTAAAATGTTAAAAAACGGTGCAGGAGGTGGAGTTTGAACCCATGCCCTAATAGAAGAAAAAGCAGGAGACACTAGGTGAAGCTATCTAACTAGTAAAACATCATGCTCAGATGATTTTAATATTGAATATAAATTTTATATATGTATATACATTTTTTGTAAAAAGATCGTGTCGAGCCGGACCAGCACTATGGGCCGAGGCTACAGCCCAAGCACGGCACGACGTTCTTGGCTCTTGCAAGCATTAGGTCGTTTCTGAGACCACATTGGCGCAATGGACTCTATGATATTTGAGGTTGCTGAATTGAATAGAGCATCAATAATTTGTCACACTAACAATAAAATGAAAGGTTATCTGTTGGTTTTAAACGTTAGTAATTGCTACGAAGTAGCATAATTTATATGGAGCGCATCCAGTTTTTATTGATGCCTGACTTTAGCAATCATTCCATATTTTGATCTATCCTTTTTATAAGTTTGAGTTCACGTGACTTATTTTAGAAACTTGAGCTCACAAACTTTCTCTTATTTGGTCTCTGTATGATGGAATTATGTAATTTTATAATCTCTGTTCGTTCAGTCAGTTATTGTGAACTCTCTTCTAACGCTCATTTTATTGATTATGTTGTACCAAGACATATTGTATGGAGTACACAATAACATCAGTTAGCCAAATAAAAAAATATTATACGGAGAGCGGAGACAATTAATAAAAAAACTTGAATTTTTTCTGGATAGTTTACGTGGGTATTGTTGTAAGTCGTCGCAACGCACGAACAACCAACTAGTATATATAATATTTTATTATCACGCGCGTGCACTTTCACTAGCTAAAATAAAGTCTAACTAGAGTAGCAGCAATGCACGGACCTCTGTCCATATAAGTAACTGTTGACACGTGAGCATGCTTGGCCGTGGACGGGTACCCGGCATTCGAGAAGGCGTTGCGACGATGGGCGCGTTCGACACGTGCAGACCAACGTGGAAGGCAGGGCCGGGCCAGTTTCGATGTTCCGTTGGTTTGGTTAACTGCTGCTGCTGTATGTATCCACGCGCACGCGAGGGAGAGTGATGTCGCACGTGCATTTGCAGCATGGCCTGAGTAAGAGAGGAGGACAGCCTTGTTGCTGTCCACATTGAACACGAGGTTGCTCCTCCTGACCAATCGAAAAGGGCATCGGCCAAAGAGGAAAGAAGACGATATCGACTTGGTAACGAAGGGATACAATAATGGCCATATGCACATCACACGTTATTATTCTCATTTTTTTTTACTATATCCAGTAATGATCCAAAATGTACTGCCGCTTATGGTTCATGGCCACAACCGACAATGGTAGTTTAGCTATCACCGTAGGTTCTTGCTTCTTCAGTCACTAATAATAAGCTGTTTTTTTTAATATAGCATCTTTTTGTATAAGCTGTTTTTAAAATATAGTGGCATTTTTGTATGTGGTTGGGTAAATGTTATGTTAAAATTATATTATATACAAAAAGATCTAAAACTATATAGTCAACAACGACCTTTTACTTTAAAATGCTCTATATGCCCAAATATTGGACATAAGTTAACTCTCGAATCGGATATGTGATGCTTAACAATGCTGAATGAAGACAAAGCCAATTAATACATGAAAGTGAAATCGGGTTAACCATTTCCTATAATTAATTTTGGTGGTTGATAATCAACACAAACACTTGGACTAACTAGTTTACCTAGAAGTCATGTATTACAGGTGCATAAGGTTCAACACAAACCAATAAAGAAATCAGTTAGGGGTCACAATTCATCTGGAGCACATGGACTTGAGTGTGCTGACAAATGGCGCAACGGACTGTCCGGTGTGCCATCGGACAGTGTTCGGTGCACCAGGTCATACAACTCCGAACCAGCCACTCTCGGGAATTCCAGGGCGCGATCCGCTATAATTCACCGGACTGTCCGGTGGGTTAGCGGAGCAATGGCTCCCTGCGCGCCAACGGTCGACTCTGCTAAGTGAACAGTGCAGCACAGTACCGCGTAGAAGTCAGAGCAGCAAAGTCAGAGAGCACCAGACTGTCCGGTGTGGCACCGGACTGTCCGGTGCAGCTAGAAGATAAAAGCTCCAACGGTCGACCAGCTCCGAACCCTAACGGTTGGGCTGACGTGACACACACCGGACACTACACAGTACCTGTACGGTGGCGCACCGGACTGTCCGGTGCGCCCATCGCCAGCAGCCTTCACCAACGGCTATGGAAGTGGTTGGGGGCTATAAATACCCCCCAACCACCTCATTCATAACCATCTAAGCATTCCAAACATCTCATTCAATACAAGAGCAAAAGACTCCACTCCAAGACACATCAAATAGATTAAATTATCTCTAAGCCTCCAAATCAACTCAATTCCATTAGGGACTTGAGAGAGGGTGTTTTGTATTCTTTTGTTACTATTATCGCTTGGATTGACCTTTTTCTTTTCCCTTCTATTTCTCAAGTGATTTATAATCGAAGCAAGAGACACCTAAGTGTGTGGTGGTCCTTGCGGGGTCTAAGTGATCCAAGAGATTAAGGAAAAGGCTCACTCGGTCTAAGTGACCATTTGAGAGAGGGAAAGGGTTGAAATAGACCCGGTCTTTGTGATCTCCTCAACGGGGACTAGGTTCTTTGGAACCGAACCTCGGTAAAACAAATCATCATGTTCACTCGCCTTGATTCTTGTTTGATTTGTTTTCCCCTCTCTAACGTTTTCTTGCTAGTGTGATTTTGAGTTGGCTCCCATACGTCATCCGCAATCTTTGTGCAACTCATAGCAAGAGAGATTCTTTTGGACTTGAATTTAATTCTAACGCTAACCCCCGACCTTAGTATGTGTTTAAGTTTATAAATTTCAGGTTTCGCCTATTCGCCCCCCTAGGCAACTTTCAATTGGTATCAGAACTAGTGCTTCATTAAGAGTCTAACCAACTCGAAGTGATGTTTAGAGATCACGCCAAGAGGGAGATCATGACCGGCGAAAAGGCCACAAGCTTGGGGAGGACTCTCTCAAGGGAGTCCGGCAACAAACACAAGGAGGAATCCTCTTCCTCCATCAAGTCGCATCAGAGAAGTAACAAGAAGATGATGAAAAAGGTTGTCTACTACGAGACCGACTCTTTGTCACCCTCCACATCAAGCTCCGAGTCGTCCACTACTTCTAAGCGCAATGAGCGAAAGAAGTATAGTAAGATGCCCCTACGCTATCCTCGTATTTCAAAGCGCGCTCCATTACTTTCCGTACCCCTAGGCAAACCACCATATTTTGATGGTGAAGATTATTGTATGTAGAGTGATAAAATAAGGCACCATCTAACCTCACTCCACGAAAGTATTTGGGATATTGTTGAATTTGGAGCGCAGACACCAAAGGTGGGGGACAAAGACTACGACTCAGATGAGGCCGCCCAAATTAGACACTTTAACTCTCAAGCCACATCTATACTCCTTGCCTCCTTGTGTCGAGAGGAGTATTACAAGGTGCAAGGGTTAAAGAGCGCCAAAGAAATTTGGGACGTCCTCAAAACCGCGCACGAAGGGGACGAGGTGACCAAGATCACCAAGCGCGAGACGATCGAAGGAGAACTCGGTCGATTCGTCCTCAACAAAGGAGAAGAGCCGCAAGCCATGTACAACCAGCTCAAGACCATGGTGAACCAAGTGCGCAACCTCGGGAGCACCAAATGGGATGACCATGAAATGGTCAAGGTTATTCTAAGATCTCTCGTATTTTGTAATCCTAGTCAAGTACAATTAATACGTGGAGATCCTAGATACAAACAGATGTCCCCCGAGGAAGTTATTGGCAAGTTTGTGAGCTTTGAACTTATGATCAAAGACTCCAAACACATTGTCAACTTGGAGCAAGGCGCCACCTCTACACCCGAGGTGCAACCCGTCGCATTCAAGGCAACGGAAGAAGAGAAGAAGGAGTCTACATCAAGTAGGCTTCCAATCGATGCCTCCAAGCTCGACAACGAGGAAATGGCGCTCATCATCAAGAGTTTTTGCCAAATCCTCAAACAAAGGAGGGGGAAAGACTACAAGTCTCGCTCCAAAAGGGTGTGTTACCATTGTGGTAAGTCCGGTCATTTCATAGCTAAATGCCCAATTTCTAGTCAAAGTGACAGGGACAAAGACAAGAAAGGGAAGAAGAAGGAGAAGAAAAAATACTACATGAAGAAGGGCGACAATGCGCACATATGTCAGGAATGGGACTCCGACGTGAGCTCCACCGACTCCTCCTCCGACGAGGACGCTGCCAACATCACCGTCAACAAGGGCCTCCTCTTTCCAAACGTCGGCCACAATTGTCTCATGGCCAAAGACGACAAGAAGAAGGTACACTCTAGAGCCACCCCCAAATATACAACATCTAGTGATGAGGGTAGCTCTAGTGATAATGAAGATGATTTAATGTCTCTCTTTGCCAACCTTAGCATGGACCAAAAGAAAAATTAAATGAATTAATAGAAACCATTAACAAGAAGGATGATCTCTTGGAAAGCAAGAGGACTTTCTCGTTAAAGAAAACAAAAAATTGTTAAATTAAAAAATGCTTATGCTCTAGAAGTAGAGAAGAATGAAAATTTGTCTAAGAAGCTTAGCATTTGTCATGATTCAATTTCAAGTCTTAGAACTGAGAATGCTAGTTTAGTTTCTAAGATTAAAAAGTTGAATGTTTGCAATGATTCTATTTCCTGTCTTAGAGATGAGAATGCTATGTTAAATGGTAAGATAGAGGAATTAAATGTTTGTAAACCATCTACATCTACTGTCGAGCATGTTTCCATTTGCACTAGATGTAGAGATATAAATGTTGAAGCTATTGATGATCAACTTGCGATGATTAAAAAATCAAAATGATCACATAGCTAAGTTAAATGCAAAAATTGCCGAGCATGAGCTCGAAAATGAAAATTTTAAATTTGCTCGTAGCATGCTTTATAATGGGAGACGCCCTGGCATTAAGGATGGTATTGGGTTCCAATATGGAAACCAATCTAATGTCAAGCTTAATGCCCCTAAGAGATTGTCTAATTTTGTTAAGGGTAAGGCTCCCATGGTTTAGGATAATGAGGGTTACATTTTATATCCTGCAAACTATCCCGAACATAAAATTAGGAAGATTCATGCTAGGAAATCTCATTCTGGTTCTCACCATGCATTTATGTATAAAATGAGGCTTCTAGCTCTAGGCATACCACTCATGTTAAAATGCCCAAAAAAGAAAATTCCTACTGCATCAAATGAGCATAATGTTTCATTCAAGACTTTTGATGCTTTATATGTGCTAACAAACAAATCAGGCAAAATAGTTGCCAAATATGTTGGGGGCAAACATAAGAGTCCTAAGACTTGTGTTTGGGTACCTAAAAATAAGGCCTAAATTGTTTTGTAGGTTTATGCATCAGGTGGCTCAAGTTGGATAATCGATAGTGGGTGCACAAACCACATGACAGGGGAGAAAAGGATGTTCTCCTCCTATGAGAAAAATGAAGATCCCCAACGAGCTATCACATTCGGGGATAGAAATCAAGGTTTGGTCAAAGGTTTGGGTAAAATTGCTATATCTCCTGACCATTCTAATTCCAATGTTTTTCTTGTAGATTCTTTAGATTACAATTTGCTTTATGTTTCTCAATTATGCAAAATAGGCTACAACTGTCTCTTTACTGATATAGGTGTCACTGTCTTTAGAAGAAGTGATGATTCAATAGCTTTTAAGGGAGTGCTAGATGGTCAGCTATACTTAGTTGATTTTAATGATAACAAAGCTGAACTTGACACTTGCTTAATTGCTAAAACTAATATGGGTTGGCTCTGGCATCGCCGACTGGCCAATGTTGGGATGAAGAATCTTCACAAGCTTCTAAAGGGAGAACACATTTTAGGACTAACCTATGTTCATTTTGAGAAAGACAGGGTTTGTAGCGCATGCCAAACAGGGAAGCAAGTTGGAGTCCACCATCCACACAAAAACATAATGATGACGGACAGGTCGCTTGAGCTACTCCACATGGACCTATTCGACCCGATCGCTTACATAAGCATCGACAGGAGTAAGTATTGTCTAGTTATGATGGATGATTATTCTCGCTTCACTTGGGTGTTCTTTTTGCAAGAAAATTCCCAGACCCAAGATACCTTAAAAGGATTCTTGAGACAGGTTCAAAATGAGTTCGAATTAAGAATAAAAAAGATAAGAAGCGACAATGGGACGGAGTTCAAGAATTTTCAAATTGAAGGATTTCTTGAGGAGGAAGGCATCAAGCATGAATTCTCTTCTCCCTACACACCTCAACAAAATGGTGTAGTGGAGAGAAATAATAGAACTCTACTGGACATGGCAAGGATCATGCTTGATGAGTATAAGACACCGGACCAGTTTTGGGCAGAAGCAATCAACACTGCTTGCTACTCCATTAACTGGCTCTACCTTCACCGAATCCTCAAAAAGACATCATATGAACTCCTCACTGGTAAAAATCCCAATGTTTCATATTTTAGAGTCTTTGGGAGCAAATGCTTTATCCTTATTAAAAGAGGTAGAAAATCTAAATTTGCTCCTAAAGTTGTAGAAAGGTTTTTACTAGGATATGACTCAAACACAAGGGCATATAGAATCTTCAACAAATCCACTGGATTAGTTGAGGTTTCTTGTGACATTGTGTTTGATGAGACTAATGGCTCCCAAGTGGAGCAAGTTGATCTTGATGAGCTAGATGATGAAGAGGCTCCATGCATCGCGCAAAGAAACATGTCCGTTAGGGATGTGTGTCCTAAGGAATCCAAAGAGACCACACAAGCACAAGATCAACCATCATCTTCCATGCAAGCATCTCCACCAACTCAAGACGAGGATCAGGCTCAAAATGACGAAGATGAAGATCAAGAGGATGAGCCATCTCAAGAGGAGGACAATGATCAAGGGGGAGATGATCATGATAGAGGCAAGGAAGATGAGCAAGAAATATAGGATCAAAGACTGCCACACCGAAGATTCCACCAAGCAATTCAAAGAGATCACCCCGTCAACTCCATACTTGGTGATATCCATAAGGGGGTAACCACTAGATCTCGAGTTGCTCATTTTTGTGAACATTACTCTTTTGTTTCCTCTATTGAGCCATACATGATAGAGGATGCACTAAAAGATCCGGACTGGGTGGTGGCAATGCAAGAGGAGCTCAACAACTTCACAAGGAATGAGGTATGGCATTTAGTTCCGCGTCCTAATCAAAATGTTGTAGGTACCAAATGGGTATTCCGCAACAAGCAAGATGAACATGGTGTGGTGACAAGGAACAAAGCCCGACTTGTGGCCAAAGGTTATTGACAAGTCGAAGGTTTGGATTTTGATGAAACTTATGCGCCCGTAGCTAGGCTTGAGTCAATTCGTATATTACTTGCCTATGCTACTTACCATGGCTTCAAGCTTTATCAAATGGACGTGAAGAGTGCCTTCCTCAATGGACCTATCAAGGAAGAGGTCTATGTTGAGCAACCTCCCGGCTTTGAAGATTGTGAGTACCCTAACCATGTGTATAATCTCTCAAAGGCGCTTTATGAGCTCAAGCAAGCCCCAAGAGCATGGTATGAATGCCTGCGAGATTTCCTTATCACTAATGGTTTCAAAGTCGGAAAATTCGATCCTACTCTCTTTACGAAAACTGTTACAAAAGACTTGTTTATATGCCAAATTTATGTTGATGATATTATATTTGGATCTACAAACAGGTCAACTTGTGAAGAGTTTAGTAGGATCATGATTCAAAAATTCGAGATGTCAATGACGGGGAGTTGAAGTATTCCTATGATTTCAAATCAAGCAACTCCAAGATGGCACCTTCATCTGCCAAACAAAGTACATTCAAGACATACTTAACAAGTTTGGAATGAAGGATGGCAAACCCATCAAGACACCCATGGGAATCAATGGGCATCTCGACCTCGACACGGGAGGTAAATTCGTAGATCAAAAGGTATACCGGTTGATGATAGGATCTTTACTCTATTTATGTGCATCTCGACCAGATATTATGCTTTCAGTATGCATGCGTGCAAGATTTCAGACAAATCCTAAGGAAGTTTACCTTAGGGCCATGAAGAGAATCATGAGATACTTAGTTCACACTCCTAAGTTTGGGCTTTGGTACCCTAAGGGATCTACCTTCGATCTAATTGGGTATTCTAGTGCCGATTGGGCCGGATGTAAAATTGATAGGAAGAGCACATCAGGGACTTGTCAGTTCTTGGGAAGATCCCTGGTGTCATGGGCTTCAAAGAAACAAAACTCCGTAGCTCTTTCCACCGCCGAAGCCGAGTACATTATCGCAGGCCATTGTTGCGCGCAATTACTTTGGATGAGGCAAACCCTTAGGGACTATGGCTACAAATTGAGCAAAGTCCCTCTCCTATGTGATAATGAGAGTGCAATCCGCATGGGGATAATCCCGTTGAACACAGCCGCACTAAGCACATAGACATCTGGTACCACTTTCTGAGAGATCACCAACAAAAGGGGGATATCGAAATTGCCTATGTCAATACCCACAACCAATTAGCCGATATATTTACCAAGCCACTAGATGAGAAAACCTTTAGCAAGCTTAAGAATGAGCTAAATATACTTGATTCTCGGAACTTTGATTAAAACATTGCACACACAGCTCATTTATATACCTTTGATCATGTCTCTTTCATTTGGTACAAATGCATATTTCTTATTCTTCTTGTGCCATGACTAAGATTAATCTGCTTCCATGAGTATATCTTGTATTAGTCTTAGATTGAAAGGGAAATGGAGTATTTAGCAAAGACAACGCTTCCACTCAACTCTAACGGTATCATTTACCCTTTGTTGTTACCCCACAAACTCTCAATTGGTATAATCTTTCACTCATATTTCTTTTACCAATGGGGGAGAAAGTATTAAAGGGCTCTCAAGTTCTCCGTTTTTGGCGATTAATGCCAAAGGGGGAGAAAGTATTAAGCCCAAAGCAAAGGACCGCACCACCACCATTTCAAAAATTTTCAAAATGAATTTTTCAATTGATGTATTCTCAAATTGGTATCTATGTTTCACTTGATTTGTGAAAGTAAAATTTCAAATTGGTATCTATCTCAAAACCCTTTTGAAAGCTAAGAGGAGAATTTCATTTAGGGGGAGTTTTTTATTTAGTCAAAAAAGCATTTGAAACAGGGGGTGAAATTTCAAATCTTAAAAATGCTTCTTGCAATATCATTCCTATACCTTTGGCTGTTTGCAAAAAGACTTTGAAAAGATTTTCCTGAAGATTTGCAAGAACAAAACAAGTGGTGCAAATGTGGTCCAAAATGTTAAATAAAAGAAAAGCAATCCATTCATACTTAGTGAGATTTTCAATTGGTTTAACTCCAAATAACCTATGCACATTCTAAATACAAACTAGTTACATTTCTGCACTTTATATTTGCTTTGGTTTGTGTTGGCATGAATCACCAAAAAGGGAGAGATTGAAAGGGAAATCGGGTTAACCATTTTCTATAATTAATTTTGGTGGTTGATAATCAACACAAACACTTGGACTAACTAGTTTGTCTAGAACTCATGTATTACAGATGCATAAGGTTCAACACAAACCAAGAAATAAATCAGTTAGGGGTCACAATTCATTTGGAACAAATGGACTTGAGTGTGCTAACAAATGGCGCACCGGACAGTGTCCGGTGCACCAGGCCGTACAACTCCAAACCAGTCACTCTCGAGAATTCCAGGGCGCGCTCCGCTATAATTCACCGCACTGTCCGGTGAGTCAGCGGAGCAACGGCTCCCTGCACGCCAACGGTCGACTCCACCAAGTGAACAGTGCAGCACAGTACCACGTAGAAGTTAGAGCAGCAAAGTTAGAGGGCACCGGACTGTCCGGTGTGGCACCAGACTTTCCTGTGCAGCTAGAAGACAAAAGCTCCAACGGTCGACCAGCTTCGAACCCTAACAGTTGGGCTGACGTGGCACACACCGGACACTGCACAGTACCTGTCCGGTGCGCCCATCGCCAGCAGCCTTTACCAACGGCTATTGAAGTGGTTGGGGGCTATAAATACCCCCAACCACCTCATTCATAACCATCCAAGCATTCCAAACAATACAAGAGCAAAAGACTCCACTCCAAGACACATCAAATAGATTGAATCCTCTCTAAGCCTCTAAATCAACTCAATTCCATTAGGGACTTGAGAGAGGGTGTTTTGTGTTCTTTTGTTGCTCTTGTCGCTTGGATTGGCCTTTTTCTTTTCCCTTCTATTTCTCAAGTGATTTGTAATTGAAGCAAGAGACACCTAAGTGTGTGGTGGTCCTTGCGGGGTCTAAGTGACCCAAGAGATTAAGAAAAAGGCTCACTCGGTCTAAGTGACCGTTTGAGAGAGGGAAAGGGTTGAAATAGATCCGGTCTTTGTGACCTCCTCAACGGGGACTAGGTTCTTTGGAACCGAACCTCGGTAAAACAAATCATCGTGTTCACTCGCCTTGATTCTTGTTTGATTTGTTTTCTCCTCTCTAACGTTTCCTTGCTAGTGTGATTTTGAGTTGGCTCCCATACGTCATCCGCAATCTTTGAGCAACTCCTAGCAAGAGAGATATTCTTTTGGACTTGAATTTAATTCTAACGCTAACCCCCGACCTTAGTGTGTGTTTAAGTTTATAAATTTCAGGTTTTGCCTATTCACCCCTCCTCTAGGCAACTTTCAATACAGTACTTAACGAGATTTATAACTTCGTAGTTAACAACTTTTTATTTGAGATCGTTTAGAATATCAAATATACAATATAATTGTACGACCGGTAAGGCGACCAGAGAGGTGGATGCGAGCCAATCAGATTTTGCTTACAAACATTGAAAATGAACACTTCACTTCAATTGAGACAAAGCAAGTGCTTAAACCATGAACACATCAGTGAACGAGTGATCTCATGATTACAAAACGTTCCTAATACTCACATGAGACCAGCAAAACAAACGGATCATAAATCAGACACCAAAAGTCCAAAACTCTCCAATACAGTATCATCAACAAGTGTTGTTTACCGTAGTACAGAATTCTATTTTTGAATTCAAAACTGAACTAAACGAACTCCGATTGAGATGAAATTTTACACACGCCTGAGCAAATATGTTTCCAAGGTCTCCCCAAATTTTGAGTTCAATCAGACTTGTGAATCACCCACAGATTTAAAAATACAGACAAAAATTGGGGTTTTGTTGTGGTTTTATAGAACGAGTTCAAACTAAGTTTTTCTTAAATCGCGACCAAAATCTACAACAACTAGGTGTATGCAGTGGTCCGAAGAGTGCAACTCATCACCAATTAATTCCCAAACCAAATCCTCTCAAAGGAATCAAAGGTTTTTGACCAACAACATAAGATCGGGGAAAAAGAGAAACTAAGACTATAAAACTTCAGAAATTCCAGCAAGGGTACAAACTGAGATTTAAAGCCAAAGAGCCACTCTTTCTCTGATGAAACTTGAAAATGAAGAACACAGTCGAAGTACAAAATCGCTGTGGAACCCTCGGCTCAACTGGTGTCTACTTAGAGAGAAAACTAGAAGCTCTAGAATGAGTGCTTTAAACAAATGACAACCAAGAGATGCTGAACTAACTAGCCCTCCACTCTATTTATGTAGGGTTATTCTTACTTCCTAAACTATCTCTATTTACATAGAGCATATCCACTCAACCGGGGGCGAAATGGACCAACTCCTAGATTTTCGATCTGACGGCCACGTCCTTCACACGAAGTTGCTTCGCCTTGACGCACCCTCCACGATCACGCCACGTAACGACGAGTTTTTTTTTTGTATAAGCTGTTTTTAAAATATAGTAGCATTTTTGTACGTGGTTGGATAAATGTTATGTTAAAATTATATTATACAAAAAATATATAAAACTATACAGTCAACAACGACCTTTTAATTTAAAATGCTCTATATGTTCAAATATTGGACATAAGTTAATTCTAGAATCGGATATGTGATGCTTAACAATGCTGAATGAAGACAAAGCCAATTAATACAGTACTTGACGAGATTTATAACTTTGCAGTTAACAACTTTTTATTTGAGATCGTTTAGAGTATCAAATATACAATATAAGATTTAAAATTGTATAGTTAAAAGAATAACATTGATTGTATAGTCACATATGTCACATAACTAAGCTTTTAGGGGTGTTCGAGAGAAGGTAAATTAAACATTAGTGTTATGAGTTTGAATCCTAGAAATACATATTTTCTGTTACTTTTACTAGCATGAGTCAGGGAGTGGATATCGAAGAACACCACTTGAATCATTAAAAACTTACTCCTGTCATGAAATACCCCCCCTCCATTCCAAAATGATAAGCGAATTTTGTATAGAGAAGAAGTTAATTACAAACTTTAACTACAAATTAGTCAAAGTATATACAAATTTGTGACATGACATAACTTTGTGTCAATAAATTGCTTGTATTCAAAGTTCCAGTAAAACGATATCCGTTCCTCGGTGACAACATATTATAATATATATTAAGGGTTAAATTCTATTTTATTTGATTTTTCTAACTAAAACATGTTTATGACTCTAGGATTGAGGAGGTATACATGATTTCCAATTGTTCTAAAGGGGTGTTTGAGATGGCTTCAGGTTCTAGCTCCAGTGTGAAGCTGTAGTTTATAATATTAATTTAAATAGTTTTAAAATATTTTTAATCTAAATAATAAATAAAATAACTTAACTAAATGTCTTATAAAGGCTTATAACTCTAGCTCTACGATTTTCTGGAGCACCTAATGATCTGCTCTACTAACTTCACCAAATTTCCTAGAGCTGGAGCTGTTCCAAACATGACATAAGTTTGCCGAAGTCTGTAGAAAAGAATAGTACGTTTACCACATGCAAAATCATGTGGAATTTGTTTTATAATTTACCTCTTTGATGTTGTACATGTTAATACTATTTTCTATAAGTTTAGTAAAACTTAAAATGTTTTGATCTAGGACAACAACCAAAATCCATAATATTTTAGGAGTAACAGAGTATGAGTATATATATGTAGGCATCCACATCTGGGACGTAATAGAGGGGATTTTCAAAGCAGGTAAAAAACCATTTTCAGAGATAGGCAGCCCAATCGCCTCTAGCGAACGATCACAATTAATGGCTATTTATGCAATTTGTAAGATGTCTGCTTCTCCTAATGATTTTCAGAAAACAAAAAAAATGCCTTTGGAAGTTCAAACCCAAGATCTTTCAGCACACAGAACACCTCTCAACCAACAGATTGCACACACATTTGTGAACATATAGGACGATATCCTTTTTGCCAACACTTCCTAAACTTGCATTAAATATCTTTTATGCTAAACAAACTCGAATGAAAAAAGGTTTCAACTACAAAGTTTTAAATTTTGTGAAAAGAGTATAATACCTGTGTCCATCCAGTATTGTTTTGAACATCTTAAAAGTTTGAGTCTCAAAATATGTGAATTTTAAACAAATATTTAAGTTTTTAAATTACTTCAAATAAAAAATTTTATCACCAACAAATTGTAGATCGGATTGGCTACTGGTACAACTTTTGGTACTAACCATTTGAATATTCAAAGCCATTCAAAAATTCTAAATTTTATATGTAGATCGGGTTGGCTACTATAACTTGTTGAGCATGGTTTTTGTTGGTCACTTATTTTCAGTTGTTGTATGGAATAAAAAACAAGGCAAAACAATATTAGAAGGTAAAGACCTTCGTCTCGAAGTGTTATCTCTTCAGGGTAACAACTCAACGACGAAGATAGAGTGTGATCGAATGGAATATACGAAGTATAACATAGATATGGTCATATGGAAACTCATCTCATGTGCCTTAACATCTCATTCCTCTCATACAAAATAAGTTTACAATCATACCTTCGGCTGCTTGATGCAAGATAGCACGAAGGTGTTTTGGAGGTTGAGCTATGCGAAGTTGTAGCACCTGGCTAAAGATACTTTATACCGGGTACTGTTCATCTATTTATATGGACGAGAACCGACCTAGTATGGATTTTACAATAATGCTCATCCATTCTTACATAAGACATTTACAAACAGAATCAGGACTACTTTTCTTCGTTCTTGACTTCACAAGTCCCCGCCTTCGTCCCGCACCCGCTTCTTCCTTTTGGCTTGTGGTCGAGGCCGCTGTCTCTACCGCTTACATATAGATGAAGTGTTTTTGTATGTCGTTCTCTATCGAAGCTTAGCTCTGTATTCCAGTAAGGACATTACTAAAATGCACTTGTTCATCGCCGAAGCCAGATGTTAGACAAATAACCTTCGAGATTCAAGTGACCTTTGGCAAAATCTTTCACCCTTAAGGCAATTACGTGACATAACAAACAAAAAACCTTCGGCAATATAGGCCCCCATAAGTTTTGATTTAATCCATAAACAACTTGATATGACATCAAATGAGTAATACTATTAGTTCATTATGGATTTTTCTTGATTGCATAATTAGGTCTTAATGATCAATTTACATCACCATCTCATATAGCAACATTGCTTCGTTAACATCTCTTGATATAGAAGTTCACTTCACTTCATTTGAGTCAAGTTAGTTTAGGAATTTTGCTAGTTTATTCTAAACAATTTATATTAAGAAGTATCAATATAAAATTAATAATCATCTAGATTTCAAAATAAGGTTTAGTTTAATCAATATTTATATAAATGATGAAAGAATTGTTAAATTTATTTTTATCTACTTTTCACAGTTCGGTGCAACGCCAAGCCCGCCACGTGGAACGCAGGCGGAGCCTAACACTATCGGACAGTCCAGATACAATCTCGGACCATCTGACACCTTACGTCGGTGAAAGTTTCCTCTGCCCAGAAATAAGATCTAGATGTCGCCTATAGAGGGGTAAATAGGCGAATAAAAAATAACTCAAAACTTAGAACTTTTCTTACTCTACTTGTAGAGGTGGATGTAGCGAAATCCAAATTAGTAGAGTAGTCGCGGTGAAATGAAGTTCTTTATCTCCCAAAAAGTCCTACACTTCACACAACTTATACCAAAGATAAGAGTAAGAGAAGTACAAACTAGAATAAAGTACGAGACAAAGAATAAAAACAGAGATAGTGCATAGGACATAAGGAATTTTTATCGTAGTTCAGCCAAGCCTGAAATGTTTGTCCAGTCCACATTGGAGTTAGCCAACCTGGCTAGAAGTCTATTTTAACTCCTTCCTCCGTTTGCGTAACACCTAATTTTTAACCTAATTTTTAAGAGATCATATAAAAAGAGAAAAGTGATTTCCTTTACTTATATGTGTGTATTGCATCTATTTGTCATCACATGTGGACAACACCTTTAAAAAAATAATTAATAAAAATATATACCACTAAGCTATGCATCATGCTGGACTTCATTTTTGTGTGCATCTTGTGACAATATAAAGATCATATGAAAAGAAATAAAATCCCAAAGTGGAATTTGGAATATAACAGAAAATCCAGAATTTAGAAGTGGAGAAAGAAAAGAAAATGTATATACAAAATAAATACTATAAATAAAGGTAACAATAGTACGTGCAAAATTATACTCTTAATTTGAGGTAGATTTACCACAGAGTTAAATTTGAATTTGGAATTCAAATGGAAAGAAAAAAAACAAATTAGGAAAAGAAAAAGAAAATAAAAATAGAAAATAAAAAGAAAGGGAGACATGGCGCATGGGCCAATTATCCTCAATTCGGCCCAGTTCTCCTTTGATCCCGCGCGGCCCAACTTCGCATTTCCTCCGCTCAGCCCAGGTGAGAACATCAGTTGTACTGTGAACCACTGACCCGTGGGCCCCCGCGTGCAGCCTCACCGCTTCACACTGCGCGCTGCTGACTTCGCTGCCGCGTGGGTCCCACGTTGTCAACCCCCACCTCCGCCGAGTTCGGAGTCACGCCGCCACGACCGCGTCCGTCGCAACCCAAGAACCCAACGACCTCTCCGTGATTCGCTCGACGCTAACCGACTGCACTTCACCTTATATAGCTCATTCAACCCCTCGTGCCTTTCCCCTTCTTCCCATCCACACTGTAAGGAGCCGCCATAGCCATCTATCGCCACCGTTTCCGATTGGCACCGGGGTGCTGCGGGTTGTACTCTGCCGCGTGTGCTAAAGCTCCCCGGGACCTTCTCGAGTGAGGGTGCGCCGTCCTCAGGCGTGGTGGTGACCGGGGATCCCGGGAATTCGTCGCCGTCGAATCCACGCCACCGTCGGTCCGCGCTTCTCCGGTGCCAGTGACCACTGTGCTGCGATTTACGGTACAAATCTCTCATGCGGATTCGTCTTCATTCCTAGTAGGCGTAGCGATGCTTGAATTAGTGTCTAGCATGCGAAATCGTCGATCGTATGAACGCCGGTGAACTGCGCCGCCGCGGGATTGCTGCGCCGCCGCGTTCAGTGCCGGATTGGGGGAGACGGCTCTCGACCCTTCATCCTGGACTCAACGGTCAGGATTAGATTGTAGGATACCCCTTCGCGCTTAGATCTGGGCCGTAGGATTGATCGGACGGCTCGAAGTATAGGAAACCCTTATTAAATCTGAATCATCGATCCTGGATCCATCGGCCAGGGTAGCGTACCGGTTTGCCAGTGTAATAATCTAATCTGGCACGTTCGTTTTAGATCTGGCGGTCGATATCGCTGCTTACCCCTTTCGTCCATGTAACTTTAGCATAAGAGCCCCCGCAAAAGACAGAAAATAACCCGCCGTCCCCAGCCCCTATTCGCTTGGTTTGGGAAGTCTTGCGCCGTAGCCCCTGTGTTTCCCAGAAATTGTTGCGCAGTCCAAAAACTTGTAAATTGGTTAAATAATAGTGGAAAATGAATTTTTAATATGAAAAGAGTGCTAGAACTTGTAAAATGCATAGAAAATTCATCTCTAGTCCAAATCAATCCATTCCACTTTCTAAAATTTTGTAATTTTATTCTCTACCACTTAGAGTCCCTGTTTTGACATGAAAATAGAAAGAAAATTTATTCCTCGCTTAATCCTATTTCAACCACATGAAAACCTTTGGAAATTCATATTTTAAAATCTATAACTCCAAAAATTATGATTCCTGTTCCTAGGATTTTATTTTAATGTGTAGATTTTTATTATGTATTTTGTTTACATGTTTGGTGTGATGTTAATTTCTCCTATATACTGTGCTTGTTTGTATTGTGGCGAGTAGAAGAGACAGTGATAGAGGATCCTGGTGAGCAGCAGATAGAAGTAGCTGAGCAGAAGCTCATTGAAGGCAAGTTGTGCCCTTGACCACTTTTTACCCAATAATGTTTTTAATGTCACTTATTCATGCATAGGTTTAATTTTGATGGGACCCGATAGGTCACCCTAGATTGTTTATCTCATTACCTTGTTTACCCCTGAATCACTTGGGTAGTTTGCTATTGCTTTACTTGGTTTTGGGATAAATCATTTATTATATCCATGTTCAAGTTATTTTGTTATTCTATTTATGTTCATGTCAAGATCATTAATGTTAATTGGAACATGGAGCTTAACTTGAGAAACACGTGCCACCACAAGGGAGGAATGGGACCCCTTGGCTAACTAATTAGGAAAGGTAGTGGAAGACTACCTTACCCGAAAGGGGCAAGGGCAGTAGGGGAGTTGCATGCAAGGAGGTTCTCGGGTTGATTTTGCTGCGATGACGGTCATACAGGATTCTTGCAAGTGCTCTTCCCATAAACTGTAGCGGGTTTTCGGAAGCTAGTGGAACTTTGTAAAGGCCTCGTAGTGGATCCCTAGCCATTCACCTCGGTAGTGTCTAAGGGTCTAGCTAGCCCTGGCGACATGGGAAACACGACTTGTGGGTAAAGGGTACAACCTCTGCAGAGTGTAAAACTGGTATACTAGCTGAGCTCACGGTCATGAGCAGCTCAGGACTCTCTGATGATTAATTTATGGAACTTAAATTCAATTTGTCATTTGCATTTGCATGTGTTTATTAATTTTGTTCTATTATTATTTATTATGGTTTGGTATTTACTTACACTTAGTAATTGCTAATAAAATTTTGACCAACTTATTAAAAGCAATGCTCAGCTTTAACCCCTATTGTTGATCAGCCTTACACACCACATGAACTCCCACCTTTGGCGAGTTCATGCACATTATTTCCCACAACTTGTTGAGCGATGAACATGTGTGAGCTCACCCTTGCTGTCTCACACCCCCCACAGGAGAAGAACAGATGGTTCAAGAGGAGCCGCTTATCGAGGAGTTCGATTCGATCTAGGTGGTGTCTCCTAGTTGACTTCCTAGCGCCAAGGACGATCCTTAGTTCGTTTTATATTTATAATTTATTTTGTAAGTCTTCCGCTATGTAATAAATACTCTGATGTTATTGTGACTTTTATCTCTATACACTATGTTATTATATATGTTTTCTTCTTGGCGCATGTATGAGATGCACCGGCTTTGTCCCTTAAAACCGAGTGTGACAGTTTGCTCAGATTTGTCACCAGATGGCAGATCAAGGCTTTGACTATGTCGATGCTGGTTAAAACGATGCCATGACAATTTACAATCTTCTCGATAGCACTCTGGCAGAGTAACACCTTCGCTTGCTCAAGATCTCATCCACTCTAATTTGCAGCAGCTCTTCTCTACTCTCTATTAGCTTATAACTGTACCAATACACAACCTAGAGAGAAATACACAAGAGAGGGAGAGGGGAATGATATGTAATGATTCTACAAAGTATTGCTACACTTAGGAGCCTTGGTACCCTAAATATGGGTGTCTAGGGGGTCCTTTTATAGCCCTAAATGAGCCTCTAGTCGTTGCCCCTTCCTTGCAAAAAGATGACAAAACTAGGCTGACTGCAGGCACAATGGACCAGAACCATGTGCCCCAAGTACAGGATCTAATTAGCCACCTTCCTTAGCTGACGAGCACTAGACCGGTGACGTTAGTTAGCCATTGGAGAAGTGGTCCGGTGCACTGGATCGATTATTGTACATGGTCCAATAAATTTTAGCCAAACTTTTCGAGACCACATAGTTTACTGGAAACGGTTCGGTGCACACCGAACTAGCACTATTCATGGTCCGGTGTGCCAATGAGTAGCACACTAAGTGCTTTTTCCTCCATTTCTTCTCTATTTTACTTCAACACTTGAGAGGATTTTCCTGTGACTTAGATAAATATATTTAGAGTATAATCCAATTGACTAAGCCTCAAAAAGTCACCTCTTTCCAATTCTTCTCCTAGCTTTTCTGTTTCTCCTCAAACAGAGCTCGAAATGGTACTTTCTCTACAAACTGAGTTAAAGAACAAACCAAAGTACCAAACATGTAGTAAAAGGTGTATGCAACATAGTTGAACAGTCAAACCTTGCATACTTGACTTGATCTAGATTGTCATCTATGAGCTTAAACACCCTGCAATGGTCACATAAACATATCCAAACACAAGAACAACCCAAACTAAAGGTCAAAGTAAACTTAGCTCCTTTGGGTTGCTTCCAGGTTCTAGCTTTGATACTACTACTCCTTCTAATCACCTTGTTCACTTCTTGAGCTATCTTGAGCCTTGTAACTTACATCACATAACCATATGTATTACCTTATTCGTTGTAAGTCACATCTTTAACTCATGATCCTCGACGCACCATAGCTGAAAGGGAATTAGGCTTACACCTAGTTCCTAAATAATTTTGGTGGTTGAATTGCCCAACACAAATATTGGACTAACTAGTTTGCTCTAGTGTATAAGTTATACAGGTGCAAAAGGTTCACACTTAACCAATAAAAAGATCAAGTGTTGGATTCAACAAAGGAGCAAAGAGGCAACCGAAGGCACCTCTGGTCTGGGGGCACCGGACTGTCCGGTGTACACCGGACAATGTCCGGTGCGCCACCAGTGTACCAGAGGACTCCGACTTCAAACTCTTCGCCTTCGGGAATTCTCGGAAGCCGGCGCGCTATAATTCACCGGACTGTCCGGTGTGCACCGGACATGTCCGGTGCTCCAAGGAAGCGCGGTCTCCGAAACTCGCCAGCCTCGGGTTCGCGCGGCAGCCGCTCCGCTAAAATTCACCGGACTGTCCGGTGTGCACCGGACTGTCCGGTGTGCCAGCGGAGCAACGGCTATTTCAGCGCCAACGGCTACCTGCGGTGCATTTAATGCGCGCGCAGCGCACGCAGTCGTCAGGATCGCCCATACCGGTGCACCGGACATCAAACAGTACATGTCTGGTGTGCACCGGACACCCAGGCGGGCCCAGAAGTCAGAAGCTCCAACGGTCAGAATCCAACGGCATTGATGACGTGGCAGGAGCACCAGACTGTCCGGTGTGCACCGGACTGTCCGGTGCACCATCGAACAGAAGCCTCCAGCCAACGGTCAAGTTTGGTGGTTGGGGCTATAAATACCCCAACCACCCCACCATTCATTGCATCCAAGTTTTCCAACTCCCAACCACTTACAAGAGCTAGGCATTCAATTCTAGACACACCAAAGAGATCAAATCCTCTCCAATTCCACTCAAGCATTTAGTGACTAGCGAGAGAGATTTGCCGTGTTCTTTTGAGCTCTTGCGCTTGGATCGCTTTCTTTCTTTCTCACTTGCTCTTGTGATCAACACTCAATTGTAACCAAGGCAAGAGGCACCAACAAGTGTGGTGGCCCTTGCGGGGAAGTTTTGTTCCCGTTTGATTGAGAAGAAGAAAAGCTCACTCGGTCCGAGGGACCGTTTGAGAGAGGGAAGGGTTGAAAGAGACCCGGCCTTTGTGGCCTCCTCAACGGGGAGTAGGTTTGCGAGAACCGAACCTCGGTAAAACAAATCCGCGTGTCACACTCTTCATTTGCTTGCGATTTGTTTTGCGCCCTCTCTCGCGGACTCGTTTATATTTCTAACGCTAACCCGGTTTGTAGTTGTGATTATTTTTGTTTCGCCCTATTCACCCCCCCTCTAGGCGACTTTCAATTGGTATCAGAGCCCGGTGCTTCATTAGAGCCTAACCGCTCAAAGTGATGTCGGGAGATCACACCAAGAGGGAGATGGAGACCGGCGATAACAAACCCACTACAAGCCAAGGGAGCACTTCATCGGAAGAGTCCCGCACCAAGAGAAGGGAGAAGAAGAAGAACTCCTCCAAGCGGAAGGAGAAAAGATCTTCCTCTTCTCACCGCAAGGAGAAGAAGGAAAAATCTTCTTCTCTCAAGCCGCATCGGAGTGGGGACAAGCACAAGAGGATGAGGAAGGTGGTCTACTACGAGACCGACACTTCATCGACATCCACCTCCGGCTCCGACGCGGCATCCGTCACTTCTAAACGCCAAGAGCGTAAGAAGTATAGTAAGATTCCCCTACGCTACCCTCGCATTCCGAAACATACACCTTTACTTTCCGTCCCATTAGGCAAACCACCAACTTTTAACGGTGAAGATTATGCTATGTGGAGTAATTTAATGCGATTTCATCTAACCTCTCTCCACAAAAGTATATGGGATGTTGTTGAGTATGGTGTACAGGTACCATCTGTAGGGGATGAGGACTACGACACGGACGAAGTGGCCCAAATCGAGCACTTCAACTCCCAAGCCGCAACCATTCTCCTTGCCTCACTAAGCAAGGAGGAATACAACAAAGTACAAGGGTTGAAGAACGCAAAGGAGATTTGGGACCTACTCAAGACGGCGCACGAGGGTGATGAACTCACCAAGATCACCAAGCGGGAAACGATCGAGGGGGAGCTCGGTCGCTTCCGTCTTCGCCAAGGGGAGGAGCCTCAAGATATGTACAACCGGCTCAAGACCTTGGTGAACCAAGTGCGCAACCTCGGGAGCGCAAAATGGGATGACCACGAAGTGGTTAAGGTTATTTTAAGAGCACTTATTTTCCTTAACCCCACTCAAGTACAATTAATTCGTGGTAATCCTAGATATCCACTAATGACCCCCGAGGAAGTTATCGGGAATTTTGTAAGCTTTGAATGCATGATTAAGGGCTCGAAGAAGATCAACGAGCTTGACGAGCCTTCCACATCCGAGGCGCAACCGGTGGCCTTCAAGGCAACGGAGGAGAAGAAGGAGGAGTCTACACCAAGTAGACAACCGATTGACGCCTCCAAGCTCGACAATGAGGAGATGGCCCTAATCATCAAAAGCTTTCGGCAAATCCTCAAGCAACGGAAGGGGAAGGATTACAAATCCCGTTCCAAGAAGGTTTGCTACAAGTGTGGTAAGCCTGGTCACTTTATTGCAAAGTGTCCTATGTCTAGTGACAGTGACAGGGGCGACGACAAGAAGGGAAGAAGAAAGGAGAAGAAGAAGTACTACAAGAAGAAGGGTGGCGATGCCCATGTTTGTCGGGAGTGGGACTCCGACGAAAGCTCAAGCGACTCCTCCGACGACGAGGACGCCGCCAACATCGCCGTCACCAAAGGCCTCCTCTTCCCCAACATCGGCCACAAGTGTCTCATGGCCAAGGACGGCAAAAAGAAGGTAAAATCAAGGTCCTCCACTAAATATGAAACATCTAGTGATGAGGATGAAGATAAAAATGAGGAGGATAACTTGCGCATTCTTTTTGCTAACCTCAACATGCAACAAAAAGAAAAATTAAATGAATTGATTAGTGCTATACATGAGAAGGATGATCTCTTGGATTCTCAAGAGGACTTCCTTATTAAAGAAAATAAGAAGCATGTTAAGGTTAAAAATGCTTATGCTCTAGAAATAGAAAAATGTGAAAAATTGTCTAGTGAGCTAAGCTCTTGCCATGAGACTTTAGACAACCTTAGAAATGAGAATGCTAATTTGTTAGCTAAGGTTGATTCTCATATTTGCAATGTTTCAATTCCAAATCCTAGAAATAATAATGATGACTTGCTTGCTAGGATTGAAGAATTGAACTTTTCTATTGCTAGCCTTAGAAATGAGAATGAGAAATTAATTGCTAAGGCTAAGGATTTTGATGTTTGCAATGCTACTATTTCCAACCTTAGAACTAAAAATGATTTATTGCATGCTAAGGTCATTGAATTAAAATCTTGCAAACCATCTACATCTACTGAGCATATTTCCATTTGTACTAGATGTAGAGATATTAATGTTGATGCTATTCATGATCACCTAGCTTTAATTAAAAAACAAAATGATCACATAGCACAACTTAATGCTAAGATCAGTGAGCATGACTTGGAAAATGAAAAATTTAAATTTGCTAGAAGCATGCTCTTTAATGGGAGACGCCCTGGCATTAAGGACGGCATTGGCTTCCAAAAGGGAGACAATGTCAAAATTAATGCCCCTCCAAAGAACTTATCTAACTTTGTTAAGGGCAAGGCTCCCATGCCTCAGGATAACGAGGGTTACATTTTGTACCCTCCCGGCTATCCTGAGAGCAAGATTAGAAAAATTCATTCTAGGAAGTCTCACTCTGGCCCTAACCATGCTTTTATGTATAAGGGTGAGACATCTAGTTCTAGGCAACCAACCCGTGCCAAGTTGCCTAGAAAGAAAACTACTAATGCATCAAATGATCATGCCATTTCATTTAAAACTTTTGATGTATCTTATGTTTTAACTAACAAATCCGGCAAGGTAGTTGCCAAAATTGTTGGGGGCAAACACAAGGGCTCCAAGACTTGTGTTTGGGTACCCAAAGTTCTTGTATCTAATGCCAAAGGACCCAAAACCGTTTGGGTACCTAAAGTCAAGAACTAAAATTGTTTTGTAGGTTTATGCATCCGGGGGCTCAAGTTGGATACTCGACAGCGGGTGCACAAACCACATGACAGGGGAGAAAAAGATGTTCTCCTCATATGAGAAAAACCAAGATCCCCAACGAGCTATCACATTCGGGGATGGAAATCAAGGTTTGGTCAAAGGTTTGGGTAAAATTGCTATATCTCCTGACCATACTATTTCCAATGTTTTTCTTGTAGATTCTTTAGATTACAATTTGCTTTCCGTATCCCAATTATGTCAAATGGGCTACAACTGTCTTTTTACTGATATAGGTGTTACTGTCTTTAGAAGAAGTGATGATTCAATAGCATTTAAGGGAGTGTTAGAGGGTCAGCTATACCTGGTTGATTTTGATAGAGCTGAACTCGACACTTGCTTGATTGCTAAGACTAACTTGGGTTGGCTCTGGCACCGCCGACTAGCCCATGTTGGAATGAAGAATCTTCACAAGCTTCTAAAGGGAGAACACATTTTAGGACTAACCAATGTTCATTTTGAGAAAGACAGGATTTGTAGCGCATGCCAAGCCGGGAAACAAGTTGGTGTCCATCATCCACACAAGAACATCATGACTAGTGACAGGCCACTGGAGCTCCTACACATGGACCTATTCGGCCCGATCGCTTACATAAGCATCGGCGGGAGTAAGTACTGTCTAGTTATTGTGGATGATCATTCTCGCTTCACTTGGGTGTTCTTTTTGCAGGACAAATCTCATACCCAAGAAACCTTAAAGGGATTCTTGAGACGGGCTCAAAATGAGTTCGGCTTAAGGATCAAGAAAATTAGAAGCGACAATGGGACGGAGTTCAAGAACTCTCAAATCGAAGGCTTTCTTGAGGAGGAGGGCATCAAGCATGAGTTCTCTTCTCCCTACACTCCACAACAAAATGGTGTAGTGGAGAGGAAGAATCGAACTCTATTAGACATGGCAAGAACCATGCTTGATGAATACAAGACACCGGATCGGTTTTGGGCCGAAGCGGTCAACACCGCTTGCTACGCCATCAACCGGTTATATCTTCACCGAATCCTCAAGAAGACATCCTATGAACTCCTAACCAGTAAAAAGCCAAATATTTCATATTTTAGAGTTTTTGGTAGCAAATGCTTTATTCTTGTCAAAAGAGGTAGAAAATCTAAATTTGCTCCTAAAACTGTAGAAGGCTTTTTACTAGGATATGACTCAAACACAAGGGCATATAGAGTCTTTAATAAGTCCTCAGGACTTGTTGAAGTTTCTTGTGACGTTGTGTTTGATGAGACTAACGGCTCTCAAGTAGAGCAAGTTGATCTTGATGAGATAGGTGAAGAACAGGCTCCATGCATAGCGCTAAGGAACATGTCCATTGGGGATGTGTGTCCTAAAGAATCCGAAGAGCCTCCACATGCACAAGATCAACCATCCTCCTCCATGCAAGCATCTCCACCAACTCAAGTTGAGGATGAGGCTCAAGATATTGAACAAGAAGATCAAGAAGATGAGCCACCTCAAAATGACGGCAACGATCAAGGGGGAGATGCAAATGATGAAGACAAGGAGGATGAACAACCAAGGCCGCCACACCCAAGAGTCCATCAAGCAATACAACGAGATCACCCCGTCGACACCATCCTCGGCGACATTCATAAGGGGGTAACTACTCGATCTCGTGTTGCACATTTTTGTGAACATTACTCTTTTGTTTCCTCTATTGAGCCACACAGGGTAGAGGAAGCCCTTCAAGATTCGGATTGGGTAATGGCGATGCAAGAGGAGCTCAACAATTTCACAAGGAATGAGGTATGGCACTTAGTTCCACGTCCTAATCAAAATGTTGTAGGAACCAAGTGGGTCTTCCGCAACAAGCAAGACGAGCATGGTGTGGTGACAAGGAACAAAGCTCGACTCGTGGCCAAGGGGTATTCACAAGTCGAAGGTTTGGATTTTGGTGAAACCTATGCACCCGTAGCTAGGCTTGAGTCAATTCGTATATTATTGGCCTATGCTACTTACCATGGCTTCAAGCTTTATCAAATGGACGTGAAGAGTGCCTTCCTCAATGGACCAATCAAGGAGGAGGTCTATGTTGAGCAACCTCCCGGCTTTGAAGACAGTGAGTACCCTAACCATGTTTATAGGCTCTCTAAGGCGCTTTATGGGCTCAAGCAAGCCCCGAGAGCATGGTATGAATGCCTTAGAGATTTCCTTATTGCTAATGGCTTCAAAGTCGGCAAGGCCGATCCTACTTTATTCACTAAAACTCTTGACAATGATTTGTTTGTATGCCAAATTTATGTTGATGATATCATATTTGGGTCTACTAACAAATCTACATGTGAAGAATTTAGTAGGATTATGACACAGAAATTCGAGATGTCAATGATGGGGGAGTTGAAGTATTTTCTAGGATTCCAAGTCAAGCAACTCCAAGAAGGCACCTTCATTAGCCAAACGAAGTATACTCAAGACATTCTAAGCAAGTTTGGAATGAAGGATGCCAAGCCCATTAAGACACCCATGGGAACAAATGGGCATCTCGACCTCGACACGGGAGGTAAGTCCGTGGATCAAAAGGTATACCGGTCAATGATTGGTTCATTGCTTTATTTATGTGCATCTCGACCGGATATTATGCTTTCCGTTTGCATGTGTGCAAGATTCCAAGCCGACCCTAAGGAATCACACCTTACGGCCGTAAAACGAATCTTGAGATATTTGGCTTATACTCCTAAGTTTGGGCTTTGGTACCCTCGGGGATCCACATTTGATTTGATTGGTTATTCGGATGCCGATTGGGCGGGGTGTAAGATTAATAGGAAGAGCACATCGGGGACTTGCCAGTTCTTGGGAAGATCCTTGGTGTCATGGGCTTCAAAGAAGCAAAATTCGGTCGCTCTTTCTACCGCCGAAGCCGAGTATATTGCCGCAGGCCATTGTTGCGCGCAACTGCTTTGGATGAGGCAAACCCTGCGGGACTACGGTTACAAATTAACCAAAGTCCCTTTGCTATGTGACAATGAGAGTGCAATCAAAATGGCCGACAATCCCGTTGAGCATAGCCGCACTAAGCACATAGCCATTCGGTATCATTTTCTTCGGGATCACCAACAAAAGGGGGATATCGAGATTTCATACATTAACACTAAAGATCAATTAGCCGATATCTTTACCAAACCTCTTGATGAACAATCTTTTACCAGACTTAGGCATGAGCTTAATATTCTTGATTCTAGGAATTTCTTTTGCTAAACTTGCACACATAGCTCATAAATGTACCTTTGATCATGTCTCTTTTATATGCTATGACTAATGTGTTTTCAAGTGTATTCCAAACCAAGTCATAAGTATATTGAAAGGGAATTGGAGTCTTCGGCGAAGACAAGGCTTCCACTCCACTCTACTACTCATCCTTCGCCGTCGCTCCACATCATCTCTCCAACTTTGGTACAATCTTCACTCATTCATTTTATGACCAAAGGGGAAGAAAGTACTTTATTGGGCTCTAATGATTCCGTTTTTGGCGATTCATGCCAAAGGGGGAGAAAATATGAGCCCAAAGCAAAAGGACCGCACCACCACCTAATTTTATAAATTTGATGATTTTAATTTGGTAAATTTCAAAATTGGTATCTCTTTGTGTTCTAAAGGGGGAGCAACTAGTATTTTCAAATTGATGTCTTAAAACCCTCTTGAACACTAAGAGGAGACCTTATTTGAGGGGGAGTTTGTTTAGTCAAAGGAAAAGCATTTGGGTCAAAGGAAGAAAATTTCAAAACTTGACAATGCTTTGCAAAATCTTATTCATTTACCTTTGACTATCTTGCAAAAGGACTTTGAAAAGATTTTTCAAAAGAATTTGCAAAAACAAAACTTTTGGTGCAAATGTGGTCCAATATGTTAAAAACAAAGAAACAATCCATGCGCATCAAGTAAGTTTTTATATTAGCTCAATTCCAAGCAACCTTTGCACTTACCTTATGCAAACTAGTTCAATTATGCACTTCTATATTTGCTTTGAGTTGTGTTGGCATCAATCACCAAAAAGGGGGAGATTGAAAGGGAATTAGGCTTACACCTAGTTCCTAAATAATTTTGGTGGTTGAATTGCCCAACACAAATATTGGACTAACTAGTTTGCTCTAGTGTATAAGTTATACAGGTGCAAAAGGTTCACACTTAACCAATAAAAAGATCAAGTGTTGGATTCAACAAAGGAGCAAAGAGGCAACCGAAGGCACCTCTGGTCTGGGGGCACCGGACTGTCCGGTGTACACCGGACAATGTCCGGTGCGCCACCAGTGTACCAGAGGACTCCGACTTCAAACTCTTCGCCTTCGGGAATTCTCGGAAGCCGGCGCGCTATAATTCACCGGACTGTCCGGTGTGCACCGGACATGTCCGGTGCTCCAAGGAAGCGCGGTCTCCGAAACTCGCCAGCCTCGGGTTCGCGCGGCAGCCGCTCCGCTAAAATTCACCGGACTGTCCGGTGTGCACCGGACTGTCCGGTGTGCCAGCGGAGCAACGGCTATTTCGGCGCCAACGGCTACCTGCGGTGCATTTAATGCGCGCGCAGCGCGCGCAGTCGTCAGGATCGCCCATACCGGTGCACCGGACATCAAACAGTACATGTCCGGTGTGCACCGGACACCCAGGCGGGCCCAGAAGTCAGAAGCTCCAACGGTCAGAATCCAACGGCATTGATGACGTGGCAGGAGCACCGGACTGTCCGGTGTGCACCGGACTGTCCGGTGCACCATCGAACAGAAGCCTCCAGCCAACGGTCAAGTTTGGTGGTTGGGGCTATAAATACCCCAACCACCCCACCATTCATTGCATCCAAGTTTTCCAACTCCCAACCACTTACAAGAGCTAGGCATTCAATTCTAGACACACCAAAGAGATCAAATCCTCTCCAATTCCACTCAAGCATTTAGTGACTAGCGAGAGAGATTTGCCGTGTTCTTTTGAGCTCTTGCGCTTGGATCGCTTTCTTTCTTTCTCACTTGCTCTTGTGATCAACACTCAATTGTAACCAAGGCAAGAGGCACCAACAAGTGTGGTGGCCCTTGCGGGGAAGTTTTGTTCCCGTTTGATTGAGAAGAAGAAAAGCTCACTCGGTCCGAGGGACCGTTTGAGAGAGGGAAGGGTTGAAAGAGACCCGGCCTTTGTGGCCTCCTCAACGGGGAGTAGGTTTGCGAGAACCGAACCTCGGTAAAACAAATCCGCGTGTCACACTCTTCATTTGCTTGCGATTTGTTTTGCGGCCTCTCTCGCGGACTCGTTTATATTTCTAACGCTAACCCGGTTTGTAGTTGTGATTATTTTTGTTTCGCCCTATTCACCCCCCCCTCTAGGCGACTTTCAATAGCTCTTCTCAACTTGATCAACCTTGACTTTGCAAATCTTATTCTTCACCCCTAGCTTTGGGTTCCTCGACTTAAGAAATGTCCATCTTACTTGTGACGTCCATTATCCATAAAGATTTTAGTCTTTGGACCATCACACTTGTTCACTTGTGTTGAACCCTGTAAGCTTTGCACTAAGTACATGTTCAACACTTTAACTCCTATTAGTCCTTTAATTAGGTTGTCATCCAAACCACCAAACCCACAAGGGAGCTTTTAGTCGGACAATCCAGCATCATACCGAATGTCCAGACACCCACGCCGGACCATCCCATTACGCCTACGCAGAACAAGGTACTGCACAAAGTATGCATTTTTCTACCCACGTCCGCGGTACTACTATGTCCCACCTTTGGCACATCACAGTCATAGCATGCCACCACCCGTGCATGGGGATGAATGTTTTTTGGCCCCTAGGGACCTAGAAAGGTTCACCCATACCACACAACAGTGGGATGTGGTACCGGTATGCCTTAGGGGCCTATACCTGATGTCACCTTTGATCGTCCTAGTGCATAAGGCCAACATGAGGATAACCAGACACTTAAGCCCCATGTCTCAAGGATCGATGGGTTACCGTTGGCCATTATGGATTAAGTTCGGGAAGAAATAACCAAACTATTTCAAGATAAATTAGGTGTCAGTGTATCTAGCCAAGGACAATCCTACTAGAGGCCATACAACCCTCGATGGAACGACGTTCCATACCCTCTGAGGACTAGTGTGTCAGATTTCTCCTAATTCTCAGGCAAAGGCAGTAGAGGCACTCACGAGCACGTGGGCCAATTCCTAGCACAATTAGGGAAATTGGCCAACATAGAAGCTTTTCATGTTTGCATGTTCTCATTATGCCTTACTAGCACTGGATTCGCTTGGTATGCTACATTGCCTCCTAACTCGATTAGTTTTAGGGTGATCTAGATCATAAGTTTTATGAACACTTTTTATCTGGGGATTATAAGTTAGATTTAGCTAATCTAGCATCGCTCCAGCAAGGGGGTGATGAATCAGTTAATGGTTATATCCGAAGATTCTAGAATACTAGAAGCTGATGTTTTCAAATCCAGGTCGCAGATAAGCAACTAGCAGGGTTGTCTTTCAATGGGTTATGTCCATACTTGAAAGAAATATTAGATGGCACACATATCTTTTTGCTAACTCAGTTGCATCAGTGGGCTTTAGCTTGTGAAAGCCAGAGAAAATAGCTGTCTCATCATGATGAGCATCATGACGGTAGTAGCTCAGATGACAAGCCGAAAGAGTTACATGTCACTAAGCTTGTTTGTCCTGATAAGGCCAAACATTTTGCTTGCTGTTCCCTAAAGCTGGTTCAAAAGAATCGGCAAGGAGAAGTTAAGTTCACATTTAATGTTGGTAAGTGTGATAAGATATTTATTGCCACAATGTTAAATTATCTCACACAATTCCTTCGGTAAAGGAACTAAAACGATGTGCTTATTGTAAATTGCATGGCTCCTTTTATCATGCCACCAATGATTATAATGTCTTTCATCAGCAAATACAATCGTCTATAAATGAAAGTCACTTGAGCTTTTAGGAAAAGCAGATTGATTGGCAACCCTTCCCTATCAACATAGTCGATCTGGTGGATAAGAAAGTCTTGGTTTGGCTGGATGTGGCTGATAAAGACAAAGGCAAGAACATTATCATTGGTGATCCTCACATGCCAAATCCATCATGAGGAGTGGTCACTTTTAAGGCTCCGGACAGGAGAAAGACTAATAAGATCAGAGAAACCGAGGGTAAGCAATATCGGATACCCGATCATGATTGTTTGTCCAGCGTGCGCCAAATGATCCGAGACCTTAGGTTGGGCGGTCCGGACCACATGCGGACAATCCGAGGACGAACGCCTAGACAGTCCGAGGACGACCAGAAGTAGCGGGGACCTTAGACCTTCAAACCACGACATCTAGAAGGTATGTGCAAGGAAACTACATATAAAGCATTTGGTCGACTCATTAGTGTCGACCCCATTTTTAATCCGCTTATTTATAAATATATAATAAGAAGACTGTTTTGCACAATCGGTCAGTAGAATGGTTAGGATCATCCAGAAAAAGGAAGCAATCTATGCAGAGACAAAGGCCAATTAAACCGACATGAGAAGTGGCACGACAAATGTCATCCGCTCTTGTGTCTCTAGGAATGTCGTGGTACTTTCCACCTATCTACTCATCGCCAATGTTTTGCCCTGCTCGCGTGTGGGAATGTATGACAATGAATCCATATTACATGCATAGTCTGCTTGCTTATTCAAGTTAGGGGGCACCACAGTTTTGTCACATTTAACATATTGATAGTCATGGCCGAAGAAGATACAATCCTAATTTGCCTTTATGCATTAGAAGTTATAAATAAATGACTATATATATGTATATATTTATCATCGTTTATGCATTAGAGGTTCTAAATAAATGACTATATATATTATTTGGTTGAAAGAGCTAGTGACTTGCATCGGTCTAGAGTTCTTAAATCCATTGCTTCTCAAAAGACGTTGGTAGTACGTGTGTTTTTGTTTTGTGGCCTCCACCAAAAGGAAGGGCACGTGTTGGACACTAAATTTGGCACCTGGACGGCTAGACAGTCCAGGCATGTGGCCTAGATGGTTCGTGCCCCGGACAGTCCGATGGTGTAGCCCAGACAGTACACGATTAGATTATTCAGGCGATAGTCCTTATCATGGGTGTGCTTATCTAACTAATCACATGGGAATATGTTGGATCTCGCCTAGGAACGGGTCTAGACCTTTCTCTATATATATGAAGGGGCACGACCGATTGAGAACACACAGTCCAATTGAATCAATCCGCCAATTAATTACCAGTAGTAGAAAAGAGCTCTAAGGTGGCGGCACACAGAAATTTATATTGACGGTTTCAGTTACAGCACGCCAGTGAAAAAACAGGCGGGCCCGCCTTAACGAACCGGTAGTGTAAATATATATACACTGGCGGTTCACTTAACAGAACCGCCAGTGTAAAGGATGCATTTACACTGGCGGCTATATTAAGTAAACCGCTAGTGGAAATATCATATACACTGGCGGCTGTATAAAGTGCACCGTCAATGTAAAGGATGTATATACACTGGCGGCTATATAAAGTACGCCGCCAGTGGAAATATCATATACACTGGCGGCTGTATAAAGAGCACCGTCAGTGTAAAGGATGTATATACACTGGCGGCTGTATAAAGTACACCGCCAGTGTAAATGATGTATATACACTGGCATTCACATTGCATGAATAATCGGTACCAGAGAGGATTCCGTATCCCAATACATTGTGTGATTACTCAGTGATCGGTACCCCAATACATTACATCAATACCAGAGAGGTGATCAATACATCTAAGATAGCAATATATCACTAACTACTTCATTACATCTAACTACTTCATTATACATACACTACATCATTGATATTCCAGCAGCGATCCAATCTCTCAAATATGTCATTTCTAGACTTGCATTTACAACGTAATCAGCTTGGCCATGTGAACTACTCCCTGATCCTCCTATGTGGCCTCGGTCCAACAAATAGTTATGCAAAGCAAAACAAGCAATTATAATCTTCACTTGCATGCTTCTTTCGTAAAATGGGAGTTCTCGTAGCACATGCCACCTTGATTTGAGTAGTCCAAAAGCCCGTTCAACTACATTACGTAGACTCGAGTGGTGGAAATTAAACTTTTCCTGCACACTCTCTACTTCTATTTGATTAAAATCTTATAAGTGATGTCTCTGATTCCGATATGGTGGCAAGTAACCTTCGCAAATTGAGTAACCCGCATCCACTAGATAATACCTCCCTGTAAAAAAATTAAACCTAGAAAAAGATTTACTACATCGTAATGCATGTATGCAATGGCGCCAACAAAACATGCATGCCACCATTGTGGGCTCCTCGGCTTCGACGAATGCACGTGAGGTTGTCTCCGCGCCCGTGCATCTGGAGCCGGTAGCGCCAGTTATCATCCTCTCCGTCGATGAAGATGAGATCGATTGGACGGCACTGATGGACGACGACGACGACGAGTAGAAATTACGATATATGCTCCTAATCTTAGTATGATGGATGACGTAGTATATATCTAAGAACTGGTTTGATGCCTATGCCACACTTTGCCTAACTTTTCTGCCTAAGGTTAGTTCTTCAATTCGAACGACTAACCTTAGGCAAAGTGTGGCACATTTAGCCAACAGCCCCTTAGTATGATGTACTGCGTATTATGTAAGAACCTAGTGTGATTATATATATATATTGTGTTCTAATTAATATTCTGTTCCAAACTGCGTGTTCAATTTTTTGAATCTTTGTTGCAATCTTTTATATATATAGCTCAATGAGTTCTGTAAACAAGGACCAAGGGTTAATGCCCGACCACATGAACAAGGGTGTTTGTCAAGAACATTCAAGTGATGAAGGATATGAAACGCCTACCGACCCCTGTCCTAGCATAGATCGGGCCACTCGGCGTCAATTGCATCGTGACCCGGATTATCATCCACAAGAGTGTGAGGTAAAGTACACATCTTTAGTTTTGTATGTGTATACCTAATTTGTTGATTTCACAATGTTTATTACACATGAATAGGAGGTCTTGTCTCAATATCGTGCGATACTTGATGAAGCCGTGGCACATTACCAAGACGCACCGGGGCTGAACCAAGACGAAGACGCACCGGTACCGACCGATACAACCACCGAGAGGTCAAGGAAAAGGACACAGAGTGACCAGAAAAGAGGTGATAGGGGATTGAACAAGTTTCCTGACAAAACATATAACATCTCAGATGTGAGCCCGAAAGGTCGGCCCCTAGCTCCAGAAGAGGCACTCCCTAAGTTCCGGAATGCACTTGGGTTCTTAGTTAGGGATAATCTTGACATCACAATCCGACATTGGAAAGATGTGTCAGATGATGTCAAGAATCAAATATGGAATAAGCTATTAACGAGGTTTGTTCTACCTCGGGGTTCAGAAGAACTCGTGAAGGAATACACGATGAAGCAGCTTGCAATCAATTTCCGAAACTGGAGGTCTGAGATGAATACAAAATTTGCAAAGAAAGGCCTAGACCTGAGAAAAAAATATAAAATCTTAGAAGGCCAGTGGGCAGTATTTCTAGAGCAGAGGACCAGTCCTGAATTTATATCTCTAAGCAAGGCAAATTCAGAACTATCTAAGAAGAACAAGTACCACCACCACTTAGGCACAGGTGGTTACAAGCGTCAAGTTTCTAAATGGATACAAGAAGACACCGAGAAGAAGGCCGCAGGGTTGCCGACGCTTTCCGAGCAACTTGGTGAAATGACGGCAAATTGGATCCGTGCTAGAAAACCCAGGCAAACTGAGTCTGGTGTATCTTTTGATGATCCAAATGTCGAAGAAGTTGCGAAAAACATATATGCAATGGCAGCTAAGCAGAGCCAAGGATCATTTAAGCCACAAAGGGAGAGAGACATCCTAACGGCTGGTCTCGGTAACCCTGAGCATCCAGGCCATGTACGAGGAATCTCGTCTAAGGAAGGATTCGGACCACAGTGGGAAGGTTTGTACAAGAAACATGATCGATACAAAGAAGAGTTGTCAGATTATTTTAAGCAGGAGGCAAAGAAAGAGTTCAAAGACTTGATGTCTCAAATGCTATCAAATCCTTCACCAGAAGTGATGCAACAGTTGGCAAGTGCGATGTCTGTTCAATAGATGACCACTCCACAGCTGCAAATAATTCCAGCAGCTCAACCGCTGGCTTGCACCGATTGTACAACCATCCCAAGCTCTGTCACGTCAACAGGTAATAAGGTCTGTTATCTAGTTGATGACATAACAAGGCCAGTGACGTGCACACTGGTTATAAGATATGGTATTAACAATAATCGCACGAAGAAAGTAGGAACAGGCATTGCGATCCCAGGACGTAAGTTTCATGGAAGCGACATACCAGAAGATTATTGTAGGGTAGAAGTGACGATGATCGTCCAAGGATCTGAGGACGACATGTTAGACATCCTTGGGCCCGAAGGAATCGAGACACTTGGACAAGCCATCAAAAATTTCATCCTTTGGCCTCGAAGGGATGTCGAATTGATTGATCCACCAATGCCGTCGTCATCTCATCCCCAACCATCTCCGCCTCCTCAAACTTTAGTACCTTTACATCCATCATCACCTCCACAATCTTCCCATGCTGCTCCTCATCCTCTTTCTAATCCACCGTCTCCGCCACAGGCATCAACATTTAGGACACCACCACCTTGTCCATAGCCATCAAGGGAATCACGATAATCAAAGAAATCTAAATTCCCTCTACAAAAATTGGTGTCCACATTCGAGAAAAAGAAGAGTAAAGCTACTACTGCTGGCACAGCTCGATTTTTGAAAGGGATTGGACGGGACCTCACGTCACGTACTGTTGATTTGGCCGAGCACGAGGAGTCTGCAGAAAAGGCTAAGGCAATGGCCGCAAAGATAAAGATCCCAACTAAGGCAGATTATAAAAATGTGCCTAAACATTATGTGCCGGCCAGACCTCTACTAACTCTTGAGAAACTGAGGAAGGTCCCTGCTGGTATTAAAAGGTTGCATGACTAGTACATGCGTGCATCATCATTTAGCATTAACGCCATTAGTGTGCATATACCAGACCATGCTTTTATTGGTTCGGACCAAAAGGCCTTTCTTGCATTCGAGGATATGTGGTTAATGATGAACCTTCAGAAACTCGACGTGCAACTTGTGACTCTGTTTGCACTGTAAGTGTCGCTCATATTTCTACATCTATGTGTTATTAATTTTCAATATCTGACACACGCATGTGTGACTTGTAGAATGCAACATGACCAACAAGAGATCCTGTACGGTACCAAGTCTGATGCTAATGCCGGTAAAAGGATTGGGTATCTGAACCCAGTACTGATATGTGAGGAAAGCCACACTTTCAGAATCGACAAAGACAATGAAGTGTTAAAGGGAAAGATGGACGAAGAAGTTGAGCATTGCATAAATAGTATGAAGAATGATTTTGAAGCAAGATACGCCACCTACATAGCAAATGCAATGCTTAAATTTCAAGACAGGGAAGCTATAATGGCCCCCTACAACTTTAAGTATGTGTGATTTTGCATAAAAAATAATAATTTCAATACACATGCATCACAAATTAATTTGATTCGTACAGGGACCATTGGATATGCTTCCTCATTTATCTTAAGGTTGGAAAGGTGCTGGTGTTCGACTCCTTGAACTATGACCCTTCAACCTATGCAAAATTCCTTAGTATCTTAGAGCAGTAAGTCTTTTCTATGCATGCATGCATACTTATATCGTTGAGAAAATTTTGAAATAACATGTAGATTCTACTTTAGATCACAGAGCATTTAGGTTCTATAAGATTAAAGGTGGAAAGTACGACAAGACCAAAAAATGTGTTCCACTAGACATCCATCATCACTTTCCGGTAAGTATGTGAATTTATGAATACATATCATACACAATGCTACAACTAAATAACCAATCTCTCCTGTTATGTATGTAGTGCTACAAGCAACCACAAGGATCAGTCATATGTGGGTTCTATGCGTGCGAGTTTATGAGAATGAACGGACGATACATCACAAACCCTAGCAAGGTATTATTAGTAATAGTCATGTTTGTATTTGTAAATTAACGATGCAAATGTGAATAGATGATGTTTATAAGCTTCCTTTACAGGAATTTCAAAAAGGAAATCCGGAGAACTTGACCGAAGCTGCATTGTATGGTATAGTTGAAGACCTATGCACATTCATATTAAAAGAGGTCATTCCAGCTGAAGGGAAATATCATGACGCTTCTAGTACATTAGCCATACCAGAGTTTAGAATATTAACAAAAGTTAGTAGACTATCTCTTAAACGAGATAGTTACTAGAGCATAGGTGAAAACTTATATGTTCAGTTTTGATGTATAGAATGTATCGAATTTAATTAAGTTTTGATTGATTGAAAATGTATAGTTGTAAATAGAAAATATGTGTTGTAAACAATATATTGTAAACAGATCTGTGTATAAAATTCAGTTTTGTTTGAAATGGTAAGCAGACCGCCAGTGCTAATATTATTTCCACTGGCGGGCTGCTAAAGAAAACCGCCAGTAATATTAGCACTGGCGGTTTTCTTAAGAAACCGCATGTAGAGACAACATTTTCATAGGCGGGCTGCTTAAGACACTGCCAGTGATAATAATGTTTGCACAGGCGTTTTCTTAAGCAGCCCGCCAGTGAAAATTCAGTTTTGTTTGAAAATTTAAAAAAAGCAGGAAACTTATACTGGCGGGAAGCTAAAGAAAACCACCAGTGATAATAATCTTTCCACTGGCGGTGTCTTAAGCAGCCGCCTGTGAAAATGATGTTTCCACATGCGGTTTCTTAAGCAAACCGCCAGTGCTAATAATATTTACACTGGCGGGCTACTTAAGAAAACCACCAGTGCTAATAATATCAGCACTGGCGGTTTTCTTAAGAAACCACATGTGAAGACAACATTTTCGTAGGCGGGCTGCTTAAGAAACCGCCAGTGCTAATGATATTTACACTGGCGGGCTGCTAAAGAAAACCGCCAGTAATATTAGCACTGGCGGTTTTCTTAAGAAACCGCATGTAGAGACAACATTTTCATAGGCGGGCTGCTTAAGACACTGCCAGTGATAATAATATTTCCACATGCGGTTTCTTAAGCAAACCGCCAGTGCTAATGATATTTACACTAGCGGACTGCTAAAGAAAACCGCCAGTGCTAATGATATTTACACTGACGGTTGGCAAACAACCGCCTATGAAAAAGACCGATTTCTACTGGCCCCTAGCATTGGCGGCACTGGAAAACGCCAGTGCAAATAGCTCTAGGACCGCCACTATAGAGCTTCTGTGTATTAGTGTACCTTATTTTACCTTATGCATTAGATCTAGATGGAGCATAGTTCTAGCTGTAGCTTCCCAACTCCTATCTTCATCTATCTTTAGCTCTACGTCTAAACGCGTTTTGGATGGCTTGTTGATCCCAAAGCAACCATATGAGCTCTCCTCCTCGATGAGGTCCCTCTCGGGAGGTGAGATCTAGGTTCACTCGAGAGCTCTCTGCGCCGTAGCAAACGACCCGTAGCCCTACCGTAGACGATCTGGTGCCCTACTGTGGACGGTTCGACGACCTATCGTGAACTGTCTAGCACCTCATAGAGAGGTCCCCAAGGTATCGACTCCCTGTGAGTTGGATCTAGGGATCATTAGTGTCTGGCCTAAAAAAGCGCCAACAAAGAGGCAAACAAATGGTTGTGAGCCTTAATTAGTTTACTAGGTTGGTCTTTTCATTCTTCTCATCGTTAAATAACCAGCTATAGCTTTTTTTCATAGGTCTACCACTACGATATTGTCAATTGTTATATTATTTTTGATACTAACACTTTGTCTTCCACTATTTGATTTAGCTATGAAATATTTTACACTACTAATCCTATCCGAAGCAAATATTTCTACATAGAGGACTACAATATATGCCCACCTGTTATGCTCTTTACTTAATAAAATATGTATAATAAACCATGCATTGAAGGTTGTTTAACGAATGTTGAAGGTTTAATGAATATCATTGTACGAATATCTATATATATGCCCACACCTGATTATAGCTGTAATACACATGGAGACATGTTCTTCTGAAACCTGTACACGTATTGAGTGCTATGTTTATAAAATTCTCTTGTGTTAAATATTTGTATGATATTTCTCATTATTATTTTATGTAAACTGCTCATTGAAACAGCTTCCTTTATATCTGCAACTAATAAATGTTGACTACTATAGAACTGAGATTCACATGATGAGATCGAACTAATATAAACTTTATACTAAAATTGTAGACTCTAAAGAGATCTAAAGCTTTATATAATTTGAGATGGTATACACAAATCCAAATATTCAATATAAGTTTTTGGATCAGATTTTACACGATTAACAAACGTCGAATGGAGACATTCAACATTAAAGTTCTAGTAGAGATCTACAACTTTACAGTTAAACGCTTCTTATTTATGTGTCAGATATACAATATAAGACCAAAAATGCATACTTAAATGAATAACTTTAGCTATATAGTTAGATGTGTCGTATAGCTTAGTTGGCACATTGTACACTCGCGAAAACATTAGTAGGATAAATAAGTTTGAATCATGAAAAACATGTTTCTATCTTTTTATTTTATTAAGATGTTGTTAGTGTATATTTTGGCCAGTCGTTTAAGCGTTTTTCTTCTTAATACGTAATAAGGAGTTCCAAAATCAGACCGATCAAAATGGCCAACAGCGAAAGAGAGCCAATCCAAGCAGAGGTAGGGTAGAGTGTCTTCACCAAAGGAGTATATCATATAATATATATGCTCCCACATTGCTCATAAACAATATAAATAGAGCAAGTGCATCAACACAAACTTGCAGCCTCGCCCAGATAACCACAGCTGAGCACAGATCGACGTGCTTGCACTTCCCAACACAACGCACCGTCGTCGTCAATCATGGCGCTAGCACCTAGCCATGCCCATGCATCACTTGCCGTCGCTCCATTCACAGTACTTTGCACCTTCCTTGCCCTTGTTGCCTTATTGTTTCTTCATCGATATCGTCGAAGCAACGCAAGGCCGTCGAAGAAAACACGGCAGCTGCACCGCCAGCTGCCGCCAGGCCCGGCCGGGTTGCCGATCATCGGCAGCCTGCACTGCCTGGTGTCGAAAAAGCCGGTGTTTCGGTGGATTCACGGCCTTCTCAAGGACATGAACACCAAGATCCTATGCCTCCGCTTCGGGGCCGTGCACGTCGTGGTAGTCGCCTGCCCGGAGATAGCCCGCGAGGTTCTCAGGACGAACGACGCCGCCCTGGCGTCTCGCCCGGAGACGGACGCCTGCGAGCTGTTCAGCCTCGGGTACAAGGGCGCCATCCTGTCGCCCTACGGGGAGCAGTGGAGGAAGATGCGGCGGGTCCTCACCTCCGAGATCCTGTCCGCGTCGATGGAGCAGCGGCAGCAGCGGCGGCGAGCGCAGGAGGCCGACTACCTCGTCGCTTCCCTGTACAGCCAGTGCTGCAGCAGCGCCAGCGCAGCCGCATCGTCGGCTAGCTCCGCCGTCGTCGACATACGCCATGTAGCCCGCCACTTCTCCTGCAACATGATCCGGAGCCTCGTGTTCGGCAAGCGGCACTTCGGCGCCGGCGCCGGCCCGGGTCCTGAGGAGGTGGCGCACGTGGACACGCTCTTCGCGCTGCTCAACTACATATACATCTTCTCCGTCTCGGATTACGTCCCCGCTGCGTGGAGGTGGATGGTTGCTGGCCTCGACCTTGGCGGTGACAGGGAGGCTGGCAGGGGCGTGATGAGGACTCTGAGCAGGCTGCATGATCCCATCATACGGGAGAGGATCCGTGAGTGGGACGGCCTTCGCGAACGCGGCGAGAAGAGAGAGGTCAGGGATTTCCTTGACGCGCTCGTCTCTCTCGTGGATTCGCAGGGGCGGCCTTTCTTGTCGTTCGACGAGATAAAAGCGCAGACAGCGGTAAGATATGCATCTAAAAGAATTAAGCTGTATGTGTTTTGCATTATTCATCATCATCTAACGTTGTGTGCCATTCATGCATGCATTGTTTTTTTTTTTGCAGGAGATGATGTTTGCAACCATTGACAACCCATCGAACGCGGTGGAGTGGGCGCTGGCGGAGATGATGAACAGGCCGGAGGTGATGAAGAAAGCAATGGAGGAGCTGGACGCGGTGGTCGGCAAGGACAGGCTGGTGCAGGAGTCGGACATCCCGGGCCTCAACTACCTGAAGGCGTGCGTGCGGGAGGCCTTCCGGCTGCACCCGTACCACGCTCTGAACCTGCCGCACGTCGCCATGGAAGACACCGTGGTCTCCGGCTACCTGGTCCCCAAGGGCAGCCACGTGCTGCTGAGCCGGCTGGCGCTTGGGCGGAACCCCGACGTCTGGGACGAGCCTCTCCAGTTCCGGCCGGAGCGACATCTGGTGAACGACGACGGCGGCGACAACCACAACGTGGTTCTCGCGGAGCCGGACCTTCGGTTCATCTCGTTCAGCGCGGGCAGGAGGGGGTGCCCGGGGGTGTCACTCGGCAGCTCCGTTACGATGATGCTGTTCGCAAGGCTCCTCCAAGGGTTCGCGTGGAGCAAGCCTCCTGGCGTCCGTGCGATCAGGCTCGAGGAATCCAGCGCAAGCCTCGCACTGGCTGAGCCGCTCCTCTTGCAAGCTCAGCCTCGTTTGCCGGTGCATCTCTATGCGGCGTCCGGTTAATTATTAGCTTATATATATATATATATATATATCAAGGCTTTTTATTACGTTTTAATTTGGTTTAAGAAGTTGATATATGTAATAAGCTAAGCGGCCATGGCGCGGCCAGCTGATTCTCTTGGTCGTAAGTAATTATGGGATGAAGCCCGACGATGTTTGTTTGTATATTTTACAAAAACTCCTGAATAAGTCATGCATGAAGATATATATATTTATTTATTTATCTATGTGACCATGCACGTATAACCTTACATTGCGTGCTTTGTATATAGACAGTTTACTAGTTTTTCGATCGGTTCATCATGGCGTGTCGTGCTTTCTGAACCCGACGCAGTACATGCCACCGGTGGGCTAGAGCCTACCTAGAGGACGCCGTCGCCACTGCTAGAGTGCTAGTATAGGAGGGAGAACGGCTCGCCGCTGGGGGGGCGGGGGGCGGTAGCTAGTCGAGGTTGCACCAGCTAAGCAAAAACAAGCAGAGCTTGCTACGCGGGCATGGTTGTAGCCTGTAACCTTGTTAGATTGCGAGCATTAATTCAACAAAGCAAATATTTTTCCATCTAAAGCATAGTTTGGATACTTTGAAATTAGAGTGTTTTGAAGGGATTGGAGAGGGTGTAAATTCCCAATAGATCAAATACTCTCTCAATACATCTCAATTAACTCTAATCCCACTCACTATTAGAGTACCCAAACTAGATCTAATTTGAAACAGGATTATCCTGACCAAATACGTGATATCGTATATATATGGGCGGGAAATGTCCTCAACTGTTTTCGCTCCTGCTCTTGTCAACGATAAGGACGGGCGTTGGGGGAAGGAGTGGTGCTCGATTAACCGCCACGGACTGGATTGGAGAAGAGAGATTATAACTAACGAGAGAAAAATGAGAAAAAAATGCTAAATACTAATAATCTTTTGTGCTAGTCCGATCCATATTATTTCGTACCGTGCCGTGTTTTGGGCTTCTATTTTTGGGTCGTGTTTTGGGCTTCTATTTTTGGGGCACGTGGAGACGGGAGAGCCGGAGAGGAACTAGCTAGGATTAGTGGCGCAAGCAGCTCGTTGAATGTGAAAGGGACGGTGGTGCATGGGCCAACTAGGAAGCCGGACTGTTATCAACGTACGGACTAGCCCGGGACGTCCACACAGATACATAAGTACAGCACCACAGCGCATATGTAACTTTTGTTTGAAATTTCTATAAAAAAACTTCTTTCTATCTTCAGTTTTTAGAGACTGATTTATAGAAAAAAATAGTACAGTATTTGTACGCTGCGATGACATATAAATAACACTTGGCGAGTCGGAGAGCAGCATACGATGGGCCTGTTTGTTTCGGCTTCTGTCAGCTTCTGGCCACCAATAGCTGCTGCGAACTGCCAAACACTTAGCTTTTCGGTCAGCTTCTATAAAATTCGTTGGAGCAAAAACTATCCAAAATCAATATAAACACATAATCGATTGAGTCGTTGTAATAGTAGAAATCCGTCACTTTCTAGATCCTGAGCCATATGAACAACTTTATCTTCCTCCACACGTAATCGCAATGATACTCAGATTCTCCCCACAGCTAGATTCTTCCCACAACCAGATTTTCAAAAAAGCTGGTCAGAAAAAAACTGAACCAAACAGCCCCGATAGAACGCTTGATGTCCTCTATGGCGACTAGTCCAACATGATATCCACTATGGCACGAGAAGGAAGTATTGGTTATATGGTTGGTTAAGCATGCAACCAACAGATAAGGTTTATCTCATCTAGTGTGTTAGACGAGAAGTGGGGGAGGAAATAGACTTGCGCTTCCTGCGTGACGTAGGACAGCCGTCGAATCTGGTGCTTTATAGGAGTAGAGACCGTGTATGCATGTTTAGAATCCAGCTTATTAGAAACCAGTTTCTAGCTTTTTTGATACCCATAAACAAATGTACCCTTACTCTATTTTAAAAGTAATGATTCATTTGTTCCCTTTATTTATCTTTGTTGTCAATTTTAAATATAGATTGAACTCATATTTTTAAATTCAAAATTCTCAACAATAATTAAACATTAAAATCAGACAACACCGTCATTTAGGGGATCATATGCATAGACCTAGGAGCTGTGACAATCACCATAATTTGTACCAAACAAACTAAGGGCAATATGTAATTTACCAGGCACAATCTGGTTTTAGCTAGCAAATGACACCTTCTTAGTTTCTTAGAAACCGAGAATCCATTTTTTAGAAACTAAAACATAAACTGACATGTTTGAACAATTTCTTTAAAACAGGGTGGTTCCAAATAGGCGCTAAGATAACAAAAGTCTAATCATAAACAAAATATATCTTTATATTTTATTTTAAGTTATATCTTCTAATTATATGATTTGATATAGCTAGATAAAATAAATATGATGCGAACCATGAGCAATATAAACAATATTGTTAGTACCACTGGAAACCTATACCTATATGTGTCATCAAGACACATTCAAAGTATATCTGTTCAAATATTGGAGCGGGTCGGGTTTGAGTCAGGTTGAGGTCAGTCATGGGTATGTTTGGCATGGCTCTGCCTGACTCGTGCCTATTGTCGGGTCATGTCGGGTTGGTCCACATGTCTCCCTGTTGAACGTGTCTAATCGGGTTTTTTCAGGTTGGGTCGGGTTTTTTGGCGTTGGTTTGAGTTTTTTGGGTTGGGTCGAGTTTTAGATAAAAAATCATGGGTCGTGTCTGGCCATGGATTATTGCAGGTCAAAAACTATGGCTTGTACCCGCTTGTTGCATTGGTAGGGTTGGGTTTCAAGCGGATTGGGTTGGGTTGGTCGAGTCAGGCGGCCCATGCTCAGGTCCAATTCAAGTATGCTATTATAGGAAACTACTCCATGGATCAACTACTTGGACCACCGCTCCCAAGGCTCTATTTCCTTGGGATCTCCACTAGCCCTAGCTAGAGAAGGGGCTTGACCCTCTAGATAATTTCATATCAAGCACCTTAAAACCACATCTACATCAAATCACGTTAAGGACCACTATAGGACCCAATGTTCTCATGGCCCTAGGGCACTCCAAAGACCGGGCACATTCCCACTTATGGTGTCATATCTATGAGGAAGAATTGAGCCCCGAGCCCCCGATGCCCTAGAATGTCTCCAACTAGAATAACCTAAGACCTCGTGACCTTTTGTGCCTCGAGGCACTCATAATATAAGTTTTCATGGGCCCTCTTGCTCGGGATGCTTGTAATACTAAGTTCTTGGTGCCCTTATGCCCCAAGATGCTTAAAGGATTTAGGTGCCCGAAGAACTTCGCCAATGGGAAGCTTAACAACACCTAAATGCTCGAGGCCCTATATTTCCCCCAAGTCCCTAATGCCCCCATCCTCGCATGATGTGGACAACTAGGCTCTGAACCCTTTGAGGTCTAAGGTATATCATGGGAACAAGGGACTTGCGAATACAAAGTATAATTTTTTATACAAAATAGAAGGATATACCTAGACCCACCGAGGGTACTATGGCCTTGGGGTAGGGACACCATGGCTAGGACCCATTGTTAGGTCCACAGTGTTGACATATTGGATAAGTATTCCATACAACATATTTATGTTTGATGTGCGACATTACAAGCTTGACAAACACATCATCGCCATGACTTAGGATGTAGGGAACTCAAGACCACTATTCAGTACGAGCATCAACCTTGTAGACACATCTGTGCATGTCACTATAGTATGAAGTGATATCAAAGTGCAAATAGCTACATCAGCTACCTACTATGTCATACCCAACAACATGGGCCAACATCAGTGGAAGCAACATATCATACCCTCCCCTAATTAGGTATGATAGCTATAGAAAAAGGACATTTTCAACACCATGCCATGACCGAAGGCATGATTCTATATATGTATGACTCCACGAACAATATAAGAACATAGTTCTTGGGTATTAGTAGAAGTGATCCAAGCTACATGTAGCATCTCTTCTTCTTTGCCCTATAAAAGGGAAGAGTCCTTAAGAAGTTGGGCCCCAACAACATTATCAATCCCCTTTGATCGGCCGGAGGCCTTAGTAGGAGTTGAGAAACTACATGCTACCATGGAGTGTGGCTCAGGGATAGAGTCCATACTTGGGGGCTACTATAGGGACCTGAAGTTGCAACCATAATGCATGTCTTATCCATCATGGACTCAATAGCCCCTAAACTTTCATAGACTTGCTCTGATGGTTGTGCCTAGCAGGACCTGACTCTATCCCCACCAAACTAGTGTAGATTGGTGGAAAGGCTTCCCATACAACCCACATTAGCAAGAACCTAGAGGCCAAATAAGAACTCGCACTCATCACCTTCCTCTAGGCTCATGTTACGCTTTTGTCTAGGAACCTTCTAACATGTCTAGGGTCCCTAGGGAGGTGATTAAGCATCATCTAATGGTCCTCCCCAATGCATGGATTGTTCGGTAGAAGATGCAGAGGCAGTCCATAGAGTGTCAGGAGTTCATCTGCCTCGATATCGACAAACTTCTCCATGCCGACTTCATATATGAAGTCTATTACACCAAGTGGTTGTCCAACCCCTTAGTTGTTTTGAAGGCTTGGGGCATGCTTCGGATGTGCATCAACTACACCGAACTCAATAAGGCATGCCCCAAAGGTTGATACCATCTTCCTTGCATAGATCAAATAGAAGACCCTACTTCTAAGTACGAACTTTTATATTTCCTAGATGCATACTCCAATTTCCACCAATAGTATAGCTATGGAAGATGTGGTGAAAACATCTTTTATAACTCCTTAAGGTTTGTATTGCTATGTGAATATGCCTAATGGACTAAAAACTAAAAGAACACTTGATGCCTAAGAGGGGGTGAACTAGACAATCTAATTTCTCTCTAAATTATAGCCTCTATTTTCTTCCTAATCAAAACCTATACAATAAATGAACTATCTTATGTGCAACTATGGTTTTGACTAAGTGTTGTTATCTCTACCACAAAGAATTATACAACCTATGTCACATACCTATCCACTAGCCTCTAGGAAGATAAAGCAAACAATTGTGCTAACACAATATAAATATGGAAGCTTAGAGTGTGATAGAGATACAAACTCTTGTTGATGCACTGGGTTTTTTTACCGAGTTATCGAGAAGCATGCAATATTCCCCCTATTCCTCATTGGTGCCTGAAAGGGAAATGTGCCCTTGGGCCATTTCTAAGTATTTTGGTGATTGAGTGCCAACACAAGTACTTAAGTATTAAAGTATGCCAAGTGATGGATAAAGTGCAAATCAAAAGTAAAGGTATGTTTCTAGACTTAGTACATTGTTTTATGGACTAATGTATTGTGTCTAAGTGCTGGAAACAGGAGAAATCGAATTGGAAAAGAGATGGCTCTGTTCAGCCAAAGTCAACTCGGTTTGGGTGCACCGGACTGTCCGGTGGTGCACCGGACAGTGTCCGGTGCGCCAGGCTGGCTCTGGTGAACTTGCTGCTCTCGGGACTTCGACGGCGGTGTACGACTATAAATCACCGGACTGTCCGATGAGCCATTCACAGGCGAACTCGTCGCTCTCGGGAGATGATTAACGGCGTATGGCTATAAATCACCGGACTGTCCGGTGGTGCACCTGACTGTCCGGTGAGCCAACGGTCAGCCAGGCCAACGGTCGGCCGAGGATTCCGCGCGTGACGCGTGGCTGAGCCAACGGTCACAATGGGGCACCGGACTGTCCGGTGTGCACCGGACAGTGTCCGGTGCGCCAACGGCTCTACATCTGCAACGGTCGGCTTCGCCAAATAAGGAAAGAAATCCGCACCGGACAGTGTCCGATGGTGCACCGGACTGTCCGGTGCGCCAGGCGACTGAAGGCAAGAATTGCCTTCTTGGAATGCTCTCAATGGCTCCTAGCTACCTTGGGGCTATAAAAGGGGCCCCTAGGCGCATGGAGAAGACATCCAAGCATTCTCTAAGCATTCCTAAGCACCAAGACTTCGATTCCGCGCATTTGATTCTTTGTGAGAGCAACTAGAGCTCTATTTGAGTTGTGAACTCGTCAGGTTGTGTTGTGAGCTCTTGTTGCGACTTGTGTGCGTATTGTCGCTCTAATTTTTGTGTCTTGTGTGCGTTGCTCATCCCTCCCTTACTCCATGTTTCTTTGTGAACATCAAAGTGTAAGGGCGAGGGACTCCAAGTTGTGGAGATTCCTCGCGAGCGGGATATAGTAAAAAAAGCAAAACACCGTGTTATTCAAGTGGGTCTTTGCACCGCTTGAGAGGGGTTGATTGCAACCCTCGTCTGTTGGGACGCCACAACGTGGAGTAGGCAAGTTTTGTACATGGCCGAACCACGGGATAAACCATTGTGTCTATCTGTGTTGATCCTCTTGTGGTTGTTGTGTTTTGCAAGAACTCCTCTCTAGCCACTTGGCCTTATTGTGCTAACGCTTAATCAAGTTTTTGTGGCTTTAAGTTTTCAAGTTTTACAGGATCACCTATTCACCCCCCCTCTAGGTGCTCTCAATTGGTATCAGAGCCGTTCTCTTCAAGAAAGGGACTAACCGCCCGAAGAGATGGATCCTAAGGGCAAGGGGATTGTGATCAATGATAAGGAGAAGGAGTCCTTCATCAACGAGCCGAAGGATGACAAGCCTACCGACTCGGGCTCGGGCCACAAACGAAAAGATGGGAAGAAGAAGAAGACAAGGCACATCAAGGAGATCGTCTACTACGACGACAGCGACGAATCTTCCTCTTGCCAAAAGGACGATGACAACGACTACGAGAAAAGAAAGACGGTTAATTCAAACTTCTCTTTCGATTATTCTCGTATTCCGCATAGTTCAAATACACATTTGCTTTCCATTCCTCTTGGCAAACCTCCACACTTTGATGGGGAGGACTACGGATTTTGGAGTCACAAAATGCGTCACTTGTTCTCTCTCCATCCAAGCATATGGGAGATTGTAGAGAGTGGAATGAAATTTGATAGCTCGGATAGTCCCATGTTTATAAATGAACAAATCCATAAAAATGCACAAGCTACTACTATCCTTTTAGCATCTTTGTGCAGGGAAGAGTACAATAAGGTGAGCGGCCTGGACAATGCCAAGCAGATCTGGGACACCCTCAGGATCTCACATGAGGGGAACGATGTCACCATGCTCACCAAGATGGAGTTGGTGGAGGGCGAGCTTGGAAGATTCGCAATGATAAGGGGAGAGGAGCCAACCCAAACATACAACCGGCTCAAGACCCTCATCAACAAAATAAGGAGCTACGGAAGCACGCGATGGACGGACCACGACGTCTTTTGCCTAATGCTAAGGTCTTTTACTGTCCTTGATCCACATCTTGTGAACAATGTTCGTGAAAATCCTAGGTACACCAAGATGTCGCCCGAAGAAGTTCTTGGGAAGTTTGTAAGCGGGCGAATGATGATCAAGGAGGCGAGATACGTGGATGATGCGCTAAATGGCCCAATCCATGAGCCTCAAACCATCGCCCTCAAAGCAACGAGAAGCAAGGAGACGCTACCTAGCAAGGTGGCGCAAGTCGAGGCGGCGGGACTAAATGAGGAAGAGATGGCCCTCATCATCAAGCGCTTCAAGACGGCGCTAAGGGGCCGCAAGGAGCATCCCAAGAAGAACAAGACGAAGGGAAAGCGCTCCTGCTTCAAGTGTGGTAAGGTTGGTCATTTTATCGCTAATTGTCCCGATAATAATAGTGACCAGGAACAAGAGAAGAAAGGGGAAAAGAAGAAGAAGTACAAGAAGGCTAAGGGCGAGACACATCTTGGCAAGGAGTGGGACTCGTTGCTCTTCATCCGACGACGAAGGACTTGCTGCCTCAGCCTTCGACAAATCATCCCTCTTCCCCAACGAGCGTCACACATGCCTCATGGCGAAGGAGAAGAAGGTATGTACTCAAAACAATACCACTTATGCTTCTTCAAGTGATGATGAGTCTAGTGATGATGATGAAATAGATTACTCTAGTTTGTTCAAGGGATTGGATAGAACTAAAATAGATAAAATTAATGAATTAATTGATGCCTTGAATGATAAGAATAGGTTATTAGAAAAGCAAGAGGATCTTTTGTATGAAGAACATGATAAGTTTGTAGAGGCACAAAAATCCCTTGCTCTAGAAATTAAAAGGAATGAAATGCTTTCTTGTGAATTATCTACATGTCATGACTCTATTTCTAGCTTAAAGAGGTTAAATAATGATTTAAGTGCTAAGTTAGAAATAGCAAATAAATCAATATCTTGTGTGGAACATGTTGTAGTTTGCAATAGGTGTAAAGATTTCAATGTTGATGCTTGTAGTGAACACTTAGTCTCAATTTCTAAATTGAATGATGAATTGGCTAGTCTTAATGCCCAACTTAAGACTAGCAAAAGTGAATTTGATAAGCTAAAGTTTGCAAGGGATGCCTACACGATTGGTAGACACCCCTCAATTAAGGATGAGCTTGGCTTCAAGAGAGAAGCCAAGAACTTGACATGTCATAAGGCTCCCATCTCCATCAAGGAAAAAGGAAAGGCCCCTATGACAAATAGTATTCAAAAGAACCATGCTTTCTTATACCATGATAGGAAATATTCTAGGAATGTTCATCATGATAGAAATTGCAATGATGTTGTTTCACATGCTTATGATTCAAATGCAATGTTTGCTTCGAGTTCTTCCTATATGCATGGTAGAGATATGTCTAGGAGAAATGTCATTCATCATATGGCTAGGAGAAATGTTGCTCATGTTCCTAGGAAGATTAGTGAACCTTCTACAATTTATCATGCTTTAAATGCTTCCTTTGCTATTTGTAGAAAGGATAAGAAGATAATTGCTAGAAAATTAGGGGCAAAATGCAAGGGAGATAAAACCTGCATTTGGCCTAAGGCTATTTGTATTAACCTTGTAGGACCCAACAAGAGTTGGGTACCTAAGACCCAAGCCTAAATTTGCCTTGCAGGTTTATGCATCCGGGGGATCAAGCTGGATTATCGACAGCGGATGCACAAACCACATGACGGGGGAAAAGAGGATGTTCTCTTCCTACGTCAAGAACAAGGATTCCCAAGATTCAATCATATTTGGTGATGGGAACCAAGGCAAGGTGAAAGGGTTAGGAAAAATTGCTATTTCATCCAAGCACTCTATTTCTAATGTGTTCTTAGTTGAGTTGCTTGGATATAACTTGTTGTCTGTGAGTCAACTTTGTAATACGGGATATAATTGTTTATTCACAAATGTAGATGTGTCTGTCTTTAGAAGATGTGATGGTTCACTAGCCTTTAAGGGTGTACTAGACGACAAACTTTATTTAGTTGATTTTGCAAAAGAGGAGGTCGGTCTAGATGCATGCTTAATTGCTAAGACTTGCATGGGCTGGCTGTGGCATCGCCGTTTAGCACATGTGGGGATGAAGAACCTTCACAAGCTTCTAAAGGGAAAACACGTGATAGGTCTAACTAACGTGCATTTCGAAAAAGATAGACCTTGTGCAGCTTGTCAAGCAGGTAAACAGGTGGGAAGTTCTCATCATACCAAAAATGTGATGACCACATCAAGACCGTTGGAGATGCTTCATATGGACCTCTTCGGACCCGTCGCCTATCTAAGTATAGGAGGAAGTAAGTATGGTCTTGTTATAGTTGTTGATTTTTCCCGCTTCACTTGGGTATTCTTTTTGCAGGATAAATCTGAAACCCAAGGGACCCTCAAGCGCTTCCTAAGGAGAGCTCAAAATGAGTTTGAGCTCAAGGTGAAGAAGATAAGGAGCGACAACGGGTCCGAATTCAAGAACCTTCAAGTGGAGGAGTACCTTGAGGAGGAAGGGATCAAGCATGAGTTCTCCGCTCCCTACACACCACAGCAAAATGATGTGGTAGAGAGGAAGAACAGGACACTCATCAATATGGCGAGGACGATGCTTGGAGAGTTCAAGACTCCCGAGTGCTTTTGGTCGGAAGCCGTGAACACGGCTTGTCACGCCATCAACCGGGTGTACCTTCACCGCCTCCTCAAGAAGACTTCGTATGAGCTTCTAACCGGTAACAAACCCAATGTTTCGTATTTCCGAGTTTTTGGGAGTAAATGCTACATTCTAGTGAAGAAGGGTAGGAATTCCAAATTTGCTCCCAAAGCCGTAGAAGGGTTTTTGTTAGGTTATGACTCAAATACAAAGGCGTATAGAGTCTTCAACAAATCATCAGGTTTGGTTGAAGTCTCTAGCGACGTTGTATTTGATGAGACTAATGGCTCTCCAAGAGAGCAAGTTGTTGACCTTGATGATGTAGATGAAGAAGACGTTCCAACGGCCGCAATACGCACCATGGCAATTGGCGATGTGCGACCACAGGAACTCGAGGAGCAAGATCAACCTTCTTCCTCAACAATGGTGCATCCCCCAACTCAAGATGATGAACAGGTTCATCAAGAAGAAGCGTGTGATCAAGGAGGAGCACAAGATGATCATATGATGGAGGAAGAAGCACAACCGGCACCTCCAACCCAAGTTCGAGCGACGATTCAAAGGAATCATCCCGTCGACCAAATTTTGGGTGACATTAGCAAGGGAGTAACTACTCGTTCTAGATTAGTTAATTTTTGTGAGCATTACTCCTTTGTCTCTTCTATTGAGCCTTTCAGGGTAGAAGAGGCCTTGCTAGATCCGGACTGGGTGTTGGCCATGCAGGAGGAGCTCAATAATTTCAAGAGAAATGAAGTTTGGACACTGGTGCCCCGTCCCAAGCAAAATGTTGTGGGAACCAAGTGGGTGTTCCGCAACAAACAAGACGAGCATGGGGTGGTGACAAGGAACAAGGCTCGACTTGTGGCAAAAGGTTATGCCCAAGTCACAGGTTTGGACTTTGAGAAGACTTTTGCTCCTGTGGCTAGGCTAGAGTCCATTCGTATTTTGCTAGCATATGCCGCTCATCATTCTTTCAGATTGTTTCAAATGGATGTGAAGAGCGCTTTCCTCAATGGGCCAATCAAGGAGGAGGTGTACGTGGAGCAACCCCCTGGCTTCGAGGATGAACGGTGCCCCAACCACGTATGTAAGCTCTCTAAGGCGCTCTATGGACTTAATCAAGCCCCAAGAGCATGGTATGAATGCCTTAGAGACTTTTTAATTGCTAATGCTTTCAAGGTTGGGAAAGCCGATCTGACTTTATTCACTAAGACTTGTGATGGTGATTTGTTTGTGTGCCAAATTTATGTCGATGACATAATATTTGGTTCTACTAACCAAAAGTCTTGTGAAGAGTTTAGCAGGGTGATGACGCAGAAATTCGAGATGTCGATGATGGGCGAGTTGAACTACTTCCTTGGGTTCCAAGTGAAGCAACTCAAGGACAGTACCTTCATCTCCCAAACGAAGTACACGCAAGACTTGCTAAAGCGGTTTGGGATGAAGGACGCCAAGCCCGCAAAGACTCCGATGGGAACCGACGGACACACCGACCTCAACAAAGGAGATAAGTCCGTTGATCAAAAGGCATACCGGTCAATGATAGGGTCTTTACTTTATTTATGTGCTAGTAGACCGGATATTATGCTTAGCGTATGCATGTGTGCTAGATTTCAATCTGATCCAAGGGAGTGTCACCTTGTGGCCGTGAAGCGAATCCTTAGATATTTAGTCGCTACGCCTTGCTTCGGGATCTGGTATCCAAAGGGGTCTAACTTTGACTTGATTGGATATTCAGACTCCGACTATGCTGGATGTAAGGTCGATAGGAAGAGTACATCGGGGACGTGCCAATTCTTAGGAAGGTCCCTGGTGTCATGGAATTCTAAGAAACAAACTTCCGTTGCCCTATCCACCGCTGAGGCCGAGTATGTTGCCGCAGGACAGTGTTGCGCGCAACTACTCTGGATGAGGCAAACCCTCTGGGACTTTGGCTACAATCCGAGCAAAGTCCCACTCCTATGTGACAATGAGAGTGCTATCCGCATAGCGGAAAATCCTGTTGAGCACAGCCGCACAAAGCACATTGACATCCGGCATCACTTTTTGAGAGACCACCAGCAAAAGGGAGATATCGAAGTGTTTTATGTTAGCACCGAGAACCAGCTAGCCGATATCTTTACCAAGCCTTTAGATGAGAAGACCTTTTGCAGGCTGCATAGTGAGCTAAATGTCTTAGATTCGCGGAACTTGATTGATTTATAACATACATATGTTTATGCCTTTGATCATGTTCCTTATGCATTTTGTTGCTTACTTGTGGTGCTCAAGTTGTACAGACACTCCCCAGACCTCACAAGTCCTTTTGCAAGTAATGCACATATTTAGGGGGAGATGTGCTACAACTTGACCCTTTTGAGACTAACTGTGTGCTTGAGTTTGCTTGATTTAGTCTCAAAGGAGGTTTGAAAGGGAAAAGGTGGACTTAGAACATGAAAGACTTCCACTACACTCCGATGGGAGGGTAACTTATTCCAAGTTCATCTCATGTACTCTTATTGCCTTTGTATTCTTATTTGAAGATTTTGGTGAGGCAATGGGGTTCTAGGGCCAAGATTGATCCCGTTTTGGTGCTTGATGCCAAAGGGGGAGAAAATAAGGCCAAAGCAATAAATGGATCAACTACCACTTGAGAAATTTTGAAAATAGTAGAATAGAGCTTTTGGTTTGTCAAAACTCTCTTGTTGTCTCTTTTGTCAAAAGTTGGCCTCTTGTGGGGAGAATAGTCGATTATGGGAAAAGGGGGAGTTTTTGAAATCTTTGATCAAATTCTCTTGGAACGACTCCTTTTATGTCTCAACAAGTGTGTTTGACTTAGAGATAGGAATTTGAGGTTGATTTGCAAAAACAAAACCAAGTGGTGGCAAAGAGTGATCCATATATGCCAAATTTGAATCAAAACAATTTGGAGTTCTCATTTGTATTGATGTTGCACTTCTTTTAGTTGTTTTTTGTTGTGTTGGCATAAATCACCAAAAAGGGGGAGATTGAAAGGGAAATGTGCCCTTGGGCCATTTCTAAGTATTTTGGTGATTGAGTGCCAACACAAGTACTTAAGTATTAAAGTATGCCAAGTGATGGATAAAGTGCAAATCAAAAGTAAAGGTATGTTTCTAGACTTAGTACATTGTTTTATGGACTAATGTATTGTGTCTAAGTGCTGGAAACAGGAGAAATCGAATTGGAAAAGAGATGGCTCTGTTCAGCCAAAGTCAGCTCGGTCTGGGTGCACCGGAGTGTCCGGTGGTGCACCGGAGTGTCCGGTGCGCCAGGCTGGCTCTGGCGAACTTGCTACTCTCGGGACTTCGACGGCGGTGTACGGCTATAAATCACCGGACTGTCCGGTGGTGCACCGGACTGTCCGGTGAGCCATTCACAGGCGAACTCGTCGCTCTCGGGAGATGATTAATGGCGTACGGCTATAAATCACCGGACTGTCTGGTGGTGCACCGGACTGTCCAGTGAGCCAACGGTCAGCCGGGCCAAATGTCGGCCGAGGATTCCGCGCGTGACGCGTGGCCGAGCCAACGGTCACAATGGGGCACCGGACTGTCCGGTGTGCACCGGACAGTGTTCGGTGCGCCAATGGCTCTACATCTGCAATGGTCGGCTTCGCCAAATCAGGAAAGAAATCCGCACCGGACAGTGTCCGGTGGTGCACCGGACTGTCCGGTGCGCCAGGCGACTGAAGGCAAGAATTGCCTTCTTGGAATGCTCTCAACGGCACCTAGCTGCCTTGGGGCTATAAAAGGGGCCCCTAGGCGCATGGAGAAGACATCCAAGCATTCTCTAAGCATTCCTAAGCACCAAGACTTTGATTCCGCGCATTTGATTCTTTGTGAGAGCAACTAGAGCTCTATTTGAGTTGTGAACTCGTCGGGTTGTGTTGTGAGCTCTTGTTGCGACTTGTGTGCGTATTGTCGCTTTGATTTTTGTGTCTTGTGTGCATTACTCATCCCTCCCTTACTCCGTGCTTCTTTGTGAACATCAAAGTGTAAGGGCGAGAGACTCGAAGATGTGGAGATTCCTCGCGAGCGGGATATAGTAAAAAAAGCAAAACACCGTGGTATTCAAGTGGGTCTTTGGACCACTTGAGAGGGGTTGATTGCAACCCTCGTCCGTTGGGACGCCACAACGTGGAGTAGGCAAGTTTTGTACTTGGCCGAACCACGGGATAAACCACTATGTCTATCTGTGTTGATCCTCTTGTGGTTGTTGTGTTTTGCAAGAACTCCTCTCTAGCCACTTGGCCTTATTGTGCTAACTCTTAATCAAGTTTTTGTGGCTTTAAGTTTTCAAGTTTTACAGGATCACCTATTCACCCCCCTCTAGGTGCTCTCAGTGCCCCATGTAAGGGAATGCCCACATGAGGGTCAAGCTCCTGGTCTTGTAACTCTTTGGATTGCCCTAGTCCTTCTCCATGCACAAGTGGTGCTCTAGTTGTTGCCTATCTCGGATGCTCCCCACTGTCTCCACTATTGAGTTTCTGTCCAAAACACTATGGGCCTCATTCCCTCTAGTATATGATGACGACCACACCACAAACAGAGTTGGTGTGATCTCGCAATATTACAAGCCCCACTAGATACAACTATTATATTGGTACACACAAGCACCAAAGGGTAGAGCTGTGTATTCCTCACTTATAATCATTAGGCAAAATCTAGAGCAAGCACTAATGATAATGGTATAATTGATGTAAACACTTCGCAAACACCTATGCTAATCACTGAGTGATTCCATAGGCACTTGGGTGTCTATAGTTATGAAAATGGAGTCATAATTCTATAGCACTTTTTGTCGGCTCCCACACCCCTCAAATGGTTATTTGGGTGGGTATAACCAAAGCAAGCAAATAATACTACCAAAATATAAAATGCAATCTACTTGCTAGGAAAATACAAAGGCAAGATGTATATGATACTAAAACATACCACTTAATATTTAAATGAAAACATTTTCTTGTCTATGCTAGATGTCCCCAAATTGTGATGTAATCGACTTAAGTCTCCCCTAACTCTATGAGCCACTTCCTCCCTTCCATGGACCATACTCCCAAAATAGGGTTACATTTTCCTCCTTTGGAAAGTGTCCCTCTTTTTCTCCCCTTTGCAAACTTCCCTTATCCAAATATAGCTTCCATAAAACACCATATGTTAGATGCCACATAAAAATATGGTTTTGGTATTTGATATGGGTCAATATCGATTTTGGTCCTAAAACTTCTCCCTTTGAAATCAAACACCAAAAAGGAAGACATTAAAGCACTAGTGTGGGTATAATTTTGTGAACATGTAAATTATTCTCCATTTTTTTATGAAATTTCCCTTTTGGGATAAGGAGATGATTACCAACAAATTTGTCTTTCATATTGTATAGACCAAAATCCCTATATATATGCTGTCACACCCAGTTTTAGAAGGCAAACCGTATGTGAACCATGTACGTGCTAGGATCAGCAATTCACGTACATAGCAGTTACATAACTGGACATCATCACATAGTGCTCAAATATTAACATAAAAGATAGTAATAGTCTATTACATCATGATGTTCGAGACATCCACATAGTCATTAACAATTATCAAAGTGCAAAAACGAAACGTAGATACACACGGCCTTCACAGGCAGCCAACTGGGGGTTTGTTGCTAACCCACGCCTAGAACTCATCGTACTCTTAGAACTCCTGGAAGTCGTCCTCCACGACTTCATCTTCTCCTGAGCAGTGGTTGCAACATGGACAACCTGGGGGGTTTGGTGTGTAAAGCAAGGGTGAGTACACATCAACATACTCAACAATTGTCCCGTTTGGTTGTAGTGGACTAGCTTTATGTGGGGTTAAAGTCAAGCAGTTGCTTTTAGTTGATTAGGTTATTATTACTAGTAGAGAGTCAGGTTTTAGCATTAACCCAAGTTATTAACCCAAAAGTACCCTTTCCAAACGGAAAGAATACCAGAAACATTACCATAAGCATAATCATAACCATCATCCTCATCACCACCTGTAAACCAAACATCTCTGATCAAAGTATCTCTAATCAATGGAGCTCCCTTGGTCGCTCATAACCGCGAGCACGGCTAATATATCAGTTTCATAACACTCTGCAGAGGTTGCGCACTTTACCCACAAGCCGTGATTCCCTCTTGCCTCGGGCCGATCAAACCCTTAAACACTACCAAGGTGAATAGGCAAGGTTTCACTGCGTAGCCTTTACAAAGATTCCCTAAGGCATAGTCGCCCGTTACACTACAGGAAACACCTAAATTTTCGTGGGCCAAAAGCCCATGAAAATAAGCCTAAACCGACGAAAATAGACTATTTTCGTCGGCAGACCGACGAAAATAGCCGCCGAAAATAAGTTCGACGAAAATAGGCACCTATTTCCGTCGGTACCGACGAAAAATATCTATTTTCGTCGGCTTTCCCAAGGCCGACGAAAATAATTGGTCGACTGACTATTTTCGTCGGCCTTGAAAGCCGACGAAAATACGCCAGGCATATTTTCGTCGGCCAGGTGGGGCCGACGAAAATACATGCATATTTTCGTCGGCCCACTGATGGCCGACGAAAATATGTTCCCAGGATATTTTCGTCGGCCACCACCGAGGCCGACGAAAATTGATGGTTCCCCCCCCAAAACAGATTTTTCTGCACCTATTAATAATTCACAGCAAAATACACAATATCACAATTCACATATATACAGATTCACAATCAAAATACATAATTCACAAAACACATTCACATATACATATCACAAAACACATTCACATATACATATCACAAAACACATTCACATATACATAAATAGTCCATAGTCCATAAGTCCATAGTCCATACATAGTTTCAATACCATAAGTCCATAGTTTCAAACAAACTCACTACTCACTAATAAGGCTGTGCATGCATCCAAATGCCTGGACAAACTCACTGCGGGCTGTGGGAGTTTTGGCCACTCCCTCCTCCACCACCAGGAAGGTGGCCACTCCCTCCAGAACCATGGACGAGGAAGTCGTGGACGTTGACAGCACCCTCCTGAGCATGTGACGCTGAACCCTGCAATTCATCAATCATTCAAATAAGGCTGTGTTTTGCTATCCCTATACCTATACTGGCTATGTTTGGTCACTATTTGCATAAAACTAAACATGGAACGTCACCTGTGATCCATGGTGATAAGGAGGCTGTGCATGCATCCACGGGTACTGTTGTGCTGGCCACCCCTGAGGTGGTGGCACCCACCCCGTCGGTGGCGGTGCCATCCACGCTTGAAATGGCTGCGATCCTTGGGGTGGTGGAGGCGTCCAAGTGCCTGGAGGTGCCTGCGTCCACCCAACACCGGTCCACTGTGGCTGCGACGCTGGAGCTTGTCCTGGCCATTGTCCCCATCCTTGTGCCTGCGATCCATTTTTGATAATAAAAAAAGAGTTGCTATGGAATTGAAGTGTTCAGATAGTGTTACCTGGGGAGGGCGAAAAGCGGGCAAGTTCATATCAGGGCCGAGTCGAGTAGTCATTTCCTGCAAATGGATGAAACGTTAGAATCGCAACACTATACTTTGAATTCAATGACACGTGATGAGATAGACGAATTACCTGAAAATAAGAAGTCATATACTGCGTCAGCTGTCCGACCTGCTCCTGCGCTGCTCGAGCCTGCTCCTGTGCGAGTCGAGCCTGCTCCTGTGCTGCCTGAGTCTCCTCCTCCAGCTGAGCCTCTCGAGCAGACTTGGAGCGAGAACTCCCTGCCGAAGACGATGCCTTCCCTTGACCTATGGTCCTGTTGTACTCCACAACGCCGGTGCCAAAGGCAAACCTGCATGATACACATAGTTGAGCCATTAAGTGGACACATTCTTGTTAATGAAATTGTCGAATCAAAGACAACCACCTCACCTGCCATGCTTTCTACCCCCACCACTGTGGTACAACGCCGAGGCATCTAAGTCTGAATGCATCCAGTCGAAATCAGGCCCATGGCGTTGAGTCATTTCCTCCCCATATGCATTCTGCAAAGAAAGTTAGAGTTGGAGTTAGACACAAATCATGCAATTTAATTCGTAAATACAAACTTGTTTACCATTTTCTCCCTTGCCGCCTCGCTGCATAGCTCATCAGGGTTCGCTGGATCAGGCCCACGGTGACCACGGACGTAAACCTCCATAAAACTTGGAGCAACTCCACTTTCAGCTTCCTGCATGAAAAAGAAGAGTTAAACCATAGAATTGTAATAGATGTAACATACAAGTTTGATTTATACACTTACCATGCGGCGTGCGGTACCAAGGTGTCCATCGGCGCCGTACCTATGCCCCGGTCCTTCAGTGCCACGGTTGGCACGGTGCTTGTTGGACTCTGCAATCCACTCAGGCGACGCCCATCTCTTAGCCAACCACCTCCAGGCTTCCATGTCCTTCGCCAGCCAATCCATAACGCTCTCCAAGTACTGCTCCTCTGTGAGGTAGATCTCATTGGCCCCTAATGCTTTGCTCATTTTCTGCCCCTTTATCTTCTTGTAGTAGTAGTTGACGGCCGCGATGCGAGCATTGTACATGGCATCCTTGATGACCTTATCAGCGCACTTCCGAAAGTGTCTCTTCACACGTGCCCACTGAGCCTGATCCGCCTCGATGTCATCCGGCAATTGGAACCTCCCCTACATATCAATGGAGAAGTTAAGTTAAAGTAAGATTAGGAGAAGCAATAATGCAGTGAATTCCTTATATACGAAAGTAAACTCACCCAGAACTCGTCCCACACAGCCACCTGACAAGTCCTTGGTTTTTGTTCTGAACTTCCCCCTCCGCTACTGCTTTCCCCTGGCTGGACATAGTCCTTCAGACCCCAGTCGGCCCACTGCATAGCCGCGAACCTCTCGCCATTGTGCTCCACCATGCCAGGGTAGTAGAAGCGACAGAGGCTACCCAACACCGCGTTCACCTTGGGACGTCTGCCTGTACCGTCCCAAGTCAAGTCTTCCCATGACCTACAAACATTAATAAAACAAGTAAACCAGTGCAATCACGTTCATATTAAAAAATTAACACAACAGAAATAAGCCCCACCATTCTCCATGCGGCCGGATGAGCCTCCTCTCAGCAGGCCTCGGACCAAGCGCATTGCTCTTCTTATACCTAAGTATACAAGTAAATTAAATATGATGAAATGATTTAAAACTAATATCAATTAAACTAATATGCATAATAATACCTGAAGGATGTAGAACCATCTGACGCGTCGCCCGCGCTGCCTGCCCCCATAGGGTCAACCTCCTCATCCTGCTCACCCTCCTCATCTTGCTCACCCTCCTCACCCTGCACATGAGCATCCTGCTGAGGAGCCTCCTGCTCAGCCTCCTCACCATGCACTTCATCTAGACAGTCGAGAAGTTGTTGCTGCCTCTGTCGGCTCTGTGAGGTGCCCTGAAAAAGCCCACTGCCCGAGCTGTCCTCGCTGGCCGCGCTGCCCCCACTCCTCCTCGATCTCCTATGCTTGAACATGTTCAACTGTAGATAAATTAATGTCAAACCACAGTATATGAAACAAATAATATGAAAATTAATAATGTGAAAATTGGAATACATAGCTTAATTGATTAAATAAAAGAAACATACTAATCAAAAGTCATCCGCATCCGATGATGCTTCTTCGGCTCGTTGTTTATTCATACGCTCTTGATTTCGTTGGATCCTTACTGATCTTCTAACGACGACAGGTCGTTTGCGCTTTGACCTAGGTTCTTCAATTAAGTCGCTTGAATTGTAACAGAGATTTTCAAGGCCTTCTCCATTGGTCACATGGAATCGGTGAGCTATGTCTTGATTCGACACCGCTTCTGGTTGAAAAACAGCGTCATCGTTGTCCCTGCTCGTATTCACGTAGTCAGCACTCTCTGGAGCGACGACTTGTGGGTTGACTTTGATTGCAACCCACCAAGCCCTAAGGCTTGGGTGAGGATATGGCAGGTAGTACACTTGTTTTGCCTGATTTGCAAGGACAACATCGCTCATACTGCTCGGAATCCTAGAGCTATGCTTCACCTCGACATTACCATACTTGTCGACACGAGTCCCACTATGAGCATCAAACCAGTCGCACTCGAAAAACACGACTTTAAGTTCCTTGGGGCCATCGAAAATCAACTCTACAATGTTTTGAAGAACACCGTAATAGTCCACTACTTTGTCATCGTCAACATATGAACTTGCCAACACACCACTATTGGTGGTGGCTGCCAATGGTCGACTCTTCTCCAATTTCGCGGTTCGGAAGCGATATCCATTTACATCATAGCGAGTATAGTTCCGGACGGACACAGAGGTATGTGCCATTTGCTGCAAGTCCGGGTGCACAGAGTTTTTGGAAACCTATACAAGGAATTAGTATATGCATTATATCTTCGAAGTCCAAAATTCAAAGATTAAGTATGGACAATGAGAGAACGACAATTACTAACATAATTACGAAACCACTGCACGAAGTTTGGTCCACCTTTCAACCCATCACGTCGAAGATTTTCTAATTGGATGGCCGTAGGTTTACTAGTAGATTTCCAACATTCTTCATCAAACATGCTGGACATATTAGAAACATGGAGATTACACACTATAGAAATTATGAGATGAGAAAATGGAAGTAACTATGAGGAAAACTTACTCGAACGCCTCCTGTGTGCTGTCAATATTGCTATACATATATAGCATTAGCGTGTTCAAATCTGATCCTTCAATGTGACGTACACTCCCTTTTCCAACTGCTTTACCCGGATTCGCAAAAATTTGAAGGGTGCTTTGGGGCGATTCATTTTCGACATGAAGTCGCACTGAAGGAGCAAACACATTGTTGGCTCGAGCGAAATACCTGGTTGAGAATTGAGATATCTCCTTAAGGGCAAAAGCCTCCGCAATACACCCTTCGACTCTAGCCTTGTTGCGAACAGACGCCCTGAGCTTTTTCAACGCCCTTTCTATAGGATACATCCACCTGAATTGCACTGGTCCGCCTACCAAAGCTTCCCAAGGCAAATGCACAATTAGATGTTGCATCACATTGAAGAATCCTGGCGGGAAAACCTTTTCAAATTTACAAATAAGAATTGGAATTTCTTTCTCAAATTTCTGCATCAACCTCTTCGATACCGTCTTTGCGCATACTTCCCTATAGAAGTAACTCAGCTCTGCAAATATGCTCCAAAGCTCATCCTTAAAATAGCCTCGAAACATCACGGGCATCAGCCTCTCCATAATAATATGGTAGTCATGGCTTTTCAAACCGATCAATTTACCGGTCTTCAGATTGACTGCCCGTTTCAGATTTGCCGCATATCGATCTGGAAATTTCAGATTCTTCAACCACTTAAATATTTCTTTCCTTTCATCTGGCTTGAGGCAGTAATCAGCTCGCGGCCTACTCTCATGCCCTTTATCGCTTACTTTCAACTCGAGCATCGGTCTCTTACAAATTTCAGCCATGTCTTTTCTTGCCTTCATATTATCTTTCGTTTTATCAGTCACATCGAAACATGTGCTTATGATGCTTTCAGCAACATTACGCTCTTGGTGCATCAAGTCTATGTTGTGCGGCATGATCAAGGCTTTTGCATACGGAAGATCCCATATTGATGAAATATGGGTCCAGTTGTGGTCCTCCCCGTAGCCTTGAAACCTATCATTTTCTCCTTGCTTCAGACAAGCATGCCATGCCATTATCTGCGGTGCAGTTTGCCTCTTTGGTGGCCCATTTCTGATTTTGGCTCCACTTCTGAATGCAGTAAGCGAATTCCTGAAATCATGCTTGAATGGAGTCCAACGTCGATGAGCATCAAAGAATGACACTTTCCCACCATGCTTCAATCTGAATGCATCCGTATCATTCATACATATGGGACAGCACAACCGACCATGAACACACCATCCAGACCAATCTCCATACGCCAGCAGATCATGCACTGACCACAAATAAGCAGCGCGCATGGTAAACTCCTTTTCAGTATGGCTGTCATAAGCCTTCACACCTCTCCACAATTGTTTCAGCTCTTCAATTAAAGGGCGAACAAACATATTCAGCTTTGGCCCTGGATGCTCGGGGCCTGGGATGACTAGTGCAAGGAACATGAACTCTTCTTTATTGACCAACTCAGGAGGAAGATTATATGGCACAATGAAGACAGGCCAACACGAGTAAGGGCTTGCACTGGTATTGAAAGGTGTGAATCCGTCCGTCGATAGACCAAGCCGTACACTCCTAGGGTCGTTTGCAAATTCGGGATCAAACTCGTCAATTGCCTTCCACGCATCACCGTCCGACGGATGGACCATTATGTCTGGATCAGTGACGAGACGTACACCATTCTTTGGCCATGTCATATGCAGAGCTATTTCCTTGTTGAGGAACAACCTTGAAAGCCGAGGAATGATGGGCAACCGACGAAGTTGCTTAGCTGCGACCTTCGTAACTACCAATTCACCCTCATCATTTGTCACCTCGACATATCTAGAAGCTTCACAATGCTTACAACGGTTCAGCTTGTCATCCTCCTCAAAGAATAGCATGCAACTGTTGGGACACACGTCGATCTTCTCATATGTCATCCCAAGACCAGCCAACATCTTCTTTGCGAAGTACATATTCTTTGGCAACTTATGATTCTCCGGGAGAACCTCGCCCATAAGTTGGACGATGTCGTTGTAAGCACTGTTTGAAATGTTGTGCTTCGACTTTATCGCCATTAGTCTTGTGAGAGTCCCAAGAACTGACATCTGAGTGTGCTCGTGCAGTCTCTCTTCTCCCGCGGCGAGTAGCCGGAAGAATTCCTGAGCATCGCGTGGAAGCTGCCCCGGCTCCTCAGCGTTCATTTCAACCTCCCTACCAAGATCATGCTACATATCGTCCATCCTATCATGATCGTCATCAAGCTCCACCTCCGCGTCAACGTGTCTAATAGACTCTCCATGCCGGTACCATACAAGGTAGTTCGGCATAAACCCACTTTTGCAAAGGTGTTTCTCCATTTCTTCCTTCTTCTGAGGCCACTTGTTCTCGCAGTGATTGCAAGGACACTTCACTAGACGACCAGTTGCGTCTTTGAAAGCGTGCTCAAGAAAAGCCTTTGTTACACCCATCCATTCATTCGAATGTGCCCCATCCTTTCTCCACCCGTCATACATCACCCTCCGATCACCGTCCATTTCAAAGGCTAATTAAACAAAAGACAAATAACATCAACGATCGTCCATGGCTTAGGTGAACTCCCTATTAGGTAAAGGCCCTAAACCCACCCAAGAGTGTAGGTCGATGCTTGTGATTTGTGACGTGTAGCCTACGATTGCCGTGAAATTTCGGCAGCATAACCCCGCTGCTCTCCAAGCACACGCCTGAACATGGTGTGTTGGAGAACAACTGGGTTACACAACCGAAATTCCCCGTCAATCGTAAGGCACATGTCACAAATCACAAGCATCAGCCTACACTCTCAGGCTGTCCAAAATACGTGGACAATTCCGGAACGGCAAACCTCACAAGCCAGTGTGACGTTCGCCGTTCCCGAACGGGTGACACATACGGTTCGCTACGGTTAACGATTAAAACTAAACTCTAAACATTAAAAAATAACTCGGAGACAAATATGAATTTGAATTAAAGCAATCAACAGTTAAACTAATCACAACACGACAAGATAACTAATATAAATTAATGACTTATTTTCGTCGGTACTCAATTATTCTTAAACTAGGTGCGTGGGAATGGTGAGATGGGTTTTTGTACAGTACAACCATTGTGCGCGCTCTGCAAAAGCGAGGTTGCCGACTGCGGATCTGCACTGCACCCTGCCAGATCTGCAATTTTTTCCACAATCGTGTAGTAGCAGTAGTAGTACGATGTACAACAGTGACTAGTGTAGTAGCAGTAGTAGCAGCGCAGGTCTAGCTAGCTGAGTCTGAACTGCACGCACGACTGCTTTAGCACGCTTCAGTTTCTAGGAGGTTGAAAACTTAAACTAGGTGCGTGGGAATGGTGTGACACGGTGAGATGATCAGGGAATCAACTATGACATAGGAAGTGCAGTTTTGTACCATATCTCACCATGACAAGCAGCTATTTTAATTACACTAAGCTCTTCCAAAGCTGAAAGAACCGTGAGAAAGGAATGCACCTAGTTGTAAAAGGTAGGTTCTCAAGCCATTTTGTTAATGTTTCTTTTGAAGTGACAAACTTATGCTATACTCCCGTGGTGGTGGTGGTGGGGACCCATGGGCGCTAGTGCATGCAAAACCACAATTTTCCTATTAAACTAAGTATATACGAGAATACTATTTGCACTGCTCTTGGGTTGGGGCAAGAAAATTATTATCAGAGAGCAACGAAAGAACCAAAAGAACATACATGGACATGAAGCATGCACAGATGGTTAGAGCAGCTGCAAGTACACATGCATGCATATGATGGGGATGGATCCCGAGAAAGAACTAATAACACGAATACAAATAGCAGCCACAGAAGCCTTTGGTCTCAAGAATATCTCGCTTTCCTAAGTGACAACTGACCTGGACTAGCATAACTTAAGGCAAATAGAGCTTGCTCATGAAAGGTTTTGCCTTTAATGCAACAAAGTGATTTACTTTTCAGTCTATAGCCCTTAATTACTTAAGCTCATGACCTTGAGAAAAGCACAAGTTGCTATTAACTAGCACAGGCTAAACCGACACTTATGAAGAACAAAAAATAGCAACCAGGAGTTCTTACAGTACTATCACTTTACAGAATTAAGAGAAGGAAACAGATATAAGTCATAGAACATATATAGTTTACAGTAGACTAATTACGAATGCTTAATAACGCATAGGAAAGAAAACACAAAATTGCAGGCGTGGAAGAAGGGAGACGGGGAGGCTCACCGCGGGGGAACGAGAGCGGCGTGGACGGACGGAGGGCGCGCGCGATGGAGCTCGGTGATCGTCGCAACGGCGGCGTGGACGGGCGGCGGGCGCACGCGACGGAGCTCGGTGATCGTGCGACGAAGCTCGCCGAGCTTGCGTGAGAGAACGGCGGGCACGCGCGACGGAGCTCGCCGAGCTTGCGTGAGAGAACGGCAAGGCGGGGAACGAGCGAGGCGAGGCGACGGCAGGCGCGTGCGACGGAGTTCGCCGGCGCGAGCGCGGCGAGGCGACGGCGGGCGCGCGCGACGGAGCTCACCGGCGCGAGCGCGGCGAGGCGACGGCGGACGAGCGCGATGGAGCTTGCCGGTGCGAGCGCGGCGAGGCGGGGCGAGGCGGGGCACGACTGCGGCGGGATTGGGAACGGTTTAGGGCAGGCTGGGCGCGAGCGAGAAGGTGGAGGCCGGGATGCACGATTTAGTGAACTATTTTCGTCGGCCTCAGTGAGGCCAACGAAAATATTGGTCGGTCAATGAACTATTTTCGTCGGCCGGGTTGAGGCCGACGAAAATACGCTGCATTTTCGTCGGTTACAAGGCCGACAAAAATAACTTCCCTATGTTCGTGGGCCTGCCGAAGAAAATATTCACCGGCCCACGAAAATACGCTACATTTTCGTCGGTCACGAGGCCGACGAAAATAACATCCCTATTTTCGTGGGCCGGCCGACGAAAATAGTTAAGCCCACGAAAATTTATGCGTTTCCTGTAGTGTTAGGTTTCCTAATGTACCACACTCCTCCCCAAGGGGCAAACCACCCTTGGCAGAGCGAGCCACATACACCGAGCCCCATTGACGGCACGACGGCGAAGCGAACTACACCTCAGTTCCTCTAATTATTCAACTAAGGGCGTCTCATTCCACCCTCATGGTTGCATTGTTTTCCCGGGCGGTCATCCAACGAACCAGTCCTTACGGAGAGGCACTCGAGAAATAGCTCGAGTCCCCTTAAATGTCACAGTACCATCATCATAATCAAAAGGGAAAACAACATATCATAAATAATCTCATCATGTTCATTGATTAATGTGAAGCACTAGCATAAAGCTAAACCAAAATAACCCAACCAAAATAGGTAAATAAGGACAAGATAAACAAAAGCTAGTCAATCCTTAGGTATAAATTGTGTAAATGTGGGGAGTGAATTATAAAATGAATAGGACATGGATGGGTCAAGGGACACTTGCCTTCACCAACCTGCTGCTGCTCAGGGTCTTCACCTGCAACTCCTTCGGACTCCACCAACTGACCATTATCTATACGAGTTCAAACATACATTCTACAAATTTAATACAAAAGAATAGTATACCATGCAATAAAATATCATAAATAAATAGACGCTCGGTGTAGGGCTCACACCTACGACTAAGCGAGAAAGAGAAAGTAACGGTCGAGGCTACGGTCGAAGAGCGATCACGTTAAGCGGTTATGGATTATGGTACTCGTCTAAACAGAATAGTATTAATTTGGCAATCGCGCTATGCATAGGATAAAGTCATGCTCTGTGTTTAATTATTATAAACAAATCAAAGTAGATTTAAAAGGATTGTCGCGCGGTAAAACACACGACGGCACACGCGGACTACACTGAGAATAAAATGAGTCGTCGCACGGCGAAGCGCGCGACACAACACTTAGACTGAATTGAGAATAAAACGACTCGTCGCGTGATGGAGCGCGCCACGAGGCACTTGAATTAATTATGAAAATAACGTCAAGCGTCGCGCGACGAAACGCACGACAGCATACGTCATCTAAACTGAATTTAAAACGAAATGTCGTGCAATAGGACGCACGATGCCACACATTAAATAATCTAAAATTAAGATGAATCATTGTGCGACAAAGCGTGCAACGCAACACACTAATAAATGTGAATTTAAAATAAATCGTCGCGTGCGGGAACGCGCTGCGCGCGCCGGGAGCACGCGAGGGCTGCCGGGGACGCGCAGGGGCCGCCCGGGACGCGCGTGGCGCCATGGGGGGCGCCAAGGAGGTGCACGGCCTGACAGGGGGCACGGGGCAGCCGGGGGGGGTGCACGGGCCGCTGGGGAGGGCGCGAGCCACCGGGAGGGCGCGGCCGTTGGGGGCACACGCAGGGGAGGCACCGGGCGCGTGCAGGGGGCCACGGGGTCACGCGCAGGGAGAAGAAAGGGATGCGCGCAGGGAGGGAAGAGGGAAGGGAGAGGGAGAGAGAGACGGAGAGAGAAAGGGATAGCTCACCATGGGGATCCAAAATCCGGCAATAACCGTCACCGAAACACCTAGGGCACAAGGTGGGAGAGAGAGAGGTGGAAGAGAGGGAGAGGGAGCGCGGGAAAATTGAATGAGAGAAAGGGAGAGAGAGGGGGCGCAGGGAGGAGGGAGGGGCGCCAGGGGCGCGCCAGGCCAGGCCGGACCGAGCTGGGCTGGGCTAGGTCAGGCTAGGTCGGGTCACGGGTCGAAAACCCACGGTGCACACGACCACGGATCAGAAACCAATCACGAATCAAAATCCAAGCGAGGCAAAACGGACGCGCGATTAAACACTACATCAGACAAAAGAAATATGCTTCGGCATGATACAATACCCATGTCAACTTAGGTTTTTGTTTACACGCGAGACGGACACCAGTCGCTATACTGCTTTGAAATTGGGAAGAACGAGCGAAATGGGAAGAGAAAAGAGAGTAACGCCTGAATTTAGTGAGTATTAAAGAAGAAAAAATTCTACCCCCAAATTCAGGGCATTACATATGCATATATATGATTAATAGTATAGTATATTTATACTAACTGAGAAGTAAATTTATGCATATTAGTGGGGGTGAAATTTATAAGATGGGAATCTTAGTCTATATATAGTATATGGACAAAGTGTAGAAAAGACATTGTCATAGCAAAGATACTAGGGTAGATACTAGAAAAAGAATAGTGAGGTACACCCCCTCGTAAGAAAGGAGTAGAATAGACAAGCTAGACTAAGGGGGTGTTTCTTTGTGATTATAATCTACCCAGATTATATAATCCAATAAATTTTGAACTAACACTTAGTTCAAAATTTATTGGATTATATAATCTGGGTAGATTATAATCCCAAACAAACACCCCCTGACTTTCTTGTTGCCGCCTTGGCTAGGATGTCTTCAACTCTTTTAGCTTGGGTTTGGTGGATCTTCCAGTGGTCTCCTATAGTTTGTTAGTTGTTCCGAACTACTCTAACCGCCCCTTTTATAGTCCAAAGGAGCGATAGTATTACATATATACCTCTTGTGGTCCCTACTAGTCATTAGGACAACAACACATGCACTATCATTGTGAACATGTGTCCTAGCCTACCCTTGGCGTATAAATGGTTCCTTGTACCTCTTATCACAAGGAAGAACCCCTGTATAGTCCTAGACTGACAATAAGGATTCTCTCAATCCTCAGGACGGCATGGTCTTGTAACACCCTAAAGTTCTCAAAATTAAAATTTCATAAAATTCCTCATAGGTAGGGTGTTATCTTTTCTTTCCTTAAAAGAGTGTTGTTATTTGTGGCTATAGTAAAATGAAATAAAATAGTACCATAGAGAAATGTGTTTGTTGCACCAATTTATGTTTGTTAAGTTGTTATGTTGGTGCATTCATTTCAAATTGAGAAACACATTTGAATTTGAATACCAAATGTAAATTCTAAATAAAAATAAAATAAAAAGGAAAAGAACCCTCCTTTACCATGACTGGTATCCTGGCCTAACCCACCTTCCCCGTGGCCCATTCCCCTCATGCCCGCCCCACGCATGTGTCCCTTCCTTCACTGCCCGCTCAGCCTCACTGGTCAGCCCTTGCCTCCCCTCTTTCGCTGTCATCCTACGCTTGCCTATCGACATTGTCTGTTCCCTACTCCTGTTCATTGGCAACTAGGACCCACTCATTAGCTTCTTCGTACGCAACCGTCTCCCTCGCGTCCACCACGCGCACTCGGTTAGTGTATGGCTACAACTGCCACCCCGCCCCATCTCCCCCACATCCCCAGCTCTTCAAGTCCCGCCCGCACCCTCCGCTTGCCACACATGCAGTCACTCAACAATTCCACCGCTTCCACACACCTCGTAGCGTGTCATGGTGGTTGTGCCCCGCATCCCTCTAGCCACGGTGAGTCTCGCTTGGGCAAAGAGCACCCTAGATGTGTTAAGGTTTCTTCTCCTCCCATTGTCTTTCCCTTGCCCTTGCATAACCCCTTTCGCATGTGCAGAATCAAAGTCACTATCGCCGCCCTGAGTTGTGCCTACATTCCTGTCGATGAGGAGCGAACTCTGAACTTCACCTTGAGGTCTTGTTTGGGTGCTCTAGTATTCACCCTAATACACCCCAATCCACCTCAACCCATATATACTGGAGTGAATACTAGAGTATCCAAATATAGCCTAAGCTAAGGAAGCACACCTACCCCCTCATATTCCCTAAATTGTGCCTTCTTGAGCATAATTGCTCGACAGAGACATGTTCCTCTGTCACACCCGGTTTTAGAAGGCAAACCAAATGTGAACCATGTACGTGCCAGAATCAGTAATTCACGTACACAGCAGTTACATAACCGAACATCATCATACAGTGCTCAAATAATAACATAAAGGATAGTAATAGTCGATTACATCATGATGCCTGAGACATCCACATAGTCATTAACAATTATAAAAGTGCGGAAAATAAACGTAGATACACTCGGCCTTCACAGGTAGCCGACTGGGGTTTTTTTGCTAACCCATGCCTAGAACTCATCGTACTCTTGGAACTCCTGAAAGTCCTCCTCCACGACTTCATCTTCTCCTGAGCAGTGGTTGCAATGTGGACAACCTGAGGGGGTTTGGTGTGTAAAGCAAGGTGAATACACATCAACATACTCAGCAATTGCCCCGTTTGGCTGTAGTGGACTAGCTTTATGTGGGGTTAAGTCAAGCAGTTGCTTTTAGTTGGTCAGATTATTATTACTAGTAGAGAGCCAGGTTTTAGCATTAACCCGAGTTGTTAACCCAAAAGTACCCTTTCCAAACGGAAAGAATACTGGAAACATTACCATAATCATAATAAAAACCATCATCCTCGTCATCACCTGTAAACCAACCATCTCTGAACAAAGTATCTCTAATCAATGGATCTCCCTTGGCCGCTCATAACCACGAGCATGGCTGATATATCAGTTTCATAACACTCCGCAGAGGTTGCGCACATTACCCACAAGCCGTGATTCCCTTTTGCCTCGGCCTGATCAAACCCTTAAACACTACCATGGTGAATAGGCTATGTAGCCTTTACAAAGATTCCCTGAGGCTGTAGCCACCCGTTATGTTTCCTAAATGTACCGCACTCCTTCCCAAGGGGCAATCCACCCTCGACAGAGTGAGCCGCATGCACCGAGCCCCATTGACGGCATAACGGCGAAGCGAACTACACCTTAGCTCCTCTAATTATTCAGCTAAGGGCGTCCCATTCCACCCTCATGGTTGTACTATTTTCCCGGGCGGTCATCCAACGAACAGGTCCTTACGGAGAGGCACTTGAGAAACCGCTCGAGTCCCCTTAATTGCCACAAGTATATCATCATAATAAAAAGGGAAAACACCGTATCATAATTAATCTCATCATGTTCATTGATTACTATGAAGCACTAGCATAAAGCTAAACCAAAATAACCCAACCCAAATAGTTAAACAAGGACATGATAAACAAAAGCTAGTCAATCCTTAGGTATAAATTATGTAAATGTGGGGGAGTGAATTATAAAATGAGTAGGACATAGATGGGTCAAGGGACACTTGTCTTCACCAACCAGCTGCTGCTCAGGATATTCACCTACAACTGACTGTTATCTATACGAGTTCAAACATACATTCTACAAATTTAATACAAAAAGAACAGTACACCATGTAGTAAGATATAATAAAGCAGACACTCGGCGCAGGGCTCGCACCTACGACTAAGCGAGAAAGAGAAAGCAACGGTCGAGGCTACGGTCGAAGAGCGATCACGTTAAGCGATTATAGATTCAAGTACTTGTCTAAACATAATCGTATTAGTTTGACAATCACGCTATGTATAGAACAAAGTTATGCTACATGTTTAATTATTATAGACATTTCAAGGTAAATTTAAAAGGATTGTCGTGCGGCGAAACACACGACAGCATGCATGAACTAAACTGAGAATAAAATGAGTCGTCGCGTGACGAAGCGCACGACACAACACTTAGACTGAACTGAAATAAAACGAATCGTCGCACAACGAAGCGCGCAACAAGACACTTGAATTAATTATGAAAATAACGTCAAGCATCGCACGATGAAGCGCACGACAGCGTACGTCACTTAAACTGAATTTGAAACAAAACGTCGTGCGACTAAACACGCGACGTCACATATTAAATAACCTAAACTTAAATTGAATCATCGTGCGACGAAGCACGCGATAGCACATTAATAAATCTGGATGTTAACTAAATCGTCGCGCGACGCGACACATTAATTAAACTAAATTTAGAATTAATTAAAACCAAAATTTAATCTCCGTGCGCATTGGGGCTGCGCGCGCAGGAACGCGCAAGCCACGCCGGGGCCGTGGGTCACGCTGGGGCAGGGGCGCCGCGTAGGGGCGGGATGGGGGCCACGCCGGGGAGGGGCGAGGGCGCCGCGTGGGGGCCGGGCGGGGCCGCGCCGCACGAGGGGCCAGGCGGGGCCGCCGTTGAGGGGAACGGGCGCCGCACAGGGGCCGGGCAGGGTCGCGCCGGGGAGGGGTGAGGGCACCACACAGGGGCCGGGCGGGGCCGCGCCGGGGCGGGGTGAGGGCGCCGCGTAGGGGCGCGCGAGGGCGGGGCAAGGGGCACCGCGCAGGAGCGCCGCACGGGGGCACGCTGAGGGGAGGGCAGGGGCGCCGCGTGGGGGCGCGTCGAGGGGAGGGCAGGGGGTGCCGCACAGGGGAGGAGAAAGGGGAGGGGGAGAGAGAGAGGTAGGGGGAGGGGGGTGCTCACCTTAGGATCCAAAATCCGACGATAACCGTCACCATATCACCTAGGGCAAAGAGGTGGAAGAGAGGTGGAAGACAGGGAGAGGGAGGGGGAGTTGTTGCGCGGGAAAATCAAATAAGAGGAAGGGAGAGAGGGGGCGTGCATGGGGGGTTGGGGGCGCCAGGGGCGTGTGGGGTGCGCCGGGCCGGGCCAGGCTAGGTCGGGTCGGGCTGGGTCGCGTCGCGGGCCGGGACGAAAGCCCACAACACACACGAGCACAGATCGGAAACCAACTGCGAATCAAAAACCCAAAACAAGGCGAGACAGATGCGCGGCTTAAACACAATCATCAGACAAAAGAAAAATGCTTTGGCATGATGCAACACCCATGTCAACTTATGTTTTTGTTTACATGCGATACGGACACCAGTCATTATACTGCTTTGAAAATGGGAAGAAGGAGCGAAACGGGAAGAGAAAATAGAGTAATGCCTGAATTTGGTGAGTATCAAAGAAGAAAAATTCTACCCCCAAATTTAGGGAGTTACAAACCTATCCCCCTTAAAAGAATCTCGCCCTCGAGATTCAAGGTTGGCCAGCAAAGAGTTTGGGGTATTTGGCCATCAGATCATCTTCATGCTCCCAAGTTGCTTATTCCTCGGAGTGGTGACTCCATCTGACTTTGCACATTCTGATAGTTTTCCTCCGGGTGACCCTATCTGCAATCTCAAGAATCTGCGCTAGCTTCTCTGTAGGTCAAGTCTTCTTGGACTTCCAGACCTTCCACTGGCAACTGCTCTTCTAGCACACACAGACACTTCTTCAACTGAGACACATGAAAGACATCATGCACCACTGACAAATCTTCTGGCAGACTGAGCTGATAGGCCACTTCTCCACGCTTTGCGAGAATCTGCTACGGACCAACATATCGGGGTGCTAGCTTGCCTTTGATTCTGAATCTTCTGACTCCTTTGATAGGCGATACCTTCAGGTAGACAAAATCCCCAACTTCGAAACTCAGCTCTCTCCTTCTTGTGTCTACATAACTTCGCTGCCTTGATTGTGCTAACTTTAGATTCTCCTAAACCATCTTGATGTTCTCTTCAGCTTCGAGCAAAATGTCTGGCCCAAACACTTGCTTTTCTCCAGGCTGATCCCATTGCAACTGAGTTCTACAACTCCTTCCATAAAGCGCCTGAAATGGTGACATCTTCAAGCTGGCCTGGTAACTGTTGTTATAGGAGAATTCTGCATAAGGTAATCTCTTGTCCCATCTAAACTGATCTTGCAGCGCACAGGCTCTCAACATATCTTCAAGGATTTGATTAGTTCTTTCAGTCTGATCGTCTGTCTGTGGATGATATGTTGAACTGAAATTCAGATGTGCACCCAAGGCTTCATGCAACTGCTGCCAAAATGGGAGGTGAACTGTGTTCCTCTATCTGATACTATCTTCTTTGGCACACCATGAAGACAAACGATCCGGGACATGTACAGCTCCGCCAATACTGCACTGCTGTAGCTAGTCTTGACAAGTATGAAGTGGGCTGACTTGGTTAAGCGCTCCACCACTACCCAAATGGAATTGTAGCCAGCTCGAGTGCGAGGCAATCTGACTATGAAGTCCATCCCAATTTCATCCCATTTCCATTGAGGAATTCGCAACGGCTGCAACAACCTAGCTGGCTTCTGATGCTCTGCCTTGATCCTTTGACAACTATCATATATAGCCACATGCTCTACGATCTCCCTTTTCATTTCGTACCACTAGAATTTCTTCTTCAGATCCTGATACATCTTCTCACTTCTAGGGTGTATGGAATAAGCTGTCTCATGAGCTTCCTTAAGGATCAACTCCCGAATGGACTGGACATTGGGAACACACAAACGGTCCTTGAACCATACCACACCTTATGCATCTTCCCGAAAGTCTTTGCCTCTTCCTTCTAGAATCAATTGTCGGGTTTCACTGATCTTCTCATCATCCTTCTGTGCTTCCTTGATTTCCTACTCTAAGGTGGGTTCTAACTCAGCTGTTACTCCTCGCATGTTATTCAGAAATCCAAAACTCAACCCATCAAATTCTTTGGCCAACTCATAAGGCATCGGATGAGCGACCATCATATTGACTTGACTTTTCCTGCTTAAAGCATCTGCTACCACATTCGCTTTGCCTAGATGGTAATGAATTTCCAATTCATAGTCTTTGATCAATTCTAACCATCTTCTTTGCCTCATATTCAGCTATGACTGGGTGAATATGTACTTCAGACTCTTGTGGTCTGTGTAGACATCACACCTCTGCCCGTACAGATAGTGCCTCCATGTCTTTAGTGCATGAATCACTACTGCCAACTCTAGATCGTGGATTGGATAATTCTTCTCATGAACCTTCAGTTGTCGGGACGAGTAAGCCACAACTCTTCCCTCTTGCATCAACACACATCCCAAGCCAGTGTAGCAAGCGTCGCAATACACCGAGAAGGGCTTGTGCACAACAGGCAAGACTAAGATAGGCGCTGTAGTCAACTTCTCTTTCAGCGCTTCAAAGGCCTGTTGGCACTTCTAGGTCCACTTGAACTCAACTTTGTTGCCTAGCAAAGCTGTCATCAGTTTCGCAATCTTCGAAAATCCTTCAATGAATCGCCGATAATATCCGGACATTCCAATGAAGCTCTTGATTCCTCGAGCATCTGTTGGCGCTTTCCAGTTTAGAATGTCTGCCACTTTCTTTGGATCCACGACCAATCCATCTTTGTTTATTATGTGACCCAAGAATAGGACTTCATCAATCCCGAACTCACACTTGCTCAACTTTGCATACAATTGGTGCTCTCGCAATCTCTGCAATACCATCTTCAAATAATTCACATGCTCCTCCTCACTTTGAGAATATATAAGAATATCATCAATAAATACCACCACATACTTGTCGAGATAATCCATGAATACACTATTTATCATATTCATGAAGAAGGCGGGTGCATTGGTTAGGCCAAAAGACATAACAGTGAACTCATATAGCCCATGCTTGGTAATGAATGTCGTCTTCGGAATGTCTAAAGGTTGAATCCTGAGCTGGTGATAACCTGACCTCAGATCTATCTTTGAGTACACGCTGGTTCCTCTCAACTGGTCGAACAGATCTTCTATTCTAGGCAAGGGGTACTTGTTCTTGATTGTGACCTCATTCAGAGCTCGATAATCGATGCACATCCTCCTAGTGCCATCTTTCTTCTCCACAAATAGGACAGGGGTGGCCCAAGGTGAGGTGCTTGGTCTGATGTAACCTTTCTTTGACAGCTCATCTATTTGCTTCTTGAGTTCCACCAACTCTGGTCTAGATACTCTGTAAGCTCTTTTAGAAATGGGAGCGGTTCCAGGAAGAAGCTCTAGGGCAAACTCAACTTTCTGCTCAGGTGGCATACCTGGTAAATCTTTTGGGAACACATCCGGAAACTCTGACACAACCTTGATAGTCTCGAGTGAATCTGCCTCCTTGCTATCAATAGCCATCTGATGACAACCTCCTTTCCTTGGCTCGGGTGAGACTAACTCAGTCACCACTTCTTCTCCTAGTGGGGACACCAACTTAATTGTCCTCTTATCATAGCTGATAATTGCTTGGTTATCTAGCCAATTTATCCCTAGGATAAAATCTATTCCCTGAGTTGTCGGTGTTTTGGGTCCGACCGCACACCCGGGGTTGCCCCTCAAGGTGTTTTTAGGAGTAGGACGGTGTCGACGGCTGTAGCAAAATGGTTCGTGCCAATTGCACGAGGGACAGTGGACAATGTTTACAGGTTCGGGCCGCCTAGAGATGCGTAACACCCTACGTCTTGGTGAGTATGCTTGGTGAATGAGGTTACAAAAGAGCTCTCTGAATTGAGAATGCAGAGAGTTGAAGTGGGTGGCTAAGTAATAGGGTCGATCAATCTGAAGGGGTGCCCCCTAGGCCTTATATATTCGACCGTGGGGCAATACACGTGGATACGATAACAACGTGCGCCTAAAAGATAGTGAACTGCTCAAGTCTATCTCCCTACGATTCCACCGACCTATCCTCGCGTGGCTCCGTTGCATGGGAGCTCCAGTGCGGGAAAGTCGGATCTCTGTTGTGGTCGCTCGCTCGACGTTGTGGGCCGTCCAAGTTTGCACCAATCCGTCCTTGCGTCAACCTGCTTTGTTGATTGCTCCTCCCAGGCCCACGAAAGAGTGGCCTTACGATTTGTCGGGCCCTTGGTCCTTTCGTGAGGTCTTTTCCTCTTTTAGTGGACCCGGGGGATATCTGTCCCCCACAAGCCCCCGATCTTTGGGTTAATTTAGAGGTAATCAGCCCAAAGATCCCAGGTCCAACTTGCAGGCGATTTGAAGAGAACGACTTCTTACTGTCTCCTCCTACTTTGATTTCTCGTAAACCGAAGCTTTGTTTCATGCTCGTGCCTTAAAGGTCGGCATTTCATTTCGTAGGACCCTGAACTTCATTGGGTGCATCGGAGGTGCACCCAATGGGTGTAGCCCCCGAGCTTCGAGTAGATTTTAGAAAATAATCTACTCGAAGGTCTTTACTAAAAATTATTTCCACTTTTACTCCTGCGTTTTGGTTGAGGGTCAGCCTTGTCTTTAATCTTGCCCCATGCCTTAGAAGTCGGCACTATCTTGGTTTGGAGTGATGATCCATGGGGTGCACCGAAGGTGCACCCAATGGGTGTAGCCCCCGACCTTCAAGTGGATTTTTGAGGATAATCCATTCGAAGGTCTTCCTTTTGTGTCTTTTTGCTGAAGATTATCTTTTCTGCTTGTAAAAATTGGCATGACGTCATCCGCGTTATGCTTTGGAGGTCAGCATGTATTTTGTCTTTTGCAGCTGAGTTCACAATCCATCCATATCTTGCTAGGTAGTGTAATTTATTTGCTCTGCGACTGATTGGACATTCGATGGATGTTCTCTGTCTAGTCTTCACGTCCTTTCTGTTGGCCATATTTTGTATTTCACTGGCTATATTTGGCTTTCCTCTGATCCTCACCGATATCTCATTTTTGTCTTGAGGTATTCACTGCGTGCTCTACACAGATGTGACTGTTTTGAAAAATATACTGATAATTCCTGGGCGTCCCCCCCCAATGGGTGTAGGCAAGGGACGGCTTGGTACGCTGAGTGTTTTAGCCAGCTGCTTCTGAGTAGTAATGTGATGCGACGGCGGGTGTAATCATATCCTCCGCGCTGTTGACTGGAGTCCCAATGGGTGTTGTGTTGCGTGAAACGGCGTCAGCCGCCTGACGTGTCTTCAGACGGGTTGGAGTGCTTATTGAATGCTTTGCGACTGTTCAGTGACCACGGTTGGAGGTGAGCGGTTGCCTTCTTTTCCTATAAATAGTGCCTTCACCTGCCTGGTTTTTCACATCTCTCGCTGTTCTCCACTGCCTGCTTTCTTTCTTCTACCTGCACTTCCACCATGGGCAAAAAACGCAAGCGTGAACCAACTCCTCTGTCTGAGGATTTTGGTGACTCGGAGTATTCAGAGGAGGAGTTCTCCTCTGAATCTGAGGGGTCTCCGGCTCCCATCCCCCTGCGTGAGTCGTCTGACGACTCAGACGACTCCTAGGGGCTTGCGGCGGAGGTCTGGACGTACATCCGGGCCGTCGAGCGCTCCAGGCTCGAGGGCTCGAATGAGTCGGAGTACTCCTCGGATGAGGAGGACTCGGGCGGTGGCGGCGAGGACGAGGACGACGACGACGACGACGAAGGCGGTGGCGGCGGTGACGGTGACGGCAGCGGCAGGGGCGGCAGCAAGGACGGCGACGGCGGCGGCAACAGGGGCGGCGACGGCAGCGGCAGCAGGGGCGGCAGCGGGGGCGGCAGCGGCGGCGGCAGCAACAGGGCCAGTGGTTAGATGCCACTGGTTCTTTAGATGTTAGTATAATATAGTTAGAATAATGTAATAGTATTTAGTAGTGTAGAGTAGTATAGTGCAGTGTTGTAGTAGTATAATGTAATATAGCAGTAGTAGTAATAGGGAAGCATCAACTCATAATGAGTTGATTTGTTAGTATGATATCTTCCCTTTAATGAAGAAATGATGTTGGCTTCCCTTCGTTGATATTCATGACTCATAGTTCTTGAATCATTCCTCTTCCCGCCTTTTTCATGGAGTTGACTCCTTTGGAATAGTAGGTGAATAACTCGGACATCATATCGATGCTTTTAGAAGTAGCCGCCGAGCGACTTGTAGATGATGTCAGAGTTTTAGAAATAACTGCCGAGCGACTGAACATAATGTCGGAGTTTTAGAGTTAACCGCCGAGCGACTTGAAAACACCATCGGCGTTTTAGCGGTAACGCCGAGCGACTGAACATGACGTCGGAGTTTTAGAAATAACCGCCGAGTAACTTGAAGGCGACGTCGGCGTTTTAGAATTAACGCCGAGCATCTTGAAGACAATGTCGGCGTTTTTAGAGGTAACGCCGAGCGACTGAACAAGATGTCGGAGTTTTAGGGTTAACTGCCGAGTAACTTGAAGGCGATGTCGGAGTTTTAGAGATAACTGCCGAGTAACTTGAGGGCGACGTCGGCGTTTTAGAGGTAACGCCGAGTGACTGAAAACGACGTCGGAGTTTTAGAGTTAACTACCGAGTAACTCGAAGGCGATGTCGACGTTTTAGAGGTAACGCCGAGCGACTGAATACGACGTCGGAGTTTTAGAGTTAACTGCCGAGCGACCGAACACGATGTCGGAGTTTTAGAGTTAACTTCCAAGCGACTGAACGCGATGTCAGAGTTTTAGAGTTAACTGCCGAGCGATAGCGGGCTACGTGGGCCACTTTTGAGGTTAATAGCCGAGTGATGATGTGGCGCGCCGGTGTTTTGGAACTAACTGTCGTGTGCTGACTGGGCGCTTTTTGAAACGGTATCTTGCTCGAGAATATCCCATAAGTGCTGCGCTTTAGCCGCCTCTGCTTTCCGTGCCCTAGTTCTTGCCTTCTTGCTTCCAAATCCTCTCCGCATTTCGCCTCCTACTCTGCTCGCCGGTAGAATCGAGATGGCGCCCAAGAGGAAAACCTCGAGTTCATCTGCCATGGTGATTCCTCCAATCGACCCCAACAGCCAGTTGCCTTTCGCAAGTAACCACATGTCCGTCATCTCTGAGTCCAAACTTCTCCACCTTGTGTCCATCGGGGTTCTTCCTCCGAGGGAACTCTGCTCTTGGCGGATTTGCCATGGGGTTACTGTCCCAACTGAGGATACCCATGAGTCCGTCATTTATGCCCCTTTCCTTCTCCGCGGCCTTGGCCTTCCCATTTCTCCCTTTTTCCGCGGCCTTCTTGATTTCTACCATATTAACTTGACCCATTTGAATCCCAATTCTATCCTGCAAATCTCCATTTTCGTTCATTTATGCGAAGCCTTTCTTGGCGTGCTACCTCATTTCGGGTTGTGGAAGTATTTGTATCACTGTCGCCCTGGGATGGCCGGGGGACAACATCAATTGGTTGGAGGTGCCAGCTTGGAGATGCGCCGCGGGAGGAAGACGGAGTATCTCGAAATCCCTCTCAAAGACAGTATCAAAGGGTGGCGCTTGGAGTGGTTCATAGTTGAGAATTGTGGAAACTCTCTCCCCCCCGGTCGGGAAGACAGCCGGATGTTCGCGCCCCAAGCTGGACTGAGTCTCCCACAGATCAGGAGGTAGCTGAGGCAGGTGCTTTGCTTGCTGAAGTTGGATTGCTGAAAGAGAGGGGTCTGACCGCTGAAGCCGTGGTTGCTGATTTTGTCTTCAAGAATATTCAGCCGTTAAAAGACAGGGCATACCCAGCTTATCTGTATCGAGGCCTAGCCGACTCAACTCGGGTCACTAACAGAAGAATTCCCTCTACGGACCTGGTGAGCCGACTTGAGATGATCCTTAGAGGCAAAGTGTCAAATGTTGGTGCCCCCGTGGCATTCTCAGCTTGGAACTTGCCTCCTCCCAAAGCCTTCACTCTTTTTGTGTCGAATCCTCCTGCTACTGACGGCAGTTTGGGCCTTAGAGTGCGGCCCTCTGCTGAAGAAGTTAGTGCCTTGGTTGCCACACTCGGGGGAATTCCTGATGATGAACGGCAGGTCCATTTTGGGGTGCCCCTGAACCCTAGTGATGCGGAGATAAGTGCCATGCTTGATTTGCTGGCTGAGGACTCTTCTGACGCTGCTCCTGCTGAGGCATTGGTGGTGGCGCCCCTCCCAGAGGCTGGTACAACCTTAGATACTCAGAAACCTGCTGGTACTCGCCCGAGGCGCCCTTGCCGAGCCAATCCATCCGATCCTTCTGCTGATGAACAGAAAAAGAAAAGGAGACGCCTCCGGCAAGTACCCAGTTTGTGTCGGGACGTTGGTACCTCGGTTCCTGATGTTGAAGAAGTGCCTGCGACTGAATTTACTGACGCTGATCCCAATGGGTGTACCCAGTCTGTTGCTGATCCCGATGGGTGTACCGAATCAGTTGCTGATCCCAATGGGGGTGCTGCCTGCGTTGCTAATGTGGATGATGAGGAGGGAGAAGATGAAGTTCCTTTGACTCGGAAAAACAGTCGGCAATTCATCGCTAGCGGTGAAAGTAGTGGAGTTCCCTCTCCCGCTTTGTCTGCTCTCATTGGTCTGCAAGAACTGTCCCTGGCCAATTTTGATCAGACTCTTGAGGATATGGTTCCGGAGGATTTGTTATCGGAGCCAGCAGATGATGGTGTGATGGAGGTTTGCTGTAACACCTGGGTTTCGGGGCACCAAGACCCGGGTGCGAACATAAACACCAGGTATGCTGGGACCAAGTCTCACACATATGATGTATAGTGGCACAGGATCGAATGTCACATCTTTATATATAACAGGAGTTCTATACAAAATAAATAATTACATTATAAGGAGACAACGGTCCAGCAACCCAAAGTTGACTGGGAGACGACGACCTAGACCTCTCACGAACTCGTCACAGCATCCTCCAAGCGCCTCATCCTGTGGTACCTGTTCTTGACCTGTGGGGGGGGGGGGTGAGACAGCAAGAGTGAGCTCACATACGTTCATCGCTCAACAAGTTGTGGGGAATAATGTGCATGAACTCGCCAAAGGTGGGAGCTCACGTGAAGTGTAAAGCTTACCAAAGAGGATGGTTGAAGCTGAGCATTGCTTTTAAAGTTGGTCAAAATTTTATTAGCAATTACTAAGTATAAGTAAATACCAACCCAATTAAGTAATAGAACAAAAGTAACAACATCACCTGCAATGCAATGCATATGACAAATTGAATTTAGTTCCATAATTTAATCATGTGAGTGTCCGAGCTGCTCATGACCGTGAGCACGGCTAGTATACCAGTTTTACACTCTGCAGAGGTTGCGCATCTTTACCCACAAGTCGTGTCACCCATCTGCCAAGAGACGGCCAATCCCATACACCTCTACCGAGGAGGCGAGGCAGGGTAACACTACGAGGCCTTTACAAAGTTCCACTAGCTTCAGAAAACCCGCTACAGTTTATAGGAAGTTCCAATGCAGGAATCCCTTGCAGGACCGCCATCGCAGCAAAATCCTCCCGAGGGCCTCCCTAGCAGGAATCCCTTGCAGGACTGCTAACGCAGCAAAATCCTCCCGAGGGCCTCCCTACACTGACCACTCCCCTACTGCCCTTGCCCCTTTCGGGTAAGGTAGTCTTCCACTAGCTTTCCTAATTAATCAGCCAAGGGTTCCCATTCCTCCCTTGTGGTAGCACTGTTTTCCCGGGTGGTTCTCCATGTTCCAATTAACATAATGATCTTAACATGAACAGTAAACAACAACTGATAATAAAAGTATAATCATGAATAGTAATGTGTATCTCTATACCCAAAACCACATAAAGCGATAGCAAGTACTACCCAAGGATTAAGTGGTGAACAAGGTATAAAGATAGTCAAACTAGGGTAACCTATTGGGTCCCATCAAAATTAACCTATGCAGATCATTATGATTAATTAGAACATGAGTGGGTAAAAAGAAGTGATCAAGGGCACAACTTGCCTGGGACTTGAGATTCCAGGTACCAGGATGATCTTCAGGTGACACGTATCCTCACTGCTAAACGTAGCAATACAAACAAGCAGTGCATAGGCAAAATTAACATCACACCAAACATGTAAACAAAATACATAATAATATTCTACACATCAAAATCAGATTCTAGGAACAGGAATCATTAATTTTGGAGTTATAGATTTTAAGTTATGAATTTCCAAAGATCCTATGTGTTTAGTACAAGATTAATTAAGATAAAAATTTTAATGTGACTTTTATGTAAAAACAGTGGCACTTATTTGATAGAGAATAATATTACAAAATTATAGGAACTGGAATGGTCCAATTTGGATCAAGTATGAATTTTCTATGAATAAAATGAGTTTCTAGAATTATTTATATACTAAAAATCATTTCATATAATTATTTATTTATTTTCTCTGCTCCCTGGACTGCGCACACTAATTCTGAGAAGTTCAGGGGCTACAGAGCAAGAATCCCTAAGACTCATTATCCTGTCGCAAGGGACGGCGGGTTTATTTCGGTAAATCCCAAGGGCTTTTTAGCAAGATGCAATCGCGAAGGGGTGCGAAGCTTTTCTAGCCGCTGGATCTGGTTTCAACGTTCCCGATTAGATCTGAGCCCTGCGAACCGGTATGCTTTGGCGTCCGCTCGATCCAAGTTCTACGGCCGCGATTAAATGAAGGCGCGCTTCATCACCACCCTCAGTTCAGATCGAACGGTTCAGAACACATCCGACCACGCTACACCTATCATCTAATCCTAGCCGCCCATCCAACATCCTACGGCTCCGGTCTCATCCCCTTCCCAACCAGCCGGCTGCGCGGCGGAGATCTCTCCACCACGGTGGAGATCCCGCCGGTGTACATCGACCCGACGCCATAGTGCCTGGTTCTCAACCACGGAAGGCTCTACTCGAAGAGAGGAATAAAGCGAATCTCCAGAGGGTGATCTTACCGGGTTTTGTAGCGTAGAGGTCCCCGGCCACCGCGACACATTTTACCACGGTGGGGATGAAAGTTCGGTGAGCAATTGCCGGCAGACACGCGATGCACACACCCTACCGCGGGTCCTATAGATTCCAGGGGGTAAAGGGAGTCAACCAGAGGATTACTTACCCAAGGTTGGGACGTTGGTGGAGCTGCCCACGCCACGCATCGACCGCACGGCGGAGAGACAACCCCAGCAAGAAATTCCTCCTCCCAAGTCGCTCAGCCGCCCGGGAATGTCTTCTGCAATGCGCCCCGGGCGCCGCGGTGAAGTCCAACGAGTCCCGCCCAGCTCAATTCGATGATTAGAGCTCGATTTCTCTCCTCCCTCTCTCTCAGGTTCTCGCTCACGGTCCGAGGTCGAGAAAATCTCACGGATGGATTGGCGGATGGGAAAGGAGGGTCACGGTTTATACCCAAGGCTGAGTCCGAGTTCAACGGATTCCGGTTTGGTTGCGCGCGCGGATTTCACCGGAGTCCGCGCGGGGTCTGTTGCGGCCATCACGGAGAAGAGGTTGAAGAGGGCGCTGTCGGTCTGGACCCACCGAGCAGTGTCACACCCGAAGCGCGCAGGGGAAGTGAGAGTATGACACAATGGACCCACTAGGCAGCCGCAGAGAAAAGAGAAGCGCGTGGTGTAAGTGGGCTGCGCAGGGGTTAGGCTCGAGATGGGCCGAAAACAAAGAACTCGGCCCAGGTAGCTATTCATCTTTCCCTTTTTTTGTTTTTTTTTCTTTTAGCTTTAAGCTTGGTTTTCTACTTAGTTCAAAAAGAAATTTCAAATCTAAGTTCAAACTTCATATTCGAAAATGCACAAACAAAATAAATATTCTAACATGTAATTGTAAAAATATATTCACTTATTTATTTACTTATTGTTACTTCTGTTTTCTTTTCTCCTCCCATTTTAAATTTCTAATTTTCAAACTTAAACTTGTCTCACAATTTCGAATACAAATGCAAACATACAAGAACCTCAGCATGAAATGCATATTCTAGTATTTATTTGTTATGTGATTAATATATTATCATTATTTGAATATGCACAACGAAAAGGAAACTATATAGTCTCACAAGGTTTCATAAATTCTCAACACTAAAAATAATTTTATTATATATTTTTTTATACAAAATTTGGGCTTTACAAATCCTACCCCCCTTAAAAATAATCTCGTCCTCGAGATTTGTAAGAAAGAGGATATAGGAAGAGTGATTTAAAATTTAGCTTTTAGTTTCTAATTAGTTCAAAAATCAAGAGTCTCTTTTTTTCATTAGTGAGTGATTAGGAGAGCATGGGTATATATAGGTATGTCCACTTTATTATGTAGGATAGAAGATGTCTTTAGAGCATATATATAGGTTTGGTTAAGAAAGTGTAGGGTAAGAAAAGATTCCATCCTAGATTGTGGCTTTTGACTCATCTGGTGATCCCGCTTGATCCTTGAAGACTTGAGTTGGTGTTTATTCCTTTCTTAATGAGGTTGATCATCTTCGGTCTCCAATCTTGGTGTCTTCATCTGAGCTAGGGAGATATAGTTAAGATAGTTGGGTCTATGAGTAGGACTTTTTTTTTAATCAATAGGTTCACATAAATGGATTGTGCAACTTATTGGGAGTGTATGGTTGAGTTGATCTATGACACTAACTTAGGCTTAAGTGACTTAAGAGTATGGCTTAATCCTTGTACCAGCATTAAGTAACTTACTCTAGATTAGATCATAATTGGTTAGATAAAACCTAGATTAGGTTGGATGTGAATAGATTAGACTAGTTAAGGTCTAAATAAATTTTGGATTAGCTCATGGTTGTTATTCTAGAGTGGGATAAATATGCCAATTAGGGCAAGATGAATCCATAAGGATAAGGTAGAATCTTTTGAGGTCAGTTAGATCTTGTTAGGATGACATAAGATCTTTTCAAGATAAGATGAATCTACTAAGGTAATAGAGTATCTTTTAAGATAATACGAATCTATTAAGCTAGATATATGTTACTTAAGATAGGTTAGGATCTTTTGAGGTAAGATGGATCTATGAGTGTAGGATAGAATCTTTTAAGATGAGATAGATATTGTTAGGCTAGCTGCATTAATGGAGCATAATCTAGTTTGTCTGTTTATCATTTTTATAAACATTTTTCCTATATGCATATGCAGATGTAATTGTGGACATTACTCCACAATTAATCACACTCAATCGAAGATCCAAATCATACAAATATCATAAGAACAAACATTCAAGTTCATAGATATCTATAAAAATAGTTTTATTTTTTTTCTAAGAATAGGTCTCCTATTCCTAAAGGTCACTTTAGGCACAGGATTTCAAAGTGTGAAATCCACATTTGTCTTAGAAAAGAAAAGGTAAGAATAATCAGAGTAAAGCGGAAATAGTTGAGAATTGATCAAGAAAAGTTTAGAAAGAATTAGAGTAGCAAAGGTAAGTAAGTATTGGTTGTCCAGTTCTATCTAGGTTTCGTCCTACAGTCAACATTCCTCTGATACCACTTCTGTAACACCCGGGTTTCGGGGCACCAAGACCCGGGTGCGAACATAAACACCAGGTATGCTGGGACCAAGTCTCACACATATGATGTATAGTGGCACAGGATCGAATGTCACATCTTTATATATAACAGGAGTTCTATACAAAATAAATAATTACATTATAAGGAGACAACGGTCCAGCAACCCAAAGTTGACTGGGAGACGACGACCTAGACCTCTCACGAACTCGTCACAGCATCCTCCAAGCGCCTCATCCTGTGGTACCTGTTCTTGACCTGTGGGGGGGGGTGTGAGACAGCAAGAGTGAGCTCACATACGTTCATCGCTCAACAAGTTGTGGGGAATAATGTGCATGAACTCGCCAAAGGTGGGAGCTCACGTGAAGTGTAAAGCTTACCAAAGAGGATGGTTGAAGCTGAGCATTGCTTTTAAAGTTGGTCAAAATTTTATTAGCAATTACTAAGTATAAGTAAATACCAACCCAATTAAGTAATAGAACAAAAGTAACAACATCACCTGCAATGCAATGCATATGACAAATTGAATTTAGTTCCATAATTTAATCATGTGAGTGTCCGAGCTGCTCATGACCGTGAGCACGACTAGTACACCAGTTTTACACTCTGCAGAGGTTGCGCATCTTTACCCACAAGTCGTGTCACCCATCTGCCAAGAGACGGCCAATCCCATACACCTCTACCGAGGAGGCGAGGCAGGGTAACACTACGAGGCCTTTACAAAGTTCCACTAGCTTCAGAAAACCCGCTACAGTTTATAGGAAGTTCCAATGCAGGAATCCCTTGCAGGACCGCCATCGCAGCAAAATCCTCCCGAGGGCCTCCCTAGCAGGAATCCCTTGCAGGACTGCTAACGCAGCAAAATCCTCCCGAGGGCCTCCCTACACTGACCACTCCCCTACTGCCCTTGCCCCTTTCGGGTAAGGTAGTCTTCCACTAGCTTTCCTAATTAATCAGCCAAGGGGTCCCATTCCTCCCTTGTGGTAGCACTGTTTTCCCGGGTGGTTCTCCATGTTCCAATTAACATAATGATCTTAACATGAACAGTAAACAACAACTGATAATAAAAGTATAATCATGAATAGTAATGTGTATCTCTATACCCAAAACCACATAAAGCGATAGCAAGTACTACCCAAGGATTAAGTGGTGAACAAGGTATAAAGATAGTCAAACTAGGGTAACCTATTGGGTCCCATCAAAATTAACCTATGCAGATCATTATGATTAATTAGAACATGAGTGGGTAAAAAGAAGTGATCAAGGGCACAACTTGCCTGGGACTTGAGATTCCAGGTACCAGGATGATCTTCAGGTGACACGTATCCTCACTGCTAAACGTAGCAATACAAACAAGCAGTGCATAGGCAAAATTAACATCACACCAAACATGTAAACAAAATACATAATAATATTCTACACATCAAAATCAGATTCTAGGAACAGGAATCATTAATTTTGGAGTTATAGATTTTAAGTTATGAATTTCCAAAGATCCTATGTGTTTAGTACAAGATTAATTAAGATAAAAATTTTAATGTGACTTTTATGTAAAAACAGTGGCACTTATTTGATAGAGAATAATATTACAAAATTATAGGAACTGGAATGGTCCAATTTGGATCAAGTATGAATTTTCTACGAATAAAATGAGTTTCTAGAATTATTTATATACTAAAAATCATTTCATATAATTATTTATTTATTTTCTCTGCTCCCTGGACTGCGCACACTAATTCTGAGAAGTTCAGGGGCTACAGAGCAAGAATCCCTAAGACTCATTATCCTGTCGCAAGGGACGGCGGGTTTATTTCGGTAAATCCCAAGGGCTTTTTAGCAAGATGCAACCGCGAAGGGGTGCGAAGCTTTTCTAGCCGCTGGATCTGGTTTCAACGTTCCCGATTAGATCTGAGCCCTGCGAACCGGTATGCTTTGGCGTCCGCTCGATCCAAGTTCTACGGCCGCGATTAAATGAAGGCGCGCTTCATCACCACCCTCAGTTCAGATCGAACGGTTCAGAACACATCCGACCACGCTACACCTATCATCTAATCCTAGCCGCCCATCCAACATCCTACGGCTCCGGTCTCATCCCCTTCCCAACCAGCCGGCTGCGCGGCGGAGATCTCTCCACCACGGCGGAGATCCCGCCGGTGTACATCGACCCGACGCCATAGTGCCTGGTTCTCAACCACGGAAGGCTCTACTCGAAGAGAGGAATAAAGCGAATCTCCAGAGGGTGATCTTACCGGGTTTTGTAGCGTAGAGGTCCCCGGCCACCGCGACACATTTTACCACGGCGGGGATGAAAGTTCGGTGAGCAATTGCCGGCAGACACGCGATGCACACACCCTACCGCGGGGTCCTATAGATTCCAGGGGGTAAAGGGAGTCAACCAGAGGATTACTTACCCAAGGTTGGGACGTTGGTGGAGCTGCCCACGCCACGCATCGATCGCACGGCGGAGAGACAACCCCAGCAAGAAATTCCTCCTCCCAAGTCACTCAGCCGCCAAGGAATGTCTTCTGCAATGCGCCCCGGGCGCCGCGGTGAAGTCCAACGAGTCCCGCCCAGCTCAATTCGATGATTAGAGCTCGATTTCTCTCCTCCCTCTCTCTCAGGTTCTCGCTCACGGTCCGAGGTCGAGAAAATCTCACGGATGGATTGGCGGATGGGAAAGGAGGGTCACGGTTTATACCCAAGGCTGAGTCCGAGTTCAACGGATTCCGGTTTGGTTGCGCGCACGGATTTCGCCGGAGTCCGCGCGGGGTCTGTTGCGGCCATCACGGAGAAGAGGTTGAAGAGGGCGCTGTCGGTCTGGACCCACCGAGCAGTGTCACACCCGAAGCGCGCAGGGGAAGTGAGAGTATGACACAATGGACCCACTAGGCAGCCACAGAGAAAAGAGAAGCGCGTGGTGTAAGTGGGCTGCGCAGGGGTTAGGCTCGAGATGGGCCGAAAACAAAGAACTCGGCCCAGGTAGCTATTCATCTTTCCCTTTTTTTGTTTTTTTTCTTTTAGCTTTAAGCTTGGTTTTCTACTTAGTTCAAAAAGAAATTTCAAATCTAAGTTCAAACTTCATATTCGAAAATGCACAAACAAAATAAATATTCTAACATGTAATTGTAAAAATATATTCACTTATTTATTTACTTATTGTTACTTCTGTTTTCTTTTCTCCTCCCATTTTAAATTTCTAATTTTCAAACTTAAACTTGTCTCACAATTTCGAATACAAATGCAAACATACAAGAACCTCAGCATGAAATGCATATTCTAGTATTTATTTGTTATGTGATTAATATATTATCATTATTTGAATATGCACAACGAAAAGGAAACTATATAGTCTCACAAGGTTTCATAAATTCTCAACACTAAAAATAATTTTATTATATATTTTTTTATACAAAATTTGGGCTTTACATTTGCGCTGATGTGCTTGATGCTAGGTTGAGGTCGTCCCGTGCCTCATCGACCTTAGAGCACGATCTTGAGGGTTGGGAGACTGACTTGGGTCGTCCTGGTCTCATGGAAGTAATTGAGGGCCCATCAGCCTTAGAGGTGGCTACCGCGGAGAGCTTGGACCCCAAGGATGGTGTTGACACGTGCCCAGCCCCCGAGAATGTTGTCGGGGATGACTTGATTCGGGTGGGAAGTGCAAGCTACTGCCCAGCCCCCGAGGGTGCTGCCGGGAATGATCCGGCTCAAGTGGGCAGTGCAAACTATGACCCAGCCCCCGAGGATGTCCGAGCAGGGTCTTTCTCTGGTACTTCCATGGATGTTCATGCGGGGTCGACTCCACACTCTGGCTGTATGGTGGTAGCCCAAACCTTGGACCAGGGAGTCGCTTTAGAGGGTAGCGTCCCCGCTGACCGAGTGTTGGGTTCTGTTGATGGCACCGAATTGATTCCTGCTGGTTCGTTCCAAGCTGCTTCGGGTGGTGGCCTTATGCCTGGTTATCAATTGATCTCTCCTGATTTGGGGATCCCTTCGTTCTTTTCCAACCTCCAGGTACTGTGATGTATTTTAGCTTGGCTTTTTACATTGCACGAACTGCTGTCATTACATTCATCTGTTCTCCTCATCAGGCTTTGGTGGATGGGATGGCTACCCAGCTGAGGTTACAGGGTGCTTCTGTCCCAGAAGTAGCTTCATCACTCACGTGTTGGAATCCAGTGTCACTTCAACATCGTGTCTCTGAATTGGAGGCGGCCAACGCTGGTTAGTGCTTTTTTGCTTCTCTTTGTCTTCACTGCAGACTGCTTTACATTTTGACCCCTTCTTTTTTGATTGTCTCCTGCTAGGTATGACTCGGCAGATTTCCACTCTTGAGGAAAAACATTCCCGAGATCAAGCTGAATTGGCCCAGCGGTGCGCTGACTTTGAGGAAAAGTACTCGCAAAGTCAGACTGAACTGGGTCAGGTATCTGCTGCCTTAGATGATGCCAATGCACTGAGTTCTTCTCTTCATACTCAGCTCAATTCTGAAAAGGTGATTTATGAAACTGTGCTCTGCCTTGTTGTGCTCCTGTTACTTGCTTGGTGTTTGAGGAAGTTGACTTCTGTTTGCAGGAAGAAAAACGTATCCTTGCTCCTTCTCGCGACAGTCTTGACAGATTGTATCGCGATTCCAGCAACTCGCTGACTATCTTAGAGAGGAGTCATCGCTTCACCATGGAAGAGTTAGACAACCAACGCTGTAAGCTGCAGGAATCCATGGATGAAGTGACCCGGCTCAAGCAGTTGATATCAGCGAAGGACGCTACTATCAAAGAACTCCGAGCTTCCAAGAAATCTATCGCCCAAGAGCTAGAAACTGCTCGGCTGGATGCCAAGGTTGCCGAAGAAACTTCTGTTACTCTCAGAGCCCAGCGCGATAAAGCCATGGACAAGGCTATTCGGGCGGGGCAAATTTTGATGAGGAGACCCGACGTGGTTGTTCCCGAAGATATAAGGGCTGATGTGAATGCTGCCCCTGATTCCTCGAGTCGTCCTTCCTCATCGATTGCTCCTGAGAAAAACATCACGAAATAGAGAAACATTTTGCGTGCTTCGAACGCGCGGTTAGCATGGTCAGACATTTGTTAGAGGACGTCACTTCAGTACTTGGACAATATTGTTATTTTCACATTGTTTTAGAATTCATCAGTTCGTAAATTTGTAGTAGTAAAATGATGTACGATGGTTTTGAAATTTGTTTGCGAGTTGTAGAAGCCATCTTTATACGAGTAATTGTGATCACGCCAAATCGCCTTAAGTCGCTGCTGACTTAAGTCGATTGCTTCTGTTAATAGGGCGTAGTGGTCACCCTGAGTTGCGTAGGCGCGAGCATGTTGCACCGGCTTAAGTTGCTGCCGACTTAAGCCGATTGCTCCTTGGCAGGGTATAGTGGTCCCCCCGAGTTAAGTTAGCGTGAGCATGTTGCACCGGCTTAAGTTGCTGCCGACTTAAGCCGATTGCTCCTTTGGCAGGGCATAGTGGTCACCCCGAGTTAAGTTAGCGTGAGCATGTTGCACCGGCTTAAGTTGCTGCCGACTTAAGCCGATTGCTCTGTTAGCAGGGTATAGTGGTCACCCCGAGTTAAGTTAGCGTGAGCATGTTGCACCGGCTTAAGTTGCTGCCGACTTAGGCCGATTGCTTCGTTGGCAGGGTATTGTGGTCACCCCGAGTTAAGTTAGCGTGAGCATGTTGCACCGGCTTAAGTTGCTGCCGACTTAAGCCGATTGCTCCGTTGGCAGGGTATAGTGGTCACCCCGAGTTAAGTTAGCGTGCAAGTCAATCGTGAACAAACTGAGTATCTTTGAAGCCTTTCTTTATTGATGACATATCTCCCGTTTTACAGAGTACATTGTCACCCCGATAGCTTCTGAAATCTAGCTAGGGGTAAAACTTCCTGAGGTGTTCTATATTCCAGGAGTTCCCAATTTCTGTGCCATCTATCTGAGTTAGACGATATGATCCCGGCCGAGTGATTTCTGCTACTATGAATGGTCCTTCCCATAAGGGTGACAACTTGTGTCGTCCTTCCCCCGTTAGAATTCGGCGGAGGACGAGATCTCCTACTGAGAAGGATCGTTGTCGCACGGCCTGGTCATGATAGCGTCTCAGAGTCTGCTGGTACCGCGCCGATTGAATTACTGCATTCAGTCGTTCTTCTTCGAGTACATCGATGTCCTCCATCCTAGTAGCTTCAGCTTCTGCTATGCTCTCGAAGACCAACCTTGGGGCCCCGAACTTGAGATCAGCGGGTAATACTGCCTCTGACCCATAGACCATGAAGAAAGGAGTATTTCCATGTAGAGCCCGACTTGGCTGAGTTCTTAGGCTCCAACGACGTAGGGTAATTCCCTTATCCATTTCCCTGCGAGCTTCTCATTTTTTTCGAAGACCCTTTTCCTGAGTGCCTCTAGTATCATTCCGTTGGCTCGCTCAACCTGCCCGTTGGCCCTCGGGTGCGCTACCGAAGCGTACTTGATCTGAATGCCTTTTTGCTCGCAGAAATCGAAGAATTCCGAACTTGTGAAATTGGATCCCAGGTCAGTTATAATGTTGTTTGGTATTCCGAATCTGAATATTATGTCTTGTATGAATTCCACGGCCTTGGCTGAGGTTAAAGAGGCAATGGGCTTGAACTCTATCCATTTAGTGAACTTGTCGATTGCTACCAATACATGAGTGTATCCTCCTTGAGCTTTCTTGAAAGGTCCAATCATATCCAGTCCCTAGCATGCGAAAGGCCAAGTTACTGGTATGGTCTGCAGTTGCTGTGCTGGTAGATGTTGTTGTTTCGACAAGTACTGGCAAGCTTCGCACCTCTGAACTAACTCGGCTGCATCACTCTTCGCTGTTGGCCAATAGAATCCTGATCTAAAGACCTTCCCGACTAGTGTTCTGGATGCTGCATGTATTCCACATTGCCCAGCATGAACCTCCTCTAGAAGTTGCTTCCCAGTGGATGAGAGAATGCACTTCATGAAGACGCCCGATGCACCCCTTCTATATAACGTTTCTCCAACGAGTGTGTAGTGGGCTGACTGTCTGGCGATGCGTTCAGCTGCATTTTTGTCATCTGGTTCCTCTTCATTCTTTATATATCTGATGATCGGCCTCCTCCAGTCATCAGAGTCTGACCCGGGTTGACCCACGATGTTACATTCTTCTGCTTGATTTGTTGAGATGCTCGGTCGTGGTATTTCTTGCACGAAAACTCCGGGTGGGACCTGAGTTCGGCTGGATCCTAACTTGGAGAATACATCAGCTGCCGTGTTTCGATCTCTCTCCACATGATGAAATTCCAGACCCTCAAACTTATCTTCTAGTTTCCGGACGGCGGTGCAGTATTTTCCCATCAAATCATTCGAACAATCCCATTCTTTGTTTATTTGACTTATGACCACCAGAGAATCTCCGTATACCATTAATCTCTTGATGCCCAATGATATGGCGATGTTCAATCCATGGATCAGAGCTTCATACTCGGCTGCATTGTTGGAGGCTGGAAACAGCAACTGGAGGGCATATTTGAGGTGCTCGCCTCCAGGTGCGGTGAAGAGAATTCCTGCTCCTGCTCCCTGCAGCTTCAGCGAGCCATCAAAATACATCTTCCATACTTCTGCAGTTTCCGGGTTCTCTGGTATTTGTTGTTCAGTCCATTCTGATACGAAGTCAACCAATGCTTGAGACTTAATGGCAGTACGAGGTCGAAATTCGATGTCATGAGACCCCAGTTCACAGGCCCACTTGGCTATTCGGCCAATTGCTTCCTTGTTGTGGAGAATATCCCCTATCGGAAAACCGGTGACTAATATGACTTTGTGGTCATCAAAGTAGTGACGCAGCTTGCGGGCAGTCAGAAGTACTGCATATAATAGCTTCTGCACTTGAGGATATTTTTTCTTCGAGGGACCCAGAACTTCGCTGATGAAATAAACGGGATGTTGCACGGGGTAGGCATGTCCTTCTTCCGCTCGCTCGACTACCAACGCGGTGCTTACCACGTGAGTCATGCAAGAGATATATAGCAATAGATCTTCAGCCGGTTGGGTTGACGTGGCTCGTCGTGGTGGTTTCAGTACTGGTGGTGTTGTCAAGAATTTCTTCAGTGCATCTAGAGCTTCCTGTGCCTCTGAAGTCCACTGAAACTTATCCACCTTCTTGAGTAGCTTGTAAAATGGTAAACCTTTTTCCCCCAGCCTGGATATAAATCTGCTCAGAGCTGCCATACATCCAGTAAGTCGCTGAACCTTCTTTTGTGATCGAGGTGCTTCCATCTTCATGATAGCTTCAATCTTATCTGGATTAGCCTCAATTCCCCGGTTGCTGACAATAAACCCGAGTAACTTTCCTGCTGGTACCCCAAAAACACATTTCTCGGGATTAAGCTTCCATCTATACCGCCTCAGACTGTTGAAAACCAATTGTAAGTCTTCGATGAAGTTTTCTGAGTTCTTTGTTTTGATTACCACATCATCCACGTAGGCCTCCACACGCTTGCCCTAGTGATCAGCTAAGCATGTTTGAATGGCTCTCTGGTAGGTTGCTTCAGCGTTTTTGAGGCCGAACGGCATGGAGGTATAACAGAAAGCACCAAACGGAGTAATGAATGCTGTCTTTTCTTCATCTTCCTTTGCCAAACTAATCTGGTGGTATCCGGAATAGCAATCCAGGAAAGACAGCACAGAACATCCAGCGGTGGAGTCCACCACCTGATCTATCCTCAGGAGCCCGAAGGGATCCTTCGGACAGTGTTTGTTGAGATCAGTATAATCGACGCACATGCGCCAATCCACTTTATTCTTTTTGAGTACAAGAACAGGGTTAGCCAACCACTCGGGATGTAACACTTCTCTAATGAACCCAGCCGCAACCAAGCGGGCCAGCTCAGCGTGAATGGCCTCTCTCTTGTCGGGCGTGAAACGACGTAGCATTTGCTGGATTGGTCTTGCTTGGGGGTAGACCTTCAGTTTGTGCTCGGCCAGTTCTCTCGGGACCCCCGACATATCCGCAGGTTGCCATGCGAATACATCTCGGTTGTCTTGCAGAAACTGGACGAGCGCGCTTTCCAATTTATCATCCAGGCTAGAGCTGATGATGGCAGTCTTGCGTTCATCAGCAAACCCCAGATTGATCCTTTTAGTTTCTTCAGTCGGCTGCATAGAGGTCGCAGCTTGAGCTTCATTCGTCGGTGCTGTATGGTCTTCCTCGGGCTTAGAGTTCGCCTGTGTTGAAGAAATCGTTGACGGCTTGGTGGTGAGGGCTGCTTGGATGGCCACTCGGAAACACTCTGCGGCGCCTTGGAAGTCGGCGCGCACAGTTATGATTCCTTGCGGTCCCGGCATCTTCAGTATCATGTACGTGTAGTGTGAAATGGCCATGAATTTGGCCAATCCCGGCCTTCCAATGACGGCGTTGTACCCGCAGTCGAAGTTCACCACTTCGAACCTCAGGAACTCGGTTCTGTAGTTTTCCGGAGTTCCGAAGGTGACAGGCATGTATATGTGGCCCAGCGGGTATTCCCCTTCAGTCGGCACGATGCCGAAGAAAGGAGTGTCCGACTCGTGGAGCTCTTTGAGGTGAACTCCCAAGCCTCGGAGTGTCCGGGGGAAGGTGACGTTGATGCTGCTCCCCCCGTCCACTAACACCTTCTTCACCCGGCTTTCTCGGATCACCAGATCGACGAGGAGTGGGTATTTGCCTGGATGGTCGAAGTTGAGCCACTGATCCTCCCGAGTGAAAGTGATCGGGTGCTCCGACCACCGGTATGGAGCGGGAGGACCAGTGGTCGCCGCCAGTATCTGGCGGTCGTTGAGCTTTTGTTGTCTTTTGTTCTCCTGCGACCCGTGTCCGCCGAAGATGACGTTGACTTCCCTGTTAATGCGCGGGAAAGCTCCTCCTCCCCCCTCCTCCTGCTGCTGGGGTTGTCGTGGTTCCTCTGGTCCTCCCCGCGGCGGAGGAGGAGGTAAAGGTTGGAAGGGTCGGCCGTGCCCAACGGAATGCTTGAAATCCCGGCAGTTCCGAAGAGTGTGGCGCATGTCCTTGTGGTATGGGCACTGGGCGTCGAGGATGTCATCCAGCGTGCGCTCGCCTCCGCGAGGTCCTCCTCGGGCGCGAGAAGCAGGTGGTCCGGAGGCGTGTACCTCTTCGCGAGGCCTCTTCTCCCAGCGTTTGTCGGGTTGCTGGTTCGTGTCACGTCGTGGTGCCGCCGGTGTAGGCTTTGCTCCTCCGATGAGGTCCTGGGCCTCTTCGTCGGCGGTGATGTAGAGATCGGCTTCCCGGAACAGCTCCTCGGAGGTAGTTGGCGCCTTCTGTAATATGGCTCGGACGAAGGCTGAGTCATTGGATCCTCTGTAGAAGTCCTCAATCACGGCCGCTTCCGTGACCTCGGGAATACGATTTCTCATGGTCTGGAACCTTTTAAGGTACGACCAGAGAGTTTCGTCCCCTTGGCGCTTGATGGATTTGAGGTCCCATGGCTGCGCCGGTTTGTCGGAGAGGGACTGGAAATTGGCGGTGAAGCATCGACTGATGTCGCCCCAGTCATCGATGCAGTGTCGGGGTAAATGTCGTAGCCATTGCAGCGCGTCTTGCCCAAGGACAATGGGTAAGTACGCGGTCATCACGTCCTCGGATGCTCCAGCGGCTCGAGCGGCGGTGGTGTAGACGGCCAGCCAGCCTCCTGGATCCTGCTTAGGTTCATATTTATCGACATTGGATACCTTGAAGTTAGGGGGCCATTGAATGGCCCTGAGGCGTGGAGTGAGGGCAGACACTCCACATGTGTCCTCCTGTCGCCGGGGATGATGTCTGTCCCGAGGAGGGGAGTAGTTGTTGTGGTTTCTCGACCGTCCTCGGGCAGTTCCGCCAGTCGAGGCCGTCGTTGATTCGGCTCTAGTGGCTTGACTCCGAGTGGGGATGCCATGATCCCTGTCATATTCCTCCCGGCGGCGTATCTCGTTCTCGTGCCGTCATTCGCGCGAAGCGTTGATGGAACTCCGCGCGTCTCGGCGACTGTTGATGGCGTGTCGCAAGTCGTTCGGGGGGTGAGCGAGAGGTAGAAGATGGTTGGCTGCCTGGTTGAGCAGGCGTCGATAGCCCTCGGCATCTGGAGTCCGAGGGAGTCCGTCAGCTATCCGAGCTAGCACTCCTCCAACTTCACTCGGCGTGTTCATGGCTCGGGCGAAGTCGGGGTTCAGGTTACGGCCGAGTAGTGGATTTTCTCGGCGTTGCCTCGCGTCTTGCTCGGCCTGTTCCTGAGCTCGTCGACGATCACGTCGCCGGGAGTTCCTTCGTTCCCTGAAGACGCGTTCTTCCGGAGTTTCTCCCATCTCCGAGACCTCGTCTCGCGAGACAGGCTGCTCTGGATCCCGTTCTCCGGCTTGGTGGTGTCTCCGGATGTTTCGACGCCGATTTCTTCGTCGACGGGATTCCCGCTGAGGTGGTTCCTCCCCGGGCGCGGTTGGCTCGTTGTCAGAGACGGGAAGCGACTCCGCTCTTCCGATGAAGAGAACGTCGGGGTAGAATGGCGCGGCTGTCGTGGCGATCTTCTTTCGGGGAGCTGAGGGTAATGCTTCCACGGTTCTTTCGGAGTTTGTTGGAGGAGGCTTCCTTCCCGGCGGATCTGCAACGCGGTGCAGAATTCCTTTTTCGTCGGCTATGGATGAAATCGTTCCAAAGCAGAACATGGATCCAGGATGGAAGCTGATCCTGCTGTTGATGATGACGGCCATTGAGCTAGCTTAGATCGTTGACACCCCCCCTACCTGGCGCGCCAGCTGTCGGTGTTTTGGGTCCGACCGCACACCCGGGGTTGCCCCTCAAGGTGTTTTTAGGAGTAGGACGGTGTCGACGGCTGTAGCAAAATGGTTCGTGCCAATTGCACGAGGGACAGTGGACAATGTTTACAGGTTCGGGCCGCCTAGAGATGCGTAACACCCTACGTCCTGGTGAGTATGCTTGGTGAATGAGGTTACAAAAGAGCTCTCTGAATTGAGAATGCAGAGAGTTGAAGTGGGTGGCTAAGTAATAGGGTCGATCAATATGAAGGGGTGCCCCCTAGGCCTTATATATTCGACCGTGGGGCAATACACGTGGATACGATAACAACATGCGCCTAAAAGATAGTGAACTGCTCAAGTCTATCTCCCTACGATTTTGCCGACCTATCCTCGCGTGGCTCCGTTGCATGGGAGCTCCAGCGCGGGAAAGTCGGATCTCTGTTGTGGTCGCTCGCTCGACGTTGTGGGCCGTCCAAGTTTGCACCAATCCGTCCTTGCGTCAACCTACTTTGTTGATTGCTCCTCCCAGGCCCACGAAAGAGTGGCCTTACGATTTGTCGGGCCCTTGGGCCTTTCGTGAGGTCTTTTCCTCTTTTAGTGGACCCGGGGGATATCTGTCCCCCACATGAGTACCCATTACTATGAGGTTAGCGGGAAACTCTATCCCCCTTATTTCCACACTTACATTCATGCAAACACTATCGGGTCGAACTTTACCACCGGCTAAATCAATTTGAATGGGTGTTGATATCGTAGTTATTGGAAGATTATGCGCTTCTACCCATGATGCAGTAATAAATGAATGTGTTGCTCCAGTATCAAATGATACTTTTGCAATATGGGACTCGACTGGAAACATACCTACTATCACGCCTGGTGTTTCCTGAACTACTTCAGCCTCCAAATGGTTTAGTCTCACATGGTTGTAACGTGTCTGGACGCGGTTGCCTGCTCCTGGCCGAGACACATTCTGCTTCGCTGGGGCACTAAGGCTTGACTGCTGCTGAGCTGCCTTCTTTGGACAATGCATCACCCAATGGCCTTGCTCTCCACAATGGAAACATGCTCTGCCTCCACCTTGCACTGGGGCTGTTTGACTGCTCTAGTTGGTTGCTGGGGCGGGGAGGCGAGGTGCCTATTGATTTTGCCTCTGGAACTGACTTCCTCCTGACTGATTGTTCTGACAATTCTGCTGCTGATGATGGGGGTACCGCCTCTGAAACTGCTACTAAGGCGGGCGCTGATTCTACTTGAACTGCTGAGGTGGGTTGCCTAAGATACGGGGGCGATTGCTGCTTCTAGGCTGAGGCCCACCGATCTTGCGCTTGCAATCCTCCATCTCCTTATGCTTCTTCTCTATCATGATCGCTCTATCGATCAGATGCTAAAATGTGGGGAAGGTATGGTTCATCAGCTGATAGTGCAGGGGATTGACTAAGCCTCTCAAGAAACGATATTGCCTCTTGGCATCTGAGGCTGAGGTGGGGGCTATTGCTGCTGCATAGCGGCCAGAGTCTGACCAATAGCTTGGACTGCCTGAGTCTGTATCAAGAACATCTGCTCTATTGTCATCAGGGGTGGTGGTGGCAATTGTTGCTAGGGTGCCTTCTCTTGCGGTGTTGGCTGCTCCTGCTGAGCACGCCTTCCTCCTCTGCGCCTGTTGTCTGACATCTGCAGAGTGCACTCACACACCAGAACTGATCTTGCAAAACTTGCAGCATAAGAAAACACTATAGAATTCTTCCATAATGTTGAACAGATGAACATCTTCACTGACTCCCAACACAGGCAAACACAGCTTTCCAGATAAAGAGGTAAGTAGAATAAAAGGGCCTCCTAACTAGATAACTAATTTTATTAACATTAATAGGTAAACCAAAGTGCAGGTGGTACCCCCACTCTGGCGACAGTCATTATAAAGATCCAAATCCATCATAGTTCAACATGACAACCATAAAAACACAGGATAAGCAAACTACCCTATCTAACTAAAACTAACTAAGAGTAAGACTAAGGCTAAGACTAAGACTTCTATTTTAAACATTAATTACAGAATCCAACGCTGACGATCTAGGGTTCTAAATTTATCTTGGTCCTGCAGTCGGGGTTACCATAGGCATGGTGCCCACACTAAGGTGAGCGGTACGGGTGCTGAGTCCCGACGGGGGCAGGGGAGCCATCCGCTAGGTGACGGCGCTCCGCGCGCTCAGCCCGCAACTGGGTGATCTCAGCACAAGCCCTACTTAGCTCATCTAAAGCATGGTCTAGCTCTGTGTTTAGCACGACGGCTAGGTTGACTGTGCTGCTCAACTTAGGATTGTCCTCACCGACAGGTGAGACAACCACGCCTCTATGCTGCCAGATGGACGGCGAGGGTAATACCTCAGCTCAAGACCATCGGCCACCCCACCGAGCACTGAGCAGTAGTGCAAAAGCGCACGCCGTGCGGCATCTTGCATGGCCTCCTCAGCTGAGTCCCGCTCAGAGATAGAGTAATGCTCTGAGCAGACCTCCGCATCCCGGAGACTGTTCTCCAGACGGCGCACCAAACAAATCACCTCCAAGCGGTCCAGGTAAACCCCACGACTGTGCTGGAAGACAACACAGCGATACTCGATAGACCAGGTATGCCGGTCAAGTGCCTAGCGCAGCAAGGTGTCGAGCGCATCGTGGAAGTGACACCCGCGAGCGGCGTCACGAGTGATGGGTCGAGCAACCCATCCCTCTGGCTCATATTCCTCTGAAAGGTCGGTGCTGTGGCTCGAGCTGCTGTCGTCACCTTCGTCGTTAGGGTCTCCTCCAATAGCTACTCTAGCGGCCGGGACGCCTAGTGGTGGTGCAGGGGCGCCTCCAATGGGGGCACAGGAGAGCAGCTCCTCACAGGCTCTACCTCCTGCTAAGGCGAGGAAGCAGAGCCCTGCTGGTCCATCCTGTCGTCGACGCTCCTGCTCCTCGTGCAGGCGGTGGTGCAGCCTCTCCAAATGGCTAGACTGACCAGTCATCGGACGGTGAAGCGGACGCTCCATGAGACAAGAAGGCAAGAAAGGAATGACTGACTTCCATGCGGTGTGTCTAAGACGAGCCATCTACAAAAGACACCATAAGCATAAGAGTGAGAACAGAACTAATATGACCGGCAAGTAGGCCATAAAAAAGATTAGGAAATAGAATAAAACAAAATTTTCAGCAAGGTATAATATATATAATAAAACATAGATTTGGTCAATATGACCAACTTTTGAAGGGATACCAAAGTCAAGGTAATAATAGGGGTCTATAGTCCTTAGAACAACCATTCTACTCTAGGTTAGCGGTCTTACAGTCAGCATGGCTCTGATACCACTTATATCACACTCGGTTTTAGAAGGCAAACCGAATGCGAACAATGTACGTGCCAGGATCAGTAATTCACGTACACAACAGTTACATAACCGGACATCATCACACAGTGCAATAATAACATAAAGGATAGTAATAGTCGATTACATCATGATGTCCGAGACATCCACATAGTCATTAACAGTTATCAAAGTGCGGAAAAGAAACGTAGATACACGCGGCCTTCACAGGTAGCTGACTGGGGGTTTGCCGCTAACCCACGCCTAGAACTCATCGTACTCTTGGAACTCCTCCTCCATGACTTCATCTTCTCCTGAGCATTGGTTGCGACGTGGACAACCTGAGGGGGTTTGGTGTGTAAAGCAAGGGTGAGTACACATCAACATACTCAGCAATTGCCTCGTTTGGCTGTAGTGGACTAGATGTATGTGGGGTTAAGTCAAGCAGTTGCTTTTAGTTGGTCAGGTTATTATTACTAGTAGAGAGCCAGGTTTTAGCATTAACCCGAGTTGTTAACCCAAAAGTACCCTTTCCAAACGAAAAGAATACCAGAAACATTACCATAATCATAATCAAAACCATCATTCTCGTCATCACCTGTAAACCAACCATCTCTGAACAAAGTATCTCTAATCAATGGAGCTCCCTTGGCCGCTCTTAACCACGAGCACAGCTAATATATCAGTTTCATAACACTTTGTAGAGGTTGCGCACTTTACCCACAAGGTGTGATTCCCTTTTGCCTCGGACTGATCAAACCTTTAAACACTACCAAGGTGAATAGGCAGGGTTTCACTATGTAGCCTTTACAAAGATTCCCCGAGGCTGTAGCCACCCATTAGGTTTCCTAAATGTACCGCACTCCTCCCCAAGGGGCAATCCACCCTTGGCAGAGCGAGGCGCATACACCGAGCCCCATTGACGGCACGATGGCGAAGCGAACTACACCTCAGTTCCTAAAATTATTCGGCTAAGGGCGTCCCATTCCACCCTCATGGTTGCACAGTTGTGATGGAACCTCCCAATTCATTAGGCACACCTACAATTGTCCTTGTCCAACCGACATCAGACAACCCTGTAGGTGCCCCTGAATCACTTGACAAGTTCGGTATCTGCTTTTCTTACCTTTCCCAAGAGCGTTTCACCCGTCACGCAGACATTACAGATCATCAGAGATACGGAAATGCGGAAGCGATTACAAAAGTTTACATTTATTCAAAAGTAGGACAAAGTTATATATTACAGACCAGTAATTAAACGAGTGCTTAGTAGTATTATTACAAAACTAGGGGAGGCAAAACTCCTCCCGATAAGTTCTTACATAAAAGTTTCTATGGAGGACTAGGTCCTCCCGCAGCTTCATTCTTGCTTTTCTTTATTTGACACCACCTTGGTACAAAAACAACAAAAGTTTGCTGCTTCCTCACCTAAAAACAATAGGGAATAGAACCCTGAGTATGGAATTACTCAGCAAGTCTTACCCGACTAAAGAAAAGACTCTCAAGGGTATGCTGGTTATAAGGGAGTCAAGGTAAGGTTTCTCAATGATCAAAGACTCTGTTTTGCAAAGATGCTTACTAAAGTGGATCCTTAAAAATCCAGTTTTATTGTCAAGTTAGGTTAAATTACCTGCATCTAGAGTTCTTTCTACCCTAGTTCAAACACTTGACCTACACTAGCCAGTTTCTTAACAATCCCTTTATCTTTACTGGAGTTCTACGTATAGGTCAGTGACCAAGTCTTCATAACCGCGAAGGTACGGCGATCCGAATCGATTATACTCAGCTGAGGATCTCCGATCACACGACATATGTAGCACTTAAGCCTTGCATATGTCAACCCGCCACCGGGGTTCTTAAGACCAGATCAGGTTCACGCCAACCGAGAGCAAAGATACACCATCGTCCAGCCTCTTGCCACGGAGGGTACACGCTACTCTCGCCACAGCTCCACGCCCATTCCGTGTTATCTTATTCTGGCCTTAGTCTGCCCGAGGCAAGGCTTACCCATGACGAGGCATGTGACCAGTTAAAGGGTCCTCGGTCATCAAGCCTACATCGACACGGTCCTTAATCGACTCAGACGGAGACACTACACCGAGACTCTCTTCTCGTGCAAGTCATCCGCCCGGTCTCAGCTTAATCATTTCAACCCAAAGTTTGGTACCTGGCAGAGGTACATCTTTTCCCGATGTTGAACCCATCAAGGCCTTTGACAGATCCACCATCAAGTTTTGTTTTCAAAAGGATCCCACCCACTTTTTGCCACATCATATTTTGTAAAAACAAAACATTTTGATTTTCTAAAGCAAGGCTAAGCATTAACAACCTTTTATAAAAAGGTGATCAAGGAAGATAATCAAATTCAAGGGAGGTAATGCAGGAACTGTTTAATCAATCAACTCCTACCACCAAATGCATCAAGTAAGTGAAAAAGGTTTTTAAAACACAAGGTGGTGGAAAATGCACCAGGGCTTGCCTTCGTTTATAGGTGAGTCAGGCACGGATCCGCAGATGTCAAAGTAGAAACAATTCCCTGCCTGAGGTTCCGAAGGTGGTGGTGTCGTCTCTTCGGTTACTTCGACTTCGTCTTCGTTTTCTAAACATAACCATATATATGTGTATATAAGAATGAATGCCATGTAATGCTCATGAGAGTGCAAAGATAATAAGATATTATTATCTAAAGTTCTTGAATACAATTTTCCTTCACGGTTCTCCGGGAAACTAGGGTTTCCGGAGTCAGTAAAGGAATTCAAAGTGCAGGGGGTGGGGTTTTGGGTTCTAATTATCAAACAAGGTCCAAATTAAACCAAAATCTACCCAAGGCTTCTAATTAATGTATAAAGGTTATCTAAAAAGTTTGGGGATTTTTGGAATTACCATCTAATTTCTAAAAATCCAGAAATAATACTTTAGGCTATTTTAAATAACCCAAAATTCTCTATTTATCCTAAAAATCGTAAAACTATTTTTATTAAATACTATGGGAAATAAGGAGTCTAGAAAAATTGGTTTGACAATTTTAGGAATTTTCTATCATTTTCTACCAATTTCTAAGGTTGGGCAGAAAAAGAAAAGAGAAAAGATAAAATAGTGTTGGGCCAAATTCGATACAGGCGGCCCAATAATGAGCAGAAGCGCACCCGCGCCTGCGCCCGCGCCAACTTTGCATTGAGATCCCTGTCCTTTTGAATATCCCGAAGCAAGGTCAACGCACTATTGAGAATAGTCACTGACGGTTTACAAAGAGGACCTCCACCTTCCATTCCTTTGCAGACTTAGGTCCACGACGATGAACAGACCTCGCCGCACTCCGGCGAGCCTATTCCAACCGGACGATGCTACGACTAGAGCTCCCGTGCAACAGGGACGCAATTAAACCCCTACCAAACACTTCCCCTTCATCAATTTCATCAAGGGGGCATTGAATCGATCAGTCCACGGTGACCGGGTGGATGGGCATGGGGATGAACGCGTTCCGACCAAACGACGGTGTGGATAACCAAATTGAGGCTAGGGAAAGGTGCACGGGTTCACCAGAGGTTAGGTACACACTTGGATTTGGGCGAAATAGGAATCAAAGAGTGGGTCGACAGAGGGGGTAGTCATGGCGGCGTTTTACAGAGCAAGTTTGCGTTCCGGTGATGGGCTTCGGCCGAATTTCAATTGGTTGGCATTGAGAGCAATAGGAGATCAAAAGCAAACTAGAACAAGAAGTAATTTGATAAATACTGACCCGAAGAGCGCTGGCCACGAAGGGGTTCTTCATGGCGGAGCTAAGAACACGGGAGGGGAAAATTTGTGGACTGCGCACGGTTTCAGGTGAAACTGAGTCAATTGCTTAAGCACTAAGGTGCGGGATGTCGCGAAGAAACCAAACCCGAGCGCAATTTATAGGCCGTCGACCGGATTTAGATATGGATCACGGATTTCAGATGTGCTGGCAAGCATATCGCGCGGCGGATTCCGGTGATGGCACGGTGGTCGTCGATTAACCGGGGCCTGCCACCTCAGTAACTTACCGCCACGTCGCAGGGGACCTTTACCGTGGCCGCCGACGACCCATCCGAGCCGAGGTGGCATCCTTATCGCCGGCGAGGGCTGATCCTTATCTCCCCTCTGATGTACTATACCATGGCAATCCACCATCAGATGGCCTAACCGAGTGACTTGAAGCCAGATTTTCTCTCAATTCCATATGGTACCAAACCCAAACACCTATAACAAAGTTGTTCCTCTATAATAACTCTACAACTTTGTTATAGCAACCCTAGGTAGATTCTCACTGGATCATAGTCGAAATGGCTCTCAAACTTGGATCTAGGTCACTCTCTGTCTGAAATTCAGATTTATCAGCCTGACAGTCAAACTTTGGGCTTAATTATCTCCAATTTTTTCTCAACAACTATGCTTACACCCTTAAGAAAAGTTGTTCTCCTTTGATAGGTCTACAAATTTGATGTGGTGACCTAGGGCAAATTCTCACAAATTTGAAAGCTACAGAGCTCCAAAGTTGAGCCAAAACTCTGATTTCACACTTAGTTAATATAGAGTTCACTTGGTACTTTTTGCAAATAAATCCAAAACTTAGGGTTTCACTTGCAAATCCCTATATTTGTGAACCATATGACTTAATATGCTTTAACATAGTAGTTTTCACACTTTAGTCCAAATGTGCACTATTTTTGCTCATAGGCCCTAGGGTTTGGATTTATGGTTTTCCAGGGTTTTAATTAGGGTCTCTGGTATCTCAGGGGTGTAAATGCAACTTAAACCCATTCTTAGTAATATTTTATAACTATTTTACTTAAACTTAGGGTTCTCTCAATTTGGGTCTTGTTTTAACCTCTTAATCCCTATTTAGGGTTAAGTTTCCTATTCCAGGGTTCTATTTGCAAAACATCAAAACAATACAACTTGTTTGAAATTTTTACCTAGTGAATGCACTCTAGGTGTGTCAAACATATGCAACGCCAATGCTTATGATGTTATGTTCCAGTTTTAGTAACAGTAACACCAGAGGTGTTACATCCTTCCCCCCATAAAAGAATCTCGTCTCGAGATTAAAAGTCCTAGGGCAAGTAATGGAAAAGGAAATGCTTCACGTTTTTATTTCCTGAGTTTTGGTACAAGGCAGGGGTGGGTTTGGGACTCACTCCTTTATTACAACAATGTTGTACACTTTACAAATTACAAGAGGCTAAAAAGCCTAGGAAGTTCTTATCTAAAAAGTCTTGAGTTTCCCATGTAGCCTCATCTTCGGAATGTTGGTTCCACTGTATCTTGTAAAACTTGAGAGTTTTTCTTCAGGTAATCATGTCCTTTTGATCCAAGACTCGAAGAGGGTGCTCAGAATATGTCAAGTTCGGCTCAAGGACAACATCTGTCACTTCAATGGTTTGATCTGGAACCCGAAGACACTTCTTTAGTTGAGACACGTGGAATACATTATGTATAGCAGACAAGGTTTCGGGTAGTTTGAGTCGGTATGCTACTGGTCCACATTGTTCAAGTATAGGGAATGGACCAATGTACTGGGGTGCAAGCTTCCCTTTAACCCCGAAACACGATATACCCTTCATCGAAGAGACCGAGATAAACATAATCCCCCACCAGAAAATATAAGGGCATTCGCCGTTTGTCTGCATAACATTTCTGACGAGCTTGAGCTTTCTTCAAATTATGAATTATTCTTTGGACTTTTTCTTCGGTCTCTTTCACCATATCAGGCCTGAAGAAGTACCTTTCACCAGGTTCAGACCAATTTAGCGGAGTACGACATCGTCGTCCATATAAAGCTTCGAAGGGTGCCATCTTGATACTTTCTTGATAGCTATTATTATATGAAAACTCCGCTAATGGTAAACATTCATCCCATTTTTGTGGGAATTCCAGCACACATGCCCGCAACATATCTTCCAATATTTGATTGACCCTCTCAGTCTGCCCACTTGTTTCAGGATGATAGGCTGAACTGTGGAGCAATTTGGTACCCAAGGATTTATGAAGTTCTTCCCAGAATTTGGATACGAATTGAGGTCACGATCCGACACTATAGTCTTCGGAACCCCGTGTAAACTGAGAATGCGAGCAATGTATAGTTCCGCATAGGTGAGAACCGGGTAATATGTCTTAACTGGCAGAAAGTGAGCAATTTTTGTGAGCCAATCAACAATAACCCAGATAGAGTCATACCCCTTTGCGGTCTTGGGCAATCCCACAATAAAGTCCATACTTATATCTTCCCATTTCCATGTTGGTATTGGTAAAGATTGTAATGGACCGGCAGCTTTCAGGTGTATGGCCTTGACACGTTTACACGTGTCACATCTAGCCACATAGCGTGCAATTTCAATTTTCATCTTCGTCCACCAATAATGTTGTTTTAGATCTTGATACATCTTAGTGCTTCCAGGATGAATAGAATAGCGACTAAGATGTGCTTCGTCTAAAATTTGCTGGCGGACCCCTTCATTTTTAGGCACCACTATGCGGTCGTTGAACCATACCATGCCTTGATCGTCTTCTCGGAAACAATTGGCTTTTCCAGCCTTTATCTTCTCACGTATATGTTTCATACCCTCATCATTTTTCTGTGCGTCCATTATCCTTTGTAAGATAACTGACTCCATCTTCAAGTGATTTGAAGTCCCATGCTGAATTATTCCCAGGTTCAAATTCTCCATCTCCTGGCATAATGTAATCTCAGAAGTCCTCATTGTTAGACAATGGCAAGAAGCCTTGCGACTGAGTGCATCTGCCACCACATTGGCTTTACCCAGGTGATAATGGATCTCTAATTCATAATCCTTGATTAGCTCGAGCCATCTTCTTTGTCTCATATTGAGCTCAGACTGGGTAAAGATGTATTTCAATCTCTTATGGTCTGTATAAATATGACAGACATTCCCCAGCAAATAATGACGCCAGATCTTCAGGGCATGAACCACTGCAGCTAGCTCCAGATCATGAGTGGGATAATGCTCCTCATGCCGGCGCAACTGCCTTGAAGCATACGCAATTACTCGACCCTCTTGCATTAATACACAGCCGAGCCCACTGCCTGATGCGTCACAATACACATCAAAGGGCTTATTAATGTCCGGTTGAGCCAATACCGGAGCAGTGGTTAATAATGTCTTCAATTTCTCGAAAGCTTCATTACACTTTGAAGACCAATTAAATTTAGTCTCATTCTTCAATAGACTTGTGATTGGTTTCACCAGCTTAGAAAAATCTGGTATAAATCGGCGGTAATAACCAGCCAGTCCAAGGAAACTTCGAACTTGATGAATAGTGGTTAGGGGTTTCCACTCCAAGATATCCTTGACCTTGCTGGGATCTACCGCAATCCCTCTGGCAGATAGAACATGTCCCAGAAATTGAATTTCTTCCAGCCAAAACGCGCATTTACTGAACTTGGCATATAATTGATGTTCTCTCAAGCGCGTTAATACGACCCATAAATGTTGAGCATGCTCCTCTTCATTCTTTGAATATATCAAAATATCATCTATGAAGACCACCACAAATTTGTCCAACTCGGGCATGAATACCGAGTTCATCAGATAAGTGAAGTGGGCAGGAGCATTCGTCAGTCCGAAAGACATTACTAGGTATTCAAATAATCCGTACCGCATAGTGAATGCGGTCTTTGGTATATCATCGGGCCAAATACGGATCTGATGGTAGCCCGATCTGAGATCAATCTTGGAGAATACCCTCGCTCCAGTCAGTTGATCAAATAGAATGTCAATCCACGGAAGAGGGTACTTGTTCTTAATAGTGACCTCATTCAGGGGTCGATAATCCATGCACATCCGTAAAGTTTGATCCTTCTTCTTGACGAATATGGCCGGACAACCCCATGGTGACGAGCTTGGCCGGATGAATCCTTTCTCTAGTAGACCTTGTAATTGAATTTTCAGTTCTGCCAGCTCATTTGGAGGCATTCGGTACGATCTTCTAGAAATGGGAGCTGTACCAGGCTTCAACTCAATTACAAATTCTACATCTCTTTCGGGTGGCAATCCAGGCAAATCTTCTAGAAAGACATCTGGGAACTCACATACCACCGAAATATCCTTGATCTCCGGTATAATGGCTTCATAAACTCTGCCAGTAGTTTTGGTTGGAATGGGGATAGACAAGAGAATTTCTTCTTGATTATGACTCAACCTAATGGTTCTCTGATCAGTGTTAAGGGTTGCTTTATGTTTGGCCTACCAATTCATGCCCAAAATCATATCTATGTCTTGGCCTTTCAGAACAATCATATTAGTAGGAAAGTCCCGTCCGGCCAATGTTACAGGCACTTGATAGGCCACTTCTCTAGTAAAAATTTGTCCCTCAGGTGAATGAATTTTAAACCCTTCTTTTGGTTCATGGTATGAAATGCAATGTTGCTCCACAAATTTCTTGCTCATGAATGTATGTGAAGCACCAGAATCAAAGAGAATGATTGCAGGATGATTGGCCACAAAGAACGTACCCATCATTACCGGTTCACCGTCCGGTGTGGTGGCCACTTGCGTGTAATAAATTCGTCCCGTCTTCTTTGTATTCTTGCCCGCATTTCCCTTAGCTTGAGAAGAATTCCCAGTACCTTGTTGATTGTTTGTGCGATTCTGCTTCGGATAAGGGCAATCCTTAATAAAATGCCCAGATTTTCCGCAATTGAAACATCCTGTTGATGAACTGGGAAGGGCCGGGAAACGAGTGCCAGGGGCACCCAGCTGACTTGTTGCAGTGGGGGCAGCATTGGGACGGATGAACACTGGTTGCTTGAATGGGAAGGAGTGTGGGTGTGCTGATGAACGACCCTGATTAAAAGGCCGGATAACTAACCGTTGCCTTTTCTCGTGGCCCTGAGTAGGCCTGTTTTCTCCACTCCCCTTGATCTTTCCAGAACTTGCATATTTAGATTCGACTGCCAGCGCTGTGCTGATAGCCCTTTCGTAGGTGAGGTCGATGCAAGTAGCCATTTTCCTTTGCATCCTATCATCCAGTCCTCGCATGAAACAATTCTTCTTCTTCAGATCGGTGTTAACTTGGTCGATTGCATACTGAGACAAGTGATTAAATTTATTGAGATACTGATTAACAGTATCCCCTCCTTGCTTCAGCTTCATGAATTCTTCTTGTTTCATGTGAAGTACACCTTCAGGTATGTAATGTTCACGGAAGGCCAGTTTAAATTCTTCCCATGTAATCTGATGATTGGCCGGCTGAACGGCCACAAAGTTTTCCCACCAGGTGCTGGCAGGGCCACGTAGTTGCTGGGCTGCGAACAGGGGCTTCGGGGTTTCAGAACACCGAAGAAGTCCAAACTTCTGCTCGATGACACAGATCCATTCGTCCGCCTCTAAAGGGTCTTCTGCCTTGACGAACAGCGGTGGACGCGTTTCGGAGAAGTCCAAATAAGATGTCTCTCGGGGCCCTTGCGGATAGTCTCGCCCGCCTTGTTGTTGAAGCTGCTGACCCGCCATCTCCCGTAGGAAACGGGTATTATCCGCTGTCGCGTTTAGCAAGGCGGCGATAGCCTCGGCAAGTGTGGGAGGGGCAGGAGGTGGGTTTGGTGTTGCCTCCCTCCCACGGGAGGTACTGGCCCCGTCCAGAGCACGAGTCTGGGAAGGCATCTGTGGCAACAAACATTTGAAAACAATATAATATGCCAAAGAAAACAATCCATTTTACATTACTAAAAAGAGTAATGTTACAGACTCGAATTTTTACAACAGGAGTACAGTATCCATTATACAATAACACTACTATTTCTACAACTATACTATTCCTACTTCCTATCACTCTTAGTAGCCTCACTGTCGGGCGTAGGAGACCACTCATCGACCAACTTCATGGAGTGAGGGGGCCTGAAAAGGTCCAATTCGCCACCAAAAGCTTCTCCCGCTTCAAGAGAAGGTCCGGCTTCTGTCCCGACAGGATTCGCAGGTACTTGGGGGTGTAGTTGTGAATACAGTACATGAACTTCTTCATGTAGAGTATTGCAGTAAGCCTGCAGGTTATCAATAGCTGAGCTAAGTTCTTTGACTCGGGTTCGAGCTTTTGCCTCCTTAGCCCAGGCAAGCGAACAAGACTGAACCGCCCAGTCGAGCACTAAATCTCGATCAGCGAGCTGATCTTGCAGCCGGCGGATGTGGCTTCTCAATTCATTGATTCTGTCGCCATCCGCGACCCATATGTTAGTCCTGCGTTGAAGTTCTGTTTGAAGTTGATTCACTTGCGCTTCAAGATCCCTGATCGGATCATTACTCCCACTACTGCTATCCTCGTGTCTAGGAGCGAGTTGATGATGTGGCACACCAATTGGGCCAGTTGACTTGCGTGCAGTTTTCCTTGTGCGCGGCGGCATTTTTCTAAGGGGGAAAATTTTATTAACATAGTTCTTAGCATGATGCATGTATAATTACAGAACCAACCTTAGTTGATTCACACCTTCTATACATTGCACTCTTCCTATCTGGTCTTTTAAGATAAACTCTTCAGAATTAATAGATAAGAAGGGAATAAATTTTCCAGATAAGTCTTTAGAAAATCCTTTTGAAGATGTCTCATAATATCTGCAGAGAAGGGCTTTGCTCCGATACCAGCTGTGACGGAACCTCCCAAGTCATTAGGACCACCTACAGTTGTCCTTGTCCAACAGACATCAGACAACCCTGTAGGTGCCCCTGAATCACTTGACAAGTTCGGTATATGCTTTTCTTACCTTTCCCAAGAGCGTTTCACCCGTCACGCAGACATTACAGATCATCAGAGATATGGAAATGCGGAAGCGATTACAAAAGTTTACATTTATTCAAAAGTAGGACAAAGTTATATATTACAGACCAGTAATTAAACGAGTGCTTAGTAGTATTATTACAAAACCAGGGGAGGCAAAACTCCTCCCGATAAGTTCTTACATAAAAGTTTCTATGGAGGACTAGGTCCTCCCGCAGCTTCATTCTTGCTTTTCTTCATTTGACACCACCTTGGTACAAAAACAACAAAAGTTTGCTGCTTCCTCACCTAAAAACAATAGGGAATAGAACCCTGAGTATGGAATTACTCAGCAAGTCTTACCCGACTAAAGAAAAGACTCTTAAGGGTATGCTGGTTATAAGGGAGTCAAGGTAAGGTTTCTCAATGATCAAAGACTCTATTTTGCAAAAATTCTTACTAAAGTGGATCCTTAAAAATCCAGTTTTATTGTCAAGTTAGGTTAAATTACCTGCATCTAGAGTTCTTTCTACCCTAGTTCAAACATTGACCTGCACTAGCCACTTTCTTAACAATCCCTTTATCTTTACTGGAGTTCTACGTATAGGTCAGTGACCAAGTCTTCATAACCGCGAAGGTACGGCGATCCGAATCGATTATACTCAGCTGAGGATCTCCGATCACACAACATATGTAGCACTTAACCCTTGCATATGTCAACCCGCCACCGGGGTTCTTAAGACCTGATCAGGTTCACGCCAACCGAGAGCACAGATACACCACCGTCCAGCCTCTTGCCACGGAGGGTACACGCTACTCTCGCCACCGCTCCAAGCCCATTCCGTGTTATCTTATTTTGGCCTTAGTCTGCCCGAGGCAAGGCTTACCCATGACGAGGCATGTGACCAGTTAAAGGGTCCTCGGTCATCAAGCCTACATCGACACGGTCCTTAATCGACTCAGACGGAGACACTACACCAAGACTCTCTTCTCGTGCAAGTCACCCGCCCGGTCTCGGCTTAATCATTTCAACCCAAAGTTTGGTACCTGGCAGAGGTACATCTTTTCCCGATGTTGAACCCATCAAGGCCTTTGACAGATCCACCATCAAGTTTTGTTTTCAAAAGCATCCCACCCACTTTTTGCCACATCATATTTTGTAAAAACAAAACATTTTGTTTTTCTTAAGTAAGGCTAAGCATTAACAACCTTTTATAAAACAGGTGATCAAGGAAGGTAATCAAATTCAAGGGAGGTAATGCAGGAACTGTTTAATCAATCAACTCCTACCACCAAATGCATCAAGTAAGTGAAAAAGGTTTTTAAAACACAAGGAGGTGGCAAATGCACCGGGGCTTGCCTTCGTTTATAGGTGAGTCAGGCACGGATCCGCAGATGTCAAAGTAGAAACAATTCCCTGCCTGAGGTTCCGAATGTGGTGGTGTCGTCTCTTCGGTTACTTCGACTTCTTCTTCGTTTTCTAAACATAACCATATATATGTGTATATAAGAATGAATGGCATGTAATGCTCATGAGAGTGCAAAGATAATAAGAATTTATTATCTAAAGTTCTTGAATACAATTTTCCTTCACGGTTCTCCAGGAAACTAGGGTTTCCAGAGTCAGTAAAGGAATTCAAAGGGCAGGGGGTGGGGTTTTGGGTTCTAATTATCAAACAAGGTCCAAATTAAACCAAAATCTACCCAAGGCTTCTAATTAATGTATAAAGGTTATCAAAAAGTTTGGGGATTTTCGGAATTACCATCTAATTTCTAAAAATCCAGAAACAATACTTTAGGCTATTTTAAATAACCCAAAATTCTCTATTTATCCTAAAAATCATAAAACTATTTTTATTAAATACTATGGAAAATAAGGAGTCTAGGAAAATTGTCACACCCGGCTTTAAAGGACCAAGCCAGGTGCATCTCATACATGCGCCAAGAAGACAACATATATAATAACAGAGTGCATAGAGATAAATGTCACAATAATCAGAGTAATTATTATATAGCGGAAGACTTACAAAAATAAAAGATAAATATAACATGAACTAAGGATCGTTGGCGCCAATGTCAACTGAGAAACGCCACCTAGATCGGATCAAACTCCTCGCCTTGTGGCTCCTCCTGAACCACCTGTTCTTCTCCTGTGGGGGGGTGTGAGACAGCAAGGGTGAGCTCACATGCGTTCATAGCTCAACAAGTCGTGGGGAATAATGTGGCATGAACTCACCAAAGGTGGGAGTTCATGAAGTGTAAGGCTGATCAATGAAATAGAGGCTAAGGCTGAGCATTGCTTTTATAAGTTGGTCAAAATTTTATTAGCAATTACTAAGTGTAAGTAAATACCAAACCTTAATAATAATAAAGAACAGTAATAGTAAAATAATCCCAAATGCGATGCAAATGTCAAAATTGAATTTAAGTTCCATAATTAATCATGTGAGGGTCCGAGCCGCTCATGACCGTGAGCACGGCTAGTATACTAGTTTTACACTCTGCAGAGGTTGCGCATCTTTACCCACAAGTCATGTTACCCATCTGCCAAGAGACGGCCAATCCCATACACCTCTACCGAGGAGGCGAGGCAGGGTAACACTACGAGGCCTTTACAAAGTTCCACTAGCTTCAGAAATCCCGCTACAGTTTATAGGAAGCTCCAGTGCAGGGTTCTTGCCTGACCGCCATCGCAGCAAAATCAAACAAGGACCTCCCTACAGTGACCACTCCCCTACTGCCCTTGCCCCTTTCGGGTAAGGAAGACCTCCACTAGCTTTCCTAGTTAATCAGCCAAGGGCGTCCCATTAAACCCTTGTGGTAGCACTGTTTTCCCGGGTGGTCGCTCCATGTTCCCATTAATTTAATGATCTTAACATGAATAGTAATAATAACAAGATAATAACAGAATAATCATGAATAGTGTATCTCCATACCCAATCCACATAAAGCAATAGCAAGTACTACCCAAAAATATTTCAGGGGTGAACAAGGTATAGAGGTAATCAAAACTGGGGTAACATAAAGGATCCCATCAAAATTAACCTATGCAAATCATTAAAATTAATAAGAACATGACTAGGAAAAGTAAGTGATCAAGGGCACAACTTGCCTTCAATGAGCTCCTGCTCAGCTATCTCTACTTGTTGAACCCCAGTTTCCACAGTGGCTTGCTCGTCTACTCGCATCAACACAATACATACATAGTATAGCCAAAATCAACATCACACCAAACAGAGGAATAAAATATACAGTAAAAATCTACACATTAAAATAAAACCATAGGAACTGGAATCACTGAATTTGGAGTTATAGAATTCAAGTTGTGAATTTTCTAAGGTTTAATGTGATTAAAATAGGATTAAATGTTAAATTAATTTTCTTACTGTATTCATGTCAAAACAGAGATACTATATGATAGAGAACATTATTACAAAATTTTAGAAACTAGAATGGTTCAATTTGGAGTTAACATGAATTTTCTATGAATTAAACAAATTCTGGCATTTAATTAATACTAAGAATTCATTTTTAAATGCATTTCTCTGGTTTTATTTGTCCTCTGGACTGGGCCCCGAATCCCAGAAAGCTCAGGGGTCACTGCGCAAGAAATCCTATGACTCAGATCACCCCTAATATGGATGGCGGGTTAATTGTTTAAGAACCTGAGGACTCATATGCAAAACTTACAGGCCGAAGGGGTATCGGGCCGTTCTGGCCACTAGATTAGATCTAGACGGCCCATAATTGACCAACAAAACGCTACGCAGTGATGTCAATCCCAACCGTAGGCGTAGGGATCAACGATCCTGATTTTAAACAGTCGGCCCCAGCCACACCCGCCTGATTTGGCATCAAAGGTCCTCATTCACCCGATCGAAGGAAGGCACCAGATCCAATCCCAAGGGCTCATCTCCAAATCAACGGTTCACCCTGACCCCGAGTAAAATGCTACCCATAGCCATCCTGGCCGTCCGTTCCGGAATCAATGTCCAACACACCGCTTACCCCTTCGCTCACCTTCTCCCCGAGACCGAGAACGCCGCCTGCGCTATAGCTACAGCGAGCGCCATTGCTGGTGACATCTTGCTCGGGGAATCCCCTACGACCGAGCGCCATAACCGCGCCAGTGATCATTTTCGTGCTCGCCATCCGAACCATACGTGACCATGACCATCGGCGGGGAAGGAAAACTCACCTTGGGGAAAGCTGCAAGCCGCGCAGACCCGGCCATGGTTCGCCTAGGGAATCCTCGCCGAGACACCAAGATGCACCCGTCGCCGCACTAGAAGATCACAAACTCACGCAGGGAGCACCAATGACCGCCCAGCTCGCGTTCTAAGGCTCTAATGTTGGCGCAACAATCACGACCATGATGGCCGTCGTATCAATTCGGTCACTCAGGGCACTCTTCACAAACGGATAAGGGAATGAGACGTTGGTTTAGCGGCGGGTTGACACCCAGATTGCCCCACGGCCGAGGGGTCAGACGACAGAGGGAGCGGGAGATGGGATGATCAAGGGGAATGCGACTCGGTCCCAAGGCTCTAGCTTTTAACCCCAAGCGCAGAGGAGGTCATCCCGATTCCCCCGGAAGCGCAGCGCGAGGTGGTTGAAAACAGCCCGTTCGCATCCTTCAGTCAGCGCGCGCCCGAGAAGATAGGCGATTCTAACGGATTGTCCTCTACTGGCTACCTAGCGGCGAGCAGCTGGGAGGCGGGTGCGGTGGTAGAGTGGTTGACGCGCGGGTTCCTAGAAGTCAGAGCGGGGCGCGAGAGAGCCAAGCGCGTCGTGAAAAGGGAGACCGGCAGCGAGCCCTGCCATGTAACGCGCGCGCGACACGGTGGGGAAGGAGGAGCTGCACAGTGGGACCCACAAGGTAGTGGCACAAGGGCGCGCGCAGGACCTTCCGTAAGAATGAGGTGTGGGCCCACGTGGCCAGAGTCACCGCGTGCGAGACGTTTGGATCCTGGCGGCACAGGGAATCCAGCGACTAGGGTTTGGCGCGGAAATGGGCCAGCGCACGGGAAAAAGTAAGTAGAGATGGGCCAACGCAGGGAGGATTCGGCCCAAAACAGCGATTTTCCTTTTTCTTTTATTTTCTGTTTCCCTTTTCTCTATTTCATTTTCTATTTCAGATGTTATATTCCCATTTTGGATTTAAAACATAGTTCTAATGTGGACCAAATCCTAACTTCATATTATTATCATTATTATTATTATTATTATTATGTTTATCTTCCTCTCACATTAAAAAAACATCAAATGATTATCATAGTTATCTTTCTCAGCTGTTTTCAAATCCACGTTTGATCTTCAAATTTCCTAGAGTCCAAATTCATACTAATGTGAATATAACTTCTATTCTATTTATTCAAAGTAGGTATTAAATCCTCCATTTGAATGTTGGTTTATTTATGTCACCAAATGCACACACACAATAAATCCCAGCATGATGCATATTTTATTTAAGTGTCATTTGTTACTTGTTAACTTTTAAATATGGGGTTCACATGTGTTAAGGAGTGGAAGCCACACACTTAAGGAGATCAATCACTATTTTCATTATTTATAATTTGGGTATTACAAATCCTACCCCCCTTAAAAATAATCTCGTCCTCGAGATTTAAGAAGAACGAGGGAAAAGGTGAGGAAAGTCTATGCGAAGCTCTTTTTTTCTCTCCCAAGTAGCTTCAACTTCTCCATGATGGTTCCATTGCACTTTGCACATCTTAATAACTTTATTTCTTGTAACTCGAGTCAATTTGTCAAGAATCTTGATAGGATACTCCGTGTAAGTCAAATCACCCTGAACACTTAGCTCTTCCATTGGTAACTGTTCCTCAGGGACACAGAGACACTTCTTAAGTTGAGACACATGAAATACATTATGCACATAAGATAGATTATCAGGTAGCTCAAGTTGATAGGTCATCTCTCCAGCTTGCCTAAAAACTCAGAATGGTCCAATATAGCGAGGGGACAATTTACCCGTAACTTTAAATCTCCTCACTCCACAAAGTGGTGACACCTTGTGGTACACATGATCACCTTCCTCAAATTCCAGTGGTCTTCTTCTATTAGCAGCATAGCTCTTTTGTCTGGTCTGAGCTACCCTCAATTTCTCCCGAATTATACGGACTTGTTCTTCTGCCTCTTGAATAAGTTCAGGTCCAAAGAATTGTTTTCCTCTAGTCTGGTCCAAAATAGAGGAGTCCTGCATTTCCTGCCATACAGAGTTTCGAACGGTGACATCTTCAGACTGGCCTGTTAACTAGTATATGAGAACTCAGCATAAGGTAGACTCTTATCCCAACTACTACCATGCTGAAGGGCACAAGCTCTCAACATATCTTCCAATACTTGGTTAGTCCTTTCGGTCAGTCCATCAGTCTAACGATGGCAGGCCGAACTAAAATTCAACTTCGTAACCATATTCTCATGAAGACTTTTCCAAAATCTGGAGGTAAAATGTGATCCTCTATCCAAAATGATCTTCTTCGGTATACCGTGTTGAGACCCAATCCGAGCCATATATGCTCTGCCAATTAAGATACCTTATAAGTAGTCTTGACCGGAAATGAAATGAGCCACTTTGGTCAATCTATCCATAATAACTCATATCGAATCATATCCTTTCGAGGTGCGAGGCAATCCAGTAATGAAGTCCTTACCAATCTCTTTCCACTACCAGTCGGGTATCTTTAATGGGTGTGATAGTCCAGCTAGTCTCTGGTGTTTAGCCTTAACTCTGACACACATCGCACATAGCCACATATATAGCCACATCTCTCTTCAATCCATACCACCAATATTTCTGCTTCAAATCCTGATACATCTTGGTACTACCAGGATGAACAGAATAATCCGAGTCATGGGCTTCCTTTACAATAGTCTCATGAAGGCTTTCAATATCAGGAGCACATATCCTGTCCTTGAACCATATTGTGCCTTGCTCATCGTCCGTGAATTCCAGACCTCGACCTTCAGTAATCAGATCCTTAATCTCTTGTATTTTAGCATCACTAATCTGTCCTTTGCGAATTCTTGCTCCAAGGTAGGTTCCACATCAATAGTAACTCCTTCAGTGTGAGCAACTATCCCCAGGTTAAGTCTCCTGAAATCCTCAACAATCTCATCGGATAGCTGGGCAACAACAGCTGAATGAACATGCTCCTTTCGACTCAAGGCATCTGCAACCAAATTTGCCTTGCCCGGGTGATAGTGAATCTCCAAGTCATAATCCTTAATAAGCTCCAACCATCGGTGTTGCCTAAGGTTGAGATCCTTCTGAGTGAATATATACTTCAAACTCTTATGATCCGTGTATACTTGACACTTAGTTCCCACAATATAATGTCTCCAAATCTTAAGCGCATGCACAATGGCTGTCAGTTCTAAGTCATGAGTGGGGTAGTTCAACTCTTGTTTCTGCAACTGACGAGACGCATAGGCGATCAAATGTCCTTCTTGCATGAGCACACATCCTAATCCTTGGCCACATGCATCACAGTAAATGTCAAATCCCTTCTGCAGATCTGGCATAATCAATACTGGAGGTGACATCAATCTCTCCTTCAATTGATCAAAGCTTTCTTGGCACTTCTCATCCCACTTAAATTCTCTTCCTTTCTCCAAAAGCGAGGTCATAGGCTTGGCAATCTTAGAGAAACCTTCAATAAATCTCCGATAATATCCTGCGAGTCCCAAGAAACTCCGAATCTCCGTAACTGTAGTGGGCACTCTCCACTCCATTATCTCCTTCACTTTAGCAGGATCCACTGCTATTTCTCCATTAGAAATAATATGACCAAGGAATGGCACCTTGTCAATCCAAAACTCGCACTTGCTGAACTTAGCGTAGAGTTGATTATCTCGTAACTTCTGTAGCACCAACCTTAGATGTAGTTCATGATCACTTTCATTCTTAGAATAGATAAGAATATCGTCGATGAATACCACGACGAATCTGTCCAAATACTCCATAAACACCTTATTCATCAAATTCATGAAGTAAGCTGGTGCATTGGTTAGTCCAAATGACATAACAGTAAACTCATATAATCCATATCGAGTCGAGAAAGCCGTCTTGGGAATATCCGATGGTCTAATCTTCATCTGATGGTAACCGGATCGGAGATCAATCTTCGAGAATACTCTAGCACCTCGCATCTGATCAAATAAATCCTCAATACGGGGCAACGGATACTTGTTCTTCACCGTAACATCATTAAGAGATCTATAATCCACACACATTCGTTGCGATCCATCCTTCTTCTGCACAAATAACACCGGTGCTCCCCAAGGTGAGGCACTTGGACGAATGTAACCAGCCTCTTGTAACTCCGTCAACTGCTTCTTAAGTTCCTTCAACTCTTCTACGGACATTCTATATGGCCGTTTAGAAATAGGGGCGGTTCCAGGTAGGAGATCAATAACAAACTCAACTTCTCTGTCAGGTGGCATCCCTGGTAACTCCTCTGGAAAGACATCCGGAAAATCTCTAACCACCCGGATGTTGTCACCAACAAACTCCTCAGGCATAAAGAACATTGCACGCATGGATGAGGAGGTTACTGCAATATTAACTTGAAATCTTTCTCCTTTAGTGGTAGTGAGCTCTATGGTACCTCTACCACATGCTATAACGGCCTTTGCCTTTCTTAGCCATGACATACCAAGGATCAGATCTATACTGCTTGACTCTAATATTATAGCAGTAGCTCCAAATTCTCTACCCATAATGGTCAAGGTCAATCTACGTGTCATTTGATTCGCCTCAACAGGCCCTTTAGGTGTAATTACTCTCATGAGCTTTCTCATATTGTCCAACACATATGCACAAACCAAAATCTCAGCACGACGCATAATTTTATTAGCAACACATGGGGGCAAATAGACCTTTTTTTATTCCTCCTAAAATAGTATCATACCGAATACTAACTAAAGGAACATGTAGATCTTACAAATAGTAGTAATTTATATATATGTTTATGTAGCTTGGTGGAGCTGGTGGTGGTGGAGATGGTGGTTGTTGTCGTTGTCTCTCCAACCGTGATTGCCTTATTTCTTGATGTATCTCCAGACGGGCCTGACGTATTTCCTCGCGTTCTTGTCTTATCTGGTTTTGCATTTCGGTCACCATGTCTGTCAATTGTTGTATTACCAGCCTTTGGGTTGCAATCACTTGATCGGTTTCAACAGGTGGAGGATTTGGAGGATTCATTTCTGTTTGCTATTGCGTGATAATCTTTCCTTTCCTGGTATTGACCATCTGAGTTAGATACATATGGTAAGAGAGAGCAGTAGACAAGGCAGTAATTACAACTCATGTTACTTTGGGGGACTTACTAGCTAAGCAGTTTAATGTTTTACCTACCATAGCTAATTTATCACCTTATACTGGCACATGCTAAGATGTCCATATAATATTTCAATCAATCAAAGAAGCAAATCAGGCTTTGATCATCAGAACAATCAACCAATATTTTTAATAGATAAAATAGTTTTGATTTGGTCTTAGGCCTCCTATCTCTTAAAATGTCATAGGGGTAGGGATTCCAAGGTGCGAAATCCATCTTGTCTCAGAGTAGAAAAGGTAAGAATGATCAGAGTAGAACAGTAGAAGGTGAGACAGGATCAAGATAAGTGTAGAAAGAATCAGAGTAAGGTAAGTAGGTAAGGGCTTTATCCATTTCTATCTAAGTTTCGTCCTACAGTCAACATTTCCTCTGATACCACTTCTGTCACACCCGGCTTTAAAGGACCAAGCCAGGTGCATCTCATACATGCGCCAAGAAGACAACATATATAATAACAGAGTGCATAGAGATAAATGTCACAATAATCAGAGTAATTATTACATAGCGGAAGACTTACAAAAATAAAAGATAAATATAACATGAACTAAGGATCGTTGGCGCCAATGTCAACTGAGAAACGCCACCTAGATCGGATCAAACTCCTCGCCTTGTGGCTCCTCCTGAACCACCTGTTCTTCTCCTGTGGGGGGGGTGTGAGACAACAAGGGTGAGCTCACATGCGTTCATAGCTCAACAAGTCGTGGGGAATAATGTGGCATGAACTCACCAAAGGTGGGAGTTCATGAAGTGTAAGGCTGATCAATGAAATAGAGGCTAAGGCTGAGCATTGCTTTTATAAGTTGGTCAAAATTTTATTAGCAATTACTAAGTGTAAGTAAATACCAAACCTTAATAATAATAAAGAACAGTAATAGTAAAATAATCCCAAATGCGATGCAAATGTCAAAATTGAATTTAAGTTCCATAATTAATCATGTGAGGGTCCGAGCCGCTCATGACCGTGAGCACGGCTAGTATACTAGTTTTACACTCTGCAGAGGTTGCGCATCTTTACCCACAAGTCATGTTACCCATCTGCCAAGAGACGGCCAATCCCATACACCTCTACCGAGGAGGCGAGGCAGGGTAACACTACGAGGCCTTTACAAAGTTCCACTAGCTTCAGAAATCCCGCTACAGTTTATAGGAAGCTCCAGTGCAGGGTTCTTGCCTGACCGCCATCGCAGCAAAATCAAACAAGGACCTCCCTACACTGACCACTCCCCTACTGCCCTTGCCCCTTTCGGGTAAGGAAGACCTCCACTAGCTTTCCTAGTTAATCAGCCAAGGGCGTCCCATTAAACCCTTGTGGTAGCACTGTTTTCCCGGGTGGTCGCTCCATGTTCCCATTAATTTAATGATCTTAACATGAATAGTAATAATAACAAGATAATAACAGAATAATCATGAATAGTGTATCTCCATACCCAATCCACATAAAGCAATAGCAAGTACTACCCAAAAATATTTCAGGGGTGAACAAGGTATAGAGGTAATCAAAACTGGGGTAACATAAAGGATCCCATCAAAATTAACCTATGCAGATCATTAAAATTAATAAGAACATGACTAGGAAAAGTAAGTGATCAAGGGCACAACTTGCCTTCAATGAGCTCCTGCTCAGCTATCTCTACTTGTTGAACCCCAGTTTCCACAGTGGCTTGCTCGTCTACTCGCATCAACACAATACATACATAGTATAGCCAAAATCAACATCACACCAAACAGAGGAATAAAATATACAGTAAAAATCTACACATTAAAATAAAACCATAGGAACTGGAATCACTGAATTTGGAGTTATAGAATTCAAGTTGTGAATTTTCTAAGGTTTAATGTGATTAAAATAGGATTAAATGTTAAATTAATTTTCTTACTGTATTCATGTCAAAACAGAGATACTATATGATAGAGAACATTATTACAAAATTTTAGAAACTAGAATGGTTCAATTTGGAGTTAACATGAATTTTCTATGAATTAAACAAATTCTGGCATTTAATTAATACTAAGAATTCATTTTTAAATGCATTTCTCTGGTTTTATTTGTCCTCTGGACTGGGCCCCGAATCCCAGAAAGCTCAGGGGTCACTGCGCAAGAAATCCTATGACTCAGATCACCCCTAATATGGATGGCGGGTTAATTGTTTAAGAACCTGAGGACTCATATGCAAAACTTACAGGCCGAAGGGGTATCGGGCCGTTCTGGCCACTAGATTAGATCTGGACGGCCCATAATTGACCAACAAAACGCTACGCAGTGATGTCAATCCCAACCGTAGGCGTAGGGATCAACGATCCTGATTTTAAACAGTCGGCCCCAGCCACACCCGCCTGATTTGGCATCAAAGGTCCTCATTCACCCGATCGAAGGAAGGCACCAGATCCAATCCCAAGGGCTCATCTCCAAATCAACGGTTCACCCTGACCCCGAGTAAAATGCTACCCATAGCCATCCTGGCCGTCCGTTCCGGAATCAATGTCCAACACGCCGCTTACCCCTTCGCTCACCTTCTCCCCGAGACCGAGAACGCCGCCTGCGCTATAGCTACAGCGAGCGCCATTGCTGGTGACATCTTGCTCGGGGAATCCCCTACGACCGAGCGCCATAACCGCGCCAGTGATCATTTTCGTGCTCGCCATCCAAACCATACGTGACCATGACCATCGGCGGGGAAGGAAAACTCACCTTGGGGAAAGCTGCAAGCCGCGCAGACCCGGCCACGGTTCGCCTAGGGAATCCTCGCCGAGACACCAAGATGCACCCGTCGCCGCACTAGAAGATCACGAACTCACGCAGGGAGCACCAATGACCGCCCAGCTCGCGTTCTAAGGCTCTAATGTTGGCGCAACAATCACGACCATGATGGCCGTCGTATCAATTCAGTCACTCAAGGCACTCTTCACAAACGGATAAGGGAATGAGACGTTGGTTTAGCGGCGGGTTGACACCCAGATTGCCCCACGGCCGAGGGGTCAGACGACAGAGGGAGCGGGAGATGGGATGATCAAGGGGAATGCGACTCGGTCCCAAGGCTCTAGCTTTTAACCCCAAGCGCAGAGGAGGTCATCCCGATTCCCCCGGAAGCGCAGCGCGAGGTGGTTGAAAACAGCCCGTTCGCATCCTTCAGTCAGCGCGCGCCCGAGAAGATAGGTGATTCTAACGGATTGTCCTCTACTGGCTACCTAGCGGCGAGCAGCTGGGAGGCGGGTGCGGTGGTAGAGTGGTTGACGCGCGGGTTCCCAGAAGTCAAAGCGGGGCGCGAGAGAGCCAAGCGCGTCGTGAAAAGGGAGACCGGCAGCGAGCCCTGCCATGTAACGCGCGCGCGACACGGTGGGGAAGGAGGAGCTGCACAGTGGGACCCACAAGGTAGTGGCACAAGGGCGCGCGCAGGACCTTCCGTAAGAATGAGGTGTGGGCCCACGTGGCCAGAGTCACCGCGTGCGAGACGTTTGGATCCTGGCGGCACAGGGAATCCAGCGACTAGGGTTTGGCGCGGAAATGGGCCAGCGCACGGGAAAAAGTAAGTAGAGATGGGCCAACGCAGGGAGGATTCGGCCCAAAACAGCGATTTTCCTTTTTCTTTTATTTTCTGTTTCCCTTTTCTCTATTTCATTTTCTATTTTAGATGTTATATTCCCATTTTGGATTTAAAACATAGTTCTAATGTGGACCAAATCCTAACTTCATATTATTATTATTATTATTATTATTATGTTTATCTTCCTCTCACATTAAAAAAAACATCAAATGATTATCATAGTTATCTTTCTCAGCTGTTTTCAAATCCACGTTTGATCTTCAAATTTCCTAGAGTCCAAATTCATACTAATGTGAATATAACTTCTATTCTATTTATTCAAAGTAGGTATTAAATCCTCCATTTGAATGTTGGTTTATTTATGTCACCAAATGCACACACACAATAAATCCCAGCATGATGCATATTTTATTTAAGTGTCATTTGTTACTTGTTAACTTTTAAATATGGGGTTCACATGTGTTAAGGAGTGGAAGCCACACACTTAAGGAGATCAATCACTATTTTCATTATTTATAATTTGGGTATTACAAAAATTGGTTTGACAATTTTAGGAATTTTCTATCATTTTCTACCAATTTCTAAGGTTGGGCAGAAAAAGAAAAGAGAAAAGATAAAATAGTGTTGGGCCAAATTCGATACAGGCGGCCCAATAATGAGCAGAAGCGCGCCCGCGCCTGCGCCTGCGCCAACTTTGCATTGAGATCCCTGTCCTTTTGAATATCTCGAAGCAAGGTCAACGCACTATTGAGATGAGTCACTGACGGTTTACAAAGAGGACCTCCACCTTCCATTCCTTTGCAGACTAAGGTCCACGACGGTGAACACACCTCGCCGCACTCCGGTGAGCCTATTCCGACCGGACGACGCTACGGCTGGAGCTCCCGTGCGACAGGGACGCAATTAAACCCCTACCAAACACTTCCCCTTCATCAATTTCATCAAGGGGGCATTGAGTCGATCAGTCCACGGTGACTGGGCGGATGGGCATGGGGATGAACGCGTTCCGACCAAACGACGGTGTGGATAACCAAATTGAGGCTGGGGAAAGGTTCACGGGTTCACCAGAGGTTAGGTACACACTTGGATTTGGGCGAAATAGGAACCAAAGAGTGGGTCGACAGAGGGGGTAGTCATGGCGGCGTTTTACAGAGCAAGTGTGCGTTCCGGTGATGGGCTTCGGCCGAATTTCAATTGGTTGGCATTGAGAGCAATAGGAGATCAAAAGCAAACTAGAACAAGAAGTAATTTGATAAATACTGACCCAAAGAGCGCTGGCCACGAAGGGGTTCTTCACGGCGGAGCTAAGAACATGGGAGGGGAAAATTTGTGGATTGCGCACGGTTTCACGTGAAACTGAGTCAATTGCTTAAGCACTGAGGTGCGGGATGTGGCGAAGAAATCGAACCCGAGCGCAATTTATAAGTCGTCGACCGGATTTAGATATGGATCGTGGATTTCAGATGTGCTGGCAAGCTTACCGCACGGCGGATTCCGGTGATGGCACGGTGGTTGTCGATTAACCGGGGCCTGTCACCTCAGTAACTTACTGCCACGTCGCCAGGGACCTTTACCGTGGCCGCCGATGACCCATCCGAGCCGCGGTGGCATCCTTATCGCCGCCGACGACCCTCTGATGTACTGTACCATGGCAATCCACCATCAGATGGCCTGACCGAGTGACTTGAAGCCAGATTTTCTCTCAATTCCATATGGTGCCAAACCCAAACACCTATAACAAAGTTGTTCCTCTATAATAACTCTTCAACTTTGTTATAGCAACCCTAGGTAGATTCTCACTGGATCATAGCCGAAATGGCTCTCAAACTTGGATCTAGGTCACTGTCTGTATGAAATTCGGACTTATCAGCCTGACAGTCGAACTTTGGGCTTAATTATCTCCAATTTCTTCTCAACAACTATGCTTACACCCTTAAGCAAATTTGTTCTCCTTTGATAGGTCTACAAATTTGATGTGGTGACCTAGGGCAAATTCTCACAAATTTGAAAGCTACAGAGCTCCAAAGTTGAGCCAAAACTCTGATTTCAGACTTAGTTAATATAGAGTTCACTTGGTACTTTTTGCAAATAAACCCAAAACTTAGGGTTTCACTTGCAAATCCCTATATTTGTGAACCATATAACTTAATATGCTTTAACATAGTAGTTTTCACACTTTAGTCCAAATGTGCACTGTTTTTGCACATATGCCCCTAGGGTTTGGATTTAGGGTTTTCCAGGGTTTTATTTAGGGTCTCTGGTATCTCAGGGGTGTAAATGCAACTTAAACCCATTCTTAGTAATATTTTATAACTATTTTACTTAAACTTTAGGGTTCTCTCAATTTGGGTCTTGTTTTACCCTCTTAATCCCTATTTAGGGTTAAGTTTCCTATTCTAGGGTTCTATTTGCAAAACATCAAAACAATACAACTTGTTTGAAATTTTTACCTAGTGAATGCACTCTAGGTGTGTCAAACATATGCAATGCCAATGCTCATGATGTTATGTTATGCTCATGATGAGTCGTCGCGCGGCGAAGCGCACGACACAACACTTAGACTGAACTGAAATAAAACGAATCATCGCGCAACGAAGCGCGCAATGAGACACTTGAATTAATTATAAAAATAACGTCAAGCGTCGCGTGATAAAGCGAACGACGGCGTATGCCACTTATACTGAATTTGAAACGAAACATCGCAAGAATAAACACGCGACGTCACACATTAAATAACCTAAACTTAAATTGAATCGTCGCGCGATGAAGCACGCGACGAAGCACATTAATAAATCCGGATTTTAACTAAATCGTCGCGTGAAGAAGCGCGTGACGCAACACGTTAATTAAACTAAATTTAGAATTAATTAAAACCAAAATTTAATCACTATGCGCGTTGGGGTAGGGCAGGGGTGTTGCGCAGGGGCGGGATGGGGCCCTGCCGGGGCGGATAGGGGTGTCGCCGGGGGCAGGACGGGGCCGCGCTAGGGAGGGGCGAGGGCGCCGTGCGAGGGACGGGCGGGGCCGCGCCGCGTGAGGGACCGAGCGAGGCCGCGTCGGGGAGGGCCGAGGGCGCCGCGCCGTGCGAGGAGCCGGGCGGGACCGCACCGGGGAGGGGCTAGGGCGGCACGCAGGGGCCGGGCGAGGCCGTGCCGGAGCGGGGCAAGGGCGCCGCGCGGGGGCGCGCCGGGGCGGGGCAAGGTGCGTCGCGTGGGGGCGCGCCAAGGGTAGGGATGGGGGTGCCGCGCAGGGGAGGATAAAGGGGAGGGGGAGAGAGAGAGGGAGGGTAGGGGGAATCTCACCTTGGGATCCAAAATCCGACCATAACTGTCACCGGATCACCTAGGGCAAAGAGGTGGAAGAGAGGTGGAAGAGAGGGAGAGGGAGGGGGAGTTGTTGCGCGGGAAAATCAAATGAGAGGAAGGGAGAGAGGGGGCGCGCATGGGGGGGGGGTTGGGGGCGCCAGGGGCGTGTGGGGCGTGCCGGGCCAGGCCGGGTCGTGTCACGGGCCGGGATAGAAGCCCACAACACACACGACCATAGATTAGAAACCAACTGCAAATCAGAAACCTGAAACGAGTCGAGACAGACGCGCGGCTTAAACACAATCATCAGACAAAAGAAAAATGCTTCGGCATGATGCAACACCCATGTCAAATTAGGTTTTTGTTTACACGCGATACGGACACCAGTCGTTATACTACTTTGAAAATGGGAAGAAGGAGCGAAATGGGAAGAGAAAAGAGAGTAACGCCTGAATTTGGTGAGTATCGAAGAAGAAAAAATTCTACCCCCAAATTCAGGGCGTTACATCCTCGTGGCCATTGTACCCCACCATCAAACACCCACGCCAACCTCTTCGACCATGTCTTAGCTGACTCCCATCAAACCCGCTACAATGCACTTGACCTCTCCCTCCCAATCTTGGCTTAACCTGACCCCTTCTGTGGCCTCGATCACTCACCAAAGCTATCTCCACCCTAGCCGAGTCGCCCTGCTGTCGTTCACCCAACTCTGGCCATCCTGTTGTGATCGGACCCTCACCATCGAGCTCCTTGAACCACCCTCAATATCCTTAGCCTACCCTATTCACCCAAACCCCCTGGAACCCCTAGTGAAGCTCCACCATAGCCCACAAGCAACGCTGCATTGTCCCAGTTAGAGAGAAGAGAATGAACCGACCACCTGATCCCCATCATCAATTTCCTATCCTTCGACTCAGATTCAAATAACTTAGATCTAATCAGAGCCACAGATCTCTGATCTAATGATCCTGAGCCTCTGATACCCCTTCGTCTAGTCCTTTTAAGTCTTGACTGTGGATCTTAGATCTGCGATCTTGAGCCCTCGATCTAATCTTGGACTTTCGCCTAGATCCAACGACCGAGGATCCCTGATACCCCTTTGCCCTGAGAAGTTTGTTAAAGAGACCCTAGGTTTTCCAGGAATCAACTTGTGGTCCCTGTTTCATGGACAGACCCCTAGACTTTTCTATTTACTCCAAAAAATAGAAAACTATATTTAATCATTTTTGAGCCCCCTAAATCTTAAAAATTGCATAACTTTTGCATATAAAGTTCAAATGACTTGGTTCAAGTGGCACTAGCTTCGTAATAAAAATTTGTGTTAGTAGTGTTACTTTACCATGTCTCACACCCTAGATAAATATAGCAATATTGATCTAATTAAGCTGAGTAAAAAATCTTTTATGGGATTTAAACTAAGGAATCTTGTTTTATCATCCTAATATCATGGTGAGTGGAAATAGGGCCAACCTAGATGCTAGTAACTTAAATAATGTAAGTCCCTAGAAACTCTATTTTATTCATAACTATTACAGACTAACCTCTCTCTCATTCTTTTCTTTAAAAAGGTATAGATCTATATTAGTGTGTAGGATCATTAAGAGGTAGAATAAACCATGCTAGGTCTTTTAGGGTAAAATTAACTTGACCCAAGTTAATGAAAATTTTATCTTTGTATTCTTTGAAAACAAAAGCATAGTCTCAATATTTTATGTTGTTCATAACTAATACACCAAGGAAAATACATTCTAAATTACCCCAAAACCTACAAATTCCATAGTTAATGCAAAACCTTTTTCCTAGATATAAATTGTCATGTTGCATATGTTTGGTGTACTGTTCTTTTATCTTCTAGTGTACTTAATGTATGTTTGTATCGCGTAGACAACGAGCGGTTTGTGGATTTCGAAGGAGAAGGCCCTGATCAACAAGTGGACGAAGGCAAGTGTCCTCTGACCGATTTATGTCCTATTTCACATAAGAACTTACTTTTCCTCACAACTTGATCAACCTAAGGATGATTAGCTTTATGTTTTCCCTGTCCTCATTTACCTTTCCGGAATGGGTTGTGATGTTTAGCTTTAATGCTAGAGCTTAACATAATCAAAGAATGTGATGAGATACATTATGTGATACGATATTACATGCTTTGTAAATGGTTTTTTGGAAACGTGGAGGCTTAGGCGGTATCCCAAGTGCTTCACCATAAGGAGGCTTGGGTGGTATCTCGAGTGCTTCTCCAAAAAGACCAGTTCACTAGGTGACCACTCAAGAAAACAGTTCAACCATGAGGGTGGTATGGGTTGCCCTTGGTTGATTAATAATTAGAGGAATCTTAGGTGTAGTTTGCTTCAGCGTTGTGCCGTCAATGAGACCTAGGACATAGTCCTCACTATGTCAATGGTGGGTGTTGAGGTTTATTTGTTTGGTTTTTTATTAGTTGCCACCTTGGATGGAGTACTATACTATGGAACTACGAAAATCTAATAGGTAGCTATGCCTTTGGGGAATCTTTATAAAGGCTTCGCAGTGAAACCTTGCTAGTTCACCTTAGAAGTGATCAATGGGGAGTCGAGAACCCTAGGCAGAAAGGGAATAACAGCTCGTGGGTAAAGTATGCAGCCTCTGTAGAGGGTCAAAATTGGTATATCAATCATGCTCATGGTTAAGAGCGGCCTTGGGAGCTCTATTGATTAGAGATACTATGGTTTTGGTTATGAACTGGTTGTATTGTTGGTAATGATGTTCCTCGATGAGGAAATGATCCATGGGTTGGTAATCTCAAGATAAATGTTAAAACTTGGCTTATGTTAATAATAAAAACCTGATAAAGTAAAAGCAAACTGCTATCAACCTAACTCCACATAAAGCTAGTCCACTAAGCCGAATAGGGCACTTGTTGAGTATGTTGTGTACTCAACCTTGCTTTCACATAAACATTATGCTCCCATCGATGCAACCACTGCTCAAGAGAAGTAGTCAGTGCGAACCTCTAGGAGTTCTAGGGTTTTGATGAGTTTGAAGACTAGGCTAGTGATCTCCTAGTCAGATGCTGTCACACCCGGTTTTAGAAGGCAAACTGAATGCGAACCATGTACGTGCCAGGATCAGCAATTCACGTACACGATAGTTACATAACTGGACATCATCACATTATGCTCAAATAATAACATAAAAGGGGAAATAATAGTCGATTACATCATATCCTGAGACATCCACAAAGTCTTTACAATAATTAAAGTGCGGAAAAGAAATGTAGATACACGCGGCCTTCACAGGCAGCCGACTGGGGGTTGCCGCTAACCCACGCCTAGAACTCATCATAATCTTGGAACTCCTGGTGGTCTCCTTCCACGGCTTCATCTCCTCCTGAGCAGTGGTTGCAATGCGGACAACCTGAGGGGGGGGGGTTTGGTGTGTAGAGCAAGGGTGAGTACACATCAACATACTCAGCAAGTGTCTTGTTTGGCTGTAGTGGACTAGCTTTATGTGGAGTTCAGTCAAGCAGTTGCTTTTAGTTGGTCAGGTTATTATTTACTAGTAGAAAGCCAGGTTTTAGCATTAACCCAAGTTATTAACCCGATGTACCCTTTCCAAACGGAAAGAATACCACTTACCAGTACCATAGTCATAACCAAAACCATCACTCATTGCCACCTGTAAACCAAAACGTCTCTGATCAGGTACCACTAATCAATGGAGCTCCCTTGGCCGCTCATAACCGCGAGCACAGCTGATATATCAGTTTCATAACACTCTGTAGAGGTTGCGCACTTTACCCACAAGCCGTGATTCCCTCTTGCCTCGGGTCGATCAAACCCTTAAACACTACCAAGGTGAATAGGCAGGGTTTCACTACGTAGCCTTTACAAAGATTCCCCGGGGCTGTAGCCGCCCATTAGGTTTCCTAAATGTACCGCACTCCTCCCCAAGGGGCGAACCAAACTTGGCGGAGCGAGCCGCATACGCCGAGCCCCATTAACGGCACGACGGCTAAGCGAACTACACCCCGGTTCCTCTAATTATTCAGCTAAGGCCATCCCATTCCACCCTCATGGTTGCATTGTTTTCCCGGGCGGTCATCTAACGAACAGGTCCTTACGGAGAGGCACTCGAGAAACCGCTCGAGCCGCCTTAAATGCCACAAGAATAACATCATAATAAAGGAGGGGAAAACAACGTATCATTGATAAATCTCGTCATGTTCATTGATTAGTGTTGAGCAATAGCATAAAGCGAAACAATAATAATCCAACCCAAATAGGTAAACAAGGACATGGATAACAAAAGCTAGTCAATCCTTAGGTATAAATGTGAAATGCGGGAGATGAATTAAAGAATGTATAGGACAAAGATAGGTCAAGGGACACTTGCCTCCACCAACCGACTGCTACTCAGGGGCTTCTCCTACGAGTTCTTCGGGCTCCTCAACCAGATCGTTCTCTATGCGAGCGCAAACATACATACATCCATCCATTTGAATTAGGAAATAAACAGTACACCATACAAGAGAATAGATAGATTGAATATGCATAGAGTATGACATACGATATTGCATTCGTCATGGCTAGAAAGAGAAGAAAGAAGGTCTCGCAGTGGTTAAAGCTATGCTCGAAGCGTATTACGGGTAGGTACATAACTAATCATTACGTGATCTAATTCCATCGAGTTACACTAACAAGTATTAGCCACATGCACTAATAGAATTATAACTATTTTCAATTGATCAACATTAAGCGAGGTCCAAGATTAGCTACATGAAATAATTAGTGTAACCAATTTCTAAATCGAGTTTCCATTTATTGATATGAACAACGTGCTTAGCGCGCATAAAATACACCGGGGGGGGGGGGGGGGGGGTAGATGGGCACATCTAGTGGTAGACGAGCGCGCCGGAGCACGGCGAGCCGTGCCAAAGCACCACACGCACTACTCGAGCACGCGCGCGCAAGGCCGCGCTGACGCGTCGCGAACGGGTCGCGCACACGCCGCGCGAGCCGAAGTCGCGCCGGGCTAGGGCCACGCTGCGCAGGGGCCATGTCGTGCAAGGGCAGGGGCCGAGCCACCGCAAGCGCGCCGGGGAGGACGGGTGGGCGTGAGCGAGCGCGTCGCGCCGAGGCCGGACCGTGCCATGGCCGGGGCAGGCCGCGTAGGGGCGGGGCGAGACACCGGGGCCGTGGGCCGAGGCCGAGGGTGCGCGCAGGGCGCCGCGCCGTGCGGGGCGGACACGCCACGGCTGGAACGGGGCGAGGCCGGGGCGAGCGCGCCGCGGGGGCCACCGAGGCCGGGGCGCCGGGGTCGCGGGGGGGGGGGGGGGGGGGGGGGGAGGCCGCGTCGGGCAGGCCACGCGAGTAGGCCGCGCCGGCGAGCCGTGGGCGAGCCGCGCGCTGGGCGGGGAGGGGCGAGGGCGAGCGCGTCGTGGCGAGGAACGTCACGCCGAGCAGGGGAGGGAGGGGGTTGGGGCGGGCGCGCCAGGGCACCGCAGGCCGAGCGCCATGGTCGAGACGGGGCTGCGCCGGGACGCCGGGGCCACGCCAGGGTTGCGGCCGCGCCACCAGGCCGTGGGGAGAGGCGGGTCGGGGGCGGGCGCGCTAAGGCGCCGCGACCGCGCGTAGGGGAAGGGCGCGAGGGGGAGACGCGCGGGGCGGAGCGGACGCGCTGGGGGGCCATGGCCGCGCGCCGGCATGCCGAGCCGCGCGCCACGCCGCGTCATGGCCGGGACGCGCGGGGAGGGCGGGGGAACCGCGCCGGGCGGGGCGCGTCGAGGGCGAGCCGCCATGGCTGGCCGCGCCCAAGCCGGGGAGGGGAGGGGGAAGGTGAGGAAGAGAGGGGGAAGGGGCTCACCGCAGGGCGGCGAGGTCGGCGGCGGGGTGTCGGGGAGAGATGAGAGGGAGATCGTGTGAGGGAGAGGGTAGAAGGGAGAGAGAGAGGCGGTTGTGCGGGGTGGGGGATGACAGGCGGGCCCCACCAAGGGGTGGCGGCGGCGGCTCATCCACCCACGCGGGGCACGCGCGAGGGGAGCGGGGGGGGGGGGGACGGCTGGGCCGCCAAATGGGCCCAAAGCGAGGGGGAGGGGGAAGAGGCCGACTGGGCCGCGTGCGAGGGGGGCGAGCTGGGCCGCGGCTGGGCTGAAAGGGGAGGAGGGGGAGAGAGAAAAAGAAAAGGTTTTCCTTTTTCTCTAATTTCTAGATGAATGGTTTCACAATTTCAATCAATCAAAACAAATGCATGGTTCGGCATGGTGCAATAAACAAAAGAAAGTATTTCTAGGGTTTACTTACACGAGATCTCAAGCCAATTCTTGCTATAACTTCGAAAAAGAGCAAGGCCTAGCGAGAAGAAAAGAAAAAGAAAAGGTAACGCCCGAATTTGGTGAGTGAAAGAGAAAGAAAAAAAATTCAACTCCCAAAATTCGGGGCGTTACAAACCTATCCCCCTTAAAAGAATCTCGCCCTCGAGATTCAAGGTTGGCTAGCAAATAGCTCAGGGTATTTAGCCATCAGATCCTCTTCATGCTCCCAGGTTGCTTCTTCCTCAGAGTGATGTCCCCACCTGACTTTGCACATTCTAATAGTTTTCCTTCGAGTGACTCTGTCTGCAGTCTCAAGGATTTGCGTTGGCTTCTCTATGTAGGTCAAGTCCTCCTGGACTTCAAGACCTTCCACTGGCAACTGCTCTTCTGGCAACGCAGACATTTCTTCAACTGAGACACATGAAAGACATTATGCACAGCAGACAAATTTTCTGGCAGACTGAGCTGGTAGGCCACTTCTCCACGCCTGGCGAGAATCTGATACGGACCGATGTAGCGGGGTGCTAGTTTGCCTTTGACTCCAAATCTTCTAACTCCTCTGATCGGTGACACTTTTAGATAGACAAAATCTCCAACTTCGAAACTCAGCTCTCTTCTTCTTGTGTCTGCATAGCTTCGCTGCCTTGATTGCGCTATCTGCAGATTCTCCCAAACCATTTTGATGTTCTCTTCAGCTTCAAGCAAAATGTCTGGCCTGAACACTTGCTTTTCTCTAGGCTGATCCCATTGCAACGGAGTTCTACAACTCCTCCCATAAAGCGCCTGAAATGGTGACATCTTCAAGCTGGCCTGGTAACTGTTGTTATAGGAGAACTCTGCATAAGGCAACCTCTTGTCCCATCCGGACTGATCTTGCAACGCACAGGCTCTCAACATGTCTTCGAGGATTTGATTAGTTCTTTCGGTCTGACCATCTATCTACGGATGATAAGCTGAACTGAAATTCAGATGTGTGCCCAAGGCTTCATGCAACTGCTGCCAGAAATGAGAGGTGAACTGCGTTCCTCTATCTGACACTATCTTCTTTGGCACACCATGAAGACAAACGATCTGAGACATGTACAGCTCTGCCAATACTGCACTGCTGTAGTTGGTCTTGACTGGTATGAAGTGGGCTGACTTGGTTAAGCGGTCCACTACTACCCAAATGGAATCATAGCCGGCTCGAGTGCGAGGCAATCCGACTATGAAGTCCATACCGATTTCATCCCACTTCATCTAAGGAATTTGCAATGGTTGCAACAATCTAGCTGGCCTCTGATGCTCTGCCTTGATCCGTCGACAGCTATCACACATAGCCACATGCTCTGCGATTTCCCTCTTCATTCCACACCACCAGAATTTCTTCTTCAAATCTTGATACATCTTCTCACTTCCGGGGTGTATCAAATAAGCGGTCTCATGAGCTTCCTTGAGAATCAACTCTCGAATAGACTGGACATTGGGAACACACAAGCGGTCCTTGAACCATATCACACCTTCTGCATCTTCCCAAAAATCTTTGCCTCTGTCATCTAGAATCAGTCGCTGGATTTCATTGATCTTTTCATCATTCTTCTGTGCTTCTTTGATTTCTCGCTCTAGGTCGCATATTGTTCAGAAATCTGAGACTCAGCCTGCTAAACTCTTTGGCCAACTCATAAGGCATCGGACGAGCGACCATCAGATTGACCTGACTCTTCCTGCTCAAAGCGTCTGCCACTATGTTCGCTTTGCCTGGACGGTAATGAATCTCCAACTCGTAGTCTTTGATCAGCTCTAACCATCTTCGTTGCCTCATATTCAGCTCTGACTTAGTGAATATGTACTTCAGACTCTTGTGGTCTATGTAAACATCACATTTCTACCCATACAGATAGTGTCTCCATGTCTTCAGTGCATGAACCACTGCTGCCAACTCTAGGTCATGGATTGGATAATTCTGCTCATGAACCTTCAGCTGTCGGGATGAGTAGGCCACAACTCTTCCCTCTTGCATCAACACACACCCCAAACCAGTGTAACAAGCATCACAATACACCGAGAAGGGCGTGTGCACATCAGGCAAGACTAAGACGGGTCCTGTAGTCAACTTCTCTTTCAGCGCTTCGAAGGCCTCTTGACATTTCTGGGTCCACTTGAACTCAACTTTGTTGCCTAGCAAAGCTGTCATTGGTTTCGCAATCTTCAAGAACCCTTCAACGAATCGCCGATAATATCCGGCCATTCCAATGAAGCTCTTGATTCCTCAGGCATCTGTTGGAGCTTTCTAGTTCAGAATATCTGCCACTTTCTTCGAATCCACAACCAATCCTTCTTTGTTGATTATGTGACCCAAGAACAGGACTTCATCAATCCAGAACTCGCACTTGCTCAACTTTGCATACAGCTGGTGCTCTCGCAATTTCTGCAATACCATCCTCAAATGATCTACATGCTCTTCTTTGCTTTGAGAATATATCAGAATATCATCAATAAATACCACCACAAACTTGTCAAGATAATCCATGAATACACTGTTCATCAGATTCATAAAGAAAGCTGGTGCATTTGTCAAACCAAAAGACATCACAGTGAACTCATACAACCCATACTTGGTAATGAATGTCGTCTTTGGAATGTCTGAAGGTCGAATCCTGAGCTGATGATAACCTGACCTCAGATCTATCTTGGAGAACATCCTGGCTCCTCTTAACTGGTCGAACAGATCTCCTATTCTGGTCAAGGGGTACTTGTTCTTGATTGTGACTTCATTCAGAGCTCGATAATCGATACACATCCTTTGAGTGCCATCTTTCTTCTCCACGAATAGGACAGGGGCGGCCCAAGGCGAGGTGCTTGGCCGGACGTAACCTTTCTCTGACAGCTCATCGATCTGCTTCTTGAGTTCAACCAACTCTGGTCCAGATACTCTATAAGCTCTCTTAAAGATGGGGGCGGTTCCAGGAAGAAGCTCTATGGCAAACTCCACTTTTCGCACTGGTGGCATACCTGGTAGGTCCTTTGGAAACACATCTAGGAACTCGGACACAACCTCGATAGTTTCAATTGGGTCTGCTCCACTGCTATCAACAGCCATTTGATAACAACTTCCTTTCTTTGGCCCAGGCGGGACTAACTTGGTCACCACTTCCTCTCCTAGTGGGGACATCAACTTGATTGTCTTCTTATCACAACTGATGACTGCCTAATACTTATCTAGCCAATTCATCCCTAGGATGACATCTATTCCCTGACTACTCATTACTATGAGATTAGCGGGAAACGCTATCCCCCTTATTTCCACACTTACATTCAAGCAAATGCTATCGGCTCGAATTCTACCACCGGCTGAATCAATTTGAATGGGGGTTGACATGGTAGTAATTGGAAGATTATGTGCTTTTACCCATGATGTAGTAATGAAAGAATGTGTTGCTCCAGTATCAAATAACACTTCTGCAATATGGGAGTCGACTGGAAACATACCTACTGTCATGCCGGGGTTTTCCTGGACTACTTCAGCCTCCAAGTGGTTCAGTCTCCCATGGTTGTAGCGGGGCTGAGAGCGGTTGCCTGCTCCAGGCTGAGGCACATTCTGCTTTGCTGGGGCATTGGGGCCTGACTGCTGCTGGGCTGCCTTCTTCGGACATTGCATCACCCAATGGCCTTGCTCTCCACAATGGAAACATGCTCTGCTTCCACCCTGAACCGGTGCTACTTGACTGCTTTGCTGGTTTGCTGGGGCAGGAAGACGAGGTGCCTATTGATTCTGCCTCTAGAACTGACCTCCTCCTAACTGATTATTCTGCGATTCTGATGCTGGTGCTGAGGATACTGCTTTTGGAACTGCTGCTGCGGAGGTGGACGCTGGTTCTGCCTGAACTACTGAGGTTGATTTCCTGAGAAATGAGGGCGATTGTTGCTTCCAGGCTGGGGTCCACTAATCTTGCGCTTGCGATCTTCCATCTCTTTGCGCTTCATCTCTGTCATGATTGCTCTATCCATCAGGTGCTAAAATGTGGGGAAGGTATGATTCATCAGCTGATAATGCAGGGGATCAACTAAGCCTCTTAAGAAGCGATACTGCCTCTTAGCATCTGTGTTGACATCCTCAGGAGCATAGCGGGATAGCTGCAGAAACTTGTCTTGGTACTCACTGATAGACATCGGCCCTTGCTTGAGCGCCAAGAACTCCTCCTTCAATGTCATCAGACCTGCAGGAACATGGTACTGACGGAAATTGTTTCTGAATTCCTCCTAGGTCATAGTGTTGGGGTTGGCATGGGTGGCGAGGTAAGACTCCCACCAGGACTGGGCTGCTCCTCTCAACAGATAGGGACCATACAGAACTTTCTCCCTGTCATCACACTGAGCGGTATGCAACTCCCGCTCCACTGTGCGCAGCCAGTCTTCAGCATCCATGGGATCAGATGAGTGAGCAAACGTTGGGGGATGACCTCTCATGAATTCAGCACGCTTGTCCCTGGGCATCTAAGGCATCTGAGGCTGAGGTGGTGGCTGCTGCTGCTGCTGCTGAATGGCGGCCAGAGTCTGACCGATGGCTTGAACTGCCTGAGTCTGCATCATGAACATCTGCTCGATCGACATCGGGGGCGGGGGTGGCAGCTGCTGTTGCTGGGGTGCCTCATCATGCTGAGCTACCTGCTCCTGCTAAGCACGCCTTCCTCCTCTGCGCCTGTTTTCGGACATCTGCAGAATGCAATCACATATCAGAACTGATCTTGCAAATCTTGTAGCATAAGAAAAGAGTATAGAATCCTTCAACAACACTGAACAGATGAACATCTTCACTGATCTCCAACACAGACCAACACAGCTTCTCAGATAAAGAGGAAAGTAGAATAAAAAGGGCTCCCAACTAGATAACTAACTCCATTAACATATAACGGGTAAACTAGAATGCAGGGGATACCCACACTCTGGTGACAGCCATTACAAAGATCCAACTCCAACATTGTTCATCATAACAAGCATAAAAGCATAGGATAAGCAAACTACCCTGTCTAACTAAGACTAACTAAGAGCAAGATTAACGCTAAGACTGAGACTGAGACTAAGACTAAAACTTCTATATTAAGCATTCTATTACACGACTCAGCACTGACGATCTATGGTTCTAAATCTATCTTGGTCTTGCAGTCAGGGTTGCCATAAGACTGGTGTCCATGCCGAGGTGAGCGGTACGGGTGCTAGGTCCCGACGGGAGTGGGGGAACCATCATCCAGGTGACGATGCTCCGCGCGCTCAGCCCGCAGCTGGGCGATCTCAGCACGAGCCCTACTCAGCTCGTCTAGCGCATGGTCCAGCTCCGTGTTTAGCATGGTGGCTAGGTTGACTGTGCTGCTCAACCTAGGATTGTCCTCACCAACAGGTGAGACAATCACGCCTCCTGTGCTGCCAGATGGACGACGGGGGTAATACTTCAGGTTGAGACTGTTGGCTACCCCACCGAGAACCGAGCAGTAGTGCGAAAGCGCACGCTGTGCAGCATCTTGCATGGCCACCTCAGCTGAGTCCCGCTCAGAGATGGAATAATGCTCTAAGCAGACTTCCGCACCCTAGAGACTATTCTCCGGACGGCGCACCAAGTAGTACGCCTCCCAACGGTCCGGGTAGACCCCACGACTATGCTGGAAGACCACACAGCGATACTCGATAGACCAAGTATGCCGATCAAGTGCCCGACGTAGCTGGGTGTCGAGCGCATCGTGGAAGTGACACCCGCGAGCAGCATCGCGAGTGATGGGCCGAGCAACCCATCCTTCCGGCTCCTGGTCGGCAGAAAGGTCGGTGTTGAAGCTCGAGCTGCTGTCGCCACCTCCATCGTCTCGGTCTCCTCTAGCAGCTACTCCAGGGGCTGGGGCGCTCAGTGGTGGTGCAGGGGGCGCCTCCAGCGGGAGCACGGGGGAGCAGCTCCTCACCGACTCTATCTCCTGCTGGAGTGAGAAAGAAGAGCCCTGCTGCTCCTGCTCCTATCGTCGACGTTCCTACTCCTCATGCAGGTGGTGGTGCAGCCTCTCCAAATGGCTGGACTGACCAGTCACTGGACGGTGAAGCGGACGCTCAGCGAGACGAGAAGGCAAGAAGGGGATGACGGACTTTCGTGCAGTGTGTCTAAGACGAGCCATCTACAAAAGACACCGCAAGCATAAGAGTGAGAACAGAACTAATATGACCAACAATTAAACCATAAAGAAATGAAGGATTAGAATAAAACACAATTTTCAGCAAGGTATAACATATAGTAGAACATAGGTTTGATTGATATGACCAACTTTTGAAGGGATACCAAACTCAAGGTGATTATGGGGGTCTGTAATCCTTAAAACGACCATTCTACTCTAGGTTAGCGGTCCTACAGTCAGCCTGGCTTTGATGCCACCTATGTCACACCCGGTTTTAGAAGGCAAACCAAATGCGAACCATGTATGTGCCAGGATCAGCAATTCAAGTACACAGCAGTTACATAACTGGACATCATCACACAGTGCTCAAATAATAACATAAAAGGGGAAATAATAGTCGATTACATCATATCCTAAGACATCCCCAAAGTATTTACAATAATCGAAGTGCGGAAAAGAAACATAGATACACGCAGCCTTCACAGGCAGCCGACTGGGGGTTGCCGCTAACCCACACCTAGAACTCATCATAATCTTGGAACTCCTGGTGGTCTCCTTCATTGAATCATCTCCTACTGAGCAGTGGTTGCAATGCGGACAACCTGAGGGGGGGTTTGGTGTGTAGAGCAAGGGTGAGTACACATCAACATACTTAGCAAGTGTCCTGTTTGGCTGTAGTGGACTAGCTTTATGTGGAGTTCAGTCAAGCAGTTGCTTTTAGTTGGTCAGGTTATTATTTACTAGTAGAAAGCTAGGTTTTAGCATTAACCCAAGTTATTAACCCGATGTACCCTTTCCAAATGGAAAGAATACCACTTACCAGTACCATAGTCATAACCAAAACCATCAATCTCATTGCCACCTGTAAACCAAAACGTCTCTGATCAGGTACCACTAATCAATGGAGCTCCCTTGGCCTCTCATAACCACGAGCACGGCTGATATATCAGTTTCATAACACTCTGCAGAGGTTGCGCACTTTACCCACAAGCCATGATTCCCTCTTGCCTCGGGCTGATCAAACCCTTAAACACTACCAAGGTGAACATGCAAGGTTTCACTATGTAGCCTTTACAAAGATTCCCCGGGGCTGTAGCCGCCCGTTAGGTTTCCTAAATGTACCGCACTCCTCCCCAAGGGGCGAACCAAAATTGGCGGAGCGAGCCACATACACCAAGCCCCATTAACGGCACGATGGCTAAGCGAACTACACCCCGGTTCCTCTAATTATTCAGCTAAGGGCATCCCATTCCACCCTCATGGTTGCACTGTTTTCCTGGGCGGTCATCCAACGAACAGGTCCTTACGGAGAGGCACTCGAGAAACCGCTCGAGCCCCCTTGAATGCCACAAGAATAACATCATAAGAAAGGAGGGGAAAACAGCGTATCATTGATAAATCTCGTCATGTTCATTGATTAGTGCTGAGCAATAGCATAAAGCTAAACAATAATAACCCAACCCAAATAGGTAAACAAGGACATGGATAACAAAAGCTAGTCAATCCTTAGGTATAAATGTGAAATGTGGGAGATGAATTAAAGAATGTATAGGACAAAGATAGGTCAAGGGACACTTGCCTCCACCAACCGACTGCTGCTCAGGGGCTTCTCCTGCAAGTTCTTTGGTCTCCTCAACCAGATCGTTCTCTATGCGAGCACAAACATACATACATCCATCCATTCGAATTAGGAAATAAACAGTACACCATACAAGAGAACAGATAGATTGAATATGCATAGAGTATGACATACGATATTGCATTCGTCATGGCTAGAAAGAGAAGAAAGAAGGTCTCACAGTGATTAAAGCTATGCTCGAAGCGTATTACGGGTAGGTACATAACTAATCATTACGTGATCTAATTCCATTGAGTTACACTAACAAGTATTAGCCACATGCACTAATAGAATTATAACTGTTTTCAATTAATCAACATTAAGCGAGGTCCAAGATTAGCTACATGAAATAATTAACGTAACCAATTTCTAAATCAAGTTTCCATTTATTGATATGAACAACGTGCTTAGCGCGCATAAAATACACGGGGGGGGGGGGGGGGGGTAGACGGGCACGTCTAGGGGTAGACAAGCGCGCCGGAGCACGGCGAGCCGTGTCAAAGCACCGCGCGCACTACGCGAGCACGCGCGCGCAAGGCCACGCTGACGCGTCGTGAACGGGTCGCGCACACGCCGGGGCCGAGCTGCGCACGCGCCGCGCTACGTAGGGGCACCGCGGCCGCGCGAGCCGAAGCCACGCCAGGCCGGGGCCGCGCTGCGCAGGGGCCATGTCGTGCAAGGGCAGGGGCCAAGCCACCGCGAGCGCGCCGCGCCGAGGCTGGACCACGTCATGGCCGGGGCAGGCCGCGCAGGGGCGGGGCGAGACGTCGAGGCCGACGGCGCGCGTAGGGCGCCACGCGGGGCGGACACGCCACGGCCAGAACAGGGCGGGGCGAGCGTGCCGCGGGGGCCGCCGAGTCCGGGGCGCCGAGGTAGTGGGGGGGAGGCCGCGCCGGTGAGCCGCGGGCGAGCCGCGCGCTGGGCGGGGAGGGGCGAGGGCGAGCGCGCCGCGGCGGGGAACGCCATGCCGAGCAAGGGAGGGAGGGGGTCGGGGCGGGCGCGCCAGGGCGCCGCAGGCCGAGCGCCATGGCCGGGACGGGGCTGCGCCGAGACGCTGGGCCACGCCGGGGTCATGGCCGCGCCACCAGGCCGCGGGGAGAGGTGGGTCGGGGGCGGGCGCGCCAAGGCGCCGCGACCGCACGCAGGGGAAGGGCGCGATGGGGAGACGCGCGGGGCTGAGCGAACGCGCCGGGGGGGGCATGGCCGCGCGTCGCGCCGGGCCGCGTCATGGCCGGGACGCGTGGGGAGGGCGGGGGAACCACGCCGGGCGGGGCGCGCCGAGGGCGAGCCGCCATGGCTGACCGCGCCCAAGCCGGGGAGGGGAGGGGGAAGGTGAGGAAGAGAGGAGGGGGCTCACCGCAGGGCGGCGAGGTCGGCAGTGGGGCGTCGAGGAGAGATGAGAGGGAGATCGTGCGAGGGAGAGGGTAGAAGGGACAGAGAGAGGCGGTTGTGGGGGGTGGGGATGACAGGCGGGCCCCACCAGGGGGTGGCGGCGGTGGCTCATCCACCCACGCGGGGCACACGCGAGGGGAGCGGGGGGGGGGGAACGGCTGGGCCGCCAAATGGGCCCAAAGCAGGGGGGAGGGGGAAGAGGCCGGCTGGGCCGCCCAGGCCGACTGGGCCACACGCGAGGGGGTCGAGCTGGGCTGCTTCTGGGCTGAAACGGGAGGAGGGGAGAGAGAAAAAGAAAAGGTTTTCCTTTTTCTCTAATTTCTATATGAATGGTTTCACAATTTCAATCAATAAAAACAAATGCATGGTTCGGCATGGTGCAACAAACAAAAGAAAGTATTTCTAGGGTTTACTTACATGAGATCTCAAGCCAATTCTCGCTATAACTTCGTAAAAGAGCAAGGCCTAGCGAGAAGAAAAGAAAAAGAAAAAGTAACGCCCGAATTTGGTGAGTGAAAGAGAGAAAAAAATTCGACTCCCAAAATTCGGGGCGTTACAGATGCATGTGGGAGGCCCCTACAATTTAGTTTACATTCCATTTGAGCACTTTGAACTATGTGATGTCTATGATTATGGTCTGTAATAATGTTACCTACTCTTTGTTATTATTTGAGCACTATGTAACGATGTGCCATTTATGTAATCTATGTGTATATGCATTCAATCCTGGCATGTACATGGTTCGCATTTAGTTTATTTTCTAAAACTAGGTGTGACAGATCCCTTGCTTGGATACAGTGATAAATACTAAAGTATGCTTGTGTGGCGGCTTTAGGTACACCTGTTCCCTATACGTGTGTCAGGGTGAAGACATGCTTGTAATTTCATCCTCGCATTTCATGCAAGCCTCACATTAGTTATCCCTTTCCAAAGCTACCGTCGAACCAGCTACTGACATAGGTACGATATCCTACAACACCGGCCTCCGTGACCTAGGCCAGACAACCAGTACAGTCCCATATAGTTCATTGTATTTTCTGGTACATAGTCCATGTGCTTATGTGGCTATGGGACCGACGCATGCACCATGTAGCAGCCTCGAGTGCACTATAGTTTATGTTGAGTGCCAACACATGGAGTTAGTTTCATAAATATCAGACATCATGCATTTAATTGTGTGGTATTCAAGACTTATCCATTAAGCTACACTACTAGACAGTCCTCAAGGCATTTAGGTGTGAGTCCCATGTCCTAGTGTCGTAGGGCATTTAGGTGTGAGTCGCATGTCCTAGTGTCGTACTGCCGCCAGTGGGCCTATCACATCCTTCAACCTCAAGACCGATCTAGGCTATGACCTAGAGTTCTTGTTCCTTTGGAGATCCTCTAGTCTTAGGAATTTATAACATCATGTGTCCCAGGCGTGAGAGGGCCCGAGGGCTTATATCGTACCTCAAGACGTGTTGGTCCTAAAGACTTAGGAGGTGTTTGTTTCCCTGACTAAAGTTTAGTTCATGTTACATGGATGTTTGAATTTCAATTATAGGTATTAAATAGAGTCTAGTTATAAAACTAATTACACATATGAGAAGTAAACCGCAAGACGAACTATTAAGCCTAATTAGGTCATGATTTGTTCATGTGATGCTACAATAAACATTTGCTAACTATGGATTAGTTAGGATTAATAAATTTGTATTGGTGACTTGTCTTCATCTGTGTAATTAGTAGGGGTCGCAGTCAGGCGGGTCCCTGTGGGTTTTGGACCCGACGGGAGGGGGCATGGATACATTTCCCCTGCGAGGTTATGGATTCGAGCCTCGGAACAGTATCAGGTTCTGGGTGGGTTTTGAACTCCACCTATGGGTTCCCTTGCGGAGACCCGCAATTGATACATTGTGCAAGGGTGGCCTAGCCCAACACACATTAGTCGACCGCCACACAATGCCCAAGCCACGGTCGATTGCCACTCCGGCACCTCCACCTCGCAGATCGTCGCCCCCACCGTGGATCGCCGCCCCCAACCTCCTTGTGGGAGCTATAGCTCGTTCGATGCCTCACCTCTTTCTCATCGCCTGGTGACCTGGGCCCTCTCGCACCGCTCCTCCGCGTGGTCGTGTCACCTCTCCTCATCAACAGTCGTGCCTCCTAGCACCACCCCTCCGTATCACCTCTCTGTGCCGACATCTGAGCCACCTAGCGCCACCCATTCGTGTTGCATTAGGGCCCTCTCATGCCGCCATTCAGGACCCCTCTCGCGCTACACTCCTGCTGGTTGTCGGTGTATTAGAAGGAGAATCTTTAGGTTCATGGTGCCCCCATCGGGTTTTAGGTCCTCCGCGGGTTTGGGTCCGAGGCTCAATTTTCACCCGTAGTGGATTTGGGTTCGGGTTTGCGTCTTAGGTATCTGAGGCCCCATGAGTGCTACGCCCGTCTCGTTGCCATCCCTACTAATTAGACTACATTTTGTACTCGTAATTGACATTCAAATATCCGATCCGATATAGACTAAACTTAAGCTAGGGAACCAAACACCACTCTATCTCTACTACTCTATAAGGAGGTGACGTGGGCGTCCACCATGGCTTCACCACGCCTTCGCTCCACTCGTAGCGGCGTGCCCTCGGCAAGCGCTCCCCCTCGCCCTCCCCGCGGCAATCTCGGCGCTCGCCCTTCCCCGCGGCAATCTCGGCGTCCCCCACGGTAAGCTCGCCCTCCCCCACAGGGCAATCTCGGCGTCCCCGTGGCAATCTCCCTCCCCCGCAACAAGCTCGGCCTCCTCCGTAATGGCATGCCAACGCAATCTATTGCCCCGCGGTGTCCACACCTCGCCCCTGCCTGCCCGCAATGCCTCCTCCCCAGTCAATTTTCCATCCCCATGGTGAATCAGCCTCGGTGCCACACCCTACCCCCATCCTCGGTGCCACACCCTGCCTCGGCTTTCTTTGCCCACCACTAATGTATCGCTCCTCCACGACTTTGCCACTCTCACCGTCTCTGACATGCGTCGCCCGTTCTGCGACTACGACGGCCGCATGCGACACTTCCGCTCGCGCCTCACAAGGTGGCACGGATCTATCACCTTCGGCCTGGAGGGCTACTACTTCACCGTCGTCCGGGGACCTCTGCATGGTTGTAATACCCAATTTGTAATTGGTTAGAGATAATATAAAAGGAGACACAATTTCACTTCATCTATATGTGAGTTTGACCTTCATGCATCATCACATGTGAACACCATCTTTGAAAACAAATCATAAAAATAAATACCACTAAATTATGCATCATGCTGGATATTTTCTTTTGAGTGCATTATTTGTGACAATATAAAAATAACATAAAAAGAAGTATGTTAAAAAATCCAAAGTATAATTTTAATTCTAAAGGAAAATTCAAGAATTGAGAACAATATGAAGAAAATAGGGGATAAATATTATGCAACACAAAATAAATTTTTAAATAAATAAATTTACCACATATTGGGCATGTCCAAATTGTGTTGTAAATCTAAGGATAATTTACCAAGGATTTGAACTGGAAATTTAAAATTCAAAATAAAAGCAAAAAGAAAACAGAAAAAAAGAAAAAAAAGAAAAGGAACCTTACTGGGCTGGCTTATCCCATTTTGTCCCGCTTGAGGAAATCACCTGCATGGCCCGGCTGTGTCAAAGCGCCGACGCCTGGCCCCCACTTGGCAGCTTCACGCGCTCGCTCTGTGTACCACTAACATGTGGGTCCCTCCCCAAAACCCTATAGATCTCCTTGAAGCGGACTCATCCCTACTCCTACACGGGTTGAGCGATTCCTCCGCCTGCTCAACGAACCTGCTGACTTTGGGGGGGATTGACCTAGCTGAGCAGTCCTTATACGACCTGGGGGATAGGTTCGGGCGCCCCTGCAAACCCATCAACCAGAGCCACCGTTCGTCGTAGGAAGTCATGGCACTACCGCCAGTATGGTGGCCGCCATGGTTGAAGCTTAGTGAAAGGTTCAGGACCGTGGATGTACTGATCGATGGCCTAGATCGATCGCGCGTTTGAACCGCGCGATTTGGATCCAAGGGTAGTAAGTGCGCTGCGCGTCATGAACTAATCTAAACCGTGGGATCTAGATACAAGGCTCCACATTGAATACCGATTCAGAGGAGATCAATCTATGCCGTGCGTAGTTGATAGTGCGGCCAGGATTGTTAGGTACCCTTTCGACTGGCAAATTGTAAATAAGTCCCTCGAGTTTATAGAAACCAACCCGCCGTCCAGTGCTCAGCGTTCTGAGTCTCGGGAATAATTGTAGAATAACCCCTGGACTTTCCAGAAAATGAGGCCCAGTCCAGACAACTCAAAAATCAGAGAAAATAAAATAGAAATAGATTTTTAATGTATAAATAATTGCTAGAAACTTATTTATTCCATAGAAAATTCATATGAACTCCAAAATAACCCATTCCAGTTTCTAAAATTTTGTAATATTATTCTCTATCACTTAGAGTCTCTGTTTTGACATGAAAACAGTAGGAAAATAATTTCTCACTTAATCCTATTTTAAGCACATAAAACCTTTGAAAATTCATATCTTAAAATCTATAACTCCAAAAATTATGATTCCTGTTCCTAGGGTTTTATTTTAATGTGTAGATTATTATTATATATTTTGTTTACATGTTTGGTGTGATGTTAATTTTCTCTATATACTGTGCTTGTTTGTATCGTGGTGAGTACAAGAACCTATGACTGAGGATCCTGGTGACCAACAGATAGAAGTAGCTGAGCAGGAGCTCATTGAAGGCAAGTTGTGCCCTTGACCACTTTTATACCCCAATAATGTTCTTTAATGTCATTATTCATGCATAGGTTTAATTTTGATGGCTAGACTGTTTATCTCTTTACCTTGTTATCCCTGAATCACATGGGTAGTTTGGCTATTGCTTTACATGGTTTTGGTTAATATTTCATTATATCCATATTCCAATTATTTTGTTATTCTATTTATGTTCATGTCAAGATCATTAATGTTAATCGGAACATGGAGCTTAACTTGAGAAACACGTGCCACCACAAGGGAGGAATGGGACCCCTTGGCTAACTAATTAGGAAAGCTAGTGGAAGACTACCTTACCCGAAAGGGGCAAGGGCAGTAGGGGAGTTGCATGCAAGGAGGTTCTTGGGTTGATTTTGTTGCGATGGCGGTCAGACGGGGGATTCTTGCAAGTGCTCTTCCCATAAACTGTAGCGGGTTTTCAGAAGCTAGTGGAACTTTGTAAAGGCCTCGTAGTGTTGCTGTAACACCCGGATTTTAGGGGTCCAAAACCCGGGGTCAACATAAACACCAGGTATGCTGGGACCAAGTCTCATACATATGATGTATAGTGGCACAGGATCGAATGTCACATCTTTATATATAACAGGGGTTCTATACAAAATAAATAATTACATTATAAGGAGACAACGGTCCAGCAACCCAAAGTTGACTGGGAGACGACGACCTAGACCTCTCACGAACTCGTCGCAGCATCCTCCATGAGCATCATCCTGCAGTACCTGGTCTTGACCTGTGGTGTATGTGAGACAGCAAGAGTGAGCTCACATACGTTCATCGCTCAACAAGTTGTGGGGAATAATGTGCATGAACTCGCCAAAGGTGGGAGCTCACGTGAAGTGTAAGGCTTACCAAAGAAGATGGTTAGAGCTGAGCATTGCTTTTAAAGTTGGTCAAAATTTTATTAGCAATTACTAAGTATAAGTAAATACCAACCCAATTAAGTAGTAGAACAAAAGTAACAACATCACCCGCGATGCAATGCATATGACAAATTGAATTTAGTTCCATAAATTAATCATGTGAGGGTCCGAGCTGCTCATGACCGTGAGCACGGCTAGTATACCAGTTTTACACTCTGCAGAGGTTGCGCATCTTTACCCACAAGTCGTGTATCCCATGTCGCCAGGGTTTGCAAGGCCCTTAGACACTTCCGAGGTGAATGGCTGGGGATCCACTACGAGGCCTTTACAAAGTTCCACTAGCTTCCGAAAACCCGCTACAGTTTATAGGAAGATCCAGTGCAGGAATCCCTTGCAGGACCGCCATCGCAGCAAAATCCTCCCGAGGGCCTCCCTACACTGACCTCTCCCCTACTGCCCTTGCCCCTTTCGGGTAAGGTAGTCTTCCACTAGCTTTCCTAATTAATCAGCCAAGGGCGTCCCATTCCACCCTTGTGGTAGCACTGTTTTCCCGGGTGGTCGCTCCATGTTCCAATTAACATAATGATCTCATCATGAACAATAAATAACAACTGATAACAAAAGTGTAACCATAAATAGTGTATCTCCATACCCAAGACCACATATAGCACTAGCAAGTACTACCCAGAAAGTTCAGTGGTAAACAAGGTATGAAGATAGACAAACTAGGGTAACCTATTGGGTCCCATCAAAATTAACCTATGCAGATCATTATGATTAATCAGAACATGGCTGGGTAAAAGAAGTGATCAAGGGCACAACTTGCCTGGGCCTTGAGAATCCAGGTACCAGGATGATTCTTCAGATCCTCGTGACCTCACTGCTAGTCGTAGCAATACAAACATACATGGTATAGGCAAAATTAACATTACACCAAACATATATGCAAAATACATATTAATAATCTACATATTAAAATAAGATCACAGGAAAAAAAATTATTAATTTTGGAGTTGTAGAATTTAAGTTATGATTTTCCTAAGGTTTAATGTGATTAAAATATGATTAAATGATAAATAAATTTTCTGACAGAGTTCATGTCAAAACAAAGACACTAAATGATGAAGAATATTATTACAAAATTTTAGAAATTGGAATGGTTCAATTTGGAGCTAAAATGGATTTTCTATGAATTATCTAAGTTTTAGCAATTATTTTCATATTAAAAATCTATTTAATAATCATTTTCCCTGGTTTTATTATGTTCTGGACTCGGCCTCAAATCCAGAGAAACCCAGGGGGCTCAGGGTAAAACTACAGAGACACAGCGCACAGTGCTCTGGACGGCGGGTTGATTCTCTGGTTTCCAGGGGGTTCTTTAATAAAAGTGCCAGCGCGAAAAGGTATGATTGAATCTCGGCCGCACGATCTGAACCGAGCGGCCCAGATTAGACTTGTTATACACCGAACCGGTACGCATTGCCGTCCACTGGATCACGATCCTACGGCACAGATTTAATTTTGTCCAGAGCCACCCGATTCAATCCTACGGCCCAGATCGCACATGGCGAAGGGGTACGCGACAATCTAATCCCGACCGCACAACGAGATCCAACGGTCAGGAGCTATTCCCCCAATTCCCAGCATCCCGAGCGGCGGCGGTGGCGCACCCACGGCGGAGCTTCGCCGGCGAACGCGCAATCCGGTGATACAGTGCACGGAAACTCAATTAAAGCCTGCTACACCTTGCCCTAAGTGCACTGAATACGATGGACGTGGACTTACCCCGCGATACGAAGCAGAATACCTTGGCCACGGCGAGCGGCGGATCCGCGGCGGATGACGAAGTGCGATGAGCAATTTCCGCCGCCCCGAGACCCCACCGGTCAAATTGGAGGCACGGTCGACTTCACTGGTCTCCGGCGATCGTCCCCACCCACACGCGCGGACCGGAACGCGAGCCCAGAGGAGAAACACCGGCGGCGGTCTTCTTCTCTTCTTTCTCTCGGTGTTAAGGCAGTGGTCGCCGTCGTAGGCGGATATGGGAGGGGAGGCGAGCCTGGTGAGCTTTATACCCGGAGCAAAGTCCGAGCGAGGCACGAGGAGCGAGGTTCCCGGCGGCGAGCACGCGAAGTCCGTTGAGCCGCGGCGATTCTGTTGGGAGAGGATCGCCGACATGCATGGCCCACCGGTCATGGACAGCGGGACGAAAGCGAGCGCGAGACAGTGGTGTATGACGCCTGGGGCCCGCGGCGCAGTGAGGCAAGGAGGCGGCCACGCGCGAGCCGCACAAAGGAACCGAGAGACTGACAGCGGGCCCCGCCTGTCGGGTGCGCGCGGAGGCAGGAGTGTGGGCCGCGCGGGTTGGATTGTTTTAAGTGGGCCGAAATGAGGTATGGCGGCCCATGAGGCTGTTTTCGTTTTATTCTTTTTATTTTCTGTTTTCTTTTCTTCATTTTCAAATCCAATTTGAGTTCAAATTTCAAAATCAAATTCTTTGGTAAATTCTCCTCAGATTGAAAGTATAACTTGTAAACTCTAGTCTTACTTTTATTTATACTTTTTATTTTGTATATACTTTCCTTTTCCTCTTATTTCAAACCCTAATTCCAATTCAAATTAATTTCAACTTGTGGCAAATTCACTTTCAGATCAATAGTAAAATTTGGACATACCTAAAAGTGTGATGAATTTATAACTTTGTTTTGTTTTGTATCATATTTCTTTCTTTCTTTCCTATTTCCAATTCAAATCAAACCAAGTTTTAAATTCTAGATTTCAAATTTATGCACAAGTTAAACTTTCACATGATGCACAATTACTACATAGTGTTTCTTTATTTATTTTATTATGAGCATTTACCTTTAAAAAGGGTGAATTATAAAGTTTAATTATTTATCAATGGTATTTTGCTCAGATTTCTTCTATCAATCCCAAATTCAGAATTTGGGTGTTACAAATCCTACCCCCCTTAAAAATAATCTCGTCCTCGAGATTAGTAATAAAAGGGTGTATGCTCATATTGTTCTCGGAACATATGCACAAACAAAGAAATCTCAGCATGAGGTATGATTCTTTAACAAAACACAGGGTCAATAGACCTTATTATTCCTTCTAGAATAATATCATATCATCTACTAACTAAAGTAACATCTAGACCTTACAAATCATCATAATCTATATCTATGTAGCTTGGTGAAGCTGGTGGTGGTGGTGGAGGTTGTTGTTGTTGTCTCTCCAACCGTGCTTGCCTTATTTCTTGGCGGGCCTGACGTATTTCCTCGCGTTGTTGTCTTATCTGATTTTGCATCTCGGTCACCAGGTCTGTTAATTGTTGTATTACCAGTTTTTGGGTAGCAACCACTTGATCGATCTCAACAGGTGGAGGATTTGGAGGATTCATTTCTGTTTGTTGTTACGTGATAATCTTTCCTTTCCTGGTATTGACCATGAAAGTTAGAAGCATATGGTAATAGTTTTGCAAAGGAAATTATTCAATAAGCGGAATGAATAAGCTAGTAGCTGGTTATAATCTGAAGATTCTTTGGTAGGGCTTTAATCTTTGTTTTATGTCCAGATTGGGGTAACCAATCATATAAGGTGAATATCTAAGGGTAGGATGGAATCAGTCAAGATGAGAGGTATATATGGGTGAGATAGACTACAAGATGTAGGTTAAAAGTTTGTTTGATGTTAGGTGGGGATAGGCAGGTCATGCAATCCATCAAGACTCTATTGGTTGGGTTGGTTTCTCATTCTTTAGTGTAGGGTGAACTAAGTTAAAACATGTGGAGAGGATCTAATCTATTTCACAAGTATTATCTAACATGTTTAGTAAGTCACTTTAGATTAGATCAGATCTATGTTAGATTGGTGTGACTAGTTTGACTAGATAAGATCTAATTAATTTGCATTAGATCATGGTTGTTAAACCAGAGTGGGATAAATATGCTAATTAAGGCAAGATGAATCCATAAGGATAAGGTAGGATCTTTTGAGGTCAGTTAGATCTATTAGGATGAGATAAAATCTTTTCAAGATAAGATAAGTATCTTTTAAGATGAGATGGATCTATTAAGATAAGGGAGAATCTTTTAAGATAAGATGAATTGGTTAGAATGAGATCTTTTAGGATAAGATAAATCTCTTAAGCTAGATATGTTCCAATGGGGATAATCTAGGTTGTCTAGTTATTTTATAAATATATTTTTATACCTATGTGTATATGCAGATGCAATCGTGGACATTACTCCACAACTCATCACACTCAATCAAAGATCCAAATCAAACAAGTATCATAAGAACAAACATTCAATCACATAGATAAAAATAGTTTTGTCTTTGTTCCTTAAGAGTAGGTCTCCTATTCCTAAAGGTCACTTTAGGCACAGGATTTCAAAGTGTGAAATCCACATTTGTATTTAGAAAGAAAAGATAAGAATAATCAGAGTAAAGCGGAAATAGATGAGAAAAGATTAAGATAAGTTTAGAAAAGAATCAGAGTAAGGTAAGTAGACAATGGTTGTCCAGTTCTATCTAGGTTTCGTCCTACAGTCAACATTGCTCCGATACCACTTCTGTAACACCCGGATTTTAGGGGTCCAAAACCCGGGGTCAACATAAATACCAGGTATGCTGGGACCAAGTCTCATACATATGATGTATAGTGGCACAGGATCGAATGTCACATCTTTATATATAACAGGGGTTCTATACAAAATAAATAATTACATTATAAGGAGACAACGGTCCAGCAACCCAAAGTTGACTGGGAGACGACGACCTAGACCTCTCACGAACTCGTCGCAGCATCCTCCATGAGCATCATCCTGCAGTACCTGGTCTTGACCTGTGGTGTATGTGAGACAGCAAGAGTGAGCTCACATACGTTCATCGCTCAACAAGTTGTGGGGAATAATGTGCATGAACTCGCCAAAGGTGGGAGCTCACGTGAAGTGTAAGGCTTACCAAAGAAGATGGTTAGAGCTGAGCATTGCTTTTAAAGTTGGTCAAAATTTTATTAGCAATTACTAAGTATAAGTAAATACCAACCCAATTAAGTAGTAGAACAAAAGTAACAACATCACCCGCGATGCAATGCATATGACAAATTGAATTTAGTTCCATAAATTAATCATGTGAGGGTCCGAGCTGCTCATGACCGTGAGCACGGCTAGTATACCAGTTTTACACTCTGCAGAGGTTGCGCATCTTTACCCACAAGTCGTGTATCCCATGTCGCCAGGGTTTGCAAGGCCCTTAGACACTTCCGAGGTGAATGGCTGGGGATCCACTACGAGGCCTTTACAAAGTTCCACTAGCTTCCGAAAACCCGCTACAGTTTATAGGAAGATCCAGTGCAGGAATCCCTTGCAGGACCGCCATCGCAGCAAAATCCTCCCGAGGGCCTCCCTACACTGACCTCTCCCCTACTGCCCTTGCCCCTTTCGGGTAAGGTAGTCTTCCACTAGCTTTCCTAATTAATCAGCCAAGGGCGTCCCATTCCACCCTTGTGGTAGCACTGTTTTCCCGGGTGGTCGCTCCATGTTCTAATTAACATAATGATCTCATCATGAACAATAAATAACAACTGATAACAAAAGTGTAACCATAAATAGTGTATCTCCATACCCAAGACCACATATAGCACTAGCAAGTACTACCCAGAAAGTTCAGTGGTAAACAAGGTATGAAGATAGACAAACTAGGGTAACCTATTGGGTCCCATCAAAATTAACCTATGCAGATCATTATGATTAATCAGAACATGGCTGGGTAAAAGAAGTGATCAAGGGCACAACTTGCCTGGGCCTTGAGAATCCAGGTACCAGGATGATTCTTCAGATCCTCGTGACCTCACTGCTAGTCGTAGCAATACAAACATACATGGTATAGGCAAAATTAACATTACACCAAACATATATGCAAAATACATATTAATAATCTACATATTAAAATAAGATCACAGGAAAAAAAAATTATTAATTTTGGAGTTGTAGAATTTAAGTTATGATTTTCCTAAGGTTTAATGTGATTAAAATATGATTAAATGATAAATAAATTTTCTGACAGAGTTCATGTCAAAACAAAGACACTAAATGATGAAGAATATTATTACAAAATTTTAGAAATTGGAATGGTTCAATTTGGAGCTAAAATGGATTTTCTATGAATTATCTAAGTTTTAGCAATTATTTTCATATTAAAAATCTATTTAATAATCATTTTCCCTGGTTTTATTATGTTCTGGACTGGGCCTCAAATCCAGAGAAACCCAGGGGGCTCGGGGTAAAACTACAGAGACACAGCGCACAGTGCTCTGGACGGCGGGTTGATTCTCTGGTTTCCAGGGGGTTCTTTAATAAAAGTGCCAGCGCGAAAAGGTATGATTGAATCTCGGCCGCACGATCTGAACCGAGCGGCCCAGATTAGACTTGTTATACACCGAACCGGTACGCATTGCCGTCCACTGGATCACGATCCTACGGCACAGATTTAATTTTGTCCAGAGCCACCCGATTCAATCCTACGGCCCAGATCGCACATGGCGAAGGGGTACGCGACAATCTAATCCCGACCGCACAACGAGATCCAACGGTCAGGAGCTATTCCCCCAATTCCCAGCATCCCGAGCGGCGGCGGTGGCGCACCCACGGCGGAGCTTCGCCGGCGAACGCGCAATCCGGTGATACAGTGCACGGAAACTCAATTAAAGCCTGCTACACCTTGCCCTAAGTGCACTGAATACGATGGACGTGGACTTACCCCGCGATACGAAGCAGAATACCTTGGCCACGGCGAGCGGCGGATCCGTGGCGGATGACGAAGTGCGATGAGCAATTTCCGCCGCCCCGAGACCCCACCGGTCAAATTGGAGGCACGGTCGACTTCACTGGTCTCCGGCGATCGTCCCCACCCACACGCGCGGACCGGAACGCGAGCCCAGAGGAGAAACACCGGCGGCGGTCTTCTTCTCTTCTTTCTCTCGGTGTTACGGCAGTGGTCGCCGTCGTAGGCGGATATGGGAGGGGAGGCGAGCCTGGTGAGCTTTATACCCGGAGCAAAGTCCGAGCGAGGCACGAGGAGCGAGGTTCCCGGCGGCGAGCACGCGAAGTCCGTTGAGCCGCGGCGATTCTGTTGGGAGAGGATCGCCGACATGCATGGCCCACCGGTCATGGACAGCGGGACGAAAGCGAGCGCGAGACAGTGGTGTATGACGCCTGGGGCCCGCGGCGCAGTGAGGCAAGGAGGCGGCCACGCGCGAGCCGCACAAAGGAACCGAGAGACTGACAGCGGGCCCCGCCTGTCGGGTGCGCGCGGAGGCAGGAGTGTGGGCCGCGCGGGTTGGATTGTTTTAAGTGGGCCGAAATGAGGTATGGCGGCCCATGAGGCTGTTTTCGTTTTATTCTTTTTATTTTCTGTTTTCTTTTCTTCATTTTCAAATCCAATTTGAGTTCAAATTTCAAAATCAAATTCTTTGGTAAATTCTCCTCAGATTGAAAGTATAACTTGTAAACTCTAGTCTTACTTTTATTTATACTTTTTATTTTGTATATACTTTCCTTTTCCTCTTATTTCAAACCCTAATTCCAATTCAAATTAATTTCAACTTGTGGCAAATTCACTTTCAGATCAATAGTAAAATTTGGACATACCTAAAAGTGTGATGAATTTATAACTTTGTTTTGTTTTGTATCATATTTCTTTCTTTCTTTCCTATTTCCAATTCAAATCAAACCAAGTTTTAAATTCTAGATTTCAAATTTATGCACAAGTTAAACTTTCACATGATGCACAATTACTACATAGTGTTTCTTTATTTATTTTATTATGAGCATTTACCTTTAAAAAGGGTGAATTATAAAGTTTAATTATTTATCAATGGTATTTTGCTCAGATTTCTTCTATCAATCCCAAATTCAGAATTTGGGTGTTACAGTTGCCCTGCCTCGCTTCCTTGGTAGAGGTGTATGGGGCTCGTACAACCCTGTGGCAGATGGGTAACATGACTTGTGGGTAAAGGGTACAACCTCTGCAGAGTGTAAAACTGGTATACTAGTCGAGCTCTCGGTCAAGAGCAGCTCAGGACTCTCGCATGATTAATTTATGTAACTTAAATTCAATTTTGTCATTTGCATATGCATGGGATTATTTATTAATTTTGTTCTATTACTTTTATTAAGGTTCGGTACTTACTTACATCTAGTAACTGCTAATAAAATTTTGACCAACTAATTAAAAGCAATGCTCAGCTTTAACCTCTGTTGTTGTTTAGCCTTACACATCACATGAACTCCCACCTTTGGTGAGTTCATGTCCACTGGTTTCCCCACAACTTGTTGAGCTATGATCATGTGTGAGCTCACCCTTATTGTCTCACACCCCCCACATGTCACACCCGGTTTTAGAAGGCAAACCGAATGCGAACCATGTACGTGCCAGGATCAGTTATTCACGTACACAGCAGTTACATAATATGGACATCATCACACAGTGCTCAAATAGTATTAAAAGGGAAATAATAGTCGATTACATCATACGTCTGAGACGTCCATATAGTTCTTACAATAAATCAAAGTGCGGAAAAGAAACGTAGATAACACGGCCTTCACAGGCAGCCGACTGGGGGTTGCCGCTAACCCACGCCTAGAACTCGTCGTAGTCTTGGAACTCCTGGAAGTCTCCTTCCACAGCTTCATCTTCTCCTGAGCAGTGGTTGCAATGCTGACAACCTGGGGGGGGGTTTGGTGTGTAGAGCAAGGGTGAGTACACATCAACATACTCAGCAAGCATCCCGTTTGGCTGTAGTGGACTAGCTTTATGTGGGGATAAGTCAAGCAGTTGCTTTTAGTTGGTCAGGTTATTACTTACTAGTAGAAAGCCAGGTTTTAACATTAACCCAAGTTATTAGCCCAATGTATCCTTTCCAAACGGAAAGAATACCACTTACCAATACCATAATCATAATCAGAACCATCAATCTCACTGCCACCTGTACCAAAATATCACTGATCAAGTATCACTAATCTCTGGAGCTCCCTTGGCCGCTCATAACCGCGAGCACGGCTGATATATCAGTTTCATAACACTCTGCAGAGGTTGCGCACTTTACCCATAAGCCGTGATTCCCTTTCTAGCCCGGGCTTGCAAGACCCTTATTCACTCCCAAGGTGAATGGCTAGGGATTCACTACGAAGCCTTTACAAAGATTCCCCGGGGCTGTAGCCACCCGTTAGGTTTCCTAAATGTACCACACTCCTCTCCAAGGGACAAATCAACCTTGGCAGAGCGAGCCGCATACACCGAGCCCCATTGACGGCACAACGGCTAAGTGATCTACACCCCAGTTCCTCTAATTATTCAGCTAAGGGCGTCCCATTCCACCCTCATGGTTGCACTGTTTTCCCGGGCGGTCATCCATTGAACAGGTCCTTACGGAGAGGCACTCGAGAAACCGCTCGAGTCCCCTTGAAGGTCACAAATATAATCATAAATAAGAAGGGGAAAACAGCGTATCATAGATAATCACATCATGTTCATTGATTAGAGTTGAGCAATAGCATCAAACTAAGCAGTAATAATCCGACCCAAATAGGTAAACAAGGACATGGATAACAAAAGCTAGTCAATCCTTAAGTATAAATGTGTAATGCGGGAGGTGAATTAAAGAATGAATAGGACAGAGATAGGTCAAAGGACACTTGCCTCCACCAACCGACTGCTGCTCAGGGGCTTCTCCTGCGAATTCCTCGGGCTCTTCGACCGGATCGTTCTCTATGCGAGCGCAAACATACATACATCCACACACTTAATACAAAAGAACAGTACACCATACAAGGGAACAGGTAAAACGAATATGCATCAAGTATGACATTTGACATCGCATTTGTTATGGTTAGAAAGAAACGGGAAAGATCTCGCAGGGGGTTAAAGTTTATGCACTAATGATCAGTTACAATTGGTTCTTAACAAAAGAACTTCTGTTATATATATATACTAATGGAAACCTAATCATTTTTAGTTGATCAACATTGCACGGGTTAAACAATTAACTACGTGAATCAATAGCATAACGGAATTTTAAATTAAACTTCCTATTTTCCATAGCATGAACAATGATCAGTCTACCTAAAATAAAGTAATTATGATCACAGAAAGTAAATAAAATAAAATAAAAAATAAAAAATAAAAAAACAGAGGGGGGGCGGTTGAACCGGTTCTGCGCAGGGCGGCTGGGCTGGGCGGCCGGGGCGGCCGAGCGCGGGGGGGGGGGGGGGGGGGGCGGCTGAGCCGGCCGGTTGAACCGGCGGCCAGGACCGGCCGAGCTGGGGCGCGCGGGGGAGGGCGGGCTGGCCAGGCGGCCGAGCCGGCCAGGCGCGCGGCCAGGCGCGCGGCCGGGGCACGGGCTGGGGGCGGCCGGGGTTGGGCTGGGGGCGGCCGGGGCCGGGCTGGGGGCGGCCGGGGAGGGGCCGTGGCCGGCCAGGGACGGGCGGCCAGGGGCGGGCGGCTGAGCCATGGCCGAATGGGGGAGAGAGGAGGGGAGGGGGAAGGAGGGAGGAGGGAGGAGGGGGCTCACCAGCGGGGGCGGCCGGCGGCAGGGGCGGCCAAGGGCGGCGGCGGCCTAGGGCAGGGAGTAGGGCGGCGGCGGCTTAGGGAGAGAGAGAGAAAATGAGAGGGAGAGGGAGAGGGTTAGGGGAAAAGGGGAGGTGGGGGGGCGGCTGGGCCTCTTGGGGCCCAAGAGGGGGGCGCGCAGGGGCCTGGGCCGGCCGGGGTCGGCCCACGGCGCGGGAGAGAGAGAAAAAGAGGAGAGAGAAAGAGAGGGAAGGAGAGAAAAGATTATTTCCTTGTTTTCGAAATCCGATCTTTTAGATGAATGCGTTTGCACTTTCAAACAATCAAAAAAAATGCAAGGTTCGGCATGGTGCATCAAACAACATAAAGTATTTTAGAGTTTTTCTTACACGGGAAATCCAAACCGAATCCCGCTAGGACTTTGGAAAAGGTCAAGGTTTAGCGAGGGGAAAAAGAAAAGAAAAGGTAACGCCCGAATTTTGGCGAGTAAAGAAAAGAAAAAAATTCAACTGCAAAATTCGGGGCGTTACAAACCTATCCCCCTTAAAAGAATCTCGCCCTCGAGATTCAGGGCTGGCTAGCAAAGAGCTCTGGGTACTTGGCCATCAAATCATCTTCACGCTCCCAGGTTGCTTCTTCCTCAGAGTGGTGACTCCATCTGACTTTGCACATTCTGATGGTCTTCCTTCGGGTGACTCTATCTGCAACCTCAAGGATCTGAGCTGGCTTCTCAACATAGGTCAAGTCCTCCTTCGGGTGACTCTATCTGCAACCTCAAGGATCTGGCCACTTCTCCACGCTTTGAGAGAATTTGATACGGACCAATGTAGCGGGGTGCTAGCTTGCCTTTGATTCCGAACCTTCTGACTCCTCTGATCGGTGACACTTTCAGATAGACAAAGTCTCCGACTTAAAAACTCAGCTCTCTTCTTCTTGTGTCTGCATAGCTTCGCTGCCTCGATTGCGCTATCTTCAGATTCTCTCGGACCATCCTGATGTTCTCTTCAGCTTCAAGCAAAATATCTGGCCCAAACACTTGCTTCTCTCCAGGCTGATCCCATTGCAACGGAGTTCTACAACTCCTTCCATAGAGCGCTTGAAATGGTGACATCTTCAAACTGGCCTGATAACTGTTGTTATAGGAAAACTCTGCATAAGGCAATCGCTTGTCCCATCCGGACTGATCTTGCAACGCACAGGCTCTCAACATGTCTTCAAGAATTTGGTTGGTTCTTTCAGTCTGACCATCTGTCTGCGGATGATAAGCTGAACTGAAATTCAAATGCGTGCCCAAGGCTTCATGCAACTGCTGCCAGAAATGAGAGGTGAACTGCGTTCCTCTGTCTGACACTATCTTCTTTGGCACACCATGAAGACAAACGATCCGAGACATATACAACTCTGCCAATACTGCACTGCTGTAGGTGGTCTTGACAGGTATGAAGTGGGCCGACTTGGTCAAACGGTCCACTACTACCCAAATAGAATCGTAGCCGGCTTGAGTGCGAGGCAATCCGACTATGAAATCCATAACGATTTCATCCCATTTCCACTGAGGGATCTGCAACGGTTGCAACAATCCAGCAGGTCTCTGGTGTTCTGCCTTAATTCTTCGACAACTATCGCACATAGCCACATGCTCTGCGATTTCCCTCTTCATTCCGTACCACCAGAATTTCTTCTTCAGATCCTGATACATCTTCTCACTGCCAGGGTGAATCGAATAGGCTGTCTCATGAGCTTCCTTGAGAATCAACTCCCGAATAGACTGGACATTGGGAACACACAAGCGGTCTTTGAACCATATCACGCCTTCTGCATCTTCTCGAAAATCTTTGCCTCTGCCATCTAGAATCAGTCGCCGAATCTCACTGATCTTCTCATCATTCTTCTGCGCTTCTTTGATTTCTCGCTCCAAGGTAGGTTCCAATTCAACTGTGACTCCTCGCGAATTGTTCAGAAATCCGAGACTCAACCTGTCAAACTCTTTGGCCAACTCATAAGGCATCGGACGGGCGACCATCAGATTGACTTAACTCTTTCTGCTCAAAGCATCTGCCACTACGTTTGCTTTGCCTGGATGGTAATGGATCTCCAACTCATAGTCTTTGATCAGCTCTAACCATCTTCGCTGCCTCATGTTCAACTCTGACTGAGTGAATATGTACTTCAGACTCTTGTGGTCTGTGTAAACATCGCATTTCTGTCCATACAGATAGTGCCTCCATGTCTTCAGTGCGTGAACCACTGCTGCCAACTCTAGGTCATGGATTGGGTAATTCTTCTCATGAACCTTCAGCTGTCGGGACGAGTAAGCCACAACTCTTCCCTCTTGCATCAACACGCATCCCAAACCTGTGTAACAAGCATCACAGTACACAGAGAAGGGCTTGTGCACATCAGGCAAGACTAGGACAGGCGCTGTTGTCAACTTCTCTTTCAGCGCTTCAAAGGCCTCTTGACATTTCTGGGTCCACTTGAATTCAACCTTGTTGCCTAGCAACGCTGTCATTGGTTTCGCAATCTTCGAAAACCCTTCAATGAATCGCCGATAATATCCGGCCATTCCAATGAAGCTCTTGATTCCTCGAGCATCCGTTGGCGCTTTCCAGTTCAGAATGTCTGCCACTTTCTTCGGATCCACAGCCAATCCTTCTTTGTTGATTATGTGACCCAAGAACAGGACTTCACTGATCCAGAACTCACACTTGCTCAACTTTGCATACAACTGGTGCTCTCGCAATCTCTGCAATACCATCCTCAAATGATCTGCATGTTCTTCTTCGCTTTGAGAATAAATCAGAATGTCATCAATGAATACCACCACAAACTTATCGAGATAATCCATGAATACACTGTTCATCAAATTCATAAAGAACGCTGGTGCATTGGTCAAACCAAAAGACATCACTGTGAACTCATACAAACCATACTTGGTAATGAATGCCGTCTTCGGAATGTCCGAAGGCCGGATCCTGAGCTGATGATAACCTGACCTCAAATCTATCTTGGAGAACACACTGGCTCCTCTCAATTGGTCAAACAGATCTTCTATTCTGGGCAAGGGATACTTGTTCTTGATCGTGACTTCATTCAAAGCTCGATAATCGATACACATCCTCTTGGTGCCATCTTTCTTCTCCACAAACAGGACAGGGGCGGCCCAAGGCGAGGTGCTTGGCCGGATGTAACCTTTCTCTGACAGCTCATCAATCTGCTTCTTAAGCTCAACCAACTCTGGTCCAGATATTCTGTAAGCTCTCTTAAAGATAGGGGCGGTTCCAGGAAGAAGCTCTATAGCGAATTCAACTTTCCGCTCTGGTGGCATACCCGGTAAATCCTTTGGAAACACATCTGGGAATTCAGACACAACCTTGATACTCTCAATTGGGTCTGCTTTACTGCTATCGACAGTCATCTGATAACAACTTCCTTTCTTTGGCTCAGGCGGGACTAACTCGGTCACCACTTCCTCTCCTAGTGGGGACACCAACTTGATTGTCCTTGTATCACAACTGATAACTGCCTGATACTTATCTAGCCAATTCATCCCTAGGATGACATCTATTCCCTGAGTACCCATTACTATAAGGTTAGCGGGAAACGCTATCCCCCTTATTTCCACACTTATATTCAAACATATGCTATCAGCTCGAATTCTACCACCAGCTGAGTCAATTTGAATGGGGGTTGACATGGCAGTAATTGGAAGATTATGTGCTTCTACCCATGATGCAGTAATAAAAGAATGCGTTGCTCCAGTATCAAATAACACTTCTGCAATATGGGAATCGACTGGAAACATACCTACTGTCATGCCGGGGGTCTCCTGAACTGCTTCAGCCTCCAAGTGATTCAGTCTTCCATGATTATAGCGCTGCTGAGGGCGGTTGCCTGCTCCAGACTGAGACGCATTCTGCTTCGCTGGGGCATTGGGGCCTGACTGCTGCTGGGCTGCCTTCTTCGGACATTGCATCACCCAATGGCCTTGCTCTCCACAGTGGAAACATGCTCTGTTTCCAACCTGAGCTGGTGCTGCCTGATTGTTCTGCTGGTTTGCTGGGGCAGGAAGACGAGGTGTCTGCTGATTCTGCCTCTGAAACTGACCTCCTGATTGATTGCTCTGACGGTTCTGGTACTGGTGCTGAGGATACTGCCTTTGGAACTGCTGATACTGCTGACGCTGCTGATGCTGCTGAGGTTGATTGCCTGAAAAACGAGGACGGCTGCTGCTTCCAGGCTGGGGTCCACTGATCTTGCGCTTACGATCCTCCATCTCCTTACGCTTCCTTTCTGTCATGATTGCTCTGTCAATCAGGTGCTGGAATGTCGGAAAGGTATGGTTCATCAGCTGATACTGCAGAGGGTCAACCAAGCCTCTCAAGAAACGGTACTGTCGCTTGGCATCGGTGTTGACATCCTCAGGAGCATAGCGAGACAACTGCAGAAACCTGTCTCGATACTCACTGACAGATGATGACCCTTGCTTAAGGGCCAGGAACTCCTCCTTCTTCACTGTCATCAGACCTGCAGGCACATGGTACTGACGAAAGCTACCTCTGAACTCTTCCCAGGTGATGGTGTCGGGGTCGGCATGGGTGGCGAGGTAAGACTCCCACCATGATTGGGCTGCTCCTCTCAACAGACGGGGACCATACAAGACTTTCTCCTTGTCATCACACTGAGCGGTATGCAACTCCCGCTCCACAGTGCGCAGCCAATCTTCAGCATCCATGGGGTCAGAAGAGTGAGCGAACGTTGGGGGATGACCTCTCATGAATTCAGCACGCTTGTCTCTGGGCATCTGAGGCATCTGAGGCTGGGGTGGTGCTTGCTGCTGCTGCTGCTGCTGCTGAATGGCGGCCAGGGTCTGACCGATGGCCTGAACTGCCTGAGTCTGCATCAGAAACATCTGCTCAATCGACATCGGGGGCGGGGGCGGCAGGTGCTGCTGCTGGGGCACCTCATCCTGCGGGGCGGCTTGCTCCTGCTGAGCACGCCTTCCTCCTCTGCGCCTGTTCTCTGACATCTGCAGAACGCAACCACACATCAGAACTGATCTGGCAAATCTTGCAGCATAAGAAAAGAGTATAGAATTCTTCAACAGCACTGAACAGATGAGCATCTTCACTGATCTCCAACACAGACCACACAGCTTCTCAGATAAAGAGGAAAGTAGAATAAAGGGTTTCCCAACTATATATCTAACTCCATTAACATAATATGTAAACCAAAATGCAGGGGATACCCACACTCTGGTGACAATCATTACAAAGATCCAAACCAAACATAGTTCATCATGACAAACATAAATGCACAGGATATAGCAAACTATCCTGTCTAACTAAGACTAACTAAGACCGAGACTAACGCTAAGACTGAAGCTTCTATGTATATATTTTGTATTAATTACAAGATCCAACTCTAACGATCTATGGTTCTAGATTTATCTTGGTCTTGCAGTCGGGATTGCCATAAGACTGGAGTCCACGCCGAGGTGAGCGGTACGGGTGCTGAGTCCCGACGGGAGCGGGGGAACCATCATCCAAGTGACGACGCTCCGCGCGCTCAGCCCGCAGCAAGGCGATCTCAGCACGAGCCCTACTCAGCTCGTCTAATGCATGGTCCAGCTCCGTGTTTAGCACGGCGGCTAGGTTGACTGTGCTGCTCAACCTAGGATTGTCCTCACCAGCAGGTGAAACAATCACGCCTCCTGTGCTGCCAGATGGACGGCGGGGGTAATACTTCAGGTCGAGGCCGTCAGCTACCCCACCGAGAACCGAGCAGTAGTGCGAAAGCGCACGCCGTGCAGCATCCTGCATGGCTGCCTCAGCTGAGTCTCGCTCAGAGATAGAATAGTGCTCTGAGCAAGCCTCCGCGCCCTGGAGACTGTTCTCCGGACGGCGCACCAAACAGGTAGCCTCCCAGCGGTCCGGGTAGACCCCGCGACTATGCTGGTAGACCACACAGCGATACTCGATGGACCAAGTACGCCGGTCAAGTGCCCGACGTAGCAGGGTGTCGAGCGCGTCGTGGAAGTGACACCCGCGAGCAGCGTCGCGAGTGATGGGTCGAGCAACCCATCCTTCCGGCTCATGGCTAGAGAGGTCGAGGTCGGTGTCGTGGCTCGGGCTGTCGTCGCCATCTCCGTCGTCTGGGTCTCCTCCAGCAGCTACTCCAGAAGCTGGGACGCCCAGTGGTGGTGCAGGGGGCGCCTCCAGGGGAAGCACAGGGGAGCAGCTCCTCACAGACTCTATCTCCTGTTGGAGCGAGAAGGAAGAGCCCTGCTGCTCCTGTCGTCGACGTTCCTGCTCCTCATGCAGGCGGTGGTGCAGTCTCTCCAAGTGGCTGGACTGTCCGGCCACGGGACGACGAAGCGGACGCTCAGCAAGGCGGGAGGGTAAGAAGGGGATGACGGACTTTCGTGCAGTGTGTCTAAGTCGAGCCATCTACAAAAGACATCGCAAGCAAAAGGGTGAGAACAGAGTTAATATGACCAGCAAGTAATGAACCATAAATAAATGAAGGATCAGAATAATAATGAATCATAAATAAATGAAGGATCAGAATGAAACAAAATTTTCAGCAAGGTATACTATATAGTAGAACATAGGTTTGGTCAGTAGGACCAACTTTTGAAGGGATACCAAAGTCAAGGCAGGGACAGAGGTCTATAGTCCTTAGAACGACCATTCTACTCTAGGTTAGCGGTCCTACAGTCAGCACGGCTTTGATACCACTTAAGTCACACCCGGTTTTAGAAGGCAAACCGAATGCGAACCATGTACGTGCCAGGATCAGTTATTCACGTACACAGCAGTTACATAATATGGACATCATCACACAGTGCTCAAATAGTATTAAAAGGGAAATAATAGTCGATTACATCATACGTCTGAGACGTCCATATAGTTCTTACAATAAATCAAAGTGCGGAAAAGAAACGTAGATAACACGGCCTTCACAGGCAGCCGACTGGGGGTTGCCGCTAACCCACGCCTAGAACTCGTCGTAGTCTTGGAACTCCTGGAAGTCTCCTTCCACAGCTTCATCTTCTCCTGAGCAATGGTTGCAATGCTGACAACCTGGGGGGGGTTTGGTGTGTAGAGCAAGGGTGAGTACACATCAACATACTCAGCAAGCATCCCGTTTGGCTGTAGTGGACTAGCTTTATGTGGGGATAAGTCAAGCAGTTGCTTTTAGTTGGTCAGGTTATTACTTACTAGTAGAAAGCCAGGTTTTAACATTAACCCAAGTTATTAGCCCAATGTATCCTTTCCAAACGGAAAGAATACCACTTACCAATACCATAATCATAATCAGAACCATCAATCTCACTGCCACCTGTACCAAAATATCACTGATCAAGTATCACTAATCTCTGGAGCTCCCTTGGCCGCTCATAACCGCGAGCACGGCTGATATATCAGTTTCATAACACTCTGCAGAGGTTGCGCACTTTACCCATAAGCCGTGATTCCCTTTCTAGCCCGGGCTTGCAAGACCCTTATTCACTCCCAAGGTGAATGGCTAGGGATTCACTACGAAGCCTTTACAAAGATTCCCCGGGGCTGTAGCCACCCGTTAGGTTTCCTAAATGTACCGCACTCCTCCCCAAGGGACAAATCAACCTTGGCAGAGCGAGCCGCATACACCGAGCCCCATTGACGGCACAACGGCTAAGTGATCTACACCCCAGTTCCTCTAATTATTCAGCTAAGGGCGTCCCATTCCACCCTCATGGTTGCACTGTTTTCTCGGGCGGTCATCCATTGAACAGGTCCTTACGGAGAGGCACTCGAGAAACCGCTCGAGTCCCCTTGAAGGTCACAAATATAATCATAAATAAGAAGGGGAAAACAGCGTATCATAGATAATCACATCATGTTCATTGATTAGAGTTGAGCAATAGCATCAAACTAAGCAGTAATAATCCGACCCAAATAGGTAAACAAGGACATGGATAACAAAAGCTAGTCAATCCTTAAGTATAAATGTGTAATGCGGGAGGTGAATTAAAGAATGAATAGGACAGAGATAGGTCAAAGGACACTTGCCTCCACCAACCGACTGCTGCTCAGGGGCTTCTCCTGCGAATTCCTCGGGCTCTTCGACCGGATCGTTCTCTATGCGAGCGCAAACATACATACATCCACACACTTAATACAAAAGAACAGTACACCATACAAGGGAACAGGTAAAACGAATATGCATCAAGTATGACATTTGACATCGCATTTGTTATGGTTAGAAAGAAACGGGAAAGATCTCGCAGGGGGTTAAAGTTTATGCACTAATGATCAGTTACAATTGGTTCTTAACAAAAGAACTTCTGTTATATATATATACTAATGGAAACCTAATCATTTTTAGTTGATCAACATTGCACGGGTTAAACAAATAACTACGTGAATCAATAGCATAACGGAATTTTAAATTAAACTTCCTATTTTCCATAGCATGAAAAATGATCAGTCTACCTAAAATAAAGTAATTATGATCACAGAAAGTAAATAAAATAAAAAAAACAGAGGGGGGGGCGGTTGAACCGGTTCTGCGCAGGGCGGCTGGGCTGGGCGGCCGGGGCGGCCGAGCGCGGGGGGGGGGGGGGGGGGGGGCGGCTGAGCCGGCCGGTTGAACCGGCGGCCAGGACCGGCCGAGCTGGGGCGCGCGGGGGAGGGCGGGCTGGCCAGGCGGCCGAGCCGGCCAGGCGCGCGGCCAGGCGCGCGGCCGGGGCACGGGCTGGGGGCGGCCGGGGTTGGGCTGGGGGCGGCCGGGGCCGGGCTGGGGGCGGCCGGGGAGGGGCCGTGGCCGGCCAGGGACGGGCGGCCAGGGGTGGGCGGCTGAGCCATGGCCGAATGGGGGAGAGAGGAGGGGAGGGGGAAGGAGGGAGGAGGGAGGAGGGGGCTCACCAGCGGGGGCGGCCGGCGGCAGGGGCGGCCAAGGGCGGCGGCGGCCTAGGGCAGGGAGTAGGGCGGCGGCGGCTTAGGGAGAGAGAGAGAAAATGAGAGGGAGAGGGAGAGGGTTAGGGGAAAAGGGGAGGTGGGGGGGGGGCGGCTGGGCCTCTTGGGGCCCAAGAGGGGGGCGCGCAGGGGCCTGGGCCGGCCGGGGTCGGCCCACGGCGCGGGAGAGAGAGAAAAAGAGGAGAGAGAAAGAGAGGGAAGGAGAGAAAAGATTATTTCCTTGTTTTCGAAATCCGATCTTTTAGATGAATGCGTTTGCACTTTCAAACAATCAAAAAAAATGCAAGGTTCGGCATGGTGCATCAAACAACATAAAGTATTTTAGAGTTTTTCTTACACGGGAAATCCAAACCGAATCCCGCTAGGACTTTGGAAAAGGTCAAGGTTTAGCGAGGGGAAAAAGAAAAGAAAAGGTAACGCCCGAATTTTGGCGAGTAAAGAAAAGAAAAAAATTCAACTGCAAAATTCGGGGCGTTACACCACAGGAGAAGAACAGGAGGTTCAGGAGGAGCCACACAACGAGGAGTTTGATCTGATCTAGGTGGTGTTTCCCAGTTGACTTTATGGCGCCAAGGATGATCCTTAGTTCGATTTTATATTTATCTTTTATTTTGTAATAAGACTTCCGCTATATAATAAATACTCTGATGTTATTGTGACATTTATCTCTATACACTCTATTATTATATATGTTGTCTTCTTTGGCGCATGTATGAGATGCACCCGGCTTTGTTCCTTAAAGCCCGGGTGTGACAATGGTGGGTACCGGATCCAGGAGCGCATCTCCAGCCACCTCCGCCCGTGGAGCTGCAGAGCCGCTCGCACAGTTTTGGGTCTGCGCCGCAGACATCTACACCATCTACGAGGTAGGTTGGTGGTGTGCCTTTGATGTGCTCGTCGATATGCACATGCGCTGAGGTGACCTGCGAGGGGTTTAATTGTCGAGCGCTTTTGGTCGGTGCATGTGTTCCAGCTACGAGCGGGGTTCTTCAAGGATGATGGCGAGGGGGAGGCCATGTGGGACAAGCAGCACAAGCTCCACGCCCAGAAGATGTTGAAAGTCGCCTAGAGGGGGGCGGGGTGAATAGGGCGAAACTGAAATTCTCAAAAATAATCACAACTACAAGCCGGGTTAGAGTTAGAAATATAATCGAGTCCGCGAGAGAGGGTGCAAAACAAATCGCAAGCGAATAAGGAGTGTGACACGTGGATTTGTTTTACCGAGGTTCGGTTCTCGCAAACCTACTCCCCGTTGAGGTGGTCACAAAGACCGGGTCTCTTTCAACCCTTTCCCTCTCTCAAACGGTCCCTCGGACCGAGTGAGCTTTCTCTTCTCAAATGTTTGGAACACAAAGTTCCCACAAGGACCACCACAAGATTGGTGTCTCTTGCCTCAATTACAAGTGAGTTTGATCGCAATGAAGAATCAAAGAAGGAAGAAAGCAATCCAAGCGCAAGAGCTCGAAAGAACACAAGCAAATCTCTCTCACTAATCACTAGGGCGTTGTGTGGAGTTTGGAGAGGATTTGATCACTTTGGTGTGTCTAGAATTGAATGCTAGAGCTCTTGTAAGTAGTTGAAGTGGCAAAACTTGGATGACTTGAATGTGGGGTGGTTGGGGGTATTTATAGCCCCAACCACCAAACTAGCCGTTTGGGTGGAGGCTGTCTGTCGTATGGTGCACCGGATAGTCCGGTGCACACCGGACATGTCCAGTGCGCCAGCCACGTCACCCGAACGTTAGGGTTCCGACCGTTGGAGCTCTGATGCTGGGCCCGCCTGGATGACCGGTGGCGCACCGGACATGAACTGTAGGGTGTCCGGTGCGTCAGCATGGGCGTGCCTGACCTCTGCGCGCGCTGGCGCGCATTTAATGCGCTGTAGGTAGCCGTTGGCGCCAGAGGTAGCCGTTGCCCCGTAGTTACACCGGACAGTCCGGTGTACACCGGACATGTCTGGTGAATTATAGCGGAGCAGCCGAAGCGAATTCCCGAGACTGGCGAGTTCAGAGCCGCGTCCTCTTGGAGCACCGGACACTGTCCGGTGTACACCGGACAGTCCGGTGAATTATAGCGCGCCGACTCTGAGAATTCCCAAAGGTGAAGAGTTTGAAGTCGGTCTTCCCTGGTGCACCGGACACTGTCCGGTGGCACACCGGACAGTCCGGTGCGCCCGACCAGGGTGCCTTCGGTTGTCCCTTTGCTCCTTTGTTTGAACCCTTTTTCTTGGTCTTTTTATTGGCTTATGGTGAACCTTTGTACCTGTAGAACTTATAAACTTGGGCAAACTAGTTAGTCCAATTATTTGTGTTGGGCAATTCAACCACCAAAATTAGTATAGGAAATAGGTGTAAGCCTAATTCCCTTTCAATCTCCCCCTTTTTGGTGATTGATGCCAACACAAACCAAAGCAAATATAGAAGTGCAGAATTGAACTAGTTTGCAAAATGTAAGTGCAAAGATTGCCTAGAATTTGAGCCAATAAATATTACTTTCTAGATGTGCATGGATTGTTTCTTTATTTTTAACATTTTGGACCACGCTTGCACCACAAGTTTTGTTTTTGTAAATTCTTTTGTAAATTCTTTTCAAAGTCCTTTTGCAAGATAGTCAAAGGTAAATGAATAAGATTTTGAGAAGCATTTTCAAGATTTGAAAATTTCTCCCTTTGTCTTAAAATGCTTTTCCTTGACTAAAACAAAACTCCCCCTAAAAAAAATTCTCCTCTTAGTGTTCAAGAGGGTTTTAAGATATCAATTTTGAAAATACTACTTTCTCCCCCTTTAGAACACAAAGAGATACCAATTTGAAATTTACCAATTGAAAATCATTAATTTTAAAATTAGGGTGGTGGTGCGGTCCTTTTGCTTTGGGCCAATACTTTCTCCCCCTTTGGCACGAATCGCCAAAAACAGATACTTGGAATGAGATATAGGCCCGTTTGCTAACTACTATCTCCCCTTTGGCAATTAAAACATATGAGTAAAAATTATACCAAAGACGGAGAGTGATGCGGAGCAACGGCGAAGGATGAGTAGTAGAGTGGAGTGGAAGCCTTTGTCTTCGCCGAAGACTCCTATTCCCTTTCAATATACCTATGACTTGGTTTGAAATACACTTGAAAACACATTAGTCATAGCATATAAAAGAGACATGATCAAAGGTATACTTATGAGCTATGTGTGCAAATTAGCAAAAGAAATTCCTAGAATCAAGAATATTGAGCTCATGCCTAAGTTTGGTAAAAGTTTGTTCATCAAGTGGCTTGGTAAAGATATCGGCTAATTGATCTTTAGTGTTAATGTATGAAATCTCGATATCCCCCTTTTGTTGGTGATCCCTAAGAAAATGATACCGAATGGCTATGTGTTTAGTGCGGCTATGCTCAACGGGATTATCCGCCATGCGGATTGCACTCTCATTATCACATAGAAGGGGAACTTTGGTTAATTTGTAACCATAGTCCCGCAGGGTTTGCCTCATCCAAAGCAATTGCGCGCAACAATGGCCTGCGGCAATGTACTCGGCTTCAGCGGTAGAAAGAGCGACCGAATTTTGCTTCTTTGAAGCCCAAGACACCAAGGATCTTCCCAAGAACTGGCAAGTCCCTGATGTGCTCTTCCTATTGATTTTGCACCCCGCCCAATCGGCATCCGAATAACCAATCAAATCAAATGTGGATCCCCGAGGGTACCAAAGCCCAAACTTAGGAGTATAAGCCAAATATCTCAAGATTCATTTTACGGCCGTAAGGTGAGATTCCTTAGGGTCGGCTTGGAATCTTGCACACATGCAAACGGAAAGCATAATGTCCGGTCGAGATGCACATAAATAGAGTAATGAACCTATCATCGACCGGTAAACCTTTTGATCCACGGACTTACCTCCCGTGTCGAGGTCGAGATGCCCATTGGTTCCCATGGGTGTCTTGATGGGCTTGGCATCCTTCATTCCAAACTTGGTTAGAATGTCTTGAGTGTACTTCGTTTGGCTAATGAAGGCACCCTCTTGGAGTTGCTTGACTTGGAATCCTAGAAAATACTTCAACTCCCCCATCATAGACATCTCGAATTTCTGTGTCATGATCCTACTAAATTCTTCACATGTAGATTCGTTAGTAGACCCAAATATAATATCATCAACATAAATTTGGCATACAAACAAATCATTGTCAAGAGTTTTAGTGAATAAAGTAGGATCGGCCTTGCCGACTTTGAAGCCATTAGCTATAAGGAAATCTCTTAGGCATTCATACCATGCTCTTGGGGCTTGCTTGAGTCCATAAAGCGCCTTAGAGAGCCTATAGACATGGTTAGGGTACTCACTGTCTTCAAAGCCGGGAGGTTGCTCAACATAGACCTCCTCCTTGATTCGTCCATTGAGGAAGGCACTCTTCACGTCCATTTGATAAAGCTTGAAGCCATGGTAAGTAGCATAGGCTAATAATATGCGAATGGACTCAAGCCTAGCTACGGGTGCATAGGTTTCACCAAAATCCAAACCTTCGACTTGTGAATACCCCTTGGCCACGAGTCAAGCTTTGTTCCTTGTCACCACACCATGCTCGTCTTGCTTGTTGCGGAAGACCCACTTGGTTCCTACAACATTTTGGTTAGGACGTGGAACTAAATGCCATACCTTGTTCCTCGTGAAATTGTTGAGCTCCTCTTGCATCGCCATCACCCAATCCGAATCTTGGAGTGCTTCCTCTACCCTGTGTGGCTCAATAGAGGAAACAAAAGAGTAATGCTCACAAAAATGTGCAACACGAGATCGAGTGGTTACCCCCTTATGAATGTTGCCAAGTATGGTGTCGACGGGGTGATCTCGTTGGATTGCTTGGTGGACTCTTGGGTGTGGCGGCTTTGGTTCTTCATCCTCCTTGTCTTGATCGTTTGCATCTCCCCCTTGATTATTGCCGTCATCTTGAGGTGGCTCATCTCTTTGATCTTCTCCTTCATCAACTTGAGCCTCGTCCTCATTTTGGGTTGGTGGAGATGCTTGCGTGGAGGAGGATGGTTGATCTTGTGCATGTGGAGGCTCTTCGGATTCCTTAGGGCACACATCCCCAATGGACATGTTCCTTAGCGCGAAGCACGGAGCCTGTTCTTCACCTATCTCATCAAGATCAACTTGCTCTACTTGAGAGCCGTTAGTCTCATCAAACACAACGTCACAAGAAACTTCAACTAGTCCTGAGGACTTGTTAAAGACTCTATATGCCCTTGTGTTTGAGTCATATCCTAGTAAAAAGCCTTCTACAGTTTTAGGAGCAAATTTAGATTTTCTACCTCTTTTAACAAGAATAAAGCATTTGCTACCAAAAACTCTAAAATATGAAATATTGGGCTTTTTACCGGTTAGGAGTTCATAGGATGTCTTCTTGAGGATTCGGTGTAGATATAACCGGTTGATGGCGTAGCAGGCGGTGTTGACCGCCTCGGCCCAAAACCGATCCGGTGTCTTGTACTCATCAAGCATGGTTCTTGCCATATCCAATAGAGTTCGATTCTTCCTCTCCACTACACCATTTTGTTGTGGGGTGTAGGGGGAAGAGAACTCATGCTTGATGCCCTCTTCCTCAAGAAAGCTTTCAATTTGAGAGTTCTTGAACTTCGTCCCGTTGTCGCTTCTAATTTTCTTGATCCTTAAGCCGAACTCATTTTGAGCCCGTCTCAAGAATCCCTTTAAGGTCTCTTGGGTATGGGTTTTTTCCTGCAAAAAGAACACCCAAGTGAAGCGAGAATAATCATCCACAATAACTAGACAGTACTTACTCCCGCCGATGCTTATGTAAGCGATCGGGCCGAATAAATCCATGTGTAGGAGCTCCAGTGGCCTGTCACTTGTCATGATGTTCTTGTGTGGATGATGAGTGCCAACTTGCTTCCCGGCTTGGCATGCGCTACAAATCCTGTCTTTCTCAAAATGAACATTTGTTAATCCTAAAATGTGCTCTCCCTTTAGAAGCTTATGAAGATTCTTCATTCCAACATGGGCTAGTCGGCGGTGCCAGAGCCAACCCAAGTTAGTCTTAGCTATTAAGCAAGTGTCGAGTTCAGCTCTGTCAAAATCCACCAAGTATAGCTGACCCTCTAACACTCCCTTAAAAGCTATTGAATCATCACTTCTTCTAAAGACAGTGACACCTACATCAGTGAATAGACAGTTGTAGCCCATTTGACATAATTGAGATACGGAAAGCAAATTGTAATCTAAAGAATCTACAAGAAAAACATTGGAAATGGAATGGTCAGGAGATATAGCAATTTTACCCAAACCTTTGACCAAACCTTGATTACCATCCCCAAATGTGATAGCTCGTTGGGGATCTTGGTTTTTCTCGTAGGAGGAGAACATTTTCTTTTCCCCCGTCATGTGGTTTGTGCACCCGCTATCGATGATCCAACTTGAGCCCCCGGATGCATAAACCTACAAAACAAGTTTAGCTCTTGACTTTAGGTACCCAAACGGTTTTGGGTCCTTTGGCATTAGAAACAAGAACTTTGGGTACCCAAACACAAGTCTTGGAACCCTTGTGTTTGCCCCCAACAAACTTGGCAACTACCTTGCCGGATTTGTTAGTCAAAACATAAGATGCATCAAAAGTTTTGAATGAAATGTCATGATCATTTGATGCATTAGGAGTTCTCTTCTTAGGCAACTTAGCACGGGTTGGTTGCCTAGAGTTAGATGTCTCACCCTTATACATAAAAGCATGATTAGGGCCAGAGTGAGACTTCCTATAATGAATTCTCCTAATTTTGCTCTCAGGATAACCGGCAGGGTACAAAATGTAACCCTCGTTGTCCTGAGGCATGGGAGCCTTGCCCTTAACAAAATTTGACAATCTTTTAGGAGGGGCATTAAGTTTGACATTGTCTCCTCTTTGAAAGCCAATGCCATCCTTGATGCCAGGGCGTCTCCCATTATAGAGCATACTTCTAGCAAATTTAAACTTTTCATTCTCTAAGTTATGCTCGGCAATTTTAGCATCTAATTTTGCTATATGATTATTTTGTTGTTTAATTAAAGCCACATGATCATGAATAGCATCAATATCAACATCTTTACATCTAGTGCAAATAGAAACATGCTCAACATTAGATGTAGAGGGTTTGCAAGATTTTAATTCTACAACCTTAGCATGTAATATATCATTCTCATTTCTAAGGTTGGAAATAGTAACATTGCAAACATCAAAATCTTTAGCCTTAGCAATCAAATTTTCATTTTCTACTCTAAGGCTAGCAAGAGATACATTCAATTCCTCAATCTTAGCAAGCAAATCATCATTATCATTTCTAAGATTTGGAATTGAAACATTACAAACATTTGAATCAACCTTAGCAATTAATTTAGTATTTTCATTTCTAAGGTTGGCAATAGTGTCATGGCAAGTGCTTAGTTCACTAGATAGTTTTTGACATTTTTCTATTTCTAGAGCATAAGCATTTTTAACCTTAACATGTTTCTTGTTTTCCTTAATTAGGAAGTCCTCTTGGGAATCCAAAAGGTCATCCTTTTCATGTATAGCACTAATTAATTCATTTAATTTTTCCTTTTGTTCCATGTTAAGGTTGGCAAAAAGGGTACGCAAGTTATCCTCTTCATCACTAGCATTTTCATCACTAGAAGACTCATATCTAGTGGAGGATTTAGATTTAACCTTCTTCTTTTTGCCGTCCTTTGCCATGAGGCACTTGTGGCCGATGTTGGGGAAGAGGAGTCCCTTGGTGACGGCGATGTTGGCGGCGTCCTCGTCGTCGGAGGAGGAGTCGGTGGAGCTCTCGTCGGAGTTTCACTCGCGGCACACGTGGGCATCGCCGCCCTTCTTCTTGTGGTACCTCTTCTTTTCTCTCCTCTTGCCCTTCTTGTCGTTATCCCTGTCACTGTCACTTGATAATGGACATTTAGCAATAAAGTGACCGGGCTTACCACACTTGTAGCAAACCTTCTTGGAACGGGATTTGTAATCCTTCCCCTTCCGTTGCTTGAGGATTTGGCGAAAGCTTTGGATGATTAAAGCCATCTCCTCATTGTCGAGCTTGGAGGCGTCAATTGGTTGTCTATTTGGTGTAGACTCCTCCTTCTTCTCCTCCATCGCCTTAAATGCCACCGGTTGTGCTTCGGACGTGGAGGGTTCATCAAGCTCGTTGATCTTCTTTGAGCCTTTAATCATACATTCAAAGCTCACAAAATTCCCGATTACTTCCTCGGGAGTCATTAGTGTATATCTTGGGTTGCCACGAATTAATTGTACTTGAGTAGGGTTAAGGAAAATAAGTGATCTTAAAATAACCTTAACCACCTCGTGGTCATCCCATTTCTTGCTCCCGAGGTTGCGCACTTGGTTCACCAAGGTTTTGAGCCGGTTGTACATATCTTGTGGCTCCTCTCCTTGGCGAAGACGGAAGCGACCGAGCTCCCCCTTGATCGTTTCCCGCTTGGTGATCTTGGTGAGTTCATCACCTTCGTGCGCGGTCTTGAGTAAGTCCCAAATCTCCTTCGCATTCTTCAATCCTTGTACCTTGTTATATTCCTCTCTACTTAGAGAGGCGAGGAGAATGGTTGTGGCTTGGGAATTGAAGTGCTCGATTTGAGCCACTTCATCCACATCATAGTCTTCATCCCCTACGGATGGTACCTGTACACCAAACTTAACAACATCTCATATACTTTTGTGGAGTGAGGTTAGATGAAATCGCATTAAATCACTCCACCTAGCATAGTCTTCACCATCAAACGTTGGTGGTTTGCCTAATGGGACGGAAAGCAAAGGTGTATGTTTAGGAATGCGAGGGTAGCGTAAGGGGATCTTACTATACTTCTTACGCTCTTGGCGCTTAGAAGTGACGGACGTTGCGTCGGAGCCGGAGGTGGATGTCGACGAAGAATCAGTCTCGTAGTAGACCACCTTCCTCATCCTCTTTTTCTTGTCCCCACTCCGATGCAGCTTGTGGGAAGAGGATTTTTCCTTCTTTTCTTTGTGGTGTGAAGAAGAAGATCTTTTCTCCTTCCGTTTGGAGGAGTCCTTCTTCTTCTCCTTCCTCTTGGTGCGGGACTCTTCCGATGAAGTGCTCCCGTGACTCGTAGTGGGCTTGTCGCCGGTCTCCATCTCCCTCTTGGTGTGATCTCCCGACATCACTTTGAGCGGTTAGGCTCTAATGAAGCACCAGGCTCTGATACCAATTGAAAGTCGCCTAGAGGGGGGTGAATAGGGCGAAACTGAAATTCTCAAAAATAATCACAACTACAAGCCGGGTTAGAGTTAGAAATATAATCGAGTCCGCGAGAGAGGGTGCAAAACAAATCGCAAGCGAATAAAAAGTGTGACACGTGGATTTGTTTTACCGAGGTTCGGTTCTCGCAAACCTACTCCCTGTTGAGGTGGTCACAAAGACCGGGTCTCTTTCAACCCTTTCCCTCTCTCAAACGGTCCCTCGGACCGAGTGAGCTTTCTCTTCTCAAATGTTTGGAACACAAAGTTCCCACAAGGACCACCACAAGATTGGTGTCTCTTGCCTCAATTACAAGTGAGTTTGATCGCAATGAAGAATCAAAGAAGGAAGAAAGCAATCCAAGCGCAAGAGCTCGAAAGAACACAAGCAAATCTCTCTCACTAATCACTAGGGCGTTGTGTGGAGTTTGGAGAGGATTTGATCACTTTGGTGTGTCTAGAATTGAATGCTAGAGCTCTTGTAAGTAGTTGAAGTGGGAAAACTTGGATCACTTGAATGTGGGGTGGTTGGGGGCATTTATAGCCCCAACCACCAAACTAGCCGTTTGGGTGGAGGCTGTCTGTCGTATGGTGCACCGGATAGTCCGGTGCACACCGGACATGTCCAGTGCGCCAACCACGTCACCTGAACGTTAGGGTTCCGACCGTTGGAGCTCTGACACTGGGCCCGCCTGGATGACCAGCGGCGCACCGGACATGAACTGTAGGGTGTTCGGTGTGTCAGCATGGGCGTGCCTGACCTCTGCGCGCGCTGGCACGCATTTAATGCGCTGCAGGTAGCCGTTGGCGCCAGAAGTAGCCGTTGCCCCGTAGTTACACCGGACAGTCCGGTGTACACCGGACATGTCTAGTGAATTATAGCAGAGCAGCCGAAGCGAATTCCCGAGACTGGCGAGTTCAGAGCCGCGTCCTCTTGGAGCACCGGACACTGTCCGGTGTACACCGGACAGTCCGGTGAATTATAGCGCGCCGGCTTTGAGAATTTCCGAAGGTGAAGAGTTTGAAGTCGGTCTTCCCTGGTGCACCGGACACTGTTCGGTGGCACACCGGACAGTCCGGTGCGCCCGACCAGGGTGCCTTCGGTTGTCCCTTTGCTCCTTTATTTGAACCCTTTTTCTTGGTCTTTTTATTGGCTTATGGTGAACCTTTGTACCTGTAGAACTTATAAACTTGGGCAAACTAGTTAGTCCAATTATTTGTGTTGGGCAATTCAACCACCAAAATTAGTATAGGAAATAGGTGTAAGCCTAATTCCCTTTCAGATGTACTCCCTCTGCTTTGAGCTTGGCAGAATCTTTATCAATGTTGGTGTGCTTTGTTTTCTCTTTTTTTGTGCTTTCCTCCCCTTCGATTGCCTCCACCCTCGATCGATTATCTTTCTCATGATTGGCAGAAGCTGCAATTATATTGTGCTGATTAATGTGATGTGCTTGGCCGCTTAGGGTGCATTTGAATCGTCGGATTATGGTATAATGTCTCTTCCTTTATTGGAGTGATATGTAACATTGGATCAGTGGATTTTGAACAGGCCGCTCAAATTCTAGGAAAACATGATTTGGCACCTATGGCTTGAGTGAAGAGACTCATCGCGCTTTGTGATAAGGCCCTAGCCACACCATTTGATGTGGTTAGAGATGTGGACAAACAGTTCGGAAAGAATTTTTTGAATTCTTCGATGTTGAGCTTGTCGGGTCTGCTTGTACTACATATGTTTGTGCTTAAGTACTTCTCTTTATCTGTTAAATCTAGGGGTTCTTAACATATTTGCTTTCTACTGTTCCTATCAGTGTTAGGCCTGTGCAACCCATTTTCTGCTTTCTAACATAACATTGCATGTGTCACACTGAATCAGGAATGGACCAGGTTTAACATCCAGGAGCTGAACATCTGATGATGGTTGATATTCGGAACATGCAAACAATGGTCTTGTTTCCGTGTTCGATGCTGCAATGGTCGGTTTTTCTTTACCAAGCTAGGTTTCCATCATCATACTATTCAGCATTATATTAAGACCAAAAAGGAACACGGTTCGCCTTGTCAGCCAACTGAGCTAGGCTCAGTTCATTGAATTAATTATGAAACATAGTGTCCTTTTACTTCACACTAACTAGCCTTGTCATTTGAACAAATACACCTTAGTTGGTAGCCAAAAGTGATTACACCAAAGATACGCTTCACCCTTTTTTTAGCCAAGCAGCCTTTCAAAATGCATATGAATTTGAGATCATTATTCTTGTCAATAAGTATTTCTTTGTTAGGCCATTACACTAGTTATGCTTATTTTAGAGATATAAAGTTGATGTGCATCACATCGGCCCTGTTTGTTTGGTCTTTTTCAGCTTCTCGCCACCAAAAGCTGTTGTAGACCGCCAAACACCCCAGCTTCTATAAAAATCGTTTTGGTAAAAACCGCCCAAAATCAACATGAACAAAAAATCAGTCGAGTCATCACGATAGTAGGAATCCGTTGCTTTCTAGATCCTAAACCCTTTGGACCAATTTATCTTCTTCCGCATGTAATCTCTATGATGCTCAGATTCTCCCCATAGCCAGATTGTCTCCATAGCTAGATTCTCAGAAAAGCTGGTCAGAAAAAAGCTGAACCAAATAGACCCATAGTAATGGTTGGAGAGGAATACGATAGTGGAAGTTCTCGGGATTGGGCTGCCAAGGGACCAATGTTATTGGTAGATGCATATCATACAACTGCCGTTTCTTTGCTGGCTACCAGAAATTCGCAAGATTTTTTTGACAAAACCATGTTCGTTTGTCTTTAATCCGTACCGGCTTCTACTACTTTTATAGTGTTTTGTCTATATTGTAACACCCCTGGTGTTACTGTAACTAAAACTTGAGCATGACATCATAAACATTGGCATTGCATATGTTTGACACACCTAGAGTGCATTCACTAGGTAAAAAAATTCACACAAGTTGTATTGTTCTGGTGTTTTGCAAATAAGACCCTGGAATAGGATACTTAACCCTAAATAGGGTTTAAATGGGTAAAACATAACCCAAATTGAGAAAACCCAAAAGCTTTAGGGGAATAGTCATAAAATGCTCCCAAGAATGAATTTGAATCACATTTATACCCCTGAGATACTAGAAATCCTAATTGAAACCCAGGAAAACCCTAAATCTAAACCCTAGGGGGCTATGTGCAAAAACAGTGCACATTTGGACTAAAGTGTAAAAACTACAATGTTAAAGCATATAAAGTCATTTGGTTCACAAATATGTGGACTTGTAAGCCACATCTTGGATTTTGGACTTAATTGCAAAATAGACCTCAATTGAGTTCTATACTAAGTCTGAATTTCAGGTTATAAGCTCAACTTTGGAGCTTATTAACTTTCAAATCAGTAAGAATTTGCCCTAGGCCACCACATAAGTTTTGTAAACCTATTATAGGAGAGCAACTTTGATGCAGACATCTCCTTTTGTTGTTGCACAAAAATTGGAGAAAAACAAGTCCAAAATCGCTCTGTCAGACTTGTGCCTGATGACTGAAACTAAATCTGAAACCAGGAATGGTCACAATGGAATGGAGCCATTTTAGACGCGCGATATCTTTGAATCCGTTCGGTGTTGATCCAAAAATCCTATAGTAAGGTTGTAGATTGATGTATAGTGAATAAATTCTATTAAGGAAGACAGCTTTGTTCATAACAAAAATCCAGAGATAATGTGGGAGGGAGGTAGTCGGTTTAGGCAACTGAAGATCATCGCCATGGTACAGTACCGGGTGGATAAGCTCACCGCCGACGACCCATCCACGCCGCGATTAGCGCCGGGGTCGGGATGATCGGGTAGCGAGCATCTCCGCGCGAAGATTCTTTTGCTCTGGGTAAGATCGCCGCAGTGGAGGGCAATAACTCCGGCTGCCACGCGGCCATCCCTCCTCCCGGCCATGTCCGATCACCGGCGCCGCTCTTCTCTATTCGTCCACGCCGTAATTGATTTGACTGCTTTGTGGCCGCGGTTGGATGTGGCAGGCCCGTATGAATGAGTAGCGCTTGACTTCGCCGTTGATTGCCAGCTAAGGCCGGCAATGGTTATCACCATGGCCGCGGCAGTGCTTCACCGCGCCTATAAATTCATCGCGTCCTCGCTCCCTCCATTCAAATCAACCGAGCTCGGTCCTTCGTCACTAAATTGCGAAGCTATAGCACCCGCTCCCACTCTCGATTAACCACCCTAGCTAGAGAATCATCTATTTTCCCCAATTCGGTCAGCCGCGTCATCAAGAACAGCTCAATCGTGGCCAATCCGTTTTGGTAAGGCACCGTCCAAATCAAGCATCGTTTTCATGTCTCTGCATACTTGTGAAGATCACTGTGGCACTCGTTTACCTAGTTCGGCCATGATTTGGCGGGAACGCGTGTTCGTGAGCTCGGGTTCCGCCATGATCGTGGACGGATAGTTTCCAGTGGGGTTTGTGTCAAGTAAATGGATGTTCCTAGGTCGCCTTAAGTCAGTAATGCCTCCCCGGTAGTTAGCCGTAGCAGCCATCGCCGGCCATGGCCAGTACGGGCCGCGTCTGCGATGATCTGCGAGCACACCATGGCCAGGGGTGTTCGTGGGGAAGAAATAGAAGATCGAGGGCATCTCTGCAATCTGTCAGTGACACAGAGAAATAGTAACCGAACCCAGTTCTAGTTAGTCAAAACTCCAAGGGCCTTTCTGTAAAGCCGCCAGCACGGGCGCGGACGCACGCGTTTCCGCGTGGACCTGGGCTATCTGAGCCAGATTTGGCCCAGTACTGTTTCTTCTTTTCTCTTTTCTTTTTCTATCCAACTTTAGAAATATGTAGAAAATTACAGAAAAATGGTAAAAATGCCAAACCAATTTTTCTAGATTCCTTATTTTCCATAGTATTTAATAAAAATAGTTCCATGATTTTTAGATTAAATAGGGAATTTTGGAGTATTTAAAATAGCTTAAGATATTGATTCTGGATTTTTAGAAAATAGTTAATAATTCCAAAAATGCCCAAACTTTTTATATGAACTTAAAACATTATTTAGAAGCCTTGGGTAGAGTTTGGTTTGAATTGGACCTTGTTTGATACTTAGAACCCAAAACCCTACCCCCTGCCCTTTGAATTCCTTTACTGACTCTGGAAACCCTAGTTTCCTGGAGAACCGTGAAGGAAAATTGTATTCAAGAACCTTAGATAATAAATTCTCATTATCTTTGCACTCTCATGAGCATTACATGGCATTCATTCTTATATACACATATATATGGTGATGTTTAGAAAACGAAGAAGACGTCGAAGTAACTGAAGAGAAGACACCACCACCACCTTTGGAATCTCAGGCAGGAAATTGTTTCTACTTTGATGTCTACGGGTCTGAGCCTGACTCACCTATCAACGAAGGCAAGCTCCGGTGCATTTGCCACCCTCCTTGATGTTTTTAAAATCTTTCTCACTTGATTAATGCATTAGGTGATAGGAGTTGAATGCTTAAACAATTCCTGCATTACCTTCCTTGAACTTGATTACCTTCCTTGAAACCCTGTTTTTACAAAAGGTTTTACTATGCTTAGTATTGCTCTAGCAAAACAAAAGGTTTTGTTTTACAAAACATGATTGGCAAAGTGGGAAGGATGTTTTTGAAAATAAAACTTGATGGTGGATCCATCATGGCCATGATAGATTCAACATCGGAAAAGATGTACCTCTGCTAGGTACTAATTTTTGGGTTTAAATGATTAAGCTGAGACCGGGCGAGTGACTTGCACGAGAAGAGAGTCTCGGTGTAGTGTCTCCGTCTGAGTCAATTAAGGACCGTCTCGATGTAGGCTTGCTGACCGAGGACCCTTTAACTGGTCACATGCCTCGTCATGGGTAAGCCTTGCCTCGGGCAGACTAAGGCCAGAATAAGATAACACGGAATGGGCGTGGAGCGGTGGCGAGAGTAGCGTGTACCCTCCATGGCAAGAGGCTGGACGGTGGTGTATCTGTGCTCTTGGTTCGCGTGAACCTGATCTGGTCTTAAGAACCCCAGTGGCGGGTTGACATATGCAAGGGTTAAGTGCTACATATGTCGTGTGATTGGAGATCCTCAGCTGAGTATAATCGATTCGGATCGCCGTACCTTCGCGGTCATGAAGACTTGGTCACTGCCCTATACGTAGAACTCCAGTAAAGATGAAGGACTTGTTAAGAAATTGGCTAGTGCAGGTTAAGTGATTGAACTAGGTTAGAAAGAACTCTAGATGCAAGTAATTTTACCTAACGTGACAATAAAATTAGATTTTTAAGGATCCACTTTTAGTAAGCATTTATGCAAAACAGAGTCTTTGATCTTTGAGAAACCTTACCTTGACTCCCTTATAACCAGCATACCCTTAAGAGTCTTTTCTTTAGTCGGGTAAGACTTGCTGAGTAATTTCATACTCAGGGTTTTATTTCCTATTGTTTTTAGGTGAGGAAGCAACAAACTTTTGTTGCTTTTGTACCAAGGTGGTGTCAAATGAAGAAAAGCAAGAATGAAGCTGCGGGAGGACCTAGTCCTCCATAAAAACTTTTATGTAAGAACTTATTGGGAGGAGTTTTTACCTCCCTTGGTATTGTAATAATAAGTACTCTGCACTCGTGTTTATATGTTGGTCTGTAATAACCAACTTTATCTTACTTTCAAATAAATGTAAGTTTATGTAATCGCTTCCGCATTTCTGTATCTCCGATGTTCTGTAATGTCTGCGTGACGGGTAAAATGCTCTTGGGAAAGGTGAGAAAAGCAGATACCAAACTTGTCAAGTGATTCAGGAGCATCTACAGGGTTGTCTGAGGTCCAATGGACAAGGACAACTGTAGGTGGGCCTAATGACTTGGGAGGTTCCGTCACAGCTGGTATCGGAGCGAAGCCCTTCTTCTGCAGATATTATGAGGCATCTTCAAAAGGATTTTTCTAACCGACTTATCTAGAAAAAATTCTTTCTTTCTTATCTAAGTAATTCTGAAGAGTTTATCTTAAAGACCAGATAGGAAGAGTGCAATGTATAGAAGGTGTGAATCAACTAAGGTTGATTCTGTAATTACACATGCATCATGCTAAGAACTATACTAATAAATTTTCCCTCTTAGAGAAATGTCATCGCGCACAAGGAAAACCGCGCGCAAGTTAACTGGCCCAATTGGTGTACCCCGTCATCAACTCGGTCCTAGACATGAGGATAGTAGTAGTGGGAGTAATGATCCGATCGGGGATCTTGAAGCCCAAGTAAATCAGCTTCAAGCGGAACTTCAACGCAGGACTAACATATGGGTCGCGGATGGTGACAGAATAAATGAATTGAGAAGCCACATCCGCCGCCTGCAGGATCAGCTCGCTGATCGAGATTTAGCGCTCGACTGGGCGGTTCAGTCTCGTTCGCTTGCCTGGGCTAAGGAGGCAAAGGCTCGAGCCTGAGTCGAAGAACTTAGCTCAGCTATTGATAATCTGCAGGCATATTGCAATACCCTACATGAAGAAGTTCATGTACTGTATTCGCAATTGCACCCAAGCGTACCTGCAAATCCTGTCGGGACAGAAGCCGGACCTTCTCATGAAGCGGGAGAAGCTTTTAGTGGCGAATTGGACCTTTTCAGGCCCCCTCCCTCCATGAAGTTGGTCGACGAATGGTCTCCTACGCCCGATAGTGAAGCTACTAAGAGTGATAGGAAGTAGGAATAGTCTAGTTGTAGAATTAGTAGTGTTATTGTATAATGGGTACTGTACTCCTGTTGTAAAAATTCGAGTCTGTAACATTACTCTTTTTAGTAATGTAAAGTGGATGGTTTTTTCTTTGGCATATTATATTTGTTTCCAAATGTTTGTTGCCACAGATGCCGTCCAAGACCCGATCACAGGATGCAGCCGGAACCTCCAGTGGGAGGGAGTCCACCCCGAATCCACCTCCAGTCCCTCCCACACTTGCCGAGGCTATCGCCGCCTTGGTAAACGCGACAGCGGATAATACCCGTTTCCTACGGGAAATGGCGGGTCAGCAATTTCAATAACAAGGCGGATGGTGCTATCCGCAAGGGCCCCGTGAGACATCTTATTTAGACTTCTCCGAAACGCGTCCACCGCTGTTTGTCAAGGCCGAAGACCCTTTAGAGGCAGACGAATGGATCCGTGTCATCGAGCAGAAGTTTGGACTTCTGCGGTGTTCTGAAACCCAGAAGCCTCTGTTCGCAGCCCAACAACTACGTGGCCCTGCCAACACCTGGTGGGGAAACTTTGTGGTCGTTCAGCCGGCCAATCATCAGATAACATGGGAAGAATTTAAGCTGGCCTTCCGCGAACATTACATACCTGAAGGTGTACTTCACATGAAACAAGAAGAATTTATGAAGCTGAAGCAAGGAGGGGATACTGTTAATCAGTATCTCAATAAATTTAATCATTTGTCATATTATGCAATCGACCAAGTTAACACCGATCTGAAGAAGAAGAATTGTTTCATGCGAGGACTAAATGATAGGATGCAAAGAAAAATGGCTACTTGCATCGACCTCACCTACGGAAGGGTTGTCAGCACAGTGCTGGCAGTCGAATCTAAATATGCAAGTTCTGGAAAGATCAAGGGGAGTGGAGGAAACAGGCCTACTCAGGGCCCTGAGAAAAGGCAACGGTTTGTTATCCGGCCTTTTAATCAGGGTCGTCCATCAGCACGCCCACCCTCCTTTCCATTTAAGCAACCAGTATTCATCCGTCCCAATACTGCCCCTACAACAACAAGTCAGCCAGGTGCCCCTGGCACTCGATTCCCTGCCCTTCCCAGTTCATCGACAGGATGCTTCAATTGTGGAAAATCTGGGCACTTTATCAAGGATTGCCCTTATCCAAAGCAGAACAAGTCAAACAATCCACAAGGATCTGGGAATTCATCTCAAGCCAAGGGAAATACTATGGGCAAAAATACAAAGAAGACGGGACACATATATTATACGCAAGTGGCCACCACACCGGATGGTGAACCGGTCATGATGGGTACGTTCCTTGTGGCCAATCATCCCGCAATTATTCTCTTTGATTCTGGTGCTTCCCATAAATTCATCAGCAAGAAATTTGTGGAGCAACATTGCATTTCATACCATGAATCAAAAGAAGGGTTTAAAATTCAGTCACCTGGGGGACAAATTTTTACTAGAGAAGTGGCCTATCAAGTGCCCGTAACATTGGCCGAACGGGACTTTCCTACTAATATGATAGTTCCGAAAGGCCAAGACATAGATGTGATTTTGGGCATGAATTGGTTGGCCCGACATAAAGCAACCCTCAACACTGATCAGAGAACGGTCAGGTTGAGTCATAATCAAGAAGAAATTCTCTTGTCTATCCCCATTCCAACCAAAATTACTGGTAGAGTTTATGAAGCCATTATACCGGAGGTCAAGGATATTCCGGTAGTATGCGAGTTCCCAGATGTTTTTCTAGAGGATTTGCCTGGATTGCCACCGAGCGAGATGTAGAGTTTGTAATTGAATTGAAGCCCGGTACGGCTCCCATTTCGAGAAGATCATACCGCATGCCTCCAAATGAGCTGACAGAACTGAAGATTCAATTACAAGATCTACTATCGAAAGGATTCATCCGGCCAAGCTCGTCACCATGGGGTTGTCCAGCCATATTCGTCAAGAAGAAGGATCAAACTTTACGGATGTGTGTGGATTATCGACCCCTGAATGAGGTCACTATCAAGAACAAGTGCCCTCTTCCACGAATTGACATTCTATTTGATCAACTGACCGGGGCGAGGGTATTCTCCAAGATTGATCTCAGATCGGGCTATCATCAGATCCGTATTCAGCCCGAGGATATACCCAAAACCGCATTCACTACACGGTACGGATTATTTGAATACCTGGTAATGTCTTTCGGACTGACGAATGCTCCTGCCCACTTCACTTATCTGATGAACTCGATATTCATGCCCGAGTTGGACAAATTTGTGGTGGTCTTCATAGATGACATTTTGATATATTCAAAGAATGAAGAGGAGCATGCTCAACATTTACGGGTCGTATTAACGTGCTTGAGAGAACATCAATTATATGCCAAGTTCAGTAAGTGCGCATTTTGGCTGGAAGAAATTCAATTTCTAGGACATGTTCTATCTGCCAGGGGGATTGCGGTAGATCCCAGCAAAGTCAAGGACATTCTGGAGTGGAAACCCCCAACCACTATTCACCAAGTCTGAAGTTTCCTTGGACTGGCTGGTTATTACCGCCGATTTATACCAGATTTTTCTAAACTTGTGAAGCCAATCACAAGTCTATTGAAGAATGAGACTAAATTCAATTGGTCTTTAAAGTGTAATGAAGCTTTTGAGAAATTGAAGACATTATTAACCACTGCTCCGGTATTGGCTCAACTGGATATTAACAAGCCATTTGATGTGTATTGTGACGCATCTGGCAGTGGTCTCGGCTGCGTATTAATGCAAAAAGGCCGAGTAATTGCGTATGCTTCAAGGCAGTTACGCCGGCATGACGAACATTATCCTACTCATGATCTGGAGCTAGCTGCAGTGGTTCATGCTCTGAAGATCTGGTGTCATTATCTGCTGGGTAATATCTGTCACATTTAAACAGATCATAAAAGCTTGAAATACATCTTTACCCAGTCTGAACTCAATATGAGACAGAGAAGATGGCTCGAGCTAATCAAGGATTATGAATTGGAGATCCATTATCACCCGGGCAAAGCAAATGTAGTGGCAGATGCACTCAGTCGCAAGGCTTCCTGCCATTGTCTAACTATGGGGACTTCTGACATTACGTTATGCCAGGAGATGGAGAATCTAAACCTAGGTATGATTCAACATGGGACTTCAAATCACTTGAAGCTGGAGTCAGTCATCTTACAAAGGATAATTGACGCACAGAAAAATGATGAGGGTATGAAACACATACGTGAAAAGATAAAGGCTAGAAAAGCCAATTGCTTCCAAGAAGATAATCAAGGTGTGGTATGGTTTAATAACCGCATAGTGGTGCCGAAGAATGAAGAGCTCCGCCAGCAAATTCTTGATGAGGCACATCTTAGTCGCTATTCTATTCATCCTGGAAGCACTAAGATGTATCAAGATCTGAAACAACGTTATTGGTGGACGAAAATGAAGATCGAGATTGCACGCTATGTGGCTAGATGTGACACCTGCAGACGTGTCAAGGCCATACACTTGAAAGCTGCCGGTCCATTACAGTCGCTACCAATACCCACATGGAAATGGGAAGACATAAGTACGGACTTTATTGTGGGATTGCCCAGGACTGCCAAAGGGTATGATTCTATCTGGGTTATTGTTGATCGACTCACAAAGATCGCCCACTTCCTACCCGTCAGGGCAAAATACACAGTGGCCACTTATGCAGCATTATACCTTGCCCGTATTCTCAGCTTGCATGGTATTCCGAAGATGATAGTATCACATCGTGGATCGCAATTCGTGTCCAAGTTTTGGGAAGAACTTCATAAATCCCTGGGTACTAAATTGCTCCACAGCTCAGCCTATCACCCTCAAACTAGTGGGCAGACTGAGAGGGTAAATCAGATACTGGAAGATATGTTGCGGGCATGTGTGTTAGACTTCTCACAAAAATGGGATGAATGTTTACCGTTAGCGGAATTCTCATATAATAATAGCTATCAAGAAAGCATCAAGATGGCACCCTTTGAAGCTTTATATGGACGACGATGTCGTACTCCGCTAAGTTGGTCTAAACCAGGTGAAAGGTACTTCTTCAGGCCTGACCTAGTAAAAGAAACCGAAGAGAAAGTTTAGAGAATAGTACATAATTTGAAGAAAGCTCAAACCCGTCAAAAGAGTTATGCAGACAAACGGCGAATGCCCTTATATTTTCTTGAGGGAGACTATGTCTACCTAAAGGTTTCGCCAATGAAGGGTGTATCGCGTTTCGGGGTCAAAGGGAAACTTGCACCACGCTATATTGGTCCTTTTCTCATTCTTGAAAGATATGGGCCAGTGGCGTATCGAATTCAACTACCCGAAACCTTATCTGTTGTACATAATGTGTTCCACGTGTCTCAACTGAAGAAGTGTCTTCGGGTTCTAGATCGAACCATCGAGGTGACAGATGTTGTCCTTGAACCAGACTTGACATATTCTGAACATCCTATTCGAGTCTTGGATCAAAAGGACAGAATAACCCGGAGAAAAACTCTCAAGTTTTACAAGATACTGTGGAACCAACATTCCGAAGATGAAGCTACATGGGAAACTCAAGACTTTTTAGATAAGAATTTCCCAGGCTTTTTAGACTCTTGTAATTTGTAAAGTATACAACATTGTTGTAATAAAGGAGTGAGCCCCAAACCCACCCCTGCCTTGTACCAAAAATAAGGAAATAAAAATGTGAAGCATTTCCTTTTCCATTACCTACCCTAGGACTTTTAATCTCGGGACGAGATTCTTTTATGGGGGGAAGGATGTAACACCCCTGGTGTTACTGTAACTAAAACTTGAGCATGACATCATAAACATTGGCATTGCATATGTTTGACACACCTAGAGTGCATTCACAAGGTAAAAAAAATTTCAAACAAGTTGTATTGTTCTGGTGTTTTGCAAATAAGACCCTGGAATAGGATACTTAACCCTAAATAGGGTTTAAATGGGTAAAACATAACCGAAATTGAGAAAACCCAAAAGCTTTAGGGGAATAGTCATAAAATGCTCCCAAGAATGAATTTGAATCACATTTATACCCCTGAGATACTAGAAGGAAACGTATCTGGTGCAAACCAACCCATTCGTGCAACCGTGCAAACTTCTAATCTGAACCACATGATGTTGATCTAAGGGGGCGTGCGGGGAGAGTGGGAGGGGGGATTTGAAAAAGTGTGATTAGCAGCGGGTGGTTAAGTGTAAAATTATGTACGTCTCTGTGTCCCTTGGATCAACATCATGTGGCCTAGATTAGAAGTTTGCACGGTTGCACGGAGAGGTTGGTTTACACCAGATACGTTCCCATACTAGAAACCCTAATTAAAACCCTAGAAAACCCTAAATCTAAACCCTAGGGGCCTATGTGCAAAACCAATGCACATTTGGACTAAAGTGTAAAAACTACAATGTTAAAGCATATAAAGTCATTTGGTTCACAAATATGTGGACTTGTAAGCCAAATCTTGGATTTTGGACTTAATTGCAAAATAGACCTCAATTGAGTTCTATACTAAGTCTGAATTTCAGGTTATAAGCTCAACTTTGGAGCTTATTAACTTTCAAATCAGTAAGAATTTGCCCTAGGCCACCACATAAGTTTTGTAAACCTATTATAGGAGAGCAACTTTGATGCAGACATCTCCTTTTGTTGTTACACAAAAATTGGAGAAAAACAAGTCCAAAATCGCTCTGTCAGACTTGTGTCTGATGACTGAAACTAAATCTGAAACTAGGAATGGTCACAGTGGAATGGAGCCATTTTAGACGCGCGATATCTTTGAATCCGTTCGGTGTTGATCCAAAAATCCTATAGTAAGGTTGTAGATTGATGTATAGTGAATAAATTCTATTAAGGAAGACATCTTTGTTCTTAACAAAAATCCAGAGATAATGTGGGAGGGAGGTAGTCGGTTCAGGCAACTGAAGATCATCGCCATGGTACAGTACCGGGTGGATAAGCTCACCGCCGACGACCCATCCACGCCGCGATTAGCACCGGGGTCGGGATGATCGGGCGGCGAGCATCTCCGCGCAAAGATTCTTTTGCTCTGGGTAAGACCGCCGTGGTGGAGGGCAATAACTCTGGCTGCCACGCGGCCATCCCTCTTCCCGGCCATGTCCGATCACCGGCGCCGCTCTTCTCTATTCGTCCACGCCGTCATTGATTTGACTGCTTTGCGGCCGCGGTTGGACGTGGCAGACCTGTATGAATGAGTAGCGCTTGACTTCACCGTTGATCGCCAGCTAAGGCCGGCAATGGTTATCACCATGGCCGCGGCAGTGCTTCACCGCGCCTATAAATGCACCGCATCCTCGCTCCCTCCATTCAAATCAACCAAGCTCGGTCCTTCGTCACTAAATTGCGAAGCTATAGCACCCGCTCCCAAGCTCGATTAACCACCCTAGCCAGAGAATCATCTGTTTTCCCCAATTCGGTCAGCCGCATCATCAAGAACAGCTCAACCGTGGCCAATCCGTTTTGGTAAGGCACTGTCCAAATCAAGCATCGTTTTCATGTCTCTGCATACTTGTGAAGCTCACTGTGGCACTCGTTTACCTAGTTCGGTCATGATTTGGCGGGAACGCGTGTTCGTGAGCTCGGGTTCCACCATGATCGTGGACAGATAGTTTCCAGTGGGGTTTGTGTCAAGTAAATGGATGTTCCTAGGTCGCCTTAAGTCAGTAATGCCTCCCCGGTAGTTAGTCGTAGCAGCCATCGCCGGCCATGACCAGTACGGGCCGCGTCTGGGTGATCTGCGAGAGCACCGTGGCCAGGGGTGTTCGTGGGGAAGAAATAGAAGATCGAGGGCATCTCTACAATCTGTCAGTGACAAAGAGAAATAGTAACCGAACCCAGTTCTAGTTAGTCAAAACTCCAAGGGCCTTTCTGTAAAGCCGCCAGCGAGGGCGCGGACACGCGCGTTTCCGTGTGTACCTGGGCTGTCTGAGCCAGATTTGGCCCAGTACTGTTTCTTCTTTTCTCTTTTCTTTTTCTGTCCAACTTTAGAAATATGTAGAAAATTACAGAAAAATGGTAAAAATGCCAAACAAATTCTTCTAGATTCCTTATTTTCCATAGTATTTAATAAAAATAGTTCCATGATTTTTAGATTAAATAGGGAATTTTGGAGTATTTAAAATAACTTAAGATATTGATTCTGGATTTTTAGAAAATAGTTAATAATTCCAAAAATGCCCAAACTTTTTATATGAACTTAAAACATTATTTAGAAGCCTTGGGTAGAGTTTGGTTTGAATTGGACCTTGTTTGATACTTAGAACCCAAAACCCTACCCTCTGCCCTTTGAATTCCTTTACTGACTCCGGAAACCCTAGTTTCCCGGAGAACCGTGAAGGAAAATTATATTCAAGAACCTTAGATAATAAATTCTCATTATCTTTGCACTCTCATGAGCATTACATGGCATTCATTCTTATATACACATATATATGGTGATGTTTAGAAAACGAAGAAGAAGTCGAAGTAACTGAAGAGAAGACACCACCACCACCTTTGGAATCTCAGGCAGGAAATTGTTTCTACTTTGATATCTGCGGGTCCAAGCCTGACTCACCTATCAACGAAGGCAAGCCCTGGTGCATTTGCCACCCTCCTTGATGTTTTTAAAATCTTTCTCACTTGATTAATGCATTAGGTGATAGGAGTTGAATGCTTAAACAATTCCTGCATTACCTTCCTTGAACTTGATTACCTTCCTTGAAACCCTTTTTTTAAAAAAGGTTTTACTATGCTTAGTATTGCTCTAGCAAAACAAAAGGTTTTGTTTTACAAAAGATGATTGGCAAAGTGGGAAGGATGTTTTTGAAAATAAAACTTGATGGTGGATCCATCATGGCCATGATGGATTCAACATCGGAAAAGATGTACCTCTGCCAGGTACCAATTTTTGGGTTTAAATGATTAAGCTGAGACCAGGCGGGTGACTTGCACGAGAAGAGAGTCTCGGTGTAGTGTCTCCGTCTGAGTCAATTAAGGACCGTCTCAATGTAGGCTTGCTGACCGAGGACCCTTTAACTGGTCACATGCCTCGTCATGGGTAAGCCTTGCCTCGGGCAAACTAAGGCCAGAATAAGATAACACGGAATGGGAGTGGAGCAGTGGCGAGAGTAGCGTGTACCCTCCATGGCAAGAGGCTGGATGGTGGTGTATCTGTGCTCTCGGTTCGCGTGAACCTGATCTGGTCTTGAGAACCCCGGTGGCGGGTTGACATATGCAAGGGTTAAGTGCTACATATGTCGTGTGATTGGAGATCCTCAGCTGAGTATAATCGATTTGGATCGCCGTACCTTCGCGGTCATGAAGACTTGGTCACTGCCCTATACGTAGAACTCCAGTAAAGATGAAGTACTTGTTAAGAAATTGGCTAGTGCAGGTTAAGTGATTGAACTAGGTTAGAAAGAACTCTAGATGCAGGTAATTTTACCTAACTTGACAATAAAATTGGATTTTTATGGATCCACTTTTAGTAAGCATTTATGCAAAACAGAGTCTTTGATCTTTGAGAAACCTTACCTTGACTCCCTTATAACCAGCATACCCTTGAGAGTCTTTTCTTTAGTCGGGTAAGACTTGCTGAGTAATTTCATACTCAGGGTTTTATTCCCTATTGTTTTTAGGTGAGGAAGCAACAAACTTTTGTTGCTTTTGTACCAAGGTGGTGTCAAATGAAGAAAAGCAAGAATGAAGCTGCGGGAGGACCTAGTCCTCCATAAAAACTTTTATGTAAGAACATATCGGGAGGAGTTTTTACCTCCCTTGGTATTGTAATAATAAGTACTATGCACTCGTGTTTATATGTTGGTCTGTAATAACCATCTTTATCTTACTTTCAAATAAATGTAAGTTTATGTAATCGCTTCCGCATTTCTGTATCTCCGATGTTCTGTAATGTTTACGTGACGGGTAAAACGCTCTTGGGAAAGGTGAGAAAAGCAGATACCAAACTTGTCAAGTGATTGAGGAGCATCTACAGGGTTGTCTGGGGTCCGATGGACAAGGACAACTGTAGGTGGGCCTAATGACATGGGAGGTTCCGTCACATATATGGATTACAGCTACAAGAGTCCAAACAACTAACTTTAATTTGAAGTGAATAGCCACCGCAGCAGTCTCGTGGGAATGGGAGTGTTACCGTTGTGCTTCAAGCCTGGTGAGGATGCCAATTCTCTTAGGCTCATCGGTCATGAGTGCTACACGACAAGGCTCCCTACCAATGTGAGTGAGATACAACCAGGCCATGATGTCTAGGTGCCCAGGACAATGGAAAGTCATCCATCTGCAAGCTCTGGATTGATACAATGGTACAATGGTAAGTTCTTCGGTAAAGGATGTGGAACCAGAAATTGCAGTAAAATGATATGTCAGTTGGCTAAAATGTTCACAGCATAGTGGTCACTACCAGGGCGAAGCCCAGTACATGGGCGTGGATGTAGGTGCACCCCCTAGAAAAAAATTAGTTACTAATCTCAAATTTTGGTCCTATACGCACCCCCCTCAGCCCAACATACTGCACCCCTCGGTCCAGCAAGAAACCCATTGGTAGTCCACAGGCAGCTTGTGATGCAGTGACTGTTCACATTCATGTCTCTTTGTCTTCCTTCTTTATTCCACGCCATACTTCTAGTCTGCTACTGCATACATCAAAAGGGAGGAGGCGAGGAGCGATTGAGGCATTGAGCATCACTGCGTCAGTCGAGCGTGAGCTGGTGAGCGTTCGCTCTCCGCTCCGCGTACAGGCGGTCAGTGGGCCAGGCGTCACTCGCCCACTCGTCCAGCTGTCCCTGCTGTGTTGTGCCTGTGCAGCATCGTGCAGCGTCATGCCGCCATGTGATGTATGCCTGTGAGCCTGTCAGTCTGTGTGTAGGACTGCAATCTGCAGGTACGTCCCCCGGTCCCCGTTCTCTTCCATAGTTGATAGTTCCATGGATCGGAGAACGACTGTACTTTAGAAGTTTAGATCACTCGCTAACTAGTTCAGAGTTGTGACAGATTCAGTACTTCAGTAGTATTTTGGTCTTGTACTCTTGTGTATAATTATACTATACGTTCTTGAACCAATGAATTTTGTACTATTTGCAGATTAATTGACATATTGATGGAGCACTTTTTCAAAAGAAAAGCACCAAAGCCAAACAATACAAACAATGACAATAATTTATGTTTGAATGATATCAACTGGGAAGAGGAGATAAAATATGATCCGGGGTTAAGAAAACAAATCGATGATTACCATCCTAATCTTAGAGAGAGGGTGAGAAGGAAGTACTTAGATAATGGGCCTTGCCAACCTCGCACACTTAGCTTTCCTATGACACAGATTGGTGCAAGTTCAAGAAGGTTAGTTCCAGAATGGTTTGATGAGTTTGCAAGTTGGCTTGAGTACAGTGAGTTAGAAGATAGAGCATATTGTTTTTGTTGTTTCTTGTTTAGAGAAAAGAAGGATAGTGGATATGAAGCATTTGTTAAAAATGGTTGGAATGGTTTTCATAGAAAAGCAAGGCTAAGAGAACATGTAGGCAATGTTTGTGGCTTACATTATACAACAATGAAAAAGTGTGATGATTTGCTACATATAAAACAACACATTGATGTTGCTTTTCATAGTGCGAGCACATCTAGTAAGAAGGACTATCTTACTCGCCTGAATGGGTCTATTGATGTGGCTAGAATATTAACAAAGCAAGGATTGCCTTTTCGGGGACATGATGAGTCGAAGGGGTCCTTAAATAGAGGGAACTTCAGGGAATTTTGTGATTTTGCAGCAGAGCTAAACCCAACCTTGAGGCAGGCAATAGGCAAAAATAAATCAGACAATAGTCTTTTGATTGCTCCTAAAATACAGAGGGATATTGTGCAATGTTTTGCAAAGGAGGTGCTACATTCTATTCTACAAGAAATTGGGCATGATGTTTTTTGCTTGCTAGTTGATGAGTCAAGAGATGTTTCTTGGAAGGAGCAAATGTCAGTGGTATTGAGATATGTAGATAAATACGGAATTGTAAAAGAGAGATTTGTTGGTCTTGTTCATGTGAGTGAAACAAGTTCTACCTATCTCAAGTCTTCTATTGATGCATTATTTGCTGATCTTAAGCTAAGCTTAAAGCAAGTCAGAGGGCAAGGATATGATGGTGCTAGCAATATGAGAGGTGAGTTCAACGGACTGCAATCATTGATCATGAGGGAAAATAGTTCGGCTTATTATGTTCATTGTTTTGCTCACCAACTTCAGTTAGTTCTTGTGGCTATTGTGAGAAAGCATACAGGGGTTAGTGAATTTTTTACTATGGTTTCCATGTTACTGAATGTGGTGGGTGGATCATCTAAGAGAAGGGACTTGATTAGAGATATTAATCTTCAAGAAATGAGCAAGGCATTGGGGTGTGGGCAACTTCAAACTGGAACAGGTTTAAATCAAGAGCAAAATCTTCAAAGACCTGGATATACTCGTTGGAATTCCCATCATAAATCCCTCAAAAGTTTGATTGACATGTTTCCTACAATAGTCAAAGTGCTAGAAATTGTGGGAAAGGACAAACATGATTGGAAAAATAGAGATCAAGCATCAAATCTCCTAAGGTACTTCCAATCATTTGACTTTGTCTTCTATCTGCATCTCATTCTTACTATATTAGGAATCACAAATGTTTTGTCATTAGCACTTCAACGAAAGGATCAAGATATAGTGAATGCTATTGGATGTGTTAAAGCAACTAAATTGCAATTGGATGAGCTTAGAAGAGAAAAATGGGAAAAACTATTATATGGTGTGTATGAATTTTGTGACAAGAATGATATTTCCAAATTGGAATTAGAAGATGAATATATTGACCCCACAAGAGGAGAAAGAAAACTAGAATTACATACAAACATCACTATCAGGTGGATTGTTTTAATGATGTTATTGATTGGCTACTTCAGGAGCTTGATAGTCGCTTCAATGAGACAAGCTCTCAATTGCTTGTTTGCTCGGTCGCTTTTAGTCCAAGAGACTCATTTAATGATTTTAATCTGGAAAATTTGATGAGCCTAGCAAAGCTCTATCCTCATGATTTTGATTCTAGGAATTTGAGGGACCTTAGTCATGAGCTTGGCCTTTACATACATGATGTGAGAGATGATGATAGGTTCTCAAGTCTACAAACAATTGCAGAGCTTTCTCAAAAAAATGGCGGAGACTAAAAAACATGATCGTTATCCAATGGTTTATCGACTTTTGAAGCTTGTGCTAGTGTTGCCAATTGATGCTGCTACAGTTGAAAGGTGTTTTTCAGCCATGAAGATTGTGAAAACATACTTGTGCAATCGTATTGGTGATGAATATATGAGTAATAGTCTTATTTGCTATGTGGAGAAAGAAGAGATGATGAAAGTCACTAATGAGACCGTGGTTCAACGCTTCATGAAAATGAAAGGACGCAGATTTGATGAAGAATAAAGGTAATATATCATATATTTTTATTTGAATCATTATTCTTCATAAAAATCAAATTTGACTCATAAATTATTTATTTACTTTTTAGGCTGTTGGATCATTGAGAATGTCGAATATTTGAAGTCAAATGATGTATTTTTGTCTATGTTAATATTCTTCGCTAGGTAAATGATTCTGTCACTTGTTTATTGTTGCATCCCCTTCTGTTTTGCTCTAGCTTCGTCACTGGTCACTACAGCTGAATGTTACAATAAAGTTTCTAGGCATACATTCCATGTTCACAAGCACACTTGGATTTTTTCCTTAGTCACTACAGCTGAATGATATGTCAGTTGGCTAAAATGTCCACTTGAATTTTTTCCATTCTGTGAGATGAAACAATGGCTTTCCAAATACTAACCTTTCAAGCCCAGCACCAATCATTTTTTATTTTAATGGAGTATGAAATGTGTATCGAGTGACAAAAAAACAGGTTTTGTATGTGGAGCTGGCATACTTTGATCATGGCGGGATCCATCATGGCGGATCCTTCATTATGTGTTTGAGGAACCTGGTGAGGCATCAGGCAACAACAACACTAAAATGCTAAAATCGCATGCAAATATGTGAATATCTCATCCGTTTCGAAAAAGGCTATGATAAAAAAACAAAATTGGACTCCTGCAGTCAATAAAGACAAGCCGATCTGCTGATGTAAATGTTCATGAGATGAGCTGTGATGTTTTTTATAGTACCGTTTTTATGTGCTAACTAGATATATACATGTGTGTTGTAACATGCACACCGAAGAAAGGAAATGTTGTTGATCCTGTTTTTTAGGCCAAGCGTCAGGCAGAAGAACTAAAGAAGTGATATAATAAAACAAGAAAAATGTGTCGATCAAAACATGAATAACGGGTACACATTAATCTTGTTTACACATTTTTTTTGATCGACACACTAATCTTGTTTTATTAGATCAGTTCTTTATATATCCCTGTAACATTTCCTTTCTTGGACGTGCAGTACCGTTGCAACGTACGGGTATATACCTAGTAGAGTTAGACACCTCGGGATACAAGAGGTCTTGAAGACTTTATACTGCCAGGTGCCCTCCTCCATTATTTAATCACCTTTTGCTTGCACGGTGTTGGCACCTTTTTCGGGCGCCAATCACTCAACACGAACCGTGGCGGTGCTCTCTGCACAGGGGCGAACGGTCCGTGGCCAGGGGCCGGACGGTCTGCGGCCTGGCGCGAGGCTAGGGTTTCCTGCCTGACGACCGAACTGTCCGCGCCCTGAGGCCAGACGGTCCGCGCGTGCGCAGGGGCGGCGGAAGTTGCTGACGGCGCCTAGATCTCGCTCCTAGGAGGGACCCTATCGGGGAGGAGAGATCCTAGGAGATGTCTAGGCTCGACAGGCCGATCTAGACTCCTCTAATCGACGTAGAGTCGAAGAGAAGCGAAGAATTTGGGGATTGGAAGACTAACCTAGAACTAGACTAGAACTACTCCTAAGAATAAATGTAAATTGTATTGATTGAGGGTTCGATTGATTGATTCTAATCGGCCGTAATCCTCTATATTTATAGAAGAGGGGGCTGGACCCGTTACAAACTGATCTCCCGAGTTAATCCCACGAATTTCGCCAACAAACATAGCAAGAAACTCGGAACCCTAATTTGTTCTGCGTGAGCGCGGACCGTTCGGATGGCAGACCATCCGGCCTCAGGGCCAGACTGTCCACCACTCATTTTGGTGCTCAACATATGCCCCCTGCCTTTTGGTGGAGCTGAGCGAACCAAAAGCAACTAACTCGATGTGATCACATCGGTTTTCGTAGGCATCTTGCCACTTACTAGGATGGTACACAGTGGCCTTGGTCCCGATGGTTGACTCAACGGACGTGACCCCTTTATCTTTGATCGAACTATCCCCTTTATCTTTGATCGAACTGTCAGTCCCAACACCGTCGAGCGTCATACTAGTCCTGACCAATTCGTCACCTTGCTTTCCTAATTTTCTAAGTGTTCTGGCGTAGCTTCGTAGTCGACCAGGTCTTCTCCTTGCAGGTCGTCTTCCTCCATGGGTGTTGGTACGTCGTTGGAGGTGTCATGGTGTAGTGCGGATGGTACGGCCTCAGGGGTCAGACCGTCCGCACCCTGTACGGTTGGTCCGGTCTTTATAGCCGAACTGTCTGCCATACCTGCAAAGAACTGCACAGTTGTTGTTTTATTTTCTGTCTTTGTGGCCGTTTGATTAACGGCCTTTGGTCTCCATCTCTTTCGTGGTGGCGGATACTGTGGATGCGTGTCATTGAATATTTTTTTCCGCCTCCTTCTCCTGATTCTCCTTTGCTCTGAGGCACTGTAATTTTCGCTTTTGCGATCGTGTCAATCCCGATGGGCACCATCAGGGCATGGAGTATTTTGGATCAGCTGTTTTGTTGACAGTCGTACCTTCTTTTTGTTTGTGTTGGCCGATTCACCAAAAATCATCGGCCCTTCATTATTTTGTTGTACGACGACATCTGTCGTTACTATTTTAATGACGTCTCCTTTTATCGTACTGTTGGAGGTTGTAGCTGTATGCCCCTGCCGGATTAGTCAGCCTTTGGGGCCGAGTTGTTCGGCAATCTTGCTGGGCCTGTGCTCGTGGACCAGATTGAGGGGCTCTCAATCGGTCTTGTACTGGAGGTGTCAGCCTATTGAATATAGATGTTTGGGGTTCCCCCCAAGCGGGGTACTGTGGCATCCCAAATGGGTATGGTGGCATGCCCCACATTTGATTTGGGACATATGGTGGAGGTATGTATGTGTATGGATATGGCATAGGTGGATATGGGGGTGGAGGTGTCCATGTAGGTACTTTAGGTCTTAATTGAACATTATGACCTCCCATCTTTTCCGATTGGTGAGGTGGTCCAATTGGCCTAACCTGTTGTCGCTCCTGGGTGGGTAAGCGAGGTCGTTTTGGTGGCCGGTTGCTGGTGTCGGCCTTCTTTTTCACATATTTAGATAATAATTGATCAAAGGTCGGGCTGGATTTTACCAACCGACCAGTTACCTTGAACGTGTTAGTTTTCCACGTACCTATTTCTGGTCGTCATGGTTTGAAGGTATGTGGTTGCCGTGGTTCCTTGGCGTTGTCGGACTGTCTGTTGGAACGCTCCAGACCGTCTGGCGATGTTACGGACCGTCCGCGCCTGGGCACCGGACCGTCCGTGATGCGCAGTATGGGTTCTCGCACATGCCCCCTTGTTTGCGCTTGCCCCCCAGTGCCAGAGGTTGTGATGGTTGAAAGGGAAATATGCCCTTGGGCAATTTCTATAAGTATTTTGGTGATTAGGTGCCCAACACATATTCTTTAAGTCCTAATGTGCCAAAGATTGAAAAGTGCAAATCAAGGCATGAGGTATGTTTCTAGACTTAGTACATTTGTTTTTTAATACTAATGAGATCATCTAAGTGCTAGAAATAGTGCTGAAGAAAAGAGAATCGAATTGCAAAAGACTTGGCTGTGTGCAGCCAAACTCTAGTTTGGCCAGGCACACCGGACTGTCCCATGGTGCACCGGACAATGTCCAGTGCGCCAGGCTGGTTTGCGTGAACTTGCCGCTCTCGAGATTCAACGGCGGCGTACGGCTAAAATTCACCGGACTGTCCGGTGAGCCAACGGTCGCCAGCGTCAACGGTCGGCCGCGAAATCTGCGGGCGACGTGTGGCAGCTCTAACGGTCAGAAGGAGGCACTAGACTGTCCGGTGTGCACCGAACAGTGTCTAGTGCACCAATGGGCCAGGAGCTGCAATGGTCATCTGTGCCCGTTTTGGAAGGAAATCAACCACCGGACAGGCTACAGTAGCTGTCCGGTGGCGCACCGGACTGTCCGGTGCGCCACTCGATAGAAGGCAGGAATTGCCTTCCAAGATTGTCTCCAACAGCTCCTAGCTACCTTGGGGCTATAAAAGGGACCCCTAGGCACATGGAGGAGCACATCAAGCACACTCTAAGTATCCTAAGACTTCTAGACTTCACTTTCACGCAATCGGATCATCGTTCTTGAGATTTGAGCACTATTTGAGTTGTAAACTCCTCGCGTTGTGTTTGTGTGCTCACCTTCTCACTTGTGTGCGTGGTTGTGTTGTGATTTTGAGTCTTGTGTGTGTTGCTCTCCCCAACCTTACTCTGTGCTTTCTTTGTGATCTCAATTGTAAGGGCGAGAGACTCCAAATTGTGGAGATTCCTCACAAACGGGAAAAGATACTAAAAGAAAAGACCGTGGTATTCAAGTTGATCTTTGGATCGCTTGAAAGGGGTTGAGTGCAACCCTCGTCCATTGGGACGCCACAACGTGGAAGTAGGCAAGTGTCACTTGGCCGAACCACGGGACAAAAATCGCGTGTCTCGTGTGTTGCTCATTATGATTGCTTTGTTCACTCGAGCGCGTTCCTTAGCCGCTTGATTTCACTAACACCTTGATAATCAAGTTTGTTGCTATTTAGTGTTTAATTTTACAGGATCACCTATTCACCCCCCCCCCCTCTAGGTGCTCTCAATTGGTATCGGAGTCGTACTCTTCATTCAAGGGACTAACCGCCCGAAGAGATGGATCCTAAGGGAAAAGGGATGGTGTACAATGACAAGGAGAAGGAGTCCCTCTTCAATGAGCCAAGGGACAACAAGCCCACCGACTCAGGCTCAAGTCACAAGAAGAGGGACGGGAAGAAGAAGAGGCGCATCAAGAAGATCATATACTACGACAGCGATACATCTTCCTCTTCACCAAGGGACGACGACGACGACTCCTCGTCAAAGAAAAAGACGGTCAATCAAAACTATTCCTTTGATTATTCTCGTATTCCATACAACTCAAATGCCCATTTGCTTTCTATTCCTCTTGGAAAACCCCCACACTTTGATGGAGAGGATTACTCATTTTGGAGTCATAAAATGCATAGTCATCTGTTTTCTCTACATCCTAGCATCTGGGAAATTGTGGAAAATGGGATGCATTTTGATAGTACGGATAATCATGTACTCATTAATGAACAAATTTATAAGAATGCCCAAGCTACTACTGTCTTGTTAGCTTCGCTTTGCAGGGATAAATACAATATGAGTGGCTTGGACAACGCCAAGCATATCTGGGACACCCTCAAGATCTCACATGAGGGAAATGATGCTACAATGATCACCAAAATGGAACTGGTGGAAGGTGAGCTAGGGAGATTCGCCATGATCAGGGGAGAAGAGCCAACACAAACCTACAACAGGCTCAAGACCCTGGTCAACAAGATCCGAAGCTATGGAAGCACAAGATGGACGGACCATGACGTCGTCCGACTCATGCTCAAGTCCTTTACAGTTATTGACCCCCATCTTGTGAATCTTATCCGTGAAAACCCAAGGTACACAAAGATGAAGCTCGAGGAGATACTCGGAAAATTCGTGAGCGGGCACATGATGGTAAAGGAGGCACGATACGTGGATGACGCCTTGAACGGTCCACTACCTATCTACGAGCCACAGCCCATTGCTCTCAAAGCAACGAGTAGCAAGGAGGCGCTACCAAGCAAGGTAGCTCAAGTGGAGGCTACTGGACTCAATGAAGATGAGATGGCACTTATCATCAAGCGCTTCAAGACCACACTTAAAGGACGCAAGGATTACCCCAACAGGAATAAAACAAAGGGAAAACGCTCCTGCTTCAAATGCGGTAAGACTGGTCACTTTATTGCAAATTGCCCCGATAATGATAGTGACCAGGGACAAGAAAAGAGCGGGAAGGAGAAAAAGAAGAACTACAGGAAGGCAAAGGGCGAGGCGCACCTTGGAAAGGAATGGGACTTGGACTGCTCCTCTTCTGACTCCAATGACGAAGGACTGCTTTGGCCTTCAACAAATCCTCACTCTTCCCCCAACGAACGCCATACATGTCTTATGGCCAAGGAGAAAAAGGTACATGCTCGGGACACACCCAAGTACACTTCATCTAGTGATGAAGAATCCTCCGATGATGAAGTAGATTACTCTAGTTTATTTAAAGGTTTAAATAGAGCTAAGGTAGAAAAAATTAATGAATTAATTGATGCTCTAAATGAAAAGGATGGATTGTTAGAAAAGCAAGAGTATATTTATATGAGGAACATGACAAGTTTGTTAGTGTGCAAAAATCCCTTGCCTTAGAAATTAAGAGAAATGAAATGTTATCCTCTGAATTGTCTGTTTGCCATGAATCTGTCTCTAGTTTAAAGAGTTTAAATGATGAACTAAATGCTAAGCTAGAGTAAGTCAACAAAACTAGTTCATGTGTAGAGCATGTTGTTATTTGTAATAGATGTAAGGATTTTGATGTTGATGCTTGTGATGAACACCTTATTTCTATTACCAAATTAAATGATGAGGTGACAAGTCTTAATGCTCAACTTAAGACTTGCAAAATTAATTTTGATAAATTAAAATTTGCTAGGGATGCCTACACCGTTGGTAGACACCCCTCAATTAAGGATGGGCTTAGTTTTCGAAAGGAAGCCAAGAACTTAACAAGCCAAAGGGCTCCCATTCCCAACAAGGAGAAAGGGAAGGCCCCTATGGTTAGTAATCCTCAAAGGAACCATGCCTTTATTTATGATAGGAAAATTGCTAATCGTGCTCATTATAATAGGAGTTATGATCATGATGCTTGTAATTCACATGCTATGTTTGCCTCTAGTTCTACCTTTGTTCATGGTAGAAGTAAGCCTAGGAGAAATCATGTTGTGCATCATGTGCCTAGGAAAATGTGAAATGAATCTACTACTGTTTTCCATGCTTGCAACACTTCTTTTGTTCTTTCATGCAAGAATGCAAAAGTAGTGGCTAGGAAATTGGGATCCAAATGCAAGGGAGACAAAACTTGCATATGGGTTCCAAAAACCATTGTGACTAACCTTGTAGGACCCAACAAGAGTTGGGTACCTAAAACCCAAGCTTAAATTCCTTGTAGGTTTATGCATCCGGGGGCTCTAGTTGGATAATCGACAGCGGATGCACAAACCACATGACGGGGGAGAAGAAGATGTTCACCTCCTACGTCAAGAACAAGGATTCCTAGGATACGATTATTTTTGGAGATGGGAACCAAGGCAAGGTCAAAGGCTTGGGCAAGATAGCCATCACTAATGAGCACTCCATATCGAATGTATTCCTAGTAGAGTCGCTTGGGTACAACCTTCTGTCTGTAAGTCAATTGTGTCACATGGGTTACAATTATATTTTTACAAACATTGATGTATTTGTCTTTAGAAGGAGTGATGGTTCATTAGATTTTAATGGTGTATTAGATGGCAAACTCTACTTAGTTGATTTTTCAAAAGAGGAGGCCGATCTAGATGCATGCTTATTAGCTAAGACTAGTATGGGCTGGCTGTGGCATCGCCGTCTAGCACATGTTGGGATGAAGAACCTTCATAAGCTTCTAAAGAGAGATCATGTGTTAGGACTAACCGATGTCTGTTTTGAGAAAGACAGACCTTGTGCAGCATGTCAGGCAGGAAAACAGGTGGGAAGCACTCATCACAGCAAGAATGTGATGACAACATCAAGACCACTGGAGCTTCTTCACATGGATCTTTTTGGACCTGTTGCCTACCTTAGCATCAGGGAAAGTAAGTATGGTCTTGTTATTGTTGATGATTTTTCCCGCTTCACTTGCGTGTTCTTTTTGCAGGACAAATCAGAAACCCAAGGGACCCTAAAGCGCTTTTTAAGGAGGGCTCAAAATGAATTTGAGCTCAAGGTGAAAAAGATAAGAAGCGACAACGGGTCCGAGTTCAAGAATCTGCAAGTGGAGGAGTATCTTGAGGAGGAAGGCATCAAGCACGAGTTCTCCGCTCCCTACACACCACAACAAAACGGTGTGGTAGAGAGGAAGAACAGGACGCTTATCGACATGGCAAGAACGATGCTTGGAGAGTTCAAGACGCCCGAGCGGTTTTGGTCGGAAGCTGTGAACACAGCTTGCCACGCCATAAACCGGCTCTATCTGCATCGCCTTCTCAAGAAGACCTCCTATGAACTCCTTACCGGTAACAAACCCAACGTTTCTTACTTTCGAGTATTTGGGAGCAAATGCTACATTCTGGTGAAGAAAGGTAGACATTCTAAGTTTGCTCCCAGGGCAGTAGAAGGGTTTTTACTAGGGTATGACTCAAATACAAAGGCGTATAGGGTCTTCAACAAATCTTCGGGATTGGTTGAAGTCTCTAGCGATGTTGTATTTGATGAGACTAATGGCCCTCCAAGAGAGCAAGTTGATCTAAATGATGTAGATGAAGAAGAAATTCTGACGACCGCAATACGCACTATGGCAATAGGTGATGTGCGACCACAGGAATTATAGGAACAAGATCAACCATCTTCCTCGATAATGGTGCAACCCCCAACTCAAGATGATGAACAGGTTCCTCAAGAAGAAGGGCATGATCAAGGGGGAGCACAAGAAGATCAAGTGATGGAGGAAGAAGCACCACGGGTCCCTCCAACTCAAGTCCGAGAAACGATCCAACGACATCACCCCATCGACCAGATTCTGGGTGACAAGCAAGGGAGTAACTACTCGCTCAAGATTAGCTAATTTTTGTGAGCATTACTCGTTTATCTCTTCTATTGAGCCTTTCATGGTAGAAGAGGCCTTGTAGGATTCGGACTGGGTGTTGGCCATGTAGGAAGAGCTCAACAACTTCAAGAGAAATGAAGTTTGGAGCCTAGTGCCACGTCCAAAACAAAACATTGTGGGAACCAAGTGGGTGTTCCGCAACAAGCAAGACAAGCATGGGGTGGTGACAAGAAACAAGGCTCGACTTGTGGCAAAAGGTTATGCCCAAGTCACAGGTTTGGATTTCGAGGAAACTTTTGCTCAGGTGGCTAGGCTAGAGTCTATTCGAATTTTATTAGCCTATGCCGCTCACCACTCTTTTAGGTTGTTTCAAATGGATGTAAAGAGCGCTTTTCTCAATGGGCCAATCAAGGAGAAGGTATACGTGGAACAACCCCCTGGCTTTGAGGATGACAGGCATCCCGACCACGTGTTTAAGCTCTCTAAGGCGCTCTATGGACTTAAGCAAGCCCCAAGAGCATGGTATGAATGCCTTAGAGATTTCTTAATTTCTAATGCTTTCAAGGTTGGGAAAGCCGATCCCACTCTTTTCACAAAGACTTGTGATGGAGATCTTTTTGTGTGCCAAATTTATGTCGATGACATAATATTTAGTTCTACTAATCAAAAGTCTTGTGAGGAGTTTAGCAGGGTGATGACACAAAAATTCGAGATGTCGATGATGGGCGAGTTGACCTACTTCCTTGGGTTCCAAGTGAAGCAACTCAAAGATGGCACCTTCATCTCTCAAATGAAGTACAAACAAGATCTTCTCAAGCGGTTTGGAATGAAGGACGCCAAGCCCGCAAAGACACCGATGGGAACCGACGGGCATGTTGACCTCAACAAAGGAGGTAAGTCCATTGATCAAAAGGCATACCGGTCCATGATAGGTTCATTGCTTTATTTATATGCTAGTAGACCAGACATTATGCTAAGTGTATGCATGTGTGCTAGATATCAATCCGACCCCAAGGAATGTCACCTTGTGGTCGTTAAGCGAATTCTTAGATATTTAGTTTCTACGCCTTGCTTCGGGATCTGGTATCCAAAGGGGTCTACCTTTCACTTGATTGGATACTCAGACTCTGATTATGCCGGGTGCAAGGTTGATAGGAAGAGTACATCGGGGACGTGCCAATTTCTAGGAAGGTCCCTGGTGTCTTGGAGTTCAAAGAAATAGACATCTGTTGCCCTATCCACCGCTGAGGCCGAGTATGTTGCCGCAGGACAGTGTTGTGCGCAACTACTTTGGATGAGGCAAACCCTCCGGGACTTTGGCTACAATCTGAGCAAAGTCCCACTCCTATGTGACAATGAGAGTGCAATCCGCATGGCGGATAATCCTGTTGAACACAGCCGCACTAAGCACATAGACATCCGGCATCACTTCCTAAGAGACCACCAGCAAAAGGGAGATATCGAGGTGTATCATATTAACACCGAGAACTAGCTAGCTGATATCTTCACCAAGCCTTTAGATGCGAAAAGGTTTTGCAGGTTGCGTAGTCAGCTAAATGTCTTAGATTCGCTTAACTTGAATTGATCTATAGCATACATGTATTCTATGCCTTTGATCATGTTACTTTGTGTATTTCAATCAATTATTGTTATTTATGGTGCTCAAGTTGTACAAGTGATCCCTGGACCTCACAAGTCCATATGCAAATCATGCACATATTAAGGGGGAGATGTGCTACAACTTGACCCTTTGAGACTAACCTGTTTGTTTGAGTACTCTTGATGTAGTCTCAAAGGTGCATTGAAAGGGAAAATGGACTTGGACGATGCAAAGACTTCCACTGCACTCCGGTATTGGTGTATTTAATTCCAAGTTCATTCTTATGCTCTATTTGCCTTTTGCTCTTAATTGACATTTTTGGTGAGGCAATGGAGTTGAGAGGGCCAAAAATGATCCCGTTTTGGTGCTTAATGCCAAAGGGGGAGAAATTAAGGCCAAAGCAAATGGATCAGCCAACCACTTGTGAATTTTGAAAACAATAGAGTTAGAACTCTTGATTTGTCCAAAATACTCTTATTGCAAAATTTGGTCTCTTGTGGGGGAGAATTTTGATTATGGGAAAAGGGGGGAGTTTTTGGCACTTGATCAATTTTTTCTTGGAATATCTCTCGTTTTTCCGAAACAAATGTGTTTGACTTAGAGATAGGAAAAAGAATTTGATTTGAAAAAACAAACCAAGTGGTGGCAAAGAGTGATCCAAATATGCCAAATTATAGTAAAAAACAATTGGATCTTCAAATTGAATTGATGTTGCACGTTTTTTCGTTGCTTTTTTATGTGTTGGCATAAATCACCAAAAAAGGGGAGATTGAAAGGGAAATATGTCCTTGGGCAATTTCTATAAGTATTTTGGTGACTAGGTTCCCAACACATATTCTTTAAGTCCTAATGTGCCAAAGATTGAAAAGTGCAAATCAAGGCCTGAGGTATGTTTCTAGACTTAGTACATTTGTTTTTGAATACTAATGAGGTTATCTAAGTGCTAGAAATAGTGCTGAAGAAAAGAGAATCGAATTGCAAAAGACTTGGCTGTGTGCAGCCAAACTCTAGTTCGGCCTGGCACACTGGACTGTCCGGTGGTGCACCAGACAGTGTCCGGTGCGCCAGGCTGGTCTGCGTGCACTTGCCGCTCTCGGGATTCGACGGTGGCGTACGGCTAAAATTCACCGGACTGTCCGGTGGTGCACCGGACTGTCCGGTGAGCCAACGGTCGCCAGCGTCAACGGTCGGTCGTGAAATCTGCGGGCGACGCGTGGTAGCTCCAACGGTCGGAAGGAGGCACCGGACTGTCCGGTGTGCACCGGACAGTGTCCGGTGCGCCAACGGGCCAAGAGCTGCAACGGTCATCTGTGCCCGTTTTGGAAGGAAATCAACCACCGGACATGCTACAGTAGCTGTCCGATAGCGCACCGAACTGTCCGGTGCGCCACTCGACAGAAGGCAGGAATTACCTTCCAAGATTGTCTCTAACGGCTCCTAGCTATCTTGGGGCTATAAAAGGGACCCCTAGGCGCATGGAGGAGCACATCAAGCACACTCTAAGCATCCTAAGACTTCTAGACTTCACTTTCACGCAATCGGATCATCGTTCTTGAGATTTGAGCACTATTTGAGTTGTAAACTCCTCGTGTTGTGTTTGTGTGCTCACCTTCTCACTTGTGTGCGTGGTTGTGATGTGATTTTGAGTATTGTGTGTGTTTCTCTCCCCAACCTTACTTTGTGCTTTCTTTGTGATCTCAATTGTAATGGTGAGAGACTCCAAATTGTGGAGACTCCTCGCAAACGGGAAAAGATACTAAAAGAAAAGACCGTGGTATTCAAGTTGATCTTTGGATCGCTTGAAAGGGGTTGAGTGCAACCCTCGTCCATTGGGACGCCACAACGTGGAAGTAGGCAAGTGTCACTTGGCCGAACCACGGGATAAAAATCGCGTGTCTCATGTGTTGCTCATTATGATTGCTTTGTTCGCTCGAGCACGTTCCTTAGCCGCTTGATTTCACTAACACCTTGATAATCAAGTTTGTTGCTATTTAGTGTTTAATTTTACAGGATCACCTATTCAACCCCCCATCTAGGTGCTCTCAATGGTCACTTTCAGTGTCTCCCCTCCATCAGGAGTCTTCTCGGCCACCACTTTCCTGCAAGAGATTTTGTTGTTTCCATCGGCCTCCTGTGCGTTGCCGATGATGACTTCTTTATCTTTGCCCTTATCAGCTGTGCTGGGCCGAATTAGGACCATTTTGCCCCTGAAGTCGATCATATTCACTGGGAAGCGCTCTGTGTCCTCCTGAAATTTCAATCGTCCCTCGTTAATGGCCGATTGGATTTGTTGTCGGAACACATTACAATCATTAGTGGCATTGGAAAATGAGTTGTGCCACTTGCAATATGCGCGAGGCTTTAGTTCGTCGGCGGGTGGAACGGTATAATCAATCTTAATGTTACCATTTTTTAGTAATTCATCGAATATCTTATCACATTTGCCGACATTAAATGTAAACTTAACCTCCTCCTACCGTTCCTTTTGAACTAACTGCAAGGAGGAGCAAGCCGAAGATTTGGCCTGATCAGGCCAAACTATTTCGACAGTGTAAACTTCCTTTGGTTCATCATCCGAACAACTTTGATTGTGTTCTACTATATGGAAATTATGATGAATCATTTTGACTAGTTCTTTGATTCGGCTTTCACAAGCCAAAGCTCTCTGATGTAATTGTGCTAGCGTAAAGAACTGGATGCCTTCTAATTTCTCGTTTAAATAATAGCGCAATCCATCAAAGGCTATTCCCGCCAATTGTTTATCTGTTAAATGAATTTGAAAGCATCGGTTTCTCGTATCCCGGAATCTCCGGATGTAATCACTAACTGATTCATCCTTTTCCTGTCGTAAGGCCACTAAGTCTACTAAATCTAACTCGTAATCGCTAGAGAAGATATGTTCATGAAATTTTTGTTCTAAGACTCCCCATGACAAAATGGAATTAGGAGGGAGCGTGGCATACCATGTGAATGCAGTCCCTGTTAAAGATAATGAAATAATCGTACACGGAATGCTTTGGTGTCGGTCAGTTCTCCTAACTGTGCTAAGAACTGGTCTATGTGCTCACGCATGCTCTTTCCTTGGTCACCCGAAAACTTTGTGCATTTGGGTATTCTGGTCCCCTGTGGGTATGGGAGACAGTCAAACTGGCTATCATACGGTCTCCAATATGACTGCCCCCGGGGACTATACTAACTCCGAGCTTATCTCGGAACGCCCTAGCTATTTCCTCTCTTACTATATCGATGGCAGCCGGTGGGAGACCACCGGCTCTTTCGTCCAATATGGGTGAGTTTGTTTGGATGTTGGTATGTTGTTTTCCTCCCCATTGGTTTGGATTTTGCGGCGCGTTAATACATGCCCTATGAGGCTCATAGGACTGGCCATTCCTTTCTGGCCTTCTGGGGGCCAGAAAGTACTCACTCTCACGGGTTTGGTAGATTATATTATGGTGCTGATGTGTCGTATGGTGAGATGGGGAGTCTAGCTGGGACGGATACAGAGTTGGATATCCATCCTCCTCAGAAAACTCTATGTCGGACCGTCCGGTTAAATACGCGGACCGTCCGGCTCCATGCGCGGACTGTCCGGCCATGTGGCCGGACCGTCCGACATTATATTCGGACTGTCTGGCGCCATACGCGGACGGTTCGAAAGGATTATCTAGGGTTTGCACATTATGTGGTGGCTTGGGTGCAGGTCTCGGTAATTCGCTTCTAAAAATGGGATCGGCCGCCGCTGGCCCGGACGATCCGCGCTCTAGTGCGGATGGTCCAGACATGCGCAGATCGGCAAATTTATCGCCGATGTGCGCGGGAGGCTGTTGTTGCCCAAGGCACATGTCTATCGGCATCCCATAAAGGGGTCGTGACTGGTCATGACAACCTGTAACCGATGAATTACATGGGTATTCCCTCAGTTCAACCTTGTGCAAAGGAAGATTTGCAATAGTAGACTTATCAAGCGCACGCACTAGCTTTTTATGATCATTTTGTATATCCCCTACGATACGTTGCATCTGCTCTTGCTGTTCGTCTATGTAAGCTTTAAGAGATTGGAGTTCATTGGTGCTACTTACATTGGGGGTAATTGTAGTAGGTCGGAGCGAAGCCAAATCTGTCGCCCGTTGCCGAACGACTTTGTTGTTCCTGTCCACCTTGAAGTCGGCCAGGAATTTCGCCTTTGTTTCTCGGATCAGCTGCTCTTGGCGCTCCTCGAACAGGAGTTGTTCTTCAACCGGCAAGGTTTCCCATGTCGGCGTGATAATATTGCTGGTGGAAACTTCAGAGCTATCCTTTGAACCGTCCATTGAGGGCCGATCTCGATAGGTCTATATGAAATCTTCCCCAGCGGAGTCGCCAAAAAGTATGTTGGCACCTTTTTCGGGCGCCAATCACTCAGCACGAACCGTGGCGGTGCTCTCTGCACAGAGGCGAACGGTCCGCGGCCAGGGGTTGGATGGTCCGTGGCCTGGCGCAAGGCTAGGTTTTCCTGTCTGACGGTCGGACTGTCTGCGCCCTGGGGCCGGACGGTCGGCGCGTGCGTAGGGGCGGTGGAAGTTGCCGGCGGTGCTTGGATCTCGCTCCCGGGAGTGACCCCGTCGGGGAGAAGAGATCCTAGAAGATGTCTAGGCTCGGCAGGCCGACCTAGACTCCGCTAATTGACGTAGAGTCGAAAAGAAGCGAAGAATTTGGGGATTGGAAGACTAACCTAGAACTAGACTAGAAATACTCCTAAGAATAAATGTAAATTGTATTGATTGAGGGTTCGATTAATTGATTCTAATCGGTCGTAATCCTCTATATTTATAGAGGAGGGGGCTGGAGCCGTTACAAACTGATCTCCCGAGTTAATCCCGCGAATTTCGCCAACATACATAGCAAGAAACTCGAAACACTAATCTGTTCTGCGTGAGCGCGGACCGTCCGGCCTTAGGGCCGTCCACCACTCATTTTAGTTCTCAAAACACACGGTTGTCCACCACTCATTTTAGTTCTCAACCCACGGTTAGCTAGATGTTAGTCTAGCTAGTCAGGTTGATGTTTACGTGAGTCCTCACTTGTTTCTCATCGTTCGGTGACCGTGCCGCTCCTGCCTCCTCTGCGTGGTCGCCCCACCTCTCCTCGTCGGCAGCCGTGCCTCCTAGCGCTAGCGCCACACCTCCCCATCAATCTCCGTGCCGACGTCCGAGCCACCTCGCGGAGCTCTCGTACTGCACTCCTGCCGGTTGTCTGTGTTGGAAAAGGAATCTTCGGGTACACGGTGCCCCCATCAGGTTTTAGTCCTTCACGGGTTTAGGTCCAGGTCTTGATTTTCACCCGTAGCGGATTCAGGTTCAGAGACTGCATCTCAGGTTTTTTGATGGGTCCGCGAGTGCTGCATCTGCCCTTGCCATCCCTATTAATTAGACTATATTTAGTACTCATAATTGACATTTAAAACACAGACTAAACTTGAGTTAGGGAAATCAAACGCTATTTTATAGACACTACAACAAAAATATAAATCTCCTAGGGCTTCTTAACTTTCTGTAGCTTTTTTATTTAACTAACCGTAGAAAAATTAGTAACTTCCGAGAGGTTTCCAAAGCTTTATAGTGCCAGGTGCCCCTCCATTATTTAATCGTCTTTTGCTTGCACGGTTAGCTAGATGTTTGTCTAGCTAGAGTCAGGTTGATGTTTACGTGAGCCTGACTTATTGTGTGTCAGTGTTGCTCTGGTTGTCTTGCTGCAACTGGACCTGTAGCTGTGCCATTTTCTCTGGGTTCAGTGCTTGTGCAATATCGTTTTCATGCTAAGTACCACGTCGCTTACCTCCAGTGTTAGATCACATTTTACTTGCATGGTTCCCCGCATTTGGCGAATGTTTGCCTAGTCATCAAACGATAGCACATTTATTCTGTGTTACTTTGGTTGCCCTCCTGCAACTTGCTCTTTGCAACTGAACCTGGGACGACGTGTCTGTACTAATCGGTACTAGGGCGATCAAGTTACTAGTTGGCATGTCTCACCTGAGCCGTGTTTATATTGGGATACATTATGTCATGTTTTTTTCCTTCTAGACCGATAACTATATACTTCTTCATTTGTCAGATATATATAACGAGTGAATGGTAAGTATGCTCGCACCAATCTAGTATATAAAATAAAGAAGATATTTAAAGTTATACTCGTCACCAGAAAACTTAAATTGATGAGCCACAGTATAAAAAATAAGAGAGAGAGTTATCGAATATCGTATAAGATAATTAACCAGAACCTTTATAAATCAATTTGGTTTCATGTCCGAAATTTGAACCATGGAAGTTATTTTATTAGCAGGACAAGTGATGAAGTAGTACAGAAAAACAAAAAAAAACTACGTATAGTTTTCATCAACTTACAGAAGTATTATGATAAAGTACCAAGGAATATTATATGTCGTGCTTCGGACAAATATAAAGTTCTAACCAGATATATTAGAGTCGTTCAAGATATGTACAACATGTCGTGATTAGTGTTCGAACATGTGACGGGAACACAAATGGCTTCTCGATTAGAATATAATTACATCAAGATCAACTTCAAGTCCTTACCTTTTTTCCTTAGTGGTGAATGAGGTCATAAGAGATATACAAGAGGATATCTCTTAGTGTATGCTTTTTGCGGGACGATGCAGTGCTACTTGATGAAAGGCAAGTAGGAGTAAATAGAAAACTAGAGTTACGGCATACTATAGAGACCGAATGTTTTGGACTTAGTAGAGCTAATATTGAATACATGAGATGTAACTTCGACACTTCTATACATGAGGAAGCATATCTGAGTTTAAAAGGTTAAGTAGTACCAAAAAGAATATCTTTCAGTATTTATGATTAATTTTATAGAGAGATGAAGATATTGATGAAAACATTAGCTATAGTCAAAGCAATATAGAGGACATGACGCAAACATCTGTAGTTCTATGTGACAAGAGGGCACCACAGAAGCTAAAAGCATGTTTTATATTTTGAGTAAGGGATTTTTTCATTAAGATAATGAAGTAGCCTATTTCTGCATTACAACATTCAACCAACTAAATCAGAACACAGAGAAACCAATAAATTGTCATGCAAGACAATGTGCAAAGGAAAGATGACTGAGTTTTGCCATTAGGATCTTTTCAACCTAAGACTGCATCCTATTGCTAAACTTCCACCCATTCCTTGCGAAGATATCTAGTAAACAAATTTCCATCTTCAGGCACAAAGCCTTGATCCTCTGTTGTTCCTTCTTTTCCCATAAATTGCTCCAAAATCTGAACCAATAGGTGCTTCTGCCTGCATAGGAGATGAAATGAAAGCAATGTTGAAGATATAATCATTTCTACAAAGCCATATGGACCATAAAACAACAGCTCCACTCATTCACATTAGTTTTTTAACACTGGATTCAGCTTCCATAGTCCAATGACCAAAATAGTGTGCAACATTTCGAGGAGCCCTAATTCCAGTGCAAATCTCAACTAATCTCCAAATGATTCTAGCAAAGCAACATTTGAAGAAGAGATTATCAATGCTCTCATTGCAATTACAATAACAACATTTTAAACTACCCTTCCACTTTTTTCTAGCTAGATTATCTTTGGTGAGTGTAACTCCTTGATGAATAAACCAAAGAAACACCTTGATTTTCAGGGGTACCTTTGTTTTCCAAATTAATACCTTTTCAGGTACAACATCAAGATTACACAATCTATCATACATAGAGCCCACAGAAAACTTGCCATTTTTTAAAGAAAGCCAAAAAAGGAATCCCTGTTATTGGTAAGTTATATAGGTTGTAATCTAGCACAAAGATGTTGTCATTTAGCCTCAATTCTTCCCACTATTGCTCTCCTGAAATTTAAATTTTGTGGATCATAACTCACTACTTCAGCCACAAATGCATGTTTTCTAAAGGTTATATTATATAGACATGGATACTTAAATTTTAGAGCTCTTGCACCAAGCCAGATGTCGTCTCAAAACCTAACTTGCTCTCCATCTTGTAGATCAAAACGACCAAACTTTAGAAACTGGTCTATAACCCCCAAAAGTCTAGACCAAAACTGGGAATCACCCTTTTTACATTGTACTTGTGAAATTGTATTCCTAGTGAGATACTTTTTCCTAATCATATTCTACCACAAATTGTCCTCATTGAAAAGCCTAAACAACCATTTACTAAGGAGACATGTATTATGTAGTCTTAAGTCATTTATCCCCAGACCACCCTGCTCAACTGGTCTACACATAATATTCCATCTTGCTAGCCTATATTTTTTATTTTGTTGTTCTCCTTGCCAGAAGAATCTTGATCTAAAGAAATCAATTCTTTTCAAGACATCTTTAGAAAATTTAAAGAAGGAAACCATATAGACCACCAAATTGCTCAATACATAATTTATCAGTGTCAACCTTCCTCCATAGGTTAAGTATTTGGCTTTCCAAGAATTTAGTTTTCTTTCAAATTTTTCTTCCACTATTCTCCAGTGTTGGGGACTTGTTCTCAAGTGCTATGAATTAAGAACAAGGCAACATGAGATGTTAAATGTTAATGCCCTTCGTCCTTCGAAGCATTATTTCCCTTAGGATATAATGATCTTCAGACGAAGGTCATGAAGGACATACCTTCATCATTGTGGTATGAATTAATAAAAGGAGAAGCATATGGAATGCAGGAAGTTACATGAACAATTATATAATGTTATCAATTTGTCCTCATTATATTATCATGGAAAAATAAAAACAAAATTAGATTACATATGTACCTTCGGCTTGACAGAAGGTAAAAGTACAAGTGTGACGCACGAGCCAGTACCAGTCAGCGTGAACAGTATGGGGGAACTGTTCATCTATTTATAGGCACATGACGCAGCCTGTGAGAAATTACATTTATGCCTTTTACATTTATTGTTAACTAATAGACAATTCTATGAGGACTAGATAACCTTTTCCCCTTTAGGTCGGTTCCTTTCTCCGCCATTTAGCCAAAGCTCCCCTTCACGTAGCTTCGAAGCAACTCCAACCTTCGTCACGATCATGCTTTTTACGTCGTATATGCTTTTAGCCCGAGTCCGAAGGTACCTATTCACATGTCGCACTTAAAGATTTTGTTAAATCACGTTTTTGAGGACCTTCATAGGACGAAGGCCCCCAACAGTAGCCCCTCGCAGTATTAATTTGTTTAGGATAACAAATTCAGACTGCGACATGGACGAAGGCCTTAAGCCGAAGGTCCGAAAAAACACCTTCTCTTTGCTAGAATAGCAACAGTCAATGACAGATGGGGCCCCAAATTTGGAGCGTGCCGAGCGTATAAATAAGAGCTCGTATCAACCTCATTTGGTACGCTGCTTGAGCCACTTGCTTTGTTTTATCAATTTTCATAGCTCTTGCTCACTAACACTTGCTGGTTTTTCAAGCTTTCTGAGCTTTGGCTAGAAAGTCATTTTCGTCATCTCCGAAGGAAAAGATGACTCAAGACAAGAAGGTTGGTGCTGAGTCGAAGCCTGCTGAAGAGTAGAAGCATTTTGAGGAGAAGAAGGTTGTGAATCCTTACATTGCTGGATTTATCGAGTCAATGGCAAAATCGAATACAGAGAAGATTACTAAGGAGATATTGGAAGGCCTGTCTAAAGATACTGGTGACAGTGATAGTTATGATGTAGAAAGTGGGGGCGAAGATTCTGAGGATCGACCTTGGAGACCAAGCCATACAATTTTCGGAAAATCTACCATCAAGCAAAGTCACCTTGAAAACATGAGGGGAAGGTACTTTCGGGATATGTCTATTGTGAGGGCTGGCGGAGACAACAACGTCCCGGCCCCCGAAGGGAATGAAGTTGTGATTTTCCGAAGCTTCTTCAAAGCTGGGCTTCGGTTTCCGCTGAGCAAGTTTGTAGTTGAAGTGTTGAAAACCTACCAAGTTTTCCTTCACCAGTTGACCCCCAAAGCCATATTGAGGATGGGAATCTTTGTCTAGGCAGCAAAAAGCCAAGGGATAGAACCAAGTGCGAAGTGCTTCTGCAGTATGCATGAACTTTTGTATGAGACGAAGGCCATGGGGAAAGAACAGTATCATAACAACTTCGGTTACTATGGGTTTATCGCCCGTCCCAACGCCAGTCACCCTGTGCCAACATTTCAGAAGAGATGGCCCAGAAATTGGATGGAAGAATGGTTTTATGTGAAGAACGACTTGTCAGCGAGGGAGGACATCAAGGATGTTATCATGCGCCCCATATGGTCCCGCTTTGGCCTCCGAAGGCCGAAGGTTGAAATTGACGAAGCCGCTGAAGCGTGCCAAAGGGCGTTTGGTACTGTCTGCTTCTTTATTGGCACCAGAGATTTAATTCAAGAGCATATAACATTCAGAGTATGGCTGCTTGCAGAGAGCTGGGAAATGCCGAAAGAAACTATTACCAAGTATAGCGAAGGTGAACTGGTTCAGCTGAAATATACATTCAGATATGGGGATAAATTCGATGAACCAAACGATGATTGGTTGAAATCCATTGAAGTTACAAGTGATGAACTACTTGGATCATATTCCAAGGCAAAAGATAATGCGTTGTCTACAGCCTTCGGAGGTCGGGGAAAAAGAGAATAAATAGGGTTTTTGATGCCATTGGCTTCGTCTACCCCGACTACCACTACCCGGTTAGGGGGCAAGGGAAGAAGAGGAAAGCTGCTGCTCTGGCCACCCCGGCTGAACCTGTGCCGAAGGCTGTGGGAAAAAAGATGAAGGTACTTACCCACCGGCCACGATATATTGAACCGGCCGTGGTGCCTGAGTTTGGCGGGGAGGCATCTTTGGCTGCTGAATCAAGAGGATCTGCTCTGATGCAGAAGGCTGAAGAACCGGCTACAATACCAAAAGCACCTTTGGTTGAGCCAGTTGAAACGAAGGTTGACAAAGATAAGGCTGATAGGCCAGCAACCGAAGAAGTGAGAAAGATGCCAGGGATTTTAAGTCCTTCAACAGAAGCCACAGCGCTGAAGGCACAAAAAAGTTCTGTCATAACTCCTAGGAGAAGGAGGATGGTAAATGTATTAGATGTTTTGGAAACAACCGATTCCATAGGCCCTGCTCCCACAGGAAAGGTTGTCGAGGCTATCAAAATGCGATCCAAGGTTGATACTAAGCAAATAGAAGTCGAGACTACACTAACCCAGGCTGAAGCCGAGGCAGAACCCACAGTGCCTACTAAGACGAAGCTTGCCGCCATCGAGCAGAAGGCCAAAGAAATAACTCCAGATATTAATATAACTTTCGAGAAGAGAGCGACCAAAGAGGTCGAATCCCTTGCCCCCGAAGCACTCTCTGAAGATCTTGATTATATCATTCGACATGCTTTGGGAAAGAGATTATCCGAAGAAGAAATTTTTGAGCTAAACACTATGCCCGAGAACTGAAGTATCCGAAGGGGGCCTTAGTGTTTAATGGTACAGACGAAGATGATTTCCTGTACTGCCTCCCAGACAACAAAGAATTATCTATCTATCGGGAGATGGCTAGAAGTATGGGTTTTTCAAAGCTTGAAGCTGGCCTCTGTGCCATGACGAAGGACGACCTAGCAGATAGCCTAGCGTACAACAGTCTGAAGGTACTGAAGTTGTGAATTTTGAAGCTTATGGACTCTGGAATGGAGACTTTTTATTCTTATGTTAATCCTTTTAACCTTTCTTGCAGGGCCTAATACTTAGCAACGCCCTAAGGGCGCAGAAGAATGCTGAAGATGAGAGCTGCACTATAGCTCTCAACAACCTTCGAACAGAGGTTATCAGACTGAGGAACGAAGCCATGGAAAAAGACAAGATTCTACTTTCATTGGTGGACAAGGTAAAAGAAGATGAAGCTAGTTTTAAGGCTCAAGCTGAAATTCAAAAGAATGAGATTGAAGACCTTCGGAAGCAGTTGGCCAAGGCCAAAGAAAAATGTGGTCTTGCAGAGGCCAACCGAGATATTAGTGAATATTGGAGAAATTATTTGGAAAAAACAGTCGAAGAACTCTGCGCATCCAAAGAAAGATGCTTCAAAAAATCCCTGGGCAATGTAGAAAAGATAAAGGCCAACTTCGCCAACGTGGTGCCTACTCTAATGAAGATAACTTTATTCAAGGCAACCCTGAAGGTGTTATAGAATGGATAAGCGGAGAAGCCGAAGCTTTTGAAGAAATTTTGAGTGATCATGGGGATGTCTGTGCGTTTTCTGGTGCGAGAGGAATTTCAGCCATCTTGGAGAAGGCGGGTTGCGAACATGTCAAAACCCTGGCCTAGGCCGAAGCTGCCTTCTCCGTGGATGTCACGAAGGATCCCTCAGCCGAAGCAAGCTTAATGGGAGGGAAATTTTATACTGACATCTGGTCGAATGACGGCCGAGAAATGGCTTATGAAATAATGAAGAAAAGCGAGAAAGATATCCATGAGGCCCGAATTCAAGCTAAGCAAGCTAAAGAAGCTATAGAGCGCGAGAGGCGCATAGGTATTGTTTTACGGCCTTTAGCTTCGTCGTTTGCTTTCATGACTTCGAATTGATTAATTTTTCCTTCTGCAGCTGAACTGTCTCCTCCGCCAGAACCGTTCGACCCCCTGGCCGACCCAGAAACGAAGAAAGCAATAGAAATCATCAATATAGCGGAATCTATCGTTGATGAAGTTGTTAACAAGTTGTTGAATGAAATTGCAGAAAAGGTCCTGAAAGAGGGCTAGTACTTGTTTGTAAAAACATTTGTAGATGATCAATGTATCTTTGCTGTATCAAGACTGTAATATTCGATGTGCATGTTTTTGAATCTAATATGTAAATTATTTGCAATTTAGTTCTTTGCGATGCATGAAACTTTATATACATACTGCTTTTGAGCCTTTGGCGAAAAAACACCATCCCTTCTTTTCATGCTTCGTAAAGAAGAAAATTCGTGCTTCGTAAAAATATCCTTGCTTCGTAAAAACATTTCATCTTTGTAAACGAAGGATCCCTTCTTTTGCATTAGAGTTGATGAAGCTGTATTTCTCAGCTTACTTTGTGCCTTAGTGCATTTTCATTTTTTATAAAGCAGTCTCCTAAGATCGACTTCGTATTCAATTCGTGTCATCGGTGCAATATGATGTATGATGTGATGTTATGCGGGATGATGTGATGATATGATGCAAAGGATGATGCTAATGCCGAAGATACGCACCCACGCACCCACACTGGAACACACCATCTCTGTGTCCCCTTAGGAACGATCGGAATCTCTTTGCCGTTTATTTTTCGGCTTCACCGTTTATTTTTCGGTGTAAGTTCTGCATCCCCTTAGGAACGTCTTTTGAACATCTTCGCCTTCTATTTCAGCGGTATTTTTCGCGTTGACTTTTCGTGCTTCGCCTTATATTTCGGCGGTATTTGGCTCTGCATTCCCTTAGGAACGACTTTTGAGCAGAAAACTTACACTGCGCTCCCTTGGGAACGAATTTTTGTGGCTTCGGCAAGACTTTATGGTGCGCTCCCGTGGGAACGACTTTTGAACTTCGGCAATTTTGGAGCTTCGTAAATCTATGAAGATATATTTCATTTAATAGAAGCGAGACTATTATAAAGAATTAAAACTAGATTTGCATTACTTGTCCCTTATTAAAAAACAAACTGGCATAGAATAAAAAAAGTGTTTCAGAAAGTAAGATATCTCTCAATAGATGTGCTTTGACTCCGGCACTGTACTGTTGACTGTGCGAGCTTTGGATTCCTCCCTGAAATCCCGCTGCTGTTGGGTGTGTTGGTGCCCTTCTGGCTGCTGGCCTCGTGAATAGGTAGGTTATAGTGGTGGCGGAGGTGGAAGCTGTGGCCAAGAAGCCTATGGCTGACTAGCCGAAGCAACAGAAGCTGCAGAATGATTACCCACATATTCTGGTATGTAGGGTGAGTGGCACGAAGCAGTGTGCAAGACCTGCTTCGGTTGACTCTGCCGAGCTTCGGCTTCTGCAATCTCCTTCTGCTTTTGGATGGTAATTTGGCACATTCTTGTAGTATGGCCCTTGTCTTCACCACAAAATAAGCAGTAGATCTTCCTGGGTTGATCCCCATATCTTCCTCCAAAGCCCCTGGCGCCTCTGCCTCTTGGAGCTGGCGACCGGAAAGAGCTTTGTTGCTGCCCTGAAGATTGTGAGGTATACTGTGGCCTCTGCAGCTGACTCCCTTTGTCATCATTCTGAGTGGAGTTATGAATTGACCTGACATGTCTCGGATGGATCCTTCCTCCGAAGCCCCTAGTCATCTCAGAGAATCTGTAAGCTTCCTCCCTTCTTTGGCGGAAGTCATTATCAGCCCGGATGTACTCATCCATCTTTTGAAGTAGCTTCTCTAGAGTTTGTGGGGGCTTCCTGGCAAAATATTGGGCGGTAGGTCCTGGGCGCAGACCTTTGATCATGGCCTCAATGACAATCTCATTGGGCATGGTAGGCGCTTGTGCCCTCAATCGCAAGAACCTTCGGACATATGCCTGAAGGTACTCTTCGTGGTCTTGTGTGCATTGGAATAGAGCCTGAGCTGTGACCGGCTTTGTTTGAAAGCCTTGGAAGCTGGTAACTAACATGTCCTTAAGCTTCTGCCACGACGTGATAGTCCCTGGCCGAAGAGAAGAATACCATGTTTGGGCTACATTCCGGACTACCATGATGAAGGACTTCGCCATGACTGCAGTATTGCCTCCATACGAAGATATAGTTGCTTCGTAGCTCATCAGAAACTGCTTTGGATCTGAATGCCCATCATACATGGGAAGCTGAGGTGGCTTGTATGACAGGGGCCACGGGGTAGCCTACAGTTCTGCTGCCAAGGGAGAAGCATCATCAAAAGTAAAGGTATCATGATTAAAGTCATCATACCATCCATCTTCGTTGAATAGGCCTTCTTGATGAAGTTCCCTGTGTTGGGGTTTTCGATCTTGTTCATCTTGAACAAGATGGCGCACTTCTTCAGTAGCTTCGTCGATCTTCCTTTGAAGATCAGCCAGCCGCGTCATCTTCTCCTTCTTCCTTTGTACTTGTTGATGAATGATTTCCATGTCCCTGATTTCTTGGTCTAACTCCTCCTCCTGGAGTGTTGGACTGGTTGCTTTCCTCTTCTGGCTTCGCGCCTCTTAGTGAGAGAGAGTCTCCTGGTTTGGGTCCAGCGGCTGCAATGCAGCAGTCCCTGGTGCTGAGCTTTCTTCGGTGGCATGACGAAGGTCAGTGCTTGCCGAAGGTGGTTGAGAGAGTTCACTGTAGGTGGCCGCCAATGTTGGGGACTTGTTCTCAAGTGCTATGAATTAAGAACAAGGCAACACGAGATGTTAAATGTTAATGCCCTTCGTCCTTCGAAGCATTATTTCCCTTAAGATATAATGATCTTTAGACGAAGGTCATGAAGGACATACCTTCATCATTGTGGTATGAATTAATAAAAGGAGAAGCATATGGAATGTAGGAAATTACATGAACAATTATATAACATTATCAATTTGTCCTCATTATATTATCATGGAAAAATAAAAACAAAATTAGATTACATATGTACCTTCGGCTTGACAGAAGGTAAAAGTACAAGTGTGACGCACGAGCCAGTACCAGTTAGCGTGAACAGTACGGGAGAACTATTCATCTATTTATAGGCACAGGACGCAGCCTGTGAGAAATTACATTTATGCCCTTTACATTTATTGTTAACTAATAGACTATTCTATGAGGACTAGATAGCCTTTTCCCCTTTAGGTCGGTTCCTTTCTCCGCCATTTAGCCGAAGCTCCCCTTCACGTAGCTTCGGAGCAACTCCAACCTTCGTCAAGATCATGCTTTTTATGTCGTATATGCTTTTAGCCCGAGTCCGAAGGTACCTATTCACATGTCACACTTGAAGATTTTGTTAAATCACGTTTTTGAGGACCTTCAGAGGATGAAGGCCCCCAACATCCAGTGTTTGTTATTTAGTCTAGTATGATGCATAGGAATTCCCATGTAATGAAATGGATATTGCCCCTTTGCACACCCAAACAGCTCAATATACTCAAATTCAAAGTGTTTAGCTTCTCCATAGCAAAAAAATCACTCTTGTTAAAATTTATCTTGAGCCTAGAAAGCTGCTCAAACACTACACCAAAATCATACACTTCCTACGGTTTTTTAGTTTTCTATAGCTTTTATAACAAACTGTAGGAAATAAATAACTTCCGAGAGGCAACTGATAGCTCTAGGAAATAAACATAACTTCCTACAGTATTTTATAAAAGTTGTAGGAAGTTAGCTTTCACATGCTGACCCGTGTGTTCGGTCAAGCGAGCCGCTAACTTTCTAGAGGCGGCCGTAGGAAGTTAGCATGGGCAGCTAACTTTCTACGGCCGCCTCTAGGAAGTTAGCATGGGCAGCTAACTTCCTACGGTCGACTCTAGGAAGCTAGATTTTAGCTTTTGACCAGTCAAACAAAAAGCTAACTGCCTACGACTGCCTCTAGGAAGTTAGCATGGGCAGCTAACTTCCTACGGCCTCCTCTAGGAAGTTAGATTTTAGCTTTTGACCAGTCAAACGAAAAGCTAACTTCCTATGGCTTGCTCTAGGAAGTTATTTAACTTCCTAGAGTACATGTACAAACTCTAGGAAGTTATGTAACTTCCTACGGCTTTACTCTAGGAAGTTATATTTTTTATCTTATCCTCATTCTCATCCTTAGCCACCATACTTGTTCTAGGCTCTTCTCTATCCTCCCCACACCTTTCTTCTTCGTGCACGCCTGGGAGCAAGCTGCTGCCCCTCTCCCTGGCCGGCGCCCTCTCCCATGACCGCCCCCTCCCTCAGCTTCGTCTTCAGCCGCCGCCGAACCAGGGCGAGCTCCCCACGCCCGCCGCCACTCCCATCCCCTCCCCCTCTCTGCTGATGGTCGTGTGCCCTAGCATCCGCTCGCCCCTGCGCGCACTCCTCCCCCATGGCGAGCTCGCCCTCAACTCCCTACCACGTTGCTCGCCCAGGCTCGTCGACGTCCATGGCCACAGCTCCCTAGACGCCGCCAGCTCTGGCTTGCCGGTCTCCAGGCCATTGCTCCTCCATCGCCAGGCTGTGAGCTCTCTGCGCTTTCGCTTCCAGTTTGCCAACCATAGACACCCAGCACTCGCCCCTCTACTCCTCGTCTACGACCTCACCGGATCTCCGCCTCCGTGCTGCGCCCATGGATTCAACCGTGCGGTTCCTCCCAGCTCGGTCTCCACCTCCGTTTCCTCTCCCTGTCCGACCAAGGACACCTCGTCGTCGACTTCCTTCACTGGATCGCGCCCAACACCGCATTCCCAGCATCCTGACTCTTGGCCATGCCCTGCTCGGCTTCCTGCAGCACATGTCCAGCCCATAAATGTCTCTACTTGTTCGGCGGCCGCATCTCGCACTAGTGCTCGCCCAGGTCGAAGCCAACTTCATCGCTCATTTCCATTTCTTTATTTGCGAGATGTTGCTTGTTGCTATCTTGTGGATTGACCTGATGTTTGTGTATGCGAGGGTGAGGAGGTGAGGAATCCTAGGTGTATGAAGAGAGGCAAGTCGTACTAAGCTCGTCGGGTGTTCAGTAAAATGCTAGAACCGGAAAGCATCGTTGATTTCGTTTTAAAACAGATTTAGTTTTGGTAAACTACATTGCTATCCCTGTTAGTTGTTTGTGCTCGTGGATGAATTGAACATGTGTATTAGTCACATTGATTTTGTGTCATTAACAGGTGCGATGTGTGGTGAAGTCTAGGTTTGAGGTATTATGGTGTTGTGATTGTGCGTATAGTGTTTGTTAAAAACACCCCATCTCATGTAGTGTTATGTGCATAAATATGAAGTAATCACTTCGTGTAATAAATACTCAAGTTCGAGATACGGATATTGTGTGGAGTGCTTTGCTGAGTGTGTGTCTCAAATATCGTTGAATTGGCTAATATATATAAGTTGTCTCAAATATCGTTGAATTGGTAATCACTTCATCTTATAAATGTTTTATACATTCAATTTGTAATATTTTTGAATCAATTTCTTTTGTAATAAACTCCGATGATATATATATATATTGTAATCTTGTTATAACTTATAAATGTTGTAACTTGTAACCATTTTGTAATCCTGTTTATTTGTCTCTGGTCAAGCGCCCGATAGGGCGCCTCTTTTCTAGTTTTACTGAAAACTTGGTGTGCCATCATCATTCCTAACTTTATTTGTCAATTGTCAAAGTATTGATTCACAGAAAACATGTGCAATAATTATTTCTTTGTATTTTATGCTTGCCTTTTCTTACAACCACTATTTATTATCAACTACCAATTTGTGATTTTTGTATTTGTGGGCTGTTTTTTTAACATATCAAGTATGTAGGTTTGCAAAACCTGATTCAACGAAATGAGCAATTGTATGGTTCAGGAAACACACCTTCTGGTGGAGTGGCTTTGCCGTTCATCCTAGTCCAGGTGAATACATTTTTAGTCCTATGTTTTGTTGCCTTTGTACATAATGCACTAAATGAAAGTGAATTCTACTTTTGCATATGGTTTAGATCTAAATGCTGGATATTTATTCTTTTGCTTGCAGATCTGACCTATGACATTATATACTTCTTTTAGTGTGTCAGCATGGATTTTTTTATTGTTTATACCTCCCGTTTATTATCCTTGGTCTTCACCTCTACCTACATCTACATCTCCACCTACCGAACATCAGGTATGCAAATTTATCATCATTTACTTGTTGTTAGTTATATTATGATGTAACTCAGCAAATATCATTTGTACATGTATATTAGACCCCTCCAGCTACCTTGCCGACGCATCAACGAGAAGACGGGTTAGACTTTGTCGAAACCCTCTTCGCTAGTGGAGGTATCGACCATCACTCGTCACTGTACCCCAATGGTGATCGGTGATCATGAGCTTCCATGTTATGTGTTGTGATACTTGAGACTTTTATTATGACTATGTATAAGACATTGTCTCTTATTATGACTGGATGAGATGTGTCTTGTTATGACTATGGATGAGACTTTTGTGATGTAATTGATGAGACTATGGATTTAAATATTGTTATGTGATTGTGTGTGAGATGTTTTATGTGAAAATATGTTGTGCTATATAGCTGTTGATATATTTGTTATGTTGTGGAATGTGGTGTAAAATAAAAATAAACAACATTTGTAATGCTGGTCAAATTAACTTCCTAGAGGCCAACTGGGTTGTAGGAAGTTAGCCAGCAAACTTCCTAGGGGCTACAGTCAGTCGTAGGAAGTTAGCCAGCTAACTTCCTACGGGCTACAGTCAGCCGTAGGAAGTTAGTCGTAGGAAGTTAGTTAGCTGACGGCGCTAACGGCATGAAGCTACTAACTTCCGAGAGGCTTCTTTGGCTATAGGAAGTTAGCTAACTTCCTAGAGGGCTCTAGGAAGTTAAGCTAACTTCCGACAAAAAATTTCCGAGAGCCAAACTTCTGACGGGATGGCTTAACTTTCGAGAGTTTAGCTAACTTCCTAGAGTTTAGGGCTAACTTTCTAGGGTTTAGGCTCTAGGAAGTTCACTATTTTGGTGTAGTGAAAAGCACATAATAGCAGTTTCATATTAATTGCTTTAAGCAAATCATGATCCATAAACAAGATTGTATCATCCGCGTATTGAAGAATAGACAATCCTTTATCTACCAAATGAGGTAGAACCCCTATAACTTGGCCTGCAGTTTTTGCTCTATCAATCAAAATGGCGAGCATGTCATCCACTAAATTGAATAAAAGAGGTGACAGGGGATCACCCTGCCTTAGTCCTTTTTTAGATTGGAAAAATCTCCCTAAACTGTCATTAACCCTGATACTTAAACTTTTTTTGAGGTAAAGTGATTGATCCAGGAGCACCATTCGTTACTGAACCCCTTCATTCTTAAAACTTGCTGCAAGAAAGGCCATTTAATCTTATCATATGCCTTCTCAAAATCCAACTTCAAAACTACACCATTTAGTCTTTTTGTATGTAGCTCATGTAATGTCTCATGCAACACTACTACACTATCCAAAATATTTCTTTGTGGCATAAAGGCTGACTGTGATGGCCTAATCAACTTATCTGCTAATTTTTGAACTCTATTTACTCCTACCTTAGTGAAAATCTTAAAACTCACATTTAGTAGGCAAATAGGTCTAAACTGCTTAATATGTGCAACCTCTCCTTGTTTGGGTATCAAAGTTATGATTCCAAAATTGAGACTGGACAGGGATAAATCTCCTTTCTTAAAATCTAGAAACATAGCCATAAGATCACTCTTTATGAGTTCCCAAAAAACCTGATAAAACTCAGCTAGGAATCCGTCAGGTCCAGGAGCCTTATTATGTTTCATTTAGAAATTAGTTGTTTTAACTTCTTCTGGGTATATATGATGATGGTTAGACGTGCATGTTTTATGGTGCATAATATTAGCCATTAAAAAGAGGTCATGTTCACGTTGTATTGGATTTACGGCCATATAAGAAGGGGTCGAGCCCAAAATGAAGATATTCGTGAGAGACTAGGTGTAATTGAAGAAAAGTTTCTCCCATATAAATTAAGATTGTTTGCACATTTCCAACAATAGTGGGTTCCTAAGACACGATAATAACGAGAAAACTCAAGTTGACATGGGGAAATCAATAAAAAGAATATAATATATGTCGGAGGAAAAATCCTCCGGCCGGGTGGCAGAATGCACCCGCCCTAATCCTAAGATGAGGAGGGGGCCTAAGCTCTTGCCTATTTGGTGAATTTCGGATGAACACAAGAACACTCAAGGGTTTATAGTGGTTCAGGCCGCTGGAGCGTAATACCCTACATCCACTGTCTGTAAGTTGTATTGAGCGTGTCCCTTGTAACGATGTGTCCCCTCCTTTTTATAGTTTAAGGGAGGTACATACAAGGATGTTGAGCTCCGACATGCGGGCCCAGGAGCATAATGGAAGGAATACATTATGTGAATAATTAATGCTGATTAAACCCTAAATAAGGGAGCCGTTCATATTCCCTCTGTCTTAGTAACGCATGAGCAATCAGCGGGAGTCATGATGACTGCAGTCCATGCAGCATTGATAGGCAGTAACCCTTTTCTTGGAAACGTGCGAGTAATGGTGAGTCATTATCCTTGATATGGTAATGTGTGAGTAACTACACGGCCCATGCAGTGTGGACTGGGCACGCCGTCTATCACTGGAATGGACAGGCTCACGTCCTATCCATAATGAATGCAAAGACGCGCGTAGCCCAGAGGCTTCACGCCAGGTTCCGCCCATTGGCTTACGCCGCGCGCACGCGGCAGCATCAGTTCTCCACCTGGGCGGGGAGCAGGAGTGTATGTGATAAGGTCTGGATCCCACCAGACCAGGTCTGGACACGTGTCGGCACCGGACCCCCGCCTGGGCCATGATTAAGGCCCGGGTATGTTCTGTCCTGGAACCCTGGGACCCCACCATGGGTAGCCCGAACCTCATACAGGGAGGTTTGGATCCATTCCAGGGGTCCGGTTCGCACACGTGGAGGTCCTAGACCAAACTTGGAGGACCGGACCGTATATACAGGGGTCCGGCACTTCCCCATGGGGGTCCGGACTCACTGATGATGCCTCAGGGTATGTCACTTTCTCTGGACATGTGGCGGTACCAGACCCACCCATGTGGTGGGGTCAGGTGCTGTTTCCTGCCCAGAGTAGTCGCCCGAGGCTGGGGCGAGTCATGGCCTGGTCCCACATACAGCTCTTTTACCACACGACTAAAAATAGTCACGTGGGTACTGCGTCTTTATACAGCAGTAAGGGGTACCCTAGTTTCAGGGTACCGACAGTGGCCCCCGAGCCTACCTTAGGGGAGGATGCGAGCCTGCGGGTGGGGCCAGAGCTTGTACTTTGCCTCAACATGGCCTGATCGGTGATTGGCGCGCTGTTTTAGCACGTCTGCTGACGTGCCCACTGTCAATCTCCTTCGATCACGTCAACTGCCATATTTGTCCCTGCGGCTGACTGACCCACGACCCCCACGCCTAGTGGTTTCGTTGGGCCACGCGCGGGGTGCCTCGTTGCCACTGCATTGGCTTTAAAAATATCCTTTTGTCTTCTGCAGCAGCCCAAGGATGCGTGCTATCGCGTGCGTCGGTTCACACCCCGCTCTTTTTGCACCCAAAATCCGGCACACAAACTGTATGACCTGTGGACCCGGGCCCCCGTGTCATAGACTGGGCTGCCTATGTCCTAGGTGCCCGTCGAACGGGATATCCTGCGGCGATTCAGGGGCGAGTGGGAGAGTTTCCCTGAAAAGGATTCAGGTTTCCCTAAAAAAGGATTCACCCTGCGTGCAGCAGTTACCTTTTCGCATTCTCTCCCAATCGGTTGTGCCCCTTTGCCTTCGTGCTCCTCTATTCCACGCTCACGCCACCGCACATGCCATGGCTTCACTCGGTCATCCTGATCGCTTCTAGGCTAAGGAGGAGCTCAATCTAGTGTGTGGCCTGCTTGGGTGGAGCGCGCCAGGGCTCACCGGAAGGATCCGTGTCGGCGCTGTCCCCCTTGGTGATCTCGCCGCCGGGGAGTTTGTGCTGTTCACCTCATACATCTCTTGCGGGTTGGCGCTGCCGATTTCGCCCTTCTTCCTGCTACTGCTGGAGGAGTTCGGGCTTCAGCTTCAACACCTCACGCCCCACTCCATTCTTTAGGCAGCGATCTTCGTCCACCTCTACGAGATGTTTGTAGGTGTGGCCCCCTACACTTCCCTCTTCCGCTATTTCTTCATGTTGGTCAAGTCCGGGAAGACTAGGGACCACATCGGTACCTACTACTTTTAGACAAGGCCAGATCTGGCTGTAGTCTACATCCCCACCTTTGGTGGTGCGAGGTGGGAAAACTGGCGTAGCGACTAGGTGATTGCTAGCACCAAGGCCAATGACCGCCTCATCCTGCCGAGCAATGGGCCAGCACTCGACCGTAAGCAATGGAGGACCAAGCCATCCCTCTTACCAGAGTTCCTGCCCGTATTGGACAGGATCAAGGTCTTGGCCATGGGCGGCCTGACATCAATGCACGTGGTCGGCGATCTCCTGAAGCGCCGGATCGCGCCGCTGCAGAAGAGGCCACGCCTGTCTTGCTGGTTCACCGGCCCGAACGACATCGGTAGGATTCAGCGTGGGCCGGGTACCGATCTATCCTGGGACGAGCTGGAACTCCTGGTGGAAGGATTACTTGGGAGACTTTTGTCCCTGAATCCCTGATACTCCCCCGGGACATCCCGGCGCTCTATGATGACCTAGGGCTGAGGACGGCGATCTTGGCCACGTTGCCGACCCTCGATGACAGCGGCATGGCGGTTTGCCAGACCGGCGATCGGGACCCCCTTTGCAGGATCCGGATCTCTGATGCCTCAGCTGGGGTCCCCAGCCCGTCGGTGTGGCTCCCAGCGCCAACCACGCCATGGCCCCTAGCTCCTTGGACAAGGGCAAAGGGGCTGCAAGCAGTGCCTCCGCCCTAGGCAGCTTCGGGGGGTCGAAGGAGGAGAGGCGACGCAGGCTGCGTCGTGATGATGGGTCGCTCATTTCGGAGCCCCAGAGGGCTGCAGGTGGGACCGAGGAGGCCAGCTCCCAGGCCCGTGACACGCAGGGGCGCGTCAGTCCCCTGATCCCGCCGCCACCACCACCATCCGGGGGTGATCACCCCTAGGAGCACCAGCAGCAGCAACAGCAGCAGGACAGGCAGCATCAGCGACCTCAGCAGTAGGAGCGGCGATCTCCTCGCTTCCAGGGTCACTAGAAAGTCTAGGACCCCAAGTAAGTGTAGTCCCTTTTTCCACGAGCCTAATCATCATGCCGACAAGTCTTAACCCATCATCTATTTGCCAGGACATCTTCCTCCGCTGCTCCCTAGGCCACGCCTCCTCTGCCAGATACCAGGCCCACCGATGAGTCTAGCTCTCAGCAGCAGGCATCAATTGAGGGTGGTGCCGGCGGTCCGCTCCCAGCTGCTGCCAGGACAGCACCGCCAGCCTCCCATGCCCTAGCTGGGGATCCAGCGGCAGTGGCGCCTAAAAGGGAAATAGGGTCAAACCTTTTCCTATATGAATTTTGGTGGTTGAATTGCCCAACACAAACAATTGGACTAACTAGTTTGCTCTAGATTATGAGTTCTACAGGTGCCAAAGGTTCACAACAAACCAATACAAAGTCAAAAGAAAGGGTTCAAAACAAAGGAGCAAAGTATACCGAAGGCAGCTCTGGTCTGGCGCACCGGACTGTCCGGTGTGCCACCAGACAGTGTCTGATGCACCAGGGAGATCGACTCTGAACTTCCCAGCTTCAGGAATTTGGGAGGCCGCTCCGCTATAATTCACCGGACTGTCCGGTGTGCCAGCGGAGCAACGGCTACTTCGCGCCAACGGTCGCCTACAAGTGAACAGTGAAAGCAAACAGTGTGCGCCTGCGCACGCAGAAGTCAGAGCAGGCGCCAGAAGGCGCACCGGACAGTGAACAGGACCTGTCCGGTGCACCACCGGACTGTCCGGTAGCCCCAATTGTCAGAGCTCCAACGGTCGGATCCCAACAGTTGGGTGACGTGGTTGGCGCACCGGACAATGTCCGGTGGCGCACCGGACTGTCCAGTGCGCCCGTCGACAGCAGCCCCTTCCAACGGCCATTTTGGTGGTTGGGGCTATAAATAACCCCAACCACCCCACATTCAAGGCATCCAAGTTCCAACCATTTGCATTCAATACAAGAGCTTTAGACTTCACTCCAAGACACAAACAAGAGATCAAATCCTCTCCCAAGTCCAAAGTTCATTCCAATCAAATAGCGACTAGAGAGAGCGACATTTGTGTTCTTTTGAGTTCTTGCGCTTGGATCGCTTTTCTTCTTCTTTCTATCTTGTTCCCAACTCAATTGTAATCAAGGCAAGAGACACCAATTGTGTGGTGGTCCTTGTGGGGACTTGGTGTCCCGATTGATTGAGAAGAGAAGCTCACTCGGTCTAGGTGACCGTTTGAGAGAGGGAAAGGGTTGAAAGAGACCCGGTCTTTGTGACCACCTCAACGGGGAGTAGGTTTGCAAGAACCGAACCTCGGTAAAACAAATCACCGCGTCTCACTCTTCATTTGCTTGTGATTTGTTTTTGCCCTCTCTTTTGGACTCGATTATATTTCTAACGCTAACCCCGGCTGGTAGTTGTGCTTAAGTTTATAATTTTCAGATTCCGCCTATTCACCCCCCCCTCTAGGCTACTTTCAATTGGTATCAGAGCTCGGTGCTTCATTAGAGCCTAACCGCTCGAAGTGATGTCGGGAGAACACGCCAAGAAGGAGATGGTGACCGATGAGAAGCCCGCCACAAGCCATGGGAAGGCTCCATCGAGAGAGTCCCGCAACAAGAAGAAGGAGGAATCACCTCCTCACAAGTCGCATTGGAGTGGCGAGAAGAAAAAGAAGATAAAGAAGGTGGTCTACTACGAGACCGATTCTTCGTCACCATCCACCTCCGGCTCCGACGCGCTGTCCATAACTTCTAAGCGCCATGAGCGCAAGAAGTTTAGTAAGATCCCCTTACGCTACCCTCGCATTTCAAAACGTACTCCTTTACTTTTCGTCCCATTAGGCAAACCACCTATGTTTGATGGTGAAGATTATAATATGTGGAGTGATAAAATGAGGCACCATCTAACCTCACTCCACACTAGCATTTGGGATGTTGTTGAGATTGGAGTACAGGTACCCTCGCCGGGGGATGAAGACTTCAACTCCCAAGCCACCACTATACTCCTCGCCTCTCTAAGTCGAGAGGAGTATAACAAGGTGCAAGGGTTGAAGAGCGCCAAAGAGATTTGGGACGTGCTCAAGACCGCGCACGAAGGTGATGAGGTGACCAAGATCACCAAGAGGGAAACGATCGTGGGGGAGCTCGGTCGCTTCATGCTCAACTAAGGAGAAGACCCACAAGCCATGTACAACCGGCTTAAACCCATGGTGAACCAAGTGCGCAACCTCGGGAGCACCAAGTGGGATGACCATGAGATGGTCAAGGTTATTCTTAGATCACTCGTATTTCTTAACCCCACTCAAGTTCAATTAATTCGTGGTGATCCAAGATATAAACTAATGTCTCCCGAGGAAGTGATAGGTAAATTTGTGAGCTTTGAATTGATGATCAAAGGCTCAAAGAAGATCATCGAGCAAGGCGCCTCCTCCTCCGTACCCGAGGCACAACCCATTGCATTCAAGGCAACGGAGGAGAAGAAAGAAGACTCTACACCGAGTAGGGTCCCCATCGACGCCTCCAAGCTCGACAACGAGTAAATGGCGCTCATCATCAAGAGCTTTTGCCAAATCCTCAATCAAAGGAAGGGGAAAGATTACAAGCCCCGTTCCAAGAAGGTTTGCTACAAATGTGGTAAGCCCGGTCATTTTATCGCTAAATGTCCATTGTCTAGTGATAGTGACAGGGATAACGACAAGAGGGGGAAGAAGGAGAAGAAGAGGTACTACAAGAAGAAGGGTGGCGATGCCCATGTTTGCCGGGAGTGGGACTCCAATGAGAGCTCCACCAACTCCTCCAACGACGAGGACGCCGCCAACATCGCCATCAACAAAGGCCTCCTCTTCCCCAACGTCGGCCACAAGTGTCTTATGGCGAAGGACGGCAAGAAGAAGAAGGTAAAATCAAGATCCTCCACTAAGTATGCCACTTCTAGTGATGAGGAAAATTCTAGTGATGATGAGGACAACTTGCTTACTCTTTTTGCCAATCTTAACATGCAACAAAAATAAAAATTGAATGAATTAATTAGTGCTATTCATGAGAAGGATGAACTCTTGGATAGCCAAGAGGACTTCCTTATTAAGGAGAACAAAAAGCATGTTAAGACAAAAAATGCTTATGCTCAAGAGGTAGAGAAAAATGAAAAATTAACTAGTGAGCTAAGCAATTGCCATGACACTATTTCCAACCTTAGAATTGAGAATGCTAATTTGATTGCTAAGGTTGAGAAGTCAAATATTTCTGATGATTCAATTACCAATCTTAGAAATGATAATGCTAATTTGATTGCTAAGATTGAAAAATTGAATGCCTCTCTTGCTAGCCTTAAGTTTGAGAATGAAAAATTGATTGCTAAGGCTAAGGAACTAGATGTTTGCAATATTTCTATTTCCAATCTTAGAGATGAGAATGACATTTTACATACTAAGATTGTTGAATTAAATAATTGCAAACCCTCTACATCTACCGTTGAGCATGTTTCTATTTGCACTAGATGTAGAGATATTAACATTGATGCTATTCATGATCACCTTGCTATGATTAAACAACAAAATGATCATATAGCTAAATTAGATGCTAAAATTGCCGAGCATGAACTAGAAAATGAGAAATTTAAATTTGCTCATAGCATGCTTTATAGTGGGAGACGCCCTGGCATTAAGGATGGCATTGGTTTCCAACAGGGGGACAATGTCAAGCTTAATGCCCCTCCTAAAAGATTGTCTAACTTTGTTAAGGGCAAGGCTCCCATGCCTCAGGATAACGAGGGTTATATTTTGTATCCTGCTGATTATCCTGAGGATAAGATTAGGAGAATTCATGACAAGAAGACTCATTCTCACCATGCTTTTATTTATAAGAATGAGGCTTCTAGCTCTAGGCGTTCTACACATGTTAAAATGCCTAAGAAAAAATATCCTACTGTATCAAATGATCATAATGTTTCATTCAAAACTTTTGATGCTTTTTATCTGCTAACTAACAAATCAGGCAAGGTAGTTGCCAAATATGTTGGGGGCAAACACAAGGGCTCCAAGACTTGTGTTTGCGTACCCAAGGTGCTTGTTTCTAATGTAAAAGGACCCAAGACCGTTTGGGTACCTAAGAACAAGGCCTAAATTTGTTTTGTAGGTTTATGCATCCGGGGGCTCAAGTTGGATCATCGACAGCGGGTGCACAAACCACATGACAGGGGAGAAAAGGATGTTCTCCTCCTATGAGAAAAACCAAGATCCCCAACGAGCTATCACATTCGGGGATGGAAATCAAGGTTTGGTCAAAGGATTGGGTAAAATTGCTATATCACATGACCATTCTATTTCCAATGTTTTTCTTATAGATTCTTTAGATTACAACTTGCTTTCTGTTTCTCAATTATGCAAAATGGGTTACAACTGTCTTTTTACGGATACAGACGTTACTGTCTTTAGAAGAAGTGATGATTCAGTAGCTTTTAAGGGAGTATTAGAGGGTCAGCTATACTTAGTTGATTTCAATAGAGCTGAACTCGATACTTGCTTAATTGCTAAGACTAACATGGGTTGGCTCTGGCATCGCCGACTAGCCCATGTTGGGATGAAGAATCTTCACAAGCTTCTAAAGGGAGAGCACATTTTGGGACTAACAAATGTTCATTTTGAGAAAGACAGGATTTGTAGCGCATGCCAAGCAGGGAAGCAAGTTGGTGTTCATCATCCACACAAGAACATCATGACCACTGACAGGCCACTCGAGCTCCTCCACATGGACCTATTCGGACCGATAGCTTACATAAGCATCGGCGGGAGTAAGTACTATCTAGTTATTGTGGATGATTATTCTCGCTTCACTTGGGTATTCTTTTTATAGGATAAATCTCAAACCCAAGAGACTTTGAAAGGATTCTTGACACGGGCTCAAAATGAGTTCAGCTTGAGGATCAAGAAAATAAGAAGCGACAATGGGACGGAGTTCAAGAACTCTCAAATTGAAGGCTTCCTTGAGGAGGAGGGCATCAAGCATGAGTTCTCTTCTCCCTACACGCCACAACAAAATGGTGTAGTGGAGAGGAAGAATAGAACTCTATTGGACATGGCAAGGACCATGCTTGATGAATACAAGACTTCGAATCGGTTTTGGGCCGAGGCGGTCAACACCGCTTGCTACGCCATCAATCGGTTGTATCTACACCAAATCCTCAAGAAGACATCTTATGAACTCCTCACCGGTAAAAAGCCCAATGTTTCATATTTTAGAGTCTTTGGTGGCAAATGCTTTATTCTTGTTAAAAGAGGTACAAAATCTAAATTTGCTCCTAAGGCTGTAGAAGGCTTTTTACTTGGTTATGACTCAAACACAAGGGCATATAGAGTCTTTAACAAGTCCACTGGACTAGTTGAAGTTTCTTGTGACATTGTGTTTGATCAAACTAACGGCTCTCAAGTAGAGCAAGTTGATCTTGATGAACTAGATGATGAAGAGGCTCCGTGCATCGCGCTAAGGAACATGTCCATTGGGGATGTGTGTCCTAAGGAATTCGAAGAGCCTCCACAAGCACAAGATCAACCATCTTCCTCCATGCAAGCATCTCCACCAACCCAAGATGAGGATGAGGCTCAAGATGATGAAGGAGAGGATCAAGAAGATGAGCCACCTCAAGAGGACGGCAATGATCAAGGGGGAGATGCCAATGATCAAGACAAGGAGGATGAACAAGATCCAAGGCCGCCACACCCAAGAGTCCACCAAGCAATCCAACGAGATCACCCCGTGAACACTATCCTCGGCGATATTCATAAGGGGGTAACCACTCGATCTCGTGTTGCTCATTTTTGTGAACATTACTCTTTTGTTTTCTCTATTGAGCCACACAGGGTAGAGGAAGCACTTCAAGATTTGGATTGGGTGCTGGCGATGCAAGAGGAGCTCAACAATTTCATAAGGAATGAGGTAAGGCATTTGGTTCCACGTCCTAACCAAAATGTTGTAGGAACTAAGTGGGTCTTCCGCAACAAACAAGATGAGCATGGTGTGGTGACAAGGAACAAGGCACGACTTGTGGCCAAAGGGTATTCACAAGTCGAAGGTTTGGATTTTGGTGAAACCTATGCACCCGTAGCTAGGCTTGAGTCAATTCGCATATTACTTGCCTATGCTACTTACCATGGCTTTAAGCTTTACCAAATGGACATGAAGAGTGCCTTCCTCAATGGACCAATCAAGGAAGAGGTCTATATTGAGCAACCTCCCGGCTTTGAAGATAGTGAGTACCCTAACCATGTCTATAAACTCTCTAAGGCGCTTTATGGGCTCAAGCAAGCCCCAAGAGCATGGTATGAATGCCTAAGAGATTTTCTTATCACTAATGGTTTCAAAGTCGGAAAGGCCGATCCTACTCTCTTTACTAAAACAATTGAAAATGATTTGTTTGTATGCCAAATTTATGTTGATGATATCATATTTGGGTCTACTAACAAATCTATTTGTGAAGAGTTTAGTAGGATCATGATTCAAAAATTCGAGATGTCTATGATGGGGGAGTTGAAGTATTTCTTAGGATTTCAAGTAAAGCAACTCCAAGAGGGCACTTTCATCAGCCAAACGAAGTACATTCAAGATATACTCACTAAATTTGGAATGAAGGATGCCAAGCCCATCAAGACACCCATGGGAACCAATGGGCATCTCGACCTCGACATGGGAGGTAAATCCGTAGATCAAAAGGTATACTGGTCGATGATAGGATCCTTACTCTATTTATGTGCATCTCGACTGGACATTATGCTTTCTGTATGCATGTGTGCAAGGTTCCAAGCCGACCCTAAGGAAGTTCACCTTAGGGCCGTGAAGCGAATCTTGAGATATTTAGTTCAAACACCTAAGTTTGGTCTTTGGTACCCCAAGGGATCCTCGTTTGATTTATTAGGATATTCCGATGCTGATTGGGCAGGGTGTAAGATTGATAGGAAGAGCACATCAGGGACTTGTCAGTTTCTGGGGAGATCCCTAGTGTCTTGGGCTTCAAAGAAACAAAACTCAGTAGCTCTTTCTACCGCCGAAGCCGAGTACATTGCCGCAAGCCATTGTTGCGCGCAATTGCTTTGGATGAGGCAAACCCTTAGGGACTATGGCTACAAATTTAGCAAAGTCCCTCTCCTATGTGATAATGAGAGTGCAATCCGTATGGCGGATAATCCCATTGAACACAGCCGCACTAAGCACATAGCCATTCGGTATCACTTTTTGAGAGATCACCAACAAAAGGGGGATATCGAGATAGCCTATATTAACACCAAAGATCAATTGGCCGATATCTTTACCAAGCCTTTAGATGAGAAAACCTTTACCAAACTTAGGAATGAGCTAAATATTCTTGATTCTAGGAATTTTGATTGATTCCTTGCACACATAGCTCACTTATATACCTTTGATCATATCTCTTTTATGCCTATGACTAATGTGTTTTCAAGTGTATTATTATGCTTAGTCATAGAATTGAAAGGGAAATGGAGTATTCGGCAAAGAAGGCGCTTCCACTCAACTCCATCGATATTTGCCGGTACTCCGCATCGCTCTCCACTTTGGTATAATCTTCACTCATCTCTATTTATTTGCCAAAGGGGGAGAAAGTAAAAGGGCTTATATTTCACTCACAAGTATCCGTTTTTGGCGATTCATGCCAAAGGGGGAGAAAGTATGAGCTCAAAGCAAAAGGACCGCACCACCACCGAATTTTAAAAATTAAGTTTTTCAAATTGATATCTTATTGTGTTCAAAAGGGGGAGAAAGTAGTATCTTCAAAACTTGCAAAACCCTCTTGAACACTAAGAGGAGAATTTTATTTAGGGGAGTTTTGTTTAAGTCAAAGGAAAAGCATTTGAAACAGGGGGAGAAAATTTCAAATCTTGAAAATGCTTCTCTCAATTTTATTCATGTACCTTTGACTATTTGCAAAAGTTTTTGAAAATGAATTTTACAATGTTTTGCAAAAACAAAACAAGTGGTGTAAGCGTGGTCCAAAATTTTAAATAAGAAGAAAACCATTCATGCACATCTATTGAAATAAGTATATTGGTTTCAATTCCAAGCAACCTTTGCACTTACCTTATGCAAACTAGTTCAATTCTGCACTTTTATATTTGCTTTGGTTTGTGTTGGCATCAATCAGCAAAAAGGGGGAGATTGAAAGGGAAATAGGGTCAAACCTTTTCCTATATGAATTTTGGTGGTTGAATTGCCCAACACAAACAATTGGACTAACTAGTTTGCTCTAGATTATGAGTTCTACAGGTGCCAAAGGTTCACAACAAACCAATACAAAGTCAAAAGAAAGGGTTCAAAACAAAGGAGCAAAGTATACCGAAGGCAGCTCTGGTCTGGCGCACCGGATTGTCCGGTGTGCCACCAGACAGTATCTGATGCACCAGGGAGATCGACTCTGAACTTCCCAGCTTCAGGAATTTGGGAGGTCGCTCCGCTATAATTCACTGGACTGTCCGGTGTGCCAGCGGAGCAACGGCTACTTCGCGCCAACGGTCGCCTACAAGTGAACAGTGAAAGCAAACAGTGCGCGCCTGCGCGCACAGAAGTCAGAGCAGGCGCCAGAAGGCGCACCAGACAGTGAACAGGACCTGTCCGGTGCACCACCGGACTGTCCGGTGGCCCCAATTGTCAGAGCTCCAATGGTTGGATCCCAACGGTTGGGTGACGTGGCTAGCGCACCGGACAATGTCCGGTGGCGCACTGGATTGTCCGGTGCACCCGTCGACAGCAGCCCCTCCCAACGGCCATTTTGGTGGTTGGGGCTATAAATAACCCCAACCACCCCACATTCAAGGCATCCAAGTTTTAGCCATTTGCATTCAATACAAGACCTCTATACTTCACTCCAAGACACAAACAAGAGATCAAATCCTCTCCCAAGTCTAAAGTTCATTCCAATCAAATAGCGACTAGAGAGAGCGACATTTGTGTTCTTTTGAGTTCTTGTGCTTGGATCGCTTTTCTTCTTCTTTCTGTCTTGTTCCCAACTCAATTGTAATCAAGGCAAGAGACACCAATTGTGTGGTGGTCCTTGTGGGGACTTGGTGCCCCGATTGATTGAGAAGAGAAGCTCACTCGGTCTAGGTGACCGTTTGAGAGAGGGAAAGGGTTGAAAGAGACCCGGTCTTTGTGACCACCTCAACGGGGAGTAGGTTTACAAGAACCGAACCTCGGTAAAACAAATCACCGCGTCTCACTCTTCATTTGCTTGTGATTTGTTTTCGCCCTCTCTTTCAGACTCGATTATATTTCTAATGCTAACCCCGGCTTGTAGTTGTGCTTAAGTTTATAATTTTCAGATTCCGCCTATTCACCCCCCCCCCTCTAGGCGACTTCCAGCGTCAGCGTCAGGCGACGTCGTAGCGGTGGAGAAGGTCCCAGCTGGGGGATCTGCGCCCACTCCCAACACTGGGAGTGACACAGGGGGCGCGTCACCATCCCCCACCTGCTCCAAAGGAGATGGAGGTGGTATTTGGGCAGCGACTGTGGTCGGGTGCCGAGCAAGAAGCGGCGCCAGTCCCCCTCCCCCGCATGTTGTCCCGCGCCCACCAGGTTCTTAGTGAAACTGAGGCAGCAATCTTGTGGGAGTGGGAGGCGCTTGAAGCTGATCACTAGCGCCTCAGTGACTGGCGCACCCAATTGGAGGAGCGCACCAAGACGGCGTCTCGATAGTTCACCTCCGAGCGGTCCCAACTCGAGCGGGACTACAAGGAGTACAAGAAAGACCTCCAAAGGGTGTGTGCCAGGGAGTTGGAGGCGACGCAGAGGAAGAAGAAAGTGGCCAGGAGGGAGGAAGCCGTGACCCAGAGGGAGGCCCTCACGACGGAGTACCAGACCAAGCTGAGTGCCCTGGACAAGACTCTGGAAGCCCAGCGAGCCCAGCAGGTAAAGGTCGTGGAAAGGCTACAGAAATGGTAGCAAGAGCTCGAGGGCAAGGCCAGCGATGTCGCCCTCGCCGAGGAAAACCTTAAGGCGAAGGAGCAGTCCTTGGACAGGCGGGAGACAGATATCGCTAGGCGAGAGACGGATCTCGTCTTCAGGGAAGAAATGCTCACCCGGCGAGGCGAGTTGCTGGCCGAGCATGAGCTCGAAGCAGAGGAAAAGGAGAGGAAGCTGGAGGAGCGGATCCGCCAGTTCAATGCGACACAGGTGGCGTCAGGCTCCGAGGCAATGGAGGCCACCAGAAAGGCCCTTGAGGATCTCTAGGCAAAACACCGCGCTAGGGTCCAGCGCATTGCCGAGTGGGCCGGCGAGACAAGCACGGCACTAGTGCCACTAGGGATGAGCCTCATCCCAGTGTCGGAGCTGCCAGTGTCAATCTCTAATGCCCTCCCGGTGCTGGACTCTGCCACCGATCGCCTCCGGCGCCTGGATCAGATCCTCGATGCCCGCCTGGAGGCAGAGGGCAGCAAGCTCTACCGAGCGGTGGTGGACTACGTCCTGACGTGCTTCCGGAGTCACGACCCCACCATATCCTTAGCGCCGGTGATCGATGGTCCGGTAGCCGCCACAGAAGATGCTGCCTGGGAGAGTGTACAAGATGCAGTGGAGATGGTGGTCGCGTGCTTTCAGCGTGATCCTGTCGACGCCAAGTAGCTGAACCTGCAGGGACAAGGTGAGGGTTCTGCTGGGGGCGGCCGTAATAACTTTTGGCCATGTAAAATATTTTAAGAACCGTTAATCAAATAGCACTAGAACTTATCTGTATGTTATTTGCCCTTGTTATGCGTAGCGTCACCAACTTTCACCTGGTACTTGGCCCCCTGGGAGGTAGGCTCGACGTGTCGAGGCTGGATACCAGTATACCAAAGAAAAAATTGGTGGCTCGGCCCCTAGGAGGTAGTCTCTATAGTTTGAGACTACCTACCTTTGGACTAGGACCTGGACCTGCACACAGCTTTGGCTTTGAAGTTTTAAGCACACACCCATAGGACTCACCATCTGGTATCTTTCATCCTTTGATTCATGCAATAGGACCTGCAGGATTTAGCCTGGGAAGCCAAGCTGTATGCCCGGACCCACAGGATCACCGTTCCAAATACTAGGGGACCCGTTGCAGAGTGGTGCAGCGTGCAGGCTTAGGGTACGGAACCATGCTAAGCAGCTACACAGCTCCGGGCCACTCCAGGAGACGAGCGCCCATTCTCTAGAACTGGACCCCAGGTTGCCGGACCCCCTACAGCAGTAGAGGGGTCCTAAACTGCAAGCCTGGCTACTCAATTCGAATGTCATTATACCAGCAAGGGTGGGAAACTATATAGGTGTGTTAGATAAAAAATAATGCTTGTAAACTGAAGTAGAATAAAACCGTCACAAAAGCACATCTGGGGGGTAAATCTTTTCTTTATAACTTGATATACATGGGTGTAGACCAACAGACCGGGCTTACGAGGGCGGGCCTCACCGGATTGACGCACACATATGCGCAACCTAGTTACAAAGGAAGAAAACTCAACCCCCCAGTTTTGCTTTTATGGATAGAACTTATGGAGATGCTCTATATTCCAGGGATTGGGAAGAGGTACTCCTTCTGTTGTGGCAAGGCGGACACACCCAGGTCGGCACATTTCCGTCAACTTGAAGGGTCCTTCCCAACTGGGGGAGAGTTTGTGGAGCCCTTCTCGGTTCAGTACTCGCCTTAGGACTAGGTCCTCGACCCTGAGCTCCCTACTATGCACAAACCGCTGGTGGTAGTGCCTGAGCGCTTGGTTGTACCGTGCATTTTGGATCGTCGCTCGCCATCTACGTTCGTAGATGAAGTCCACGTCCTCACGTCGTAGTTGTTCCTACATAGATTCATCGAAAGACTGGACCCATGGCGAGCCCATAATGATTTCCGGGGGAAGGCAGGCTTCAGCCCTGTAGACCAGGAAGAACGGGGTCTCCCCGGTAGCTTGGCTGGGTGTGGTCCGGTTCCCCCATAGTACGCACAGAAGCTCGTTGACCCAATTTGCACCATGCTTTTTTAAGCAGTCATAGGTGCGTGTCTTGAGTCCCCTGAGGATTTCTATGTTTGCCTTCTCAACTTGGCCGTTGCTCATGGGATGAGCCACAGACGCAAAGCAGAGCTGGGTGCCGATGCCCTCGCAATACTCTTGGAAGAGCCGACTTTTGAACTGGGTCCCGTTGTCCGTAATGATACGGCTTGGGACCCCAAATCTATAGATAATCGACTTAACGAAGGCAACAGGAACACCCTAGGTGATACTGACCATAGGGGTGGCCTCTGGCCACTTTGTGAATTTGTCGATAGCGATGAAGAGGAAACGGTACCCGCCGACAGCCCTGGGGAATGGTCCCAAGATATCCACCCCCCATACGGCAAATGACTAGGAGGGTGGAATCATTTGTAGAGCCTGAGCCGGTGTGTATATCTGCTTTGCATGGAACTGACATGCTTTGCAGGACTTTACCAACTCAGCTGCATCCTGGAGAGCGGATGGCCAATAGAAGCCGTGCTGGAAGGCCTTACCAACCAGTGTGCGGGATGACGAATGACTTCCGCACTCACCTCCATGGATCTCCACGAGCAGCTCATGGCCCTCCTCCTGGGTGATGCACCGCATGAGAATGTTGTTGGCACCACGGCGGTATAGATCCCCTTCTACCAATGTGTATCGTTTAGCTAACCGCACTATGCGCTCTGCGGACACATGATCTTCAGGAAGGACATTTTCTTTCAGGTAGTCCCGGATCTTAGAGATCCATGCATCGGGACCACTCTGAGTTACTGGCTATGGCGCTAAGGGGTTGGCAGGACCCTCTGTAGCACACACAATCCTTGGTGGGTTCTGCAAATAGAACGCCACCGGGACCGCTAGCTTCGAGGACGCCCTCAGGCACGGGTGCCCAAGTTGATGCCCTCGTGGAGAGTTCATCTGCTGCTGAGTTGTTAGCCCGAGGAACATGTTGTACTCCAAGGCAATGAAATCCTTTTCTAGCTTCCTTACGTGGAGGAGGTAAGCTGCGAGTCTGGGCTCATTGCAGCTACATTCTCCATGGACCTGCTTGATGATCAGCTAGGAGTCCCCCTTCATGAGCACCTGTCAGATCCCTAGGGATAGGGTCGCATACAAGCCGAAGATCAGTGCTTCATACTCTGCCATGTTGTTGGTGGCCTTGAACTCAAGGTGCACCATGTACTTCACTTGATCTCCGCTTGGGTCGACGAGGACCACTCCAGCACCGCCACCGTGCTGGCAGGCGGATCCGTCGAAGAAGAGCGTCCAGTGGGGCTCGGTGAAGACTGGAGCCCCGGGCTCCGCAGGTGTGGGGTCCGAATCGGGATCTGGACCCCTAGGAGCGCTCGGGGAAGGGGTCCATTCCACGATGAAGCCAGCCAGAACCTGGCTCTTGACAGCGTGGTGAGGCTGGAAGTCCAGTTGGAACTCAGCAAGCTCCGCGGCCCACTTGGCGATGTTGCCTGTGGCGTTAGAGTTGTGGAGAATGGCCCTTAACGGGAAGGAGGTGTTGGGGACTTGTTCTCAAATGCTTCGAATTAAGAACAAGGCAACATAAAAAGTGTTAAATGTTAAACTCCTTCGTCCTTATAAACATTATACCCCTTCGGATATAATGAATCTTGGACGAAGTTAACAAAGGAAAAGACCTTCGTAAGATTGATAGATGGTAAAAAAGAACACATATGCATAAAATACGAGTAATGATATGAGTATTATCATCAACTTATTTTTATTATCAAACTCATAAAAACAAATTATAAATGTACCTTCGGATTGATGGAAAGTAAAGGTACAGACGTGATGCGAAAAAGCGTATGCCAGGTCAACGTGAACAGTACGGGAGTACTGTTCATCTATTTATAGGCACGGACGCAGCCCGTGTAAAATTACATTGATGCCCTTTACATTTGACAATAACTTTATAGCAATTCTTCGAGGTTTAATTTGACTTTTCATCTTTAAGTTGGTTCCTCTTTTCTGCCATCATGCCGAAGCTTTTCTGCACGTAGCTTCGTGATCGTCTTATCCTTCGTTGTGGTCGCTTTCCACCCCAGTCAAGCTTCGTCTTAACCATGCTTTTGTACACCCGTAACCTGACTCCAAAGATACCTGTTCACAAGTTTCACTCGGAAAATATTGTCAAATCATGTTTTTGAGGACCTTCGGAAGCCGAAGGCCCCCAACAGTAGCCCCTCGCAATATTAATTTACTGTAATGATAAATTCATATTGCGACATGGACGAAGGCTTTAAGCCGAAGGTCCGAAAAAACACCTTCCTTTTGCTAGAATAGCAACAGTCATTGACAAACGGGGCCCTCCAGTTTTCGACACACCGGGTGTATAAATAAGAGCTCACCGCAAGTTTATTTGGCACGCTCTTTTGCCATCTGCTTTTACTCACCCAGCTTTTCAGTCTGCGCGCGACAGCACTTGCTCGGTTTTAAATTTTTAAGCTTCGGTTTCGAGTGTGTTTTGTCAGCATTTGCGAAGATGCCTGAGGATAAGAAAGTTGTTTGTGCTTCGAAGCTAAGCCTTTCTGAGGAAATGCACCTGGGCTTTCTTGAATCAATGTCAAAAACTAATACGGAGAAGATTACCAAGGAGATTTTGGAGGGTTTATCTGAAGATACTGACGACAGTGAAAGTTACGATGTGGATAGTGGTGGTGAAGATTCTGAAGATCGACCCTGGCGACCAAGCCATGCAGTTTTTGGTAAGTCCAGTATTAAGGAAAATCATCTTGTCAATATGAGAGGGAGATACTTTCGGGACTTGTCTGTTGTGAGGGCTGACGAAGGAGAGAAGACTTGTCCAACTCCCGAGGAAAATGAGGTCGTGATATTCCGAAGCTTCTTGAAAGCTGGATTATGATTTCCCTTGAGCAGTTTTGTTGTGGAAGTATTGAAGACATTTGAAATCTACCTTCACCAACTTATCCCCGAAGCAATCATACGGATGAACATCTTTGTGTGGGCCGTGAGAAGACAAGGTTTGGAACCTAACGCAAAAAGCTTCTGTAACATACACGAGCTATTGTACGAGACAAAACCCTGGGGCAAAGAACAGTATCACAACAACTTTGGCTGCTACAGCTTCGGCGCTCGGTCCGGGTCAAGCTGCCCTGTGCCAACCTTTCGAAAGAGGTGGCCTGGCGACTGGATGACAGAATGGTTTTACATGAAAAATGACTTGAAATCACGTGAAGATATCAAAGGTATCATTATGCGCCCTATCTGGCAACGCTTCGGCCTCCGGAAGCCGAAGGTGGAAATGGATGAAGCAGCCGAAGAATGCCAGAGAGCCTTCGGCGTGGTTTGCTCTTTTATTGGGACAAGGGATTTGGTCCAAGAGCATATTGCCTTCAGAGTTTGGCCACTTGTAGAAAAGTGGGAAATGCCGAAGGATACCGTCAAGGAACCTGACGAAGGTGGACTAGTTAGACTAAAATACACATTCAAATATGGAGATAAGTTTGTTGAACCAGATGATGACTGGTTAAAAAGTATTGAGGCGATAAGTGACGAGTTGCTTGGGGTATACTCGAAAGCAGAAGATACTGCATTGTCAGCGGCCTTCGGAGGCCGAAAGAAGAAAAGACTTAACCGAGTATTCGATGCAATTGGGTTTGTCTACCCTGACTACCATTACCCAGTGCGAGGCCAAAAAAGGAAAAATACTTCTCCTGCAAAGGAAATTGCTTCAGCTGCTCCTAGCGAGCCATCGCCGAAGAGGAAAAAGGTAAAGGTGCTCACACACCGGCCACGTTATATTGAACCGACCACAGTGCCTGAGTTTATTGGTGAGTCCTCTTCGGGCACCGAAGCTAGAGAACCAACTCCAATGCCAAAAATCGAAGAAATGGCCGAAGTACCAGCAACAGACAAAGCAGAAGAACCGAGGACTGGAGAAACAAAAACATTAGAAATTTTAAGTCCTTCAACAAAAATTGAGGCAACAAAAAGCCAAAAGGGTCCAGCAGTGACCCCGAAAAGAAAAAGGATGGTTAATGTGCTGGATGTTTTGGAAACAATTAAATCTTCAAGCATAACTCCGAAGAAAACTGTTGAAGCTTCTGAAGTGTCTACTGAAGCCTTTGTTGCTGAAGCTTTGAAGCAACAATTTGAAACTGAAGCTGGGCCTTCGGAACCCACCAAGGTGAAACCTTTGAAAGCTGAAGAAACAAAATTGACAGAGGCAACTTTGGAAACTGAAAAAACAAAAATGACAGAGCCGATTTTGATTGAAGAAATTGACACTGCCGCCCCCGAAGCATCTTCCAAAATACGTGATTATATTGTGCGACATGCTTCGGGGAAGAAACTATCTGAAGAAGAGATTTTTGAAGCTAATCACTATGCCCGAGAACTGAAGTATCCAAAGGGGGCCGTAGTGTTCAATGGAACAGACGAAGATGACTTCCTATACTGCCTCCCAGACAATAAAGAATTATCCGTTTGCCGGGAGATGGCTAGAAGCATGGGGTTCCTGAAACTTGAAGCTGGCCTTTGCGCCATGACGAAGGACGATCTTGCGGATAGCCTTGCATACAATAGTCTGAAGGTACAAAAATTGTGAATTTTGAAGTTTATGAATTTTGAATTAGTCTTTTGTTCTTATGTTAATCCATTCATTCTTTTGAATAAGGCTTAATACTCAGCAATGCCTTAAGGGCACAAAAGAATGCTGAAGATGAGAGCTGCACCATTGCTCTTAACAACCTTCGAACAGAGGTTATCAGACTAAGAAACGAAGCTTTGGAAAAGGACAAAATTCTTCTTACATTAGTGGATAAGATAAAGGAAGACGAAGCTAATTCTAAAACTCAAGCCGAAGCTCAGAAGCGCGAAATCGAAGATCTTCGGAAACAATTAGCCGGAGCTAAAGAAGAACACATTCTTGAAGAAACAAAACGAGAACTAAGTGACCAATGGGCAAATCATTTGGAAGTAAATGTCGAAGAGCTTCGTGCTTCCAAGAAAAGGTGCTATGATAAATCCATAGAGTGTGTTAAGAAGATAAAATCCAGCTTCGCCAGCGTTGGCGCATTCTCCAGTGAAGAAAATTTCACAAGGGGGAATCCAGAAGGCCCGATTGAATGGATCAGTCACGAAGCTGAGGCCTTCGAGGAAATCTTGAATAGTCGCGGGGACATTTGTGCTTTTTCGGGCGCCAGGGGAATTGTTACTATTTTGGAGAAGAAAGGGTGCGAGCAAGTGAAATCCTTAGCACAATCTGAAGCTGCTTTATCCTCTGAAGATATTAAAGACCCTTCAGCCGAAGCAAGCCAGGTCGGTGGAAAATTTTTCACCGACATTTGGGACAATGGCGGCCGAGAAATGGCTCAAGAAATCATTCAAAGAAGCGAAAAAGGCATCCATGATGCTAGGAAGGTAGCGGAGGCTGCTGAAAAAAGCACAGGGCCCGAAGGGCAAATAGGTATTAACTAGTGGTTTTTATTCTGTTGTGATTTTTGATTTTAAACTTTGTTCACGGTTTGTAATAGTAATATAGCCATGCCCTCTCCTCCCTCAGAACCTGCTGAGGCATCTCCGCCCCCCCCCCCCCCTCGAAGGGGGACGACGAAATTAGACAAATGGCTGAAGCCATCATGGACAAAGTTGTCAATCAGCTACTGAACGAAGCTGCAGAAGTAGTTCTTAGGGAAGATTAAGTGCTATTGTAAAAATATTTGGAACGTGACATGTGTAAAACTTTGTAACTTTGAATGTAATATATAATCTATTTATGGTTCAATTCTTTATGATACATGAAATTTTGCATACATACCGTTTTTTGAGCCTTCGGCGAAAAAACACCTTCCCTTCTTTTCATGCTTTGTGAAGAAAATCTTTTATGTATCACAAGAATTTCCATACTTCTCTGATGAAGAATATCCAAGCTTCGTGAAAACATTCCTCGAAGCTATAAAAAAGTTTTATGTTGTCTCTCTAATGAAGCTACACTTCTTCTCAATTTATCTTGTGCCTTAGCACGATTTTCTCTTTTTCAAAACATTCTTCGAAGATCAATACTGTGTCCCCTTCTTGTTCTACATGCGATATGATGTATGATGCTTATGTTATGCAAAATGATGTGATGATGTTATGCTATGCAAAATGATATTTATGCCGAAGATACACACATCCCTGCAATAGAGCACAGAATTTTTTATCTCAGCGCTGACTTTTCGCTGTAAGCCTCCCTTAGGAGCTTCTTCGCCTTTTACTTTCAGCGGAATCAGCGTTTATTTTTCGCTGTAAGCCTCCCTTAGGAGCTTCTTCGCCTTTTACTTTCAGCGGAATCAACGTTTATTTTTCGCTGTAAGCTCTGCATTCCCTTCGGAACGACTTTTGAGCAGAAAACTTACACTGCGCTCCCTTAGGAACGACTTTTTACTACTTCGAAGAAGTTATAGTGCATTCCTTAGAACAAGTTTTTGATAATTCGAAGATTCTCCGTGCCACCATAAATTCTTGTCCTTCGGCAATTCAAGCCTATGGAGAAAATATATTGTCATTATGATAATAAGCTAAACTGTTACAAGAATTTGAAAAAACAATAAAAGATACTTAAACTTCCCATAATTGTTCTTTACTACAAAGAAAGTAAAATTGAATGCGAAAATGCAAAAAGCTACTGTCAAGGTAGGATATTTTGTCAGTAAATGTGCTTCGACTCTGGCACAGTGCTATTGACTGTGCGAGCTTCGGATTCCTCTCTGAAGTCCCTCTGGGGGTGAGAGTGCTGGCTCCCTTCTGGCTGCGGAGCTCGTTGTATTGGTGGTGACAGTGGAAGTTGTTGCCAGGAAGCTTGGGGTTGGCTTGCCGAAGCAACAGAGGCTGCAGGGTGATTGCCTACATATTCTGGAATGTAAGGCGAATGGTACGAAGCAGTATGCATAACCTGCTTCGACTGGCTCTGTTGCGCTGCAGCTTCTGCTAGCTCCTTTTGCTTCTGGATGGTAATATGGCACATCCTGGTGGTATGGCCCTTGCCTTCACCACAGAATAGGCAGTAAATTTTTCTTGGTTGATCTCCAAATCTTCCCCCGAAGCCCCTGGCGCCTCTGCCCCTTGGCGCTGGCGGCCGGAAAGAGCTTTGCTGTTGCCCCGAAGCTTGCGAGGAGCATTGTGGCCTTTGCTGTTGACTCCCTTTGTCATCATTTTGAGTAGAATTGTGAATTGACCTGACGTGCCTCGGATAAAATCTTCCTCCGAAGCCCCTGGTCATTTCAGAGAACCTGAAAGCTTCCTCCCTTCTTTGGCGAAAATCATTGTCGGCTCGAATATACTCGTCCATCTTCTGGAGCAGCTTCTCCAAAGTTTGAGGAGGCTTCCTGGCAAAGTACTGAGCTAAAGGTCCTGGTCGAAGCCCCTTGATTATGGCCTCAATGACAATTTCATTGGCATTGTTGGTGCCTGTGCCCTCAGACGTAGGAACCTTCGGACATATGCCTGAGGGTATTCTTCGTGATCCTGGGTGCACTGGAATAAAGCTTGAGCAGTGACTGGCTTCGTCTGAAACCCTTGGAAGTTGGTTATCAACATATCCTTCAACTTTTGCCATGAGGTGATTGTCCCTGGCCTAAGAGAGGAGTACCAGGTTTGTGCAACACTCCTACAGCCATGACGAAAGACTTTGTCATGACCGCTGTGTTGCCACCATACGAAGATATGGTTGCCTCATAGCTCATCAAGAATTGTTTCGGATCTGAATGACCGTCGTACATGGGGAGCTGGGGTGGCTTGTAGGATTGTGGCCAAGGAGTAGCCTGCAATTCTGTTGATATGGGAGAAGTATCATCAAAAGCAAAATTTCCGTGATGGAAATCTTCATACCAGTCGCCCTCGTTGTAGAAGCCCTCTTGATGAAGCTCTCTGCGCGGGGGCCTTTGGTTCTGGTCATCTTGAGCAAGATGTCGAAGCTCTTCAGAGGCTTCGTCTATCTACCTTTGAAGATCAGCTAGGCGAGCCATCTTCTCCTTCTTCCGCTGGACCTGTTGATTGATCATCTCCAAATTTTGGATTTCTTGATCCAAGTCGTCCTCCGGAGGCGTTGGACTGGTGACCTTCCTCTTCTGGCTCCAGGCCTCCCTAAGAGAAACGACATCTTGATTGGGGTCCAGCGGCTGCAGAGTGGCAGCCCCTGTCGTTGAAGCTTTTTTCGGCGGCATGACGAAGGTGACGCTTGTCAAAGGTATTCAAAACTCAAAAAATGGACGTGAGTTCACCGGAGGTGGGCGCCAATGTTGGGGACTTGTTCTCAAATGCTTCGAATTAAGAACAAGGCAACATAAAAAGTGTTAAATGTTAAACTCCTTCGTCCTTATAAACATTATACCCCTTCGGATATAATGAATCTTGGACGAAGATAACAAAGGAAAAGACCTTCGTAAGATTGATAGATGGTAAAAAAGAACACATATGCATAAAATACGAGTAATGATATGAGTATTATCATCAACTTATTTTTATTATCAAACTCATAAAAACAAATTATAAATGTACCTTCAGATTGATGGAAAGTAAAGGTACAGACGTGATGCGAAAAAGCGTATGCCAGGTCAACGTGAACAGTACGGGAGTACTGTTCATCTATTTATAGGCACGGGACGCAGCCCGTGTAAAATTACATTGATGCCCTTTACATTTGACAATAACTTTATAGCAATCCTTCGAGGTTTAATTTGACTTTTCATCTTTAAGTCGGTTCCTCTTTTTTGCCATCATGCCGAAGCTTTTCTGCATGTAGCTTCGTGATCGTCTTATCCTTCGTTGTGGTCGCTTTCCACCCCAGTCAAGCTTCGTCTTAACCATGCTTTTGTACACCCGTAACCTGACTCCGAAGATACCTGTTCACATGTTTCACTCGGAAAATATTGTCAAATCATGTTTTTGAGGACCTTCGGAAGCCGAAGGCCCCCAACAGGAGGTCACCACCACGACCCTGTGTGCCTGAAAATAGTGGTGCAACTTCCTGGACGCAACAAGTATAGCATAGATAAGCTTGTGTGTCTCAAGGTACCTAGCCTTTGCCTCATGGAGGACTTCACTGACGTAGTAGACTGGCTTCTGGATGGTTCGGACCCCTGCGGTTGGTCCCGAGCCCTCAAACTCTTGACCTTCCATCATCACCGTGGTGGTCGGACCACCACCTTCTCCTAGGGGAACTTTTTGACTCACCTGGGGATGTTGTGCCATCCTTTTGATGACCAGCACCATGCTCACCACCTCTGTAGCCGCTGCAATGTATAAGTACAACGGCTCCCCTGGCTCTGGAGCTACCAGTATTGGTAGGGACACAAGGTGCTGCTTCAACTCTTGAAAGGCTCATTCTGCCTCCTCGGTCCAAGAGAATGGGCTAGACTTCCGTAATAGTTTGAAGAAGGGTAGCGCCCTCTCGGCCAGTCTTGAGATGAAGCGGCTAAGGGCGGCCAGTGACCCCATAAGCTTCTGGACGTCCTTGATTTGGGCCGAAGGCCTCATTGTCTCAATTGCTTTGATCTTCTCTGGGTTTGCTTCAATGCCCTGGTGCAAAACTAGGAATCTCAGCAACTTCCCTGCAGAGACACCAAAGACGCACTTTTCTGGGTTCAGCCTCGTGTGTGTTGCCCGCAGTTTGTCAAAGACTAGGGTTAAGTCTTCCACTAGGGTCGACCCTCTCTTAGTCTTGACCACGATGTCATCAACGTATACCTCTATCTTGTCCCTAATCAGGTCACCAAAGGTCTTACTCATCGTCCGTACAAATGTCGGCAAGGCATTCTTCAGACCGTAAGGCATTACAACATAACAGTAAAGCCCATCCACAGTTACAAAAGCGGTATGCTTCCTATCTTGCCTAGACATCTGGATATGATGGAAACCAGAGTAAGCATCTAGAAAGGACAGGAGGTCGCACCCAGAGGTAGAATCCACGATTTGATCTATTCGTGGAAGTGGATATGGGTCCTTGGGACATGCCTTATTGAGGTTGGTGTAGTCGATGCACATCCGAAGCTTCCCGTTAGCCTTGGGAACGATGACTGGATTGGTCAGCCATACTGGGTGATGGACCTCTTGGATGAAGCTAGCATGTAGCAGTTTTCGGACCTCCTCATGGATGAAATCCTGCCGCTCAATAGACTGTCTTCGAGGCTTCTGACTCATCAGTTTGGTGTTAGGGTGGATCTTCAGATGGTGCTCGATCACCTCCCTGGGGATCCCAGGCATCTGCGACGGTTCCCATGCGAATACGTTGGCATTTGCCTAGAGGAAGGCGACGAGCGTGATTTCCTATTTCTCCTCCAGATTGCCCACGATGCGAGTGGTCTGGGAGGAATCCACGCTGACCTGGATGGTCTTAACGGGACCGCCGTATGCTCCAGATGGTTGCACCTTAGGCGCCTTGGTACAGGAAGTCGAGGGGTCCCTCCCCCCGTCATCCGGGTGAGCGTTTTCTGCCGCCAGGGCGTGCAACTTCTCGACAGCTGCAAGTGCAGTGGGGCGGTCGCCCCGCACGGTGAGGACCCCAGTAGGGGACTGCATCTTGAGGACCAAGTACCCGTAATGGGCAATGGCCATGAACCAGTACAGGGTCGGCCTGCCAATGATGGCATTGAAAAGGAGGTTAACCTCCGCAACGTCGAACTGGACGTTCTCAGTGCTAAAGTTCTCCTCAGTCCCGAATGTAACCGGGAGTGCGATGCTCCCAAGGGGATACACCGGTTGAGGGCCCACTCCGGAGAATGGGCGAGAGGGTCCTAGTCGAGATCCTGGGATCTGCAGCTGCTTGAACGCAGCATGACTGATGACATTGAGTCCAGCCCCACCATCAATCAGGACATGATGTAGCTTCATGTTGACGATGACAGGGGCGGTGATGAGTGGTAGTATTCCGGCCCCTGCCATGTTTTTGGGGCAGTCGGATGCCCCTGAAGGAGATAGTGGTGCTCCGCCACCGCTGATATGGGGCAGCCTTCGGGACCCCTGGGATCACCGAAAGGACCTCGCGGCGCAGGGACTTCACGTTCCTACGGGAGGTGAGCTCCCAGCTTCTGCCATACATCACATACAGCTTCTTGTGGTGGTCATTGTCATCACCGGAGTCGGAGTCTCCAGTGAGGATGTCCTTGAGAACTCGCTCGGGGGATTGATACCCGAGGTCCTGTTCTCCAGCGATCGCGTCACCTTCGTCGACCTTCTCCTTGCCAGGCCGGCGACGAGGCAGCGAGCCATCCTTGGAGGCCTGCTCACGCCGCTCGCTGATGCGCTTCGCGAGCTTGAGGATCTCTCGGCATTCTGAGGCGCTGTGGCGACTGTTGGGATGGACAGAGCATGACCCACTGTCACCTCCCTGTTGCCGTGGGCGCTTGCCGCGCTCGTTCCAGCTCCCAGCCGCAACTGCGGCGACCGGAGCAGCAGACTGCAGCCTATCGTGACTGTGGTTCTTCTTCTTTTTCTTGCCACCACCCTAGGTGGTGGCACTTGAGCCACCCGTCTAGGTAACTCTAGTCTGCGGTGTCAAGTGCCATGCACGGCCCTCGGCAGCTCTGGCACATTTGTCGGCCAGAGCAAAGAGCGTAGTGACGGTTTCTATGTCATGTGTCGCCAATTTCTACAACATCTTCTCATCACGCACCCCCTGTCAGAAAGCAGTGATAATGGAGGCATCGAAGACACGAGGTATAGTCCCTCATACCTTGGTGAAGCGGGAGATGAAAGCCCGGAGAGTCTCCCCGGGTTCCTGCCTTACGGCATGGAGATGAGCCTCCACACCATGCTGCTGATAAGAACTGGCGAAGTTTGATGTGAACCGTGCACAGAGCTCCTCCTAGGAGTAGATGGACCCTGGGTGAGGTTCAAGAGCTAGGTCCGGGCCGGCCCGGTCAAGGCTACATGGAAGTAGCTTGCCATTACAATAGTGTTTCCACCAGCTGTCGTAATGGCGGTGACATAGACCTGCAAGAATTCCAACGGGTTTGACGTACTGTCGTACTTCTCTGGCAGGTGTGGCTGGAACTTGGGTGGCCAAGTTGCCACGCGGAGATGATCCGCTATTGTGGCACAACCCACGCCGACCAATGGGACACTCGCCAGGATTCGGGCGCCCCTTGGAGTTTGTGGTGCAACTGGAGCAAAGTCTTGGTCGAGGTTGCGACCCTCGAAGTTTTGCCGGCGCTCACGCGCCCTCTCCAGAGAGACTCGAGCATCCTCGCTGGCACGCCAATGGTTGAGCTCTGCCCGCAGGTCGTCAGCCCTCTCCAGAGAGATTCGAGAATCCTCGCTCGCACGCCTACGGTTCAGCTCTGCTCGCAGGTCATCAGTCCGTGCACCCCTCACTGAGGGTGAGCGCACAGATGCCGACGCCTCGCGTTGACGCCGGAATGATCGAGGCCTGGACCTAGCTAAGCCAGGATGGACCATACCGAGGAGACGGTCAACATCTTCGCGCCACTGCCTCATGGCCCCCGGCGAGGCCGTGGAACTTGGAGGGTTACGTAGCAACTCCCTGGCTGCAGACAACGCTCCACCAGGTGTAGCCCTCGATGGAGCCCTGGATGTCTGCGCAGGCGTGTGCTGCTGCGCAGCGTGCATGGCAGCAGCACCAGGTGCAGGGCGGTTAGAGCCCCGTGGCACGGAAGATGCTGCCCCTTCCTCCATCGAGAAGTCCTCGGAAAACAAGTCACAGTGCTCGATGATCTGAACCATTATGCCGAGCAAGAAAACAGGCGAAAAACCTAAGGCCAGACCCCCTACCTGGCACGCCAAATGTCGGAGGGAAAATCCTCCGGTCGGGTGGCGGAATGCACCCGCCCTAATCCTAAGATGAGGAGGGGGTCTAAGCGCTTGCCTATTTGGTGAATTTTGGATGAACACAAGAACACTCAAGGGTTTATAGTGGTTTAGGCCGCTAGAGCGTAATACCCTACATCCACTATCTGTAAGTTGTACTGAGCGTGTCCCTTGTAACGCTGTGTCCCCTCCCTTTTATAGTTTAAGGGAGGTACATACAAGGATGCTGAGCTCCGACATGCGGGCCCAGGAGCATAATGGAAGAAATATATTATGTGAATAATTAATGCTAACTAAACCCTAAACAAGGGAGCCGTTCAGATTCCCTCCGCCTTAGTAACATATGAGCAATCAGCGGGAGTCATGATGACTGCAGTCCATGCAGCATTGATAGGCAGTAACCCTTTTCTTGGAAACGCGCGAGTAATGGTGAGTCATTATCCTTGATATGGTAACGTGTGAGTAACTGCACGGCCCATGCAGCGTGGACTGGGCACGCCGTCTGTCACTGGAATGGACAGACGCATGTCTTATCCGTAATGAATGCAAAGACGCGCATAGCCCAAAGGCTTCACGCCAGGTTCCGCCCGTTGGCTTACGTCGCATGCACGTTGCAGCATCGGGTCTCTGCCTGGGCGGGGAGCAGGAGTGTATGTGATAAGGTTCGGATCCCACCAGACCAGGTCTGGACACGTGTCTGCACCGGACCCCCGCCTGGGCCCTGATTAAGGCCTGGGTATGTTCTGTCCTAGAACCCTAGGACCCCACCGTGGGCGGCCCGGACCTCATACAGGGAGGTCTGAATCCATTCCAGGGGTCCGGTTCGCACACGTGGAGGTCTTGGACCAAACTTGGAGGCCCGAACCGTATATACAGGGGTCCGGGACTTTTCCATGGGGGTCCGGACTCACTGGTGATGCCTCAGGGTATGTCACTTTCTCTGGACATGTGGCGGTACCGGACCTGCCCATGTGGTGGGGTCATGTGCTGTTGCCTGCCCAGAGTAGTCGTCCGAGGCTGGGGCGAGTCATGGCGTAGTCCCATATACAACTCTTTTACCACGCGACTAAAATTAACCGCGTGGGTACTGCGTCTTTATACAGCAGTAAGGGGTACCCTAGTTTCAGGGTACCGACAATATAGTTAAAGGTTTATTATTGAATTGAAGCGAATGAAAAATAGTTATCCACATGATTGAGCCTTAATTCATGGCTTATGTTGAGTTTAACTTTAATTTATTCTAACTTATTTGGTACTTAAAAGACATGTTGTTAATTAAGATTTGTCAGATTCTAATTTTTTTTCTTTTTGGCCGTCTGTTCCAATCCTGTTTTCTGGTGCTTCGGCTCCCAATAACAAAATGGCTTTGGCTCCTTGATGGCTCTCGATGAGGAGTCGTTTTTAAGACCGTTTGGGCGGCTTCACGAAGAGATAGAGGAGGAGCCGTCCAGAGAACCCTGCCAAAGGGAACCTAAATCCTTTGTATCGTTGGCTGTGTTCGCTGCGGCTTGCTGCGGCTTTAATCCGGCTGCGGCTGCGGCTTCTACAGTATTTTGTCTCTACTGATTGCAGCTGCAGCAGTACAAACAGCCGTAACAGTACGGCTTTAAGCCGCAGCGAACACAGCCGTTGTATGAAGTAGTGGACACAATTGCGATTGAGTGACATGTGCCGGAAAATATTAACTATGAACATGTCTTGGAAGGTTTCATTTCAACAAAACACAAGAGATGATATTTCTCAAGTAAAAATTATACAATCAAAGTAATCACACTGTTCTAAATTATAATTTGTTTGACTTTTTTTGTGTCAAGTTTGACTGACTCGTCTTATTTAATTTTTACAAAAAATGAAAAATTCAAAGTCATACTTAAAAATATATTATATGCTAAACAATATTGCAGTAAAATTAGTAATAAATATGAAATTTTTGAATAAGACAAGTTAGTCAAACTTAGGTTAAAACCGTCAAACGAATTATAAATTGAGTGGTATAGAGGGAGTATCATTTTTATATCCCTTCCCTATGTAAGCGTTCCATTTCGAAAATAATACGGTTGTATCTACTAAGGCAAACTGATATGAACGAAAGTGCTCGATTGTTGCTTGCGAATCACAAGAGAGATAGAATCTGAAAACAATAAAGAATGCGACAAAAAAATAATTATCAAAAGTGCGCCGTTGCAGGGGATCGAACGCTTAATAGTTAGTATATTAATTAAAATAGAATGCAAAAAAATCAAAAAAGGCGCCGTTGCCGGGGATCGAACCCGGGTCACCCGCGTGACAGGCGGGAATACTCACCACTATACTACAACGACTTTTTGTTTATTGTTCCTACTATGAATTATAAGTACTATATATATCTTATAACAAGTTCACAACCAGATGGTAACAAGACGAGGAAAAAATTTCGTGTCTCCGTTCTTAGAGTAACAATATCAGGCAAATCTTGACCGGCACCAAACGGAATCATTAGCATCGAATTCGGATCCCCAAATTTGATGGCTGCAAAAAAAAAAAAAATAGATACATGTCTTAAAGTTCGAGGAATGCAAAGCTTTTGTATAGTAACCTGAGTGACACTCGGGAACAAGTTCATACAGAGCGTCTGCTGATACAGTTGAGAGGGACACTACAAAAATACTAATGGAGGTTTACAGACCAATCAGAAACAATCGACGAGTCACGCATATTTTCCATGACCGCAACAAATAATGTTTTAACCAATAGCTTTACTGGGAGGTCAAGCTACAAATTGTGAGATAAATCCATGTTTAGCATTGACTAAGCTTCAGCCTCAGATCGCTTTAACTATCTTCGAGAGGCCTAACAGGCTATAGCATTCACCTGTTCAGCCACTTTACTTTTCCAGGAATTCACAGTCTCTCTCGTTATCCAAATGTTGCCTGTGGTAATGCCAGAACGAACCACTAGAATTAGTTAAACAAAATGAATGAAAAATCCAAAAAAAAAAAGAGGTCAAACTAATATTTGGTACTGCACATTGTGTACTGTTGGAGTAACTGACCACGGACAAGCAATGTTCACCATAGCTGATGCTATAGATGTTTAAATGGGCAAGCCGTGCCGGTCCGGTCCGAGCACGGCTAGGCTCAGCACAGATTAGAACTTTACCGATCTGGCCCGGTTCTAATCTAGCGGGCTGTGCCGTGCAGGCCCACGGGCCCCAAGTAAGGCCCAAGCACGGGGATCGGGATTCTCTGCAGTACTGCATGGGCCACTGCCGCGTGGGCTCCGCGTGCGACAGGGCCCACGCGCAGTGACCCAACTGCACGGTGCAGTACGTCAGAGGATCCGTGTCCCAAGCACGGCGCGCTAGGTTAATAATTGTGCCGAGCTGGCCCATAGCCTGACAGGCCTAACGGGTCAATAACAATATATGACGTTTAAATGATAAAAATGCCCTAAAAGTATATATTTTTTAGGGTTTAAACCATATTTATTAGCTCTAAACATTTATTTACACTCACGTAACCAATAAAATACATGTTTCTTGTGTTTTATACTCTATATTCAAGTATAATATATCTATATTCAAGTATAATATATGTATTTATATGAAAAAAAATAGAAAAAAATCGGGTCGTGTCGGGCCTAGCCCGTCGTGCCACGCCTTCGACCCAGACATGACCCGATGACCAGGCCGGGCCGGCACGGGTCTGATTCACTACGTGCCGTGCCGGGCCAAACCTGTGCCGGGTTTTAGGCCACCCGGCAAGCCCAGTCCATTTGGACATCTATAGCTGATGCATCGCTCTGGAAAGCTCCCAATGACTAGATGCAACATCTTCTATTAGTTCAGCATTTGAAAGGTTCACGGTTCGGACAAGCTTGAGCTCACAAAGCTCTTTTAAATGAACATGCATAAGTTACAGCAGCTGAATGGCCACCTCCAGCAGCTAGTCTTCTAATCTCACTTCAGCAACACACCTACGTCTACGTCACACAAATGATAATCAAGGACCTAGAGCTGCAAATAAACTTCACGGTGTAGCAAGAGCAGCACCAGCAGAGTCCTATATTTAACCCAGAAAAGGAAAACAAGATTGTATTACTACCAAACATAACAATTAACTGAAGAGATTATACTGAAACTAGACTTTGAAAAGGCCTTCGACAAGATTGAAGATGAAGCAATACACCAGGTCCTTGGCGATAGATGGATTAACCGGATCAAACCTATCATAGGTTCGGATACCTCATCAGTCCTAAACAGAGTACCTGGCAAAGTCTTCCACTTCAAAAGAAAGGTTCGACCTTCGATGGGGTGATCCTCTATGCCCTTCAAGGTGATAGACAGCAAGCGCCTGTGCTCCATCGGCGGAAGGTTTGGAGGGCCGAAAGGAGGAGTATCATGGTACTGCTTGAGGAGACCGACATGGAAGACGACATGGATGAGAGCACCCTCGGGCAACTGCAAGCGGTATTCAACAACGTCAACGCCCTCCTTGAGTTGGAAGGGCACGACATAGCAGGGACCGAGCTTGACATTGGGGTGGATCACAAGGGAGGCGGCTTGGTGATGGAGGAGGCGCAACCACACTAAATCACCTATGGAGCACTCGAGGTCATGGTGATAGCCGTCGTAGTAGCGCTTAGCGTAGGCCTGTGCTTGGAGAAGTCGGTCGTGCACCTCTATCAAGAAGAGGTCCCACTCCCACAACATGTCGTCCACTGTCTGGGTGTGCGTTGTGCCTACCAAGAATGGGGTCAGCGCAGAGGACAGTCGGCCATAAACCACCTGAAACAGAGTGGCACACGAGGTGGTGCAGTATTTCACCCAAGGTAGCCACTCGACCCATGCACGGGGATGGTCACCGGTGATACAACGGAGGTACATGGCAATGGTCTTGTTGGGGCCTCAAACTGACCATCTATCTACGGGTGGAAGGTGCTGCTCATGCACAGCTTGACACCACCTGCCATCCGAAACGTCGCGCGATACGACGCTAATGAACAACGGGCCATCGTCGTTGATGATAGACATCCAAAAACCATGGAGTCGGACAATCTCAGTGAAAAGACGCACACGATGGAGGAGGCGGTGTAGGGGTGGCCAAGAATAATGAAGTGGGTGTACTTTAAAAGGCGGTCCACCACCGTTAGAATTTTCGACTTGTCGTGTATGCGTGGAAGGCTCTCGATGAAGTCAAGAGCAATGTCCGACATATCTGGGAGGGAACATCGAGCGACTGAAGGAGGTCGACCAAGTGTAATGACTCGATCTTCTATGCTTACATGTAGCACAGACACACATAATCGCGCACCAAGATGCAGTCACCCTCGACATGGAAATCAACATGCAGTCGTTGTAGAGTTTTCTAGAAGCCCTCATGGCCCATATGCGCGAGTTGTAATACTTAGGGAAGGATGTCGAGGGCAAGAGCAGGAACACCCCTGAGCCGTGAAGGACGTTGTCACGGATGCACCATAGGTTGCCGAATGCATCGCGAGCAAGTTTATCGTGCATGTCTGTCGGTGTTTGGACTCGTGGTCCTAACCACCCAGTGAAATAGCGTCACGTGCCTCGTACCCAGATGGTGATACGAGTTGACACAAGTGATTTATCCTGGTTCGGGCGACGAATGGGCCCTACTTCCAACAGAGGGGGTGAGGCTTATATTACTCGCACCAGAGTGTTCGCAGTAGGGGTTACAAGCACAGCAGGAGAGAGGATGACCCCAAGTCCCTAGGAGTGATTGAGGCAAGTGCCCATACCGAATGAAGGAGAAACTGCTAAGTGTTCAACCTCTCCCCTTGTGGAGCATGGACTGTCCTATTTATAGGCCCAGAGAGTGCTACCTTGTAGACGGGAGCCGACTACCTGTTGTGAAGGGGTGTCTTCGTACCCTGTTGACAGTGTGGTCTTGTACTTTGTCGTTGACTTGTGCCTGTTTGGTTTCCACTGAGAGCCGAGGCCGAGGCTAAGTGTAAGTGCAATCAACCCCAAGTGAGGGTTTTGGTGATTTAATGACAAAACAAATAAGGGTACTAATAGTTTTTGTTCCCAGTGTATGATTAGATAGCATAGGAACTTAAGGAAGCAACAAGGACTTCATGCGACGGACGTATAAAATTTTATGTATATCTTGAGTTGCATGATGTAATTCTTCCTTAGTATTTTTCGCACAGGTAATGGTGTTTGCTATAGCTCAAGCCTTCAAATTCAAAAGCTATTTTTGAAAACCAAAAATCACTTTAACATTCTATGGTTGATCGTGATTAGGTTTGAGAAACCTAGAGCGTTCTTGTTGAAAAGCAGCTGAACTTCTTCAACTACAGCTGAGCTTTCCAGCTAAACTTGACTTCAGCTGAGTTGAGCTTCTTCAGCTGCAACTGAGCTTTTCAGCTGAGCTAGACTTCAGCTGAGTTGAGCTTTCTCAACTCCAGCTGAACTTCAACTTCAACTGTGAACCTCTTTGATCATACACTAGCTGAACTTGCCTTCGGGCAGTTGAGCTGGGGTTTCCTCTCCTAAACTCTCTGGTCAAGACCAGCTGAACTAGTCCTGAGGGGCAGTTCAACTAGTCTCTAACCCCTCTGACTTCTGACCTGCATTCTGCCAGTCAGACTGGCAGACAGGTCACTAGGGTTGTCAGGGGGCGGTTCAACCGCCCTAGGGGGCGGTTCAACCGGTCTGGTCGACTGCAGGTCAGTCTACCAGTCAGTCTGGCAGACAGTCTGCCTGACCTACCAGGGGGGCGGTTCAACCGGTCTTCAGCGTGGTTCTAGGTCAAACGGCTAGTTTTTGAGCCGTGGCTATAAATAGAACCCCCCCATCCTCTTCTTCAATGCGGCTGAACACTTACACATTTATTGCTCACCTAACTTGAGACAAAAGCACTCCTCTCCCCTCTCTCACACTTAAATCTTGCTCAAGATTCAACTTTGTTGGAGGAGCTCTTGGGTGTAAGGTTTGTGCTTGTGCTCACGATTTGGTTTTCCTCTCCCATCTCTTTTAAAAATCTTGAGCTTGTTGCAAACACCTCTTGTGCGTTCTTGGTGTTCTTGAAACCCTAAGTTTCAAGACGGTTTGAGGTTGCTTGGGAGTCTCCAAACTTGTGGACGACCCCAAGAAGTTTGTATCACCCGCTCGTTGAGCTAAGTTAAGAAGAGATTGCCTTGACCTTGGTGGTCGGCTTTTGGAGGATTAGGGTTGAAAAGACCCGGCCCTTTGTGGGCTCCTCAACGTGGAGTAGGACACCTTTGTGGTGTGGCTGAACCTCGGGTTAAATCTTGTGTCTTGTGTTCTTGCTTGTCTTTAACTTAAGATATTTTTGCTAGCAAGATCGACATATAGATTTTCTCGTAGTGTGGATCTACAAGTGAAATAGCTTTCATATATTCATTCTCCATATTTGACTTAGTTACACTTCACTTCTCGAAAGGATTCGCAAAATACATTTTCGCTTAGATTATAGTCTAAAGTTTGTAAAATAGTTGGATTGGTTCAGAGTGGTTCAACTTGCCCACGCCACGCAGCTGTTGAACCGGCCTGCACCAGTTGAACTGTGTATTTAACAATCTTTCGAAGTTTGTTGTGAAAAATTTCAGATTAGCCTATTCACCCCCTCTAGGCTAGTTTCACCAAGGTCTCAGTCACGTATCAGAGCCCCCTAGCGTGGGGTTGCCCATACCATAGTGGTTGGCATAGTGCTCGTTATGGGAAAAAGATTCTCACAGGAGGTGTTAGCTCCACTGTTTTTGATGACGTTGGGAAGTCCTTTGTCACAGATATCGAGGGAAGAGCCGAGCTCTAGCGAGGCGGAGGCCCATCCGAGGTTGTGACCGAGCCTTGTCTAGAGACTTGATGACGCGCGGCACAGTCGACGGAGTGACCCTCCACGGGATTCGCGGGGGAACAGGTAGCCGAGGCCTGGTTTAGGTGAGGCGGAGCTTGCACCCGAGGTTGAGTTTAGCTTCGGGCGAGGCGGAACTCGTGCCCGAGGTCTTGGTCCGCGTCTTGTTGTATTATGCATCCCGTCAGGAATCTTTGACAAGACTGTGGTCCTATTGAAAGATTCACTTGCAGCCTGACGTGGCGTAGGTGCGCGCATTAAATGCGGTTGTCTCCAACGGACTTCAGGCAAGCTTTGTCTTTACCTATCTGGGGCAGGCTCGGGCGAGACGGACATGACCATCCTGGGATGAGGGAGCCTCGGCCGAGATGGAGGTTCTCCCAAGCATCTGTCCTAACCAAGGCAGACCTCGAGCGAGGCAAAGTTTTGGTAAGACCCCTGAGGGGGAGCTCGGGCGAGGCAGAACTTTGGGAAGACCTCTGAGAGGGACCTCGGGCGAGGTAGAGTTTTGGTTCCTTGTTCTCGGAGGACGTACCTTAACGGAGTCCTTAAGATTTTAAGGTCGTTTTAGGGGCATAATCTGGGTACCCCTAATTACCATATCCGACAATGTCGACATGGGTCATGTGTGTTGTAGCCTTCCGAGCGATGACTTCATAGAGTCAAAAAGTTGACTTGGAGAGAGTCGCTAGGTATATGTTAGGTGGTGTGAAGTCACTATTATGGTTGTTGACGTAGCAGCCGAAGAAGGCGTCGACCACCGTGTTGAGGCAGCCGAGATGATGTTCAACGGCCAAGTTGAAACCAAACAACTTACCGACCTAGTGGTGTTGCAAGATGGTTGACAGACGTTGGTCGAGGATGAACTTTAAGTTGTAGTGTTCGGTGCGTAGACCAGTGTTAGCAAACTGGGCGTCCGGTGACTCGTCGGAGGCGAGGAAGACGAAGCAGAGGAAGAACGAGTCGAAGAGAAGCAGCAGACGAGAGAGTCAGAATTGGGGAATGGCTGGTCAGTATTTTCTTCTCCCCTTTTCCATTACGCTGGATTGTTCTTATATCCTGTTACAAGCACTACAGGAAACGCCTAAATTTTCATGGGCCAAAAACCCACGAAAATAAGCTTAAACCGACAAAAATAGATTATTTTCGTCGGCATACCGACGAAAATAGCCGCCGAAAATATGTTAGACGAAAATAAGCAACTATTTTCATCGGCACCGACGAAAATAACATATTTTCGTCGGTTTGTCCAAGGCCGACGAAAATACAGCAGCTATTTACGTGGGCCCCTTTGGCCGACGAAAATACAAGCTATTTTCGTGGGCCTCTTTGGCCGACGAAAATACAGCTGCTGTATTTTCGTCGGCCTCTTTGGCCGACGAAAATAGCTGTTTTATTTTCGTCGGCCTCCGAACAGGCCGACGAAAATTAATGATACCCCCCCCCAAAACAGATTTTTCTGCACCTTTTAATTCACAGCAAAATACATATAATCCACAATGACATATACAGATTTCACAAGCAATACAGATTTCACAAACCATATTCACAAGCAATACCATAATTGTTTCAAACATAGTCCATACATAGTTCATATAGTTCATACAGTTTCAATACCATAATCACATCTATAATAAAGTGTATACATAGTCCATACATAGTCTATAATCAAACTCACTCCTGCGGGCTGTGGGAGTTTTGGCCACTCCCTCCTCCGCCACCAGGAAGGTGGCCACTCCCTCCAGAACCATGGAAGCCTTGGACGTTGGCAGCACCCTCCGATCCCTGAGCATTTGACACTGAACCCTGCAATTCATCAAGCATTCAAATAAGGTTGTGTATTGCTATCCCTAATGTTTGGTCACGATTTGCATAAAATTAAACATGGAACGTCACCTGTGATCCTGCATGCATCCACGGGTACTGTTGTGCTGGCCACCCCAGAGGTGGTGGCACCCACCCCGTCGGTGGCGGTGCCATCCACGCTTGAAATGGCTGAGAGCCCGCCGGTGGCTGGAAGACCGGTGGCACCCATCCCCGGACTGGCTGCGATCCTTGGGGTGGTGGAGGCGTCCAAGTGCCTGGAGGTGCCTGCGTCCACCCAACACCGGTCCCGGGTGGCTGCGACGCTGGAGCTTGTCCTGGCCACTGTCCCCATCCTTGTGCCTGCGAGCCATTTTTGATAATAAAAAAGAGTTGCTATGGAATTGAAGTGTTCAGATAGTGTTACCTGGGGAGGGCGAAAAGCGGGCAAGTTCATATCAGGGCCGAGTCTAGTAGTCATTTCCTGCAAATGGATGCAACGTTAGAATCGCAACATTATACTTTGAATTCAATGACGACACGTGATGAGATAGACGAATTACCTGAAAATAAGAAGCCATATATTGCGTCAGCTGCCCAACCTGCTCCTGCGCTGCTCGAGCCTGCTCCTGTGCTGCTCGAGCCTACTCCTGTGCTGCCCGAGTCTCCTCCTCCAGCTGAGCCTCTCGAGCAGACCTGGAGGAGCGAGAACTCCCTCCCGAAGACGATGCCTTCCCTTGACCTATTGTCCTGTTATAATCCACAACGCCGGTGCCAAAGGCAAACCTGCATGATACACATAGTTGAGCCATTAAGTGGACACATTCTTGTTAATGAAATCGTCGAATCAAACACAAACACCTCACCTGCCATGCTTTCTACCCCCACCACTGTGGTACAACGCCGAGACATCTAAGTCTGAATGCATCCAGTCGAAGTCAGGCCCATGGCGTTGAGTCATTTCCTCCCCATATGCATTCTGCAAAGAAAGTTAGAGTTGGAGTTAGACACAAAATATGCAATTTAATTTGTAAATACAAACTTGTTTACCATTTTCTCCCTTGCCGCCTCGCTGCATAGCACATCAGGGTTAGCCGGATCAGGGCCACGGTGACCACGCACGTAAACCTCCATAAAACTTGGAGCAACTCCACTTTCAGCTTCCTGCATGAAAAAGAAGAGTTAAACCATAGAATTTTCATAGATGTAACATACAAGTTTGATTTATATACTTACCATGCGGCGTGCGGTACCAAGGTGTCCATCGGCGCCGTACCTATGCCCCGGTCCTTCAGTGCCACGGTTGACACGGTGCTTGTTGGACTCTGCAATCCACTCAGGCGACGCCCATCTCTTTGCCAACCACCTCCAGGCTTCCATGTCCTTCGCCAGCCAATCCACAACGCTCTCCAGGTACTGCTCCTCTATGAGGTAGATCTCATTGGCCCCTAATGCTTTGCTCATTTTCTGCCCCTTTATCTTCTTGTAGTAGTAGTTGACGGCCGCGATGCGAGCATTGTACATGGCATCCTTGATGACCTTATCAGCGCACTTCCGAAAGTGTCTCTTCACACGTGCCCACTGAGCCTGATCCGCCTCGATGTCATCCGGCAATTGGAACCTCCCCTACATATCAATGGAGAAGTTAAGTTAAAGTAAGATTAGGAGAAGCAATAATGCAGTGAATTGCTTATATACGAAAGTAAACTCACCCAGAACTCGTCCCACACAGCCACCTGACAAGTCCTTGGTTTTTGTTCTGAACTTCCCCCTCCGCTACTGCTTTCCCCTGGCTGGACATAGTCCTTCAGACCCCAGTCGGCCCACTGCATAGCCGCGAACCTCTCGCCATTGAGCTCCACCATGCCAGGGTAGTAGAAGCGACAGAGGCTACCCAACACCGCGTTCACCTTGGGACGTCTGCCTGTACCGTCCCAAGTCAAGTCTTCCCATGACCTACAAACATTAATAAAACAAGTAAACCAGTGCAATCACGTTCATATTAAAAAATTAACACAACAGAAATAAGCCCCACCATTCTCCATGCGGCCGGATGAGCCTCCTCTCAGCAGGCCTCGGACCAAGCGCATTGCTCTTCTTATACCTAAGTATACAAGTAAATTAAATATGATGAAATGATTTAAAACTAATATCAATTAAACTAATATGCATAATAATACCTGAAGGATGTAGAACCATCTGACGCATCGCCCGCGCTGCCTGCCCCCATAGGGTCAACCTCCTCATCCTGCTCACCCTCCTCATCCTGCTCACCCTCCTCACCCTGCACATGAGCATCCTGCTGAGGAGTCTCCTGCTCACCCTCCTCACCCTGCACTTCGTCTAGACAGTCGAGAAGTTGCTGCTGCCTCTGTCGGCTCTGTGAGGTGCCCTGAAAAAGCCCACTGCCCGAGCTGTCCTCGCTGGCCGCGCTGCCCCCACTCCTCCTCGATCTCCTATGCTTGAACATGTTCAACTGTAGATAAATTAATGTCAAACCACAGTATATGAAACAAATAATATGAAAATTAATAATGTGGAAATTGGAATACATAGCTTAATTGATTAACTAAAAGAAACATACTAATCAAAAGTCATCCGCATCCGATGATGCTTCTTCGGCTCGTTGTTTATTCATACGCTCTTGATTTCGTTGGATCCTTACTGATCTTCTAACGACGACAGGTCGTTTGCGCTTTGACCTAGGTTCTTCAATTAAGTCGCTTGAATTGCAACAGAGATTTTCTAGTCCTTCTCCATTGGTCACATGGAATCGGTGAGCTATGTCTTGATTCGACGCCGCTTCTGGTTGAAAAACAGCATCATCGTTGTCCCTGCTCGTACTCACGTAGTCAGCACTCTCTGGAGCGACGACTTGTGGGTTGACTTTGATTGCAACCCACCAAGCCCTAAGGCTTGGGTGAGGATATGGCAGGTAGTACACTTGTTTTGCCTGATTTGCAAGGACAACATCGCTCATACTGCTCGGAATCCTAGAGCTATGCTTCACCTCGACATTACCATACTTGTCGACACGAGTCCCACTATGAGCATCAAACCAGTCGCACTCGAAAAACACGACTTTAAGTTCCTTGGGGCCATCGAAAATCAACTCTACAATGTTTTGAAGAACACCGTAATAGTCCACTACTTTGTCATCGTCAACATATGAACTTGCCAACACACCACTATTGGTGGTGGCTGCCAATGGTCGACTCTTCTCCAATTTCGCGGTTCGGAAGCGATATCCATTTACATCATAGCGAGTATAGTTCCGGACGGACACAGAGGTATGTGCCATTTGCTGCAAGTCCGGGTGCACAGAGTTTTTGGAAACCTATACAAGGAATTAGTATATGCATTATATCTTCGAAGTCCAAAATTCAAAGATTAAGTATGGACAATGAGAGAACGACAATTACTAACATAATTACGAAACCACTGCACGAAGTTTGGTCCACCTTTCAACCCATCACGTCGAAGATTTTCTAATTGGATGGCCGTAGGTTTACTAGTAGATTTCCAACATTCTTCATCAAACATGCTGGACATATTAGAAACATGGAGATTACACACTATAGAAATTATGAGATGAGAAAATGGAAGTAACTATGAGGAAAACTTACTCGAACGCCTCCTGTGTGCTGTCAATATTGCTATACATATATAGCATTAGCGTGTTCAAATCTGATCCTTCAATGTGACGTACACTCCCTTTTCCAACTGCTTTACCCGGATTCGCAAAAATTTGAAGGGTGCTTTGGGGCGATTCATTTTCGACATGAAGTCGCACTGAAGGAGCAAACACATTGTTGGCTCGAGCGAAATACCTGGTTGAGAATTGAGATATCTCCTTAAGGGCAAAAGCCTCCGCAATACACCCTTCGACTCTAGCCTTGTTGCGAACAGACGCCCTGAGCTTTTTCAACGCCCTTTCTATAGGATACATCCACCTGAATTGCACTGGTCCGCCTACCAAAGCTTCCCAAGGCAAATGCACAATTAGATGTTGCATCACATTGAAGAATCCTGGCGGGAAAACCTTTTCAAATTTACAAATAAGAATTGGAATTTCTTTCTCAAATTTCTGCATCAACCTCTTCGATACCGTCTTTGCGCATACTTCCCTATAGAAGTAACTCAGCTCTGCAAATATGCTCCAAAGCTCATCCTTAAAATAGCCTCGAAACATCACGGGCATCAGCCTCTCCATAATAATATGGTAGTCATGGCTTTTCAAACCGATCAATTTACCGGTCTTCAGATTGACTGCCCGTTTCAGATTTGCCGCATATCGATCTGGAAATTTCAGATTCTTCAACCACTTAAATATTTCTTTCCTTTCATCTGGCTTGAGGCAGTAATCAGCTCGCGGCCTACTCTCATGCCCTTTATCGCTTACTTTCAACTCGAGCATCGGTCTCTTACAAATTTCAGCCATGTCTTTTCTTGCCTTCATATTATCTTTCGTTTTATCAGTCACATCGAAACATGTGCTTATGATGCTTTCAGCAACATTACGCTCTTGGTGCATCAAGTCTATGTTGTGCGGCATGATCAAGGCTTTTGCATACGGAAGATCCCATATTGATGAAATATGGGTCCAGTTGTGGTCCTCCCCGTAGCCTTGAAACCTATCATTTTCTCCTTGCTTCAGACAAGCATGCCATGCCATTATCTGCGGTGCAGTTTGCCTCTTTGGTGGCCCATTTCTGATTTTGGCTCCACTTCTGAATGCAGTAAGCGAATTCCTGAAATCATGCTTGAATGGAGTCCAACGTCGATGAGCATCAAAGAATGACACTTTCCCACCATGCTTCAATCTGAATGCATCCGTATCATTCATACATATGGGACAGCACAACCGACCATGAACACACCATCCAGACCAATCTCCATACGCCAGCAGATCATGCACTGACCACAAATAAGCAGCGCGCATGGTAAACTCCTTTTCAGTATGGCTGTCATAAGCCTTCACACCTCTCCACAATTGTTTCAGCTCTTCAATTAAAGGGCGAACAAACATATTCAGCTTTGGCCCTGGATGCTCGGGGCCTGGGATGACTAGTGCAAGGAACATGAACTCTTCTTTATTGACCAACTCAAGAGGAAGATTATATGGCACAATGAAGACAGGCCAACACGAGTAAGGGCTTGCACTGGTATTGAAAGGTGTGAATCCGTCCGTCGATAGACCAAGCCGTACACTCCTAGGGTCGTTTGCAAATTCGGGATCAAACTCGTCAATTGCCTTCCACGCATCACCGTCCGACGGATGGACCATTATGTCTGGATCAGTGACGAGACGTACACCATTCTTTGGCCATGTCATATGCAGAGCTATTTCCTTGTTGAGGAACAACCTTGAAAGCCGAGGAATGATGGGCAACCGACGAAGTTGCTTAGCTGCGACCTTCGTAACTACCAATTCACCCTCATCATTTGTCACCTCGACATATCTAGAAGCTTCACAATGCTTACAACGGTTCAGCTTGTCATCCTCCTCAAAGAATAGCATGCAACTGTTGGGACACACGTCGATCTTCTCATATGTCATCCCAAGACCAGCCAACATCTTCTTTGCGAAGTACATATTCTTTGGCAACTTATGATTCTCCGGGAGAACCTCGCCCATTAGTTGGACGATGTCGTTGTAAGCACTGTTTGAAATGTTGTGCTTCGACTTTATCGCCATTAGTCTTGTGAGAGTCCCAAGAACTGACATCTGAGTGTGCTCGTGCAGTCTCTCTTCCCCCGCGGCGAGTAGCCGGAAGAATTCCTGAGCATCGCGTGGAAGCTGCCCCGGCTCCTCAGCGTTCATTTCAACCTCCCTACCAAGATCATGCAACATGTCGTCCATCCTATCATGATCATCATCAAGTTCCACCTCTGCGTCAACGTGTCTAATACACTCTCCATGCCAGTACCATACAAGGTAGTTCGGCATAAACCCACTTTTGCAAAGGTGTTTCTCCATTTCTTCCTTCTTCTGAGGCCACTTGTTCTCGCAACGATTGCAAGGACACTTCACTAGACGACCAGTTGCGTCTTTGAAAGCATGCTCAAGAAAAGCCTTTGTTACAACCATCCATTCATTCGAATGTGCCCCATCCTTTCTCCACCCGTCATACATCACCCTCCGATCACCGTCCATTTCAAAGGCTAATTAAACAAAAGACAAATAACATCAACGATCGTCCGTGGCTTAGGTGAACTCCCTATTAGGTAAAGGCCCTAAACCCACCCAAGAGTGTAGGCCGATGCTTGTGATTTGTGACGTGTAGCCTACGATTGCCGTGAAATTTCGGCAGCATAACCCCGCTGCTCTCCAAGCACACGCCTGAACACGGTGTGTTGGAGAACAACTGGGTTACACAACCGAAATTCCCCGTCAATCGTAAGGCACATGTCACAAATCACAAGCATCGGCCTACACTCTCAGGCTGTCCAAAATACGTGGACAATTCCGGAACGGCAAACCTCACAAGCCAGTGTGACGTTCGCCGTTCCCGAACGGGTGACACATACGGTTCGCTACGGTTAACGATTAAAACTGAGAATAATGTATACCTGAGAAATTACGAAAACAATGTATACTTGAGAATAATGTACGAGTCTAGCTAACGGTGGAGAAGATCTAGTCAGAAGAACACCTATGTACAAAAAATATTATTGTCAATAAAAAATTCGGCAGCACCTCCCCTATAAAGTGATGTTTCTAAAACCTGCAAATAAACAACAACATGATGGTTGCCAACACAGAAAACTACACGATAGCTACATAATAAACAATATGCTGACCAGTATATGCTAAACAATATTTTCATCCACACTAATTCCGAAAAGCCATGATAGAGCATGTAACTAGTTAGCCTAATCAGAAAACACTAGCTACCTGTGAAAGCCGGATGTAGAACAATTATCAAGATTTGGGTGCTCCAGAACACCAAGGAACTGTACTTCTGCCAGCCACTGCTTATGTCCCTGTCACAGTAATAATGAAGAAATAAGGAAACAGGTAGGGAACGCAGTTTTCCTGATAGTCTAGGAACACTTGGACTATGGCATTAAGCACTTCTAATATTGTATTTGAGCACATTTCTTCCAGACAAGAACAGCTAATCTACATTCTGATATGTCAATTAGTGCAGGGAGATAATATAGATAGCACGAGGCATCGAATTGGAACTAACACAGGTGGAATCAGCTTCCTGATGAAAAAAACATATATCTTAAGCACCTAAAACGGCATCATCACTTAATTCACTGTACTGTATAAATCCAAGAATACACTTTTTTATTACTGACACTAAAAAACTAAGACTCCAAACATTGGACTAAGAGCATCTCCAAGAGAACCCGTAAACCAACACTAAAAAACGTTTTAAGGGAAAAAACTCATTTTAAGCCCTCCAACAGTTCCCTGTTCTTGCCCCAATATTATTCGCATCCCGCATCGACTGGCTTGCCTCCCGTAAATTTCCGTGTGACGGATTCTTCCCCAATCGCCGAGCGCGCGCATCAGCTGCTGGTTCCCGCGTCGGCGGCGGTGAGAGAAACTGTTACAACTACGGTCTACTTGGGAACGGAGTAAGAAGGAAATCAGAGAGAGCAGAGGTAGGAGAAGAACAGATGTGATTTCTAGAGAATAATTGTTTGTTCAGTTGTTCGATACAAGGATCTTGACGGCGCGCGTACTTATTCAGCGCCACAGCCCAACGCAGACACACACAACCTTTACATGCTATTCTGGGCCAAGACGAAGCGGACTGTGGGCCTTCGGATGCGTTACATTAGCTCGGCCTCTTGCACACTGGTATTTTGCACGACAGAAACTATCGCCGGACTCTAAAAGTATCTTCATCAGCTACTTGCTCGTCTTGGTCCAGCTTCCTTGTTGAGACAGTGACAGTGGCTCACTGTTCAGATGGCGGGCTGCTGACATTCTCCCCTTCTTAAAGAGCGGCTTGCCCTCAAGCCGATACATGGCATCAATTCCACCAGGATCCTAAATCATGACAAAGAAATGTCCTGCAGCACCTTGGTCTGCTAGCAGCATCTTGAGCACTTTGATAGATTCCGTCAGTATAATCACAATGGGGTTCAAAAAACTTTGATACAAATGGGGTTCAAGAAACTGCTGCCCTCTGAACTTTGATACAAATGGGGTTCAGAGGGAAGCAGTTCTGGGACAGATCCAATCAAGTACGCACAGTATCTAGACAAATGAATTGCAACGCCTCGGTCATCATCTCGAGGAGTAATAGTCCGATTAGTAGGAGCAGGACCAGAGGAAATATCACAGTGTTCAGTTGCGACGTGCCAAATTAGCATGACTTCCAGCTGAGAGAGGCCCTTGAGTTCCTGCCATTGCGATGTTTCTACGGCGTCGTCCTCCTTGCCGCCATACGTTGATATGAGCGATCTAGCAACAGCTCTCTTCACTGCATCAGAAACCTCCACTGGATCTTGCTGTTTTATCCTGTTTCTCATCAATGAGTGCTGCTTCATCCTGTTTCTCATCAGCTGTCCAGAAAACGTGACCCTTCTAAGGAAAGCGATGAGTGTTCCAAAGATGGATGGGCTGATTTCGTACCAGTATCTCTTGACATACATGGTGGCTAGTGATACCTGGGCCCAGTCCGATGCCAGATAAAATGCCGCATGCACCAGCTCCACTACGAGGGCTATACCCAGAAGCAGCAGAGTGATGATGTAGTCAGCTCTTGAGATGCGTACTTGTATGATCGGATTTGGCGTCTCAAGTAGCAGTGAATTCCTGACGGCAAACACCCCTACGGTTAAGATTAGAGTGATCTTTGCTAGAGCCAGAGACTGGAGGAACGGCACCGGTAGCAGATTAGTGATTACGAAGGTGTAGTAGTACTTTGTGAAGAAGAAATCATAGCAGAAGCCCAGCTCTGCCTCAACAATCCTGAACGCTCTTTCGAAATCCCGTTCAGAGGGCAGCAGTTTCTTGAATACAGCACTTTGATAGATTCCATCAGTATAAGCACCTTGTGAAAACTTTGATATCAAATCCTCCACATAACTTGCCCCCAGCACCTGCAATATTCAGCACGGCTACTAGATTGGGCTTGACAATGGGGTGCAGTGCCTGGCTAGGACATTTGGTCGAACACCCGAGGGGCGAGCTGCTGTTTCTGTCCGCCTTCGGCTTGATGATGGTGAAGGAGCAGCCGAGCTTGCGGTAGTTGGGGGCAGAGAAGAAGGTGACGAGCTGGCGGTCGACAGAGAACTCGTATTCGTCCTCCACCACCTGGTGCGCTCTGCAAACGATGTCCAGGTCCTGCGCGCGGCGGCAGTCCGTCGCGATGTCGGCGCCGAAGGTGCAGGACACGTATCGATCCTTGTTGTCCGCCCACTCTCTGTCCTCCGTGGAAGAAGGGTCGGACCAGAGCAGGTCACAGAGGAGACCCCGGTCGGCCACATCGCAGGGCCTGGATAGGCGGCAGATTTGGTCCAGGTTGGCCGCGACGGGGATAGTTAGCTGGTGATGCAGTGGACGAGGGCTGCTGACAGAAACTTCAGCGGCGCCGTTCGGGATCACGCGTCCGCTCGTCGAGATCCTCCCCGATGGCCCGACCTCAACAAGCACACCCCGAACGCCATCGTGTGCTCCCCTCCCGGCGTGCCTCTGCCTCCGACCCATCATCACCTGGTGCGTGCACCATCCACACCTACCGCCCATACTAGCTCCCTCTTGCTCCTCTCCGGCGGCGACGACACGACCCGACTGGGCGGCCGGCGGAAAAATCGGCCGTTCCGCCGAACTTCCCAACCACGCTCTAGATTCGACGAGCCCATCACCGACCCAATCGGAAGCGAGGAGGGATAGGGAACTTACTACTCGGGATTCATGGCGTTGGGCGCGGACGGGATGGGGGTCGGGGTCGGGACCGGCAGGGACGAGGCGGCTCCTGCTCTCTGGGGGAGGCGACGACCGAGGAGGTGGGGAAGGAATTGGGAGAACTAGCGGAGGGAGCACGGGACGGCGCAGAGAGAGATGGGAAATGAAAAGAGAGGAAAGGAGGACCGACGAAAATAGACAGCATTTTCGTCGGTGTGGAGACCGACGAAAATAACTTTCGTATTTTCGTCGGCAGGCCGACGAAAATATAGCCTGGCCCACGAAAATAGGCCATATTTTCGTGGGTCACTAGGGCTGACGAAAATAACGTTGTATTTTCGTGGGCCGACCGACGAAAATAGCCCGGCCCACGAAAATTTATGCGTTTCCTGTAGTGAAGGCCCATGGCCCAACCATAGGGACATAGCCCACTCAGTTTACCCACTCGACCCCTGAGACGCGAGGATTTGGCCTTCTATTCCGCCGGCCCGTGGTCTGAACTGTAGCTTCTTTCTCCTTTGTGTCTGCTTCTTCAACCACTTGAAGCCGTCTCCTGACATTGTCCCCTCCTTGAAACTTCGCTTGACCCCAAGCGACTGCTTCTGGAAATTTGGACCGCAGCGCCTCTTCATCTTCCCAACTAGAAAGAGGATCATCACCTTGAGACCATTTGATAAGCACCTGTTGCACCGCTTTGCCTCCTCGCATTACTACGCGCCTATCCAATATCTGCACAGGAACCTGCATATGGCTCATAGCATCAGGAAGCGCTGAGCTCACTTGTCTATTGCTGACTGAAAGTTTGAGCTGAGACACATGAACAACGAGATGGATGTTGGCTGAAGGTGGCAACTGCAACTTATATGCCACTTTGCCCACACGTTGAAGAATCAAATATGGCCCAAAAAACTTGAAATTGAGCTTGTGATTTGCCTGAGTAGCCACTGACGATTGGACATACGGCTGAAGTTTGAGATAGAACATATCCCCTACATTGAATTCTCTTTCAGTGCGCCCTTTATCCGCTTGAGACTTCATCCTCTGCTGTGCACGAGCCAAATGCTGCTGGATGAGTTTCACCATCATCTCTCTTTGATTCAGCCATGTTTGAAGGTCCATCAAAGCTAAGGCATCACCCAGAGTTAACCCCAACTGTCGTGGGGTACGACCATACAATACCTCGAAAGGAGAACGTCCTAGAGATGAGTGGAAGCTAGTGTTATACCAGTATTCTGCAAGAGATAACCAGGAAGACCACTTTGTTGGACAAGCGTGAACAAAGCTGCGAAGAAATGTTTCAAGACACTGATTCACATGTTCTGTCTGGCCATCGGTTTGTGGGTGATAAGAAGAGCTCATTTTCAGTGTAGTCCCAGCCAACTTGAAAAGTTCTTGCCAAAACCAACTGGTAAATATCCTGTCACGGTCTAACACAATGGAGAGTGGAAAGCCATGGAGCTTGTAAACGGAGTCCATAAAAAGTTGGGCGACCTTCAGTGCTGAAAATGGGTGCAACGATGGAATAAAATGGCTGTATTTCGAGAATGTGTCAACCAATACCAAAATTGTGTCAGCATTAGATGATCGTGGGAGGCCCTCTATGAAGTCCATGCTGATGACATCCCAAGCCTGATCAGGTACTGGTAATGGTTGCAAGAGGCCTGGATACTTGTTTCTATCGGGTTTGGACTGTTGACAAATAGCACATGATTTTACATAATCTTTAACAGAGGTTGTCGGGGACCATAATTAGGGGTACCCTCAAGACTCCTAATCTCAACTGGTAACCCCGATCAGCACAAAGCTGCAAAGGCCTGATGGGTGCGATTAAGTCAAGGATCGGTCCACTCAAGGGACATGATCTCGCCTCGCCCGAGCCCAGCCTCGGGCAAGGGCAGCCGACCCCGGAGGATTTACGTCTCGCCCGAGGACCCCCTCCAGCAACGGACACACCTTCGGCTCGCCCGAGGCCCAGACTTCACCAAGAAGCAACCTTGGCCAAGACGCCACGCCGACCGACCGTATCGCAGGAGCATTTAATGCAAAGGTGGCCTAACACCTTATCCTGACGCGCGCCCTTCAGTCGACAGAGCCGAAGTGACCGCAGTCACTTCGCTGCTCCACTGACCGGCCTGACAAGAGGACAGCGCCGCCTACGCCGCTCCGACTGCTGTGCCACTCGGCAGAGTGAGGCTGACAGCAGCCAAGTCCGGCCTCAGGCACCATAGGAAACTCTGCTTCGCCCGACCCTAGGGCTCGGACTCGGGCTCAGCCCCGAAAGACGACGAACTCCGCTTCGCCCGACCCCAGGGCTCAGACTCAGGCTCAGCCCCGGAAGACGACGAACTCTGCTTCGCCGGACCCCAGGGCTCGGACTCGGGCTCAGCCCCGGAAGACCACGAACTCCGCATTGCCCGACCCTAGGGCTCAGACTCGGGCTCAGCCCCGAAAGACGACGAACTCCGCATCGCCCGACCCCAGGGCTCGGACTCGGGCTCAGCCCCGGAAGACGACGAACTCCGCCTCGCCCGACCCAGGGCTCGGACTCGGGCTCAGCCCTGGAAGACGACGAACTCCGCCTCGCCCGACCCCAGGGCTCGGACTCAGCCCTAGCCTCAGCCGACGGTCTCCGCCTTGCCCGACCCAGGGGCTCGGACTCGACCTCGGCCTCGGAAGACAGACTCGACCTCGACCTCGGAGGAGCCTCCGCCTCGCCCAACCCAGGGCTCGGACCGACCACGTCACAGGAGGCGCCATCATTACCCTACCCCAAGCTAACTCAGGCTATGGGGAACAAGATCGGCGTCACATCTGGCTCGCCCTGATAAACAAGTAATGATGGCGCCCCGCATGCTCCATGACGACGGCAGCTCTTAGCCCCCTTACGGAAGCAAGGAGACGTCAGCAAGGACTCGACAGCCCCAACAGCTGTCCTTCCGCTAGGCTCCAGCGCTCCTCCGACGGCCACGACACCACACGAACCGGGTGCCAAAACCTCTCCGGCTGCCACGACGGCATGTACTTAGGGCACTAGCTCTTCTCCGCTAGACACGTTAGCACACAGCTACACCCCCCATTGTACACCTGGATCCTCTCCTTACGCCTATAAAAGCAAGGTCCAGGGCCCTCTTACAGAGGGTTGGCCGCGCGGGGAAGGACGGGACGGCGCTTGCGTAAGCCTCTCGCTCCCTCCCGCGTGGACGCTTGTAACCCCCTACTGCAAGCGCACCCGACCTGGGCGCGGAACAAACACGAAGGCCACGAGTTTCCCCTTTTACGCCTGTCTCCCTCCGGCTTCTTCCCCCCTTCGCGCTCCGTCTTGCGCCGACCCATCTGGGCTGGGGCACGCGGCGACAATTTACTTGTTGGTCCAGGGACCCCCCCAGGGTCGAAACGCCGACAGTTGGCGCGCCAGGTAGGGGCCTGCTGCGTGTTGACGAATAGCTCCCCATCAAGCTCCAGATGGGTAGTCTCCAGCAACCTTTCCAGCCCGGGACGGTGCTCCGTTTCGGGAGTCTTGAGTTCATGTCCCTCGACGGCAGCTACGACATGATACTCCTTCCCCCACCGCGCGACAGCGACAATGGCGGCCGACAACCCGCCCGCCGGCGGCGGAATCGACGACATCTTCCCCACGTGGCGGAAGAACGACATTCGAGCTTGTCCCGTCCCCTCCCCTGCTGATGGAGGAGGAGGCGGGGCAACCAAGGCCAAGCAGGAGGCGGCACCTCATCGGCTGTCGAGCGAGTCGACGGCGTCGGCGCCCCAACGGGGGCACGTCGGGCATCGACCTCACGTCTGAGACAAAGACGAGCGTCGTCTCCCCGCAACACGGCAACTCCAAGCAAACGGACGACGCCAGCACACTCGCAAAGGACTTGCTGGGCGTCACCCTCGTACCTGAGACGACGGTGCAGTCTGCCCCTGATGCGACTTCGTCACCGCCCGTCGACCAAGAGGTACCGACCAACTCCCATCTCGTGCCTTTTGGATTCAGCCTCGACCCACCAAGCGACTTCGCTTCGGTGGACGCTCTCATAGAGGTGAGTCCAAACCCTTTGGGGTATTGTATGCGGTCACCCTAGGACCGGCTGACGGCCGTCTCGACCTACGAGCCCTCGGGTTCTGAGGAAGATGACGAGCCCGACTTTTGTTGGGATTTCTCCGGACTTGGTAACCCCAGTGCCATGCGGGACTTCATGACCGCATGCGACTACTGCCTTTCCAATTGTTCCGACGGTAGCCGCAGCCTCGGCGACGAGGACTGCGGCCCAAGTCATGAATGTTTCCACGTTGATCTAGGGGTCCCGGGGAAGGCAACCATCTTGGTACGCCAGAAAACGGTGATCCCCCTAGGCCTGCGCCTCGCGTTGACATCCTTCGGGAGCTAGCTGTGGTCCCCGTCCCGGCGGGGGGTCATGACCCACAGCTCGAGCAAATCCGCGAGATGCAGGCTAGGCTCGACGAGGGAGCAGGAACACTTGAGCCGTTCCGCCGGGACATCGGGCAGGAATGGGCAGGCCAACCTCCGGCCGGAGAAGCGCGTCATCTACCCCAGGGCATCCAACACTGCATCGCCAACGATGTCAGGGCAAGGCCGCCACCGGCTTCCAGTGGGGTCGGCCAGAACCTGGCTGCAGCGGCAATACTTCTCCGCGCGATGCCGGAGCCATCTACCATCGAGGAGCGGCGTATCCAGGGAGAGCTCAAGAATCTCCTGGAGGATGCCGCGGTCCGACGGGTCGAAAGCTCCGCCTCCCGAAGGCAGGGGTACCCCTCGGAACATCGCGCCGCGACTTCCTGATTCATGTGGGAAGCCTCGGTCCACACCGGGCGCACGCGCAATACAGCGCCTGCGGCCCTGGGTCGCCTCGGCAACGAACACCCTCACCGCAACCGTCGAACCCACCTCGACGAGAGGGTGCGCCGAGGCTACCCCCCAGGCGTGGGGGCGCTATGACAGTGGGGAGGATCGGAGTCCCTCGCCCGAACCACCCGGTCCGCAGGCTTTTAGCCGAGCCATACGACGGGCGCCGTTCCCGACCCGGTTCCGAACCCCGACTACTATCACAAAGTACTCAGGGGAGACGAGACCGGAACTGTGGCTTGCGGACTATCGGCTGGCCTGCCACATGGGTGGAACGGACGATGACAACCTCATCATCCGCAACCTCCCCCTGATCCTCTCCGACACCGCTCGAGCCTGGTTGGAACACCTGCCTCCAGGGCAGATCTCCAACTGGGACGACCTGGTCCAAGCCTTCGCCGGCAACTTCCAGGGCACGTACGTGCGCCCTGGGAACTCCTGGGATCTCCGAAGCTGCCGCCAGCAGCCGGGAGAGTCTCTCTAGGACTACATCCGGCGATTCTCGAAGCAGCGCACCGAGCTGCCCAACGTCACCGACTCGGATGTCATCGGCGCGTTCCTCGCCGGCACCACCTGCCGCGACCTGGTGAGCAAGCTGGGTCGCAAGACCCCCACTAGGGCGAGCGAGCTGATGGACATCGCCATCAAGTTCGCCTCTGGCCAGGAGGCGGTTGAGGCCATCTTCCGGAAGGATAAGCAGCCCCAAGGCCGCCCACTGGAAGATGTCTCCGAGGCGTCAACTCAGCGCGACACCAAGAAGAAAGGCAGGAAGAAGTCGCAAGCGAAACGCGACGCCGCCGGCGCGGACCTTGTCGCCGCTGCCGAGTACAAGAACCCTCGGAAACCTCCCGGAGGTGCCAATCTCTTCGACAAGATGCTCAAGGAGCCGTGCCCCTATCATTAGGGGCCCGACAAGCACACCCTTGAGGAGTGCGCCATGCTTCGGCGCCACTTTCACAAGGTTGGGCCACCTACGGAAGGTGGTAGGGCCCGCGACGACGATAAGAAGGAGGATCACAAGGCAGGAGAGTTCCCCGAGGTCCATGACTACTTCATGATCTACGGTGGGCCAGTGGTGAACGCCTCGGCTCGGCACCGCAAGCAAGAGCGTCGGGAGGTCTGCTCAGTAAAGGTGGCGGCGCCGGTCTACCTAGACTGGTCCGATAAGCCCATCACCTTCGACCAGGGCGATCACCCCGACCGCGTGCCGAGCCTAGGGAAATACCCGCTCGTTGTCGACCCCGTCATCGGCAACGTCAGGCTCACCAAGGTCCTCATGGACGGAGGCAGCAGCCTCAACATCATCTACGCCGAGACCCTCAGGCTCCTGCGGATCGATCTGTCCTCGGTCCGGGCAGGCGCTGCGCCTTTTCATGGGATCGTCCCCGGGAAACGCATCCAGCCCCTCGGACAACTCGATCTACCCGTCTGCTTTGGGACACCCTCCAACTTCCGAAGGGAGACCCTCACATTCGAGGTGGTCGGGTTTCGAGGAACCTACCACGCAGTGCTGGGGAGGCCATGCTATGCCAAGTTCATGGCTGTCCCCAACTACACCTACCTCAAGCTCAAGATGTCGGGCCCCAACGGGGTCATCACCGTCGACCCTACGTATCGACACGCGTACGAATGCGACGTGGAGTGCGTGGAGTACGCCGAGGCCCTCGCCGAATCCGAGGCCCTCATCGCCGACCTGGAGAGCCTCTCTAAGGAGGCGCCAGACGTGAAGCGCCATGCCGGCAACTTCGAGCCGGCGGAGACGGTTAAGTCTGTCCCACTCGACCCCAGAAACGACGCCTCCAAGCAGATCCGGATCGGCTCCGAGCTCGACCCCAAATAGGAAGCAGTGCTCGTCGACTTTCTCCACGCAAACGCCGAAGTTTTCGCGTGGAGTCCCTCGGACATGCCTAGCATACCGAGGGATGTCGCCGAGCACTCGCTGGATATCCGAGCTGGAGCCCGACCCGTGAAGCAACCTCTGCGCCGATTCGACGAAGAAAAGCGCAGAGCCATAGGTGAGGAGATCCACAAGCTAATGGCAGCAGGGTTCATTAAAGAGGTATTCCATCCCGAATGGCTTGCCAACCCTGTGCTTGTGAGAAAGAAAGGAGGGAAATGGCGGATGTGTGTAGACTACACTGGTCTAAACAAAGCATGTCCGAAAGTTCCCTACCCCCTGCCTCGCATCGATCAAATCGTGGATTCCACTGCTGGGTGAGAAACCCTGTCTTTCCTCGATGCCTACTCAGGGTATCACCAAATCAGGATGAAAGAGTCCGACCAGCTCGCGACTTCTTTCATCACACCCTTCGGCATGTACTGCTATGTTACCATGCCGTTCGGTTTGAGGAATGCGGGTGCGACATACCAAAGGTGCATGAACCACGTGTTCGGCAAACACATTGGTCGAACGGTCGAGGCCTACGTCAATGACATCATGGTCAAGACGAGGAAAGCCTCCGACCTCCTTTCCGACCTTGAAGTGGCATTCCGGTGTCTCAAGGCGAAAGGCGTAAAGCTCAATCCCGAGAAGTGTGTTTTCGGGGTCCCCCGAGGCATGCTCTTGGGGTTCATCATCTCCGAGCGGGGCATCGAGGCCAACCCAGAAAAAATCGCGGCCATCACCAACATGGGGCCCATCAAGGACTTGAAAGGCGTACAGAGGGTCACGGGATGCCTTGCGGCCCTGAGCCGTTTCATCTCGCGCCTCGGCGAAAGAGGCCTACCTCTGTACCGCCTCTTAAGAAAGACCGAGTGCTTCACTTGGACCCCTGAGGCCGAGGAAGCCCTCGGGAACCTGAAGGCGCTCCTCACGAACGCGCCCATCTTGGTGCCTCCTGCCGTCGGAGAAGCCCTCTTGATCTACGTCGCCGCTACCACTCAGGTGGTTAGCGCCGCGATCGTGGTTGAGAGACGAGAAGAGGGGCATGCATTGCCCATCCAGAGGCCAGTCTACTTCATCAGTGAGGTACTGTCCGAGACCAAGATCTGCTACCCACAAATTCAGAAGCTGCTGTACGCGGTGATCCTGACGCGACGGAAGTTGCGACACTACTTCGAATCTCATCCGGTGACTGTGGTGTCATCCTTCCCCCTGGGGAGATCATCCAGTGCCGAGAGGCCTCGGGTAGAATTACAAAGTGGGCGGTGGAAATCATGGGCGAGACGATCTCGTTCGCCCCTCGGAAGGCCATCAAGTCCCAGGTCTTGGCGGACTTTGTGGCTGAATGGGTCGACACTCAGCTCCCGACAGTTCCGATCCAACCGGAACTCTGGACCATGTTTTTCGACGGGTTGCTAATGAAGACAGGGGCAGGCGCGGGCCTGCTCTTCATCTCGCCCCTCGAAAAGCACCTACGCTACGTGCTACGCCTCCACTTCCCGGCGTCCAACAATGTGGCCAAGTACGAGGCTCTGGTCAACGGGTTGCGCATCGCCATCGAGCTAGGGTTCCGATGCCTCGACGCTCGCGGTGACTCGCAGCTCATCATCGACCAAGTCATGAAGAACTCCCACTGCCGCGACCCGAAGATGGAAGCCTACTGCGATGAGGTTCGGCGCCTGGAAGACAAGTTCTACGGGCTCGAGCTCAACCACATCACCCGACGCTACAACGAGACTGCGGACGAGCTGGCTAAGATAGCCTCGGGGCGAACAACGGTTCCCCTGGACGTCTTCTCTCAAGACCTGCACCAACCCTCCGTCAAGACCGACGACATGCCCGAGCCCGAGAAGGCCTCGGCCCAGCCCGAGGCATTCTCGGCTCGGCCCGAGGCACCCTCGGCTCTGCCCGAGACACCCTCGGCTCAGCCCGAGGCAACCTCAGCCCCCGAAGATGAGGCACTGCGCGTCGAGGAGGAGCGAAGCGGGGTCACGCCTAATTGAAGCTGGCAGACCCCGTACCTGCAATATCTCCACCGAAGAGAGCTACCCCTCGACCGAGCCGAAGCTCGGCAGTTGGCGCGGCGCGCCAAGTCGTTCGTCTTGCTGGGGGACGGGAAGGAGCTCTACCACTGCAGCCCCTCAGGCATCCTTCAGCGATGCATATCCATCGCCGAAGACCAGGAGCTCTTACAAGAAATACACTCGGGGGCTTGCGGTAATCACGCAGCACCTCGAGCCCTTGTTGGAAACGCCTTCCGACAAGGCTTCTACTGGCCGACCGCGGTGGCCGACGCCACTAGAATTGTCCGCACCTGCAAAGGGTGTCAATTCTACGCAAGGCAGACCCACCTGCCCACTCAGGCTTTGCAGACCATACCCATCACCTGGTCGTTTGCTGTGTGGGGTCTGGACCTCGTCGGCCCCTTGCAGAAGGCACCCGGGGGCTACACGCACCTACTGGTCGCCATCGACAAATTCTCCAAGTGGATCGAGGTCCGCCCCCTAAACAGCATCAGGTCCGAACAGGCGGTGGCGTTCTTCACCAACGTCATCCATCGCTTTGGGGTCCTGAACTCCATCATCACCAACAACGGCACCCAGTTCACCAGCAGAAAGTTCCTAGACTTCTGCGAGGATCACCACATCCGGGTGGACTGGGCCACCGTGGCTCACCCCATGACGAATGGGCAAGTAGAGCGTGCCAACGGCATGATCCTGCAAGGACTCAAGCCGCGGATCTACAACGACCTCAACAAGTTCAGCAAGCGATGGATGAAGGAGCTCCCCTCGGTGGTCTGGAGTCTGAAGACAACGCCGAGCCGAGCCACGGGCTTCACACCGTTCTTTCTAGTCTATGGGGCCGAGGCCATCTTGCCCATAGACTTAGAATACGGTTCCCCGAGGGCGAGGGCCTACGACGATCAAAGCAACCGAGCTAACCGAGAAGACTCACTGGACCAGTTGGAGGAGGCTCGGGACATGGCCTTGCTACACTCGGCGCGGTATCAGCAGTCCCTGCGACGCTACCACGCCCGAGGGGTTCGGTCCCGAGACCTCCAGGTGGGCGACCTGGTGCTTCGGCTGCGACAAGACGCCCGAGGGCGGCACAAGCTCACGCCTCCCTGGGAAGGGCCGTTCGTCATCACCAAAGTTCTGAAGCCCGGGACGTACAAGTTGGCCAACAGTCAGGGCGAGGTCTACAGCAACGCTTGGAACATCCGACAGCTACGTCACTTCTACCCTTAAGATGCTTTCAAGTCGTTCATACACCTCGTTCACACACGAAGTCTAATCATCAAGGAAGGGTCGGTCTTGCCTCGGCAAAGCCCGACCCTCCCTCGAGGGCTAGAAGGGGGGAACCCCTCTGCGTCAAAATTTTTCCTCGGAAAAAGATCTTTTCTGCCACAATATCTCTTGTGCTTTTTGACTACTTCGAAAGTGGATCCTGAAAACGATGGAGTACACATAAGCAGCCAAGGCTAACCGAGCCGAGGGACTCCTACGCCTCCGGGATACGGATACCTCACTCATCACCTTCTACGATAAGTAACTCACGCTCGGATAAGCGATTTCGCTGATCGAACAAGTCCCAACGCTCGAAGACCCTTCTGCCGAAACGATTTTTCGGGCCTTCTCGACTACATCGATAGCAAAATCCGGCGGACGAGTAAGAGTACATGTAAGCGGCAAGGTCGACCGAGCCGAGGGATTCCTACGCCTCTGGGATACGGATACCTCACTCATCACCTTCCGTGAAAAGTAACTCTCGCTTGGACAAACAACTTTGTTACTGACAAATAAGTCCAGATACTCGAAGCAAGGGGAAAAGACACACAGCTTTACAACACGACGACAGTATGTCTGGGCCTCGGCGGCCGCAGAAAACATACGCACACTACAAGATAACCCGATCCTCCAGGCTTGGACCTTGACGGTTGAAGGGAGCAGCAACACCCTCGGCGTCAACTACACCTTCAGCGAGGTCCGACCTAGCCTCGGACGGCGACGCGGTCGGAGGATCTCCACTTCGAAGGACGACATCAGCACCACGCCCGGGCCATCGCCACCAGCGTCTCTTCCAGGAGTTCGGCTCGAGCAGACGGCTCGGCCGGTCACCCCGAAGCCACAGCCGGCTGTCCCCCGAGGACATCAGCCCGGCCCATGGCCTCGGCAACTCGACTCTGGCACCGGTCCCGCCAGCGGATGGCCCGGTCAGGCTCCGGCCGACGAAGTCTTCTTTTCGAGCCAACTCTGCCTCTGTCCACGCTGATACCGCTGCCTCCGGCTCCGGCTCATCGAAGAGCGGCCGAGGGTTTCCTTTAACTAAGCAAGAGAAGCCTCGGGTGGTAAGGCCGACTGAGCCGAGGGACTCCTACGCCTCCGGGATACGGATACCTCACTCATCACCTTCGCACGAGGCAACTCACACTTGGTAAAGCGGTTCAGTTAGCCGACAGGCGAGTCACAGTGCTCGAAATGAGGGAAAAACATGGCTTCACGCCGAGAGATACATACATGTTCAGGCCCCGACAGCCATAATGAACATACGCCAGCACTCAAGGTGCCATTACAAACGGAACTCCGGTTCCGCCCCCGCAGGTACGAACAACCCCCCACGTTGGAGGGCCTGCGGGGCGACAAAACCCCTGGTGGCTCGCTGACGCCTGCTCCGAAGTGGCCAAACAGCAGCAGCGATGACCTCAGGGCGGACGCTGCTGCGACGAGCTCCTCGCCCACGCCCCCACTCGAGGGGCGAGGACAAGCTGTCAGATCCAAAGAGCCGGAGGTTGGATCACGGGTGGCGCTGACGGTCTCGTCGGCAGAAAAGCCCACCTCTCTAGCTACCACCGCCTCAGCACGGACGGCGGCATCCACCTGTCCGCCAAAACCGCACCGGCGAGCGCCGGCCGCCCCAAAGCGCACCGGCAGGTCCTCGCTCCCGTCCTCGCCACGAAAGCAAGGACAGAGGACGAAATGTTGCATCCTAGCTGGGCAGCAACATTCTGCCCTCCCCGGCATGGCTGGAGGACGCCTCCTCCGCCGAGCTGGGGGATGGTTTCCACCACCAGAAGCTGGAAGAGGTGGCCGGCCGACCCGTGCAGAGGTAGAGCTCCAGCTCAGCCCGGCCTCCGCCCCAGCAAGGATGACGAAGATTCTTGAAGCTGAGGGCAGAACCAAGATCGCAGCCCGGCTTGCTTCTCCCCACCTAGGAGCTGGTGGTCGCCGTCTTGGGTGACCACCGGCGAGGGGATGCGGCCGGGCTGCCTGATGAAAATCCTTGAAGCCGAACGATGGCTGAAAGGTACCAACTTCTGCGAAGTTGCGTTTCCCCAACGACGACAAGGCGGAAGAACCACGGGCGCCCCCCATCTAGGGGCTCAAAAGGTGGAAAGACACGATGCATGAGGGGAGCGCGAAGACATGGTTGCCCTTCAAGGGGGTCGCCCTCCTTTTAAAGGCAACTCTCCCCACTTGCGTCCTCAGCCGTCGCGGGCTGAGTCTTCTCCAACACGCTCCAAGGTCCTCCCCCTACGACACGGGGGCTGGGCCCCACGCGTCATGCAAGCTGGCGCAGGGCAGACAAAGCCAATCCGCCGCCCACGGTGCACACGACTGCCCAGCGGTTACGAGCATTCCTCCACTCTCGCCCAGGCCAGCGGGTGAAAGGGCGGGCCGCCATGTAGGCGGCATGCAACCGCACCTAGGGGGACGCATCCTTTCGACTTCGACGCGTCCAGCATGGAGGCCCAGGCCCACGCGTCATGCAACCGGCGTGCCGGTCGCTACGTGCAAGAAACTGCACCGCCACTCGCGCCACTACCGCGCCTCCTCGACTGCGGAACTAGTACCGCGACTCGAGGCAACCCTGCGCATGACCCAACAGTGCCAACCAGGCACATCGGTCATGGGCCAGTCAGTTGCAGGAGAAGGCGCGACGGTCGATGCGGCCAGAAATGGGCCGGTAGTAATGGCGGTGGCAGGCGAGCGAAAGCAGCGGTCAAGTCGTCAGCCAAGCTCACGTCCCCTCCTGGGACAGCGGGAGAGCCCTCTCCCACGGCATGAAGACGGCGCGCCCGTGTCTCGTTCCTCGAATGGCTCGCGCACGCGCAACGGCTGCCCCGCAAACCACTCGTCCCGCCGCATTAACTCCGCCGCGGGACAGGTGGCACCTTTGGCAGGAGAAGCGGGCGACGCTTCGCCTTCGCCATAATGACCGCGTCCAAAAAGGTATGCCACGTCATTTGATTTCGTATCCTTTTCCTGTTCCTCTTTCTCTCTCTTACAACAGGGACCGGGAAAGGGGATACCCCAAAAGGGATCCTTCCCCGTGAAGGAAACGGGCCCCGAGCCCCCCTACTGATCAGAGGTTCGAAGGCTGGCCCCTCGGAGGGGTTCAATAGCCGCCTCAGAGCGCTCGGGCTCTACGCCCACTACTGGTCAGAGGTTCAAAGGCCGGCCCCTCGGAAGGGTTCAACGACCGCCTCAGGCCACTCGGGCTCCGCGCCCACTACTGATCAGGGGTTCGTAGGCTGGCCCTCGAAGGGTTCACAGCCACCTCAGACGCAGAGCGAGGGATGACCCTGGGTACGTTCGATACATAACCAAGGCTCGGGCTACGCTCCCGAGGTACCCTAGGACATTTCCGAGACCAACGGGAACGATCTTGTAATGGAATCCCATCAGAGGGAGGCATCGAGCCCTCGGTCCCCGTCAAAAGGGGACTGGGTCCGGCAGATCACCCGCAGGTACTTTTGGAGCGCGCCTCCGGGCCTCTAGCCGACCCCTAACAAATGGGGCATGGGCGTCCACTCGGATTACCCGTTAGCAGCTCACCGGAGACACCATGTTCGGCGCCCTCCAAGGGCAACATGGCGCTTTTTCCCCCCCTCCTCCTTGCGGAAAGGCGACACAGGGGCGTATGTAAAAAAGTCGAGTCTGTCCTTGACCGTCCTCTCGCCCTGTGCGGAGGCTCGGGGGCTGCTCTCGCAAACCTGGCTCCAGCCAAACCGTTGACAACGTCAACATACCAGCCCGAGAACTTGGGACCCGACCGTGCACCCGGGCTACGGCCAGCTCGCATGAGGGAATAACCAGACCGGCCGAAGCATTGCGAAACGCATTAAGACCTCGAAGGAGTCAAACCACTCCTCCGAGGCCTCGGGGGCTACACCCGGCGGGTGCGCTCGTGCGCACCCACCGGAACAAAATGCAACCGAGAAGGGCCTGTCCCCTTGCAAAAAAGTGCGACAAAAGCCTCCAAGCGAGTATTAACACTCCCTTCGAGGCTCGGGGGCTACTGTCAGGGACCATAATTAGGGGTACCCTCAAGACTCCTAATCTCAGCTGGTAACCCCCATCAGCACAAAGCTGCAAAGGCCTGATGGGTGCGATTAAGTCAAGGATCGGTCCACTCAAGGGACACGATCTCGCCTCGCCCGAGCCCAGCCTCGGGCAAGGGCAGCCGACCCCGGAGGATTTACGTCTCGCCCGAGGACCCCCTCCAGCAACGGACACACCTTCGGCTCACCCGAGGCCCAGACTTCACCAAGAAGCAACCTTGGCCAAGCCGCCACGCTGACCGACCGTATCGCAGGAGCATTTAATGCAAAGGTGGCCTGACACCTTATCCTAACGCGTGCCCTTCAGTCGACAGAGCCGAAGTGACCGCAGTCACTTCGCCGCTCCACTGATCGGCCTGACAAGAGGACAGCGCCGCCTGCGCCGCTCCGACTGCTGTGCCACTCGGTAGAGTGAGGCTGACAGCAGCCAAGTCCGGCCTCAGGCGCCATAGGAAACTCCGCTTCGCCCGACCCCAGGGCTCAGACTCGGGCTCAGCCCCAGAAGACGATGAACTCCGCTTCGCCCGACCCCAGGGCTCGGACTCGGGCTCAGCCCCGAAAGACGACGAACTCCACTTCGCCCGACCCCAGGGCTTGGACTCGGGCTCAGCCCCAGAAGACGACGAACTCCGCTTCGCCCGACCCCAGGGCTCGGACTCGGGCTCAGCCCTAGAAGACGACGAACTTTGCATCGCCTAACCCCAGGGCTCGGACTCGGGCTCAGCCCCGGAAGACGACGAACTCCGCATAGCCCGACCCCAGGGCTCGGACTCGGGCTCGGCCCCGGAAGACGACAAACTCCGCCTCGCCTGACCCAGGGCTCGGACTCGGGCTCAGCCCCGGAAGACGACGAACTCTGCCTCGCCTGACCCTAGGGCTCGGACTCAGCCCTGGCCTCAGCCGACGGTCTCCGCCTCGCCCGACCCAGGGGCTCGGACTCGACTTCGGCCTCAGAAGACAGACTCGACCTCGACCTCGGAGGAGCCTCCGCCTCGCCCAACCCAGGGCTCGGACTGACCACGTCACAAGAGGCGCCATCATTACCCTACCCCAAGCTAACTCAGGCTACAGGGAACAAGACCGGCGTCCCATCTGGCTCGCCCCGATAAACAAGTAATGATGGCGCCCCGCATGCTCCATGACGACGACAGCTCTCAGCCCCCTTACGGAAGCAAGGAGACGTCAGCAAGGACTCGACAGCCCCAACAGTTGTCCTTCCGCCAGGCTCCAGCGCTCCTCCGACGGCCACGACACCACACGAACCGGGTGCCAAAACCTCTCCGGCTGCCACGACAGCATGTACTTAGGGCACTAGCTCTTCTCCGCTAGACACGTTAGCACACTGCTACACCCCCCATTGTACACCATTTGCTGCTTCGAAGAAATTGCATTGTATTCTTTAGAACAAATTTTTGATAATTTGAAGGTCCTTCTTGCCACCATAAATTCTTATGTTTCGGCAACTTAAGCCTATGGAGGAGACATATTTTTTTAATATGGCAAAGAACGAAACTGTTATAAGAGATTAATAGATTAAACTTCCCATAATTGTTCCTTATTAAAAAGAAAGTAAGACTGAAATGCGAAAATGCGAAACTCTGCTGACAAGGTAGGATATTTGTCAGTAAATATGCTTCGACTCCGGCACAGTGCTATTGACTGTGCGAGCTTCGGACTCCTCTCTGAAGTCCCGCTGAAGGTGAGCGTGCTGACTCCCTTCTGGCTACTGACCTCGTTGCATTGGTGGTGGCGGTGGAGGCTGTTGCCAAGATGCTTGGGATTGACTTGCCGAAGCAACAGAAGCTGCAGGGTGATTGCCTACATATTCTGGAATGTAAGGCGAATGATACGAAGCAGTATGCATGACCTGCTTTGGCTGGCTCTGTTGCGCTGCAGCTTCTGCTAGCTCCTTTTGCTTCTGGATGGTAACATGGCACATCCTGGTGGTATGGCCCTTGCCTTCACCACAGAATAGGCAGTAAATTTTTCTTGGTTGATCTCCAAATCTTCCCCCGAAGCCCCTGGCGCCTCTGCCCCTTGGCGTTGGCGGCCGAAAAGAGCTTTGCTGCTGCCCCGAAGCTTGCGAGGAGCACTGTGGCCTTTGTTGTTGATTCCCTTTGTCATCACTTTGAGTAGAATTGTGAATTGACCTGACGTGCCTCGGATGGAATCTTCCTCCAAAGCCCCTGGTCATCTCAGAGAACCTGAATGCTTCCTCCCTTCTTTGGCGAAAATCATTGTCAGCTCGAATATACTCGTCCATCTTCTGGAGCAACTTCTCCAAAGTTTGAGGAGGCTTTCTGGCAAAGTACTGAGCTGAAGGTCCCGGCCGAAGCCCCTTGATCATGGCCTCAATGACAATTTCATTGGGCACTGTTGGTGCCTATGCCCTCATACGCAGGAACCTTCGGACATACGCCTGAAGATATTCTTCGTGGTCCTGGGTGCACTGGAATAAAGCTTGGGCAGTAACTGGCTTCGTTTAAAACCCTTGGAAGCTGGTTATCAACATGTCCTTTAGCTTTTGCCATGAAGTGATTGTCCCTGGCCGAAGAGAGGAGTACCAGGTTTGTGCAACACTCCTGACAGCCATGACGAAAGACTTTGCCATGACCGCTGTGTTGCCACCATACGAAGATATGGTTGCTTCATAGTTCATCAAGAATTGCTTCGGGTCTGAATGACCGTCGTACATGGGGAGCTGAGGTGGCTTGTAAGACTGTGGCCAAGGTGTAGCCTGCAGTTCTGTTGACAGGGGAGAAGTATCATCAAAAGCAAAATTTCCATGATGGAAATCTTCATACCAATCGCCCTCGTTGTAGAAGCCCTCTTGATGAAGCACTCTGTGCGGGGGCCTTTGATTCTGGTCATCTTGAGCAAGATGTCGAAGCTCTTCAGAGGCTTCGTCTATCTGCCTTTGTAGATCAGCTAGACGAGCCATCTTTTCCTTCTTCCGTTGGACCTGTTGGTGGAGCATCTCCAAATTTTGGATTTCTTGATCCAAGTCGTCCTCCGGAGGTGTTGGACTGGTGGCCTTCCTCTTCTGGCTTCGGGCCTCCCTGAGGGAAAGGACATCCTGATTGGGATCCAGCGGTTGCAGAGTAGCAGCCCCTGCGGCTGAAGCTTTCCTCGGCGGCATGACGAAGGTGATGCTTGCCGAAGATGTTCAAAACTCAAAAATTGGACGTGAGTTCACCGGAGGTGGGCGCCAATGTTGGTGACTTGTTCTAAAATGCTAAGAGTCAAGAACAAGGCAACATAAAAAGTGTTAAATGCTAAAGTCCTTCGTCCTTCAAGACATTATATCCCTTCGGATATAATGAGTTTCAGACGAAGGTTATAAGGGAAAAAACCTTCATAAGTCCAACATATGATGAAGGAGAATACATACATGGAATACGAACAATAACACAAATATTAACATCAATTTATTCCTATTTTGTATTATCAGAATCATAATAACAAATTATAAATGTACCTTTGGATTGTTGAAAATTAAAGATACAGACGTGATGCGAAAGGCAGATGCCAGATCAGCGTGAACAGTACGGGAATACTGTTCATCTATTTATAGGCACAGGGCGCAGCCCGTGGAAAATTACATTAATGCCCTTTACATTTATCAATAATTCTATAGTGATTCTTCGAGGTCCAATTTGTCTTTTCACCATATAAGTCGGTTCCCCTTTTCTGCTGTCATGCCGAAGCTTTTTCTGCGCATAGCTTCGTGATCATCTTATCCTTCGTTATGATCGCCTCCCGTCCTATTCAAGCTTCGTCTTGACCAGATTCCTGTATACTCGTGGCCCAATTCCGAAGATACCTGTTCACATATTTCACTTGGAAAACATTGTCAAATCATATTTTTGAGGACCTTCGGAAGTCGGAGGCCCCCAACACGCCTATAAAAGGAAGGTCCAGGGCCCTCTTACAGAGGGTTGGCCGCACGGGGAAGGACGGGACGGCGCTCGCGTAAGCCTCTCGCTCCCTCCCGCGTGGACGCTTGTAACCCCCTACTGCAAGCGCACCCGACCTGGGCGCGGGACAAACACGAAGGACGCGGGTTTCCCCTTTTACGCCTGTCTCCCTCCGGCTTTTTCCCCCCCCCCCCCCTTCGCGCTCCGTCTCGCGCCGACCCATCTGGGCTGGGGCACGCGGCGACAATTTACTCGTCGATCCAGGGACCCCCCGGGGTCGAAACGCCGACAGAGGTCTTCATCGATGGCCAATAAAAGAGCTGCTTAATCCTTCTGTAAGTCACCGGAAACCCTGAATGGCCCCCACCGGGCTGTCATGTAAAGCCAGCATAATCTGGTTCTGGAGAGGGAAATTGTTGCCAATCCATATTCTGTCTTTATACCACAGAATCCCAGCCTTGAGTGTATATGGTCCCAGTGGCGCAGGAGTGATAGACAAAGCAGCTAGCAATTTCTGGGCCTGATCATCATGTTTGTAACCATCCATGACCTGAAGCAACCACTGAGGTGTGGCCGAAGAAATGCTGTACAACTCAGCTGATGGTCTTCTCGAAAGCGCATCTGCAGCCCCATTATCAGTACCCTTTCGATACATGATTTTGTACTGAAGGCCTATTAATTTGGAGAATACACGTTGTTGCCAAGGAGTTGTCAAGCGTTGTTCTGTTAAATGGGACAAGCTTCTGTGATCTGAATAGATAATAAATTCGGCATGCTGAAGATACTGTCGCCATTTGTCCACAGCCATCAAAATAGCAAGGTACTCCTTCTCATATGTTGACAACCCTTGGTTTTTAACTCCCAATGCCTTACTTACATAAGTTAAAGGATGGTTATCTTGTAACAACACTGCCCCAATTCCTCTGCTAGAGGCATCAGTCTCAATTGCAAAGGGCCTAGAAAAGTTAAGTAAGGATAGCACAGGAGCTGTAACTAGAGAATGCTTCAATGTTTCAAATGCTGTTATATGAACCTGAGTCCAAACAAAGATCACTCCCTTTTTCAGCAGATCAGTGAGAGGGCAAGCTATAACTCCAAAAATTTTGACAAATTTCCTGTAGTATCCTGCTAGGCCCAAAAATCCCCGGAGTTCCTTGCAATTCACAGGTGTTGGCCAAGACGACACAGCTTCCACCTTGTTTGGGTCTATAGCCACTACATTTACAGAAATAACATGGCCCAAATAAGCAATTTGCTGCTTGGCAAAAGCACACTTGGAGAGCTTAATATACCACTGTTCCTTATGTAAAATCTGCAAGACCTGTGTCAAATGTTGCAAATGTTCTTCCCATGTCTTGCTATATACCAATATGTCATCAAAGAACACCAGCACACATTTCCTGAGCAATGGGGCCAATGTAGAATTCATGGCACCTTGGAATGTTGTAGGAGCTCCTAAAAGGCCAAATGGCATAACGTTGAATTCGAAGTGGCCATGATGAGTTTGGAAGGCAGTCCTGTGTTGATCCTGTGGGCTCATTCGGATCTGATGGAAACCAGCTCTAAGATCCAATGTAGAAAACCATACTGCCCCATACAATTCATCTAAGAATTCATCAATAATAGGTACTGGATATTTAGTTTTGACTGTCAAGGCATTCAAATGTCTATAGTCAACACAGAAGCAATAAGTATTGTCCTTCTTCTTTACCAATATTACTGAAGAAGCAAACTCACTATGGTTGTGTTGGATTGTGCCAGCTTGTAACATGTCTGTTACTTGTTGCTCAATTTCATTTTTAAGAGCAGGAGCATATCTGTATGGTCTCATCTGTACTGGTCGGGCACCTGCTACAAGTGGAATTTGATGGTCACATTCTCTTATTGGAGGCATACCAGTAGGGATGTCAAAAACCATAGGAAACTGAAATACCACAGCTTGTATATCTTTAGGTAAATCGGCTAAGATAGCATGTTCCTTGTCTGACAATTCCTAGAGGCTACACACTTGGATGACTGTTGTCTGCATAATTGATGACCTGACACCATGCAGGGTGATAGTGGAGTCTTTGAGAGGAATGCTAAGCCATTTTTGAGACCAGTGGATCAACATCGGGCTATGTTTCTCAAGCCAATCCATCCCAATTATAAGGTCATAAGTTGACAGTTGTAGCACCTTGAGTGTAGAAGAAAATGTTACCCCACTAATGGACCATGAAGCATCCAAGATCTGAAGAGTGCAGCACAGATGTGATCCATTGGCAACCTGTACTTGTAGAGACTTATCCACAGGAACTAGTCCTGGCAAGTTAGCGGCCACCTCACTGCTGATAAACATGTGAGAGCTTCCTGAATCAAGCAATGCCAATATGTCCATGCCTTCAATATGTCCATGCCTTCAATATGTCCAACAAACTTCATCGTACGCAGAGCTTCATGTCCTCGTGCCGCAGCTTGGGATAACACCATAATATTCAGTTCGGGTCCATCTTCATCCATGTCCGAACATGTTCCTGATTCATCTTCGGGTGCCTGAACCATTTGCCACAACTCCTCAACCACGTGCAATTGGACTGTATCAGCACACTGATGATCTCGAGAGTATTTTAATCCACATTTATAGCATAGGCCTTTCGCTTTACGATAGGCATATAGTGAAGCAATTCGATCATCAGTAGAAGAGTTCTTGCTGCCTGAAGGTTTTTCCTCCATCTTGCCTGTACCAATTTGCTTGACCTCCTTAGGATACCACTGAGGTCCAGCAACTTGTCGAACAGCAGCCCTGGCAGGGTTGGTAGCTTCCTGCCATCTGTACTCCTTCTTCTTCAATAATGTGCCTGCTTCCTCCTGCAACTGAGCAAGAATTGCACTAGTATCCAAATCTTGTGGCCGTTGAAGCATAACAACAGCTTTAACATCATCTCTAAGACCATCCACAAATTTTAAAGTGTAGTACAAAGGTTTAGACATGGACTGATATGCATTAAGTTTATCTACCAATTGGGAGAACTCCTCCACATATGCAGCCACTGTCCCAGTTTGCCGAACATGGAACAATTGCCGGAGTAACAATTGGTGTTGATCCTTACCAAAGCGTTCAAGCACTAGGCGCCCAAATTCCCCCCAAGAAATGTGAATAATCCTGGACTCTACCAACTGAAGCCAGCGAGCAGCAGGGCCTATGAACTGCATGGATGCAACCTTAATCCACATCCTTAGGTCTACCGAATACATGAGAAAATAATCTTCACACCTAGTCATCCACAACTTGGGGTTCTCACCATCGAAAGATGGAAAGTTAAGCTTCGGCAAACTCCCCAAATTTTTCCCATAATAGGGCTCTTTTGCTCCCAACCCCTTTGGCATGTGCTGATTGGTGTGGCATCCATCAAAATTGGGAACTATAAATGGTGCTTGTGGCAGATAATTTGAGTGCGTACCATTGTTCGGGAGATGGGTTGGAATGGGACCATTCTCAACTCCATACTCCCGATGATGCAATGCGTCGTGGTGCCCGTTGGGCTTGCTGGTGTTGGCTGCGGCCACGGGTGGGCGCTCCGCCACTGGCACATATGGCCCCAGAATGCTCGGTCGGCCATCTTGACTGCTTGAAGCTCCTCCTTCCAGCAGTTGTGTGAGGCAAGCGAGTTCTAACCGCATCGTATCAACTAAAGTTCGCATAGCATCGATGGAACTCTCCACCTTGGGCCTCCACAATTCGAACACTGATGTGGCATTTTCCAGAGCAGCTACGCGTGTAGTAGCTTGTGCGGCCAGGTCATCGATGCGATTCATCTGTGACCCACGCAGTTCCACCATCTGGGCATTGATCCTATCACCCAATACTCAAGTGAGTTCTTCATGCGCTGCAGCCATCCTGCCCTCGCCCAATTTCTCCTGAATGACGCTGATGTTGGTTGCGTTCTTGTGCACGGTTCGCTCCAATTCGCTCCACCTCTGGTCCTGAGATTCGAGGCGATCGCATAGTTGTTGGAGAACCTTCGACTGTGTCGCTAGGGCTCGTGACTGGACATCAATGGACTTGGATTGTGCTTCCAATGCTGCTGCTACGCCGGGATCGGGTGTGCCCGCCATCTTCGTGCGACGGGTATAATACGAAGGTGCCGCCAGAGGAACAAACTTGCCTCTGATACCACTTGTCAGTAGACTGGGCGTCCGGTGACTCGTCGGAGGCGAGGAAGACGAAGCAGACGAAGAACGAGTCGAAGATAAGTAGCAGACGAGAGAGTCAGAATTGGGGAATGGCTGGTCAGTATTTTCTTCTCCCCTTTTCCATTACGCTGGATTGTTCTTATATCCTGTTACAAGGCCCACGGCCCAACCATAGGGACATAGCCCACTCAGTTTACCCACTTGGCCCTAGAGACGCGAGGATTTGGCCTTCTATTCCGCCGGCCCGTAGTCTGAACCGTAGCTTCTTTCTCCTTTGTGTCTGCTTCTTCAACCACTTGAAGCCATCTCCTGACAACTAGGAAGCGGTGACCCCATAGGTACAGCCGCTGGTGTTGAACTGCCTGCACTGGGCAGATTAGCTCTCGCTCGTAGGCGACCAACTTCAAATGTGGTGGCGCGAAGGGCTAGTTGAAGAAGGACAGGGGTCTCGTGGCTTGTTGGAGGACGGCACTGGACCTTATCCTAAAAGCGTCACAGTCGTTGATGAAGGGGGCATCAAAGGCCAATAATTGGAGGATGGGAGTCATCGAGAGAGCATGTTTGAGTGCCTAGAATGTTGCCTTCGCCTCAGAACTCCATTGAAAGGTCGCCTTCTTGAGGAGGCTAGTGAGTGGTGCATCGATTGCGCCAGAATCCTTGATGTACTTGTCGTAGTAGCCTACAAGCCCTAGGAAGTCACGTAGTTCCTAGACCAAACAAGGTTGGGTCTTGGCTGGGGCTCCTCACCTTAGCTGTTTAGGGATAGTTTAGTTGATACCCTTGGAGTGGTCAGGTCGGACTCTCTTGATCATATGTAATCTTTGTTTCAATTTCGGTGTGGTGTGGGTGATGATCTTGCTTAGCAAGATCCTCATCTTGTAAGTAGGACTTTATTTACTCTCTAATATAAAAGATGTCTAGCTCAGTTTCCTCAGATCAGTAAAGCGATCATCCAGCAATTGATTAGGATTAGCGCGAGAAAAATACTTTTTTTAGATAATGAATCAAAATTTGGCTTTCGCTTATTTCGAGGGTAAGGCCAAGTTCACACAACTTGAAACAAATCCAACAGATCACAAAAAGAGGACAAAATTGTAAGGCTAAAGGCATGTTTGGTTTGTGGCTAACTATGCCACACTTTGCCTAAGGTTAGTCGTTCGAATTGAATAACTAACCTTAGGCAGAAAAGTTAGGCAAAGTGTGGCAAGTTAGTCAGCAAACCAAACAGGCCTTAAAAGACTTAATACTACAACGCAAGAAAAATACTATACCAACGCCAAATTGGGACTATTATTCGTTCGAGTAGAGGTTAGTCGTTCGAGTAGAGGTTCCATCGAGCGCTCACGTGGAGAGAAGGAACGAGTTAATTGGCTTTGTAACATTTTCGTCGCACGGCTTCACTAGTCTACTACTCCGCTGCTACGCTTCACCACTTTGGTATTATGAAGCAGACACCAACGCCAAATTGGGACTATTATTCTCATGCCCTCTATAACCTTTGGTGAGCTATTGTAAAAGTCTATTTTGTCCCTGTTTCGTTCACCACTTTAACCTGAGTGCCGGTGCAAACCTAACTCCTCTTTCCATTCCATGGCGCCGCCAATCGTTGTGTGTTGTGTCGTTCCTCTGATGGCGACTCCGACGAGAGGGAAGAAACATCTGGTGGTCGATGTCGACGTCGAGGTCGACAGTGAGGCCGAAGTGGCCACCGCCTTCAGTCGATTGTCCGTGTCAATCGTCGCCAAGCCTACAGGCGAGGGAGCGGCAAGGAGTACTCTAGCAGCAAGGATGTCACCTGCGCAGCCACATCAGGGACATGCTACACCTAGCAAACTCTCTAGCAACAGCCCCAATCCTCCAACAGCTAGCAGCGATTTACTCCCCAGCAGTAGCCCCAATCTGTCTTCAAGCAGTACTCGGCACCTCGTTTAGTGTCGGTAATGTTTCCCTTCCACCTAATTTAGGGTTGTGGTTTGTAAATTATTGCAGTACTATGTTCAATCAAAACGACATTATTTATGGTTTCGTAGTTAACCCGATTTGAAACGGTCCATAGTGACCTCACCCACGCCATTGCAAAGATGCAGGTAGCTAGGAAGGAGTTGAAAGAATTGGTGGAGACGAGATTATGGATCCGCCAGATATGGCCAAAGAGGTGTCAGTGAACTTTGCAATGTGGCGCGTGTATGAGCTTGCTCAGTCACTTGAGGAAGAAGCACAGTGTTTAGAAGATCTCAAATCTAGTCTCTCGCCACCATTATCTGAGTATTTCAATAACCAATTTCCTGAAGATGAAGATATGGGTGGTGGGGAATGGGCACTGGCTGATGTCAATTATGGAGAGATTCAGGATCGTCAGAGGAAGTAGAGTAGTATGGAGAATGTGTTATATGTGTAAGAGCTAGAGGTGGACACATTCAGTTTGTGACTGAATATTCTGTCTTTGTTTTATTATGTAACTGAATTTGGTAGTGAACTTGTGTGAACCTGGGTATGTATGACTTTGTATGTATGTGCACCTGTGTTATCTATGCACGACTGAGTTGCTTGTTTCTGAAGTTGTGTATGTGCACCTATGTTACTATGTCATGCATCACAAGCACCTGTGACTGTATATTCTGAATGTTTTTGAAAACTGAAAAGTTCTAGAGCTTGTGATGCATGGAAGAGGTACAAAATTTGTGACTACAAACTGAAAATAGAAAAATGAATGTTGTAATGCATGAAAGAAGTACCAGAGCACATAGTCTCACACATACAAATAGTTTCATCGAATAGACATAGTTTTAACACAGTAAAGCACATAGTTTCACACATACACTTGTAGCTGAGGGGAGGTGACCATTCCAACGACCATTTAGAGTTGTGGAATCCACACTTAAGTAGGGCCTACAACCTTCACGAAAACCTTGAAGACAAGGGCCAAAAGCATAAAAGAATCTACTGAAATATAGTTTTCCATCTTCAACTACTAGATCAAACTCAATCACTGAGTCTGGCATAACCTCCAAAATAGCTTCTCTCCATCTAAATAGTAATTTGAAGCTATTCTCCCATGTTCCATACAACTCTCTAAAGGCCTTCTCTTTACCTTTCCACACTGTATCATAAGAAATTGTGCAATTGTGCTGCTCTTGCAAGGTACTCTGCAATTCTTTTGCTCCCATATGTGGTTTCTTCGTTAGGATTGGCAGTGCTAGGGATGCAACCCATGAGCTGGTGGGTGTTGTTGTTTTTCGATAACCACTAGAAGTGCATGTGTGCTGATCCACGATGACTGAAACCTGTGCATGAAACAAAGGTATCATTGTGAGCTTCCCTAATTTAATCCACGATCCAAATTACAAACAATGCGTGCTAAAACATTACTCACAACGACAGTGGGAGACCCGACATTTTGTAGCCTTGCATTGATTCTCCATGGACAATCACCTCCTTTGCAATAACCTCGCTATCTGAAAGGTGAGCTTGACTCAATTCCTAACTCAAACTCATTATTAATCGCATACTGCCTCATAGTCAGTCTGAATTCTTTCATATCCTTGTACAAACTACAAATCTTTATTATTGGATTAGACCTGTTGCAAACAAATACCCTTTCTTGTGGTATGCAATAAGTGCAAGGCAATGCAGCTGTTTCATCATCAAATTCATCACTTCGGCGGACACCAAATGGTCTACTGGTAAAAGCATCTTGCCTTTCAGTAGTTTCATGTTCATCTTCTACTTGCAATCCTAATCAATCGTACATCACTGACTCAGAGGCAATCTCTTGTTCTCTGTAACACCCGGTTTTAAGGGGACAAAGCCGGGTGCATCTCATACATGCGCCAAAGAAGACAACATATATAATCACAGAGTGTATAGAGATAAATGTCACAATAATCAGAGTACTTATTACATAGCGGAAGTCTTACAAAATAAAAGATAAATATAACAGGATCCAAAATATCCTTGGCGCCAGAAAGTCAACTGGGAGACGCCACCTAGATCGAATCGAACTCCTCGTTATGGCTCCTCTTGAACCACCCGTTCTTCTCCTGTGGGGGGGGGTGAGACAGCAAGAGTGAGCTCACATACGTTCATCGCTCAACAAGTTGTGGGGAATAAATATCGCTACTTCTTAGTAAATATTTATACGAAGCTAATGCAATTCGAACGGATCAAATCGGAGTCAAAATGAATTAGTTACGATTTTCCAAAGTTTTACGTGTTTAATATAGAATAAGCTAAGTGCATAATTTAAATATATGTTTCATAACCAAACAAGGTTACAAGGTGATAAACAACATTATTATGAATTTAATGCAACTGGAATGGGTCAATTTGAAGTTAAAATGAGTTAAATATGAATTAAACTAGTTTCTAGAATTATTTCTAATCTAAAAATCGAAATCTGAATTTATTTTATAAATTCCGAAGGACACAAGGGTTGCGGCTACAAATTTTACAAAACCTAGGGTCTAAATCGTGAAAAACAGGACCGATCCGTAATATTAACAGTATAAGGGTGGACGACGGGTTTATTTAAAAGAAGTCTGAGGGCTCTTTAGAAAGAAAGCCAGGGCGAAGGGGTATCGTTGATTCAGAGCCGTCCGATCTAAAACCAGTGGCCCAGCTTAGATTATCATAATACCCAAAGCGGTATCCGAAGCCAGTGGTCGGATCCCGATCCAACGGTCCACTTTTAATGAGTCGCGTGATGCCCACCGACCGCCCGATGGGAGATCAACGTCCCAGATCGCGATCGGGCGAAGCGGTATCCACCAACTAATCTTAGCCACACGTGCGCGATCGAACGGTGCACCAACATCCCCCCCACACGACCGGCCAGGACGGCGGCGCCGCCACACCTGCCCGACGGAGCATCACCGACGAACATGGCCGAACGGCACCCAAGCCCCCAAATCACCTGCCAAAAACAGCTACACGATGCGGACGCCCTAATGAACAGCACAAGCGCTTCATACCGGGATTTGGGGCACGGACGAAGCCCGCCCACGGAGGCGCGTGATCCGCGGCGGACCCGTGATCTCAGATGAGCAATTGTCACAGCATCGAGCCATCCCTGCGCTTGACGAGGCTCCACGAGGGTCTAACTTGCTCCAGCGAGCGCCATGCCCCAATACTTGATTCTAATCCACAGTTTAGGCGGCGGCAATCTTCTTCTCTCTCCCTCTATTTCTCTCTCAACCACGGTGGATCTCGGTGAGCTGGGGAGCGCGAGGGCACGGAGTTTTATACACCGACCCGAGGAGGTAACGAGCAACAACCGGCGACATTTATGCGGTTGGATCTTCGGTCGTTCCGAGCTCGACGCCGTGCAATGGGGAGGAAGGAGTCCGACGGAGTCCGACGCGAGATCCGCGAGGTTGAGGATTGTGCTGACAACAGGGGCCCACCCGTAAGTGAGACAGGAAGCACCGCGAGGGAATGAGAGGCTGGCCAGCGGGCCCACGCCGTCAGCTGGTAAAGGCGTGCACGCGGACTGATGAGTAGGCCCGGTAGGTCCCACGATGCAGTGGGATACACGCGCGCGGGCGGGGTGATTGGTTCGGGCCGCGCAGATGGCATTTGGGAGTGGGCCGAATACGTGGGATTGGGCCCAATACGCCATTCCCTTTTCTTTTATCCTTTTTATTTTCTGTTTTTGTTTTCCCTTTTTATTTTCAAATCTAACACTTGAATTCAGATTTCTCCACAAGATTTTGTGCTCAAATTAATCATTCAATTTGAATATATCAATGTGGGGTCAATTTATTGCTTTATGGATTTATTTTGGTGTTTCATAATATCCCTTTCTTCTTTTCTATAATAATCCCAAATTCAAATCTAGGGTTTAATCTAAATCTTCTACTCATTATAATATATTATTTTTTTATCCATGTTACTATTGTTTTAAATGCACAAACAAACAAAAATCCAATATGACGCAATAGCTTATTTGTGTCTTATTAAGGATTTACTCATTTTTATACAGGAGTAGTCTCATGTGATGATAAATAGAGATGCACACAAATATATAAAGGGAAACATTTGCAACTTTTATTTCCTCCTTACAATTTGGGTATTACAAATCCTACCCCCCTTAAAATTAATCTCGTCCTCGAGATTAGTAGAAAAGGGTGTATACTCATATTGTCTCAACACATATGCGCAAACAAAAATCTCAGCATGATGCATAAATTATTAGCAACACATGGGATCAATTAGACCTTATTATTCCTCCTAAAACAGCATCATACCATTTACTGACTAAAGTAATATCTAGGTCTTACAAAAAGTAATAATATATATTGATATATTTATGTAGCTTGGTGAAGCTGGTGGTTAGGAAAGCATGGGTGTATTTATGTATGTCCACTTTATTATGTAGGATAAAAGATGCCTTTAAAGCATAGATAGGTTTGGGCAAGAAAGAATAGGGTAAGGAAATATTCCATCCAAGATGGTGGATCTTGATTCCTTTGAAGATCTGGCTTGAATCTTATCCTTCCTTGATTTGATGAGGTCGATCATCTTCAATCTTCGTTCTTGAAGTTGTTATCCGAATTTGGGACATGTAGTGAAGGCAGATTCTTAGGTAAACAAAATAGGTTAATAGGTGGTTATGAGTTAAATAAGTTTAAGCACATTCTGTCTTGTTATTTTGCTCCTAGAGTGGTTGGATAAGTTATGTAACCTGTTATATCGGTCAAGTTTGGTGTTATCATCAAGGATAATGGGTATTGGTGTTACCATAACTACGGACATAGTTGAGACAGGTGTGGGTACATGGGGTAGGTAGGTTGGACAGAGTTTTACTTTCTTGAATAAATGGGTTGGGCAACTTATAACATAGGTGAGGTCGTGGTTTCACGGACGAGTTGATTTAAGATACCAATTTAGATTTAAAACTCATTTATAAGAATATGGTCTAATTAATACTTGAGGTAGATCAGAATTTTCCGTTTAAATTAAAACAGAGGAGTTATGCAACCATTGGATGGTTAAGGTAGTTGCATAAGGCTGAGTTGGTCGGTTATTCTTAATTTAGTGCCGAGTGAATTACGTTAGAAAAGGTGGATAGGGTCTAATCCATGTTACAAGTATTAACTAACCTGTTTGAGTGGGTCACATTGGGTTAGTTCAGATTAGATGGGAACTAGATTAGTTTAGCATAACTAGATTTGACTAAATAAGACCTAATTATTTTTTTGATCAGTTTAGGTGGAATGGGGTCTAGGCATGACCAGATTAACCTAGATAAGATCTACTTACTTTATTTTGGAATAGATCATGTTTGTTACACCATTATAAGATAAGCAAAGCGGTGGGGATACGTATGCTTATTAGGACAAGATGAGTCTCTAAGAATAAGATAGAATCTTTTGAGATCAGTTAGATCTATTAGGATAAGATGAAAATCTTTTCGAGATAAGATGGGTCTATCAAGATAAGAAAGGATCTTTTTTAAGATAAGAGAGGATCTTTTAAGATAAGATGGATCTCTATGAAATAGATACACTTTAATGGAGGATAATCTAGTCTCATGAATTTTATTTATTTATACTTATGCCTATACGTAGATGTAGATTTAATTGTGGACATTACTCCACAACTAATCACACTCAATCAAAGATCCAAATCAAACAAGTATCATAAGAACAAACACTCAAGCGTATAGATACCTATAAAAATAGTTTTGTTTTTGTTCCTAAGAGTAGGTCTCCTAGTCATGAAAGTTACTTTAGGCACAGGATTTCAAAGTGTGAAATCCACATTTGTCTTTAGACGGAAAAGGTAAGAAGAATCAGAGTAAAGCGAAAATAGATGATAAAAGATTAAGATAAGTTTAGAAAAGAATCAGAGTAGCAACGGTAAGGTTAATCAGAGTAGAACAGTAGAAGGTGAAACAGGATCAAGATAAGTATAGAAAGAATCAGAGTAAGGTAAGTAGGTAAGGGTTTGTCCATTTCTATCTAGGTTTCGTCCTACAGTCAACATTCCTCTGATACCACTTCTGTAACACCCGGTTTTAAGGGGACAAAGCCGGGTGCATCTCATACATGCGCCAAAGAAGACAACATATATAATCACAGAGTGTATAGAGATAAATGTCACAATAATCAGAGTACTTATTACATAGCGGAAGTCTTACAAAATAAAAGATAAATATAACAGGATCCAAAATATCCTTGGTGCCAAAAAGTCAACTGGGAGACGCCACCTAGATCGAATCGAACTCCTCGTTATGGCTCCTCTTGAACCACCCATTCTTCTCCTGTGGGGGGGGGTGTGAGACAGCAAGAGTGAGCTCACATACGTTCATCGCTCAACAAGTTGTGGGGAATAATGTGCATGAACTCGCCAAAGGTGGGAGCTCATGAAGTGTAAGGCTTATCAAAGAAAATGGTTAAAGCTGAGCATTGCTTTTAATGTTGGTCAAACTTTTATTAGCAATTACTAGATGTAAGTAAATACCAAACCATAATAAATAATAGAACAAAAATTAATGAATAATCCCATGCAAATGCAAATGACAAATTGAATTTAAGTTCCATAAATTAATCATGTGAGGGTCCGAGCCGCTCATGACCGTGAGCACGGCTAGTATACTAGTTTTACACTCTGCAGAGGTTGCGCATCTTTACCCACAAGCCGTGTTACCCATCTGCCAAGGGGTCATGAATCCCATACACCTCTACCAAGGAAGCGAGGCAGGGTAACACTACGAGGCCTTTACAAAGTTCCACTAGCTTCAGAAATCCCGCTACAGTTTATAGGAAGCTCCAGTGCAGGGTTCTTGCCTGACCGCCATCGCAGCAAAATCAACCAAGGACCTCCCTACACTGACCACTCCCCTACTGCCCTTGCCCCTTTCGGGTAAGGAAGACCTCCACTAGCTTTCCTAGTTAATCAGCCAAGGGCGTCCCATTAAACCCTTGTGGTAGCACTGTTTTCCCGGGTGGTCGCTCCATGTTCCAATTAACATAATGATCTTATCATGAACATAAATAAAATAACAGAATAATTGGAACATGGATGTAATGAAGTATTAATCCCAAAACCATATAGAGCAATAGCATAACTACCCAAGTGATTCAGGGATAAACAAGGTAAAAGGATAAACAGTCTAGGATGACCTATTGGGTCCCATCAAAATTAAACCTATGCATTGATAAATGATAATAAAGAATATTCTTGGGTAACAAAAGTGGATCAAGGGCACAACTTGCCTGGGACTTGAGATTCCAGGTACTAGGATGATCTTCAGATTCTCGTAACCTCACTGCTAAATGTTGCAATACAGACAAACATGTATAGGCAAAATTAACATCACACCAAACATAAGATTAAACTGCGTATTAATAATCTACATGTCGTAACGAGATCACAGGCTCGAGAACTACTAAAATCAGAGTTACGGTTAAGGAGTTATGGTATTCGGAAGGTCTACGTGATGAAGTAATTAAAACTAGGTCTTGAGTTGGTTTTATAAAGGTAATCTAAATAAATAATCATTTCACCTTTAATCTTAATTATAACTTGACTAGAGATTATATTTTAATCAAATTATAAGATCAGAATACTATATTAATATTAGAATAAGCAAATCCACAAAACATATATTAATCAAATTAGTTACCTAATAATAAAAGTATGGGATATCATATAATAAATATCGCTACTTCTTAGTAAATATTTATACGAAGCTAATGCAATTCGAACGGATCAAATCGGAGTCAAAATGAATTAGTTACGATTTTCCAAAGTTTTACGTGTTTAATATAGAATAAGCTAAGTGCATAATTTAAATATATGTTTCATAACCAAACAAGGTTACAAGGTGATAAACAACATTATTATGAATTTAATGCAACTGGAATGGGTCAATTTGAAGTTAAAATGAGTTAAATATGAATTAAACTAGTTTCTAGAATTATTTCTAATCTAAAAATCGAAATCTGAATTTATTTTATAAATTCCGAAGGACACAAGGGTTGCGGCTACAAATTTTACAAAACCTAGGGTCTAAATCGTGAAAAACAGGACCGATCCGTAATATTAACAGTATAAGGGTGGACGACGGGTTTATTTAAAAGAAGTCTGAGGGCTCTTTAGAAAGAAAGCCAGGGCGAAGGGGTATCGTTGATTCAGAGCCGTCCGATCTAAAACCAGTGGCCCAGCTTAGATTATCATAATACCCAAAGCGGTATCCGAAGCCAGTGGTCGGATCCCGATCCAACGGTCCACTTTTAATGAGTCGCGTGATGCCCACCGACCGCCCGATGGGAGATCAACGTCCCAGATCGCGATCGGGCGAAGCGGTATCCACCAACTAATCTTAGCCACACGTGCGCGATCGAACGGTGCACCAACATCCCCCCCACACGACCGGCCAGGACGGCGGCGCCGCCACACCTGCCCGACGGAGCATCACCGACGAACATGGCCGAACGGCACCCAAGCCCCCAAATCACCTGCCAAAAACAGCTACACGATGCGGACGCCCTAATGAACAGCACAAGCGCTTCATACCGGGATTTGGGGCACGGACGAAGCCCGCCCACGGAGGCGCGTGATCCGCGGCGGACCCGTGATCTCAGATGAGCAATTGTCACAGCATCGAGCCATCCCTGCGCTTGACGAGGCTCCACGAGGGTCTAACTTGCTCCAGCGAGCGCCATGCCCCAATACTTGATTCTAATCCACAGTTTAGGCGGCGGCAATCTTCTTCTCTCTCCCTCTATTTCTCTCTCAACCACGGTGGATCTCGGTGAGCTGGGGAGCGCGAGGGCACGGAGTTTTATACACCGACCCGAGGAGGTAACGAGCAACAACCGGCGACATTTATGCGGTTGGATCTTCGGTCGTTCCGAGCTCGACGCCGTGCAATGGGGAGGAAGGAGTCCGACGGAGTCCGACGCGAGATCCGCGAGGTTGAGGATTGTGCTGACAACAGGGGCCCACCCGTAAGTGAGACAGGAAGCACCGCGAGGGAATGAGAGGCTGGCCAGCGGGCCCACGCCGTCAGCTGGTAAAGGCGTGCACGCGGACTGATGAGTAGGCCCGGTAGGTCCCACGATGCAGTGGGATACACGCGCGCGGGCGGGGTGATTGGTTCGGGCCGCGCAGATGGCATTTGGGAGTGGGCCGAATACGTGGGATTGGGCCCAATACGCCATTCCCTTTTCTTTTATCCTTTTTATTTTCTGTTTTTGTTTTCCCTTTTTATTTTCAAATCTAACACTTGAATTCAGATTTCTCCACAAGATTTTGTGCTCAAATTAATCATTCAATTTGAATATATCAATGTGGGGTCAATTTATTGCTTTATGGATTTATTTTGGTGTTTCATAATATCCCTTTCTTCTTTTCTATAATAATCTCAAATTCAAATCTAGGGTTTAATCTAAATCTTCTACTCATTATAATATATTATTTTTTTATCCATGTTACTATTGTTTTAAATGCACAAACAAACAAAAATCCAATATGACGCAATAGCTTATTTGTGTCTTATTAAGGATTTACTCATTTTTATACAGGAGTAGTCTCATGTGATGATAAATAGAGATGCACACAAATATATAAAGGGAAACATTTGCAACTTTTATTTCCTCCTTACAATTTGGGTATTACAAATCCTACCCCCCTTAAAATTAATCTCGTCCTCGAGATTAGTAGAAAAGGGTGTATACTCATATTGTCTCAACACATATGCGCAAACAAAAATCTCAGCATGATGCATAAATTATTAGCAACACATGGGATCAATTAGACCTTATTATTCCTCCTAAAACAGCATCATACCATTTACTGACTAAAGTAATATCTAGGTCTTACAAAAAGTAATAATATATATTGATATATTTATGTAGCTTGGTGAAGCTGGTGGTTAGGAAAGCATGGGTGTATTTATGTATGTCCACTTTATTATGTAGGATAAAAGATGCCTTTAAAGCATAGATAGGTTTGGGCAAGAAAGAATAGGGTAAGGAAATATTCCATCCAAGATGGTGGATCTTGATTCCTTTGAAGATCTGGCTTGAATCTTATCCTTCCTTGATTTGATGAGGTCGATCATCTTCAATCTTCGTTCTTGAAGTTGTTATCCGAATTTGGGACATGTAGTGAAGGCAGATTCTTAGGTAAACAAAATAGGTTAATAGGTGGTTATGAGTTAAATAAGTTTAAGCACATTCTGTCTTGTTATTTTGCTCCTAGAGTGGTTGGATAAGTTATGTAACCTGTTATATCGGTCAAGTTTGGTGTTATCATCAAGGATAATGGGTATTGGTGTTACCATAACTACGGACATAGTTGAGACAGGTGTGGGTACATGGGGTAGGTAGGTTGGACAGAGTTTTACTTTCTTGAATAAATGGGTTGGGCAACTTATAACATAGGTGAGGTCGTGGTTTCACGGACGAGTTGATTTAAGATACCAATTTAGATTTAAAACTCATTTATAAGAATATGGTCTAATTAATACTTGAGGTAGATCAGAATTTTCCGTTTAAATTAAAACAGAGGAGTTATGCAACCATTGGATGGTTAAGGTAGTTGCATAAGGCTGAGTTGGTCGGTTATTCTTAATTTAGTGCCGAGTGAATTACGTTAGAAAAGGTGGATAGGGTCTAATCCATGTTACAAGTATTAACTAACCTGTTTGAGTGGGTCACATTGGGTTAGTTCAGATTAGATGGGAACTAGATTAGTTTAGCATAACTAGATTTGACTAAATAAGACCTAATTATTTTTTTGATCAGTTTAGGTGGAATGGGGTCTAGGCATGACCAGATTAACCTAGATAAGATCTACTTACTTTATTTTGGAATAGATCATGTTTGTTACACCATTATAAGATAAGCAAAGCGGTGGGGATACGTATGCTTATTAGGACAAGATGAGTCTCTAAGAATAAGATAGAATCTTTTGAGATCAGTTAGATCTATTAGGATAAGATGAAAATCTTTTCGAGATAAGATGGGTCTATCAAGATAAGAAAGGATCTTTTTTAAGATAAGAGAGGATCTTTTAAGATAAGATGGATCTCTATGAAATAGATACACTTTAATGGAGGATAATCTAGTCTCATGAATTTTATTTATTTATACTTATGCCTATACGTAGATGTAGATTTAATTGTGGACATTACTCCACAACTAATCACACTCAATCAAAGATCCAAATCAAACAAGTATCATAAGAACAAACACTCAAGCGTATAGATACCTATAAAAATAGTTTTGTTTTTGTTCCTAAGAGTAGGTCTCCTAGTCATGAAAGTTACTTTAGGCACAGGATTTCAAAGTGTGAAATCCACATTTGTCTTTAGACGGAAAAGGTAAGAAGAATCAGAGTAAAGCGAAAATAGATGATAAAAGATTAAGATAAGTTTAGAAAAGAATCAGAGTAGCAACGGTAAGGTTAATCAGAGTAGAACAGTAGAAGGTGAAACAGGATCAAGATAAGTATAGAAAGAATCAGAGTAAGGTAAGTAGGTAAGGGTTTGTCCATTTCTATCTAGGTTTCGTCCTACAGTCAACATTCCTCTGATACCACTTCTGTAACACCCGGTTTTAAGGGGACAAAGCCGGGTGCATCTCATACATGCGCCAAAGAAGACAACATATATAATCACAGAGTGTATAGAGATAAATGTCACAATAATCAGAGTACTTATTACATAGCGGAAGTCTTACAAAATAAAAGATAAATATAACAGGATCCAAAATATCCTTGGTGCCAAAAAGTCAACTGGGAGACGCCACCTAGATCGAATCGAACTCCTCGTTATGGCTCCTCTTGAACCACCCATTCTTCTCCTGTGGGGGGGGTGTGAGACAGCAAGAGTGAGCTCACATACGTTCATCGCTCAACAAGTTGTGGGGAATAATGTGCATGAACTCGCCAAAGGTGGGAGCTCATGAAGTGTAAGGCTTATCAAAGAAAATGGTTAAAGCTGAGCATTGCTTTTAATGTTGGTCAAACTTTTATTAGCAATTACTAGATGTAAGTAAATACCAAACCATAATAAATAATAGAACAAAAATTAATGAATAATCCCATGCAAATGCAAATGACAAATTGAATTTAAGTTCCATAAATTAATCATGTGAGGGTCCGAGCCGCTCATGACCGTGAGCACGGCTAGTATACTAGTTTTACACTCTGCAGAGGTTGCGCATCTTTACCCACAAGCCGTGTTACCCATCTGCCAAGGGGTCATGAATCCCATACACCTCTACCAAGGAAGCGAGGCAGGGTAACACTACGAGGCCTTTACAAAGTTCCACTAGCTTCAGAAATCCCGCTACAGTTTATAGGAAGCTCCAGTGCAGGGTTCTTGCCTGACCGCCATCGCAGCAAAATCAACCAAGGACCTCCCTACACTGACCACTCCCCTACTGCCCTTGCCCCTTTCGGGTAAGGAAGACCTCCACTAGCTTTCCTAGTTAATCAGCCAAGGGCGTCCCATTAAACCCTTGTGGTAGCACTGTTTTCCCGGGTGGTCGCTCCATGTTCCAATTAACATAATGATCTTATCATGAACATAAATAAAATAACAGAATAATTGGAACATGGATGTAATGAAGTATTAATCCCAAAACCATATAGAGCAATAGCATAACTACCCAAGTGATTCAGGGATAAACAAGGTAAAAGGATAAACAGTCTAGGATGACCTATTGGGTCCCATCAAAATTAAACCTATGCATTGATAAATGATAATAAAGAATATTCTTGGGTAACAAAAGTGGATCAAGGGCACAACTTGCCTGGGACTTGAGATTCCAGGTACTAGGATGATCTTCAGATTCTCGTAACCTCACTGCTAAATGTTGCAATACAGACAAACATGTATAGGCAAAATTAACATCACACCAAACATAAGATTAAACTGCGTATTAATAATCTACATGTCGTAACGAGATCACAGGCTCGAGAACTACTAAAATCAGAGTTACGGTTAAGGAGTTATGGTATTCGGAAGGTCTACGTGATGAAGTAATTAAAACTAGGTCTTGAGTTGGTTTTATAAAGGTAATCTAAATAAATAATCATTTCACCTTTAATCTTAATTATAACTTGACTAGAGATTATATTTTAATCAAATTATAAGATCAGAATACTATATTAATATTAGAATAAGCAAATCCACAAAACATATATTAATCAAATTAGTTACCTAATAATAAAAGTATGGGATATCATATAATAAATATCGCTACTTCTTAGTAAATATTTATACGAAGCTAATGCAATTCGAACGGATCAAATCGGAGTCAAAATGAATTAGTTACGATTTTCCAAAGTTTTACGTGTTTAATATAGAATAAGCTAAGTGCATAATTTAAATATATGTTTCATAACCAAACAAGGTTACAAGGTGATAAACAACATTATTATGAATTTAATGCAACTGGAATGGGTCAATTTGAAGTTAAAATGAGTTAAATATGAATTAAACTAGTTTCTAGAATTATTTCTAATCTAAAAATCGAAATCTGAATTTATTTTATAAATTCCGAAGGACACAAGGGTTGCGGCTACAAATTTTACAAAACCTAGGGTCTAAATCGTGAAAAACAGGACCGATCCGTAATATTAACAGTATAAGGGTGGACGACGGGTTTATTTAAAAGAAGTCTGAGGGCTCTTTAGAAAGAAAGCCAGGGCGAAGGGGTATCGTTGATTCAGAGCCGTCCGATCTAAAACCAGTGGCCCAGCTTAGATTATCATAATACCCAAAGCGGTATCCGAAGCCAGTGGTCGGATCCCGATCCAACGGTCCACTTTTAATGAGTCGCGTGATGCCCACCGACCGCCCGATGGGAGATCAACGTCCCAGATCGCGATCGGGCGAAGCGGTATCCACCAACTAATCTTAGCCACACGTGCGCGATCGAACGGTGCACCAACATCCCCCCCACACGACCGGCCAGGACGGCGGCGCCGCCACACCCGCCCGATGGAGCATCACCGACGAACATGGCCGAACGGCACCCAAGCCCCCAAATCACCTGCCAAAAACAGCTACACGATGCGGACGCCCTAATGAACAGCACAAGCGCTTCATACCAGGATTTGGGGCACGGACGAAGCCCGCCCACGGAGGCGCGTGATCCGCGGCGGACCCGTGATCTCAGATGAGCAATTGTCACAGCATCGAGCCATCCCTGCGCTTGACGAGGCTCCACGAGGGTCTAACTTGCTCCAGCGAGCGCCATGCCCCAATACTTGATTCTAATCCACAGTTTAGGCGGCGGCAATCTTCTTCTCTCTCCCTCTATTTCTCTCTCAACCGCGGTGGATCTCGGTGAGCTGGGGAGCGCGAGGGCACGGAGTTTTATACACCGACTCGAGGAGGTAACGAGCAACAACCGGCGACATTTATGCGGTTGGATCTTCGGTCGTTCCGAGCTCGACGCCGTGCAATGGGGAGGAAGGAGTCCGACGGAGTCCGAAGCGAGATCCGCGAGGTTGAGGATTGTGCTGACAACAGGGGCCCACCCGTAAGTGAGACAGGAAGCACCGCGAGGGAATGAGAGGCTGGCCAGCGGGCCCACGCCGTCAGCTGGTAAAGGCGTGCACGCGGACTGATGAGTAGGCCCGGTAGGTCCCACGATGCAGTGGGATACACGCGCGCGGGCGGGGTGATTGGTTCGGGCCGCGCAGATGGCATTTGGGAGTGGGCCGAATACGTGGGATTGGGCCCAATACGCCATTCCCTTTTCTTTTATCCTTTTTATTTTCTGTTTTTGTTTTCCCTTTTTATTTTCAAATCTAACACTTGAATTCAGATTTCTCCACAAGATTTTGTGCTCAAATTAATCATTCAATTTGAATATATCAATGTGGGGTCAATTTATTGCTTTATGGATTTATTTTGGTGTTTCATAATATCCCTTTCTTCTTTTCTATAATAATCCCAAATTCAAATCTAGGGTTTAATCTAAATCTTCTACTCATTATAATATATTATTTTTTTATCCATGTTACTATTGTTTTAAATGCACAAACAAACAAAAATCCAATATGACGCAATAGCTTATTTGTGTCTTATTAAGGATTTACTCATTTTTATACAGGAGTAGTCTCATGTGATGATAAATAGAGATGCACACAAATATATAAAGGGAAACATTTGCAACTTTTATTTCCTCCTTACAATTTGGGTATTACATTCTCCTTCTTCCCATCTATCATCAATTTGTATTGCCCCCAAATCAATTTCTAAAACCTGAAACCAAAGGATAAGACAGGTATGAAGTACTCGGCTGTCACACCCGGTTTTAAGGAACAAAGTCGGGTGCATCTCATACATGCGCCAAAGAAGACAACATATATAATAACAGAGTATATAGAGATAAATGTCACAATAATCAGAGTGTTTAATACATAGCGGAAGACTTACAAAAATAAAAGATAAATATAACAGGATCTAAAATCCATCCTTGGCGCCAGAAAGTCAACTGGGAGACGACGACCTAGACCTCTCACGAACACAGCGCACATCCACCATGCGCCTCATCCAGGGGTACTTGTTCTTGACCTGTGGGGGGTGTGAGACAGCAAGGGTGAGCTCACACATGTTCATCGCTCAACAAGTTATGGGGAATAATGTGACATGAACTCGCCAAAGGTGGGAGATCATGTAAAGGGTAAGGCTTACCAAAGAGAATGGTTAAAGCTGAGCATTGCTTTTAATGTTGGTCAAACTTTTATTGGCAATTACTAGATGTAAGTAAATACCAAACCATAATAAATAATAGAACAAAATTAATAACAAAACCCATGCAAATGCAAATGACAAATTGAGTTTAGGTTCCATAATTTAATCATCGGAGAGTCCTGAGCTGCTCATGACCGTGAGCTCGGCTAGTATACCAGTTTTACACTCTGCAAAGGTTGTACCCTTTACCCACAAGTCGTGTTTCCCATGTCGCCAGGGTTAGCTAGGCCCTTAGACACTACCAAGGTGAATGGCTAGGGATCCACTACGAGGCCTTTACAAAGTTCCACTAGCTTCCGAAAACCCGCTACAGTTTATGGGAAGAGCACTTGCAAGAATCCCCCGTCTGACCGCCATCGCAGCAAATCAACCCGAGAACCTCCTTGCATGCAACTCCCCTACTGCCCTTGCCCCTTTCAGGTAATGTAGTCTTCCACTACCTTTCCTAATTAGTTAGCCAAGGGGTCCCATTCCTCCCTTGTGGTGGCACGTGTTTCTCAAGTTAAGCTCCATGTTCCAATTAACAATAATATAATGATCTTGACATGAACATAAATAGAATAACAAAATAACTAGAACATGGATATAATGAAATATTAACCCAAAACCATGTAAAGCAATAGCATAACTACCCATGTGATTCAGGGGTAAGCAAGGTAAAATGGATGAACATACTAGGGTGACCTATTGGGTCCCATCAAAATTAACCTATGCATGAATAGGTGACATTAAAGAACATTATTGGGTAACAAAAGTGAATCAAGGGCACAACTTGCCTGGCACTTGAGATTCCAGTTACCAGGATGATCTTCAGGTGACTCGAGTCCTCGCGCTAGTCGTAGCAATACAAACAAACATGGTATAGATAAAATTAACATCACACCAAACATAAGAACAAACTGAATAATAATAATCTACGCGTTGCTACGAGACCACGGGATCGAGAACTACTAGGACCGGAGTGACGGTCACCGAGTTATGATTTTATGTAGTTATTAAGTGCCTAGAATAGAGTAATTCATGTGAATAATTTTAAATCAAGTTTCATGGTTAGGTAAAGGTACTAGGTGATAAACAATACTTAAACAAAATTAATTCCACTGGAATGAATCAATTTGGAGTAATGGATTTTAAGTTACGAATTTCTAAAGGTTTTATGTGTTTGTACAAGATTAAATAGGATATAAATTTTATTGTGATATTCATATCAAAACAGTGGTACTAGTTGATAAACAATATTATTACAAAATTATAGGAACTGGAATGAGTCAAAAAGGAGTTAAAATGAACTTTATATGCACCTTACAAGTTTCTAGAATTATTCTTGAGTTAAAAATCAATTTTTATAATCAATTTCCTAAATACTCAATTCACTGGACCGAGCACACAAAAACTGTAAAGCGCAGGGGTTTTGGTGAAAGAATCCCCAAGACACAGGGCGCTGTTGCACAGACGGCGGGTTTATTTTACTGAAACTTGAGGGCTCTTTAGCATAAATGCCAAGGCGAAGGGGTATCTAGGGTTTTCGCCCGTCCGATTGAGCACAAACGGGCTGGATTAGATCGGCCCTGGATATAGTTTCGTTATCACTCACCGTCGTTGGATCCGAAATCTACGGCACAGCCCCATCCACGCAACGTTCACTCCAGCCGATGGATCGAATATCAACGGTCACGGTTTAATGTACCGAAACGCTGAGCTGATTCTAATCTCGACCCTGCTTTTATAATCCGACGGCACTGGCACCATCTTCCCTCTCACCTCGACCCAAGACGGCGGCGCCGCCCACGGTGCATGGTGGCGCACCCACCGGAGACCCCAGAACCTAGAACGCACGACCCTAATTCCCTAATCGAGCGAAGCTAAACGATCCTGGGTGCTCGACGAACATGGCCAAGGACATACTAGAGGCAGATTCGGTCTCTGCGGCGGCGCCCACGACGCGAGGCGGACTGGCAGTCGATTCATGGTACGACGAGCAATCCTTGAGATACTGCCCACTGCCACGTGCACAGGCCCACCGGGGAGATCCGAAGAGCATCGACCATGCTCCACGACCCTTGCTTGAACCTCGAGAAATGGTGCAGGGCGAGATCCATGGCGGCGGCACTTCACCCGATTCCACCCAACGCAGGCGGTGATAATAGGGCGGCTGTGCACCAGAGGAGGCGCGGCCGGACCCCATGGCTACCGCCCAAGGCCAGAAATCAGTCACGGGCGAGATTCTAGATGGTGGCGTTCATCTCTCCTCTCTCTTCCTTTCTCTGCTCGGCGAAGGTGCTCGGATTTACGGTAATGGCGCAAAGGAAAACAGCGGGGCGAGTCTACTTTGTTGTTTTAGACTGATGTCGTCTCCCAACCGCCATCCGGCACACAAGAGGGGCGCAGCTGGCGTGACATGCACGGAGGGATAGGCGACCGAGTTTGTTAGGAAGGTCCCGACCATGGCGGCGGGGTGCGCGCGTGGTTGGATGTGGCTCTGGTTAGCGGCCCACACCGCCAGTGAGTGGGGACCCGGTAACGCGCGCGCGGCCGAGTCCAAGGTGGGCAAATCGACTGGCGAGGACCTCGGCCCGATCACACTGCCCCGCGATTTCTCCGCCCGCCGGTGCGCCGCGAGGAAGACGGGTTCTGTTGAAGGGAATTCTGATGAGGCGGTCCCACATGTCTTTGTCCAAGCACGGTGGAGGGTTGGTGCGTGCTGTGCTAGGGTGGCTGACAAGCCACCCACCCTGTCAGAGCGTACCCAGAACGGGTTGGCCACGCGGTTGATTCTGGTCACGATGGGCCGAGCTGAGTTGAATTCGGCCCACACGGCCATCTTCCCTTTTATTTTATTTTATTCTTTTTCTTTTTCTGATTTGTTTTTCCTCCTCATTTTAATTTCAGATTTCCAATTCAACCTTGTGGTAAATTGACCTTAGATTAAGAATACAATTTGGTAATGCTCAAAAATGTGATAGATTTATTTATTTATAAATTTATCTTGTGTTGCATAATATTTATTCCTAAAATGCATCTTTATCTTGAGTTCAAATTTTTCCTTCTCCTTATTATATTTCAATTATTATTATTTTATTATCAAGTGCACGAACAAGTAAAACTCCATCATGATGCACAATTTGGTGGTATGTCCTTTGTTATGTATTTATTTTTTTGTGTGTGAGGTATTCACATGTAATGATAAGTAGAGATAACACACACATATATATAAAGAAAAAAATTCTCCTTATTTTTCCTTACAAATTGGGTATTACATCGGTGCAGGTAGATCCGACAACGACTGTTGGTTATTTGAAATTGAATCAAACCTTCATTCTAGGTTGATCCCCAAACAGAAAAACTGGGGGATCCGACAAAGCCGAGCTCGAAGCCGGTAGATCCACTCTTTCCACAGGAAGTGTTGAATGTACTCCAGAAGATACCGTAGGGAGGCAAGAAAGGGGTGGCTTACTTTTATCGCCGGGAGATGAATTCGGTGAATGGACACAGTACTCGTCCTCCATGGAGACGAGACAATGAAGGGAATCTATCCTTGGCGGCGTGGGCAGCACTTTATTGGAGCTTGGGCAGCGTCGCGCGGCTAGGGTAGATTAGTACACAAGAGTACAGATCCTTCGTCCTTCATCAAACGTAAGAGAACAGAAGGTTGCAGAGGGCTTGAGAATAACAGTCTCAATTTGGTGTTGGTGTCTGCTTTAGGCTAGCCGCAGTCGACTACGGCAAATGGAACGCCACTGCCACGGGGGCACTTTTGGCGTAGCGCGAGGTGGAAAATCAGCTGCAGCGGCGTCTCCTGTGGCGACTGTAAAATAGGGGGAGGAGAGAGAAACGCTATTCCTAGCGTTCAACTGGATACGAAAAAGTGGAACCGGAGGCAGGGCATGAGGCGGACGTGGCCGGAGGCTGGGTAGGAGAGAGACGAAAATAAGTAATAGAATATGTGGGAGTTGGTATAGGGTAGAGATTTAAGGTGAATATGACTGCGGAAGATTGTGAGATAGAGTAGAGAATTTCGCTGACCAGGATGAAATATTCTTTTTAGAGTAGAAATTTAGGGTTCCATGAGTACGGATAGCCTTATAGTACCAAAGTGGCGAAACGTAGCAGTGGAGTAGTAGACTGGCGAAGCATCGGGACGAAAATGTACAAAGCCAATTAACTCGAGGAACAGGAGCGATGTACGGTGCAGCCTTTGGGCGGATTCTGCTGAAGGTGGGGGGAGCTTTGCTTGCTTCTCCTGTTTGACCGATGGAAATGGCCTCGTTCCCTTGCTCCGTTGTTCATCGGGCTCGCTCATGGCGCACACGCCCGTGGGCACCGACCACCGGATTTTTCTGGACCACCCGAGGTTCTTGGAAGGATTGGACGTACAGGAACGGCAGAGAAAGACAGAGCGGCTCGCGTGCCTACCGTGGACCAGGTCCAGGGGTGGGTTGGCACTTGGCAGGTTGCTGAGAGCACGGGAGCGTGAACCGAGCCCACCCACCAACCAAATTCCGCGAGACCGCGACTGCTTCTCCATCCTTCCACGAACTAGATGTAAGGCTGTCTCCAACAACGTCCTCTATATTCATCCTCTATATCTGTCCTTTACAGTCTCCTCTAAAAGATTCCATCCTCTATATCTTATTTCTCTCCAACAACGTCCTCTAAATCACGTCCTCTATACTCAAATACTTATATTAAAGACATTTTTTAATTTTATTTTTTGTACATACGTATTTATCATACTCTCAAATGTATTGTACATATTTTAATTTTGCTAAACCGGTTATTTAAAGTAGTCAAATGGATAGAGGACCGTTTAGAGAAACTCTACATATAGAGGATCCAGCAGCGTTCTCTAAATTTAGAGGACCGTTTAGAGGACGTTGCTGGAGGGGGTAGAGGACGTCCTCGTCCTCTATATTTGGGGTACAGGACCCTTTAGGGGCCCTTGCTGGGTACAGCCTAACACCCGGATTTTAGGGATCCAAAACCCGGGGTTAACATAAACACCAGGTATGCTGGGACCAAGTCTCAAACATATGATGAAAAGTGGCACAGGATCGAATGTCACATCTTTATATATAACAGGAGTTCTATACAAAATAAATAATTACATTATAAGGAGACAACGGTCCAGCAACCCAAAGTTGACTGGGAGACGACGACCTAGACCTCTCACGAACTCATCGCAGCATCCTCCAAGAGCATCATCCTGCAGTACCTGGTCTTGACCTGTGGTGTATGTGAGACAGCAAGAGTGAGCTCACATACGTTCATCGCTCAACAAGTTGTGGGGAATAATGTGCATGAACTCGCCAAAGATGGAAGCTCATATGAAGTGTAAGGCTTACCAAAGAGGATGGTTAAAGCTGAGCATTGCTTTTAAAGTTGGTCAAAATTTTATTAGCAGTTACTAAGTATAAGTAAATACCAAACCCAATTAAGTAATAGAACAAAAGTATCAACATCTCCCGCAATGCAATGCATATGACAAATTGAATTTAAGTTCCATAAATTAATCATGTGAGTGTCCGAGCTGCTCATGACCGTGAGCACGGCTAGTATACCAGTTTTACACTCTGCAGAGGTTGCGCATCTTTACCCACAAGCCGTGTTACCCATCTGCCAAGGGGTCATGAATCCCATTCACCTCTACCAAGGAAGCGAGGCAGGGTAACACTACGAGGCCTTTACAAAGTTCCACTAGCTTCCGAAAACCCGCTACAGTTTATAGGAAGATCCAGTGCAGGAATCCCTTGCAGGACCGCCATCGCAGCAAAATCCTCCCGAGGGCCTCCCTACACTGACCTCTCCCCTACTGCCCTTGCCCCTTTCGGGTAAGGTAGTCTTCCACTAGCTTTCCTAATTAATCAGCCAAGGGCGTCCCATACCACCCTTGTGGTAGCACTGTTTTCCCGGGTGGTTCTCCATGTTCCAATTAACATAATGATCTTAACATGAACCATAAATAACAACTGACAACAAAAGTATAATCATGAATAGTGTAATCTTCATACCCAAAACCATATATAGCACTAGCAAGTACTACCCAGAAAGTTCAGTGGTAAACAAGGTATAAAGATAGACAAACTAGGGTAACCTATTGGTCCCATCAAAATTAACCTATGCAGATCATTATGATTAATTAGAACATGAGTAGGTGAAAAGAAGTGATCAAGGGCACAACTTGCCTGGGCCTTGAGATCCAGGTACCAGGATGATCCTTCAGATCTTCGTGACCTCACTGCTAGTCGTAGCAATACAAACATACATGGTGTTGGCAAAATTAACATTACACCAAACATATATGCAAAATACATATTAATAATCTACATATTAAAATAAGATCACAGGAAAAAGAATTATTAATTTTGGAGTTGTAGAATTCAAGTTATGAATTTCCTAAGATTTAATGTGATTAAAATATGATTAAATGATAAATAAATTTTCTGACAGAGTTTATGTCAAAACAAAGACACTAAATGATGAAGAATATTATTACAAAATTTTAGAAACTGGAATGGTTCAATTTGGAGCTAAAATGAATTTTCTATGAATTATCTAAGTTCTAGCAATTATTTTCATATTAAAAATCTATTTTCTATTTTATTTATTCAATTTAAACGAGTTCTGGACTGGGCCTCAATTCCAGAGAAACCCAGGGGGCTAGGCGCAAGATACCCGAGACACAGGGAACAGGGTCCCTGGACGGCGGGTTGATTTCAACTAAACTCAGGGACTCTTTAGCAAAAATGCTGGGCCGAAGGGATACGCGCTAATCTGCACCATCCGATCAAGAGTGGACGGCCCAGATTAGATCATCACTTGAGTGAACCGGTACGCAATATTAACCGTCAGATCGAGATCCGATGGCCAGGAAACAATGTAACCGAATAGTTATTCTATGCTCTAATCTCGACCGTACAATTCGGATCGACGGCGAGGATTCAATATGGCGAAAGGGTACGCCAGGTTCTAATCCTGGCCGCCCGTGCGCGATCCGACGGTCGCGACGTGGGTTACCTTCTTCCCCCAACAGAGCCACCCGACGGCGGCGGCGCCTCCAGGATCCCGCGGCGGCGCACTCACCGCCGTGAGGCAAACCCAAGAAATACGACGCCGAACCCAAATTCCCGTTGCACGAATCATGTAGAGCCTATGGCGAACGCGATGAAGGCACTGCGAGCAGACGAAAGGCAACGGACGGGACAGGCAACGCAAAGCGGCGGGAATGGGCAAAGTTGGAGCTCAGGCGAGCAATTCCGCAACCCAGGGGATCAAATTCGGAGCACGGTTGAATGATACATGATCACGAAGTATGGATGGGCACGTGGGAGGGCATCATACCGGCGATCGAGGGACGGCGAGGTAGGTCCACGGCGCGAGGCGGGTGTCGGAGTGGAAGTCCGCGCCGATGTGAAATTCCGGCGCCGCGCTTTGATCCCGAGCTCCGGTGTGCTATGGATGTGCACCCACGGTCGATCGCCGACTCCCAAAGCTCCTTCCCGGGACGAATCGACGGCAGGGTGTGATTTGGAGGGGTGGCGGCTATGCTACTTCTGCGATGGCGCACGGCGACGGTCGTACGCGCACTGCACACGGCCTTCGATCTATTTATCCTCGCGGGGAAGTCAGCCCATGGTTCAGCTGGAGCCGGTATCCTCGGTCGCGCCCGTTGCGAACCGCCCGCCATGCACGGAGCTCGTTGGTGGATGAAGTCCGCGCGCGGAGGGAGAAGCGAGCGGGTGGGGAGGCTGACGGAGAGGGCCCACACATCAGTGCGCGCGACGGGAGACAGACACGCGGGCCCAGCGTACCAGTGAGCTTGTGTGCGCGGTGAGGCGTCGGCCAGTGGGCCCCGCATGGCAGTGGCGTGAGTGTATGGAAAATGGGACCCACATGTCGGCACCATTCTCCCCCCCAAATTGGGCCGTGCAGAAGGAAATGGTAAGTGGGCCGAAATAGGTGTGTGCGGCCCATCATCAGGGTTTGTTCTTTTCTTTTATATTTCCTGCTTTATTTCTCCCACTCTATTTGTAAATTTAAATTTTGAATTCAAATACTGTTGTGAGTTTCACTTTGGGTCTAAATGCATAATTTCAACTACTAATATAAAATGAATAGGTTTATTTACATATTTATTTTCTTTATATAACATTTCCCTTTATTTTCTTCTATCTTTATCCACAATTCAAGTTTAATTTTGAAAATGGTTATGAAGTTTTCTCATGATTAAAATTGTATTGATTAATATTTTAGTAGAAGGCAGTTATATTCCTATTCTTGTATTTCTTTACCTCATTTGCATATTATTTTTCTCTCTTTTCTCAATTCCAAAAATCCTAGTTTTAAGTTAGGGTTTGATTTCACTTCTAGTATTTATTATCTTTGTATTTATTATTTTATTTAGTGCACAAACAAAAATCCAATATGATGCATATGTTGTTTAGTTGACATTTAGTCATTTAATATTTTTTTAAATGGGGTTGTTCCCATGATTAGTTAAATTGAAACAAAGCAAATAAGAGAATTATCTCTATTACCATGATTTACAAATTTTGGGTATTACAAATCCTACCCCCCTTAAAAATAATCTCGTCCTCGAGATTTGTAAGGAAAAAGGATGCATACTCATATGCACAAACAAAGAGATCTCAGCATGAGGTATAATTCTTTAACAAAACATTGGGTCAATAGACCTTTATTATTTCTTCTAAAATATTATCATATTACTAAAGTAACACCTAGATCTTACAAATCATCATAATTTATATCTATGTAGCTTGGTGAAGCTGGTGGTGGTGGGGGTTGTTGTTGTTGTTGTCTCTCCAGCCGTGCTTGCCTTATTTCTTGGCGGGCTTGACGTATTTCCTCGCGTTGTTGTCTTATCTGATTCTGCATCTCGGTCACCATGTCTGTTAACTGTTGTATTACCAGTCTTTGGGTAGCAACCACTTGATTGAGGTCAACAGGTGGAGGATTTGGAGGATTCATTTTCTGTTTGTTGTTACGTGATAATCTTTCCTTTCCTGGTATTGACCATGAAAGTTAGAAGCATGTGATAATAGTTTTGCAAAGGAAGTTACTAAGCGGAATGGATAAGCTAGTAGTTGGTTATAAGCTATAGATTCTTTGGTAGGGCTTAATTTATGTCCAGATTGGGGTAACCAATCATATAAGGTGAATGTCCAAGGGTAAGATAGAATCTGTCAAGATAAGAGATATACATGGGTGAGATAGGCTACAAGGTGTAGGTTAAAAGTTTGTTTGTTATTAGGTGGGAATAGAAAGGTCATACTATTCATTATGGCACTATGGGTTGGGTTAGCTCATGGTTGAATTGATCCAATGTGCTAAGATAAGTTAATACATGGCTAGTGGGGTCTAATCTCTTCTACTAGTGTCATTAATCTGTTTAAGTGGACCACATTAAGTTAGATAACATTAGACCACAATAGATCAGGTCACATTAGGTAGGATAAGAATTGGATATGACTAGATTAGACTAGTTTAGGCTTAGATAGGTCCAACAGGGTAGAATATGTATTATTAAGATATGTTAGGATGTTTTAAGATTAATTTGATATGTTATGAGGAGATAGAATCTCTTGCTAGGTTAAAATTGAGGGGTTATGCAACTATCAGATAGTTGAGGTAGTTGTATATAGCCAAGTTGATCTATCATTCTTAATTTAGTGCGGGGTGAACTAAGTTAAGTCCTGTTCTATGGGGGGTAGAGTCTAAATTATTTCATCAGTGTTATCTAACATGTTTGATAAGTCACTTTAGATTTGATCAGATCCAGGTTAGATTGGTGTGACTAGTTTGACTAGATAGGATCTAATTGATTTGCATCAGATCATGGTTGATGAACTAGGGTGGATAAGTATGCTTATTAGGATAAGATGGATCCATAAAGATAAGATAGAATCTTTCCAAGATAAGATGGGTATCTTTTAAGTTGAGATGGATCTATTAAGATAAGGGAGAATCTTTTAAGATAAGATGAATTGGTTAGAATGAGATCTTTTAGGATAAGATAAATCTCTTAAGCTAGATATGTTCCAATGGGGATAATCTAGGCTGTCTAGTTATTTTATAAATATATTTTTATACCTATGTGTATATGCAGATGTAATTGTGGACATTACTCCACAACTCATCACACTCAATCAAAGATCCCAAATCATACAAGCATCATAAGAACAAACATTCAAGTTCATAGATATCTATAAAAATAGTTTTGTTTTTGTACCTAAGAATAGGTCTTCTATTCCTAAAGGTCACTTTAGGCACAGGATTTCAAAGTGTGAAATCCAAGTTTTTAGAAAGAAAAGATAAGAACAATCAGAGTAAAGCGGAAATAGATGAGAAAAGATTAAGACAAGTTTAGAAAGAATCGGAGTAGCAAAGATAAGTAGAGAATGGTTGTCCAATTCTATCTAGGTTTCGTCCTACAGTCAACATTCCTCTGATACCACTTCTGTAACACCCGGATTTTAGGGATCCAAAACCCGGGGTTAACATAAACACCAGGTATGCTGGGACCAAGTCTCAAACATATGATGAAAAGTGGCACAGGATCGAATGTCACATCTTTATATATAACAGGAGTTCTATACAAAATAAATAATTACATTATAAGGAGACAACGGTCCAGCAACCCAAAGTTGACTGGGAGACGACGACCTAGACCTCTCACGAACTCATCGCAGCATCCTCCAAGAGCATCATCCTGCAGTACCTGGTCTTGACCTGTGGTGTATGTGAGACAGCAAGAGTGAGCTCACATACGTTCATCGCTCAACAAGTTGTGGGGAATAATGTGCATGAACTCGCCAAAGATGGAAGCTCATATGAAGTGTAAGGCTTACCAAAGAGGATGGTTAAAGCTGAGCATTGCTTTTAAAGTTGGTCAAAATTTTATTAGCAGTTACTAAGTATAAGTAAATACCAAACCCAATTAAGTAATAGAACAAAAGTATCAACATCTCCCGCAATGCAATGCATATGACAAATTGAATTTAAGTTCCATAAATTAATCATGTGAGTGTCCGAGCTGCTCATGACCGTGAGCACGGCTAGTATACCAGTTTTACACTCTGCAGAGGTTGCGCATCTTTACCCACAAGCCGTGTTACCCATCTGCCAAGGGGTCATGAATCCCATTCACCTCTACCAAGGAAGCGAGGCAGGGTAACACTACGAGGCCTTTACAAAGTTCCACTAGCTTCCGAAAACCCGCTACAGTTTATAGGAAGATCCAGTGCAGGAATCCCTTGCAGGACCGCCATCGCAGCAAAATCCTCCCGAGGGCCTCCCTACACTGACCTCTCCCCTACTGCCCTTGCCCCTTTCGGGTAAGGTAGTCTTCCACTAGCTTTCCTAATTAATCAGCCAAGGGCGTCCCATACCACCCTTGTGGTAGCACTGTTTTCCCGGGTGGTTCTCCATGTTCCAATTAACATAATGATCTTAACATGAACCATAAATAACAACTGACAACAAAAGTATAATCATGAATAGTGTAATCTTCATACCCAAAACCATATATAGCACTAGCAAGTACTACCCAGAAAGTTCAGTGGTAAACAAGGTATAAAGATAGACAAACTAGGGTAACCTATTGGGTCCCATCAAAATTAACCTATGCAGATCATTATGATTAATTAGAACATGAGTAGGTGAAAAGAAGTGATCAAGGGCACAACTTGCCTGGGCCTTGAGATCCAGGTACCAGGATGATCCTTCAGATCTTCGTGACCTCACTGCTAGTCGTAGCAATACAAACATACATGGTGTTGGCAAAATTAACATTACACCAAACATATATGCAAAATACATATTAATAATCTACATATTAAAATAAGATCACAGGAAAAAGAATTATTAATTTTGGAGTTGTAGAATTCAAGTTATGAATTTCCTAAGATTTAATGTGATTAAAATATGATTAAATGATAAATAAATTTTCTGACAGAGTTTATGTCAAAACAAAGACACTAAATGATGAAGAATATTATTACAAAATTTTAGAAACTGGAATGGTTCAATTTGGAGCTAAAATGAATTTTCTATGAATTATCTAAGTTCTAGCAATTATTTTCATATTAAAAATCTATTTTCTATTTTATTTATTCAATTTAAACGAGTTCTGGACTGGGCCTCAATTCCAGAGAAACCCAGGGGGCTAGGCGCAAGATACCCGAGACACAGGGAACAGGGTCCCTGGACGGCGGGTTGATTTCAACTAAACTCAGGGACTCTTTAGCAAAAATGCTGGGCCGAAGGGATACGCGCTAATCTGCACCATCCGATCAAGAGTGGACGGCCCAGATTAGATCATCACTTGAGTGAACCGGTACGCAATATTAACCGTCAGATCGAGATCCGATGGCCAGGAAACAATGTAACCGAATAGTTATTCTATGCTCTAATCTCGACCGTACAATTCGGATCGACGGCGAGGATTCAATATGGCGAAAGGGTACGCCAGGTTCTAATCCTGGCCGCCCGTGCGCGATCCGACGGTCGCGACGTGGGTTACCTTCTTCCCCCAACAGAGCCACCCGACGGCGGCGGCGCCTCCAGGATCCCGCGGCGGCGCACTCACCGCCGTGAGGCAAACCCAAGAAATACGACGCCGAACCCAAATTCCCGTTGCACGAATCATGTAGAGCCTATGGCGAACGCGATGAAGGCACTGCGAGCAGACGAAAGGCAACGGACGGGATAGGCAACGCAAAGCGGCGGGAATGGGCAAAGTTGGAGCTCAGGCGAGCAATTCCGCAACCCAGGGGATCAAATTCGGAGCACGGTTGAATGATACATGATCACGAAGTATGGATGGGCACGTGGGAGGGCATCATACCGGCGATCGAGGGACGGCGAGGTAGGTCCACGGCGCGAGGCGGGTGTCGGAGTGGAAGTCCGCGCCGATGTGAAATTCCGGCGCCGCGCTTTGATCCCGAGCTCCGGTGTGCTATGGATGTGCACCCACGGTCGATCGCCGACTCCCAAAGCTCCTTCCCGGGACGAATCGACGGCAGGGTGTGATTTGGAGGGGTGGCGGCTATGCTACTTCTGCGATGGCGCACGGCGACGGTCGTACGCGCACTGCACACGGCCTTCGATCTATTTATCCTCGCGGGGAAGTCAGCCCATGGTTCAGCTGGAGCCGGTATCCTCGGTCGCGCCCGTTGCGAACCGCCCGCCATGCACGGAGCTCGTTGGTGGATGAAGTCCGCGCGCGGAGGGAGAAGCGAGCGGGTGGGGAGGCTGACGGAGAGGGCCCACACATCAGTGCGCGCGACGGGAGACAGACACGCGGGCCCAGCGTACCAGTGAGCTTGTGTGCGCGGTGAGGCGTCGGCCAGTGGGCCCCGCATGGCAGTGGCGTGAGTGTATGGAAAATGGGACCCACATGTCGGCACCATTCTCCCCCCCAAATTGGGCCGTGCAGAAGGAAATGGTAAGTGGGCCGAAATAGGTGTGTGCGGCCCATCATCAGGGTTTGTTCTTTTCTTTTATATTTCCTGCTTTATTTCTCCCACTCTATTTGTAAATTTAAATTTTGAATTCAAATACTGTTGTGAGTTTCACTTTGGGTCTAAATGCATAATTTCAACTACTAATATAAAATGAATAGGTTTATTTACATATTTATTTTCTTTATATAACATTTCCCTTTATTTTCTTCTATCTTTATCCACAATTCAAGTTTAATTTTGAAAATGGTTATGAAGTTTTCTCATGATTAAAATTGTATTGATTAATATTTTAGTAGAAGGCAGTTATATTCCTATTCTTGTATTTCTTTACCTCATTTGCATATTATTTTTCTCTCTTTTCTCAATTCCAAAAATCCTAGTTTTAAGTTAGGGTTTGATTTCACTTCTAGTATTTATTATCTTTGTATTTATTATTTTATTTAATGCACAAACAAAAATCCAATATGATGCATATGTTGTTTAGTTGACATTTAGTCATTTAATATTTTTTTAAATGGGGTTGTTCCCATGATTAGTTAAATTGAAACAAAGCAAATAAGAGAATTATCTCTATTACCATGATTTACAAATTTTGGGTATTACACTAGACGAGGGAGAGAGCGCTGAAGCTGTGGAGGAAAACGAAGGATCTCCCCGTGCTGTGTATGCCAGATCGCCTGCTCTCCGTCCGCATCCCGTCCCTCGCGAAACTCGGCGCTCCCAGGTTCGGTTCTTTTTTGTTGTTGTTTTTTTTCTTCTGCTGTAGAACAACGATTTCATCCTAGCTGGTTGGGAAATATATTGTTGTATTGCCTAGTAAAAGAAAATCTCGGTAACACTAATGAGTTTTGGATACGGCCATCTTGGCCAAATCGTGGGATTAACTGTTAAGTTTAGGTGGATGAACCATGAATCAACATGGACCACACTTCCTTTCTGGAAAGGGAGCATATGCCCTTGCCTCTCGGTGTCATGGAAATTCTTGTGGAGTTGGCCAGCTAGTTTGGCTAACAACTAGTTGTACTGTAGGCTTAGCTAACAAATTAGCTCACTTATTAGCCTCCTGTTTGGATGAGCTAGAGCTAATTTGATCTAAAAAATTAGCTGACTAACAAGAGCCCTCGACTAACAATTAGCCCTATGCTCCAAACAGAGCCTAACTCTCAGATACACTGACTAATCTGCAAAGAAATGACTAACAAGCATATAAATCCCCCCATCACTGACCAATTTGAATCTTTGCTGCCGAAAACTGTATAAGTAGGTGTGCAAAATCCATGGCTTCAGACACTGGCAAGAAGCTCATCCAGATCGATGTGAGCTCGGACACAGTGTGCCCTTGGTGCTTCGTCGGCAAAAAGAACCTCGAGAAAGCAATGGAGCAAAGCAGGGACAAGTTTGACTTCGAGGTTTCGCTCCCCCTCTTCAGATCCCCATCATGATCCTGGCTTCAGAATTCTTGTTTACGTGGGTGCCAACTCTGACCGTCTGCTTGCTTTGCTTGGAAGGTCCGCTGGCATCCGTTCTTTCTGAACCCTGATGCGCCTAAGGAGGGCGTCAGGAAATCTGATTTCTACAAGGCGAAGTTCGGTCCTGTTCAGTATGAGCGTGTCATTTCTCGCATGGCCGAGGTTTCTTCCTGTGAACTTGCCTTAGGGTAGAATTTGCTCGCTTTTGCGCAGAAGGTGTTTAGAGCTTCTGTCCTATTTTAACGTGTGTGTGCTTGTGTATCAGATATTTCGAGGACTCGGGCTTGAGTATGACATGTCGGGGCTGACGTAAGTATATGGTTTTGAAGATGTGGTTTGAGTTCATCTTTCATGCCATGCAGCATCTTTTATTGGTTTGCTGATGTAAAGCTTTTAATCCAGAGGGGATACGATGGATAGTCATAGGCTCATAGCGCTTGCTGGACACCAAGGCTATGACAAGCAAAATGCTCTTGTTGGAGAATTATTCCTTAATTACTTTTGTCAAGGAAAGTATATTGGTGACAAGTGAGTATGGATCAAACCTTTTTTTTCTCAAACACATACATTATGGTGACAAGTATATTAGAAGAACTGCATATCATTTTATTATTTGAAGAGAGGAGATAGTATCAAACTCATACATTATGGTATGATCATCAAATTTAATTGTCCCAGTTTTCCAAATCTCTTCGTGATGGCCCACTGTTATGGTGTTAGCTGTCAATAATTCATTCTAGTGACGTTCTTTATCCTAGGTTTCATCATGCCCAATACAATTTTTTTAAAAAAATGCAGATTGCATCCTTTCTATGTTTGAGTGGTTTTTCTTTATTAATGTTTAAGCTGTCTACTTAAATTATTTGATGTATTGCAGGCAGATTTTGCTGGACGCTGCAAGAAAGGTGGGCATAGAAGGGGCAGAAGAACTGTTTGAAGACCCTACCAAAGGAGTCGATGAGGTACGTTTTCCAGTTAATTTTGTTCCTGGAACCATATCTCTGTCATGACAGGGCTCACAAATCATTTTTATTGCTAAAAGGTTCAGGAAGAACTCAAGAAGTATTCATCTGGCATCTCCGGGGTCCCACATTTTGTGGTATGAGGATTTATCGATGATGATGTTTATCATCTTTTATCCATCGTCCCACGTATAAGAAATTTATTCATTTGCTATTCACTTCACCATCTTTCAGATCAATGATAAATATCAACTCAGTGGTGGCCAGCCTCCAAATGTATTCATGAGGGCGTTTGAGATGGCTGCAAAAGATGGAGCTTAATGGCATTTAAAAGGAGCTCCTCCAGTAGTCTTCGCATATGTTAAAAAGGAATAGGAGCAGAATTTAACAATAAAGTTCCAGCACAGCTCATCGCTGATTTGCGAAAAATATGTGGAATCAGTTGTATTTCCGTAGTTCTGATGTGGTGATAATTAGTGGTGAAGATGGTGTGGTTGTTCACTTTCGAATAAAATTCTAGGCGATTAGATATGGCATATGGGTTAGAATGCCCCATAAACAGAGCCCGGTCTGTATTTACATTTGGTTCGATAGGATGTGTGCAAGATATCAGAAAACAGCGTTCAGATTTGATATTCGAAAGGAATAAAAAAAAGCTAGCAGACACAGCTGCATTTAAATTGATTGTTACCATTTACACTGACTATTCCGCGAACTTTCTGGTCCAATACCATTTATTAACCTGGAGAACATTTCTGCCATGTTAAAGCTTGAAATTTGATCATTGACATTTTGTTCCAAACCATCCGACAGATCCTCCTAAAAATCATTGCCAAGAGACCCCCCACTGCTATCCACTAGTCTATTTCTTGTTAATTCACTTTGGACTTGGACCGAAAACCGAGGTTTCCAGAACCTTAGATTTCAGCATGAAAACCTAATGTAAGCATCCCCGTGGACATTAGCATCGAGAAAAAAAAATGTATACGGTGGCACAAAACCATCAACTTTGTCATGAAGAAAGAGGAATAATCTACTCTACAAAGAAAAAAAAATGATTTTTCGCACTGCTGGAAGCTTCAGCAAACGTCAACACATATGTACAGAACACACAGGATTTAGCTTGGGTCTTCCACTTGCCGTCCGTGAAGACTTCCATCAGATTCAGCGGGGTCATTCATCCTCATTGAACAACATAATCTGCAGTGGAACGTTACGACGTCAGAGACCTTCTTCTTAAAAATGTTTTCGGACTGTTTAAAAGAACCATGTCGACAAAGTATCAAGTAACATTTCACTTCACAAGTGAAGTGGTTTCTGGAAAAAAGCTAGGTAGGTACCTTTGCACAGACAGGGCAAGCTTGACTTCTTTCCATCCACTCGTAAATGCAACTAAGGTGGAAATTATGTTTGCACTGCAACGTGATCTTCGGGTTCTCGAAATCATATTCTGTGTGGACAGATGAGTATATGATTCAGTGCACAACAGCACAAGGAATGCTGAAGCCACAAATGTATGGTGTTGCGCATAAACTGTAAGGGCAAGCATGATGGTTAGAACATCTATCTTTCACCTTTTGCAAGCTCAAAACCACCTGACATGTTTTTACTTTTACATTGACATGGAAACAGATAATAATAACAATAATCTAACAAACCATCATAAATTGAGCACTTATGTTTAGGCATGACCATGTTTAGAATGAATCAAACGAATGAACATGTATTTCCTTCAGCAGCTAGGTACAACTCCAAAAAAATTAACTATTTATCTTTTTATCCATGCATGCTAGACACTTAAACCTATAACTTATAAGAGCAATGTCAGTTGTTTCCACCAACCATAACCAACCTTCCAGGCACACTGGACAATCATCCTCACTGTCAGAAGAATCGCAGAACTGTATTCCATCGATTCTCGAGCCTTCTGAGTGCTGTTTCGCTGATGACCCAGAAACCTTACGAGCCATGCAGAATATTGTTGTTTGTCAAACTATAAGCTACCCTTCCGATAAAATGACACAATAAAAAAGACATGTATTCATGGTAGGAACTAATAGTGTGTTCGGTTGAGGAGCAGAGGGGAATAAAACAGCTCCATTCTTATTTTTTCAATGTTTGGTTTCCATGGAGGAGAGCGGAGCGGCTTCTGTAGTCATATTTGGGACGCTCTCGCTCCACCAAAACGACCGGATGTGAGCGCTCTCATAGACGTGAGCGCTCTCCTCCCTCTCCTCCACTCAATAGTCATATGGCTCTCCAACCAAACAATAAACTGAGCGGCTCCACTCTATTCTACTCTTCAACCAAACAAAAAATGGAGCGGTTCTGTTCTACTTGCCAAACACAGAATGAAATGGCTCAATTCTTAGAAACTGGAATGAAGCCGCTCTATCCCAGTTGGCTCCCAACTAAACACACCCTAAATGTAGGTTTGAGTCACTGTAACAATAGCAACTCCACTAAACTGCATCCTGTTATTACTATATATTTGTAAAAAAAATTCGGATCTCACCCAAGCTGAGCTTCTTGGTTACAAAATTCTGGGCCCATTCTTTGTATTACTTTTGCAGCTCTATAGCAATTAAAAGTTTATCTAGAACAAAATGCTTATGCTTAGGAATCGATGTTCAAATCCTTTTAGCTTAATCTATTGATAAATTGATATCCACACGAATAATATGTAAGGTAAGGAATCGACCTTTATCCGGGATAGATGAACAACACCAAAGCACATTGGGCATGGCTCACAGGATGCATAAATTTCACAATCCGACAGCACAATTTTTCTGAGCTTTTGCAAGCCTCGTTTACAAAAGATACATTGGTTATAAGAGATGAGTATTCTCTTGCCTTAACAATGGAAGGAAGAATATGTAGAATGTAGTGAGGTTGAGAAGAGGCCTGTATCGACAAATACACAGGCAGAAAACATCAAGCAGGAAGGTGGAATGTGTGGTAGTCGCAGAATATGAACCTGGTGGATTGTAAGGATCTGACGACAACCATTACAGCAAGCATTCTCATTGGGCGACAGATACCTGCAAGCATTCCAACAAACATCCCAAAAATTGAATATATCTAAAATACCAAATGAAACTATGTTTTACTGAATGTTTAGGGATATTCTGAAACAAAGAGAATGATTACAAAACCTATAAAACAAACATGCAAGATGAATATCTTATAATTTTTGAGAGAACTGAAACTCTTGCACAAGAGGAAATTGATGTCGTTAAACAAGTAATTCTTTTTCTTTATTAGCATATATCAACGCAAAAAACAAAAGGTGCTAAACCATGTTTTCAAACACAGTTGCATTTGACAACAAAGCTATTAACATCATGTTAAACTACAATGCAAATATCTAACAAACAATTGATGCCAAATCTTAGTTCTAGATATTTAGATTGTCATATGAAGATACCAAAGAATGTCAAGAAACTTTTTTATCGCACTTTCCTTGCAACAAACAATTTTATGCAATTGTGCTTTAAAATATCGTAAAACTTATCTCACATATCCAATAAAGGAATTGCAACACCAAATTAATAAGTAATGACTACTGCAACTGCTAGCTCTTGGGTCTATGAGAGTATGAGTATCAGAGAAACTAAATAAAATAAATAGCAGCACACAGAATATGGTAAAAACGAGAACACTATCATACAATCGGTTATAGGTTTGCGACACTGTAAATCAAAGCAATCCCTAGAGTTCAAGCATATAGCTTATAATTTTAACTAAAGGAGAAACATGAGCCAAAAGAGAAGAATATGATAGCACCTCCACTTCAGAATCTGAAGAAATAAGAATCCTGCTCAGAGTTGATGCTCTCAACTTTCTTCGGAGGGGACTGCTTCTTAACCGGTATGGCCTTTTTAGGTACTTTAATTTAGTAAGGTATTAACTTTATATAGTTATGATATTTGGAGTTTATGTGGTGAAATAATGATATGATTGTTTAATATCTTTACTTATTAAGTTATGGATTTTATGTGGTTGTAATATTTTAATTTTAAGTGGTCAAATATATTTTGATTTTAAGTGGTCTATGTGTTTGGTTGCCTGTATTTGCTGGTGCTTGCATAGCGGGATGCAATGAGCTGGTGTTTGGTTGTTGTCAACCAGGCTCTACACGTGCGAGGTGTGTGTTTTGGTTACCTGCGTGTAGATGTGGAATCAGACTCGCACGATACTTAAAGCACCCTGGACCAAGCTCTACAGACATGAGCAAATTGGTCGTATCTCTGGAGCCAGATTCCCGTCGTCCTGGCTCATACAGCTAGGCTACGGAGAGAAGCCAACCAAACAAACCAATAATTTTATGCTAGGGTCTGTTGTTTCAACGGCAGCCAATTACAGACCGGAATTCGGAGCCCGAAAGCGACGCTCCTGCCCCCAGTCCCTGTTCAGCGGCTGCGGCCCACGGCCCACGGGCCCGTACCAGCAGCGCAACGCTCCTGCCTGCAGCCCTCTGCACACGCCCGAAGCGCCCGCGAACGGCAAAGGACGTGGCGAGGCCCACAGCCAGCGTCCCGTGCGCAGGGGCCTCACCACCGTTTACAAAACCGTTTCATATATAAAAACCGCTACCCACCGGTAACGGTTTACCAACGGTAAACCGGTAAAAACTGATCGGTTTTACCAATTCAAATTAACTTAAATTCGAATCGGTTTACCGGCGAAAAACCGGTGAAAAACCGCTCTAAACCGCCGGTTAACCGCGAAACGAACCGGTTTTTGCTGTTTTTTATAGAAAATGAAAAATTTTGACAAGATTTTTTTTGTAGTTTTCTCAGTTCATATTGCATAGTAAATATTAATTGATCTATATGACATGTGTTCACCAAAATAACATATAACATACATATACAACCATAAACTCCAGTTCTCATGCAACAAACAACCAACGAACTTTGCAGTACTCAAATACAAGTTATTTTACAACTCTCCAAGGAGGCAATGATACATAGGTCGACTTTTTTCACAATACTCACATGTTTATCTCGAATCATAGTGATAGTACTAAGGCATGTTGGAAGGATCGTGATATTGTTCCAATCCGTTATAGTGATAGTGATAGGTCTATACAAAATATATGAGATACATTAACGAGAAAACAAGAACGGTAAATAAATATTTATCCACAAAGAAAAAACATACCGGTATGTGTGTTTGGTGTTTGTGTATTACATGTGCACCTCACCAAGTGTTGGACTTTTCTTCCGATCAGCAAATCTTAGGAACACATATAGAAGAACTGGAGCTAAGGGTTCTAGATTGAGTCTTGTCTAGATGGATAATTATTAGAAGAACTGAAGCTACTTGATCCACGAATTCCATCTTGGACACGAAATGAAACCGAAATTGACCACTAATGGGGTGTTTGGTTTGAGGAATGAGCTAGTTCATCATCTTCTCACTCCTCACTATTTTTGTTTGGTTCGTGGAATAGAATGAGTTGATCCATCATCAAATATGAAGAATGGTGACATCCCACCTGTAATACTCAAAGTTGTATACAAAGAATAAGAGAGAGAGAGCTCCTCATTTTGTGTGCCTTATTTGCATCATAAAAAGAGCACCTATGTAATTGAGAGTGACTAAATAAAACAATGATTCTAAAATAAAAGAAAGTGCATTTGTTGGAGTTTTTATGTTTGTGCATTAAATAAAAATAATAGTAATATAAAAATGACTAGAAATTGGATTAAGCCCTACATTGAAAACTAGGGTTTAAAAGGAAGAAGAGAAATGATATGAAAATAAAAATAATATAAATATATTTCTAGAATTTGTACTTTTCATTTTATAATATGATTTGATAACAAATTTGTACAAGGTTTGAAACTAAACTTGAATTCAAACTAAAAACCTTAGAAATGAAGAAAATAGAAAGGAAAATAAAAAGAAAAAGAATAAAAGCTTACCTGGGCCGACTACTTCGCTTTCGGCCCACCTCTGAATTCCTCCCGCGCAGCCCACTCACCCGCGCGCCTGGATCAACTACACCCGGCGCTGACGGGAGGACCCCGCGGGTCAGGCTCCTGCGCGCGCGTGGGTCTCGCGTCCTCGCTGCGTGTGGGCCCCATTTGCCAGAAAATCACGCCGCGCGCATGCGCTGGCGCTCTCTGCACCTGGGCCCCATTGCCGGTCTCAGCCGCTCGCCATCCCTCACTGCCGCGCGGGTCCCACCGTCCAGTCGCATCTCGCGCGCGCTCGGACTCACTGCTCCGCGGACCCCGCTGTCAGGCCCATCTTCAACACCGGGAGCTTCGGAACGAACTCGTGCGCGGACTCCGTCCGTCCTCCCCGTCAACCAACCCCGAGCATGGCGGGTCAAGATCCAGGATCATCCCCACGCGCAACTAACCGCCCATAAGAACCCTCGCGCAGCGCTTCCCGTGACCCGTCTCTACCCTTTTCGCTAACAACATCCAGTCGCACCTCGCGCGCCCGCCTCTCCTCGCCGCCGCGGGGATTCTCCCTCTGCACCACCGTCCAAGCCGGGAAAAGCGTTGTGGCAGCTCCGTTAACACGCGTGGGAGCTTTTGTGGGCATCGTCAGGCAGGGGCTCCACCGGCGTCGACTGGAATTGGTCGTCGACGTGCTCCTCCGCCGCGGCATACGCTCCATCGGCAATTGGCGATTCTCCCCAACAGCTACGGTAATAGCTACCTCCTGCTGGCTCGCCTTGTTCTTTTCCTGTTGGCGCATCATCTGGGCAGGGTAGTTGGGCATTGCCGCAGCGGGTAGTGCCCGCCGTGGTTCAAGCGCCGCCGTGGATCCGCTCCACTCCGTGGCCAGGGCGGTAACATCAGTCAAACATTAAATTGGGGGCTCTATCGGGTTCGCCCTACCTTTGGCTTAGTGTGGCTTGGTTGGATTGGAAACTCGGGCGGGTTTGTGGCCGATTTGATGGTTCTCCGGCGAGCGGGTCGCCGTGGGAGCGGGCGCCGTCGCGCTCGGCAACCAGAGGAGAAGAAGGTTTACGCGTCGTTGATATCCCAGGGAACGGCTGCGATTAGAAGTAGCGTACCCCTTCGCCACTTTGGTCGGGTACCGTTGATCTCGAATCTAACGGTAGTGGTTAGATCTGGTTTCATAAACTCAGGGTGCGTTGATTTGGGATCCAACGGCTGCAGTCGCGTACCGGTTCGGGAAAGGCTAGATTTAATCTCGCGCATCCACACCTAATCGAACGGTTCAGATTAGATGATACCCCTTCGGCGTGCACATTTCGCTAAAGAGACCCCGACTAAAACGAAAATTAACCCGCCATCCAGAGAACCCTATTCACTGAGTCTCGGAAAACTTACGCCAGACCCCCTGACTTTTCCAGAAATTGGCGCCCAGTCCAGAGCACGTTTAAAACGTATAAATGAATTAGTAAATGTATTTTTAATACAAAAATAATTCCTAGAACTTAGTTAATTCATAGAAAATTTATTTTAGCTCCAAATTTAGCCATTCCAATTTATAAAATTTTGTAATAATATTCTTTATCATTTAGTATCACTGTTTTGACATGAAAGCAGTAATAAAATTAATTCGTCATTTAATTCTATTTTAAGCACATTAAACCTTAGGAAATTCATAACTTGAAATCTATAACTCCAAATTCAGGGATTCCAGTTCCTATGATTTCATTTTAATATGTAGATTTTTACTGCATATTTTATTTACATGTTTGGTGTGATGTTGATTTTGGCTATACTATGTATGTATTGTGTTGATGCGAATAGACGAGCAAGCCACTGTGGAAACTGAGGTTCAACAAGTAGAGGTAGCTGAGCAGGAGCTCATTGAAGGCAAGTTGTGCCCTTGATCACTTACTTTTCCCAGCCATGTTCTTATTAATTTTAATGATCTGCTTAGGTTAATTTGGATGGGAGCCTTTATGTTACCCTAGTTTTGATTACCTCTATACCTTGTTCACCCCTGATACATTTTTGGGTAGTACTTGCTATTGCTTTATGTGGATTGGGTATGGAGATACACTATTCATGATTATTCTGTTATTATCTTGTTATTATTACTGTTCATGTTAAGATCATTAAATTAATGGGAACATGGAGCGACCACCCGGGAAAACAGTAATACCACAAGGGTTTAATGGGACGCCCTTGGCTGATTAACTAGGAAAGCTAGTGGAGGGCTACCTTACCCGAAAGGGGCAAGGGCAGTAGGGGAGTGGTCAGTGTAGGGAGGTCCTTGTTTGATTTTGCTGCGATGGCGGTCGGCAAGAACCCTGCACTGGAGCTTCCTATAAACTGTAGCGGGTAGTCTGAAGCTAGTGGAACTTTGTAAAGGCCTCGTAGTGTTACCCTGCCTCGCTTCCTTGGTAGAGGTGTATGGGATTCATGACCCCTTGGCAGATGGGTAACACGGCTTGTGGGTAAAGATGCGCAACCTCTGCAGAGTGTAAAACTAGTATACTAGCCGTGCTCACGGTCAAGAGCGGCTCGGACCCTCACATGATTAATTATGGAACTTAAATTTAATTTGACATTTGCATCGCATTTGGGATTATTTTAATATTACTTTTCTTTATTATTATTAAGGTTTGGTATTTACTTACACTTAGTAATTGCTAATAAAATTTTGACCAACTTATAAAAGCAACGCTCAGCTTCAGCCTTTATTTCATTGATCAGCCTTACACTACATGAACTCCCATCTTTGGTGAGTTCATGCCACATTATTCCCCAACGACTTGTTGAGCTATGAACGTATGTGAGCTCACTCTTGCTGTCTCACACCCCCCCATAGGAGAAGAACAAGTGGTCGAAGAGGAGCCGCCTAACACAGAGGAGTTCGATCTGATCTAGGTGGCGTTTCTCAGTCGACATTGGCGCCGACGATCCTTAGTTCGTTTTATGGTTATTCCTTTATTTTGTAATAAGTCTTCCGCAATGTAATAAATACTCTGATGATTTATGACATTTATCTCTATACACTCTGTTATTATATATGTTGTCTTCTTGGCGCATGTATGAGATGCACCCGGCTTTGTTCCTTAAATCCGGGTGTTACAGAAGTGGTATCAGAGGAAATGTTGACTGTAGGACGAAACCTAGATAGAAATGGGCAACCCTTACCTACTTATCTCATTCTGATTCATTCTATACTTACCTTACTCTGATTCTTTCTACACTTATCTTGATCCTGTCTCACCTTCTACTGTTATACTCTGATCCTTCTTACCTTTTCTAATCTAAGACAAGATGGATTTCACACCTTGGAATCCCTACCCCTATGACATTTTAAGAGATAGGAGACCTAAGACCAAATCAAAACTATTTTCTATATTTAAAGATGTTGTTGGATTGTTCTGGTGGAAAATGTCTGATTTGCTTCTTTGATTGATTGAAGTATTAAATATGGATATCTTAGGATGTACCACTATAAGGTAATGAATTAGCTATGGTAGGTGAAACACTAAACTGCTTAGCTAATAAATCCTCCAAAGTAACATGATTGAAATTACTGCCTTGTCTACTGCTTTTTCTTACCATATGTATCTAACTCAGATGGTCAATACCAGGAGGGGTGGTGGAATTGATTTGTCTCCTAACCGACACACTCGAAGAATTTATAGACAACCTCAGCCACAACCTGCAGAGATGAATCCTCCTAATCCTCCACCGGGCGGAGTTGACCCACTGGTTGCTGCTCAGATGGCGGTGATGCAGCAAATGGCGGACACTATGGCTGATATGCGTGCCCAGATGCAGCAAGAACGCCAAGAGATGCGTCAGGAAAGAGAAGACATACGCCAGGAGTTACGCCAGGAGAGAGATGAGATACGCCAAGAAAGGAGGGCGCAACAACAGCAGCTACAACAAGAGCTTCAACAACAGCAGCAACAGCAACAAGTGCCATTGCCTCCACCACCACCACCAGTTCCACCTCGTGATAAGCACCGAGAGTTCATGAGTCATAAGCCACCTACATTTGCAAGTTCGCCAGATCCACTTGATGCAGATGATTGGCTGAAAGCAATTGAGAAGATGCTCAACATTGCACAATGCACTGACCGGGAGAAGGTTTTATATGCTTCTGGACGTCTGACTGGTCCTGCTGCTGACTGGTGGGATTCTTATACTGCTGCCCATGATGCTGCTGATACTATTACCTGGGCAGAGTTCAGTACGCAGTTCAGGAACTACCATATTCCAGCTGGGATGATAAAGATCAAGAAGAAGGAGTTTCTGGCATTGAAGCAAGGCAACATGTCGGTCAGCGAGTACAGAGACAAATTTATTCAGCTGTCGAGATATGCTCCGGAGGAAGTTGCTGAGGATGAAAGGAAGCAGGAGCACTTTATTGAAGGACTTAATGGACCCTTGCAGTATGCACTGGTTGCACACACCTTTCCATCATTTCAGAGGCTACTGGATAAGGCTCTTGCTATTGAACACAAGCGTGTTCAACTGGGTGATTTGAAGAGGAAGGCTATCTCACAGGGACAGGGTAGCAGCAGCGTTCGTCCTCGCTACGGTTCACCACAGGGTACACCGACTCGACCAGGAGGACCACGCCCAGTTCAGCAATCACCACTGAGGACTCCACCTCCTCGACAGGCTACTCCCACTGGCACCCCGACGAAGTTTGCAGGACAGAGTCCAGGCACTACATGTTTCAAGTGTGGGAAGACTGGTCATTATGCAAATGTCTGCCCCCAGAGGATTGCTACTACTCCAGCTCAGAACAAGCAACAGACCCCTGGCAAGGGATATTCTATAGCCAGGGTGAATCAAGTCAGCGTTGATGATACTCCTGATGGTGGAGACCTCGTAATTGGTATGTTTTATGTTAATACAATTCCTGCAACAATATTATTTGATTCTGGTGCTACACATTCATTCATGTCTGCTAGATATGCCAACACAAATGAAATACCACTGCTAAATATGAGAAAACCCATGATAGTAATTACACCTAAAGGGCCTGTTGAGGCGAATCAAATGACACGTAGATTGATATTAACCATTATGGGTAGAGAATTTGGAGCTACTGCTATAATATTAGAGTCAAGCAGTATAGATCTGATCCTTGGTATGTCATGGCTAAGAAAGGCAAAGGCCGTTATAGCATGTGGTAGAGGTACCATAGAGCTCACTACCACTAAAGGAGAAAGATTTCAAGTTAATATTGCAGTAACCTCCTCATCCATGCGTGCAATGTTCTTTATGCCTGAGGAGTTTGTTGGCGACAACATCCGGGTGGTTAGAGATTTTCCGGATGTCTTTCCAGAGGAGTTACCAGGGATGCCACCTGATAGAGAAGTTGAGTTTGTTATTGACCTCTTACCTGGAACCGCCCCTATTTCTAAACGGCCATATAGAATGTCCGTAGAAGAGTTGAAGGAACTTAAGAAGCAGTTGACAGAGTTACAAGAGGCTGGTTACATTCGTCCAAGTTCCTCACCTTGGGGATCACCAGTGTTATTTGTGCAGAAGAAGGATGGATCACAAAGAATGTGTGTGGACTATAGATCACTTAATGATGTCACGGTGAAGAACAAGTATCCATTACCCCGTATTGAGGATTTGTTTGATCAGATGAGAGGAGCTAGAGTATTCTCGAAGATTGATCTCCGATCCGGTTACCATCAGATGAGGATTAGACCATCGGATATTCCCAAGACAGCATTCTCGACTCGATATGGATTATATGAGTTTACTGTTATGTCATTTGGATTAACCAATGCACCGGCTTATTTCATGAATTTGATGAACAAAGTGTTTATGGATTATTTGGACAGATTCGTCGTGGTGTTTATCGACGATATTCTTATCTATTCTAAGAATGAAAGTGATCATGAACAACATCTAAGGTTGGTGCTACAGAAGTTACGAGATAATCAACTCTACGCTAAGTTCAGCAAGTGCGAGTTTTGGATTGACAAGGTGCCATTCCTTGGTCATATTGTTTCTAATGGAGGAATAGCTGTGGATCCTGCTAAAGTGAAGGAGATAATGGAGTGGAGAGTGCCCACTACAGTTACGGAGATTCGGAGTTTCTTGGGACTCGCAGGATATTATCGGAGATTTATTGAAGGATTTTCTAAGATTGCTAAGCCCATGACCTCGCTTTTGGAGAAAGGAAGAGAATTTAAGTGGGATGAGAAATGCCAAGAGAGTTTTGATCAATTGAAGGAGAGATTGATGTCACCTCCAGTATTGATTATGCCAGATCTGCAGAAGGGATTTGACATTTACTGTGATGCATGTGGCCAAGGACTTGGATGTGTGCTTATGCAAGATGGTCATGTGATTGCCTATGCATCTCGTCAGTTGAGGAAGCATGAATTGAACTACCCCACCCATGACTTAGAGCTGGCTGCCGTTGTGCATGCACTTAAGATTTGGAGACACTACGTTATGGGAACTAAGTGCCAAGTATACACGGATCATAAGAGTTTGAAGTACATACTCACTCAAAAGGATCTCAACCTTAGGCAACGCCGTTGGTTGGAGCTCATTAAGGATTATGATTTGGAGATTCATTACCATCCAGGCAAGGCAAATTTGGTTGCAGATGCCTTGAGTCGGAAGGAGCATGTTCACTCCGCTTTCGTTGTCCAGCTACCTGATGAATTAGCAAAAGATTTTGAGAGACTCAACCTGGGAATTGTCACACATACGGAAGGAGTCACCATTGAATTGGAACCTACCTTGGAACAAGAAATTCGTAAAGGTCAGATTGGTGATGCTAAGATTCAGGAGATCAAGGATCTGATAACAGAGGGTAGAGGCCCGGAGTTCACAGAGGATGAGCAAGGCACGATATGGTTCAAGAATCGGATCTGTGTTCCCGATATTGATAGTCTTCGGGAAACCATATTGAAGGAGGCACATGATTCAGTTTATTCTATCCACCCTGGGAGCACTAAGATGTATCAAGATTTGAAGCAAAAGTATTGGTGGTATGGTTTAAAGAGAGATGTGGCTGCACATGTGGCTATGTGCGATGTATGCCAAAGAGTTAAAGCTGAACACCAGAGGCCAGCCGGGCTACTGCATCCACTGAAGATACCTGAGTGGAAATGGGAAGATATTGGCATGGACTTCATTGTTGGATTACCCCGCACGTTTGCTGGACATGATTCTATATGGGTGATTGTGGACAGGCTAACTAAAGTAGCCCACTTTATTCCAGTGAAGACCACGTATTCAGGAGCCAAGTTAGCAGAGTTGTACATGGCACAGATTGTCTGCCTACATGGTGTGCCAAAGAAGATCGTGTCTGATCGAGGATCACAGTTTACCTCTCGATATTGGAAGAAGTTGCACGAGTCATTGGATACGAGATTGAATTTTAGTTCGGCTTACCATCCACAGACTGATGGGCAGACTGAGAGGACCAACCAAGTGCTAGAGGATATGTTAAGAGCTTGTGCTCTTAAGCATGGTGGTAGTTGGGATAAGAGTCTACCGTATGCGGAGTTCTCTTATAATAATAGCTATCAGGCCAGTTTGAAGATGTCACCGTTTGAGGCTTTATATGGTAGAAAGTGCAGGACTCCATTATATTGGGATCAGACCGGTGAAAGGCAGTTGTTTGGGCCTGAGATCATACAAGAAGCAGAGGAACAAGTTCAGCAAATAAGGGAGAATTTGAGAACTGCGCAGTCAAGACAGAAAAGTTATGCTGACACCCGGAGAAGACTACTTGAGTTTAAGGAGGGAGATTATGTCTATTTGAAGGTGTCACCACTCCGGGGCATGAGAAGGTTCAAAGTCAAAGGAAAGTTGTCCCCTCGCTTTATCGGACCCTTTTTAATCTTAAAGCGAGTGGGAGAAGTTGCATATCAATTGGAGTTACCGGATCATCTCGCGGATGTTCATGATGTATTCCATGTATCTCAGCTGAAGAAATGTCTCAGGGTACCTGAAGAACAATTACCACTAGAAGACCTTAATGTTCAAGAAGATTTGACTTATGCTGAGTACCCCATCAAGATTCTTGATACTTTGACTCGAGTTACAAGGAATAAGGTTATAAAGATGTGCAAAGTTCAATGGAGTCACCACGGTGAAGATGAAGCAACTTGGGAAAGAGAAGAAGAGCTTCGTATAGATTTTCCCCACCTTTTCCCTAGATCTTCTTAAATCTCGAGGACGAGATTAATTTTAAGGGGGGTAGGATTTGTAATACTCAAAGTTGTATACAAAGAATAATAGAAAGAGAGCTCCTCATTTTGTGTGCCTTATTTGCATCATAAAAAGAGCACCTATGTAATTGAGAGTGACTAAATAAAACAATGATTCTAAAATAAAAGAAAGTGCATTTGTTGGAGTTTTTATGTTTGTGCATTAAATAAAAATAATAGTAATATAAAAATGACTAGAAATTGGATTAAGCCCTACATTGAAAACTAGGGTTTAAAAGGAAGAAGAGAAATGATATGAAAATAAAAATAATATAAATATATTTCTAGAATTTGTACTTTTCATTTTATAATATGATTTGATAACAAATTTGTACAAGGTTTGAAACTAAACTTGAATTCAAACTAAAAACCTTAGAAATGAAGAAAATAGAAAGGAAAATAAAAAGAAAAAGAATAAAAGCTTACCTGGGCCGGCTACTTCGCTTTCGGCCCACCTCTGAATTCCTCCCGCGCAGCCCACTCACCCGCGCGCCTGGATCAACTACACCCGGCGCTGACGGGAGGACCCCGCGGGTCAGGCTCCTGCGCGCGCGTGGGTCTCGCGTCCTCGCTGCGTGTGGGCCCCATTTGCCAGAAAATCACGCTGCGCGCGTGCGCTGGCGCTCTCTGCACCTGGGCCCCATTGCCGGTCTTAGCCGCTCGCCATCCCTCACTGCCGCGCGGGTCCCACCGTCCAGTCGCATCTTGCGCGCGCTCGGACTCACTGCTCCGCGGACCCCGCTGTCAGGCCCATCTTCAACACCGGGAGCTTCGGAACGAACTCGTGCGCGGACTCCGTCCGTCCTCCCCGTCAACCAACCCCGAGCATGGCGGGTCAAGATCCAGGATCGTCCCCACGCGCAACTAACCGCCCATAAGAACCCTCGCGCAGCGCTTCCCGTGACCCGTCTCTGCCCTTTTCGCTAACAACATCCAGTCGCACCTCGCACGCCGCCTCTCCTCGCCGCCGCGGGGATTCTCCCTCTGCACCACCGTCCAAGCCGGGAAAAGCGTTGTGGCAGCTCCGTTAACACGCGTGGGAGCTTTTGTGGGCATCGTCAGGCAGGGGCTCCACCGGCGTCGACTGGAATTGGTCGTCGACGTGCTCCTCCGCCGCGGCATACGCTCCATCGGCAATTGGCGATTCTCCCCAACAGCTACGGTAATAGCTACCTCCTGCTGGCTCGCCTTGTTCTTTTCCTGTTGGCGCATCATCTGGGCAGGGTAGTTGGGCATTGCCGCAGCGGGTAGTGCCCGCCGTGGTTCAAGCGCCGCCGTGGATCCGCTCCACTCCGTGGCCAGGGCGGTAACATCAGTCAAACATTAAATTGGGGGCTCTATCGGGTTCGCCCTACCTTTGGCTTAGTGTGGCTTGGTTGGATTGGAAACTCGGGCGGGTTTGTGGCCGATTTGATGGTTCTCCGGCGAGCGGGTCGCCGTGGGAGCGGGCGCCGTCGCGCTCGGCAACCAGAGGAGAAGAAGGTTTACGCGCCGTTGATATCCCAGGGAACGGCTGCGATTAGAAGTAGCGTACCCCTTCGCCACTTTGATCGGGTACCGTTGATCTCGAATCTAATGGTAGTGGTTAGATCTGGTTTCATAAACTCAGGGTGCGTTGATTTGGGATCCAACGGCTGCAGTCGCGTACCGGTTCGGGAAAGGCTAGATTTAATCTCGCGCGTCCACACCTAATCGAACGGTTCAGATTAGATGATACCCCTTCGGCGTGCACATTTCGCTAAAGAGACCCCGACTAAAACAAAAATTAACCCGCCATCCAGAGAACCCTATTCACTGAGTCTCGGAAAACTTACGCCAGACCCCCTGACTTTTCCAGAAATTGGCGTCCAGTCCAGAGCACGTTTAAAACGTATAAATGAATTAGTAAATGTATTTTTAATACAAAAATAATTCCTAGAACTTAGTTAATTCATAGAAAATTTATTTTAGCTCCAAATTTAGCCATTCCAATTTATAAAATTTTGTAATAATATTCTTTATCATTTAGTATCACTGTTTTGACATGAAAGCAGTAATAAAATTAATTCGTCATTTAATTCTATTTTAAGCACATTAAACCTTAGGAAATTCATAACTTGAAATCTATAACTCCAAATTCAGGGATTCCAGTTCCTATGATTTCATTTTAATATGTAGATTTTTACTGCATATTTTATTTACATGTTTGGTGTGATGTTGATTTTGGCTATACTATGTATGTATTGTGTTGATGCGAATAGACGAGCAAGCCACTGTGGAAACTGAGGTTCAACAAGTAGAGGTAGCTGAGCAGGAGCTCATTGAAGGCAAGTTGTGCCCTTGATCACTTACTTTTCCCAGCCATGTTCTTATTAATTTTAATGATCTGCTTAGGTTAATTTGGATGGGAGCCTTTATGTTACCCTAGTTTTGATTACCTCTATACCTTGTTCACCCCTGATACATTTTTGGGTAGTACTTGCTATTGCTTTATGTGGATTGGGTATGGAGATACACTATTCATGATTATTCTATTATTATCTTGTTATTATTACTGTTCATGTTAAGATCATTAAATTAATGGGAACATGGAGCGACCACCCGGGAAAACAGTGCTACCACAAGGGTTTAATGGGACGCCCTTGGCTGATTAACTAGGAAAGCTAGTGGAGGGCTACCTTACCCGAAAGGGGCAAGGGCAGTAGGGGAGTGGTCAGTGTAGGGAGGTCCTTGTTTGATTTTGCTGCGATGGCGGTCGGCAAGAACCCTGCACTGGAGCTTCCTATAAACTGTAGCGGGTAGTCTGAAGCTAGTGGAACTTTGTAAAGGCCTCGTAGTGTTACCCTGCCTCGCTTCCTTGGTAGAGGTGTATGGGATTCATGACCCCTTGGCAGATGGGTAACACGGCTTGTGGGTAAAGATGCGCAACCTCTGCAGAGTGTAAAACTAGTATACTAGCCGTGCTCACGGTCAAGAGCGGCTCGGACCCTCACATGATTAATTATGGAACTTAAATTTAATTTGACATTTGCATCGCATTTGGGATTATTTTAATATTACTTTTCTTTATTATTATTAAGGTTTGGTATTTACTTACACTTAGTAATTGCTAATAAAATTTTGACCAACTTATAAAAGCAACGCTCAGCTTCAGCCTTTATTTCATTGATCAGCCTTACACTACATGAACTCCCACCTTTGGTGAGTTCATGCCACATTATTCCCCACGACTTGTTGAGCTATGAACGTATGTGAGCTCACTCTTGCTGTCTCACACCCCCCCCACAGGAGAAGAACAGGTGGTCGAAGAGGAGCCGCCTAACACTGAGGAGTTCGATCTGATCTAGGTGGCGTTTCTCAGTCGACAATGGCGCCGACGATCCTTAGTTCGTTTTATGGTTATTCCTTTATTTTGTAATAAGTCTTCCGCTATGTAATAAATACTCTGATGATTTATGACATTTATCTCTATACACTCTGTTATTATATATGTTGTCTTCTTGGCGCATGTATGAGATGCACCCGGCTTTGTTCCTTAAATCCGGGTGTTACACCACCAAATCTGAGGAATGAACCTATGATGCACCAACTTAATTTGGATGGATTGATTCGTCAAACCAAACACTCTATAAATGTCTAAACTGGACTTGAGCTACGGGTTTATTTTTACATATAACATATAACATCTTCACATATAGCATATAATAGTAAACAAGACTACTATGCCTAAATTAACAACTAAATACTCAGTTTTAGCATTAAATCTGGTTTTTCGGCAAAAATTAGCGGTTTACCGGTCTTAAATAACGGTTTACCGGTCATAGAAAACGGTTTTTTCAGCGGTTTTCGATTTTTATGAATTTTTTCAAAATTTTAAAATTTAGAACGAATTTTGAAAAAAAACCCGGTGGTTTACCGAAACCACACCCCAGCGGTTTCGGTAAACCGACCGGTTTACCGCCGGTTTTTACCGAAACCACACCCCAGCGTCCCACGTGATGGCGGGAGGCCGCGCGGGCGATTGGACTCCGTGCTGGGGTCCGATCCGATCCCGACCCGGCGCCGCAACCGCTGCTGCTGACAAAAAATCACCAGAAATAAAATAAATAAAAATCCCACAGAAGAAAAAAAAACACCCCGAAAATTCTCCCTCTCTCTCTCTCTCAGTCTCTCTCTCCGTGAGTCTCTCAGTCTCTCTCTCCGTGAGGGAGGAAGTTGGGCTTCGTTCTCGAGTACTCTTCGTTCTCAGGCGGCCCCCGGCTGCTTCTGCTGGTCGCCGCCCAGCTCCAGGTACGCGCGAGGGTCTAAAAAACCTCGTATCCCTTTCCTCTAGCTAGCCTGCTCGAGATTGTTCGTACTTCTGCTCCGGGCCGGGTTGCTGTCGTCGTCCAGCTGGCTTGCACTGCACCGCGTGCGAGCGGCAGAGGAAGCTCAGTTTGGGGTTTCTAGGGTTTTGGGACGAGCACAGGGAAGGCGTCGCTCCTCTGCTCGGGTAGAGTATAGCTGCGCGGTGCGGTTCTGAGTTCAGGTACGGCTTCTGGGCTGCGGCAGAGCTGCGTGCCGCCCAAATCTGGCAAATTCGGTCCGAGTTGCTTAGGGTTTGGATGCGGAAGCCGGGGTCCCTGGCGTCGTGCTCTGCGGTTCCTTGGTCCGTGTCCTGCGATTGTGTGGTTCCCTCTACAACTGCCTGCAGGCTTCGCTGAAATTTGGGGTTCCTGCAACGAGTTGGGCTTACCTGTCAATTAGCCCTTTGGGCTAATGCCTGCAATTTGATCTCCGCCGTTGTCTTCGTCAGAGCTGACTTGTTGGAGGCCCTTTAGCATTCCTTTTACTCTAGCTAAGACCACGATGTGGTGTTTTTATTCTTCTATTTTGCCTTCTTGCTTTCTACTTGAAACCATTGTACCTCAAAGTTCAAATCTTCCTAACAATACGTCAATACCCACATAGCACGCACCGCAGCATGCCACTGTTTCCTTTCTTTTGTCAGTTTTTTTATTCCCCACTGGGTCCTGTACCTCCGGTTTCCTCACTAGGGTTACCATTTTAACACAGTTATTAGAGAAATAAGGGCCGGCCTGGTTGCCCGAGGCTGACCCAACACCTGCGATGGAGGAGAAGGCTGTCACAAATGGAGCGGCAGCTGCTGATGTTGCTGCTCCTGATAATAAGGATAACACCAAGGAAGAGGTTAGCAAGAGCAAGGAGGCAGTAGCGAATAAGGATGCTGAAGAGCAGAGCAAAGGCTCGGAAAATGGTGCTGAGGGCCATTCAGGTGGAGATGTCAATATGGCAGAGGCTGAGATCGCTGAGGAAGGTGATGGTGGTGATGCTGGTGCGGCAAAGCAGGTGGATTCTGGAGATGTCAAAACGGATGCCGATACAAAGGAAGATGCCAATGCGAGAACAGAAGAAGGTGAAGATGCCAAGATGACTGAGACTGACGTAGGAAGTACAGAGGTCAAAGATAAAGAAGAGAAGGAAGATGAAGTTGAGAACACAAATGAGCAGGATGAATCGAAGGAGCAAGAGAAAGGTGTTTTGGCTGAGCAAGAGGAAAACGAAGGAAAAGAAACGGATGCTGATGAGAACCAAGAAGAAGAGGAAGCAGAAGAAAAGGGTTCTGCTGGTAAGAAAGATGAAGTTGAAGCTGAAGGTGACAAGAAGACGGAAGAGAATAAGGAGACTCCGAAGAACAAGAAAGCAAGGAGTGCCAGGGATAGAAGCCAGGGAAAAGAGGAGCAGGATGGATCCAAATCCAGGGAAGCCAAAAGTTTGCTGAACACTCCAAGCCCATATGGTACCAATCGCCCTCAACGTGAGAGGAAAACAGTGGAGAGGTTGGTTGAGGTGATTGATAAAGAGCCAAACAAGAATTTCGTGGTTGAGAAGGTTCGTTGCTTGCATTTCATTTTGTCCCATTTTTTTCATTTTGGCATGTAATAGTGTGGCTGTGGCATTCTTTTTTATCACAGGGACAGGGGACTCCTCTGAAGGATATACCAAGTGGTATGTGCCTCTTTTCATACTGTTTACTGTGTTTCTTTCTGTCTCTTAGTCAGCATAGTCAGCCTTCTCTTTCTGTTGAGAGATTTTTTTTTTGTTTTACACGTGATTTGTTATGTTTTACTGGTTCTTGAATTCTTGATTGAAACTATTCTGAAATTTGATTGATGGTTTCTAGGTTTGAGTGGAACTCTTTAATTGTTTTGCGTGCATTTCCCATCTTCTGTTTTGATTATGCACCATGACAAAAGAACAGAACCTTGTGATCTAACTGGAGAGAAGAAACCTTGTAATCTGTCAATCGCTTCATGAAACTTTTGCTTGTTTCTCTTGTATGATATGCCTGCCTTTAAATTTATTTGCTATTTTAATTTATATTCACTAAGGGCTTCTGTTAATAGAGCTGATTTCGTATCACCTTCATCTCGTATGATTCTTTATTTTGTGACTAAATAAATACCTGTACTTGCCTTTTTTCTTGAACAACGCAAGATAGCTGCATGCCATTTCATTAAGAAAAAAAACATATAGAGGAAGGGGGTTAATCCCTCCCAGCACATACAACTCCAACCAACCTGTACTTGCCTTGAAGAAGTTCTATGAACAAAGTAGATGGTGTTTATGTGCTAGGCTGTTATTAGCTTTTAAATTGAAATGGTAGTTATAACATGTTAGATCCCAGTAGAACCCAACAGCAAGATATGCAGAATCTGTGAAAGGGCCTCTAGCGTAATGGTTAAGGCTTTTGAGTAGCACCTCCAGGTCCCGAGTGCGACCCCCCTCAGGGGTGAATTTTGGTCTTGGTTAAAAAAATCACCTCGTTGTGCCCCACCCGCTCTCGGGTTATGTCTTACATGCCACCCTCCGGCTGGGCCATTGCAGAGTGGGTGGTGACGACCCGCTAGTGATAAGGGCCAAAGTTTGGGGATTTTCTCGGCCGGGACTATGTTTCGGTCTCTTCTTAATATATTACCGGGAGGGCGGTCTTTCCCTCCCAGGGCCGAGTTTTTTAAGATATGCAGAATCTAAAAAAAGAATATGCTAGGGAACTGTATTACTGTATATCTCAGTTTTAGCCTTTTAGGGGCACGAGACTAGAACCCTACCTCAACCACAAAATGCTCCGCTATAAGCCATATAGGTGCTCCATATTTAGAGAGCACAGAACCATCGGTGAAGCTCTAAGTAGGTGCTATATGCCTATGTTAGTAGCTTATCTTTTTTTTGTTCTCTGGTGTCTGCTCTAATTGTATGTCTAGCAGTAGCAAGAGGAGGCTAAAAACTTTATGGCCCTATTAATTTAAGTGAATCACTTAGCAACTTTGGTGTTATTTTTTCGTCAGCCACCATCTTAGACGAGCAATAGATTCCCTTCGTGTTTTCTGATCCTTTCTGTTGAAATTTAAGTGGAAAGTAACAATTCAGACTATAGTCTGTACAGTATCACATGGCTGATATCATTGCATCTTGTTAAGTGGAATATTTCATTATTTTGTGTAGATGGAAGTGGTATGCAATAAGTAATATTCACTCAATTTTTATCTGTTGACGTTGGTACATTCATTTTCCACTTTATTTACTTACCTTGTTCCCTGTTTTATGAATAGTTTATCTTCTAGCCTTGCTGTCTTTTCTTTATGATGATTTGCTAAATTGTCGTTGGTTTATCAAGAGTTGACTATGGTGGCTACAAGCCAGTTGGCTACTTTGATTTCACTTATAATCTCTTGTTATGCACTGCTTCTTATATTCACAATGCGTTCTTCATTGGAACAAAGATATGTCATTCTATGTTTTTAGGGTTTCCACCTAATGCTTAAGTTTGTGAAATTTCTTTAGTTTTATAAAGTTCTCTTTCACTGATTTGCCTTTTCTTTTAAAATTTATGAACAGTGGCACACAGAATATCAAGGAAGAAGCCTTCTGATCTTAAATTTCTTCACAGTATTCTTTTTGGGAGGAAAGGCAAGGTAAATCTTGGACATATACACATAGATTTCTTTGTAACTACCAGATGCAAATTCATCTATCATCCAAGCGCTTTGTTGTATCAAGTATAACAACTACATGCAAATATGCAAGGAAACTACCACACTTTATTTCTTATAAGTGCTAGTCCCTCCAATATGTCTAAGGAGAGGAAGCACATTTAAGATTTTCATGAAATGAAAGAAGCACAATTAAGAATTAACATGTTATCAAGTACAACAACTACTGAACTACATGCAAAATATGCAAGGAAACTACCACACTTTATTTCTTATGAGTGCTAGTCCCTCCAATATGTCTAAGGAGAGGAAACACATTTAAGATTTTTCATGAAGTGAAAGAAGCACAGTTAAGAATTAACATGCGTAATTTGGCACCATGGTTGTGTAATTGTGTTATCCTTTTGCATATACTGTTCTGGAACCAAACACATAAAGAAATAAAAACATCAAAAACAAATAATGCAACACCCTAAGTGCTTGGTATTCTGTTTAAAGTTCCAAATGCTTGTCGAAGTGAATTCTGCTCTGCTCAGTGTGCGCAGATATTAGCTGATTGCATGTCAGGATTGTATATAGAGTAGCAAGAGTAAGGTTTGCCTAGTTTCATGGCTACTTGTTTTTTTTTATTTTGTACAATTGTCTGCTCCATTTTATATACTTTTAGCCCCAGCTATTTTTTGAGGGTTAGCCCCAGCTATTTAAAAGATGGCTAGTTGTGGTTTGGATTCTCAAGTGAAGTATGCTTTTGTATTTTTCCATTTGCTTCCTTAACAAATCCTAAAGTGTGACATTGCTCTTGAATGATATTAATTCTAGGTTCTATCTCTTATGCTATGTTTCAGGCTGTCGATTTTAAAGGGCATATACTCCAATTCTCTGGATTTGTTTGGCATGAGAGTGATGTAAGCTTCTTTTCTAAAGCTTAATTAACTAGCCTGCTCTAGCTTATTCAAAAATCAAAATGATTAATTTAGGCAGTTTTTGTTTGTAGGAAAAGCAGAGAGCCAAGGCAAAAGAGAAGCTTGATAAGTGTGTAAAAGACACTCTGTTGGACCTCTGTTGGACCCTTGGTATTCCAACTCCGAAAGCAAACATTAGAAAGGTTTTGTTTTCCTGCCTTGTTTTTGAAATTATATTTTGATTAATTCAATACATGACATTCTAATATAGTTTGGTTAACTCATATAGGAAGATATTGTGTCAAAGCTGTTGGATTTCATTGCTGAACCTCACTCTGCAGCTGAATCTTGGGGCTCTGATGACCAGGTTACAACACATTCGTATATTGTGATTCTAGTTTCTTATCAACGAGATGTTGTTGTTGATGTTTTATGGTTGAATCAGAATTAGCTTACAAGATTATTCTCTCTGCATGCTTTATCCTTTTCCACTGGCCAGGGATCAAATTCTAAAAAACGCAAGAGAGGAGGTGAAAGTGCAAGTAAGACGCCTGATGGCACACCTAGTAGGTCGAGGAAGGTACAGTGCTAAAATTGTCTTGCATGGTGTGTTGAATATGAGTATATAACTGAAAGCTCTGAAAATGACTTAAAGCTATGGTGTAGCCTTCCTTGGTGGCTATTTGACCCTAAGCTCAAATGAAGTTTTTCTTGCCTATATCTATTGTGTATTTCCAATGATTATTTTAACACGGTCATGGTCAGTTGGGTCATCCTTCTTTTTATCATTGTATTACCTACATTCTCATTGCCTGTTCTTGCTGCAGAAATTTGTCGATGACGGTACTTCTAGTAAAAGGCAGAATAAAGCGCTCCAGTATGATACTGATGAGGATGAATCCATGAAGTCTGACAGTGAGGAAAACATAGATGAAGATTCAGATGAAGTTGCTGACAAACAGGAAGGTGACTATGGATCTGGGAAAGAAAAGGCAGGGAAGAAGTTATCGGAGGTAAAAGAATCTTCAGGTAAAAAGAAGTCAAACACAGGGAGTGGCCACAAATCAGGTCCTCCAAATAAAATTATAAAAAATCTGGTAAAAAAAGTATCATCCAAGATTCATGAGGAAAAAGAAAGCCCCAATGATAGTGCCAAGGTTTTTTCGAGAAAGAAGAAACCCACAGCAGAAAAGGAGATCAAAGAGAAAAAGTCGTCAGGTAAAGCAGTGACCCTAATAAGTATCTCAAAATGCCCCCCCCCTCCCTTGCCGGTGTTTGGAAATTTCCAGTTCAGTTCACATTTACCCACTGTGGTTCATCATTTTCTCGATATCATCCTTGTATCTTATTCTTGTGGATATTTTTGCTAATCTTTTTTAGTTGTAGACCATCATGTGGTAACTGCATTGCACTACATATGATTATTGTTCTGCGTGTGTCATGGTCACAGAAATATCTCACTTTAATAGAAATCTTCAAGACATAGATGCTTTTCTATAAAAAAGGCACATATGTAGTATTATTAGTTTGCCTAAAAGTGGAAATATTGTATTTTATCTAGGAAAAAAGGTGACAAAAGGTAAAGGAGAATCAGCTGAAGCAGTTCTTCCCAGCAAGGACGATCTGAGGAAGACCATTACTGAAATCCTGAAGAAAGTTGACTTCAACACGGTGAGTTACAACTTTTAAAGTAGCGTACAGAAAATGGTATCACTATTGACTACTTGCAATCAACCATCAATTTTAAGTGTTAAAGGTATCATGAATGGTGATAGGACGATGGCACAATAGTTGCTTTCAAGAGTGTTTTTATGGTGACATACTTTCATGCATCTGTTATGGACACTTGTGTGTTGATGTCCAAGATTTGAAGTTTAGCTACAAAATGTGAACAGATGTTTGGAAACATGGATAATTGACTGCAGAAATCATTACTTATGTTCCAATTTATGTGATCATGTGTCTATGATTATGGTAGCATAGTCAATCATTTTGGAATCCCACAGGCATTTTCTCAGCTGTACTAGTTGTCATGTTTTTTTTACGAACTTTCTGTTCTTCGTTTTTAATTTCTCGTCAAAGTTTCTTATAGTAACCTGACCTCTTCGGAATCTGATTTCGCAGGCAACTTTCAGTGACATTCTGAAGAAGCTCGGTAAGATTTTGAGACATGTTTTACTGATTTTCAGTCGTTCATGCTAGATGCACTAACAAACTTTATCTTGTAGACAATCACTACAAAATGGATCTGACCCCAAAGAAAGAAGCCATCAAAGTTATGATCCAAGACGAGTTAACCAAGCTATCAGAGGAGGATGAAGAAGGAGAGGGAGACGAAGACACCGGGAAGAAACAGCAGCATCCTCAGGCACAGGAGGTCGAGGCATGAGGATCCGCGGAACCCCGTAGCTGTAGTAGCCGCTGTTAATTACCCTGTACTTAGTGCGTATGTGTCGCATGTACAGGCATCCTTTGTTGATTTCAGCCACCAACTTGAGAACCTCACCCCCCTGATTGTGTATGCTAAAAGACATGATGTCTAGGCAGCCTCCACACCTTTTAGCTGACTGATCGGAGAGTTACTCTTAGGCAACAACTTGTGTTTCTAGATTTGCAAATGGTGTCTGAAAGACCGAAACTCTGCATTCGCTGTGGCAGAGCGTGTACTTAATTGATCGTGATAGGTCTGAATAACACATGGATGGACCCTAGTTGTTCGTGTTGCCTTGAGCTTTTACTCGATCCGTTTCTTCTGTGGACTCCATTTGTGCTTAGAATTGTGTGTGGGGCGGGTGGTTTTCAGTCTTCAATGGTTGTGTTTTGTTGTCCTGCCTGGGTTAACTTGGTAGGTCCTCCTGTTCGTGAATCTGTACCCGAGCGGAAACTGGATCGGGTGCAGACTGCAGTACTCGCGGTGGCGGACTCGGCAAGGAACGCGCGCCTCGCCCAAGCTTTATTTGCGACGTCCGTATGTGGTGCCATCTTTCCAGTAATGCCTTAAATTAATATGAAGTATTGAAGTATTAAGTACTTGTTTGGTTCGCTGTCTGACTTACTATAATTTATCTAACTTTTCTGTATAATTCGCTGTCTGACTTACTATAATTTATCTAACTTTTCTGTATAAGATTAAAGGGTTGTTTGGTTCGCTGGCTAACTTGTCACGCTTTGTATAACTTTTCTACCCAGGTTAGTTATTCAATTCGAACGACTAGCCTTAGGTAAAATGTGACATAATTAGCCACGAACCAAATATACCATAATTCTTTAATTTAAACGACTAACATTAAATAAAGTGTGATATAATTAGTCATGAACCAAACGGTTCCTAATATTCACAAGGATTCTTGCCCTATAGAGATGCACACGTCTAGGGTTAGTTAGACAACCCCATTTTTTAAGAAATTTTCGTTTTTCCAAGAGAAATTGGAAAAATGAATTTGACAAACTAGCCTTTAAAAACTCACGAGGATTCTCGTCCTATAGAGCTGCACACGTCCGAAAAAAAATGATGGCCATCTGTGCAGGTTCGATCGAGTCGCGTGGCCATCCGTTCCTTTTTTTTTTCTCTCTGGTAATTCGTGATCCCGCTGGCCGCTGACCCCTTCTCTCTCACATCCTTCGTCTCCTCCTCTCCCATCCGAATCCTCTGCCGCCACCACGGCTTCCGTCCATGTGCCGAACTGCCGATGCCCCACTGTCATCGTGCCCTCCCCCACTCGCCCCCGCTAGCTTCCTTATTTGGATCTGAGGAGACGTATTTCCCTTTTGGATCCTCTGTCGATTCCCCGTCGCTACCTCCGCCTGAGGCTTTGTACCGTTGTTCGATTAATCTCGTTACCCATAGATTAGATAGGTGTTGACGCCTTTTTCGGGCGCCAATCACTCAACAAGAACCAGCGGCGGTGCTCTCTGCACAGGCGCGGACGGTCCGCGACCTGGCGCGAGGCTAGGGTTTCCTGCCTGACGGCCGGACGGTCCGCGCGTGCGTAGGGACGGCGGAAGATCGCCGGCGCCGCCTGGATCTCGCTCCCGGGAGGGACCCCGTCGGGGAGGAGAGATCCTAGGTGATGTCTAGGCTCGGGTAGACCGACCTAGACTCCTCTAATCGACATAGAGTCGAAGAGAAGCGGAGGATTTGGGGATTGGAAGACTAAACCTAAACTAGACTAGAACTACTCCTAGGATAAAATGTAAATTGTATTGACTGAAGGTTCGATTGATTGATTAAATCGGCCGTAGTCCTCTGCTTTTATAGAGGAGGGGGCTGGACCCGTTACCAACAAAATTCCGAGCTTATCTCGAGATTCTCGCCAACAAACATAGCAATGAACTCGGAACCCTAATTTGTTCTGCACGCGCTCGGACCGTCCGGCCCACAGGCGCGGACCGTCCGGCCATAGGGCCGGATTGTCCGGTCGGCTCAAACTGGTGCTCAACATATGCCCCCTGCCTTTTGGTGGAGCTGAGCAAACCAAAAGCAACTAACTCGATGCGATTACATCGGTTTTCTTAGGCATCTTGCCACATACTAAGATGGTACTGTTTGAAAAAACACCCATTCAAAGCCTTGGGTAAATCTTTACCTTGTAATGTTTGTAATAAGTAGGCATTACCAGACATTACCTGTTTTACTTTATAAGGACCCTCCTAGCTTGACGACCATTTCCCAAACTTCTGGTCTTTGTTCCTTAGTGGCAGGATGGTCTTCCACACCAGGTCCCCTACTTGAAATGACTTTGCTTTGACCTTCTTGTTGTAGGCCCTGGCTACCATGATCTTGTCCTTTTCTATTGCTCCCAAAGATATCACCCTCTTGTCGGTCACCTCATCAATATTATCCATCATTGAATTATAATAATCAATGACAGTTAGATCATTTTGCCTGGCGAACCTGACATCATTCAAACTTATTTCCACAGGCAACACTGCTTCCTGCCCATAGACGAGCTCAAAAGGAGATACTTTAGTAGCACTATGTTTAGATATTCCGTGAGCCCATAAAGCTTCGGACAAAATCTTATGCCAATGCTTAGGATTATCGGATATCTTCTTTTTTATCAAGTTGATCAATGTCCTATTACTAGACTCGGTGTGTCCATTGGCCTAAGCATGATATGGAGATGAATTGAGCAACTTAATTCTATATAATTCAGCAAATTCACGTACCTCCTTTGACATAAAAGAAGTTCCTTGATCTGTAGTCGAAGTCTGGGGAATGCCGAATCTATGAATAATATGCTCAGTTATAAACTCAATTACCTCCTTGTGTGTCATGTTCTTCAAAGCAACGACTTCAGTCTATTTGGTAAAGTAGTCAGTGGCAACTAACACGAACCGATGCCCTTTTGATGATGAAGGATGAATCTCTCCTATAAAGTCTAATCCCCATCCTTTGAAAGGCCAAGGCTTGATGATAGGATGTAATTCGGCTGCAGGGACTAACTGTAGGTCGCCGAATTTTTGACACACTTGGCATCCTTTGTAGTACTTGAAACAATCAGTTATCATGTTAGGCCAATAAAAACCAGATCTTCGCAACAACCACTTCATCTTTGGAGCCGATTGATGGGTACCACAAATTCCTTCATGTACTTTGGCCATGGCTAATATAGCATCATCTGGGCCCAAGCACTTAAGCAGGACGTCGTTGACTGTTCGGCGGTAGAGTTCATCACTCATCAAAATATACTTGAAAGCTGTACGCCGAATATTCTTATCTGTCCTGATATTGGGATTTCGTAAATAATTAGTTATGGGTGTCCTCCAATCATTTGTATCGGCTTCATTATCAGCCGAATCAATTAGGAGAACTTTCCTGGTAACCCCGAACAGTCCGGATTCTCTACTCGGACGGTCCACGACCTGGGGAATTTGCCCTGCACCGGTTATCAGATTTTCAGTGTTATGAAATCTCCCTCGCTTTATCCGATAACCTGATGCATCTTGTGCCAAATTGTTAGCTCTATGATTCTCAACTCTAGAGATATGCCGAATACTGAATTCGTCAAAAGAATGAATTATGTCCCAACATTTTTCAAGGTAACTATTTAGAGTACCATCAAAACATTGATATTCTTCTAACACCTGTTGGACGACTAGCTAAGAATCACCAAATGCCTTCACATATTTTACTCCCATATAATTTAAAAGTTCCAAGCCGAACAAAAGGGCCTCATATTCAGCTTGATTGTTAGTGCAATAAGTTTTTTATCAGCTAGAGAAGTCAAAGGAGACATCACTTGGTGAAACAAGTACGATGCCAATCCCTTGCCCTTCATTGCAAATCGATCCATCAAAATATAAAGTCCAAGGAGTAATAGTGAGATACGACATGTCTAGTTTATGAGTATCATTAATCCAATGTTCTACATGAAAGCTCTCGTGTGGGTTTTGGTGTTTAAATGACAACCCAATTAAAGGACTAACAAGTGTGCTAAGTGTTGAACAGGTGCTTAATGCAAAGCTAATAGGGTTCAACACAAGTGAACAAGTGTGACGGTCCAAAGACTAGATTATCTATAGATAATGGACATCACAAGTAAGATGGACATTGCTTAAGTGAGACTCGATATACGTAACTCAGAGACAACCGATCAAGCGAAGGATGGAGGCAAGAAGAGCTTCGAGGTATCGAGTGCACGGGAGAAGGTCAAGGAGACCATGAACCCAAAGCCAGGGGTGAAGAAGAAGATTTGCAAAGTCAAGGTTGATCGAGTTAAGAAGAGTTATGGTGCATCAAGGATCACTACATAATGACATGACTTACAACAAATGAGGTAACATCTACAATAATGTGGTGTAAGTCATATAACTCAAGATTAAGCTCTAGAAGTGAACAAGGTATGTTTCTGGACTTAGTAAATTGTTTTTATTCACTAACATGGTTATTTAAGTGCTAGAAACAGTGCCAAGAAAAGAATAAAAGAGTTGGAGAAGATATGGCTTGGTATAGCCAAAATCAGCACTAGCCTGGCACACCGGACAGTGTCCGGTGCCCCAGGCTGGCTCGGCGGCAACTAAGTGCTCTCGGGAGAAGAGAAAGGGGATGTGGCTAAAATTCACCGGACTGTCCGGGGAGCCAACGGCGCCCGCGCCAACAGTCGGCAGCGCAATCAGCGGGCGACGCGTGGCCTGAGCCAATGGTTAGTTGGCGCACCGGACTGTCCGGTGAGCCAAGAGGACCGTTGCTCCAACGGTCAGCTGAGCCCGATATGGAAGGAGATCGCGCACCGGACAAACTACAGGACCTGTCCGGTGGTGCACCGGAATGTCCGGTGCGCCACCCGACAGAAGGCTAGGATTGCCTTCCAAAAGGAATTCCATGGCTCCTAGGCCCCTTAGGTCTATAAAAGGGACCCTAGGCGCCTCCAACAAAGAAGAAAAAGGGGCCAACAAGTGCATACATCATTTGGATCAATTCTCTCTCCCTCTCTTGTATATCTCTCTAGTTTGTGTGGAGGCAAAGCTATAAGCCTTTAGAGAGTGGAGAAGTGCTGCTAAGAGCTAGAGCAAGATTTTGAGCGTGTTGTTACTCTGCCTGTGTGCTGTCGAGAAGACTGTAAGCAGCCACGATGTTGTTGTAACCAATATCAACATAGTGGAAGGCTCTATCTGTCATATGGACAGATCTGAGCAAACGGAGGAAGGAGTTGAAATAGACTCCAAGCCCAGGTGTGGCTAACTCCAACGAGGACTAGGCAAGCATTTCAGGCTTGGCCGAACCTCGAGATAAATCCCTGTGTCTGTGTGCTTTGCTCTGTATTGTATGCTGATTCTCTGTCTTACTCACTCTTTATATCTGCACTTCAATACTTATTTGTGGTACAAGGTATATTTGAAGTGCAGGGTATTTTAAAGACAGGAACTTCTTTTCCGCTGTAACCTACTCGAAGGGTCTTTCATTCCACTGCGATCTAGCCTTCAAGTAGAGTAAGAATCTCAGTTTTAAAGTAATAATTATTATTCGCCTATTCACCCCCCTCTAGGCGACATCCAGATCCTGTTCCCGGGCAGAGGGAACTTTCAATTGGTATCAGAGCTAGGCCTCTCCAGTGTGGTCTTAGCCGTCCGGAGATGACGATGTCGTCACAAGAGGTAACTCTAGAACTTCTTCTAGACAATGGTTCTAATTATAAATCTTAGTCTGTCTCTATTTATAATGCTTTCATGCATATTGATCCTGATTTGAGACAGATCTTTAGTAGAAGTATTTTTCCCTCTGATATTAGTAAAAATCCTTCTAATGCTGAACTAAGATGTCTATCTCTCAATCACCATGCTTGCAACATCTTAGTTGACTCTCTTTCTAGAGGTGCCTATTTTGCCATCATGAGTAGTGATAGTGATTTATTTGTTGATGCTCATGATCTATGGACTAAAATTAAGTTAAAATTTTTTAAGTCCGTATGCACTGCTTCTGCTCCCTCTATTGCTGGTAGTACTAACTTGTCCAAAGGAGAAGAACAAGAACGATGGACACCAAGCGATGGATCCACCTCACCGACAGGTTCATCTCCCACTAGTTATACATGTCTTGTTGCTAACGATGAGAGTGGAGACGAAAGCGATGATGAGGAGGAATATGAGGATGATAGCAAGGATGAGTCTTTATCACCACAAGGTACATTTTTCTGTATTGCTTCCACTGATAATAATGACAGGGAAAATGAGACCGACGATGTGGAAGAAGAGGAGATTCGCCGGTTCTACACCCATCTCAACAAAGAAGACAAAGTGCTCTTGGTTAAGCTGTTGAGGAGGAACAAGGCGAGACGCTTCTCAGGCTAGAGGAAACTCTCATCAAAACCAACGATAGCGTGGAGAAGATGACCAAAGAACATGAGGAGCTAAAGTGCTCTCATGATTATTTGGTCCAATGGTATGAATCTGTTTTACTTGAGCAAAGAAATAATCATGATGTACTATCTGATGCTGCTCAACTTAAAACTGAGAATTCTATGCTTAGGAGTCAAGTAGAAGTGATGAATTTAGAAAAGCTTGCTCTAGGTGAAAAGTATGATATGTTGTCATATTCTCATAGTAAATTAGTTGATGACCATATCATGCTCGATATTGCTCATGAGGTAGCAATTACTAGTTTAAACTCATGTGAACCTCATTCTTGCACAAGTGATCAATTAGTTAAAGTATTATCATGTGCTGACCTCCACTGCCCCAAGAAAGGCCAATCTTTGATTGAGAAACAAGTTGTAGGGTCAAAAAGAAAATTGCTTGGGAACAAGAAACAAAGACTATTGAGGAGAAGACGCCATGCTCGACTTCCTCAAGATATTTACAAACATGTGGTGAATAAGCTTGAGGAAGGAGGAACCGCAACAAGGGTCAAACTCCGCCAGAAAGAAGCTCCTAAGACAATAAGTGAAGCAATCAACACGAACAAAGAAAAAGGTAAAGATTCAATTAGTCATGTTGTTTGCACTGATCATCTCTCTATGTTATCCAAGAGCAAAAAGAGGAGAGGAAAAAGGAGGTGCTTTAAGTGCAATGAGTTAGGCCACCTCATTGTGTCTTGTCCATACAACGACAAGGATGAAGGGATGAGGAGATGTTTCGGATGCAATGACAAGGACCATATGATCACTTCATGTCCGCTCATAAAAAATCAAACATGTGTACCCTCCAAGATGACCCTCACTAAGAAAAAAAGACAAACAACAAGTGTCATGTCAGGTTGAGCGACGCCTCTGCTACATGTGTGGTGAGCATGGTCATCTATCCAAGGTATGTAAGAAGGGTAAGGTTCCTAAGCAAGTAAATTTATCTCAATCTTATTCGCTTAGGAGACCCAAACCATACACTTGTGCTAGACCAATAGTGAGATCACCTAGAACTAGCACAACTGCTATTTGGGTACCAAAGGCTCTTTTAGATGAATGTTATGGATCCATCCCGAGATGGGTACTAAACTGTGCCAACTAGACCATGTAGGTGCCTCGAGATGGACTGGAGACCATGGGAGAGCTTAAGATGGTTAATTCAAACTCTATGCTTAAACTGTCAATTTTATTGTCTATTTATATGACCCAAGGTTGAATTATTGTGCAATACTAATCCCATGTTCATCTCAAGTTAAATAAGTTGTAGAGGCCTTTAATCATTATTGGTGAATCAAGCAAAGGACTTTGATGAGAATCTGCAACTTGCTCTCCAAAGGACGGTACCCGTGTATCTTAAGTGCATTATTTCCAATCAGTATTGCTCGTATGTTGATTTGTCATGCTATACATATCCTTGGAGTAGTTATGCTTTTGAGATTGCTTGTGTTGAATATCTTTCAATTAATGATTCATGATTTCCAAGATCATAATGATGCTTGCTCAATTATGATTGTGTGTTTATAGGTTATATCTCATGAATCATTCAATGGGTAGCTTTTCATTTGAAACATCTACCATGATTAACTCTCTTGGTGTATATGGCTAAACCTATATCATTTTGTAAATCATGTTGTGTGGTTTTTAATCATTATGTATTAACCTATGTGCAAGCATGATAGTTTTGTTTAGACCATGTTCACATGAATACTTTGTCTTGGTACTCTGTGTTTACCAAAACAAGAAATCCATGTTGTGTCTCAAATGCACCCTCTCGAGCTATGAGGTGCATGAGCAAAAGGAGCCCTAAATTGGTGACAACAGGTGCTCTCACTCCACACTACCTAAAAGAATGAATCTCATGGCATTCAGGTAAAAGGCAAAGGTATGGAGGATGGAACTATGCAATTTCATTGAAACTCTTGAAGATCTGTTGATTGTGATCATAGCTATGTTCTTGCCTTTCAATTGGTAGTATCTTGGCTTAAGTGCTTTATGCCTTAAAATCTTGTTTCCTTTGGTGTACCTAAGAAAATACTCCTTAATCATGGTGTGCTTAGACATTGTGCTTTATATGCATGATCTTGTCGTTTTTCAATTGATATGTGTGTTGCAATGATCATCATGTGTGATGTTATATATCTTGACGCATGCATTGTTTCCACTAGTCATAAGTTGTATTATGTCATCTATTCAATTGGTATCTTTTTGTGATGCAATTGATATGCTATGCTTAGACCAAGGTATGTTGGGATCTCCTCTAGTTCTGAGGATGCTAGAATATGCAAGGTACAAGTCATTCAAATACTTGATGCACAACTTTAGGGGGAGCACACATAACTTGTGTCTTTTGAGACTAATTGTTTCTTGAGTAAGGAAAGCTTATCTTAAGTGTGCAGAGGGTGAAGATTAATTTTTTTGTGTGTGCTAGGGTTTCCTTGAGTTCCTTTGATCTTAATGAAGAATGTGTTAGTTTTGTTGATAATACTTATCATATGCTTCTTGTTGTATTTTATGGTGATAATGCATAATTAGTGTTTTCGTTGATATGAATCATTTGGTATCTATTGTGTTTGTCCTGTAATAGATATTCATGTGGTTCTGGTGCTTTAAATTGGTATCTTAATGGTGAATAGTGGTAGGTTGATTTTCCTATGGTATATCCATTTAATTGGTGTTTAACTCTGATTCTGTGCATTTGTGTGTTATATGCATCACGGTTTGATTCTGACACAATGCATCCCACAGGTGCTAAGGTGTAGTAATGCTTCGAATTAGCCTAAGTATGTGCAATTTGGCATATAAGGCCAAAGTTAAGATTTTAATGTAAGCACATATTTAGGGGGAGCATTCTATAAACTTAGAATTCAAAATTTGTGCTTTAAAACTTATTCTTGTGTAAGCTTTAATTGTGTTGCCATCAATCACCAAAAAGGGGGAGATTGAAAGCTCTCGTGTGGGTTTTGGTGTTTAAATGACAACCCAATTAAAGGACTAACAAGTGTGCTAAGTGTTGAACAGGTGCTTAATGCAAAGCTAACAGGGTTCAACACAAGTGAACAAGTGTGACGGTCCAAAGACTAGATTATCTATAGATAATGGACATCACAAGTAAGATGGACATTGTTTAAGTGAGACTAGATGTGCGTAACTCAGAGACAACCGATCAAGCCAAGGATGGAGGCAAGAAGAGCTTCGAGATATCGAGTGCACGGGAGAAGGTCAAGGAGACCAGGAACCCAAAGCCAGGGGTGAAGAAGAAGACTTGCAAAGTCAAGGTTGATCGAGTTAAGAAGAGTTATGGTGCATCAAGGATCACTACATAATGACATGACTTACAACAAATGAGGTAACATCTACAATAATGTGGTGTAAGTCATATAGCTCAAGATCAAGCTCTAGAAGTGAACAAGGTATGTTTCTGGACTCAGTAAATTGTTTTAGTTCACTAACATGGTTATTTAAGTGCTAGAAATAGTGCCAAGAAAAGAAGAAAAGAGTTGGATAAGATATGACTCGGTATAGCCAAAATCAGCACCAGCCTGGCACACCGAACTGTCCGGTGGTGCACCGGATAGTGTCCGGTGGTGCACCAGACAGTGTTCGGTGCCCCAGGCTGGCTCGACGGCAACTAGGCGCTCTCAGGAGAAGAGAAAGGGGACGTGGCTAAAATTCACCGGACTGTCCGGTGGTGCACCAGACTGTCCGGTGAGCCAATGGCGCCCGTGCCAACGGTTGACAGCGCAATCAGCGGGCGACGCGTGGCCTGAGCCAACGGTTAGTTGGCACACCGGACTGTCCAGTGTGCACCGGACAGTGTCCGGTGAGCCAAGAGGACCGTTGCTCCAACGGTCAGCTGAGCCCGATATGGAAGGAGATCGCGCACCGGACAAGCTACAAGACCTGTCCGGTGGTGCATCGGACTGTCCGGTGCGCCACCCGAGAGAAGGCTAGGATTGCCTTCCAAAAGGAATTCCAATGGCTCCTAGGCCCCTTGGGTCTATAAAAGGGACCCCTAGGCGCCTCCAACAAAGAAGAAAAAGGGGCCAATAAGTGCATACATCATTTGGATCAATTCTCTCTCCCTCTCTTGTATATCTCTCTAGTTTGTGTGGAGGCAAAGCTATAAGCCTTTAAACACTACTAGAAATATGCTTATTTAAGACACACATTTTAAGACAGATATCAGTGTATTTTATAGAAGTGTCTTTTATCATATGGTGATGAGTAAGGTAAGACGGTTTGTTGGTGATCCGTCTTAAATAAAAGAGGTGTTTTGAGACAGTTACATCTTAAGAAATGTCCTATATTAATTTAAGACGGATTGTTATTAAAAATCGTCTCAAATAAATATACCTTTTGAGTCATTAAGATTGCAAGAATTGTCTTAGATTTTGGTCAGTATATTAGACACTTTTGTATATGAAACCATCTCAAATAAAGATATTATTAGAGTCGTCTAGACTATAAGAACTGTCTTAGATTTTAGTGAGTATCTAGACACTTCTAAATATGAAACGCCTTTGTATGATATTTCTAATAAGATGTATTGTGAAAAAACGTAATAAATAGTGAATTTGGCTTAGTTTGATGATAAATATGATATAAAATGTAAAACGTATCTCTACAGCTTGATATATATAGTAAAATGGACCCACATGTGACCCGATCATTAATGTGTCACACAACAGACCTAAATCATCATTTTATAAACTGACTTTTTATAAACTCCTTATATCCACACGGGGTGCTCTGCAAACTCCTTATTTCTATGTTCGGCCAGTAACAGAACCGATGGATCCTAGCGTCCTCTATGATCGAACATGTGAGCTTCTTCTCTAGATGGTTCACGTTGTGACATCTTAGATATCTCTCCATCTCTCACTCAAGACGATCGTCTATCTGGAAATCTTAGGGCTAGTTTGGCAGGCCTGTTTCCCGGGGCGGAACTGGCATTTTCCAGGGGCACCGCTCCCGACCAACTGAGGTCGGGCAACTTTCCCACGGGCGAAGAGAAGGCGGCGCGAGGTCCTCATCCGCCGCCACCATCGTCATCCGCTGCCATGGCTGCCTCGGTCGCGACTGCGCCCCTCGCCGTCGTCCTCATCCACCGCCACGGTCTAGGGTTTGAGCACTACTCCATCATCTCCTTGCCTTCTCCATTGTCTCCTTGCCTCTTCTCTCCACTGCGTTCTCCCTCCTCTAGTCACACTCTTGTTTGCTCTTTTGTTTTTCATTCAAATCATAGTGCATCTAGATCTGGCGTCTATATTTAGGACAAATGCTTATTTCTTGCAGAAACTGCGCATCCAGATCTAGCATCTTTTGAGCACGAAAGTTGTAGCAGGCATCTGTCGTGTGGCTGCTGCCCCTGGCCGGTGAGCACCGTCGAGCCGTGTGGCTGCTGCCTCTCATCGGCATGATGCATCTCTGATCGCCCAAGCTGCACATATTATTCGTTCCTCATTTTTTTCAGAGAAAACCAGCCGCATATATTGTTGGTGTTCAATGTAATCAACATACAACATCTTAGATTCCTAGATTTACTTATTCATTACTGCTCCTATTTTTGCAGTATTTTACAAGTCTGTCAGAATGCTATTGATTAACTTGAACCGAGTTTATGCCTGTGCATTGGTTCTATTACACATTAAGTACTTCAGATCATGTCGCCCTTATTTACTCATTGAATAATGTGGATCTGTGATGAAGGGATTGGTAAATTGATGTTTACGGTTGCATAATTTCTCCAGTCACAAGTGTCACTTTGCACACATATATCCCCCCATAGTTTTTCCAAGACAAGTCTCTTAATCTTATTATTTTTATATTCATTTAACTGACCTATGTATTTGTAAAGATTCCTATCACGCTTCCAGTATTTCATTAAGAAAGAAGACATTTCATTAGGAAATAATTGCTACTTGCTACTGCGTTTTTCTTCTTCGAAATATCATGTAGCATCTTTCCTTTTTGGTCTGAGCTTGGCTTAGAGCCACAGCAGCCCAGCTGTCAGGAATCCTGTATAGTACAATTTGTGAAGCATTTTGAATGCAGGCAGGCATACAAATGATTTTTAGCATACATTGGGTTCTCAGCCCCCTAATATGATGACAATCTTTATGCTAAGTGCAGTGCACATTTTTGTGGCATTGCCCACCTTGTTTGATGTAACGTCTTGTTCAAATCTAGGCAAATAGATAAAATGAACAAGAACCGTCACTGGAACCCATTTTTTACCCTTGCTGCATAATTGTAGTTGATTAATCTACATATGTAGGGCTTGTTTTCATGCATTGCTTTTGCTATGGCAGAAACTGTAAGAGTTGCTTTCATATTGCCTTCTTTAATATTCAAGTAGAACCTACTATGGCCACTGCATTAAACCTATAATTCTTTAATATTCAAGTAGAACCTACTATGGCCATCAGGTTTCTCTACTCTTCACGGTATGGATGCTATCTACTCATTTGTGTAGATAGTTCACTGTCCTCTAATTCTCTAAAGATCAGATTTCAGCCCAAACAGTTTACAGTGACTGAAGCTGATGAAGACAGTGCAGATTCTTCTTCTTCTTCTGATGACTTTTGATGTGTGCGTGCATCTTTCAGTGAGAAACAGACGCGCTGATTTATTTGTTTGGTGAAGGTTTGAACAGGAACAGATGAAGGAGCATGCTCTGCATTTGCTTGTACTCTCCCACGTCTTCTCGGTGCCGTCTCTGAAGACGGTCTGCGTCGACCAACTCGAGAGGGGCTTCCTCGCTCCTGACAACGTGGTAGACATGCTGCAGCTTGCTAGGCTGTGTGACGCGCCCCGCCTCGCGCTCGCCTATGTCCGGATGGTCATCGGGGATTTCAAGACCATCTCTCTGACGGATGGGTGGAAAGTGATCAGACGGGCCAATCCAAGTATGGAACAGGAGCTGCTCGAGTCTCTTGTCGAAGCTGATATGGTGAGTTGTCTGTGATGATTGGTCTCAGTATTGTACTGGGTTTCAGTGTGTCTGCTCAGAGTCTTAGCCCGTTGAATCCATAGTTTGTCTGTTTTCCACCAGGGACTGTATAGGATGTTCTCTAACCAATGGCCAGGCCAATGCTCGTTGTGGTTTGAAACCTTTGTTCGATATATAGTCTGAACTCTAAATTGATGCAGAGAAGGCAGGAAAGAGCTAAAAAGATGGAAGAAAAGAAAGTGTATCTGCAACTGTACGAAGCAATGGAGGCGCTGGTCCACATCTGCCGGGAATCAAACATATATGAAAACAGTCAAACATATATTGGGCTGACCGAAATCCCATTGTTCCTAAGGAACGGAAATTGGTATTGATGCAATATATAAAGCATGTGCTTGCTGAACGTCTTTTCTATTCGTCATCACATTTCTTTTCTGCTTTCCTAATTTTCTCGAATGCTTCTTTGCAAATACACCATGGATTAGGATTACCTGTGGGTTTCAATCTTTTTTTGTAGGTTACGCCTAATCTTTATGGCAATTTGGTGGCTAACACAGCTGCAGGTATTGTTGGAGGGATGGGCATCATGCCTGGAGGTAGGGATTGCAGCTAATTCTTTATTATTTGTTGTTTTCCCCTCTGAAAAATTGTTCTAGCAGCGTTTCATTTCTGTAATTTATTACAAAAAATAATATTTTGGGCATGACTTATCTCCCTTTGTCCCTACATTGTTACATATTTGTAAAGACTTTGTGGCATATGGAACTTCTTGGAGCTTTTTGCTATGGTCTTCATCAAGTTTTCTACCAATGACTTATCTCCCGCTACCCCGACCCGCTCATCAAGGCCAACGACACCATCAAGATCGATCTGGAGACCAACAAGATCATGGACTTCATCAAGTTTGACGTCGGCAACGTGGTCATGGTGACTGGCAGGAGGAACACCGGACGTGTAGGAGTCATCAAGAACAGGGAGAAGCACAAGGGCAGCTTTGAGACCATCCATGTGCTGCTTGGGGCTTTTTGCTATGTCTAGTTTTCTCCTATTTGTTGTACAGAAAAACATAGAATAGAATTCAAATTTGGTGGTCGCAAAAGTGTGGAGACTTTAATTTATAAAATTAGGCTTAACATTAGTGCAAATAGTTGTATTTTAGTTTAGATTTAGAGTACACTTATGTATGCGTTGTTTGACAATGTTTATTTATGATATACTGAATGGTACTTATTTATATTATATTAATTATAATGTTGTTCAATATTTATGACATGATATCTGAAAAAATGATTATAAATTGAAGAATGTACTGCCGTGTAAGTCATTTCGTTTAAATCTTGATAAGACGGTTACCAAAATTTCTAATATCAGTCTTCTAAATAAGACGGTTTCTAAAACGTCCATTATTAGTCACCTAAATAAGATGATTTTCATATTGTAATCGTCTATTATTGTAGGATATTCGAGACAGTTTGATAAATACTTTATGACTTTTAATGTTTGTATTCTCTATGATTCTTTAGAAGCAGTGTCTTAAAAAAACCTAATTCAAGACGATTCAAGACAGTTTATCGGACGAAATGACTTAAACAAATACCTTTTTCAGACGATTTATCGGACAAAATGACTTAAACAAATACCTTTTTCAGACGGTTATAAATTAAAACTGTCTTATATAATATGTTTTAAGACGGTTTATAACCATCTTAAATGTGGGACATCTTTTGCGACTCCATCAAAATTGGACACTTCATAAGCGTCTTAATAACTGAAAATTAACCGTCTCATATAGCATGATCTGTAGTAGTGAAAGAGTGGAGAAGTGCTGCTAAGAGCTAGAGCTGGAGCAAGATTTTGAGCGTGCTGTTTCTCTGCCTGTGTGCTGTCGAGAAGACTGTAAGCAGCCACGGTGTTGTTGTAACCAATATCAACATAGTGGAAGGCTCTATCTGTCATACGGACAGATCTGAGCAAACGAAGGAAGGAGTTGAAATAGACTCCAAGCCCAGGTGTGGCTAACTCCAACGAGGACTAGGCAAGCATTTCAGGCTTGGTCGAACCTCGGGATAAATCCTTGTGTCTGTGTGCTCTGCTCTGTATTGCGTGCTGATTCTCTGTCTTACTCACTCTTTTATATCTGCACTTCAATACTTATTTGTGGTACAAGCTATATTTGAAGTGCATGGTATTTTAAAGACAGAAACTTCTTTTCCGCTGTAACCTACTCGAAGGGTCTTTCATTCCACTGCGATCCAGCCTTCAAGTAGAGTAAGAATCTCAGTTTTAAAGTAATAATTATTATTCGCCTATATTCACCCCCCCTCTAGGCGACATCCAGATCCTGTTCCCGGGAAGAGGGAACTTTCACTACAATAAAATCCGCTACGACCTGGCCTCTCATAGATTTCAATGGTTCATAGGCCAAGTCATATTCTATGAGTGCATAAGCCCACTTACCAATTCTACCACTCATAATTGGGTTATGCAACATGTATTTGATCACATCGGCTTGACCAGAAACAGTGCAATGACTAGACAATAAATAACATGTACACTTGGTACATGCATAAAACAAGCATAAGCATAACTTCTCAATAAAAGTGTACCTCGTTTCAGCATCCACCAACCTCTGACTTAGATATGTCACCACATGCTCCTTTCCTTTAGTTTCTTGTGTCAGAACAGCCCCAATGACTTTATCTTCAGCTGCAATATATAATCGGAATGGTACTCCTGCTCGTGGTGCTTTTAATACGGGAGCCGAAGACAAGTATTTTTTAATGAGATCAAATGCTTCCTGCTGCTCTGCCCTCCAAGCAAATTTGGCATCATTCTTAAGCCGAAGGATAGGGGTGAAGGCATCAATCTTCCCGGCTAGGTTAGAAATAAACCTTCGTAAATAATTCACCTTGCCGAGAAACTTCTGCACTTCGACCTTACAAGTCGGAGGTCCCACATTCCGAATAGACTTGATTCGGTCAGGGTCTATCTCTATACCATGTTTATGGATGACAAATCCTAAAAACTTACCAGCCGACACTCCAAAAGCACATTTACGTGGGTTCATTTTCAAACCATACCGACGCAAAATATCAAAGGCTTTGCGCAAATCAGCTAAATGAGAACTAAACTCAGCCGATTTTACTACAATATCATCAATGTAGACTTCCACAGTTTTTTCCAACAGCTCGTGAAAGATCAAATTCATAGCCCTCTGATAAGTAGCACCAGCATTTTTAGACCAAATGTCATGACAACCCACTCAAATAAACCAATGAAGCTTGGACATATAAAGGCCGTTATAGACGTATCTTCTTCGACCATGAAAATCTGATTATATCCGGCATTACCATCAAGAAAGCTAATAATTCTATTTTTTGATACATTATTGATTAGTGTGTCGGCTATGGGCATGGGATACTCATCTTTAGGAGTTGCTCTATTTAAATTGCGAAAATCAATGCATACTCTAAGCTTACCTGACTCCTTCTTCTCCACCGGCACAATATTGGAGACCCACTCTGCGTATCTGCAAGGTCTAATAAAATTAGCTTCTAGTAGCCGGTGGATTTCGTCCTTGATTCGTGGGAGAAGATCTGGACGAAATATTCTAGCTCTCTGCTTGAAAGGTCTGAAACTGGACATAATGGGCAGCCGATGCTCTACGATCTCTCGGCTTAATCCCGACATCTCAGTGTAATTCCAAGCAAAGCAATCCGAATATTCCTTCAATAGACCGATCATTTCACTTCTAGAATCGGTCTCCAGGGTCTTGTTTATAGAAGTCGGCCTTGGAGTTTTACCATCTCCTATGTCGATCTCCTCCAAAGGATCGGCCGATGTAAGCCCCTGTCCTAGTTTATCGAGATCTCTGAATTCCTCTATCATGTCCCCCACAAAGGAATCAGACAATCTTTGTGTGATGGCGGACTCTCTGGTCTTGGGGGCCGGATCCTCCATGATACTATTTCTAGGCTGTGGTAGATCTTCGGCCTTAAAGACCAAACTGTTTTGTGAAAGACCGGACCATTCGGCCTCAGAAGCCGAACTGTCCGCGACCAAGGACCCATGAATTTTGTGCGTACTCATTATTTAAACTTTATTTAGGATTTAGCCGATTCTCCATCGACTCTAGCATTATGGGAATGAAACCCTTCTTATCTATACTTATGAACTGATAATCAGAAAAGTCTACTCCTGTGAGACACGTAGCAGTCTCATAGGTCCAAAGTACAGGGGCATCAGCCACAGCGATACAGGCTGATACATCAGCATGTACTTGTTCTACATCATCGCCTACCCATTGTATTAACATTTGATGTAATGTAGAAGGTATACATTGGTTAGCATGAATCCAATCTCTACCTAGGATTAGACTATAATTTCCTTCTACATCAGCGACGAAGAATGCAGCAGCAAGGGTCTTAGTCCCGATGGTTAATTCAACGGACGTGACTCCCCTAGCTTTGATCGAACTATCAGTTCCAACACCGCTGAGGGTCATGTTGGTCTTGACAAGTTCGTCATCTTGTTTACCTAATTTTCTGTACAATGAATAAGGCATTAGATTTATAGTCGCCCCTCCATCTGCCAACATTTTAGCAATCGGTATCCCATCAATGTGACCACGCACGAAGAGCGACTTTAAATGATTTACCGATTCCTTTGGTTTAGTAAAGACAGCTTCTTTAGGACCAAAATCAAATAGGGCAACAATAGGTTCATCGTCGCCGACAATAGTACAATCGGCGGAAAATGTAATAACATTTACACCCATACCTAGGCGCTCTGGAGAAACTTTGTAGTCGACCAGGTCTTCTCCCAGTAGGTCGTCCTCCTCCATTGATGTTGGTACGTCGTCAGAGGCGTCCTGATGTGGTGCGGATGGTCCGGACTCAGGGGTCAGACGGTCCGCGCCTGGTATAGCTGGTCCGGCTTTGTTAGCCAAGCTATCTGTCATACCTACAGGGTGCTACACAAGTGTTGTTTTATTTTCTATTTTTGTGGCCGTTTGTTTTTTCTCAACGGCCTTTGGTTTCCATTTCTTTTGTAGTGGCGGGTACTGTGGATGTGTGTCATTGAATATCTTTTCTGCCTTCCTCTCCTGGCTCTCCTGCACTCTTAGGCACTGTAATTTCCGCTTTTGGGATCGTGTCAATCCCGACGGGCACCATCCAGGCATGGAGTATTTTGGATCGACTGTTTTGATGGCAGTCGTATCCTCTTTTTTGGTTGTGTTGGCCGATTCACCAAAAATCATCGGCCCTTCATTATTTTCCTATATGATAACATCTGCAATACCTATTTTAATGATATCTTTCTTCATTGTTCTTTCGGTCGCTGCAGGTATATGCCCCCCTGCCGGATTGGTTGCCCTTTGAGGCCGAGTAGTCTGGCAATCTTGTTGGGCTTGTGCCTGGTGACCAGATTGAGCGGCGCTCAATCGGTCTTGTACTGGTGGTGCCAACCTATTGAATACAGATGTTTGGGGTGCCCCCCAGGCGGGGTACTGTGGCATCCCAAATGGATATGATGGCATGCCCCACATTTGATTTGTCACATATGGTGGGGGTATGTATGTGTATGGATATGTCATAGGTGGATATGGGGGTGGAGGTGTCCATGCAGGTATGTTAGGTCTCAATTGTACAGTATGACCTTTCATTTCTTCCAATTGGTGGGGTGGTCCAATCGGCCTTACCTGACGTTGCTCATGAATGGGTGAGTGGGGTCGCTTTATTGGCCGGTTACTAGGGCTGGCCTTCTTTTTCATGTATTTAGACATAATTGATTGAAAGTCGGGCCGGTTTTGACCAACCGACCAGCTGCCTTGAATGTATTTGTTTTCCATGTACCTATCTCTGGTCGTCGTGGTTTGAAGGTACGTGACCGTTGCGAGTCTTGAGTATGGCCGGACCGTCCGGCGTGGTTCCGGACCATCCGCGCCTGTGTGTCGGACCGTCCGAGATGCGCAGCACGGGTTCCTGCTCCTTTGTCCGTGCTTGCCCCCCAGCGCCAGGGGTCGTGATGGTCACCTTAAGAGTCTCCCCTCCATCGGGAGTCTTCTCGGCCACCACTTCCTGCAAGAAATTTTTTGATTCCCATCGACCTCTCTTGCGTTGCCGATGATTATCTCTTTGTCTTTGCCTTTATCGGCTGTGTTTGGCCGAACCAGGACTTTCTTGCCCTCAAAATCGATCATGTTCATCGGAAAGGGCTCCGTGTCCACCTGCGTTTCCTGAAATTTCAATCGTCCCATGTTAATGGCCGATTGAATCTGTCGACGGAATACATTACAATCATTAGTGGCATGAGAAAATGAGTTATGCCACTTGCAGTATGCACGACGTTTTAGCTCGTCGGTGGATGGAACAATATGATTTATTTTAATGTTGCCATTTTTGAGTAATTCATCAAATATTTTATCACATTTACCAACATTAAATGTAAATTTAACCTCCTCTTGCCGTTTCTTTTGAACCGGTTGTAACGAGGAACAAGCCGAAGATTTGGCCTGCTTGGGCCAAACCATTTCAGCAGCATACACTTCCGTTGATTTGTCCTCCGAGCTACTTTGGTCACACTCTACTATATGCATGTTGTGACGAATTGTTTTAGCAGTTTCTTTGCTTCGGCTTTCACAGGCCGAAGCCCTTTGGTGTAATTGTGTTAGCGTAAAAAATTGGATGCCTTCTAATCTTTCTTTTAAATAATATCACAGACCATTAAAGGCTAATCCTGCTAGTTGTTTTTCTACTAAATGAATTTGGAAGCATCGGTTCCTTGTATCCCGAAATCTTCGGATGTAATCATTAACCGATTCATCTTTCGCTTATCGCAAGGCCACTAAGTCTACTAAATCTAACTCATAGTCACCGGAGAAAAAGTGATCATGGAATTTTTGTCCTAAATCCCCCCATGACAAAATAGAATTAGGAGGTAAAGTGGCGTACCATGCGAACGCGGTTCCTGTTAAAGACAATGAAAATAAACGCACGCGAAAAGCTTCTGTGTCGGCTAATTCTCCTAATTGTGCTAGGAACTGGCCTATGTGTTCACGCGTGTTTTTTCCTTGGTCACCCGAAATTTTTGAGAATTCGGGTATCCTGGTTCCCTGTGGGTATGGGTGGTGATCAAATCGGCTGTCATAAGGTTTCCGATATGATTGCCCCCAGGGACCATGCTTACTCCGAGCTTATCTCGGAACGCCCTGGCTATTTCCTCCTTCACTATATCAATGGCAGCCGGTGCGAGACCATCGGCCCTCTAGTCAAACATAGGTGGGGTTGGCTAGATATTAGCATGTTGTCCTCCCCCATTGGTTTGAGCTATGTGGTGCGTTGCCATTTGCCTATATGGCTCATAGGGTTGATCGTTCCTTTCCAGCCTTCTAGGTGGGGCCGGAAAGCTTTCCTGGACTCTGGATTTTGTATTAATGGGCTGATGCATTGTATAGTGTGATGGGAAGTGTTGCTGGGACGGGTGAGGATTCAGGTAACAATCCTCCTCAAAAAAGTCATGCACGGTCTGTCCGAACATTGGCCCGGACTGTCCGGACATTGGCCCGGACCGTCCGTGATTATATGCGGACCATCCATCGTTGTATGCGGACGGTCCAACTGGGTAGTTTAGATTCTGTGCCATCTATTGTGGCTCGGGTGCACGTCTGGGTAACTCAGTAAAAATGGGCCCGAGCGTGGCTGGCCCGGACGGTCCACGCTCACGTGCGGACGGTCCGGGCATGTGCAGATCGGCTGATTTACTGCCGATTTGCGGTTGCTCAGGGTATGTATCCATCGGCATCCCATAAAGAAGTTGTGACTGGTCGTGACAACCTTTAGCCGATGCATTACGCGTGTTACCCCCTAATTCAACCTCGTGTGAAGGAAAATTTGCAATACTAGATTTATCAAATGCACGTACTAGTCTCCTATAATCGTTTTGCATACCCCCTATGATATTTTGCATTTGTTCTATTTGTTCATCTACATAATTCTTAAGAGATTGCAGTTCGTTTATATTACTTACATTGGGGATATCTGGTGTGGGTCGGAGCGAAGCTGGATCCGTCGCCCATTGTCGGACGACCTTGTTGTTCCTGTCCACTTCGAAGTTGGCCAAGAACTTTGTTTTTGCCTCCTGGATAATCCGCTCCTTGTGCTCCTCGAACTGAAGTTGTTCGTCAGCCGGCAAGGTTTCCCAAGTCGGCTCTATAATGTTGCTGGGGGAGACTTCAGAACTATCCCTTGAACCGGCCATTGAGGGCCGATTTGATGGGTCTAGATGTGTTATCCCCAGCGGAGTCGCCAAAAAGTATGTTGGCGCCAATCTGGGTAGCACCAATCACTAGGTGGTGTACCGCCTGGCGGTGCCCTCTACGGCGGCGTGGACGGTCCATGGCCCTGGGCTGGACGGTCCGCGACCTAGACGCAGGAGTGGTGTCTTCCCTGCGTCACACCGGACGGTCCGCAGCTTTGGGCTGGACGACCCACGACCTGGCGATAGGGTCGTCTTCCTCCTCCTTGCTGGAATCTAGATCTCGTGCCCTGGGGGGAAGAGATCTTAGGGTGCTCTGGGTCGACAGGTCACCTGGGGCGTCCTCAGACGACATGGAGTCGTCTAGGAATTAAGAGATCAATTCGAGGAAGAGGTCTTGGGTGGACAACTAGATCTTGCCCCTAGGAGGGGTGAGATCCTAGGGTCGTCTTGGGATCGGCAGGCCACCCAAGACGGATCTAGACAACGTAGAGCCGAATAGGGGTGGAGGTGGATATGTGGAAGACTACAACTAGAACTACGCTACATCTACTCCTAGGGCAGGAAAAATAAGTAAAGTAATTGGTTCGATTGGAATGTGTTCGGGGGTTCTCAATCGGCCGTACCCCTTTATATTTATAGGGGAGGAGGTCTAGACCTTTTCCTAAGAGATAGCCAACAACTCCCACGTGATTAGATGGATAACCACGCACGAGATAAGGATAAACATCCGAGTTAATCTAATCTCAGGGCACGCGGACTGACCGGGTCCAAGGGTCGGACCGTCTGCTCAATTTGGATCTCAACAGCATCATCGAGCAGCTTCTGGAGGTAGTAGACCGTGGGGATTGCGATGTGGTCATCAAATGGATCTTCGTCGGCTTGTCACCCCCTCCTCTTTCTCTGGCCACTGCGCACGAGGGCGACGGCGATGGCTGCTGCTGATACATTGGTGAGCAGTCACCTATCTCCACCTCGGACCACTGTCGCTCGTCCTCCATCTCCCAGCGCCCACACCATTCCTTGTGCGCACGCTGCCGGTCCCACAGCCAGCGGCCCGCTCCTCCTTCCCACGCCCTGCTACTTGTTAAGCACTAAAATTGTATTTCTCTATCTCGTTGGACCATGTATGCTATTTGAACTTGATAAGAGAACATGTTTCCGTTAACAAGGGTGAAGCATACAGATAAACAACATAGCATTGTGAACTTATATTCAGATAATCAATACAACATTCTGATAAACCATGTTCAGATAAACAACATGTTTTCTGATAAACAACATGGTTTCAGTTAAACAGCCACACACTAATTCATCACATGAATACACAAGAGGCGGAGGCCCATGCGGTACAGCGCCACGATGAGGGCGCTCCATATCTTTGTCCCCAGTTGATGGCTGTGGAAGTTGTCCTAGTGGCTGCACAGTGCCTCCGCGCACTTGGCCACCAGCAGCGTCACCACCAGCCGCGCGCCCTCCCCGAACAGTCGCTGCTCGCCCGCCGACATGAAGTTCACAAAGCTCTGGATCAGCGTCGGGCAGACGTACGTGACGGCCAGTCGGAGCAGCGCCAGTAACGCGTTCAGCAGGAACTGCACCCAGAAGGTGCGGAACAGGGTGTGCGGGTTGTTGTCCTTGGACTCCCACGACAACGGGCAGTGCAGGGTGAAGAGCTCGTGCTCGTGCATGCGCTCCGGGCAGTGGGACGATGCCAGCGTCGGCACGTCCGACAGCTCCAACGTCGTGGCATAGGGCCAGCAGGTGCGCCGCCGAGCGAAACGGCTTCTCGTGCGCGACGATGACCACGGCAGCCAGGTGCACCGCTGTCGGCGTTTCGGACCCGGGGGGGTCCCTGGACCGACCAGTGAGATTGTCGCTGCGTGCCCCTACCCAGATGGGTTGGCGCGGGATGGAACACAAGAGGTGGGACAAGCCTTGTATTATCCTGCACCAGGGGTGCCACTCGTAGTAGGGGTTACAAGCGCGTCGCGAGAGGGAGAGAGAGAGTGAGAGGGAGCCTGTTCGCTCGCTCCTTCCCCCGCGCGAACCCCCCTCCAGGATGGCCCTGGACCTCCCTTTTATAGACGCAAGGAGAGGATCCAGACGTACAATGGGGGGTGTAGCTATGCGCTAACGTGTCGGCAGAGAAATGCCTAAGCCTTGTGTACATGCCAACGTGGCTGTCGGGGGAGAGCTTGAGCCCTGTACACGTGATAGCGTGGCCGTCAGAGGAGCGCCTGAGTCCTGTAGAAGCACAGCTGGCGGTGCGGCAAGGATCCTGCTGACGTCTCCTTGCTACCGTAAGGGGCTGAGAGCCACCGGCGTCATGGTGCACGCGGGGCACCATCATTACCCGTCGCCAGGGTAAGCCAGATGGGACGCCGGTCTTGTTCCTTGTAGCCTGAGCAGGCTAGGGATAGGGTAATGATGCATCCCCTGTTGGCGCGGTCGGTCCGAGCCCAAGATCAGGCGAGGCGGAGACTTCTCTTGAGGCCGAGGCCGGGGTCGGGCGAGGACGCAATTCCTCCCGAGACCGAGGTCGAGGCCGAGTCCGGGGGTCGGGCGAGGCGGAGACCTCCTCCCGAGGCCGGAGCCTGAGGTCGGGCAAGGCGGAGACCTCCTCCCGAGGCCGGAGCCTGAGGTCGGGCGAGGCGGAGCTTCCTGTTGCGCCTGAGGCCGAACTCGATGGTTGATCATGGCTTGTTGTCAGTCTTCGCCTGGGTGGTTGGCACGACAGTCGGAGCGGGGCGAGCAGCGCTGTTTTCCCGTCATATCGGACAGTAAAAGAGAGGGGCGAAGTGACTGCGGCCACTTCGGCCTGGCCGACTGAGGCGCGTGTGTCAGGATACGGCGTCAGGCATCCCCTGCATTGAACGCGCCTGTGAAGCGGTCGGTTGGTGAGGCGGTCCGGCCAAGGTTGCTTCACAATGAAGCCTGCCCGAGCCGGGCTTCGAGAGAGCCGAGGAGGCGCCCGCTGCCTGAGGAGGCCCTCGGGCGAGGCGTGAACTCGTCTGGGACTACTGCTCCAGCCCGAGGCTGGGCTCGGGTGAGGTCGCGTCCCTTGGGTAGACGAAGCCTTGACTTGAACCGCGCCCGTCAGTTGGTCTGAGGGTGTTTACCAGCCGTGATTAGGAGTGTTGGGGGTACCCCTAATTATGGTACCCGTCAGTAGCCCCCGAGCCTCGAAGGGAGTGTTGGTACTCGCTTGGAAGCTTTTGCCGCATTTTCGGTGAGGGGACCAGCCCTTCTCGGTTTTTGCTCTGTTTTGGTGGGTGCGCGCGAGCGCACCCGCCGGGTGTAGCCCCCGAGGCCTCGGAGGAGTGGTTTGACTCCTCTGAGGTCTGAATGCCTTTCGTGGTGCCTCGGCCGGTCTGATCATTCCCTCATGCGGCCTGGCCGTAGCCCGGGTGCATGGTCAGGTTCCAAGTTATCAAGCTGGTAGGTTGACGCTGTCAATAGTTTGGCCGTAGCCGGGTGCGAGAGCAGCTCCCGAGCCTCTGCACGGAGCGAGAGGACGATCAAGGACTTTCCCGACTTTTATCATACGCCCCTGCGTCGCCTTTCCGCAAGGAGGAGGGGGGAAGCGCCATGTTGCCCTCGGAGGGCGCTGAACATGGTGTTTCCAGTGAGCTGCTAACGGGTGATCTGAGTGGACGCCCGTGCCCCGTTTGTTAGGTGTCGGCTGGTGGCCTAGAGGCGCGCTCCAAAAGTACCTGCGGGTGATTCGCCGGACCCAAACCCCTTCGACAGGGTCCAAGGGCTCGATGCCTCCCTCCGGTGGGATTCCATTACAAATCGTTCCCGCCGGTCTCGGAAATGTCCTAGGGTACCTCGGGAGTGTAGTCCGAGCCTCGGCCATGTATCGGACGTACCCAGAGTCATCCCTCACTCTGCATGTTCTGGGGCGACTGTCGAACCCTTCCGAGGGGCCAGCCTACGAACCCCTGATCAGTAATGGGCACGGAGCCCGAGCGCTCTAGGGCGGCTGTCGAACCCTTCCGAGGGGCCATCCTTCGAACCCCTGATCAGTAATGGGCACGGAGCCCGAGTGCTCTGGGGCCGCTGTCGAAACCCTTCCGAGGGGCCAACCTTCGAACCCCTGATCAGTAGGAGGGCTCGGGGCCCGCTTCCTTCGCCGAGAAGGATCCTTTCCACAACATCCCCTTTCCCGGTCCCTGTAGCAAGAGAGAGAGAGGAGGAGGAGGGGAAGGATATGAATTTAAATAAGGTGGCGCACCTTTTTTGACGCGGTCATCATGGCGGAGGCGAAGCGACGCCCGCCTCGCCTGCCAGAGGTGTCGCCTGCTCCGCCGGGGAGTTAATGTGACGGGACAGGCGATTTGCGTGGCGCCCGTTGCTCGTGCGAGCCATTTGAGGAACGGAAAGATCGCTTTACCTTCGAGTTTTGAATTTCGCGGCAGGTTCGGGCGAAGTTTTGAACGGTTCTCGCCCGGGCCTTTATAAACTCGGAAGGGGGGCCGGCAGTGGTTCGTCACTCTGCCATTTGCGCCTGCCTTTTGATCTGGTTTTCGCAACCTAAGAGAATAGCCAGGGAAAAGGAAACTGCGCACCTCATCCCCTCCGCCTCCACCACCTTCGTTCGGTGATGGCTGACCGGGTGACCGTTGTCCCGTCGCGCGACCCGTGGCCCTCCTCCACCGTCATCGCGAAGGATCTGGAGGCCCTCGTCGCCGATGGTCTGCTCTGTCCCCTCTCCGGTGGGGCACAGCCGGAGTGGATGGCCCCGAGCGAGGCCGTCCCTTCCCCGCCGCCGGGTACGTGGTTAGCTTCATCGCCTTCCATGAGCGGGGGTTCGGAGTGCCAGCGAGCCGCTTTATGCGGGCGCTCCTGCACCACTACGGGGTGGAGCTGCACAACCTCAACCCCAACTCCATTGCGCAAGCGGCCATCTTCATGGCGGTTTGTGAGGGTTTTCTGGGGATCGAAGTTGACTAGGATCTGTGGACCCACCTCTTCTCCGCGGAGCTCTTCGCCTTGACGATGGATGCAAAGAAGGTCCGTATGGCGGTGCGGGCCGGTGGCTGCACCCTCCAGCTGAGGCAGGGGCGCGCGCAGCAGTACATCCCTGCCATCCTTGTGTCTTCGAACAAGGGGTGGCAGCGCCGATGGTTTTATCTCCGGAACGATGACGGGAGGCTTCCGCCGTTTTCTCAGCGAGTGCTGACCGCCGCCGGCAGCAACTGGCGCTGGGGTGCCACGCGCGAGAGATAGGAGAAGCTCCTACCTATTCTGCAGGCTTTGCAGAAGTTACGAGATGGGGGCCTTACCGCTGCGGGGGTTGTTGCCGCTATCCATCGCCGGAGGGTGCTCCCTTTGGCAGAGCGGCGGTTGCAGCTCTCGGAGATGAGACCGGGGTCGATCTGGAGGGCTCGCAGATGTCCTCGGCCTCCCTCCCCGACGACGACCTCCGCAAGCGGGTAGCGGGTACGGTAGGGAGGCTAGATGCCGGTGCCCTTACCCAGCCTGCGATGCGTCCCGACCATGGGTATGTTTCCCTGGTAAGTATCCGATCCTTCTCCTGTACTACGCCGAGTTGCCTTCGATTCCCACTGTTGGGATCTTTGCTCTTCCAGGGGTTAAGGTTTATAGACCCGCCCCGCCACGGGTCCCGGAGGACGCGGTGGACCGAGCCGCGCGGAGGGTCGCCGAGGAGGAGAAGAAGAAGAAGGACGCGGAGAAGGCTCGGGCTCGCGAGCGGATGCGAGCTCGGGACGCCTTGAAGAAGCGTCGTCGGAGACAAGAGAGGGATGGGCTCCCGAGGGAGCCGTCGCCGGAGACGCCCGACGATGATGATGACGATGATGATGAGGAGGATGACGACATGGTGGCCCATCTTGGCCTTAGCCCGGACCCAGGGCCGGGCCAGGGGTTGCCGTGCCAGCCTCCAAGTGGGTTGGTAGCATCAGTGCCCGAGGCCGGGACATCGGGGTCCCAGTCCGAGGAGCGGAGGCAGGCCGAGGGGGCACCCGACCCCTTGGCCGAGGTAGCTGCGTTGACTCCAGGGAGTCCGGCCGACCCCTTTGTCCCCCAGGGGCAAGCGCCCGTGCCGGCTGTGCAGGAGGTCGATCCTCCGGCCGCTGCGGCGACGCCTGGGCAGGCCGCTCCTTCGGCGTCTCGGGCACCCGAGGTGGGAGCGGCGCCGAAGTCGGTAGCGGGGCAACCCTTGGCGGCGCCTGCGGGGACCGAGGCCCGAGGGGCCTCCCCGCAGGCACGATTGGCCTTGGTCCGGAGCGGGTAAGTGTCTGAGAATGCCTCTGTTTTGGCTTCTTTTGTCGCGTGTCTTGAACTTGCTTTCTCTCTTCCTTTCAGCAAGCGGAGGCAGGGCCTAACCGGCCTGGCCCCCACGAAGGCCCTTAAGACGGCGCCAGCTTCTGTAGCCGGTGCCGCGGCGCGTCATGCCGGTTGGCTGCCTCCGCACAGGATGCTCTCGAGCGGGGGGCCCAGGCGGCACGAGCTGCCATGGGGCAAGCCTCCCAGGCCGACCCCTCCGTCGGGGCGGTCGTCGTGCCGAGGGAGGCTACTGACGCAGCCGTGGCCCCGAGCCCGCCTGACGTGTCGTCGTGTCGGCGTCGACCCTTGCCGCGGTCGTTGCTGATTCGCCCGCGGAGCCGTCCACCGCCCCCGACCTCCCCGTTCTTGGTCCTGAGGAGGGGGCTAACGCTGCTGCCGAGGTCGGCGATCGAAAACCCGCCACCTTAACCGAGGGGAAGCCCAGCGCGTCGATGGCGATGGTGCCCGACGTGTCGACTGTAGGGGAACCCAACACCTTGGCGGAGGAGCGCACAACACCGCGGCCCTTCTCGGGGGGCGGCGTCCTCATCCTCGCGCAGCGCAACCCTAATGAGTGGTGTGGGCAGGCGTTCTGGTTCTGGAGCCGCGGCGCCTCGAAACCCCTCCTTGTCCTCAACGATGAGCAGGAGGAGCAGTCTCGGGATGAGCTCCACGAGTATGCCGAGGCGGCGATGGGGTTGCTTCGGTCGACCATGGAGATCCTTTCCAGGGACGTTCAGGTGCATACCTTGCGTGGCCAAGGCATTCTTTGTAATACCTTGTCTTCCTTGCACAGGAACTGGCGGATGTAAGCACCGCGAAGTCGTTGTTTATCCGCCGCGAGAGCGGCGTCTGGGGTTCGCTGCGGTCCCAGAGGGTCGCGCTTGCCCAGGCTAATGAGCACCTTGCCCGACAGAGCACCGAGCTGGCGGACCTTCTGCTGCTCTGTGATGATCTGAAGGCGGAGGCAGCGACGGCACGGGCAGAGGCGCGTTGGCACGGACGGAGGCACAGCAGCGGCAGCTGGAGCTTGGCCAGGCCATCGATGAGCGGGACCAATCTTGGAGCCAGGCCGCCCAGGCCGCAGGCCGGGCTGAGGCACTTGAGGGTCAGCTGGCCGAGGTGTCTGCTCGGGTTGGGGCCCTTGCGGTGGACCTGTTTGTGGCTGTCGGATCTGCCCAGTCTGCCCAAGTCGTGGCCTCGCAGGAGCGTGCCCGGGTTGAAGGTATGTTTCGCCTGCTTTGCGACTTCAATTTAGCTTCATTCTTCAACTCGTGTCTGAAGAATTTTGATTGGCTATCTGCAGAGCTCGAGACGACTCTTAATGAGTCCGTCAAGGCGCACGTCCGGGCGGCTGAGCAAAATGAGGCCGACCGTGTGGCTATGTCCGAGGATATCTCGGGCTTTTGCCGAGCCTTTGACCTTGACGACGTCCCCTCGGGTAGCTCCCCCAGAGTCATCTGCGGGCCTTGGGCAGCAGACTCTGCGGGGCGCTGCACCACGGCGTTAGGCGGGCCTTCGCCGTGCTCGCTTCCCACTACGACGTGGACTTGGAGCGGGTCAGCGAGGGGTACTGTCTACCCGACGAAGACGAGTCTGCCTTAGCCGAGGTCCAGAGGCTTGACGCGGCCGCCGAGGGCCCGAGCGCGGTGCTGGCCTCCTCCTTCGAGGTGGATATCCTTCCGCCCGCGTCGTCGTCTAAGGCTGGGCCAGACCTTGCCGAAGGCGGAAACGGCGCCGAGGGCACAGCTGCTTCCCCTGCCGATGCTGACCCTGCTGGAGCAGTTTTTTTTGTAGCATGTGTGTGTTCTTTGCGTCCGCCGAGGCTTAAACACTTTCATCGTCGTATCATAAACTGCGTTTTCTTTCCTCTTGTTTCGTGCGCCATGACTTGTTCATTGGTAGCAGAACCACTTGTCCGAATGAGAGTTACTTTTCATGGAAGGTGACGAGTGGGGTATCCGTATCCCGGAGGCGTAGGAGTCCCTCGGCTCGGTCGGCCTTGCCGCTTACGTGTACTCTTCGTCGTTTTAGGATCCCGCTATCGATACAGAAGTCGAAAGCACGAAGGTTGTTTTGGTAGAAATTTTTTCCCGAGGAAAATTTTGACGCAGAGGGGGTTCCCCCCTTCTAGCCCCCGAGGGAGGGTCGGGCTTTGTTGAGGCAAGGCCGACCCTTCCTTGACGGTTAGTCTTTATGTATGTAAAGAGAGCGTGGTACATGAACGACTTAAAACATCTTAAGGGTAGAAGCGACGTAGCTGTTGGATGTTCCAAGCGTTGCTGTAGACCTCGCCTTGGTCGTTGGCCAGATTGTATGTTCCGGGCTTCAAAATCTTAGCGATGATGAAGGGCCCTTCCCAGGGAGGAGTGAGCTTATGGCGCCCTCGGGCGTCCTGTCACAGACGAAGCACCAAGTCTCCCACTTGGAAGCCTCGGGGCCGAACGCTTCGGGCGTGGTAGCGTCGCAGCGACTGCTGGTACCGTGCCGAATGTAGTAAGGCAATGTCTGGAGCCTCTTCGAGTTGGTCCAACGAGTCCTCTCGGCTAGTCTGGTTGCTTCGGTCGTTGTACGCCCTGGTCCTCGGGGAGCCGTATTCTAAGTCCGTGGGGAGGACGGCCTCGACTCCATAGACTAGAAAAAACGGCGAGAAACCCGTGGCACAACTCGGTGTCGTCCTCAGACTCCAGACCACCGAGGGTAGCTCTTTCATCCACTACTTGCCGAACTTGTTGAGGTTGTTGTAGATTCTCGGTTTGAGTCTCTGCAAAATCATACCGTTGGCGCGCTCCACCTGCCCATTCGTCATGGGGTGAGCTACGGCGGCCCAGTCCACACGGATGTGGTGGTCGTCGCAGAAGTCCAGGAACTTTTTTCCGGTGAACTACGTGCCATTGTCGGTGATGATGGAGTTTGGGACCCCAAATCGATGGATGATGTTGGTGAAGAACGCCACCGCCTGCTCGGACCTGATGCTGGTCAAGGGTCGGATCTCGATCCACTTGGAGAATTTGTCGATGGCGACTAGCAGGTGCGAGAAGCCTCGGGTGCCTTCTGCAAGGGACCGACGAGGTCCAGGCCCCACACAACAAACGGCCAGGTGATGGGTATCGTCTGCAGGGCCGGAGCGGGCAGGCGTGTCTGCTTTGCGTAGAATTGACACCCCCGGCAGGAGCGAACAATCCTAGTGGCGTCGGCCACCGCGGTTGGCCAGTAGAAACCTTGTCGGAAGGCATTCCTGACGAGGGCTCGAGGTGCTGCATGGTGGCCGCAAGCCCCCGAGTGTATTTCTTGCAACAGCTCTTGTCCTTGGGCGATGGATATGCATCGTTGGAGGATGCCCAAGGGGCTGCGGTGATAGAGCTCCTTTTCATCACCCAACAAGACGAACGACTTGACGTGCCGAGCCAGTCGCCGAGCTTTGGTCTCGTCGAGGGAAAGCTCTCCTCGGAGGAGATATTCCAAGTACGGGGTCTGCCAGTTCGGATCTGGCATGACCCTATTCTGTTCCCCCTCGACGGGCAAGGCCTCCTCCTCGATGGCCGAGGGTACCTCGGGTTCGGCCGAGGCCTCCTTGGGCTCGAGCGAGGCTTCGGGCTGGGCCAAGGCTTCCTCGGGCTCGGGCGAGGGTACCTTGGGCTGGGCCGAGGCTTCCTCGGGCTCGGGCAAGGGTACCTCGGGCTGGGCCGAGGCTTCCTCGGGCTTGGGCATGTCGTCGATCTTGACAGATGGTTGATGTAGGTCTCTGGAGAAGACGTCCAGGGGAACCGTTGTCCGCCCCGAGGCTACCTTCGCCAGCTCATCTGCAGTCTCGTTGTAGCGTCGGGTGATGTGGTTGAGCTCCAGCCCGTAGAACTTGTATTCCAGGCGCCGGACTTCGTCGTAGTAGGCTTCCATCCTCTGGTCGCGGCAGTGGGAGTACTTCATGACTTGGTCGATGACAAGCTGCGAGTCGCCACGAGCGTCGAGGCACCGGACCCCTAGCTCGGCGGCGATGCACAGCCCGTTAACCAGAGCCTCGTACTCGGCCACGTTGTTTGATGCCGGAAAATGGAGGCGTATGACGTAGCAAAGATGCTTTCTGAGGGGTGAAATGAAGAGCAAGCCAGCGCCTGCTCCTATTTTCATGAGTGACCCATCGAAGTACATGGTCTAAAGCTTGGGTTGGATTGGAGTTGTTAGCAACTGGGTGTCAGTCCACTCAGCCAGGAAGTCTGCCAAGATCTGGATTTTATGGCTTTCCGAGAGGCGAATGATAGCGTTTCGCCCATGAGTTCCACCACCCACTTTGCTATCCTACCCGAGGCCTCACGGCACTGGATGATCTCCCCCAGGGGGAAGGATGACACCACAGTCACCGGATGAGACTCGAAGTAGTGTCGCAACTTTCGTCGTGTCAGAACCACTGCATAGAGCAGCTTCTGGATCTGCGGGTAGCGGACTTTGGTCTCGGAAAGCACTTCGCTGATGAAGTAGACTGGCCTCTGGACGAGCAGTGCATGCCCTTCTTCTTGTCTCTCGACTACGATCGCGGCGCTGACCACCTGAGTGGTTGCGGCTACGTAGATCAAGAGGGCTTCTCCTACAGCGGGGGGCACCAGGATGGGTGTGTTTGTAAGGAGCGCCTTAAGGTTTCTAAGGGCTTCCTCAGCCTCGGGGGTCCAAGTGAAACGCTCGGCCTTCCTTAAGAGGCGGTACAGAGGCAAGCCTTTCTTGCCAAGGCGTGAGATGAAGCGGCTCAGAGCCGCAAGGCATCCCATGACCCTCTGTACTCCTTTCAAATCCTTGATCGGTCCCATGTTGGTGATGGCCGTGATTTTCTCCGGATTGGCCTCGATGCCTCGCTCGGAGACGATGAATCCAAGGAGCATGCCTCAGGGGACTCCGAAGACACACTTTTTGGGATTGAGTTTCATGCCTTTCGCTCTCAGACACTTGAATGTCGTTTCAAGGTCAGTGAGGAGGTTGGAGGCTTTCTTCGTCTTGACAACGATGTCATCGACGTAAGCCTCGACCGTTCTGCCGATGTGTTCTCCGAACACGTGGTTCATGCACCTCTGGTAGGTGGCGCCTGCATTCCTTAAACCAAATGGCATTGTAGTGTAACAGTACATGCCGAAAGGTGTGATGAAAGAAGTCGCGAGCTGGTCGGACTCTTTCATCTTGATTTGGTGATAGCTTAAGTAGGCATCGAGGAATGACAGGGTTTTGCACCCAGCGGTGGAGTCCACAATTTGATCGATGCGAGGTAGAGGGTAGGGAACTTTCGGACATGCTTTGTTTAGACCAGTGTAGTCTACACACATCCTCCATTTCCCATCCTTCTTCCTTACAAGAACAGGGTTAGCTAACCATTCGGGATGGAATACCTCTTTGATGAACCCTGCCGCGAGTAGCTTGTGGATCTCCTCGCCTATGGCCCTACGCTTTTCGTCGTCAAAACGGCGTAGGGTTTGCTTCACGGGTCAGGCTCCAGCTCTGATGTCCAGTGAGTGCTCGGCGACATCCCTCGGTATGCCTGGCATGTCCGAGGGACTCCACGCAAAGACTTCGGCGTTTGCGCGGAGAAAGTCGACGAGCATTGCTTCCTATTCGGGGTCGAGCTCGGAGCCGATCCGGACTTTCTTGCTGGCGTCATTGCTGGGGTCGAGAGAGACAGACTTGACCGCCTCGACTGGTTTGAAGTTGCCGGCGTGCCGCTTCGCGTCGGGTGCCTCCTTGGAGAGGCGTTCCAGGTCGGCAATGAGGGCCTCGGACTCGGCGAGGGCCTTAGCGTACTCCACGCACTCCACGTCACATTCGTACGCGTGGCGGTACATGGATCCGATGGTGATGATCCCGTTCAGGCCCGGCATCTTGAGCTTGAGGTAGGTGTAGTTGGGGACGGCCATGAACTTGACGTAGCACAGCCTCCCCAACACCGCATGGTAGGTTCCTCGGAACCTGATGACCTCGAAGGTGAGAGCTTCCTTTCGGAAGTTGGAGGGAGTCCCAAAGCAGACGGGTAAGTTGATCCGCCCGAGGGGGAGGATACGCTTCCTAGGTGCGATCCCGTGGAAGGGTGCCGCACCGGCCCGGACCTCGGACCGATCAACCCCCAAGAGTTCTAGGGTCTCGGCGTAGATGATGTTAAGGTTGCTGCCTCCGTCCATGAGGACTTTGGAGAGCCTAACGTTGCCGATGATCGGATCGACGATGAGCGGGTACCTTCCTAGGCTCGGCACAAAGTCGGGGTGGTCGCCTCGATCGAAGGTGATAGGCTTGTCGGACCAGTCTAGGTAGACTGGCGCTGCCACCTTCACCAAGCAGACCTCCCGGCGCTCCTACTTGCGGTGCCGAACCGAGGCGTTCGCCGCCTGCCTGCCGTAGATCACGAAGCAGTTGTGGACCTCCGGGAACTTCTCTTCCTTGCCGCCCTCCTTGTTGTCGTCATGGCCCTTGCCCTCTTCCGCCGGGAGCCCGGTCTTATGGAAGTAGCGCTGGAGCATGACACATTCTTCGAGGGTGTGCTTGACGGGCCCCTGGTGACAGGGGCACGGCTCCTTGAGCATCTTGTTGAACGCGCCGACCCCTCTAGGAGGTTTCCGAGGGTTCCTGTGCTCGGTCGCAGCGACGAGATTCGCATCGGCGGCGTCGTGTTTCGCTTGCGACTTGTTCTTGGCCTTCTTCTTCGTGCCCCGCTGGGTGGACGCCTCGGGGGCGTCTTTCTTCGACTCTCCCTGAGGCTGCTTGTCTTTTCGGAAGATGGCTTCGACCGCCTCCTGACCCGAGGCAAACTTGGTGGCGACGTCCATCAGTTCGCTCGCATGGGTGGGAGTCTTGCGCCCCAGTTTGCTCACCAGGTCTCGGGAAGTGGTGCCGGCAAGGAAAGCCCCGATGACATCCGAGTCGGTAACGTTGGGCAGCTCGGTGCGCTGCTTTGAAAACCGCCGGATGTACTCTCGGAGGGACTCCCCTGGCTGCTGGCGGCAGCTTCGGAGATCCCACGAGTTCCCAGGGCGCACGTACGTGCCCTAGAAGTTCCCCGCGAAAGCCTTGACCAGATCGTCCCAGTCGGAGATCTGCGCAGGAGGCAGATGCTCCAGCCAGGCTCGGGCGGCGTCGGAGAGGAAAAGGGGTAGATTACGGATGATGAGGTTGTCATCATCCGCCCCTCCCAACTAGCATGCCAGTCGGTAGTCCGCGAGCCACAGCTCCGGCCTCGTCTCCCTCGAGTACTTGGTGATGGTAGTCAGGGCTCGGAAACAGGCAGGGAACGACGCTCGTCGTATGGCCCGGCTGAAGACTCACGGACCGGGTGGTTCGGGCGAGGGGCTGCGATCCTCCTCGCTGTCGTAGCGTCCCCCACGCCTGGGATGGTAGCCTCGGCGCACCTTCTTGTCGAGGCGGGTTCGACGGTCGAGATGGTGGTGCTCGTTGCCGAGGCGATCCCGGGCAGCAGGCGCCTCGTCCCGCGTGCGCTCGGGATGGACCGAGGCTTCCCGTATGCGTCGGGAGGACACCGCGTGATGCTCCGAGGGGTCAGCTCGCCTCCGGGAGGTGGAGCCCTCGGCTCGTCGAACTGCGGCGCCTTCCAGGAGATCCTTGAGTTCGCCCTGGATACGCCGTCCCTCGGTGGTGGATGGCTCCGGCATGGCTCGAAGTAGCATCACCGCTGCAGCTAGGTCCTGGCCGGACCCGCTGACGGCCGAGGGCAGCGCTGCCCTGGCATTGTCGACGATGCGGCGCTGGACGTCTTGGGCCCGATGACAGGCTCCTCCGGCGAGTGTTCGGCCTGCCCACTCCTGCTCGATGTTCTGTCGGAGCTGCACAAGCCGGTCTGCTTCCCCATCGACCCGGGCCTGCATCTCACGGATTTGCTTGAGCTGTATGTCTCGACCCCCTGCAGGGACTGGGACCACAGCTAGCTCCCACGGGATGTCAACGCGAGCTGCGGGCCCAGGGGGATCGCCAACCTCCGGCATACCGAGGTGGTTGCCTTCGTTGTGATCTCCCTGATCGACGTGGAAACATTCGTGACTTGGGCCGTAACCCTCGTCGTCAAGGTTTTGGCCATCGTTGGAACAACCGGAGAGACAATGGTCACATGCGGACATGAAGTCCCGCATGGCACCGGGGTCACTGAGGCCAGAGAATTCCCAACCGAAGTTGGGGTTGTCCTCTTCCTCGGAACCCGCTGGCCCAAAGGTTGAGACAGCTGTCAGTCGGTCCCAGGTTGACCACATATGGTACCCCGGAAGGTTTGGATACGCCTTTACGAAGGCGCTCAACGTAGCGGGGTCGCTATGTGGATCGAAGCTGAATCGAAAGGGTACGGGATGGAAAATGGACGGTACCTCTTGGTCGATGGACAGTGGTGAAGTCGCGTCGGGGGCAGAACACACCGTCATCTCAGGTACGAGGGTAACGCCCAGCAGATCCTTTGCGAGGGTGCTGGCATCATCAGTCCACTTGGGGTTGACACGTTGCGGGGAAGTGTAGAGCCCAAAATTTGTATTAAAGAAAAGAAAAAAAAGATAAAAAGAAATGAATAAAAAAAATATATCTTTACTAAGACACAAATAAACCATTGTATCATATTGAATTTTTGTTGGATAAAAATATTACAATGAGAAGGAAATATTATAAAGTACAAAATAAATTCATAAATCCCACACTAGTATGTTCAAGATTAATAATTAAATTTAGTACAAATTAAGCTGCAAGATTTGGATTCAAATTCTAGATTTGAAAATAAGAAAGAAAGGGGAAATCAGAAAAAGAAAAGGAATAAAAAGCTTACTGGGCTCAGAGCACCCATTTCGGCCCATCTACTGTTCTCCTTCGCGCGCAGCCCATTTCCTTCCCCCTCCCCTTTTCTTTAGCTCTGGCGCTTACACGCGGGCCCTATCGCTCGGATTCCCCTCCACCCACTGACGCATGGGGCCACCTGTGTCAGCTTCCTCCTCTAGATAGGAACAGGGTCCGCGGCGGACGCACGCGATCCCTCCATGCCGAAAACTCCGGGGACCGAACCACCTAGGCGTGATGTGTGCTCGGGTTGTTGGGGGCAGGCTGCGGGTTCACCTCCCCTATAAATCCCGGCACTTTCCCATGTCAGACTCCATCAACCATTGAGCATCGTGTCGCCATTGAAGATCGAAGAAAAACACTGGGGGGTCTCGTCCTTGCCGACGGTCCAACCTTGGGCATCGGGGCGGGTAGGTGCGCGAGATCCGGGGTGGCTTACTTGTTGCCTGCATCGGCGAGTGGACGGTTCGGCTTGTGTCAATCGCTCGTTGGAGCTCAGAATCCGCCGCGGGTCGCTGGTCGCCGTGGCCAAGGCCCCACGCACCATAACCGCCGGTAAGAACCCCTCCATTGATTTCACCATCCTCTCCGCTCTGCGTAGCATGCGTTTAAATCAAAGTTGGGCATCGGAGTCGTCTCTCGGCATAGTCCGGTCATGGCGCCGCCACTCTGCTTGGTGCGCCGCCGCCGTCCGGTGGCTCTGTGGGGGGGAAAGCCTCTAGCCGTTAGATCGACATTATGCGGTTTGGATTAGATTCTGGGTAACGCTTCGCCGGTAATAGATCCTGGCCATCGATTCCTTGTTGAACGATTCAAATTAGATCGGATGGTGTGGACCGTTGGATGGAGATCGGGCCGTTCTAATTTGGATAGGACGTGGGTATAATCCTGGCGGCCGAATTCTAATCAGACGGCTTGAAGAGATCCATACCCCTTCGGTCGCATGTTTTGTAAAAGAAACCCTGGAAAACCGAGGAATAAACCCGCCGTCCACATGTGGGGCGCCCTGTGTCTTAAGAACTTTCACTTAGAGACCCCTGACCTTTCTTATAAATGAGGCCCAGTCCAGAACCCATTTAATTTGAATAAAAGAAATAGAAAATGGATTTTTAATATGAAAATAACTACTAGAACTTGATAAATTCATAGAAAATTCATACTTGCTCCAAATTAATCCATTCCACTTTCTAAAATTTTGTAATTTTATTATCTATCACTTAGAGCCTCTGTTTTGTCATGAAAACAATTAGAAATTTAATCTCTCACTTAATCCATTTTAAACACATAAAACCTTTGAAAATTCATAACTTAAAATCTATAACTCCAAAATTAATGATTCCTGTTCCTATGATCTTATTTTAATATGTATATTATTAATGTGTATTTTGTTCATAAGTTTGGTGTAATGTTAATTTTGCCTATACCATGTTTGTTTGAATTGCTACGACTAGCAGTGAGGTCACGAGTCACCTGAAGATCATCCTGGTACCTGGAATCTCAAGTCCAAGGCAAGTTGTGCCCTTGATCACTTCTTTTTACCCACTCATGTTCTAATTAATCATAATGATCTGCATAGGTTAATTTTGACGGGACCTAATAGGTTACCCTAGTTTGTCTATCTTTATACCTTGTTTACCACTGAACTTTCTGGGTAGTACTTGCTAGTGCTATATCTGGTTTTGGGTATGGAGATACACTATTCATGATTACACTTTTGTTATCAGTTGTTATTTATTGTTCATGATAAGATCATTATGTTAATTGGAACATGGAGAACCACCCGGGAAAACAGTGCTACCACAAGGGAGGAATGGGACCCCTTGGCTGATTAATTAGGAAAGCTAGTGGAAGACTACCTTACCCGAAAGGGGCAAGGGCAGTAGGGGAGTGGTCAGTGTAGGGAGGCCCTCGGGAGGATTTTGCTGCGATGGCGGTCCTGCAAGGGATTCCTGCATTGGAACTTCCTATAAACTGTAGCGGGTTTTCGGAAGCTAGTGGAACTTTGTAAAGGCCTCGTAGTGGATCCCTAGCCATTCACCTCGGTAGTGTCTAAGGGCCTTGCAAACCATGGCGACATGGGATACACGACTTGTGGGTAAAGATGCGCAACCTCTGCAGAGTGTAAAACTGGTATACTAGCCGTGCTCACGGTCAAGAGCAGCTCGGACACTCACATGATTAAATTATGAAACTTAAACTCAATTTGTCATATGCATTGCATCACAGGTGAAGTTGTTACTTTTGTTCTACTATTTAATTGGGCTGGTATTTACTTATACTTAGTAACTGCTAATAAAATTTTGACCAACCTTAAAAGCAACGCTCAGCTCTAACCATCTTCTTTGGTAAGCCTTACACTTCACGTGAGCTCCCACCTTTGGCGAGTTCATGCACATTATTCCCCACAACTTGTTGAGCGATGAACGTATGTGAGCTCACTCTTGCTGTCTCACACACCCCACAGGTCAAGAACAGGTACTGCAGGTTGAGGCGCATGGAAGATGCTGTGAAGTGTTCGTGAGAGGTCTAGGCCGTCGTCTCCCAGTCAACTTTGGGTTGCTGGACCGTTGTCTCCTTATAATGTAATTATTTATTTTGTACAGAACTCCTGTTATATATAAAGATGTGACATTCGATCCTGTGCCATGATTCATCATATGTGTGAGACTTGGTCCCAGCACACCTGGTGATTATGTTCGCGCCCGAGTTTTGGACCCCTAAAATCCGGGTGTGACAGAAGTGGTATCAGAGGAATGTTGACTGTAGGACGAAACCTAGATAGAACTGGACAACCAATACTTACTTACCTTTGCTACTCTGATTCTTTCTAAACTCTTCTTAATCCTTTCTCATCTATTTCCGCTTTACTCTGATTATTCTTACCTTTTCCTTCTAAAGACAAACTTGGATTTCACACTTTGAAATCCTGTGCTTAAAGTGACTTTTAGGAACAGAAGACCTCATCTTAGGGACAAAATCAAAACTATTTTTGTAAATATTTGTATGCTTGAATGCTTGTTCTTATGATACTTGTCTGATTTGGAACTTTGTTTGAGTGTGATGGGTTGTGGAGTAATGTCCACAATTACATCTGCATAGGCTTAAATAGAATTCATAAGAAAACTAAGCAATTTAGAGTATCCTCCATTAAAATGTATCTATCTCATAGAGATCCCTCTAATCTTAAAAGACTCTCCCATATCTTAATAGATTCATCGTATCTTATAAGATTCCCTCATATCTTACTAAGATCCACCTCATCTTAAAAGGTTCTTCTTACCTTAATAAATTCATCTTATCTTGAAGAGATTCTATCTTATCATAACATATCTAACTAATCTCAAAACATCCTAACATATCTTAATAATACATATTCTACCCTGTTGGACCTATCTAACCTAAACTAGTCTAATCTAGTCATATCCAATCTAATCTAGATCTTATCTTACCTAATGTGACCTGATCTAGTGTGGTCTAATGTTATCTAGCCTAATAATACCCATCTTATCTTAAAGATTCTCCCTTATCTTAATAGATCCATCTCATCTTAAAAGATACTCATCCTATCTTGAAAAGATTGTATCTCATCCTAATAAATCTAACTGGTCTCAAAAGATTCTATCTTATCTTTATGGATCCATCTTATCCTAATGAGCATACTTATTCACCCTAGTTTAAACAACCATGATCTAATGCAAATTAATTATATCTTATCTAGTCAAACTAGTCATACCGGTCTAATCTAGATCCCATCTAATCTAATATGATCTAATCTAATGTGGTCTACTTAAACATATTAGTGATACTGGTAGAAGTGATTAAACCCTACTAGCCATGTATTAACCTAACCTAGAACCATGATGAATGGTATAACCTTTCTATTCCCACCTAACAACAAACAAACTTGTAACCTACATTTTGTAGTCTATCTCACCCATACATATCCCTCATCTTGACAGATTCTATCCTACCCTTAGATATTCACCTTATACGACTGGTTACCTCAATCTGAACATAAAACAAAGATTAAGCCCTACTAAAGAATCTTCAGATTATAACCAGCTACTAGCTTATTTATTCCGCTTATTGAATAATTTCCTTTGCAAAACTATTACCATATGCTTCTAACTTTCATGGTCAATACCAGGAAAGGAAAGATTATCACGCAACAGCAAACAGAAATGAATTCTCCAAATCCTCCACCTATTGAAACCGAACAAGTGGTTGCTGCCCAAAGACTGGTAATACAACAATTAACAGACCTGGTGACCGAGATGCAAAATCAGATAAGACAAGAACGCGAGGAAATACGTCAGGTCCGCCAAGAAATAAGGCAAGCACGGTTGGAGAGACAACAACAACAACAACCTCCACCACCACCACCAGCTCCACCAAGCTACATAAACATATATATAAATTATGATTATTTGTAAGATCTAAATGTTACTTTAGTTAGTAGATGATATGATATTATTTTAGAAGGAATAATAAGGTCTATTGACCCTATGTTTTGTTAAAGAATTATACCTCATGCTGAGATTTCTTTGTTTGTGCATATGTTCCGAGAACAATATGAGTATACATCCCTTTTCTTACAAATCTCGAGGACGAGATTTTTTTTAAGGGGGGTAGGATTTGTAGAGCCCAAAATTTGTATTAAAGAAAAGAAAAAAAAAGATAAAAAGAAATGAATAAAAAAAATATATCTTTACTAAGACACAAATAAACCATTGTATCATATTGAATTTTTGTTGGATAAAAATATTACAATGAGAAGGAAATATTATAAAGTACAAAATAAATTCATAAATCCCACACTAGTATGTTCAAGATTAATAATTAAATTTAGTACAAATTAAGCTGCAAGATTTGGATTCAAATTCTAGATTTGAAAATAAGAAAGAAAGGGGAAATCAGAAAAAGAAAAGGAATAAAAAGCTTACTGGGCTCAGAGCACCCATTTCGGCCCATCTACTGTTCTCCTTCGCGCGCAGCCCATTTCCTTCCCCCTCCCCTTTTCTTTAGCTCTGGCGCTTACACGCGGGCCCTATCGCTCGGATTCCCCTCCACCCACTGACGCATGGGGCCACCTGTGTCAGCTTCCTCCTCTAGATAGGAACAGGGTCCGCGGCGGACGCACGCGATCCCTCCATGCCGAAAACTCCGGGGACCGAACCACCTAGGCGTGATTTGTGCTCGGGTTGTTGAGGGCAGGCTGCGGGTTCACCTCCCCTATAAATCCCGGCACTTTCCCATGTCAGACTCCATCAACCATTGAGCATCGTGTCGCCATTGAAGATCGAAGAAAAACACTGGGGGGTCTCGTCCTTGCCGACGGTCCAACCTTGGGCATCGGGGCGGGTAGGTGCGCGAGATCCGGGGTGGCTTACTTGTTGCCTGCATCGGCGAGTGGACGGTTCGGCTTGTGTCAATCGCTCGTTGGAGCTCAGAATCCGCCGCGGGTCGCTGGTCGCCGTGGCCAAGGCCCCACGCACCATAACCGCCGGTAAGAACCCCTCCATTGATTTCACCATCCTCTCCGCTCTGCGTAGCATGCGTTTAAATCAAAGTTGGGCATCGGAGTCGTCTCTCGGCATAGTCCGGTCATGGCGCCGCCACTCTGCTTGGTGCGCCGCCGCCGTCCGGTGGCTCTATGGGGGGAAAGCCTCTAGCCGTTAGATCGACATTATGCGGTTTGGATTAGATTCTGGGTAACGCTTCGCCGGTAATAGATCCTGGCCATCGATTCCTTGTTGAACGATTCAAATTAGATCGGATGGTGTGGACCGTTGGATGGAGATCAGGCCGTTCTAATTTGGATAGGACGTGGGTATAATCCTGGCGGCCGAATTCTAATCGGACGGCTTGAAGAGATCCATACCCCTTCGGTCGCATGTTTTGTAAAAGAAACCCTGGAAAACCGAGGAATAAACCCGCCGTCCACATGTGGGGCGCCTTGTGTCTTAAGAACTTTCACTTAGAGACCCCTGACCTTTCTTATAAATGAGGCCCAGTCCGGAACCCATTTAATTTGAATAAAAGAAATAGAAAATGGATTTTTAATATGAAAATAACTACTAGAACTTGATAAATTCATAGAAAATTCATACTTGCTCCAAATTAATCCATTCCACTTTCTAAAATTTTGTAATTTTATTATCTATCACTTAGAGCCTCTGTTTTGTCATGAAAACAATTAGAAATTTAATCTCTCACTTAATCCATTTTAAACACATAAAACCTTTGAAAATTCATAACTTAAAATCTATAACTCCAAAATTAATGATTCCTGTTCCTATGATCTTATTTTAATATGTATATTATTAATGTGTATTTTGTTCATAAGTTTGGTGTAATGTTAATTTTGCCTATACCATGTTTGTTTGAATTGCTACGACTAGCAGTGAGGTCACGAGTCACCTGAAGATCATCCTGGTACCTGGAATCTCAAGTCCAAGGCAAGTTGTGCCCTTGATCACTTCTTTTTACCCACTCATGTTCTAATTAATCATAATGATCTGCATAGGTTAATTTTGACGGGACCTAATAGGTTACCCTAGTTTGTCTATCTTTATACCTTGTTTACCACTGAACTTTCTGGGTAGTACTTGCTAGTGCTATATCTGGTTTTGGGTATGGAGATACACTATTCATGATTACACTTTTGTTATCAGTTGTTATTTATTGTTCATGATAAGATCATTATGTTAATTGGAACATGGAGAACCACCCGGGAAAACAGTGCTACCACAAGGGAGGAATGGGACCCCTTGGCTGATTAATTAGGAAAGCTAGTGGAAGACTACCTTACCCGAAAGGGCAAGGGCAGTAGGGGAGTGGTCAGTGTAGGGAGGCCCTCGGGAGGATTTTGCTGCGATGGCGGTCCTGCAAGGGATTCCTGCATTGGAACTTCCTATAAATTGTAGCGGGTTTTCGGAAGCTAGTGGAACTTTGTAAAGGCCTCGTAGTGGATCCCTAGCCATTCACCTCGGTAGTGTCTAAGGGCCTTGCAAACCCTGGTGACATGGGATACACGACTTGTGGGTAAAGATGCGCAACCTCTGCAGAGTGTAAAACTGGTATACTAGCCGTGCTCACGGTCAAGAGCAGCTCAGACACTCACATGATTAAATTATGAAACTTAAACTCAATTTGTCATATGCATTGCATCACAGGTGAAGTTGTTACTTTTGTTCTACTATTTAATTGGGCTGGTATTTACTTATACTTAGTAACTGCTAATAAAATTTTGACCAACCTTAAAAGCAACGCTCAGCTCTAACCATCTTCTTTGGTAAGCCTTACACTTCACGTGAGCTCCCACCTTTGGCGAGTTCATGCACATTATTTCCCACAACTTGTTGAGCGATGAACGTATGTGAGCTCACTCTTGCTGTCTCACACACCCCACAGGTCAAGAACAGGTACTGCAGGTTGAGGCGCATGGAAGATGCTGTGAAGTGTTCGTGAGAGGTCTAGGCCGTCATCTCCCAGTCAACTTTGGGTTGCTGGACCGTTGTCTCCTTATAATGTAATTATTTATTTTGTACAGAACTCCTGTTATATATAAAGATGTGACATTCGATCCTGTGCCATGATTCATCATATGTGTGAGACTTGGTCCCAGCACACCTGGTGATTATGTTCGCGCCCGGGTTTTGGACCCCTAAAATCCGGGTGTGACAGGAAGTGACACCCGCCGTCGTCTCAGGCGCGAGGACAATGCCCGATATGTCCCCCGGGGGAGTGCCGGTGTCGTCGACTCGCTCTGGTGCGACAGCTGGCAAGGTGCCGCCTCCTGCGTGGCCATGGTTGCCCCGTCTCTGCCTTCTCCGGCGAGGGGGGTGGCGAGGACGACCGGAGTGCTCCTCTTCTGCCGCGAGGAGATGATGTCGTCGAGTTCGCCGCCGCCGGGCGAGTCGAAGACCGTCGTTATCATCACGCCTCGAGGGGAGGAGTACCATGTCGTAGCTGCCATCGAGGGACATGAACTCAAGACTCCCGAAGCGGAGCACCGTCCCGGGCTGAAGAGGTTGATGAAGACTCCCCATCTGGAACTCAACAGGAAGGTGTTCGTTAACACGCAGCAGGCCCCTACCTGGCACGCCAAATGTCGGTGTTTCGGACCCGGGAGAGTCCCTGGACCGACCAGTGAGATTGTCACTGCGTGCCCCTGCCCAGATGGGTTGGCGCGGGATGGAACACAAGAGGTGGGACAAGCCTTGTATTATCCTGTACCAGAGGTGCCGCTCATAGTAGGGGTTACAAGCGCGTCGCGAGAGGGAGAGAGAGAGTGAGAGGGAGCCTGTTCGCTCGCTCCTTCCCCCGCGCGAACCCCCCTCCAGGATGGCCCTGGACCTCCCTTTTATAGACGCAAGGAGAGGATCCAGACGTACAATGGGGGGTGTAGCTATGCGCTAACGTGTCGGCAGAGAAATGCCTAAGCCTTGTGTACATGCCAACGTGGATGTCGGGGGAGAGCTTGAGCCCTGTACACGTGATAGCGTGGCCGTCAGAGGAGCACCTGAGTCCTGTAGAAGCACAGCTAGCGGTGCGGCAAGGATCCTGCTGACGTCTCCTTGCTGCCGTAAGGGGCTGAGAGCCACCGGCGTCATGGTGCACGCGGGGCACCATCATTACCCGTCGCTGGGGTAAGCCAGATGGGACCCCGGTCTTGTTCCTTGTAGCCTGAGCAGGCTAGGGATAGGGTAATGATGCATCCCCTGTTGGCGCGGTCGGTCCGAGCCCAAGATCGGGCGAGGCGGAGACTTCTCTTGAGGCCGAGGCCGGGGTCGGGCGAGGACGCAATTCCTCCCGAGACCAAGGTCGAGGCCGAGTCCGGGGGTCGGGCGAGGCGGAGACCTCCTCCCGAGGCCGGATCCTGAGGTCGGGCGAGGCGGAGACCTCCTCCCGAGGCCGGAGCCTGAGGTCAGGCGAGGTGGAGCTTCCTGTTGCGCCCGAGGCCGAACTCGGTGGTTGATCGTGACTTGTTGTCAGTCTTCGCCTGGGTGGTTGGCACGGCAGTCGGAGCAGGGCGAGCGGCGCTGTTTTCCCATCATATCGGACAGTAAAAGAGAGGGGCGAAGTGACTGCGGTCACTTCGGCCTGGCCGACTGAGGCGCGTGTGTCAGGATACGGCGTCAGGCATCCCCTATATTGAATGCGCCTGCGAAGCGGTCGGTTGGTGAGGCGGTCCGGCCAAGGTTGCTTCACAACGAAGCCTGCCCGAGCCGGGCTTCGAGAGAGCCGAGGAGGCGCCCGCTGCCTGAGGAGGCCCTCGGGCGAGGCGTGAACTCGTCTGGGACTACTGCTCCAGCTCGAGGCTGGGCTCGGGTGAGGTCACGTCCCTTGGGTAGACGAAGCCTTGACTTGAACCGCGCCCGTCAGTTGGTCTGAGGGTGTTTACCAGCCGTGATTAGGAGTGTTGGGGGTACCCCTAATTATGGTACCCGACAACCGCGCACAATAGCGACAGGAACACCATCCCCAGGGCCTCATCCTCTCCACCACCTCTGTTGACCAGGCAAAGGACGAGCAGCAAGGGCGTAGAACGTGGTGAGGGCACGGACCGTCGCGACCTCTGTTCATCTACATCTCAGACAGAGGAGAGCAGTAGCAACGTTAACAGTTAGCTGACGGCGTGAGCATCAGAAAATTAATCTGTGTCGGCAGCGGGTAATAGACAAATCTTGTCCATTCCAGAGTTTGGCCTTTCTCTATTTTTCCAAAGTGTCGAAGCCCTCCCATATGCCTCCGTTTCGTTGAATCCACCTCTGTCGTGTTTATAATGGAAAATTTCTCGAGCGGTCACGGTGGAGGTAGCGACGAGGAACCGGCAGAGGATACTCAGCTCCTGCTTTGGCGTCTAACTGATCTCACTTCGACCTTGTACGTGGCGGGGAGGATCGCCTCTCTAAGGCCCAACAAGTCTAGGACCCGGCCGCCGTGACCCTCCTTAGGGCTTGTTCGTTTAGCTCTCAATCCATATGGATTGAGTGGGATTAGATGTGTTTAAATCTCAAGCAAGTCAAACTTCTTCTTAATTTTTTCCAATCCTATTATTGAGATCCAAATTGAGCGGACGGTCCGACCCTTGGACCCGGACAGTCCGCGTGCCCCGAGATTAGATTAACTCGGATGTTTATCCTTATCTCGTGCGTGGTTATCCATCTAATCACGTGGGAGTTGTTGGCTATCTCTTAGGAAAAGGTCCAGACCTCCTCCTCTATAAATATAAAGAGGTACGGCCGATTGAGAACCCCCGAACACATTCCAATCGAACCAATTACTTTACTTACATTTTATCCTAGGAGTAGTTCTAGTCTAGTTTAGGTTTAGTGTTCCAATCCCCAAATCCTCCGCTTCTCTTCGACTCTACGTCAGTTAGAGGAGTCTAGGTCGGTCTACTCGAGCCTAGACATCACCTAGGATCTCTCCTCCCCGACGAGGTCCCTCCCGGGAGCGAGATCCAGGCGCCCCCAGCGATCTTCCACCGTCCCTGCGCACGCGCGGATCGTCCGGCCCCAGGGCACGGACCGTCCGGCCGTCAGGCAGGAAACCCTAGCCTCGCGCCAGGTCGTGGACCATCCGGCCCCTAGTCGCGGACCGTCCAGGCCTGTGCAGAGAGCACCGCCGTTGGTTCTTGTTGAGTGATTGGCGCCCGAAAAAGGCGTCAACATACTTTTTGGCGACTTCGCTAGGGACGCAGGGTTGCAGATCCACAAAATCAGGCTTATATGGCCGATTATAAGGGTCTCACCGATGCTTCTCCAAACATCGACACAAGGCTGACTAATTTATCGGTCGCAGAGCATAAAAATTTAAAAGATGACATGAAGAAGATGGATGAGGAGATCCAACGACAACAAGATCAGATGCTTAAGGTGGCAAAAAAGTGGTACCTCTCACACTTCAAGGTAGATCACCACCAGAAGGTCATAAAGGAGAGGGAAATAAACGCCGAATACATGTCAGCCGTGCTGCAACAGCTCCCCACGATAGGTGATGCCAGGTCAGCCAATGATATTCCATCTATTAAAATTTCTTTTGATAATCAGATTAAAAGTATCACGGAGGATATAGAGAGGACGACACATGCATTAGGAAAAACTCACATGCCTAATTTTTTTATCATATAAATTAGGCGCTGAAACAATTGCGCCAAACACATCGGCAACAAATGGGTTTCCCCAGCCATATTCTGGTATGCCGATGGACTCATATCTAGGACGGCCGTCACCACCATCTTTGCTAAATGGTGAGTCAACTCTGAGCACGGTCGGACCATCCGCACACAATCACGGACCGTCTGGCCCTCCGTCAGACCGTCCGGCACCCTACGCCGGACAGTCCGGAGTTACACAGAGCCCACCACAAGGGTCACAGGTGTTGCCTGACATGACTGGACAGTCTGGGGATAGTACCGGACCGTTCGATCCACTCGCAGACCATCCGACTGCGCAGGTCGGACTGTCCGGAGCACCAGAAGTCACTTGTGATCCGCCTAGTGCGGAAGGTCGGCATAAATATAACCGGCCACCCAAGCCCCAAGAAACAAAAAAGTCACATGTCCCTGAGCTTGTTTGGCCCACTAAGGCCAAACCTTCTGTTCGCTCTCACCCGCACTCGACACAAAAGGAAAAAGTTAAGTTCACATTTAATATTACAAAGTGTGATAAAATATTTGATGAGTTGCTTAAACATGGTAATATTAAATTGTCACATGTAATTCCTCCGGTTGAACAATTAAAAGGGCGCGTTTATTGCAAATGGCATGGCTCCTTTCTCCATAACACCAATGATTGTGCCGTCTTCCGTCATCAAATACAATCGGCTATAAATGAAGGCTGGTTGAGGTTTCAAAAGGAGGTGAGGATTGATAGGCCACCTGTCCCTGCCACCACATTAGAGCCGACAAGCAAAAAAGTCATAGTTCGGCCTTGTGTGGCCGATAAAAGCAAAGATAAAAATGTCGTCATTGGTGATCCCCGCACACCAAATATGTTACGCAGAGTGGTTACTCGGAAGGCTCCGGACAAAAGAAAGACCGGAGGCGCCAGAGGGCAAGCACGATCGGACACCCGATCACGGTAACCTGTCCTGCGTACGCTGGACGGTCCAGGTACTAAGGTCGGACAGTCCGAGGCAGGCGTGGACAGTCCGGCTATGATGGCCTGACGGTCCACAGATGGTCAGAAGCAGCAACCTCAGACCATCGGACCACAACGTTCCAACACAAGTGCTAAGAAACAAAACACTACTAAGACGTCTGGACGACTCGGTAGAGTCGACCCTACTTTTGGTCAGTTGCTTGCCAAATATATTAAGAAGGCCGTTCCACGCAACCGGCCAATAAAACAAACGAAGTTAAAAGAGCGATCTGTGCAAAAGCAAAAGCCTACTAAACGAACCCAAAAGATTGCACAGCCAAGATCGCCTTGTCATCCTCCTCCAGGGATAGCGTGGTGTTTCTCGGTCTATCCATCGTCGATGTGTTCTCCTACTCATGCGTGGGGTGGTACGACGATGAATCCGTATTACTGGCCCAATTCGTTTGCTTATTTGGGCTGTGGGGCACCACAAGTTTTTGCCTATTGACAGGTTGATCAGGTAGACATGGCCGAAGAGGATGCAATCTGAAATGGCCTCTGTGCATTAAAGTTCCATCAAGTATTTATATTATCTGATTGCAAGAGCCGGTGACTTGCATCGAGCTGAGTCCTTACTTCAGGAACAAAGTAGCTCATGAGGTCAATTGTTTCAGAAGTTTTTGCTAGTGCTTTTGGTTCGCCAAGCTCCACCAAAAGGCAGGGGCATATGTTGAGATCCAAATTGAGCGGACGGTCCGGCCCTTGGACCCGGACAGTCTGCGTGCCCCGAGATTAGATTAACTCGGATGTTTATCCTTATCTCGTGCGTGGTTATCCATCTAATCATGTGGGAGTTGTTGGCTATCTCTTAGGAAAAGGTCCAGACCTCCTCCCCTATAAATATAAAGGAGTACGGCCAATTGAGAACCCCCGAACACATTCCAATCAAACCAATTACTTTACTTACTTTTCCTGCCCTAGGAGTAGATGTAGCGTAGTTCTAGTTGTAGTCTTCCACATATCCACCTCTACCCCTATTCGGCTCTACGTCGTCTAGATCCGTCTTGGGTGGCCTACCAATCCCAAGACGACCCTAGGATCTTGTAACATCCCAAAATTTAACTTGAGGTTTGGAACCCAAATCTCCTAACCCCCGTTAATCACCCCATAGACTCCACCTCATAGGACATCTCATCATTTGCATACACTATGATTGTTAGAAGCACCTCACATAGAATATTTTTTTAGCACCTAAGATTATTTAGCTAATTATTTGTTCAAAAGAAAAGGAGATAAAATAAATAGAAATAGGAAATAAAAATTAGAAAAAAGAAAAAAGGAAAAACTCCCCCCTCGGTTGGGCCGTTTCCAGCCCAAACTCTCTCTCTCTCTCTCTCCCGCGCGTGCCCGCACCCCCCCCTTTCGTGGCCCAAGCGGCCCATCGCTCACGCGCCCATGCTCCTCTCCCCTCTGCCGCTGCCAGCTCGGTCCCACCCATCAGCCTGCACTCCCCTCGCTCTCTTGCGATCTCTCTCTCCTTGGCAGGCGGGTCCCGCTTGTCAGCGCCTTCCTCGCGCCCGTGACCGGGCTAGCGACGCGATCGCCGCCGGTCGCCACCGCCCCATCGTCTTGCCATTACTCGCTCGCCTGCCCGGTTGGCGCCTTGCGCCTCTATCCCCTTGCGCCAACCGAGCCATCCCGTCACCCCCCTGCCCGAGTCGTCCTGTCGTCGCCACGGTGCACCACCATCCCCGCCGTGGCAAGCTCGCCGGTGCTCGCCACCTCTTGCCCCCTTTCCCGCCCCGGGCACCTATAAAAGGACCGCCCGAGCTCCCTCCCTCTCCACACCGGCCTCAGCCACTCCCTCTTCCCTCCCCCGAGCTCAATTGAGCCAGCTCCGCCGCGCCTTCCTCCGCTCCGGTGAGTCCCGCCCTCCCCTCTCCGTTGAATTCTAGTCCAATTATTGTAGCTCTTGAGCTTCACCATGTCCTCGCGAGCACAACGCACCCACCCCTTCTCCTATTGCGCCCGGCAACCTCACCGGCGATCCCCCCCGCCGCGGGCGCCCGCTACCTCACCGAGGACCGACCATCCCAAGCGTCCTCCGGCCAAATTGGCCCTACCACCGTGATCCCCTACCCCCGCCAGTGCCTTGCCACCACTCCATCGTTACAGAACCAGGACCTCGGTGGAGAACCGCTGTGGACCTCACCGGCGGTCGGGCCCGACCGGTTCCCCCCCGTTACCCCCTCCTAGCGCTGTCAGCCTCCCCCTCCCTCTGGCATGTGGGCCCGCACCCACGGCGCAGTCCCCGCACCATCCCCGCGCCGTTCCCCGCTGGCGGGCCAAGTGGGCCGCTGCCCACGCGGCCGCGCGCGCCCGCGCCCGGCTAGGCCGAAATCCCCCCCGGCCCAGCTAGCTGAGAAAATCCCTTTTCTTTTTCTTTTTCCTTTTTCTTTTCCCATTTTTATATATGTATATATATTGATATTTTATGCACCAAAAATAGTCTAAATAAATTTTAGGGCACAAAATAATAATGTCTAAAAATTGGCACACCCCACCAAGTCACCATGATTGATGTACTATTCATTATCTATTTTTGGCTAGAAGAAGAGGGATCCGATCCTCCGGAATTTGTAGCTCCGAAAGAAGGGCAGGAACCCGACCCCTCCGAGATAGATCTTTTGTGCCAGGAGAGCTTCGACGAAGGCAAGTCCATTCTTCCCTTGATGCATAAATTACCCATTCTTTCTACCACTACCTAAGCCGGGGTTAAGGGATGGATCTTTTGCATTGTGAGCAGAGAGATAGCCTGCATTAACAAACATCTTTTGAGTACAAAATGTGGGATGGGAAAAGGGCATGTTTTTACTAAACGATGTTTTCAAAAAGTGTATGATGAAGGGTATTCACCCTCATCACCTTGTGAGTGGGATGATCAGGGACTCCCTGGTTTAGGGGAGGGCCTAAGGTGATGGCTCAGCTGGTTTAGGTGTGAACAGAAGGATTGTCCCCTCATATAAGGACTAGTTTGTCATCCTTCACTACCTGTACTCATGATAAGTACAACCACTCGAGACTGTATGGGCAGTCACTCAATCTGAACTCATACGGTCCAAACCCCAGGGTTATGAAGGCTGGGGAGCACCGGGAGGATAAGGAGGGGGAATGTTTTGTCTGGTTTGGGCATGGCGGTGGCCTGACTCCTTCCGGTATAACCGTTAAGGTAAGGACGTGCGAGGAAAGAAAGAGATTCAGCATTCGGGTCTCATGATGGTGAGATCGCAGAAACCGGACTAGTGGGTAAAATGTACCCCTCTGCGCAGAGTTCAAACCTATTCGAATAGTCTGTGTCCACTGGAATGGATGAGTCTGGTGTGGTATGACAATTAGTGTTTTATAACCTCTGGGAACAGGGAAATGTGTGAGTGGGTGTGTTTTTTGGAAATGAAAATGATGCCACGGGAGCGAGAAGCTCAGTGGTGGTTGAGTGTGAAAAAGTGATATCTCCTTCTTTGGGAAAAACCATCAAAGTATTGCCTTTCTCTGAGAAAAAGAAGAGTGACTTCAACTCCACCATATAAAGCATGTATTATATAGACCCCTTTCTCTTTACGGGAGCGGGATGGGCTTGCGGAATACCTAGTGTATTCACCCAGATTTATTTATGTTTTTTCAGCAGCTGAAGACTTCTTTTCTACTATGCTTGATTAAGGGGGTTGTGTCTGCACCCAGTTCTACCTATGGCTTGCGCTAGTTTATCTTCTACCGTGCTTTGTAATTCCAGCTCTCTCTCGAGCTTGTACTCTGGTATTGTAATAACTTTTATTCAAACTCTGTACTATTTGAAGTAAGGAATGTGGTTACTAGCCTCCTGGGACTAGTAATTGTATCACATTTGAGTCCCAAAGGATCGGGATGCTTCAGGTGGTATCAGAGCCCATAGGGCTGGCCATAGATCGCAGCCCCGACCTTAAAAGTTTGCCTTAAAAAAATACCTCTTACCCCTAAGAAAAATCTTCTCTCCTTTCCCTCGATATTAACAGACCCTTCTTTTCCTCTACCAGATGGAAGGATCTTTGGTCATTAGGACATCCTGCTGCTCAGAGGTGGAAGGATTCCCTCATCTCTTGCAGAGTTGCGCGCTTCGCATGGGGATCCGCAAGAAGCCGGAGTACGTCTGGAAAGAATTCCTCGAGAATGGAACTGAGAAGTGCTCTATGGCAGTCTACCTGGGAGAAAGCCAAAACTACCCGAACCACCCTCCTTTCCAAGTCACCTTCACCGGACACCGCTTCCCAGACACTTGCCAAAATGTCGCCCAAAAAGCCCTCCGACAGCTATGCCAAAACTACAGCAGAGAGGTCTTTGAAACCCCCCCTTCGTTACTTCCCACCCAGCAACAAAAATACCCCTACCTGGAGGAAAAGACTTCAGGCCCTGTCAGGAAGAGATCATACTAAGGATGCCCCCACCATCATCTACATGGCCGGATATCTCCACACTCTCGACAACCACTATGATGACCATTCCTCCCACTACACCCACCTAAACTCCTAGGTGGAAAGCTTAGAGCAACAGGTCAAGGAACTTAAAAAGGAGAAGGCGTCCCTCCAAGAGAGTCAAATAGCAGAAGGCGAAGAGGCCAACACTCGTGAAGCCTACCGAACTCTAAAGATGGATTACGATAAGAAGCTAAAGAAGCTCGCCCCCACGAAGAAAATCCGAAAGAAGACCAAGAGCCAAGGATGCCAGACTGAGCAGAAGAAGGAAGCCCCTCCAGCACTACCTCCCTCCAGGATAGAGAACTTGTCCGACGTCGAGGATATGTCCCTAGCTAGCCTTGATGACCTTCTCAAGGAATTTGGGGACACTTTAGAAAGGGAGTTCAGAAGTACCTTAGAAAGCGCTCGCGTGTAGTGCGACTTGTGGTAACTGTATGCTTGTAATGAACTTGTGTGATGAATAAAATAACTTGGTTGAAAAAAAATTGGCATATGCATAGTAGTAATTATCTCCCCGTGGCAGATGGCTTTGGATAAAACCACGCCTACCGCCTCCAGGATTGGAGCAGGGTTTCCCCTAGGAGCTGAAGGAGAAGCCGGTGGAGAAGGGAGTGAGACTCACCTCCCCGCACCTCCGGAGCTGCCATTAGATTTAGCCCAAGTTCTAGCCAACCAAACCCGACTCATTGAAGTCCTCACTAGAAGTCTGGAGAATCAGCGCCTGAATGGTGGAAGACCACAGGACAGGATGGGAGATTTTCTGAGGCTCAAGCCTCCCACATTCATTGGATCCAGCAATCCCCTCGATGCTGATGACTGGTTATGCACGATAAAAAGGAAGTTAGAAGCCATCAGATGCCTTGAGAATCAGCGTTCAGTTGGCTGCTCATCAACTTTCCGGAATGGCCCTATCATGGTGGGATACCTTCAGCGCTGCCGTCAGAGATGCTACCTGGGTAGAATTTGAAACTGCTTTCCGAGAGCATCATGTGCCCTAAGGGATCATTCAGCTCAAGGAAGATGAATTTCAGGAACTAACTCAAGGTGGAAGATCTGTCAGTGAGTACGTGCACAAATTCGTAGAATTAGCTCGCTACGCGCCTGACGACGTCAGCACAGAAGCCAAGAAGATGGCCCGCTTTTTGAAAGGGTTAAGACCAGAACTCAAGACCATCCTCGCTAGCCAAGATTTCCTCAGCTTCTTGCACCTCTCAAACAAAGCCATACAAGTGGAAAGAGCAAGGGAAGAAGAAAAAGGTCACCTTAAGAGGAAATTCCAAGTCCTCCGAGCTCAGCAGCAAGAACGGCACCAGAGAACTCGATCCTTTGGGTTTCCACCTAAGGGACCAAGCTTCAATAGGCCAGCTGGACCCACTCCGTCATGTTTCAGTTAGCAGAGTCAGAGCTCCTTTCAGGCCCCCTCAGTCGCAAGCAACCAACCGTCAGCTAATGCCTGTTGGCACTGCGGAGACCCCAGTCACTTCAAGAATAACTGTCCCCAGTTGAAGGCATCAGGACCGACTTACTCCAACTCGGTGAATGGCCCCAAGAATGCCCTAGCGCCTGCCTCCAAGGCACCCTCCCCCATCAGCCAGCAGAGCAAGACCCAGTATCATGGCAGGGCACGGGTAAACCATGTCGATGCTCAAGAGGCTCAGCAAGCTCTGGGAGTAGTGCTCGGTGAGTTCCTTGTTGAATTTACTCCCGCTACTGTACCTTTTGATTCAGGAGCATCCCATTCATTTATAGCCACTAGTTTTGTGGAAAAGCATGGCATTCCCTCTACCCACCTAGAAGTACCCTTGGTCACCCGAACCCCAGGGTCAAACCTTTTGTGCCAGCTTAAATGCTCCCAAGTCAGAATTCTTTTAAGTGGGGTAGTGTTCTTGGCAGACTTAACCGTCTTGCCTTCCCAAGGGATTGATGTGAACTTAGGAATGGATTGGTTAACCAAACACAAGGGCATCATAAGTTGTGCAAGTAAGAGTGTCCTTCTCACTGACCACCAAGGAAAGTCAGTTTCCTGTCAGGCTCAGCCACCCGCCAAGGATCCAATGGTGTTTAATCTAGCAGCAGAAAGCATATCTGTGGTAGAAGAATTCATGGATGTATTCCTAGAAGAATTGCCAGGAATGCCGCCAGAAAGAGAAGTAGAGTTCTACATAGATCTAATCCCCGGCACTGCGCCCATCGCAAAGAGACCATACCGCATGGCTCCCATCGAGTTAGCAGAATTAAAACTCCAGATCGCAGAGCTTCAACAAAAAGGTTACATTCATCTCAGCTCATCTCTTTGGGGAGCACTAGTCCTTTTCATCACTAAAAAGGATGGAAGTATGAGGATGTGTATTGATTACCGATCCTTGAATGAAGTTACAATCAAGAACAAGTATCCGCTCCCTCGGATCGACGATCTCTTCGACCAACTTCAAGGGGCCATGTATTTCTCCAAGATAGACCTAAGGTCAGGATATCACTAGCTGAGAATCAAGGAAGCAGATATTCAGAAGACTGCATTTGTCACCCGGTACGGACAGTATGAGTTCACAGTAATGCCCTTCGGACTAACCAACGCATCCGCCTTTTTCATGAACCTCATGAATAAGGTATTTATGGAAGAGCTGGATAAGTTTGTCATAGTCTTCATTGACGACATCCTTATCTACTCCAAGAGTCGAGAAGATCATGAGCATCACCTCTGGATTGTCCTCGAAAGACTCAGAGCACACCAACTCTATGCTAAGCTCGGCAAATGTGAATTCTGGTTAGAAAAGATAGCCTTCCTTGGGCATATCTTGACTGTAGAAGGAATAGAAGTAGACCCGTCCAAGGTAGAAGCAGTATCCAAATGGAAGCAGCCAACCTCCGTCAGTGAAGTTCGAAGCTTTCTGGGAATGGCAGGATATTACTGTCGTTTTATCAAAGGATTCTCCAGCATAGCAAGACCTATGACCGAGCTCCTCAAGAAAGACAATAAGTTTGTGTGGACCCCGAAGTGTGAAGAAAGCTTCCAAATCATAAAGAAGAAGCTCACAGCCGCACCCATTTTGACACTACCAGACATCCATCAGGATTTCGTCGTCTTCTGTGATGCTTCAAGGCAAGGCTTAGGGTGTGTACTTATGCAAAATGAGAAAGTCATTGCATATGCATTGTGCTTACTGAAGCCGCACGAGCAGAATTATCCCACACACGACTTGGAATTGGCAGCCATAGTGCATGCCCTAAAAATATGGAGGCACTACCTGATTGGGAACAAATGTCACATCTTCACCGATCACAAGAGTCTGAAGTATATTTTCACTCAACCAGACCTCAACCTCCATCAACAAAGATGGCTAGAATTGATCAAAGATTATGACCTTGAGATCCACTACCACCCCGGGAAGGCCAATGAGGTAGCAGACGCCCTCAGCCGAAAACCTTTCAGGAAGAAAGGAACCACCTTCTTGGAAGATTGGAAGAAAGAATCAGCTCAACTAAATGTATGTCTGGGAGACAATGGCAGCCTAGAAGTCAAGTCAATGCTAGAATACCTCATATGCAAGGCTCAATGCCTAGACACTGAGACAGCAGGTCTTATGGAAAAAGCTCGCAAGGAACCACTTCCGGACTTCAGGACAGATAAGGAAGGAGTCCTTTGGTTCAAAAACCATTTATGTGTACCAAAAGGAGAGGCACAAGAAGTCCTGCTCGACGAAGCTCACAACTCAGCCTACTCCATCCACCCAGGAACCACCAAGATGTACCTAGACCTCAAAACCAGATACTAGTGGAGAGGAATGAAGAAAGAGATAGCATAGTATGTGGCCCGGTGTGACACTTGCCAACAAACTAAGGCCAAGCACCAGAAGCCTGCAGGTCTACTGCAACCCCTTCCAGTGCCCGAATGGAAGTGGGAAGAAATAGGCATGGATTTTGTAACTAGACTGCCCCAGACCCAAAAAGGGAACGACTCTATCTGGGTGATAATAGACCGTCTTACCAAGGTGGCCCACTTCATTCCAGTGAAAACTACCTTCGGAGGAGCCACCCTTGCCCGGATATATCTCAAAGAGATAGTCAGACACCATGGTATTCCACGGAAGATAGTGTCAGACAGGGGAACACAGTTCACCTCAAAATTTTGGATGAGCCTTCAGTAAGCTACGGGCACCAAGCTAGACTTCAGCACCGCCTATCACCCCCAGTCAGGTGGTCAGACAGAAAGGGTCAACAAGGTCCTCAAGGATTTATTAAGAGCCTACGTGTTGACGTTTGACAGAAATTGGGAGTCCAGTTTGCCTTATGCAGAGTTCTCGTATAACAACAGCTACCAGGCCAGTATCAAGATGTCACCGTTCGAAGCATTGTATGGACGGAAGTGCCAGACCCCTCTAATGTGGTCCAACATAGGGGAAAAGACACTAGAAGGACCTGCCTTTGTTAAAGAGGCAGAAGAGAAAGTTGCCCTGATTCGCAAAAGATTACTTGAAGCTCAGAGTCGGCAGAAAAGTTATGCAGACAACAGGCGGAGAGAACTCAGATTTGAGGAAGGAGACTTCGTCTACCTCAAGGTCTCCCCGATGCGCGGAGTCAAAAGGTTTCAAGTGAAAGGGAAGCTAGCCCCACGGTTCGTCAGTCCCTATCCCATCATTGGCAGAGTAGGACCCGCAACATACCGCCTTGAATTGCCAGAATCTATGTCAGATATCCACAATGTGTTTCACGTGTCCCAGCTCCGCAAATGCCTGCAAATACCAGAAAATCACATCGAAGAAGAGACAATCCAGATTCAGAAGGATCTTCAGTACCGAGAAAAGCCAGTAAAGATTCTTGACTCGGCAGTCTGAAAGACCCACAACTCAGAAGTGAGACTCTGTAAAGTTCAGTGGAGCAGAGAAGGAGAAGAGGAAGCTACCTAGGAGAGTGAGGACTCCTTGAGGAGGGAATACCCTTACCTTTTTTCAAGCCCAGTATGAATCTCGAGGCGCGAGATTCCTTTAAGTGGGGTAGGTTTGTAACATCCCAAAATTTAACCCGAGGTTTTGAACCCAAATCTCCTACCCCCCCCTTAATCACCCCATAGACTCCACCTCATAGGACATCTCATCATTTGCATACACTATGATTGTTAGAAGCACCTCACATAGAATATTTTTTTAGCACCTAAGATTATTTAGCTAATTATTTGTTCAAAGGAAATGGAGATAAAAGAAATAGAAATAGGAAATAAAAAATAGAAAAAAGAAAAAGGAAAAACTCCCCCCTCGGCTGGGCCGTTTTCGGCCCAAACCCTCTCTCTCTCTCTCACGCCCGCGCCCGCACCCCCCCTTTTCGTGGCCCAAGCGGGCCATCACCCGCGCGCCCACGCTCCCCTCCCCTCTGCCGCTGCCAGCTCGGTCCCACCCGTCAGCCCGCATTCCCCTTGCTCTCTCGCGATCTCTCTCTCCCTGGCAAGCGGGTCCCTCTTGTCAGCGCCTTCCTCGCGCCCGTGACCGGGCTTGTGACGCGATCGCCGCCATCGCCACTGCCCCATCGTCTCGACATTACTCGCTCGCCTGCCTGGTTGGCGCCTTGCGCCTCTGTCCCCTTGTGCCAGCCGAGCCATCCCGTCACCCCCCTGCCCGAGTCATCCCGTCGTCGCCACTGTGTGCCACCATCCCCGTCGTGGCAAGCTCGCCGGTGCTCGCCACCTCTCGCCCCCTTCCCCGCTCCGGGCGCCTATAAAAGGACCGCCCGAGCTCCCTCCTTCTCCACACCAGCCTCGGCCACTCCCTCTTCCCTCCCCCAAGCTCAATTGAGCCAGCGCCGCCACGCCTTCCTCCGCTCTGGTGAGTCCCGCCCTCCCCTCTTCGTTGAATTCTAGTCCAATTATTGTAGCTCTTGAGCTTCGCCATGTCCTCGCGGGCACAACGCACCCACCCCCTTCTCCTATTGTGCCCGGCAACCTCACTGGCGATCTCCCCGGCCACGGGCGCCCGCTACCTCGCCGAGGACCGGCCATCCCAAGCGTCCACCAGCCAAATTGGCCCTACCACCGTGATCCCCTACCCTCGCCCGTGCCTTGCCACCACTCCATCGTCACAGAACCGGGACCCCGGCGGAGAACTGCCGCGGACCTCACCGGCGGACGGGCCCGACCGGTTCGCCCCCCCTCACCCCCTCCTAGCGCCGTCAGCCTCCCCTCCCTCTGGCACGTGGGCCGGCGCCCACGGCACCGTCCCCGTGCCGGCCCCACACCGTCCCCGCGCTGTTCCCCGCTGGCAGGCCGAGTGGGCCGCTGCCCACGCGGCCGCGCGCGCCCGCGCTTGGCTGGGCCAAAATCCCCCCGGCCCAGCTAGCTGAGGAAATCCCTTTTCTTTTTATTTTCCCATTTTTATATATGTATATATATATTGATATTTTATGCACCAAAAATAGTCTAAATAAATTTTAGGGCACAAAATAATAATGTCTAAAAATTGGCACACCCCACCAAGTCACCATGATTGATGTACTGTTCATTATCTATTTTTGGCTAGAAGAAGAGGGATCCGATCCTTCGGAATTTGTAGCTCCGGAAGAAGGGCAGGAACCCAACCCCTCTGAGATAGATCTTTTGTGCCAGGAGAGCTTCGACGAAGGCAAGTCCATTCTTCCCTTGATGCATAAATTACCCATTCTTTCTACCACTACCTAAGCCGGGGTTAAGGGATGGATCTTTTGCTTTGTGAGCAGAGAGATAGCCTGCATTAACAAACATCTTTTGAGTACAAATGTGGGATAGGAAAAGGGCATGTTTTTACTAAACGATGTTTTCAGAAAGTGTATGATGAAGGGTATTCACCCTCATCACCTTGTGAGTGGGATGATCAGAGACTCCCTGATTTAGGGGAGGGCCTAAGGTGATGGCTCAGCTGGTTTAGGTGTGAGCAGAAGGATTGTCCCCTCATATAAGGACTAGTTTCTCATCCTTCACTACCTGTACTCATGATAAGTACAACCACTCGAGACTGTATGGGCAGTCACTCAATCTGAACTCGTACGGTCCAAACCCCAGGGTTATGAAGGCTGGGGAGCACCGAGAGGATGAGGGGGAATGTTTTGTCCGGTTTGGGCATGACGGTGGCCTGACTCCTTCCGGTATAACCGTTAAGGTAAGGATGTGCGAGGAAAGAAAGAGATACGGCATTCGGGTCTCACGACGGTGAGATCGCAGAAACCGGACTAGTGGGTAAAGTGTACCCCTCTACGCAGAGTTCAAACCTATTCGAATAGTCCGTGTCCAATGGAATGGACAAGTCTGGTGTGGTATGACAATTAGTGTTTTATAACCTCCGAAAACAGGGAATGTGTGAGTGGGTGTGTTTTTTGGAAATGAAAACAATGCCACAGGAGCGGGAAGCTCAGTGGTGGTTGAGTGTGAAAAAGTGTTATTTCCTTCTTTGGGAAAAACCATTAAAGTATTGCCTTTCTCTGAGAAAAAGAAGAGTGACTTCAACTCCACCATATAAAGCTTGTATTATATAGGCCCCTTTCTCTTTACGGGAGTGGGATGGGCTTGTGGAATACCTAGTGTATTCACCCAGATTTATTTATGTTTTTCAGCAGCTGAAGACTTCTTTTCTGCTATGCTTGATTAAGGGGGCTGTGTCTGCATCCAGTTCTGCCTATGGCTTGGGCTAGTTTATCTTCTACCGCGCTTTGTAATTCTGGCTCTCTCTCGAGCTTGTACTCTGGTATTGTAATAACTTTTATTTGAACTCTGTACTATTTGAAGTAAGGAATGTGGTTACTAGCCTCCTGTGACTAGTAATTGTATCACATTTGAGTCCCAAAGGATCGGGACGCTTCAGATCTCACCCCTCCCGGGGGGCAAGATCTAGTTGAGTAGTTGTCCACCTAAGACCGCTTTCTCGAATTGATCTCTTAATTCCTAGATGACTCCACATCGTCTGAGGACGCCCCGGGTGACCTGTCGACCTGGAGCACCCTAAGATCTCTTCCCCTAGGGGACGAGATCTAGATTCCAGCAAGGAGGAGGAAGACGACCCTGTTGCCAGGTCGCGGACCGTCCGACCCAGAGCTGCGGACCGTCCGGTGTGACGCAGGGAAGACACCGCTCCTGCGCCCAGGTCGCGGATCGTTCGGCCCAGGGCCGCGGACCGTCCGCGCCGCCGTAGAGGGCACCGCCAGGCGGTACACCACCTAGTGATTGGCGCTGTCCAGATCGGCGCCAACAGACGTCGTGTCCTTGGATGGTGAAAAGCGGAGGCGGAGAACGAGCGCCATTGGCAGTTGGCTGAGACACAGGCCAGTGGCGACGGTGGCTGCTGCGCAGACGATGGGCACGACCGGATGAAGACACGAGCAGGCAGCGACGGTGGTCGGCTGGAGCGTGACACGAGCAAGCAATGACAACGATGAGGACAGACGTCGTGGACAAGCCGACTAATTCTTATGGTGGGAAATTAATCTGTGTCGGCAGCAGGTAATACGAAAATCTTGTCCATTTCAAAATTTACTTTTTCTCTACTTTTCTAAACTGTCGAATACTCCACCTATGCCTCTATTTTGTCGAATCCACATTTGTTATGTTTTATAATGGCAAATTTCTCTGATGGCTCTGAGGAGGGACATGATGGCCGGATCTTGGATCTGTGGGGCCTCTGTGAGGCGATCCTCGCTGCCACACATAAGGGCGAAGTGAGATCAGTTAGGCGCCGAAGCAGAAGGAGCCGCAGCCACACGCCATCAAGGACCAACTGCATTTCGTCTCCTGCTACCTCACCAACCCGCCCCATGGCGTACGCCCTTCCTTCCCTGTCTCCTCTGCCTACTGTTCTCATCGCCGCCATCTTACATCCGTCGCTTCTTGAATCTTTGTTGTGGGCTCGTGACTCACGACGCCTGCTACCGGCACGGTCAGTGCTGGCGCAACGTCTACGACACCATATCCTAGGCCCAGAGGCTCTACCTCAACAGATGGTCCGTGTTCCACAGACCTCGTGCGTGATGGCCACCAGGACATGGCACTCGATGACCTGCTCAGGAGGAAGTCCCAGGACGACGTGCAGGTGTTGTTGCTCGTGGGGACGATCCCACGTCCTGGAGCACTTTAGCATCAAGATGGTACCAGGCATATGGTTCACCAGGTGGCTCCAAATGGTTGGCTCACAAGGATTTTGTTTCATTTCCAAAATATTGGAACTGCATTTTGTCCGAGATGTAAAATGTGGCAATATGCCATGCTAACAAGCTGTTTTGAAATCCGAATAGAGGCTGGTTGCTTATTGGATTCTTGCCTGTATAAAGGTTACATGGGCACAAGGGATGAGGAGACTCGGAGATTTTTTAGTGCTCTTCGGTCCTAATACGACTTTGCCCACGATCTGCTAGGAAAAAGGCATGGCTGGGTGAATCAACAGGTCTTATACTACATCTTAACTATTGTGACGTTTGACAACCACACGAACATTTATGCACACACACACATCTCCATACCATGTTTACCTGCAGCCCAAAGGTGGTCCTGTTCTTGCTGCTCAATTAGAGCAAGGATACCGCCAACACTACAAAATGGCCCCCCCTTTAGCAATGCATATATGTGTTGGTACAAGCCTATATAAGCGTTGCTAGGGTCTATACCAACGCATAATTATGTGTTGCCTATACTGCCGTTGCTAGGGGCTACTGCAACGCTTGTACATACGTTGGTAAGTCATATAAATAAGCGTTGGTAAACTGCAACAGATTTTTATAAGATACAACAACACTTACATGTGTTGGTGCCGCCCAAGACCAGCTCGTTATCATAGGGTGCTACAACGTTTAGTTTCGAGTTGTAGCAACATTTTTATCCGTTGCAAGCAATAAACCAATAAAAAATATTTGAATATTTTATTTTGAGGTTAAGATTACAACAAGCTGAACAATGCACATTTGATATTTCAGGAATCATCCACACACACATGGCAAATAAGCAAAATATATATATTTAAAATCAATAGTTGCATTACAAAAAGTGCCGCAACATGGGAGCGCCAGGTTTATTACAAAGAAAGTTCAAAGTATATATTCATGCATCCTTAAATCTTTCGCTGCCACTGTGTTTTGCGCTGATGAAAATTCAGAAACTACAGTCTTTCAGTTTCAGTTTAATGCTCCTGATGAAGCAATCCAAGACCCAACTACATCTGATCAAGTTGGTGAGAATTCAGGGGGGGAATCATCTGCCACCTCCCTCACCACTGACTCCACAGGTGCAGCCTTCAACATCAGCTTCAGGTTCAGATGCAAACAACCTTCAAATCATCACTATATATATATCAGTAAACAACAAAATTATTGCAGCAGAATAAATTCAAAAAAGAGGAAAAATTATTCACCAATCTCCAGTCATCCAAATGTGTTGGACAGCAGAGGCTTCTACTGTGTACCTCAAGGCAATGTCATCCACACTCATCAAACCATGGTGGTCAGTCGACATCCCTTGGTACAGTTGGATTATCTAGCTTTTGAATGTGCTGGACGTTCAGAACCTGATAGTAGCAAAAACAAGAATAGTCAGAAAAAATCCCCATAGTAGGGCACGTGACTGTAATCAAGTCAGTTATAGGGAGAAACAAACAAGGATGGGACATGAGTGGGTTTCTATTCTAGGTATCACATAGCTAACAGAACCATGAACATCGAAATTATGAAATCATACTAAACCATACTAAACGATAAGCAAGGTAAACTGAACCATGAAAACATTAGTTTTAATTTCCATTAATCTATTACCACAGTCTAGCCTCACAGACGGACATTAACTTTGTCATTGTATTGTAATATGTAAATCATAAAAAGAAGCAGAAAACAAATAAATTACCTTTATCAAACTTTTTGCTATCAAGGTGTAGCCTGGTAACGATGGAGGCTTCCTCGAAGAGATGCTCAGACATATTTCATGTAAAAAAGATGAGCGCATTGCATACATGAACCAAAATCATGCAAGTAAATAAGTAATAAGGCGGAAAAGCAAACTCTGAGCTAATAATGATGGCACCATGGTAAGTTGAATCGAAACCAACAGAAGCAAACAGGTAAAAGAAGAAACGAAAAGAAAACCATGTGTGGCTTCTTCAGAAGGAACCCAGTAAAAACAGTGTGCTTGAAGCAATAGCACGCAGACACACCTCAACATTATATTTGAGCATCAGACCAAAATCACTACAGCAGAAAATGCAGCTTCATGGTTGCAATCAAGGGCACAGCACAAACTTTTAATCTAAATGAAAAAAGATATGAAGAATCTTATAACCAATAAAAACTACCAGTTAGCAACCTAATGAGCCTATGCACAAAACCGAAGGCGCCCTTCAGAAGCCGGATAAACAGTAGTGCACCTCAAGCTCATCCCATGGAGACTTTAGCACCACCACTCAAGCCCAAATCGTTGTGCATGCACAGCTCAGACAAACAAGCGAGCAGGATGGACGATTCTACTGTAGCATGATTAAAAACAGCATCAGCACTTCAGCTTCAGCAGCATTCGTCAATATTGCATATGCATGGTGGCTAGCGCACTGGCTGGCTGCGCAGTGCACCGTGTTTTGGATACGAACACATGAAAAATTGGGTAATTGTGTCCTTTGTAACTGACAACACATGAAAAATTGGGAGAACAAATTACCATAGATAACCAGAAACAAATTTCAAACATACGTTGCTGGAAGAGTTAGCTCTGGTTTCACTCGAAGTGTCACAGAAACCATGCTTGTTTCAGTTCTGACGTTTTTTCCAGTTGCACCTACAAGCTTGTCCTTTTTGGCCTTCTTAAGAGAAGCATTTTGCTTTCCACCTTCTGTGTTTCTTTTCTGTAGAAAAATATAATGAGAAAACTTATGACAAGGGATAATAAATCAAATATGGATTGCAAAGACACCAAAATTCCTATGACCAGGAACACAGGCTGAAAAGTAAGTTTTTACCTTCTATGCACCAGCAAGTACCATGACTGATTATAGAACAATAATGGACAAATAATTTTGCATTTAAATAAAATAATAGTCACGATTCAGCGTAGCAGAACTTAAAATAATCACCGCTTGATGCGTGTTCAAGTATTTTTGGGACAAAGATATAAACAACATATGACTCATATCCTAAACAAATCTAAAATTCATCGTAGTGAAATAAGCAAAACTATTTAAATGGAGGTAGTGATCCACGCCATCCGGTTTGAAATAAGTAGTCTTCGGATTCTGTAGAAATCTTGCAGCTTCGAAACTGAAAAGAAAATAATAGAAGTTAGTGATCAACAACATTAAATAATTTCCATGTTGTCGTATGGTCGAATCTGAAAAGAAAACAATTGTGGTGGACTCATGTTGATGATGCAAAAATAATTGAGCACCATGTGTTATACTATCATATATAGGAACATCATAAACTTCTTAGGGGTCCAAGAGTCTAAAACAATAAACCACAATGAGGGGATTACAGTGAACTTACATCATGATATCATCCTGAACTGAGTTGAAGCGTCGTGAAGTTGAAATGAGCATATATCAGTTTTTGTCGTCTTCAATCTGCACGAATAATCATAATACTAAAATTGATAGTAGTAGTTCGGAGTAGTAATGACTAGTTAAGTAAGAGGGTAGTTCATACACAACACGAAGGCCATGCTATAAGATTGTTGCCGACATCACCAATAACCTCCATGTTGTCGTATGGTCGAATCAAAGGCTCAATAGGCAGTATTACAAGTCTAACACGCACCATCCAAAATTCTCTGCCTAACTTAACACCTCCAACTTTATGATTTGGGTCTCGACCAAGTATTGTGCCTAAGGCAACAGTCTTGGTTGGACATCTCCAGCTTTTTAAGAACACTTGTGCTCCAGTCTAGTAAACATGCTCAAGTGTATCAGTAAATACTTATGTAATGTGGGCACAATAATGGTAAGAAAAATTTGATTTTACCAATATTGACTCATCTGTTGGTCGGTCACCTGGAGTACCCTAATTTATGGACAAAAATATCGAATTAGTAAAGTGGATTTAAGAATATGAATGTACAAAAATTTTTGAGTCACCTTTTGTTTCATGCACCATAACCTATAACTAATGCATATTAGTAATGAAAACAATTCGATATACTTAACAAGAAAGTTGATTTTCATTGTCACCTTTGATGTGGTAGCACACTTGGTTTTATCAAAGGTAGTTGCAGATTGCATATCTTTCCTTTTTACCTGTCATTACATCACAATGAGTATTCAATATTATTAACTTCAATTTAGTTATGCAACACCCTAGTGTACTGCCAATTAAAATGCATCTCCATTCAAGAATGAGTAGTATGTGAGATACCACTATTTACTAATGAACAATGAATACAATACATGGGTCGTGTGTTAGAAGTACCTGGTTCTTAGATGCTTCTTCATTTAAGGAATTAGAAGTTGCTTCCTTGGTCATACTCTGTATGTGCGAGACATCAATGTAAAGATAAGCAATCATGATTATGTATGTTGAATAAATTTATTGCATTCCCACCTTCGATGAATTAGCGAGCTTAGTATTATCGAAGGTAATGTCTCTTTCCATCTCAAATTGCCTTGTCTGCCAATATATTAACTTGAAAAATGAATATAATAAAACATCACTTTGTAGGGCGTATATATTCCATGTATTGAAATTTTGATGTAGCTGACCTTATGGGTAGTGGCTAGTCTATCAGTTCGTTGTAATTTACCTTGCCTAGTATCAGCCACCTTAATCTTCTTTAATTCAATACATATTATTAATGTTTGCATTATACCATGAAATCTAGAAAGATGAGTTATGAGGTAGCAGAGGACCTTATGGATAGTAGAAGTATTTCTGAATGTTGGTTGCAAATCCTCGTACTCCTTTGCCTCTTGCTCTCTCTTTATGAAATACAGATTAGTAGTTTAGCAAAAAAAAAATATAGGGGGTATTGAGTAGCGCTACTGTTTGCTGGGGCTATAGCTGTGGCTGCTGTACATTGTAAAATAACTATGTTGTGTTGTAGAAACAGCCATAGCGCAGCCACAACAATCTGAAGCGAACAAGGCAATGTAATGCAATCATACCTGATAGTAAGTTTTTTCATTGTCCATCCTGAATTCTTGATTTTGTGGCTCAACATATACACGCTGATGAAAAATAACTACAAGATGAAGTAGTAGGTACTAAAATGTAAGAAAGTGCGGATGTGTAAATTCCATACAGATGCCTACTTTACGTTTTGAAGACGTTTGAAATTGATTCGCTGGAAGATCGTCCAAACATCCCTGTCATAGCAAACAAATAACCAAATGGATTAGATGTTACACATAGACCTACTGTATGAACTGATTGTGAAATGGAGTTCAAGAATTTTACATGTACACTTTGATGCTGTTCGAAGAGTACACTCTTTTGTTGCAACTCTTGTATAGTAGCATCTTGCTTCTGTACATGGTTTACGAGTTTTTCCATCTGAAGTTTCAAAGAGATGACATCTTCACTTGCTGTTGGGTCCAAAGATGTTACATGTAGCTGATTAAGACGTCTTGTTGTTGTCCCATCTAACACTTTGTTCGGGTTTGGAACAAGACCAAGGCCATGCACATGACCAGGCTTCTCTTCTCCTAATATCTTGTTTAGTGCATCTCCATTCCATGCAATCTTTCCTTGGCTAGTGTCTGCAAATTCTGGATGTTCTGCTAACAGTTCCTTCAAATCATTCTTTTAAAAGGATTAAATTATTCAGCATGTCACAAGTACATACAAATTTTGAACCAGTAAATATTTGTAGAAAATTGTACCACATGTGGATTTGTGTTCTTGGTAGGGTTTGCTTTGTGTGTGTGGATATATAAAATAGCCCTGTGAGGGTATTTCTTCTCAGGATCTTTTTCCCTCTGTTGGACATGTAAGGTAATAAAGATTAGTGACAGAAATATGGTTGTAAAAAGCATGTTCTTCACAAGTGTAGTTGGAACATAAGTACCAAATCCTCTCTAGTCCGAGCGAAACTCTTTGTGCCGGCTGTATGGGTAGTCTTTTTTTTCCACAGTTATTCGTATTCGCCATGCTTATATCCTACCATAAAATGATTACATAGATAATGTAATCGCAACTGAAAAGATGAACAAGATAATTGATTAATGTAAAGGTAGCCATGAACCTTTGCTTTTGTGGTCACCCAATGATTCACAAGTGCAATCCACTGATCCGCAATTACCCCAGGTGGAACGTTGTTGTAATTAGCTTCCAAACCCTTATGTGCATCATAATATATGGATTTTAAGTTAGATTTATGTTGCCTCCATCTCTCTCCAATGGTTTTTAGTACCCATTTTTCCATACGAGCAGGATAAAGGAATCTCCTCTGCATACAATATATAAAGACAATGGTAAAATTACCCTATGTATCATCTTCTAGATAATTACTGCAATAAATGTGTCATACCTTTACTTGCTTAAGTATATCCTCCTTATTTTTCTGCTCATTAGTCAATCTCTCTTTCTTACCTATCAAAAGCCTCCAATCCTTGTAGCTTAAGCTACACAAGTTTCCATTCCTGGCTACCATGCCAAGGAATTTTCCCATGATTCCTGCCTCTTCTCCAATTGGCTGGTCAAGTTCATTACAGTGTACTACAATCCTATGCCCTCTAGGAATGTTCCACACCTGTAATAGTTTTGTCTTACCCCGCCTTTTCACCTCCACATTTTTCTCTATCCGGGGTCAAAATGCAAAAATAATGGAACAAATGGTTACAAATGGATGATTTAGACTATTCTTAAAAAGTACGTTATCTTATTTCAGTACCTTCGTCTTCAACCTCAATGTCTGCATCCATATCAGTTGGGTTCTTTGAATTAGGCTCCATTTTAGAAACTTCACCACTTTGATGTCCACCTACGGCAAACGATTCTTCTTCCATCTCGCTATCTGATTCATGTGCAAGAGTTTGCTGTGATTTTTTTTGCCCTACATGGTCCTCTGATAGATACTCCTCATTGCTTTCAACGGTCTGCTTCCTCCTTCCCCTTGGCATCTCCACTACACAATGACATAAATTATCAGATTTCTTGTGCTAGTATGCACTGAATTTTTCTAACAATTTATAACTCAGGTAGCAACTGTCGAGTAACTAGTATGCACTGAATTTTTCTAACAATTTATAACATATGCCAGAAAATATTCTGTACTAGAATCCTATAACATATGACCCTAAGTGGTCAGATGAAATTACTGGGAGTCCTTTAAACCCAACAAAATGCTATCCCTGAAGCAAGGCAACCTCAACATAATTCCTGAATTTCATAACTAACTAGAAAAAATGCAACCCAAGAGGAGGGACCACTGCTAGTACTTAGGATCTGCAATTGTAGGTGACTTTAAAATAGTTCAACCTTTCACTGCACTTGCAAGATTTGAATGCTTCCACTTCGAGATCGTAAACATATACGGCTAGGCCAAAAACAATGTGAAATGGATAAGAAATTGTTTCAAAGAGTAAATAGATGGGTAAATATAGGACATTTTGTTACCTGACAAGATACTGAGAAGCAACACCACCTCCTAGCCACCCAAAAATAGCAGAAACTGTAGACAGAGAGTCAGTGTTCTATCAGCAACAACTCCAACAATTCATATTTGTGCTAAATTATTAACAACAATGATTCCAGATCCAATCCCAATAAAGAATATTCTTCTCGTCGGCTGCTAACCTTCTATACTTGAGCGGCACGTTCCTGACGGCGGCACGAGCGCGGGGTGGGGGGGCCGACGATGGCCCTAGCGGACGTTCCTGACGGCGGCACGAGCGCGGGGCAGGGAGTCGACGATGGCCCTAGGGGACGTACCTGACGGCGGCACGAGCGCGGGGCGGGGAGCCGACGATGGCCCTAGTGGACGTCCCTGACGGCGGCACGAGCGCGAGGCGGGGGGCCGACGATGGCCCAAGCGCGACGATGGAAGATGAAGCGGAGAGGAGCCCGGGTGAGGAAGATGACGAGGAGAGGAGCCCGGGTGAGGCGTCGTGAGATTTGCTTTAGCAGTAAAAAAATGGAGGGAAATACTTTTGGAGACAGAGGTAAAATGGAGGGAAATACTTATTAGAGGGAATTAAAAAGGAAGCTTTGCCGAATCTAACTTCCATACATTGATAAATCATGGGTCATAAATAAAAATAATTTTTCACTATATGTATTAAAAAATCATAGGTCTAAAAGTTCAATGCGAAACAAATGCAACCTGATTCTAGGACATCTCGATAGAGGACACAAGTCGGAGATGAGGCCAAAGTTTATACGAACCGAGCTAAAAAATTACAAAGATGTAAAAATATTGATTATAATGTTTTTAAATTGGTTATGAAATATTTACAAATGTAATAAAATTTATAATGTTTTTAAATTGATTATAAAATATTGACAAATATAATCTCTTATATATATATATACTATTACCGAGTGGGATTCTCCCAAAAGACCTCGGCCATCCATCTGATCGCTTGTTCCGAAGAGTTAATTGAGATTATAATAATCTCGTCGCGCGGCTTCGCCACTTTGTTACTCCGCAGCCGCGCATCGCCAGTATGGTATTCTCGAGCTCACATCCTTGCCAGATAGGGACAGTTATTCCCCCACCCTCTGTTACCTTCCATTAGCTAAGGTAAAAGTCAAAATTGTCCCTGCTGTTTACACGAGGCCGATGAAAACCTAACTCCCCCTGACTCCTCTCTTCTTCCACGGGGCTCTCCTTTGGCGCCGCCACTACTCTGTGCTCGCACTCCTCCTCCTCCGAGAGCACGATTCCTCCAATGGCTACTCCGGCAAGAGGCAAGAAACGGCTCGTCGTCGACGTCGATCTCGAGCTGGACAGTGAAGTCGAAGTGGCTTCCGCCTTCAGCCGACTGTCTGTTTCAGTCGTTGCCAAGCGTACAGGCGACGGTTGCGGCTTCGAGCACTCCACCGGCAAGCAGCGCACCACCAGCAAGGAGTGGACCAGCGGCAAGGAACTCACCTGCGCGGCCACATCAGGTACCTGTTTCTGTCGTCATGGAGCAGTGATTTTTGTAGAGTACTGTTTTTTTATCCAAACTGATGTGCAGGCGACGCAGTATTTTTTATGCAAACTGTCTAGCGTACTGTATGTCTAAGCGCATATAGTAAAACAAAAACATTTTTTAAACTGTTTTTATCCAAACTGTCTAGCGACCATTAGTGCTCTACAAACGGTGGGGGCGAGTGGCTTTAATTGTTAACTGTTTTCTGTCGAACAGAGCTCACAGCCGGCGTCAATCACTGCTCGGCACCTCGTTCAGTGTCGGTAAGGGTTGAACTAAGTTCAATAATATGCAGTACTATGTTGAAATCCAATAGCAATTTTTGTGGTTTCGCAGATTACCCGATTTGAAACAGTTCGTAGTGACCTCGTCGAAGCCATTACAAAGATGCGTGTAGTTGGGAAGGAGTTGAAAGATTTGGCTGGAGACGAGATTATGGATTCGCCAGATACGGCCAAAGAGGTGTCAGTGAACTTTGCAATGTGGCGCGTGTATGAGCTTGCTCAGTCACTTGAGGACGAAGCACAGCGTTTAGAAGATCTCGAAGCTGGTCCATCGCCACCATTATCTGAGTGGTTCAACAACCAATTTGCTGAAGATGAACATATGGGTGGTGGGGAATGGGCACTGGATGATGTCAGTTCTGAAGAGCTTTCGGATCGTCAGATGAAGTAGAGTAATATGGATGTTGTTTAACGGCACTAGATGTGTTATTTGTGTAAGGGACAGCTTGTGTAAGGTATCCGTGTAATAGTTAGCTTGTGTAAGGTAACTGAACTTGGTACTGAAGTACTGTGAACCTGGGTTGTCCATTCCGTCGAGTGTTGAGTGGCACTCGATAGCTTTTGTAACGTTGTCCATTCTATTTTCATTAAGGTTATCTGAATATGGCACTCGGTAACTTTAACTTGTGTCAAATTTCTGTCCATTCAAATTTCTGTTTTCAGTCTACTATTTTCAGTCCATTCTGTCGAGTGTTGAATTGCTGAAGAAATTGGACAGTTTCATTTTGTGCCTGTAAACAGCTTGATTTGGACAGCTTCATTTTCTACCTGAAAACAGCTTGATTTCAGTTCTTTTTCCAAATTTGGCTGTGGCTGGTAACTGAAGCTTGGCTGTGGCTGGTAACTCAAGCTGGTAACTGAAAACAGCATTGCAGTCGTTGTCCAAACCTGAAAACAGCTTGATTTTCAGTTCTCAGCTAACAGTTGAGCTGATTCTATAAAATGAAGCTGTCGAAAACAGCTACCAGAAACTACACATTTCGCAAGTTACTAGAAACTACTGCTGCCGCAAGTTACCAGAAACTCAAGCTGGTAACAGAAACTACTACTGTCGCAAGTTACCAGAAACTACTACTGTGGCCGGTAACTCAAGCTGGTACCAGAAACTACACATTTCAGCTAACACACAGAGAAAACAGAGAAAACAGCACACAGAGAAAACAGCTACCAGAAACAGTAGACAGTTACCATTCAACCAGCACACAGAAAAAACAGCTACCAGAAACAGCTACCATTCAACCAGCAGTTAAGTGCAGACTGCAAAATACCAGAAATATTTTCTCTTCACTAGTTTTTCTAGGGAGTTCTGTTGTGTAATATGCTAAAGAAGATCTTCATACACAGATGGCCATGAACCTTGTACATGAGCTGTCAATGTGCTTCTGAAATTCTAGAAGACACTGTAATTCAGCATTGGTTTATTCAGTTTGGCTATGCAGTTGAGCTGCTGAAACAGTTTCAGTTTGCCTGCTTTTTCACAGTTTTAATGGCAAAGAAACGGCGCTGCAGTCCAGACCATCATTCACCATTGGCCATTGTCAAAAAATGAAGAACACAGGAAGCACAATAATTGAACCACAAAGGCCATTGGCCAGTTCATAAAATAAAAGGCTATTCAATAGCACATATTACAAACAACAACAGCCCCCATCACTGAGGGAATGATCCACATGTTGAACTAAAATAAACAACCCACAGGTCTGGCTGTAGATACACGACCGTACTTTGTAGCTAAACAAGAGAATCATGGCCGACATAAAGAAAAGGTAAAAAATCACTGCGCAGCACCATGGGAACTGCGCAGCACGAAGGTGGACGCCATGGACAGGCCCCTCGGCGGGATGTCACACACGCTGGACTTCACGTTGTTGGGGATCCACTCCACGGAGTAGGACGAGTTCTTGTTCTGCATGTTGATCATCTGCTCGTCGACCTCCTTGATGCTCATCTTCCCGCGAAACATGGCCGAGGCGGTGACGTAACGCCCGTGGCGAGGGTCAGCGGCGCACATCATGTTCTTGGCGTCCCACATCTGCTGTGTGAGCTCGGGGACTTTGAGTGCTCGGTACTGCTGGGAGCCACGGGACGTCAGCGGCGCGAAGCCAACCATGAAGAAGTGGAGGCGGGGGAAGGGGATTAGGTTCACTGCCAGCTTCCTGAGGTCAGAGTTCAGCTGACCAGGGAACCTTAGGCAGCAGGTGACTTCACTCATGGTTGCAGAGATCAAATGGTTCAAATCATCAACTGCAGGAAATAACAAAAACACATTGTTAAAACACACAGTAATACACTAGTACAAGCAGGGAATTATCTGCAATGCTGAACAGATAAAATTGAGAAAGAAAAGAGTCTGCTTACAGCTAGGGTTGGTCAGCTTAAGTGTCCTGAAGCAAATGTCAAGAACCATACACTCATCAGCAGAAAGAGTCCTGAAGCAAATGTCTGCTTACAGATTTGCTTCCGGAACTCTGTAAATTAGTAAACAGGTTTCCTGCTTCAGCTCCTTACCATACAGAATTAGTGATCACTACAATTCATACACTACAATTCACAAAGGACAGTTCAGCAAAAGAAATTACGAACATAAATTGCCTGCTTCATGGCTTCTAGTCGAATCACACCACCACGCATTTGTTGACATCAACTATCTTCATACACAGATGGCCCAAGCTCGGGGACTTTGAGTGCTCGGTACTGCTAGGAGCCACGGGACGTCAGCGGCGCGAAGCCAACCATGAAGAAGTGGAGGCGGGGGAAGGGGATTAGGTTCACTGCCAGCTTCCTGAGGTCAGAGTTCAGCTGACCAGGGAACCTTAGGCAGCAGGTGACTTCACTCATGGTTGCAGAGATCAAATGGTTCAAATCACCAACTGCAGGAAATAACAAATACACATTGTTAAAACACACAGTAATACACTAGTACAAGCAGGGAATTATCTGCAATGCTGAACAGATAAAATTGAGAAAGAAAAGAGTCTGCTTACAGCTAGGGGTGGTCAGCTTAAGTGTCCTGAAGCAAATGTCAAGAACCATACACTCATCAGCAGAAAGAGTCCTGAAGCAAATGTCTGCTTACAGATTTGCTTCCGGAACTCTGTAAATTAGTAAACAGGTTTCCTGCTTCAGCTCCTTACCATACAGAATTAGTGATCACTACAATTCATACACTACAATTCACAAAGGACAGTTCAGCAAAAGAAATTACGAACATAAATTGCCTGCTTCATGGCTTCTAGTCGAATCACACCACCACGCATTTGTTGACATCAACTATCTTCATACACAGATGGCCCAAGCTCGGGGACTTTGAGTGCTCGGTACTGCTGGGAGCCACGGGACGTCAGCGGCGCGAAGCCAACCATGAAGAAGTGGAGGCGGGGGAAGGGGATTAGGTTCACTGCCAGCTTCCTGAGGTCAGAGTTCAGCTGACCAGGGAACCTTAGGCAGCAGGTGACTTCACTCATGGTTGCAGAGATCAAATGGTTCAAATCACCAACTGCAGGAAATAACAAATACACATTGTTAAAACACACAGTAATACACTAGTACAAGCAGGGAATTATCTGCAATGCTGAACAGATAAAATTGAGAAAGAAAAGAGTCTGCTTACAGCTAGGGGTGGTCAGCTTAAGTGTCCTGAAGCAAATGTCAAGAACCATACACTCATCAGCAGAAAGAGTCCTGAAGCAAATGTCTGCTTACAGATTTGCTTCCGGAACTCTGTAAATTAGTAAACAGGTTTCCTGCTTCAGCTCCTTACCATACAGAATTAGTGATCACTACAATTCATACACTACAATTCACAAAGGACAGTTCAGCAAAAGAAATTACGAACATAAATTGCCTGCTTCATGGCTTCTAGTCGAATCACACCACCACGCATTTGTTGACATCAACTATCTTCATACACAGATGGCCCAATATCTGAGTGCACAAAAATAAAGATATTAGCAAGAAAAGTAGAAAGCTATTTTACCGCTGCTAACAAAAAAACACTCACCTTTGACATTATTACTCATTTTCTTCATCTGAATTGGGACAAGTATATATTGTTGCTGCATCTACAGTAATTCCTTCCTGATCTCGCCTAGTCCATGATTTTTTGTTATATGCATTATTAAATAGTTCTGCCACAGTACTGACATGATAGTGGTCACATTCTACATCATTCCATTCATCTCCCATGTCAAATACATCTCTAGGCTTCATCTTCATAACAACTGACCATCCTTTATTAATATGGTCATTTATGTAGAAAACTTGATCAACTTGATTGGCAAATACAAATGGGTCATCCTCAACCTTGTTACCTTTATGAATTTGATGAGAAAAATTAACTAGGTTTAACCCATATTTATCTGTTTGCACTCCTTTACCTCTAGTCACATCGACCCATTCACATTTGAACAAAACCACTGAAAATCTACTGTAATAATCGACCTCAATTATATCAATTATCCTTCCATAGTACATAATATCTCCAAGAATAGGGTTACTATCAGCCGCAGAAGAATAACTTGATGTCTTTGCATTAACAACAACACCGCTATTCTGAGTTGCCTTGTCATACCTTTTGGATCTAAATCTGAAACCACGAATGTTATATGATCTATGACGTTTTGCTGAATCTAGGGGCCCTCGAGCTAACCATCTAATGTCTTCATTGATGGTATCACTTCCATTTGTTTCCTCCAGGTGCAGGATCTGTGTATCGTAAGAAAAACATAGTTTAAATACTTATAATTATAACCATTGCGATACTAAAATCCTATCCACATACTTACATGTTCTGTAAACCAATGAGGGAATTCTTTATTCTGTAGTTGTTCAATTGCTTTTGGAGTTAGGCGACGTTGGCGTCTTTTCCTTTTCAGATGACTTGCATGCTCCCTACTTAGTATTTAACACAAAATTACAATAAAAAATATGGAATAAATCAAACAGTAAGTATAGTATCTTACTTGAGGTAAGGAATCGTAGCTTCACAATTAAAAAGTACATATCTATGCACTTGCAATTTCTCAACCTCAGATAAAATGAAATTTGATGATTTTCCTAAAGCTTTCCCAGTAGGAGGAAACAAAGAAGAAGCATGTCCAAACAAGTTGGAAGCAAACTCATCTATTGTATCATCATTCCTTGATGGTTTGTTATGTTTAGTCGAGAAACCATCAATGTACCTAGAACAAAACACCATGCATTCATCTGCCAAAAATGAATTTGCAATACAAGCTTCTGGATAAGTTTTATTACGAACATACGACTTTAGCTTTCCTAAGTACCTACAACACAAACAAAATAACTAAATTATTAGATTGAACAACCAAAATATTTGTATAACGAATATTGTTACCATAGCTCATTAGTACCTCTCAATATAATACATCCATCGATAATTGACTGGTCCAGCAATCTTACATTCAGCCACAAGATGAACTATTAAATGAACCATCACCGTGAAAAAACCAGGAGGAAAAACCATCTCCATTTTGCATAGAGTAATAATAATAGATTTTTCCAAATGGTCCAACTCATCGACACGGAGAACTTTTGAACATATCCCTCGAAAGAATGCAGACAACTCAAACAGTAGTGCTGTAATATCATCTGGAAGAATCCCCCTGGAAGCAATAGGCATAAGTTGTTGCATCATGACATGACAATCATGAGTTTTTAGACCAACAATTTTCCCTTCTGCAACATTAACACATGTCGCTATATTCCTACAATACCCATCAGGAACTGTTATTCCTCGAAGTACTTTACAGAATGCTTGCCTCTCACTTTTATTCATAGCATATCTTGCTGGTGGCAAATACCATTTGCCGGAAGGTTTCTCTTGGGGGTGCAGGTCTTGTCTAATGTTCATGTCTTGTAAATCTAGACGAGATTTGAGATTATCTTTTGTCTTTCCATCTAAATTGAACAGTGTACCATGTAGATTATCAAAAACATTCTTCTCAATATGCATCACATCAAGATTGTATCTCAGAATATTATGATCCCAATATGGCAATGTGAACAGGCTACTTACAGACTTGTAAGTTTTAGAATTCTTAAAATCCCCTAGTGAAATTATGTTAGGCAAAATCGAACGATCATAATAGGTCATAGGAGCTGATCTTAGCTCTGTTGTTCCATCAAATGAATCTGCATCAAAACGATAAGGATGGTCTTCATCAAGCCATTGACGGTGTCCCATAAAAGATGACTTACGACCGTGCTTTAGACGTTTGGTCCATGCATTGTCACCACATGGCGGGCAAGCAAATTCGCCATGAACCATATGTGATGAGAGCATTCCTAAACCTGGCAAGTCACTTGTCGTCATTAAAACAGCCCCTCGCAAATTAAATAGTTCATCTCTCGATGCGTCATATGTGGACATGCCATTCTGAAATATATCTTTCAGGTCCTCCAATAGTGGTTCCAAGAACACATGAATTTTGTCTCCAGGACTTTTAGGACCAGGAATCAATAAGGACAACATAAGATTATGATCTTTCATGCATAACCACGGAGGTAGGTTATATACTGTTAAAACTACTGGCCAACAACTATGAGTACTGCTCAACATCCCAAATGGATTAAACCCATCTGTAGCCAACCCAAAACGAATATTGCGAGAGTCTGATGCAAAAAATGGGAACTTTTCATCGAACCTGGTCCATATGGGTGCATCTGCTGGATGACGTAATGCACCATCCTTTATGTGCTCTTCATCATGCCACCTTATGAGAGGTGCTATATCCTTGCACATAAACAATCTTTTTAGCCTATCTTTAATAGGAAAGTATCGCAACACTTTGCAAGGACTAGCTTTCCTTCTTTGTTTCTTTATTAAAACCGACTCAGGTTGCATACCCTTCCACCGTGAGGCCTTACAGGTAGAGCAGAAATCATCATCTTTTTTTCCCTTCCAAAATAGTTGGCAATTATTTGGACAAGCATGAATGTCCTCATACCCTAATCCAAATTTTGAAATAATTTTTTTGGCTTCATAAAAATTCTTGGGGAGTTGTTGTCCATTTGGAATAGCCATACGAAGAATGTCAAGAAGATCACCAAAAGATTTATCCGTCCATTTGTTCATTGATTTTATATTAAATAGAAGCACCAATAAAGTCAGAATTGTCAACTCACATCCTGTCCATAGCAGCTTATTGGATTCCTCAATCATCTTATAAAACTTTGCTGCATCCAAACAGGACCCTTTCGTAGGAGCATTGCCATCAACCATAAGTGTGTCATCATACATGTGTTGTATTGTATCATGAATCATTTGCGTCATATTAACTTGTCTTTCGTTACTACAACTATTTTGACCCATATTATTATTTCCATGCCCAGAAGTATCTCCATGAAAATCCCATTGGTCATAATTCTCAAGTATCCCATTGCACACCAAATGCTCAAACATAACATCACTTGGCTGCACAGTAGTGTGCACGCATGACTTACAAGGGCAATAATTCTTGCTTCCTTCAGGTTTATCTTTGAATGCAAATTCTAAGAAGCCTTTTACACCGGCTACATATTGAGCCGAGCCTTTAGAACATTGCAAAAGAAGCTTCACCACCTCTAAATCCATTATGAAACTATAAAAAATACTGATGTTAATTCTACTATAAAAAATCTAAAACTTATTTCTCAATTGTATTAGTATATTGATTTCTAGATGTCTACAAGTAACACAATAATAGCTCAAAATTATATTTACCCAGCTAGTCTATACATAAACAAATATCATGTTTTAGATATGTTCAGAAAATTTTCCATACCTTACTCTTCTGATTGTTAGAAAGTCGATAAATAATGGTACTAGTTCAACCTTTCATGCACTCCCTAAGAAACTGAGACCCGGCTACTGGTTCCAAGCGCATCCCTAGTGTTCGTCGATCGGAGGCAACAAGAAGAGGAAATCAAGAAACGTACCGGATGATGATTGGCTTCTCCCCCCTCTGACTTATGCCGTTGTGCTGCTAGGAACTATGCAGGGAACTATCCAGAATATCCACGCCACCAGGGAATTCGATGAAGGGAAGAGGAGCTATGGCACACAGAGACGAAGAGAAGATGAGCGAGGGCGCACAGAGACAAAGGGAATAGCGACGGCGCACTGACCTCCCTAAGATCTGCGATGGTGCACAGGACTTTTGCCTGACTCTATGGCAACGGGGAAGAAACCACAAGCGGCGAGGAATCCAATGGGGAGACGAGCAGAGCGGGAAGAAGGAAGATCTCAGGTGGAACCCTAGCGTACCTCCGGTGTGGGACCTGGATCCACCGCGTTCAGAAGATAGAATAAGTAAATTATAAACACTTTCCTATCACAACTCGTCAATAGCTCATTTGGTTACTAAAGCACAGATTATGGTATGCCCATAGGTTAGGTTGCAGGATCAAATACCAGGGTATACTATTTTGTTTTTTGCAATATCAGTTTTCTATAAATTTTTACGGTGTACATAAAACAATTGCGTAAATTTGTACAGTATGTACAATTACAATAGTAATTTTCTACAGTAGTTATACTTAAAATACTTTATGGATTACCTTGCAACATATATAAATCATGCCTATGGTGGCTACAAATCTAATCACTTAATGGTTTAATTGCAACATACAATAACTACACCGATGATATTTGCAACACATAATAAGTGTTGCTCTATGCTCGTTAGCAACACATAACACTTGCAACACATAATATGTGTTGCTTTGTGCTCCTAAGCAACACATAACACTTGCAACACATAATAAGTGTTGTTATATGCTTCCTTGCAACATATAAAACCATGCGTTGCTAGACATGCGTAGCTACAGGGTTGTTCTGTTGTAGTGCAAGCTCAAGAGGTTGTACGAGCCAATAATGACATTCATATTTCCTGAATATATTATGAGATAATTTAGTGGTCAAAAGCATACTTTTGAAGACTTAAAAATCATAATTCGCCTACGTTTGTTCTTCATCATGGCTTTGTGATAACATGGAAGGCATACTGCTATCTTATGCCCTTGTGCCTTTTACATGTACCTCAAGGTGATTAGTTTTATCAAATATTTCTCAAATGTGTATCTTGAAGATATATTTCCAACCCTGTTTTCTCTGTCTTAATGCAGGTGTTGTTAGTAGCAGTTTATAACCACTATGTTTTTAGATCCAAAGAAACATAACAACACTGTCTTCAAATGTTACATTGTGTTTTCAATATTGTACTAATGTAATATGAGCATGTATTTTTACATAATCATATCAATATTGCAAGAAGTCCTCTATTTTTTAATCGTCAAACTTCTCTAGCTTTGAACTGACAGCTTTTTTGAGCATTTGATCTTGAACACTTTGCTTTATTGACTTGGTTTTGCAGCTATCTGGTTCCAAAATATGAGCATGTATCACTTCAGCATGTTTCGTGCCTCCCATCACTTGGAGCCCATTATAGCAACTGAGGACGACACTAGTACACAGAGCCTCTATAGTGGCAGTTCTAGAGACGTTTTCACTGGCGTTTTTCAGTGCCGCCAGTGCTAGGGGCCAGTGGAAATCTCCATTTCCACTGGCGGTTATTCAAGAACCTCCAGTGGAAATAGCATTTCCACTGGCGGTTTTCTTAATAAAACCGCCAGTGAAAATAGCATTTTCACTGGCGGTTTTATTAAGAAAACCGCCAGTGGAAATGCTATTTCCACTGGCGGTTTGTTTTATTTAGCCGCCAGTGGAAAAGTTTCCCGCCTTTTTTAAAATTTTCGTACTGAAATTTATATATTTACACACACAAACATATATATATTGATATTGATAAACTTGTAGTATTGATATTAAAAGCAACATGGAATTAAATTCTATCATACATTTATATACATCAAAGTCTTGTTTACAACCATGTATGCATCACACATTATATACATCAAAGTTTTCACTTAAGCTCTAATAACTATCTCGGCTAAGAGATAGTCTACTAATTTCTGTTAGTATTCTAAACTCTGGCAAAGCTAATGTTCCGGAAGCATCGTGATATTTCCCTTCTGCGGGAATGACCTCTTTCAATATGAATGTGCACAGGTCCTCAACTATGCCATACAATGCACCTTCAGTCAAGTTCTTCGGGCTTCCTTGTTGAAATTGCTGTAAAGGAAGTTTATAAACATCATCTATTTATACTCAATAATAACACATTTGCATCTTTAATGACATAAATACATACGTGACTATTACTAATAATACCTTGTCAGGGTTCGTGATGTATCGTACGTTCATTCTCATGAACTCGCACACATAGAACCCACATAGGACCGATCCGGGTGGTTGCTTGTGGCACTACATAACGGGAGATTGGTTATTTAGTTGCAACATTGTCCTATGTACGTATATGTATGATATGTATTCATAAATTCACATACTTACCGGCCAGTTATAATGGATGTCTAGTGGCACGCCTTTTTTGGACGTGTCGTACTTTCCACCTTGTAGCTTATAAATCCTAAATGCCCTGTGATCTCAAATAGAATCACCATGTTATTCTACAATTCTCATCGATATAAGTATGCATGCATAGAAAAGGCTTACAGCTCTAAGATGCTGAGGAATTTTGAATAGGCCGAAGGCTCGGTGTGCAAGGAGTCGAGCACCAGCACCTTTCCAACCTTAGGATAAATGAAGAAGCATATCCAGTGGTCCCTGTACGAATCAAACTTGTGATACATGTGTATTGAAATTATTAATTTTATTTATGCAAAATCACACTTACTTAAAGTTGTACGGGGCCACTATGGATTCCCTGTCTTGAAATTGAAGCATTGTGTGTCCTATGTAGGTGGCGTATCTTGCTTCAAAATCCTTCTTCAGATCCTGGATACGCACCTCAATTTCTTCGTCTGTTAGCCCCTGTAATGCTTCGTTGCCTTTTCCGATTCTAAAAGTGTGGTTATCCTCGCATATCTTTATTGGGTTGAGATACCCAACCCTTTTACTGACACTAGCATTGGGATTGGTACCATAAAGGATCTCCTGCTGATCATGTTGCATTCTGCAACGCACACGTGCATGTCAGATATTGAAAATTTATACAACTCACTAATAATAACACATATATGTGGAGTATGAGTGACACTTACAATGCAAATATGGTTACAAGTTGCACGTTGAGTCTCTGAAGGTTCATCATTAACCACATGTCCTCGAATGTAACAACGGCTTTTTGATTTGAACCAATAAAAGCATGGGCTGGTATATTAACACTGATGGTGTCGATGCCAACTGAAGATGCCCGCATGTACCAATCATGCAACCTTTCTCAAAAGTGAGTAGTGGTCTGCCCGGCACATATTTTTTAGGCACGTTTTTATAATCTGCCTTAGTTGGCTTCTTTATCTTTGCGGCCATTGCCTCAGCCTTTTTTGCGGACTCCTCGAGATCGGCCAAATCAATAGTGTCTGACGTGAGGCTCCGTCCAATCCCTTTCAAAAAACGAACAGTGCCAACAGTGGATTTACTCTTCTTTTTCTTATCGAACGGGGACACTAATTTTGGTATAGAAACTTTAGATTTCTTTGATGGTCGTGGAGATGGCTGTGGAGAAGGTGGATCCCTGAAGGGCGATGTATGTGGCGGAGACGGTGGGCCACCATGAGGATGAGGAGAAGGAGGGTCAGAAAGAGGATGAGGAGCAGCATGTGAAGTTTGAGGAGGTGATGATGGATGTACAATAGGAACAACAATTTGAGAAGGCGGAGACGGTTGGACCTGCGACGAATTCGACCAATCAACCAATTCGACATCCCTTCGAGGCCAAAGGATAAAATTCTTGATAGCTTGTCCAAGTGTCTCGATACCTTCGGGACTAGGGATGTCTAGCATGTCGTCCTCGTATCCTTGGACGACTGACGTCACTTCTACCCTGCAATATTCTTCTGGAATGTCGTTTCCATGGAACTTGCGTCCTGGGATCGCAAGGCCTATGGCTACTTTCTTTGTATGCTGATTGTTAATACCATATCTTATAACTAGTGTGCATGCCACAGGCCTTGTGATGTCATCAACTGGATAGCGGACCTTATTTCCCGTTGACGCGATAGAGCTTGGGATGGTCGTCATACCCTCGGTGGCAGCCAGCGTTTGAGCTGCTGGAATTATTTGCATATGTGGAGTGGTCATCTGTTGAACAGACATCGCACTCGCCATCGTCAATTGCTGCATCAATTCTGGAGGAGGATTCGATAGCATTTCAGACATCAGGCCTTTGAACTCTTTCTTGGCCTCCTCCTTAAAATAATTCGCCATCTCTTCCTTGTATCGATCACGTTTCTTGTACAGACCTTCCCATTGTGGTCCGAATCCTTCCTTCCATCCTTCCTTAGATGAGATTCCTCGTACACGACCAGGATGCTCAGGGTTACCGAGACCAGCCGTTAGAATGTCTTTCTCCCTTTGCGGCTTAAATGTTCCTTCGCTCTGCTTAGCTACAATTGCATATATGTTTTTTTGCCGCTTCTTCGACAGTGGGATCATCAAAAGATACACCAGACTCAGTTTCCCTTGGTTTTCTAGCATGGATCCAATTAGCTGTCCTTTCACCAAGTTGCTCGGACAGCGTTGGCAACCCTGCAGCCTTCTTCTCGGCGTCTTCTTGTCTCCATTTAGGAACCTGACGCTTGTAACCACCTGTGCCAAGGTGGTGGCGGTATTTGTTCTTCTTAGACAATTCTGAATTTGCCTCACTTAGCGATATGAAATCAGGGCTGCTCCTCTGCTCTAGAAATACTGCCCACTGACCTGCTGAGATTTTATATTTTTTCGTCGGGCCTAGGCCTTTCTTTGCAAACTTTGTATTCATCTCAGACCTCCAGTTTCGGAAATTGATTGCAAACTGCTTCATCGTGTATTTTTTCACGAGTTCTTCTGAACCCCCAGGCAAAACGAACCTCGTTATTAGCTTATTCCACATTTGATTCTTGACATCATCTGATACATCTCTCCACTGTTGGATTGTGATGTCAAGATTATCTCTAACTAAGAACCCAAGTGCATTCCGGAACTTAGGCGGTGCCTCTTCTGGAGCTAGGGGCTGACCATTCGGGCTCACGTCTGTGATTTTATATGTCTTGTCAGTAAACTTGTTTAGCCCCCTATCACCTCTGTTCCGATCGCTCTGCTTCCTTTTCCTTGACCTCTCGGTGGTTGTCTCGGTCGATTCCGGTGCGCCTTGGGTCGGTTCCGGTGCGCCTTGGATCGGTTCCGGTGCGTCTTGGGTCGGTTCCGGTGCGTCTTGGTATCGTGCCGCAGCTTTTTCGAGCATCGCACGAAATTGAGACAAGACCTCCTATTCATGTAATAAAATGCACAAGAAATCATGCATGTGTAATAGACATTGTGAAATCAGCTAATTAATTAGGTACACACACGAAATTAAGGATGTGTAATTTACCTCATGTTCTTGTGGATCATAAGTAGGGTCACGTTGCAACTCACGCGCAGCGGCCCTATCTATCCTAGTGGTAGGAAAAGGGTCGCTAGGCGTTTCATATCCCACTGCTGGATTCTTCTTGAGCAACACTCTTGTCCATGTGGTCGGGCCCTAATCCTTGGTCCTTGGTTGGAGAACTCATTGAGCTACATATTAACATAAGCAATAATTAAATTCATATTAACAAATACCCTAACCCTTAACCACTAACACTAACCCTAAGCCCTAACCCTAACCCCTAATATTGTGATACGAATATTATCGAGTTACGTATAGAGAGGGAGAGTCGTATAGGACATAGAGAGAGATGGAGAGTCGTATAGAACGTATAGAGAGAGAGAGGGAGAGAGGAGTCGTATAGGACGTATAGAGAGGGAGAGAGGGAGATGGAGAGTTGTATAGAACGTATAAAGAGAGAGAGGGAGAGAGGAGGAGTCGTATAGGACGTATAGAGAGGGAGAGAGGGAGATGGAGAGTCATATAGAGAGGGAGAGAGAGGGAGAGATGGAGAGTCGTATAGAACGTATAGAGAGGGAGAGAGGGAGAGAGGAGGAGTCGTATAGGACATAGAGAGAGAGAGATGGAGGAGTCGTATAGGACGTAGAGAGAGAGAGATGGACGTATAGAGTGGAATACGTTGTTTACTAGAGAGTGGAAGCCAAAAAAACATTTTATACTAGTGAATCTAGTCTACATTTTACAATGGAATACATTGTTTACAATGGAATACGTTGTTTACAATAGAATACAATAGAATACGTTGTTTACAATGGAATACAATGGAAAAAACATGCTTTCCGTTGCTCTCTCCTCTCTCTCTCTCCATCTCCCTCCCTTTCCTCTCTCTTCCCTTCCTCCCTCTCCCTCTCTTTCCTCTCTCTTCCATTTCCCTCTCTCTCCTCTCTCTCTCCCTCCACTCTCTTTCCTATATATACACTCCCTCCTCTCTCTTCTCTCTCTCCCTCCCTCCACTCTCTTTCCTCTCTCTTCCCTCCCTCCCTCTCCCTCTCTTTCCTCTCTCTTCCCTTTCCCTCTCTCTCCTCTCTCTCTCTCCCTCCACTCTCTTTCCTATATATACGCTCCCTCTCCCTCCTCTCTCTTCTCTCTCTCTCCCTCCCTCCACTCTCTTTCCTCTCTCTTCCCTTTCCCTCTCTCCTCTCCTCTCTCTTCCCTCTCCCTCCTCTCTCTTCTCTCCCTCTCTCTCGATCACTCTCCGCAGAGACGCGCGCAGGGGGTTTACACCCTAAACCCTCTCCCTCTCTTCCCTCTTCCTCCTCTCTCTTCCCTCTCACTCTCTCACTCTTCCTAGGCTTAGGGTTTACACGCGCGGCGGCGGCGCGTGCATGCCCGAGCGATCATAGTCGAAGAAAGGGAGAGAGAGAGAGAGAGAGAGAACTTACCTACGGCGTGGGGACGACAGCGTGGATGACGGCGGCACACGGCGGAGAAAATCGCTGGGCGAAATTTTGGCAGCCTGACGGCGGGAAGTGTGAAAGACAGGGTGCCAATGACTTAGCGAATTTTCGGCCCCAAGCGCGCTCCTTTATATAGGAGAAATTTCTACTGGCGGTTCTCTATGACAACCGCCAGTAGAAATCATTTCTACTGGCGGTTGTCATAGAGAACCGCCAGTAGAAATGCCATCCACAGACTGTGGAGGCCATTTCTACTGGCGGTTTTCGTTGTGAACCGCCAGTAGAAATGCCATCCACAGACTGTAGAGGCCATTTATACTGGCGGTTTTAGTTGTGAACCGCCAGTAGTAATGTTTTTAGTATATTATTTTTAATTATATATTCATACATTAAGTATATAAATTTTTATACTGTACATATTAAATATATAAATATATATATTTAGTATACATAATATATATATATTTATATATTACTTCTCTCTCTCCCTCCTCTCTCTCTCCTCTCTCTCTCCTCTCTCTCTCTCCTCTCTCTCCTCTCTCTCTCTCTCTCCTCTCTCTCTCCTCTCTCTCTCCTCTCTCTCCTCTATCTCTCTCTCTCCTCTCTCTCTCTCCTCTCTCTCCTTTCTCTCTTCTCTCTTTCTCCTATCTCTCTCTCCTCTCTCTCCCTCTCTCTCTTCTCTCTCTCTCTCTCCTCTCTAGAAAGTCACTAGAATGCCCGTTCTTGCAGTGTTTAAATACTACGTCGTCTCCTGGCTTCGCGTCTCTCATCACCATTGGTGTGAAGTTCTTTCACAAGTATCAGATCTGGTAAACATCTTTCCAAGTTCTTTCACAACATGTTCTTTGAAGATGCTTGTTTCTTACTGCCTGATATGTATATATTAGTCGAATAGTCCTCCCTGCTTTTATTTTACCTCGCGTTCTAGGTGATAAACCATGACCGGGAAAAAGACCACGGCTTCCTCTGACGGCGGCACTCCAAAGAAAGCCAAGGTGGTGGTGGAGGATGAGGAAGAGGCGGGGTTGGAGGATGAGGAAGAGGCGACTGTGACACTATCCGTGGAGAAGGACGCGCTGGAGTGCGACATCTGCTGCCTACCCTTCCAGTCCGAAGTTTTCATGGCAAGTCAGATTACCATGCATGTATATATATAGTACATATTGATCGATAGGCTCCAGCATGATGCTCTGCTCTGTGTAAAATCAGTGCAAGAACGGGCATTCTGGATGTGCAAAGTGCTGCATCCGCACGGACGGTAAGTGCTGGACCTGCTCCGAGCGCATTGGCAACAATAGCTCTCTCTCCCTCTCCCTCTCCTCTCTAGAAAGTCACTAGAAAGTCGTGTAAAATTACATGCTTCGGTTTGTCGCTAACAATAATCAATTACATGACATGTCCTAACAATAATCAATTACATGACAACTATATAATCTAGGGAGCTATTGTTCTGCCTTGTCCATCGTGGCGTACCCAGGGTATATTATTTTTAATTGTATATTCATACATTAAGTATATAAATTTTTATAATGTACATATTAAATATATAAATATATATATTTAGTATACATAATTTATATATTTATATATTACTTCTCTCTCTCCCTCCTCTCTCTCTCCTCTCTCTCTCCTCTCTCTCTCCTATCTCTCCTCTATCTCTCTCTCCTCTCTCTCCTTTCTCTCTTCTATCTTTCTCCTATCTCTCTCTCCTCTCTCTCCCTCTCTCTCTCTCCTCTCTAGAAAGTCACTAGAATGTCCGTTCTTGCAGTGTTTAAATACTACGTCGTCTCCTAGCTTCGCGTCTCTCATCACCATTGGTGTGAAGTTCTTTCACAAGTATCAGATCTGGTAAACATCTTTTCAAGTTCTTTCACAACATGTTCTTTGAAGATGCTTGTTTCTTACTGCCTGATATGTATATATTAGTCGAATAGTCCTCCCTGCTTTTATTTTACCTCGCGTTCTAGGTGATAAACCATGACCGGGAAAAAGACCACGGCTTCCTCTGACGGCGACACTCCAAAGAAAGCCAAGGTGGTGGTGGAGGATGAGGAAGAGGCGGGGTTGGAGGATGAGGAAGAGGCGACTGTGACACTATCCGTGGAGAAGGACGCGCTGGAGTGCGACATCTGCTGCCTACCCTTCCAGTCCGAAGTTTTCATGGCAAGTCAGATTACCATGCATGTATATATACAGTACATATTGATCGGTAGGCTCCAGCATGATGCTCTGCTCTGTGTAAAATCAGTGCAAGAACGGGCATTCTGGATGTGCAAAGTGCTGCATCCGCACGGACGGTAAGTGCTGGACCTGCTCCGAGCGCATTGGCAACAATAGCTCTCTCTCCCTCTCCCTCTCCCTCTCCTCTCTAGAAAGTCACTAGAAAGTCATGTAAAATTACATGCTTCGGTTTGTCGCTAACAATAATCAATTACATGACATGTCCTAACAATAATCAATTACATGACAACTATATGATCTATGGAGCTATTGTTCTGCCTTGTCCATCGTGGCGTACCCAGGGCATCGAATTGCGTGGGATGCTTCGCTCAACGTTCCTTATCTTCGTTGGATGGTCTATGAAAAGAGACATGTTGTTGAACTGGTTAAAATCCTCTAAATCAGATACACCATCAACTCCTATAGCTTGTTGTTTTCCAGGAAAAACTACATGCTTCGGTTTGTCGGTGCTTTTCTTCTCATTGTTAGAAATGATCTGTTCAGCATAGAAGACCTGTGCAGCACGATTAGCAAGGATCCATGGGTCATCTTTGTAACCTACCTTACTTAGATCAAGAACTCTGACCCCATAGTTGTCTACCGTGACATGTTTGTCTTCAACCCATTGACATCGGAAAACCGAGATCTGAAATGTACCATAGTCTAGTTCCCATATGTCCTCAATAAAGCCAAAATATGTAATAATCTCACCAGTTTCATCATCTATGGTCTCGCATCGAACACCACTATTTTGTGACATGCTCTTTTTGTCCTTGGACTTTGTACAAAATGTGAATCCACTAATGTCATAGGTTTGCCATGTTGTGACCTGGCGTGATGGTCCAGATGCCAACCCCTTGATGGTTTTTTCTTCTATTGTTTCTCCACGTGGAATGTCCTTCACCATTAGCCATGTGTTGAACCGCTGCTTATGTTGCTTCGTTACCCAATCAGCCGTATGCCCAGGATTTTGCTCGTGAAGCTCATTGATGTGTTGTTGGATAAATGGCTCCATTATCGCTAGCTGATGTAGGATGCTGTGATGTGCCTCAAGTACTGTATTGTAATCTGGTGGGATGAAAGATTTCCGTCCCATCCTCCCGCTTCCATACAATCTACCCTCGTGTCGTGACGGAGGCAGACCTATTGCAACATGGTCTTTTAGGATACTATTGCAGAATGGACCTCCGGACTCAATGGCCTCTTCGGTACAGTACCCCTCTATCATGGATGCCTCGGGACGAGCACGGGTTGATACATAGCCATTCAGTATTGACATGAAACGCTCGTACGTCCACATTTCATGCAAGTACATAGGACTCAATGCCTCTATTTGTGGCACCAAGTGCACCACAAGGTGCACCATAATATCAAAGAACGATGGAGGGAAACACATCTCAAACTGTGATATTGTCTCTACTGCGAATTCCTGAAGAGATGCCAACTCATCACGGTCAATTACCTTTTGTGAAATTCTGTTGAAAAAGTAGCACAACCGTGTGATTGCCATCTTTAAAAACAAAGGATTTATAGCCCTGATGGCAATAGGTAGGAATGTAGTCAGCATGACATGACAATCATGTGAGTTGTAGTTGGTGACTATCAGGTCTTTCATTGACACAATACTTCGTATGCTAGAGCAGAATCCGGATGGGACTTTCAAATTCTTAAGCCAAACACACATCGCATGTTTCTCATCTACATTGAGATTGTAGCTTGCTGTTGGGAGATGATACTTCCCATTTTCTTGAAGAACAGGATGTAGTTCCTTTTTTATGCCTAAATTTACCAAGTCCATGCGTGAATTGAACCCTTCTTTTGTTTTTCCCTTTATGTCTAGCAAGGTGCCAATTATGCTTTCAAACATGTTCTTCTGAACGTGCATACCATCGATCGCATGTCGCACATCTAACTCTTTCCAGTAAGGCAAGTACTCGAAGAAAATAGACTTTTTCTTGAATATAGCCCCTGGAGCTGGTTTGACATCCTTCCTTGTTTTTCCGTCTTTTGTCTTCTTCCCGAAAACAAACTTAATATTCCTGACTATTTCAAAAACTCTATGACCTTTATTGTTACCCAATGGAGCAGTAGAATGTAGTTCACCATTATTGTCAAAGTACTTATCCATCTTTCGCATGCGGTACCTGTGTCCTTCCAATAAAAAGCGTCTATGCCTCATGTACACTATCTTCTTAGATGCAGTAAGGGACATGTAAGCAGTTTCATCAATGCATACTGTGCAGCCAACCTTTCCCTTAAACTGGCCTGATAATGTGAAGAGTGCAGGGTAATCATTGATCGTAACAAAAATAATTGCTCTCAGCGTGAATGAATCTTTACGATACTCATCCAACATTTGAACACCCGTTACCCACGATATTTTCATATCCTCCATTAAGGGCTCTAAAAATACATCCATATCAACTCCAGGTTGTGTAGGTCCAGAAATAAGCATGGTTAGCAAAATGTACTTCCATTTCTGCATCAACCATGAAGGAAGGTTGTATATGGTGAGGATCACTAGCCATGTGCTATGCTTGCTGCTCCTTTCAGCAAATGGATTCATTCCATCAGTACTCAGTGCGAACCTAACATTTCTTGGTTCATCGGCAAAGTCTCGGTGGTTCTCATTGAAATCTTACCACTGCTTCCCATCAGCTGGATGTCGAAGCTTCCCATCATTTTTGTGCTCATCAGAAGCATGCCAGCTCATAAGTTTGGCATCCTCAGGGTTAGCGAACAAACACCTCAATCGATCGACGACGGGGAGGTACCACATCACCAAAGCAGGAATCTTTTTGAGCGCATAATAGTCTACTTCTTCTTTTTCTTTGCTCGTGGATTTTGAAGTCTTCTTTTTGGCTTTCTTTCGCTTCTTCCCTTTAGACACAGATGCAACACACTCTTCCTCTCGATAGTCTTTATTCGTCTTGTACCTACTTGCACCACACTTTGGGCAGCTCTCCAAGTCTTTATAATCATCACCTCGATAAAGGATATAGTGATTTCTACACGCGTGGATCTTCTCCACGCCCATAGTGAGTGGACTGATTAGTTTCTTTGCATAGTACGTGTTAGCAGGCACTTTGTTCTCCTTTGGAAGCATGTCTGCGACAATACTCAAGAACGCATCGAAGCCAGCATCAGATAGACCATATCTAGCTTTTAACATCAACAACTTTAACACAGACCGGAGCATCGTGAACTCTTTGGTACAGCCCTTAGACTCGTCGTACAAAGGCTCTTCTGCTGCCTTCTTCAGGGACTCCATACCTTTCATGAAGAACATCGATGGATCTGTATGACGACGCAACATTGCCTCTAACAACTCTGCATCTTCCTCGTCCATAACATTTGGCAGAACATGGGTTCTTTCACGTTCATTTCCTCCGACGTAACCATGATCAGTAACATTTTGCACTACATGTTCGCTCTGTGGAAGAGGTTGTTGTGTCTCGTGAACGAACTGAAAGCTGTCGTCGATGTTCGCAGGGTTTCCAGCTGTATAAGGCGAAGAGCTACCCTCTCCATGCTTTGTCCAAATTATGTAATCCTTCACAAATCCTCGGCATACCAGATGAGATATGATTTGTTCTGTGTCATCAAATACAACAGCATTTTTGTAGTCCATGCATGGACAATATATGTGCTTTGTCTTTGTTCTCCAAGCATGGTTCGTAGCGACAACAATAAACTTATGGACCTCAGATATGTATGATGGATCTAGCCTTGATAAGTTATACATCCAGGATATCCTCTCCATCATCACCTATAAAAATGTAACATAAAACACACAAGGCACACAAATTGGCAAGAGAAACATATACCAATATTTCGTAACAACTAAATATATCATGGATAAAAAAAATTGGCAAAAGAAACATGAACAACCTTTCTTAGCGACCTTCTTCCAAAAAAAGATCAAAACCTCCCCTTGTATTTTGTGAAATCTGACCTTCCAATAAAAGTTGGGCTGCGCGCGAGCTACACAGTTTTTGTCGGGAAGGATGAAGCATAGGCGGTTGGATCGATTAGGCAACCTAACTACTTTATCTCTAACACATGGTGAAACCCTAGATCCAAAATGTGGCTAAAATGGAGGAAAAATGAACAAAATTTGGCAAAAGAAACATAAGCCAAACTTTCCTAGCAACTAATAAACAAAAAATTTTAATACCCAAAAGGATCTCTAACACATGGTGAAAGCCTAGTTTCAAAATGTAGTTAAAATTGAGCAAAAATGAACAATAATTGACAATTGAAACATAATTAAACCAACCTTCCATACAACACATTCACCATTCATTAAGCAACTAAATATGTGTTATGGATAAACTTATTTGAGAACTAAACATGAAAAAGGAGAGGGAATAGACAAAAAATAACCATCTTAAGCAACCTCATTTGAGGAAATAGAGAAAATAACCTAGCTATACTCTTCTCTCTCACATGTAAAACCCTAGATCCAAAATGTGGCTAAAATTGAGCAAGAATGAACAAAAATTGACAAAGAAACATAAACCAACCTTTCTTATCCACCTTCTTCCAAGAAATGAAGACCAAAACCTCCCCCCTTATATTTTTGTGAAATCTGGACCTCCAAAATCGCCTCCAATGGAAGTTGGCTGCGAGCATACAGTTCACTGTCGGGGGGAAGAAGAGTGGTATTTATAACACATAGTTCACTGGCGGTTGGCTTGAAAAACTGCCAGTGGAAACCTATTTCCACTGGCGGTTATCTTAACACAACCGCTAGTGAAAATAGGATATTTCCACTAGCGGTTGTGTTACACCAACCGCCAGTGGAAACCTATTTCCACTGGCGGTTCTGTTACACCAACCGCCAGTGGAAATATCCCTATTTCCACTGGCGGTTCTGTTACACCAACCGCCAGTGGAAATATCCTATTTCCACTCGCGGTTGTGTTAAGATAACCGCCAGTGGAAATAGGTTTCCACTGGCGGTTCCCAAGCCATGCCCACCTCGTTTTTTTACTGGCGCGCGATAACTGAAACCGCCAGTGATAATTTATGGGTGCCGTAGGCTATGAGCATTTTTCTACTAGTGCGAGGTAAGCACACCCTCTGATAAGATCAAGTATCTTTAAGAACTTATAGACAACCTGCTGGATAAATTACAATGCTAATCTCATCTGTTGTTCCATTCAATCTTTTTCATTTTTGTAAGAGAGGCATAATCTTTTTCATCGCTACTTGTTCAGCGTTGGACATACTTTTCGTGTTTTATCAAAGGTTTAGTAGCGCATGGTGTGTGCATTTGCAACTTCAGAAGTTTAAGCCATTTGCTGACTTGCGACAGTGGTTTTAGTGTGAAATAGACCATTGAGGGCAGCACATATTGTAGAAACTATACTCGTATAACATAATAGCTTATATATAGACATATGAATGTTGTCAGATAGAACACATATGATACAAATTAATTTTGGTAGAAAAACTAAAGGATAAGGCAACCACTTGGTCAAAGTTTCAGGTTTCTATAGTGAAAGTTGTGGTGTTTATTTACTGTTTTTCTCTGTTACACTTACTGCTAGCTGTTAAATGGTTTTGTGGGAGATTTCATTTTTGAAGCAGCAATTGTGCTAAATAATTCATCAACAATTGTCTACTACTGATTTTCTCTTGTGCTGGATAGGGCGCCCGAAGGGGCGCCACCAGGCCTAGTGTTATATCTAAATTTGCTTGGAAGCCCTTTCAGATTTGTTTGCTTGGCTCGCGTCGCGTTCGATTCTAGACGTGATCACGATCAACATGCCCATGCCGGCTTCTAGCCTATTAGCTAGGAAAATAAATGATCAACATGGCCATGCCGGCTTCTAGCCTATTAGCTAGGAATATAAATGATATGGATAATATCTGTGTTGGTCTATTGGCTAGGAATATAAATGATATAAATAATATATATCCATCTGTATCTCAGTCTAAAGAGAGTAAATATTGGCTTGGACAGATTTTTCGGATATCTAGACTATTTGTTGGTATCGGATACGAATACAAGACAACCCATACCTGTCATGTATCAAATATACGAGAAAGACATCAGATAAATTTGAGAACTATTCAAAATAATATCCAAAGCAAATAATATCCAAGGCTCAAGCTGGCTAACTATGACCAGGGACGGATTTAGACCTGCTCTTATGTTGATGCCTTGATGGCCTATTAAGCTAATTATGGTCCAATTCTGGTTGCCATCTCTAAGGCTATGCGCAGATGGGTCGGCGCGAGGCCGAGCGCGAAGGGGGGAAGTGAGGTGGCCGGAGATGGGCGTGAGAGAGGTGGAAATCCCGCGGCCTTCGTGTTCGTCCCGCGCCCAGGTCGGGTGCGCTTGCAGTAGGGGGTTACAAGCGTCCACACGGGGGAGGGAGCGAGCGGCCTCACGCGAGCGCCTGTTTCGTCCTCGTCCCCGCGTGGCCAACCCTCTCTAAGAGGGTCCTGGTCCTTCCTTTTAAAGGCGTAAGGAGAGGATCCAGGTGTACAATGGGGGGTGTAGCAGAGTGCTACGTGTCTAGCGAAGGAGAGCTAGCGCCCTAAGTACACGCCATCGTGGCGGCCGAAGAGATTTTGGCGCCCGGTTTGTGTGATGTCGTGGCCGTCGGAGGAGCGCTGGAGCCTGGCGGAGGGACAGCTGTCGGGGCCGTCGAGTCCTTGCTGACGTCCTCTTGCTTCCATAAGGGGGCCGAGAGCCGCCATCGTCAGGGAGCGTGCGGGGCGCCATCATCGCCTATCTGGCGGAGCGAGCCAGATGGGACGCCGGTCTTGTTCCCCGTAGCCTGAGTCAGCTTGGAGTAGGGTAATGATGGCGCCTCCTGTTGACGTGGCCGGTCCGCGCCCTAGGTTGGGCGATGTGGAGGCTCCTCCGAGGTCGAGGTCGAGTCCGTCTTCCGTGGCCGAGGCCGAGTCCGAGCCCCTAGGTCGGGCGAGGCGGAGGCCGTTGGCTGAGGCCAGGGCGGAATTTGAGTCCTGGGGTCGGGCGAAGCAGCGTTCGTCGTCTTCTGGGGCTGAGCCCAAGTCCGAGCCCTGGGTCGGGCGGAGCGGAGTTCGCCGTCTTCCGGGGCTTAGCCCGAGTCCGTGCCCTAGGTCGGGCGGAGCGGAGTTCGCTGTCTTCCGAGGCTTAGCCCGAGTCCGAGCCCTGGGTCGGGCGGAGCGGAGTTCGCCGTCTTCCGGGGCTTAGCCCGAGTCCGAGCCCTGGGTCGGGCGGAGCGGAGTTCGCCGTCTTCCGGGGCTTAGCCCGAGTCCGAGCCCTGGGTCGGGCGGAGCGGAGCTCGCCGTCTTCTGGGGCTTAGCCCGAGTCCAAGCCCTGGGTCGGGCGGAGCGGAGTTCGCCGTCTTCCGGGGCTTAGCCCGAGTCCGAGCCCTGGGTCGGGCGGAGCGGAGTTCGCCGTCTTCCGGGGCTTAGCCCGAGTCCGAGCCCTGGGTCGGGCGGAGCGGAGTTCACCGTCTTCCGGGGCTTAGCCCGAGTCCGAGCCCTGGGTCGGGCGGAGCGGAGCTTCCTATGGTGCGCGCGGCCGAGCCTGGCTGCCTGTCAGCCTCACTCTGTCAAGTGGCACCGCAGTCGGAGCGGCGCAGGCGGCGCTGTCTTTCTGTCAGACCGGTCAGTGGAGCGGCGAAGTGATGGCGGTCACTTCGGCTCTGTCAGCTGAGGGGCGCGCGTCAAGATAAAGGTGTCAGGCCACCTTTGCATTAAATGCTCCTGCGATTTGGTCGGTCGGTGCGGCGATTTGGTTAGGGTTGCTTCTTGGCGAAGACAGGGCCTCGGGCGAGCCGGAAATATGTTCGCCGCTGGAGGGGGGCCTCGGGCGAGGCGGAGATCCTCCGGGGTCAGCTGCCCTTGTCCGAGGCTAGGCTCGGGCGAGGCGTGATCGAGTCCCTCGAACAGACTGATCCCTGACTTAATCGCACCCATCAGGCCTTTGCAGCTTTATGCTGATGGGGGTTACCAGCTGAGAATTAGGAGCCTTGAGGGTACCCCTAATTATGGTCCCCGACAGTAGCCCCCGAGCCTCGAAGGGAGTGTTAGCACTCGCTTGGAGGCTTTCGTCGCACTTTTTTGTAAGGGGACCAGCCTTTCTCGGTTGCGTTTTGTTCCGGTGGGTGCGCGCGAGCGCACCCGCCGGGTGTAGCCCCCGAGGCCTCGGAGGAGTGGTTTGACTCCTCCGAGGTCTTAACGCCTCGCGCAATGCTTCGGCTGGTCTGGTCGTTCCCTCATGCGAGCTGGCCGTAGCCCGGGTGTACGGTCAGGTCCCAAGTTCCCGGGCTGGTACGTTGACGCTGTCAACGGTTTGGCCGGAGCTAGGTTCGTGAGAGCAGCCCCCGAGCCTCTGCACAGGGCGAGAGGGCGATCAGGGACAGACTCGACTTTTTTTTACATACGCCCCTGCGTCGCCTTTCCGCAAGGAGGAGGGGGGAGAGCGCCATGTTGCCCTCGGTGGGCGCCGAACATGGTGTCTCCGGTGAGCTGCAGGCGGGTGATCCGAGTGGACGTCCGTGCCCCATTCGTTAGGGGTCGGCTAGAGGCCCAGAGGCGCGCCCAAAAGTACCTGCGGGTGATCTGCCGGACCCGGTCCCCTGGCGACGGTGTCCGAGGGCTCGATGCCTCCCTCTGATGGGATTCCGTTACAAGATCGTTCCCGCTGGTCTTGGAAATGTCCTAGGGTACCTCGGGAGCGCAGCCCGAGCCTTGGTTATGTATCGAACATACCCATGGTCATCCCTCGCTCTGTGTCTGAGGCGGCTGTGAACCCTTCGGGGGCCAGCCTTCGAACCCCTGATCAGTAGTGGGCGCGGAGCCCGAGTAGCCTGAGGCGGCCGTTGAACCCTTCCGAGGGGCCGGCCTTCGAACCTCTAACCAGTAGTGGGTGTGGAGCCCACGTGCTCTGAGGCGGCTGTTGAACCCTTCCGAGGGGCCAGCCTTCGAACCTCTGATCAGTAGGGAGGCTCGGAGCCTGGTTCCTTCACGGGGAAGGGTCCTTTTCGGGGTATCCCCCTTTCCCGGTCCCTGTTGCAAGAGAGAGAAAGAGGAAAAAAGGAAAAGGATACGAAATCGAACGACGTGGCGTACCTTTTTTGATGCGGTCATTATGGCGAAGGCGAAGCGTCGCTCGCTTCTCCTGCTAGAGGCGCCGCCTGTCCCGCCGCGGAGTTAATGCGATGGGGCGAGTGGTTCGCGGGGCGGCCGTTTCGTGTGCGCGAGCCGTTCGAGGAACGGCTGTTTCGCTTCGTGTTTTTGAATCCCACGGCCGGTCCGGGCGGAACGTTGAACCGGTCTCGCCTTGGTCTTTATATACTCGGGGGAGGGTCTGGCGATGGTTATTTGCTCCGCTTCCTGCTTTCCTCTTAGGTTTTCGCAACCCGAGAGACTTAGCCAGAGAAAAGGAAACCGTCCACCCTGTCCCTTGCGCCGCCACCCCTTCTGCTCGGTGATGGCCGACCGGGTGACCATCGTCTCGCCGCGCGACCCATGGCCTTTCTCCACAGTGACGGCGGGTGATCTGGAGGATCTTGTTGCTGAGGGTTTACTTCGCCCTCTCTCTGATGAGAGGCGGCCAGAATGGATTCCCCCCATGAGCGGAGCCGCTCCGTCCCCACCGCCGGGGTACATCATGAGCTTCGTCTCCTTCCACGAGCGGGGATTTGGTGTGCCGGCGAGCCGCTTTATGCGGGCGATCCTGCACCACTACGGGGTGGAGCTGCACAACCTCAGCCCCAACTCCATCTCGCAGGCTACCATCTTCGTAGCGGTGTGCGAGGGGTACTTGGGGATCGCCCCCCACTGGGACTTGTGGACTCATCTCTTTTTCGCGGAGCTTTTCGCTTCGCCGACGGGGGAGAGGAAGGTCTGCGCGGCAGTGCGGGCCAGCGGCTGCATCCTCCAGCTGAGGCAGTCACGGGCGTCGCTGTATATTCCTGCCACCCTTGCGTCCTCGAACAAAGGGTGGCAGCGCCGGTGGTTCTACCTTCGGAATGACGGCGAGTTGCTCCCGCCGTTTTCCCAACGAGTAGTCACTGTTGCCACCGATGCTTGGCACCACGGGACTCCGCACGAAAGACAGAAGAACCTCGAACCCCTTCTCAAGGCCTTGGAGGCGTTGCGGAAAGGGGGACTCACCGCTGCGGGGGTGATTGCCGCCATCCACCGCCGGAGGGTGCTTCCCTTGGTGGAGCGACGGTTGCCGCTCTGGGAGATGACACTAGAGGCTGACTTGGAGGGCTCGTGGATGTCCTCGGATCCTCTTCCCTTCGACGCTCTCCACGGTCGGGTGGCCGTCGCGTTGGGGAAACCGGACCCCAGCGCCTTCTCCCAGCCTTTGATGCGCCCTGACCAAGGATGCGTGACTTTGGTGAGTGTCCGCTCCTTCCTTCCTCTTGTGTCGGGTTGCTCCTGGTTTTTACGGTCGAGATTTCCATCTGTCTTCAGGAGGTAGGGTGGCACAAGCCTTCCCTACCACGGGTTCGGCAGGATGCGGTGGACCGAGCAGCGCGGCGGGTTGCCGTGGAGGAGAAGAAGAAAAAGAAGGACGCGGAGAAGGCCCGGGCCCGCGAGCGGACGCGGGCTCGAGATGCCTTGGAAAAGCTCCATCGTCGGCAGGAGAGGGAGGGGCTCCCGAGGTAGCCGTCGCCGAAAACGCCTGATGTCGACGACGATGATGAAGATGATGACGAGGGAGACGACATGGCTGCCCGCCTCGGCTTCAGCCCTGGCTTGAGGTTAGGCCAGGAGCCGTCAAGCTAGCCCCCGAGTGGGCTGATGTCGTCAGTCCCCGGAGTCGGGACGCCGAGGTCCCGGCCCGAAGAGCGGGGGCAGACCGAGAGGGTACTTGACGCCCTTGGCTGGGGGAGTTGAGGCGACCCCGAGGGGCCAGGCCGAGGCGTCTGTTCCCCAAGAGCCGTTGCCCATGCCGGCAGCGCAGGAGAGCGACCCTCAGGCCGCCGTGGTGGTGGCTGGGCAGCCCGCCTCCCGGGCGTCCAAAGCGCCCAAAGCAAGGGTGGTGCCGAGGCAGCCGGCGAAGCGGACCTCGGCGGCGGCTTCGGGGGTCGAGATCCGAGAGACCTCCCCTCAGGCACGGTTGATCATGGCCCGGAGCAGGTAAGTATCTTGGAGCGTCTTCGTCCCGGCTTTTCATTCGCATGTCCCGACCGTGATTTTTCTTTTCTCCTCAGCAAGCGGAGCCATGGCCTGACCGATCTGGCTCCTCGAAAGGCCCTTAAGACGGCGTCGGCTTCCTCAACCAGCGCCGCTCTGGGCCTTGCCGTTCAGCTGACCTTCTCGCAAGGCGCTCTATAGCAGGGGGGCTCAGGCGGCACCAGTCACCATGGAGCGAGTTCCCAAGGCCGGCTCTTCTGCCAAGGCGGCCATCACGCTAGGGGAGGTGGCTGATGCGGACGTGGCCCAAGCCCCACCGGACGTGCCGGCGGTGCCGGCACCTGCTGCTACTGAAGCCGCCGCCGTCACAGTCGGGGAGCGACCTGTCGCTGCCGACGCTGAGGCGGCCGAGGCGTTGACGCTTGGTGCCTCGGAGGAGGGGGCGTGGAGAAGCGATCCGTCTCGTCGAGCGGCAGCCTTATCGCTGTGCGGCGGAGCTCCGAGGGTCAGTGCCAGTTGCTCCGGTTCCGGACCCGCGAGGCCTCGGATCCCTTCTTCGTTCTCAACGATGAGCGGGAGGGGTAGTCCTGGGACGAGCTCCGCGAGTGTGCCGAAGCAACAGTGGGGTCGCTCCGGTCGTCGCTGGAGGTTTTCTGCAGGGACGTCCCCAAAATCCTCCAGGTAATGGTTTCAGGCATACCTTTTTCTTTTTTGTGGCCAAGGCGTCTTTCGTGACGCCCCGCTTCCTTTCCTCAGGATCTGACGGATCTGAGCGCCGCCAAGTCGTCGTTCATCCGCCACGAGGTCGACGTCTGGGGCTCGCTGCGATCCCTGAGGACCTCGCTCGCCGGGGCTACTGCGTGCCTCTCTCAGCAGGGCGCCGAGGCGGCGGACCTTCGGTTGCTCTGCGCCGATCTGAGAGCCGAGGCGGCAGCGGCACGCGCGGAGGCGGCAGCGGCGCGCGCAGAAGTGCAACGACAGCAGTCGGAGTTCGACCGGATCGTCGATGAGTGGGACCAATCTCGGGGCCGGGCTGCCGAGGCCGAAAGCCGGGCTAGAGCCCTTGCAGCCGACCTAGCCGTAGCCCAGGCCGCAGCCTCGGAGCAACGTGCCCGAGCCGGAGGTACGCCTTGGCCATTTTCGGTTTTCGTTTCGGCTTGTTTCCTCCGCTTGTGTTTGAGATCTTTCGTTCTGGCTGTTCGCAGAACTCGAGTCCGCCCTTGATGAGTCCGCCAAGGCGCTTGCCGAGGCGCTTGCCGGGGCAGCCAAGCAGAGGGAGGCCGACCACGCAGCCATGTCCAAGGCCGTCTCGGACTTCTGCCGGGTCCTTGGCTCCGCGACGTTCCCTCAGGAAGCTCCCCTCAAAGTCGCCTGCAGGCCTTGGGCGATCATGTGCGCGGCAGACTCCGCGAGGCGCTACACCACGGCGTCAGGCGGGCCTTCGCCGTGCTCGCTTCCCACTACGTCGTGGACCTGGAGCGGGTCAGCGAGGGGTATTGCCTTCCTGACGAAGATGAAGCCGCCCTGGCAGAAGTCCGAAGGCTCGATGCGGCCACCGCGGGTCCGAGCGCAGTGCTGGCGACCACCTTCGAAGCAGAGATCCTCCCGCCTGCGCCATCGTCCGAAGCCGGGATGGACTTTGCCGAGGGTGGGGACGAAGCCGAAGGCGCGGCTCCTTCCCATGGTGGCGCCTAACCCTGTCGGAGCAGTTTCTGTTGGATGCACGTGTGTCTTTCTGCGGCCGCTGAGGCCTGAACACTTTATCACTGTTGCATAAAGTCGCGCTCCTTTCCCTTTCATTTTGCGTGTCTGGCCCCGCCTGTCAGTAGCAGGGTGGCTTCCCCAAGTAGGGGTCACTTTTCGTGGCGGGTGACGAGCGAGGTGTCCGTAACCTAGAGGCGTAGGAGTCCCTCAGCTCAGTCAACCTTGCCACTTACATGCACCCGCGTTCGCTCCTTGGGGTCCTGCTTCCGACATAGCCGGGGGAACGTCAAAGCCTTTTCGATTGAAAAAATTGACGCAGAGGGGTTTCCCCCTTTTTAGCCCCCGAGGGAGGGTCGGGCTCTGCCGAGGCAAGGCTGACCCTTCCTTAATGACTAAAGCTTGCGTGGGGGCAAGGTAAGCGAACGGCTTGAAAGCATCTTAAGGGTAGAGGCGACGTAGCTGCTAGACGTCCGAAGTGTTGGTGCAGACCTCGCCTTGACTGTCGGCCAGTTCGTTTGTTCCGGGCTTCAGAACTTTGGTGATGACAAGCGGCCCTTCCCAGGGGCGCGTGTAGCCCCTGGGTGTCTCCAACGAGGGCTCGGGGTGCCGTGGTGGAGCTCCTTCCCTTCTCCCAGCAAGACGAACGACTTGGCGCGCCGTGCCAACCGCCGAGCTTCGGCTCGGTCAAGGGGTAGCTCTCCTCGGTGGAGATATTGCAGGTACGGGGTCTGCCAGTTTTGATCAGGCGTGACCCTGCTTTGCTCCCCCTCGACGTGAAGCGTCTCGCCCTCGGGGGCCGAGGGTACCTCGGGCCGAACCGAGGGTGCCTCGGGTTGAGCCGAGGGTGCCTCGGACTGTGCCGAGGGTACCTCGGGCTAGGCCGAGGGTGCCTCAGGCTCAGGCGCGTCGTTGATCTTGACGGAGGGTTGATGTAGATCTCGGGAGAAGACGTCCGGGGGAACCGATGTTCACCCCGAGGCTATCTTAGCTAGCTCGTCCGCAGTCTCGTTGTAGCGCCGAGCGATGTGGTTGAGCTCGAGCCCGTAGAACTTGTCTTCCAGGCGCCGAACCTCGTCGCAGTAGGCCTCCATTTTCGGGTCGCGGCGGTGGGAGTTCTTCATGACTTGGTCGATGACGAGCTGTGAGTCACCGCGAGCGTCGAGGCGTCGAACCCCTAGCTCGACGGCAATCCGCAACCCGTTGACCAGAGCCTCGTACTCAGCTACATTGTTGGACGCCGGGAAGTGGAGGCGTAGCACGTAGCGTAGGTGCTTCCCGAGGGGCGAGATGAAGAGTAGGCCTGCGTCGGCTCCTGTCTTCATCAGCGACCCATCGAAGAACATGGTCCAGTGCTCCGGTTGGATCGGAGCTGTTGGTAGCTGGGTGTCGACCCATTCAGCCACGAAGTCTGCCAAGACCTGGGATTTGATGGCCTTCCGAGGGCGAACGAGATTGTTTTGCCCATGATTTCCACCGCCCACTTTGCAATCCTACCCGAGGCCTCTCGACAATGGATGATCTCCCCCAGGGGGAAGGATGACACCACAGTTACCGGATGAGACTCGAAGTAGTGTCGCAACTTCCGCCGTGTCAGGATCACCGCGTACAGCAGCTTCTGAACTTGTGGGTAGCGGATTTTGGTTTCGGACAGTACCTCGCTGACGAAGTAGACTGGCCTCTGGACGGGCAATGCATGCCCCTCTTCTCGCCTCTCGACCACAATCGCGGCGCTAACCACCTGAGTGGTCGCGGCGATGTAGACCAAGAGGGCTTCTCCGGCAGCTGGGGGCACCAAGATAGGTGCCTTCGTGAGGAGCGCCTTCAGGTTCCCGAGGGCTTCCTCGGCCTCAGGGGTCCAAGTGAAGCGCTCGGCCTTCCTTAAGAGGCGGTACAGAGGTAGACCTCTTTCGCCGAGGCGTGAGATGAAGTGGCTCAGAGTCGCGAGACATCCCATGACCCTCTGTACGCCTTTCAAGTCCTTGATGGGCCCCACGCTGGGGTCAAGGGGGACGGACTTAACCGTCTCCGCTGGCTCGAAGTTGCCGGCATGATGCTTCACATCTGGCACCTCCTTAGAGAGGCTCTCCAGGTCGGCGATGAGGGCCTCGGACTCGGCGAGGGCCTCGGCATACTCCACGCACTCCACGTCGCATTCGAACGCGTGTTTGTACGTGGGGCCGATGGTGATGACCCCGTTGGGGCCCGACATCTTGAGCTTGAGGTAGGTGTAGTTGGGGACGGCCATGAACTTCGAGTAGCAGGGCCTCCCTAATACCGCGTGGTAGGTCCCTCGGAACCCGACCACCTCGAACGTCAGGGTCTCCCTTCGGAAGTTGGAGGGTGTTCCGAAGCAGACGGGAAGATCGAGTTGTCCGAGGGGCTGGACGCGCTTCCCGGGGATGATCCCATGGAAAGGCGCAGCGCCCGCCCGGACCGAGGACAGATCGATACGCAGAAGCCCGAGGGTCTCGGAGTGATGATGTTGAGGCTGCTGCCTCCGTCCATGAGGACCTTGGTGAGCCTGACGTTGCCGATGATGGGGTCGACGACGAGCGGGTATTTCCCCGGGCTCGGCACATGGTCGGGGTGGTCGGCTTGGTCGAAGGTGATGGGCTTGTCGGACCAGTCTAGGTAGACTGGCGCCGCCACCTTCATTGAACAGACCTCTCGGCGCTCTTGCTTGCGGTGCCGAGCAGAGGCGTTCGCCGCTTGCCCGTCGTAGATCATGAAGCAGTCGCGAACCTCGGGGAACTCTCCTGCCTGGTGATCTTCCTTCTTGTCGTCGTTGCGGGCCCTGCCACCCTCCGCGGGTGGCCCGGTCCTGTGGAAGTGGCGCCGAAGCATGACGCACTCCTCAAGGGTGTGCTTGACGGGCCCCTGGTGATAGGGGCACGGCTCCTTGAGCATCTTGTCGAAGAGGTTGGGACCTCCGGGGGGTTCCGAGGGTTCTTGTACTCGGCGGCAGCGGCAAGGTCCGCGTCGGCGGCATCACGTTTCGCTTGCGACTTCTTCTTGCCCTTCTTCTTGGCGCCGCGCTGAGTTGACGCCTCGGGGGCATCTTCCGAAGGGCGGCCCTAGGGCTGCTTGTCCTTTCGGAAGATAGCCTCGACCGCCTCCTGGCCGGAGGCGAACATGGTGGCGATGTCCATTAGCTCGCTCGCCCTGGTGGGGGTCTTGCGACCCAGCTTGCTCACTAGGTCGCGGTAGGCGGTGCCGGCGAGGAACGCGCCGATTACATCCGAGTCGGTGATGTTGGGCAGCTCGGTGCGCTGCTTCGAGAATCGCCGGATGTAGTCCCGGAGAGACTCTCCCGGCTGCTGTCGGCAGCTTCGGAGGTCTCAGGAATTCCCGGGGCGCACGTACGTGCCCTGGAAATTGCCGGCGAAAGCTTGGACTAGGTCGTCCCAGTTGGAGATCTGCCCCGGAGGCAGGTGCTCCAACCAGGCGCGAGCGGTGTCGGAGAGGAACAGGGGGAGGTTACGGATGATGAGGTTGTCATCGTCCGTTCCACCCAGTTGGCAGGCCAGACGGTAGTCCGCGAGCCACAGTTCCGGTCTCGTCTCCCCCGAGTACTTTGTGATAGTAGTCGGGGGTCGGAACCGGGTCGGGAACGGCGCCCGTCGTATGGCCCGGCTGAAGGCCTGCGGACCGGGTGGTTCGGGCGAGGGACTCCGATCCTCCCCGCTGTCGTAGCGTCCCCCATGCCTGGGGTGGTAGCCTCGGTGCACCCTCTCGTCGAGATGGGCCCGACGGTCGCGGTGATGGTGCTCGTTGCCGAGGCGACCCGGGGCCGCAGGCGCTGTGTTGCGCGTGCGCCCGGTGTAGACCGAGGCTTCCCGCATGAATCGGGAAGTCGCGGCATGATGTTCCGAGGGGTACCCCTGCCTTCGGGAGGCGGAGCTCTCGGCCCACCGGACCGCGGCGCCTTCCAGGAGATCCTTGAGCTCTCCCTGGATTCGCCGCCCCTCGGTGGTTGATGGCTCCGGCATCGCGCGGAGGAGCATTGCTGCTGCAGCCAGGTTCTGGCCGACCCCACTGGAGGCGGGTGGCGGCCTAACCCTGACATCGTCGGCGATGCGGTGCTGGAAGCCCTGGGGTAGATGACGCATTTCGCCGGCCGGAGGTTGGCCCGCCCATGCCTGCCCGACGTCCCGGCGGATTGGCTCAAGCGCTCCTGCTCCCTCGTCGAGCCTGGCCTGCACCCCGCGGATTTGCTCGAGTTGTGGGTTGTGACCCTCGTCGGAACGGGGACCACAGCTAGCTCCCGCGGGACGTCAACGCGAGGCACCGGCCTAGGGAGATCACCGTCCTCCGGCATGCCGAGATGGTTGCCTTCGGAGGGACCCCCTAGATCGACGTGGAAACATTCGCGGCTCGGGCCGCAGTCCTCGTCGCCGAGGCTACGGCTACCGTCGGAACAGTCGGAAAGGCAGTAGTCGCATGCGGTCGTGAAGTCCCGCATGGCACTGGGGTTGCCAAGTCCGGAGAAATCCCAACAGAAGCTGGGCTCATCGTCTTCCTCGGACCCAGAGGGCCCGTAGGTCGAGACGTCCGTCAGCCGGTCCCAAGGTGACCGCATACGAAACCCCAAAGGGTTCGGATTCGCCTCTACGAGAGCGTCCGCCAAAGCGGAGCGGCTAGGCGGGTCGAGGCTAAATCCGAAAGGCGTGGGATGGGAATCGGTCGGTACCTGTCGGCGTTCCGAGACCGGGGGGTCCCCGAGCCGACGAGTGAGAGTGCCGCGTGCCCCAGCCCAGATGGGTCGAGCGCGTGGGCGAGCGCGAAGGGGGGAACAGAGAGAGAGAGGTCGGTGGCCGGAGCCGGGTCGTGAGGGAGTCGGAGAATTCCCGCGGCCTTCGTGTTCGTCCCGCGCCCAGGTCGGGTGCGCTTGCAGTAGGGGGTTACAAGCGTCCGCGCGAGGTGAGGGGAGTGAGCGGCCCCGAGAGAGCGCCTGCCCCTGCCCTTCGTTCCCGCGAGACCAACCCCCTCTAAGAAGGCCCTGGTCCTTCCTTTTATAGTCGTAAGGAGAGGATCCAGGTGTACAGAATGGGGGTGTAGCAAGGTGCTACGTGTCTAGCGAGGGAGAGCTAGCGCCCTATGTACATGCCAAGGTGGCAGCCAGAGAGATCTTGGCACCCTGTTGGTGTGGCGTCGTGGCTGTTGGAGGAGTAACGGAGCCGGATGGGGGGACAGCTGTCGAAGTGGCTGGGCCCTTGCTGACGTTCTCCTGCTTTCGTAAGGGAGCTGAGAGCCGCCGTCGTCATGGTCTAGCGGGGCGCCATCATTTGCCTATCTGGCGTGGCTGGCCAGATGGGACGCCGGTCTTGTTCTCTGCGACCCAAGTCGGCTCAGGGCAGGGTGATGATGATGCTCCCTGTTGACGTGGCGGTCTCGTATCCTAGGTCGGGCGTCGTGGAGGCTCCTCCGAAGCCGGGGTCGAGTCCGTCCTGCAAGACAGAGGCAGAGTCCGAGCCCTGGGTCGGGCGAGGCGGAGATCGTTAGGCAGAGGCCGAGGCGGAGTCCGAGCCCTGGGTCGGGCGAGGCGGAGTTCGTCGTTTTCCGGGGCCTTAGCCCGAGTCCGAGCCCTTGGGCGGAGCGGAGTTCGCCGTCTTCCGGGGCCTTAGCCCGAGTCCGAGCCCTGGGGTCGGGCGGAGCGGAGTTCGCCGTCTTCCGGGGCCTTAGCCCGAGTCCGAGCCCTGGGTCGGGCGGAGCGGAGTTCGCCGTCTTCCGGGGCCTTAGCCCGAGTCCGAGCCCTGGGTCGGGCGGAGCCTCCTATGGCACCTCTGGCGAAGTCTGGTCGCCCGTTGGTCTTACCTTTTGCGTTAAACGCCCCGGTGACTCGGTCGGTTAGCGTGGTGATTTAGTCAGGGTTTCTTCTTATCGAAGGCGGGGCCTAGGGCGAGCCGGAGATGCGTCTGCCGTGAAAGAGGAGGCCTCAGGCGAGACGGAGTCATCTTAGGGTCGGCTGCCCTCGCCCGAGGCTAGGCTCGGGCGTGGCGTGGTCAAGTCACTCGTATGGACTGATCCCTGACTTAATCAAACCCATCAGGCCTCTGCAGCTTTATGCTGATGGGGGTTACCAGCTGAGAATTAGGCGTCTTGAGGGTACCCCTAATTATGGTCCCCGACAGTAGCCCCCGAGCCTCGAAGAGAGTGTTAACACTCGCTTGGAGGCTTGCGTCGCACTTTTTTGCAAGGGGACCAGCCTTTCTCGGTGGTACTTTGTTCCGGTGGGTGCGCGCGAGCGCACCCGCCGGGTGTAGCCCCCGAGGCCTCGGAGGAGTGGTTTCACTCCTTCGAGGTCTTAATGCCTTGCGTAATGCCTCGGCTGGTCTGGCGGTTCCCTCATGCGAGCAGGGCGTAACCCAGGTGCACTGTCGGGGCCCAAGTTCTCGGGCTGGTATGTTGACGCTGTCAACGGTTCGGCCGGAGCCGGGTTTGCGAGAGCAGCCCCCGAGCCTTCGCACGGAGCGAGAGGACGATCAGGGACAGACTCGACTTTTTATATACGCCCCTACGTCGCCTTTCCGCAAGGAGGAGGGGGGGAGTGCGCCATGTTACCCTCGATGGGCACCGAACATGGTGTCTCCGGTGAGCTGCAATCGGGTAATCCGAGTGGACGTCCGTGCCCCGTTCGTTGGGGGTCGGCTAGGGGCCCGGAGGCACGCCCAAAAGTACCTGCGGGTGATCTGCCGGACCCGGTCCCCTAGCGACGGGGTCCGAGGGCTCGTTGCCTCCCTCCGATGGGATTCCGTTACAGAGTCGTTCCCGCTGGTCTCGGAAATGTCCTAGGGTACCTCGGGAGCGCAGCCCGAGCCTTGGTTATGTATCGAACGTACCCCTGGTCATCCCTCGCTCGGCGTCTGAGGCGACTGTGAACCCTTCGACAGGCCAGCCTTCGAACCCCTGATCAGTAGGGGGCACGGAGCCCTAGTAGCCTGAGGCGGTCATGGAACCTTTCGGGGGCCGACCTTCGAACCCCTGACCAGTAGTGGGTGTCGGGCCCACGCGATCTGAGGCGGCTGTTGAACCCTTCGGGGGGCCAGCCTTCGAACCCCTGATCAGTAAGGAGGCTCGGAGCCTAGTTCCTTCACGGGGAAGGATCCCTTTGGGGTTATCCCCCTTCTCGGTCCCTGTTGCAAGAGATAGAGAAAGAAGGAAAAGGGAAAAAGGATTCAAAATTGAACGTCGTGGCGTACCTTTTTCGGCGTGGTCGTTTTGGCGGAGGCGAAGCGTCGCCAGCTGCCCCTGCCAGAAACGTTACCTGTTTCGCCGCGGAGTTAATGCGCCGGGGTAAGCGGTCGGCGAGGCTGCCGTTGCGTGCGCGAGCCGTTCGAGGTACGGGTCACGGGTGCGTCGTCTTCACGCCGTGAGAGGGGGCTCTCTTGCTGCCTCCGGATGGGACATGAGCTTGGCAGATGGCGTGACCGCTGCTCTCGCGCGCCTGCCACCGTCATCACTGCCGGCCCATTTTTGACCGCTTTTGACCGCTGCGCCAGGCTGGCACTGCCGGGTCGCAGGCTGGGTCGCCTCGAATCGCGGTATCGGTTCCGCAATCGAGGAGGTGCGGTGGTGGAGCGAGTGGCACAGCGGTTCGCATGCAGCGCCCGGCGCGCCAGTTGCACGACGCGTGGGCTTGAGCCGTCGCGCTGGCCTGTCAGGAATCGGAGAGGCGCGTCCACTTGGCGCGGTTGCATGCCGCCTGCATGGCCGCCTGCCCCTTTCGCCCGCTGGTCCGGGCAAAAGTGGAGGGTTACATGTAACCGCTGGGTGGTTGCGTGCGTCGTGCGCGGCGGTTCGGTTTCTTCTGCTTAGAGCCGGTCTGCATGACAGGCGGGCCCCAGCCCCCGCGCCGCAGGGAAGGGCTTTGGAGGCGTGTTGGAGAAGACTCAGTCCGTGACGGTTGAGGGTGCAAGCAGGGGGAGTTGCCTTTAAAAGGAGGGCGACCCCCTTCGTGAGGTAACCATGTCTCCTTCCTCCCCAATGCATTGTGTCTCTCCATCTTCCGAGCCCCCGGGCGGGGGGAAACCGCCGTCTTTTCGTTCCATCGCTGGAGGAACGCAACTTCGTGGGAGTTGGTACCTTTCAGCCATCGTTCGGCTTCAAGGATTTTCATCAGGCAGCCCGGTTGCCCCCCTCGGCTGGGGGTCACCCGAGACGGTGACCTCCAGCTCCCGAATGGGGAGGGGCAAACCGGACTGCGAGCTGGGTCCCACCCTCAGCTTCAAGGATGTTCATCATCCTCGCTGGGGTGGGTGCCAGACTGAGCCGGCGCTCCACCTCCCGCACGGGTTCGTGGGTCATCCTCTCCCACGATATTCGAGGGAGAAGGCGCTCACTGGCCCTGCGGGCGGCGCGGACTCCGACAACGTGGGATGGATCGGCGACGAACGCCGTCACCTCCAGCGTGTCGGGTCCGCTAGCTCGGCTCCGGCGGGCCCTTTTGTCGGGGGGCGGCTGCCGCGCCGTGTACACGGGAGGCCCACCCTAGACACCGCACGCTGCTAGGGCGGCGCTCGTGTTCTGGGGTGGCCCTGCCTTTGCACCGGGGCGGCGCCTTTGCGCGGAGGCCGGTGCCCCACTCATCGGGGAGGATTTGAGTGGGGATCTGGCGGTAGGCTGGTGGCTCCTGGCGTCAGTGCCGAGGTGGAGGCGGCTCGAGAAGTCCCCGTCAGCGACGGGATCACCGCCACCATCGGCGCTTCGGGCCTTCGGCTCTTTGTACTTGTCCTCGCCCCTCGGGTGGCGTTATGGGCGAGGGCAAGACAGCAGCTGTGCCTTCTCCTGAGGCCTGCGCCGCCACAGAGGGAGGAACCGGAGTTCCGCTTGTAATGGCACCTCGAGTGCCAGGTTTTTTGTTCATTTCGGCTTTCGGGGCCTGAACATGTATGTAATTTCGGCACGGAGCCGTGTTTTTTCCTCATTTCTGAGCACTAGGACTCGCCTGTTGTTTGCCTGAACCGCTTCACCAAGCGTGAGTTGCCCCGTGTCAAGGTGACGAGTGAGGTATCCGTATCCCGGAGGCGTAGGAATCCCTTGGCTCGGTCGGACCTGTTGTCCGAGGCTCCTCTAGCTTAGTTAAAGAGACCCCTCGGCCGCTCTTCGACGAGCCGAGGCCAGGGGTAGCGATATCGGCATGAGCAGAGGCGTTGTCGGCTCGGAAATGAAACCTGGTTGGCCGGAGCCTAGCCGGGTTGTTTGTTGGCAGGATCGACGTCGGAGCTGTTCAGCCGAGGCTTCGAACCGAGCTGGCGCCCTCGGAAGGTGGTCGGCCGAGGCCCCGGAGGTGGCCGGCCGAGTCGTCCGCTCGGGCCGGGTTCTCGGAGAAGTCCCTGGCAGAGATTGCACGAGCGTGGTGATGACGTCGCCCTTCGGAGCGGAGGCCCTCGGACCGCGTCGCCGTCCGAGGCTAGGTCGGGCCTCGCCGAAGGTGCTGTCGATGCCGAGGGTGTCGTCGCCCTCTTCCAGCGTCAAGATCCGAGCCTGCAGGGTCAAATCGTCTTGTAGCATGGGCCTTGCGCGGCCGTTGAGGCCAGAACACATACCCTTGTTGCGTTATAAAGCTGCGTCTCTTTTCCTCTCGTTTCGAGTATCTGGACTTTTTGTCGGTAGCAGGGATGTTAGTGCGAGCAAGAGTTGCTTCTCGCGGAAGGTGATGAGTGAGGTATCCATATCCCGGAGGCGTGGGAGTCCCTCGGCTCGGTCGGCCTTGCCGCTTACGCGTACTTTTACCCGCCCATGAAGCCCTTTCACCGACTCGGTCGAGAAGGCTCGAAGAATCGCTTCGACAGAAGAGCTCCCGTACGTAAAGACTCGTTCGATCCGCGGATTCGCCTTATCCGAGCGCGAGTTACTTATCGCAGAAGGTGATGAGTGAGGTATCCGTATCCCGGAGGCGTAGGAGTCCCTCGGCTCGGTCAGCCTTGACTGCTTACGTGTACTCCATCGTTTCCAGGACCCACTTTTCGAAGTAGTCAAAAAGCACGAAAGATGTTCTGGTGAAAGAGATTTTTTGTTCGAGGAAAATTTTGACGCAGAGGGGGTTTCCCCCTTTTAGCCCCCGAGGGAGGGTCGGGCTCTGCCGAGTCGAGGCCGACCCTTCCTTGTTGACTAAACTTTGCGCGGTTGCGAGGTATATGAACAACTTGGAAACAGCTTAAGGGTAGAAGCGACGTAGCTGTTGGATGTTCCAAGCGTTGCCGTAGACTTCGCCTTGACTGTTGGCCAGCTTGTACGTTCCGGGCTTCAGTACTTTGGCGATGATGAACGGCCCCTCCCAGGGGGGCGTGAGCTTGTGCCTCCCTCGGGCGTCTTGCCGCAGCCGAAGCACCAGATCGCCCACCTGGAGATCTCGGGGTCGGACCCCTCGGGCGTGGTAGCGTCGCAGGGACTGCTGATACCGCGCCGAGTGTAGTAAGGCCCTGTCCCGAGCCTCGTCCAGCTGGTCCAGCGAGTCTTCTCGGCTAGCTTGGTTGCTTTCTTCGTTGTAGGCCCTCGTCCTCGGGGAGCCGTATTCCAGGTCCGTGGGCAGGATCGCCTCGGCTCCGTAGACCAGGAAGAACGGCGTGAAACCTGTGGCTCGGCTTGGCGTCGTCCTCAGGCTCCAGACCACCGAGGGGAGTTCCTTCATCCACCGCTTGCCGAACTTGTTGAGACCGTTGTAAATCCGAGGCTTGAGCCCTTGCAGAATCATGCCGTTGGCACGTTCCACTTGCCCATTCGACATGGGGTGAGCTACGGCGGCCCAGTCCACCCGGATGTTGTGATCCTCGCAAAAATCCAAGAATTTTTTGCTGGTGAACTGGGTGCCATTGTCGGTGATGATGGAGTTCGGGACCCCGAAGCGATGGATGATATTGGTGAAGAACGCCACCGCCTGCTCGGACCTGATGCTGTTCAGGGGTCGGACCTCGATCCACTTGGAGAATTTGTCGATGGCGACCAGCAGGTGCGTGTAGCCCCCGGGCGCCTTCTGCAGAGTGCCGACGTGGTCCAGACCCCACACAGCGAAGGGCCAGGTGATGGGTATCGTCTGCAGAGCCTGAGCGGGCAGGTGGGTCTGCTTCGCATAGAATTGGCACCCTTCGCAGGCGCGGACAACTCTAGTGGCGTCAGCCACCGCCGTTGGCCAGTAGAAGCCTTGGCGGAAAGCATTCCCGACGAGGGTTCGGGGTGCTGCATGATGACCGCAAGCCCCCGAGTGTATTTCCTGCAGGAGTTCCTGGCCCTCGGCGATGGAGATGCATCGCTGGAGGATGCCCGAGGGGCTTCGGTGGTAGAGCTCCTTCTCATCGCCCAGCAAGACGAACGATTTGGCGCGTCGCGCTACCCGCCGAGCCTCGACTCGGTCGAGGGGCAGTTCTCCTTGGCGGAGATATTGCAGGTACGGGGTTTGCCAATCTTGATCTGGCACGACCCCGTTCTGCTCCTCCTCGATGCGCAGTGCCTCGCCCTCGGGCTCCGAGGGTTCCTCGGGGTGAGCCGAGGATGGCTCGGGCTGGGCCGAGGTCACCTCGGACGAGGCCGAGGGTGCCTCGGGCTCGGGCGCGTCATCTATCTTGACGGAGGGTTGGTGCAGATCCCGGGAGAAGACGTCCGGGGGAACCGTCGTTCGCCCCGAGGCTATCTTCGCCAGCTCGTCCGCAGTCTCGTTGTAGCGCCGGGCGATGTGGTTAAGCTCGAGCCCGTAGAACTTGTCTTCCAGGCGTCGAACCTCCTCACAGTAGGCCTCCATCTTTGGGTCGCGGCAGAGGGAGTTCTTCATGACTTGGTCGATGACGAGCTGCGAGTCGCCGCGCGCATCGAGGCGTCGGACCCCTAGCTCGATGGCGATTCGCAATCCGTTGATCAGAGCCTCGTACTCAGCCACATTGTTGGATGCCGGGAAATGGAGGCGAAGCACGTAGCGCAGGTGTTTCCCGAGGGGCGAGACGAAAAGCAGGCCCGCGCCAGCTCCCGTCTTCATCAGCGACCCGTCGAAAAACATGGTCCAGAGCTCTGGTTGGATCGGAGCCGTTGGTAACTGGGTATCGACCCATTCGGCTACGAAATCCGCCAGTACCTGGGACTTGATGGCCTTCCGAGGGGCAAACGAGATTGCCTCGCCCATGATTTCCACCGCCCACTTCGCGATCCGTCCGGAGGCTTCTCGGCACTGGATGATCTCCCCCAGGGGGAAGGATGACACCACAGTCACCGGATGGGACTTGAAGTAATGTCGCAGCTTTCGCCTCGTCAGGATCACTGCGTATAGCAGCTTCTGGACTTGTGGGTAGCGGATCTTGGTTTCGGACAGCACTTCGCTGACGAAGTAGACTGGCCTCTGGATGGGCAAAGCATGCCCCTCCTCCTGCCTTTCGACTACGATCGCGGCGCTGACCACCTGAGTGGTTGCGGCGACGTAGACCAGGAGGGTTTCTCCATCAGCTGGGGGTACCAAGATGGGCGCCTGGGTGAGGAGCGCCTTCAGGTTCCCGAGGGCTTCCTTGGCCTCGGGAGTCCATGTGAAGCACTCGGCCTTCCTTAAGAGGCGGTACAGGGGCAGGCCTCTTTCGCCGAGGCGCGAGATGAAACGGCTCAAGGCCGCGAGGCATCCCATGACCCTCTGTACGCCTTTTAAGTCCTTGATGGGCCCCATGTTTGTGATCGCTGCAATCTTCTCCGGGTTGGCTTCGATGCCCCGCTCGGAGACGATGAACCCCAAGAGCATGCCTCGGGGCACCCCGAAGACGCACTTCTCGGGATTGAGCTTGACGCCCTTCGCCTTGAGACACCGGAATGTCAGTTCGAGGTCGGAGAGAAGGTCAGAGGCTTTCCTCGTCTTGACTACGATGTCATCGACGTAGGCCTCGACCGTGCGACCAATGTGTTCGCCGAACACATGGTTCATGCACCGCTGGTACGTTGCACCCGCGTTCCTCAACCCGAACGGCATTGTGACATAACAGTACATGCCGAAGGGCGTGATGAAAGAAGTCGCGAGCTGGTCGGACTCTTTCATCTTGATTTGATGATACCCTGAGTAGGCATCGAGGAAAGACAGGGTTTCGCACCCTGCAGTGGAGTCCACAATTTGGTCGATGCGAGGTAGAGGGTAGGGGACCTTCGGACATGCTTTGTTGAGACCAGTGTAGTCTACGCACATCCGCCACTTCCCCCCTTTTTTCCTCACAAGTACAGGGTTGGCAAGCCATTCGGGATGGAATACCTCTTTAATGAGCCCTGCTGCCATCAGCTTGTGGACCTCCTCGCCTATCACCCTGCGCCTTTCCTCATCGAATCGGCGCAGAGGCTGTCTGACCGGCCGGGCTCCGGCCCGAATATCCAGCGAGTGCTCGGCGACATCCCTCGGTATGCCGGGCATGTCCGAGGGACTCCACGCAAAAACGTCGGCGTTTGCGCGGAGAAAGTCGACGAGCACTGCTTCCTATTTGGGGTCGAGCCCGGAACCGATCCGGATCTGCTTGGAGGTGTCGCCACTGGGGTCGAGAGGGACGGCCTTGACCGTTTCCGCTGGCTCGAAGTTGCCGACATGCCGCTTCACATCCGGCACCTCTCGGGAGAGGCTTTCCAGGTCGGCAATGAGGGCCTCGGACTCGGCGAGGGCCTCGGCGTACTCCACGCACTCCACATCGCATTCGAATGCGTGTTTGTACGTGGGGCCGACGGTGATGACCCCGTTGGGGCCCGGCATCTTGAGCTTCAGGTAAGTGTAGTTGGGGATGGCCATGAACTTCGCGTAGCATGGCCTTCCCAACACTGCGTGGTAGGTTCCTCGGAACCCGACCACCTCGAACGTCAAAGTCTCCCTTCGGAAGTTGGAGGGTGTTCCGAAGCAGACAGGGAGGTCGAGCTGTCCGAGGGGCTGGACGCGCTTCCCGGGAATGATCCCGTGGAAGGGCGCAGCGCCTGCTCGGACGGACGACAAGTCGACGCGCAGGAGCCTGAGGGTCTCGGCGTAGATGATGTTGAGGCAGCTGCCTCCATCCATCAGGACCTTGGTGAGCCTGACGTCGCCGATGACGGGGTCGACGACGAGCGGGTACTTCCCCGGGCTCGGCACGTGGTCGGGGTGGTCGTCCCGGTCGAAGGTGATGGGCTTGTCGGACCAGTCTAGGTAGACTGGCGCCACCACCTTCTCCGAGCAGACCTCCCGACGCTCTTGCTTACGATGCCGAGCCGAGGCGTTTGCCGCATGCCCTCCGTAGATCATGAAGCAATCGCGGACCTCCGGGAACTCTCCTGCTTGGCGATCCTCCCTTTTGCCGTCGTCGTGAGCCCTGCCACCCTCTGCGGGTGGCCCGGCCCTGTGGAAGTGGCGCCGAAGCATGACGCACTCTTCGAGGGTATGCTTGACGGGCCCCTGATGGTAGGGGCACGTCTCCTTGAGTGCCTTGTCGAAGAGGTTAGCACCTCTGGGGGGCTTCCGAGGGTTCTTGTGCTCGGCGGCGGCGACAAGGTCTGCATCGGGAACATCGCGTTTCGCTTGCGACTTCCTCCTGCCTTTCTTCTTGGCGCCGCGCGGAGTAGACACCTCGGGAGCATCTTCCGACGGGCGGCCCTGGGGCTGCTTGTCCTTTCGGAAGATGGCCTCTACCGCCTCCTGGCCGGAGGCGAACTTGGTGGCGATGTCCATCAGCTCGCTCGCCCTGGTGGGGGTCTTGCGACCCAGCTTGCTCACCAGGTCGCGGCAGGTGGTGCCGGCGAGGAACGCGCCGATGACATCGGAGTCGGTGATGTTGGGCAGCTCGGTGCGCTGCTTCGAGAACCGCCGGATGTAGTCTCGGAGAGACTCTCCCGGCAGTTGCCGACAGCTTCGGAGGTCCCAGGAATTCCCGGGGCGCACGTACGTGCCCTGGAAGTTCCCGGCGAAAGCCTGGACCAAATCTTCCCAGTTGGAAATCTGCCTCGGAGGCAGGTGCTCCAACCAGGCACGAGCGGTGTCGGAGAGAAACAGGGGGAGGTTTCGGATGATGAGGTTGTCATCGTCCGTCCCACCCAGTTGACAGGCCAGGCGGTAGTCCGCAAGCCACAATTCCGGTCTCGTCTCCCCCGAGTACTTCGTGATAGTAGTCGGGGGTCGGAATCGGGGCGGAAACGGCGCCCGCCGAATGGCTCGGCTAAAGACCTGCGGACCGGGTGGTTCGGGCGAGGGGCTCCGATCCTCCCCGCTGTCGTAACGTCCCCCACGCCTGGGGTGGTAGCCTCGGCGCACCCTCTCGTCGAGGCGTGCCCGACGGTCACGATGAGGGTGCTCATCGCCGAGGTGGCCCGGGGCCGCAGGCGCGGTGTTGCGCGTGCGCCCGGTGAAGACCGAGGCTTCCCGCGTGAGTCGGGAAGTCGCGGCACGAGGTTCCGAGGGGTATCCCTGCCTTCGGGAGGCAGAGCTCTCGGCCCGCCGGGCCGCAGCGCCTTCCAGGAGATGCTTGAGTTCTCCCTGGATTCGCCGACCCTCGGTGGTTGATGACTCCGGCATCGCGCGGAGGAGCATCGCTGCAGCGGCCAGGTCCTGACCGGTTCCGCCGGATGCGGGTGGCGGTCTGTCCCTGGCATCGTTGGCGATGCGGTGCTGGAGACCTTGGGGCAGGTGACGTATTCCTCCGGCCGGGGGCTGGCTCGCCCATACCTGCCCGATGTTCTGGCGGGCTGCCTCGAGCGCTCCTGTTCCCTCATCGAACCCGGCCTGCGCCCCGCGGACTTGCTCGAGCTGTGGGTCGCGACCCCCCGCCGGAACGGGGACCACAGCTAGCTCCCGCGGGATGTCGGCGCGAGGCGCTGGCCTAGGGGGATCACCATCCTCCGGCATGCCGAGACAGCCGCCTCCGGAGGGATCCCCTAGCTCGATGTGGAAACATTCGCGACTCGGGCCGCAGTCCTTGTCGCCAAGGCTGCGGCTGCCGTCGGAACAGTCGGAGAGGCAGTAGTCACATGCGGTCATGAAGTCCCGCATGGCACTAGGGTTGCCAGATCCGGAGAAATCCCAGCAGATGCTGGGGTCGTCATCTTCCTCGGACCCAGAGGGTCCGCAGGTCGAGACACCCGTCAATCGGTCCCAAGGCGACCGCACACGAAACCCCAGAGAGGTTGCACTCGCCTCAATGTGAGCGCCCGCCAAAGCGAGGTCGCCAGGCGGGCTGAGGCCGAGTCGAAATGACGAAAGATGGGTAGCAGTCGGTACCTTTTTGTCGACGAGGGGCGATGAAGTCAAGTCGGGGGCTGACCGCGCCGTCGTCTTGGGTACGAGGGCGACGTCCTGCAGGCCCTCCGTGAGTGTGCTGGCGTCGTCCACTTGCTCGGAGTCGACGCGTTGCGGGGGGATGGCGCTCGCCCTTGCCTCGAACGCGCGGGCGACGCTTGGCGTGTCCTCCGTTGAGGCGCCGGGGATGTCGATTTGCTCGACAGCCGTCGGAGCGCGATCTCCCGCTCGGCCCCGGTTGCCCCGCCTCCTCCTCCTCCGATGGCGAGGGAGAGGATGGGGCGAGCTCGAAAGTTGTCCTTCCCCCACGCGGGAAAGACGTCGTCGATTCCGCCGCCGGCGGGCGGGCTGTCCGCCACCAATGTCGCTGTCGCGCGGCGGTGGAAGGAGTACCATGTCGTAGTTGCCGTCGAGAGACATGAACTCGAGGTTCCCGAAACGGAGCACCGTCCCGGGTTGAAGAGGTTGTTGGAGACTGCCCATCTGGAGCTTGACGGGAAATCGAACGTCAACACGCAGCAGGCCCCTACCTGGCGCGCCAACTGTCGGCGTTCCGAGACCGGGGGGTCCCCGAGCCGACGAGTGAGAGTGCCGCGTGCCCCAGCCCAGATGGGTCGAGCGCGTGGGCGAGCGCGAAGGGGGGAACAGAGAGAGAGAGGTCGGTGGCCGGAGCCGGGTCGTGAGGGAGTCGGAGAATTCCCGCGGCCTTCGTGTTCGTCCCGCGCCCAGGTCGGGTGCGCTTGCAGTAGGGGGTTACAAGCGTCCGCGCGAGGTGAGGGGAGTGAGCGGCCCCGAGAGAGCGCCTGCCCCTGCCCTTCGTTCCCGCGAGGCCAACCCCCTCTAAGAAGGCCCTGGTCCTTCCTTTTATAGTCGTAAGGAGAGGATCCAGGTGTACAGAATGGGGGTGTAGCAAGGTGCTACGTGTCTAGCGAGGGAGAGCTAGCGCCCTATGTACATGCCAAGGTGGCAGCCGGAGAGATCTTGGCACCCTGTTGGTGTGGCGTCGTGGCTGTTGGAGGAGTAACGGAGCCGGACGGGGGGACAGCTGTCGAAGTGGCTGGGCCCTTGCTGACGTTCTCCTGCTTTCGTAAGGGAGCTGAGAGCCGCCGTCGTCATGGTCTAGCGGGGCGCCATCATTTGCCTATCTGGCGTGGCTGGCCAGATGGGACGCCGGTCTTGTTCTCTGCGACCCAAGTCGGCTCAGGGCAGGGTGATGATGACGCTCCCTGTTGACGTGGCGGTCTCGTATCCTAGGTCGGGCGTCGTGGAGGCTCCTCCGAAGCCGGGGTCGAGTCCGTCCTGCAAGACAGAGGCAGAGTCCGAGCCCTGGGTCGGGCGAGGCGGAGATCGTTAGGCAGAGGCCGAGGCGGAGTCCGAGCCCTGGGTCGGGCGAGGCGGAGTTCGTCGTCTTCCGGGGCCTTAGCCCGAGTCCGAGCCCTTGGGCGGAGCGGAGTTCGCCGTCTTCCGGGGCCTTAGCCCGAGTCCGAGCCCTGTGGTCGGGCGGAGCGGAGTTCGCCGTCTTCCGGGGCCTTAGCCCGAGTCCGAGCCCTGGGTCGGGCGGAGCGGAGTTCGCCGTCTTCCGGGGCCTTAGCCCGAGTCCGAGCCCTGGGTCGGGCGGAGCCTCCTATGGCACCTCTGGCGAAGTCTGGTCGCCCGTTGGTCTTACCTTTTGCGTTAAACGCCCCGGTGACTCGGTCGGTTAGCGTGGTGATTTAGTCAGGGTTTCTTCTTATCGAAGGCGGGGCCTAGGGCGAGCCGGAGATGCGTCTGCCGTGAAAGAGGAGGCCTCAGGCGAGACGGAGTCATCTTAGGGTCGGCTGCCCTCGCCCGAGGCTAGGCTCGGGCGTGGCGTGGTCAAGTCACTCGTATGGACTGATCCCTGACTTAATCAAACCCATCAGGCCTCTGCAGCTTTATGCTGATGGGGGTTACCAGCTGAGAATTAGGCGTCTTGAGGGTACCCCTAATTATGGTCCCCGACAGTACCTCTTGGTCGATGGGCGGTGATGAGGTCACGTCGGGGACTAACTGCACCATCGTCTTAGGTACGAGGGTGACACCCAGCAAGCCTTTCGCGAGCGTGCTGGCGTCGTCCGTTTGCTCGGGATTGACATGTCGCGGGGAGACAGCGCTCGTCTTCGTCTCAAGTGCGAGGTCGATGCCCGGCGCGCCCCCCGTTGGAGTGCTGGCGTTGTCGACTCGCTCGACGGCCGACGAGGCGCCGCCTCTTGCTTGGCCTTGGTTGCCCCGCCTCCTCCTCCGTCGGCGGGGAAGAGGACGGGGCGAGCTCGAAGGTTGTTCTTCCGCCACGCGGGGAAGATGTCGTCGATCCCGCCGCCGGCGGGCGGACTGTCTGCCGCCATTGTCGCTGTCGCCCGGCGGTAGAAAGAGTATCATGTCGTAGCTGCCGTCGAGGGACATGAACTCAAGGCTCCCGAAACGGAGCACTGTCCCGGGCCGGAGAGGTTGCTGGAGACTACCCATCTGGAGCTTGACGGGAAGCTGTTCGTCAACACGCAGCAGGCCCCTACCTGGCGCGCCAACTGTCGGCGTTTCGAGACCGGGGGTCCCTAAGCCGACGAGTGAAGTGTCGCCGCGTGTCCCAGCCCAGATGGGTCGGCGCGAGGCCGAGCGCGAAGGGGGGAAGTGAGGTGGCCGGAGATGGGCGTGAGAGAGGTGGAAACCCCGCGGCCTTCGTGTTCATCCCGCACCCAGGTCGGGTGCGCTTGCAGTAGGGGGTTACAAGCGTCCACACGGGGGAGGGAGCGAGCGGCCTCACGCGAGCGCCTGTTTCGTCCTCGTCCCCGCGCGGCCAACCCTCTCTAAGAGGGTCCTGGTCCTTCCTTTTATAGGCGTAAGGAGAGGATCCAGGTGTACAATGGGGGGTGTAGCAGAGTGCTACGTGTCTAGCGGAGGAGAGCTAGCACCCTAAGTACACGCCATCGTGGCGACCGGAGAGATTTTGGCGCCTGGTTTGTGTGATGTCGTGGCCGTCGGAGGAGCGCTGGAGCCTGGCGGAGGGACAGCTGTCGGGGCCGTCGAGTCCTTGCTGACGTCCTCTTGCTTCCGTAAGGGGGCCGAGAGCCGCCATCGTCAGGGAGCGTGCGAGGCGCCATCATCGCCTATCTGGCGGAGCGAGCCAGATGGGACGCCGGTCTTGTTCCCCGTAGCCTGAGTCAGCTTGGAGTAGGGTAATGATGGCGCCTCCTGTTGACGTGGCCGGTCCGCGCCCTAGGTTGGGCGATGTGGAGTATCCTCCGAGGTCGAGGTCGAGTCCGTCTTCTGTGGCCGAGGCCGAGTCCGAGCCCCTAGGTCGGGCGAGGCGGAGGCCGTTGGCTGAGGCCAGGGCGGAATTTGAGTCCTGGGGTCGGGCGAAGCGGAGTTCGTCGTCTTCTGGGGCTGACCCAAGTCCGAGCCCTGGGTCGGGCGGAGCGGAGTTCGCCGTCTTCCGGGGCTTAGCCCGAGTCTGTGCCCTGGGTCGGGAGGAGCGGAGTTCGCCGTCTTCCGGGGCTTAGCCCGAGTCCGAGCCCTGGGTCGGGCGGAGCGGAGTTCGCCGTCTTCCGGGGCTTAGCCCGAGTCCGAGCCTTGGGTCGGGCGGAGCGGAGTTCGCCGTCTTCCGGGGCTTAGCCCGAGTCCGAGCCCTGAGTCGGGCGGAGCGGAGCTCGCCGTCTTCCGGGGCTTAGCCCGAGTCCGAGCCCTGGGTCGGGCGGAGCGGAGTTTGCAGTCTTCCGGGGCTTAGCCCGAGCCCGAGCCCTGGGTCGGGCGGAGCGAAGCTTCCTATGGTGCGCGCGGCCGGGCCTGGCTGCCTGTCAGCCTCACTCTGTCTAGTGGCACCGCAGTCGGAGCGGCGCAGGCGGCGTTGTCTTTCTGTCAGACCGGTCAGTGGAGCGGCGAAGTGACGGCGGTCACTTCGGCTCTGTCAGCTGAGGGGCGCGCGTCAGGATAAAGGTGTCAGGCCACCTTTGCATTAAATGCTCCTGCGATTTGGTCGGTCGGTGCGGCGATTTGGTCAGGGTTGCTTTTTGGCGAAGACAGGGCCTCGGGCGAGCCGGAAATATGTTCGCCGCTGGAGGGGGGCCTCGGGCGAGGCGGAGATCCTCCGGGGTCGGCTGCCCTTGTCCGAGGCTAGGCTCGGGCGAGACGTGATCGAGTCCCTCGAACGGACTGATCCCTGACTTAATCGCACCCATCAAGCCTTTGCAGCTTTATGCTGATGGGGGTTACCAGCTGAGAATTAGGAGCCTTGAGGGTACCCCTAATTATGGTCCCCGACAAAAATGATATTTTATGGTTGTAGTCGCTAGTCGGATATGGGGATGTATTTAGAGGGAACCGCTGCTAGAGATAAAAAAAATAATGTATGGAATCTTGGTGAGGTAGCTGTATAGTACGGTATAGGGGGAAATTTAGAGCAGAGCGTTGCAGATAGCCTTAGACTAGCCGCATCGTCTGCCGCGCGCTCGCCCCCTCCCCTTGCATGGCGGCTACAGGAGCACGCGGCAGCCCGCAGCGCGGCCCCCTATGGGACTCCGCACGGCGCGGTCCCTTTCTCTCTCCCCCTCAATCTAGGGGTTCACTATTCATCCCCTACGGCACTGTGCTGTGGGTCCACGAGTAATTGTTAGTAGATAAAAAATTAATAGTAGATATAGAAAATGATATTTTATAGTTGTAGTAGGGTATAGAGAGAGTATTTAGGGGAAATCGCTGCGAGAGATAAAAAAAATAGGGGGTGAAATGTTGATGATGTAACACAAAAAAGTGATATAAAGGGAAAAATTTAGGAAAACCGCTGCGGATAGGCTTAGACTGTCTGTATGGCTGCGTACCTCGTCCCCTCCCTTATCACTGTGTAGTTTGTAGGGGCTACAGTCACCCCTACCTCCCGCATCGGCACATGCTACGACGCCCCCTTGCTGCCGCTCACCTTCTCTCTCACGTCGGATGAGGAGCCCTATTCATCCCCGTGCGTAGCTTTCGCCGGATGCCACCGCTCGCGCGCGAGAGGATAAAGCTCCCATTCCCTTCCTTTAGTTTTGGAAACAACCGTGGATTATGGGCGAGCGAGGATGAGGCGAAGGCGTGCTTGGCGAAAGAAGCCAGCGTCGACTCCGTTGGACGTCGCCATCGTCGAGGAGTACAAGCAGAAGACGGGCTTGGTGTCGAAGCGGGGCCGGAGGTCGACAGGCAGCAACTATCGTGACCATCGTCACCGTCGTGGTGGTTCTTCGCCCTCCGTGCCTTCTTCCCCCTGTCCGGTAGCCGACGCCGGTGCGAGATCTACTCCCCCCCATCCTCGCTTCAACGAGCACCTTTCTTCAATCGGTTAGGTAAGATCCACTTTCCTAGTACACGGAGTTAATGCTCAGTGCTTCATACTTTGGCAATCCTTTGATTTGGTCAGTACGGTTCGTATATCTGTGAAATTGGTTGACAATGTTCGTGCATGTGCAACCATGGAATACCTATCCGCTCTAAGATCTGGTAGATTATAAGATTGTTTGAACCTTGATTTTATTGGGTGCCATAGGTTACCTGAAACTAGGTTTAACCTGTTGTCATGTCCAACAGTCCGTCTGGTGGATTATTTGACTCCATCTCAAAGAGGACCAGTTTTATTTGATGGTCGTTAGGGTGTATAACAAGGTTAGTGGAGAACTTGGTGTGTCCATGAATTATAAACATCCTTGTACCCTGTTAATTGTAATGACAAAAAAAATTAGTGCACATATTTGTCTATCCTATGTTCCTCAAGACGTTGCCCACATGTTTTGATTTCCCATATATGTTCCACTTGGATAGTGCACTGGACTGTATCTCATAGTTGCCTCAACTTATGTGCCTCTTTTTTCATTTCCCCTATGTGTTGCCATGTCCTACTAAATCACATCTACATTTTGCACCATTATTATGTGTGGACGGTGATAACCTATATTTGCTTCCCACTGCCTTCAAACATTGAATTGATCTTGTCAATGATGGTTTGGTTTACATTAGGTATGCTCTTTCATGCCATAAGTTTTAGATATTGCGTAGCTAAAAAATGAATTCATCTTCATATCTTTAGTTAGGGGTTCTGTGGTCATGGTCGCTCTGAATAGTAGGCATGTACAACAACTTTCATGACATGCTCACTTCTCTTGCATAGATGGTGCCACATTTGATTTCATACTGAAGAGTACACATTTGACCACTAAGAGTAAATGAATTCGTACTCATTGCCCATGACCACAGAACCCCTAACTCAAACTAAGACACGCATGGAACATAGCACACCCACTACCACACACATGAAACATAACACAACGACTACCACACACATGGAACATACACTACGGAGCCACATCATTTAAAGGACTAAGGTTCAAGTTTCATCACATACTCCCACGTTTGGCCCGCAAATGCTCGACAAGATCATTTTGAAGATTGCAAAATCGTTCCTGACGACGTAGATCAAAGTGATCGATGACCCAATCCGACCTTCCCTCTTGTATGAGTTCGCAATGTGCAGTGGCAGAAGCATTGTCTCCAAAGTCGGTGTTGGCAGCAAACTCCCCTTCATCTTCAATGATCATGTTGTGCATTATTATGCAAGCAGTGATGATCTCGGTTAGACGGTTACGATCCCGTCTGTAAGCAAGACCACGTAGCACTTGTCGGTGTTTAGGGTCCGACCGCACACCCGGGGTTGCCCCTCAAGGTGTTTTAGGAGTAGGAAGGTGTCGACAACTGTAGCAGAATGGTTCGTGCCGATCGCACGAGGGACTGTGGACAAGATTTACAGGTTCGGGCCGCTTAGTGTTGCGTAACACCCTACGTCCTGATGAGTATGCTTGGTGGATATGGTTACAAGAGAGCTCTCTGGATCGAGAATACAGAGAGTTGATGTGGGTGGCTGAGTAATGGGTCGATCGTTCTGAAGGGGTGCCCCCTAGGCCTTATATACTCGACCGTGGGGCAGTACACATGGATAAGATAACAACAAGTGGCTAAAAGATAGTGAACCTCTCGAGATTATCCTTTACGTAACCCTCGCCGACTTATCCTCACGTGGCTTCGTTGCATGGAGGCCCCGACGCGGGAAAGTCGGATCTCTGTTGCGGCCAATGGCTCGACGCTATGGGCCGTCCGGGTTTGCACCAATCCGGCCTCATGTCGTCATGCGTTGCTGGTTGTCTTTCCCCAGGCCCACGAAAGAATAACCTTACGATTTATTGGGCCCTTGGGCCTTTCGTGAGGTCCTTTACTCTTTTAGTGGACCCGGGGGATATCTATCCCCCACAAGCCCCCGATCTTTGGGTTAATTTAGAAGTAATCAACCCGAAGATCTCAGGTCCAGCTTGTAGGTGATTTGAAGAAAGATGACTCCTTGCTGTTCTCTCCTGCTTCGATTATTCGTTGACCAAAACCTAGCTTTGTGCCTGTGCCTTAGAGATCGGCATTCCTGTTTGTAGGATTCTGAACCTCATTGGGTGCACCGGAGGTGCACCCAATGGGTGTAGCCCCCGAGCTTCGAGTAGATTTTTAGAAAATAATCTACTCGAAGGTCTTCATCAGAGATTACTTCCATTTGTGTTCCTTTATTCCAGTTGAAGATTGGCTTCTTGATCTTGTCCCATGTCCTTAGAGATTGGTGCTATCCTGGCTTAGAATGACAATCCATGGGGTGCACCGAAGGTGCACCCAATGGGTGTAGCCCCCGACCTTCAAGTGGATTTTTTGAGGATAATTCGCTTGAAGGTCTTCTTTTTGTGTCCTCTTGCTGAAAATTACTCTTTCTGCTTATAAAAAAAAGTTGGCATGATGTCATCCGTGCTATGTCATCAATATTATGCTTCAGAGGTCAGCATATGTTTTGTCTTTTGCAGCTGAATTTGCAATCCTTCCGTATCTTGCTAGGTAGCATAGTGTATTTGCTCTGCACTCGATTGGACATTCGATGGACGTTCCCTGTCTAGTCTTCAAGTCATGTCTGTCGACCATATTTTGCACTTTGCTGGCTATACTTGGCTTCCTTTTAACTCTTGTTGATATCTCATTTTTGTCTTGAGGCATTCACTGCATGCTCTGCACAGATGTGACCATTTTGAAAAATATACTGACAATTCCTGGGCGTCCCCCCCCCCCAATGGGTGTGGGCAAGGGACGGCTTGGTACGCTGAGTGTTTTAACCGGCTGCTTCTGAGTTGTAATGTGATGGGACGGCGAGTGTAATCATATCCTTTGCGCTGTTGACTGGAGTCCCAATGGGTGTAGTGCTGCATGAAACGGCGTCCGCCGCCTGACGTGTCTTTGGACGGGTGGAGGTGTATATTGAATGCTTAGCGACTGTTCAGTGACCGCGGTTGGAGGTGAGCGGTTGCCTTTCTCTTCTATAAATAACGCTGTTGTTCCTCTGGTTTCTTCACACCCCTTCGCTATTCCTTACTGCTTCCTTCTCTTCTTTTCTGCTTGCCTCCATGGGAAAGAAACGCAAGCGCGAGCCGACTCCTCCATCGGAGGACTTCGGCGACTCGGAGTACTCGGAGGAGGAGTTCTCCTCCGAGTCCGAGAGGTCCCCGGCCCCCGTCTCTCCCCCGGCGTCGTCCGATGACTCGGACGACTCCCAGGGGTTAGCCGCGGAGGTCTGGTCCTACATCCGGGCCATCGAGCGCTCCGGGCTCGAGGGCTCGGATGAGTCCGAGTACTCCTCGGACGAGGAGGACTCGGACGGCGGCGGCGAGGGCGAGGACGACGACGACGACGACGACGGCGACGATGACGATGACGACGACGACGGCAGCGGCAGTGGCGGGGGCAACGGCAGCAGCAGGGGCAGCACCAGAAGCGGCGGCGGCAGGGGCGGCACCAAGAGCAGCGGCGGCAGGGGCGGCAGCGGCGGCAGGAGCGGCGGCGGCAGGGGCGGCAACAAGGCCAGTGGCTAAATGCCACTGGTTTACAAATATTAGTATAGATTAGAAATAGTACAGTAAAATAATGTAGTAGTATTAGTAATGTAAAGTAGTATAGTGTAGCGTAGTAGTAGTAGTAGCAGTAGAGTGTAGTATAGTAGTAGAAATAGGGAAGTATCAACTCATAATGAGTTGATTTGTAAATGTTGCCACTTCCCTTGAATGAAGAACAAGTTTGGCTTCCTTTTGATGAATCGTTTCGTTTGACTATGAATCTGAGTCTTTTGAGGCCATAGACGAACAGCTTGATCATTATACTGATGCTTCCGAGCAATATTGCAGTCTGTATCAATGTTTTTAGAAGTAATGCCGAGTGATCGGAAGTCGCCGTCGACATTTTAGAAGTAATGCCGAGTGATCGGAAGTCGCCGTCGACATTTTAGAAGTAATGCCGAGTAGTTGAACTCCAGATCATCGTTTTAGAGGCCACGCCGGGTGACTAAGTAGTGACTTCGGCACTTTAGAAGCAATGCCGAGCAATTAGACTCGAGGTAAGCGTTTTAGAGGCGACGCCGAGTGATTAAGTAGTGACTTCGGCATTTTAGAGGCAATGCCGAACAGTTTAACTCAAGGTCAGCGTTTTAGAGGCAACGCCGAGTGATTGAGGGTCAACGTTGGCATTTCTAGAAGTAATACCGAACGGTTGAACCCGAGGTCAGTGTTTTAGAGGCAACACCGAGTAACTGAATAGTGATGTCGGCACTTTAGAGGCAGCGCCGAGTTATTGAACTCGAGATCAGCGTTTTAGAGGCAACGCCGAGTGATTAAGGGTCAGCGTTGGCATTTTAGAAGTAATGCCGAACGATTGAACTCAAGATCAGCGTTTTAGAGGCAACGCCGAGTGACTGAATAGTGACGTCGGCATTTTAGAGGCAACGCCGAGTTATTTCGAGGATTAGCACCCGAGTAAGGAGAGGGCCCACCAGTTTTTTGGGAAATAACTGCCGAATGACCACGTGGCGTGCTGGGGTTTCGGAAATAACTGCCGAGTGATGACTGGGCACTTTTTGAAACTGTATCTGGTCCGAGAATATCCCATAAGAGTTGCACTTTTAGCCACCTTTGCTTTCCGCGCCCTAGTTCTTGCATTCCTGCTTCCAAATCCTCTCTGCGCTTGCCTCCAATTTGCTCGCTGGTGAAATCGAGATGGCTCCCAAGAGGAAAGTCGCGAGTTCTTCCGCTGTGGTGATTCCCCCAATTGATCCCAACAGCCAGTTGCCTTTCGCAGGTAACCACATGTCTATCATCTCTGAAACCGAACTCCTCCACCTCGTGTCCATCGGGGTTCTTCCTCCACGGGAACTCTGTTCTTGGTGGATTTGCCACGGAACTACGGTCCCGACGGAGGATACCCACGAGTCCGTGGTTTACGCTCCCTTTCTTCTCCGCGGCCTTGGCCTTCCTATTTCTCCCTTTTTCCGTGGTCTTCTTGATTTCTACCACATCAACTTAACCCATCTGAACCCTAACTCAATTCTGCAAATTTCTATCTTCGTTCACTTATGTGAGGCTTTTCTTGGCGTGCTGCCGCATTTTGGCTTGTGGAAACACCTGTATCATTGTCGCCCTGGGATGGCCGGGGGACAGCATCAGTTGGTTGGAGGTGCCAGCTTGGAGATGCGCCGGGGACGGAAAATCGAGTATCTTGAGATCCCCCTTAAAGACAGCATTAAGGGATGGCGCCTGGAATGGTTTATGGTTGATAACTATGGAAATTCTCTCCCCCCCCCGGTCAGGAAGACAGCCAGATGTTCGCACCCCGAGCTGGACCGAGTCTCCTACAGACGAAGAGGTGGCTGAGGCCAGTGTGCTGCTAGCTGAAGTTGGGCTATTGAAAGAGAGGGGTTTAACTGCTGAAGCTATAGTTGCTGACTTCGTTTTCAAAAACATTCAACCACTGAAAGACAGGGTCCACCCGGCTTATCTGTATCAAGGGCTAGCCGATCCAACTCGAGTTACCGATAGAAGAATCCCTTCTGCAGATTTGGTAAGCCGACTGGAGATGATTCTCAGAGGCAAAGTATCCAATGTTGGTGCTCCGGTGGCGTATTCAGCCTGGAATCTGCCTCCTGCCAAGGCCTTCACTCGCTTCGTGTCAAACCCACCTGCGACTGATGGCAATTTGGGCCTTAGAACGCGGCCTTTTGACGAGGAGGTTAGTGCTTTGGTTGCTTCACTTGGGAAAATCCCTGATGATGAACGACAAATCCATTTCGGGGTGCCTTTGGATCCTACTGATGCTGAAATAAATGCCGTGCTTGACATGTTGGCTGAGGATTCTTCTGACGCTATTCCTGCTGAGTCATTGGCGGTGGCGCCTCTCCCAGAGGTCGGTATAATCTTGGATGTTCAGAGACCTGTCCGTGCTCGCTCGAGGCGTCCCCGCCGAACCAATCAGACTGATCTTTCTGCTGATGAGCAGAAAAAGAAGAAGAGACGTATTCGGCGAGTATCTAGTTTGGATCAGGGTGCTGGTCCCTCGGTTCCTGCTGATGAGGAGGTTCCTGCGCCTGAATTTGCTGATGCCGAACCCAATGGGTGTGGTATGACTGTTGCTGATCCCAATGGGTGTGTTGCTAGTGTTACTGGTGAAGACGACGAAGAGGAAGAGGATGAGGTTCCTCTGACTCGGAAGAATAGTCGGCAATTCCTCGCCAGTGGGGAAAGTAGTGGGGTTCCTTCTCCTGCTTTGTCTGCTCTTGTTGGTCTGCAAAACATATTCCTGGCCGACTTTGATCAAACTCTGGAGGATATGGTCCCGGAGGACTTGCTATCAGGGCCAGTGGATGATGATGTGACAGAAGCTTGTGATGCCGTGCCGGACGCTGGGTTGAGGTCATCCCGTGCTTCATCAACCTTAGAGCGCGATCTTGAGGGACGGGATGTTAACCTGGATTGTCCTGATTCCATGGAAGTAGCCGAGGGCCCATCAACCTTAGAGATGGTTATTGCTGAAAGTTTGGACCCCAGGGATGGTGTTGATACATGTCCAGCCCCCGAGGGTGTCGTCGGGGACGACTTAGCCCGGGCGAAGAGTGCAAGCTACTGCCCAGCCCCCGAGGGTGTTGCCGGGGATAACCCGGCTCAAGTGGGCAGTGCCAACTATGGCCCAGTCCCCGAGGGTGCCCAAACAGGGTCTCCTTCCGGCGCTTCCATGGACGTTCACGCTGGGTCACCTCCACACTCTGGCTGCATGGTGGTGGCCCAAACTTCAGACCGGGGCGTCGCTTTGGAGGGCAGCGTCCCCGTTGATCGAGTATCCGGCTCTGTTGAAGGAGATGAACTGATTCCCACTGTTCCATTGCATGCTGCTTCGGGTGATGACCTTGCGCCGGGTTATCATCTGATTTCTCCTGACTTGGGGATCCCTTCGTTCTTCTCCAACCTCCAGGTACTGTGCTGTTTTTTAGCTTGACTTTTACATGAACTCTTGCCATTATGCTCATCTGCTCTTCTCATCAGGTTTTGATGGATGGGATGACCAGCCAGCTGAAATTGCATGGCGCTCCTATCCCGGAAGTAGCTTCATCCTTTTCGTGTTGGAATCCGGTGTCTCTTCATCGCCGTGTATCCGAGTTGGAGGCGACTAACGCTGGTTAGTGCCCCTTTTTCTTTTCTTCGTGCTTGTTGTGGACTGTTTGACCTTCTGACCTCGCTTTGTTTGGTTATCCTTCGCTAGGAATGACTCGACAGATTACAATACTTGAGGAGAAACATTCTCAAGATCGGGCTGAACTGTCTCGGCGATGCACTGATCTTGAGGAAAAGTACTCTCAAGGTCAAATTGAGCTGAGTCAAGTCTCTGCCGCTTTAGATGATGCCAACGCGTTGAGTTCCTCCTTGCATGCTCAGCTAGACTCTGAAAAGGTGAAATACGAAACTGCGCTTTTGACTTGCTATACTCCTATTGTCTGCCTGGTCTTCTGAAGGAACTGATTTGTGCTTGCAGGAAGAAAAACGCATCCTTGCTGCTTCTCGTGACAATCTTGATAGGTTGTATCGAGATTCTAGCAACTCGCTGACTATTCTGGAGAGGAGTCATCGCTTTTCCATGGAGGAGTTGAACAATCTTCGCTATAAGCTGCAGGAGTCCTTGGATGATGTGATTCGCCTTCGGGAGTTGATATCGGCTAAAGATGTTGTCATCAAGAATCTGCGTGCTTCCAAGAAATCCGTTACCCAAGAGCTAGAGGCTGCCCAGTTGGCTGTCAAGGTTGCTGAAGAGACTTCCAATACTCTGAGAGCCCAACACGATAGGGCCATGGATAAGGCCATTCGGGCGAGACGAATTCTGATGAGGAGGCCTGGCGTAGTCGTTCCTGAAGATATAAGGGCTGACGTGAACGCTGCCCCTGACTCCTCGAGTTGTCCTTCTTCGTCGACTGCTCCTGGAAAAGACATTGCAAAATAGAGAAAACATTTCGCGTGCTCCGAGCGCGCAGCTTGCATGATTGAACATTTGTTAGAGGACACCGGTTTATTTGAACAACATAATTACTCACTTATTGTATCAGAATTTTTTAGTTAATGAGTTTGCATGATGACTATGAATTTTGTCTGTGGGATATGGAAATCATCCCCTGAATTAAATAGGCGAGAGCATGTTGCATTGGTCTTAAGTAGGCGCCAACTGGAGTTGATTGCTTCGTTAGCTGGGCATAGTGGTCGCCCTGGGTTAAGTAAAGCGTGAGCATGTCACACCGCCTTGAGTCGTTGCCGACTCAAGTCGATTGCTCCATTAGCAGGGCATAGTGGTCACCCCGAGTTAAGTAAGCGTGAGCATGTCGCACCGCCTTAAGTCGTTGCCGACTTAAGTCGATTGCTCCGTTAGCAGGGCATAGTGGTCACCCCGAGTTAAGTAAGCGTGAGCATGTCGCACCGCCTTAAGTCGTTGCCGACTTAAGTCGATTGCTCCGTTAGCAGGGCATAGTGGTCACCCCGAGTTAAGTAAGCGTGAGCATGTCGCACCGCCTTAAGTCGTTGCCGACTCAAGTCGATTGCTCCGTTAGCAGGGCATAGTGGTCACCCCGAGTTAAGTAAGCGTGAGCATGTCGCACCGCCTTAAGTCGTTGCCGACTTAAGTCGATTGCTCTGTTAGCAGGGCATAGTGGTCACCCCGAGTTAAGTAAGAATGCAAGTCAATCGTAAATAAATTGAGTATCCTTGAAACCTTTTCTTTATTGATGACATATTTCCACTTTACAGAGTACATCATTGTTATCCCAGCAGTTTTGAGGTACGGCTAAGGATAAAACTTTCTCAGGTGTTCTATGTTCCAAGAGTTCCCGACTTCCGTGCCATCCATCTGAGTGAGGCGATATGATCCAGGCCGAGTGACTTCTGCTACTATGAAGGGTCCTTCCCATAAGGGTGATAACTTGTGTCGTCCTTCTCCCGTTAGAATTCGGCGAAGGACGAGCTCCCCTACTGAAAAGGATCGTTGCCGCACAGCCTTGTCGTGATAGCGCCTTAGAGTCTGCTGGTATCTTGCTGACTGGATTACTGCGCTTAGCCGTTCTTCTTCGAGTACGTCTATGTCCTCCAGCCTGGTGGTCTCAGCTTCTGCTATGCTTTCAAAAATCAGCCTTGGCGCCCCAAACTTGAGATCAGCAGGCAGCACTGCCTCCGACCCATAGACCATGAAGAAAGGAGTGTTTCCATGCAAAGCTCGGCTAGGTTGGGTTCTTAGGCTCCAAACAACATAGGGTAATTCCTTTATCCACTTTCCTGCGAATTTTTCGTTCTTATCGAAAATCTTTTTCCTGAGTGCATCCAATATCATCCCGTTGGCTCACTCAACTTGCCCGTTGGCTCTTGGATGGGCTACAGATGCATACTTGATCTGAATGCTTTTTTGCTCGCAGAAGTCAAAGAATTCTGAACTCGTGAAATTGGATCCTAAATCAGTTATGATGCTATTTGGTATCCCGAATCTGAATATTATGTCTTGTATGAATTCCACGGCCTTAGCAGAAGTTAAGGAGGCAATGGGCTTGAATTCTATCCATTTAGTGAACTTGTCAATTGCTACCAACACATGAGTATATCCCCCTTGAGCTTTCTTGAAAGGTCCAATCATATCCAGCCCCCAGCATGCAAAAGGCCAGGTCACTGGTATGGTCTGCAGCTGCTGTGCTGGCAGGTGTTGTTGCTTTGACAAGTATTGGCAGGCTTCGCACCTCTGAACTAACTCGGCTGCATCATTCTTTGCTGTTGGCCAATAGAATCCTGACCTGAAGACCTTCCCAACTAGTGTTCTGGAGGCTGCATGTATCCCACATTGTCCAGCGTGGACCTCTTCTAAGAGTTGCTTTCCAGTGGATGGGAGAATGCACTTCATGAAGACACCTGATGCACCCCTTCTGTATAATGTTTCCCCAATAAGTGTATAGTGAGCTGATTGTCTTGCAATGCGCTCTGCCGAGTTCTTATCATCTGGTTCTTCTTCATTCCTTATGTACTTAATGATTGGCTTTCTCCAGTCATCGGGATCTGACTCGGGTTGATCTATGATGTTGCATTCTTCCATTTGACCCAATGAGATACTTGGCTGCAGAATTTCTTGCACAAAAACCCCGGGTGGAACCTGAGCTCGACTGGATCCTAGCTTGGACAGTACATCGGCTGCTGCATTCCGATCTCTCTCCACATGATGAAATTCCAGACCCTCGAACTTATCCTCTAGTTTTCGGACGGCAGTGCAGTATCTTCCCATCGAATCGTTTGAGCAATCCCACTCCTTATTTATCTGGCTGATGACTACCAGAGAATCCCCATATACCATTAATCTTTTGACGCCCAGTGATATGGCAATGTTCAATCCATGGATCAAAGCTTCATACTCGGCTGCATTGTTGGAGGCCGGGAATAAAAGCTGGAGGGCATACTTGAGGTGTTCGCCTCCTGGTGCAGTGAAAAGAATCCCCGCTCCTGCTCCCTGCAGCTTGAGTGAGCCGTCAAAATACATTCGCCATACTTCTGCAGTCTCCGGGTTGTCTGGTACTTGTTGTTCAGTCCACTCTGATACGAAATCAACCAGTGCTTGGGTTTTGATTGCAGTGCGAGGCCGAAACTCGATGTCATGAGATCCCAGCTCACAGGCCCACTTGGCTATTCGACCGATGGCTTCCTTGTTGCGAAGAATATCCCCTATTGGAAAACTTGTGACTACTATGACTTTGTGGTCGTCAAAGTAGTGACGCAGCTTGCGGGCAGTTAGAAGTACTGCATACAATAGTTTCTGAACTTGAGGATACTTTTTCTTTGAGGGGCCGAGGACCTCACTGATGAAGTAGACAGGATGTTGTACTGGGTAGGCATGCCCTTCTTCTACTCGCTCGACTACCAACGCGGTGCTTACCACGTGAGTCGTGCAAGAGATATACAATAGCAAATCTTCAGCTGGTTGAGTTGATGTAGCTCGTCGAGGTGGTTTCAGCACTGGTGGTGTTGTCAAGAATTTTTTCAGAGCATCCAGAGCTTCTTGTGCTTCTGAAGTCCACTGGAATTTATCCACCTTCTTGAGTAACTTGTAAAACGGCAAACCTTTTTCTCCCAGTCTGGATATAAATCTGCTTAAAGCTGCCATGCATCCAGTAAGTCGCTGAACCTTCTTCTGCGATCGAGGTGCTTCCATCTTCATGATAGCCTCAATTTTATCTGGATTAGCTTCAATTCCCCGGTGGCTGACAATAAATCCGAGCAACTTTCCGGCTGGTACCCCAAAAACACATTTCTCGGGATTAAGCTTCCATCTATACCGCCTCAGGCTGTTGAAAACCAGTTGCAAATCTTCAATGAAGTCTTTTGAGTCCTGTGTTTTGATCACCACGTCATCCACATAAGCCTCCACACGCTTGCCCCAGTGATCGGCTAAGCATGTTTGAATAGCTCTCTGGTAAGTCGCTCCAGCGTTTTTGAGGCCGAACAGCATGGAGGTATAACAGAAAGCGCCAAACGGAGTAATGAATGCCGTTTTTTCTTCATCTTCCTTTGCCAGACTGATCTGATGATACCCGGAATAGCAATCCAAGAAAGGCAGCATAGAACACCCAGCGGTGGAGTCCACCACCTGATCTATCCTTGGGAGCCCGAAGGGATCCTTCGGACAGTGTTTGTTGAGATCGGTATAATCAACACACATGCGCCAGTCCACTTTATTCTTTTTGAGTACAAGAACAGGATTGGCTAACCACTCAGGATGTAATACTTCTCTAATGAATCCAGCCGCGACCAAGCGAGCTAGCTCGGCGCGGATGGCTTCCCTCTTATCAGGCGTGAAACGACGTAATTTCTGCCGAATCGGCCTCGCCTGGGGAAAAACCTTCAGTTTGTGCTCGGCCAGTTCTCTCGGAACTCCCGGCATATCCGCAGGTTGCCATGCGAATACATCTCGGTTATCTTGCAGAAACCGGACGAGCGCGCTTTCCTATTTGTCATCCAAACTGGAGCTGATGATGGCCGTCTTGCGCTCATCAGCAAACCCCAGGTTGATTCTCTTGGTTTCTTCAGTCGGCCGCATGGAGGTCGCGGTCTGAGCTTCATTTGCTGGTATTGCGAGGTCCTCCTCAGGCTTAGAGTTCGCCATTGCGAAGGGAGCTGTCGATGGCTTGGCGGTGAGGGCTGCTTGAATAGCCACTCGGAAACATTCTGCGGCGCCTTGGAGGTCGGCGCGCACAGTTATGATCCCTTGTGGCCCTGGCATCTTCAGTATCATGTATGTATAATGCGGAATGGCCATGAACTTGGCCAATCCTAGCCTCCCGATGATGGCGTTGTACCCGCAGTCGAAGTTCGCCACTTCAAACCTCAGGAACTCGGTTCTATAGTTCTCCGGAGTTCCAAAGGTGACCGGCATGTAGATGTGGCCCAGCGGGTATTCCCCTTCCGTCAGCACGATGCCGAAGAAAGGAGTGTCCGACTCGTGGAGCTCTTTGAGATGAACTCCCAAGCTCTGGAGTGTCCGGGGGAAGGTGATGTTGATGCTGCTCCCCCCGTCCACTAACACCTTTTTCACCCGGCTCTCTCGGATCACCGGATCGACGAGAAGCGGGTACTTGCCCGGGTGGTCGAAGTTGAGCCATTGATCCGCCCGAGTGAAGGTGATCGGGTGTTCCGACCATCGGTATGGGGCGGGAGGGCCGATGGTCGCCACCAGTATCTGGCGATCATTGAGCTTTTGCTGTCTTCTGCTCTCCTGCGATCCGTGTCCACCGAAGATGACGTTGACCTCCCTGTCAACGCGCAGGAAAGCTCCTCCTCCTCCTCCCTCCTCCTGCCGATGGGGTTGTCGTGGTTCATCTGGTCCTCCCCTCGGCGGAGGAGGAGGTAAAGGTTGGAAGGGTCGGCCGTGTCCGACGGAGTGCTTGAAGTCTCGGCAATTACGAAGAGTGTGGCGCATGTCCTTGTGGTACGGGCACTGGGCGTCGAGGATGTCGTCCAGCGTACGCTCGCCTCCACGAGGTCCTCCTCGAGCGCGAGAAGCAGGTGGTCCGCCGGCGGCGTGCACTTCCTCACGTGGCCTCTTCTCCCACCGCTTGTCGGGTTGCTGGTTCGTGTCGCGTCGTGGTGCTGCCGGTGCGGGCTTCGCTCCTCCGATGAGATCCTGGGCTCGCTCGTCGGCGGTGATGTAGAGGTCGGCTTCCCGGAACAGCTCCTCCGAGGTGGTCGGCGCCCTTTGTAGTATGGCTCGGACGAAAACCGAATCATTAGATCCTCGGTAGAAGTCCTCGATCACGGCCGCTTCCGTGACATCGGGGATTCGATTCCTCATGGTTTGAAACCTCTTGAGGTACGATCGGAGAGTTTCGTCCCCCCGGCGCTTGATAGATTTAAGGTCCCACGGCTGCGCCGGCTTGTCGGAGAGGGACTGGAAGTTGGCGGTGAAACGCCGACTGAAGTCTCCCCAGGCGTCGATGCAGTGTCGGGGTAGATGTCGTAGCCATTGCAGCGCGTCTTGTCCAAGGACAATGGGCAAGTACGCGGTCATCACGTCTTCGGATGCTCCGGCAGCTCGAGCAGCGGTGGTGTAGACGGCTAGCCAACCCCATGGATCCTGCTTAGGTTCATACTTGTCAACATTGGATACCTTGAAATTGGGAGGCCATTGGATGGCCCTGAGGCGCGGAGTAAGGGCGGACACTCCGCACGTGTCCTCCTGTCGCCGGAGTCGATGTCTGTCCCGGGGAGGGGAGTTGTGGTTGTGATTCCTCGACCGTCCCCGGGAGGTTCCGCCAGTTGAAGCCGTCGCCGACTCAGTCCTGGTAGCTTGGCTCTGAGTCGGGGCACCATGATCCCTGTCGTACTCCTCTCGACGACGAATTTCGTTCTCATGCCGCCGTTCCCGCGAAGCGTTGATGGAGCTCCGCGCGTCCCGGCGACTGTTGATGGCATGTCGTAGATTGTTCGGCGGATGAGCAAGCGGTAGAAGATGGTTGGCCGCCTGGGTGAACAGTCGTCGGTAGCCGTCGGCGTCAGGAGTCCGAGGAAGTCCTTCCGCTATCCGAGCCAACACCCCTCCGACTTCGCTCGGTGTGTTCATGGCTCGGGCGAAGTCGGGGTTCAGATTGCGCCCGAAGAGTGGATTCTCTCGACGTTGCCTTGCATCATGCTCAGCCTGTTCCTGAGCTCGTCGGCGATCACGTCGTCGGGAGTTCCTTCGCTCTCTGAAGACGCGTTCTTCCGGGGTTTCTCCTACCTCCGAGACCTCGTCTCGCGAGACAGGTTGTTCCGGATTCCGTTCTCCGGCTGCGTGATGTCGTCGAACATTCCTGCGCCGGTTCCTTCGTCGACGGGACTCTCGCTGAGGCGGTTCCTCCCCGGGTACAGTCGGCTCGTCGTCGGAGATGGTGGGCGATTCCGCCCTTCCGACGAAGAGGACGTCGGGGTAGAACGGTGTTGCCGTCGCGGTGATCTTCTTTCGGGGGGTCGGAGGTTGCACCTCTCCGGTATTTTCGGAGTTTGTTGAGGAAGACCCCTTTTCCGGCGGATCCGCGATACGGTGCAGAGTTCCTTCTTCGTCTGCTACGAACGAGATTGTTCCGAAGCGGAACATAGATCCGGGGCGTAGGGCGATCTTGCTGTAGAAGGAGATGGCCATTGAGCTAGCTTGGATTGTCGACACACCCCCTACCTGGCGCGCCAGCTGTCGGTGTTTAGGGTCCGACCGCACACCCGGGGTTGCCCCTCAAGGTGTTTTAGGAGTAGGAAGGTGTCGACAACTGTAGCAGAATGGTTCGTGCCGATCGCACGAGGGACTGTGGACAAGATTTACAGGTTCGGGCCGCTTAGTGTTGCGTAACACCCTACGTCCTGATGAGTATGCTTGGTGGATATGGTTACAAGAGAGCTCTCTGGATCGAGAATACAGAGAGTTGATGTGGGTGGCTGAGTAATGGGTCGATCGTTCTGAAGGGGTGCCCCCTAGACCTTATATACTCGACCGTGGGGCAGTACACATGGATAAGATAACAACAAGTGGCTAAAAGATAGTGAACCTCTCGAGATTATCCTTTACGTAACCCTCGCCGACTTATCCTCACGTGGCTTCGTTGCATGGAGGCCCCGACGCGGGAAAGTCGGATCTCTGTTGCGGCCAATGGCTCGACGCTATGGGCCGTCCGGGTTTGCACCAATCCGGCCTCATGTCGTCATGCGTTGCTGGTTGTCTTTCCCCAGGCCCACGAAAGAATAACCTTACGATTTATTGGGCCCTTGGGCCTTTCGTGAGGTCCTTTACTCTTTTAGTGGACCCGGGGGATATCTATCCCCCACAGCACTGCCCACCGTGCTTGAAGCACACTGAATGCGCGCTCGATATCTTTCCAGTGACTTTCCTGCATCTGCGTGAAATAGATCTTCTTTTCCTCCCAGGGATGCCGAATGGCTTTCACAAAAGTTGGCCAGTTAGGGTATATGTCATCGCTAGGTAGTACCCAAAGTTGTATGCATGTCCATTTACTGTGTAATGCACGGGGGGGCATTCGACCGCTTGTCATTGGGTCAAAAACCGGAGACCTATGTAGCATGTTGATGTCGTTGTTTGTACCAGGCATGCCGAAAAAAGCATGCCAAATCCATAGATCGTACGATGCGACCGCCTCAAGTATCATGGTAGGTCTAGAATTTCGACCACGAAATTGTCCTTGTCGTGCAGTTGAATAGTTCCTACAATCCCAATGCATGCAATATATGGACCCCAGCATTCCTGGAAACCCCCTCGACTCGCTATGTTGCATGATGCGTGCAATGTCGGCCTGGTTAGGAGTTCGGAGGTACCACACACTAAAGTATGCAATGAGTGCGCGACATAAATGAATAAGGCATTGTCTAGCCGTAGACTCGCCTATCTGTATATATTCGTCGATGGCATCAGTAGGTAAGCCATAAGCTAGGATCCGCATTGCTGCACATACTTTTTGAAGTGGTCCAAGACCGGCGAGGCCTGTAGCGTCGACCTGTTGAGTGAAGTAACTATCCTGCTGCTGGAGGCCTTGCAAAATACGGAGGAACAATGGTCGACTCATGCGGAACCTGGTAAACACAATAAGTACTGTAACAATGGCCAAAAAATTACAACGCATTTTAACACATCATCTGTAGTATTTTACCTTCGGCGAAACATGTGAGCTGGATACACGGGGTTGGGGCCGAAGTAGTGATGGCGGATAAGGTTCTCCCCAGCAAAATGATCCCTAGCGATCACGTGGCGAGGGATAGAAGACTGCCTGTGCCTACGCCTGGTAGCTTCGATGCATAGGGTAAGAAGAGTGGCCAACATGATTGTGTTATCGTCACTATCACTCGAATCGGAATCATTGTCAGTGAGACACAGGAGCCATAGGGCACGTAGCAGGTGAAATCTTGAAGATAGAAGTGGAGAATGGAGAGAAATGGGTACTCCTGCAAGCCATATATATAGTGGACGACGAAGGTGGCTTGTGCAAGAAGACTGGAGTGCAACGGAAGCTTCAGGTGGCTTGCCGTAGGTGGCTTGCCGTGCACAGTTGTCGGCCGTGGGTTTGCAACGGAAGACTCGTGCAATCGTGTTTGTACTCCGAAAAGACTAGCTGTTACCTCAAAAATATGCAGGACTTCAGGATATGTATAATAGAATAGTACTGTTAGTATATATAGTCGTTTAAAAAGGAGTGCGATAATTAGTACTTCGTCATGGTTTCGGAAGAATATAACCATATTTAATTGCATTCAAATGTTTGGAAGAGTTATTATATTTCATGTCACATGCGTGCGTAGTTCCAAAAAAATATTTGTTTTCGTAATTATTAGTTTAACACATGGTCGAGGTTAATTTGGACAGACTAAAATAAATTTTCCTAAACGCATTGTCGTTGACGTCCATGCGTTTGAAACAAAAGAAATGAAAAATATGAGCTACTTCAAGTTGTTGGAATGAAATGGATTTAACAATAAGTTTTTAAAGCTTTTACAAAAAAAAACACGATAGTTCTTTGTATTGAAATTAGTGCACCTTAACTACAAATCGTTGTGCAATGCGGGCAAAGGTCAGAACTAATAAAAATGATTTGTAGTTACTATGGTCCGTACACTTAATAGTGGCGTATATGTTTGGAAAATACAAAAAAAAAAATTGTACACCCGTTGCCAAACCGTCCGTGCGGTAGAAACAAGAAAATGATAAAAGGAGGTAGTTGATGGTAGTTGGAATGAAATGTATAGTTTATGTGGATGGTGGAGATTAAGGAAAATTTAGAGGGAATCGTTGCGGGAGGAGTAAATATAGAGGAGGAAATCTTGATGACGTGGTTGCATAGTCTTTACTACTTATTAAGACTCTAATAGTAGTCTGCCTCCTTGGTTCTGCCGTTCTGCCATCGATCAATCTCCACCGTCTGTGATGTCCACGCCTCTGTCTTCATCGTCCGATGCACACGGCGTGCGTCGCCCCCCTCGGTCGACCCCTGTCCGTGTGAGCGACCTAGCTTTCGCTCCTCCTTCCACAACCGTCGGCGCCCTGCCTCCCGCCCCCTCTGTGCAAGCCGCCGCCGCCCTGCCTCCCGTGCCCACCTCCGCGCATCCGCATCCTTCTTCGTGGCCTCATTCCCATCCACCTCTACCTCCGCGGCGACGTCTTCAGCGCCGACCGCCCCGCCGCCGAAGCCTGCGCTGCAGGGATGGCAAGCAACCGCTCTCCCCACGACCTCCTCCCCCTGGGTCAACAGACTTCCCCCTATCCCACCCCTACGCTCCACTTACGCGACTCGAGCGCGACACAATCGAGGAATGCGTTCTTCCTCTAGGCGCCCCTGTGGATAGCTGACGAGAGGAGACGACGCGCACGCCATGTCAGGTTCGCCCGCCGCTTCCCCTTCCCCCGCTCCCCTGCAGCCCTAGATCCCCAATCAGTGCACGATTTCTGTACAGGACTGCTCAATTCGGTCTGAAACCTGGCGCCCTCGAAGAATCCGAGTGATTGGTACGACGACAGGCTCGATTAGGATCCTGATTTCGCGCGTAATTCAAATCTGCTTTCTGGTGGCTTCCTGTTCCACTCATGTGTGCTTGGCATTTTGCAGGGAACAAAGGTGTCTGAACTCAGAGCTATGGCATGCATGCGCAGGGCCCCTTGTGTCCCTGCCTGTGGTTGGGAGCCGGTCGTCTACTTTCCTCAGGGCCATAGTGAGCAGGTCGGTCACTCAGCAGTATCTTTGAATAAACTAGATACGCCCGAGTTTGTTGACTTGAGAGTTGAGACTATCAGCATCATGTTTTTGTAGATGACGAACAAAAAAGAATCACTTGAGCTGCTACCCTTCTAATTCTTTACATTGCATATGTTAAATAGATCGACTAAACATAACACTTACGGAAGATTCAACTGAAAAATCACTTTGCCCAACTATACACATAAAGATTTCATGTGTTTAGATAATCAATCTTGTTCAGAGATTGTTATCACATGACAATCAGGTTCAAGAGGTGTCACGCATTCCCAATGGCTCCAACCCCGGCAACTGCATCTCCCTGCTAAGGGTGAGAAACCCATCAATCATTTCTTGCTCCTCTGTCATCCATTAAACGCGCATTGTGATGTTGAGTTAATTCCTCTAGACGTGTCTATCGTTGGCGATCTTGACAATGGCGATGATGAATTGATGGTGGCGTGCAACATCACAGGGCCTGAACGTGAACCAGAATAGCATGCTGATCCTTCAGGAGAGCTGACAAACTTCTACTGCACAAGGCTTCTGAAGTTCACATCAATAATGTTCTAAAAATGGTCATTTCATAGGAGCAATTGCAGAAGGTACTTGATGCTGGAATTAGTATTAAAGTATGGTCACAACAGATAGCAACATGAAAATTCTGCATTACACGTACTGCACCTATTGGTTTCCAAGCTAACTTTTTCCCAATTTATGACTTCTCATAGTGCAGGTCCATCTCCGCATATGGCATTGGTTTTCTACTGTTATCTGGGCACTGCATTGCTATTGCTTTAGTGGACAAATTGAAGCTAAAGTAAGTGTTTTTCTTGCTGCTGTTACTAGAGTGATATGTAGCTCCTTTTGCTTCACTCTTTCTCCATAAACTGTAAATTTCATATAAACAAAGTTGAATTTGGCTATAAAATTGGTTATCGTTAGCTTATAGTTATTTCAAGAGTGTTGTGTGACAGCACTGGGAGTTTAAAAGCTCAAATTTTATACTGGTTGCTTTGCTCCCAGCTTTTCAAGAGTGTCATTTTTTGAGCAGCTGTGGATATATTATATGAGAACAGTCTGCAGTTCTTGAAATTTACTTGGGATGTTTTTTGTTTCATATGACAAACATATATACAAGCATCCATGTGTGCGTGTACTACAAGTAAGCAAAATTTATTTTACTTAGGTGCAAAATCATTTGGTTTTCAACTGAACAAGTGGCCTTATCTCTACTACTTATTAAGTAAGCAATAGTAGTCTGCCTCTGACGTGTTCTACCTCTGACATGTTCTGCCGTTCTGCTATCTACGTGCGCCCCCCGACAGGACCAGCAAAAAATTTCACATACTCACGAGTTAAATCTGAACGGTTCAGCCACTAAACACACAACAGCAGAGTTCTTATTGTTGGGTCCGAGCCAACGCTTATAAGCCGCTCTATGTCTCTTTTACTAGCCAGTATGGTACTAATTTCTTTGCAAGACACAACAACACAGCAGTACAGGCGTTCTGGGCTGATTTTTTGGTGCGGCCCATACGTTTCGGGCGGCCAGCAGTGTTCTTCGGCAACCTCCGTCCGCACGACGTCGCGCCCAACCGCTCGGTCAGCTCCACTACCGCAGCCTCCATCTCCACGACCTCCACTTCTTTGACCATTCCTGCACTTTGCCGACGTCCGCAAGCTCCCCTTCGTCCTTCCTGCATCGGGAGCCGGAGGACCTCGCCTACTCCCTCCCTCCATCGGCGCGGCGGCTGTCTCGGCCGAGCCTGAGTCGCGCGGAGGTCGTGCCCCTGCCGCGCCACCACTTCGTCCCACCTTCGGCTTCGGGACACCCCCTCGCCGCCTCCTCGACCCCCACAGTCGCGGCACGCGCCGCTATCGTCGCACGAGGCCACATCGCCGCTACGCCACCACTCCCTCCCCTAGCCGCCTCCTCGACACTCGCAGCCACGGCGTGTGTCGTCGTCATCGCACGAGGCCGGGGCCCCACCGCGCGACCACTCCCTCCCCGACGAGAAGAGCGGTCTTGGCGCAGCGACGACGAGGGGCGTGCGGGAGGAGATCGCCGCCCATGGCCACGGCCACCTCAGGGCGTGGACGAAGAACCCGTTCGCCTAGACCAGAATGAACACCAGGTGCGTCGCCTCTCACGGTGGCAGCAGCCGCGCCGCTGCCGCTAAAGGGCGGTGCAAGGAACCCTGTCCAGGGCGTTTGCTGTGTCATTGGGTAAATCGTAGCGTACAGTGGAAGTAGTGGATCGGCTCAATCTGAACTCACTGTTCGCTTGCTTGCGCCTTGTATGGCAACCAAGTTTAAGGAACATGTCCGATCTGTGCTTCGTAGTTTCTCAATCTACAGTCGATTAAAATTTCAGAGGAGAATTAGGATGCCCCATCGTTGGTCAAGCGATGGGAGGCGCTGCAGATTCTGATATAGAACATTGTGGTTCTATTTGTTAGTCAACCATCAATTACTGTTCATGAATCATGAAGGGTTCATGCACGCGAAAGTAGATTGGTCAGTGCTCACAGCTCATTGGAAGAATAGGCAGTATTTTTTGTAAGGTTGGCAACTTGGCATTATTGAAGGCATTTGTGTTTGGTTAGAATTGCTCGGTTGGGCACATTTCACTTTCAGTTATGCTACGCCTTGACTATCTTTCTGAAAGACCAAACCTTCCCCTTTTGCAGGTTACTGATGCTCTAGCTCAAGCAGGACTTGAATCATCAAATCTTATTGTTGGCATTGATTTCACAAAGAGCAACGAGTGGACAGGTTTGTTTGTTTGTTTCTGTTGCCTCGCTTCCTCCTGTTGCTTATGATTTCTTTTCTTCTACCAGGCAAATTCTCTTTCCATGGACGCAGTCTACATCACATTAGCAACACACCAAATCCGTATGAACAAGCCATCTCGATTATTAGGCGAACACTATCGAAATTCGATGAAGATAATCTGATTCCATGTTTCGGATTTGGAGATGGTAATGATTTTGTTCACGATTGGCTGTTTCTTACTCTGTTTGATAATGTCTATAAATCCTAACTCACCATGCATTTTTTCTTTCAGCATCAACACATGATCAAGATGTCTTCTGTTTCTCTCCTGACGAGAAACCTTGTAATGGATTTGAAGAAGCTCTCGATCGATATAGGGAACTTGTACCACATTTGCGCTTAGCTGGTAAGCTGTTATGCCTTGTTCATCCATTTAATTGGATTGTTCATATGTGTTTACACCAATTCTTAACAGGACCAACATCCTTTGCACCAATTATTGAGATGGCTATGACCATTGTGGAGCAAAGTGGTGGGCAATACCACGTCCTATTGATAATTGCAGATGGGCAGGTACCATGTTAACTCTTCTTGTGGGATGTTCTGGAAGTAATTTGATGGCTCTGAATACTCTATCCTTTTTTAAGTCATTTTTCTTTACCTGTATATTTCCATTGCCCAAATGTAGCATGTCAGTACATGCAACAGTGAAATAGAATTTTGTTCTTAAAATGAAGCATTTATAGTATCATAATATCTGTTTAAGATGTGTTCTCTCTGATGCCTTTCCTTGCACTCTCTCTTTTCCCCTTAGTCCGCAACTATGAATCCTGTAGTAGGTAGCAAGTAGTGACAATAGCAACCTTTGGCTGAATAGTTCACATTTATTGTTGTTGTGTAATTTGTTGGCGTATTGCTTGGCTGAATAGTTCTTCCCTCTTGTTAATTTGTATATTACTCAGGTTACGAGGAGTGTAGATACTGCATCTGGACAGCTGAGTTCGCAAGAGCAAAAAACTGTTGATGCCATTGTGAAGGCCAGGTATAGATGTCCTTCATTACCTTGTTTCAAAATACTCTCGCTGAAATGACAATTACTTACAGCTACGACATCATCATGTTTCATAATTTTTCGTTGCCTCCTGTGTCAGAAAAGACTTCTGATTGTTTCAGCTTTTGCCTTTTGTCTGCAGTGAATTGCCTTTGTCCATTGTGTTAGTAGGAGTTGGTGATGGCCCCTGGGACATGATGAAGGAATTTGATGACAACATTCCTGCTCGAGCTTTTGACAATTTCCAAGTAAGTTGATGTTGAACCTAATAGCTCATGTCTATGATGATTGATGTCAGTAAGCATGTTTGTGCTTTTTGTATGTTGAGTTATTTTCCTCGAGCGGGTCGTCCGACGGCGGTGCGGGGCCGGCGCTGAGGAGGAGCAGCAGCGCGAGCTCGGAGGTGGAGAACCCCGTCCAGGGGCTCATCGCCTACTGCAAGAGGTCCCAGCAGCTGGCCTCCATTCGGAAGAGCGCCAGCGACGCCGGCTTCCGCTTCCTGTCGTCGTCCGCGTCCAGGATCGCCGCCGAGTCCGAGTCCGACGGCCTCGACGAGCTCACCGAGATCTGCAGAGGATGACGATACGATAGTGCTCCAGGAACGATGAATCCCGATCATTATACAATGATGCAAATGCGTTCTGGAGATTTTGTGAAGGAAAAAAACTGAAACTTGTGGCGTTTGGTGCGCACCCTGTGTCAAGTGTCATGATGATATCGTTCAAATGAATGGCATCTGAATTTGAGCCTTGACTGGTTCTGAACAGCTGTAGGTTTTTCCATGGATGAGGAAAACCAATAGCATAGCCTTATTTACATCACTTTAGAATTGGTTCAAGTACATTACAAGCTCGTTATGGAACAGCTGAGTTTCCATGGATGAGTAGAATCAATAGCAGAGCCTTACTTCCATTACATCACTTTAGAGCCCGTTAAATACCTAGGATTTCAATACAAAAAATAAATATAAAACATAGTTTCAGTTTTTATCAATCTTATGCTCATCTATGACTCTATTTTAATGCGTTATAAAATTGTTGATATATAAATATGTAATATGTGTGGTATTATACGTATCAAACTGTAAGACTTTATATAGTATTATACATGCTAAATTTTTTACCCCTTAATAATTTTAAATACCCATGTTTCATAATGCTGGCCCGCCACTATAGAAAAAAAGCAAGCTCTACCAAACACTATTTTTTAAAACGGTTACCTCTCAAAAGCACCTAAAAGCAAGAGCCATTTTTATACTACGCAGAAGAAGCTATCAATAGTAGCTTCACCGGCTTTGGCTCTGACTCTAACACTTTAATATAGGAAAATGTCTCTCACTCTAGGATAAGAGAGATGATTTACGAAATGGCTTGGAAAAGCAGAGCTAAAGTTTTTGGGCAAACTAGAGTACTACCAAACCGGCCCTTAGAATTGTCTCTCTGCTGACAGTGATAGGCAAGTAGTCTACTCCGTTTTGTGGTGAAAGGGAAGTATTCAAGGACGCATATTCAGACAGTCAGTATGATGATGCAGGGAGAAAACGTGGTTCATCAAGCTGGAAGTCAGTGGTCAGAGTCAAGACATGTTGAAGGGAGCAAGAGCAAATCCACCTCTCTGTCTATAATCTGCGTGTTGTTTCATCTACAAATGAGGCAGGCTCCTCTTCAGATGCTTCAGCTCCAGTTCCAGAGGTGCACTTGAGGAGAGGTCTCGGCTCCTCTGGTGCTCACCAAGAAACGACTTCTTCTCCCAAAGTGTTTGGCAGGACGTAGAAGCGTCTGCTGGAAGCCTTGCCAACCAAACGGAGCCGAATTTTTTTCAGTCCGGTCGGCCTGCATTGCTTGCCTAACCCCCCTGTTCATCTCAAAAGGTAGCATTGTTTTTATTTTTTTTCAAGGGAACACTTAGTGGCCGACACACAAAACTAGCAGTCTAACAAGGGTACAGTTTCCATCGCGCCACACATTTGGTGCATGCATTGCTTCACACTACTGGCACCATGCTGTTCGCCTTTGAAGCTATGGATGATCAGAAAAGCAACCAAAATTAAAGAAGAAAAGAGAGAGAGAAAGAGCGAGGGAGAGGGAAACAAGGCAATGTGGGAGGGGGGACAATGGAGGCAGCAAGCCTTTTGCTCCCATCATTCATGGTCATGGCTGTGTTGGAGGCCTCCATGCATCAGGCGCGTAAACTAGCATATCTGAGTAACCAGGATGCATGGTGCCTGCAAACAACATGTAGGTTTTCACTGACTCGTGGCCTCAAGACACGATCGGTCTGGCTTAGTGGCAGATTTGGCAGCTCCGGTCTGGTGTACCTAACAGCTAACCCCAAAGTGTGAAGTGTTTGGTGTATTTTTGATGTAAAAACAAAGAAAAATTACTATGTTCACTGCACAATCAATTCAGCTGGGTATCAATGATATTGTCCAATGCCCCAAAGTACATTGTCGAAGCTAGGTATGGAAAGTATTGTTTTGATACATCCAGTGGTGCTTGTGCATAACCAAAGAACAACCTTAAGTTATTTCATAGATAAAAGTTGCTTACTTATTTAAATTACACTTTCTACACCTGGTTTTAGTGATTTGAGCATTCACCATCAGTTAGCAAGGTGATTCAAAAGTGGCCTGTTTTATGTTGAAACTATATATGTTCTTGGTTAAAACAGATCCCAACTGCTATGTCTGACAAACCTGCTACTTACAAATGCAGTAAAGGGTCTCGTTTTGGACATGACACACTTGTTGATGCCATGCTTAAGGATGACTTTGGGATGTATACAATGACTGCGCCATGGGAATGTGTGTCGAGCTTCGTGCTAACAATGATGCCCTCACAAGAGAAGAACAGGTCTCTCACTGCCTTCTGTTATAATTTTATTCCTATGTTTGTCAACACATAGGTGGTAGTTTTTAGTGGTTGGTTAATATTGGTAATTATTCTTTTGATTACTCTTGATTTTTTTTATCACCATCATGTGCCTTACAGTTTGAATTTCTTGTTGGCATTTGTTGTGGGTGTCTTGAATTTTAATTCATCACCACCATACAGCCAGTGTCACCTAGGGGCAGATGCTTCTTTTTTAGTCTGAGATGGTGGTGCTACGAATTTGTTTAGAAAAAGTTCCAGGCAACGCCATATTTGTATCTCTTTTTGTAAAGCAAATGTTTTGGATGCAAAACACAATGTTTGGAATCCTAAATATGCAATTGTCTCTTGTTTCTCCGCCTCATTGTTAATCCATCAATTGTTCTCAGCCTAGAATATCTTCATCGGTATTTACCAACCTGGATTAATTTACTCACGATACATATGCCATATGGGAAATGACTTCATAGCTGTGGGTTGTCTTATGGCTCCTTGAATTTGCAGTAGTCTGCCTGTACCTATTGGCTGAAGCAGAGCTGACCCCCACTTTATCAAGAGTTGCTCAATAATGGACACTGGCTGCCTGTCATCTATGAATATTACTGGAGCTATCCAGGCAAGATCTTTTGCGGGGCAACTTCCTTCTCAGAGATGTTTTGCGAGTAGTCACTATACAAGCTTTGCCGTGAAAAAACTTGTCTCAAGGAATAAAGGAAGGAGATCACACCGTAGACATCCTGCCTTGCAGGTTCAGCCTTTTGTTTTTCACTCTTTCCGTGTTCTCACTGTGCTTCTTGTGAAATCATATTTGATTACCTTTTCCGCAGGTTGTCTGCAAGGATTTTCCAAGACCTCCACTAGAAAGCACAATAAACTATTTGGAAGATGGACAACTCTCTTCATTTTTTAGAAACAGAGAACACCCCAGTAAGCCGTTGCAGGTCGTGGTTGCTGGTGCAGGTCTGACATAATTCTCGCTCTTCATCTTATCACTAGAATCACAAATAGATTACGAAACCTTTTCTCTTAACAATATAACACATATTTGTACATAAATTACCGTGATATTATATGTTCCCGTTGCAACGCACGGGCACTCATCTAGTTATATATTTAAGAGTTTAGCCAATCTGTATCATGCATTAAAAATGTAATCAACTTGTAAACTTCAGCCATTCATAGTTACCTATTGGAGAGTGTGGTTAACCATTATTTGATGTTTTTGGAAACATTAGCCATTCTTTGCGGTTAATCATGACAATGCACGGGCTTTTCTCATGGCGTTACACTGGTCTTTCTCATGACTTTACACGCCTTATTATGTTTTGCAGTATATACCTTTTTGTATTATTATAGCCCGTATCAGTTGTTTTCTGTAAAGCCTTTTCTTTACCCTCTTAGCAGTTCCTTTAACATTTAACAATGTGTGTGCGTTTGTTTTCGTTGCTGACACTTTTGATGGCATTTTTCTGCATTTTCCTGGAGCAGATAGAGGATTGTGTCCAATCAAGATGTCAGGTGCAAACCCAACAACAGCAGCAGGGGATCCACCTCCATTGGCGAATGTAGAATCTGGTGTTTCAGATAAGAATGGTGCTAAGAAGTATGGCTCTGAAGAGAATAGGGAAGTGGCAATGATACCAATGAAGTGAAGAGTGGCTATGAGCCTATGAAAATGGCACAAGAGTGCGTGGCAGATGAGGCAAATATTGTGGAGACTTATGATACCAACGAAGCCAATTCAATGAAGTTGCCATCGATGTTGCTCAAGCTCAAGGAAGACAAGTTGCGCTCTTTAGCTGCACTATCTCCATCGGCGTCTAGCCGGCTCATCACCATGTTGAACATGCCAGGCAAGAAGCTGCTGATTTTATGCACTCGCATGCCTTCGTTGAAGCGCCCTCCTCTATGGCTTCGATCACGTCCACCTCAACCTCTGCTACTTCGACACTAAGGGGTTATCATCTGCATGGTCTACTCCGGTCGCAGCTTATGTACCGGCGTTCCGACTGTGGGGAATTTTTTTTTGAAAGAGGGGATAACCCCCTATTTCATTACGAAATAGAAAGAGACTTAAGTTCTTACAAGACCATAGAAACACCCAGAATTTAAAAGACGACAAGACACACAACTATTAGCTACGAAGAACCAATGCCTGAACGCACCAAACTACTAGTAGCAGCACAGAATCAGCATATAGCTGATCAAAACATAGATCACAGAGATTAAACGAGAGTAGTAAGCAACTAAACAGCTAAAGCATCGATCTAGCCCATAGTTTTCTGTAGCCTGAAGCTACCGGGAAGGGGATTGCAGCAAACACAATGTTGATGAACCAAAATATCCAGACCACAACAGAAGCTTCAAAGAATCCTCCTGTCGGCTTCCAACCACGGGTCTTGTTGTAGACATCACACGCCATCCTTCTGATTTTGAGGCTTCCTTGCTCCACCAATTTTCTTTCCTTCTTTTTCTGACGGATAGCCCAAGTATCAAGCCAGTAGCAACAAGAGAAAATCACATTAGTCGGATCATCAATTCGATCAGTTCCAAAGCAACAATCATTGCGACATCGCCATATCGCCCAAATTACAGCTCCACATCCAAAAAGGACCATATTTTTTCAGTTCTATTAAAACTGTTAATCCAAGCATCGAACAGATCATCCACATTGTTGGGAATAGAAATTAAGCCAAGAGCGGAATAGACAATTCTCCAAGTAAATCTAGCAACCGAGCACTGAAAGAACAAATGGTCGATGGATTCTGGAAATCCACAAAAAGTGCAGTCCAGATTGCCCTTCCACTTTTTCTTGAACAAATTATCTTTGGTCATAATCTTTTTATGCATAACAAGCCACAAAAAAGCTTTGATTTTATGTGGAAGTCTAGTCTTCCACAAGAAGCTAGAAGACACAGGAATTTGAGCGCATTTGATTTCTTTGTAAAAAGAATTCACAGATAAACCTTTATTACCCAGAAGCCAAACTGATTTATCATTCTCCTCAGAAATAGTAGTCTTATTACACTGAATAATAAGGTTATTATAGTCATCCTCTAAAGCACCATAAATCCTTCTCCTGAAATTCACAGCTCTAAAATCAGAAGAAAAGGCTTTATCCACTGTGATATCTTTATCATAAGCAATATCAAACAGACTAGAATATTTTGAAGACAGAGGTTCTGAATCACACCAAATATTATGCCAGAAACTGGTGTTATTGCCATTACCTACCTTTTTTACAATATTTGTAAAAATTATCCCTAACATCCATACTACCTTTCCAAAAGTGAGAATCACTTTGTCTTTTTTTTCAAAGAAATAATAGGCCTTCCTTTAACATATTTATGTCTAATAATGGTCTGCTAAAGACCATTCGTATTTTCCAATTTCCAAATCCATTTAGCAAGAAGCGCCTCATTCATCTTGTGTAAATCCAAGACCCCAAGGCCACCATGGCCTCTTGGGGAGCAAACCATATTACAGTCAGCCAGATGGTATTTCTTTTTAATATGGCCACCTTGCCACAAAAGCCTTTTTCTGAAGAGATCCATTTTCTTCACTATATTCTTGGGAGCTTTATACATCGAGAGCATATATAATGGGACATTGGTAAGACTACTATTAATCAAGACTAACCGACCACCCAAACTAAGGAATTTTCCTTGCCAAGAACTCATTTTTTTCAACTTTCTCTACTGTGGGTAACCACAAGGACTTGCAAAGTTTTTTATCATCAATTGGAACCCCCAAGTATTTCATAGGAAGACAATTATGAGGACAAGTAAAAATGTCAGCATACCACATCTCCTTATCAACAGCTTCACCTAAACAGATAATTTCACTTTTATGAAAATTAATCTTAAGATCAGACATCTATTCAAATAAGCAAAGAATAAACTTAAGATTTCTGGCTCCCTCCAGATCATCTTGGAGCAAAAAAATGATATCATCAGTATATTGCAAACAGCAACAACCATTAGGGATAATATGAGGAATAAGCCCTTTGATAATACCTTCATCCTTGGCTTTTTGAACCATACAAGCAAGCCCATCTGCAGCAATATTAAAGAGCAGGAGGGGAGAAAGGATCACCTTGTCTGACACCTTTGTGGGTGGTAAAATAGGGACCCACCCTGTCATTTGTCTTGATGGCCACTTAACCACCTCTAACAGTTCTCATAACCCAGTCACACCATTTTCCACCAAAGCCTTTTTTAATCATCATATGATTGAGAAAGTTCCAATTGACCTTGTCATAAGCTTTCTCAAAGTCCACCTTAAAAATCACCCCACTCTGCTTCTTCCTTTTCACCACATGAATAATCTCATGGAGAGACACCACTCCATCCATGATGTATTTACCCTTGATAAAACCATACTGAAAATCACTAATAACATTATTGATACAACTGGCCAATCTGTTGGTTAGAACTTTGGTAATGATCTTATAACACACATTAAGCAAGCAAATAGGTCTGAAAGCTTTAATGTCAGTAGCATTAGGAACTTTGGGGATAAGAGTCACCATTCCAAAATTTAGTCTCTCAATGTTAAGAGCGCCAACATGAAAATCTTGAAAGAGGTTAAACAAATCATTCTTAATCGTGTCCCAAAACTCCTGAAAAAATTCATCTGGGATGCTATCAGGCCCAGGAGCTCTATTATGTTTCATAGAGAAAACCACCTCTCTAATTTCCTCCATGTCAAACGATCTGGTCAGACTATCTTTGTCAGTATCATCCAGCATTTTCATATTCAAATGATTCAAAGAAATACTAGATTCTTGTGAGGGACCAAACAGATTTTGGTAAAAAGAAGTCGCCAAATGGTTAATTTCAAGTTCATCTTGAGCAACTTTGCCTTCATGAGTAAGAGTCATAATTTTAAGATTTCTTCTCTTACACTTGGCTAATAGATGAAAATATCTTGAATTTTCATCTCCATCCAGGATGAATTTATCATGAGCTCTCTGTTTGAGCTTAGTTCCCTCCTCATCAACTAATTTTTTTAGAGACAACTCTAGGTCAAGTTTCTCCATCCTGTCATTATTCGAAAGACCTACCACTTCACTGATATTGTCAAAGCTGTCAATTTTTGCCAACAACTCTTTTTTCATTTTTTTGTAGTGTCCTTCAACATTAATATTCCAACTTTTAAGCATTTGTTTCAAACGTTTAATTTTCGTTTTCCAAATGTCAATACTGCTTTTAGCCTTCACTGGGATAGACCAATTGTCTATCACTTTTTTGTGAAAATCTGGCCTATCCTTCCAACATAAGTCATATTTGAAAACTCTGTTGCCAGTAGGGATAACATCCGTTTGGATGCATAAAGGAACATGATCAGAAAAGGACCTATTCAAACCACGGACATTAATATTGTTATAAGCAATATCCCACTCAGGACTAGCCAGAAATATGTCCAACTTTTCAAAAGTAGGGTCAATCCGATTATTAGACCAAGTGAACAACCTATTCTTCAAGTCAAACTCCACAAGGCCATTTTGCTCAATGATACTGTTAAAGAGGAAGCTCCACTTATTAACACCTCCAGGTTTGTTTTTCTCTTCCGCTTTTCTTATAATATTAAAATCACCTCCAACGAGCAAAGGAGCACGACTCCTCGAGCAAAAGGACAAAAGCTCACTTAAAAAACTGCATTTATTCTCCTTCTGAGCAGCACCATACACGTTAACAAAGTTCCAGATGAAGTTTTTCTCTCTATGGAAAATCAAGGTGCGAATCATGAATTCACCAATTTCATTTTCCCTCACATCAAACACATCAGTATTAAAACCCACTAATAAACCGCCAGATCTGCCATTAGGCGGGGCAGAAAACCAAGCAAAAGGTTTGCTACCAACCAGCGAAGTCAACCAAGAATCACTAAAATAACTCCTTTGAGTTTCTTGCAAGCCAATAAAATCAATTTTCTCATCTCTAATGAGTTCTTTCAGAAACTGAATTTTAGAACTATTCCCTAAACCCTGACAATTCCAAATGAGGCCTATCATCAGAAAGGGTCAGGGGGGAGATCAAACTTCTCTGCTTCCCTCTTTTTATTAGGTGTACACCTAAATTTAGGGGAAGCTTTTTTCTTTTCCTGTTTCTTTCGATGTTTAATTTTCCTCCCTTTTCTTAGGACCATAACATCCAATAGATCATAATCAATCTCTTTCTCAGAATCAGCATGGACACTACTATCCACTCCATTTAAGTCATCAACAAAGGGTTCCTCATTTTTTTATTTCCAACAGATTGAATAGCCAGAATCTTTCTGGACATTTCTAGATCTCTTATTAGGTCAAGATTAGCCATAGCAGAGGATTCAGAAGGACCCAAATCAACTCCTAGCTTATTGGAAATATCAAACAAATCTTCATTACTAGCATTAAGTAAAGAGGAGTTATTGTTCATACCTTTGTTGAGGAAGGCGTCTTTAGCTTCAGCTCTAGAAATAGCCTTGTCCGCCACCTTAATGTCATCATTCTTCTCAAGTCTTGAGCTCTTTCTTATGCCTTCAGAGGTAGACACCAGGATCTCACTTGACTTTTTACCCACCGGATCCTTCTTTTCATCTTTAGTTGAGGGAATTGAAAGCACCTCACCCACTTTAGTTTGAAAGTCAGTTTGCACTTCCTCCATATCTTTTGCAAATTCTTCTAATTCTTGAGAGCTCAACAGGTCATCTTCATTGGGGTCAAAATCAACTTTCTCATCACTAAGATCTTCCAATCTCAAACCATCCCCAGATTTATCTTTAGAACTATCCATGAAAACTTCAGTTTTTTTAAAGGATTCTTTGCCTTGAGAGGAGGTCTCTCCCACCCTAAAATTAGGTACTGGGTCTTCATTGCAAACTTCATCATCATTTCTGGGTTTTTTCCTAGATTTGTCAAACACCGGGTCATTTATCCCATGGATATCCACAGAAGCTCTCTTACCCAGATTAATTGTTTCATCATTCCATCCATCATCGCAAATGGATTCAATTCTAAAATAGATGTCATAAAGAAAAGGTTTCACAGCCACTTCTACAACTGGCGGGATCATAGCTACACTCTTAATGTGGACTTTAAATCGCACAATATCCTCGGAATCCAAAGACATAAGATCAACTTCCTCAACAACACCAATCATGGAACCAATCTCACAGATTGATTGATAATTTTGTAATTCTTCAGGGACGTTCTCAGCAACTATCCAGGCAGTATGCAACCTAGATTTAGGTTTGGCACGAGAGCTCCACGGGACAACAGCAATCTTAGCACCCGACATCTTCATCTTAAGTTCAGGAAAACTCATCATCTCATCAAGACGTTCTTGAGAGGGGAATTGCATTAAAAACCCAGAGTGGCACTTTGTAGCCTTCCATGTTTTACCCCAAGGAAAATGGAAACCAAAGTCTTTCGCCAGATCTTCAGCAGACACTAAGCCCTCAATCACTTTAACCAATCCAATGAAAACCCTCTTTGGTTTTTTGGATATAGGTTTAGCAAAGTGAGAGAGATAGAACCCTAGACCATCAGCTGCCATACCTACTATGGGCATATTAGGTTTGCTCTGTTTTGGTAGCACACATCTTGCTGTAACATGAGTATCCTTGCGACATATATCACACCATAAAGCATTGAAACAGTTTCTAGCATGATGACCTTCAACCCCACATTTTTGGCAAAAAGCGGGGCGAGCAAGTTCAATCTCTTTCTTCAAAGAAGATGGAGATAGGATGGGATTACCTGATTGAATACCATTGCCAGAGGAAGAAGACATCAATCCATCTTGGGGGTCAGATTTTCCAATCTGTGGTTTCAATCTCCAGCTAAGATTGCGGTTACGATTCCAAGATTGGGAGCCTTGGGCAGAATCTTTCTGTCCCCAACGATCCCAAGAGGGATTGGGGATGTTCTTGTTCTTCGAATCCATCCCGCCAAGCTTGTTGCTTCTTCGGACAACACCCGACCCCAACTGAGGCCACTCTTCTTCAGACATCGGTGGGCGCAAGGATGTTACACACCAACCGCCATGAAAACCAGATCGAGAGGAGACAGGGAGCGACCAAAGACGCGAGAGAAAGGCGACGCAGTGAGGGAAAGAGTGCGAACCCACAAAGTCGGGAGGAAACCCTAACCTGGACCTAGAGACCGCAGCGTCAGGGGTCGCGGCAGGGAGAAGAACCCGCGACGAGTGGGCTAGGGTTGGAGCGATCGGTGAAATCCCCTGGCTCCATCCAGTCCAAGAATCCGGAGAAGCGAAATGAGTAGGCGCGCGGTTACCTTGGGCCGCGCAGTATACTGTAGACGGCAGCCCACCGAATCTAGCCCGCGCACCAGCATGGGGCGCACCATGTGCGGCAGGAGTGGGTACACGCGGGGAAGAAGGAGCCCCGACCCAAGGAGCTTTTTGCCTTTTCTTTTTCGCCATCTTCCCCCCTCTTCACCCACCAACTACTACACTTATTGTGAGTGGATAACTTTTCAGAGAGAGAGAGAGAGAGTGACTGTGGGGGAATATCTCCATTGTTCTCTAGTCTGTCCATTCATTTTACTAACACTACGACTGCGGGAGGATGTTAAAGTATATTTGGCAACTCTTGATATGGGACTGTGGGGGATATCTCCATTGTTCTCCCGTCTGTCCGTTCGTTTTACTAACGCTACGACTGCCGAAGGATGTTAGAGTATATTAGACAACTCTTGATATGGTTAGTTTAGGATTGATTGTAATCCCGAGATGACCTTCCTTATTGTAAGAGTATATTAGGCAACTCTTGATATTGTTGGTTTAGTATTGACTGTAATCCTGGGATAACAATTATCTGTAGCTGTAGCCATGTACATATATATATTCACCCCAGATGCTCAATGTAATATCATCCCACATATTATATGCAGTCTCTCATTTCTACACTTAGTTACATCGCTTATTATAGATGCAATATTTCTGCTTCTTATTTTGAACTTTCTAGTTGTTGTGTTAATGATGAATTATGATCAAGGGCTATATATTTTCCTGTATGTGTGAGAATACATAGTAGATTAATTGATATTTTTTATCATCAGAAAGATGGTGGACTAGTGATTTTTTATAATGTAGTTTAAAATGTACCCTTCTGGTTGGTTGTCTCCATTAGTATCCTCTATATCTATCCTTTGCATAATTCTTTAAAAAATTCTCTCCTCTATATCTAACAGTGTTCTTAATATCTTATTCTCTATTCTCTATATGTCAAATACCCATATCAAGGATATATTTTTTTACAAAATTTTCTACGTATGTATTTTTATACCCTCAAATGTCTTATACATATTTTAGTTTTGCTTAATACGTCGCATGAAAATGGATAGATGAGAGGAGCGAGACTATATATAGAGGATGAATTAGTGTCCTCTATCTTTACTCTATATTTAGAGGAGGCTTTAGAGGACACCCTTTGGAGGCTATAAACGAGGAAATCTTATCTATATTTAAGGTAGAGGAGCATATCTGTCTCCCGTTAGAGAGCCTTATTCCTACATTTACAACCTATAGTTGCTTTGGACATTCATCTTTTGTGTTGTTTGTATCCTTTGTTTATTTGATATTCGAAGATTCATAAGCGGGACAAATTTTTTGCTATATATCCCCTGTTGTTATACATATTTTATTTGTGAATACTTTAGTATCATGTCATTCATTAAAATACATAAAACATGTTTGAAATAATATAGGATTTCTCAAGACATTAAGGATGATGCTAAAATGTTGTGTTTACTGAGAGGTTTGCAGCCTTAACTCAGGGGGAGTTTAGGCTTGGTCGTGTATGTCTATCCATCTTTGTAACAACCCCTAGCAACTAGGAAACCATTTATTAGGTGGTTATTTAGTCTATTTTGGACCTTTCCTCCTCTTATTTCTTAATATAATGATGCACAACCTACACGTTCGAGAAAAAAGGAAAAATATAAAACATAGGTTTCAGATTATGGTATGACCCCTGATGGGTGCTCTACTGCCCTGTCTAGGCAAAGGGTCAGCAAGTATAAAGGGAAATCAGCAGAAGCGGAACAAGCTCTTCCCAGCAAGAATGAACTGCAAAAGACCATCATTCAAATTCTTAAGAAGGTCGACTTCGACAATGTGAGTTACACTATTTTGGCAGAGCATCAGTGTGTATCTTTACTACTACTTAAGTTAGTAGTGTAGACGTCCACATTTTGTTGGTTCTGCCTCGCTCCGGCAGCCGCGTCCCGCTCCCCCGCATCGCCGGCTCCCATACATGGCAGCGAGATCGGCTCCCCTTTTCTTTCCTTGCGCGACGCGAGATCGGCGAGCCACAAATCGCGTCCCACTCCCCCCGACCGTGCCTCCCGCCCTCTCCTACCCCCGCCGTCGTGGTCGTCATCCCGCGTGATCCAACCGCGCCGCCCTTTCTCCCCCCTCCAATGTCGGCCGGCCACCCATCACCTTCCTCTCGCGCGCCCCGGTGCCCTCGCTACCTAAACCCTAATCGGCCATTCGGCCTTCCGCTCCGTTTCTCCGCGTGCCTGACCTCCTCCTCTACCTGATGGCCGCCACCCCAACGCCGTCGTGGGACGTGTCGCCGCAGCCCTGGCGGCCGGCCTCCTCCTCGGGGCCCACCAAGCGCGGAGGCCTCCTGCTGGGGCGCTACGAGCTAGGCCGCCTGCTCGCCCACGGCACCTTCGCCAAGGTATACCACGCCTGCCACGCCGACGACACCGGCGAGACCATCGCCATCAAGGTGCTCGACAAGGAGAAGGCCCTGCGCAACGGCCTCGTCCCGCACATCCTCCGCCGCTTGCGCCGCCCCAACATCGTCCGCCTCTTCGAGGTCATGGCCACCAGGTCCAAGATCTACTTCGCCATGGAGTTCGTTCGCGGCGGGGAGCTCTTCGCGCGCGTCGCCAAGGAACGCCTCAAGGAGGACACCGCGCGCAGGTACTTCCAGTAGCTCATCTCCGCCGTCGGCTTCTGCCACGCCCACGGCGTCTTCCACTGCGACTTCAAGCCCAAGAATCTCCTCGTCGACGAGCGCGGCGACCTCAAGTTCTCCGACTTCGGCCTCTCGGCGACAAACAAATTTACTGAAGCTACACTGCCTGTAGATGCTGAGAAAAAGCCACAGGATGGGAAAACTCTGCCAAAGTTGGTTTCTCTTTAATCAGAAATTCTAACTTTAAATGCATAGTTGTTTGTAACCTAGATATAAATTCTGATTAAAAGCACGTTGTTTCAAGGGTGATTGCATGGTCACACCCACACTATGCTTATACTTATGGGTGAAATGAAGGTTGTCTCTATTCATCATGTTCCAGATAGTTGCCTCCTTTATTCTTGGTCTGATCTTTAAGAGGATCTGATAAGCTTTTGAATGATATATTACTTCAACTTTCGTTGGATTGAAGGACATCTGAGTTGAAGCAGCACTTGCTGCTTCAGGAATGCAAACTGAAAAGTGGACCTGGTTTAGCAGGAATATTTGTAGATAAGCCAACTGATGTCTAGAAATGCCTTAAATATGATTCTCAAGATTCAAACCTTTAAACTGACCATATGGTGTGAGATTTGATGGATGTAGCATGGATTTCCATTCCATTTTGTTTTAAAATTATTGCCCTCATTAATATTTGAATTACAACATCAAATTTGTTTGCTAGGTATGGTGCCATGATCATGGAAGCTCTTTTGGAATTGAATGAGCCAAATGGTTCAGATATTGCTGCAATCTTCGGCTTCATAGAGGTTGGGTATCTGCACTAATTATTATCGTTTGATTTCACTGTTTTGCATCAGTTATTTAACATCAAGCTTTGGAGATCATTCAAGTTTTGGTTGTTTTAACTATATACTTACACCTCAAGGTCTCCGACTTTGGCCTCTCGGCGGTCGCCGACAAGTTCCACCCTGACGGCCTCCTCCACACCTTCTGTGGCACACCATCCTACGTCGCTCCGAAGGTGCTCGCACGCCGCGGCACCAAACGTACACGCCTCCTCCCCCTCAGACCGCCCGTCCTCGCCCAACGGCACTCCTTGCTGCATATGCCCGCAGCGGCTCCCTCGCAACCCGTCGCAGATCTCGTGCCCTCACCATCCCAAGCCCACCTCCTTCCTCGGATCTAACCCCTCCTCATGTCTCCGCGGCTAGAGCTGATATCCTCGTTCATGGCGGGCGGCGCGGGTGGGTTCGTCACGCAGAGGCCTTTGAGGCCCTACCCAAAGAGCGCGCTGCCAACCGCGGCAAGTTCACCGCGCTGCAGCAATCCATTCAGTCATATCTTGGTGTCTGCGGCCCCTTTCTACCCTCTCCTCCCTCGCATTGGGATCTCGTGGCGGCTGATGATGGAGTTGTGATGGTCTTTGTGTGGTCTGTGTTGTTCCAGATAGCTTCAAGGGGGCTACAGCAGAGGGCGCGGTCATCATGGCGCTTGGGTCAGTTGGGCGCGTGCTCGACGGGCCGTAGGCCGAGCTGGTTCCTGGTGCTGCAGCCACTCCGCCTCGCCATCGAGACCAAGCACGTCAAGCTCGTCGAGGCCCATGAATCCACTCCGCCTCCACGTAATTACTAATCATCATAGTTTCGAAGCCCATAGTTTTGAAGGACAGTGAACTTTGTATGCTGGAGCCTTAAACCCAAAGAGCTGGATACTTTTGCCAGCCTCGTTAGCATGTGTAAACAATTGTTTTCTTGTTTTATCGACTGTTTAATTTTGGTATGTTTAGTTACACATGGAGTTTCTTAAAATACCAGGAATGTAATTTGTTACAGAAATTATATAGTATTCTTTGGTACTAATTTAATTAGATTGTATAGTATCTAAAATTTAAAGTGCACAAATGATATAAAGCACAATTGCTACTTGTTTAGGTGACACACTGTTTGCATTTCTCATCAGAATGTCACACCAGTCACTTATGTTGCGACCCACAAGACTCATCCACCATCCAATCAAGGTTGTGTGATCGTCAAGGTTGTGTGATCCTAACCCCTTTCTATGTCCTTAAACCAACAACGACATTCTGTTGCATCCATCAGCAAAATTATCCCATCTAAAGAAAGGTTGTGTGATCCTCAAGGTTGCTTCCAGTTATTCAGACTGTGAACTAGAGGCATCAAGAGTTTTTTTCATTTGCTTGTGGTTCATCGTACCTCCCGTTTTGTGCATGTTGTACCACAGGTTGGCGAATCCTGTACTTACCAAATTGTTCTAAAATTTACCAGTTACCTCACCTTATTCCTTTCTGGGACAGGTATCTAGCAGGTCACTTAAGAAGGCCATTGTATTCAAAACTCATGTACGCTACTGTGACACATTGATGGTCCTGAAGTTGTGGATAATGTCAAAGGTTCCCTTTAGATCAAGGTAACTTCTAGGTCCCTTTGTCTAGATTATACACTTATACTGTGTGTTTGAGAAATATATTTGAGCCATAAATTTGTTATGCAAATCTGAAGCATAATCGCTTAGTTGTCATCCTATCTCTACTCCTTCTTATGTTTGTATCGTAGGCGTCCACATTCGAGGATGGTGCACGGTTCTAATGCCTTGTCTGTTATAATGCCTTGTCTGTTCTGATGCCTTGCCTGTTGGGAGTGCTCTGTCTAATGCCTTGCCTGTTGTCCGTTCTGATGCCTGTTGTCTGTTCTAATGCCTGTTCTCTACGAACTGTCTTTGTCTGTTTCGGTGGAGGCTGCCGGCGTGAAGCACTGGCCACCGGGTGCTGCACGTCAACGGCCAACAGGGGCACCGTGCAGGTGGGCAGAAGCAGCCAGCGACAACAGTAGGGCACAGGTAAAATGATCCCCCCACTTTAGAAATTGCAATCCCTATTTTGATCCTCGGATGTGCGCCATGCACCCCTGGTCCCTGGATGTATTTTCAATGAATTGGCTATCCTAGGCTACAAGCAGAAATGGTAAGTTGAACTGAGTTAGAAGATAACTGATTATTCAGCGTGGATAAATATTGTTTCTAACCAAGCTTTCTATCCTATATTTGCATGTTCTTCAAAGGGATGTATATGGACCTTCCAAATACACTAGACTTTTGCAAGCAACCAAAGATACTCTCAGAGAAGAAGGTTTGCCTTGCCTTGAATACTTCTTGACTTATGTCATATTGAGCATTTGAGCTATTGAGAAACATACTAATACAGACATTGTTGATCTTGCACTTGCATGCCTCTATGTAATAGGCTAAACTAAGCAGCATTGTACAGGATACTGGTACTTTTGCACTTGCACTGTCTCTTCTTGCTAGGTAGAGTCCTACCCCATAGTCTGGAACTAGAAGAATTCTGATTTTCCTTTTAGGAATCAATGTCTATTTGAGCTTTGTTTGGTCAGAAATGCATTGTAGAAAAATTTAGATGGTGAGATTTTTATCTTTGTTCTCATTTTTGTTCATTGTAGTATAATTTTTTCAGAGGTTGTTCTCATTTATCTATAACTTTTTATTTTTTTACGAAAAGTCGGTGCATGCTGATTATGCACCAAGAAACATCCTTTCGCAGCCCCATTAATCATCTCCATAGCAGCCATCGACAAAAAACAGTCCTTGAAAATTTAGAACCTTCCTTCAGTTAAGAAATATGTCCGTTACTGAAATGGAGAAGGGTTGTACACATAGTTCAATGAATCAAAAGGAAAATTGACCTGTAGAGTAATATGGTTAAATAAATGTTTGGGCAAATTCATAAACCCTTCAGAAGCTTGTAAAATCGATAAGTAGCTCCACATAGGCTACTAGCTGTTTGTTGTTTAAATAAATAAAACAGTGTAAATATGTAATTTAATCGTTTGGCCTCTGAATGTAGGCTGTAGTTTAGTTGTAGTTAGACCATAACCTTGCCAATGCAATTTCACATAGAAAATTAGAATCTCCTGCTGTGCCTCCTCTTTTACCACTTTGTAGTTCTGTTTGCTTGGTTTTGTGTTAGTTGTGTGTTTCTTTTCCAGCTTGCTGAGATTGACAATCATGGAAAACTGGCATCTAATGAGATCAACATAAATCTTCTGTCAGTTTTTTAATTGTGTTGTTTGTATGCTTTCTTTCCAGCTTGCTGATATTGTCAATCAAGGAAAACTGGTGTCTGATGAGATCATCATAAATCTGCTGTCAAGACGCCTGGAAGAGGGAGAAGAAAAGGGTGGATTGGGGTTCATCCTTGATGGCTTTCCTCGAACCATGAGACAAGCGGTAAGCTAATTATTTGACCTGACCATAAGTATGCAAAAACAAATACTTGCCTTTGATCAGGAAGCATTTTTCACTTGCTTTCGTTAACGAAATGGCCCGATCTGTGGTTTGGTGGTCAATGCCATGTTTTTTTATTACTGTCTTATGCTGGGAGCAAAATAGAAACAGAGAATAGCTTCAATTGATGCCTTTTAGAACGGATTCTGTAGAGCAACTCATGGATACTTTCTGCTTGTTTTAATAAACGTGGCATCGGGCGAGCTCTGGTGTAGGTAGAAAATGGCTGAGCCAAGGATATCCAGCCCCTCGTCCGCGACAACGGAACTGGCATGGTCAAGGTAAGCCACCGGTTTGGTCACATCTGTTCTTGAGAATGCAAGGTTCTCGGTGGCTGCTGGGGCCCTAACAACAGCACCAACCTCGGCAGGCTGGGTTCGCTAGCGACGACGCCCCGAGGGCCGTCTTCCCCAGCATCGTGGGGCGCCCGCGCCACACTGGTGTCATGGTCGGGATGGGGCAGAAGGACGCCTACGTCGGTGACGAGGCGTAGTCCAAGAGGGGTATCCTGACCCTCAAGTACCCCATCAAGCACGGGATCGTCAGCAACTGGGACGACATGGACAAGATCTGGCATCACACCTTCTACAACGAGCTCCGCGTGGCTCCCGAGGAGCACCCCATCCTCCTCACCGAGGCGCCCCTGAACCCCAAGGCTAACAAGGAGAAGATGACCCAGATCATGTTCGAGACCTTCAACACCCCCGCTATGTACGTCGCCATCCAGGTCGTGCTCTCTCTGTATGCCAGTGGTCGTACCATAGGTGAGCTGATTCCGTTCTCTGCTTAACAATTTCCAAATCCGATTTTCTCCTACAGTCCGTAATCTCTAAAATCTGTGGCCTCTCTCAGGTATCGTGCTCGACTCGGGAGATGGTGTGAGCCACACCGTCCCTATCTACGAGGGATACGCCCTCCCCCACGCCATCCTTCGTCTTGACCTGGCCGGTCGCGACCTCACCGACTGCTCATCTGCGCTAGACTGTGTTTGTTCAAAAGATATTATTCAAAATTTAACTGAAAGATTTTATTCCTTGCACAATTATTGTATTGCTTTCTTTGTTGAATATTATTTGCTTGGTGATGGGCTGCTGTTGCTGCTAGCAGGATTGAGAACGGATGGGCTGCAATCTATTGTTGGTGCCTGGTATCAGAGAGGGAGACAGGGGTGCACCTGTTCACAATCTTGAGGTGAGAATACCGAAACTGTCTAAGAGACTTCTCAAGGTGAGAATACCGAAACTCTCTTAATTAGAGGTGTGTAGTAATTACACAATAACATTATCAATCTTAATTATTTATCTGATTCCTAGCCATTGCTGCCGCCTCAGCCCGCGCTCGACCACCACCGCCGCTACTTCAAGCAGTTAGCTTAGCTGTGGGGTAAAATGATTGGTTAGCGATCTTTTCTACTTTTATATACTGTCTGCATAGTACACAGTAGGTACATATAACTTATCTTTATCTTTCTCTTCTTCTCTTTTGACATGATCAAATAAGCTTCTGTATAGCTTGGCTAGCAAAAGTTCACCCATGTTTCTTCTGTGTGTTGTTCAGATTTTCACTAAAATAACAGATAATATGTACTTGATGCAGTTTAACATGATCATGTTGATGTTCCATTAGGAGCATTTGTTACATTTCCCAAGTGATATGAAATCATACCTTGCAGTTTATGTTTGACCTACACTAGAGAAATTCTGTTTCTTATGAACACTGATTTGATGCAGTTTCTTACAAACATTTTGGTACATCAAGATGCATGACTAAAAAGTGGTTTCCAAAAGAGCGTGAGGCATTTGCTGAACAGCCCGAAGTAAGTGTGGATTCTTCCTCACAGCTGCTTGTTAGCATTCCATCTTCCTCACTTGAAATTGTACCAGTGCCTCCTGTGAATGAACTTGTGCCACCGGTGGAATGTGCAGCAGAGGTTGTTTCAACACTGTCCCCACCTAGGAAATTAAGGAGAGTTGTGAAAAAGATAACTCCAAAGAAGAAGATCCAAGCCATGTACAACTGCAATTTGGTTCCTAAAATCTAAAATGTGTGATCATGTGCCATGCAACAGCAGTTGGTTCACTCAAAATGTGTGGTTCTGTACTTGGATACCACTGGGTTCACTCCAAATGTGTGTTCTCCTTTTTAGTCTAAATGTTTGTAGCAACCCAGTTTTATTCTAAATGTTTGTAGAAGTTAGTCTTGGTTCTGGACTTGGATATCAGTTGGTTCTGGTCTTGGACAGCTGAAATTGTCACCTACCACTATGACTCATGTTTAACTGTGGCCTGCATTTTGGAAAGCAAGTTCTGGTCTTAGCACTGATACTGGTGTTCTCTGATCATGCTTGTTAACAAGTTCTTTTAACTTTGCGAATGTTTATATCATGTTATTTTGCCCAAAAGTTAGATATCATGTATGGAATCACTTACTTCATTACCATATGTGGAGACAATGACATAGTTACAGGCAGATACTTGTTGTAGTGCTCTCTTTACAATTTCTGTGTACTATATGCTAATACACTTGCCTATTAAATTGTGAGAGAGCTAGAACGCGAGCACAGTGATCGAAGCCACTATCGTGATCGTGATGTCATGTACTAATTCACGGACTCCCATGTATGCAAGTGAAATACACATAAGGTAAACTCTTCGTCTAAATGAATTACTAAAGTTACTCATTAAATATGATCGTGTGCCGTTGCAACGCACGGGCATTATCCTAGTTAAGGTATAGTTGTATAGTGGCTACATCTATTATAAATGAAATCAACCTTGGTTCGTAAGAGAATTAAGCTACTGTGAGTTGACATAACTCTTGATTTGCATGGATAAAATGCATTTTCTAGCATACATTAGACTGGAACTTGGATTTACCCTATTTTCTGCTTTGCCTTCTTAGATCAACATTTGGAATGTAGATTCACATTGCTCTTGCTGATAAATTCCTCTTACTAGTTCCACTTTTGTTGCTTGTTGCCATAAGTGCGATCCACATAGATCTAATCGTTTTGCCGACTCATTTTCCAGGCTACATTCAGTGACATTATTAAGATGATCGGTAAGCCTCTTAATACCATGCATCAGAATTTGAATTAGCCAAATGCTTAATGTTCTAAATTCTAGCGAACCAAACGGTATATGTAAGCGCTACAAGATGGACTTATGTTCAATGAAAGATTATGTGAAGTCCATGATTTATGATGAACTGCTCAACTTTGCGGAGGAAGACGAGGACTAATTTGGAAATGAAGACGTCGGCAAGATAAAGTCAAGGCATCAATAGGATAAGGGCTGAGAAGCTCGAGCCCAGTAGATGTAATATCTCTAACAATGTTAGCTGTTGTTAACCGATGTCTTTGCTCAGTAACTTGCCCTGTTTTGGGAAGTAGGATGCTTTACACCTCTAAGCTAACCGATGGAGGTACTTAAATTGCCCTACAATGATTAGCTCCTGGTTCTAAACTATTTTTTTAATCTCTTCATTTTATTTTATTATAGTTTTTAATGGTGTGTTTGGTTTAGCTTTTGTCCCCTAAAAGTCAAAAGACTAACCAAATGACTGGATGCAGAAAGAAATTTTTTCTTTCGAAAAACTGACTTTCTCGCAGTGCAAAACTGAAAGCACCTTTGGACTTGTTTTTAGTGGCTTTTATATAGAACTGTGAAAATATATATGGAAGAATTTCTAACGGCTTTTTTAGTGATTTCTACCAAATAATTTTTAGCTTTTTAGCATTTCACACATCACAACATCCTTTTTCACAGCTTAGAGCCCACGACAACATTTTTCACGGTCACCGTCCAACCAAACAGATCCTAAATAGCTAAATACAGAAACTAAAACTCTACTTTAGTTTCGGTATTTGGCAATTTAGGGACTAAAATAAAACAAAATGGATGGTAAAATTTTTCTAAAGCTAAATCTACTTCTTTTGTAAATTTCCTATATGTTTGGATATTTTCTAAAGCTAAATCTTTTTTTTTGAAAACTTATGAGATGTTTTCATGAGTTCTAAATATTTTATTGAGTAAAATACACGCGATGTATCCTCCCGGTCCCTAAACTCCTAAAGTGCACGTCTAAGTCTCTAAACTTGTGAAGTCGTATCGTCTCGGTCTTTAAACTTTCAACATTCTGAACTCATGTAGTTGTATCGTTTCGGTTCCTAAACTTTCAACATGCATATTCTGGTCTCTATACTTCTATGGTTTTGTCAGCTAAGTCCATAAATTTGTTTTTAGTGTTATCACATGTTCAAATAGTTTTGACCCACTCTACGTGCATTTTCGGAGTTTAGGGATCCAGATGATACAACCATAGAAGTATATGGATCAGAATGTGGATGTTGAAAGTTTAGGAACCTGAACTATACAACTTCACAAGTTTAGGGATCTATATGTGCACTTTGAAAGTTTAGTGACCATAATGATACACTACTAAAAGTTTAGAGACTAACAATGTATTTTACTCTATTTTATTTTAGCTAGGATTATATCAATTTATCTCTTAAATTTTATTATTATTTTTGAATCTATAAACATTTTTTGTGGGTTAAAATTACGAGGATGATAATTTAAATATTTTTTGAATGTTGGACAATCTATATACTACTTATTAAGGCTGCAATAGTAGTCTGCCTCTAACTTGTTCTGCCACGGATGGTTCTGCCCCGCTCTGGTTCTGCCATCTACGTGCCCCTTACAGGCCGTACATGCCTCCTGCATGTGGGCCCCACCCAGCGTGGGCCACACATTCCCACCCAACTCGCCTTCTCCTTGTCTAGCAAAAAAATATCATATCACGTCCGCACGAGTTGAATCTGGCCAGTTCAGCCACCAAACACAATATAGTTCAACATCAGAGTTCTAACTGTTAGGTCCAAGCCAACGCTTATAAGCTGCTCTATGTCTCCTTTACTAGCCAATGGTACTAAGTTTTTTGCAAGACAATACAACAACAGTGCAGGCGTTCTAGGCTAAATTTTTGGTGCGGCCCATACTCCAGCTAGGTTTGGAGTGGCCCATACTCCAGTGACGACTCTCCCCCATTGATCTATCGTTTGAACCCTTCCTCCCTCTCACCCTCTCTCAACCCGAAACCCTAGCGCTCTCCTCCCTCCTCTCCATGCCTCCATCTCTCTCACCCCTCTCCCTCAACCGCCCCGATCTGGTTACCCGAGCACGCATGGTGGAGAGACGGGAACGCCGACGAGCGCGCCCGTGCTCACGCCTCTATCTCCCCCTTCTCTCTCCCTCGACCGCCCTGATCCAGATACACAAGTACATGTGTGGCAGAGAGACGGGAGTAATCTCCGGGATGATTTGGACGAGCACCTCACGTCCGCGGTTGTTGGGAGCTTCGCTCACCATCTCGTGCTCGCCTTTTACTCTGCTCATTCACCGGTAATGGGGTCGACGGCGTGGAGGCCACCGACCGGGGGCTGTTCCCGAACAAGCCCACCCTCCCGCGGGGCCGAGGAAATGGGGCCCGCTCCTCTCGGCCGTGCCACCGCCGCCGTCCCCCTCCTCGTTCCCGCTCGACTCGCTCCTGCTCCACCTCACCGCGCCCGCCCCCCGCGCCGCGGCGCTCGCACCAGACGCCGACGCCTCCGCACTCCTTCCTCTCCCCCGTCACGCAGGCGCTGGTGCTCGCCATCTCCTCGCACCCGCTCCCCACGCTCGTGGCCTTCCTGGCCTCCCGCCGCGATGAGCTCCTCCGTGCGGACATCACGTCCCTGCTCAAGACGCTGGAGCTCTTGGGGCACTGGGAGTGGGCGCTCGCGCTCCTTTGGTGGGCCGGCAAGGAGGGTGCCGCCGACGCGTCGGCGCTCGAGATGGTCGTCTGCGCGCTGGGCCGCAAGGGCCAGCACGACGCCGTCTGCGCGCTGCTCGACGAAACGCCGCTCCCGCTGGGCTCCCACCTGGACGTCCGCGCCTACACCACCGTGTTGCACGCGCTCTCCCGCGAGGGCCGGTACGAGCGCGCGCTCGAGCTCTTCGCCGAGCTCTGGCGCCAGGGGGTGGCGCCCACGTTTGTCACCTAAAACATCGTGCTGGACGTGTACGACGGGATGGGCCGCTCGTGGCTGCGGATCGTCGCCCTCCTCGATGAGATGCGCGCCGCCGGGGTCGAGCCCGATGGCTTCACCGCCAGCATGGTCATCGCCGCGTGTTGCCGCGACGGGCTGGTTGACGAGGCGATGGCGTTCTTCGAGGACCTCAAGGCCCGCGGCCACGCCCCGTGCGTCGTCACGTACAATGCGTTGCTCCACGTGTTCGGCAAGGCCGGGAACTACACGGAGGCGCTGCGCGTGCAGGGCCGTTCCTGTGGGGGTGCCGAAGGTGCGGCCGCACCGGGCCCCCAAAATCAGAGGGCCCCGTAGCCACTAGACACTAGCATTTTTCCTTGTTAAACCTATTTATTCTAAACACAAATACGCAATGAGCGATGCGCTATCAATCAGTATCGTTTAGATTGTTAAACTAATGTCTCAATGGCCTATCGAATACTCCATTCGTTTCAAAATAGTATTTGTTTTAGCTCTTGATTTTTATGATTATATTCAACTAGATGATGATGAATCCACTAAAGAAGCAAAACGAATTTTATTTTGATATATAGAGAGTATTATTTACTATACACATGATGGTTGCATCGTCAGAGAGAAGCTTTTTAAAATTGAAATGTTTTTGTGGACTATTTATGGTCAACAATAACTTAAGAGAGGTTAAATGGCTTGACGATTCTATATATCGAAAAATGTTGTTGTATGAAATTGATCTTAATGATATAAGTGATGACTTTGTATCACAAAAATGTTACAAGATATTTTTAATGATATCAGATGAGAAGTGTTTTGGCTATATTTTTATACGTCAAATATTCGATATTATATGTATAATTATATATATTTGTGTGTGAATGGGCCCTCCATATCGAATTTCGTACTGGGCCCCTAAAAAGTCAGGAGCGGCCCTGTGCGCGTGCTCGGGGAGATGGAGCAGAACGGCTGCCAGCCAGATGTTGTGACATACAACGAGCTCGCCGGAACGTACGCCCGGGCTGGGTTCTTCGAGGAGGCTGCCAGGTGCCTGGACACAATGACATCCAAGGGTTTGTTGCCAAACGCATTCATGTACAACACCGTGATGACAGCCTATGGGAATGTTGGGAAGGTGGATGAGGCGCTCGCTCTGTTTGACCAGATGAAGAAGACCGGGTTTGTGCCGAACGTGAACACGTACAATCTTATCCTTGGCATGCTTGGCAAGAAATCAAGGTTCACGGTGATGCTAGAGATGTCGAAGAGCGGATGCACACCAAACCGGGTGACATGGAACACAATGCTTGCAGTCTGTGGGAAGCGTGGCATGGAGGACTACCTCACCCGGGTTCTAGAGGGGATGAGGTCCTGTGGGGTTGAACTGAGCCGAGACACCTACAACACCCTGATAGCTGCGTACGGCCGGTGTGGCTCGAGGACTAATGCTTTCAAGATGTACAACGAGATGACGAGCGCTGGATTCACCCCCTGCATCACCATGTACAACGCGTTGCTGAATGTGCTGTCGCGATAGGGCGACTGGTCCACCGCCCAGTCGAGCGTAAGCAAAATGAGGACCAAGGTCCAAGGGGTTGAAGCCGAACGAGCAGTCGTATTCGCTGCTGCTCTAGTGTTACGTGAAGGGGGGCAACATCGCAGGGATAGCCACGATCGAAAACGAGGTGTACGAGGTGTCGTTTTCCCAAGCTGGGTGATCCTGAGGACCCTTGTCATCGCCAATTTCAAGTGCCGGCGACTGGATGGCATGGAGACGGCGTGTAAAGAGGTGAAGGCCAGAGGTTACAACCCGGACCTCGTGATATTCAACTCCATGCTATCCATCTACGCGAAGAACGGGATGTACAGCAAGGCCACCGAGGTCTTGGACTCGATCAAGCGGAGCGGGCTGAGCCCCAACCTCATCGCGTACAACAGCCTGATGGACATGTATGCCAAGTGCAGCGAGTCGTGGGAGGCCGAGAAGATATTGAACCAGCTCAAGTGCTCCCAGATGATGAAGCCCGACGTGGTGTCCTACAACATGGTCATAAACAGGTTCTGCAAGCAGGGGCTGGTGAAAGAGGCCCAGAGGGTCCTCTTCGAGATGGTCGCCGACGGCATGGCTCAGCTCCCTGCGCCGTGACCTACCACACGCTCGTCGGGGGTTACTCCAGCCTGGAGATGTTCAGCGAGGCCAGGGAGGTCATAGGCTACATGGTCCAGCACGGCCTCAAGCCTATGGAGCTGACCTACAGGAGAGTCGTCGACAGCTACAGCTACAGCTACTGCAGAGCGAAGCGGTTCGAGGAGGCTCGCGGCTTCCTATCCGAGGTTTCCGAGACTGACCTGGATTTTGACAAGAAGGTGCTCGAAGCCTATATAGAGGATGCGCAGTTTGGAAGGTAGAGAGAGTGGTTGTGCTAAGAGGTGGGCTTAGGTACAATTTGTGCGGTTGCCTATATAGAGGATGTGCAGTTTGGAAGGTAGAGAGAGAGTGGCTGTGCTAAGAGGCGGTGAAAGTCGCCTAGAGGGAGGGTGAATAGACGGAATCTAAAATTTACAAACTTAAGTACACACTACAAGTCGGGGTTAGCGTTAGAAATTAAATCCGAGTCCGAGAGAGGGGGAACAAATCAAAAGCAAATAAAGCGGATGACACGGTGATTTGTTTTACCGAGGTTCAGTCCTTGAGAACCTAGTCCCCGTTGAGGTGGCCACAAAGACCGGGTCTCTTTCAACCCTTTCACTCTCTCAAACGGTCATCTAGATCGAGTGAGCTTTCTCCTTAATCAAACGGGTCACTTAGACCTCGCAAGGACCACTACAAACTTAATGTATCTTGTTTTGATTACAAGTCACTTGGAGAACAAGAATGAGGAAGAAGAAAGCGATCCAAGAACAAGAGCTCAAAGAAAACGAGCAAAAACTTTCTCTCTAGTCACTAGGAGTTTAGAGTGAATTTAGAACTTGGAGATGCTTTGATTCTTTTGAATTGTGTCTTGTATTGATTGCACTAGCTATTGTATTGAATGAGATGTCTGAAAAACTTGGATGCTTAGAGTGGTGGTAGTTGGGGGCTATTTATAGCCCTCAACCACCACATAGCCGTTGGGGAGGCTGTCTGTCGAAGGGCGCACCGAACAGTCCGATGCGCCACCGAACACTGTCCGGTGCGCCAGCCACTTCACCCAACCGTTAGGGTTCTGAAGATTTTGACCGTTGGAGCGCTGACTTCATATCACACCGGACAGTCCGGTGCTGCAGCGGACAGGTACTGTTCACTGTCCGGTGCGCCTCTGACGCCTGCTCTGACTTCTGCGCGCACTGTTCACGTACTGTTCACGCTTTTGTAGACGACCGTTGTGTTGGATAGTCGTTGCTCTGCTGGTGCACCGGAGAGTCCGGTGGCACACCGGATAGTCCGGTGATTTATAGCGAAGCAGCGCTGCAAAAACTCGAAGGTGGCGAGTTCGCGTTTGTACGGTCCCTGGCGCACCGGACACTGTCCGGTGGCACACCGGATAGTCCGGTGCGCTAGACCAGGGTTCTCTTCGGTTTTTTTGCTCCTTTCTTTTGAACCCTAACTTTGATCTTTTATTGGTTTGTGGTGAACCTTTATGCACCTATAGAATATAATCTATAGCAAACTAGTTAGTTCAATATTTATGTTGAGCATTCAACCACCAAAATCATTTATAGGAAAAGGTTTGACCCTATTTCCCTTTCAATCTCCCCCTTTTTGGTGATTGATGCCAACACAAACCAAAGCAAATATGTAAGTGCAAAAATGAACTAGTTTGTATAATGTAAGTGCATAGAGATTCTTTAGAATTAAACCATTTTTATAACTTCACTGGATATGCATGGATTGCTTTCTTTTATTTAACATTTTGGATCACGATTGCACCACTTGTTTTGTTCTTGCAAATTCTTTTGGAAATTCTTTTCAAAGTCATTTGCAAATAGTCAAAGGCATATGAATAAGATTTTAAGAAGCATTTTCAAGATTTTGAAATTCTTCCCTTGTTTCAAATGCTTTTCCTTTGACTACAACAAAACTCCTCCTGAATGAAATTCTCTCCTTAGTGTTCAACAGGGTTTTTCAAATTTTTGAGAACATTAATAACTTTAATAACTTTCTCCCCCTTTTGAAAACACATTAAGATACTAATTTGAAAATTTCTTTTAAGATTTGGTGGTGGTGCGGTCCTTTTGCTTTGGGCTAGATCCTTTCTCCCCCTTTGGCATTAATCGCCGAAAACGGAGACTTTGATAGCCCTTTAACATTCTCCCATTGGTACAAGTGAATATGAGTGAAAAGATTATACCAATGTGAGAGTGATGTGAAGTAACGACGAAGTGTAAATGATACCGGTAGAGTGGAGTGGAAGCCTTGTCTTTGTTGAGTACTCCATTTCCCTTTCAATCTACGACTTAGCATATAAACACACTTGGAAACACATTAGTCGTAGCAAATGAAAGAGATAAGATCAAAGGTATATAAATGAGCAATGTGTGAAATGTTTCAATCAAAATTCCGAGAATCAAGAATATTTAGCTCATTCCTAAATTTGCTAAAGGTTTTCTCATCTAAAGGCTTGGTAAAGATATCGGCTAATTGATCTTTGGTGTTAATGTAAGCTATCTCGATATCCCCCCTGTCGGGGACCATAATTAGGGGTACCCTCAAGGCTCCTAATTCTCAGCTGGTAACCGCCATCAGCACAAAGCTGCAAAGGCCTGATGGGTGTGATCAAGTCAGGGATCAGTCCGTCCGAGGGACTCGATCACGCCTCACCCGAGCCTAGCCTCGGACAAGGGCAGCCGACCCTAGAGGATCTCCGCCTCGCCCGAGGCCCCCCTCCAGCGGCGAACACGTTCCCGGCTCGCCCGAGGCCCTGTCTTCGCCGAGAAGCAACCCCGACCAAATCGTAGGAGCATTTGATGCAAAGGTGGCCTGACACCTTTATCCTGACGCGCGCCCCGACTGACAGAGCCGAAGTGACCGTCGTCACTTCGCCGCTCCGCTGACCGGTCTGTCAGAAAGACAACGCCGCCTGCGCCCCTCCGACTGCAGTGCCACTTGACAGAGTGAAGCTGACAGGCAGTCAGGCCCGGCCGCGCACCATAGGAAACTCCGCTCCGCCCGACCCAGGGCTCGGACTCGGGCAAAACCCCGGAAGACGGCGAACTCCGCTCCGCCCGACCCAGGGCTCGGACTCGGGCAAAGCCCCGGAAGACGGCGAACTCCGCTCCGCCCGACCCAGGGCTCGGACTCGGGCAAAGCCCCGGAAGACGGCGAACTCCGCTCCGCCCGACCCAGGGCTCGGACTCAGGCAAAGCCCCGGAAGACGGCGAACTCCGCTCCGCCCGACCCAGGGCTCTGACTCAGGCAAAGCCCCGGAAGACGGCGAACTCCGCTCCGCCCGACCCAGGGCTCGGACTTGGGCTAAGCCCCGGAAGACAACGAACTCCGCCTCGCCCGACCCAGAGGCTCGGACTCGGCCTCGGCCACGAAAGACGGACTCGACCGCGACCTCGGAGAAGCCTCCACATCGCCCAAGCTAGGGCGCGGACCGGTTACGTCAACAGGAGGCGCCATCATTACCCTACTCCAAGCTGACTCAGGCTACGGGGAACAAGACCGGCGTCCCATCTGGCTCGCTCCGCCAGATAGGCGATGATGGCGCCCCGCACGTTCCCTGACGATGGCGGCTCTCGGCCCCCGAACGAAAGCAAGAGGACGTCAGCAAGGACTCGATGGCCCCGACAGCTGTCTCTCCGCCAGGCTCCAGCACTCCTCCGACGGCCACGACATCACACAAATTGGGTGCCAAGATCTCTCCGGCCGCCACGACGGCGTGTACTTAGGGCGCTAGCTCTCCTCCGCTAGACACGTAGCACTCTGCTACACCCCCCATTGTACACCTGGACCCTCTCCTTACGCCTATAAAAGGAAGGGCCAGGGCCCTCTTAGAGGAGGTTGGCCGCTCGGGGACGAGGACGAGACGGGCGCTCGCATAAGGCCGCTCGCTCCTTCCCCCGGGTGGACGCTTGTAACCCCCTACTGCAAGCGCACCCGACCTGGGCGCGGGACGAACACGAAGGCCGCGGGATTTCCACCTCTCTCCCTCTCGCCCGTCTCCGGGCTCCTCGCTCTCCCCCCTTCGCGCTCGGCCTCGCGTCGACCCATCTGGGCTGGGGCACGCGGCGACACTTCACTCGTCGGCTCAGGGACCCCCCTGTCTCAAAACGCCGACAGTTGGCGCGCCAGGTAGGGGCCTGCTGCGTGGTTACGAACAGCTTCCCGTCAAGCTCCAGATGGGTAGTCTCCAGCAACCTCTCCGGCCCGGGACGGTACTTCGTTTCGGGAGCCTTGAGTTCGTGTCCCTCGACGGCGGCTACGACATGATACTCCTTCCACCGCCGGGCGACAGCGACAATGGCGGCCGACAGTCCGCCCTCCGGCGGCGGAATCGACGACGTCTTCCCCGCGTGGCGGAAGAACAACCTTCGAGCTCGCCCCGTCTTCTTCCCTGTCGGTGGAGGAGACGGAGGCGGGGCAACCAAGGCCAAGCAGGAGGCAGCGCCTTGTCGGTCGTCGAGCGAGTCGACAACGCCAGCACTCTAACGGGGAGCGCGCCGGGCATCGGCCTCGCGCTTGAGACGAAGACGAGCGCTATCTCCCCGCGACACGTCAACCCCGGGCAAACAGACGACGCCAGCACGCTCGCGAAAGGCTTACTGGGTGTCGCCCTCGTACTTGAGACGACGGTGCAGTCAGCCCCCGACGTGACCTCATCACCGCCCGTCGACCAAGAGGTACCGACCGATTCCCATCCCACGCCTTTCAGATTTAGTCTCGACCCGCCTAGCGGCTCCGCTTTGGCGGACGCTCTCGTAGAGACGAACCCGAACCCTCTGGGGTTTCGTATGCGGTCACCTTGGGACCAGCTGGCGGACGTCTCGACCTACGGGCCCTCTGGGTCCGAGGGAGACGACGAACCCAGCTTCCATTGGGATTTTTCCGGACTTGGCAACCCCAGTGCCATGCGGGGCTTCATGACCGCATGCGACTACTGCCTTTCCGACTGTTCCGACGGTAGTCGTAGCCTCGGTGACGAGGACTGCGGCCCGAGCTGCGAATGTTTCCACGTCGATCTAGGGGGTCCCCCCAAAGGCAACCATCTCGGCATGCCGAAGGACGGTGATCTCCCTAGGCCGATGCCTCGCGTCGACGTCCCGCGGGAGCTAGCCGTGGTCCCCGTTCCGGCAGGGGGTCACGACCCACAACTCGAGCAAATCCGCGGGGTGCAGGCCAGGCTCGACGAGGGAGCAGGAGCGCTTGAGCCAATCCGCCGGGACGTCGGGCAGGCATGGGCGGGCCAACCTCCGACCGAAGAAATACGTCATCTACCCCAGGGCTTCCAGCACCGCGTCGCCGACGATGTCAGGGTCAGGCCGCCACCCGTGTCCCGTGGGGTCGGCCAGAACCTGGCTGCAGCAGCAATGCTCCTCCGCGCGATGCCGGAGCCATCAACCACCGAGGAGCGGCGAATCCAGGGAGAGCTCAAGGAACTCCTGGAAGACGCCGCGGTCCGGCGGGCCGAGAGCTCCGCCTCCGGAAGGCAGGGGTACCCCTCGGAACATCATGCCGCGACTTCCCGATTCATGCGGGAAGCCTTGGTCTGCACCGGGCGCACGCGCAACACAGCGTCTGCGGCCCCGGGTCGCCTCGGCAACGAGCATCAGCACCGCGATCGTCGGGCCCACCTCGACGAGAGGGTGCGCCGAGGCTACCACCCCAGGCGTGGGGGACGCTACGACAGCGGGGAGGATCGGAGTCCCTCGCCCGAACCACCTGGTCCGTAGGCCTTCAGCCGGGCCATACGACGGGCGCCGTTCCCGACCCGGTTCCGACCCCCGACTACAATCACAAAGTACTCGGGGGAGACGAGGCCGGAACTGTGGCTCGCGGACTACCGTCTGGCCTGCCAGCTGGGTGGAACGGACGATGACAACCTCATCATCCGCAACCTCCCCCTGTTCCTCTCCGACACCGCTCGCGCCTGGTTGGAGCACCTGCCTCCGGGGCAGATCTCCAACTGGGACGACCTAGTCCAAGCTTTCGCCGGCAATTTCCAGGGCACGTACGTGCGCCCCGGGAATTCCTGGGACCTCCGAAGCTGCCAACAGCAGCCGGGAGAGTCTCTCCGGGACTACATCTGGCGATTCTCGAAGCAGCGCACCGAGCTACCCAACATCACCGATTCGGACGTCATCGGTGCGTTCCTCGCCGGCACCACCTACCGCGACCTGGTGAGCAAGCTAGGTCGCAAGACCCCCACCAGGGCGAGCGAGCTGATGGACATCACCACCATGTTCGCCTCCGGCCAGGAAGCGGTCGAGGCTATCTTCCGGAAGGACAAGCAGCCCCAAGGCCGCCCACCGGAAGATGCTCCTGAGGCGTCAACTCAGCGCGGCCCCAAGAAGAAGGGCAAGAAGAAGTCACAAGCAAAACGCGACGCTGCCGACGCGGACCTTGTCGCCGCCGCCGAGTACAAAAACCCTCAGAAACCCCCAGGAGGTCCCAACCTCTTCGACAAGATGCTCAAGGAGTCGTGCCCCTATCATCAGGGGCCCGTCAAGCACACCCTTGAGGAGTGCGTCATGCTTCAGCGCCACTTCCACAGGGCCAGGCCACCCACGGAGGGTGGCAGGGCCCGCGACGACGACAAGAAGGAAGATCACCAGGCAGGAGAGTTCCCCGAGGTCCGCGACTGCTTCATGATCTACGGCGGGCAAGCGGCGAACGCCTCGGCTCGGCACCGCAAGCAAGAGCGTCGGGAGGTTTGTTCGGTGAAGGTGGCGGCGCCAGTCTACCTAGACTGGTCCGACAGGCCCATCACCTTCGACCAGGCCGACCACCCCGACCATGTGTCGAGCTCGGGGAAATACCCACTCGTCGTCGACCCCGTCATCGGCGACGTCAGGCTCACCAAGGTCCTCATGGACGGAGGCAACAGCCTCAACATCATCTACGCCGAGACCCTCGGGCTTCTGCGTATCAATCTGTCCTCGGTCTGGGCGGGCGCTGTGCCTTTCCATGGGATCATCCCTGGGAAGCGCGTCCAGCCCCTCGGACAACTCGATCTTCCCGTCTGCTTCGGAACACCCTCCAACTTCCGAAGGGAGACCCTGACGTTTGAGGTGGTCGGGTTCCGAGGAACCTACCACGCGGTATTGGGGAGGCCCTGCTACGCAAAGTTCATGGCCGTCCCCAATTACACCTACCTCAAGCTCAGGATGCCGGGCCCCAACGGGGTCATTACCGTCGGCCCCACGTACAAACACGCGTTCGAATGCGACGTGGAGTGCGTGGAGTACGTCGAGGCCCTCGCCGAGTCCGAGGCCCTCATCGCCGACCTGGAGAGCCTCTCTAAGGAGGTGCCAGACGTGAAGCGTCATGCCGGCAACTTCGAGCCAGCGGAGACGGTTAAGTCCGTCCCCTTCGACCCCAGCAGCGACGCCTCCAAGCAAGTCCGGATCGGCTCCGGGCTCGATCCCAAATAGGAAGCGGTGCTCTTCGACTTTCTCCGCGCGAACGCCGACGTCTTCGCGTGGAGTCCCTCGGGCATGCCCCGCATACCGAGGGATGTCGCCGAGCACTCGCTGGACATCCGAGCCGGAGCCCGACCCGTCAAGCAGCCTCTGTGCCGATTCGACGAGGAGAAGCGTAGAGCCATAGGCGAGGAGATCCGCAAGCTAATGGCGGCAGGGTTCATCAAAGAGGTATTCCATCCCGAATGGCTTGCCAACCCTGTGCTTGTGAGAAAGAAAGGGGGGAAATGGCGGATGTGTGTAGACTACACTGGTCTGAACAAAGCATGTCCGAAGGTTCCCTACCCTCTGCCTCGCATTGATCAGATCATGGATTCCACTGCTGGGTGCGAAACCCTACCTTCCCTCGATGCCTACTCAGGGTATCCCCGAATCAGGATGAAAGAGTCCGACCGGCTCGCGACTCCTTTCATCACGCCCTTCGGCATGTACTGCTATGTCACCATGTCGTTCGGCTTGAGGAATGCGGGCGTGACATACCAGCGGTGTATGAACCATGTGTTCGGCGAGCACATTGGCCACACGGTCGAGGCCTACGTTGGTGACATCATAGTCAAGACAAGGAAAGCCTCCGACCTCCTTTCCGACCTTGAAGTGACATTCCGATGTCTCAAGGCGAAAGGTGTCGAGCTCAATCCCGAAAAGTGTGTCTTCGGAGTACCCCGAGGCATGCACTTGGGGTTCATCGTCTCCGAGCGGGGCATCGAAGCCAACCCAGAGAAGATCGCAGCCATCACCAACATGGGGCTCATCGCGGACTTGAAAAGCATACAGAGAGTCATGGGATGTCTCGCGGCCCTCAGCCCTTTCATCCCGCACCTCGGCAAAAGGGGCCTGCCTCTGTACCGCCTCGGGGCGAATAACATTCCCCTCGGAAGCCTGCTCCCGAGACCTGCATCAACCCTCTGTCAAAATCGACGACACGCCCGAGCCCGAGGCACCCTCGGCCCAGTCCGAGGCACCCTCAGCTAGGCCCGAGGCACCCTCGGCCCCCGAGGGCGAGACGCTGCGCGTCGAGAAGAAGCGAAGTGGGGTCACGCCTAATCAAAGCTGGCAGACCCCATACCTCCAATATCTCCACCGAGGAGAGCTACCCCTCGACCGAGCTAGAGCTCGGCGGTTGGCGCGGTGCTCCAAGTCGTTCGTCTTGCTGGAGGATGGGAAGGAGCTCCACCGCCGCACCCCGGGCCCTTGTTGAAGACACCCGGGGGCTACACGCTCCCCTGGGAAAGGCCGCTTGTCATCGCCAAAGTTCTGAAGCCCAGAACAAACAAGATGGCCAACAGTCAAGGCGAGGTCTACAGCAACGCTTGGAACATCCAACAGCTACGTCGCCTCTACCCTTAAGATGTTTTGAAGTTGTTCATATACCTCGCTCTCACGCAAAGTTTAGTCATCAAGGAAGGGTCAGCCTTGCCTCGGCAAAGCCCGACCCTCCCTCGGGGGCTAAAAGGGGGGAACCCCCTCCGCGTCGAAATTTTCCTCGAAAAAAGATCTTCTCTGCCGGAATATCTTTCGAGCTTTTCGACTAACTTCGAAAGTGGATCCTGAAAACGACGGAGTACACGTAAGCAGCCAAGGCTGACCGAGCCGAGGGACTCCTATGCCTCCGGGATACGGATACCTCACTTATCACCTTCTGCCATGAGTAACTCACGCTCGGCTAAGTGATTCCGCGGACCGAACAAGTCTTCACGTTCGGAAGCTCTTCTGCCGGAGCGGTTCTTCGAGCCTTCTCGGCTGCATCGGTGACAGAACCCCATGGACGGGTAAGAGCGCGCGTAAGCGGCAAGGGCGACCGAGCCGAGGGACTCCTACGCCTCCGGGATACGGATACCTCACTCATCACCTTCCGTGAGAAGCAACTCTCGCCCGCACAAACAGTCCTGTTACCGACCAAAAAGTCCAGATACTCGAAACAAGAGGAAAGGAGACGCGGCTTTACAATACGGCGAGGGTGTGTTTCGGTCTCGGCGGTCGCGGAAAACACACGCTACAAGATAATCCGATCCTGCAGGCTCGGATCTTGACGGCTAAAGGGAGCAGCGGCACCCTCGGCGTCGACAACACCTCTAGCGAGGTCCGACCTGGCCTCAGACGGCGACGCAGTCCGAGGGTCTCCGCTCTGAAGGACAACGTCATCACCAAGCCCGGGCCATCACCGCCAGGGTCTTCTCCAAGAATCCGGCCCGAGCAGGCGGCTCGGCCGGTCACCCTGGGGCCTCGGCTAGCTGTCCCCCAAGGACATCAGCCCGGCCCGAGGCTTCAGCAGGCCAATCCCGGTGTCGGTCCCGCCAACGGACGACCCGGCCAGGCTCCGGCTGACCTGGTCTTCTTTTCAAGCCAACTCTGCCTCTGTTCGCGCTGGCACCGCTACCCCTGGCCTCGGCTCATCGAAGAGTGGCCGAGGGTTTCTTCTAACTAAGCATGGGAAGCCTCGGACAACAAGGTTGACCGAGCCGAGGGACTCCTACGCCTTCGGGATACGGATACCTCACTCGTCACCTTTACACGGGGCGACTCACGCTCGGTAAAGCGGTTCAGACAACCAACAGGCGAGCCTTAGTGCTCGAAAATGAAGAAAGAACACGGCTCCGCGCCGAAAATACATACATGTTCAGGCCTCGACAGCCGCAATGAACGAAAACACCGGCACTCAAGGTGCCATTACAAACGGGACTCTGGTTCCACCTCCGCAGGTACGAACAACCCCACTCGAAGGGGGAGGGGCCTGTGGAGCAGCAAAAGACCGATGAACGGCTTGTCGTCGCCCGCCCCAGCAGCGGCGACGACAACGACTTCTGCTCCGGAGGGCCGAACAGCGGCAGCGACGACCTCAGTGCGGATGCTGCTGCCAGGAGGCCCTCGCCCATGCCCCCAACTCGAGAGGCAAGGACGGGCAGAAGGCCGTAGAGTTGGAGGTCGGTCCGCGGGTGGCGCCGGCAAGCTCGTCGGCGACGGAACCTCTTCCAGCTGCCGTGGCGGAAGGCGGCACCGGGAGTGGCTCCGAAGCCGCTCGGCTCAGAGAGCCGGGCACGCTGCAGCTGCCCATGCCGTGAACGGCGGACGTCCTTCCCCCCGATCACTGAGGGAAGGAGCGGACCACCACCCACGCAGGGGCCGACCCCAACTCGGCACACTCCCCTCCCCAGCACTAGTGATGAAAATCCTTGAGGCTGAGGGAGGGGCAGAGGCCACAGCCCGGCTCGCTTTCCCCCTCCATCAAACTGGAGGTCACCGTCTTGGGTGACCGCCGGCGGAGGGGTGTAGCCGGGCTGCATGATGAAAATTCTTGAAGCCGAACGATGGCTGAAAGGTACCAACTCCCGCGGAGTTGCGTTCCTCCAACGACGAAGCGGAAAGGCGGCGGATATCCCCATCCGGGGGCTTGGAAGATGGAAAGACACGATGCATAAGGGAGCGCGAAGACACGGTCGCCTTCCAAGAGGGTCACCCTCCTTTTAAAGGCGACTCTCCCTACTTGCATCCCCAGCCGTCGTGGACTGAGTCTTCTCCAACACGCTCCAAAGTCATCCCCCTACGGCGCGGGGGCTGGGTCCCACGCGTCACGCAAGCCGGTCCAGAGCAGAAGAAGCCAAACCGTCGCACGCGGCGCGTGCAACCGCCCGGCGGTTACAAGCGGCTCACCACTTTTGCCCAGACCAGCGGGCGAAAGGGCGGGCAGCCATGCAGGCGGCATGCAACCGCACCAAGTGGGCGCACCTCTCCGACTTCCAACGCGCCCAGCCTGGAGGACCAGGCCCACGCGTCATGCAACCGGTGTGCCGGTTGCTACGTGTGAGTAACTGCACCGCCACCTGCGCCACCACCGCGCCTCCTCGACTGCGGAACCAATACCGCGACTCGAGGCAACCCGGCGCACGACCCAGCGGCTCCAGCCTGGCGCGACGGTCAATGCGGCCGAAGACGGGCCGGCAGTAATGGCGGTGGCAGGCGGGCAAGAGCAGCGGTCACGTCGTCAGCCAAGCTTACGTCCCATCCGGGGGCAGCAAGGGAACCCTCTCTCACGGCGTGAAGACAACGCGCCCGTGTTCCGTTCCACGAACGGCTCGCGCACGCGCAACGGCTGCCCTGCGAACCACTTGCTCCCTCGCATTAACTCCACGGCGGGACAAGCGACGCCTCTGGCAGGAGAAGCAAGCGACGCTTCGCCTTCGCCACAATAACCGCGTCAGAAAAGGTACGCCGCGTCGTTTGATTTCGTATCCTTTTCCTTTTTTCCTCTCTCTCTCTTGCAACAGGGACCGGGAAAGGGGGATACCCCAGAAAGGATCCTTCCCTGTGAAGGAACCAGGCTCCGAGCCTCCCTACTGATCAGAGGTTCGAAGGCTGGCCCCTCGGAAGGGTTCAACAGCCGCCTCAGAGCACGTGGGCTCCACACCCACTACTGGTCAGAGGTTCAAAGGCCGGCCCCTCGGAAGGGTTCAATGGCCGCCTCAGGCTACTCGGGCTCTGCGCCCACTACTGATCAGGGGTTCGAAGGCTGGCCCCCGAAGGGTTCACAGCCGCCTTAGACACAGAGCGAGGGATGACCATGGGTACGTTCGATACATAACCAAGGCTCGGGCTGCGCTCCCGAGGTACCCTAGGACATTTCCGAGACCAGCGGGAACGATCTTGTAACAGAATCCCATCAGAGGGAGGCATCGAGCCCTCGGACCCCGTCACCAGGGGACCGGGTCTGGCGGAGCACCCGCAGGTACTTTTGGGCGCGCCTCTGGGCCCCTAGCCGACCCCTAACAAATGGGGCACGGACGTCCGCTCGGATCACCCGCATGCAGCTCACCGGAGACACCATGTTCGGCGCCCATCGAGGGCAACATGGCGCTCTCCCCCCTCCTCCTTGCGGAAAGGCGACGCAGGGGCGTATGTAAAAAAGTTGAGTCTGTTCCTGATCGCCCTCTCGCCCTGTGCAGGGGCTCGGGGGCTGCTCTCGCAAACCCGGTTCCGGCCAAACCGTTGACAGCGTCAACATACCAGCCCGAGAACTTGGGACCCGACCGTACGCCCGGGCTATGGCCAGCTCGCATGAGGGAACGACCAGACCAGCCGAAGCATTGCACGAGGCGTTAAGACCTCGGAGGAGTCAAACCACCCCTCCGAGGCCTCGGGGGCTACACCCGGCGGGTGCGCTCGCGCGTACCCACCGGAACAAAATGCAACCGAGAAAGGCTGGTCCCCTTGCAAAAAAGTGCGACGAAAGCCTCCAAGCGAGTGCTAACACTCCCTTCGAGGCTCGGGGCCTACTGTCGGGGACCATAATTAGGGGTACCCTCAAGGCTCCTAATTCTCAGCTGGTAACCCCCATCAGCACAAAGCTGCAAAGGCCTAATGGGTGCGATCAAGTCAGGGATCAGTCCGTCCGAGGGACTCGATCACGCCTCGCCCGAGCCTAGCCTCAGACAAGGGCAGCCGACCCCAGAGGATCTCCGCCTCGCCCGAGGCCCCCTCCAGCGGCGAACACGTTCCCGGCTCGCCCGAGGCCCTGTCTTCGTCGAGAAGCAACCCCGACCAAATCGCAGGAGCATTTGATGCAAAGGTGGCCTGACACCTTTATCCTGACACGCGCCCCGGCTTACAGAGCCGAAGTGACCACCGTCACTTTGCCGCTCCGCTGACCGGTCTGTCAGAAAGGCAACGCCGCCTGCGCCCCTCCGACTGCAGTGCCACTTGACAGAGTGAGGCTGACAGGCAGTCTGGCCCGGCCGCGCACCATAGGAAACTCCGCTCCGCCCGACCCAGGGCTCGGACTCGGGCAAAGCCCCGGAAGACGGCGAACTCCGCTCCGCCCGACCCAGGGCTCGGACTCGGGCAAAGCCCCGGAAGACGGCAAACTCCGCTCCGCCTGACCCAGGGCTCGGACTCGGGCAAAGCCCCGGAAGACGGTGAACTCCGCTCCGCCCGACCCAGGGCTCGGACTCGGGCAAAGCCCCGGAAGACGGCGAACTCTACTCCGTCGACCCAGGGCTCGGACTCGGGCAAAGCCCTGGAAGACGGCGAACTCCGCTCCACCCGACCCAGGGCTCGGACTTGGGCTAAGCCCCGGAAGACAACGAACTCTGCCTCGCCCGACCCAGAGGCTCGGACTCGGCCTCGGCCACGAAAGACGGACTCGACCTTGACCTCGGAGAAGCCTCCACATCGCCCAACCTAGGGCGCGGACCGGTTACGTCAACAGGAGGCGCCATCATTACCCTACTCCAAGCTGACTCAGGCTACGGGGAACAAGACCGGCGTCCCATCTGGCTCGCTCTGCCAGATAGGCGATGATGGCGCCCCGCACGTTCCCTGACGGTGGCGGCTCTCGGCCCCCTTACGAAAGCAAGAGGACGTCAGCAAGGACTCGACGGCCCCGACAGCTGTCTCTCCGCCAGGCTCCAGCACTCCTCCGACGGCCACGACATCACACAAATCGGGTGCCAAGATCTCTCCGGCCGCCACGACGGCGTGTACTTAGGGCGCTAGCTCTCCTCAGCTAGACACGTAGCACTCTGCTACACCCCCCATTGTACACCTGGACCCTCTCCTTACGCCTATAAAAGGAAGGGCCAGGGCCCTCTTAGAGGAGGTTGGCCGCTCGGGGACGAGGACGAGACGGGCGCTCGCATAAGGCCGCTCGCTCCTTCCCCCGGGTGGACGCTTGTAACCCCCTACTGCAAGCGCACCCGACCTGGGCGCGGGACGAACACGAAGGCCGCGGGATTTCCACCTCTCTCCCTCTCGCCCGTCTCCGGGCTCCTCGCTCTCCCCCCTTCGCGCTCGACCTCGCGTCGACCCATCTAGGCTGGGGCACGCGGCGACACTTCACTCGTCGGCTCAGGGACCCCCCCTGTCTCGAAACACCGACACCCCCTTTGTTAGTGATCCCTCAAAAAGTGATATCGAATGTCTATGTGCTTAGTGCGGTTGTGTTCAACGGGATTCTCCGTCATGCGGATAGCACTCTCATTGTCACATAGGAGAGGGACTTTGCTCAATTTGTAGCCATAGTCCCTGAGAGTTTGCCTCATCCAAAGCAATTGCGCACAACAATGGCCTGCGGCAATATACTCGGCTTCGGTGGTAGAAAGAGCTACTGAGTTTTGTTTCTTTGAATCCCAAGACACCAGGGATCTCCCCAGAAACTGACAAGTCCCTGATGTGCTCTTCCTATCAATTTTACACCCTGCCCAATCGGCATCGGAATATCCTATTAAATCAAAGGTTGATCCCCTGGGGTACCAAAGCCCAAACTTAGGAGTGTAAACTAAATATCTCATGATTCTTTTCACGGCACTAAGGTGAACTTCCTTAGGATCGGCTTGGAACCTTGCACACATGCATATGGAAAGCATAATATCCGGTCGATATGCACATAAATAGAGTAAATATCCTATCATCGACCGGTATACCTTTTGATCTACGGATTTACCTCTCGTGTCGAGGTTGAGATGCCCATTGGTTCCTGAAAGGGAATTAGGCTTACACCTATTTCCTAAATTAATTTTGGTGGTTGAATTGCCCAACACAAATAATTGGACTAACTAGTTTGCTCTAGTTTATAAGTTCTACAGGTGCCAAAGGTTCACAATAAGCCAATAAAAAGACCAAGAAAAAGGGTTCAACAAAAAGAGCACGGGATAACCGAAGTGTGCCCTGGTCTGGCGTACCGGACAGTGTCCGGTGCACCAGGGGACTTCAAGCTGAACTTCGCACCTTCGGGAATTCTCAGAGGCGCTTCGCTATAATTCACCGGACTGTCCGGTGCACCGCCGGACAGTGTCCGGTGCCCCAAGATCAAGCGACTCTGAACTCGCCAGCTTCGGGAATCCGCTCCGCTATAATTCACCGGACATGTCCGGTGCACACCGGACTGTCCGATGTAACGGCGGAGCAACAGCTAGCCTGCGCCAACGGTCACCTGCTACAGCATTAAATGCGCGCCAGCGCGCACAGAGGAGCAGAGCACGCGCGGGTGGCACACCGGACAGCCTACAGGGATTGTCCGGTGCACCACCGGACAGCTAGGCGGGCCCACACGTCAGAGCTCCAATGGTCGAACCCTAACGGCCAGGTGACGTGGCTGGCGCACCGGACACTGTCCGGTGGCGCACCGGACTGTCCGGTGCGCCCGTCGATAGCAGCCTTCACCAAACGGCTAGTTTGGTGGTTGGGGTTATAAATACCCCCAACCACCCCACATTCAAGTCATCCAAGTTTTCACACTTCTACACCTTACAAGAGCTCTAGCATTCAATTCTAGACACACCAAAGTGATCATATCCTCTCCAATTCCACACAAAGCTTTAGTGATTAGTGAGAGAGATTTGTTGTGTTCATTTGAGCTCTTGCGCTTGGATTACTTCTTTTCTTTCTCATTTGTTCTTGTGATCAAAACTCAATTGTAACCGAGGCAAGAGACACCAATTGTGTGGTGGTCCTTGTGGGGAAGTTTTGTTCCCGGTTGATTTGAGAAGAGAAGCTCACTCGGTCCGAGGGACCGTTTGAGAGAGGGAAAGGATTGAAAGAGACCCGGTCTTTGTGACCACCTCAACGGGGAGTAGGTTTGCAAGAACCGAACCTCGGTAAAACAAATCATCGTGTCTCACTCTTTATCTGCTCACGATTTGTTTTGCGCCCTCTCTCTCGAACTCGTTTCTATTTCTAACGCTAACCCGGCTTGTAGTTGTGTTTAAGTTGTTAAATTTCAGATTCGCCCTATTCACCCCCCCCCCTCTAGGCGACTTTCAATTGGTATCAGAACCCGGTGCTTCATTAGAGCCTAACCGCTCGAAGTGATGTCGGGAGATCACGCCAAGAGGGAGATGGAGACCGGCGACAAGCCCACTACAAGCCACGGGAAGACTTCATCGGAAGAGTCCCACAACAAGGGAAAGGGGAAGGAGAAGAAATCCTCTTCCCACAAGTCGCATCGGAGTGGTGGCAAGCACAAAAAGATGAGGAAGGTGGTCTACTACGAGACCGACACTTCATCACCATCGACCTCCGGCTCCGATGCGCCGTCCGTAACTTCTAAGCGCCATGAGCGCAAGAAGTTTAGTTAGATCCCCCTATGCTATCCTCGCATTTCTAAACATACACCTTTACTTTCCGTCCCATTAGGCAAACCGCCAACATTTGATGGTGAAGATTATGCTAGGTGGAGTGATATGATGCGTTATCACCTAACCTCACTCCACAAAAGTATATGGGATATTGTTGAGTTTGGTGTACAGGTACCATCCGTAGGGGATGAAGATTATGATGAGGATGAAGTGGCCCAAATTCAACACTTCAACTCCCAAGCCACAACTATACTCCTCGCCTCTCTAAGTCGAGAGGAGTATAATAAGGTGCAAGGGTTGAAGAGTGCTAAGGAAATTTGGGACGTGCTAAAGACCGCGCACGAAGGAGATGAGGTGACCAAGATCACCAAGCGGGAAACAATCGAGGGGGAGCTCGGTCGCTTACGTCTTCGCCAAGGGGAGGAGCCACAAGACATGTACAACCGGCTCAAAACCTTGGTGAACCAAGTGCGCAACCTCAGGAGCAAAAAATGGGATGACCACGAAGTGGTTAAGGTTATTCTTAGATCACTTGTTTTCCTTAACCCTACTCAAGTTCAATTAATTCGTGGCAATCCTAGATATACACTAATGACTCCCGAGGAAGTAATCGGGAATTTTGTGAGCTTTGAATTGATGATCAAAGGTTCAAAGAAGATCAACAAGCTTGACGGCCCCTCCACGTCCGAAGCACAACCGGTCGCATTCAAGGCGACGGAAGAAAAGAAGGAGGAATCTACTCCAAGTCGAACACCCATCGACGCCTCCAAGCTCGACAACGAGGAGATGGCGCTCATCATCAAGAGCTTCCGTCAAATCCTCAAGCAAAGGAGGGGGAAGGATTACAAACCCCGCTCCAAGAAAGTGTGCTACAAATGTGGTAAGCCCGGTCATTTTATTGCAAAATGTCTATTATCTAGTGATAGTGACAGGGGCGACGACAAGAAGGGGAGAAGAAAGGAGAAGAAGAGATACTACAAGAAGAAGGGCGGCGATGCCCATGTTTGCCGGGAGTGGGACTCCGACGAGAGCTCCACCGACTCCTCCTCCGACGAGGACGCCGCAAACATCGCCGTCACCAAGGGTCCTCTCTTCCCCAACGTCGGCCACAAATGCCTCATGGCCAAGGACGGCAAAAGGAAGAAGGTAAAATCAAGATCCTCCACTAAATATGAAACCTCTAGTGATGAGGATAATGCTAGTAATGAGGAGGATAACTTGCGTTTTCTTTTTGCCAACCTTAACATACAACAAAAGGAAAAGTTAAATGAATTAATTAGTGCCATTCATGAGAAGGATGACCTCTTGGATTCTCAAGAGGACTTCCTAATTAAGGAAAACAAGAAGCATGTTAAGGTAAAAAATGCTTATGCTCTAGAAGTTGAAAAATGTGAGAAATTAACTAATGAGCTAAGTACTTGCCATGACACTATTGCCAACCTTAGAAATGAAAATGATAGTTTAAATGCTAAGGTTGATTCTCATGTTTGTAATGTTTCAATTCCCAATCTTAGAGATGATAATGTTGATTTGCTTGCTAAGATTGAAGAATTGAATAATTCTCTTGCTAGCCTTAGGATTGAAAATGAAAAATTGCTCGCTAAGGCTAAAGATTTTGATATTTGCAATGTCACTATTTCTAACCTTAGAAGTGAAAATGATATATTACATGCTAAGGTAGTAGAATTAAAATCTTGCAAACCCTCTACATCTACCATTGAGCATGTTTCTATTTGCACTAGATGTAGAGATGTTGATATTGATGCTATTCATGATCATATGGCTTTAATTAAACAACAAGATGATCATATAGCTAAACTAGATGCTAAAATTGCCGAGCACGAACTTGAGAATGAAAAATTTAAATTTGCTCGTAGTATGCTTTATAGTGGCAGACGCCCTAGCATTAAGGATGGCATTGGCTTCCAAAAGGGGGACAATGTCAAAATTAATGCCCCTCCTAAGAAATTGTCTAACTTTGTTAAGGGCAAGGCTCCCATGCCTCAGGATAATGAGGGTTACATTTTGTACCCTGCCGGTTATCCCGAGAGCAAAATAAGGAGAATTCATTCTAGGAAGTCTCACTCTGGCCCTAATCATGCTTTCATGTATAAGGGTGAGACATCTAGTTCTAGGCAACCAACCCGTGCTAAGTTGCCTAAGAGGAAAACTCCTAATGCATCAAATGATCATGACATTTCATTTAAAACTTTTGATGCATCTTATGTTTTGACTAACAAACCCGGCAAGGTAGTTGCCAAGTTTGTTGGGGGCAAACACAAGGGCTCCAAGACTTGTGTTTGGGTGCCCAAAGTTCTTGTTTCTAATGCTAAAGGACCCAAAACCGTTTGGGTACCTAAAGTCAAAAACTAAAATTGTTTTGTAGGTTTATGCATCCGGGGGCACAAGTTGGATCATCAATAGCGGGTGCACAAACCACATGACAGGGGAGAAGAAGATGTTCTCCTCCTATGAGAAAAACCAAGATCCCCAACGAGCTATCACATTCGGGGATGGAAACCAAGGTTTGGTCAAAGGTTTGGGTAAAATAGCTATATCTCCTGACCATTCCATTTCCAATGTTTTTCTTGTTGATTCATTAGATTACAATTTGCTTTCCGTATCTCAATTATGCAAAATGGGCTACAACTGTCTATTCACTGATGTAGGTGTCACTGTCTTTAGAAGAAGTGATGATTCAATAGCATTTAAGGGAGTGTTAGAGGGTCAGCTATACTTGGTAGATTTTGATAGAGCTGAACTCGACACTTGCTTAGTTGCTAAGACTAACATGGGTTGGCTCTAGCACCGCCGACTAGCCCATGTTGGAATGAAGAATCTTCATAAGCTTCTAAAGGGAGAACACATTTTAGGATTAACAAATTTTCATTTTGAGAAAGACAGGATCTATAGTGCATGTCAAGCCGGGAAGCAAGTTGGTGTTCATCATCCGCATAAGAACATCATGACAACTGACAGGCCACTGGAGCTCCTACACATGGATCTATTCGGCCCGATTGCTTACATAAGCATCGGTGGAAGTAAGTACTGTATAGTTATTGTGGATGATTATTCTCGCTTCACTTGGGTATTCTTTTTGCAGGAAAAATCTCAAACCCAAGAGACCTTAAAGGGATTCTTGAGACGGGCTCAAAATGATTTCGGCTTGAGGATCAAGAAAATTAGAAGCGACAATGGGACGGAGTTCAAGAACTCTCAAATTGAAGGCTTCCTTGAGGAGGAGGGCATCAAGCATGAGTTCTCTTCTCCCTACACGCCACAACAAAATGGTGTAGTGGAGAGGAAGAATCGAACTCTATTGGACATGGCAAGGACCATGCTTGATGAGTACAAGACACCGGATCGGTTTTGGGCCGAGGCGGTTAACACCGCGTGCTACGCCATCAACCGGTTATATCTACACCGAATCCTCAAGAAGACATCATACGAACTTCTAACCGGTAAAAAGCCCAATATTTCATATTTTAGAGTTTCTGGTAGCAAATGCTTTATTCTTGTTAAAAGAGGTAGAAAATCTAAATTTGCTCCTAAGACTGTAGAAGGCTTTTTACTAGGATATGATTCAAACACAAGGGCATATAGAGTCTTTAACAAGTCCTCAGGACTCGTTGAAGTTTCTTGTGACGTTGTGTTTGATGAAACTAACAGCTCTCAAGTAGAGCAAGTTGATCTTGATGAGTTAGGTGAAGAAGAGGCTCCGTGCATCGCGCTAAGGAACATGTCCATTGGGGATGTGTGTCCCAAGGAATCCGAAGAGCCTCCAAATGCACAAGATCAACCATCCTCCTCCACGCAAGCATCTCCAACAACTCCAAATGAGGATGAGGCTTAAGTTGATGAAGGAGAAGATCAAAGAGATGAGCCACCTCAAGATGACGGCAATGATCAAGGGGGAGATGCAAATGATCAAGACAAGGAGGATGAAGAACCAAGGCCGCCACAACCAAGAGTCCATCAAGCAATCCAACGAGATCACTCTGTCGACACCATCCTCGGCGACATTCATAAGGGGGTAACAACTAGATCTCGTGTTGCGCATTTTTGTGAGCATTACTCTTTTGTTTCCTCTATTGAGCCACACAGGGTAGAGGAAGCACTCCAAGATTCGGATTGGGTGATGGCGATGCAAGAGGAGCTCAACAACTTCACTAGGAACGAGGTATGGCATTTAGTTCCACGTCCTAACCAAAATGTTGTAGGAACCAAGTGGGTCTTCCGCAACAAACAAGATGAGCATGGTGTGGTGACAAGGAACAAAGCCCGACTTGTGGCCAAGGGATACTCCCAAGTCGAAGGTTTGGATTTTGGTGAAACCTATGCACCCATAGCTAGGCTTGAGTCAATTCATATATTATTAGCCTATGCTACTTACCATGGCTTCAAGCTTTACTAAATGGACGTGAAGAGTGCCTTCCTCAATGGACCAATCAAGGAAGAGGTCTATGTTGAGCAACCTCCCGGCTTTGAAGACAGTGAGTATCCTAACCATGTCTATAGACTCTCTAAGGCGCTTCATGGGCTCAAGCAAGCCCCAAGAGCATGGTATGAATGCCTAAGAGATTTCCTTATTGCTAATGGCTTCAAAGTCGGCAAGGCCGATCCTACTTTATTTACTAAGACTCTTGCAAATGATTTGTTCGTATGCCAAATTTATGTTGATGATATTATATTTGGGTCTACTAACGAATCTACATGTGAGGAATTTAGTAGGATCATGACACAGAAATTCGAGATGTCAATGATGGGGGAGTTGAAGTACTTCTTAGGATTTCAAGTGAAGCAACTCCAAGAAGGCACCTTCATTTGCCAAATGAAGTATACTCAAGACATTCTAAACAAGTTTGGGATGAAGGATGCCAAGCCCATCAAGACACCCATGGGAACCAATGGGCATCTCGACCTCGACACGGAAGGTAAATCCGTCGATCAAAAGGTATATCGGTCGATGATAGGTTCATTACTTTATTTATGTGCATCTCGACCGGACATTATGCTTTCTGTATGCATGTGTGCAAGATTCCAAGCCGACCCTAAGGAATCTCACCTTACAACCGTAAAACGAATCTAGAGATATTTGGCTTATACTCCTAAGTTTGGGCTTTGGTACCCACGGGGATCCACATTTGATTTAATTGGTTATTCGGATGCTGATTGGGCAGGGTGCAAGAATAATAGAAAGAGCACATCGGGGACTTGCCAGTTCTTGGGAAGGTCCTTGGTGTCTTGGGCTTCAAAGAAGCAAAATTCTGTGGCTCTTTCAACCGCCGAAGCCGAGTACATTGCCGCAGGCCATTGTTGCGCGCAACTACTTTGGATGAGGCAAACCCTCAGGGAATATGGTTACAAATTAACCAAAGTTCCTCTTCTATGTGATAATTGAGAGCACCTAGAGGGGGGTGAATAGGTGATCCTGTAACACTTAAAACTTAGGCCACAAAAACTTGGTTAAGGTTAGCGCAATAACTGCCAAGTGGCTAGAGAGGAGTCTTCAACAAAACACAATAACCAACAAGAGATCAATCACAGAGATGGCACGGTGGTTATCCCGTGGTTCGGCCAAGACCAACGCTTGCCTACTCCACGTTGTGGCGTCCCAACGGACAAGGTTTGCAATCAATCCCTCTCAAGCGGTCCAAAGACCCACTTGAATACCACGGTGTTTTGCTTGCTTTTCTTAATCCCGTTTGCGAGGAATCTCCACAACTTGGAGCCTCTCGCCCTTACACTTGAAGTTCACAAAGAAGCACGGAGCAAGGGAGGGATTAGCAATGCACACAAGACACAAAAATCAGAGTGTCACCACGCACACAAGTCGCAACAAGAGCTCACAACACAACTCAATGAGTTCACAACTCCACTAGAGCTCTATATGTTATCACAAAGAAACAAATGCGCGGAATCGAGGTCTTGGTGCTTAGGAATGTTGTAAGAATGCTTGGTGTCCTCCTCCATGCACCTAGGGGTCCCTTTTATAGCCCCAAGGCAGCTAGGAGCCGTTGAGAGCAATCCTGGAAGGCAGATCTTGCCTTCTGTCGACTGGCGCACCGGATAGTCCGGTGCACCACCGGACATCCACTGTTCACTGTCCGGTGCATATTGCTTTCCTTATTTGGCGAAGCCGACCGTTGGAGTCTGAGAGCCGTTGGCGCACCGGACACTGTCCGGTGCACACCGGACAGTCCGGTGCACCAATGTGACCGTTGGCTCGGCCACGCGTCAAGCGCGGAATCCTCGGCCGACCGTTGCCCCGGCTGACTGTTGACTCACCGGACAGTCCGGTGCACCACCGGACAGACCGGTGAATTTTAGCCGTACGCCGTTGATGATTTCCCGAGAGCGATGAGTTCGCCTATGAACGGCTCACCGGACAGTCCGGTGCACCACCGGACAGTCCGGTGAATTATAGCCGTACACCGCCGTCGAAGTCCCGAGAGCAGCCTGTTCGCCCGAGCCAGCCTGGCGCACCGGACACTGTTCGGTGCACCACCGGACAGACCGGTGAAACCAGACTGAGCAGACTTTGGCTGAACTTGGCCATCTCTTCTCCAACTCGATTTTTTCTGTTTCCAGCACTTAGACACAATACATTAGTCCATAAAATAATGTACTAAGTCTAGAAACATACCTTTTGACATGTTTTGCACTTTGTCCACACCTTTGCATAGATTAGCACAAAAGCATTTGTGTTGGCACTCAATCACCAAAATACTTAGAAATGGCCCAAGGGCACATTTCCCTTTCAATCTCCCCCTTTTTGGTGATTTATGCCAACACAACATAAAGCAACTAGAATACGTGCAATATCAATGCAAATGAAAACTCAAGGTTGTTTTGAATCCTATTTGACATATATGGATCACTCTATGCCACCACTAGGTTTGTTTTTGCAAATCAAACTCAAATTCATATCTCTAAGTCAAATCCACTTGTAGAGACATAAAGAGAGGTATTCCAAAGAAATTTGATCAAGAATTTCAAAAACTCCCCCTTTTCCCATAATCAACACTTCTCCCCAAAAGAGGCCAACTTTTGACATAAGAGACACTAAAAGAGTTTTGATAAACCAAAAGCTATAATCTACTATTTTCAAAATTTCTCAAGTGGTAGCTGATCCATCTATTGCTTTGGCCTTTATTTTCCTCCCCTTTGGCATCAAGCACCAAAACGGGATCAATCTTGGCCCTTAAACCCCATTGCCTCACCAAAATTTTCAAATAAGAACACAAAGGCAATAAGAGTACATGAGATGAACTTGGAATAAGTTACCCTCTCATCGGAGTGCAGTGGAAGTCTTTCATGGTCCAAGTCCACCTTTTCCCTTTCAAACCTCCTTTGAGACTAAAACAAGCAAACTCAAGCATATGGTTAGTCTCAAAGGGTCAAGTTGTAGCACAACTCCCCCTAAGAATGTGCATCACTTGCAAAAAGGACTTGTGAGGTCCAGGGAGAGTTTGTACAACTTGAGCACCATACATAAGCAACAAATGCAGAAGGAACATGATCAAAGGCATAAACACATGTATGCTACAATTCAATCCAAGTTCCGCGAATCTAAGATATTTAGCTCACTACGCAGCCTGCAAAAGGTCTTCTCATCTAGAGGCTTGGTAAAGATATCGGCTAGCTGGTTCTCGGTGCTAACATGAAACACTTCGATATCTCCCTTTTGCTGGTGGTCTCTCAAAAAGTGATGCCGGATGTCAATGTGCTTTGTGCGGCTGTGCTCAACAGGATTTTCCGCTATTCGGATAGCACTCTCATTATCACATAGGAGTGGGACTTTGCTCAGATTGTAGCCAAAGTCCCGGAGGGTTTGCCTCATCCAAAGTAGTTGCGTGCAACACTGTCCTGCGGCAACATACTCGGCCTCAGCGGTGGATAGGGCAACGGAAGTTTGTTTCTTAGAGTTCCACGACACCAGGGACCTTCCTAAGAATTGGCACGTCCCCGATGTACTCTTCCTATCGACCTTACATCCAGCATAGTCGGAATCTGAGTATCCAATCAAGTCAAAGTTAGACCCCTTTGGATACCAGATCCCGAAGCAAGGCGTAGCGACTAAATATCGAAGAATTCGCTTCACGGCCACTAAGTGACACTCCTTAGGATCGGATTGAAATCTAGCACACATGCATACACTAAGCATAATATCCGGTCTACTAGCACACAAATAAAGTAAAGACCCTATCATAGACCGGTATGCTTTTTGATCAACGGACTTACCTCCTTTGTTGAGGTCGGTGTGTCCGTCAGTTCCCATTGGCGTCTTTGCGGGCTTGGCGTCTTTCATCCCAAACCGCTTTAGCAAGTCTTGCGTGTACTTTGTTTGGGAGATGAAAGTGCCGTCCTTGAGTTGCTTCACTTGGAACCCAAGGAAGTATTTCAACTCGCCCATCATCGACATCTCGAATTTTTGAGTCATCACCCTGCTAAACTCCTCACAAGACTTTTGGTTAGTAGAACCAAATATTATGTCATCGACATAAATTTGGCACACAAAAAGATCACCATCGCAAGTCTTAGTGAAAAGAGTTGGATCGGCTTTCCCAACCTTGAAAGCATTAGCAATTAAAAAGTCTCTAAGGCATTCATACCATGCTCTTGGGGCTTGCTTAAGTCCATAGAGCGCCTTAGAGAGCTTACACACATGGTCGGGGTACCGTTCATCCTCGAAGCCAGGGGGTTGCTCCACGTACACCTCCTCCTTGATCGGCCCGTTGAGGAAAGCGCTCTTCACATCCATTTGGTACAACCTGAAAGAATGGTGAGCGGCATATGCTAGCAAGATACGGATTGATTCTAGCCTAGCCACAGGAGCAAAAGTCTCCTCAAAGTCCAAACCTGCGACTTGGGCATAACCTTTTGCCACAAGTCGAGCCTTGTTCCTCGTCACCACCCCGTGCTCGTCCTGTTTGTTGCGGAACACCCACTTGGTTCCCACAACATTTTGCTTGGGGCGAGGCACCAGTGTCCAAACTTCATTGCGCTTGAAATTGTTGAGTTCCTCCTGCATGGCCAACACCCAGTCCGGATCTAGCAAGGCCTCTTCTACCCTGAAAGGCTCAATAGAAGAGACAAAGGAGTAATGCTCACAGAAATTAACTAATCTTGAACGAGTAGTTACTCCCTTGCTAATATCACCCAATATTTGGTCGACGGGATGATCCCTTTGGATCGTCGCTCGAACTTGGGTTGGAGGTGCCTAAGGTGCTTCTTCCTCTTCAACTTGATCATCCTGTGCTCCCCCTTGATCATGCGCCTCCACTTGAGGTACCTGTTCGTCATCTTGGGTTGGGGGATGCACCATAGTTGAGGAAGACGGATGATCTTGCTCCAATTGTTCCTGAGGCCGCACATCTCCAATCGCCATGGTGCGTATCGCGGCCGTTGGAACATCTTCTTCATCTACATCATCAAGATCAACAACTTGCTCTCTTGGAGAGCCATTAGTCTCATCAAATACAACGTCGCTAGAGACTTCAACCAAACCCGATGATTTGTTGAAGACCCTATACGCCTTTGTATTTGAATCATAACCTAATAAAAACCCTTCTACAGTTTTGGGAGCAAATTTAGAGGATCTACCTTTCTTCACAAGAATATAACACTTGCTCCCAAATACACGAAAGTAAGACACATTGGGTTTGTTACCAGTTAGCAGCTCATATGACGTCTTTTTGAGGAGGCGGTGAAGGTAGACCCTATTGATGGCGTGGCAAGCCGTGTTCACGGCTTCCGACCAAAAACGCTCGGGGGTCTTGAACTCTCCAAGCATAGTCCTCGCCATATCAATGAGTGTCCTGTTCTTCCTCTCTACCACACCATTTTGCTGAGGTGTGTAGGGAGCGGAGAACTCGTGCTTGATCCCCTCCTCCTCAAGGAACTCCTCCACTTGAAGGTTCTTGAACTCGGACCCATTGTCGCTTCTTATCTTCTTCACCTTGAGCTCAAACTCATTTTGAGATCTCCTTAGGAAGCGCTTGAGGGTCCCTTGGGTTTCAGACTTATCCTGCAAAAAGAACACCCAAGTGAAGCGGGAAAAGTCATCAACAATAACTAGACCATACTTACTTCCTCCTATGCTCAGATAGGCGACGAGTCCGAAGAGGTCCATATGCAGCAGCTCCAGAGGTCTTGAAGTGGTCATCACATTCTTGCTGTGATGTGCTCCTCCCACTTGTTTACCTGCTTGACAAGCTGCACAAGGTCTATCTTTTTCGAATTGCACGTTAGTCAAACCTATCACGTGTTCTCCCTTTAGAAGCTTGTGAAGGTTCTTCATCCCCACATGTGCTAAGCGGCGATGCCACAGCCAGCCCATGCTAGTCTTAGCAATTAAGCATGCATCTAGACCGACCTCCTCTTTTGCAAAATCAACTAAATAAAGTTTGTCGTCTAATACACCCTTAAAAGCTAATGAACCATCACTTTTTCTAAAGACAGACACATCTATATTTGTAAATAGACAATTATATCCCATATTACATAATTGACTAACAGATAGTAAATTATATCCAAGAGACTCAACTAAAAACACATTAGAGATAGAGTGCTCATTTGATATTGCAATCTTGCCTAAACCTTTCACCTTGCCTTGGTTCCCATCACCGAATATGATTGAATCTTGGGAATCCTTATTCTTGACGTAGGAGGTGAACATCTTCTTCTCCCCCGTCATATGGTGTCTGCATCCGCTGTCGATAATCCAGCTTGAACCCCCGGATGCATAAACCTGCAAGGCAAATTTAGGCTTGGGTCTTAGGTACCCAACTCTTGTTGGGTCCTACAAGGTTAGTCACAATTGTCTTAGGGACCCAAATGCAAGTTTTATCACCCTTGCATTTTGCCCCTAATTTCCTAGCAACTATCTTTCTATCCTTTCTACAAATAGCAAAGGAAGCATTTAAAGCATGATAAATTGTAGAGGGTCCATTCATAACTTTCCTAGGAACATGAACAATATTCTTTCTAGGCACATGATGAATATTTTTCCTAGGCATATCTCTACCATGCATATAGGAAGAACTGGAAGCAAACATAGAATAAGAATCATAGGCATGTGAATCAAAAGCATTACAACTCCTATGAGACTGTCTTCTATCATTGTACATAAAAGCATGGTTCTTTTTAGTACTACTTGCCATAGGGGCCTTCCCTTTCTCCTTAGCGGAGATGGGAGCCTTATGGCTTGTTAAGTTCTTGGCTTCCCTCTTGAAGCCAAGCCCATCCTTAATTGAGGGGTGTCTACCAACCGTGTAGGCATCCCTAGCAAATTTTAGTTTATCAAAGTCACTTTTGCTAGCCTTAAGTTGGGCATTAAGACTAGCCATTTCATCATTTAACTTTGCAATAGAAGCTATGTGTTCACTACAAGCATCAATATCAAAATCTTTACATCTATTGCAAATAACAGCATTTTCTACACAAGTTGTTGATTTACTAGCTATTTCTAACTTAGCATTCAAATCATCATTAATGCTCCTTAAGCTAGAAATTGTCTCATGGCAAGAAGATAATTCACAAGAAAGCATTTCATTTCTTTTAACTTCTAAAGCATGAGATTTTTGTGCTTCTACAAATTTGTCATGTTCTTCATACAACAAATCTTCTTGTTTTTCTAAAAACCTATTCTTATCATTCAAGGCATCAATCAATTCATTAATTTTATCTACCTTGGTTCTATCTAGGCCCTTAAATAAACATGAATAATCTATTTCATCCTGTCACACCCGGTTTTGGAAGGCAAACCAAGTGCGAACTATGTACGTGCCAGGATCAGAACTCACGTACACAGCGATTACATAAATGAACATCAATGCACATTGCTCGAATAATAACTTAAGAGAGTATTAACTTATTACATCACAGAGTCATAGTCATCCACATAGTCATCAACTTAATAGTTAAATCAAAGTGCTAGCGAAACGCAGTAAAGATAGGGCCTTCACAGGCAGCTGACTGGGGGTTGCCGCCAACCCACACCTAGAATTCGTCGTAGTCTTGGAACTCCTGGAAGTCTCCTTCCACGGCTTCGCCTTCCCCGGAGCAGTGGTTACAATGCGGACAACCTGGTGTTTTGTGGTAAAGCAAGGATGAGTACACATCAACGTACTCAGCAAATGTCCCGTTTGGCTGAAGTGGACTAGCTTTATGTGGGGTTAGGCTCAAGCAATTGCTTTTAGTTGGTCAGGTATTTATCATTAGTAGAAGCCAGATTTTAGCATTAACCAACCCATGAACCATTTCCTCATCGAGGAACAACATCATCATATTCGAACCAAAACCATAACATAATCCTTGTATCTCGAACCATCTGTATCTCTAATCAAAGAGGATCCCAAGGCTGCTCTTAACCGTGAGCACGGCTGATATATCAGTTTCACTACCCTCTGCAGAGGTCGCACACTTTACCCATGAGTCATGATTCCCTTTCTACCCGGGGAGAGCTAATCCCCATTGACCACTACCTAGGTGGTCCGGCAGGGTATCACTACGTAGCTTTTACAAAGATTCCCTAGAGATCATAGCTGCCCGTTAGGTTTCTCCAGTTTGATAAACACAGTACTCCTCCCCGCAGGAGAGTGACTAACAAAAGCAAAACGAAAGAACCTCGGCACTCAGCCTCGGCAGAGCAAGCACTGTGCCTGGACCCCATTGACGGCACGACGGCGAAGCAACTACACCCCTAGTTCCTCTAATTAATTAGCTAAGGGCATCCCATTTCACCCTCATGGTTGCACTGTTATCCCGGGTGGTCTCTCAACGAACAGGTCCTTACGGAGAGGTACTCAGGAAACAGCCTGAGCCCCCTAGAGTATCACAAGATCATCAATATCATCAGGATAACAGTATCGTAAATAGTCACATCATGTTCATTGATTAAGTTAAGGCAATAGCAGAATGCTAACCATGACAGCCCATAAGGTTATCAAGGATAAAGTAAAGTGTAAAGCTAGTCAATCCTTAGGTTTCAAGTAAGTAATGCGGGGTAGTAAGTTATAAATGAATAGGACATAATGGGTCAGAGGACACTTGCCTTCACCAAACTGCTGATCAGGGACTTCCTCTGCAATTTCCTCGGGAAACACAGATTGCTCGTTGTCTACGTAAAGTAATCATTCACACTATGCACTTGGGAAGTAACAAACAAAAGCAATATACCAAACATATGCAGCAGAGAGATCACAAGTTCACAATAGAAAAGGATTGGTACTCTAGTATTCCCTAGGTCTAGGGTAGAGGACTATACAAAATGATTCATTACCCACTAATCAGGTTTAAGTCAGTGGTGGGGTTAAATCATTACATGGTTTTAAGTCCATAAACTTAGGTGCTCCCACTTTTATTAAAGTCTTCTATCTTTTATTTATCTCAAATAGGGGTTCCAATAACCTTAATCTTATCTTAATGATCAACTATTAATTGGGACATAAAAACAGCAGGGAAACATTGGTTAAATAGGTAGACAAAAATACTATGAGCATTTTGCAATTTGAAGCACCTAATTTGGAGTTCATATGACAAAGTTATGAATTTTACAAGTTTAGGGATTAAAAATATACCCTAAATACTTATTTTGAATTAAATAAAAGGTCCGAGGACCTAACTGCGAGAATCCAGGGACGGCGGGTTAATTTTCAGGAAGCCGGGGGTCTCTTTAAGAAAACGCGCGGGCGAAGGGGTATCGGGCTTTTATAGCCGTTGGATCTCGGATCAACGCCCGAGATTAGATCCGCGGGCGGGCGCGCGAGCGCGCGGCGGCCTGAGCGGCTGACAGGCGGGGCCGGGCGGGCAGCGCGGGGCCAGGCGGCTGACAGGCGGGGCCAGGCGAGCAGCGCGGGCGCGGGTGGGCTGACAGGCGGGGCCGGGCGAGCAGCGCGGGCGCGGGCGGGCTGACAGGCGGGGCCAGGCGGGCAGAGCGGGCGTGGGGGCGTGAGGGAAGCGGCCCTAGGCCGTTGGATCTCTGGTGGACGGCCAGGATTGGGCCCGGGCTAATTGAATCAGGGCCGCCCGATCTAGGATGGACGGCGGGGATCGGGTGCCGGCCTTGGCCTCTCCTACGGCTAGCAGAGGCGGCGGCGCTCGTCTCCGCGGCGGAGGACTCGCCGGAGACGAGGGGCGCGGGCGCTCTACGGGTCTTTGGGGTGACCCGAGCGGCCGGGAAGGTTGGGGAGGGCGCGGGGAATCGTCCGGTGGGGGCTAGGTCGGGGCAGGGGCACCGGAGGGGGGCGGTCCACGGCGAAGCGGCTCGGCGGCGGTGCTATGGGACTCCGGCGAGCAATTAAGCGCAGTAGAGAGCAATAGAGAGGAAGGGAGAGGGCAGGGGAGGTTCCTTACCTCAAGATGGACTCCGGGGACTCCTCGGTGGCGGCAATGGCGCGACGACGGCCCGGGTCGGCGGTGGCGGACCTCCGCGGCTGCACGGAGGACGGCGGGTGAGCGCGGGCAGAGGGAAATAGGGAGGGGAAGGGGAAATTGGAGCGCGTCCCGGGTTGCGGACGTCGGGGCGGAGCTCACCGTGGCTGAGGGCACGGCGGAGCTCCAACGGCGACGGGGAAACGAGCTCGGGACGGCGGCGGTTCGTGGCGACGGCTCTCTGGCGTGCGTGCAGCGAGGGGGAGGTGAGAGAGAGGTCTGCAGGTGCGCAAATGAGGGAGGGGGAGAGGGCGAGTGGGGTTCTGGGCTCAAGTGGCCGGGGGCGGGGCGGTTGCGAGCTCCACGCGCGACGTGGGCGCGGAGACCGCGGCAACGCGCAGCTCGGGCGGCGGTTACGCGGGGAAGACGGGGCTGACAGGCCGGGCCCGCGAGCAGAGAGAGAGGGAGGCGAGCGCGGAGACGGCGGCCGCGCTGACGGGCGGGCCCGCCAGGGCAGAGAGAGCGGGGGGGGAGAGGCGCGCGCGCGGGGTTGGGCTGGCTGGGCCGAAAGGCCGAGGGGGCGGCAGGGTTGGGCTTCTTTCCCTTTTTCTTTTATTCTGGTATTTGTTTTCTCTTTTCTTTTTATTTTCTCTACTTGATTCAAATTCAAATAAGCCACAAATTCAAATTAGACTTTCTAAGAATTATGCACCAAACAAAAGTGAAATCTAGGGTTCAACATGATGCAACAATTCATACTCCCTTGGAGTTTGAGCTAATAGACTATAGTTACAAATAAAATAACCACTTTTCTCCTATAGAAATGAGAAAGAGAAGATTGGGGAAGGATGAGAAAAGGGAAGTAACACCTGAATTTGTGAATATGAGCAAAGAAATTTTATACCCCCAAATTCAGGGTGTTACACATCCTCATCACTAGATTCGTCCTCACTTGAAGAAGCATAAGTAGAGTCTTGAGTACATACCTTCTTTTCCCTTGCCATAAGGCATGTGTGACGCTCGTTGGGGAAGAGGGATGACTTGTTGAAGGCGGTGGCGGCGAGTCCTTCATTGTCAGAGTCGGAGGAGGAGCAAACCGAATCCCACTCCTTTCCTAGATGTGCCTCGCCCTTGGCCTTCTTGTAATTTTTCTTCTTTTCCCTCTTGCTCCCGTGTTCCTGGTCACTTTCATTATCGGGACAGTTAGCAATAAAATGACCAATCTTACCGCATTTGAAGCATGAGCGCTTCCCCTTGGCTTTGGTCTTGCTTGGCTGTCCCTTGCGACCCTTAAGCGCCGTCTTGAAGCGCTTGATGATGAGGGCCATTTCTTCATCGTTTAGCCCTGCCGCCTCAACTTGCGCTACCTTGCTAGGTAACGCCTCCTTGCTCCTTGTTGCCTTGAGAGCAATGGGTTGAGGCTCATGGATTGGACCGTTCAACGCGTCGTCCACGTACCTCGCCTCCTTGATCATCATTTGCCCGCTTACGAATTTTCCAAGGACTTCTTCGGGCGACATTTTGGTGTACCTGGGATTCTCACGAATATTATTCACCAAATGAGGATCAAGAACGGTAAAGGACCTTAGCATCAGTCGGACGACGTCGTGGTCCGTCCATCGCGTGCTTCCGTAGCTCCTTATTTTGTTGATAAGGGTCTTGAGCCGGTTGTATGTTTGGGTTGGCTCCTCGCCCCTTATCATCGCGAATCGTCCAAGCTCGCCCTCCACCAACTCCATCTTAGTGAGCAAGGTGACGTCGTTCCCCTCATGAGAAATCTTGAGGGTGTCCCAGATCTGCTTGGCATTGTCCAAGCCGCTCACTTTATGGTACTCGTCCCTGCACAAGGAGGCTAACAACACAGTAGTGGCTTGTGCATTTCTATGAATTTGTTCATTAATAAAAATAGGGCTATCCGAGCTATCGAACTTCATTCCACTTTCCACAATCTCCCATATGCTCGGATGGAGAGAGAACAGGTGACTACGCATTTTGTGGCTCCAAAATCCGTAGTCCTCTCCATCAAAGTGAGGAGGTTTGCCAAGTGGAATGGAGAGCAAATGAGTATTTGTACTTTGCGGAATACGAGAGTAGTCAAAAGAAAAGTTCGAATTGACCGGTTTCCTTCTCTCGTAGTCGTTGTGGTCGTCGTCCTTTTGGGAAGAAGTAGACTCATCGCTGTCGTCGTAGTAGACGATCTCCTTGATGCGCCTCGTCTTCTTCTTCTTCCCATCTTTCCGTCTATGGCCCGAGCCCGAGTCGGTAGATGTGGGGGATAGATATCCCCCGGGTCCACTAAAAGAGTAAAGGACCTCACGAAAGGCCCAAGGGCCCAATAAATCGTAAGGTCATTCTTTCGTGGGCCTGGGGAGAAACAACCAGCAAAGCAGAATGACATGAGGCCGGATTGGTGCAAACCCGGACGGCCCACAGCGTCGAGCGAATGACTGCAACAGAGATCCGACTTTCCCGCGCTGGAGCCTCCATGTAACGAAGCCATGCGAGGATAAGTCGGCGAGGGTTACGTAGGGATAATCTCAAGAGGTTCACTATCTTTTAGCTACTTGTTGTTATCTTATCCACGTGTACTGCCCCACGGTCGAGTATATAAGGCCTAGGGGGCACCCCTTCAGAACGATCGACCCTTTACTTAGCCACCCACGTCAACTCTCTGTATTCTCAATCCAGAGAGCTCTCTTGTAACCCCATTCACCAAGCATACTCACCAGGACGTAGGGTGTTACGCATCTCTAAGCGGCCCGAACCTGTAAACCTTGTCCACTGTCCCTCGTGCGATCGGCACGAACCATTTTGCTACAGTTGTCGACACCGTCCTACTCCTAAAACACCTTAAGGGGCAACCCCGGGTGTGCGGTCGGACCCAAAACACCGACAGCTGGCGCGCTAGGTAGGGGGTGTGTCGACGATCCAAGCTAGCTCAATGGCCGTCACCTTCTACAGCAAGATCACCCTGCGTCCTGGATTTGTATTCTGCTTCGGAACAATCTCATCTGTAGCGGATAAAGAAGGAATTCTGCACCGTATCGCGGATCCGCCGGAAAAGAAGTCTCCCCCAACGAACTCCGAAAATACCGGAGAAGCACAACCTCCAGCTTTCCGAAAGAAGATCGTCTCCGGAAAGTCGGGGGCCGAGGGCTCGCTGACCCGGAGAACTCCACTGCCTACCTCTCCAACAAAAGAGTGGACACAGATCGCAAGGAAGAAGGTAACCGGGGAGAAGCGAGTCACTCTTTCCGTTCCTCATGCCTCAAAGGAGAACGGGAAGAAGGTCACCACGATAGCAGCACCATTCTACCCCGACGTCCTCTTCATCGGGAGAGTGGAGTCGCCTATCGTCTCCAACGACGAGCTGACCGTACCCGGGGAAGAACCGCCTCAACGAGAGTCCCTACGACGGAGGAACCGGCGCAGGAACGTTCAACGACATCATGCGGCCGGAGAGCGGAATCCGGAGCAGCCTGTCTCGCGAGACGAGGTCTCGGAGATAGGAGAAACTCCGGAAGAACGCGTCTTCAGAGAACGAAGGAACTCCTGACGACGTGATCGCCGACGAGCTCAGGAACAGGCTGAGCAAGATGCAAGGCAGCGCCGGGAGAATCCATTCTTCGGGCGCAACCTGAATCCCGACTTCGCCCGAGCTATGAACACGCCGAGCGAAGTCGGAGGGGTATTGGCCCGGATAGCTGATGGACTTCCTCGGACTCCTGACGCCGAGGGCTACCGACGACTGTTCACCCAGGCGGCCAACTATCTTCTACCGCTTGCTCACCCGCCGAACGATCTACGACATGCCATCAACAGTCGCCGAGACGCGCGAAGCTCCATCAACGCTTCGCGCGAGCGGCGGCATGAGAATGAGATTCGCCGTCGGGAGGAGTACGACAGGGATCATGGCATCCCGACTCAGAGCCAAGCCACCGGAACTGAGTCCGCAACAGCCTCAACTGGCGGAACCACCCGGGATGGTCGAGGAACCACAATCACAACTCCCCTTCCCGGGACGGACATCGTCCCCGACGACAGGAGGACACGTGCGGAGTGTCCGCTCTTACTCCGCGCCTTAGGGCCATCCAATGGCCTCCCAACTTCAAGGTATCCAATGTAGACAAATATGAACCTAAGCAGGATCCAGGGGGTTGGCTAGCCGTCTACACCACCGCTGCTCGAGCTGCCGGGGCGTCCGAAGACGTGATGACCGCGTACTTACCCATTGTCCTTGGGCAAGACACGCTGCAATGGCTGCGACATCTACCCCGACACTGCATCGACGTCTGGGGCGACTTCAGTCGACGCTTCACCGCCAACTTCCAGTCCCTCTCCGACAAGCCGGCGCAACCGTGGGACCTCAAATCCATCAAGCGTCGTGGGGACGAGACTCTCCAGTCGTACCTCAAAAGGTTTCAGACCATGAGAAATCGTATCCCCGAGGTCACGGAGGCGGCCGTGATCGAGGACTTCTACAGAGGATCCAATGACTCGGCTTTCGTCCGATCCATACTACAGAGGCACCGACTACCTCCGAGGAGCTGTTCCGGGAAGCCGACCTCTACATCACCGCCGACGAGCGGGCCCAGGACCTCATCGGAGGAGCAAAGCCCGCACTGGCAGCACCACGACGCGACACGAACCAGCAACCCGACAAACGATGGGAGAAGAGGCCTCGCGAAGAAGTGCACGCCGCCGGACCACCTGCCTCTCGCGCCCGAGGAGGACCTCGTGGAGGCGAACACACGTTGGACGACATCCTCGACGCCCAGTGCCCGTACCACAAGGACATGCGCCACACTCTTCGTAACTGCCGAGACTTCAAGCATTCCGTCGGACACGGCCGACCCTTCCAACCTCTACCTCCTCCTCCGCCGAGGGGAGGACCAGATGAACCACGACAACCCCATCAGCAGGAGGAGGGAGGAGGAGGAGCTTTCCCACGCGTTGACAGGGAGGTCAACGTCATCTTCGGCAGACACGGATCGCAGGAGAACAGAAGACAGCAAAAGCTCAACGATCGCCAGATACTGGTGGCGACCACCGGCCCTCCCACCCCATACCGGTGGTCGGAGCACCCGATCACCTTCACTCGGGCAGATCAATGGCTCAACTTCGACCATCCGGGCAAATACCCGCTTCTCGTCGATCCGGTGATCCGAGAGAGCCGGGTGAAGAAGGTGTTAGTGGACGGGGGGAGCAGCATCAACGTCACCTTCCCCCGGACACTCCAAGGCTTGAGAGTTCACCTCAAAGAGCTCCACGAGTCGGACACTCCTTTCTTCGGCATCGTGCCGACAGAAGGGGAATACCCGCTGGGCCACATCTACATGCCAGTCACCTTCGGAACTCCGGAGAACTACAGAACCGAGTTCCTGAGGTTTGAAGTGGCGAACTTCGACTGCGGGTACAACACCATCATCGGGAGGCCTGGATTGGCCAAGTTCATGGCCATTCCGCATTACACATACATGATACTGAAGATGCCAGGACCGCAAGGGATCATAACTATGCGCGCCGACTTCCAAGGCGCCGCAGAGTGTTTCCGAGTGGCTATTCAAGCAGCCCTCACCGCCAAGCCATCGACGGTTCCTTCCACACTGGCGAACTCTAAGCCTGAGGAGGACCTCGCAGTACCGGCAAGCGAAGCTCAGACCGCGACCTCTATGCGGCCGACTGAAGAAACCAAGAGAATCAACCTGGGGTTCGCTGATGAGCGCAATACGGCTATCATCAGCTCCAGCTTGGATGACAAATAGGAAAGCGCGCTCGTCCGGTTTCTGCAAGATAACCGAGATGTATTCGCATGGCAACCTGCGGATATGCCGGGAGTCCCAAGAGAACTGGCCGAGCACAAACTAAAGGTCTATCCCCAGGCAAGGCCGATTCGGCAAAAACTACGTCGTTTCACGCCCGACAAGAGAGAGGCCATTCGCACCGAGTTAGCTCGCTTGGTCACGGCTAGATTCATTAGAGAAGTGTTGCATCCCGAGTGGTTAGCCAACCCTGTTCTTGTACTCAAAAAGAATAAAGTGGATTGGCGCATGTGTGTTGATTATACTGATCTCAACAAACACTGTCCGAAGGATCCTTTCAGGCTCCCGAGGATAGATCAGGTGGTGGACTCCACCGCTGGATGTTCTATGCTGTCTTTCCTGGATTGCTATTCTGGATACCATCAGATTAGTCTGGCAAAGGAAGATGAAGAAAAAACGGCATTCATTACTCTGTTTGGTGCTTTCTGTTATACCTCCATGCCGTTTGGCCTCAAAAACGCTGGAGCAACTTACCAGAGAGCCATTCAAACATGCTTAGCCGATCACTGGGGCAAGCGTGTGGAGGCCTACGTGGATGACGTGGTAATCAAAACACAGGACTCAAAAAACTTCATCGAAGACTTACAACTGGTTTTCAACAGTCTGAGGTGGTATAGATGGAAGCTTAATCCCGAGAAATGTGTTTTCGGGGTACCAGCAGGAAAGTTGCTCGGGTTTATCATCAGCCACCGGGGAATTGAGGCTAATCCAGATAAGATTGAAGCTATCATGAAGATGGAAGCACCTCGATCGCAAAGGAAGGTTCAACGACTTACTGGATGTATGGCAGCTCTGAGCAGATTTATATCCAAGCTAGGAGAAAAAGGTTTGCCATTTTACAAGTTACTCAAGAAGGTGGATAAGTTTCAATGGACTTCAGAAGCACAAGAATCTCTAGATGCTCTGAAAAAATTCTTGACAACACCACCAGTACTGAAACCACCCCGGCGAGCTACGTCAACTCAATCAGCTGAAGATTTGCTACTGTATATCTCTTGCACGACTCACGTGGTAAGCACCGCGTTGGTAGTCGAGCGAGTAGAAGAAGGACATGCCTATCCAGTACAACATCCTGTTTACTTCATTAGTGAAGTCCTAGGCCCCTCAAAGAAAAAGTACCCTCAAGTTCAGAAGCTATTATACGCAGTACTTCTAACTGCCCGCAAGCTGCTTCACTACTTTGACGACCACAAAGTCATAGTAGTTACAAGTTTTCCAATAGGGGATATTCTTCACAACAAGGAAGCCATCGGTCGAATAGCCAAGTGGGCTTGTGAGCTGGGATCTCATGACATCGAGTTCCGACCTCGCACTGCCATCAAAACTCAAGCACTGGTTGATTTCGTATCAGAGTGGACCGAACAGCAGGTACCAGACAACCCGGAGACTGCAGAAGTATGGCGAATTTATTTTGATGGCTCACTGAAGCTGCAGGGAGCAGGAGCAGGGATTCTCTTCACTGCGCCTGGAGGCGAACACCTCAAGTACGCCCTCCATTTGCTATTCCCGTCCTCCAACAATGCAGCCGAGTATGAAGCTTTGATCCATGGATTGAACATTGCCATATCGTTGGGCGTCAAAAGATTAATGGTATACGGAGACTCTCTGGTAGTCATCAGCCAGATAAACAAGGAGTGGGATTGCTCAAGCGATTCAATGGGAAAATACTGCACTGTCGTCCGAAAGCTGGAAGATATATTCGAGGGTCTAGAATTTCATCATGTAGAAAGAGATCGGAACACAGCAGCCGATGTACTGTCCAAGCTAGGGTCCAGTCGAACTCAGGTCCCACCCGGAGTTTTCGTGCAAGAAATTCTGCAGCCGAGTATCTCAATGGATCAAACAGAAGAGTGCAACATCATAGATCAACCCGAGTCAGACCCTGATGACTGGAGAAGGCCGATCATTAAGTATATAAAGAATGAAGAAGAACCAGACAACAAGAATTCGGCAGAGCGCATTGCAAGACAGTCGGCTCACTATACACTTATTGGGGAGACTGAAAGGGAAATGTGCCCTTGGGCCATTTCTAAGTATTTTGGTGATTGAGTGCCAACACAAAGTGCTTAAATGTGAATTTATGTCCATGGATGAACAAAGTGCAAATCATGAAGTAAAGGTATGTTTCTAAGCCTTAGTACATTAGTTTTGTGTACTAATATACTTGTCTAAGTGTTAGAAACAAAAAAGAAGAAGAAAAGAAGAAAGGTGCAAAAGACTTGGCTGTGTACAGCCAAGACTCAGCTCGGTCTGGCACACCGGACTGTCCGGTGTGCACCGGACAGTGTCCGGTGCGCCAGGCTGACTCGGCGCGAAGTAGCCGCTCTCGGGAATTCACCGACGGCGTACGGCTAAAATTCACCGGACTGTCCGGTGTGCACCGGACTGTCCGGTGAGCCAACGGTCGGCCGGGCCAACGGTCGGCCGCGCAATCTGCGCGGGACACGTGGCCGAGCCAACGGTCGGAAGGGGGCACCGGACTGTCCGGTGTGCACCGGACATGTCCGGTGTGCAAGATCTGCAACGGTCGGCAACGGTCGGCAGCACTGTTTAAGGAAAGAAATCGGGCACCGGACAGTGTCCGGTGTACACCGGACTGTCCGGTGCACCCGACGGCAGAAGGCAAGGATAGCCTTCCAGATTTGCTCTCAACGGCTCCTAGCTGCCTTGGGGCTATAAAAGGGACCCCTAGGCGTATGGAGGAGACAACCAAGCAACCTTAGAGCATTCTTGATCATCCACACTCATTCTTTGCGCATTCGTTTGTGATTCTAAGTGATTCGAGCTCCGTTCTAGTGAGGACTTTGAGATAGTCATTCGAGCTCGATTCTTGGCCGTGTGTGTGCGCATTTCGCTGTGGATTTGTGTGTGTTGCTTCCCTCCCTTACTCTGTGCTTCTTTGTGATCATATACTTGTAAGGGCAAGAGACTCCAATTTGTGGAGATTCCTTGCAAACGGGATAAAGAAAAGAAAACAAAACACCGTGGTATTCAAGTGGGTCTTTGGACCGCTTGAGAGGGGTTGATTGCAACCCTCGTCCGTTGGGACGCCACAACGTGGAGTAGGCAAGCGTTGGTCTTGGCCGAACCACGGGATAAACCACTGTGTCATCTCTGTAATTGATCTTCTGTGGTTTCTGTGTTTTGTTGAGACTCCTCTCTAGCCACTTGGCATTATTTGTGCTAACACTTAACCAAGTTTTGTGGCTTATAATTGAAGTTTTACAGGATCACCTATTCACCCCCCCCTCTAGGTGCTCTCAATTGGTATCAGAGGCGTTCTCTTCACAAAAGGGACTAACCGCCCGAAGAGATGGATCCTAAGGGGAAGGGAATTGTGATCAACGACAAAGAGAAGGAATCCTTCGTCAACGAGCCGAAGGACGACAAGCCTACCGACTCCGGCTCGGGCCATAGACGGAAGGAAGGAAAGAAGAAGAAGACAAGGTGCATCAAGGAGATCATCTACTACGACGACAGCGATGAGTCTACTTCTTCCCAAAAGGACGACGACAACGACTACAAAAAGACGGTCAATTCGAACTTTTCATTTGATTATTCTCGTATTCAACATAGTTCGAATTCGCATTTGCTTTCCATTCCTCTTGGCAAACCTCCACACTTCGATGGGGAGGACTACGGATTTTGGAGTCACAAAATGCGTAGTCACTTATTCTCTCTCCATCCAAGCATATGGGAGATTGTAGAGAATGGAATGAAATTTGATAGCTCGGATAGCCCTTTGCTTATAAATGAACAGATCCATAGAAATGCACAAGCTACTACTGTTCTCTTAGCATCCTTGTGCAGGGAAGAGTACAACAAGGTGAGCGGCTTGGACAATGCCAAGCAAATATGGGACACCCTCAAGATCTCTCACGAGGGGAATGACATCACCATGCTCACCAAAATGGAGTTGGTGGAGGGCGAGCTTGGACGATTCGCCATGATAAGGGGAGAGGAGCCAACCCAAACGTACAACCGGCTCAAGACCCTTATCAACAAAATAAGGAGCTACGGAAGCACACGATGGACGGACCACGACGTCATCCGCCTAATGCTAAGGTCTTTTACCGTTCTTGATCCTCATCTCGTAAACAATATTCGTGAGAATCCCAGGTACACGATGATGACGCCCGAGGAGGTACTCGGAAAATTCGTAAGCGGGCGGATGATGATCAAGGAGGCGAGATACGTCGACGAAGCATTGAACGGTCCAATCCACGAGTCTCAACCCATCGCTCTCAAGGCAACAAGGAGCAAGGAGTCGCTACCCAGCAAGGTGGCGCAAGTCGAGGCGGCCGGGCTCAATGGTGAAGAGATGGCTCTCATCATCAAGAGATTCAAGACGGCGCTAAATGGTCGCAAGGGGCAGCTAAGCAAGACCAAGACAAAGGGGAAGCGCTCATGCTTCAAATGTGGTAAGGTTGGTCATTTTATTGCTAACTGTCCCGAAAATGATAGTGACCAGGAGCAAGGGAAAAATGGGAAGAGAGAGAACAAAAAGGTTTACAAGAAGGCCAAAGGCGAAGCACACCTTGGAAAGGAGTGGGATTCGGATTGCTCTTCGTCCGACTCCGACGACGAAGGACTCGCCGCCACTGCCTTCAACAAATCGGCTCTCTTCCCCAACGAGCATCACACTTGCCTCATGGCAAGGGAAAAGAAGGTAATCACTCGTAATGCTAATACTTATGATTCTTCTAGTGATGATGAATCTAGTGATGAAGAAATAGATTACTCTAGTTTATTCAAAGGATTGGATAGAACTAAAATAGCTAAGATTAATGAGTTGATTGATGCCTTAAATGAAAAGGATAGAATCTTAGAGAAACAAGAAGACCTTTTATATGAAGAGCATGATAAATTCGTTAGTGCACAAAATTCACTTGCTCTAGAAGTTAAAAGAAATGGAATGCTTTCTTGTGAACTTTCTACTTGTAATGAAACAATTTCTTCTTTAAAAGGTGAAATTAATGTTTTAACTGCTAAACTAGAAGTAGCAAGTAACTCTTGTGTTGAAAATGTTACAATTTGCACTAGGTGTAAGGATTTTGATGTTAATGCTTGTAGTGAACACTTAGTTTCAATTTCAAAACTAAATGATGAAGTGGCTAGTCTTAATGCCCAACTTAAGACTAGCAAGAGTGAAGTTGATAAAATAAAATTTGCAAGGGATGCCTACACGATTGGTAGACACCCCTCAATTAAGGATGGTCTTGGCTTCAAGAGAGAGGCCAAGAACTTAACAAGCCATAAGGCTCCCATTCCCGCCAAGGAGAAAGGGAAGGCCCCTATGGCTAGTAGCGCTAAAAAGAACCATGCTTTTATGTATAATGATAGGAGACATGCTAGAAATGCTTATAATGATTTTGATTCACATGTTTATGATTCTCATGCCATGTTTGCTTCTAGTTCTTCCTATAAGTATGATAGAGATATGTGTAGGAGAAATGTTGTGCATATGCCTAGGAGAAATTTTGCTCATGTTCCTAGAAAAGTTGTGAACAAACCTTCTACCATTTATTATGCTTGCAATGCTCCCTTTGCTATTTGTAGAAAGGGTAAGAAGGTAATTGCTAGGAAGTTAGGGGCAAGATGCAAGGGAGATAAAACTTGCATTTGGGTCCCTAAGGATATATGTGCTAACCTTGTAGGACCCAACATGAGTTGGGTACCTAAGACCCAAGCCTAAATTTGCCTTGCAGGTTTATGCATCCGGGGGTTCAAGCTGGATTATCGACAGCGGATGCACAAACCATATGACGGGAGAGAAGAAGATGTTCACCTCCTACGTCAAAAATAAGGATTCCCAAGATTCAATTATATTCGGTGATGGGAATCAAGGCAAGGTAAAAGGGTTAGGTAAAATTGCAATTTCTAATGAGCACTCAATCTCAAATGTGTTTTTAGTTGAGTCTCTTGGTTACAATTTGCTATCTGTTAGTCAACTGTGCAATATGGGATATAACTGTTTATTTACAAATATAGATGTGTCTGTCTTTAGAAGATGTGATGGTTCACTAGCTTTTAAGGGTGTACTAGACGGCAAGCTTTACTTAGTGGATTTTGCAAAAGAAGAGGCCGGTCTAGATGCATGCTTAATGGCTAAGACTTGCATGGGCTGGCTGTGGCATCGCCGCTTAGCACATGTGGGGATGAAGAACCTCCACAAGCTTCTAAAGGGAGAACACGTGATAGGATTGACTAACGTACAATTCGAAAAAGATAGACCTTGTGCAGCTTGTCAGGCAGGTAAACAGGTGGGAGGAGCACATCACAGCAAGAATGTGATGACCACATCAAGACCTCTGGAGCTGCTACATATGGACCTCTTCGGACCCGTCGCCTATCTAAGCATAGGAGGAAGTAAGTATGGTTTAGTTATTGTTGATGACTTTTCCCGCTTCACTTGGGTGTTCTTTTTGCAGGATAAATCTGAAACCCAAGGGACCCTCAAGCGCTTCCTCAGGAGAGCTCAAAATGAGTTTGAGCTCAAGGTGAAGAAGATAAGGAGCGACAACGGGTCCGAATTCAAGAACCTTCAAGTGGAGGAGTTTCTTGAGGAGGAAGGGATCAAGCACGAGTTCTCCGCTCCCTACACACCTCAGCAAAATGGTGTGGTAGAGAGGAAGAACAGGACACTCATAGATATGGCGAGGACTATGCTTGGAGAATTCAAGACCCCCGAGTGCTTTTGGTCGGAAGCCGTGAACACGGCTTGCCACGCCATCAACAGGGTCTACCTTCACCGCCTCCTCAAGAAGACGTCGTATGAGCTACTAACCGGTAACAAACCCAATGTATCTTACTTTCGTGTATTTGGGAGCAGGTGCTACATTCTAGTGAAGAAGGGTAGAAATTCTAAATTTGCTCCCAAAGCCGTAGAAGGGTTTTTATTAGGTTATGATTCAAATACAAAGGCGTATAGGGTCTTCAACAAATCATCGGGTTTGGTTGAAGTCTCTAGCGATGTTGTATTTGATGAGACTAATGGCTCTCCAAGAGAGCAAGTTGTTGATTGTGATGATGTAGATGAAGAAGATGTTCCAACGGCCGCGATACGAACCATGGCGATTGGAGACGTTCGGCCACAGGAACAAGTTGAACGAGATCAACCTTCTTCCTCAACAACGGTGCATCCCCCAACTCAAGACGATGAACAGGAGGCGTGTGATCAAGGGGGAGCACAAGATGATCACGTGATGGAGGAAGAAGCGCAACCGGCACCTCCAACCCAAGTTCGAGCGGTGATTCAAAGGGATCATCCTGTCGACCAAATTTTGGGTGACATTAGCAAGGGAGTAACTACTCAATCTCGACTAGTTAATTTTTGTGAGCATTACTCTTTTGTCTCTTCTATTGAGCCTTTCAGGGTAGAGGAGGCCTTGCTAGATCCGGATTGGGTATTGGCCATGCAGGAGGAACTCAACAACTTCAAGCGCAACGAAGTTTGGACACTGGTGCCTCATCCCAAGCAAAATGTTGTGGGAACCAAGTGGGTGTTCCGCAATAAATAGGACGAGCACGGGGTGGTGACGAGGAACAAGGCTCGACTTGTGGCAAAAGGTTATGCCCAAGTCGCAGGTTTGGACTTTGAGGAGACGTTGCTCCTGTGGCTAGGCTAGAATCAATTCGTATCTTGCTAGCATATGCCGCTCACCATTCTTTCAGGTTGTACCAAATGGATGTGAAGAGCGCTTTCCTCAACGGGCCGATCAAGGAGGAGGTGTACGTGGAGCAGCCCCCTGGCTTCGAGGATGAACGGTACCCCGACCACGTGTGTAAGCTCTCTAAGGCGCTCTATGGACTTAAGCAAGCCCCAAGAGCATGGTATGAATGCCTTAGAGATTTTTTAATTGCTAATGCATTCAAGGTTGGGAAAGCCGATCCAACTCTTTTTACTAAGACTTGCGATGGTGATCTTTTTGTGTGCCAAATTTATGTCGACGACATAATATTTGGTTCTACTAACCAAAAGTCTTGTGAAGAGTTTAGCAGGGTGATGACGCAGAAATTCGAGATGTCGATGATGGGCGAGTTGACCTACTTCCTTGGGTTTCAAGTGAAGCAACTCAAGGACGGCACCTTCATCTCCCAAACGAAGTACACGCAAGATTTGCTAAAGAGGTTTAGGATGAAGGACGCAAAGCCCGCAAAGACGCCGATGGGAACCGACGGACACATCGACCTCAACAAAGGAGGTAAGTCCGTTGATCAAAAAGCATACCGGTCCATGATAGGTTCTTTGCTTTATTTGTGTGCTAGTAGACCGGATATTATGCTTAGCGTATGCATGTGTGCTAGATTTCAATCCGATCCAAAGGAGTGTCACTTAGTGGCTGTGAAGCGAATTCTTCGATATTTAGTCGCTACGCCTTGCTTCGGGATCTGGTATCCAAAGGGGTCTAACTTTGACTTGATTGGGTACTCAGATTCCGACTATGCTGGATGTAAGGTCGATAGGAAGAGTACATCGGGGACGTGCCAATTCTTAGGAAGGTCCCTGGTGTCATGGAACTCTAAGAAACAAACCTCCGTTGCCCTATCCACCGCTGAGGCCGAGTACGTTGCCGCAGGACAGTGTTGCGCGCAACTACTTTAGATGAGGCAAACCCTCAGGGACTTTGGCTACAATCTGAGCAAAGTCCCACTCCTATGTGACAATGAGAGTGCTATCCGCATAGCGGAAAATCCTGTTGAGCACAGCCGCACAAAGCACATTGACATCCGGCATCACTTTTTGAGAGACCACCAGCAAAAGGGAGATATCGAAGTGTTTCATGTTAGCACCGAGAACCAGCTAGCCGATATCTTTACCAAGCCTCTAGATGAGAAGACCTTTTGCAGGTTGCGTAGTGAGCTCAATATCTTAGATTCGCGGAACTTGGATTGAAATGTAGCATACATGTGTTTATGCCTTTTATCATGTTCATTCTGCATTTTATTGCTTATTGTGGTGCTCAAGTTGTACAAACACTCCCTGGACCTCACAAGTCCGTTGCAAAGTGATGCACAGTTTTAGGGGGAGATGTGTTACAACTTGACCCTTTGAGACTAACCATGTGCTTGAGTTTGCTTGTTTTAGTCTCAAAGGAGAATTGAAAGGGAAAAGGTGGACTTGGACCATGAAAGACTTCCACTGCACTCCGATGAGAGGGTAACCTATTCCAAGTTCATCTAATGAACTCTTATTGCAATTTGCTCTTAATTGAAGATTTTTGTGAGGCAATGGGGTTAAAGGGCCAAAATTGATCCCGTTTTGGTGCTTGATGCCAAAGGGGGAGAAAATAAAGGCCAAAGCAAAAATGGATCAGCTACCACTTGAGAGATTTTGAAAAGAGTAGAATAGAGTTTTTGGTTTGTCAAAACTCTTTTGTTGTCTCTCTTATCAAAAGTTGGCTTCTTGCGGGGAGAAGTGGTGATTATGGGAAAAAGGGGGAGTTTTTTGAAATCTTTGATCAATCTCCTTTGGAATGACTCTCTTTATGCTTCAACATGTGTGTTTGACTTAGAGATAGAGATTTGAGTTTGATTTGCAAAAACAAACCAAGTGGTGGCAAAGGATGATCCATATATGCCAAAATTGAATCAAATTTATTTTATTTGAAGTGAGTTTGCACTTGTTCTAGTTGCTTTATGTTGTGTTGGCATAAATCACCAAAAAGGGGGAGATTGAAAGGGAAATGTGCCCTTGGGCCATTTCTAAGTATTTTGGTGATTGAGTGCCAACACAAAGTGCTTAAATGTGAATTTATGTCCATGGATGAACAAAGTGCAAATCATGAAGTAAAGGTATGTTTCTAAGCCTTAGTACATTAGTTTTGTGTACTAATATACTTGTCTAAGTGTTAGAAACAAAAAAAAGAAGAAAAGAAGAAAGGTGCAAAAGACTTGGCTGTGTACAGCCAAGACTCAGCTCGGTCTGGCACACCGGACTGTCCGGTGTGCACCGGACAGTGTCCGGTGCGCCAGGCTGACTCGGCGCGAAGTAGTCGCTCTCGGGAATTCGCCGACGACGTACGGCTAAAATTCACCGGACTGTCCGGTGTGCACCGGACTGTCCGGTGAGCCAACGGTCGGCCGGGCCAACGGTCGGCCGCGCAATCTGCGCGGGACACGTGGCCGAGCCAACGGTCGGAAGGGGGCACCGGACTGTCCGGTGTGCACCGGACTGTCCGGTGTGCACCGGACATGTCCGGTGCGCAAGATCTGCAACGGTCGGCAACGGTCGGCAGCACTGTTTAAGGAAAGAAATCGGGCACCGGACAGTGTCCGGTGTACACCGGACTGTCCGGTGCACCCGACGGCAGAAGGCAAGGATAGCCTTCCAGATTTGCTCTCAACGGCTCCTAGCTGCCTTGGGGCTATAAAAGGGACCCCTAGGCGCATGGAGGAGACAACCAAGCAACCTTAGAGCATTCTTGATCATCCACACTCATTCTTTGCGCATTCGTTTGTGATTCTAAGTGATTCAAGCTCCGTTCTAGTGAGGACTTTGAGATAGTCATTCGAGCTCGATTCTTGGCCGTGTGTGTGCGCATTTCGCTGTGGATTTGTGTGTGTTGCTTCCCTCCCTTACTCTGTGCTTCTTTGTGATCATATACTTGTAAGGGCAAGAGACTCCAATTTGTGGAGATTCCTTGCAAACGGGATAAAGAAAAGAAAACAAAACACCGTGGTATTCAAGTGGGTCTTTGGACCGCTTGAGAGGGGTTGATTGCAACCCTCGTCCGTTGGGACGCCACAACGTGGAGTAGGCAAGCATTGGTCTTGGCCGAACCACGGGATAAACCACTGTGTCATCTCTGTAATTGATCTTCTGTGGTTTCTGTGTTTTGTTGAGACTCCTCTCTAGCCACTTGGCATTATTTGTGCTAACACTTAACCAAGTTTTGTGGCTTATAATTGAAGTTTTACAGGATCACCTATTCACCCCCCCCTCTAGGTGCTCTCAGAGACATTATACAGAAGGGGTGCATCAGGCGTTCTCATGAGGTGCATTCTCCCGTCCACTGGGAAGCAACTTCTGGAGGAGGTCCATGCTGGGCAATGTGGAATACATGCAGCCTCCAGAACACTAGTCGGGAAGGTCTTCAGGTCAGGATTCTATTGGCCAACAGCAAAGAACGATGCAGCCGAGTTAGTTCAGAGGTGCGAAGCCTGCCAATACTTGTCAAAGCAACAACACATGCCAACACAGCAACTGCAGACCATACCAGTAACTTGGCCTTTCGCATGCTGGGGACTGGATATGATTGGGCCTTTCAAGAAAGCTCAAGGGGGATACACTCATGTATTGGTATCAATTGACAAATTCACTAAATGGATAGAGTTCAAGCTCATTGCCTCTTTAACCTCTGCTAAGGCCGTGGAATTCATACAAGACATAATATTCAGATTTGGGATACCAAACAACATCATAACTGATTTAGGATCCAACTTCACAAGTTCAGAATTCTTTGACTTCTGCGAGCAAAAGAGCATTCAGATCAAGTATGCATCTGTAGCCCATCCAAGAGCCAACGGGTAGGTTGAGCGAGCCAACGGGATGATATTGGAGGCACTCAGGAAAAAGGTCTTCGATAAGAATGAAAAATTCGCAGGAAAGTGGATAAGGGAATTGCCCTATGTCGTTTGGAGCCTAAGAACCCAACCTAGCCGAGCCTTGCATGGAAACACTCCTTTCTTCATGGTCTATGGGTCGGAGGCAGTGCTACCTGCTGATCTCAAGTTTGGGGCACCAAGGTTGATCTTCGAAAGCATAGCAGAAGCTGAGGCCACCAGGCTGGAGGACATAGATGTACTTGAGGAAGAACAGCTAAACGCAGTAATCCAATCAGCAAGGTATCAGCAGACTCTAAGGCGCTATCACGACAAGGCTGTGCGACAACGATTCTTCTCAGCAGGAGATCTCGTCCTCCGCCGAATTCTAACGGGGGAGGGATGACACAAGTTATCACCCTTATGGGAAGGACCCTTCGTGGTAGCAGAAGTCACTCGGCCCGGATCGTATCGCCTCACTCAGATGGATGGCACAGAAGTTGGGAACTCCTGGAACATAGAACACCTCAGAAAGTTTTATCCCTAGCTGTATCTCAAAACTGCTGGGATGATGATGATGAACTCTGTAAAGTGGAAATATGTCATCAATAAAAGAGAGGTTTCAAGGATACTCAGTTCATTTACGATTGACTTGCATTCTTACTTAACTCGGGGTGACCACTATGCCCTACTAACGGAGCAATCGACTTAAGTCGGCGACGACTTAAGGCGGTGCAACATGCTCACGCTTACTTAACTCAGGGTGACCACTATGCCCTACTAACGGAGCAATCGACTTAAGTCGGCGACGACTTAAGGCGGTGCAACATGCTCACGCTTACTTAACTCAGGGTGACCACTATGCCCTACTAACGGAGACGACTTAAGGCGGTGCAACATGCTCACGCTTACTTAACTCAGGGTGACCACTATGCCCTACTAACAGAGCAATCGACTTAAGTCGGCGATGACTTAAGGCGGTGCAACATGCTCACGCTTACTTAACTCAGGGTGACCACTATGCCCTACTAACGGAGCAATCGACTTAAGTCGGTGGCGATTTAAGCCGATGCAACATGCCTTTACAATTCAGGGGATGACTTCCATATCCCACAAACGAATTTCATAGTCATCATGCGTCATTTCATTACTATGAATTTACGAACTGATGAATTCTGATACAATAAGAAAGTCATTATATCATTCGAGTGCTGAACTAATGTCCTCTGACAAATACTCGATTATGCTAACCGCGCACTCAAAGCACGCAAAAGTTTTTCTTTATTTTGCAAAGTCTTTCTCAGGAGCGACCGACGAAGAAGGGTGACTCGAGGAATCAGGGGCAGCATTCACATCAGCTCTTATGTCTTCAGGAACAACCACGCCGGGTCTCCTCATCAATATTCGTCCTGCCCGAATAGCCTTATCCATGGCTCTGTCGCGCTGGGCCTTGAGAGTAACATAAGTTTCTTCAGCGACTTTAGCAGCCAGTCGAGCAGTCTCTAACTCCTGGGCAATGGATTTTTTGGAAGCTCGGAGTTCTTTGATAGTAGCATCCTTTGCTGATATCAACTGCTTGAGCCGGTTACCTCATCCATGGATTCCTGCAGCTTACAACGTTGGAGGTCTAATTCTTCCATGGTGAAGCGATGACTTCTCTCCAAGATAGTCAGCGAATTGCTAGAATCACGATACAACCTGTCAAGATTGTCATGAGAAGCAGCAAGGATACGCTTTTCTTCCTGCGAGCAAAAGTCAGCTCCTTCAAAAGCCAAGCAAGTAATAGGAGCACAGCAAGGCAAGGCACAGTTTTGTATAATACCTTTTAAGAATCAAGCTGAGCATGAAGGGAAGAATTCAGGGCATTGGCGTCATCCAAGGCAGCAGAGACTTGACCCAGCTCAATTTGGCCCTGAGAGTACTTCTCCTCAAAGTCAGTGCACCGCTGAGCCAATTCAGCCAGATCTCGGGAGTGTTTTTCCTCAAGAATTGAAATCTGCCGAGTCACTCCTAACGAGAGATAATCAAACAAAATGGGGTCAGAAGGTAAGGCAGTCCACAGCGAAGGCAGAGAGAAGCAAAAAAGCACTAACCAGCGTTGGTTGCCTCCAATTCAGAGACGCGACGTTGAAGTGACACTGGATTCCAACATGCAAGAGATGAAGCTACCTCTGGGGTGGAAGCACCCTGAAGCCTCAGCTGGCTAGCCATCCCATCCACCAAAGCCTGATGAGGAAAACAGACGAGTGTGACGATAGCAGTTTAGGCAATGTAAAAGTCAAGTTAAAATACATCACAGTACCTGGAGGTTGGAGAAGAACGAAGGGATCCCCAAATCAGGAGAGATCAGTTGATAAGCAGATGTAAGGCCACCACCCGAAGCAGTTTGCAACGAATCAGCAGAGATCAACTCAGTACCTTCAACAGAGCCCAACACTCGGTCAGCAGGGGCGCTGCCCTCTAAAGCGACTCCCTGATCCAAATTCTGGGCTACTAGCATACAGCCAGAGTGTGGAGGAGATCCCGCGTGAACGTCCATGGAGGTACAGGAAGGAGACCCTGCTCGGGCATCCTTGGGGGCTGGGTCATAGTTGGCACTGCCCATTTGAGCCGGATCATCCCCGGCAGCACCCTCGGGGGCTGGGCAGTGGCTTACACTCTCCACCCGAGCTAAGTCATCCCCGGCGACACCCTCGGGGGCTGGGCATGTGACAGCACCACTCTTGAGGTCCAAGCTCTCTGCAGTAACCACTTCTAAGGTTGATGGGCCCTCATCTACCTCCATAGGACCAGGACGATTCAAGTCAGTCTCCCGGCCCTCAAGATCGCGCTCTAAGGTCGACGAGGCACGGGATGACCTCAACCCAGCATCGGGCACGTCAGCACAAGCCTCCATTGCACCATCATCCACTAGCTCCGATAACAAGTCCTCTGGGACCATATCCTCAAGAGTTTGATCAAAGTTGGCCAGAGACAGTTCTTGTAGACCAATGAGGGCAGACAAAGCAGGAGAGGGAACTCCACTACTCTCACCACTGGCGATGAACTGCCGACTGTTCTTTCGAGTTAAAGGAACCTCATTCTCTTCCCCCTCGTCATCCACACCGACAACACAAGCAGCACCCCCATTGGGATCAGCAACAGGTGGAGCACCCACATTGGGATCAGTAGCAGTTTGGGTACACCCATTGGGGTCAGCGTCAGTAAGTCCAGTCGCAGGCACTTCTTCAGCAGCAGGAACTGAGGTACCAGCGTCCTCATCAAAACTGGATACTCGCCGGAGGCGTCTTCTTTTCTTCTTTTGCTCATCAGCAGAAGGCTCAGGCTGATTGGTTCGGCTAGGGCGCCTCGGGCGAGTACTGACAGGTTTCTGAACATCCAAAGTTGTATCAACTTCTGGGAGGGGCACCACTACCAATGTACCAGCAGGAGCAGCGTCGGAAGAATCCTCAGCTAGCAGATCAAGCATGGCATTTATATCTGCATCACTAGGGTTCAGGGGCACCTCAAAATGGACTTGCCGTTCGTCATCAGGAATCTCCCCAAGCGAAGCAACCAAAGCACTGACTTCTTTAGCAGAGGGTCGCACTCTAAGGCCCAAATTGCCATCAGTCACAGGTGGATTTGACACGAAAAGGGTGAAGGCTTTGGGAGGAGGCAAGTTCCAGGCCGAGTACGCCACTGGAGCACCAACATTGGACACCTTGCCCCTGAGAATCATTTCAAGTCGGCTCACCAAGTCTGCAGAAGGGATTCTCCTGTTGGTAACCCGAGTTGAGTCGGCTAGCCCTCGATACAGATAAGCTGGGTAGGCCCTATCTTTCAGTGGCTGAATATTCTTGAAAACAAAGTCAGTGACCACAGCTTCAGCAGTTAGACCTCTCTCTTTCAGCAGTCCAACTTCAGCTAGCAACACACCCGCCTCAGCTACCTCCTCATCTGTGGGAGACTCGGTCCAGCTTGGGGTGCGAACGTCTGGCTGTCTTCCCGACCGGGAGGGGAGAGAATTTCCATAATTATCAACTATGAACCACTCTAGACGCCACCCCTTAATACTGTCTTTAAGGGGAATCTCAAGATACTCAGTCTTCCGCCCGCGGCGCATCTCCAAACTGGCACCTCCAACCAACTGATGTTGTCCCCCGGCCATCCCAGGGCGACAATGATACATGTATTTCCATAAGCCGAAATGCGGCAGCACGCCAAGAAAGGCTTCGCATAAGTGAACGAAGATGGAGATTTGCAGAATTGAGTTAGGGTTTAGATGGGTCAGGTTAATGTGGTAGAAATCAAGGAGACCACGGAAAAAGGGAGAGATGGGAAGGCCAAGGCCGCGGAGAAGAAAAGGGGCATAAACTACAGACTCGTGGGTATCCTCTGTCGGGACAGTAGTCCCGTGGCAAATCCGCCAAGAACAGAGTTCCCGCGGAGGAAGAACCCCGATGGACACGAGGTGGAGGAGTTCAGCTTCGGAAATGATGGACATATGGTTACCTGCAAAAGGCAACTGGCTGTTGGGATCGATTGGAGGAATCACCACAGCAGACGAGCTCGCGGTCTTCCTCTTGGGCGCCATCTCGATTCTACCAGCGAGCAGAGTGGAGGCGAGCGGCAGAGAGGATTCGGAAGCGGGAATGCAAGAACTAGGGCACGGAAAGCAAAGGCGGCTAAAAGCGCAGCTCTTATGGGATATTCTCGAGCCAGATACCATTTCAAAAGGTGCCCAGTCATCACCCGACGGTTATTTCCAAAACCAGCGTGCCACGTGGTCACCCGGCAGTTATCCCCAGAACACCGATGCGCCACCTTATCACTCGGCCACCATCCTCAAAGTGGCTCGAGCGGCCTGCCGTCACTCGGCGTTGCTTCTAAAACGCTGATTTCGTATTCAGTTGCTCGGCATTACTTCTAAAATGCCGACGTCGACCTCCAGTCACTCGTCGTTGCCTCTAAAACGCTGATTTCGTATTCAGTTGCTCGGCATTACTTCTAAAATGCCGACGTCGACCTCCAGTCACTTGGCGTTGCCTCTAAAACGCTGATTTCGTATTCAGTCGCTCGGCATTACTTCTAAAATGACGACGTCGACCTCCAGTCACTCGGCGTTACCTCTAAAACGTTGATTTCGTATTCAGTTGCTTGGCATTACTTCTAAAATGCCGATGCCGACCTCCAGTCACTCGATGTTACTTCTAAAACGTTGATATCATATTCAGTCACTCGGCGTTGCCTCTAAAACGCTGATACAATGATCAGTTGCTCGGTTGCTTCTAAAAACGCTGACACAATCTTCAGTTACTCGGCAGTTACTTCTACAAGCGCCGACACCACCTACAAAGTTACTCGACAACTATTTCAGAAAACATCAGTTCAATGCTCGAGTATTTCACTTACTCTTTCAAAGGAATTAGACTCACAAGTAAGCAGGACAGTCATCAAAAGAGAAGCCAAACGTCATTCTTTCATTCAAAGGGAAGTTAATAAACATACAAATCAACTCTTCGCGAGTTGATACTCCCCTACTATTACTACATTACATTACTACTACTACACTATGCTATACTACTCTACATTACTACTACATTATTCTAACTATACTATACTATACTAATATCTAAGAAGACCAGTGGCGTCTAGCCACTAGCCCTGCCCCTGCTGCCGCCGCCGCCCTTGGTGCTGCCCTTGCTGCTGCCGCCTTTGGTGCTGCCCCTGCTGCCGCTGCCGTCACCGTCCCTGCCGCCGTCGCCGTCGCCGCTGCCCCTGCCGCTGCCGCTGCCGTCGCCGTCGCCACCGTCGTCGTCGTCGTCGTCCTCGTCCTCGCCGCCGCCGTCCGAGTCCTCCTCATCCGAGGAGTACTCCGACTCATCCGAGCCCTCGAGCCCGGAGCGCTCGACGACCCGGATGTATGTCCAGACTTCCGCGGCTATCCCCTGGAAGTCGTCCGAGTCATCGGACGACGCCGGGGGAGAGACAGGAGCCGGAGATCCCTCGGACTCGGAGGAGAACTCCTCCTCCGAGTATTCCGAGTCACCGAAATCCTCCGATGGAGGAGTCGGTTCGCGCTTGCGCTTGTTACTCTTGCCCATGGCGGAAGCAGACGGGAGAGAAGAGAATGAAGCAGTAAAGAACAGCGAGGAGATGTGAAAAAACCAGAAAGGCAACAGCGTTATTTATAAAGGGAGAAGGCAACCGCTCACCTCCAACCGCGGTCACTGAACAGTCGCAAAGCATTCAATAAGCACTTCCACCCGTCTGAAGACACGTCAGGCGGCTGACGCCGTTTCATGCAACTCTACACCCATTGGGACTCCAGTCAACAGCGCAAAGGATATGATTACACTCGCCGTCACATCACATTACTACTCAGAAGCAGCCGGCTAAAACACTCAGCGTACCAAGACGTCCCTTGCCCACACCCATTGGGGGGACGCCCAGGAATTATCAGTATATTTTTCAAAATGGTCACATCTATGCAGGGCACACAGTGAATGCCTCAAGACAAAAATGAGATATCAATGAGAGTTAGAGGGAAGCCAAATATAGCCAGTAGAGTGCAAAATATGGTCGATAGAAACGACTTGAAGACTAGACAGAGAACGTCCATCAAATGTCCAATCAGTCACAGAGCAAATAAATTGCACTACCTAGCAAGATATGGATGGACTGCGAACTCGGCTGCAAAAGACAAAATACATGCTGACCTCTGAAGCATAATATTGATGACATAGCGCGGATGACATCATGCCAACTCTTTTACAAGCAGAAAGGATAATCTTCAGCAAAAGGACACAAAAGGAAGACCTTCGAGTGGATTATCCTCAAAAATCCACTTAAAGGTCGGGGGCTACACCCATTGGGTGCACCTCTGGTGCACCCCATGGATTATCATTCCAAGCCGAGATAGTGCCGATTTCTAAAGCGTGGGACAAGATTAAAAAAGCCAACCCTCAACCAAAATGAGTGAACACAAATGGAAATAATCTCTACTGAAGACCTTCGAGTAGATTATTTTCTAAAATCTACTCGAAGCTCGGGGGCTACACCCATTGGGTGCACCTCCGGTGCACCCAATGAAGTTCAAAATCCTACAAATTGGAATGCCGACCTCTAAGGCACAGGCACGAAACTAGGTTTTGGTCAACGAGTGATCGGAGCAGGAGAAGACAACAGGAAGCCATCTTTCTTCAAATTACCTGCAAGCTGGACCTGGGATCTTCGGGTTGATTACCTCTAAATTAACCCAAAGATCGGGGGCTTGTGGGGGATAGATATCCCCCGGGTCCACTAAAAGAGTAAAGGACCTCACGAAAGGCCCAAGGGCCCAATAAATCGTAAGGTCATTCTTTCGTGGGCCTGAGGAGAAACAACCAGCAAAGCAGAACGACATGAGGCCGGATTGGTGCAAACCCGGACGGCCCACAGCGTCGAGCGATGACTGCAACAGAGATCCGACTTTCCCGCGCTGGAGCCTCCATGTAACGAAGCCATGCGAGGATAAGTCGGCGAGGGTTACGTAGGGATAATCTCAAGAGGTTCACTATCTTTTAGCTACTTGTTGTTATCTTATCCACGTGTACTGCCCCACGGTCGAGTATATAAGGCCTAGGGGGCACCCCTTCAGAACGATCGACCCTTTACTTAGCCACCCACGTCAACTCTCTGTATTCTCAATCCAGAGAGCTCTCTTGTAACCCCATTCACCAAGCATACTCACCAGGACGTAGGGTGTTACGCATCTCTAAGCGGCCCGAACCTGTAAACCTTGTCCACTGTCCCTCGTGCGATCGGCACGAACCATTTTGCTACAGTTGTCGACACCGTCCTACTCCTAAAACACCTTGAGGGGAAACCCCGGGTGTGCGGTCGGACCCAAAACACCGACAGTAGGCTTGTCATCCTTTGGCTCGTTGACGAAAGATTCCTTCTCTTTATCGTTGATCACGATACCCTTCCCCTTAGGATCCATCTCTTCGGGCGGTTAGTCCCTTTGTGAAGAGAACGGCTCTGATACCAATTGAGAGCACCTAGAGGGGGGTGAATAGGTGATCCTGTAACACTTAAAACTTAGGCCACAAAAACTTGGTTAAGGTTAACGCAATAACTGTCAAGTGGCTAGAGAGGAGTCTTCAACAAAACACAATAACCAACAAGAGATCAATCACAGAGATGGCACGGTGGTTATCCCGTGGTTCGGCCAAGACCAACGCTTGCCTACTCCACGTTGTGGCGTCCCAACGGACGAGGGTTGCAATCAACCCCTCTCAAGCGGTCCAAAGACCCACTTGAATACCACGGTGTTTTGCTTGCTTTTCTTAATCCCGTTTGTGAGGAATCTCCACAACTTGGAGCCTCTCGCCCTTACACTTGAAGTTCACAAAGAAGCACGGAGCAAGGGAGGGATTAGCAACGCACACAAGACACAAAAATCAGAGTGTCACCACGCACACAAGTCGCAACAAGAGCTCACAACACAACTCAATGAGTTCACAACTCCACTAGAGCTCTATATGTTATCACAAAGAAACAAATGCGCGGAATCGAGGTCTTGGTGCTTAGGAATGTTGTAAGAATGCTTGGTGTCCTCCTCCATGCGCCTAGGGGTCCCTTTTATAGCCCCAAGGCAGCTAGGAGCCGTTGAGAGCAATCCTGGAAGGCAGATCTTGCCTTCTGTCGACTGGCGCACCGGACAGTCCGGTGCACCACCGGACATCCACTGTTCACTGTCCGGTGCAGATTGCTTTCCTTATTTGGCGAAGCCGACCGTTGGAGTCTGAGAGCCGTTGGCACACTGGACACTGTCCGGTGCACCAATGTGACCGTTGGCTCGGCCACGCGTCAAGCGCGGAATCCTCGGCCGACAGTTGCCCTGGCTGACTGTTGACTCACCGGACAGTCCGGTGCACCACCGGACAGACCGGTGAATTTTAGCCGTACGCCGTTGATGATTTCCCGAGAGCGACGAGTTCGCCTGTGAACGGCTCACCGGACAGTCCGGTGCACCACCGGACAGTCCGGTGAATTATAGCCGTACACCGCCGTCGAAGTCCCGAGAGCAGCCTGTTCGCCCGAGCCAGCCTGGCGCACCGGACAGTCTGGTGAAACCAGACTGAGCAGACTTTGGCTGAACTTGGCCATCTCTTCTCCAACTCGATTTTTTCTGTTTCCAGCACTTAGACACAATACATTAGTCCATAAAATAATGTACTAAGTCTAGAAACATACCTTTTGACATGTTTTGCACTTTGTCCACACCTTTGCATAGATTAGCACAAAAACATTTATGTTGGCACTCAATCACCAAAATACTTAGAAATGGCCCAAGGGCACATTTCCCTTTCAATAATGAGAGTGCAATCCGCATGGCGGATAATCCCGTTGAGCATAGCCGCACTAAACACATAGTCATTCGGTATCATTTTCTAAGGGATCACCAACAAAAGGGGGATATCGAGATTGCATACATTAATACTAAAGATCAATTAGCCGATATCTTTACCAAGCCACTAGATGAACAAACTTTTACCAAACTTAGGCATGAGCTAAATATTCTTGATTCTAGAAATTTATTTTGATGTCTTGCACACATAGCTCATAAATATACCTTTGATCATATCTCTTTTATATGCTATGACTAATGTGTTTTCAAGTGTATTTCAAACCAAGTCATAGGTATATTGAAAGGAAATTGGAGTCTTCGGCGAAGACAAGGCTTCCACTCCGCTCCATCACTCATCCTTCGCCGCCGCTCCAAGCATCTCTCCGTCTTTGGTATAATCTTCACTCATACGTTTTATTTGCCAAAGGGGAGAAAGTAGTAAAGGGCCTATATTTCACTCTAAATATCCGTTTTTGGCGATTCATGCCAAAGGGGGAGAAAGTATTGGCCCAAAGCAAAAGGACCACACCACCACCTAATTTTTAAAACTAATGATTTTCAATTGGTAAGTTTCAAATTGGTATCTTATTGTGTTCAAAAAGGGGGAGAAAGTAGCACTTTCAAAAATTGTTATCTTAAAACCCTCTTGAACACTAAGAGGAAGATTTTATTAAGGGGGAGTTTTGTTTAGTCAAAGGAAAAGCATTTGAAACAGGGGGAGAAAATTTCAAATCTTATAAATGCTTCTCAAAAATCTTATTCATTTACCTTTGACTAGTTGCAAAATGTCTTTGAAAAGATTTTACAAAAGAATTTGCAAAAACAAAACATATGGTGCAAGCGTGGTCCAAAATGTTAAAAAAAAGAAAGAAACAATCCATGCATATCTTATGAATTTCTATTGGCTCAATTCTAAGTAACCTTTGCACTTACATTTTACAAACTAGTTCAATTATGCACTTCTATACTTGCTTTGGTTTGTGTTGGCATCAAGCACCAAAAAGGGGGAGATTGAAAGGGAATTAGGCTTACACCTATTTCCTAAATTAATTTTGGTGGTTGAATTGCCCAACACAAATAATTGGACTAACTAGTTTGCTCTAGTTTATAAGTTCTACAGGTGCCAAAGGTTCACAATAAGCCAATAAAAAGACCAAGAAAAAGGGTTCAACAAAAAGAGCAAGGGATAACTAAAGTGTGCCCTGGTCTGGCGTACCGGACTGTCCGGTGTGCCACCGGACAGTGTCCGGTGCACCAGGGGACTTCAAGCTGAACTTCACACCTTCAGGAATTCTCATAAGCACTTCGCTATAATTCACCGGACTGTCTGGTGCACCACCGGACAGTGTCCGGTGCCCCAAGATCAAGCGACTCTGAACTCGCCAGCTTCGGGAATCCGCTCCGCTATAATTCACCGGACATGTCCGGTGCACACCGGACTGTCCGGTGTAACGGCGGAGCAACGGCTAGTCCGCGCCAACGGTCACCTGCTACAGCATTAAATGCGTGCCAGCGCGCGCAGTGGAGCAGAGCACGCGCGGGTGGCACACAAGACAGCCTACAGGGATTGTCCGGTGCACCACCGGACAGCTAGGCGGGCCCACACGTCAGAGCTCCAACGGTCGAACCCTAACGGCCAGGTGACGTGGCTAGCACACCGAACACTATCCTGTGGCGCACTGGACTGTCCGGTGCGCCCGTCGACAGCAGCCTTCACCAAACGGCTAGTTTGGTGGTTGGAGTTATAAATACCTCCAACCACCCCACATTCAAGTCATCCAAACTTTCACACTTCTACACCTTACAAGAGCTCTAGCATTCAATTCTAGACACACCAAAGTGATCAAATCCTCTCCAATTCCACACAAAGCTTTAGTGATTAGTGAGAGAGATTTGTTGTGTTCATTTGAGCCCTTGCGCTTGGATTGCTTCTTTTCTTTCTCATTTGTTCTTGTGATCAAAACTCAATTGTAACCGAGGCAAGAGACACCAATTGTGTGGTGGTCCTTGCGGGGAAGTTTTGTTCCCGGTTGATTTGAGAAGAGAAGCTCACTCGGTCCGAGGGACCGTTTGAGAGAGGGAAAGGGTTGAAAGAGACCCGGTCTTTGTGACCACCTCAACGGGGAGTAGGTTTGCAAGAACCGAACCTCGGTAAAACAAATCATCGTGTCTCACTCTTTATATGTTCACGATTTGTTTTGCGCCCTCTCTCTCGGACTCGTTTCTATTTCTAACGCTAACCCGACTTGTAGTTGTGTTTAAGTTGTTAAATTTCAGATTCGCCCTATTCACCCCCCTCTAGGCGACTTTCAGTTCCCATGGGTGTCTTGATGGGCTTGGCATCCTTCATTCCAAACTTCTTAAGAATGTCTTGAATATACTTCATTTGGCTGATGAAGGTGCCCTCTTGGAGTTGCTTGATTTGGAATCCTAAGAAATATCTCAACTCCCCCATCATTGACATCTCGATTTTCTGTACCATGATCCTACTAAACTCTTCACAAGTAGATTTGTTAGTAGACCCAAAAATAATATCATCAACATAAATTTATCATACAAACAAATTATTTGCAATAGTTTTAGTAAAGAGTGTAGGATCGGCTTTTTCGACTTTGAAGCCATTAGTGATAAGGAAATCTCGCAGGCCTTCATACCATGCTCTTGGGGCTTGCTTGAGCCCATAAAGCGTCTTTGAGAGTTTATAGACATGGTTAGGATACTCACTATCTTCGAAGCTAGGAGGTTGCTCAACATAGACCTCTTCCTTGATTGGTCCATTGAGGAAGGCACTCTTCATGTCCATTTGATAAAGCTTGAAGGCATGGTAAGTAGCATAGGCAAGTAATATGCGAATTGACTCAAGCCTAGCTACAGGTGCATAAGTTTCATCGAAATCCAAACCTTCGACTTGTGAATAACCTTTGGCCACAAGTCAGGCTTTGTTTCTTATCACCACACCATGCTCATCTTGCTTGTTGCGGAATACCCATTTGGTACCTACAACATTTTGATTAGGACGTGGAACCAAATGTCATACCTCATTCCTTGTGAAGTTGTTGAGCTCCTCTTGCATAGGGATGGCAATTTTACCCGCGGGTTCGGGTATCCACGGATATCCGACCCGTCGGATTCGGGTTCGGGTAAGAAATTTAACCCGCGGGTCTCACCCATACCCGACCCGTGATTAAATCGAGTCGGGTACGAGTTTTATCTTGCGCCCACGGGTCTTGGCGGATATCCGAAATAATTTGAGTTTTCACTTTTCAATTTTAGCCCACAAGAAACCGGCGGACCGTGGACCGGCCCAATGTCCAGAAACCCTAGTCTCCCTACACTCTCACACACACGCAGGATGCAGCCCCAGGCGGCCAGGCCCCCAGCCGCCCACGCAGGTCTCTCACCGTCTCACGTCTCATCTCTCTGCTCTCTCTGTCTCTCAGCCGCCACCGCCCAGTGCCCACTGGCCACCGCCACCGGCCACTTCGCCAGTAAGCCGCTCCTCTGGTTCATCGCACGGCCGCCAGTAAGCCGACTCGTGGGACAACGCTAGATCCGCCCCGACGTCTGGTACTCTGGTTGCCCCAGCCGTCCATCGCAAGACTGGTTGCCCTGGTCCCTGCCGGCGTCGAGACCGGCGTCGAGACCGGCAGACCGGCAGACTGGTTGCCCTGGTCCATCGCAAGGCTGTGCAGGCTGGTTGCCCTGGTCCCTGCCGGCTGCCGTGGTGCCGCCTGCGCCCTGCCCGCCCAGCGAGGCAGCGACCAGCGTGGCAGCGACGCAGCGTCCCTGGCTGGCTCCCCTGCGTGGTTGACTGAATACTTATATTTACTTGTACATTTCAATATTTGTTAGGATGAACCAAATGATGCTCTATAGGTTGATGACTTGATGTTAAACAAAGGTAAATACTTATATTTTTGAATCATTTTCTTTGCTTTGATTAACTAAATACTTATATTGTCTTGGCTTTAACCTTCAAGTGTTGGACTGTTGGTTGTGCCTGTGCAGCAAGCAGCAGCAACACTATTATTGTCTCCAAGGGAAATTAGCGTTGGACAGCAAGCACTCCAAGCAGCAAGCAGCAAGCCCGCCAGTGCCTAGTGCACACGCTGCAGTGCTGCACGCCATGTGGTGCTGTGCTGTCCAACAGCAACAGCCAACAGTCCAAGTCTCCAAGACGTGTTGTTGTCCAAGAGACCAAGACTTGTTGTTTTGTTTTGTTCTTTGCTGTTTTTGTTCTTTGCTCGGTCCAAGTTCATGTCCAACTGTCCAAGACTCTAAGAGACCTTTGCTGTTTTGTTTTGTTGAATTGAATAATTTGAATACTTTGAAGTTTGGTTCAAGTGTAAACACTATGTACTCATATATTGCTTGCTTATGTAACAAATCAGATTTATTATGTCTTGTTTTTTTTGTTTTACCTTGTCATTTGTCAACCATGTGCTTTATTTGTGTGGAGTGTTGAAAGGGAATTAGGCTTACACCTAGTTCCTAAATAATTTTGGTGGTTGAATTGCCCAACACAAATATTGGACTAACTAGTTTGCTCTAGTGCATAAGTTATACAGGTGCAAAAGGTTCACATTTAGCCAATAAAAAGACCAAGTGTTGGATTCAACAAAGGAGCAGCAAGGCAACCGAGGGCACCTCTGGCTGGAGGCACCGGACTGTCCGGTGTGCACCGGACATGTCCGGTGCGGCCAGAGGACTTCGACTCAAACTCTTCGCCCTCGGGAATTCTCGGAAGCGGGCGCGCAATAATTCACCGGACTGTCCGGTGTGCACCGGACATGTCCGGTGCTCCAAGGAAACGCGGCCTCCGGAACTCGCCAGCCTCGGGTTCGCTCGGCAGCCGCTCCGCTAAAATTCACCGGACTGTCCGGTGTGCACCGGACTGTCCGGTGTGCCAGCGGAGCAACGGCTCTCTGCGGCGCCAACGGCTCCCTGCGGTGCATTAAATGCGCGCGCAGCGCGCGCAGACGTCAGGCTCGCCCATACCGGTGCACCGGACATCAAACAGTACATGTCCGGTGTGCACCGGACACCCAGGAGGGCCCAGAAGTCAGAAGCTCCAACGGTCAGAATCCAACGGCAATGGTGACGTGGCAGGGGCACCGGACTGTCCGGTGTGCACCGGACTGTCCGGTGCGCCATCGAACAGAGGAGTTCCAGCAACGGTCACTTTTGGTGGTTGGGGCTATAAATACCCCAACCACCCCACATTCATTGCCATCCAAGTTTTCCACTTCTCAACCTCTACAAGAGCTCTAGCATTCAATTCTAGACACACTAAATAGATCAAGTCCTCTCCAAATCCCACACAACTCCATAGTGACTAGAGAGAGTGATTTGCTTGTGTTCTTTCGAGCTCTTGCGCTTGGATCGCATTCTTTTCTTTCTCACTTGTTCTTGAGATCATCACTCAATTGTAACCAAGGCAAGAGGCACCAATTGTGTGGTGGCCCTTGCGGGGGAAGTTTTGTTCCCGGTTGATTGAGAAGAAGAGAAAGCTCACTCGATCCGTGGGATCGTTTGAGAGAGGGAAGGGTTGAAAAAGACCCGGCCTTTGTGGCCTCCTCAACGGGGAGTAGGTTTGCGAGAACCGAACCTCGGTAAAACAAATCCTCGTGTCACACTCTTATTTGCTTGCGATTTGTTTTGCGCCCTCTCTCGCGGACTCGTTTCTTTACTACTAACGCTAACCCGGCTTGTAGTTGTGATTATTTTTGTAAATTTCAGTTTCGCCCTATTCACCCCCCCTCTAGGCGACTATCAATTGGTATCAGAGCCCGGTGCTTCATTAGAGCCTAACCGCTCGAAGTGATGTCGGGAGATCACACCAAGAGGGAGATGGAGACCGGCGATGACAAGCCCACTACAAGCCAAGGGAGCACTTCATCGGAAGAGTCCCGCACCAAGAGAAGGGAGAAGAAGAAGAACTCCTCCAAGCGGAAGGAGAAAAGATCTTCCTCTTCTCACCACAAGGAGAAGAAGGAAAAATCTTCTTCTCACAAGCCGCATCGGAGTGGGGACAAGCACAAGAGGATGAGGAAGGTGGTCTACTACGAGACCGACACTTCATCGACATCTACCTCCGGCCCCGACGCGGCGTCCGTCACTTCTAAACGCCAAGAGCGTAAGAAGTATAGTAAGATCCCCCTACGCTACCCTCGCATTCCTAAACATACACCTTTACTATCCGTCCCATTAGGCAAACCACCAACTTTTAATGGTGAAGATTATGCTATGTGGAGTAATTTGATGCGATTTCATCTAACCTCTCTCCACAAAAGATTATGGGATGTTGTTGAGTATGGTGTACAGGTACCATCCGTAGGGGATGAGGACTATGACACGGATGAAGTGGCCCAAATCGAGCACTTCAACTCTCAAGCAACAACCATCCTCCTTGCCTCTCTAAGCAAGGAGGAATACAACAAAGTACAAGGGTTGAAGAACGCCAAGGAGATTTGGGACCTACTAAAGACGGCGCACGAGGGTGATGAACTCACCAAGATCACCAAGCGGGAAACGATCGAGGGGGAGCTCGGTCGCTTCCGTCTTCGCCAAGGGGAGGAGCCACAAGACATGTACAACCGGCTCAAGACCTTGGTGAACCAAGTGCGCAACCTCGGAAGCGCGAAATGGGATGGCCACGAGGTGGTTAAGGTTATTCTAAGAGCCCTTATTTTCCTTAACCCCACACAAGTTCAATTAATTCGTGGCAATCCTAGATATACACAAATGACCCCCGAAGAAGTTATCGGGAATTTTGTGAGTTTTGAATGCATGATTAAGGGCTCCAAGAAGATCAACGAGCTTGACGAGCCTTCCACATCCGAGGCGCAACCCGTGGCCTTCAAGGCAACGGAGGAGAAGAAGGAGGAGTGTACACCAAGTAGACAACCAATTGACGCCTCCAAGCTCGACAACGAGGAGATGGCCCTAATCATCAAGAGTTTTCGGCAAATCCTCAAGCAACGGAAGGGGAAGGATTATAAATCCCGTTCCAAGAAGGTTTGCTACAAATGTGGTAAGCCCGGTCATTTTATTGCAAAATGTCCTATGTCTAGTGATAGTGACAGGGGCGACGACAAGAAGGGCAAGAGGAAGGAGAAGAAGAAATACTACAAGAAGAAGGGCGGCGATGCCCATGTTTGTCGGGAGTGGGACTCCGACGAAAGCTCAAGCGACTCCTCCGACGACGAGGACGCCGCCAACATCGCCGTCACCAAGGGCCTCCTCTTCCCCAACGTCGGCCACAAGTGTCTCATGGCCAAGGACGGCAAAAAGAAGGTAAAATCAAGGTCCTCCACTAAATATGAAACATCTAGTGATGAGGATGATGATAAAAATGAGGAAGATAATTTGCGTATTCTTTTTGCAAATCTTAACATGGAACAAAAGGAAAAATTAAATGAGCTAATTAGTGCCATCCATGAAAAGGATGATCTCTTGGACTCTCAAGAGGACTTCCTAATCAAGGAAAACAAAAAACATGTTAAGGTTAAAAATGCGTATGCTATAGAAGTAGAAAAATGTAACAAATTATCTAGTGAGCTGAGCATATGCCATGAGACTTTAGACAACCTTAGAAATGAAAATGCCAATTTGCTAGCTAAGGTTGATTCTCATATTTGCAATATTTCAATTCCTAGAAATGATAATAATAATTTGCTTGCTAGGATTGAAAAGTTGAACATTTCTCTTGCTAGCCTTAGAAATGAGAATGAGAAATTAATTGCTAAGGCTAAGGATTTTGATGTTTGCAATGCTACTATTTCCGACCTTAGAACTAAAAATGATTTGTTGCATGCTAAGGTCATTGAATTAAAGTCTTGCAAACCCTCTACATCTACTATTGAGCATGTGTCCATTTGCACTAGATGTAGAGATATTAATGTTGATGCTATCCATGATCACCTTGCCTTAATTAAAAAACAAAATGATCACATAGCACAACTTAATGCCAAAATTAGGGAGCATGACTTAGAAGATGAAAAATTTAAATTGGCTAGAAGCATGCTCTATAATGGGAGACGCCCGGGCATTAAGGACGGCATTGGCTTCCAAAGGGGAGACAATGTCAAAATTAATGCCCCTCCTAAGAACTTGTCTAACTTTGTTAAGGGCAAGGCTCCCATGCCTCAGGATAACGAGGGTTACATTTTGTACCCTGCCGGGTATCCTGAGAGTAAAATTAAGAAAATTCATTCTAGGAAGTCTCACTCTGGCCCTAATCATGCTTTTATATATAAGGGTGAGACATCTAGATCTAGGCAACCAACCCATGCCAAGTTGCCTAGAAAGAAAACTACTAATGCATCAAATGATCATGTCATTTCATTTAAAACTTTTGATGCATCTTATGTTTTGACTAGCAAATCCGGCAAGATAGTTGCCAAAATTGTTGGGGGCAAACACAAGGGCTCCAAGACTTGTGTTTGGGTACCCAAAGTTCTCGTTTCTAATGCCAAAGGACCCAAAACCGTTTGGGTACCTAAAACAAAGAACTAAACTTGTTTTGTAGGTTTATGCATCCGGGGGCTCAAGTTGGATACTCGACAGCGGGTGCACAAACCATATGACAGGGGAGAAAAGGATGTTCTCCTCATATGAGAAAAACCAAGATCCCCAACGAGCTATCACATTCGGGGATGGAAATCAAGGTTTGGTCAAAGGTTTGGGTAAAATTGCTATATCTCCTGACCATACTATTTCCAATGTTTTTCTTGTAGATTCCTTAGATTACAATTTGCTTTCCGTATCCCAATTATGTCAAATGGGCTACAACTGTCTTTTTACTGATACAGGTGTTACTGTCTTTAGAAGGAGTGATGATTCAATAGCATTTAAGGGTGTGTTAGAGGGTCAGCTATACTTAGTAGATTTTGAAAGGGCTGAACTCGACACATGCTTAATTGCTAAGACTAACTTGGGTTGGCTCTGGCACCGTCGACTAGCCCATGTTGGAATGAAGAATCTTCACAAACTTCTAAAGGGAGAACACATTTTGGGACTAACCGATGTTCATTTTGAGAAAGACAGGATTTGTAGCGCTTGCCAAGCCGGGAAGCAAGTTGGTGTCCATCATCCACACAAAAACATCATGACTACCGACAGGCCACTGGAGCTCCTACACATGGATTTGTTCGGCCCGATCGCTTACATAAGCATCGGCGGTAGTAAGTATTGTCTTGTAATTGTGGATGATTATTCTCGCTTCACTTGGGTATTCTTTTTGCAGGAAAAATCACAAACCCAAGAGACCTTAAAAGGATTCTTGAGACGAGCTCAAAATGAGTTCGGCTTAAGGATCAAGAAAATTAGAAGCGACAATGGGACGGAGTTCAAAAATTCCCAAATTGAAGACTTTCTTGAGGAGGAGGGCATCAAGCATGAGTTTTCTTCTCCCTACACTCCACAACAAAATGGTGTAGTGGAGAGGAAGAATCGAACTCTATTGGACATGGCAAGAACCATGCTTGATGAGTACAAGACACCGGATCGGTTTTGGGCCGAAGCGGTCAACACCGCCTGCTACGCCATCAACCGGTTATATCTTCACCGAATCCTCAAGAAGACATCTTATGAACTCCTAACCGGTAAAAAGCCAAATATTTCATATTTTAGAGTTTTTGGTAGCAAATGTTTTATTCTTGTCAAAAGAGGTAGAAAATCTAAATTTGCCCCTAAAACAGTAGAAGGCTTTTTACTAGGATATGACTCAAACACAAGGGCATATAGAGTCTTTAACAAGTCCTCAGGACTTGTTGAAGTTTCTTGTAACGTTGTGTTTGATGAGACTAACGGCTCTCAAGTAGAGCAAGTTGATCTTGATGATATAGGTGAAGAACAGGCTCCATGCATAGCGCTAAGGAACATGTCCATTGGGGATGTGTGTCCTAAGGAATCCGAAGAGCCTCCAAATGCACAAGATCAACCATTCTCCTCCACGCAAGCATCTCCACCAACTCAAATTGAGGATGAGGCTCAAGATGGTGAACAAGAAGATCAAGAAGATGAGCCACCTCAAAATGACGGCAACGATCAAGGGGGAGATTCAAATGATAAAGACAAGGAGGATGAACAACCAAGGCCGCCACACCCAAGAGTCCACCAAGCAATCCAACGAGATCACCCCGTCGACACCATCCTCGGCGACATTCATAAGGGGGTAACTACTCGATCTCGTGTTGCTCATTTTTGTGAACATTACTCGTTTGTTTCCTCTATTGAGCCACACAGGGTAGAGGAAGCACTTCAAGATTCGGATTGGGTGATGGCAATGCAAGAGGAGCTCAACAACTTCACGAGGAACGAGGTATGGCACTTAGTTCCACGTCCTAACCAAAATGTTGTAGGAACCAAGTGGGTTTTCCGCAACAAGCAAGACGAGCATGGTGTGGTGACTAGGAACAAAGCTCGACTCGTGGCCAAGGGATATTCACAAGTCGAAGGTTTGGATTTTGGTGAAACCTATGCACCCGTAGCTAGGCTTGAGTCAATTCGTATATTATTAGCCTATGCTACTTACCATGGCTTCAAGCTTTATCAAATGGACGTGAAGAGTGCCTTCCTCAATGGACCAATCAAGGAGGAGGTCTATGTTGAGCAACCTCCCGGCTTTGAAGACAGTGAGTATCCTAACCATGTTTATAGGCTCTCAAAGGCGCTTTATGGGCTCAAGCAAGCCCCAAGAGCATGGTATGAATGCCTTAGAGATTTCCTTATTGCAAATGGCTTCAAAGTCGGCAAGGCCGATCCTACTTTGTTCACTAAAACTCTTGACAATGATTTGTTTGTATGCCAAATTTATGTTGATGATATCATATTTGGGTCTACTAACAAATCTACATGTGAAGAATTTAGTAGGATCATGACACAGAAATTCGAGATGTCGATGATGGGGGAGTTGAAGTATTTTCTAGGATTTCAAGTCAAGCAACTCCAAGAAGGCACCTTCATTAGCCAAACGAAGTATACTCAAGACATTCTAAGCAAGTTTGGAATGAAGGATGCCAAGCCCATCAAGACACCCATGGGAACTAATGGGCATCTCGACCTCGACACGGGAGGTAATTCCGTGGATCAAAAGGTATACCGGTCGATGATTGGTTCATTGCTTTATTTATGTGCATCTCGACCGGACATTATGCTTTCCGTTTGCATGTGTGCAAGATTCCAAGCCGACCCTAAGGAATCACACCTTACGGCCGTAAAGCGAATCTTGAGATATTTGGCTTATACTCCTAAGTTTGGACTTTGGTACCCTCGGGGATCCACCTTTGATTTGATTGGATATTCGGATGCCGATTGGGCGGGGTGTAGGATTAATAGAAAGAGCACATCGGGGACTTGCCAGTTCTTGGGAAGATCCTTGGTGTCATGGGCTTCAAAGAAGCAAAATTCGGTCGCTCTTTCTACCGCCGAAGCCGAGTATATTGCCGCAGGCCATTGTTGCGCGCAATTACTTTGGATGAGGCAAACCCTGCGGGACTACGGTTACAAATTAACCAAAGTTCCTTTGCTATGTGACAATGAGAGTGCAATCAAAATGGCCGACAATCCCGTCGAGCACAGCCGCACTAAGCACATAGCCATTCGGTATCATTTTCTTCGGGATCACCAACAAAAGGGGGATATCGAGATTTCTTACATTAATACTAAAGATCAATTAGCCGATATCTTTACCAAGCCGCTTGATGAACAATCTTTTACCCGACTTAGGCATGAGCTCAATATTCTTGATTCAAGGAACTTCTTCTGCTAGTCTTGCACAAATAGCTCATAAATATACCTTTGATCATGTCTCTTTTATATATGCTATGACTAATATGTTTCCAAGTGTATTTCAAACAAGTCATAGGTATATTGAAAGGGAATTGGAGTCTTCGGCGAAGACAAAGGCTTCCACTCCGCTCCACTACTCATCCTTCGCCGTCGCTCCGCATCATCTCTCCAACTTTGGTATACTCTTCACTCATTCATTTCATGACCAAAGGGGGAGAAAAGGACTTAATTGGGCTCTAATGATTTCGTTTTTGGCGATTCATGCCAAAGGGGGAGAAAATATGAGCCCAAAGCAAAAGGACCGCACCACCACCAATTTTAAATTTGATGATTTTCAATGGTAAATTTCAAAATTGGTATCTCTTTGTGTTCTAAAGGGGGAGCAAGTAGTATTTTCGAAATTGATGGAAAACCCTCTTGAACACTAAGAGGAGACCTTATTTGAGGGGGAGTTTTGTTTAGTCAAAGGAAAAGCATTTGAAACAGGGGGAGAAAATTTCAAATCTTGAAAATGCTTTGCAAATCTTATTCATTTACCTTTGACTATCTTGCAAAAAAACTTTGAAAAGTATTTACAAAAGAATTTGCAAAAACAAAACTCTTGGTGCAAATGTGGTCCAATATGTGAAAAATAAAGAAAACAATCCATGCGCATCATATAAGTGTATATTGGCTCAATTCCAAGCAATCTTTGCACCTACATTATGTAAACTAGTTCAATTATGCACTTCTATATTTGCTTTGGTTTGTGTTGGCATCAATCACCAAAAAGGGGGAGATTGAAAGGGAATTAGGCTTACACCTAGTTCCTAAATAATTTTGGTGGTTGAATTGCCCAACACAAATATTGGACTAACTAGTTTGCTCTAGTGCATAAGTTATACAGGTGCAAAAGGTTCACATTTAGCCAATAAAAAGACCAAGTGTTGGATTCAACAAAGGAGCAGCAAGGCAACCGAGGGCACCTCTGGCTGGAGGCACCGGACTGTCCGGTGTGCACCGGACATGTCCGGTGCGGCCAGAGGACTTCGACTCAAACTCTTCGCCCTCGGGAATTCTCGGAAGCGGGCGCGCAATAATTCACCGGACTGTCCGGTGTGCACCGGACATGTCCGGTGCTCCAAGGAAACGCGGCCTCCGGAACTCGCCAGCCTCGGGTTCGCTCGGCAGCCGCTCCGCTAAAATTCACCGGACTGTCCGGTGTGCACCGGACTGTCCGGTGTGCCAGCGGAGCAACGGCTCTCTGCGGCGCCAACGGCTCCCTGCGGTGCATTAAATGCGCGCGCAGCGCGCGCAGACGTCAGGCTCGCCCATACCGGTGCACCGGACATCAAACAGTACATGTCCGGTGTGCACCGGACACCCAGGAGGGCCCAGAAGTCAGAAGCTCCAACGGTCAGAATCCAACGGCAATGGTGACGTGGCAGGGGCACCGGACTGTCCGGTGTGCACCGGACTGTCCGGTGCGCCATCGAACAGAGGAGTTCCAGCAACGGTCACTTTTGGTGGTTGGGGCTATAAATACCCCAACCACCCCACATTCATTGCCATCCAAGTTTTCCACTTCTCAACCTCTACAAGAGCTCTAGCATTCAATTCTAGACACACCAAATAGATCAAGTCCTCTCCAAATCCCACACAACTCCATAGTGACTAGAGAGAGTGATTTGCTTGTGTTCTTTCGAGCTCTTGCGCTTGGATCGCATTCTTTTCTTTCTCACTTGTTCTTGAGATCATCACTCAATTGTAACCAAGGCAAGAGGCACCAATTGTGTGGTGGCCCTTGCGGGGGAAGTTTTGTTCCCGGTTGATTGAGAAGAAGAGAAAGCTCACTCGATCCGTGGGATCGTTTGAGAGAGGGAAGGGTTGAAAAAGACCCGGCCTTTGTGGCCTCCTCAACGGGGAGTAGGTTTGCGAGAACCGAACCTCGGTAAAACAAATCCTCGTGTCACACTCTTATTTGCTTGCGATTTGTTTTGCGCCCTCTCTCGCGGACTCGTTTCTTTACTACTAACGCTAACCCGGCTTGTAGTTGTGATTATTTTTGTAAATTTCAGTTTCGCCCTATTCACCCCCCCTCTAGGCGACTATCAAGTGTAATTATACCCGCGGGTATCCGATACCCGCCCGATACCCGATGGATATGGGCACGGGTACAAAATCCAACCCGCGGGTATAGTCACGGACGGGTATGAGTAATACCCGCGGGTATTGTCGCGGGCGGATATTTACTATACCCGATCCGAATCTGACCCATTGCCATCCCTACTCTTGCATTGCCAGCACCCAATTCGAATCTCTTAGTGCATCCCCAATCCTGTAGGGCTCAATAGAGGACACAAAAGAGTAATGTTCACAAAAATGAGCAACACGAGATCTAGTGGTTACCCCCTTATGAATGTCGCCTAGGATGGAGTTCACGGGGTGATCTCGTTGGATTGCTTGGTGGACTCTTGGGTGTGGGGGTATTTGACCCTGTATTTCCTGCTCATCTTCCTTGTCTTGATCAACTTCATCTCCCCCTTAATCATTGCTCTCTTCTTGAGGTGGCTCATCTTCTTGATCTTCTTCTTCATCACCTTGAGCCTGTTCCTCATTTTGAGTTGGTGGAGATGCTTGTATGGAAGATGATGGTTGATCTTGGGCTTGTGGAGGCTCTTTAGATTCCTTAGGATACACATCCCTAATGGACATGTTCCTTAGCGCGACGCATGGAGCCTCTTCATCATCTAGTTCATCAAGATCAACTTGCTCCACTTAGGAGCCATTAGTTTCATCAAACATAATATCACAAGAAACTTCAACTAGTCCAGTGAACTTGTTAAAGACTCTATATGCCCTTGTGTTTGAATCATATCCTAGTAAAAAGCCTTCTACAGCCTTAGGAGCAAATTTGGATTTTCTACCTCTTTTAACGAGAATAAAACATTTGCTACCAAATACTCTAAAATATGAAACATTGGGCTTTTTACCGGTGAGGAGTTCATAAGATGTCTTCTTGAGGATTCGGTGAAGATATAACCGGTTGATGGAGTAGCAGGCGGTGTTAATAGCCTTGGCCCAAAACCGGTTCGGTGTCTTGTACTCATCAAGCATGGTCCTCGCCATATCCAGTAGAGTTCTATTCTTCCTCTCCACTGCACCATTTTGTTGAGGTGTGTAGGGAGAAGAGAACTCATGCTTGATGCCCTCCTCCTCAAGGAAGCCTTCAATTTGTGAATTCTTGAACTCCGTCCCATTGTCGCTTCTAATCTTTTTGATCCTTAAGCCGAACTCATTTTGAGCTCGTCTCAAGAATCCCTTTAAGGTCTCTTGGGTTTGTGATTTTTCTTGCAAAAAGAATACCCAAGTGAAGCGAGAATAGTCATCCACAATTACTAGACAGTACTTACTCCCGCTGATGCTTATGTAAGTTATCAGGCCGAATAAATCCATGTGGAGTAGTTCCAGTGGCCTATCCATTGTCATGATGTTCTTGTGTGGATGATTGGCATCAACTTGCTTTCCTGCTTGACATGCACTACAAACCCTGTCTTTCTCAAAATTAACATTTGTTAGTCCCAAAATATGCTCCCCCTTTAGAAGCTTGTGAAGATTCTTCATCCCAACATGGGCTAGTCGGTGATGCCAGAGCCAACCCATATTAGTCTTAGCAATTAAGCAAGTGTCAAGTTCAGCTCTATTGAAATCAACTAAGTATAGCTGACCCTCTAACACTCCCTTAACTGCTATTGAATCATCACTTCTTCTAAAGACAGTAACACCTACATTTGTAAAAAGACAGTTGTAGCCCATTTTGCATAGTTGAGAAACTGAAAGCAAGTTATAATCTAATGAATCTACAAGAAAAACATTGGAAATAGAATGGTCAGGAGATATAGCAATTTTACTAAGTCTTTTGACCAAACCTTGATTTCCATCCCCGAATGTGATAGCTCTTTGGGGATCTTAGTTTTTCTCATAGGAGGAGAACATCTTTTTCTCCTCAGTCATATGGTTTGTGCATTCGCTATCAATTATCCAGCTTGAGCCCCCGGATGCATAAACGTGCAAAACAATTTAGGCCTTGTTCTTAGGTACCCAAACGGTCTTGGGTCCTTTCACATTAGAAACAAGCACCTTGGGTACCCAAACACAAGTCTTTGACCCCTTGTGTTTGCCCCCAACATATTTGGCAACTATTTTGCCTGATTTGTTAGTAAGCACATAAGAAGCATCAAAAGTCTTAAATAAAATTATTGGCTCATTTGATGTAGCAGGAGTTTTCTTTTTAGGCAATTTAACATGGGTTGATTGCCTAGAACTAGATGCCTCATTTTTATACATAAAAGCATGATGGGAAACAAAATAAGACTTCCTAGCATGAATTCTCCAAGTCTTATGCTCAGGATAACCAGTAGTATACAAAATGTAACCCTCGTTATCCTGTGCCATGGGAGCGTTGCCCTTAACAAAATTGGACAATCTCTTAGGGACATTAAGCTTGACATTGGTTCCCTGTTGAAAACCAATGCCATCCTTAATCCCAGGGCGTCTCCCATTATAAAGCATGCTACGAGCAAATTTAGTTTTTCATTCTCAATTTCATGCTCATTAATTTTTGCAGTAAGTTGAGCTATATGATCATTTTGTTGTTTAATTAAAGCAAGGTGATCATGAATAGCATCAACATTAACATCTCTACACCTAGTACAAATAGTGACATGATCAACAATAGATGTAGAGGGTTTGCAAGCATTTAATTCATCAATTTTAGCATGTAAAATAACATTCTCATTTCTAAGATTGGAAATGGCATCATTGCAAACATTTAAATCTTTAGCCTTAGAAATTAATTTATCATTCTCAATTTTAAGGCTAGAAAGTGATGCATTCAATTTATCAATCTTAGCAATCAAACTATCATTTTCATTTCTAAGACTGACAATTGAATCAATACAAGCATTTGATTTTTCAACCTTAGCAATTAAGCTAGCATTCACAATTCTAAGGTTGGAAATAGTGTCATGACAAGTGCTAAGCTCTTTTGTCAAATTTTCACATTTTTCTACTTCCTGAGCATAAGCATTTTTAACTTTAACATGCTTATTATTTTCTTTAATAAGGAATTCCTCTTAACTATCCAAAAGTTAATCCTTCTCATGAATAGCACCTATCAATTCATTCAAATTTTCTTTTTTGTTGCATGTTAAGGTTGGCAAAAAGAGTGAGCAAGTCATCCTCATCTTCACTAGAGCTACCCTCATCATTAGATGTTGTATATTTGGTGGAGGCTCTAGATTTTACCTTCTTCTTTTTGTCATCCTTTATCATGAAGCATTTGTGGCCGACGTTGGGGAAGAGGAGGCCCTTGTTGACGGCGATATTGGCGGCATCCTCGTCGGAGGAAGAGTCGGTGGAGCTCTCGTCAGAGTCCCATTCCCGACATATGTGGGCATCGCCGCCCTTCTTCTTTTCCTTCCTCTTTCCCTTCTTGTCGTCGTCCCTGTCACTATCACTTAACATTGAACATTTAGCAATAAAATGACCGGGCTTACCATATTTGTAGCACACTCCCTTAGAGCGGGGTTTGTAGTCCTTCCCCCTTCTTTGCTTGAGGATTTGGCGAAAGCTCTTGATGATGAGCGCCATTTCCTTATTGTCAAGCTTGGAGGCGTCAATAGGGAGCGTACTTGGTGTAGACTCTTCTTTCTTCTCCTCCATCGCTTTGAATGCAACGGGTTGCAGCTCGGGTGTGGAGGTGCCGCCTTGCTCCAAGTTGATGATTTGTTTGGAGCCTTTGATCATCAATTCAAAGCTCACAAACTTCCCTATTACTTCCTCGAGAGACATTAGCTTATATCTAGGATCACCATATATTAATTAAACTTGAGTAGGATATGAGTGATCTAAGAATAACCTTGACCATTTCATGGTCATCCCATTTGGTGCTCCCAAGGTTGCGCACTTGATTCACCAAAGTTTTGAGCCGGTTGTACACAGCTTGTGGCTCCTCTCCTTGGTTGAGGATGAATCGACCGAGCTCCCCCTCGATCGTCTCCCGCTTGGTGATATTGGTCACCTCATCTCCTTCATGCACGGTCTTGAGCACGTCCCAAATTTCTTTGGCCGTCTTTAACCCTTGCACCTTATTATACTCCTCTCGACACAAGGAGGCGAGGAGTATAGTTGTGGCTCGGGAGTTAAAGTGTCGAATTTGGTCGGCCCCGTCCGAGTCGTAGTCCTTGTCCCCTACCTTCGGTATCTGCACTCCATACTCAACAATATCCCAAATACTTTTGTGGAGTGAGGTTAGATGGTGCCTCATTTTATCACTCCACATAGAATAATCTTCGCCATCAAAACATGGTGGCTTGCCTAATGGAACGGAAAGTAATGGAGTGCGCTTAGAAATGCGAGGATAGCGAAGGGGCATCTTACTATACTTCTTGCGCTCATGGCGCTTAGAAGTAGTGGACGATGAGTCAGAGCCAAAGGTGGATGGTGACGAAGAGTCGGTCTTGTAGTAGACAACCTTCTTCATCATCTTCTTTTTATCGCCTCTCCGATGGGACTTGATGCAGGAAGAGGATTCCTCCTTGTGCTTGTGGCCAGACTCCCTTGAGTGGGTTCTCCCGGGCTTGCGGGCTTGTTGCCGGTCACGATCTCTCTCTTGGCGTGATCTCCCGACATCACTTCGAGTGGTTAGACTCTAATGAAGAATCGGCTCTGATACCAATTGAAAGCCGCTTAGAGGGAGGGTGAATAGGTGAAATCTGAAATTTACAAACTTAAGGACACACTACAAGCCATGGTTAGCGTTAGAATTAAATCCGAGTCTGAGAGAGAGGGGGAAAAACAAATCAAAAGCGAATGAAGTGAATGACATGGTGATTTGTTTTACCGAGGTTCGATTCTTGAGAACCTAGTCCCCGTTGAGGTGGTCACAAAGATCGGGTCTCTTTCAACCCTTTCCCTCTCTCAAACGGTCACCTAGACCGAGTGAGCTTTCTCCTTAATCAAACGGGTCACTTAGACCCCGCAAGGACCACTATAAACTTAGTGTCTCTTGCTTTGATTACAAGTCACTTAGAGAACAAGAATGAGGAAGAAGAAAGCGATCAAAGAACAAGAGCTCAAAGAACACGAGCAAAAACTCTCTCTCTAGTCACTAGGAGTTTGGAGTGAATTTGGAACTTGGAGATGCTTTGATCCTTTTGAATTGTGTCTTGTATAGATTGCACTAGCTCTTGTATTGAATGAGATGTCTGAAAAACTTGGATACTTGGAGTGGTGGTGGTTGGGGGGTATTTATAGCCCTTAACCACCACATAGCCATTGGGGAGGCTGTCTGTCGAAGGGCGCACCGGACAGTCCGGTGCGCCAGCCACGTCACCCAACCGTTAGGGTTCTGAAGATTTTGACCGTTGGAGCGCCGACTTCATGTCACACCGGACAGTCCGGTGCTGCACCGGACAGGTACTGTTCACTGTCCGGTGCGCCTCTGACGCCTGCTCTGACTTCTACGCGCACTGTTCACGTACTGTTCACGCTTTTGCAGACGAACGTTGCGCTGGGTAGTTGTTGCTCTGCTGGTGCACCGGACAGTCTGGTGAATTATAGCGGAGCAACGCTGTAGAAACCCGAAGGTGGCGAGTTCGCGTCTGTACGGTCCCTGGCGCACCGGACACTGTCCGGTACGCCAGACCAGGGTTCTCTTCGGTTTCTTTTGCTCCTTTCTTTTGAACCCTAACTTTGATCTTTTATTGGTTTGTGTTGAACCTTTATGCACCTGTAGAATATAATCTAGAGCAAACTAGTTAGTTCAATATTTGTGTTGGACATTCAACCACCAAAATCATTTATATGAAAATGTTTGACCCTATTTCCCTTTCAGGTGGGCTTAGGTACAGTTCGTCCGATTTTCTTTGGTTACAGGCAACTGTCGGCTTGCAATACGCATGGTATATATGCTCAAGTTTTGATAGGCGAGATTATTAATTAATGATCCTGAAGAGCCCGACAAGGTGGGTACCTATAGCCAGCCACATTCTGAAGCAAGTTTCGATCAGCGCATAGTGTGTACCTACCTATAGCCACATTCTGGTGGTGAATACTTTTAGATTGCGACAACCTGAAGCAGGGGACCTCATGGTCGTTGTCAACGTCGACGACTCTCGGGTTGTTCTGGGCACCGCATCCAACGACGACGCCATCACGTCGTCCAGCTCATCGTCCATCTGAAACCCTACCTGCCATGTAAGTCGCTACTGACCGGCTATGAATTCTTGTGCGCTGGGACGATGGTCGTTGCTGACGTCTTGTGAGTGTCCTCGAACATGATGTATGTAGAGGAGTAGCGCATCCGGTGGTGCAACGGCTAGGTGTACTACCTTGATGATGAGCCCGAGGTGCACTTCGTCTGGTAGCCCAGCCAAGAGTCATCGGTACTCGCCACGTCGCGCGCGTTCAACGACTACTATATCGTGGACTGTGACATCATCTCGGCGCCGGAGGTGACGCAGAGGAGGACCGACAACAATAATCAGTTCGTCATCCTCTCCACCGTCGGGTAGCTTTTTGTGCTAGTCTGCCTTTGATTCTCTTCGCAAACACACATAATTACTTTTTTGTTTGAGCATGCGTGTATGGTGGTGCGTGCCTGATGACTGGCTATGTACGAGAGATGATACTGATTGTTGTAATATAGTGGTGAAATAACTAGATTAAAATAACAAAATATATGTATGACCAGAATCACAAATGGATTATGAAACATTTTATCATAACAATATAACACATATTTTGTATATAAATTACCGTGGTATTATATGTCTCCGTTGCAACGCAGGGGCACTCACCTAGTAGTTCATGAAGATAGAAATGACTTATTCCTATTGTAAAAAAATCATGGGTTAATTGTTATGCCTAAAGCCCACGATGGGATTTTAGGCCCGAAAGCGGCCACTTCGCACATCCGAACCCAGTCAGCCAGCCTACTCATGAGTTATATAAGAGGGCCGTATAAGAAACCCTAGCGGAGCTACCAGCACACTCATCTCTTTCCTCTACCGCCGCCACCATCGCCTCGCAGCCGCCTGCCGCTCCGCTCGGAAGGTGTGGCAACCGTCGAAATTTTCTTCACTTCGTTTCTGCCTTTGACCAGCTCTTGCGCTCGGCTTATCTCGTGCGGTTGTTGCTAGAACCGTCCCTAATTCCATTCCCCTGATCTGGTTTAGTCATTTCATGGTTTTATTTGTTGCATCTGTGGTGAATCTGTGGTCACTTAGATCAACATAGGAAGATGTACGCCCAGTTGAGTTTTGAGTTGGCTGTTGGTGTTTCCCTAACTAGGGACTGAGGGTCTGAAGCTCTATACCTGTTGCAATCGCGTAGTTGTGCGTGCTATATGGATCAAAGAATCCCTTTGAGTAGAAAGCACGCGCACACAGCTGCCACGGTATTGGCATTCGTAGGTATCTGTTTCACTGATGTTTGTGCGCTTGTAAGTTTGGTTGCTTAATTGATTATTGCTTATTTTTTTAGATTCTGTACTTGCATGGTTACACTGTCATCTTTTTTATTGCACATGTTGTCATTGTCTTGCAAGCAGATAGTCATCAGGAGGTATATGTCCAGTTGACTTGAGTTGGCTATGCATGTTTTGATTTCGGTGTCAAGGCACATGTACTGTGGTGATATAGCTGTTTCAATAGCGTAGTTGCCAAACTTTTTGTGTGTGCTATATGGACCAGGGAACCCGCTTTGCAGCAGAAATTTGTTCTGTGTTTCTGCTGCCAGTAGTCACCCGACAGTTAAATCCTTTTGAGTTCTGAATTCTATTGGCCCTTTAGGTGCTTGTGGCATCCTTTCGAACCGGAAGCCCATGCACTTTGCAATGCCTTTGGTATTGCATAGATTCCTATTTCATTGACGTGCAAGATGCACCAGTATAATAACCCTTGCAGCAAGAATTTACTTTAGGCTGTGTTTCTGCTGCCTGTCAAATCCTGGTATTTGTGTGGATGCAAACTTACCATGTTGCTTAATACATTGTTATTGATTTTCCAGGTTTTGTACTTGCATAGCTGCATTGTCAAATGTACATATGAATTCTTCTGATTTTCTTTATTTGGTTTGTGTGAAATACACAGTTTTTGGTGAAGATTTTTTGAAGCTGAGAAGATGGTGCTGAAGTAAGTTTCTACTTCTTTTGTTGCATTTAATTTGTTAAAATATCTGGTTAGACCATGCCTTTCTTTCTCGGCATGACTGACATGACTAGCGTAGTTTCTGTGATTGATTAATATTATTAGTAACAGTTACAGTCTTACAGATCTTGAAATTATTCTAAGTACGATCATCTCCTTGCAGGACAGAACTCTGCCGCTTCAGTGGCCAGAAGATCTATCCTGGAAAAGGCATCCGGTTTATTCGTGCTGATTCTCAGGTTACTTGCTGTTACATTTCTTTTGTAAGAGATTTGTAAGCTTTATATAGCATGATCTTATGGCAAGGAAATACATCTGTTTTTGTAGGTTTTCCTTTTTGCCAACTCTAAATGCAAGCGCTACTTCCACAACCGCCTGAAGCCTGCAAAGCTTACCTGGACAGCAATGTACAGGAAGCAGCACAAGAAGGTATGTGATATTACCTAGCCAACTTTCTTAAGGATGTCATCCATTCATTTCTCTTATAGTTCCATGCTTTTTGGATATAGAATAGCTACAGCTTTCCTGTATTACCAAAAATTTTCTTCAACCTTCTTGAGTTGAGCCGTGATGGTTATGGTATGATCTAAGTCTGATAGTTTTGTTGATTTGATTTTTTGAATGAAAGGATTTTAACGAATTTTCAAGTCTTACTAAGCTAGGACCATGATTCCAATAAACCTTAGCTTTGTACAATTTCTTGCCATTCTGGGGTTTTGATTGATACATTTACCATCTGTATTTATGTGTTTATACGCAGCACTGATATATAACATTAACTAGCTAACCAACAAGTGTTAATGTACAGTTAATCTTATGTACTCTTTTAAAATATAAGTCACTTTGACTTTTTGGTACATAGTTTTTGCTATGTTTCTAGAGATATGTTATATCTAGATGCATAGCAAAATTGATGTACCAAAAAAAAGTTTTTGCTATGTTTCTAGAGATATGTTATATCTAGATGCATAGCAAAATTGATGTACCAAAAAAAGTTACAGTGGCTTATAATTTGGAACCGGGGGAGTAATGTGTTTGTCTTTGTATCTATCTATCTATCTATCTGATGCATGGGATCCAACTAGACGTTTGCAACAACAATTGTTTCTGCCATGCTTACAATGGTGCTAGAAGTCTAGAGCCTCTGATCTTACATGTATTCGTCATTGGTCTTTAGGACATCCATGCTGAAGCCGTCAAGAAGAGGCGCCGCACCACCAAGAAGCCATACTCGAGGTCCATTGTGGGTGCTTCCTTGGAAGTGATCCAGAAGAAGAGAGCTGAGAAGCCTGAAGTCCGTGATGCTGCTAGAGAAGCTGCTCTTCGGTAATGGTTACATCCATCACTTATATGCCTATGGCAGCGGCTAACCATTTGTTTGGTCTTGCCAATAAAATCTGTTACTGTACACAAACGCAATACATTTGAACTGCCGCTGACCTTACAGTGAGATCAAGGAGCGCATCAAGAAGACCAAGGATGAGAAGAAGGCGAAGAAGGCTGAGGTGTCCAAGTCCCAGAAGGCGCAGACGAAGGGCGCTGTCCAGAAGGGTTCCAAGGGCCCCAAGTTGGGCGGTGGCGGTGGCAAACGCTGAAAAGGAACGAAGTGTCATTCCGAGACCTCACCAAAGCCACCTTTGTAGTACCTGGGTTAATTTTGCATTTTCGTTAAGAGTTACTTGTGACTCTTAACTACCATGTCAAGAGAATGGATTTGTTATTTTTATATATTGGGAGAAATGATCGCCGTTCCTTCATGTGCTTTCCTCATCTTGGATGATGGCCTGCTTTGTTTGTCAACCGAATAATGTGCTACATGATGTTTTTTTTGTTGGGATTCTCCTGTACCACTATCGACGTAATACGCATGGGAGAAGGAAACCGGCGCTTGCTACCGCTGGTCGTGCTTAGTATGGAAATATGATCGTGATCATAAACCGAACATAATCATCTTAAATATTAAGTTCGGGAAAAAGGAATCAAATACATTGGTGTGTCATCCAAAATATATAACTTTATCATCCAAAACAGAAGCAAACAAAAGGGTTATGACTAACATCTTTGCATAGTGTGTATTGCGTGGACCTGAATCTTTCTTTCTTTTTATTTTTATCTATATAAACGTAATATTTTTTCACACTTCTCCTTTTAACAAATGTCACATTTATACGTGTACATTCGAGACACCTTTAAATTTTGGGCTGGCCTGTAGTGCTAGAAAAAAAGCTTGACCTTGACGAGCTGGCCTGTAGTGCTAGAAAAAAAGCTTGACCTTGACGAGCTGGCTCGGGCTCGAAGCAGCTCGGATGGGCTCGACACTCATAATCTGCATGATTGGTTGGCTGTCCACCTGCGCCCAGGCTCTGTTAATGCGTTGACCGCGTTTGAGCCTATGGTTGGTTGGCTGCACGGTAGCAACCGCGCCTGTGCGCGCAGATGCAAGCTAGGCTTTTTAATCGTTGTTGTCTTGCATGCGTGGGAAAGTAGAAATCTTCCGTTTCAACTGATGCAGGCTGCGCTAAGTCAGGCGCTGAGACTGCTAGCAACCAAACAACAGGAATAAGTCCGAGCTGAGCCTGTTTTTGCGGCTCGTGAAAAGAGCGAGCCAGCTCGGCTCGGCTCGGTGCAGCTCGCGAGCTGGCTCGTGGCTCGACCCAACAACAATTTGTTACATAAAATTTTAATTAGCATATAATATTAGTACCGAGCAGACAATAATTTATGTTATTTGAGATTACTATACAAAAATAATCTATTTTTTTATATTATATTAGTGACATGTCTATTTTACTAATTTAGAATATGTTATTTAAAATATTTTTAAGATTTTATATTATAATTTAGAGGGCAACGACTGCTATGCAAGCAGTCCTTCTTTGCAAGCGTGCAAGCAAACCATCTGGTCCATTAGATTACGATCCAACCGTAGGTCACATTTAACACTTAAACCCTTCCATCACCACCTTAATAATCTTTATAAAAAAACCCTAACAAACCATGGTTGTATCTATGGTTGGATCGTAATCAAATGGACCAGATGGTTTGCTTGCACGCTTGCAAAGAAGGACTGCTTGTATAGCAGTCGTTGCCAATTTAGAGAGCAGATTTACGTTTATGGCTCGTTGGCTCGGCGAGCCGGCTCGGGAGCCCAGAGCGAGTCGAGCCGAGCTCGGCTCGTTATATGAGCGAGCCGCAACGAGCCGACCCGAGCTCGACTCGACTCGTTTTCACCCCTACTGCCTGGTCCCTTTGAATTTCAAGCCGTGATGGACTGGCCCACGGGCCTAGCCGTCGGCTAAAATCATTTCCATTTTCATATTTTTTATTGAAAATTAAACTGAAAACAGTAATTTCGAGAACGAAACTAAATCGGTATTTTGAAAATGTCGCAAAACGAAATTCAGTATGGAAAATACACTAGTAACGGAAATTTAAAATATAATTGATAAACATATCAATATTAAAAAACATCTCAATATAAGAACTCCAATATCAGAGAGGAAGAGAGCTGGAGGTAGAAGATGAACCGTGGCTAAGACAAATGTTTGCGCCCAAACGACCAGCGCATGAATGCTGGTTGTTTTCTATTGCCTCTTATTATTACCAATGCTTTACATGCACAAAGACGTCCAATTCGCACGAAACGGACACACGCAACCATCGCAAAGACTCGGCGCCGGGCGTCCTCACGCCTCAGCCTCCTTGCCGTACGACCCGATCATGCAACGACGTGCACACACACATGCACAGCGGCCTCCTTGCATTAGCTTAAGAGACAGGCAACGTACATAAGCATATCCACATGCACGCACACAACCAGGCGCACACACAATCAAGATTACTCCCAACAGTTTTCCCTCTAAGGGCTAGTTTAGGAGTCTAAAAACCAGAGGGGATTGGAGATGCTAAAATCAACTTCTTATTCAAAATTGAATAAAGAGAGGGATTTTAGCCACTCTAATCCCCTCCGATTTTATGGCTCCCAAACTAGCCCTAATCTTGATATGGTGCCGCTATCGAACCACACATATGGCTGCTGCTACGCGCTCCTTTTGTTGGTGACGATTCTTCACACGCCTTCTTCTTTGGGCGACACAAGAACGCCTCTCGATTTTTCGAGTGACACGCGCTCGTCGGCGACAAACGCCCCCTCTCCGAATTGACTCACCCCCCAGCAGCAACATACGCTTGCCGACGCACACACGGATCTTCAACGCCGCCACATGATGACCATCTTATCCTTCCAACCGGCTTTGGTATCGATTGTTGAAACCGGATCGCCATCACACATACCCGAACCATGGGACCATGACACATATGCCTAAACAAATAGCAGCGGATTTTGATCTGTTGAGCCAACACTACCTAAAAGCTAGTCTTTTTAGGGGTTACACCCTCACGGTCGATCCAATCAAACATATTTATCAAATTTACCTTATTTACAATGTTCTTCCCTTTCATTACGAGTAGGAGTAACGTAGCCTTAATTCAGCCATAGTATTAGTCTTCCTCGACCTATTTCTTCACCTCTCTTTGGCTCGACATCGTCTATAGATGTCTTGGGTGACCTGTCGACCCTAAGACAACCCTAGGATCTTTCCTCCCCGACGAGGTCTCTCCCGGGAGGCAAGATTCACGTTATTCGTGGAGAAGACCCTTCGTGCACACGCGGACTGTCCGACACCATGCGCGGACCGTCCGACAAGCGCGCAAGGAAGGAGTCGCTCCTGCAGCGAGGTCGCAGACCGCCCGACTTAGGGCCACGGACCGTCCGCGCTCTCATAGAGAGCACCGCCAGACGATACACTCCTAGTGTTTGGCCCCCAATTTGGAGCCAACAGAATGAAAACGGGATGGGTACGTCGGACGGGTACCGGATACAGGTATGAAAATGAGACAAATTTTCTTTGTACGTGATGCATGTATTTTTTTTGTCAGAACGGATACGGTACTACCTGGATATTGAACCTTGGATACGTGTAGGATACAAAATCACTAATACCTGATAAGTACCTGTAAATCCCAAGGTAGGATATGAGTACAATGCAGTCAGGAAACCGGACCAAAGTGGCGTAGTCACTGTCTAGTGTTTGTGGCTTTGCGCGCGGCACAGTCTGTGGTGCGTGTCGGTGTTTGGTACCCATTGCTCATTACGGAGTGTACCACATAGTGCTTTTGTCAAAGTTCTCTTGACCCGAAGGCTCTATCTCCGGGAGGTCGGGCTCCTGCCTTCTTCTGGAGCTAGCTTTTCCTGGACGTCGGTCATTGCTTCTTCTAGAGGCTCACTGTGGTTTTCCGCCGTGGCTCTAGTTCCCAGGCAACGGCGAGGCGTGCTAACACGGGGAGCAGTGAGTGATCACGTGGTCAGGTTTAATTTGGCTGGTGGCGAGCTAGGGTGGGGTGGCGGGTCACCGCGATTGTGATGTCGCCGGTGAGGAGGCAATGGGTGATCGAGGGTGGGGATGGGTGCCCGGGCCCGGGCCAGCCCGACACATATAGTTGGACATGTATACATGTATACATGGTAGGGTCGTTTGCGAGGCGAGGTGGGGAGGGAGAGGGATGAGAGATGGGTGATGAGGAATAATTCAAATAATACTATGTATTGAATTTGAGTAAGAAAGAGAGTGTTATCCAACAATCTGAACCGTTGGTTTGATGATGTGTTAAATCTATGTGTAATTTGTTTGGTGAATTTAGTGGAAGTTATGAGTGTAGGGGTGATTAGCGGAGACGTCTTACCGAGAAATGTCAAAATCTAAACTACAATGACTAAATTGCAGTTACATGTCACAATCAACAACCCCAAGAATGTAGAAAGATTTAGTCTCCCCTTCCACTCAAAAATGTCTACCTGAGCTGGCTTATGTCTCTGATTTTTTTATATGAAATGGAAAATGCATGTTAATGCTTATATTTTGTTGCACCACCAGCTAATAATCCTCGGTTTTGTGATTTGTATGGAACTACCCCATTTCATCAAATGAAGGCGTGCGATTCTGCTAAAATGTTAATGTAACCTTGACTAACTCGACCAAGGCTGGAAATGGGCGAAGGTAAAATTCACAGTTTAGTTTCTTAAAACTGGCAGATGTTCTTGAAGTTTCTAAAACTCTGAAGCTCTAACTTGTCCACCCCCCCCCCCCCCCCCCCCCCCCAACGGGCATGCTTTGCACAAAGTCTCGAGTAATTCCTGAATGAACAATAACAAAAGTAGCAGTAGGAGCGAGGCCAGCGAACCGCCTACAGCATCCGTTCCTCAAAACATCTCCCTACTCATGTCATGCCTAAACCACCCGTACCTGAAGCTAGCAGCTGTCGGTAAGCGAGAGCGCGCGTCAGGTTTACTCACCCCAGTCATCTTTCTCGGCGGCGGCCGCAGCCTCAAGCGCGGAGCCGCCTCCACTGGCGAGGGGGAAGGAGCAACCATGGTGGTCCGCGACCGCGAGGCCAGGAGCCGGAGCTGCCTCGAGCCCTCGACGGAGATGGATCCTTTGGATTACTCGTGTGGACCCGTCCCTCTCTCGCACTTATGTAAATTTTCGGAGTAAAATTTTAGTTCTCTAATTCACAGATTTAAGAAGTTATTTTGGAATTAAAAAAATATAAGTTCTCTAATAGTACTTTAAATATATGTTGTAGTTTTGTTTTGTGTCTATCCACATAAAAATATGTCACAATTGTCATAAAAAATATGTCAACAGTACTTTAAATAGATGTGGTGTTTAAATATATGTTGTACTTTAAATATATAATGCAGTCAATATTTTTGTTTAGAGAGTTGCTTAATGGTTGTTAAATATAGAGAGAAAATGAAAAGAATGAGGTTAGATGAGAAATTGCTAAATTTAGAAAGTTAATTTAGAGAACTGTTGAAAAGAAGTTTTTATGTTAACTAGCTAAATTATTGATTTAGGAAGTCTTTTAAACAACTAGTGGAGTTACTAAGTCGCACGGGAAGCGATTCCTTGTGGGTCTGGCTCATTAAAAAAAAGTAAAGCCTCGTTTGGTTTGAGGTAGTTACTTTTAGTTTCTAAAGAAACAAATAAGGTGACTAAAATAGGGTGACTAAACATTAGTTTTTTAGTCACTAAGGGGATGACTTTAAGGGACTAAAGTATGATTTTTAACTTACTTGCCCTCTCCTCTTTCTCCGTGCAACAGACAATCACTAAATAATAGGGGTAATGCAGCCATTATTCACACTAGTTAATGCTATTTAGTTAGATTTAGTCACTGGAACAAAAAATAGTACTTTAGTGACTAAAGTTTAGTCAGTAAAATTTAGTTAGATGATTAAAGAAACCAAACAAGACCTAAATCCCAAGGCCTAGACCGCAAAAGCGGAGAGATTTTGTGTGGCCTCTTTGGGCCTACTGAAGCAGCCCTCTAGAGATGAGACGTTTTCCCCCTTCTATAGTTTTCTGTTATTTCCGTATCTTTTGTTTTTTCTTGTTCCATGAAGGTAAATCACTGTGTTATTAGGCCCGTTTTGTTTAGAGTAAACTTTAGTCATTTTTAGTTTCTAAAAAACAAATAGGGTGATTAAATTGATGTGACTAAACTTTAGTTCTTTAGTCACCAAGGGATGACTAAAAGAGACTAAAATAATTTTTTATCTCACTTGCCCACCTCTCTTTCTCCGTGCAGCAAGCAACCACTAATTAATAGGGGTGATATAGTCATTATTGGCACAAATTAATGGTATTTAGTCAGATTTAGTCACTAGAATCAAACGAGGTACTTTAGGGACTAAACTTTAGTCACTAAATTTAGTTAGGAGACTAAAGAATCCAAACGGGACCTTATTTCTTTATCATCTTAAAAAATTATAGAAACTTGGATATCATTTGGGTCTAGAATAAATAGTTTTTTTTGTAAATAAATGCCCAATACTTTATATTTTTTTTGTTGAAATAACACACTGAATTATTAATGTACTATTTTCATTTTTTAGATTTTTCATAATGTTGGTGATGTATGGCTATAAGGGCTATGTATAAATTATTGATCCACTCTTGTACCTATGGTGGGAGGTCTATATCGACTAAATCAATGTTTAAACACTTTTAGTAAGCCCAATGTATTCAAAGGTGCTTCGAGCTATGGACAAAGCCAAAGAAGATTGAATAGACATCAAGGGATGTACTGGATATACATCAAAAGTACATCTCATAACTGTCATGCCAAATGCGGTTAGCGCCATTGAATTTGGGGAACTTCGATTTGGGAAAAGGTGATGAGTGAAGTGAAGGATCTTCAAGGGATTGAAACTACAAATGGAGCCTAGATTGCGTACGTACTATTGGCCAGACGCGATGGATGAGCCCTGAGGAGTCCATAGCCAACGACGTCCTACGTCAAGTGTTCATTGTTGTGCCACATGGGTTTTTTCTCGTGCGACGCAGATACCTAAAGCTATGTTTGAGGTTGCTATGCCGTTGTTGGCCATGACATGGAGGTGGACCAACTCATCTTCCGTTGAGTTGCATGCTTTAAGCGGACATAGCTTGTCTAGCATAATCTTTATTATCTCCTGGAATCCAATGATCTGATTCGCCAAGGACTCCATCATCATCAACTTCATCGAATCGATTTACACGACCAACTCTACCTGATGTTTGTGGTGGCTTTCACTTCAGCACCAAAACGATCCGAAACAAATCCTCCAAACCAAAATGTGGGCTCCGATACCAATTTGTTATAAACCCAATAGCTAAATAGGAATTTAGACAACTACATGATAGATTTTTGTGAGGTGGTCAAGTTTTAGCTACAGAAAGCAATTTCTCTTGTTGTATCTAAAGATGTTAGGTCATCTCCAGCAGATCTCCTATCACATCCCCTGTTTCATCCTTGTATGTTAAACAATATTATCTACAGTATCGCGTCCCTTGTTCTACACGATCCACCAAAGACGGCCTTAATGAGTACCTAAGTACCAAATAGATTTATCCGATAAAGAGACACGTATGGATAATTTTATGTACTTATGGGTGTATTGATGGACAAAATCCTCTACCTATCGGGTAGGCGGGTGTAGGTGTGTATATATATAGTATCCATATCGGTCTACCCACAGATAAAAAATATTCGTATTAGATAACTAGCCATCCTACTTGAATGTTAATTTTATTATCTATTTATTATCAATTGTTATTTATTTGTCATTTCTCACATGCTAGTGTCAAATATGTACATGTGATGTACTAATTTTGATTATTAGTCTTTTGCGCTTGCCATATATGATTAATCAATGCGTAGTCATACTGTACATGGTACGAGTCACCTGTTAATTAATATCACTCGCATGGATATATATATATATATATATATATATATATATAGAGAGAGAGAGAGAGAGAGAGAGAGGGAAAGAGAGAGAAATTTTCCTATGTTGTATAGGAATACAGATAACCTGATAGATAAAACCATACTTAACAAATACAAGTACAATACAAGTATAGGAAGGCATTGGTCATTGGATACATATCTATTGCCATGACCAGTTGCACCTTATCCTTTCTTACAAGGTTGTCTTCATCGGTATTGTCGGTACTCTAAAACTGGGGTACCCTCTCCTACTGTGCCAAAGGAACTGAGCAGCTCGGCGCCGTGGGACCAAACCAGTCTGGCAAGACCATAGGCCTAGAGGGTGAGGCATGACTATGTCTCCCAGACGAGTGTTGCCCCAAGGGCGAGGCATGACTGCGTCTCCTGCCCGAGAGTTGTCCCGAGGGAGAGGTGTGAATGCGTCTATCGGTCCGAGCCGGGACTGCGTCTCCCGCTAGAGGATGGCCTCGGGCTAGGCGTGACTACATCTCCCACCCAGACCTCGCGCGGGCCGGGACTGCGTCTTCCATCGAGGTTGGCCTCAGGCGAGGCTTGACTGTGTCTCCCACCCAAGGGTGGCCTCGGGCGAGGCGTGACAACGTCTCCTGCCCGAGGATGGCCTCGGGCGAGGCGTGACTACGTATCCCGCCCAGAGTTGGCCTCGGGCGAATCGAAACTTCATCTCCAGTCCGAGGTTGCCCTCGGGCGATTTGGAACTGCATCCCATGTCCAAGGTTGGCCTCTAGCGAGTCGAAACAACATATCCCACCCATAGGCCTCGGGGCCTGTCCCCGCCTTATGGGTAGGTCCGGTGCTGCCCCGTGTCCAGGGAGGCGATATGCTCAAGGACTTCACTAACGAGTCTGGACCCCATGGGTAGGTCTCAGACCCCCATGTATGCAATCCATATCCCTGGTAGGTCCAAGACCTCCACATATACAAACTGGATCCCTAAGTAGGGATCCGGACCCCCCATATGGGGTCCGGGTCGCCAACAAGGGCTCCCAGTGCTTGTCACACCCGGTTTTAGAAGGCAAACCGAATGCGGACTATGTACGTGCCAGGATCAGCAATTCACGTACACAGCAGTTACATAACTGGACATCATCACACAGTGCTCAAATAATAACATAAAAGGGTAATAATAGTCGATTACATCATATGTCTGAGACATCCACATAGTCTTTAATAATAACCAAAGTGCGAAAATGAAACGTAGATACACGCGGCCTTCACAGCAGCCGACTGGGGGTTTGAGAGCACCTAGAGGAGGGGGGGGGGGGTGAATAGGTAATCCTGTAAAATTCAACACTAAATTCCAACAAGCTTGATTAAAGAGATATTAGTGCAAGTTAATCAAGTCTATGAGGCGAGCTCTTGCGAATACAAATAATCACAGTGAGGAGCAACACAAGAGACACGCGATTTTTATCCCGTGGTTCGGCCAAGTAACACTTGCCTACTTCCATGTTGTGGCGTCCCAATGGACGAGGGTTGCACTCAACTCCTTTCAAGTGATCCAATGATCAACTTGAATACCACGACTTTCTTCCTTTAGAGTCTTATCCTGTTTGCGAGGAATCTCCACAACTTAGAGTCTCTCGCCCTTACAATAGATATCACAAAGAATGCACAAAGTAAGGTTGGGAAGAGCAACACACACAAGACTCAAATGCACAACACATCCACGCACACAAGTGAAGACTCGAATTCAAATGACAACATAGGGAGTCCTCGACTAGAATAGAGCTCAAATCTCTAACACAACAAAGCAAATGCGCGGGAGCAGAGTCTGAATGCCTTAGAATACTTAGTGAATGCTTGGGTGACTCCTCCATGCGCCTAGGGGTCCCTTTTATAGCCCCAAGGTAGCTAGGAGCCGTTGGAGGCCAACTTAGAAGGCCAAACTTGCCTTCTGTCGGGTGGTGCACCGGACAGTCCGGTGCACCACCGGACAGTCCCTGTAGCTGTCCGGTGCGCGATCTCCTTCCATTTCTGGCGCATCCGATCGTTGTAACTCCGGGCCCGTTGGCGCACCGGACACTGTCCAGTGCACACCGGACAGTCCGGTGCCCCCCGCCGACCGTTGGAGCTGCCACGCGTCACGCGAAGATTGCGCGGCCGACCGTTGGTGCTGGCGACCGTTGGCTCACCGGACAGTCCGATGAATTATAGCCACGTCACCCCTTTGCTTTTCCCGAGGGCGACGAGTTCGCCGCGGATGACTCACCGGACAGTCCGGTGCACCACCGGACGGTCCGGTAAATTATAGCCGTACGCCGCCGTCGAGTCCCGAGAGCAGCCTTTTCACGCGGACCAGCATGGCGCACCGGACACTGTCCGGTGCACCACCGGACAGTCCGGTGTGCCAAGCCGATCTGGAGTTAGCTGCACAGTGCCAAGTCTTTTTCCAATTCTTTTCTCCCTGTTTCTAGCATTTAGACAAAATATGTTAGTACTCAAAACAATGTACTAAGTCTAGAAATGTACCTTTATCTTTGATTTGCACTTCTCACTTTACTTGGCACATATGAACTTAATTAAACATGTTGGGCACTTAATCACCAAAACATTATAGAAATTGCCCAAGGGCATATTTCCCTTTCAATCTCCCCCTTTTTGGTGATTTATGCCAACACATAAAAAAGCTACCAAAATAAGTGCAACATCAATGCAAATGAGGACCAAATTGATTTTGACTATAATTTGTCATATTTGGATCATTCTTTGCCACCACTTGGTTTGTTTTTGCAAATCAAATTCATTTTCCTATCTCTAAGTCAAACTCACTTGTTTGGGCACAAAGAGAGATAATCCAAGAGTGAAATTGATCAAGTGCCCAAAACTCCCCCTTTTTCCCACGATCAAAAATTCTCCCCCACAAGAGACTAAATTTTGCAATAAGAGTATTTTGGACAAATCAAAAGTTCTAACTCTATTTGTCGGTGTTTCGAACCTGGGGGACCCTCAACCAAACCGACTAGTGAATTTTATGCCGCGTGTCCCTGCCCGGATGGATTGATGCAAGATGAAACACAAGATTTATCCTGGTTCGGGCTAAGAGGGCCCTACTTCCAGCAGAGGGAGGATGAGGCTTATATTTTCTCGCACCGGGGTGCTTGTAGTAGGGGATACAAGCTTTGCGAGAGAGGGAACGGATCCCAGGTCTCTTGAGAGATCTAGTGTTGGGGAGTGAAGGTTGCACTGAAGAGTTCTTTGTTGGTGTTGTGTGAGCCGTAAGGGTGAGCTCCTCCAGCCTCTCTTGGGAAGGCCCTAGGCATCTCCTTTTATAGGCACAAGGAGGTGACCCAGCTGTACATGTGGGGGTGTAGTTATGCGCTAACGTGGATGGCGGAGAAGTGCTTGAGTCCTATAGAAGCGTGGCCGGCGGCACGACCCCTGGTCCTGACCCCTGTAGCGGTGCGGCCGGCTCCGCCGAGTTAAAGCCGAGCTCTGTAGCACCGTGGCCGGCGGTATAGCCTGGTTCGTCGAGGTGGCCTTGAAGTTTGTGTCCTACTGACGTTTCTTTGACTTTGTAGAGAGCTGAGGACAGTCGATGTCATGATCGAGTGCCGGGGATCATCATTACCTGTTACTGGAGTAATTGATGTGACACCAGTCTTGTTCCTTTGTAGCTTGAGGTGGCTAGCTAGGGGGAGGACGGTGCTGTATTCCCCGTTCGCGTAGTTGGTCCGAGGCCGTCTCAGGCAAGGCGGTGATTTCTCCGAAGCCGAGGCCTAGGTCGGGCGAGGCGAAGATCTCCTCCTGAGGCTGGGGCTGAGGCTGAGGCCTGGGCCGGGTGAGGCGTAGATCTCCTCCCTAGGCCAAGGCTAAGGCCGAGGCCTGGGTCAGGCGAGGCGGAGATCCATCCTGAGGCCGAGCCCGTGCTCGGGCGTGGTGACGATTCCTCCCGAGGCCGAGGCCGGGGTCGAGCGAGGCAGAACTCCCTGTTGCGCCCGAGGCTGAACTCGAGAGAGGCGATGACTACTGTTATTAGTCTTACCTTGGTGGTTGGCACAGTGGTCGGAACGGGGTGAATAGTGTTGTTATCCTGTCAGAACGATCAGTAAAAAGGTGAAGTGACTGCGGTCATTTCGACCTTGCCAACCGCGACGCGTGTGTCAGGATAAGGTGTCAGGTGATCCCTACATTAAATGCGCACATGATACGGTCGGTGGCAAGGCGGTTTGGCCGAGGCCACTCCCTGACAAAGTTTACCCGAGTTCTACCTCGGGCGGGCCGGGGGCGCGCCCCCTGCCTGAGGGGACCCTCGAGCGAGCCGTGAATCTGTATGGGACTACTATTCTTGCCCGAGGCTGGGCTCGGGTGAGTCGGGACCGTGTCCCTTGGTAGACGAGGCCTTGACTTGAACCGTGCTTACCAATCTTTATGGTTTGTTTTAAAGATGTTTTTGGCCACGTTTAGGAGTACTGGGGGTACCCCCAATTATGGTACCCGACAGTAGCTCCCGAGCCTGAAAGGGAGTGTAGGCACTCGCTTGGAGGTTCTACCGGATTTTTGCAAGGTGACTAGTCTTTTTAGTAGTATTTTGTTCCGATGGGTGCGCGCGAGCGCACCCGTCGGGTGTAGCCCCCGAGGCCTCGGAGGAGTGGTTTGACTCCTCTAAGGTCTTAACGCTCTTCCTGTGATTCCTTGGTCGGCCTTGCTGTTCTCTCATGCGGCCTGGCCGCAGTCCTGGGTGCATAGTCAGGCTCTGAGTTTTTAAGTTTAGTTTGTCGACGCTATCAACAATTTAGTCGTAGCCTGGTGCGAGAGCAGCCCCCGAGCCTCTGCACGGAGCAAGAGGATGATCAAGGACCGTCTCGGCTTTTTATAGTATGCCCCTTCGTCGCCTTTCCGCAAGGAGGAAGGGGGGAACGCGCCATGTTACCCTCGGTGGGCATCAAACATGGTGTTTCCAGTGAGTTGCTAACGGGTAATCCGAGTGGACGCCCGAGCCTCGTTTGATAAGGGTTGGCTAGTGGCCCAGAAACGCGCTCCAAAAGTACCTGCAGGTGATTCGCTGGACCCAGACCCATCTGATAGGGTCCGAGGGCTCGGTGCCTCCCTCCGGTGGGATTCCATTACAAATCGTTCCCGCAGGTCTCGGAAATGTCCTAGGGTACCTCGGGAGCGTAGCCCGAGCCTCGGCCATGTAACGAACGTACCCAGGGTCATCCCTGACTCTGCATGCTCTGGGGCGGCTGTCGAACCCTTCCAAGGGGCCAGCCTTAGAACCCCTAATCAGTAGAGGGCTCAGGGCCCGAGTGCTCTGGGGCGGTTGCCGAACCCCGCAGGGTGCAACCTTCAAACCCCTGATCAGTAGGAGGGCTCGGGGCCCGTTTCCTTTGCTGAGAAGGACACTTTCAAAATATCTTCTTTCCCGATCCCTGCAGAGAGAGAGAGGGGAAAGGAAGAAAGGAAATAAACTAAAACAGTGTGGCGCACCTTTTTGAGGCGGTCATTATGACGGAGGCAAAACGACGCTCGCTCGCCTGCCGGGGGTGACACGTGTCCTGCTAGAGAGTTAATGCGATGTGACGGACGACACGCGGGGTGTCCGTTGTGCGTGCGTGACCCATTCGAGGAACGGAAAAAACCGTTTTGATTTCGAATTTAAAATTCATGAGGGGCTCGGGCGAAGTTTTTGGGTGGATTTTTCCCAGGCCTTTATATACCTAGGAGAGGGACCGGCAGTGGTTCTTTACCTTACCATTTGCGCTTTCGTCCTTGCCTTCTGCCTTCGCTTTCGCAACTTGAGAGAGTAGTCAGAGAGAAGAGAAAACCGCGCGCCTCGTCCCCTCCGCTTCCACCGCTTCCGCTCGGCAATGGCTGACAAGACGACCGTCATTCCGCCGCGCGACCCGTGGCCCTTCTCCACCGTCATTGTGGAGGATCTGCAGGCCCTCGTTGCTGAGGGTCTGCTCCGTCCTCTCTCCGGCGGGCCACAGCCTGAGTGGTTGGCCCCCGGGAGCGAGGCCGACCCGACTCCACTACCGGGGTACGTGGTCAGCTTCACCCCTTTTCATGAGTGGGGGTTTGGGATGCCGGCGAGCCGCTTCATGCGGGCGCTCCCGCACTACTACAGGGTGGAGCTTCACAACTTCAACCCCAACTCCATCGCGCAGGCGGCCATTTTCGTGGCGGTTTGCGAGGGGTTTTTGGGGATTGACCCCCACTGGGACCTGTGGACCCATCTCTTCTGCGCAGAGTTCTCCGCCGTGTCGACGGACGTGAAGTAGGTCCGTATGGCGGTGCGGGCTAGCGGCTGCACCCTCCAACTGAGGTCGGGGCGCACACAACAGTACATCCCTGCCTCCCTTGTGTCTTCGAACAAGGGGTGGCAGAACCGGTGGTTTTATCTCCGGAATGACGACGGGGTGCTGTCGCCATTTTCTCAATGAGTGGTGACCGCCGCTGGTGATAACTAGCGCTGGGGGGCCACACGCGAGAACCAGGAGAAGCTCCAGCCCATTCTTCGTGCCCTGCAGAAGCTCCAAGCCAAAGGCCTTACCGCCGCAGGGGTCGTCGCCGCTATCCACCGCCGGAGGGTGCTCCCATTGGCAGAGCGGCGGTTGCGGCTTTGGGAAATGAAGCCAGGGGTCGATTTGGAGGGTTCACGGATGTCCTCGACCCCCCACTCCACCGTCGACCTCCTCAGACGGATAGCGGGCACGGTAGGGAGGCTGGACGCTGGCGTCCTTAACCAGCCCCCGATGCGTCCCGACCACGGGTATGTGTCCCTGGTAAGTGTCCGACCCTTCTTCTGTTTTGTGCCATGTTTCTTACGTTTTTAGCCCTTACCCTTGGGATTTTTGCTCGTCCCCAGGGGTTGAGGAACTTTAAAACCTCCCGACCACCGGTCCCGGAGGACGCGGTGGATCGAACCGCGCGCAAGCTCGCCACGGAGAAGGATAAGCAGAAAAAGGACGTGGAAAAGGCCTGAGCTCGCGAGAGGATGCGGGCTCGGGAAGCCTTGGAGAAGCGTCGTCGGAGGCAAGCAAGAGATGGGCTCCCGTTGGAGCCATCACCGGACACGCCCGACGACGACGACGATGATGATGATGACGAGGACGACGACATGGTGGCCCGACTTGGCCTCAGTCCGGATCCGAGGCTAGGCCAGGGGTCGTCAAGCCAGCCTCCAGGTGGGCTGGCACCACCAGTGTTTGGGGCCAGGACGCCAGGGTCCCGGTCCGAGGAGCGGAGGCGGGCCGAGGGGGTACTCAACCCCTTGGCCGAGATAATTGGGGTGACTCCGGGGGGTTAGCCCGACTCGCATGCCCCCCGAGAGCAAGTGCCCGTGCTAGCCGTGCGGGAAGTTGTTCCCTCGGCTGTTGTGACATCGCTCGGGCAGGCCGCCCCCCCGGCGCCTCGGGCGTCCGAGGTGGAGGCGGCGTCGAAGCCGGCCGTTGGCCAACCCTCGGTAGCGTCTATGGAGGCCGGGTCCAAGAGGTCTCTCCGCAGGCGCGATTGGCCCTGCCCCGGAGCGGGTAAGTATCCGAGGGCACCCTTGTTTCAGCCATTTTTCTGTGTATCTTGATTTTGTCTTTTCTTCCTTTCAGCAAGCAGAGGCAGGGCTCGGCTGGTCTGGCCCCCACAAAGGTCCTTAAGACGGGGCTGACCTCTTCAGTTGGAGCTGCAGTGCGCCACGCTGGTTGGTTGGCCTCCGCGCAAGGCGCCCTCTGGCAGGGGGCCCAGGAGGCACGGGCTACCATGGGGCAAGCCTCCCAGGTCGACCCCCCTGTTGGAGCGGCCATCGTGCCAGGGGAGGCGGTTGACGCGGCTGCGGCCTTGAGCCTGCCTTCCTCGATGCTGACGCCGATGTCGATTCCTACCGGGGCCGCCGCTAGTGTGCCCACGGTGCCGCCCGCCGCCGCCGTTGTCGAGATGGCTGAGGTGCCTCCGCCCCGGCTCCTTCGGTCCTGGTCATCCTTGATTCCCCAGTTTTCGACCATGGGGAGGGGGCGGCCGTTATCGCCGAGGTTGGTGAGCAGAGGCCTGTCGCCTTGACCGAGGAGAGGCCCGATGCGTCGGCTGCAGGGGGACCTGATGCCTCGGTCACGGGGCGCGCAGATCCTTGGCCCATCGTGGGGAGCAGCGGCCTCATCTCCACGCAGCTCAATCCCAATGAGTGGGGAGCGCAGCCGCTCGTGTTCTGGGGCCACGATACCTCAGAGCCTCTCCTTGCCCTTAATGATGAGGGAGAGGAAAGGTTGCAGAAAGTTTTCCGTGACTATAGCGATGCAGTGATGAGGTCGCTTAAGTCGGCCACAGAAGTCCTTTCTCAAGACATTCCTAGGGTCTTCCAGGTAAGGATTTAAACGCATACCTCATGTGGTCAGAACATTCTTTGTGATATTCTATTTTTTTTCAGGAGCTCGCGGACATGAGCACTGCTAAGTCGCTGTTTCTCCGCCGTGAGAGCAGCGTTTGGGAATCGCTGCGGCAGCAGGGGGTCGTGCTTGCCGAGGCCAACGAGCGCCTCGCCCAACAGAGCGCTGAGGCGGCGGACCTTCGACTGCTCTATGAGGAGCTAAAGTCGGAGGCAGCGGCGGCGCGGATAGAGGCAGCGTCGGCACGGACGGAGGCTTCGTTGGCTCGGGAGCAGGTGGCTTCCTAGGCCGAGGAGATGCAGCAGCGGCAACTGGAGCTTGGCTAGGTCACCAGCGAGCGGGACCAACTCTGGGGCCAAGCTGCCGAGGCCGCGAGCCAGGCTGAGACTTTTAAGGGACAGCTGGCTGAGGTCACGAAGCGGCTAGCAGAGGCGACTACCCGTGCTGGGATCCTTTCGAAGGGCCTCTGGCCGTAGCCGTCGAGTCAACCTGGTCCGCCCAAGCTATGGCTTCACAGCAGAGCGTCCGGGCCAAAGGTATGTTTTGCCTGCTTTGTGATTTTGTTTTAGCTGAACTCTTCTCCTCGTGTCTGAATTTTGTCTGGCTGTCTTTAGGGTTTGAAATGGCTCTTAACGAGTCTGTTAAGAACTGCAAGGCGCTTGCTCAGGTGGCCGAGCAGAAGGAGGCTGACCGCACGGCCATGTCCGAGGCCATATCGGCCTTTTGCCGGACCTTTGGCCTTGACGACGTCCCCTCGGGCAGCTCCCCCCAGAGTCGCCTGCGAGCCTTGGGTGGCCATGTGCGCAGCAGACTCCGCGGGGCGCTGCATCATGGCGTTAGGCGTGCCTTCGCCGTCCTCGCTTCCCACTATGATGTGGATTTGGAGCGGGTCAGCGAGGGCTACTGCCTACCCGATGATGAGGATGCCGCCTTGGCCGAAGCCCAAAGGCTTAATGCGGTTGCCGAGGGTCCAGGCGCGACGCTGGCTTCCTTTTTTTGAGGTGGAGATCCTTCCGCCCGCGTCGCCGTCCAAGGCTGGGCCACATTCTGCTACCCCTGCCAGCGAGGCTGCTTCATCTACCGTGGGTGGAAACAACGCCGAGGGTGCTGCTCCTCCCCCTGCCGATGCCTGAGCCTGTGTAGAACGGTTATTTTAAGTGTGTGTATGTTTTCTGCGACTGCTGAGGCCTGAACTTCCTGGATGTTTGAGTCTAAATCTATGTTGCTCTTGAGTCGTGTTTTCCTTGCGTTTCTTTCCTCTCGTTTCGAGCATTAGGACTTGTTCGGTAGCAGAATCACTTATCCGAGCGTGAGTTACCTTTTGTGGAAGGTGGTGTGTGAGGTATCCGTATCCCGGAGGCGTAGGAGTCCCTTGGCTCGGTCAGCCTTGCTGTTCGAGGTCTCTCTCGTTCGTTTTTAGGATTCTGTTATCGATATAGTCGAAAGGCACGAAAGTCGTTTTGGTAAAAAACTTTTTTCCGAGGAAAATTTTGACGCAGAGGGGGTTCCCCCCTTCTAGCCCCCGAGGGAGGGTCGGTATTTGCCGAGGCAAGGAATCAAGATACATGAATGGCTTGTAACATCTAAGGGTAAAAGCGGCGTAGCTGTTTGATGTTCCAAGCGTTGCTGTAGACCTCGCCTTGATCATTGGCCAGCTTGTATGTCCCGAGCTTCAATACTTTGGCGATGATGAACGACCCTTCCCAGGGAGGAGTAAGCTTGTGGCGTCCTCGGATGTCTTGTCGTAGCCGAAGCACCAAGTCTCCAACTTGGAAGCCTCGGGGCCGAATCTTTCGGGCGTGATAGCGTCGCAGAGACTGCTGATACCGCGCTGAGTGCAACAAGGCTACGTCCCGAGCTTCTTCCAGCTGGTCCAATGAATCCTCTCGGCTGGTTTGGTTGTTTTGGTCGTCGTATGCCTTTGCCCTCGGGGAACCGTATTCTAAGTCCGTGGGTAGGATGGCCTCAGCCCCATAGACGAGGAAAAACGGCGAGAAACCCGTGGCTTGGCTCGGTGTTGTCCTCAGACTCCAAACCACCGAGGGTAGCTCTTTTATCCACCGCTTGCCAAACTTGTTGAGGTCGTTGTAGATCCATGGTTTTAGTCCCTGCAAAACCATGCCATTGGCGCGCTCCACCTATCCATTTGTCATTGGGTGAGCTACGGCGGCCCAGTCCACGCGGATGTGGTGATCCGCGCAAAAGTCTAGGAACTTTTTCCCAGTGAATTGCGTGCTGTTGTCGGTGATGATGGAGTTTGGGATCCCGAAGCGGTGGATGATATTTGTAAAGAATGCCACCGCCTGCTCTGACCTGATGCTGGTTAAGGGTCGGACTTCGATCCACTTGGAGAATTTGTCGATGGCGACCAGTAGGTGCGTGAAGCCCCCGGGTGCCTTCTGCAAGGGACCGACAAGGTCCAGACCCCACACAGCAAACGACCAAGTGATAGGTATTGTCTGTAGAGTCTGAGCAGGCAGGTGTGTCCGTCTCGCGTAGAATTGACACCCTCAGCAGGAGCGTACAATCCTAGTGGCGTCGGCCACCGCGATCGGCCAGTAGAAGCCTTGTCGGAAAGCGTTTCCTACAAGGGCTCGAGGTGCTGCATGGTGACCGCAAGCCCCCGAGTGTATTTCACGTAACAGCTCTTGTCCTTGGGTGATGGATATGCATCGTTGGAGAATGCCTGAGGGGCTGCGATGGTACAATTCTTTCTCATCACCCAGCAAAACGAACGATTTGGCACGCCGAGCCAGTCGCCGGGCTTCGGCCTTGTCGAGGGGCAGCTCTCCTCGGAGGAGATATTCCAGGTACGGGGTCTGCTAGTTTAGGACTGGTGTGACCCCATTCTGCTCTATCTCGACGTGCAGGGCCTCACCCTCGGCGACCAAAGGTACCTCGAGCTGGGCCGAATCCCCTTCGGGTTTGGGCGCGTCGTTGAGTTTTACGGATGGTTGATATATGTCTTTGGAGAAGGCATTCGGGGGAACTGCTGTTCATCCCGAGGCTATCTTAGCCAGCTCATCTGCAGTCTTGTTGTACCATCGAGCAACATGGTTGAGTTCCAACCCGTAGAACTTATCTTCCAAGCGCCGAACTTCGTCGTAGTAAGCCTCCATTTTTTGGTCGTGGCAGTGAGAGTTCTTCATGACTTGGTCAATAACGAGCTGCGAGTCACCACGGGCGTCGAGGCGCTGAACCCCTAGCTCGATGGCGATGCGCAATCCATTCACCAAGGCCTCGTATTCGGCCACGTTGTTTGATGCCAAAAAATGGAGGCATATTACATAACGCACATGTTCTCCGAGGGGTGAGATGAAGAGCAAGCCAGCGCCTGCTCCGGTTTTCATAAGCGACCCATCAAAGTACATGGTCCAAAGTTCGGCTTGGATCGGAGCTATTGGCAATTGGGTGTCGGTCCATTCGGCCAGGAAGTCAGCCAAGACTTGGGATTTTATGGCCTTCCGAGGGGCAAATGAAAGTGTTTCCCCCATGAGCTCCATTGCCCATTTTGCTATCCTACCCGAGGCCTCTCGGCACTGGATGATCTCCCCCAGGGGGAAGGATGACACCACAGTCACCGGATGAGACTCGAAGTAGTGTCGCAGCTTTCGTCGTGTTAGAATCACTGCGTACAGTAGCTTCTGGATTTGTGGGTAGCGGATTTTGGTCTCGGATAGCACCTCGCTGATGAAGTAGACTGGCCTCTGGATGGGCAGTGCATGCCCTTCTTCTCGTCTCTCGACTATGACCGCAGAGCTAACCACCTGAGTGGTTGCGGCTACGTAAATCAAGAGGGCTTCTCCCGCAGCGGAGGGCACCAAGATGGGTGCATTAGTAAGGAGTGCCTTAAGGTTTTCGAGGGCTTCTTCGGCTTCAGGAGTCCAAGTGAAGCGTTCGGTCTTCCTTAAAAGGCGGTACAAGGGTAATCCTTTCTCGCCGAGGCACGAGATGAAGCGGCTCAGAGCCGCAAGGCATCCCATGACCCTTTGTACTCCCTTTAAATCTTTGATGGGCCCCATGTTGGTGATAGCTGCGATTTTCTCCGGGTTGGCCTCGATGCCTCGTTCGGAGATGATGAATCCTAGGAGCATGCCTCGGGGGACTCCAAAGACACACTTCTCGGGATTGAGTTTTACACCTTTTGCTCGCAAGCACCCGAATGTTACTTCAAGGTCGGAGAGGAGGTCAAAGGCTTTCCTTGTTTTGACAACGATGTCATCGACGTCAGCCTCGACCGTTCTGCCGATGTGCTCTCCGAACACGTGGTTCATGCACCTTTGGTATGTAGCACCTGCATTCCTCAAGCCAAATGGCATAGTAGTATAACAATACATGCCGAAAGGTGTGATAAAAGAAGTCGCGAGCTGGTCAGATTCTTTCATCTTGATTTGGTGATAGCCTGAATAGGCATCGAGGAAAGACAGGATTTCACACCTAGCAGTGGAGTCCATAATTTGATCAATGCGAGGCAGAGGGTAGGGAACTTTTGGACATGCTTTATTCAACCCAGTGTAATCTACACACATCCTCCATTTCCCCCCTTTTTTCTTTACAAGTATAGGGTTAGCTAACCATTCTAGATGGAATACCTCTTTGATGAACCCTGCTGCCATTAGCTTGTGGACCTCCTCGCCTATGGCCCTGCGCTTTTCTTCATCAAAACAGCGCAGGTGCTGTTTCACGGGTCGGGCACCGGCTCGGATGTCTAATGAGTGCTCGGCGACATCCCTCGGTATGCCTGGCATGTCCGAGGGACTCCACGCAAAAACCTCGGCGTTTGCGCGGAGAAAGTCGATGAGCACTGCTTCCTATTTGGGGTCGAGCTCGGAGCCGATCCTGACTTTCTTGTCGGCGCCGTCGCTGGGGTCGAGAGAGACAGACTTGACTGCTTCGGCTGGCTCGAAGTTGCTGGCATGCTGCTTCGGGTCAGGCGCCTCTTTGGAGAGGCTATCCAGGTCGGTGATGAGGGCCTCGGACTCGACGAGGGCTTTGGCGTACTCAACGTATTCCACGTCACACTCGTAAGCGTGGCGGTATGTGGATCCGACGGTGATGATTCCCTTGGGGCCTGGCATCTTGAGTTTGAGGTACGTGTAGTTGGGGATGGCCATGAACTTGGCGTAGCATGGTCTCCCCAACACCGCGTGGTAGGTTCCTCGGAACCAGACTACCTCAAAAGTGAGGGTTTCCTTTCGAAAGTTGGAGGGAGTTCCGAAGCAGACGAGCAAGTCAATCTGCCCAAGGGGCAGGATACGCTTGCCGGGGGCAATCCCGTGAAAAGGTGCTACACCGGCTCGGATCTTGGACCGATCGACCCCCAAGAGCCCTAGGGTCTCGGCATAGATGATATTGAGGCTGCTGCCTCCGTCCATGAGAACCTTGGAGAGCCTAGTGTTGCCGATGACAGGGTCGATGACGAGCGGGTACCTTCCTGGGTTTGGTATGTAGTCAGGGTGGTTGTCCTGGTCGAAGGTAATGGGCTTGTCGGACCAGTCTAGGTAGACTAGCGTTGCTACCTTCACCGAGCAGACCTCCCAGCGCTCTTGCTTGTGGCGTCGAGCTGAGGTATTCGCCACTTGCCCACTGTAGATCATGAAGCAGTTGTGGACCTCTAGGAACTCTTCATCCTTGTCGCCCCCCTTATTGCTGTCGCCTTGGTCCTTACCATCTTCCGCCGAGGGCCCAGCCTTATTAAAGTAACATCGGAGTATGTCGCATTCTTCAAGGGTGTGCTTGATGGGACCCTTGTGATAGGGGCACGACTCCTTGAGCATCTTGTCGAACACATTGGCCCCTCCGGGAGGTCTCCGAGGGTTCCTGCGCTCGGCAGTAGCGACGAGATCTGCTTCAACGTTGTTGCGCTTTGCTTGCGCCTTCTTCTTGTTCTTTTTCTTTGTGCTACGCTGGACGGATGCCTCGGGGGTTTCTTCCTTCTGCCTTCCCTGGGGCTGCTTGTCTTTCCGGAAGATGGCTTCGACGGCCTCCTGACCAGAGGTGAACTTGGTGGCTATGTCCATCAATTCGCTTGCCTTGGTGGGAGTTTTGCGTCCCAGCTTGCTTACCAAATCCCGACAAGTGGTGCCAGCAAGGAATGCTCCGATGACGTCCGAGTCGGTGATGTTAGGCAACTCAGTGCGCTGCTTTGAGAATCGTCGGATGTATTCTCGCAGGGATTCCCCTGGCTGCTGCCGGCAGCTCCGGAGATCCCACGAGTTCTTAGGGCGCACATATGTACCCTGGAAATTTCCGGCGAAGACCCTGACTAGGTTGTCCCAGTCGAAGATCTGCGCAGGAGGCAGATGCTCTAGCCAGGCTCAGGCAGCGTCGGAGAGGAAGAGGGGGAGGTTGTGGATGATGAGGTTGTCGTCGTTCGTCCCTCCCAACTGGCACGCCAGCCAGTAATTTGCGAGCCATAACTCCGACTTTGTCTCCCTGAGTATTTGGTGATGGTAGTCGGAGCTCGGAACCAGGCCGGGAACGGCGCCTGTCATATGGCTCGGCTAAAGACCTGCAGGCCTGGTGGTTCGGGTGAGGGGCTCCGATTCTCCTCACTATCGTAGCATCCTCCACACCTGGGGTGATAGCCTCGGCGCACCCTTTCCTTGAGGCGGGCTCGACGGTCGCGGTGGTGTTGCTTGTTGTTGAGGCGGTCCAGGACCGCAGGGGTCCTGTCTCCTGTGGGCTCGGTATGACCGAGGCTTCTCGCACGTGTCGGGAGGGCTCGTCGTGATGCACCGAGGGGCATCCCCTCCTTCGGGAGGCAGAGCTCTCGGCTTGTTGGACTGCGACGTTTTCCAGGAGGTTCTTGAGTTCACCCTGGACACGTCGTCCTTCGGTGGCGGATGGCTCCGGCATTGTTTGAAGTAACATCGCTACTGCAGCTAGGTTCTGGCTGGCCCCATTGAAAGTCGAGGGCAGCCCTGCCCTGGCGTCGTCAATAATACGGTGTTGGACGTCCCGGGCTCGATGACGCGCTCCTCTGGCGAGGGCTCAGCCTGCCCACTCTTGCTCGAGGTTTTGTCAGAGCTACATAAGTCGCTCCATTTCTTCATCGAGCTTGGCCTGCATCTCACGGAGTTGCTCAAGCTGCATGTCTTGACGCCCCGCAGGGGCCCGGGCCTCAGCTAGCTCCTGCGAGATCTCGACGCGAGACGCAGGTGCAGGGGCGTCGTTGTTTCTTGGCATGCCAAGGTGGTTGTCTCCGTCGTGCTCCTCCTGATCGATGTGGAAGCACTCGCGAGTTGGGTCGTAACCCTCGTCGTCAAGGCTGTGGCCATCGTCAGAGTTGCCGGAGAGGCAGTAGTCACATGCGAACATGAAGTCTTGCATGACTCTGGGATCGCAGAGTCTGGAGAAATCCATACCGAAGTTGGGGCCGTCCTCTTCCTCGAGACCCGCGGGTTCGGAGGTTGAGGTGACCGTCAGTAGGTCCCAAGTTGACCACATATGATACTCCAGGAGGTCAGGATATGTCCTTGTGGAAGCGCTCGCCGAAGTGGGGTTGCCTGGCGAATCGAAGCTGAATCTAAAAGGAACAGGATGGAAAATCGATGGTACCTCCTGGTTGGTGGATGGTGGTGAAGTTGCAGTGGAAATGAGACGTGTTGCTATCTCAGGCGTGAGACTAATGCCCGACAAGTCCCTCACAAGGGTGTTGGCGTCATCAGTCCGCCTGGGGTTGGCACGTTGTTGGGAAGCGACATCCGTCGTTGTCCTAGGTGCGAGGCTAACGCCCGACATGTCCCCCGCAGGGGTGTTGGCACCGTCAACACGCTCCGATCTAACAGCCGACGAGGTGCTGCCCCTCGCCTGGCCATGGTTGCCCCGTCTCCGTCTCCTTCGGTGAGGAGGGTGGCGGGGTAGACCCGAGTGTTCCTCTTCCGCCCTGGGGAGAGGTTGTCGTCGGGTTTGCCTTCGCCGGGCGAGCCGATGACCGTCGTTGGTGTTGCGCTGCGGTGGAAGGAGTATCATGTCATAGCTGCCGTCGAGGGACATGAACTCGAGACTCCCAAAGCGGAGCACCGTCCCGGGCTGAAGAGGCTGCTGAAGATTGTCCATCTGGAACTTAACGGGAAAGTATTGTCAACACGCAGCGAGAGCCTCTACCTGGCGCGCCAACTATCGGTGTTTCCGACCCGGGGGACCCTCAACCGAACCGACTAGTGAATTTTATGTCGTGTGTCCCTGCCCGGATGGATTGATGCAAGATGAAACACAAGATTTATCCTGGTTCGGGCTAAGAGGGCCCTACTTCTAGCAGAGGAAGGATGAGGCTTATATTATCTTGCACCGGGGTGCTTGTAGTAGGGGATACAAGCTTTGCGAGAGAGGGAACGGATCCCAGGTCTCTTGAGAGATCTAGTGTTTGTGGAGTGAAGGTTGCACTGAAGAGTTCTTTGTTGGTGTTGTGTGAGCCGTAAGGGTGAGCTCCTCCAGCCTCTCTTGGGAAGGCCCTGGGCATCTCCTTTTATAGGCACAAGGAGGTGACCCAGCTGTACATGTGGGGGTGTAGTTATGCGCTAACGTGGACGGCGGAGAAGTGCTTGAGTCCTGTAGAAGCATGGCCGGCGGCACGGCCCCTGGTCCTGACCCCTGTAGCGGTGCGGCCGGCTCCGCCGAGTTAAAGCCGAGCTCTGTAGCGCCGTGGCCGGCGGTATAGCCTGGTTCGTCGAGGTGGCCTTGAAGTTTGTGTCCTGCTGACGTTTCTTTGACTTTGTAGAGAGCTGAGGACAGTCGATGTCATGATCGAGTGCCGGGGATCATCATTACCTGTTACTGGAGTAATTTGATGTGACACCGGTCTTGTTCCTTCGTAGCTTGAGGTGGCTAGCTAGGGGGAGGACGGTGCTATATTCCCCGTTCACGTAGTTGGTCCGAGGCCGTCTCGGGTGAGGCGGTGATTTCTCTGAAGCCGAGGCCTAGGTCGGGCGAGGCAAAGATCTCCTCCCGAGGCCGGGGCTGAGGCTGAGGCCTGGGCCGGGCGAGGCGTAATCTCCTCCCGAGGCCGAGGCTGAGGCCGAGGCCTGGGTCGGGCGAGGCGGAGATCCATCCTGAGGCCGAGCCCGTGCTCGGGCGTGGTGACGATTCCTCCCGAGGCCGAGGCCAGGGTCGGGCGAGGCGGAACTCCTTGTTGCGTCTGAGGCTGAACTCGGGAGAGGCAGTGACTACTGTTGTTAGTCTTACCCTGGTGGTTGGCACAGTGGTCGGAACGGGGTGAATAGTGTTGTTATCCTATCAGAATGATTAGTAAAAGGATGAAGTGACTGCGGTCATTTCGACCTTGCCAACCACGGCGCATGTGTCAGGATAAGGTGTCAGGTGATCCCTGCATTAAATGCGCATGTGATACGGTCGGTGGCAAGGCGGTTTGGTTGAGGCCGCTACCTGACAAAGTTTACCCGAGTTCTGCCTCGGGCGGGCCGGGGGCGCGCCCCCTGCCTGAGGGGACCCTCGGGCGAGCCGTGAATCCGTATGGGACTACTCTTCTTGCCCAGGCTGGGCTCGGGTGAGTCGGGACCGCGTCCCTTGGTAGACGAGGCCTTGACTTGAACCGTGCTTACCAGTCTTTATGGTTTGTTTTAAAGATGTTTTTGGCCACGTTTAGGAGTACTGGGGTACCCCCAATTATGGTACCTGACACTATTGTTTTCAAAATTCACAAGTGGTAGCTGATCCATTTGCTTTGGCCTTAATTTCTCCCCCTTTGGCATTAAGCACCAAAACGGGATCATTCTTGGCCCTTTAACCCCATTGCCTCACCAAAAATGTCAATTAAGAGCAAAAAGGCAATAAGAGCATGAGTATGAACTTGGAAGTAGATACACCAATACCGGAGTGCAGTGGAAGTCTTTGCAACGTCCAAGTCCATTTTCCCTTTCAATGCACCTTTGAGACTACATCAAGAATACTCAAACACAAAGGTTAGTCTCAAAGGGTCAAGTTGTAGCATATCTCCCCCTAAATAAGTGCATCACTTGCAAATGGACTTGTGAGGTCCGGGGATCATATGTACAACTTGAGCACCACAAATAAACAATAATGGATTTAAATGCATAAAGTAACATGATCAAAGGCATATAACACATGTATGCTATAGATCAATCCAAGTTACGCGAATCTAAGACATTTAGTTCACTACGCAACCTGCAAAAAGTTTTCTCATCCAACGGCTTAGTAAAGATATCGGCTAGCTAGTTCTCGGTGCTAATATGGTATACCTCGATATCTCCCTTTTGCTGGTGGTCTCTCAGAAAGTGATGCGGGATGTCTATGTGCTTAGTGCGGCTGTGTTCAACAGGATTATCTGCCATGCGGATTGCACTCTCATTGTCACATAGGAGTGGGACTTTGCTCAGATTATAGCGAAAGTCCCGGAGGGTTTGCCTCATCCAAAGTAGTTGCGCGCAACACTGTCCTGCGGCAACATACTCGGCCTCAGTGGTGGATAGGGCAACAAATGTTTGTTTCTTTGAACTCCAGGACACTAGGGACCTTCCTAGGAATTGGCACGTCCCCGATGTGCTCTTCCTATCAACCTTGCACCCGGCATAATCAGAGTCTGAATATCCAATCAAGTCAAAGGTAGACCCCTTTGGATACTAGATCCCAAAGCAAGGCATAACAACTAAATACCTAAGAATTCGCTTAACAGCCACAAGGTGACATTCCTTGGGGTCGAATTGAAATCTAGCACACATGCATACACTAAGCATAATGTCCGGTCTACTAGCACATAAATAAAGTAATGACCCTATCATAGACAGGTATGCCTTTTGATCAACGAACTTACCTCCTTTGTTGAGGTCGACATGTCCGTCGGTTCCCATCGGTGTCTTCGCGGGCTTGGTGTCCTTCATCCCAAACCTCTTGAGAAGATCTTGAGTGTACTTCGTTTGGGAGAGGAAGGTGCCGTCCTTGAGTTGCTTCACTTGGAACCCAAGGAAGTAGGTCAACTCGCCCATCATCAACATCTCAAACTTTTTGTGTCATCACCCTGCTAAACTCCTCACAAGACTTTTGATTAGTAGAACCAAATATTATGTCATCGACATAAATTTGGCACACAAAAAGATCACCATCACAAGTCTTAGTGAAAAGAGTGGGACCGGCTTTCCCAACCTTGAAAGCATTAGCAATTAAGAAATCTCTAAGGCATTCATACCATGCTCTTGGGGCTTGCTTAAGTCCATAGAGCGCCTTAGAGAGCTTAAAAACATGGTCGGGGTACCTGTCATCCTCAAAGCCAGGGGGTTGTTCCACGTATACCTCCTCCTTGATTGGCCTGTTGAGGAAAGCGCTCTTCACATCCATTTGAAACAACCTGAAAGAGTGGTGAGCGGCATAGGATAATAATAATCGAATAGACTCTAGTCTGGCCATAGGAGCTAAAGTCTCCTCAAAATCCAAACCTGCGACTTGGGCATATCCTTTTGCCACAAGTCGAGCCTTGTTTCTTGTCACCACCCTGTGCTCGTCTTGCTTGTTGCGAAACACCCACTTGGTTCCCACAACATTTTGCTTTGGACGTGGTACCAGGCTCCAAACTTCATTTCTCTTGAAGTTGTTGAGCTCTTCCTGCATGGCCAACACCTAATCCGGATCCTGCAAGGCCTCTTCTACCCTGAAAGGCTCAATAGAAGAGACAAACGTGTAATGCTCACAGAAGTTAGCTAATCTTGAGCGAGTAGTTACTCCCTTGCTTATGTCACCCAGAATCTGGTCAACGGGGTGATGTCGTTAGATCGTTGCTCGGACTTGAGTTGGAGGGACCCATGGTGCTTCTTCCTCCATAACTTGTTCTTCTTGTGCTCCCCTTGATCACGCGCCTCTTCTTGAGGAACCTGTCCATCATCTTGAGTTGGGGGATGCACCATTGTAGAGGAAGATGGCTGATCTTGCTCTTGTTGTTCCTGTGGTCGCACATCACCTATTGCCCTCATGCGCATTGCGGCCGTCGGAACATCATCTTCATCTATGTCATCAAGATCAACTTGCTCTCTTGGAGAGCCATTAGTTTCATCAAATACAACATCGCTAGAGACTTCAACCAAACCCGATGATTTGTTGAAGACTCTATACGCCTTTGTATTTGAGTCATACCCTAGTAAAAACCCTTCTATTGCCTTGGGAGCAAATTTAGAGTGTCTACCTTTCTTCACCAGAATGTAACATTTGCTCCCAAATACACGAAAGTAAGAAACGTTGGGTTTGTTACCGGTAAGGAGTTCATACGAGGTCTTCTTGAGAAGGCGATGTAGGTAGAGCCGGTTTATGGCGTGACAAGCGGTGTTCACAGCTTCTGACCAAAACCGCTCGGGCGTCTTGAATTCTCCAAGCATTGTTCTCCCCATGTCGATAAGTGTCCTATTCTTCCTCTTTACCACACCGTTTTGCTGTGGTGTTTAGGGAGCGGAGAACTCGTGCTTGACGCCTTCTTCCTCAAGATACTCCTCCACTTGCAGATTCTTGAACTCGGACCTGTTGTCGCTTCTTATCTTTTTCACCTTGAGCTCAAATTCGTTTTGAGCCCTCCTTAGAAAGCGCTTTAGGGTCCCTTGGGTTTCTGATTTATCCTACAAAAAGAACACCCAAGTGAAGCGGGAAAAGTCATCAACAATTACAAGACCATACTTACTTCCCCCAATGCTAAGGTAGGCGATGGGTCCAAAGAGGTCCATGTGAAGAAGCTCTAGTGGTCTTGATGTTGTCATCACATTCTTGCTGTGATGAGTGCTTCCCACCTGTTTTCCTGCCTGATATGCTGCACAAGGTCTATCTTTCTCAAAACAGACATTGGTTAGTCCTAACACATGATCTCCCTTTAGAAGCTTATGATGGTTCTTCATCCCAACATGTGCTAGACGGCGATGCCAGAGCCAGCCCATACTAGTCTTAGCCATTAAGCATGCATCTAGATCGGCATTCTCTTTCGAAAAATCAACTAAATAGAGCTTGCCGTCTAATACACCCTTGAATGCTAATGAACCATCACTCCTTCTAAAGACAGATACATCAACATTTGTAAACAAACAATTGTAGCCTATGTGGCACAATTGACTTACAGACAGGAGGTTGTATCCTAATGACTCTACTAAAAATACATTAGAAATAGAGTGCTCGCTTTTGATGGCTATTTTCCCCAAACCTTTGACCGTGCCTTGATTCCCATCTCCAAAAATAATCGTATCTTGGGAATCCTCGTTCTTGACGTAGGAGGTGAACATCTTCTTCTCACCCGTCATGTGGTTTGTGCATCTGCTGTCGATTATCCAGCTAGATCCCCTGGATGCATAAACCAGCAAGGCAATTTAAGCTTGGGTTTTAGGTACCCAACTCTTGTTGGGTCCTACAAGGTTAGTCACAATAGTTTTTGGAACCCAAATACAAGTCTTGTCTCCCTTGCATTTGGCTCCCAACTTCCTAGCAACCACTTTTTCATTCTTACATGAAAGTACAAACGTAGTGTTGCAAGCATGGAAAATAGTAGTAGGTATATTACACATTTTTCTAGGCACATGATGCACAACGTGGTTTCTCCTAGGCCCACTTCTACCATGAACAAAAGTAGAACTAGAGGCAAACATGGCATGTGAATCAAAAGCATCATGATCATAACTCCTATTATAATGAGCATGATTAGCAATTTTCTTATCATAAATAAAAGCATGGTTCCTTTGAGGACTACTTGCCATAGGGGCCTTCCCTTTCTCCTTGTTGAGAATGGGAGCCTTATGGCTTGTTAAGTTCTTGGTTTCCCTTCGAAAATCAAGTCCATCCTTAATTGAGGGGTGTCTACCAATAGTGTAGGCATCCCTGGCAAACTTTAATTTATCAAAATCATTTTTGCAAATCTTAAGTTGAGCATTAAGACTTACCACTTCATCATTCAACTTAGTAATAGAAATAAGATGTTCATTACATGCATCAACATCAAAGTCCTTACATCTATTACAAACACTAACATGCTCTATACATGAATTTATTTTACTAACTTCCTCTAGCTTAGCAGTTAATTCATCATTTGAACTCTTTAAACTAGATATAGTTTCATGGCAAGCAGATAACTCAGAAGATAGCATTTCATTTCTCTTAGTTTCTAAAGCAAGAGATTTTTGAACATTAATAAATTTGTCATGCTCTTCATACAAAATATCTTCTTGCTTTTCTAGCAATCTATCTTTTTCATTTAGAGCAACAATTAATTCATTAATTTTCTCTATTTTAGCTCTATCTAAACCTTTAAATAAGCTAGAGTAATCTACTTCATCATCGGAAGAATCATCATCGCTAGAAGTAGTGTACTTAGGGGTATCTCGAACATGTACCTTCTTTTCCTTGGCCATAAGACATGTATGGCGTTCGTTGGGGAAGAGAGAAGACTTGTTGAAGGCCGAGGCAGCGAGTCCTTCGTCGTCGGAGTCGGAAGAAGAGCAGTCCGAGTCCCATTCCTTTCCAAGGTGCGCCTCGCCCTTTGCCTTCCTATAGCTCTTCTTTTTCTACTTTTTCCTGCTCTTTTCTTGTCCCTAGTCACTATCATTATCGGGACAATTTGCAATAAAGTGACCAGTCTTACCGCATTTAAAGCAGGAGCGCTTCCCCTTGTTTTACTCTTGGAGGGATATTCTTTGCGTCCTTTGAGTGCGGTCTTGAAGCGCTTGATGATAAGCGCCATTTCATTCTTGTTGAGCCCGGCAGCCTCTACTTGCGCTACTTTGCTTGGTAGTGCCTCCTTGCTGCTTGTTGTCTTGAGCGCAACGGGCAGCGGCTCGTAGATGGGTAGTGGACCGTTCAAGGCGTCATCCACATATCGTGCCTCCTTTACCATCATGCACCCACTCATGAATTTTCCGAGTATCTCCTCAGGCGTCATCTTTGTGTACCTGGGATTTTCACGGATAAGATTTACAAGATGGGGGTCAATAACGATAAAGGACCTGAGCATGAGTCGGACGACGTCGTGGTCCGTCCATCTTGTGCTTCCATAGCTTCTAATCTTGTTGACCAGGGTCTTGAGCCTTGTTGTAGGTTTGTATTGGCTCTTCTCCCCTGATCATGGCAAATCTTCCCAACTCGCCTTCCACCAACTCCATTTTGGTGATCATTGTAGCATCATTTCCCTCATGTGAGATCTTGAGGGTGTCCCAAATTTGCTTGGCGTTGTCCAAGCCACTTACTTTATTGTATTCATCCCTGCAAAGCGAAGCTAGCAAGACAGTAGTATCTTGGGCATTCTTATGAATTTGTTCATTAATGAATACAGGGTTATCAGTGCTATCAAAATGCATCCCATTTTCCACTATTTCCCAAATGCTAGGATGGAGAGAAAATAGAAGACTATGCATTTTATGACTCCAAAATGAGTAGTCCTCTCCATCAAAGTGTGGAGGTTTTCCTAGTGGAATAGAAAGTAAATGTGCATTCAAATTGTATGGCATGCAAGAATAGTCAAAAGAGTAATTTTGATTAACCGTCTTTTTCTTTGACGAAGAATCGTCGTCGTCTCTTGGTGAAGAAGAAGATGCTTCGCTGTCGTAGTAGACGATCTTCTTGATGCGCCTCTTCTTCTTCCCGTCCTTCTTCTTGTGACTCGAGCTAGAGTCAGTTGGCTTGTCGTCCCTTGGCTCGTTGAAGATGGACTCCTTCTCCTTGTCGTTGACCACCATCCCCTTTCCCTTAGGATCCATCTCTTCGGGCGATTAGTCCCTTACGTGAAGAGTATGACTTTGATACCAATTGAGAGCACCTAGAGGGGGGGGGGGTGAATAGGTGATCCTGTAAAATTCAACACTAAATTCCAACAAGCTTGATTAAAGAGATATTAGTGCAAGTTAATCAAGTCTATGAGGTGAGCTCTTGCGAATACAAATAATCACAGAGAGGAGCAACACAAGAGACACACGATTTTTATCCCGTGGTTCGGCCAAGTAACACTTGCCTACTTCCATGTTGTGGCGTCCTAATGGACGAGGGTTGCACTCAACCCCTTTCAAGTGATCCAATGATCAACTTGAATACCACGGCTTTCTTCCTTTAGAGTCTTATCCTGTTTGCGAGGAATCTCCACAACTTGGAGTCTCTCACCCTTACAATAGATATCACACAGAGTAAGGTTGGGAAGAGCAACACACACAAGACTCAAATGCACAACACACCCACGCACATAAGTGAAGACTCGAACTCAAATGACAACACAGGGAGTCCTCGACTCGAATAGAGTTCAAATCTCTAACACAACAAAGCAAATGCGCGAGAGCAGAGTCTGAATGCCTTAGAATACTTAGTGAATGCTTGGGTGACTCCTCCATGCGCCTAGGGGTCCCTTTTATAGCCCCAAGGCAGCTAGGAGCCGTTGGAGGCCAACTTGGAAGGCCAAACTTGCCTTCTGTCAGGTGGTGCACCGGACAGTCCAGTGCACCACCGGACAGTCCCTGTAGCTGTCCGATGCACGATCTCCTTCCATTTCTGGTGCATCCGACCGTTGCAACTCCGGGCCCGTTGGAGCACCGACACTGTCTGGTGCACACCGGACAGTTCGGTGCCCCCCGCCGACCGTTGGAGCTGCCACGCGTCGCGCGAAGATTGCACGGCCGACCGTTGGTGCTGGCGACCGTTGGCTTACCGGACAGTCCGGTGCACCACCGGACAGTCCGGTGAATTATAGCCACGTCGCCCCTTTGCTTTTCCCGAGGGCGACGAGTTCGCCGCGGATGACTCACCGGACAGTCCGATGCACCACCGGACGGTCCAGTGAATTATAGCCGTACGCCGCCGTCGAGTCCCGAGAGCAGCCTTTTCACGTGGACCAGCCTGACGCACCGGACACTGTCTGGTGCACCACCGGACAGTCCAGTGTGCCAAGCCGAGCTGGAGTTAGCTGCACAGAGCCAAGTCTTTTTCCAATTCTTTTCTCCCTATTTCTAGCACTTAGACAAAATATGTTAGTACTCAAAACAATGTACTAAGTCTAGAAACGTACCTTTATCTTTGATTTGCACTTCTCACTTTACTTGGCACATGTGAACTTAATTAAACATGTTGGGCACTTAATCACCAAAATATTATAGAAATTGCCCAAGGGCATATTTCCCTTTCAGGGTTGCCGCTAACCCACGCCTTAAACTCGTCATAATCTTGGAACTTCTAGAAGTCTTCCTCCACGGCTTCATCTTCTCCTGAGCAGTGGTTGCAACGTGGACAACCTGGGGAAGGGGGGTTCGGTGTGTAGAGCAAGGGTGAGTACACATCAACATACACAACAAATGTCATGTTTGGCTGTAGTGGACTAGCTTTATGTGGGGGTAAGTCAAGCAGTTGCTTTTAGTTGGTCAGTTTATTATCACTAGTAGAGAGAGAGAGCCAGATTTTAGTATTAACCCAAGTTGTTAACCCAAAAGTACCCTTTCCAAACGGAAAGAATACCACTTACCATTACCATAGTCAATACCAAAACCACCATTCTCATCGCTACCTGTAATCCGAACATCTCTGATCAAGTATCTCTAATCAATGGAGCTTCCTTGGCCGCTCATAACCACGAGCACGACTGATATATCAGTTTTCATAACACTCTGCAGAGGTTGCGCACTTTACCCACAAGTCGTGATTCTCTTTCTGCCTGGAGATCATGACTCTCCATTGGTCACTACCAAGGTGACCCAGGCAGGGTATCATTATGTAGCCTTTACAAAGATTCCCCGGGGTTGTAGCCACCCGTTAGGTTTCCTAAATGCACCGCACTCCTCCCCAAGGGGCGAACCAACCTTGGCAGAGCGAGCCGCATACACCGAGCCCCATTAACGGCACGATGGCAAAGCGAACTATACCCCGATTCCTCTAATTATTCAGCTAAGGGCGTCCCATTCCACCCTCATGGTTGCACTGTTTTCCCAGGCGGTCATCCAACGAACAGGTCCTTACGGAGAGGCACTCGAGAAACCACTCGAGTCCCCTTAAATGCTACAAGTATATCTAAAAGGGAATTAGGCTTACACCTATTTCCTAATTGATTTTGGTGGTTGAATTGCCCAACACAAATAATTGGACTAACTAGTTTGCTCTAGTGTATAAGTTCTACAGGTGCCAAAGGTTCCCAATAAGCCAATACCAAGACCAAGAAAAGGGTTCATCAAGAGAGCAAGGGACAACCGAAGTGTGCCCTGGTCTGGCGCACCGGACTATCCGGTGTGCCACCGGACAGTGTCCGGTGCACCATCGGACAATGTCCGGTGCACCAGGGAACTCGACTTCCAACTCTTCACCTTCGGAAATTTTCAGAGGAGCTCCTCTATAATTCACCGGACTGTCCGGTGTATCACCGGACAGTGTCCGGTGCCCCAAGGGAGAGCAACTCTGAACTCGCCAGCTTCGGGAATCCGCTCCGATATAATCCACCGGACTGTCTGGTGTGACAGCGGGGCAACGGCTACTTCGAGCGCAACAGTCATCTGCAACGCATTAAATGCGCGCCAGCGCGTGCAGAGGAGCAGAGCACGCGCGGGTGGCACACCGGACAGCCTACAGGGCCTGTCCGGTGCACCACCGGACAGCCAGGCGGGCCCACAAGACAGAGCTGCGACGGTCGAACCCTAACGGTCGGCTGACGTGGCTGCACACCGGACACTGTCCGGTGGCGCACCGGACTGTCCGGTGCGCCCATCGCCAGTAGACTTCTCCGACGGCCATATTTTGTTTGGTGGCTATAAATACCACCCCAACTGGCCACTTCAAGGTGTGGGAGCCCAAGCAACATTCCAAGTCATCTAGTTGACATACTCAAGCCCTCCCAACCACATATATTCATTGATCCATCCTATACACAAGATTTAGACCACTACAACCAACACAAGTGCCACAAAAGAGAAAGCAAGCAAGAGAGAGCTACTCACTTGAGTTTAGCGCTACTGCCTTGTGAGATTCCTTGAGAGATAGTGTGTGCTACATCTTTGTGTTCATTTGTGCATGGAGTTTTGACTCCCATTGAACTTCCTCCAAAGTTTTGGAGGCTTGTAAAAGCTAGCAAGAGACACCAAAGGGTGTGGTGGTCCTTGCGGGATCGAGAGTGATCCTTGAGAAAAAGAAGAGCTCGCCGATCCTTGAGTGATCAGTGGAGAGAGGGAAAGGGTTGAAAAAGACCCGTCCTTAAGTGGACTCCTCAACGGGGACTAGGCCTTCGAGGGCCGAACCTCGGTAAAACAAATCACCCGTGTCCTTTGTGTTTATTGCTTGTGATTTGTTTGCTTTCCCTTACTCTAAGTTTTCTTGTGCTATTATTTGCTAATATCATTTGGTGTTGCTTTAAGTTAAATTCTCATTTAGTGAAGCAACACTTCGCAAGAAACAACTTGACTTATTGCTCTTCTCATTTAAGCCTTCTTGCTTTATTCTCATAGACTTATTAGTTGTATTGTCTTATCAATTCCGCATTATTTGAAAGCAATAATCTTTTCAAGCAAGGACTTAGTTTTTATACTCCGATAATTGTATATCTTGTTCTAACCACTAATCAAGGGATCTAGTTGGGGGATAAAGTTTTAATTTTTAGGTTCCGCCTATTCACCCCCCCCTCTAGGCGACTTTCAATTGGTATCGGAGCTAGGCACTTCATCTTGAGTCTAACAACTCGAAGTGATGGCTCGTAGAAGATCCCAAAAGAACAAGAAGACCCAGGAGAACAAGGAGGTAACTCTTGAGATATTACTTTCCGATTGTTCTAATTATGATTCATGGTCTACTAGAGTGATAAATGCTTTTAGAGCGGTAGATCCACAATTAGAACAAATTTTAGACAAGAGTATTATTCCTCCTAACTATGCTAGGGAAAATGCCTCCGAAGAAGATTTAAGATGTATACGCTTAAACTATCTAGCTTATAACATCTTAAGTAAATCCCTTAGCAAAGAAGATTATCATGCCTTCATAATAAAATATGACAAACCCATTTGTGATGTGCATGATATTTGGACTAGAATTAAAACAAATTTGACGAGTCCAAATATGATAGTTCATTTTGTGCTTCTACTTCCTTTGGTATTTGTGAAACTAACCCTTTGAAGGAAGAAGAAGAAAATGAACGATGGAGACCAAACGATGAATCCACCTCTCCAAAAGGTCTGTCTTCCCATTTCGATTCCCACATATGTTGTGTGGCTAATGAAAATGATAGCAGAAGCACAAATGAGGATGAGGAGGAAGAAAGAAGCTTCATGCAACTCTACGCTCGACTAAGCCAAGAAGATAAGGCGGACATGCTAAAACTTCTAGAAAGAGCAAGAGAGCAAAGCGAAGCTCGTCAAAGGCTAGAAGATATTCTCTCCATGAAAATGCTACACTTTGACGAGTTGACTAAGAAACATGAGGAGCTAAAGTGCTCTCATGTTGATTTGGTCCAAAGGTATGAAACTATTTCAATTGAGCAAGATAACAATTTACATTATATCGCTCAATTAGTAAATAGGAATGCCTTGCTTAAGGACCAAGTAGAAAAGCTAAAAGATGAAAATCTAGCTTTTCAAGAAAAATATGATATGCTTCTATGTACTTATGAAAATATTATGGATGATCATATCATATTAAATATTACACATGAGGTTGTGATAGAAAACTTAAAATCCCAACAACCTCACTCATGCACATGTACTCAAATTGAAACTACATTGCCATGTGCTAATGCTTGTTGCCCGTCGACAAGCAAATCTTTCTTTGAGCTAGAATTTGCAGGAACAATTGATGATACATATCAAAAGCTCAAAGAAGAAAACGAGAGGCTAAAGATGAACTTGACACAACTAAAAGGGAAGTGTATTGTTCAACCTTCTCAAGATAACCGTGATCACATGGTGAAGAAGCTTGAGACGGGAACAATCGTGGCATGCATTAAATCCCTTGAAGGAAATGTCAAGGACTTGAGAATTGCTAAGAGGAAGGAACAAAAGATGAGAATCAATGCATCCTCCAAAAGCCTCAACCACGCCTCCATAAAAGGTAACATCCAAGGTAATAATCAAGCCACACTTCACACTAAGAGAAATAAGAGGTGTAGTGAATGCTTTGAAAAGGGGCACTTGATTAGGTCATGTCCCTACATTAAAAATGGCTTGATTATTAACAAGGATGATAGACTTTGTTTTAAATGCTCCAAGAAGGGACACTTATTTAGATCTTGTCCCCATTTAAAACAAAAAGGCATTATGTTAGAAAAGAAAATATTCACTAACCATGTAGCAAGCAAGAAACAAGGAAGGAAGAAATCTTCAAGAGTTGAAGATCGCCTATGCTACATATGCCGAAAGAAGGGACATCAATGCAAGGATTGTCCCATAGGTAAATCTCCCACTCCTAGCTTGTCAATTACTTCTCATGTAACTAGGCAACCCAAAATTGCAACTTGTGCTAGAAAGGTAATGAGTTTACCAAGTGCTAACACAAAAGGACATTTGGGTCCCTAGATCTTTGTTGACTAACCTTGATGGATCCATCAAGAGATGGGTACCAAAATATGCTTGACAAGCTTTGTAGGAGATGATATGAAGGTTTGGGTGCTTGAGAGAGTTATTTCAATTCTTATCAACTCAAGCTATCAATCTCCAATGATCTACATATTCAAGATTGACCCAAAGTTATTTCAAATTGTTATATTCAAAACTCATATCATCTCGGGAAGATATTGATGTTGTAGGAAATAAAATATTATCATATGCGGAAAATCAAGGCCTACAACATTGAGGAATGCCAAAGGATGGTAACTCTTATGCTTTTAAGTGCAAGTATCTTAAATTATCATTTCTTATGTGTCTTGTGTAGTCACATAGAAAAAGGAAGCACTTAAGATGTTTTTGAAATTATGTCACCATTCCTTGAAGAAATTCCTCTCATATGGTAGATTGTGCATTCATCATTTCTATATTATGACAATCTACATGCTTTAAATTGTTGAAGTACCTCATGGCATGTTTTACACTAATTATCTTATTATTGCCATGATTCTAGATATAGAGAGATATTTCAAGTTCTTAAAAGAATAAGGTGTCACGTAAGGAATTCAAATACTTAGGACACTTATAAAAGGAAAACTCTCTCTATAACTAGAATAGTGAGACCAATAATTTTATCTAAGTAACCCAAGTAGTCTCACTTATAGAGAATAAGTTTCTCTTTAGGAATGTGTAATCTAACATGAAAAGAAAAATCAATCCAATGATTTATGATGTGTTTTTACTTGCTTAAATTGGATTTGATTCTTTCACATTTATCGCTTTCCAAATCATGAATTAGATTTATTCCTATAATCTTAAGGGATTATTTATGCATGTTTCATGAGTTAAAATTGAGCATAACATCATCTATAGGATAATCTAGTTCATGCTATGAAGTTTTCATGTTTTAGTAATCCATCTTTTCATTCCTTATAAAAAATGATTACAAAAATGGAGACTAGTGCTTGTGCTACTAATGACATATCTCCTGAGCTTACTTATGGAAATCTACAAGAAAGTAAGTGCATGTTCAAAGCCACAAGCCTCAAGGGTTGCTCTTCGCCCGAAGGAAGAAAGGTAAAAGCAAAGGTATGGGAACTCATCTTCTTAAAAATAGTTCCCATCTCAATGGCTATTTAATCTAAATTATCATATTCTACCCATGTGAGGAATAGATTCTTTATTGGACTTAAGTCAGCTAGGTGTGCATTCAATCTCATTCTCATAAATGCACTAGTCCATTAAAATCTATTTCATGTCTTTGCTATACATATTCTCATATTGATTTACTTCCAAGTAATGATTAATAAATTTAATATGAAGAAGTGAACTTCCTATGATTGGTAAAAATATTTAAAAGGTGCATATTCCTCTTTTCTAATGATGTGCACTAATAATGAGGATTTTACTTCATGTCTGTGTGACTTATGAATGATGAATTGTTTTTATTTATTATCTAAAGAAATCATCCTTCATCATATGCTCCCTTGTGCTATTAACATCTTTCTTGAGTATTTTCAATAAGTTTGAAAGGAAAAAGAAACAACTACAAAGGGAGGACACTCACATGAAAGAGAAGGACGTCAAGAACAACAACACTCACCTGGATAATAAGATCCTCAAAACAATCAATGGTGAGGTTGTGAGTATTCTAAATCCTTTCATAATGATATTACCAGGCTTAAGTTGTTTATTGCAAATTTTATAAGCCTTGATCAAGATGTATAATGATTTTCCCTATATGTCTTTAAAAGTGAATGCATTGAATCAATTCTTTCAAATACTCGATGCATATTTTTAGGGGGAGTCTATTCTTATATCTTGATTATGTTGAGACTATTGCTTTATCTTAGTAATTTCATATAGTCTCTTGCATGAGATTAAGTTTCTCATGAAGTATGCTACTTCAATTTAAGCCATCTTGTTAAAGTAATGTCATCTTTATCAAGGATTGTAGCTTTCATTGCTAAAGTAGCATATTTGCTGGATTCTCCTACTTTAAGCTTATTTGATAATCTTATGCGTATGTTGTTCTTTTGATCACATCTGTTATTTGTTTGATCATTGAATGACGTCAATTAACAATCATGTTTCTTAGTGTCGTGTATACTACCTATTGCTACTTGATATGCACTAAGTTAAAAGGAGAATTCATGATACTTTTATGCAATTTATGATCCATTTGATATATGCTTACAATAACTTGAAAGAGGATCACTAGTTGTAGAACTCTCTCTTGTGCAAAATATCTCCATATATTGTCATTGAGTATAGGTCTTAAGCATCTAAGACTAAGGACAAAGCACAATGAAGAGAGCGTCTCTATGTGAAGGTACAAAACGGTAAAACTGCTTCCTTTTATTTACACATGTACCTAAATCTTCCTTTTCTATACATTCTTTGTATGTCTTGTATAAAAGGAAGAGAAAGCATGTCCATGCATTATCCCTGCTTCGTACCTAGTTTAACCTCTTAAAATTTCACTCCTGCATTAATGCATCTTTGCTTAAACTAGATGAAGTGATTTTATTGTCAAAGAGCTTAAAGCTTAACCTTGTAATGAGGATAAGCTACCTTTGTTCCAAAGGTGGATGGTCCTTAAGCCTCTTTGAAATCCTTAAGGGAAATGCTTAAATTGTTCATAACATGCTTTCATAAGTGCATAAACTATCATGAGCATCACACTTATACTATGACACAAATGCACTTCACATTCTGTATGATATAGATATGTTCTCATTAACCTAATTATGTGCAATTGGCATTTAAGGCCAAAATATGTGTTTCTCTCCATGCACATATTTAGGGGGAGCAATCTATGTTATATAGAACTATGATCATGCTTAATTTGATATATCCTTTTGATCATGTCTCTTTTATATATGCTATGACTAATGTGTTTTCAAGTGTATTTCAAACCAAGTCATAGGTATATTGAAAGGGAATTGGAGTCTTCGGCGAAAACAAAGGCTTCCACTCCACTCCATAACTCATCCTTCACCGTCACTCCGAGCAATTCTTCGTCTTTGGTATAATCTTCACTCATATGTTATTTACCAAAGGGGGAGAAAGTAGCAAAAACAAGGGCTTATATTTCACTCTAAGTATCTGTCAGTGTTTCGAGACCGGGGGGTCCCTGAGCCGACGAGTGAAGTGTCGCCGCGTGCCCCAGCCCAGATGGGTCGATGCGAGGCCGAGCACGAAGGGGGGAAAGCGAGGAGGTCGGAGATGGGCGTGAGAGAGGTGGAAATCCCGCGGCCTTTGTGTTCGTCCCGCGCCCAGGTCGGGTGCGCTTGCAGTAGGGGGTTACAAGCGTCCACACGGGGGAAGGAGCGAGCGGCCTTACGCGAGCGCCCGTCTCGTCCTCGTCCCCGTGCGGCCAACCTTCTCTAAGAGGGCCCTGGTCCTTCCTTTTATAGGCGCAAGGAGAGGATCTAGGTGTACAATGGGGGGTGTAGCAGAGTGCTACGTGTCTAGCGGAGGAGAGCTAGCGCCCTAAGTACACGCCATCGTGGCGGCCGGAGAGATTTTGGCGCCCGGTTTGTGTGATGTCGTGGCCGTCGGAGGAGTGCTGGAGCCTGGCGGAGGGACAACTGTCGGGGCCGTTGAGTCCTTGCTGACGTCCTCTTGCTTCCGTAAGGGGGCCGAGAGCCGCCATCGTCAGGGAGCGTGCGGGGCGCCATCATCGCCTATCTGGCGGAGCGAGCCAGATGGGACGTCGGTCTTGTTCCCCATAGCCTGAGTCAGCCTGGAGTAGGGTAATGATGGCGCCTTCTGTTGACGTGGCCGGTCTGCGCCCTAGGTTGGGCGATGTGGAGGCTCCTCCGAGGTCGAGGTCGAGTCTGTCTTCCGTGGCCGAGGCCGAGTCCGAGCCCCTAGGTCGGGCGAGGCGGAGGCCGTTGGCTGAGGCCAGGGCGGAATTTGAGTCCTGGGGCCGGGCGAAGCAGAGTTCGTCATCTTCCGGGGCTTAGCCTGAGTCCGAGCCCTGGGTCGGGCGGAGCGGAGTTCGCCGTCTTCTGGGGCTTAGCCCGAGTCCGAGCCCTGGGTCGGGCGGAGCGGAGTTCGCCGTCTTCTGGGGCTTAGCCCGAGTCCGAGCCCTGGGTCGGGCGGAGCGGAGTTCACCGTCTTCCGGGGCTTAGCCCGAGTCCGAGCCCTGGGTCGGGCGGAGCAGAGTTCGCCGTCTTCCGGGGCTTAGCCCGAGTCCGAGCCCTGGGTCAGGCGGAGCGGAGTTCGCCGTCTTCCGGGGCTTAGCCCGAGTCCGAGCCCTGTGTCGGGCGGAGCGGAGTTTCCTATGGTGCGTGCGGCCGGGCCTGACTGCCTGTCAGCCTCACTCTGTCAAGTGGCACCGCAGTCGGAGCGGCGCAGGCGGCGCTGTCTTTCTGACAGACCAGTCAGTGGAGCGGCGAAGTGACGGCGGTCACTTCGGCTCTGTCAGCTGAGGGGCGCGCGTCAGGATAAAGGTGTTAGGCCACCTTTGCATTAAATGCTCCTGCGATTTGGTCGGGGTTGCTTCTTGGCGAAGACAGGGCCTCAGGCGAGCCGGGAACGTGTTCGCCGCTGGAGGGGGGCCTCGGGCGAGGCGGAGATCCTCCGAGGTCGGCTGCCCTTGTCCGAGGCTAGGCTCGGGCGAGGCGTGATCGAGTCCCTCGAATGGACTGATCCCTGACTTGATCGCACCCATAAGGCCTTTGCAGCTTTGTGCTGATGGGGGTTACCAGCTGAGAATTAGGAGCCTTGAGGGTACCCCTAATTATGGTCCCCGACAGTAGCCCCCGAGCCTCGAAGGGAGTGTTAGCACTCGCTTGGAGGCTTTCGTCGCACTTTTTTGCAAGGGGACCAGCCTTTCTCGGTTGCGTTTTGTTCCGGTGGGTGCGCGTGAGCGCACCCGCCGGGTGTAGCCCCCGAGGCCTCGGAGGAGTGGTTTGACTCCTTCGAGGTCTTAATGCCTCGCGTAATGCTTCGGCTGGTCTGGTCGTTCCCTCATGCGAGCTGGCCGTAGCCCGGGTGTACGGTCGGGTCCCAAGTTCTCGGGTTGGTATGTTGACGCTGTCAACGGTTTGGCCGGAGCCGGGTTTGCGAGAGCAGCCCCCGAGCCTCTGCACAGGGCGAGAGGGCGATCAGGGACAGACTCGACTTTTTTACATACGCCCCTGCGTCGCCTTTTCGCAAGGAGGAGGGGGGAGAGCGCCATGTTGCCCTCGGTGGGCGCCGAACATGGTGTCTCCGGTGAGCTGCAGGCGGGTGATCCGAGCGGACATCCGTGCCCCATTCGTTAGGGGTCGGCTAGAGGCCCAGAGGCGCGCCCAAAAGTACCTGCGGGTGATCTGCCGGACCCGGTCCCCTGGCGACGGGGTCCGAGGGCTCGATGCCTCCCTCTGATGGGATTCTGTTACAAGCTCGTTCCCGCTGGTCTCGGAAATGTCCTAGGGTACCTCGGGAGCGCAGCCCGAGCCTTGGTTATGTATCGAACGTACCCATGGTCATCCCTCGCTCTGTGTTTGAGGCGGCTGTGAACCCTTCGGGGGCCAGCCTTCGAACCCCTGATCAGTAGTGGGCGCGGAGCCCGAGTAGCCTGAGGCGGCCGTTGAACCCTTCCGAGGGGCCGGCCTTCGAACCTCTGACCAGTAGTGAGTGTGGAGCCTACGTGCTCTGAGGCGGCTGTTTAACCCTTCCGAGGGGCCAGCCTTCGAACCTCTGATCAGTAGGGAGGCTCGGAGCCTGGTTCCTTCATGGGGAAGGGTCCTTTTCAGGGTATCCCCCTTTCTCGGTCCCTGTTGCAAGAGAGAGAAAGAGGAAAAAAAGGAAAAGGATGCGAAATCGAACGACGCAGTGTACCTTTTTTGACGCGGTCATTATGGCGAAGGCGAAGCGTCGTTCGCTTCTCCTGCCAGAGGCGCCGCCTGTCCCGCCGCGGAGTTAATGCGACGGGGCGAGTGGTTCGCGGGGCAGCCGTTGCGCGTGCGCGAGCCGTTCGAGGAACGGAACACGGGCGCGTTGTCTTCACGCCGTGAGAGAGGGTTCTCTCGCTGCCCCCGGATGGGACGTAAGCTCGGCTGACGACGTGACCGCTGCTCCTGCCTGCCTGCCACCGCCATTACTGCCGGCCCGTCTTCGGCCGCATTGACCGTCGTGCCAGGCTGGAGCCGCTGGGTCGTGCGCTGGGTCGCCTCGAGTCGCGGTATTGGTTCCGCAGTCGAGGAGGCGCGGTGGTGGCGCAGGTGGCGGTGTAGTTGCAGGCACGAAGCATTCGGCGCGCCGGTTGCATGACGCGTGGGTCTGGGCCTCCATGCTGGGCGTGTTGGGAGTCGGAGAAGCGCGCCCACTTGGTGCGGTTGCATGCCGCCTGCATGGCTGCCCGCCCTTTCGCCCGCTGGTCTGGGCCAAAGTGGAGAGCCGCTTGTAACCGCTGGGCGGTTGAATGCACCACGCGCGGCGGTTTGGCTTCTTCTGCTCTAGGCCGGCTTGCATGACATGTGGGACCCAGTCCTCGCGCCGTAGGGGGAGGACCTTGGAGCGTGTTGGAGAAGACTCAGCCCACGACGGCTGGGGACGCAAGTAGGGTGAGTCGCCTTTAAAAGGAGGGTGACCCTCTTGGAAGGCGACCGTGTCTTCGCGCTCCCTTATGCATCGTGTCTTTTCATCTTCCAAGCCCCCGGATGGGGGATATCCGCCGTCTTTCCGCTTCGTCGTTGGAGGAACGCAACTCTGCGGGAGTTGGTACCTTTTAGCCGTCGTTCGGCTTCAAGGATTTTCATCATGCAGCCCGGCTGCACCCCTCCGCCGGCGGTCACCCAAGATGGTAACCTCCAGTTCGATGGCGGGGGAGAGCGAACCGGGCCGCGGCCTCTGCCCCTCCCTCAGCCTCAAGGATTTTCATCACCAGGGCTGGGGAGGGGAGTGTGCCGAGTTGGGGTCGGCCCCTGCGTGTGCGGTGGCCCGCTCCTTCCCTCAGTGATCGGGGGGAAGGGCGGGAGCCGTCTGTGGCGCTGGCAGCTGCACCGTGCCCGGCTCTCTGAGCCGAGCGGCTTCAGAGCCGCTCCCGGTGCCGCCTCCCGCCACGACAGCTGGAAGAGGTTCCACTGCCGACGAGCTTGCCGGCGCCACCCGCGGACCGACCTCCAACTCCACGACCTTCTGCCCGTCCTTGCCTCACGAGTTTGGGCACGGGCGGGGGCCTCCTGGCAGCAGCATCCGCCCTGAGGTCATTGCTGCTGCTGTTCGGCCCCCCGGAGCAGAAGTCTTCATCGTCGCCGCTGCTGGGGCGGGCGACGGCGAGCCGTTTGTCGGTCTTCTGTTGCTCCGCAGGCCCCTCCCCCATCTAGTGGGGTTGTTCGTACCTGCGGAGGTGGAACCGGAGTTCCGTTTGTAATGGCACTTCGAATGCCAGTGTTTTTGTTCACTGTGGCTGTCGAGGCCTGAACATGTATGTAAATTCGGCACGGAGCCGTGTTTTTTCCCCATTTTCGAGCACTAAGACTCGCCTGTTGGTTGTCTGAACCGCTTCACCAAGCGTGAGTCGCCCCGTGTAAAGGTGACGAGTGAGGTATCTGTATCCTGGAGGCGTAGGAGTCCCTCGGCTCGGTCAGCCTTGTTGTCCGAGGCTTCCCTTGCTTAGTTAGAGGAAACCCTCGACCGCTCTTCGATGAGCCGAGGCCAGGGGTAGCAGTGCCAGCGCGAACAAAGGCAGAGTTGGCTCGAAAAGAAGACCAGGTCGGCCGGAGCCTGGCCGGGTCGTCCGTTAGCGGGACCGACGCCAGAATTGACCTGCCGAGGCCTCGGGCTGGGCTGATGTCCTTGGGGGACAGCTAGCCGAGGCCCCGGGGTGACCGGCCGAGCCGCCTGCTCGGTCCGGATTCTTGGAGAAGACCCTGGCGGCGATGGCCCGGGCTTGGTGATGACGTCGTCCTTCAGAGCGGAGACCCTTGGACTGCGTCGCCGTCCGAGGCTAGGTCGGACCTCGCCAGAGGTGTTGTCGATGCCGAGGGTGCTGCTGCTCCCTTTAGCCGTCAAGATCCGAGCCTGCAGGATCGGATTATCTTGTAGCGTGTGTTTTCTGCGGCCGCCGAGGCCGAAACACACCCTCGCCGTATTGTAAAGCCGCGTCTCCTTTCCTCTTGTTTCGAGTATCTGGACTTTTTTGTCGGTAACAGAACTGTTTGTGCGAGCGAGAGTTGCTTCTCACGGCAGGTGATGAGTGAGGTATCCGTATCCCGGAGGCGTAGGAGTCCCTCGGCTCGGTCGGCCTTGCCGCTTACGCGCACTCTTACCCGTCCATGGGGTTCTGGCACCGACGCAGTCGAGAAGGCTCGAAGAACCGCTCCGGCAGAAGAGCTTCCGAACGTGAAGACTTTTTCGGTCCGCAGAATCACTTATCCGAACGTGAGTTACTTATGGCAGAAGGTGATGAGTGAGGTATCCGTATCCCAGAGGCGTAGGAGTCCCTCGGCTCGGTCAGCCTTGGCTTCTTACGTGTACTCCGTCGTTTTCAGGATCCACTTTCGAAGTAGTCGAAAAGCACGAAAGATATTCCGGCAGAAAAGATCTTTTTTCGAGGAAAATTTCGACGCAGAGGGGGTTCCCCCCTTTTAGCCCCTGAGGGAGGGTCGGGCTTTGCCGAGGCAAGGCTGACCCTTCCTTGACGACTAAACTTTGCGTGAGAGCGAGGTATATGAACAACTTGAAAACATCTTAAGGGTAGAAGCGACGTAGCTGTTGGATGTTCCAAGCGTTGCTGTAGACCTCGCCTTGACTGTTGGCTAGCTTGTATGTTCCGGGTTTTAGAACTTTGGCGATGACGAACGGCCCCTCCCAGGGGGGTGTGAGCTTGTGTCGACCTCGGGCGTCTTGTCGCAGCCGAAGCACCAGGTCGCCCACCTGGAGGTCTCGGGACCGGACCCCTCGGGCGTGGTAGCGTCGCATGGACTGCTGGTACCGCGCCGAGTGTAGTAAGGCCTTGTCCCGAGCCTCTTCCAGCTGGTCCAGCGAGTCTTCTCGACTAGCTTGGTTGCTTTGGTCGGCATAGGCCCTCGTCCTTGGGGAACCGTATTCCAGGTCTGTGGGCAAGATGGCCTCGGCCCCATAGACTAGAAAGAACGGCGTGAAGCCCGTGGCTTGGCTCGGTGTCGTTCTCAGGCTCCAGACCACCGAGGGGAGTTCCTTCATCCATCGCTTGCCGAACTTGTTGAGGTCGTTGTAAATCCGAGGCTTGAGTCCTTGTAGAATCATGCCGTTGGCACGCTCTACTTGCCCATTCGTCATGGGATGAGCCACGGCGGCCCAGTCCACCCGGATGTGGTGATCCTCGCAGAAGTTCAGGAACTTTCTGCCGGTGAACTGGGTGCCGTTGTCGGTGATGATGGAGTTCGGGACCCCAAAACGATGGATGATGTTGGTGAAGAACGCCACCGCCTGCTTGGACCTGATGTTGTTCAGGGGTCGGACCTCGATCCACTTGGAAAATTTGTCGATGGCGACCAACAGGTGTGTGTAGCCCCCGGGTGCCTTCTGCAAGGGGCCGACGAGGTCCAGACCCCACACAGCAAAAGGCCATGTGATGGGTATCGTCTGCAGAGCCTGAGCGGGCAGGTGGGTCTGCCTTGCATAGAACTGACACCCTTCGCAGGCGCGGACAATTCTAGTGGCGTCGGCCACCGCCGTCGGCCAGTAGAAACCTTGTCGGAAAGCATTTCCGACAAGGGCTCGAGGTGCTACGTGGTGACCGCAAGCCCCCGAGTGTATTTCTCGGAGGAGTTCCTGACCTTCGGTGGTGAAGATGCATCGCTGGAGGATGCCTGAAGGGCTGCGGTGGTAGAGCTCCTTCCCTTCTCCCAGCAAGACGAACGACTTTGCGCGCCGCGCCAACCGCCGAGCTTCGGCTCGGTCAAGGGGTAGCTCTCCTTGGTGGAGATATTGCAGGTACGGGGTCCGCCAGTTTTGATCAGGCATGACCCCGCTTTGCTCCCCCTCGACGCGCAGCGTCTCGCCCTCGGGGGCCGAGGGTACCTCGGGCCGAGCCGAGGGTGCCTCGGGCCGAGCCGAGGGTGCCTCGGACTGTGCCGAGGGTACCTCGGGCTGGGCCAAGGGTGCCTCAGGCTCGGGCGTGTCGTCGATCTTGACGGAGGGTTGATGCAGATCTCGGGAGAAGACGTCCGGGGGGACCATTGTTCGCCCCGAGGCTATTTTAGCCAGCTCGTCCGTAGTCTCGTTGTAGCGCCGAGCGATGTGGTTGAGCTCGAGCCCGTATAACTTGTCTTCCAGGCGCCGAACCTCATCGCAGTAGGCCTCCATCTTCGGGTCGCGGCAGTGGGAGTTCTTCATGACTTGGTCGATGACGAGCTGCGAGTCACCGCGAGCGTCGAGGCGTCGGATCCCTAGCTCGACGGCAATCCGCAACCCGTTGACCAGAGCCTCGTACTCAGCTACATTGTTGGACGCCGGGAAGTGGAGGCGTAGCACGTAGCGTAGGTGCTTCCCGAGGGGCGAGATGAAGAGTAGGCCTGCGTCGGCTCCTGTCTTCGTCAGCGACCCATCGAAGAATATGGTCCAGAGCTCCGGTTGGATCGGAGCTGTTGGTAGCTGGGTGTCGACCCATTCAGCCACGAAGTCCGCCAAGACCTGGGATTTGATGGCCTTCCGAGGGGCGAACGAGATTGTTTCGCCCATGATTTCCACCGCCCACTTTGCAATTCTACCCGAGGCCTCTCGACAATGGATGATCTCCCCCAGGGGGAAGGATGACACCACAGTCACCGGATGAGACTCGAAGTAGTGTCGCAACTTCCGCCGTGTCAGGATCACCGCGTACAGCAGTTTCTGAACTTGTGGGTAGCGGATTTTGGTTTCGGACAGTACCTCGCTGACGAAGTAGACTGGCCTCTGAACAGGCAATGCATGCCCCTCTTCTTGCCTCTCGACCACAATCGCGGCGCTAACCACCTGAGTGGTCGCGGCGACGTAGACCAAGAGGGCTTCTCCGGTAGCTGGGGGCACCACGATAGGCGCCTTCGTGAGGAGCGCCTTCAGGTTTCCGAGGGCTTCCTCGGCCTCAGGGGTCCAAGTGAAGCGCTCGGCCTTCCTTAAGAGGCGGTACAGGGGTAGACCTCTTTCGCCGAGGCGTGAGATGAAGCGGCTCAGAGCCGCGAGACATCCCATGACCCTCTGTACGCCTTTCAAGTCCTGGATGGGCCCCATGCTGGTGATGGCTGCGATCTTCTCCGGGTTGGCTTCGATGCCCCGCTCGGAGACGATGAACCCCAAGAGCATGCCTCGGGGCACCCCAAAGACACACTTTTCGGGATTGAGCTTGACACCTTTCACCTTGAGACATCGGAATGCCACTTCAAGGTCGGAAAGGAGGTTGGAGGCTTTCCTCGTCTTGACTACGATGTCATCGACGTAGGCCTCGACCGTGCGGCCAATGTGCTCGCCGAACACATGGTTCATGCACCGTTGGTACGTCGCGCCCGCATTCCTCAAGCCGAACGGCATGGTGACATAGCAGTACATGCCGAAGGGTGTGATGAAAGAAGTCGCGAGGTGGTCGGACTCTTTCATCCTGATTTGGTGATACCCTGAGTAGGCATCGAGGAAAGACAGGGTTTCGCACCCAGCAGTGGAATCCACGATCTGATCGATGCGAGGCAGAGGGTAGGGAACCTTCGGACATGCTTTGTTCATATCAGTGTAGTCTACACACATCCGCCATTTCCCCCCTTTCTTTCTCACAAGTACAGGGTTGGCAAGCCATTTGGGATGGAATACCTCTTTGATGAACCCTGCCGCCATTAGCTTGTGGATCCCCTCGCCTATGGCTCTGTGCTTCTCCTCGTCGAATCGGCGCAGAGGCTGCTTGACGGGTTGGGCTCCGGCTCGGATGTCCAGCGAGTGCTCGGCGACATCCCTCGGTATGTCGGGCATGTCCGAGGGACTCCACGCGAAGACGTCGGCATTCGCGCGGAGAAAGTCGACGAGCACTGCTTCCTATTTGGGATCGAGCCCGGAGCCGATCCGGACTTGCTTGGAGGCGTCGCTGCTGGGGTCGAGGGGGACGGACTTAACCGTCTCCGCTGGCTCGAAGTTGCCGGCATGACGCTTCATGTCTGGCACCTCCTTAGAGAGGCTCTCTATGTCGGCGATGAGGGCCTCGGACTCGGCGAGGGCCTCGGCGTACTCCACGCACTCCACGTCGCATTCGAACGCGTGTTTGTACGTGGGGCCGATGGTGATGACCCCGTCGGGGCCCGGCATCTTGAGCTTGAGGTAGGTGTAGTTGGGGACGGCCATGAACTTCGCGTAGCAGGGCCTCCCCAATACCGCGTGGTAGGTTCCTCGGAACCCGACCACCTCGAACGTTAGGGTCTCCCTTCGGAAGTTGGAGGGTGTTCCGAAGCAGACGGGAAGATCGAGTTGTCCGAGGGGCTGGACGCGCTTCCCGGGGATGATCCCATGGAAAGGCGCAGCGCCCGCCCGGACCGAGGACAGATCGATACGCAGAAGCTCGAGGGTCTCGGCGTAGATGATGTTGAGGCTGCTGCCTCCGTCCATGAGGACCTTGGTGAGCCTGACGTCGCCGATGACGGGGTCGACGACGAGCGGGTATTTCCCCGGGCTCGGCACATGGTCGGGGTGGTCGGCTTGGTCGAAGGTGATGGGCTTGTCGGACCAGTCTAGGTAGACTGGCGCCGCCACCTTCACCGAACAGACCTCCTGGCGCTCTTGCTTGCGGTGCCGAGCCGAGGCGTTCGCCGCTTTCTCGCCGTAGATCATGAAGCAGTCGCGGACCTCGGGGAACTCTCCTGCCTGGTGATCTTCCTTCTTGTCGTCGTCGCGGGCCCTGCCACCCTCCGAGGGTGGTCCGGCCCTGTGGAAGTGGCGCCGAAGCATGACGCACTCCTCAAGGGTGTTCTTGACGGGCCCTTGGTGATAGGGGCACGGCTCCTTGAGCATCTTGTCGAAGAGGTTGGGACCTCCGGGGGGTTTTCGAGGGTTCTTGTACTCGGCGGCGGTGACAAGGTCCGCGTCGGCGGCGTCGCGTTTCGCTTGCGACTTCTTCTTGCCCTTCTTCCTGGCGCCGCGCTGAGCTGACGCTTTGGGGGCATCTTCCGATGGGCGGCCCTAGGGCTGCTTTTCCTTCCGGAAGATAGCCTCGACCGCCTCCTGGCCGGAGACGAACTTGGTGGTGATGTCCATCAGCTCGCTCGCCCTGGTGGGGGTCTTGCGACCCAGCTTGCTCACCAGGTCACGGCAGGTGGTGCCGGCGAGGAACGCGCCGATGACATCCGAGTCGGTGATGTTGGGCAGCTCGGTGCGCTGCTTCGAGAATCGCCGGATGTAGTCCCGGAGAGACTCTCCCGGCTGCTGTCGGCAGCTTCTGAGGTCCCAGGAATTCCTAGGGCGCACGTACGTGCCCTGGAAATTGCCGGCGAAAGCTTGGACTAGGTCGTCCCAGTTGGAGATCTGCCCTGGAGGCAGGTGCTCCAACCAGGCGCGAGCGGTGTCGGAGAGGAACAGGGGGAGGTTGCGGATGATGAGGTTGTCATCGTCCGTTCCACCCAGTTGGCAGGCCAGACGGTAGTCCGCGAGCCACAGTTCCGGTCTCGTCTCCCCCGAGTACTTTGTGATAGTAGTCAGGGGTCGGAACCGGGTCGGGAACGGCGCCCGTCGTATGGCCCGGCTGAAGGCCTGCGGACCGGGTGGTTCGGGCGAGGGACACCGATCCTCCCCGCTGTCGTAGCGTCCCCCACGCCTGGGGTGGTAGCCTCGGCGCACCCTCTCGTCGAGGTGGGCCCGACGATCGCGGTGATGGTGCTCGTTGCTGAGGCGACCCGGGGCCGCAGGCGCTGTGTTGCGCGTGCGCTCGGTGCTGACCGAGGCTTCCCGCATGAATCGGGAAGTCGCGGCATGATGTTCCGAGGGGTACCCCTGCCTTCGGGAGGCGGAGCTCTCGGCCCGCCGGACCGCGACGCCTTCCAGGAGATCCTTGAGCTCTCCCTGGATTCGCCGCCCCTCGGTGGTTGCTGGCTCTGGCATCGCGTGGAGGAGCATTGCTGCTGCAGCCAGGTTCTGGCCGACCCCACTGGATGCGGGCGGCGGCCTGACCCTAACATCGTTGGCGATGCGATGCTGGAAGCCCTGGGGTAGATGACGCATTTCTCCGGCCGGAGGTTGGCCCGCCCATGCCTGCCCGACGTCCCGGCGGATTGGCTCGAGCGCTCCTGCTCCCTCGTCGAGCCTGGCCTGCACCCCGCGCATTTGCTCGAGTTGTGGGTCGTGACCCCCCGCCGGAACGGGGACCACAGCTAGCTCCCGCGGGATGTCAACGCGAGGCACCGGCCTAGGGAGATCACTGTCCTCCGGCATGCCGAGATGGTTGCCTTCAGAGGGACCCCCTAGATCGACGTGGAAACATTCACGGCTCGGGCCGCAGTCCTCGTCGCCGAGGCTACGGCTACCGTCGGAACAGTCGGAAAGGCAGCAGTCGCATGCGGTCATGAAGCCCCGCATGGCACTGGGGTTGCCAAGTCCGGAGAAATCCCAACAGACGCTGGGCTCGTCGTCTTCCTCGGACCCAGAGGGCCCGTAGGTCGAGACGTCCGTCAGTCGGTCCCAAGGTGACCGCATACGAAACCCCAGAGGGTTCGGATTCGCCTCTACGAGAGCGTCCGCCAAAGCAGAGCCGCTAGGCGGGTCGAGGCTAAATCCAAAAGGCGTGGGATGGGAATCGGTCGGTACCTCTTGGTCGATGGGCGGTGATGAGGTCACGTCGGGGGCTGACTGCACCGTCGTCTCAGGTACGAGGGCGACACCCAGCAAGCCTTTCGCGAGCGTGCTGGCGTCGTCCGTTTGCTCGGGATTGACGTGTCGCGGGGAGACAGCGCTCGTCTTCGTCTCAAGCGCGAGGCCGATGCCCGGCGCGCCCCCCATTGGAGTGCTGGCGTTGTCGACTCGCTCGACGGCCGACGAGGCGCCGCCTCCTGCTTGGCCTTGGTTGCCCCGCCTCCTCCTCCTCCGTCGACGGGGAAGAGGACGGGGCGAGCTCGAAGGTTGTTCTTCCACCACGCGGGGAAGACGTCGTCGATCCCGCCGCCGGCGGGTGGACTGTCGGCCGCCACTGTCGCTGTCGCTCGACGGTGGAAAGAGTATCATGTCGTAGCTGCCGTCGAGGGACATGAACTCAAGGCTCCCGAAACGGAGCACCGTCCTGGGCCAGAGAGGTTGCTGGAGACTACCCATCTGGAGCTTGACGGGAAGCTGTTCGTCAACACGCAGCAGGCCCCTACCTGGCGCGCCAACTGTCGGCGTTTCGAGACCGGGGGGTCCCTGAGCCGACGAGTGAAGTGTCGCCGCGTGCCCCAGCCCAGATGGGTCGACGCGAGGCCGAGCGCGAAGGGGGGAAAGCGAGGAGGCCGGAGATGGGCGTGAGAGAGGTGGAAATCCCGCGGCCTTTGTGTTCGTCCCGCGCCCAGGTCGGGTGCGCTTGCAGTAGGGGGTTACAAGCGTCCACATGGGGGAAGGAGCGAGCGGCCTTACGCGAGCGCCCGTCTCGTCCTCGTCCCCGTGCGGCCAACCTTCTCTAAGAGGGCCCTGGTCCTTCCTTTTATAGGCGCAAGGAGAGGATCCAGGTGTACAATGGGGGGGTGTAGCAGAGTGCTACGTGTCTAGCGGAGGAGAGCTAGCGCCCTAAGTACATGCCATCGTGGCGGCCGGAGAGATTTTGGCGCCCGGTTTGTGTGATGTCGTGGCCGTCGGAGGAGCGCTGGAGCCTGGCGGAGGGACAGCTGTCGGGGCCGTCGAGTCCTTGCTGACGTCCTCTTGCTTCCGTAAGGGGGTCGAGAGCCGCCATCGTCAGGGAGCGTGCGGGGCGCCATCATCGCCTATCTGGCGGAGCGAGCCAGATGGGACGCTGGTCTTGTTCCCCGTAGCCTGAGTCAGCCTGGAGTAGGGTAATGATGGCGCCTTCTGTTGATGTGGCCAGTCCGCGCCCTAGGTTGGGCGATGTGGAGGCTCCTCCGAGGTCGAGGTCGAGTCCATCTTCCATGGCCGAGGCTGAGTCCGAGCCCCTAGGTTGGGCGAGGCGGAGGCCGTTGGCTGAGGCCAGGGCGGAATTTGAGTCCTAGGGCCGGGCGAAGCGGAGTTTGTCGTCTTCCGGGGCTTAGCCCGAGTCCGAGCCCTAGGTCGGGCGGAGCGGAGTTCGCCATCTTCCGGAGCTTAGCCCGAGTCCGAGCCCTGGGTCGGGCGGAGCGGAGTTCGCCGTCTTCCAGGGCTTAGCCCGAGTCCGGGCCCTGGGTCGGGCGGAGCAGAGTTCGCTGTCTTCCGGGGCTTAGCCCGAGTCCGAGCCCTGGGTCGGGTGGAGCGGAGTTCGCCGTCTTCCGGGGCTTAGCCCGAGTCCGAGCCCTGGGTCGGGCGGAGCGGAGTTCGCCGTCTTCCGGGGCTTAGCCCGAGTCCGAGCCCTGGGTCGGGCGGAGCGGAGTTTCCTATGGTGCGTGCGGCCGGGCCTGACTACCTGTCAGCCTCACTCTGTCAAGTGGCACCGCAGTCGGAGCGGCGCAGGTGGCGCTGTCTTTCTGACAGACCGGTCAGTGGAGCGGCAAAGTGACGGCGGTCACTTCGGCTCTGTCAGCTGAGGGGCGCGCGTTAGGATAAAGGTGTCAGGCCACCTTTGCATTAAATGCTCCTGCGATTTGGTCGGGGTTGCTTCTTGGCGAAGACAGGGCCTCGGGCGAGCCGGGAACGTGTTCGCCGCTGGAGGGGGGCCTCGGGCGAGGCGGAGATCCTCCGAGGTCGGCTGCCCTTGTCCGAGGCTAGGCTCGGGCGAGGCGTGATCGAGTCCCTCGAATGGACTGATCCCTGACTTGATCGCACCCATCAGGCCTTTGCAGCTTTGTGCTGATGGGGGTTACCATCTGAGAATTAGGAGCCTTGAGGGTACCCCTAATTATGGTCCCCGACAGTATCCGTTTTGGCGATTCATGCCAAAGGGGGAGACAGTATTAGCCCAAAGCAAAAGGACCGCACACCACCACCAAATTTTTAAAACTTATGATTTTCAAATTGGTATCTCATTGTGTTCAAAAGGGGGAGGAAGTAGTATTTTCAAAATTAAAGTCTTAAAACCCTCTTGAACACTAAGAGGAAGTTTTTATTGAGGGGGAGTTTTGTTTAGTCAAAGAAAAGCATTTGAAATAGGGGAGAAATTTTCAAATCTTATAAATGCTTCTCAAAAATCTTATTCATTTACCTTTGACTAGTTGCAAAATGTCTTTGAAAAGATTTTACAAAAAGAATTTGCAACAACAAAACATGTGGTGCAAGCGTGGTCCAAAATGTTAAAAATAAAGAAACAATCCATGCATATCTTATGAGTATTTATATTGGCTCAATTCTAAGTAACCTTTGCACTTACAATTATGCAAACTAGTTCAATTATGCACTTCTATACTTGCTTTGGTTTGTGTTGGCATCAATCACCAAAAAGGGGGAGATTGAAAGGGAATTAGGCTTACACCTATTTCCTAATTGATTTTGGTGGTTGAATTGCCCAACACAAATAATTGGACTAACTAGTTTGCTCTAGTGTATAAGTTCTACAGGTGCCAAAGGTTCCCAATAAGCCAATACCAAGACCAAGAAAAGGGTTCATCAAGAGAGCAAGGGACAACCAAAATGTGCCCTGGTCTGGTGCACCGGACTGTCCGGTGTGCCACCGGACAGTGTCCGGTGCACCACCGGACAATGTCCGGTGCACCAGTGAACTCGACTTCCAACTCTTCACCTTTGGAAATTTTCAGAGGAGCTTCGCTATAATTCACCGGACTGTCCGGTGTATCACCGGACAGTGTCCGGTGCCCCAAGGGAGAGCAACTCTGAACTCGCCAGCTTCGGGAATCCGCTCCGCTATAATCCACCGGACTATCCGGTGTGACAGCGGGGCAACGGCTACTTCGAGCGCAACGGTCGTCTGCAACGCATTAAATGCGCGCCAGCGCGTGCAGAGGAGCAGAGCACGCGCGGGTGGCACACCGGACAGCCTACAGGGCCTGTCCGGTGCACCACCGGACAGCCAGGCAGGCCCACAAGACAGAGCTGCAACGGTCGAACCCCAACGGTCGGCTGACATGGCTGCACACCGGACACTGTCCGGTGGCGCACTGGACTGTCCGGTGCGCCCATCGCCAGCAGACTTCTCCAACGGCCATATTTTGTTTGGTGGCTATAAATACCACCCCAACCGGCCACTTCAAGGTGTGGGAGCCCAAGCAACATTCCAAGTCATCTAGTTGACATACTCAAGCCCTCCCAACCGCATATATTCATTGATCCATCCTATACACAAGATTTAGACCACTACAACCAACACAAGTGCCACAAAAGAGAAAGCAAGCAAGAGAGAGCTACTCACTTGAGTTTAGCGCTAGTGCCTTGTGAGATTCCTTGAGAGATAGTGTGTGCTACATCTTTGTGTTCATTTGTGCGTGGAGTTTTGACTCCCATTGAACTTCCTCCAAAGTTTTGGAGGCTTGTAAAAGCTAGCAAGAGACACCAAAGGGTGTGGTGGTCCTTGCGGGATCGAGAGTGATCCTTGAGAAGAAGAAGAGCTCGCCGATCCTTGAGTGATCGGTGGAGAGAGGGAAAGGGTTGAAAAAGACCCGTCCTTAAGTGGACTCCTCAACGGGGACTAGGCCTTCGAGGGTCGAACCTCGGTAAAACAAATCACCTGTGTCCTTTGTGTTTATTGCTTGTGATTTGTTTGCTTTCCCTTACTCTAAGTTTTCTTGTGCTATTATTTGCTAATATCATTTGGTGTTGCTTTAAGTTAAATTCTCATTTAGTGAAGCAACACTTCGCAAGAAACAACTTGACTTATTGCTCTTCTCATTTAAGCCTTCTTGCTTTATTCTCATAGACTTATTAGTTGTATTGTCTTATCAATTCCGCATTATTTGAAAGCAATACTCTTTTCAAGCAAGGACTTAGTTTTTATACTCCGATAATTGTATATCTTGTTCTAACCACTAATCAAGGGATCTAGTTGGGGGATAAAGTTTTAATTTTCAGGTTCTGCCTATTCACCCCCCCTCTAGGCGACTTTCAATATCATCATAAATAAGAAGGGAAAACAACGTATCATAGATAAATCTCATCATGTTCATTGATTAATGTGAAGCACTAGCATGTAGCTAAACCAGAATAATCCAACCCAAATAGGTAAGCAAGGACATGGATAACAAAAGCTAGTCAATCCTTAGGTATAAACTGCGTAAATGCGGAAAGTGAATTATAGAATTGTATAGGACATAGATGGGTCAAGGGACACTTGCCTCCACCAACCAGCTGCTGCTCAGGGGCTTCTCCTACGAGTTCTTCGGACTCCTCAACCAGACCGTTATCTATGCGAGTGCAAACATACATCTATCTTTTTGAATTAGGAAATAAACAGTACACCATACAAAAGAGTAGATCAATTGAACATGCATAAGATATGACATACGATTTGCATTCGCAATTGCTAGAAAAAAAAGAAGGGCCCGCAGTGGCTAAAGCTATAGTCGAAGCGTATTACATGTAGATGTGCAATTAATCATTACTTCATCTAGCTCTACCTAGTCATACTAACAGGTATTAATCACATGCACTAATAGAGTTACAACTATTTCCAATTGTCGACATTGAACAAAGTCGATGATTAACTATGTGAGATAATTAACGCGATCAATTTTAAGTAGAGGGCAACTACATACAATAAATGACACGTTCCCTGCGCATAGAGTACACGGGGGGGGGGGGGGGGGGGGGTAGACGGGCACAACTAGGGGGTAGACGAGTATGCCACAAGCGTGGCTGGGCGCTATGCGTCGCACCGGGAGCACGGTGAACCGCGCCAAGACGCCGCGAGCACTAGCGCGCGCGAGGCCGCACTGACGCACCGCGAACGAGCTACACCGGGGCCGAGCTCGTTGCGCGAGCAGCAGGGCCACGCCGAGTGAGGGCACCACGGCCACGCCGGGCCGGGACCGCGGGCATGACGAGCCGTGCCGGGTGCACCGCGCGCAGGGCAGGCCGCGCTGGGGCATCGCACGCGCCGCACCGGGCGCCATGGCCGCGAGCTAGCACGCCGGGACAGGGGCCTCACGCCGGCCGAGCGAGGCGGGAGCGTGCGCGCAGGGGCCGCGCGCCATGGCCGCAGGCGCACCACGCCGGGCAGGGGCCGGGGCCACGCCGGGCGAGCACGCCAAGGCCACCAGGGCAGGGCTAGGGAGGGGGCTAGGGCGGGTGCGCGTCAGGACGGGGCGAGGCCACCGGGGTGGCCGCGCCGAGCCAGGGCAGGGGCCACGCCCGGCGAGCGCGTCGGGACGGGCCGGGGCGCCATGGTCGTGCGAGCGCGAGCGCGAGGGAGGGAGCCGCGCCGGGCTAAGGAAGGAGAAGTGGGGTGGGGGAGAGGAGGGAGAGGGCTCACCGCGGGCGAGGTCGGAGCGGCGGGTGGCGGTTCAACTTCGGGCGACGATGGGCAAGCCGGGCGGGGGAAGAGAGAGGAGAGAACGTGCGCGGCGGGGGTAGAGGAGAGAGAGGAGGTTTTGGGGAGGGGGCGACTGGCGGGTGGGCCCCACTAGGGTGCGGTGGCGGTTCCAACCGCCTGCGCTGGGCACGGGGCACGGCTGGGCCATGAGGGGGGTAGGCCGCGCCAGGGGGGTCGGCTGGGCCGCGCCGAGCGAGCTGGGCTACGAGGCGCGAGCCGGGCCGCGGGGGCCGTGAGGAGCTGGCTGGGCCGCGCCAGGGAGCCAGCCCAAGAGGGGGGTTTCTATTTTCCCTTTTTTCCATTTTTCCTATTTAGCTATAAACTCCATTCCAAGAATGCTTTTCACAAATCACTCAACCACAAGCAAGAAAATCATGATCCGGCATGGTGCAACAACCGGGGAAAATATTTCTAGGGTTTACTCACACAAGGTCTCGAGCTAAATCTCGCTAGAATCTTTGAAAAAGAACAAGGCATAGTGAGAGCACCTAGAGGGGGGGTGAATAGGTGATCCTGTAAAATTCAACAACTAATAGCCACAAAATTTGGTTAAGTGTTAGTACGGCTAAGTGGCGAGCTCTTGCGAACACACAAGTATCACAGAGAAACAATCACAAGAGACTCAGTGGTTTATCCCGTGGTTCGGCCAAGTATAACACTTGCCTACCTCCACGTTGTGGCGTCCCAATGGACTAGGGTTGCACTCAACCCCTTTCAAGTGATCCTATGATCAACTTGAATACCACAATATTTCTTTGCTTATCTCTTTTCCCATTTGCGAGGAATCTCAACAAGTTGGAGTCTCTCGCCCTTACAACAAAGATCAAAGTGAAAGCATAAGAGTAAGGATGGGAAGCAACACACACAAATCTGCAGTAATACACACGCACACAAGCCAAGACTTGAGCTCAAAATGAAGCACAACAAGTTCACAACTAGAACGGAGCTCAAATCACTTACACGGTTGATCAAGTGCGCGGAGACGGAGTGTGGAAGACTTAGAATACTTAGAGTATGCTTGGGTGACTCCTCCATGCGCCTAGGGGTCCCTTTTATAGCCCCAAGGCAGCTAGGAGCCGTTGGAGGCATTCTTGGAAGGCTAATCTTGCCTTCTGTCGGGTGGCGCACCGGTCACTGTAACTGTCCAGTGCGCGATCTCCTTTCTTTTCTGGTCCATCCGACCGTTGCAGATTTGTGGCAGTTGGCACACCGGACACTGTCCGGTGCACCCTGCCGACCGTTGGCGCGCCCACGCGTCGCGCGAAGATTGCACGGCCGACCGTTGGCGCAGTCGACCGTTGGCTCACCGGACAGTCCGGTGCACCACCGGACAGTCCGGTGAATTTTATCCGTACGCCGCTGATTCTCTTCCCGAGAGTGACGACTTCGTCGCGGACGACTCACCGGAAAGTCCGGTGCACCACCGGACAGTCCGGTGAATTATAGCCGTACGCCATCGAGTCCCGAGAGTGGCCTATTCACCGGAGGCTTGCCTGGCGCACCGGACACTGTCCGGTGCACCACCAAACAGTCCGGTGCACCCAGACCCCAACTCTTTTCCAATTGCTTTTCTCCTGTTTCTAGTACTTAGACACAATACATTAGTACCCAAATCAATGTACTAAGACTAGAAACGTACCTTGTTATATGATTTGCACTTCTTCAATCTTTGGCACAAATTAACACTTAGAGAATAGGTGTTGGGCACTTAATCACCAAAACACTTTAGAAATAGCCCAAGGGCACATTTCCCTTTCAATCTCCCCCTTTTTGGTGATTTATGTCAACACATCAAAAAGCAACCAAAAGAAGTGCAACATCAATGCAATTGAGAACAAGAATCGTTTTTTATTCAAATTTGGCATATTTGGATCATTCTTTGCCACCACTTGGTTTGTTTTTGCAAATCAAATTCAATTTCCTATCTCTAAGTCAAACACACTTGTTTAGGCATAAAGCAAGGTATTCCAAGAGAAATTGATCAAAGATCCAAAAACTCCCCCTTTTCCCATAATCATAAATTCTCCCCACAAGAGGCCAAATTTTGACAATAAGAGTATTTTGACAAATCAAAAGTTCTAACTCTACTATTTTCAAAATTTCACAAGTGGTAGCTGATCCATTTGCTTTGGCCTTAATTTCTCCCCCTTTGGCATTAAGCACCAAAACAGGATCATTCTTGGCCCTTTAACCCCATTGCCTCACCAAAATTGTCAATTACGAGCAAAAAGGCAATAAGAGCATAGATATGAACTTGGAGTTATTACCGGAGTGCAGTGGAAGTCTTTGCATGGTCCAAGTTCACCTTTCCCTTTCAATTCACTTTTGAGACTAAAACAAGTAAACCCAAACACAAGGTTAGTCTCAAAGGGTCAAGTTGTAGCATGCCTCCCCCTAAATAAGTGCATCACTTGCAAATGGACTTGTGAGGTCCGGGGATCATGTGTACAACTTGAGCACCACAAATGAACAAAATAGATTTACATGCATAAATTAACATGATCAAAGACATAAGACACATGTATGCTATAGATCAATCCAAGTTACGCGAATCTAAGACATTTAGCTCACTACGCAACCTGCAAAACCTTTTCTCATCTAAAGGCTTGGTGAAGATATCGGCTAGCTAGTTCTCGGTATTAATATGGTACACCTCGATATCCCCCTTTTGCTGGTGGTCTCTCAGGAAGTGATGCCAGATGTCTATGTGCTTGGTGCGGCTGTGTTCAACAGGATTATCCGCCATGCGGATTGCACTCTCATTGTCACATAGGAGTGGGACTTTGCTCAGATTGTAGCCAAAGTCCCGGAGTGTTTGCCTCATCCAAAGTAGTTGCGCACAGCATTGTCCTGCGGCAACATACTCGGCCTCAGCGGTGGATAGGGCAACGAAAGTTTGTTTCTTTGAACTCAAAGACACCAGGGACCTTCCTAGGAATTGGCACGTCCCTGATGTACTCTTCCTATCAACCTTGCACCCGGCATAATCGGAGTCTGAATATCCAATCAAGTCAAAGGTAGACCCCTTTGGATACCAGATCCCGAAGCAAGGCATAGCAACTAAATATCTAAGAATCTGCTTAACAGCCACAAGGTGACATTCCCTTGGGTCGGATTGATATCTAGCACACATGCATACGCTAACCATAATATCCGGTCTACTAGCACATAAATAAAGCAAGGAACCTATCATAGACTGGTATGCCTTTTGATCAACGGACTTACCTCCTTTGTTGAGGTCGACATGTCCATTGGTTCCCATTGGTGTCTTCGCGGGCTTGGCGTCCTTCATCCCAAACCGCTTGAGCAGATCTTGCTTGTACTTCGTTTGGGAGATGAAGGTGCCGTCCTTGAGTTGCTTCACTTGGAACCCAAGGAAGTAGTTCAACTCGCCCATCATCGACATCTCAAATTTCTGTGTCATCACCCTACCAAACTCCTCACAAGACTTTTGGTTAGTAGAACCAAATATTATGTCATCGACATAAATTTGGCACACAAATAGGTCACCATCACAAGTCTTAGTGAAAAGAGTTGGATCGGCTTTCCCAACCTTGAAAGCATTAGAAATTAGGAAATCTCTAAGGCATTCATACCATGCTCTTGGGGCTTGCTTAAGTCCATAGAGCGCCTTAGAGAGCTTACACACATGGTCGGGGTACCGTTCATCCTCAAAGCCAGGGGGTTGCTCTACGTACACCTCCTCCTTGATTGGCCCATTGAGGAAAGCACTCTTCACATCCATTTGGAACAACCTGAAAGAGTGGTGAGCGGCATAGGCTAATAGAATGTGAATAGACTCTATCCTAGCCATAAGAGCAAAAGTCTCCTCAAAATCCAAACCTTTGACTTGGGCATAACCTTTTGCCACAAGTCGAGCCTTGTTTCGTGTCACCACCCCGTGCTCGTCTTGCTTGTTGCGGAACACCCACTTGGTTCCTACAACATTTTGCTTGGTACGTGGCACCAAGCTCCAAACTTCATTCCTCTTGAAGTTGTTGAGCTCTTCCTGCATGGCCAACACCCAGTCCGGATCTTGCAAGGCCTCTTCTACCCTGAAAGGCTCAATAGAAGAGACAAACAAGTAATGCTCACAAAAGTTAGCTAATCTTGAGCGAGTAGTTACTCCCTTGCTTATATCACCCAGAATCTGGTCGACGGGATGATTCCTTTGAACCGTCGCTCGGACTTGAGTTGGAGGGGCTCATGGTGCTTCTTCCTCCAAAGCTAGTTCTTCTTGTGCTCCCCTTGATCACACGCCTCTTCTTGAGGAACCTGTTCATCATCTTGAGTTGGGGGATGCATTATCGTTGAGGAAGAAGGTTGATCTTGTTCTTGGTGTTCTTGTGGTCGCACATCTCTAATCGCCATGGTGCGAATTGCGTCCGTTGGAACATCATCTACATCTACATCATCAAGATCAACTTGCTCTCTTGGAGAGCCATTAGTTTCATCAAATACAACATCGCTAGAGACTTCAACCAAACCCGTTGATTTGTTGAAGATTCTATACGCCTTTGTATTTGAGTCATAACCTAGCAAAAACCCTTCTACAGCTTTGGGAGCAAATTTGGAATTTCTACCTTTCTTTACTAGAATATAACATTTACTCCCAAATACACGAAAGTATGAAACGTTGGGTTTGTTACCGGTTAGAAGTTCATACGAGGTCTTCTTGAGGAGGCGATGAAGGTAGACCCAGTTTATGGCGTGGCGAGCTGTGTTCACAGCTTCCAACCAAAACCGTTCGGGCGTCTTGATTCTCCAAGCATCATCCTCGCCATGTCTATAAGCGTCCTGTTCTTCCTCTCTACCACACTATTTTGTTGTGGTGTGTAGGGAGCGGAGAACTCGTGCTTAATTCCTTCCTCCTCAAGGTACTCCTCCACTTATAAGTTCTTGAACTCGGACCCGTAGTCGCTTCTTATCTTTTTCACTTTGAGCTCAAATTTGTTTTGAGCTCTCCTTAGAAAGTGCTTTAGGGTCCCTTGGGTTTCTGATTTATCCTACAAAAAGAATACCCATGTGAAGCGGGAAAAATCATCAACGATAACAAGACAATACTTACTTCCCTTGATGCTGAGGTAGGTGATGGGTCCGAAGAGGTCCATATGAAGTAGCTCCAGAGGTCTTGATGTGGTCATCACATTCTTGCTGTGATGAGTACTTCCCACCTGTTTGCCTTCTTGACAAGCTGCACAAGGTCTATCTTTTTCAAAAAATACATTGGTTAGACCTAACACATGTTCTCCCTTTAGAAGTTTATGAAGGTTCTTCGTCCCAACATGTGCTAGACGGCGATGCCACAGCCATCCCATGCTAGTCTTAGCAATTAAGCATGCATCTAGATCGACCTCCACTTTCGAAAAATCAACTAAGTAGAGTTTGTCGTCTAGTACACCCTTAAAAGCTAATGAACCATCACTCCTTCTAAAGACAGACACATCTACATTGGTAAATAGACAATTGTAACTCATATTACATAGTTGACTGACAGATAATAAATTGTACCCGAGCGATTCAACTAAGAACACATTAGATATGGAATGCTCGGATGAAATGGCTATCTTTCCTAGTCCTTTAACCTTGCCTTGGTTCCCATCTCCAAAGATGATCGAATCTTGGGAATCTTTGTTCTTGACGTAGGAGGTGAACATCTTCTTCTCCCCCGTCATGTGGTTTGTGCATCCGCTGTCGATAATCAAGCTTGAGCCCCCAGATGCATAAACCTGCAAGACAAATTAGGCTTGGGTTTTAGGTACCCAACTCTTGTTGGGTCCTACAAGGTTAATTATAATAGCCTTTGGGACCCAAATGCAAGTCTTGTCTCCCTTGCATTTGACCCCCAACTTTCTAGCAACCACTTTTTCATTTTTACGTGAAAGTACAAACGTAGTGTTGCAAGCATGAAATACAGTGGTAGGTTTATTACACACTTTCCTAGGAGCATGAGACATAAAATTTGTCCTAGGCCTACCATTAAAATTAGAACTTGAAGCAATCATAGCATGTGAGTCAAAAGCATTATAACTTCTATTATAATAAGAATTTCTAGAAAATTTTCTATCATTGTACATGAAAGCATGATTCTTTTGATTACTACTAGCCATAGGGGCCTTCCCTTTCTCCTTTTTGGGAATGGGAGTCCTTTGGCTTGTTAAGTTCTTGGCTTCCTTTCGAAAGCCAAGTCCATCCTTAATTGAGGGATGTCTACCAACGATGTAGGCATCCCTAGCAAATTTTAACTTATCAAAGTCATTTTTGCAAGTCTTAAGTTGGGCATTAAGACTTGCCACTTCACCGTTTAATTTTGTAATAGAGGTAAGGTGCTCAACACATGCATCAACATCAAAATCCTTACACCTATTACAAATGACAACATGCTCTATACAAGAACTAGATTTATTAACTACTTCTAGCTTAGCATTTAAATCATCATTAATACTCTTTAAGCTAGACACAGTTTTATGACAAGCAGATAATTCAGAAGATAGCATTTCATTTCTTTTAACCTCTAAAGCAAGGGACTTTTGCACACTTACAAACTTATCATGCTCTTCATATAAAATATCCTCTTGCTTTTCTAAAAGTCTATTCTTTTCATTTAAAACATCAATCAATTCATTGATTTTATCTACTTTAGTTCTATCTAAACCTTTGAATAAGCTTGTGTAATCTACTTCATCATCACTAGAGTCATCATCACTTGAAGTAGTATACTTAGGGGTATCTCGAGTGCTTACCTTTTTCTCCTTTGCCATGAGGCAAGTATGATGCTCGTTGGGGAAGAGAGACGACTTGTTGAAGGCCAAGGCGGCGAGTCCTTCGTCGTCGGAGTCGGAAGAAGAGCAATCCGAATCCCATTCTTTGCCAAGGTGCGCCTCGCCTTTCGCCTTCATGTAGGCCTTCTTCTTCTCCCTCTTCCCACTCTTTTCTTGTTCCTGGTCATTAGCATTATCGGGACAATTTGCTATAAAATGACCAGTCTTACCACATTTAAAACAGGAGCGCTTTCCCTTTGCTTTGCTCTTGTTGGGATGCTCCTTGTGTCCTTTTAGGGCCATCTCATCTTCGTTTAGCCCGGCAGCCTCAACTGGTGCCACCTTGCTAGGTAGCGCTTCCCTGCTGCTGCTTGTTGCCTTGAGTGCAACGGGCTGGGGCTCATAGATGGGCATTGGGCCATTCAATGCATCATCAATGTATCTTGATTCCTTGACCATCATACGCCTGCTCACAAACTTTCCGAGTATCTCCTCGGGCGTCATCTTTGTGTACCTGAGATTCTCATGTATGAGGTTCACAAGATGAGGGTCAATGACAGTGAAAGACCTGAGCATAAGTCGGACGACGTCGTGGTCTGTCCATTCGTGCTTCCATAGCTCCTGATCTTGTTGACCAGGGTCTTGAGCCTGTTGTATGTTTGAGTTGGCTCCTCTCCCCTTATCATGGCAAACCTTCCTAGCTCGCCTTCCACCAACTCCATTTTGGTGATCATGGTGGCGTCGTTCCCCTCATGCGATATCTTGAGGGTGTCCCATATTTGCTTGGCGTTGTCCAAGTCGCTCACCTTGTTGTATTCATCCCTGCACAACGATGCTAACAAAACAGTGGTAGCTTGTGCATTCTTATGAATTTGTTCGTTAATGAAGACAGGGTTATCCGTACTATCAAATTGCATTCCATTCTCAACTATCTCCCATATACTAGGATGGAGAGAAAATAAGTGACTACGCATTTTGTGACTCCAAAAAGCGTAGTCCTCTCCATCAAAGTGTGGAGGTTTACCTAGAGGAATAGAAAGCAAATGAGCATTGGAATTATAAGGAATACGAGAATAATCAAATAAAAAATTTGAATTAACCGGTTTCTTCTTCTCGTCGTCGTCTCTTGGGGAAGAAGAAGACTCATCGCTGTCGTAGTAGACGATCTTCTTCATGTGCCTCTTCTTCTTCCCGTCCTTCTTCTTATGACTCAAGCCAGAGTCAGTGGGCTTGTCGTCCCTTGGCTCGTTGAAGATGGACTACTTCTCCTTATCGTTGACCACCATCCCCTTTCCTTTAGGATCCATCTCTTCGGGCGATTAGTCCCTTACGTGAAGAGAACGACTCCGATACCAATTGAGAGCACCTAGAGGGGGTGAATAGGTGATCCTGTAAAATTCAACAACTAATAGCCACAAAACTTGGTTAAGTGTTAGTACGGCTAAGTGGCGAGCTCTTGCGAACACACAAGTATCACAGAGAAACAATCACAAGAGACTTAGTAGTTTATCCCGTGGTTCGGCCAAGTATAACACTTGCCTACCTCCACGTTGTGGCGTCCCAATGGATGAGGGTTGCACTCAACCCCTTTCAAGTGATCCTATGATCAACTTGAATACCACGGTATTTCTTTGCTTATCTCTTTTCCCGTTTGCGAGGAATATCCACAAGTTGGAGTCTCTCGCCCTTACAACAAAGATCAAAGTGAAAGCACAAGAGTAAGGATGGGAAGCAACACACACAAATCCGCAGTAATACACACGCACACAAGCCAAGACTTGAGCTCAAAATGAAGCACAACAAGTTCACAACTAGAACGGAGCTCAAATCACTAACACGGTTGATCAAGTGCACGGAGACGCAGTGTGGAAGACTTAGAATACTTAGAGTATGCTTGGGTGACTCCTCCATGCGCCTAGGGGTCCCTTTTATAGCCCCAAGGCAGCTAGGAGCTGTTAGAGGCATTCTTGGAAGGCTAATCTTGCCTTCTGTCGGGTGGCGCACTGGATAGTTCGGTGCGCCACCAGACAGTCACTGTAGCTGTCTGGTGCACGATCTCCTTCCTTTTCTGGCGCATCCGACCGTTGCAGATTCATGGCAGTTGGCGCACCAGACACTGTCCGGTGCACACCGGTCAGTCCGGTGCCCCCTGCCGGCCGTTGGCGTGCCCACGCGTCGAGCGAAGATTGCGCGGCCGACCGTTGGCTCACCGGACTATCCGGTGCACCCCGCACGCCGCTGATTCTCTTCCCGAGAGCGACGACTTCGCTGTGGATGACTCACCGGACAGTCCGGTGCACCACCGGGCAGTCCAGTAAATTATAGCCGTACGCCATCGTCGAGTCCCGAGATTGGCCTATTCACCGGAGGCTTGCCTGGCGCACCAGACACTGTCCGGTGCACCTAGACCGCAGGAGTTGGCTGTACACAGCCAACTCTTTTCCAATTGCTTTTATCCTGTTTCTAGCACTTAGGCACAATACATTAGTACCCAAATCAATGTACTAAGACTAGAAACGTACCTTGTTATATGATTTGCACTTCTTCAATCTTTGGCACAAATTAACACTTAGAGAATTGGTGTTGGGCACTTAATCACCAAAACACTTTAGAAATGGCCCAAGGGCACATTTCCCTTTTCACATAGCGAGAAGAAAAAGAAAGAGGAAAGGTAACGCCCGAATTTAGCGAGTGATGGAGAAAGAAAAATTTAACTCTCAAATTCGGGGCGTTATAGTGCTCTAGGGCAGAACATGCCCCTAGGCCCTACTCCGGAGCCAGGCAGGGGTCCAGTGACACCTCGTGGCTGCTGGGGGCATGGTGGAAACCTTTACATGGATGCAAGGCCTCAGCGCGCATTAAATGCAAGGCGGACAAGGCGTGCTCTGACCAAGCATAGGGCATATGCCGGCTTGTCTTAGGTATCTGTAACCACCCTATGCATTACCGAGGCGCGCTATAGCAAGGCAACGCCGCGTGCATTAAATGCCCACTCAGGGCCCCACGCATTACTGAGATCGTTGTGCCACGAGCGTAGAAGACACCATCATGATGCGTTGTTCAGTCAAGGCTGGATGCGACAACACAAGCAGAGAAGACAAGGCAATATTGTCCAACCTACGCCTGCGCTTGTGCTCCGACTAGATGTGGCAAGGGAGCGACAAGCCAGGAGATCTGCACGAAAGCCACGAGAAGATATCCGTTCACCGCAAGCCACCACTTCGCCTTCTACATATCTAGCATTAGATTTACTGGGCCCACTTGTTGGGGCTCGGCCGCTATGTACTTGTCTCCCTTGGGCTATAAAACAGAAGAGCACACGCCTACCAAGGAAGGGGTCGAACTTAGGGCTTCTGACAGGCTAGACTCACCCGGAGACCCTCGAACACATATAGACTCACATTCCTCATGCAATACGACTCACAATAGATGTAGAATATTACGCTCCGGTGACCCGAACCACTGTAACCCTTATGTTCTCGTGTTCATCCAACTGATCAAGCAAATCCCTAAGCTCCCCCTAGTTTACAGGATTAGGGGGTGCATTCCGCCACCTGGTTGAAGTTTCCTTTGCGACATGTATCCTTTATATCCCTTCTCTATATTTGTTTTTATAGGCTTCTCTAAAAGATTTTCTCTTTTATATCACACTCTCCTTCAACAACGACCTATATATCTCATCCTGTATACGTTGTTCTAGTTTTTTTATCATATTCTCTAATGATTGTACATATTTTAGTTTTACTTAATTCGTTGTCTAAAATATAAAAATAGATAAATAATAGAAGAGAGTTTTTATATAGAGAATAAAGAAGTGTCCTATATATATATCTGATCTGGTGATCAGGGATGACGGATGGATTGAAGGGATTGAAATTAATTCATTTTCCCCTCAATTCCCTCCAATCTCCCGTGATCGGATGGATTGAACGGGATTGTGAAGGAAATTAGTTCATTTCTCCCTCAATTTACTTCAATCTCCTGTGATCACCTTGTCGCTAAATCAACCCTAGAAAAGGTTATTGTTATACGCTATAAAGAAGAGAATCTTCTTTTTAATTAATTTAGGAAAATATACTACTTTCATTTTAGAATATTTGTCGTTCATTAGTTCATTTTTATACTAAAACGAGACAAATAAAAAATAAACGGATAGAGTACATGCTAAACCGCTAGCCTCTACAAGATTATCGCGGCTTCGCTAACAATATTGGCCAAGCTCACAAGCATTCTCTAACAATATTATCCATGATCAAACGTGTATTTTCACAACAAATATCTTCGTTGCCAGTCAGGACAGGAGCGCGCACTGGTGCCTGGTGCTGGCGTGCTGCCGCTGTCCTGATCCGCCGGCGACCGCCACACGTGGCTGCCTGGTGCTGCCGCAGTCCTGATCCTGATCCTGCCGAAAAGGTGGAACGAGATTGGGTTCGCAGCTGACCGCTCTGCGACTACCGGTAGCGTTGCGTCGTGTGCGTTGCTGGGACACGAGCAACGTCGCTGTCCCTATCCGCACGCTACTCCATCTCATCTCCATTGTTGCTGTGGCGAATAAGAAAAGCAAATGGATGGGTCAACCTCAATACGAGCATGGAACACGCAGCGTGGCGCGCAGCACGAGCTTGGACTTTCTCTTCACGGTGATACCGAACGCCTCGCTCATGTCGAGCACCTTCCCGTCGCCGTCCGGGAGCGTCCAGTCGAAGTGGTAGAGGAGGCCCGCGAGCGCCAGCTCCATGTTGACGAGCCCCAGCGACATGCCGGGGCACATCCGCCTGCCGGCGCCGAACGGGATGAACTCCATGTCGGCGCCTCTGAAGTCGACGGCGCCGCCGTCACCCTCGAACCGCTCCGGCCGGAACGCCTCGGGGTCGCCCCAGAACGCGGCGTCCCTCGCGATCGCCCACGCGTTCACCAGCACCTTGGTGCCCCGGGGCACGTCGTAGCCCATCACCCGGCACGCCTCGCGGCACTCCCGCGGCAGCAGGAACGGCACGGGCACGTGCAGCCGCAGCGTCTCCTTCACCACCAGCGGCAGGTACCTCAGCCTCGCCGTGTCGGCCTCGCCGAGCCTCCGCTGCCCCCTGAAGGCCTCCCGCACTTCGGCCTGGGCCCTGCGCATCGCCCGCGGGTTCCTCGTCAGCTCCGACAGCGCCCACTCCAGGGTCGTCGCCGAGGTCTCGCTCCCCGCCGAGAAGATCTCCAGGACCACGGTGGAGATGACGTCGGTGGTGAGCGGGCACTGCGCGTCGTCGCCGCCGTCCCTCTGCAGCCTCAGCAGCACGGCCAGTAGGTTGTTGTCCTCCTCCTCCTCCTCCCGTTCTCCCCGCCCGCCGCCGCCGCCTGCGGTCTGCAGCTGCTCGCGGATGATGTCGCCCATGATGTCGCGCACGTTCCGGTTGCACCGCTCGGTCTCCCGCAGCGCGCGGCTGAGGCGGCGCACCAGCCGCGACGACGGGTACAGGTCGGCCAGGTTGAAGCCGGAGGTGAGCACCACGGCCCTGTGGAGCTCGCGCAGGAACTCGTCCCGCCGCGCGCACCGCCCGCCGACGGCCGACCGCACCACGGTGTCGTTCATGGCGCGACAGGCCCGCTCGCCGATGTCCACCACCGCGCTGCCTCCGGCGCAGGAGTCGGCCACGGACCGGAGCAGCCCCGCGGCCTCCTCCTCACGGATGCGGCGGAACGACTGCACGCGGCGCGCCGAGAAGAGCTCCAGCACGCAGATCCGCCGGAGCTGGCGCCACAGCTCGCCGTAGGGGGAGAAGAGGATGTCGCGGCCGCCGAGGCTGAACACGTCCAGCGTCGGCGTCTGGTGCCGGCTGGCGAACGCCGCGTCGTGGGTCTTCAGCACCTCCCTGGCCGCCTCGGCCGAGGACACCACCAGCGTGGGCACGGCGCCCAGCCGGAGCAGCATCACCGGGCCGTGCTGGATGGACAGCTCGCGCATGGCGCGGTGAAGGAGGCCGCCGTGGCGCGACGCGAGGAGGTGGTGGAGGCTGCCGATCACCGGCAGCTGCCGTGGCCCCGGAGGCAGACGCAGAGGCGGCTTCCCGGGCTGCCATGGCGCGGCCGGGAAGTACTTGTTGACGACAACGAGTTTGACGAGGAGCAGGGGTAGTACGAGGAGCAGGCCAAGCAGCAGCAGCAACGTCCCCTCCATTCTTTCTTTAGACCGACTCCAGCGACCAGCAACTAGCATCCCTCCTATAAAACGCTCATACGGTTCATTATATATAGGTTCTCTTGTTATATTCTATTATTTTATCTATTTTAATACTTTAAATAATTGATTCAACAAAAAATAATATATATAATATTTAAGAATATGACATATATTTATGTTCAAAATTTTGAACAAGATACATCTCTAAGAGCAACTCTAAAACAGCGTTAAAATTTTGTCCCCTAAAACGTTTTATTGGAAACGTTGTTAAAAACAAAATGCTAAAAAAAGTTAAACTTACATCGACTGCTAATAAGAGCATCTATAAGAGCATCTCCAACAACGTGACCTATAAAAATGCCCTATAATTTGAAAATAAGTATATTTTATAGAATTTAGGGCACCAACAAAATACCCCGCTTCAACAGTAAAGCCCCAAATCTAGATTATAGGGCAGCCCACTATGGTGTAGTATATTTGAGTCACTTGAGAGGGTGCCCTATAGTTTTTTGACAAAATTTTATGAAATAGGGCACTGTTGGAGTAGTTTTTCTTGTGTAAAGCTCCATATTTCAATTTGAGGCACTAGTTTGAGGCATTGTTCGAGATGCTCTAATAGCTCCTTAAAGCTCTAGCCTCAATCCTTATTTTAGGTAAAATAAGAAAAAAACACGACCAATTGCGACCAATCTCGAGTCCTTGGGTGTGTTTTTTTTCCACCTAAATTATATAAATTTGGTTTATGATGAAAGAGTAGTAAGGTAAAATACCAAATTAAAACAAAAAATAAGCTAAAATAAATTAATATGGGATATCTTAAACAAAAAATAAGCTATATATATATATATATATATATATATATATATATATATATATATATATATATATATATATAGGGTTGGAGTTCTGGACCCATTTCTTAATACTTCCCAGCAGATCCTCGCATGAGTAGGGCTGACAATAGGCTATAATTTTATATTATAAGATTTAATGATCGAATCGGATTAGGATCGGGCTCTATTTCTAGTTATTTTTGAACTATAATTTATTTAGGGTTTTGATTTTTTGTGAAGAACCATTTGGATTACGATCCATTATTACCCTACGCATGAGTGAACCGTCCGAACCATATAGCCGAATCAAATCTGGTGTTCAACACCGCGAGATACAAGTGAGCGAAAGAACGCAGGTAACCAATCATGCTATATAGAGTGCGCCGTCCAAATACAGTTATCATTATCAATCACGCTACAGAGTACGCTGCCGGAGATATTTTTTTAGCCGCCAAATATGCGCATGTTTGGTGATGTAGGGCAGCGTCCCATCCAATCCAATGAATGAGCATTCGGAGGCAACTCAACTCGACCTTTTTCTTTTTGTCACGGAATCAGAAGCATCCATCCACTCGAGACATATTTCTGGGCGAACTGTTCGGTCGAATGGATCGGATTCCCACACGGTGCGCGATCGGCCGCCTTGTCCTTACGGGCTTGTTTGGGTAATCTCAGATTGGAGTGGATTGAGGTGGTACGTGGTGTATTGAAGTGTAATATAAACTAATTTTTCTTTCAATCCCCTTTAATACACCTCAATCCACTTTAATCCCTCTATACCCAAACAAAGCCTACCGTGTCACCTTCGATTTGGTTGCCTAGAAATATCATATCTACATCGTATAGCAGTGCACTTCACTGTTATCTGTCTATTTATGCTCTGTTTGGTTCCTTTAGTTACTAGACTAAATTTTAGTGGCTAAAGTTTAGTCGCTAAAGTACCCCATTTGATTCCAATGACTAAACCGGACTAAAGAGCATTAATTGCTGTGAATAATGACTGTTTTACCCCTATTAATTAATGGATGTTTGCTATAAGAAGAAAGTGGAGAGGGCAAATAAGGTAAAAATACTACTTTAGTCTCTTTTAGTCACCCCTTGGTGACTAAAGAACTAAAATTTAGTCACCCCACTTTAGTCACTATGTTTGCTTCTTTAGGGACTAAAAGTAACTAAATTTTAGTCACTAAACTTTAGTGACCCCAAACCAAACGGGGTCTTAGTTAGATCGAATGGTTAGAATCATCTATTCTATTCTACGTGCATTGTGTACCTATCTATCTAATAAAGCATCGTATGACATAATTAAACTGCCTATCTCTAATTACTAAATAGTCTAAACTGAAGCACGTACGACATATTTTAATTATCATAAAATTCCTTTTATGCGCATGCCCCATGCCCCATGTGTAGGTGTCCAATGTTTCTACGAGCCTAACAATTACAATATATTTGCTTGCGACATCGCACAATCATGTTTGATGATATTAGTTGAATACGATAGACCCTACCAGCTTTGAGTGATATGTAAGGGCCTAGTAAACCACTATGGTGAACCTTTCTCACAAAAAATACCTATAAAATATTAGGGACAAATTAGGAGTCGACGTCGGTGGGTCTCCCGAGGCAGCGGTGGACAATGAACAGCTAAACGAGGAGCAGCGTGCCAAAGGCACGATAAGGGAGAGCAGTGGGTGGGGTAGACACACCAGGACGGAGTATGGCATTCCTCCAGGCTTGCATGGAAGATGGAAAGAGGAGGTCATTTTCAATGCCATCGGATTAATTTTGATTTTTAATTATGAAACATGTGTTGCTTCCGATTTAGGGCCAAACACTAGAGGTGAACCTCTCTCTGCTTGATCGCGGACAGCTCAGAGCCAGATGGTCCATGACCTCGCTGCAGTAGTGGCTCCTTTTTGCGGGGCACAGGACGGTTCGCGCACAAGGCCGGACGATCCGTGGCGGTGCAAAGCGTCTTCTTCGCTTGCCACACCCGAGAGTGACCCTATCAGGGAGGAGAGTTCTAGGGAGTGTTCTAGAGTCGATAAACCATCCAGGTCATCCCTAGACGACGTAGAGCCGCCTAGAGATGAAGGAATAGGTCAAGGAAACTAATACTAGGGCTAAATTACGGCTACTCCTAGGGCAAGAAAGTAAAGGAAATGATATGTATATTGATTGGATCAATTGTAGGCGCATGCAATCGGTCATATCCCTTCATATATATAGGGGGAGGTCTGGACCCATTTCTAGAAGTTCTCCAGCAAAATCCACGTGATTAGTTAGATAAGCATGCATTAAAAAGGATTTTCTCGCCCGAGTTAATCCTATCGTGGACCATCCGAACTTCCTAGTGGACTATTCAGGGCGTGGACCGTCCGGGCCACATGGACGGACCGTCCGACCCCTAGGTGCTACAAATGTTGTTCCACATATGTCCCATTGCCTTTTGGAGAAACTAAGAGAACCAAAAGCACCTGGTACCAACTCGATGTGAAAGCATCAGTTTTCTAAGCATTTTGTCATACACTAGGATGCTATTTCTTCAGTAAACAACTATTCAATGCTTTAGGTAACTCATCTTCTTGTAAAGTTTGTAGCATGTATATATTACCAAATATTGTCATCCCTAGTTGCCATCCCTAGTTGCATGACCTATTGCCATCCCTAGTTGCATGACTCTTCCTATTTGACGTATGCTCAGGGGCATAAGGCTGGTTACAACACTTGTTTGATGTATGCTCAGGGGCATAAGACTGGTTACAACGATCAGGGTGACCGACCACTGCCATAGGTGCCTGCGTCAACTCTAACATCAATAACTTCAGCCGATCATACAATAGGCATACTGATCGTTCGATTCGATTGACACAGATCGTGTTTGAGCCATCGTCGCTTGATACCAACCGACGTTATTGACTAGTCCATTGGACGCTCATGTTGGTACCAATTATTCGATATACTGACCGACTCTAATTGATTAGCTGAATCAATACCGACTCGAACTGGTCGATATCAGTTGCCTTTAGTAACATTGAAAGTCGCCTAGAGCGGGGGTGAATAGGAGGAATCTGAAAATTATAAACTTAAGCACAAACTACAAGCCGGGGTTAGCGTTAGAAATAAAAATTGAGTCTAAAAGAGAGGGCGAAAACAAGTCAACCAAGAAGTAAGGCGGATGACACGGTGATTTGTTTTACCGAGGTTCGATTCTTGAAAACCTACTCCCCATTGAGGTGGTCACAAAGATCGGGTCTCTTTCAACCCTTTCCCTCTCTCAAACGGTCACCTATACCAAATGAGCTTTCTCCTTAATCAAACGGGTCACTTAGACCCCTACAAGGACCACCACAACTTGGTGTCTCTTGTTTTTGAAAGTCGCCTAGAGGGGGGTGGATAGGCGAAACCTAAAAATTATAACTTTATACCCCACCTAGATCCCTTGATTAGTGGTTAGAACAAGATATACAATTATCGGAGTATAAAAACTAAGTCCTTTGCTTGGAAAGAGTATTGCTTTCAAATAATGCGGAATTGATAAAACTATACAACTAATAAGTCTATGAGAATAAAGCAAGAATGCTTAGATAAGAAGAGCAATAACACAAGTTCTTTCTTGCAAGGTGTTACTTTACTAAATGAGAATTTAACTTGAAGCAACACCAAATGGTATTGGCAAAGAATAGTGCAAGAAAAACTTAGAAAGGGAAAGAGCAAACAAATCACATGCAATAAGCACACGAGACACGGGTGATTTGTTTTACCGAGGTTCGGCCCTCGAAGGCCTAGTCCCCGTTGAGGAGTCCACTAAGGACGGGTCTCTTTCAACCCTTTCCCTCTCCCCACCGATCACCAAAGATCGGTGAGCTCTTCTTCTTTTCAAGGATCACTTAAGACCCCGCAAGGATCACCATACTCTTTGGTGTCTCTTGCTAGCTTTACAAGCCTCCAAAACTTTGGAGCAAGTTTAATGGGAGTCAAAACTCCACACACAAATGAACACAAAGATGTAGCACACACTATCTCTCAATGAATCTCACAAGGCACTAGTGCTAAACTCAAATGAGTAGCTCTCTCTTGCTTGCTCTCTTTTTTGTGGCACTTGTGTTAGTTGTAGTGGTCTAAATCTTGTGTATAGGATGGATCGATGAATAGAGGTGGTTGGGAGGGCTTGAATATGTCAACTAGATGACTTGGAATGTTGCTTGGGCTCCCCCTCCTTGAAGTGGCCGGTTGGGGTGGTATTTATAGCCACCAATCAAATTATAGCCGTTGGAGAAGGCTGCTGGCGATGGGCGCACAGGATAGTCCGGTGCACCACCGGACAGTGTCCAGTGTGCCGCCACGTCATCCTCTTGTTAGGGCTTGAAGCTGGTCGACTGTTGGAGGCTTTGTCCTCATGTGGCACCGGATAGTCCGGTGCGACACCAGACAGTCCGGTGCCCCTCTGACCAACTGCTCTGACTTCTGCCGCGTTCACTATGCTGCACTGTTCACTGTCAGAGTCGACCGTTGCCCGTAGATAGCCGTTGCTCCGCTGGCACACCAGACAGTCCGGTGAATTATAGCGGAGCTGCACCTGAGAAACCCGAAGCTGAAGAGTTAGAGGTCGATCCTCCCTGGTGCACCGGACACTGTTCGGTGGCACACCGGACAGTCCGGTGCGCCAGGCCAGGGAGCACTTCGGTTTCCTTTGCTCCTTTCTTTTGAGCCCTTTCTTTTGACTTTGTATTGGTTTGATGTGAACCTTTGGCACCTGTAGAACATTTATTCTAGAGCAAACTAGTTAGTCCAATTGTTTGTGTTGGGCAATTCAACCACCAAAATCATTTAGGAAAAGGTTTGACCCTATTTCCCTTTCAATCTCCCCCTTTTTGGTGATTGATGCCAACACAAACCAAAGCAAATATATAAAGTGCGGAATTGAACTAGTTTGCCTAAAGTAAGTGCAAAGGTTGCTTGGAGTTAAACAAATATATTATTTTTACTAGATATGCATGGATGGTTTTCTTCTTATTATTCAAGATTTTGGACCATGCTTACACCACTAGTTTTGTTTTTGCAAAGTCTTTGTAAAATTCTTTTCAAAAACCTTTTGCAAATAGTCAAAGGTACATGAATAAGATTGAAAGAAGCATTTTCAAGATTTGAAATTTTCTCTCCCTGTCTCAAACGCTTTTCCTTTGACTTAAACAAAACTCCCCCTCAATGAAATTCTCCTCTTAGTGTTTAAGAGGGGGGTTTTCAGACTTTTGAAGATACTTTCTCCCCCTTTTTGAACACAATAAGATATCAATTTGAAAACTTCATTTGGACTTTTGAAGATACTTTCTCCCCCTTTTTGAACACAATAAGATATCAATTTGAAAACATTATTTGAAAATTTGGTGGTGGTGCGGTCCTTTTGCTTTGGGCTAATACTTTCTCCCCCTTTGGCATGAATCACAAAAAAATAGATACTGGTGAGTGAAATATAAGCCCTTTTTACTTTCTCCCAATGGTAAACAAATAAATAGGAGTGAAGATTATACCAAAGTGGAGAACTATGCGAAATACCTGCAAAGAGTGGATAATACCTGAGAGCACCTAGAGGGGGGGGGGGTGAATAGGTGATCCTGTAAAACTTCAAACTTAAGCCACAAAACTTGGTTAAGTGTTAGCACAAATAATGCCAAGTGGCTAGAGAGGAGTCTCAACAAAACACAGAAACCACAGAAGATCAATCACAGAGATGACACAGTGGTTTATCCCGTGGTTCGGCCAAGACCAACGCTTGCCTACTCCACGTTGTGGCGTCCCAACGGACGAGGGTTGCAATCAACCCCTCTCAAGCGGTCCAAAGACCAACTTGAATACCACGGTGTTTTGCTTTGCCTTTCAATATCCCGTTTGCAAGGAATCTCCACAAATTGGAGTCTCTTGCCCTTACAAGTATATGATCACAAAGAAGCACAGAGTAAGGAAGAGAAGCAACACACACAAATCCACAGCGAAATGCGCACACACACGGCCAAGAATCGAGCTCGAATGACTATCTCAAAGTCCTCACTAGAACGGAGCTCGAATCACTTAGAATCACAAACGAATGCGCAAAGAATGAGTGTGGATGATCAAGAATGCTCTAAGGTTGCTTGGATGCCTCCTCCATGCGCCTAGGGGTCCCTTTTATAGCCCCAAGGCAGCTAGGAGCCGTTGAGAGCAAATCTGGAAGGCTATCCTTGCCTTCTGCCGTCGGGTGCACCGGACAGTCCGGTGTACACCGGACACTGTCCGGTGCCCGATTTCCTTCCTTAAATAGCGAAGCCGACCATTGGCAGACCGTTGCAGATCTGGAGCCGTTGGCGCACCGGACATGTCCGGTGCACACCGGACAGTCCGGTGCCCCCTTCCGACCGTTGGCTCGGCCACGTGTCCCGCGCAGATTGCGCGGCCGACCGTTGGCCCGGCCGACCGTTGGCTCACCGGACAGTCCGGTGCACACCGGACAGTCCGGTGCACACCGGACAGTCCGGTGCACACCGGACAGTCCGGTGAATTTTAGCCGTACGCCGTCGGCGAATTCCCGAGAGCGGCTACTTCACGCCGAGTCAGCCTGGCGCACCGGACACTGTCCGGTGCACACCGGACAGTCAGGTGTGCCAGACCGAGCTGAGTCTTGGCTGTACACAGCCAAGTCTTTTGCACCTTTCTTCTTTTCTTCTTCTTTCTGTTTCTAACACTTAGACAAGTATATTAGTACACAAAACCAATGTACTAAGGCTTAGAAACATACCTTTACTTCATGATTTGCACTTTGTTCATCCATGGACATAAATTCACATTTAAGCACTTTGTGTTGGCACTCAATCACCAAAATACTTAGAAATGGCCCAAGGGCACATTTCCCTTTCAATCTCCCCCTTTTTGGTGATTTATGCCAACACAACATAAAGCAACTAGAACAAGTGCAAACTCACTTCAAATAAAACTCAAATTTATTTTGATTCAATTTTGGCATATATGGATCATCCTTTGCCACCACTTGGTTTGTTTTTGCAGATCAAACTCAAATTCCTATCTCTAAGTCAAAACCACTTGTAGAGACATAAAGAGAGTCATTCCAAAAGAGATTGATCAAAGATTTCAAAATTTCAAAAACTCCCCCTTTTTCCCATAATCAATACTTCTCCCCACAAGAAGCCAACTTTTGATAAGAGAGACAACAAAAGAGTTTTGACAAACCAAAAGCTCTATTTTACTATTTTCAAAATCTCTCAAGTGGTAGCTGATCCATTTATCGCTTTGGCCTTTATTTTCTCCCCCTTTGGCATCAAGCACCAAAACGGGATCAATTTTGGCCCTTTAACCCCATTGCCTCACAAAAATCTTCAATTAAGAGCAAATGGCAATAAGAGTTCATTAGATGAACTTGGAATAGGTTACCCTCTCATCGGAGTGCAGTGGAAGTCTTTCATGGTCCAAGTCCACCTTTTCCCTTTCAATTCTCCTTTGAGACTAAAACAAGCAAACTCAAGCACATGGTTAGTCTCAAAGGGTCAAGTTGTAACACATCTCCCCCTAAAACAGTGCATCACTTTGCAACGGACTTGTGAGGTCCAGGGAGTGTTTGTACAACTTGAGCACCACAATAAACAACAAAATGCAGAATGAACATGATCAAAGACATAAACACATGTATGCTACATTTCAATCCAAGTTCCGCGAATCTAAGATATTGAGCTCACTACGCAACCTGCAAAAGGTCTTCTCATCTAAAGGCTTGGTAAAGATATCGGCTAGCTGGTTCTCGGTGCTAACATGAAACACTTCGATATCTCCCTTTTGCTGGTGGTCTCTCAAAAAGTGATGCCGGATGTCAATGTGCTTTGTGCGGCTGTGCTCAACAGGATTTTCCGCTATTCGGATAGCACTCTCATTGTCACATAGGAGTGGGACTTTGCTCAGATTGTAGCCAAAGTCCCTGAGGGTTTGCCTCATCCAAAGTAGTTGCGCGCAACACTGTCCTGCGGCAACGTACTCGGCCTCAGCGGTGGATAGGGCAACGGAGGTTTGTTTCTTAGAGTTCCATGACACCAGGGACCTTCCTAAGAATTGGCACGTCCCCGATGTACTCTTCCTATCGACCTTACATCCAGCATAGTCGGAATCTGAGTACCCAATCAAGTCAAAGTTAGACCCCTTTGGATACCAGATCCCGAAGCAAGGCGTAGCGACTAAATATCGAAGAATTCGCTTCACAGCCACTAAGTGACACTCCTTAGGATCGGATTGAAATCTAGCACACATGCATACGCTAAGCATAATATCCGGTCTACTAGCACACAAATAAAGCAAAGAACCTATCATGGACCGGTATGCTTTTTGATCAACGGACTTACCTCCTTTGTTGAGGTCGGTGTGTCCGTCGGTTCCCATCGGCGTCTTTGCGGGCTTGGCGGCCTTCATCCCAAACCGCTTCAGTAAGTCTTGCGTGTACTTTGTTTGGGAGATGAAAGTGCCGTCCTTGAGTTGCTTCACTTGAAACCCAAGGAAGTAGGTCAACTCGCCCATCATCGACATCTCGAATTTCTGCGTCATCACCCTGCTAAACTCTTCACAAGACTTTTGGTTAGTAGAACCAAATATTATGTCGTCGACATAAATTTGGCACACAAAAAGATCACCATCGCAAGTCTTAGTAAAAAGAGTTGGATCGGCTTTCCCAACCTTGAAAGCATTAGCAATTAAAAAGTCTCTAAGGCATTCATACCATGCTCTTGGGGCTTGCTTAAGTCCATAGAGCGCCTTAGAGAGCTTACACACATGGTCAGGGTACCGTTCATCCTCGAAGCCAGGGGGTTGCTCCACGTACACCTCCTCCTTGATTGGCCCATTGAGGAAAGCGCTCTTCACATCCATTTGGTACAACCTGAAAGAATGGTGAGCGGCATATGCTAGCAAGATACGAATTGATTCTAGCCTAGCCACAGGAGCAAACGTCTCCTCAAAGTCCAAACCTGCGACTTGGGCATAACCTTTTGCCACAAGTCGAGCCTTGTTCCTCGTCACCACCCCGTGCTCGTCCTGTTTGTTGCAGAACACCCACTTGGTTCCCACAACATTTTGCTTGGGACGAGGCACCAGTGTCCAAACTTCGTTGCGCTTGAAGTTGTTGAGTTCCTCCTGCATGGCCAATACCCAATCCGGATCTAGCAAGGCCTCCTCTACCTTGAAAGGCTCAATAGAAGAGACAAAGGAGTAATGCTCACAAAAATTAACTAGTCGAGATCGAGTAGTTACTCCCTTGCTAATGTCACCCAAAATTTGGTCGACGGGATGATCCCTTTGAATCACCGCTCGAACTTGGGTTGGAGGTGTCGGTTGCGCTTCTTCCTCCATCACGTGATCATCTTGTGCTCCCCCTTGATCACACGCCTCCTTTTGATGAACCTGTTCATCGTCTTGAGTTGGGGGATGCACCGTTGTTGAGGAAGAAGGTTGATCTCGTTCGTCTTGTTCCTGTGGCCGAACGTCTCCAATCGCCATGGTTCGTATCGCGGCCGTTGGAACATCTTCTTCATCTACATCATCACAATCCACAACTTGCTCTCTTGGAGAGCCATTAGTTTCATCAAATACAACGTCGCTAGAGACTTCAACCAAACCCGATGATTTCTTGAAGACCCTATACGCCTTTGTATTTGAATCATAACCTAATAAAAACCCTTCTACAGCTTTGGGAGCAAACTTAGAATTTCTACCCTTCTTCACTAGAATGTAGCACTTGCTCCCAAAAACACGAAAGTAAGATACATTGGGTTTGTTACCGGTTAGAAGCTCATACGACGTCTTCTTGAGGAGGCGGTGAAGGTAGACCCTGTTGATGGCGTGGCAAGCCGTGTTCACGGCTTCCGACCAAAAGCACTCGGGGGTCTTGAATTCTCCAAGCATAGTCCTCGCCATATCTATGAGCGTCCTGTTCTTCCTCTCTACCACACCATTTTGCTGAGGTGTGTAGGGAGTGGAGAACTCGTGCTTGATCCCTTCCTCCTCAAGAAACTCCTCCACTTGAAGGTTCTTGAATTCGGACCCGTTGTCGCTCCTTATCTTTTTCACCTTGAGCTCAAACTCATTTTGAGCTCTCCTTAGGAAGCGCTTAAGGGTCCCTTGGGTTTCAGACTTATCCTGCAAAAAGAACACCCAAGTGAAGCGGGAAAAGTCATCAACAATAACTAGACCATACTTACTTCCTCCTATGCTTAGATAGGCGACGGGTCCGAAGAGGTCCATATGCAGCAGCTCCAGAGGTCTTGACGTGGTCATCACATTCTTGCTGTGATGTGCTCCTCCCACTTGTTTACCTGCTTGACAAGCTGCACAAGGTCTATCTTTTTCGAAATAAACATTGGTTAGACCTATTACGTGTTCTCCCTTTAGAAGCTTGTGGAGGTTCTTCATCCCCACATGTGCCAAGCGGCGATGCCACAGCCAGCCCATGCAAGTCTTAGCCATTAAGCATGCATCTAGACCGGCCTCTTCTTTTGCAAAATCCACTAAGTAAAGCTTGCCGTCTAGTACACCCTTAAAAGCTAGTGAACCATCACATCTTCTAAAGACAGACACATCTATATTTGTAAATAAACAGTTATATCCCATCTTGCATAGTTGACTAACAGATAGCAAATTGTAACCAAGAGACTCAACTAAAAACACATTGGAGATTGAGTGTTCATTAGAAATTGCAATTTTACCTAACCCTTTTACCTTGCCTTGATTCCCATCACCGAATATTATTGAATCTTGGGAATCTTTGTTTTTGACGTAGGAGGTGAACATCTTCTTCTCCCCCGTCATATGGTTTGTGCATCCGCTGTCGATAATCCAGCTTGAACCCCCGGATGCATAAACCTGCAAGGCAAATTTAGGCTTGGGTCTTAGGTACCCAACTCATGTTGGGTCCTACAAGGTTAGCACATATATCCTTAGGGACCCAAATGCAAGTTTTATCTCCCTTGCATCTTGCCCCTAACTTCCTAGCAATTACCTTCTTACCCTTTCTACAAATAGCAAAGGGAGCATTGCAAGCATAATAAATGGTAGAAGGTTTGTTCACAACTTTTCTAGGAACATGAGCAAAATTTCTCCTAGGCATATGCACAACATTTCTCCTACACATATCTCTATCATGCTTATAGGAAGAACTAGAAGCAAACATGGCATGAGAATCATAAACATGTGAATCAAAATCATTATAAGCATTTCTAGCATGTCTCCTATCATTATACATAAAAGCATGGTTCTTTTTAGCGCTACTAGCCATAGGGGCCTTCCCTTTCTCCTTGGCGGGAATGGGAGCCTTATGGCTTGTTAAGTTCTTGGTCTCTCTCTTGAAGCCAAGACCATCCTTAATTGAGGGGTGTCTACCAATCGTGTAGGCATCCCTTGCAAATTTTATTTTATCAACTTCACTCTTGCTAGTCTTAAGTTGGGCATTAAGACTAGCCACTTCATCATTTAGTTTTGAAATTGAAACTAAGTGTTCACTACAAGCACTAATGTCAAAATCTTTACACCTAGTGCAAACATGTTCAACACAAGAGTTAGATTTATTTGCTACCTCTAGTTTAGCATTTAAATCATTAATTTCACTTTTTAAAGAAGAAATGGTTTCATTACAAGTAGAAAGTTCACAAGATAGCATTCCATTTCTTTTAACTTCTAGAGCAAGTGAATTTTGTGCAGTAACAAATTTATCATGCTCTTCATATAAAAGGTCTTCTTGTTTTTCTAAGATTCTATCCTTTTCATTCAAGGCATCAATCAATTCATTAATCTTAGCTATTTTAGTTCTATCCAATCCTTTGAATAAACTAGAGTAATCTATTTCTTCATCACTAGATTCATCATCACTAGAAGAATCATAAGTATTAGCATTACGAGTGATTACCTTCTTTTCCCTTGCCATGAGGCAAGTGTGATGCTCGTTGGGGAAGAGAGCCGATTTGTTGAAGGCAGTGGCGGCGAGTCCTTCGTCGTCGGAGTCGGACGAAGAGCAATCCGAATCCCACTCCTTTCCAAGGTGTGCTTCGCCTTTGGCCTTCTTGTAAACCTTTTTGTTCTCTCTCTTCCCATTTTTCCCTTGCTCCTGGTCACTATCATTTTCGGGACAGTTAGCAATAAAATGACCAACCTTACCACATTTGAAGCATGAGCGCTTCCCCTTTGTCTTGGTCTTGCTTGGCTGCCCCTTGCGACCATTTAGCGCCGTCTTGAATCTCTTGATGATGAGAGCCATCTCTTCATCATTGAGCCCGGCCGCCTCAACTTGCGCCACCTTGCTAGGTAGCGACTCCTTGCTCCTCGTTGCCTTTAGAGCAATGGGTTGAGGCTCGTGGAGTGGACCGTTCAACGCGTCGTCGACGTATCTTGCCTCCTTGATCATCATCCGCCCGCTTACAAATTTTCCAAGTACCTCCTCGGGCGTCATCATCGTGTACCTGGGATTCTCACGAATATTGTTCACGAGATGAGGATCAAGAACGGTAAAGGACCTTAGCATTAGGCGGACGACATCGTGGTCCGTCCATCGCGTGCTTCCGTAGCTCCTTATTTTGTTGATAAGGGTCTTGAGCCGGTTGTACGTTTGGGTTGGCTCCTCTCCCCTTATCATGGCGAATCGTCCAAGCTCGCCCTCCACCAACTCCATTTTGGTGAGCATGGTGATGTCATTCCCCTCGTGAGAGATCTTGAGGGTGTCCCATATTTGCTTGGCATTGTCCAAGCCGCTCACCTTGTTGTACTCTTCCCTGCACAAGGACGCTAAGAGAACAGTAGTAGCTTGTGCATTTCTATGGATTTGTTCATTTATGAGCATAGAGTTATCCGAGCTATCAAACTTCATTCCATTCTCTACAATCTCCCAAATGCTTGGATGGAGAGAGAATAAGTGACTACGCATTTTGTGACTCCAAAATCCGTAGTCCTCCCCATCGAAGTGTGGAGGTTTGCCAAGAGGAATGGAAAGCAAATGCGAATTCGAACTATGTTGAATACGAGAATAATCAAATGAAAAGTTCGAATTGACCGTCTTTTTGTAGTCGTTGTCATCGTCCTTTTGGGAAGAAGTAGACTCCTCACTATCGTCGTAGTAGATGATCTCCTTGATGCGCCTTGTCTTCTTCTTCTTCCCTTCCTTCCGTCTATGACCCGAGCCGGAGTCGGTAGGCTTGTCGTCCTTCGGCTCGTTGACGAAGGATTCCTTCTCTTTGTCGTTGATCACGATACCCTTCCCCTTAGGATCCATCTCTTCGGGCGGTTAGTCCCTTTGCGAAGAGAACGACTCTGATACCAATTGAGAGCACCTAGAGGGGGGGTGAATAGGTGATCCTGTAAAACTTCAAACTTAAGCCACAAAACTTGGTTAAGTGTTAGCACAAATAATGCCAAGTGGCTAGAGAGGAGTCTCAACAAAACACAGAAACCACAGAAGATCAATCACAGAGATGACACAGTGGTTTATCCCGTGGTTCGGCCAAGACCAACGCTTGCCTACTCCACGTTGTGGCGTCCCAACGGACGAGGGTTGCAATCAACCCCTCTCAAGCGGTCCAAAGACCAACTTGAATACCACGGTGTTTTGCTTTGCCTTTCAATATCCCGTTTGCAAGGAATCTCCACAAATTGGAGTCTCTTGCCCTTACAAGTATATGATCACAAAGAAGCACAGAGTAAGGAAGAGAAGCAACACACACAAATCCACAGCGAAATGCGCACACACACGGCCAAGAATCGAGCTCGAATGACTATCTCAAAGTCCTCACTAGAACGGAGCTCGAATCACTTAGAATCACAAACGAATGCGCAAAGAATGAGTGTGGATGATCAAGAATGCTCTAAGGTTGCTTGGATGCCTCCTCCATGCGCCTAGGGGTCCCTTTTATAGCCCCAAGGCAGCTAGGAGCCGTTGAGAGCAAATCTGGAAGGCTATCCTTGCCTTCTGCCGTCGGGTGCACCGGACAGTCCGGTGTACACCGGACACTGTCCGGTGCCCGATTTCCTTCCTTAAATAGCGAAGCCGACCGTTGGCAGACCGTTGCAGATCTGGAGCCGTTGGCGCACCGGACATGTCCAGTGCACACTGAACAGTCCGGTGCCCCCTTCCGACCGTTGGCTCGGCCACGTGTCCCGCGCAGATTGCGCGGCCGACCGTTGGCCCGGCCGACCGTTGGCTCACCGGACAGTCCGGTGCACACCGGACAGTCCGGTGAATTTTAGCCGTACGCCGTCGGCGAATTCCCGAGAGCGGCTACTTCACGCCGAGTCAGCCTGGCGCACCGGACACTGTCCGGTGCACACCGGACAGTCCGGTGTGCCAGACCGAGCTGAGTCTTGGCTGTACACAGCCAAGTCTTTTGCACCTTTCTTCTTTTCTTCTTCTTTCTGTTTCTAACACTTAGACAAGTATATTAGTACACAAAACCAATGTACTAAGGCTTAGAAACATACCTTTACTTCATGATTTGCACTTTGTTCATCCATGGACATAAATTCACATTTAAGCACTTTGTGTTGGCACTCAATCACCAAAATACTTAGAAATGGCCCAAGGGCACATTTCCCTTTCAATACCGATGGAGTTGAGTGGAAGCGTCGTCTTTGCTGAATACTCCATTTCCCTTTCAATTCTATGACTAAGCATGAGAATACACTTGAAAACACATTAGTCATAGACATAAAAGAGATATGATCAAAGGATATATCAAATTAAGCATGATCAGAGTTCTATACAATACAGATTGCTCCCCCTAAATATGTGCATGGAGAGGAACACATATTTTGGCCTTAAATGACAAGTGCACATAGTTAGGTTAATGAGGTCATATCTATATCATAGAGAATGTGTAGTGCATTATGTCATAGTATAAGTGTAATGCTCATGATAGTTTATGCACTAATGAAAGCATGTTATAAACATCTTAAGCATTTACCCTTAAGGATTTTCAAAGAGGCTTAAGGACCATCCACCTTTGGAACAAAGGCAGCTTATCCTCGTTACAAGGTTAAGCTTTAAGCTCTTTGACAACAAAATTACTTCACCTAGTTTTAACAAAGATGCATTAATGCAGGAATGAAATTTTGAGCGGTTAAACTAGGTATGAAGCAGGGATAATGCATGGACATGCTTTTCTCTTCCTTTTATACAAGATATGCAAGGAATGTTATAAAAGGGAGATTTAGGTACATGTATAAATGAGATGAAGTAGTTTTACCCTTTTGTACCTTCACATAGAGACGCTCTCTTCATTATGCTTTGTCCTTAGTCTTAGATGCTTAAGACCTATACTCAAGACAATATATGGAAATATTTTGCACAAGAAAGAGTTCTACAACTAGTGATCCTTTTCTAAGTCATTGTCAGCATATATCAAATGGATCACAAATTGCATAGATGTATCATGAATTCTCCTTTTAACTTAGTGCACATCAAGAGAGATATCGATTAATAGTATATAAGGCACTAAGAAACATAAGTGTTAATTGAAGTTATTCAATGATCAAACAAATAACAGATGTGATCAAAAGAACAACATATGCATTTGATAAGATAGGAGAATCCAGTAGATATGCTACTTTAGCAATGAAAGCTACAATCCTTGATAAAGATGACATTATTCTAACAAGATGGATTGATTTGTAGTAGCATACTTCATGAGAATCTTATTCTCATACTTGAGACTAAATGAGATTACTAAGATAAAGTGTTAGTCTCAACATGATCAAGATATAGAAATAGACTCCCTCTAAAGATACGCATCAAGAATTTGAATGAGATGAATAGATGCATTCATTTTAGAGACGTGTAGGGAGAAGCATTATACATCTTGATCAAGGCTTATAAGATTTGCAATAAACAACTTATGCCTAATATTCTCATAATGAAAAGGATTTAGAATACTCACAACCACACCATTAATTGTTTTGTAGAAGTAGGTGGTGTTGTTCTTGATGTCCTCCTCTTTCATTTGAGAGTCCTCCCTTTGCAGTGGCTTCTTTTTCCTTCCAAACTTATTGAAAATACTTAAGAAAGATATTAATAGCACAAGGGAGTATATAATGAAGGATGATTTCTTTAGATAGGAAATAAACATAATTCATCATCCATAATTCACATATACATGAAGTAAATTCCTTAATGTTAGTGCACATCATTAGGAAAGAGTGAAAGGGAAATAGGGTCAAACCTTTTCCAATAAGAATTTTGGTGGTTGAATTGCCCAACACAAATTATTGGACTAACTAGTTTGCTCTAGAAAATATGTTCTACAGGTGCCAAAGGTTCATAACAAACCAATACAAGTCAAAAGAAAGGGTTTAAACAAAGGGAGCAAATTTAAACCGAAGGCAGCCCTGGTCTGGCGCACCAGACTGTCCGGTGTGCCACCGGACAGTGTCCGGTGCACCAGGGAATCCAACTCCAAACTTGCTAGTCTCGGGAATTCTGGGAGCCACTCCGCTATAATTCACTGGACTGTCCGGTGCATCACCGGACTATCCGGTGTGCCAGCGGGCTACTTCACGCCAACGGTCGTCTACAAAAACGTATTCAATGCGCTACAGTGCGCGCCAGAGTCAGAGCAGCGCCAGAAGGCACACCGGACAGTGTACAGTGACTGTCCTGTGCAACATCGGACTGTCCGGTGACCCAGAAGACAAGAGCACCAACGGTCGAACCCTAACAGTCGGGTGACGTGGCTGGCGCACCGGACAGTGTCCGGTGGCGCACCGGACTGTCCGGTGCGCCATTCGATAGACAGCCTCCCAACGGCCACTTTTGGTGGGTGGGGCTATAAATACCCCAACCACCCCACATTCATTGCATCCAAGTTTTCAGACTTTCTACACCTTACAAGAGCTATTAGCATTCAATACAAGACACACCAAAGAGATCAAATTCTCTCCCAAGCCCAAAGATCATCCCAAATCAAATAGTGGCTAGTGAGAGAGTGACTTGTGTTCATTTGAGCTCTTGCACTTGGATTGCTTCTTTTCTTTCTCATTCTTTCTTGTGATCAACTCAATTGTAACCGAGGCAAGAGACACCAATTGTGTGGTGGTCCTTGTGGGGACTTAGTGTCCCGTTTGATTGAGAAGAGAAGCTCACTCGGTCTAAGTGACCGTTTGAGAGAGGGAAATGGTTGAAAGAGACCCGGTCTTTGTGACCACCTCAACGGGAAGTAGGTTTGCAAGAACCGAACCTCGGTAAAATAAATCACCATGTCACACTCGTTATTTGCTTGTGATTTGTTTTCGCCCTCTCTCTTGGACTCGATTTTAATTCTAACGCTAACCCCGGCTTGTAGTTGTGCTTAAACTTTGTAAATTTCAGATTCGCCCTATTCACCCCCCTATAGGCGACTTTCAATTGGTATCAAAGCCCGGTGCTTCATTAGAGCCTAACCGCTCGAAGTGATGTCGGGAGATCACGCCAAGAAGGAGATGGTGACCGGCGACAAGCCCGTTACAAGCCACGGGAAGGCTCCATTGGGAGAGTCCCGCAACAAAGGGAAGGAGAAGGAATCCTCTTCTCACAAGTCGCATCGGAGTGGCGAAAAGAAAAAGAAGATGAGGAAGGTGGTCTACTACGAGACCGACTCTTCATCGCCATCCACCTATGGCTTCGACGTGCCGTCCGTAACTTCTAAGCGCCATGAGCGCAAGAAGTTTAGTAAGATTCCCCTACACTACCCTCGCATTTCAAAACGTACTCCATTACTTTCTGTTCCTTTAGGCAAACCACCGGTTTTTTACGGTGAAGATTATAACATGTGAAGTGACAAAATGAGGCATCACCTAACCTCACTCCACACTAGTATTTGGAACGTTGTTGAATTTGGTGTACAGGTACCATCCGTAGGGGATGAGGACTACAATTCGGATAAAGTTGCCCAAATCCGGCACTTCAACTCCCAAGCCACCACTATACTCCTCGCCTCTCTAAGTTGAGAGGAGTATAACAAGGTGCAAGGGTTGAAGAGCGCCAAAGAGATTTGGGATGTACTCAAAACGGCACACGAAGGAGATGAGGTGACCAAGATCACCAAAAGGGAGACGATCGAGGGGGAGCTCGGTCGATTCTTGCTTCACCAAGGGGAGGAGCCACAAGCAATGTACAACCGGCTCAAAACCTTGGTGAACCAAGTGCGCAACCTTGGGAGCACCAAATGGGATGACCATGAAATGGTGAAGGTTATTCTAAGATCACTAGTTTTTCTTAATCGTACTCAAGTTCAATTAATTCGTGGTGATCCTAGATACAAAATAATGTCTCCCGAGGAAGTGATAGGTAAATTTGTGAGCTTTGAGCTAATGATCAAAGGCTCCAAAAAGATCATCGAGCAAGGCGCATCCTCCTCCGTACCCGAAGCACAACCCATTGCATTCAAAGCAATAGAGGAGAAGAAAGAAGATTCTACTCCAAGTAGAATCCCCATCGACGCCTCCAAGCTCGACAATGAGGAGATTGCGCTTATTATCAAAAGCTTCCATCAAATCCTTAAACAAAGGAAGGGGAAAGATTACAAGCCTCGTTCCAAGAAAGTGTGCTACAAGTGTGGTAAGCCCGGTCATTTTATTGCAAAATGTCCATTATCTAGTGATAGTGACAGGGGCGACGACAAGAAGGGAAAGAGGAGGGAAAAGAAGAGATACTACAAGAAGAAGGGCGACGATGCCCATGTTTGCCGGGAGTGGGACTCCGACGAGAGCTCCACCGACTCCTCCTCCGACAAGGACACCGCCAGCATCACCGTTAACAAAGGACTCCTCTTCCCCAATGTCGGCCACAAATGCCTCATGGCAAAGGACGGCAAAAAGAAGAAGGTGAAATCCAAATCCTCCACTAAATATGCAACGTCTAATGATGAGGCTAATTCTAGTGATAATGAGGATGACTTGTTTACTCTTTTTTCCAACTTAAACATGCAACAAAAAGAAAAAAATAAATGAATTAATTAGTGCTATTCATGATAAGGATGAACTCTTGGATAGCCAAGAGGACTTCCTAATTAAAGAAAACAAGAAGCATGTTAAGGTTAAAAATGCTTATGCTCTAGAAGTAGAAAAATGTGAAAAATTAACTAATGAGCTAAGCACTTGCCATGATATTATTTCCAACCTTAGAAATGAGAATGCCAATTTAATAGCTAAGGTTGGGAAGCTTGATGTTTGTGATGATTCAATTGTTAGTCTTAGAAATGATAATGCCAACTTAATTGCTAAGATTGACAAATTGAATGCTTCCATTTCTAGCCTTAAAATTAAAAATGATAAATAATTGCTAAGGCTAAGGATTTAGATGTTTGCAAAGCTTCTATTTCCAATCTTAGAGATGAGAATGATATTTTGCATGCTATGATTGTTGAATTAAATACTTGCAAACCCTCTACATCTTCCGTTGAGCATGTTACTATTTGTACTAGATGTAGAGATGTTAATGTAGATGCTATTCATGATCACCTTGCTTTAATTAAACAACAAAATGATCACATAGCTACATTAACTGCTAAAATTAATGAGCATGACTTAGAAAATGAAAAATTTAAATTTGCTAGAAGCATGCTCTATAGTGGGAGACGCCCTGGTATTAAGGATGGCATTGGTTTCCAACAGGGAGACAATGTCAAGCTTAATGCCCCACCTAAAAGATTGTCCATTTTTGTTAAGGGTAAGGCTCCCATGGTTCAGTATAACGAGGGTTACATTTTATACCCTGCCGGTTATCCCGAACACAAAATTAGGAGAATTCATTCTAGGAAGTCTCACTCTGACCCTAATCATGCTTTTATGCATAAGAGTGAGGCATCTAGCTCTAGGCAATCAACCCATGCTAAATTTCCTAAAAAGAAAACTCCTAAAGCATCAAATGATCATAATGTTTCATTTAAAACTTTTGATGCTTCTTATGTGCTAACTAACAAATCCGGTAAGGTAGTTGCCAAGTATGTTGGGGGCAAACACAAGAGATCAAAAACTTGTGTTTGGGTACCCAAAGTTCTTGTATCTAATGTCAAAGGACCCAAAACCATTTGGGTACCTAAAATCAAGAACTAAACTTGTTTTGTAGGTTTATGCATCTGGGGGCTCAAGTTGGATCATTAACAGCGGGTGCACAAACCATATGACTGGGGAGAAAAAGATGTTCTCCTCCTACGAGAAAAACCAAGATCCCCAACGAGCTATCACATTCGGGGATAGAAATCAAGGTTTGGTCAAAAGATTGGGTAAAATTGCTATATCACCTGACCATTCTATTTCCAATGTTTTTCTTGTAGATTCTTTAGATTACAACTTGCTTTTCGTATCTCAATTATGTAAAATGGGCTACAACTGTCTTTTTACGGATACATGTGTTACTGTCTTTAGAAGAAGTGATGATTCAGTAGCTTTTAAGGGAGTATTAGAGGGTTAGCTATACTTAGTTGATTTCAAAAGAGCTGAACTCGATACTTGCTTAATTGCTAAGACTAACATGGGTTGGCTTTGGCACCGCCGACTAGCCCATGTTGGGATGAAGAATCTTCACAAGCTTCTAAAGGGAGAGCACATTTTAGGACTAACAAATGTGCATTTTGAGAAAGACAGGATTTGTAGCGCATGCCAAGCAGGGAAGCAAGTTGGTGTTCATCATCCACATAAGAACATCATGACGACTGACAGGCCCCTCGAGCTCCTCCACATGGACCTTTTCGGCCCGATCGCTTACATAAGCATCGGCGGGAGTAAGTACTGTCTAGTTATTGTGGATGACTATTCTCACTTCACTTGGGTATTCTTTTTACCGGATAAATCTCAAACCCAAGAAACTTTGAAGGGATTCTTGAGACAAGCTCAAAATGAGTTCGGCCTAAGGATCAAGAAAATAAGAAGTGACAATGGGACGGAGTTCAAGAACTCTCAAATAGAAGGTTTTCTTAAGGAGGAAGGGATCAAGCATGAGTTCTCTTCTCCCTACACACCACAATAAAATGGTGTAGTGAAGAGGAAGAACAGAACTCTATTGGACATGGCAAGAACCATGCTTGATGAGTACAAGACTCCGGATCGGTTTTGGGCCGAGGCAATCAACACCGCATGCTACGCCATCAACCGGTTATATCTACACCGAATCCTCAAGAAGACATCATACGAACTCCTCACCGGTAAAAAGCCCAATGTTTCATATTTTAGAGTCTTTGGTAGCAAATGTTTTATTCTTGTTAAAAAAGGTAGAAAATCCAAATTTGCTCCTAAGGCTGTAGAAGGCTTTTTACTAGGATATGATTCAAACACAAGGGCATATAGAGTCTTTAACAAGTCCACTGGACTAGTTGAAGTTTCTTGTGACATTGTGTTTGATGAGACTAATGGCTCCCAAATGGAGCAAGTTGATCTTGATGAATTAGATGATGAAGAGGCTCCGTTCGTAGCGCTAAGGAACATGTCCATTGGGGATGTGTGTCCTAAGGAATCGAAAGAGCCCATTCAAGCACAAGAGCAACCATCTTCCTCCATGCAAGCATCTCCACCAACACAAGATGAGGATGAGGCTCAAGATGATGAAGGAGAAGATCAAGAAGATGAGCCACCTCAAGAAGAGGACAAGGATCAAGGGGGAGATGCAAATGATCAAGACAAGGAGGATGAACAAAATCCAAGGCCGCCACACCCAAGAGTCCACCAAGCAATCCAACAAGATCACCCCGTGAACACCATCCTCGGCGATATTCATAAGGGGGTAACTACTCGATCTCGTGTTGCTCATTTTTGTGAACATTACTCTTTTGTTTCCTCTATTGAGCCAAATAGAGTAGAGGAAGCACTTCAAGATTCGGATTGGGTGCTGGCGATGCAAGAGGAGCTCAACAATTTCAAAAGGAATGAGGTATGGCATTTAGTTCCACGTCCTAACCAAAATGTTGTAGGAATCAAGTGGGTCTTCCGCAACAAACAAGATGAGCATGGTATGGTGACAAGGAACAAGGCATGACTTGTGGCTAAAGGGTATTCACAAGTTGAAGGTTTGGATTTCGGTGAAACCTATGCACCCGTAGCTAAGCTTGAGTCAATTCGAATATTACTTGCCTATGCTACTCACCATGACTTTAAGCTCTACCAAATAGACGTGAAGAGTGCTTTCCTCAATGGACCTATCAAATAAGAGGTCTATGTTGAGCAACCTCCCGGCTTTGTAGATAGTGAGTATCCTAACCATGTTTACAAACTCTCTAAGGCGCTTTATGGGCTCAAGCAAGCCCCAAGAGTATGGTATGAATGCCTAAGAGATTTTATTATCACTAATGGATTCAAAGTTGGTAAAGCCAATCCTACTTTATTCACTAAAACCATTGAGAATGATTTGTTTGTATGCCAAATTTATGTTGATGATATCATATTTGGGTCTACTAACAAATCTATTTGTGAAGAATTTAGTAGGATCATGATTCAAAAATTCGAGATGTCTATGATGGGGGAGTTGAAGTATTTTCTAGGATTTCAAGTAAAGCAACTCCAAGAAGGCACCTTCATTAGCTAAACGAAGTACATTCAAGATATTCTTACCAAGTTTGGAATGAAGGATGCCAAGCCCATCAAGACACCCATGGGAACCAATGGGCATCTCGACCTCGACACGTGAGGTAAATCCGTAGATCAAAAGGTATACCGGTCGATGACAGGTTCTTTACTCTATTTATATGCATCTCGACCAGACATTATGCTTTCTGTATGCATGTGTGCAAGATTCCAAGCCGACCCTAAGGAAGTTCACCTTAGGGTCGTGAAGCGAATCTTGAGATATTTAGTTCAAACACCTAAGTTTGGTCTTTGGTACCCCAAGGGATCCTCATTTGATTTATTAGGATATTCCGATGCTAATTGGGCAGGGTGTAAGATTAATAGGAAGAGCACATCAGGGACTTGTCAATTTTTGGGAAGATCCATGGTGTCTTGGGCTTCAAAGAAACAAAACTCAGTAGCTCTTTCTACCGCCGAAGCCGAGTACATTACCGCAGGCCATTATTGTGCGCAATTAATGTGGATGAGGCAAACCCTTAGGGACTATGGCTACAAGTTTAGCAAAGTCCCTCTCCTATGTGACAATGAGAGTGCAATCTGCATGGTGGATAATCCCGTTGAACACAGCCGCACTAAGCACATAGCCATTCGGTATCACTTTCTGAGAGATCACCAATAAAAGGGGGATATCGAGATAGCCTATATAAACACCAAAGATCAATTGGCCAATATCTTTACCAAGCCTCTAGATGAGCATTCCTTTACCAAACTTAGGAATGAGTTAAATATTCTTGATTCTAGGAATTTTGATTGATTCTTTGCACACATAGCTCATTCATATACCTTTGATCATCTCTCTTTTTATGTCTATGACTAATGTGTTTTCAAGTGTCATCTTATGCTTAGTCACAGATATTGAAAGGGAAATGGAGTATCCGGCAATGAAGGCACTTCCACTCAACTCCAATTGTGTTTGCCGATACTCCGCTTTGTTCTCCACTTTGGTATAATCTTCACTCATATATTTGTGTTTGCCAAAAGGGGAGAACATTTGTTGAAAGGGCTTATATCTCACTCACAAGTACCCATTTTTGGCGATTCATGCCAAAGGGGGAGAAAGTATGAGCCCAAAGCAAAAGGACCGCACCACCACCAAATTTAAAAATGAAGTCTTCAATTTGATATCTTATTGTGTTCAAAAGGGGGAGAAAATAGTATCTTCAAAAATTGCAAAACCCTCTTGAACACTAAGAGGAGAATTTTATTTAGGGGGAGTTTTGTTTTAGGCAAAGGAAAAGCATTTGAGACAGGGGGAGGAAATTTCAAATCTTGAAAATGCTTTCTTCAATCTTATTCATGTACCTTTGACTAATTGCAAAAGTTTTTTGAAAAGAATTTTACAAAGAATTTGTAAAACAAAACTCGTGGTGCAAACGTGGTCCAAAATTTTAATAAAGAAGAAAACAATCCATGCACATCTATTTGAGATAAGTATATTGGTTTCAACTCCAAGCAACCTTTGCACTTACATTATGCAAACTAGTTCAATTCTGCATTTTTATATTTGCTTTGGTTTGTGTTGGCATCAATCACCAAAAAGGGGGAGATTGAAAGGGAAATAGGGTCAAACCTTTTCCAATAAGAATTTTGGTGGTTGAATTGCCCAACACAAATTATTGGACTAACTAGTTTGCTCTAGAAAATATGTTCTACAGGTGCCAAAGATTCACAACAAACCAATACAAGTCAAAAGAAAGGGTTCAAACAAAGGGAGCAAATTTAAACCGAAGGCAGCCCTGGTCTAACGCACCGGACTGTCCGGTGTGCTACCGGACAGTGTCCGGTGCACCAGGGAATCCAACTCCAAACTTGCCAGTCCGAGAATTCTGGGAGCCACTCCGCTATAATTCACCGGACTGTCCGGTGCATCACCGGACTGTCCGGTGTGCCAGCGGAGCAACGACTACTTCGCGCCAACGGTCGTCTGCAAAACGCATTCAATGCGCTACAGTGCACGCTAGAGTCAGAGCAGCGCCAGAAGGCACACCGGACAATGTACAGTGACTGTCCGGTGCAACATCAGACTGTCCGGTGACCCAGAAGACAGAAGCTCCAACGGTCGAACCCTAACGGTCGGGTGACGTGGCTGGCGCACCGGACAGTGTCCGATGGCGCACTGGACTGTCCGGTGCGCCATTCGACAGACAGCCTCCCAACGGCCACTTTTGGTGGGTGGGGCTATAAATACCCCAACCACCCCACATTCATTGCATCCAAGTTTTCAAACTTTCTACACCTTACAAGAGCTATAGCATTCAATACAAGACACACCAAAGAGATCAAATTCTCTCCCAAGCCCAAAGATCATCCCAAATCAAATAGTGGCTAGTGAGAGAGTGACTTGTGTTCATTTGAGCTCTTGCGCTTGGATTGCTTCTTTTCTTTCTCATTCTTTCTTGTGATCAACTCAATTGTAACCGAGGCAAGAGACACCAATTGTGTGGTGGTCCTTGCGGGGACTTAGTGTCCCGTTTGATTGAGAAGAGAAGCTCACTCGGTCTAAGTGACCGTTTGAGAGAGGGAAAGGGTTAAAAGAGACCCGGTCTTTGTGACCACCTTAACGGGGAGTAGGTTTGCAAGAACCGAACCTCGGTAAAACAAATCACCGTGTCACACTCGTTATTTGCTTGTGATTTGTTTTCGCCCTCTCTCTTGGACTCGATTTTAATTCTAACGCTAACCCCGGCTTGTAGTTGTGCTTAAACTTTGTAAATTTCAGATTCGCCCTATTCACCCTCCCTCTAGGTGACTTTCAAAGAGGAATATGCACCCTTTAAACATTTTGATCAATCATAGGAAATTTACTTCTTCATATTGAATTTATTAATCATTACTTAGAAGCAAATCAATATGAGAATATGTATAGCTGTAAGACCCAAAATTAGTAGAGGAAAAAAAAATAGAAACAAAGTATCATAATGCTTTGGAAAAATTAGGAAAATAAGAAAAATGATGGGAAAAGAATTTTTCTTTTAAAGGAAACCATTTATACATCCCATGAAATAAATAACAAGGAGAATAAAGCTTAACTTAGTAAAATTAAAATAATATGGTTTATATTCACCTTTGGGTTCTAATTGATACATTTGAAAAATCTGAAAACTAAAATAGAAGTATAAATTTGAATTTGGAATAGAAAATAGAAAATAAAAGAGAAGGGAAGAACTAAGAAAAATACTACATAAAATAAAATAAAAAAAATCAGAATAAACATCCTTCACACTTATATTATTAAATTATACCTTTCAAACTGAAGACAAGTTATTCACAAAGTTTGAATTTAAACTTGAACTCAAATTGGATTTGAAAATGGAGAAAAGAAAATACAAAATAAAAAGAAAAAGAAGAAAAGCTAACTGGGCCGCCATACCTCCATTTCGGCCCAATATGCAAACCCACCCGCGCAGCCCACTGCTCATCATCGGCGCCGACATGGTGGGCCCACAACGCAGTCACACCAGCGCACACCGCATTCCCCTTTCACTGCGTCACGGGGACCACCGGCCAGTCGCTCATCCCGCCCTCACACCGCGCGCTGGGTGAACTCTCTACCACTGCCACGGCGGACCCACATGTCATCATCTTCCCCGCGGACTCCACGTAACAACCGCCGCGTTTTCCCCGGCGATGACCGAGCTGAACGAACGATCTCTCCGCTTCCTCGGGCGCCCTCTGCCGCACATAAGAACGCCGCTCGGAGCTCAGGAATCCTAGTCTAGGGGGTTAGCCGCCACCGTAGCCACATACCGTCGCCATAACCGCGCGCCGCCGCCATCGATTCGTCGGTACGCCCTCGATTCGGGGTGGTCGCGGTGTCTGGCCAACTCGCCTGGTTGCGTTGGACGCGACTGTGGCGGATTGGGGCCGGGGGAAGCACCTGAACGCCGCCGATTTCTCGCCGTTGCTCCTGCGCCGCCGCGGTTCCGCATCGCGCCGTGGTCGGGCGTTCCCGTGACTCCATCGTTGGTAAGAAGCCTACCTTCATGTTCTCCATAATCTCGGCTTTGCGTAGAACGTCTCGGGTGGGAGCATTAGTGCACGGTGGCGTGGATTGCATGCGCCGGTGATGCCGCCGCCGTACACCGAGGGCGCCGCCGCCGTCGGGACGACCTGGGATGGGAGACGAGCGCCCGACCGTTGGATCCCAGCCGACGGTCGAGATTAGATCGAGGATACCCTTTCGTTCAAACAAGCTTCGACCGTAGATTCAAGATCCAAGGGATGCGGCGGGATCTCGGCTTCATTAAATTCGAGCCGTTGATCGTGGATCCTGCGGCTGTAGATGCGTACCGGTTCGGGTGAGGCGTGGATCTAATCCGAACCATCCACGTTTGATCGAACGGTCCAGATTAGAAGATACCCCTTCGCGGGTCATTTTTGTTAAAGAGCCCCCGCACTTTTATACAATCAACCCGCCGTCCACCGCGGGTGTAGTCTGAGTCAGGGAATTCTTGCGCCGTGCCCCCTGGACTTTCCTGTAATTGAGGCCCAGTCCAGTGATCGTTTAAATTGAATAAATAAAATAGAAAATAGATTTTTAATATGAAAATAATTGCTAGAACTTAGATAATTCATAGAAAATTCATTTTAGCTCCAAATTGAACCATTCCAGTTTCTAAAATTTTGTAATAATATTCTTCATCTTTTTGTGCCTCTGTTTTGGCATGAAAGGCTCATTTAAATTTATCTAATACTTAATCTTGTATTAAATACATAAAAGCTACAGAAATTCATAACTTAAAATCTATAACTCTAAATTTAATGATTCCAGTTCCTGTGATCTTATTTTAATGTCTAGATTATTACTGTGTATTTTATTTACATGCTTGGTGTAATGTTAATTTTGCCTATACACTGTTTGTTTGTATTGCTACGACTAGCAGTGAGGTCACGAGCATCTGAAGATCATCCTGGTACCTGGATTCTCAAGGCCCAGGCAAGTTGTGCCCTTGATCACTTCTTTTTACCCACTCATGTTCTAATTAATCATAATGATCTGCATAGGTTACTTTTGATGGGTCCCAACAGGTTACCTAGTTTGATTATCTTTATACCTTGTTTACCACTGAACTTTCTGGGTAGTACTTGCTAGTGCTATATGTGGTTTTGGGTATGGAGATACACTATTCATGATTACACTTTTGTTATCAGTTGTTATTTATTGTTCATGATAAGATCATTATGTTAATTGGAACATGGAGAACCACCCGAGAAAACAGTGCTACCACAAGGGAGGAATGGGACCCCTTGGCTGATTAATTAGGAAAGCTAGTGGAAGACTACCTTACCCGAAAGGGGCAAGGGCAGTAGGGGAGTGGTCAGTGTAGGGAGGCCCTCGGGAGGATTTTGCTGCGATGGCGGTCCTGCAAGGGATTCCTGCATTGGAACTTTCTATAAACTGTAGCGGGTTTTCGGAAGCTAGTGGAACTTTGTAAAGGCCTCGTAGTGGATCCCTAGCCATTCACCTCGGAAGTGTCTAAGGGCCTTGCAAACCCTGGCGACATGGGATACACGACTTGTGGGTAAAGATGCGCAACCTCTGCAGAGTGTAAAACTGGTATACTAGCCGTGCTCACGGTCAAGAGCAGCTCGGACACTCACATGATTAATTTATGGAACTAAATTCAATTTGTCATATGCATTGCATCGCAGGTGATGTTGTTACTTTTGTTCTACTTCTTAATTGGGTTTGGTATTTACTTATACTTAGTAACTGCTAATAAAATTTTGACCAACTTTAAAAGCAATGCTCAGCTCTAACCATCCTCTTTGGTAAGCCTTACACTTCACGTGAGCTCCCACCTTTGGCGAGTTCATGCACATTATTCCCCACAACTTGTTGAGCGATGAACGTATGTGAGCTCACTCTTGCTGTCTCACATACACCACAGGTCAAGAACAGGTACCACAGGATGAAGCGCTTGGAGGATGCTGCGATGAGTTCGTGAGAGGTCTAGGTCGTCGTCTCCCAGTCAACTTTGGGTTGCTAGACCGTTGTCTCCTTATAATGTAATTATTTATTTTGTATAGAACTCCTGTTATATATAAAGTTGTGACATTCGATCCTGTGCCACTATACATCATATGTGTGAGACTTGGTCCCAGCATACCTGGTGTTTATGTTAACCCCGGGTTTTGGACCTCTAAAATCCGGGTGTTACAGAAGTGGTATCAGAGGAATGTTGACTGTAGGACGAAACCTAGATAGAACTGGACAACCAACACTTACTTACCTTACTCTGATTCTTTTCTAAACTCATCTTAATCTTTCCTCATCTATTTCCGCTTTACTCTGATTATTCTTACCTTTTATTTCTAAAGACAAATGTGGATTTCACACTTTGAAATCCAGTGCCTAAAGTGACCTTTAGGAATAGGAGACCTAATATTAGGGACAAAAAAACAAAACTATTTTTATATATATATCTATACACTTGAATGCTTGTTCTTATGATACTTGTTTGATTTGGATCTTTGATTGAGTGTGATGAGTTGTGGAGTAATGTCCACAATTGCATCTGCATATACACATAAGTATAAAAATATATTTATAAAATAACTAGACAACTTAGATTATCCCCATTGGAACATATCTAGCTTAAGAGATTCATCTTATCCTAAAAGATCTCATTCTAGCCAATTCATCTTATCTTAAAAGATTCTCCCTTATCTTAATAGATCCATCTCATCTTAAAAGATACTCATCTTATCTTGAAAAGATTTTATCTCATCCTAATAGATCTAACTGATCTCAAAAGATTCTATCTTATCTTTATGGATCCATCTTATCCTAATAAGCATACTTATTCACCCTAGTTTAAACAACCATGATCTAATGCAAATTAATTAGATCTTATCTAGTCAAACAAGTCACACCAATCTAACCTAGATCTGATCAAATCTAAAGTGACTTATCAAACATGTTAGATAATACTGATGAAATAGTTTAGACTCTACCCCTATAGAACAAGTCTTAACTTAGTTCACCCTGCACTAAATTAAGAATGACAAGATCGACTTGGCCATATGCAACTACCTTAACCATCTGATAGTTGCATAACCTTTCAATTATAAACTAACAAGAGATTCTATCTTATCATAACATATCTAACTAATCTCAAAACATCCTAACATATTCTACCCTGTTGGACCTATCTAACCTAAACTAGTCTAATCTAGTCATATCCAATTTAATCTAGATCTTATCTTACCTAATGTGACCTGATCTAGTGTGGTCTAATGTTATCTAACTTAATGTGGTCCACTTAAACAGAGTAATGACACTAGTAGAAGAGATTAGACCCCACTAGCCATGTATTAACTTATCTTAGCACATTGGACCAATTCAACCATGAGCTAACCCAACCCATAGAGCCATGATGAATGGTATAACCTTTCTATTCCCACCTAATAACAAACAAACTTTTAACCTACACCTTGTAGTCTATCTCACCCATATATATCTCTCATCTTGACTGATTCTACCTTACCCTTGGATATTCACCTTATACGATTGGTTACCCCAATCTGGACATAAAACAAAGATTAAGCCCTACCAAAGAATCTTTAGAGTATAACCAGCTACTAGCTTATTCATTCCGCTTATTGAATAATTTCCTTTGCAAAACTATTACCATATGCTTCTAACTTTCATGGTCAATACCAGGAAAGGAAAGATTATCACGTAACAGCAAACAGAAATGAATTCTCCAAATCCTCCACCTATTGAAACCGAACAAGTGGTTGCTGCCCAAAGACTGGTAATACAACAATTAACAGACCTGGTGACCGAGATGCAAAACCAGATAAGACAACAACGCGAGGAAATACGTCAGGTCCGCCAAGAAATAAGACAAGCACGGTTGGAGAGACAACAACAACAACAACCACCACCAGCTCCACCAAGCTATATAGATATAAATTATGATGATTTGTAAGATCTAAATGTTACTTTAGTTAGTAGATGATATGATATTATTTTAGAAGGAATAATAAGGTCTATTGACCCTATGTTTTGTTGAAGAATTATACCTCATGCTGAGATTTCTTTGTTTGTGCATATGTTCCGAGAACAATATGAGTATACATCCCTTTTCTTACAAATCTCGAGGACGAGATTATTTTTAAGGGGGGTAGGATTTGTAAGACCCAAAATTAGTAGAGGAAAAAAAATAGAAACAAAGTATCATAATGCTTTGGAAAAATTAGGAAAATAAGAAAAATGATGGGAAAAGAATTTTTCTTTTAAAGGAAACCATTTATACATCCCATGAAATAAATAACAAGGAGAATAAAGCTTAACTTAGTAAAATTAAAATAATATGGTTTATATTCACCTTTGGGTTCTAATTGATACATTTGAAAAATCTGAAAACTAAAATAGAAGTATAAATTTGAATTTGGAATAGAAAATAGAAAATAAAAGAGAAGGGAAGAACTAAGAAAAATACTACATAAAATAAAATAAAAAAAAATCAGAATAAACATCCTTCACACTTATATTATTAAATTATACCTTTCAAACTGAAGACAAGTTATTCACAAAGTTTGAATTTAAACTTGAACTCAAATTGGATTTGAAAATGGAGAAAAGAAAATACAAAATAAAAAGAAAAAGAAGAAAAGCTAACTGGGCCGCCATACCTCCATTTCGGCCCAATATGCAAACCCACCCGCGCAGCCCACTGCTCATCATCGGCGCCGACATGGTGGGCCCACAACGCAGTCACACCAGCGCACACCGCATTCCCCTTTCACTGCGTCACGGGGACCACCGGCCAGCCGCTCATCCCGCCCTCACACCGCGCGCTGGGTGAACTCTCTACCACTGCCACGGCGGACCCACATGTCATCATCTTCCCCGCGGACTCCGCGTAACAACCGCCGCGTTTTCCCCGGCGATGACCGAGCTGAACGAACGATCTCTCCGCTTCCTCGGGCGCCCTCTGCCGCACATAAGAACGCCGCTCGGAGCTCAGGAATCCTAGTCTAGGGGGTTAGCCGCCACCGTAGCCACATACCGTCGCCATAACCGCGCGCCGCCGCCATCGATTCGTCGGTACGCCCTCGATTCGGGGTGGTCGCGGTGTCTGGCCAACTCGCCTGGTTGCGTTGGACGCGACTGTGGCGGATTGGGGCCGGGGGAAGCACCTGAACGCCGCCGATTTCTCGCCGTTGCTCCTGCGCCGCCGCGGTTCCGCATCGCGCCGTGGTCGGGCGTTCCCGTGACTCCATCGTTGGTAAGAAGCCTACCTTCATGTTCTCCATAATCTCGGCTTTGCGTAGAACGTCTCGGGTGGGAGCATTAGTGCACGGTGGCGTGGATTGCATGCGCCGGTGATGCCGCCGCCGTACACCGAGGGCGCCGCCACCGTCGGGACGACCTGGGATGGGAGACGAGCGCCCGACCGTTGGATCCCAGCCGACGGTCGAGATTAGATCGAGGATACCCTTTCGTTCAAACAAGCTTCGACCGTAGATTCAAGATCCAAGGGATGCGGCGGGATCTCGGCTTCATTAAATTCGAGCCGTTGATCGTGGATCCTGCGGCTGTAGATGCGTACCGGTTCGGGTGAGGCATGGATCTAATCCGAACCATCCACGTTTGATCGAACGGTCCAGATTAGAAGATACCCCTTCGCGGGTCATTTTTGTTAAAGAGCCCCCGCACTTTTATACAATCAACCCGCCGTCCACCGCGGGTGTAGTCTGAGTCAGGGAATTCTTGCGCCGTGCCCCCTGGACTTTCCTGTAATTGAGGCCCAGTCCAGTGATCGTTTAAATTGAATAAATAAAATAGAAAATAGATTTTTAATATGAAAATAATTGCTAGAACTTAGATAATTCATAGAAAATTCATTTTAGCTCCAAATTGAACCATTCCAGTTTCTAAAATTTTGTAATAATATTCTTCATCTTTTTGTGCCTCTGTTTTGGCATGAAAGGCTCATTTAAATTTATCTAATACTTAATCTTGTATTAAATACATAAAAGCTACAGAAATTCATAACTTAAAATCTATAACTCTAAATTTAATGATTCCAGTTCCTGTGATCTTATTTTAATGTCTAGATTATTACTGTGTATTTTATTTACATGCTTGGTGTAATGTTAATTTTGCCTATACACTGTTTGTTTGTATTGCTACGACTAGCAGTGAGGTCACGAGCATCTGAAGATCATCCTGGTACCTGGATTCTCAAGGCCCAGGCAAGTTGTGCCCTTGATCACTTCTTTTTACCCACTCATGTTCTAATTAATCATAATGATCTGCATAGGTTAATTTTGATGGGTCCCAACAGGTTACCTAGTTTGATTATCTTTATACCTTGTTTACCACTGAACTTTCTGGGTAGTACTTGCTAGTGCTATATGTGGTTTTGGGTATGGAGATACACTATTCATGATTACACTTTTGTTATCAGTTGTTATTTATTGTTCATGATAAGATCATTATGTTAATTGGAACATGGAGAACCACCCGGGAAAACAGTGCTACCACAAGGGAGGAATGGGACCCCTTGGCTGATTAATTAGGAAAGCTAGTGGAAGACTACCTTACCCGAAAGGGGCAAGGGCAGTAGGGGAGTGGTCAGTGTAGGGAGGCCCTCGGGAGGATTTTGCTGCGATGGCGGTCCTGCAAGGGATTCCTGCATTGGAACTTTCTATAAACTGTAGCGGGTTTTCGGAAGCTAGTGGAACTTTGTAAAGGCCTCGTAGTGGATCCCTAGCCATTCACCTCGGAAGTGTCTAAGGGCCTTGCAAACCCTGGCGACATGGGATACACGACTTGTGGGTAAAGATGCGCAACCTCTGCAGAGTGTAAAACTGGTATACTAGCCGTGCTCACGGTCAAGAGCAGCTCGGACACTCACATGATTAATTTATGGAACTAAATTCAATTTGTCATATGCATTGCATCGCAGGTGATGTTGTTACTTTTGTTCTACTTCTTAATTGGGTTTGGTATTTACTTATACTTAGTAACTGCTAATAAAATTTTGACCAACTTTAAAAGCAATGCTCAGCTCTAACCATCCTCTTTGGTAAGCCTTACACTTCACGTGAGCTCCCACCTTTGGCGAGTTCATGCACATTATTCCCCACAACTTGTTGAGCGATGAACGTATGTGAGCTCACTCTTGCTGTCTCACATACACCACAGGTCAAGAACAGGTACCACAGGATGAAGCGCTTGGAGGATGCTGCGATGAGTTCGTGAGAGGTCTAGGTCGTCGTCTCCCAGTCAACTTTGGGTTGCTAGACCGTTGTCTCCTTATAATGTAATTATTTATTTTGTATAGAACTCCTGTTATATATAAAGTTGTGACATTCGATCCTGTGCCACTATACATCATATGTGTGAGACTTGGTCCCAGCATACCTGGTGTTTATGTTAACCCCGGGTTTTGGACCTCTAAAATCCGGGTGTTACAATAGCAAAGGCATGAAATAGATTCTAATGGACTAGTGCATTTATGAAAACAAGATTGAATGCACACCTAGCAAAAATTAAGTCCAATAAAGAATCTATAGGTAAGCTCAAGAGATACATGGTTAGTAAGCACAAAATTCCCTTTTGTAATCATCTTGATAAGGAATGAAAAGTGGATTACCAAAGCATGGAAATTTTATAAAATGAACTAGATCATTCCATGATATGTGCTTAGTTTTAACTTATGAAACAAGCATAGTTAATTCCTTAAGATAATGGGAACGAATCTAATTCAATCATGGAGAGCGATGAATGTAGAAGAATCATATTCAATTTAAGCAAGAAGCATAACAACATAAGACATTAGATTGATTTTCCTTTTTAAGTTAGATTACTTACTTCCAAAGAGAAACTTATTCTCTACAAGTGAGACTACTTGGGTTACTTAAATAAAAGCATTAGTCTCACTCTTCTAGTTATAGAGAGAATTTTCCTTTTATAAGTGTCGTAAGGATTTGAATTCCTTACATGACACCTTATTCTTTTAAGAACATGGAATATCTCTTTATATCTAGATCATGGCAATAATAGAATGACTAGCTAAAAACATGCCATGAGGTACTTACAATAATTTAAAGCATGTAGATTGCCATAGCATAGAAGAGATGAATAAGCAATCTATCTGTCGGGGACCATAATTAGGGGTACCCTCAAGACGCCTAATTCTCAGCTGGTAACCCCCATCAGCATAAAGCTGCAGAGGCCTGATGGGTACGATTAAGTCAGGGATCAGTCCATACGAGCGACTCGATCACGCCTCGCCCGAGCCTAGCCTCGGGCAAGGGCAGCCGACCCTGAGGTGTTTCCGTCTCGCCCGAGGCCCCCTTTTTACGGCAGACGCATCCCCGGCTCGCCCGAGGCCTTGCCTTCGTTAAGAAGCAACCCTGACTAAATCGCCGCACCGACCGACCGAGTCACAGGGGCATTTAACGCAAAGGTAGCCTGGCACCTTTATCCTGACGCGCGCCCTCTGGCAGAGCCGAAGTGACCGCCGTCACTTCGCCGCTCCACTGACCGGTCTGACAAAAGGACAGCGCCGCCTGCGCCGTCCCGACTGCGGTGCCACTTGACAAGAGTGAGACTGACAGGCAGCCAGGACTTGCCAAAGGCGCCATAGGAAGCTCCGCCCGACCCAGGGCTCGGACTCGGGCTAAGGCCCCGGAAGACGGCGAACTCCGCTCCGCCCGACCCAGGGCTCGGACTCGGGCTAAGGCCCCGGAAGACGGCGAACTCCGCTCCGCCCGACCCAGGGCTCGGACTCGGGCTAAGGCCCCGGAAGACGGCGAACTCCGCTCCGCCCGACCCAGGGCTCGGACTCGGGCTAAGGCCCCGGAAGACGGTGAACTCCACCTCGCCCGACCCCAGGGGTCGGACTCCGCTCTGGCCTCTGCCGAACGACCTCCGCCTCGCCCGAGCCAGGAGCTCGGACTCGGCCTCGGCCATGCAGGACAGACTCGACCTCGGCTTCGGAGGAGCCTCCACGTCGCCCTACCTAGGGCACAAGTCCGCCACGTCAACAGGAAGCGCCATCATCACCCTACCCCGAGCCGACTCGGGCCACAGAGAACAGGACCGACGTCCCATCTGGCTAGCTCCGCCAGATAGGCAATGATGGCGCCCCGCTAGACCCATGACGACGACGGCTCTCAGCTCCCTTACGGAAGCAAAGGGACGTCAGCAAGGGCCCAACCGCTCCGACAGCTGTCCCTCCACCAGGCTCCGTTACTCCTCCGACAGCCACGACACCACACCAGCTGGGTGCCAAGATCTCTCCGGCTGCCACCTTGGCATGTACTTAGGGCACTAGCTCTCCCCCGCTAGACACGTAGCACTCTGCTGCACCCCCATTGTACACCTGGATCCTCTCCTTACGCCTATAAAAGGAAGGACCAGGGCCTTCTTAGAGGGGGTTGGCCTCGCGGGAACGAGGGCAGGGGCAGGCGCTCTCTTGGGGCCGCTCGCTTCCCTCACCCGCGTGGACGCTTGTAACCCCCTACTGCAAGCGCACCCGACCTGGGTGCGGGACGAACACGAAGGCCGCGGGATCTCCACCTCCCTCACGACTCGGCTCCGGCCACCTCGCTCTTCCCCCCTTCGCGCTCGCCCACGCGCTCGACCCATCTGGGCTGGGGCACGCGGCACACTCACTCGTCGGCTTAGGGACCCCCCGGTCTCGAAACGCCGACAGTTGGCGCGCCAGGTAGGGGCCTGCTGCGTGTTGACGAGCAGTTTCCCGTCAAGCTCCAGATGGGCAGTCTCCAACGACCTCTCCAACCCGGGACGGTGCTCCGTTTCGGGAGCCTCGAGTTCATGTCCTTCGACGGCAGCTACGACATGATACTCCTTCCACCGCCGCGCGACGACGATAATGGTGGCCGACAGCCCGCCCGTCGGCGGCGGAATCGACGACGTCCTCCCCGCGTGGGGGAAGAACAACATTCGAGCTCGCCCCATCCTCTCCCTCGCCATCGGAGGAGGAGGTGGGGCAACCAGGGCCGAGCGGGAGGCTGCGCTCCGTCGGCTGTCGAGCGAATCGACATCCCCAGCGCCCCAACGGAGGACGCGTCGGGCGTCACCCTCGCGTTTGAGGCGAAGGCGAGCGCCGTCCCCCCGCAACACGCCAGCCCCGAGCAAGTGGACGACGCCAGCACGCTCATGGAGGGCCTGCAGGACGTCGCCCTCGTACCCAAGACGACGACGCAATCAGTCCCCGATGAGACTTCGTCGCTTCTCGTCGACCAAAAGGTACCGACTGATTCCCATCCTTCGTCATTTCGGCTCGACCTCAACCCGCCTAGCGACCTCGCTCTCGCGGGCGCTCACGTTGAGGCGAGCACAACCTCTCTTGGGTTTTGTGTGCGGTCGCCTTAGGACCGATTGACGGGCGTCTCGACCTACGGACCCTCTGGGTCCGAGGAAGATGACGACCCCAGCATCTGCTGGGATTTCTCTGGATCTGGCAACCCCAGTGCCATGCGGGACTTTCATGACCGCATGCAACTACTGCCTCTCCGACTGTTCCGACGGCAGCCGCAGCCTTGACGACAAGGACTGCGGCCCGAGCCGCGAATGTTTCCACGTCGAGCTAGGGGATCCCTCCGGAGGCAACCGTCTCGGCATGCCGGAGGATGGTGATCTCCCTAGGCCAGTGCCTCGCGCCGACATCCCGCGGGAGCTAGCTGTGGTCCCCGTCCCGGCGGGGGGTCACGACCCACAGCTCGAGCAAGTCCGCGGGGCGCAGGCCGGGCTCGACGAGGGGGCAGGAGCGCTCGAGTTGATCCGCCGGGACGTCGGGCAGGTATGGGCGGGCCAGCCCCCGGCCGGAGAAATACGTCACCTGCCCCAGGGTCTCCAGCACTGCATCGCCAACGATGCCAGGGACAGGCCGCTACCCGCATCCAGCGGGACCGGTCAGGACCTGGCAGCCGCAGCGATGCTCCTCCGCGCGATGCCGGAGTCATCAGCCACCGAGGGTCGGCGAATCCAGGGAGAGCTCAAGCATCTCCTGGAAGGCGCTGCGGCTCGGCGGGCCGAGAGCTCTGCCTCCCGAAGGCAGAGGTACCCCTCGGAACCTCGTGCCGCGACTTCCCGACTCATGCGGGAAGCCTCGGTCTACACCGGGCGCACGCGCAACACCGCGCCTGCGGCCCCGGGCCACCTCGGCGACGAGCACCCTCATCGCGACCGTCGGGCCCGCCTCGACGAAAGGGTGCGCCGAGGCTACCACCCCAGGCGTGGGGGACGCTACGACAGCGGGGAGGATCGGAGTCCCTCGCCCGAACCACCCGGTCCGCAGGTCTTCAGCCGAGCCATTCGGCGGGCGCTGTTTCTGGCCCGATTCCGACCCCCGACTACTATCACAAAGTACTCGGGGGAAACGAGACCGGAATTGTGGCTCGCGGACTACCGCCTGGCCTGTCAACTGGGTGGAACGGACGACGACAACCTCATCATCCGCAACCTCCCCCTGTTCCTCTCCGACACTGCTCGCGCTTGGTTGGAGCACCTGCCTCCGGGGCAGATTTCCAACTGGGAGGATTTGGTCCAAGCTTTCGCCAGCAACTTCCAGGGCACGTACGTGCGCCCCGGGAATTCCTGGGACCTCCGAAGCTGCCGGCAACAGCCAGGAGAGTCTCTTCGGGACTACATCCGGCGGTTCTCGAAGCAGCGCACCGAGCTGCCCAACATCACCGACTCCGATGTCATCGGCGCGTTCCTTGCCGGCACCACCTGCCGTGACCTGGTGAGCAAGTTGGGTCGCAAGACCCCCACCAGGGCGAGCGAGCTGATGGACATCGCCACCAAGTTCGCCTCTGGCCAGGAGGCGGTCGAGGCCATCTTCCGAAAGGACAAGCAGCCCCAGGGCCGCCCGTCGAAGGATGCTCCCGAGGCGTCTACTCCGCTCGGCGCCAAGAAGAAAGGCAGGAGGAAGTCGCAAGCGAAACGCGACGCCGCCGACGCAGACCTTGTCGCCGCCGCCGAGTACAAGAACCCTCGGAAGCCCCCCGGAGGTGCCAACCTTTTCGACAAGATGCTCAAGGAGACATGCCCTTACCACCAGGGGCCCGTCAAGCACACCCTCGAGGAGTGCGTCATGCTTCGGCGCCACTTCCACCGGGCCGGGCCACCCGCAGAGGGTGGCAGGGCCCGCGACGACGACAAAAAGGAAGATCACCAAGCAGGAGAGTTCCCCGAGGTCCGCGACTGCTTCATGATCTACGGAGGACATGCGGCGAATGCCTCGGCTCGGCATCGCAAGCAAGAGCGTCGGGAGGTCTGCTCGGTGAAGGTGGCGGCGCCAGTCTACCTAGACTGGTCCGACAAGCCCATCACCTTCGACCAAGCTGACCACCCCGACCACGTGCCGAGCCCGGGGAAGTACCCGCTCGTCGTCGATCCCATCATCGGCGACGTCAGGCTCACCAAGGTCCTGATGGATGGGGGCAGCTGCCTCAATATCATCTACGCCGAGACCCTCAGGCTCCTGTGCGTCGATCTGTCCTCCGTTCGAGCAGGCGCTACGCCCTTCCACGGGATCATCCCTGGGAAGCGCGTCCAGCCCCTCGGACGGCTCGACCTTCCTGTCTGCTTCGGAACGCCCTCCAACTTCCGAAGGGAGACTTTGACGTTCGAGGTGGTCGGGTTCCGAGGAACCTACCACGCAGTATTGGGGAGGCCATGCTACGCGAAGTTCATGGCCATCCCCAACTACACCTACCTGAAGCTCAAGATGCCGGGCCCCAACGGGGTCACCACCGTCGGCCCCACGTACAAACACGCGTTCGAATGCGATGTGGAGTGCGTGGAGTACGCCGAGGCCCTCGTCGAGTCCGAGGCCCTCATTGCCGACCTGGAAAACCTCTCCCGAGAGGTGCCGGACGTGAAGCGACACGCCGGCAACTTCGAGCCAGCGAAGACGGTTAAGGCCATCCCTCTCGACCCCAGTGGCGACACCTCCAAGCAGATCCGGATCGGTTCCGGGCTCGACCCCAAATAGGAAGCAGTGCTCGTCGACTTTCTTCGCGCAAACGCCGACGTCTTTGCGTGGAGTCCCTCGGACATGCCCGGCATACCGAGGGATGTCGCCAAGCACTCACTGGATATTCGGGCCGGAGCCCGACCGGTCAGGCAGCCTCTGCGCCGATTCGACGAGGAAAGGCGCAGGGTGATAGGCGAGGAGATCCACAAGCTAATGGCAGCAGGGTTCATCAAAGAGGTATTCCATCCCGAATGGCTTGCCAACCCTGTGCTTGTGAGGAAGAAAGGGGGGAAATGGCGGATGTGTGTAGACTACACTGGTCTCAACAAAGCATGTCCGAAGGTTCCCTACCCTCTACCTCGCATCGATCAAATCGTGGATTCCACTGCTGGGTGCGGAACCCTGTCTTTCCTCGATGCCTACTCAGGGTATCATCAAATCAAGATGAAAGAGTCCGACCAGCTCGCGACTTCTTTCATCACGCCCTTCGGCATGTACTGCTATGTCACCATGCCGTTGGGTTTGAGGAACGCGGGTGCAACGTACCAGCGGTGCATGAACCACGTGTTCGGCGAACACATCGGTCGCACGGTCGAGGCCTACGTCGATGACATCGTAGTCAAGACAAGGAAAGCCTCCGACCTTCTCTCCGACCTTGAGGTGACATTCCGGTGTCTCAAGGCAAAAGACGTCAAGCTCAATCCCGAGAAGTGTGTCTTCGGGGTGCCCCGGGGCATGCTCCTGGGATTCATCGTCTCCGAGCGGGGCATCGAAGCCAACCCGGAGAAGATCGCAGCCATCACCAGCATGGGGCCCATCAAGGACTTAAAAGGCGTACAGAGGGTCATGGGATGTCTCGCGGCCTTGAGCCGTTTCATCTCGCGCCTCGGCGAAAGAGGCCTGCCTCTGTACCGTCTCTTAAGGAAGGCCGAGTGCTTCACTTGGACCCCCGAGGCCGAGGAAGCTCTCGGGAACCTGAAGGCGCTCCTCACCCAGGCGCCCGTCTTGGTACCCCCAGCTGATGGAGAAGCCCTCTTGGTCTACGTCGCCGCTACCACCCAGGTGGTTAGCGCCACGATCGTGGTCGAAAGGCAAGAAGAGGGGCGTGCATTGCCCATTCAGAGGCCAGTTTACTTCGTCAGCGAGGTGCTGTCCGAAACCAAGATCCGCTACCCACAAGTTCAAAAGCTGCTGTATGCAGTGATCCTGACGAGGCGAAAGTTGCGACATTACTTCGAGTCTCATCCGGTAACTGTGGTGTCATCCTTCCCCCTGGGGGAGATCATCCAGTGCCGAGAAGCCTCGGGACAGATCGCGAAGTGGGCGGTGGAAATCATGGGCGAGACAATCTCGTTCGCCCCTCGGAAGGCCATCAAGTCCCAGGTACTGGCGGACTTCGTAGCCGAATGGATCGACACACAGTTGCCGACGGCTCCGATCCAACCGGAGCTCTGGACCATGTTTTTCGACGGGTCGCTGATGAAGACGGGGACCGGCGCGGGCCTGCTCTTCGTCTCGCCCCTCGGGAAACACCTGCGCTATGTGCTGCGCCTCCATTTCCCGGCGTCCAACAATGTGGCTGAGTACGAAGCTCTGATCAACGGATTGCAAATCGCCATCGAGCTAGGGGTCCGACGCCTCGACGCTCGCGGCGACTCGCAGCTCGTCATCGACCAGGTCATGAAGAACTCCCACTGCCACGACCCGAAGATGGAGGCCTACTGTGATGAGGTTCGACGCCTGGAAGACAAGTTCTACGGGCTCGAGCTCAACCACATCGCCCGGCGCTACAACGAGACTGCGGACGAGCTGGCAAAGATAGCCTCGGGGCGAACGACGGTTCCCCCGGACGTCTTCTCCCGGGATCTGCACCAACCCTCCGTCAAGATCAGCAACGCGCCCGAGCCCGAGGCGCCCTCGGCCCCGTCCGAGGTAACCTCGGCCCAGCCCGAGCCGTCCTCGGTTCAGCCCGAAGAACCCTCGGCTCCCGAGGGCGAGGCGCTGCGCATCGAGGAGGAGCGGAGCGGGGTCACGCCTGATCAAGATTGGCAGGCCCCGTACCTGCAATATCTCCGCCAAGGAGAGCTACCCCTCGACCAGGCCGAGGCACGGCGGGTAGCGCGACGCGCCAAGTCGTTCGTCTTGCTGGGCGATGAGAAGGAGCTCTACCACCACAGCCCCTCGGGCATCCTCCAGCGATGCATCTCCATCGCCGAAGGTCAGGAACTCCTACAAGAGATACACTCGGGGGCTTGCGGCCATCACGCAGCGCCTCGAGCCCTTGTCGGGAACGCTTTCCGGCAAGGCTTCTACTGGCCAACGGCGGTGGCTGACGCCACTAGAATTGTCCGCACCTGCGAAGGGTGTCAATTCTATGCGAAGCAGACCCACCTGCCCGCTCAGGCTCTGCAAACGATACCCATCACCTGGCCCTTCGCTGTGTGGGGTCTGGACCTCGTCGGCCCTCTGCAGAAAGCGCCCGGGGGCTACACGCACCTGCTGGTCGCCGTCGACAAATTCTCCAAGTGGATCGAGGTCCGACCCCTGAACAGCATCAGGTCCGAGCAGGCGGTGGCGTTCTTCACCAACATCATCCATCGCTTCGGGGTCCCAAACTCCATCATCACCGACAACGGCACCCAGTTCACCGGCAAAAAATTCTTGGATTTTTGCGAGGATCACAACATCCGGGTGGACTGGGCTGCCGTAGCTCATCCCATGTCGAATGGGCAAGTGGAGCGTGCCAATGGCATGATTCTACAAGGGCTCAAGCCTCGGATCTACAACGACCTCAACATGTTCGGCAAGCGATGGATGAAGGAACTCCCCTCGGTGGTCTGGAGCCTGAGGACGACGCCGAGCCGAGCCACGGGTTTCACGCCGTTCTTCCTGGTCTACAGGGCCGAGGCCGTCTTGCCCACGGACCTGGAATACGGCTCCCCGAGGACGAGAGCCTACGATGATCAAAGCAACCAAGCTAGCCAAGAAGACTCGCTGGACCAGCTGGAAGAGGCTCGGGACAACGCCTTACTACACTCGGCGCGGTATCAGCAGTCCCTGCGACGCTACCACGCCCGAGGGGTCCGACCCCGAGACCTCCAGGTGGGCGACCTGGTGCTTCGGCTGCGGCAAGACGCCCGAGGGAGGCACAAGCTCACACCCCCCTGGGAGGGGCCATTCGTCATCGCCAAAGTTCTGAAGCCCGGAACGTACAAGCTGGCCAACAGTCAAGGCGAGGTCTACGGCAACGCTTGGAACATCCAACAGCTACGTCGCTTCTACCCTTAAGATGTTTCCAAGTTGTTCATATACCTCGCACCCACGCAAAGTTTAGTCAACAAGGAAGGGTCGGCCTCGCCTCGGCAAAGCCCGACCCTCCCTCGGGGGCTAAAAGGGGGGAAACCCCCTCTGCGTCAAAATTTTCCTCGAAAAAAATCTCTTTTACCAGAATATCTTTCGTGCTTTTTGACTACTTCGAAAAGTGGGTCCTGGAAACGACGGAGTACACGTAAGCAGTCAAGGCTGACCGAGCCGAGGGACTCCTACGCCTCCGGGATACGGATACCTCATTCATCACCTTCTGCGATAAGTAACTCGCGTTCGGGTAAAGTGGCTCCGCGGATCGAACAAGTCTTTACGTTCGGAAGCCCTTCTGCCGAAGCGATCCTTCGAGCCTTCTCGACCGAGTCGATGACAGGGCCTCATGGACGGGTGAAAGTACGCGTAAGCGGCAAGGCCGACCGAGCCGAGGGACTCCACGCCTCCGGGATACGGGTACCTCACTCATCACCTTCCGCGAGAAGCAACTCTCGCTCGCACAAACATCCCTGTTACCGACAAAGAGTCCAGATACTCGAAACAAGAGGAAAAGAGACGCAACTTTACAACGCAACGAGGGTGTGTGTTCTGGCCTCAACGGCCGCAAAAGGCACACGCTACAAGACAATCTGATCCTGCAGGCTCGGGTCTTGACGCTGGAAGGGGGCAGCAACACCCTCGGCATCGACGGCACCTTCGGCGAGGCCCGACCTAGCCTCGGACGGCGACGCGGTCCGAGGGTCTCCGCTCCGAAGGACGACGTCATCACCACGCCCGGGCAATCGCTGTCTGGGACTTCTCTGGGAATCCGGCCCGAGCAGGCGGCTCAGCCGGTCACCCCTGGGGCCTCGGCCAACCATCTTCCGAGGGCGCCAGCCCGGTCCGAAGCCTCGGCTGATCAACTCCGACGTCGATCCTGCCAACGGACAACCCGGCTAGGCTCCGGCCAACCAGGTTTCATTTTTGAGCCAACTCCGCCTCTGTTCATGCTGATATCGCTACCCCTGGCCTCGGCTCGTCGAAGAGCGGCCGAGGGGTCTCTTTAACTAAGCTAGAGGAACCTCGGACAGCAAGGCCGACCGAGCCGAGGGACTCCTACGCCCCCGGGATATGGATACCTCACTCGTCACCTTGACACGGGGTGACTCATGCTTGGTGAAGGGTTCAGATAGTCAACAGGCGAGTCTTAGTGCTCAAAAATGAGGAAAAAACACGGCTCCGTGCCGAAGTTACATACATGTTCAGGCCCCGAAAGCCAAAATGAACAAAAAACCCTGGCATTCGAAGTGCCATTACAAACGGAACTCTGGTTCCGTTTCCACGAATATGGACAACCTCCACGCCGGGGAAGCCCGTGGAGCGACAAGCTCTGGGTGAATCACCAGCAAAACGCAGGTCGCCTCAAGCATCCCGGCAGATCCTCGCAGCCGTCCCCGCCGCAAGTGCGAGGAAGGGGACGGAATGTTGCATCCTAGCTGGGCAGCAACAGTTCGCCTTCCCCGACATGGCTGGAGGACGTCTCCGCCGTAGGGCTAAGGGGCGATTGCCACCACCAGAAGCTGGAAGAAGAGGTGGTCCGCCGACCTGCGCGGGAGGCAGAGCCCCGGCTCGCCTCACCCCCCGCCCCGGCGAGGATGACGAACACCCTCAACACTGAGGGTGGGGCCGAGACCACAGCCCGGTTCGCCTCTCCCCATCTAGGAGCTGGAGGTCACCACCTTGGGTGACCACCAGCGGAGGGAAGCAACCGGGCTGCATGATGAAAATCCTTGAAGCCGAACGATGGCTGAAAGGTGCCAACTCCCACGGAGTTGCGTTCCTCCAACGATGGGGCGAAAAGACGGCGGTTTCCCCCATCCGGGGGCTTGGAAGGTGGAAAAACACAGTGCATAAGGGAGGAAGAAGACGTGGTCGCCTTACGGGAGGGGTCGCCCTCCTTTTAAAGGCGACTCTCCCTGCTTGCGCCCCCAACCGTCACGGGCCGAGTCTTCTCCAACACGCTCCAAAGCACTCCCCTGCGGCGCGGGGGCTGGGTCCCGCATGTCATGCAGACCGGCTCCGGGCAGAAGAAGCCAAACCGCCGCGCACGGCGCACGCAACCACCCAGTGGTTACAAGTGACCCTCCACTTTTGCCCAGACCAACGGGCGAAAGGGGCAGGCAGCCATGCAGGCGGCATGCAACCGCGCCAAGTGGACGCGCCTCTCCGACTCCTGACATGCCAGCACGGAGGCCCAAGCCCACGCGTCGCGCGACCGGCGTGCCGGATGCTGCATGCAAGCAACTGTACCACTTGCGCCACCACCGCACCTCCTCGATTGCGGAACCGATACCGCGACCCGAGGCGACCCAGCGCGCGACCCAGCAGCGCCAGCCTGACGCAGCGGTCAAACGCGGTCAAAAGTGGGCCGGCAGTAATGACGGTGGCAGGCACACGGGAGCAGCGGTCACGCCGTCAGCCAAGCTCACGTCCCATCTGGAGGCAGCGAGAGAACCCCCTCTCACGGCATGAAGACGACGCACCCGTGACCCGTTCCTCGAACGGCTCGCGCACGCGCAACGGCAGCCTCGCCAACTACTCGCCCCGTCGCATTAACTCCGCGGCTGGACAGGCGGCGCTTCTGGCGGGAGCAGCTGGCGACGCTTCGCCTTCGCCAAAACAACCGCGCCAAAAAAGGTACGCCGCGTCGTTCAATTTCGTATCCTTTTTCCTCTTTCTCTATCTCTTGCAACAGGGACCGGGAAAGGGGATACCCCTAAAGGGATCCTTCCCCGTGAAGGAACTAGGCTCCGAGCCTCCTTACTGATCAGGGGTTCGAAGGCTGGCCCCCCGAAGGGTTCAACAGCCGCCTCAGATCGCGTGGGCCCGACACCCACTACTGGTTAGAGGTTCGAAGGTCGGCCTCCCGAAAGGTTCCACGGCCGCCTCAGGCTACTCGGGCTCCGCGCCCATTACTGATCAGGGGTTCGAAGGCTGGCCCCCCGAAGGGTTCACAGTCGCCTCAGACACCGAGGGAGGGATGACCAGGGGTACGTTCGATACATAACCGAGGCTCGGGCTGCGCTCCCGAGGTACCCTAGGACATTTCCGAGACCAGCGGGAACAATCCTGTAACGGAATCCCATCGGAGGGAGGCATCGAGCCCTCGGACCCCGTCGCCAGGGGACCGGGTCCGGCAGATCACCCGCAGGTACTTTTGGGCGTGCCTCCGGGCCCCTAGCCGACCCCCAACGAACGGGGCACGGACGTCCACTCGGATTACCCGCTTGCAGCTCACCGGAGACACCATGTTCGGTGCCCATCGAGGGTAACATGGCGCTCTCCCCCCCCCCCCCCTCCTCCTTGCGGAAAGGCGACGTAGGGGCGTATGTAAAAAAGCCGAGTCTGTCCCTGATCGTCCTCTCGCCCTGTGCAGAGGCTCGGGGGCTGCTCTCGCAAACCCGGCTCCGGCCAAACCGTTGACAGCGTCAACATACCAGCCCGAGAACTTGGGCCCCGACAGTGCACCCGGGCTACGGCCAGTTCGCATGAGGGAACCACCAGACCAGCCGAAGCGTTATGCAAGGCATTAAGACCTCGAAGGAGTGAAACCACTCCTCCGAGGCCTCGGGGGCTACACCCGGCGGGTGCGCTCGCGCGCACCCGCCGGAACAAAATGCAACCGAGAAAGGCTGGTCCCCTTGCAAAAAAGTGCGACGAAAGCCTCCAAGCGAGTGCTAACACTCCCTTCGAGGCTCGGGGGCTACTGTCGGGGACCATAATTAGGGGTACCCTCAAGACGCCTAATTCTCAGCTGGTAACCCCCATCAGCATAAAGCTGCAGAGGCCTGATGGGTACGATTAAGTCAGGGATCAGTCCATACGAGCGACTCGATCACGCCTCGCCCGAGCCTAGCCTCGGGCAAGGGCAGCCGACCCTGAGGTGTTTCCGTCTCGCCCGAGGCCCCCTTTTTACGGCAGACGCATCCCCGGCTCGCCCGAGGCCTTGCCTTCGTTAAGAAGCAACCCTGACTAAATCGCCGCACCGACCGACCGAGTCACAGGGGCATTTAACGCAAAGGTAGCCTGGCACCTTTATCCTGACGCGCGCCCTCTGGCAGAGCCGAAGTGACCGCCGTCACTTTGCCGCTCCACTGACCGGTCTGACAAAAGGACAGCGCCGCCTGCGCCGTCCCGACTGCGGTGCCACTTGACAAGAGTGAGACTGACAGGCAGCCAGGACTTGCCAAAGGCGCCATAGGAAGCTCCGCCCGACCCAGGGCTCGGACTCGGGCTAAGGCCCCGGAAGACGGTGAACTCCGCTCCGCCCGACCCAGGGCTCGGACTCGGGCTAAGGCCCCGGAAGACGGCGAACTCCGCTCCGCCCGACCCAGGGCTCGGACTCGGGCTAAGGCCCCAGAAGACGGCGAACTCCGCTCCGCCCGACCCAGGGCTCGGACTCGGGCTAAGGCCACGGAAGACGGCGAACTCTGCCTCGCCCGACCCCAGGGGTCGGACTCCGCTCTGGCCTCTGCCGAACGACCTCCGCCTCGCCCGAGCCAGGAGCTCGAACTCGGCCTCGGCCATGCAGGACAAACTCGACCTCGGCTTCGGAGGAGCCTCCACGTCGCCCTACCTAGGGCACAAGTCCGCCACGTCAACAGGAAGCGCCATCATCACCCTACCCCGAGCCGACTCGGGCCACAGAGAACAGGACCGACGTCCCATCTGGCTAGCTCCGCCAGATAGGCAATGATGGCGCCCCGCTAGACCCATGACGACGGCGGCTCTCAGCTCCCTTACGGAAGCAGGGGGACGTCAGCAAGGGCCCAACCGCTCCGACAGCTGTCCCTCCACCAGGCTCCGTTACTCCTCTGATAGCCACGACACCACACCAGCTGGGTGCCAAGATCTCTCCGGCTGCCACCTTGGCATGTACTTAGGGCACTAGCTCTCCCCCGCTAGACACGTAGCACTCTGCTGCACCCCCATTGTACACCTGGATCCTCTCCTTACGCCTATAAAAGGAAGGATCAGGGCCTTCTTAGAGGGGGTTGGCCTCGCGGGAACGAGGGCAGGGGTAGGCGCTCTCTTGGGGCCGCTCGCTTCCCTCACCCGCGTGGACGCTTGTAACCCCCTACTGCAAGCGCACCCGACCTGGGCGCGGGACGAACACGAAGGCCGCGGGATCTCCACCTCCCTCACGACTCGGCTCCGGCCACCTCGCTCTTCCCCCCTTCGCGCTCGCCCACGCGCTCGACCCATCTGGGCTGGGGCACGCGGCACACTCACTCGTCGGCTTAGGGACCCCCCGGTCTCGAAACGCCGACACTATCATATGAGAGGAATTTCTTCAAAGAATGGTGACATAAGTTAAAACAATTTAAGTGCTTTCGTTTTCCTATGTGACTACACAAGACACATGAGAAATGGCAATTTAAGATGCGTGTACTTAAAAAATAAGTGTTACCATCCTTTGGCTTTCCTCCATGTTGTAGGTCTTGATCTTTTCGCACAGGATAATTCTTTATTTCCTACAACATCAATATCTTCCCCGAGATTATATGAGTTTTGAATATAATAAATTTAAATAACTTTAGGTCAATTTTGGATATATAGATCATTGAAGATTGATAGCTTGAGTTAATAAAAATTGAATTGACTCTCTCAAGCACCCCCAAAGCTTCATATCATCTCCTTCTCCTGCAAAGCTTGTCAAGCATATTTTGGTACCCATCGCTTGATGGGTCCATCAAGGTTAGTCAACAAAGATCTAGGAACCCAAATGTCCTTTATGTTAGCACTAGGTAAACTCATTACCTTTCTAGCACAAGTTGCAATTTTAGGTTGCCTAGTTATATGAGAATTAATTGACAAGCTAGGAGTGGGATAGTTACTGTTGGGGGCCTTCGGCTTCCGAAGGTCCTCAAAAACATGATTTAACAAAGTTTCTGGAGTATAATGCACGAACAGGTATCTTCAGACTTGGGCTAAAACCATGGTGTGAAGAAGCACAAAAGGAATACGAAGGATGGCACGGAGCCGAAGCTGTACACAGGAGAGCTTCGGCAAGATAGTGGAAAAGGAAACCGACTTAAAGATGAAAAGGCTATTCAGACCCCGACGGGTTACTACAGAGTTATTAGCAAATGTAAAGGGCATGGATGTAATTTTACATGGGCTGCGACCTGTGCCTATAAATAGATGAACAGTGTTCTTGTACTGTTCACGCTGACTTGGCATTTGTTTCTGCGTCACGCTTGTACTTTTGCCTTCCCGCAAGTCGAAGGTACATTTGTAATCTACAATCATTTCTATTTTTCCATGTTAATAAAATAGAAATGATCTAATAATAATGTTTGTATTACGATTTATATCTTATATAAATTCTTCATCATTATCTCTTATGTTTACGAAGGTATGTCCTTCATAACCTTCGTCCGAAACTCATTATATCCCGAAGGGAAATAATGTTTCGAAGGACGAAGGACTTTAACATTTAACACTTTTATGTTGTCTTGTTCTTAACTCGAAGCATTTGAGAACAAGTCCCCAACATTGGCGCCCACCTCCGGTGAACTCACATCCACTTTTTGAGTTTCGAACACCTGCGGCAAGCATAGACCTTCGTCATGGCGCCGAAGAAAGCTTCAGCAACAGGGGCTGCGGCTCTACAACCACTGGACCCCAATCAGGAAACCCTCTCTCTTCGGGAGGCCCGAAGCCAGAAGAGGAAGGTTGCCAGTCCGACGCCTCAGGAGGACGAACTAGATCAAGAAATCAGAGATATGGAGATGCTTCATCAACAGGTCCAAAGGAAGAAGGAAAAGATGGCTAGGCTAGCTGAACTGCAAAGGCAGATAGACGAAGCCTCCGAAGAAGTTCGCCATCTTACTCAAGATGAGCAGAACCGAAGGCCCCAGCACAAAGAGCTTCATCAGGAGGGTTTCTTCAACGAAGATGACTGGTATGAGAATCTCCATCATGGAAATTTTGCTTTTGATGATGCTTCTCCTCTGTCAGCTGAGCTGCAGGCTACACCCTGGCCTCCGTCCTACAAGCCACCCCAGCTTCCCATGTACGACGACCACTCAGATCCGAAGCAGATTCTGATGAGCTACGAAGCAACAATATCTTCGTATGGTGGCAATACTGCAGTCATGGCAAAGTCTTTCGTCATGGCTGTTAGGAGTGTTGCCCAAACCTGGTACTCCTCTCTTAGGCCAGGGACAATCACCTCATGGCAAAAGCTGAAGGATATGTTGATAACCAGCTTTCAAGGCTTTCAGACGAAGCCAGTCACGGCTCAAGCTTTATTCTAGTGCACCCAGGATCATGAAGAATACCTTCAGGCATATGTCCGAAGGTTCCTACGTCTGAGGGCACAGGCACCAACAGTGCCCAATGAAATTGTCATTGAGGCCATGATCAAGGGGCTTCGACTAGGACCTTCAGCTCAGTACTTTGCCAGGAAACCTCCTCAAACTTTGGAGAAGCTGCTCCAGAAAATGGATGAATATATTCGAGCTGACAATGACTTCCGCCAAAGAAGGGAGGAAGCATATAGGTTCTCTGAGATGACCAGGGGCTTCGGAGGAAGATTTCATCCGAGGCACGTCAGGTCAATTCACAACTCTATTCAGAGTGATGATAAAGGGAGCCAACAGCAAAGGCCACAGTACTCTTCCCAGGCTTCGGGACAACAGCAGCAGGCTCCGGGACATCAGCAAAGCTCTTTCCGACCGCCAGCTCCAAGGGGCAGAGGCGCAAGGGGCTTCGGAGGAAGATTCGAAGACCAGCCAAGAAAAATTTATTGTCTGTTCTGTGGTGAGGATAAGGGCCATACCACCAGGATGTGCCATGTCACCATCCAGAAGCAGAAGGAGATAGCAGAAGCTGCAGCACAGCAGAGTTAGCCGAAGCAGGTTATGCACACTGCTTCGTACCATTCACCTTACATTCCAGAATATGTAGGCAATCACCCTGCAGCCTCTGTTGCTTCGGCAAGCCAACCCCAAGCGTCTTGGCAACAGCTTCCACAGCCACCACCAATACAACGAGCTCCGCAGCCAGAAGGGAGCCAGCACCATCACCCCCAGAGGGACTTCAGAGAGGAGTCCGAAGCTCGCACAGTCAATACACTGTGTCAGAGTCGAAGCACATTTACTGACAAATATCCTACCTCGACAGCAGCTTTTTGCATCTTCGCATTCAGTTTTACTTCCGTTGTAGTAAAGAACAATTATGGGAAGTTTAAGTGCCTTTTATTGTTTTTTCAAATTTATGTAACAGTCTAGCTTATTATCATAATGAAAATATATTCTCTCCACAGGCTTGAGTCGCCGAAGCACAAAAATTTGCGAGCAAGGAGGACCTTCGAATTATCAAAAATTTATTTAAAGACACGCAGTGTGAATTCTTTGAAGCAACAAAAAGTCGTTCCAAGGAACGCAGTGTAAGTTTGCCGAAGCTACAAAAGCCGTTCCTAAGGGAGCGCAGTGTAAGTTTTCTGCTCAAAAGTCATTCCAAAGGGAATGCAGAGCATACAGCGAAAAATAAACGCTGATACCGCCTAAGTAAAAGGCGAAGCGCGAAAAGTCAACGCGAATACCGCCGAAAGTAAAAGGCGAAGAAGCTCCTAAGGGAGGCTTACAGCGGAAAATAAACGCTGATTCCGCTGAAGTAAAAGGCGAAGAAGCTCCTAAGGGAGGCTTACAGCGAAAAGTCAGCGTTGATATAAAAAGATTGTGTGTTCTACTGTGGGGATATGTATGTACCTTCGGCACAAATATCATTTTGCATAACATAACATCATCACATCATTTCGCATAACATAAACATCATACATCATATTGCATATGGCACAAGAAGGGGATACAATATTGATCTTCGGAGAATGCTTTGAAAAAGTGAAAATCGTGCTAAGGCACAAAAAGGGGATACAATATTGATCTTCGGAGTATAGCTTTGGAGAATGTTTTTACGAAGCTCGGATATTCTTCAACAGAGCAGTATGGAAATTGTTGTGATAAAAAAGGGGTTTTTCTTCACGAAGCATGAAAAGAAGGGAAGGTGTTTTTTCGCCGAAGGCTCAAAAACGGTACGTATGTAAAATTTCATGCATCGTAAAGAATTGAACCACAAAAAGCTTGTATATTACATTCAAAGTTACAAAATATTACACAGATTACATTTCAAATGTTTTTACAATAGCATCTAGTCTTCCCTAAGTACTACTTCTGCAGCTTCGTTCAGTAGTTGATCGACAACTTTGTCCATGATAGCTTCAGCCATTTTTCTAATTTCATCGTCTCCCTTTGGGTGGGGGCTCGGAGACGCTTCAGCAGGTTCTGAGGGAAGAGAGGATATGGCTATATTGCTATTACAAACTGCGAATAAAGTTTCAAATCAAAAATTACAACACAATAAAAACCACTAGTTAATACCTATTTGCCCTTCAGGCCCTGAGCCTTTCTCAGCAGCTTCCGCTACCTTCCTAGCATCATGGATGCCTTTTTCGCTTCTTTGGATGATTTCTTGAGCCATTTCTCGGCCGCCATTGTCCCAAATGTTGGTGAAAATTTTTCCACCGATCTGGCTTGCTTCGGCTGAAGGGTCTTTAATATCTTCAGAGGATAGAGCAGCTTCAGATTGTGCTAAAGATTTCACATGCTCGCACCCTTTCTTCTCTAAAATAGTAACAATTCCTCTGGCGCCCGAAAAAGCACAAATGTCCCCGCGGCTATTCAGGATTTCCTCGAAGGCCTCAGCTTCGTGACTGATCCATTCAATCGGGCCTTCTGGATTCCCCTTTGTGAAAATTTCTTCACTAGAGAACGCGCCAACGCTGGCGAAGCTGGATTTTATCTTCTTGACACACTCTATGGATTTATCATAGCATCTTTTCTTGGAAGCACGAAGCTCTTCAACATTTATTTCCAAATGATTTGCCCATTGATCACTTAGTTCTCGTTTTGTTTCTTCAAGAATGCGTTCCTCTTTGGCTCGGGCTAATTGTTTCCGAAGATCTTCGATTTCGCACTTCTGAGCTTCGGCTTGAGTTCTAGAATTAGCTTCGTCTTCCTTTATCTTATCCGCCAATGTAAGCAGAATTTTGTCTTTTTCCAAGGCTTCGTTTCTTAGCCTGATAACCTCTGTTCGAAGGTTGTTAAGAGCAACGGTGCAGCTCTCATCTTCAGCATTCTTCTGTGCCCTTAAGGCATTGCTGAGTATTAAGCCCTATTCAAAAGAATGAATGGATTAACCTTAGAACAAAAGATTAATTCAAAATTCACAATTTTTGTACCTTCAGACTATTGTATGTAAGGCTATCCGCAAGATCGTCCTTCGTCATGGCGCAAAGTCCAGCTTCAAGCTTCGGGAACCCCATGCTTCTAGCCATCTCCCGGTAGACGGATAATTCTTTATTGTCTGGGAGACAGTATAGGAAGTCATCTTCGTCTGTCCCATTGAACACTATGGCCCCCTTCGGATACTTCAGTTCTCGGGCATAGTGATTAGCTTCAAAAATCTCTTCTTCAGATAATTTCTTCCCCGAAGCATGTCGCACAATATAATCACGTATTTTGGAAGATGCTTCGGGGGCGGCAGTGTCAATTTCCTCAATCAAAATCGGCTCTGTCATTTTTGTTTTTCGGTTTCCAAAGTTGCCTCTGTCAATTTTGTTTCTTCAACTTTCAAAGGGTTTACCTTGGTGGGCTCTGAAGGCCCAGCTTCAGTTTCAAATTGTTGCTTGAAAGCTTCAGCAACAAAGGCTTCAGTAGACACTTTAGAAGCTTCAACAGTTTTCTTCGGAGTTATGCTTGAAGATTTAATTGTTTCCAAAACATCCAGCACATTAACCATCCTTTTTCTTTTCGGGGTTGCTGCTGGACCCTTTTGAATTTTTGTTGAAGGACTTAAAATTTCTAATGTTTTTGTTTCTTCAGTCTTCGGTTCTTCTATTTTCTCTGTCGCTGGTACTTCGGCGATTTCTTCGATTTTCGACACTGGAGTTGCTTCTCTAGCTTCGGTGGCCGAAGAGGCCTCACCAATAAACTCAGGCACTGTGGCCGGTTCAATGTAACGTGGCCGGTGTGTGAGCACTTTTACCTTTTTTCTCTTCGGCTCTGGCTCGCTAGGAGTAGTTGGAGCAACTTCTTTTGCAGATGTATTCTTTCTCTTTTGGCCCCGTGTGGAATAGCAGTAGTCGGGGTAGACAAACCCAATTGCATCAAATACTCGATTGAGTCTCTTCTTCTTTCGGCCTCCGAAGGCCGCTGATAATGCAGTATCTTCGGCCTTCGAATATAGTCCGAGCAATTCGTCACTTACGGCTTCAATACTCTTAAGCCAGTCATCGTCTGGCTCGACAAACTTATCTCCGTATTTGAATGTGTATTTCAGCCTAACCAATCCACCTTCGTCAGGTTCTTTGACGGTTTCCTTTGGCATCTCCCACTCTTCTACAAGTGGCCACACTCTGAAGGCAATATGTTCCTGGACCAAGTCCCTTGATCCAATAAAAGAGCAAACCACACCGAAGGCCCTCTGGCATTCTTCGGCCGCTTCATTCATTTCTACCTTCGGCTTCCGGAGACCGAAGCGTTGCCAGATAGGGCGCATAATGATACCTTTAATATCTTCCCGTGCTATCAAGTCATTCTTCACATAGAACCATTCTGTCATCCAGTCGCCGGGCCACCTCTTCCGAAAGGTTGGCACGGGGCAGCTTGACCCAGAGCGGGCACCGAAGCTATAACAACCAAAGTTGTTGTGATATTGTTCTTTCCCCAGGGTTTCGTCTCATATACTAGCTCATGAATATTACAAAAACTTTTTGCATCTGGCTCCAAGCCCTGGCTTCTCATAGCCCACACAAAGATTCTCATCCTTATAATAGCTTCGGGAGTAATCTGGTGGAGATAGATTTGGAATATCTTCAGAACTTCAACCACAAAGCTGCTCAGGGGGAACCGAAGTCCAGCCTTTAAGAAGCTTCGGAAGATCACGACCTCATTTTCCTCGGGAGTAGGAGAAGTTTTCTCTCCGTCATCAGCCCTCACAATAGACACATCTCGAAAATATCTCCCCCTCATATTGTCAGGATGACTCTGCTTAATAGTTGACTTTCCGAAAACTGTGTGGCTTGGTCGCCATGGTCGGTCTTCGGACTCTTCCCCGCCACTTTCTACATCATAACTGTCGCTATCACCAGTGTCTTCAGATAAACCTTCTAAAATCTCTTTGGTAATCTTCTCTGTATTAGTCTTCGTCATTGATTCAAGAAAGCCGAGGTGCATTTCCTCAGAAAGGCTTAGCTTCGGATCAGCAACAACTTTCTTGTCTGCAGACATCTTCGTAAACACTGGGAAAGTGCTCTCAAAATCGAAGCTTGAAAATTCAAAAAAGCCAAGCAAGTTTTGTTGCGCGGGCTAGAAGGTGAGTGAGCAAAAGCAGATGGCAAGAAGGCGTACCAAATAAACTCGTGGTGCGCCCTTATTTATATACCCAGTGCGTTAAAAATCAGAAGGTCCCGTTTGTCAGTGACTGTTGCTATTCTAGCAAAGGGAAGGTGTTTTTTCGGACCTTCGGCTTAGGGCCTTCATCCATATCGCAATCTGAATTTATCATTCTAACAAATTAATATTGCGAGGGGCTACTGTTGAGGGCCTTCGGCTTCCGAAGGTCCTCAAAAACATGATTTAACAAAGTTTCTGGAGTATAATGCATGAACAGGTATCTTCGGACTTGGGCTAAAACCATGGTGTGGAGAAGCACAAAAGGAATACGAAGGATGGCACGGAGCTGAAGCTGTACACAGGAGAGCTTCGGCAAGATAGTGGAAAAGGAAACCGACTTAAAGATGAAAAGGCTATTCAGACCCCGGCGGGTTAGTACAGAGTTATTAGCAAATGTAAAGGGCATGGATGTAATTTTACATGGACTGCGACCCGTGCCTATAAATAGATGAACAGTGTTCTTGTACTGTTCACGCTGACTTGGCATTTGTTTCTGCGTCACGCTTGTACTTTTGCCTTCCCGCAAGTCGAAGGTACATTTGTAATCTACAATCATTTCTATTTTTCCATGTTAATAAAATAGAATTGATCTAATAATAATGTTTGTATTACGATTTATATCTTATATAAATTCTTCATCATTATCTCTTATGTTTACGAAGGTATGTCCTTCATAACCTTCGTCCGAAACTCATTATATCCCGAAGGGAAATAATGTTTCGAAGGACGAAGGACTTTAACATTTAACACTTTTATGTTGTCTTGTTCTTAACTCGAAGCATTTGCGAACAAGTCCCCAACAGTTACCAATGGGACAATCCTTGCATTGATGTCCCTTCTTTCGGCATATGTAGCATAGGCGATCTTCAAGCCTTGAAGATTTCTTCCTTCCTTGTTTCTTGCTTGCTACATGGTTAGTGGATATTCTCTTTTCTAACCCTATGCCTTTTTGTTTCAAATAGGGACAAGACTTAGTTGAGTGTCCCTTCCTTGAGCATTTAAAACAAAGTTTATTTTCCTTGTTAATAATCAAGTCATTTTTAATATAGGGACATGACCTAATCAAGTGTCCCTTTTCAAAGCATTCACTACACTTCTTACTTCTCTTAGTATGAAATGTGGCTTGATTATTACCTTGGATGTTACCTTTTATGGAGGCGTGGTTGAGGCTTTTGGAGGAGGCATTGATTTTCATCTTTTGTTCCTTCTTCTTGGCAATCCTCAAGTCCTTGACATTTTCTTCAAGGGATTTAGTGCATGCCACGGTTGTTCCCGTCTCAAGCTTCTTCACCATGTGATCACGGTTATCTTGAGAAGGTTGAGCAATGCACTTCCCTTTTAGTTGTGTCAAGCTCATTTTTAGCCTCTCATTTTCTTCTTTGAGCTTTTGATATGTATCATCTTTCGTTCTTGCAAATTCTAGCTCAAAGGAAGATTTGCTTGTCGACGGACAACAAGCATTAGCACATGGTAATGCGGTTTCAATTTGAATACATGTGCATGAGTGAGGTTGTTGGAATTTTAAGTTTTCTATCACAACCTCATGAGCAATATTTAATATGATATGATCATCCATAAGATTTTCATGAGAACATAGAAGCATATCATATTTTTCTTGAAAAGCTAGATTTTCAAATTTTAGCTTTTCTACTTGGTCCTTAAGTAAGGCATTCCTATTTACTAATTGAGCGATACAATGTAAAGAGTTATCTTGCTCAATTGAAATAGTTTCATACCTTTGAACCAAATCAACATGAGAGCACTTTAGCTCCTCATGCTCTTTAGTCAACTTGTCAAAGCTTAGCATTTTTATGGAGAGAATAGCTTCTAGCCTTTGACGAGCTTCGCTTTGCTCTCTCGCTCTTTTTAGAAGTTTGAGCATGACCGCCTTATCTTCTTGGCTTAGGCGAGCGTAGAGTTGCAAGAAGCTTCTTTCTTCCTCCTCATCCTCATTTGTGCTTCCGCTATCATTTTCATTAGCCACACAACATATGTGGGAATCGAAATGGGAAGACAAACCTTTTGGAGAGGTGGATTCATTGTTTGGTCTCCATCATTCATTTTCTTCTTCTTCCTTCAAAGGGTTAGTTTCACAAATACCAAAGGAAGTAGAGGCACAAAATGAACTATCATGTTTGGACTCATCAAATTTGCTTTTAATTCTAGTCCAAATATCATGCACATCACAAATAGGTTTATCACATTTTATTATGAAGGCATGATAATCTTCTTTGCTAAGGGATTTACTTAAGATGTCATAAGCTAGATAGTTTAAGCGTATACATCTTAGATCTTCCTCGGAAGTATTTTCCCTAGTATAACTAGGAGGAATAATACTCTTGTCTAAAATTTGTTCTAATTGAGGATCTATGGTTCTAAAAGCATTTATCACTCTAGTAGACCATGAATCATAGTTAGAACAATTGGAAAGTAATATCTCAAGAGTTACCTCCTTGTTCTCCTGGGTCTTCTTGTTCTTTTGGGATCTTCTACGAGCCATCACTTCGAGTTGTTAGACTCAAGATGAAGTGCCTAGCTCTGATACCAATTGAAAGTCGCCTAGAGGGGGTGGATAGGTGAAACCTGAAAATTATAACTTTACACCCCACCTAGATCCCTTGATTAGTGGTTAGAACAAGATATACAATTATCGGAGTATAAAAACTATGTCCTTTGCTTGGAAAGAGTATTGCTTTCAAATAATGCGCAATGGATAAAACTATACAACTAATAAGTCTATGAGAATAAAGCAAGAAGGCTTAGATAAGAAGAGCAATAACACAAGTTCTTTCTTGCAAGGTGTTGCTTTACTAAATGAGAATTTAACTTGAAGCAACACCAAATGGTATTGGCAAAGAATAGTGTAAGAAAAACTTAGAAAGGGAAAGAGCAAATAAATCACAAGCAATAAGCACACGAGACACGACTGATTTGTTTTACCGAGGTTCGGCCCTCGAAGGCCTAGTCCGCGTTGAGGAGTCCACTAAGGACGGGTCTCTTTCAACCTTTTCCCATTCTCCACCGATCACCAAAGATCGGTGAGCTCTTCTTCTTTTCAAGGATCACTTAAGACCCTGCAAGGATCACCACACTCTTTGGTGTCTCTTGCTAGCTTTACAAGCCTCCAAAACTTTGGAGGAAGTTCAATGGAAACTCCACGCATAAATGAACACAAAGATGTAGCACACACTATCTCTCAATGAATCTCACAAGGCACTAGTGCTAAACTCAAATGAGTAGCTCTCTCTTGCTTGCTCTCTTTTTTGTGGCACTTGTGTTGGTTGTAGTGGTCTAAATCTTGTGTATAGGATGGATCAATGAATAGAGGTGGTTGGGAGGGCTTGAATATGTCAACTAGATGACTTGGAATGTTGCTTGGGCTCCCCCTCCTTGAAGTGGCCGGTTGGGGTAGTATTTATAGCCACCAACCAAATTGTAGCCATTGGAGAAGGCTGCTGGCGATGGGCGCACCGGACAGTCCGGTGCACCACCGGACAGTGTCTGGTGTGCCGCCACGTCATCCTCCCATTAGGGCTTGAAGCTGGTCGACCGTTGGAGGCTTTGTCCTCATGTGGCACCGAATAGTCCGGTGCGACACCGGACAGTCCGGTGTGACACCGGACAGTCCGGTGCCCCTCTGACCAACTGCTCTGACTTCTGCCGCATTCACTGTGCTGCACTATTCACTGTCAGAGTCGACCGTTGTGCATAGATAGCCGTTGCTCCGCTGGCACACCGGACAGTCTGGTGGCCCACCGGACACCGGTGAATTATAGCGGAGCTGCGCCTAAGAAATCCAAAGCTGAAGAGTTAGAGGTCGATCCTCCTTGGTGCACCGGACACTGTCCGGTGGTGCACCAGACAGTCCGGTGCGCTAGACCAGGGAGCACTTCGGTTTCCTTTGCTCCTTTCTTTTGAGCCCTTTCTTTTGACTTTGTATTGGTTTGATGTGAACCTTTGGCACCTCTAGAACATTTATTCTATAGCAAACTAGTTAGTCCAATTATTTGTGTTGGGCAATTCAACCACCAAAATCATTTAGGAAAAGGTTTGACCCTATTTCCCTTTCAGTTTTTATTACAAATGTCTTGAGAACAAGAATAGGAAGAAGAAAGCCAACCAAGCAACAAAAGAACACAAGTCGATCTTCTCACAAGTCCTAAGAACTAGAGTTGAGTCGTGGACTTTGATTTGATCGGAGGCTTTGATTTGTGTCTTGGAGTGTTGTGTATTGCTCTTGTATTGAGTGAGGAGTAGTGAATGCTTGGATGGTTGGAGTGGAGGTGGTTGGGGTATTTATAGCCCCAACCACCAATTCAACTGTTGGGGATGGCTGCTGTCGATGGGCACACCGGACACTGTCCGGTGCGCCAGCCACGTCACCCAACCGTTAGGGTTCCGACGGTTTCGACCGTTGGAGCTCTGACTTCTTGGTGCACCGGACAGTCCGGTGCGGCACTGGACAGGCACTGTTCACTGTCCGGTGCGCCTTCTGGCGCTGCTCTGCCTCTGCGTGAACTATCCGCGCACTGTTCACGTTTGCAGGCGACCGTTGGAGTTGACTATTGCGCTGCCCAGCCATTGCTCCGCTGGCACACTAGATAGTCCTGTGAATTATAGCGGAGCGCGGCCTCAGAAACCCGAAGGTGAAGAGTTTGGAGTCGCTCGCCCCTGGTGCACCGGACATTGTCTGGTGGCACACCGGACAGTCCGGTGCGCCAGACCAGGGAGCTCTTCGGTTTCTTTTTGCTCCTTTCTTTTGAACCCTAACTTGAACTTTTTATTGGTTTGTGTTGAACCTTTAGCACCTGTAGAACACATAATCTAGAGCAAACTAGTTAGTCCAAATATTTGTGTTGGGAATTCAACCACCAAAATTATATTTAGGAAAAGGTTAAACCCTATTTCCCTTTCAATCTCCCCCTTTTTGGTGATCGATACCAACACAAACCAAAGTAAATGTATAAGTGCAGAATTGAACTAGTTTGCATAAGGTGAGTGTAAAGGTTACTTGGAATTAAACCAATTTATCATTTCAATAGATATGCATGGATTGCTTTCTTTTATTTATCATTTTGGACCACGCTTGCACCACGGTTTTGTTTTTGCAAATTCTTTTGGAAATTCTTTTGAAAGTCTTTTTGCAAATAGTCAAAGGCATATGAGTAAGATTGCAAGAGGCATTTTTAAGATTTAAAATTTCTCCCCCTGTTTCAAATGCTTTTCCTTTGACTTTAAACAAAACTCCCCCTGAATTGGAATTCTCCTCTTAGTTTTCAAGAGGGTTTTGATAGATACCATTTGAAAATGACACATACCAATTTGAAATATACCAATAAAAATTTTTGAAACACAATTTAAAAATTAGGTGGTGGTGCGGTCCTTTTGCTTTGGGCTTAATATTTCTCCCCCTTCAGCATTAATCGCAAAAAATGGAGACTTTGTGAGCCCTTGGCTTTCTCCCCATTGGTACAAGTAAATATTAGTGGAAAGATTATACCAATGTGAAGTTTGGTGGAGTAACGACGAAGGGTAAGTAATACGGTAGAGTGGAGTGGAAGCCTTGTCTTCGTCGAGTACTCCATTTCCCTTTCAATCTACAACTTAGCATAAAATATACTTGGAAACACATTAGTCATAACAAATGAAAGAGATACGATCAAAGGTACATAAATGAGCAATGTTTGTAATATTTCAATCAAAATTCCGAGAATCAAGAATATTTAGCTCATTCCTAAGTTTGCAAAAGGTCTTCTTATCTAAGGGCTTGGTGAAGATATCGGCTAATTGATCTTTGGTGATGATATTGGCTATCTCGATATCCCCCTTTGTTGGTGATCCCTCAAAAAGTGATATTGAATGTCTATGTGCTTAGTGCGACTGTGTTCAACGGGATTCTCCGTCATGCGGATAGCACTCTTATTGTCACATAGAAGAGGGACTTTGCTCAATTTGTAGCCATAGTCCCTGAGGGTTTGCCTCATCCAAAGCAATTGCGCGCAACAATGGCCTGCAGCAATATACTCGGCTTCGGCGGTAGAAAGAGCTACTGAGTTTTGTTTCTTTGAAGCCCAAGACACCAAGGATCTCCCCAAAAACTGACAAGTCCCTCATGTGCTCTTCCTATCAATTTTACACCCTGCCCAATCAGCTTCGGAATATCCTATCAAATCAAAGGTTGATCCCCTGGGGTACCAAAGCCCAAACTTAGGAGTATAAACTAAATATCTCATAATTCTTTTCACGGCCCTAAGGTGAACTTCCTTAGGATCAGCTTGGAACCTTGCACACATGCATACAAAAAACATAACATCTAGTCGAGATGCACATAAATAGAGTAAAGATCCTATCATCGATCGGTATACCTTTTGATCTACGGATTTACCTCCCATGTCGAGGTCGAGATGCCCATTTGTTCCCATGGGTGTCTTGATGGGCTTGGCATCCTTCATTCCAAACTTCTTAAGAATGTCTTGAATATACTTTGTTTGGCTAATGAAGGTGCCGTCTTGGAGTTGCTTGATTTGGAATCTTAAGAAATATCTCAACTCCCCCATCATTGACATTGTTGGGGGCCTTTGGCTTCCGAAGGTCCTCAAAAACATGATTTAACAATGTTTCTGGAAGTATAATGCATGAACAGGTACCTTCGGACTTAAGTTGAAACCACAGCGTGAAGAAGCACAAGAAGGAGTACGAAGGATAGTGCGAAGCCGAAGCTGTGCGCAGGAGAGCTTCGGCATGATAGCAGAAAAGGAAAACCGACTTAAAGATGAAAAGGCTATTTAGACCTTGATGGATTACTATAGAGTTATTAGCAAATGTAAAGGGTATGAGTGTAATTTTACATGGGCTGCGTCCCATGCTTATAAATAGATGAACAGTAATCCTGTACTGTTCAGGCGGACTAGGCATTGATCCTTGCGTCACGCTGGTACTTTTACCTTCTTTCAAGTCGAAGGTACACTTGTAATTTGATATTATTTCTATTTTTCCATAGTAATAAAATAGAAATGAGATAATAATAATATATGACTGTTTATATTATCTTTTATGTTTTATGTGATTCTTTCTTCATCTCTATATGTTATGTTGATGAAGGTATGTTCTTCATTACCTTCGTCCGAAAGTCATTATATCCTAAGGGAAATAATGCTTCGAAGGACGAAGGGCTTTAACATTTAACTTTTTTGTGTTGCCTTGTTCTTAACTCATAGTACTTGAGAACAAGTCCCCAACATTGGCGCCCACCTCCGGTGAACCCTTTTTTGACCACCGGCAAGCATCGACCTTCGTTATGCCGCCAAAGAAAGCTTCGACAACAGGGGCTGCCGCTCTGCAGCCGCTGGACCTGAACCAGTAGACCCTTTCTCTTTGGGAGGCCCAAAGCCAGAAGAGGAAGGCCACTAGTCCAACACCACAAGAGGATGAGTTGGACCAAGAAATCAGGAATATGGAGATGCTTCATCAGCAGGTACAGAAGAAGAAGGAAAAGATGGCTTGGTTAGCTAACCTGCAAAGGCAGATTGACGAAGCTACCGAAGAAGTGTGTCATCTTGCTCAAGATGAGCAGAACTGAAGGCCCCACCACAGAGAGCTGCACCAAGAGGGCTTCTTCAATGAGGATGACTGGTATGACGATTTCCATCATGGAAATTTTGCTTTTGATGATGCTTCTCCTCTGTTGGCAGAACTGCAGGCTACGCCCTGGCCCCTATCTTACAAGCCACCCCAGCTCCCCATGTATGACGGACACTTAGATCCGAAGCAGTTTTTGATGAGCTACGAAGCAACTATATCTTCATATGGTGGCAACACTGCAGTCATGGCGAAATCCTTCGTCATGGCAGTCAAAAATGTTGCACAAACTTGGTACTCCTCTCCTCGGCCAGGAACAATCACATCATGGCAGAAGCTGAAGGACATGCTGGTCACCAGTTTTCAAGGGTTTCAGACGAAGCCGGTTACCGCTCAAGCCTTGTTCCAGTGCATGCAAGATCAAGAGGAATATCTCCAGGCGTATGTCCGAAGGTTCTTGCGTCTGAGGGCACAAGCGCCAACAGTGCCCAATGAAATTGTCATTGAGGCCATGATTAAGGGGCTTCGACCAGGACCTTCAACCCAATACTTCGCCAGGAAACCCCCTCAAACCCTGGAGAAACTGCTTCAGAAGATGGATGAATACATCCGCGTTGACAATGATTTTCGACAGAGAAGGGAGGAAGCTTATAGGTTCTCCGAAATGGCCAGGGGCTTCGGAGGGAGAATCCACCCTAGGCATGTCAGATCAATTCATTCCACTCAGAGTGATGACAGGGGAAGTCAACAACAGAGGCCGCAATATTCTTCCCAGGCTTCGGGGCTGCAACAGAGCTATCCTTGGCCCCCAGCTCTAAGGGGCAGAGGCGCCAGGGGCTTCGGAGGAAGGGTTGGGGATCAGCACAGGAAAATTTATTGTCTATTCTGCGGTGAGGACAAGGGCCACACTACCAGGATGTGCCACGTCACCATCCAGAAATAGAAAGAGATAGCAGAAGCTACAGCCCAACAGAGCCAGCCGAAGCAAGTCATGCATACTGCTTCGTACCACTCACCGTACATTCCAGAGTATGTGGGTAACCATCCTGCAGCCTCTGTTGCTTCGGCAAGACAACCTCAGGCATCTTGGCAACAGCCTCCACCTCCACCACCATCGCAACGAGGCCAGTAGCCAGAAGGGAGCCAGCACACTCATCAGCAACGAGACTTCAGAGAGGAGTCCGAAGCTCGCACAGTCAACAGTACTGTGCCAGAATCGAAGCACATCTACTAGAAGATATCCTACTTCTGAAATAGTTCTTGCATTCGTTATCATTTTTCTTTTTTAATAGAGAACAATCGTTAAAAGCCTAAGTTTTTCCTGTCGTTTTCAATTCCTTGTAATAGCTTTGTTTTGGCCATAGTGGAAATGTATCTCTTTTACAGACTCACGAAGTCCAAAAAGTTGGTGAAGCACGAAAGTTGCTCTCAAGAGAGCGCGGGGTTCACAATCACATTACAAGTTTTGCCGAAGCAATAGAAAGTCGTTCTAAGGAATGCAGCGTAAGTTTCCTGAAGCAACAAAAAGTCGTTCCTAAGGGAGCACAGTGTAAGTTTTCTGCTCAAAAGTCGTTCCAAAGGGAATGCAGAGCTTACAACGAAAAATAAATGCTGATTCCGCCGAAGTAAAAGGCGAAGCGCGAAAAGTTAACGCGAATACCGCTGAAGTAAAAGGCGAAGAAGCTCCTAAGGGAGGCTTACAGCAAAAAGTCAGCGTTGATACACTGAAAAATAAGCGGTGAAGCCGAAAAATAAACGGCAAAAAGATTGTGTGCTTTACTGAGAGAATGTGTGTGTATCTTCGGCACAAATACCATTTTGCATAGCATAATATCATTACATCATTTTGCATAGCATAACATCATACATCATATTGCATCAATGGCGCAAGAAGGGGATTCAATGTTGATCTTCGGAGATTGTTTCAAAGAAGCAGTGTCAAGCACAAAATAAGTATTGAAGAAGTATAGCTTCGTCAAACTCTAAAATGAAAAGGAGATCTATTGCTTACGAAGCATAATGATTTTATGAAGATTGGATGTTTTTACGAAATATGGATATTCTTCACAACGCATGAAAAGAAGGGAAGGTGTTTTTTCGCCGAAGGCTCAAAAACGGTATGTACGTAGAGTTTCATGCATCGTAAAGAATTCAGTTACAAGCAGCTTAAATATTACATTCAAAATTATAAAAATATTACACAGCAAATGTTACATTCCAAATGTTTTTACAATAAAAGCTATTCTTCTTTTAAAACTGCTTCCGCAGCTTCGTTCAGCAGTCGATTAACAGCTTCGTCCAAAATAACTTCGGCCACTTTAGTGACTTCATCTTCTTTCTCTACTTCTGGGTTGGCCATCGACTCGAAGGGCTCTAGAGGAGGAGATAGTTCAGCTGCGATATAAAACGTAAATAAGTCCGAAGTCGCAAAATTAGTAAATAAAGTTAAAAAGTTATTAAGCAATACCTATCCGCCTCTCAAGTTCCGCCGCTTTCTCAGCTACCTTCGTCGCTTCTTTTAAATCATGGGAATCTTTTTCGCTCTTTTTTATCATCTCGTGCGCCATCCCTCGGTCGCCATTCTCCCAGATGTCAGTAAAGAATTTTCCGCCAATTAAGCTTGCTTCGGCCGAGGGATCTTTTGTATCTTCAATAGATAAAGTAGCTTCGGCTTGAGCCAAAGCTTTCACATGGTCGCAGCCTGACTTCTCTAAAATAGTTGCGATTCCCCTGGCACCCGAGAAAGCGCAGATATCCCCGCGACCACTCAAAACTTCCTCAAAAGCTTCAGCTTCGTTGCTGATCCAATCAATTGGGCCTTCAGGATCACCCCTTACGAAGTCGTCTTCGTTAGAGAATGCGCCAACATTGGCGAAGCTAGTTTTTATTTTCTTAACATACTTTATAGACTTTTCATAGCACCTCTCCTTGGATGAACGAAGTTCATCAACTGTTTTTTGTAAGTGGTTCCTCCAATATACACTAATATCTCGATCAGCCTCTGCAAGACCACATTTTTCTTTACCTTCGAATAGCTGTTTCCAAAGATCTTCGATTTCGTATTTCTGAGCTTCAGCTTGGGCTTTAGAAGCAACTTCGTCTTCTTTTATTTTGTTCAACAATGAGTTTAATATTTTATCTTTTTCAAGACCTTCGTTCCTTAGTTCAATTACTTCGAAAGGAAGGTTGTTTAAGGCTATGGTATACCCTTCATTTTCAGCACTTTTTTGCGCCCTGAGGGCGTTGCTAAGGATAAGGCCCTACAAAAAATGCGGTATTGAGTGTAAGCAAATGGAAAATTTTGTTTTTAAATACAAAAATCTCATTTTCTCACCTTTAAACTATTGTATGCTAAGCTGTCGGCCAACTCATCTTTTGATAACACTGAGAGCCCATGTTCTAGTGTCGGGAACCCGAAGCTCTTGCCCATCTCTCGACAGACAGAAATCTCTTTGCTGTCTGGGAAACAATACAAGAAGTCTTCTTCCCTGCTGCCGTTGAATACCAGTGCCCCCTTTGGATATTTCAATCTTTGAGCATAGAATTGAGCCTCTCGCTTTTCTTTCTCAGATAATCTTTTTCCCGAAGCATGTCGTATAATATAATCAGGAGCTTCAGATGATGCTTCGGGAATAGGAATGGCGGTTTTTCCAGTTAGAATTACTTCTGTAGCTTCTTTCTCTGTCTTTTCTCCGATTTCCAAGGATTTCTCCTTGGCGGGCTCTGAAGGCCCAGCTTCGGTCTCGACTTGGATCTTGGCAGCTTCGCCTCAATTTGTGTTTCCGAAGCTTCGGCAGCTTTCTTCGGAGTAGTGCTTGAAGATTTTATTGTTTCTAGCACATCTAATACGTTGACCATTCTCTTCCTCTTGGGAGTCGTTGAAAGATCCTTTTGTCCCTTCGGCATTGTCACCTCTGCCGAAGGACTTATTACTTCTAATATCCTCATTTTCTCGACCTTCATCTCTTCAATGTTAATGGCCTTCGGCTTATCTGATTTGGCTGATGATGCCTTCGGCGATACATACGATTCTTCAATTTTCTGCATAATCGCAGGTTTCTTGCATTCGGTCACTGAGGAGGTCTCACCGCCAAATTCGGGCACTATGGCCAGTTCAATATAGCGCGGTCGATGAGTAAGGACCTTCACCCTTTTCCTCTTCGGCACAGGCTCGCTCGAAGCGGCTGAAACATCATCTCTCCCAGAACCTCCACTTTTTCTTTTTTTCCCCGGGGCGGGTAACGGTAGTTAGGATACATGAACCCAAGAGCATCAAAAACTCTGTTTAGTCTCTTCTTTTTCCGGTTCCCAAAGGTCGCAGATAATGTGTTATCTTCTGCTCTGGAGTACAGCCCAAGCAGCTCATCGCTTGTAGCTTCGACGCTTTTCAGCTAGTCGTCGTCTGGCTTGATAAACTGGTCTCTAAACCTGAAGGTATATTTTAGTCGAACCAAACCACCTTCGTGAGGATTGTTGATGGATTCTTTTGGCATCTCCCAGTTGGCTACCAATGGTTATATTTTGTAGGCCACGTTCTCTTGAACTAAGTCCCTTGTCCCGATGAAAGAGCAGACTAAGCCAAAGGCCTTGCGACATTCTTCGGTCGCTTCGTCAATTTCTACCTTCGGTTTCCGGAGCCCGAAGAGTTGCCAGATAGGGCGTATGATTATCTCTTTAATGTCTTCTCATGCCTTTAAATCATTTTTTACATAGAGCCATTCTTTCGTCCAGTCTCCTGGCCATCTCTTCCGAAAAGTCGGTACTGGGGAGCTTGAGCCAGAACGGGCAACGAAGCTATAGCAGCCGAAATTGTTATGATACTGTTCTTTACCCTAGGGCTTCGTCTCATATAACAGTTCATGCATACTGCAGAAACTTTTTGCATTTGGCTCCAAGCCCTGGCTCCTTACAGCCCATACGAAGATTCCCATTCTTATAATGGCTTCGGGGGTAATCTGGTGAAGGTAAATCTAGAATATCTTCAAAACCTCAACTATGAAGCTGCTCAGAGGGAGCCAAAGCCTAGCCTTGAAAAAGCCTCAGAAGATCACGACTTCATTCTCCTCTGGAGTAGGACAAGTCTTCTCTCCGTCGTCAGCCCTCACAATGGACATATCCCGAAAGTATCTCCCCCTCATGTTGTCAAGATGGCTTTGTTTAATAGTTGATTTTCCAAAAACTGCATGGCTCAGTCGCCAGGGTCGATCTTCAGAGTCTTCCCCGCCGCTTTCCACATCATAGCTGTCACTATCACCAGTGTCTTCAGATAAACCCTCCAAAATTTCCCTAGTAATCTTCTCTACATTTGTCTTTGCTATTGATTCAATAAAGCCAAGATTCATCTCCTCAGAAAGGCTCAGCTTCGATTCAGCGACGGCTTTCTTATCTTCAGACATCTTCGAAAATGCTGAGAAAGTGCTCTCAAAGCCGAAGCTTAAAGATTTAAAAAAGCCAAGCAAGTGTTGGTGCGCAAGAGCTAAAAATTGAGTAAGCAAGAGCAGATGGCAAGAAAGCGTGCTAAATGAGCTTGTGGTGTGCTCTTATTTATACGCCTGGTGCGTTGCATGCTGGAGGGCCCGCTTGTCAGTGGCTGTTGCTATTCTAGCAAAGGGAAGGTGTTTTTTCAGACCTTCGGCTCAGGGCCTTCGTCCTTGTCGTAATCTGAATTTATCATTCTAACAAATTAATATTGCGAGGGGCTACTGTTGGGGGCCTTCGGCTTCCGAAGGTCCTCAAAAACATGATTTAACAATATTTCTGGAAGTATACTGCATGAACAGGCACCTTCGGACTTGAGTTGAAACCACAGCGTGAAGAAGCACAAGAAGGAGTATGAAGGATAGCGCGAAGCCGAAGCTGTGAGCAGGAGAGCTTCGGCATGATAGCAGAAAAGGAAAACCGACTTAAAGATGAAAAGGCTATTTAGACCTCGATGGATTACTATAGAGTTATTAGCAAATGTAAAGGGCATGAGTGTAATTTTACATGGGCTGCGTCCCGTGCCTACAAATAGATGAACAGTAACCCCATATTGTTCAGGCGGACTAGGCATGGATCCTTGCGTCACGCTGGTACTTTTACCTTCTTTGAAGTCGAAGGTACACTTGTAATTTGATATTATTTCTATTTTTCCATAGTAATAAAATAGAAATGAGATAATAATAATATATGACTGTTTATATTATCTTTTATGTTTTATGTGATTCTTTCTTCATCTCTATATGTTATGTTGATGAAGGTATGTTCTTCATTACCTTCGTCCGAAAGTCATTATATCCTAAGGGAAATAATGCTTCGAAGGACGAAGGGCTTTAACGTTTAACGTTTTTTGTGTTGCCTTGTTCTTAACTCATAGTACTTGAGAACAAGTCCCCAACAGACATCTCGAATTTTTGAAACATGATCCTACTAAACTCTTCATAAGTAGATTTGTTAGTAGACCCAAATATAATATCATCAACATAAATTTGGCATACAAACAAATCATTTGCAATAGTTTTAGTAAAAAGTGTAGGATCGACTTATCCGACTTTGAAGCCATTAGTGATTAGAAAATCTCGCGGGCATTCATACCATGCTCTTAGGGCTTGCTTGAGCCTATAAAGCGCCTTTGAGAGTTTATACAAATGGTTAGGATACTCACTATTGAGAGCACCTAGAGGGGGGTGAATAAGTGATCCTGTAAAAACTTAAACTCAAAGCCACAAACTTGATTAAGTGTTAGCGCAATGAAGCCAAGTGGCTAGAGATGAGTTCTTGCAAAACACAATAACCACAAAGAGATCAACACAAAGAGGCACAGTGGTTTATCCCATGGTTCGGCCAAGTCCAACACTTGCCTACTCCACGTTGTGGCATCCCAACGGACGAGGGTTGCACTCAACCCATTTCAAGTGGTCCAAAGACCCACTTGAATACCATGGTGTTTTGCTTTCGTTTCACTATATCCCGCTTGCGAGGAATCTCCACAACTTGGAGCCTCTCGCCCTTACAATTTGATTATCACAAAGAATCACGGAAGTAAGGATGGGATGAGCAACACACACAAGACACAAAATCAGAGCAACAATATGCACATAAGTCACAACTTGAGCTCTCAACACAACTCAAAGAGTTCTCTACTCAAATGGAGCTCTAGTTGCTATCACAAAGAATCGAATGCGTGGAAATGAAGTCTTGGTGCTTAGGAATGCTCAAGGGATGCTTGGTGTTCTCCTCCATGCGCATAGGGGTCCCTTTTATAGCCCCAAGGCAGCTAGGAGCCGTTGAGAGCAATCCTGGAAGGCAATTCTTGCCTTCTGTCGACTGGTGCACCAGACAGTCCGGTGCGGATTTCTTTCGTATTCTGGCGTAGCCGACTGTTGGAGACTTGGAGCCATTGGCGCATCGGACACTATCCGGTGCACACCGGACAGTCCGGTGCTCCCATCCGACCGTTGGCTCGGCCACGCGTCACGCGCAGATTTTGCGGCCGACCGTTAGCGTGCCCGACCGTTGGCTCACCGGACAGTCCGGTGACTCACCGGACAGTCCGGTGAATTATAGTCGTACGCTGTTGACTTGGTTCCCGAGAGCGGCGACTTCGCCGCAGCCGACGAACAGTCCGGTGATTTATATACGTCACCGTCGAGACCCGAGAGCAGCCAGTTGACCAGACGCCAGCCTGGCGCACCGGACACTATCCGGTGCACCATCGGACAGTCCGGTGCACCCAGACTAAGCAAAGTCTTGGCTGCTCGAGCCAAGTCTTTTCCAATTGCGTTTTCTCTGATTCTAACACTTAGACAAATATGTTAGTACACAAAAACCAATGTACTAAGTCTAGAATCATACCTTTGTGTTGACTTTGCACTTCTTCCACCATTTGGCATAGTTTCACACTTAAACCATTTGTGTTGGCACTTGATCACCAAAATACTTAGAAATGGCCCAAGGGCACATTTCCCTTTCAATCTCCCCCTTTTTGGTGATTTATACCAACACAACAAAAAGTAACTAAAAGAAGTGCAACATCAATGCAAATGAGAACACAATTTTGTTTTGATTCAAATTTGGCATATTTGGATCATTCTTTGCCACCACTTGGTTTGTTTTTGCAAATCAAACTCAATTTCCTATCTCTAAGTCAAAGTCACTTGTAGAGACATAAAGAAAGGTATTCCAATAGAAATTGATCAAGGATTCAAAAACTCCTCCTTTTTCCCATAATCAAACATTCTCCCCACAAGAGACCAACTTTTGACAATAAGAGTATTTTGACAAAACAAAAGCTCTACTCTACTATTTTCAAAATTCTCAAGTGGTAGCTGATCCATTTCTTGCTTTGGCCTTATTTTCTCCCCCTTTGGCATCAAGCACCAAAACGGGATCAATCTTGGCCCTTAAACCCCATTGCCTCACCAAAATCTTCAAATAAGAGTACAAAGGCAATAAGAATATGGAGATGAACTTGGAGTGAGTTACCCTCTCATCGGAGTGCAGTGGAAGTCTTGCATGGTCCAAGTTCACCTTTCCCTTTTAATCTACCTTTGAGACTAAATTAAGAAAACTCAAGCACACGGTTAGTCTCAAAGGGTCAAGTTGTAGCATTTCTCCCCCTAAATATGTGCATCACTTACACATGGACTTTTGAGGTCCGAGGAGAGTTTGTACAACTTGAGCACCATAAATAAACAACAATATGTATAAAGGAACATGATCAAAGCATAATACACATGTATGCTACACATCAATCCAAGTTCCGCGAATCTAAGACATTTAGCTCACTACGCAGCCTGCAAAAGGTCTTTTCATCTAAAGGCTTGGTAAAGATATCGGCTAGCTGGTTCTCGGTGCTAACATAAAACACTTCGATATCTCCCTTTTGCTGGTGGTCTCTCAAAAAGTGATGTCGGATGTCTATGTGCTTTGTGTGGCTGTGCTCAACAGGATTGTCTGCAATGCGGATAGCACTCTCATTGTCACATAGGAGTGGGACTTTGCTCAGATTGTAGCCAAAGTCCCGGAGGGTTTGCCTCATCCAAAGTAGTTGCGTGCAACACTGTCCTACGACAACATACTTGGCCTCAGCGGTGGATAGGGCAACGGAAGTTTGTTTCTTAGAACTCCACGACACCAGGGACCTTCCTAGGAATTGGCACGTCCTTGATGTAGTCTTCCTATCGACCTTACATCCAGCATAATCGGAGTCTGAATATTCAATTAAGTCAAAGGTAGACCCCTTTGGATACTAGATCCTGAAGCAAGGCGTAGCGACTAAATATCTAAGAATTCGCTTCACAGCCACTAAGTGACACTCCCTTGGATCGGATTGAAATCTAGCACACATGCATACACTAAGCATAATATCCGGTCTACTAGCACATAAGTAGAGCAAGGAACCTATCATGGACCGGTATGCTTTTTGATCAATGGACTTACCTCCTTTGTTGAGGTCGACGTGTCCGTCAGTTCCCATTGGAGTCTTCGCGGGCTTAGCGTCCTTCATCCCAAACCGCTTGAGCAAGTCTTGCGTATACTTCGTTTGGGAGATGAAAGTGCCGTCCTTGAGTTGCTTCACTTGGAACCCAAGGAAGTAGTTCAACTCGCCCATCATTTACATCTCAAATTTTTGAGTCATCACCCTGCTAAACTCTTCACAAGACTTTTGGTTAGTAGAACCAAATATTATGTCATCGACATAAATTTGGCACACAAATAAGTCACCATCACATGTCTTAGTGAAAAGAGTTGGATCGGCTTTCCCAACCTTGAAAGCATTAGCAATTAAAAAGTCTCTAAGGCATTCATACCATGCTCTTGGGGCTTGTTTAAGTCCATGCATTAGAGAGCTTACACACGTGGTCGGGGTACCGTTCATCCTCAAAGCCAGGGGGTTGCTCCACATACACCTCCTCCTTAATTGGCCCGTTGAGGAAAGCGCTCTTCACGTCCATTTGGAACAATCTGAAATAATGGTGAGCGGCATAGGCTAACAAAATACGAATCGACTCTAGCCTAGCCACAGGAGCGAAAGTCTCCTCAAAGTCCAAACCTGCCACTTGGGCATAACCTTTTGCCACAAGTCGAGCCTTGTTCCTTGTCACCATCCTGTGCTTGTCCTGTTTGTTGCGGAACACCCACTTGGTTCCCACAACATTTTGCTTGGGACGCGGCACTAGTGTCCAAACTTCATTATGCTTGAAGTTGTTGAGCTCTTCCTTCATGGCCAACACCCAGTCCGGATCTAGCAAGGCCTCTTCTACCCTGAAAGGCTCAATAGAAGAGACAAAAGAGTATTGCTCACAAAAATTAACTAATCTAGAGCGAGTGGTTACTCCCTTGCTAATGTCACCCAAAATCTGGTTGACAGGATGGTTCCTTTGAATCATCGCTCGAACTTGAGTTGGAGGGGCCTGTGGTGCTTCTTCCTCTTCAACTTAGACATCTTGTGCTCCCCCTTGATCACACGCCTCTTCTTGAGGAACCTGTTCATCATCTTGAGTTGGGGGTTGCACCATTGTTGAGGAAGAAGGCTGATCTTGTTCCTTGTGTTCCTGCGGTCGCACGTCTCCAATCGCCATGGTACGAATCACGTCCTTTAGAACATCATCCTCATCTACATCATCAAGCTCAACTTGCTCTCTTGGAGAGCCATTAGTCTCATGAAATACAACGTCGCTAGAGACTTCAACCAAACCCGATGATTTGTTGAAGACTCTATACACCTTTGTATTTGAGTCATAACCTAACAAAAACCCTTCTACAGCTTTGGGAGCAAATTTGGAATTCCTACCCTTCTTCACTAGAATGTAGCATTTACTCCCAAAAACTCGGAAATATGAAACATTGGGTTTGTTACCGATTAGTAGCTCGTATGACGTCTTCTTGAGGAGGCGATGAAGGTAGACCCAGTTTATGGCGTGGCAAGCCATGTTCAAAGCTTCCGACCAAAACTGCTCGGGCGTCTTGAATTCTTCAAGCATCGTCCTCTCTATGTCTATGAGCGTCCTGTTCTTCCTCTCTACCACACCATTTTGCTATGGTGTCTAGGGAGTGGAGAACTCGTGCTTGATTCCTTCCTCCTCAAGGTACTCCTCCACTTGAAGGTTCTTGAACTCGGATCCGTTGTCGCTCCTTATCTTCTTCACCTTGAGCTCAAACTCATTTTGAGCTCTCCTTAGGAAGCGCTTGAGGGTCCCTTGGGTTTCAAATTTATCCTGCAAAAAGAATACCCAAGTGAAGCGGGAAAAATCATCAACAATTACTAAACCATACTTACTTCCCCCGATGCTGAGGTAGGCGACAGGTCTAAAGAGGTCCATATGCAGCAGCTCCAGGGGTCTTGATGTAGTCATCACGTTCTTGATGTGATGAGCACTTCCCACTTGTTTACCTGCTTGACAAGCTGCACAAGGTCTATCTTTTTTGAAATACACATTTGTTAGACCTAACACATGTCCTCCCTTTAGAAGTTTGTGAAGGTTCTTCATCCCTAAATGTGCTAGACGGCGATGCCACAGCCAGCCCATGCTAGTCTTAGCAATTAAGCATGCATCTAGACCGGCCTCCTCCTTTGCAAAATCAACTAAATAGAGTTTGTCGTCTAGTACACCCTTAAAAGCTAATGAACCATCACTCCTTCTAAAGACAGACACATCTACATTTGTGAATAAGCAATTGTGTCCCATATTACATAATTGACTAACCGATAGAAGATTATAACCTAACGACTCTACTAAAAATACATTAGAGATAGAGTGCTCATTTGAGATGGCTATCTTGCCTAAGCCTTTAACCTTGCCTTGATTCCCGTCACCGAATATGATTGAATCTTGGGAATCTTTATTCTTGACATAGGAGGTGAACATCTTCTTCTCCCCCCGTCATGTGGTTTGTGCATCCGCTGTCGATAATCCAGCTTGATCCCCCGGATGTATAAACCTGCAAGGCAAATTAGGCTTGGGTCTTAGGTACCCAACTCTTGTTGGGTCCTACAAGGTTAGTGACAATAGTCTTAGGAACCCAGATGCAAGTTTTATCTCCCTTACATTTGGCTCCCACCTTTTTAGCAATCACCTTTTTATTTTTACATGAAGGAATAAACTTAGCATTGCAAGCATGAAAGACAGTGGTAGATTCATTATATACTTTTCTAGGAGCATGAGACATAACATTCTTCCTAGATCTACCATTAAAGTTTAAACTCGAAGCAATCATGGCACGAGAGTCGAATGCATTACAACTCCTATCATAATGAACATTTCTAGAATCTTTCATAGCCATATTTCTACCATGCATACAAGAACTAGAAGCAGTCATAGCATGTGAATCATAAGAATAATTCCTACAAACATTTCTAGAGAATTTCCTATCGCTATAAATGAAGGCATGATTCTTTTGATTGCTACTAGTCATAGGAGCCTTCCCTTTCTCCTTAGCGGGAATGGGAGCCTTGTGACTTGTTAAGTTCTTGACTTCCCTTTTAAAGCCAAGCCCATCCTTAATTGAGGGATGTCTACCAATAGTATAGGCATCCCTTGCAAATTTTAATTTATCAAATTCATTTTTGCTAGTCTTAAGTTGAGCATTAAGACTAGCCACTTCATCATTTAATTTAGAAATGGAAACTAGGTGTTCACTACAAGCATCAACATTAAAATCTTTACACCTATTGCAAATCACAACATGTTCTACACAAGAGGTTGATTTATTAGCTATTTCTAACTTAGCACTCAAGTAATCATTGACACTTTTTAAGCTAGAGATAGATTCATGGCATGTAGACAATTCACATGAAAGCACTTCATTTTTTTTAACTTCTAGAGCAAGAGAATTTTGCGCACTAACAAATTTATCATGCTCTTCATATAAAAGGTCCTCTTGCTTTTCTAACAATCTATTCTTCTCATTCAAAACATCAATTAATTCATTGATTTTATCAATTTTGGTTCTATCTAAACCTTTGAATAGACTAGCATAGTCTACTTCATCATCACTAGATTCATCATCACTTGAAGAAGCGTAAGTAACATTACGAGTGCTTACCTTCTTTTCCCTTGCCATGAGGCAGGTGTGATGCTCGTTGGGGAAGAGGGATGATTTGTTGAAGGTATTGGCGGTGAGTCCTTCGTCGTCGGAGTCGGACGAAGAGCAATCCGAGTCCCACTCTTTTCCAAGGTGTGCCTCGCCTTTAGCCTTCTTGTAGGTCTTCTTCTTTTCCCTCTTCTTTTCTTAATCCTGGTCACTATCATTATCGGGACAATTAGCAATAAAATGACCAACCTTACCGCACTTGAAGCAGTAGCGCTTTCCCTTAGTCTTGTTCTTTTTGGGATGCTCCTTGCGACCCTTTAGCGCCGTCTTGAAGCGCTTGATGATGAGGGCCATTTATTCCTCGTTGAGCCCCGCCACCTCAACTTGCGCCACCTTGCTAGGTAGCACCTCCTTGCTACTTGTTGCCTTGAGAGCAATGGCTTGAGGCTCATGAATTGGACCATTCAACGCCTCATCGACGTATCTTGCCTCCTTGATCATCATCCACCCGCTTATAAACTTTCTAAGTATTTCCTCGGGTGACATCTTGGTGTACCTAGGATTTTCACAAATAGAATTTACAAGATGTGGATCAAGGACAGTGAAAGACCTTAACATTAGGCGGATGACGTCATGGTCCGTCCATCGCGTGCTTCCATAGCTCCTTATTTTTGTTGATAAGGGTCTTGAGCCTGTTGTACGTTTGGGTTGGCTCCTCCCCCTAATCATTGTGAACCTCCCAAGTTTGCCCTCCACCAACTCCATCTTGGTGAGCATGGTGACGTCATTTCCCTCATGAGAGATCCTGAGGGTGTCCCAGATCTGCTTGGCGTTATCCAAGCCGCTCACCTTATGGTATTCATTCCTGCACAATGACGCTAAAAGAATAGTAGTAGCTTGTGCATTTTTATGAATTTGTTCATTGATGAACATGGGACTATCCGTACTATCAAATTGCATTCCATTTTCTACTATCTCCCATATACTTGGATGGAGAGAGAACAAGCGGCTACACATTTTGTAACTCCAAAATCCGTAGTCCTCTCCATTGAAGTGAGGAGGTTTACCGAGGAGAATGGAAAGCAAATGAGCATTGGAACTTTGCGGAATACGAGAGTAATCAAAAGAAAAGTTCGAGTTAATCGTCTTCTTTTTCTCGTAGTCGTTGTCGTTGTCGTCCTTTTGGGAAGAAGAAGACTCGTCGCTATCGTCGTAGTAGACGATCTTCTTGATACGCCTCTTCTTCTTCCCGTCCTTCTTTTTATGACTTGAGCCCGAGTCAGTGGGCTTGTCGTCTTTTGGCTCATTGATGAAGGACTCCTTCTCCTTGTCGTTGATCACCATCCCCTTTCCTTTAGGATCCATCCCTTCAGGCGATTAGTCCCTTTCTTGAAGAGAACGGCTCTGACACCAATTGAGAGCACCTAGAGGGGGGTGAATAGGTGATCTTGTAAAAACTTAAACTCAAAGCCACAAACTTGATTAAGTGTTAGCGCAATGAAGCCAAGTGGCTAGAGATGAGTTCTTGTAAAACACAATAACCACAAAGAGATCAACACAGAGAGGCACAGTGGTTTATCTCGTGGTTCGGCCAAGTCCAACTCTTGCCTACTCCACGTTATGGCGTCCCAACGGACAAGGGTTGCACTCAACCCCTTTCAAGCGGTCCAAAGACCCACTTGAATACCATGGTGTTTTGCTTTCGTTTCACTATATCCCGCTTGCGAGGAATCTCCACAACTTGGAGCCTCTCGCCCTTACAATTTGATTATCACAAAGAATCACGGAAGTAAGGATGGGATGAGCAACACACACAAGACACAAAATAAGAGCAACAATACGCACACAAGTCACAACTTGAGCTCTCAACATAACTCGAAGAGTTCTCTACTCAAATGGAGCTCTAGTTGCTATCACAAAGAATCAAATGCGCAGAAATGAAGTCTTGGTGCTTAGAAATGCTCAAGGGATGCTTGGTGTTCTCCTCCATGCGCCTAGGGGTCCCTTTTATAGCCCCAAGGCAGCTAGGAGCCGTTGAGAGCAATCCAGGAAGGCAATTCTTGCCTTCTATCGACCGGTGCATCGGACAGTCCGGTGCACCACCGAACACTGTCCGGTGCGGATTTCTTTCCTATTCTGGCGCAGCCGACCGTTGGAGACTTGGAGCCGTTAGCGCACCGGAGATTGTCCGGTGCACACCGGACAGTCCGGTGCTCCCATCCGACCGTTGGCTCGGCCACGCGTCACGCGAAGATTTCGCGGCCGACCGTTGGCGCGCCCGACCGTTGGCTCACCGGACAGTCCGGTGACTCACCGGACAGTTCGGTGAATTATAGCCGTACGCTGTTGACTTGGTTCCCGAGAGCGGCAACTTCGCCGCAGCCGACTCACCAGACACTGTCCGGTGCACCACCGGACAGTCCAGTGATTTATAGCCGTACGCCGCCGTCGAGACCCGAGAGCAGCCAGTTGACCAGACGCCAGCCTGGCGCACCGGACACTGTCTGGTGCACCACTGGATAGTCCGGTGCACCTAGACTGAGCAGAGTCTTGGCTGCTCGAGCCAAGTCTTTTCTAATTGCGTTTTCTCTGATTCTAACACTTACACAAATATGTTAGTACACAAAAACCAATGTACTAAGTCTAGAATCATACCTTTGTGTTGACTTTGCACTTCTTCCACCATTTGGCATAGTTTCACACTTAAACCATTTGTGTTGGCACTTGATCACCAAAATACTTAGAAATGGCCCAAGGGCACATTTCCCTTTCAACTATCCTCAAAGCCAGGAGGTTGCTCAACATAGACCTCTTCCTTGATTGGTCCATTGAGGAAGGCACTCTTCATGCCCATTTGATAAAGCTTGAAGCCATGGTAAGTAGCATAGGCAAGTAATATTCGAATTGACTCAAGCCTAGCTACGGGTGCATAAGTTTCATCAAAATCCAAACCTTCGACTTGTGAATAACCATTGGCCACAAGTCGGGCTTTGTTTCTTATCACCACACCATGCTCATCTTGCTTGTTGCGGAATACCCACTTAGTACCTACAACATTTTAATTAGGTCGTGGAACCAAATGCCATACCTCATTCCTCATGAAGTTGTTGAGCTCCTCTTGCATTGCCATCACCCAATCCGAATCTCTTAATGCATCCTCAATCCTGTAAGGCTCAATAGAGGAAACAAAAGAGTAATGCTCATAGAAATGTGCAACACGAGATCTAGTGGTTACCCCCCTTATGAATGTCGCCGAGGATGGAGTTCACGGGGTGATCTCGTTGGATTGCTTGGTGGACTCTTGGGTGTGGCGGTCTTTGTCCCTAAATTTCTTGATCATCTTCCTTGTCTTGATCAACTTCAACTCCCCCTTGATCCTTGTCCTCCTCTTGAGGTGGCTCATCCTCTTGATCTTCTTCTTCATCATCTTGAGCCTGTTCCTCATCTTAAGTTGGTGGAGATGCTTGCATGGAAGATGATGGTTGATCTTGTGCTTGTGGAGGCTCTTCGGATTCCTTAGGACACACATCGCCAATGGACATGTTCTTTAGCGCGACGCATGGAGCCTCTGCGTCATCTAGTTCATCAAGATCAACTTGCTCTACTTGGGAGCCATTAGTCTCATCAAACACAATGTCATAAGAAACTTCAACTAGTCCAGTGGACTTGTTAAAGACTCTATATGCCCTTGTGTTTGAATCATATCCTAGTAAAAATCCTTCTACAGCCTTAGGTGCAAATTTAGATTTTCTACCTCTTTTAACAAGAATAAAGCATTTGCTACTAAAGACTCTAAAATATGAAATGTTGGGCTTTTTACCGGTGAGGAGTTCATATGATGTCTTCTTGAGGATTCGGTGAAGGTATAACCGGTTGATGGAGTAGCAGGCGGTGTTAATCACCTCGGCCCAAAACCGGTCCGGAGTCTTGTATTCATTAAGCATGGTCCTTGCCATATCCAGTAGAGTTCTATTCTTCCTCTCCACTACACCATTTTGTTGAGGTGTGTAGGGAGAAGAGAACTCATGCTTGATGCCCTCCTCCTCAAGGAAGCCTTCAATTTGTGAGTTCTTGAACTCCGTCCCATTGTCGCTTCTAATCTTTTTGATCCTTAAGCCAAACTCATTTTGAGCTCATCTCAAGAATCCCTTTAAAATCTCTTGGGTTTGAGATTTATCCTGCAAAAAGAATACCCAAGTGAAGCGAGAATAGTCATCCACAATTACTAGACAGTACTTACTCCCGCCGATGCTTATGTAAGTGATCGGGCCGAATAGATCCATGTGGAGTAGCTCGAGCGGCCTGTCCGTTGTCATGATGTTTTTGTGTACATGGTGGGCACCAACTTGCTTTCCTGCTTGACATGTGCTACAAACCCTGTCTTTCTCAAAATGAACATTTGTTAGTCCCAAAATGTGTTCTCCCTTTAGAAGCTTATGAAGATTCTTCATCCCAACATGGGCTAGTCGGCGATGCCAGAGCCAACCCATATTAGTATTAGCGATTAAGCAAGTATCGAGTTCAGCTCTATTAAAATCAATTAAGTATAGCTGACCCTCTAATACTCCCTTAAAAGCTACTGAATCATCACTTCTTCTAAAGACAGTAACACCTATATCTGTAAAGAGATAGTTGTAGCCCATATTCCATAATTGAGAAATAGAAAGCAAATTGTAATCTAAAGAGTCTACAAGAAAACATTGGAAATAGAATGGTCAGGTGATATAGCAATTTTACCAAGTCCTTTGACCAAATCTTGATTTCCATCCCCGAATGTGATAGTTCTTTGGGGATCTTGGTTTTTCTCGTAGGAGGAGAACATTCTTTTCTCCCCTGTCATGTGGTTTATGCATCCGCTATCAATGATCCAACTTGAGCCCCCGGATGCATAAACCTGCAAAACAATTTAGGCCTTGTTCTTAGGTACCCAAACAGTCTTGGGTCCTTTGATGTTAGAAACAAGCACCTTGGGCATCCAAACACTAGTCTTTGATCCCTTGTGTTTGGCCCCAACATATTTGACAACTACTTTGTCTGATTTGTTAGTTAAAATATATGACACATCAAAAGTCTTAAATGAAATAATAGGCTCATTTGATGCAGCAGGAGTTTTCTTTTTAGGCAATTTAACATGTGTTGATTTCCTAGAGCTAGATGCCTCATTTTTATACATAAAAGCATGGTGAGTGACATTATGAGGTTTCCTAGCATGAATTCTTCTAATCTTGTGTTCAGGATAACCAGCAGGATATAAAATGTAACCCTCGTTATTCTGAACCATTGGAGCTTTGCCCTTAACAAAGTTAGACAATCTCTTAGGGGCATTAAGCTTGACATTGGTTCCCTGTTGGAAACCAATGCCATCCTTAATCCTAGGGCGTCTCCCATTATAAAGCATGCTACGAGCAATTTAAATTTTGTATTCTCTAGTTCATGCTCGGCAATTTTAGCATCTAGTTTAGCTATATGATCATTTTGTTGTTTAATCATAGCAATGTGATCATGAATAGCATCAATATTAATATCTCTACATCTAGTACAAATAGTAACATGATCAACACTAGATGTAGAGGGTTTGCAAGCATTTAATTCTTATATCTTAGCATGTAATATAGCATTCTCATCTCTAAGACAGGAAATAGAATCATTGCAAACATTTAAATCTCTAGCCTTAGAAGTTAATTTATCATTCTCAATTTTAAAGCTAGAAAGAGATTCGTTCAATTTATCAATCTTTGCAATTAAACTAGCATTTTCATTTCTAAGACTGACAATTGAATCATTACAAGCATTTAATTTTTCAACCTTAGCAATCAAATTAGCATTCTCATTTTTAAGGTTGGAAATAGTGTCGTGGCTTTTACCTTTCTTCCTTTGGGTGAAGAGTGACCCTTGAGGCTTGTGGCTTGCACTTACTTTCTTGTCGATTTTCATAAGTAAGCTCAAGAGATATGTCATTAGTAACACAAGCACTAGTTTCCCTTTTTGTAATCATTTTTGACAAGGCATGAAAAGGGATTACTAAAGCACAGAAACTTTATAATATGAACTATATTATTCCATGAAGTATGCTCAGTTTTAACTCATAAAACAAGCATAAATAATTTCTTAAGATTATGGAACAACTCTAGTTCATAACATGGAGAGCGATATATGTAGAAGAATCATATCCAATATAAGCAAGTAGAAATACATCATAAATCATTGGATTGATTTTTCTTTTTATGTTAGATAATGCATTTCTATAGAAACTTATTCACTCTATGTGAGACTACTTAGGTTAAATGCATAAAAGCATTAGTCTCACGATTCTAGTCATAAAGAGATATTCCCTTTAGAAGTGTCCTAGGGATTTGAATTCCTTATATGACACTTTAATCCTTTAAGAACTTGGAATATATCTTTATGTCTAGAATATGGAAATAAAGGGATGATTAATGTAGATCACGCCATAAGGTTCTTACTATAATTTAAAACATGTAGATTGCCATAGTATAGAAATGATGAATATGCAATCTACCATATGAGAGCAATTTCTTCAAAGGATGATGACATAATTCTAAAACAATTGAAGTGCTTCCCTTTTCTATGTGGCTACACAAGACACATAAGAAATGATAAGTTAAGATACTTGCACTTAAAAGCATAAATGTTACCATCCTTTGGCTTTCCTCCATGTTGTAGGCCTTGATTTTTCCGCACAGGATAATTCTTTATTTCCTACAACATAAATATCTTCCCCGAGATGATATGAGTTTTAGACATAACAATTCAAAATAACTTTGGTTCAATCTTGGATATATAGATCATTGAAGATTGATAGCTTGAGTTAATAAGAATTAAATTGACTTTCTCAAGTACCCCAAAGCTTCATATCATCTCCTTCTCCTGCAAAGCTTGTCAAGCATATTTTGGTACCCATCGCTTGATGGATCCATCAAGGTTAGTCAACAAAGATCTAGGAACCCAAAAGTCCTTTGTGTTAGCACTTGGTAAACTCATTACCTTTCTAATACAATTTGCAATTTTGGGTTGCCTAGTTACATGTGAAATAATTGACAAGCTAGAAGTGGGATAGTTACCAATGGGACAATCCTTGCATTGATGTCCTTTCTTTCAGCATATGTAGCAAAGGCGATCTTCAAGTCTTGAAGATTTCTTCTTTCCTTGTTTCTTGTTTGCTACATTGTTAGTTAATACTTTCTTTTCTAACACTATGCCTTTTTTGTTTCAAATAGGGACAAGACTTAATTAAGTGTCCCTTCTTTGAGCATTTAAAACAAAGTTTATCATCCTTGTTAATAATCAAGCCATTTTTAATATGGGGACATGACCTAATCGAGTGTCCCTTTTCAAAGCATTCACTACACTTTTTACTTCTCTTAGTGTAAAGTGTGGCTTGATCATTACTGTTGGGGTCGTGCTTCGGTGCGCCGAAGGTCTCACACGAAGAAGCAGCTTCGGCTGAAGTCGTCTCCAAGAGATGGCCGAAGGTTCCTTTTCATGGAGCTTCGGCGTTTCAAACCGACATAGAGATAGAATGACCTTTTTATACATATAGGTCTGAGTCAATGTTGTAAACATTTGTAAGGGGCATAATTGTAATTTGTCACAGGCTGCGACCTGTGCCTATAAATAGATGAACAGTACCTCTGTACTGTTCACGCGAACCTGTCATCTGCCTTCGCATCACACTTGCTCTCCTGCCTTCCTCAGGACCGAAGCATTTGAGAACAAGCCCCCAACATTGGCGCCCACCTCCGGTGAACTCACTTCCACTTTTCTGAGCTGATGGCTTCGTTCAACAACCAAGCTGGAGCTGCTTCGGCTTCGAAGCTGGTGCTCCCGATAACAGGCGGTTCTTGCTCAGAGCCGGCTAACAAGAAGCAGAAGAAGGAGGCTCAGAGAAGGGTGCAGCATGTTGGAGTGCAGGGACCCTTCATCAAGTCAAAATGGTCCCATATTCCAATTACCTTCTCTCAGGAAGACCTTCAGCTTAAGGATTATCCCCACAATGATGCCATGGTTATCTCTTGCGTGATCAAAGGATTTCTGGTCCACAATGTCCTAGTTGATACAGGCAGTGCAGCTGACATTATATTTGCTAAAGCCTTCAGACAAATGCAAGAGCCCGAAGACAAGATTCATGATGCTACGCACCCTCTTTGTGGCTTCGGAGGGCGGCAGATTGTAGCACTTGGGAAGATTACCATGCCGGTAACCTTCGGGTTTGTTAACAACACAAGGACTGAGCAAATTGTGTTTGATATTGTTGACATGGAGTATCCTTACAATGCTATCATCGGTCGTGGCACTCTTAATGCCTTCGAAGCAATTCTTCACCCAGCTTATCTCTGCATGAAGATACCTTCGGACCAAGGACCTATTGCTATTCATGGAAGCCAGGAAGCTGCTAGAAGGGCCGAAGGAAGCTGGACTGACTCCAAGGCAATCCATAATATAGATGGAGCTGAAGCTTGTGAACAGTACAAATTCAGGAGGGAGAAGGCAGCTTCAGCGGACCAGCCGAAGCCTATGTTATTGTGTGAAGATGTAGCAGAGCAGAAGGTGTTGTTGGGCTCGCAATTATCTGAAGACCAGGAGAAAACCTTGATAAGGTTTTTATTCAACAACAAAGATGTCTTTGCATGGTCAGCTAATGATCTCTGTGGAGTAAATCGGGATGTTATTGAACATTCGCTCAATGTTGACCCATCCTTCACCGAAAGCAGAGGCTTCGGAAAATGTCTGATGACAAGGCCGAAGGGGCTCGCAATGAAGTAAAAAGACTCCTCAGTGCAGGAGTTATCAGAGAAGTGAAGTATCCAGAGTGGCTAGCTAACACTGTTATGGTGAAGAAGGCCAATGGCAAGTGGAGAATGTGTATTGATTTCACAGATCTCAACAAGGCTTGTCCGAAGGATGAATTCCCGCTGCCAAGGATAGACTCTTTAGTTGATGCAGCAGCTTCTTCAGAGCTCATGAGTCTCCTGGACTGCTACTCAGGCTATCATCAAATCTGGATGAAGAAGGAAGATGAGCCGAAGACTAGTTTCATCACCCCAAGTGGTACATATTGCTATCTTCGGATGCCCGAGGGGCTCAAGAATGCTGGAGGGAGTTTTAGCAGAATGACTGCGAAGGTTCTCCAATCTCAGATAGGCAGAAATGTGTTGACTTATGTCGATGACATCATTGTAAAAAGCACGAAGCAAGAAAATCATATTGCTGATCTGCAGGAGACCTTCGCCAGCTTCAGACAAGCTGGTCTGAAGCTGAATCCAGAAAAATGTGTCTTCGGAGTGAAGAAGGGCAAATTTCTTGGATGCTTGGTTTCGACAAAAGGAATCGAAGCTAATCCAAATAAAATCGAAGCTATACTTCGAATGGAGCCACCAACCACAAGAAAAGGGGCCCAAAGATTGACAGGAAGGCTGGCATCTCTCAACAGATTTATATCCAGATCAGCAGAAAGAAACTTACCATTCTTCGAGGTGCTGAAGTCAGCTCAAGTCTTTCAATGGGGCCCGAGTCAACAAAAAGCCTTCGAAGAGCTCAAGCAATACTTAATAGATCTCACAACATTAACTCCACCAACGCCAGGGGCTCCTCTGTTGTTGTATGTGGCAGCTTCGCACTCAGCAGTAAGTGCGGCACTTGTTCAGGAGAAGTTTGATGGACAAGTCAAGAAGCAGGTCCCAGTATATTTTGTATCTGAGGTCCTTAGTGTCTCAAAGAAAAATTATACAGAGCTGGAGAAGGTGTTGTATGCTGTTTTAATGGCATCCAGGAAGCTTCGGCATTATTTTCAGGCATACAATATCATTGTTCCTTCTTCGCAGCCATTGAAGGATATCATGAGAAATAGAGAAGCTACTGGCCGGATTGGAAAGTGGGCTGCGGAGCTCAATGAATTTTACATTGATTATGTGCATAGATCCTCAATCCAGTCTCAAGCATTGGCAGATTTCATTGCCGACTGGACGCCAGGGGCTCAGGACGAAGAAGCGAATAAAGATGCCGAAGCATGGACAGTGTTTTGTGATGGCTCTTGGGGAACCTTCGGAGCAGGTGCAGCTGCTGTTTTGGTTTCACCGTCCAAGGTTAAAACTTGCTATGCAGCAAGACTTGACTTCAGCTGCACAAATAATATCGCTGAGTACGAAGCTTTGCTCCTGGGTCTTCGGAAACTAAAGGCAATGGGGATCAGAAGGGCGATTCTTAAAACTGATTCCCAGGTTGTTTCGGGTCATATTGACAAAAGTTGCAAGGCTAAAGACCCGAAGCTTGAAAAATACCTAGACACGGTCCGAAGGATCGAAGCTTCCTTCGAAGGATTTTCTGTTAAGAATATCCCTCGAGGACAAAATGAGCATGCTGATTTGTTAGCCAAGTCTGCAGCACAGGGGCTGCCGCTACCTTCGGATGTGTTCTTCGAAACAATAAAGGCACCTTCAGTGGAGCTACTTGAAAGAGCAGTCCTTAACATTTCTCCTGTTTACAGTGAAGATTGGAGAACTGAAATAATCTCTTACCTTCAGGGAAACTTCCTATCAGATGACGAAGCTTACAATAAAAGGATAGAGGCAAGAGCTCGTCCCTATGTCATGATAGAAGGAGAGTTATACAAGCATGGAGTTTGTGCCCCGCTGCTCAAGTGCTTGTCCAGGGCCGAAGGTATAGAGTTGATGAAGGAGATACATGCAAGCCTGTGCGGATCCCACATCGGATCCAGGCCGTTACTTGGAAAAGTGTTCCGCCAAGGATTTTACTGGCCGAAGGCAGCTTCGGATGCAGCGGAGTTAGTTCAAAAGTGCGAAGGTTGTCAAAAATGTGCAAGAGATCAAAAGCAACCTTCGTCTTTGACACAGCTGATACAACCCATCTGGCCATTGCAAAGGTGGGGCCTTGACTTGTTGGGTCCATTACCACCGGCCCAAGGGAATCTAAAATATGTTATAGTAGCTGTGGAGTATTTTTCTAAGTGGATTGAGGCGAAGCCATTAGCAACAATAACTTCGGCCACTGTCCAAAAGTTTTTCTGGCAGAACATCGTCTATCGCTTTGGAGTACCGAAGGCCATCACTGTGGATAATGGAACGCAGTTCGACTCCGAAGATTTCAGAAATTTCTGTGATCAAATTGGAACGAAGATCCATTTTGCATCAGTCAGGCATCCGGAGTCGAATGGGCTTGTTGAAAGGGCCAACGGCATCATAATGACAGGAATAATGAAGCTAATCTTTAATCAACCCAGGGGAAAGTGGCCAGATCAGTTGACCAAAGTGGTGTGGAGCCACAATACAACAACATCAAGGTCTACAGGCTTTACCCCATTTAAGTTGTTATTTGGTGACGAAGCAATAACCCCGGAAGAAGCCAAAGCTGGATCAATAAGAGTGGTAGCTTCGGCAGAATCAGGCCCCGAAGATACTTGTCTCGTGGAAAAAGATGCCTTAGAAGGGATCAGGCTTCAAGCCGTGGAAAATATCAATAAATACCAGGCTGAAACAGTTAAATGGCGAGATAGAAAGGTCCGGCTAAAAAATATTGAGCCGGGACACTTGGTGCTTCGGAGAGTGGCCAACCCAGATACAGTGGGCAAGCTACAATTGAAATGGGAAGGGCCTTTCTTAGTAGCATCTTCGTCAAGGCCTGGTTCGTACAGACTGAAGGACATGGATGGCAATGAAATTCCAAGATCTTGGAATGCGGATGAGCTTCGGCGATTTTATGTATAACTCGATGTAATTTTTTATGTTTTTTCTTTTCTTTGTCATGGCACCCTTTTCCTTTCTAAAGGGGGAGAAAGGTTTTTAATGGGGCCATCATATGTAATCTTCCTTTTTAGTTTTATAAGAGCAAAATCCCCCAAAGAATGTAAATGTAAAAGCTGAGAGCGCACCATCGAGTGCCGAAACTGAAAAAGAGAAAAAGCTCCGAAGACGTCCCTAAGGGGATGCAGAGCTCACAGCGAAAAGTCAACGCTGATTCCGCCGAAATTAAAAGGCGAAGAAGCTCAAAAGACGTTCCTAAGGGAATGCAGAGCTTATACCGCCTAAGTAAAAGGCGAAGAAGCTCCAAAGACGTCCCTAAGGGGATGCAGAGCTTACAGCGAAAAGTCAACGCTGAAACTGCCTAAGTAAAAGACGAAGAGACTCCAAAGTCGTTCCTAAGGGAATGCAGAGCTAATGTGTGGTTTCTAAGGAAGTAATGGCTGAGAATGTAGCTTCGGACATATGCTTCGGACATTCATTCGCGCATTACATTACATCATAACATTTGCATGCATAAGCATTCATTCATAGCATTTGTGAACCAAAGTGGTTGCTTCGGCAGAGGGGAGAATTGACTTTTTATGAATCATTGTGTAAAAGAAAAGTTTCGAAGAAGTGGTTTTTTATGATTCGTTATGCTATGTTGTACAAAAAAGAGAAGCTTCGCTAAAAAGAAGAATTGGTCTCTTATGCTTTGTTGTATATAAAAGAGAAAAGCTTCGTTGCTCGGCAAAAAGAAGAATTGCTTTTATGCTTCGTTGTGTACGAAAAGAAGGGAAGGTGTTTTTTCGCCTTCGGCTCAAAATACTGATTTCGTCCACATCAAAGCGCCTCGATCGAAGGGTAAGAATATATTACAAGGTATGTACAAAGTTTCTTGAGAACAGTCTAATTGTATTTACAAGAGTCGTTACAAAACTATCCTGAGTTTTTCTATACTATACTTCTACTGATCTTCATTAAGCTTCAGCTTCGGCGACAGCTTCGGCGACATATCTTAGGCATCATCTTCACCTTCGTCATCCTACATAAATCAAGGAATCGTGAGTAAAAATCAAGTGCAAAGGAAAAGGTAAGTACGAAGTATCATTTCTTACTGGTTCAAGATGACTTCGGGCTTCGTCTCCAGCCTTCTCCCGCCCGCCTTTTGTCCATATCATTTTTACAAATCTATTTGAGATGCTTCGGGCGAGGTCAGGTATATCATCCAGGATTGATGGAGATAGGGTGAAGTTGGGCCTGTTGACTATTTTTCCATGTTCGCAGCCGGCCTTCAGGAATGCAGCAGCGGTACCCCGAGAAGCTACCCAGGCACAGAAGTCGCCGTGCCCGGCTATAACTTCGTCAAGTTCTTCAATTTCGGCTTCAATATGATCGAAGGCTTGTGGTAAATTTTCCGCCGAAGGGTTAAATTTCCCGCTGCTAGCTCCAACAGAGTAAAATATCTTTTTTAATCGTCCAATACAATTGTTGCTAAATTTTAAGCATTTGTCTTGAAGGCTTGCTAACGATTTCTTCAACTCTGAGCTGGTCTGGACTTCGGCTTCAAGCTTCGAATTAAGCTCTAGCTTCTCTTGATCGAATTGTTTTGATTGACTGATAAGCTTCGAATTCAACTCTGATACTTTAGCCTCAGTCTCAGCCAGCAAGCCTTCGGTCGATTGGAGCTCGAAGTCTTTCTTTTCAATGATGGCAGATTGTTCTTTTATCTTGTTTTCTAAGTTTTCAATTATAGCTTCGTGTTTTCTGTCCTCCAGATCTTGCTGCATCTTCAGAGCTTTGCTCAGTAGCATGCTCTGCACAGAAAAATTTACGTTGGTAACATTTTCATTATTAACAGCAATAAAAACCAGAGAAAAGGTTGTTTACCTTGAAGTTGGAGTAAAATAAGCTGCCGACGATATGTTGTCGTCGGTAGCGGCTGATGTCTGTCTCTAGTTTCGGAAAACCGATACTCTTTGATAGAGTACCGATTACCTTAGCTCCAGTCTGGTCTCGAATGCAGCTCAATCTTTCGTCATCAATGCCTCCAAATAGAAGGGCTCCTGGCTTGTAGCCGCAAGATTTGGCATAGTCCTTGAGTTCTTCTATTTCGTCCTTCGTCAGTTTTTGCCCAACTAAATTTTGAAAAGAGTAGGCTTCGTCGTCCGAAGTGTCTTCGGCTATTTCTTTTCCTTTTTCAGGCACTGTGGCCATGGTTTTTTCAGTAGTAGCACCAGCTTCTTCTGCTGCCATGTCTTCCAAAATTTTGTCAATGTCCTCAATGGTTGTTTCTAAATTCACATCTACGGCTGTAGCGGCTTCGGTAGCCGCGACCTCCGAAGGTGCGACTTCGACGTTTGTGGTGTCTTCGACAGCTGGTGTTTTCTGAACTGACGCTCTAGGCGGCGTCTTGTCGATGACTTCAGTTACCGCAATAATTCTTTGCCGCTTGGGTTTGCTTATCTTCGTCTGATCCGGCACGTCCACCTTTTGAAAAAGCTTCGTCAGTTGGAGCCCTAATGGACTTAGCTTCGTGGGCATGGGTTCAGTCATTACCTTTAAAATTTCCTCCACGTCGCTGGCAGAAGGCGGTGTGGGGGTCCCTTCTTCTTCGGGTGATTTGCGCTTCGGAGTAGATATTTTTCTTTTCTTGGGAATTTTCTTTTCCTTTGCTGGTCTTTCTTCATCTTTGATCAGAGTTTCGGCCACTCTTTTTCTTTTGTGGCCCTCGGCACCCTTGTTCAACTGCTCATAGTCTGGGTACTCGAAGCCCAGGGCATCAAGCACTCGGTTCAGCCTTCGTTTCGGTCGGGCGCCGAAGGCCACTGTCATTAGTTGATCCTCTTTTTTGGAGTAATTCCCCAGAATTTCGTTGCACATCACCTCAACTGTGTCTAACCATTCTTTGCAGGGTTTTTTAAAGTACTTCTTAAACTTGAAGTGGTAGGGCAGCCGGACAAGCTCCCCCTTCTTCTTCTCTCCCTCCAGCTTCGGCATTTCCCACTCTTTTAGAGTAGGGAAAACTCTGAATGCCAAAAATTCCTGAACTAGATCCCTGGTGCCAATATGTTCTGAAATAATTTCAAATTCACCCAGAGCAGCCCAGGTGGGACCTTCTAGATCGCCGATGCGACACCGTGGCCTCGTCTCTCCGAAGATTAAATCCAGAGGGCTCTGTACCAATTTTTCTTTGTCTTCATCAACTTTTACATAGAACCACTCAGATTTCCAGCCTGCTGGCCATTTGCTTCGGTAGCTGATGACAGGGCACTTTGTTGTCTTCCGGTAGGCAAAATTATAGCAACCGAAATTATCATGTAGCCCATCTTTTCTGGCCTTTGTTTGGTAATGTAGTTCGTGAACTCGGCAGAAGCTGTCGGCAAACGGTTCCACAGCTTGGCTTCGGAGGGCCCAGATATAAACATTGAGCCTAACGATGGCGTTAGGAGTCAATTGATGAAAGTAGATACCAAACCTCTTCAGTATCTCCGCAATAATATTGTGAAGAGGGAATCTAAGCCCAGCCTTTAAAAAGCTCTTGAAGATAACAATCTCATCCTTCCCTGGCTTCGGGGTGGTTTCTTCTCCCCCGAAGCGGAGTAGCTTCTTCTGATCTTCATTGAAATAACCTGCTTTCACCATCTTCGAAAGATCAGCTTTTGAAACAGTTGATTTCCCAAAATCCAGGTGACTGGGCTTGCTGGGCATAGCAATGTGGTAGTCATCTTCGGGGTCAGTCCCTTCAATGTTTTCTTCTTCTCCTTCGGCAGTTGTCGGGTTTGCTTCAGCAGCAGGCATTTTTTCCGCAGTCACTAGACCGGAACGCTGCATCGCTTCGGAGATGGGCACAGTGTCCGAACCTTCGGCTTCGTCTCCCTCACGTACAACTTTGGCAGTAGATCGCACTCTCGCCATTTGATTCTGAGTTTGGGGAAGTCAGAAACTTTTTCTTTTTTTTCTTTTCTCCGAAGCTCTCCTTTCTGACGAAGCAGACGTCGAGATGGACCTTCGTTCGATTCTGAGAGTCAAGCTTCGGCTATGGTGGAAAATTTTGGCAGCAAAACAGTGCAAATAGCAATGAATGCTGTGGTAATTTCACACCTACCCGTTTGTTTATATAGTGCTGCAGGTAAGAAGGCGAAGCGGCAGGATTTTTACACCAGACGGGCGGTCACTTGTACTCGCTGTGCAGTGGACCGTAAAGATCAAACAGTAACTCTGCAAGGTGGGCCTGGCACGCGCTCGGAAGCCGGATCGTTTCTCCGCAACGAGCTCAGGGAAGGTGTTTTTTGGACCTTCGGCTTCCCGAAGCTGAAGAGGCTTTTTTCACGGGTCAAGCTCGTTACGAAAAACGATCTAGCACCGCGAAAGGGGCTACTGTTGGGGTCGTGCTTCGGTGCGCCGAAGGTCTCACACGAAGAAGCAGCTTCGGCTGAAGTCGTCTCCAAGAGATGGCCGAAGGTTCCTTTTCATGGAGCTTCGGCGTTTCAAACCGACATAGAGATAGAATGACCTTTTTATACATATTGGTCTGAGTCAATGTTGTAAACATTTGTAAGGGGCATAATTGTAATTTGTCACAGGCTGCGACCTGTGCCTATAAATAGATGAACAGTACCTCTGTACTGTTCACGCGAACCTGTCATCTGCCTTCGCATCACACTTGCTCTCCTGCCTTCCTCAGGACCGAAGCATTTGAGAACAAGCCCCCAACAATTACCTTGGATGTTACCTTGCATGGAGGCATGGTTGAGGCTTTTGGCAGAGGTATTGATTTTCTTCTTTTGTTCCTTCCTCTTGGCAATCCTTAAGTCTTTGACATTTTCTTCAAGGTATTTAGTGCATGCCACGATTGTTCCCGTCTCAAGCTTCTTCACCATATGATCACGGTTATCTTGAGAAGGTTGAGCAGTGCACTTCCCTTTTAGTTGTGTCAAGCTCATCTTTAGCCTCTCATTTTTTTCTTTGAGCTTTTGATATGTATCATATTTTGTTCCTACAAATTCTAGCTTAAAGGAAGATTTGCTTGTCGACGGACAACAAGTATTAGCACATGGTAATATAGTTTCAATTTGAATACATGTGCATGAGTGAGGTTGTTGGGATTTTAAGTTTTCTATCACAACCTCATGAGCAATGTTTAATATGATATGATCATCCATAAGATTTTCATTAGAATATTGAAGCATATCATATTTTTCTTGAAAAACTAGATTTTCAACTTTTAGCTTTTCTACTTGGTCCTTAAGCAAGGCATTTCTATTTACTAATTGAGCGATACAAATTAAAGAGTTCTCTTGCTCAATTGAAATAGTTTCTTACCTTTGGACCAAATCAACATGAGAGCACTTTAGCTCCTCATGTTCTTTAATCAACTCATCAAAGCTTAGCATTTTTATGGAGAGAATATCTTCTAGCCTTTGACGAGCTTTGCTTTGCTCTCTTGCTCTTTTTAGAAGTTTGAGCATGACCGCCTTATCTTCTTGACTTAGATGAGCATAGAGTTGCATGAAGCTTCTTTCATCCTCCTCATCCTCATTTGTGCTTCCACTATCATTTTCATTAGCCACACAACATATGTGTGAATCGAAATTGGAAGACAAACCTTTTGGAGAGGTGGATTCATCATTTGGTCTCCATCGTTCATTTTCTTCTTCCTTCAAAGGGTTAGTTTCACAAGGAACAAAGGAAGTAGAAGCACAAAATGAACCATCATGTTTGGACTCATCAAATTTATTTTTAATTCTAGTCCAAATATCATGCGCATCACGAATATATTCATTATAATTCATTATGAAGGCACGATAATCTTCTTTGCTAAGAGAATTACTTAAGATGTCATAAGCTAGGTAGTTTAAGCGTATACATCTTTGACCTTCCTCGGAAATATTTTTTCTATTATAGCTAGAGGGTATGATACTCTTGTCTTTAATTTGTTCTAATTGTGGATCTACGGTTAAGCATTTATCACTCTAGTAAACCATGAATCATAATTAGAACAATCGGAAAGTAATATCTCAAGAGTTACCTCATTGTTTTCCTTCGCAGGTGTCTTCTTGTTCTTTTGGGATCTTCTACGAGCCATCACTTCGAGTTGTTAGACTCAATATAAAGTGCCTAGCTCTGATACCAATTGAAAGTCGCCTAGAGGGGGTGGATAGGCGAAACCTAAAAATTATAATTCTAAATCCAAACTAGATCCCTTTATTTGTGGTTAGAACAAGATACACAATTATAGGAGTATAAAAACTAAGTCCTTTGCTTGTAAAGAGTATTGCTTTCAAATAATGCAGAATTGATAAATCAATACAACTAATAGGTCTATGAGAATAAAGCAAGAGGGCTTGGAGCAATAACACAAGTTCTTTCTTGCAAGGTGTTGCTTCACTAAATGAGAATTTAATTTGAAGAAACACCAAATAATGTTAGCAAAGAATAGTGCAAGAAAACTTAGTATGAGGGAAAGCAAACAAATCACAAGAAATGAACACAAGAGATACGGGTGATTTGTTTTACCGAGGTTCGGCCCTCGAAGGCCTAGTCCCCATTGAGGAGTCCACTAAGGATGGGTCTTTTTCAACCCTTTCCCTCTCTCCACCGAACACCAAAGACCGGTGAGCTCTTCTTCTTTTCAATGATCACTTAAGACCCTGCAAGGATCACCACACACTTAGGTGTCTCTTGCTAGCTTTACAAGCCTCCAAAACTTTGGAGAAAGTTCAATGGGAGTCAAAACTCCACGCGCGAATGATCACAAGATGTAGCACACACTTTCTCTCAATGATTCTCACAAGGCAGTATTGCTAAACTCACACGAGAAGCTCTCTTTTGCTTGCTCTCTCTTTTGTGGCGCTTGTGTTGGTTGTAGTGGTCTAAATCTTGTGTATAGGATGGACCAATGAATAGAGGTGGTTGGGAGGGCTTAGATATGTCAACTATATGACTTGGAATGTTGCTTGGGCTCCCTCTACTTGAAGTGGCCGGTTGGGGTGGTATTTATAGCCACCAACCAAATTGTAGCCGTTGGTGAAGTCTGCTGGCGATGGGCGCACCGAACATTCCGGTGCGCCACCACGTCATCCTGTCGTTAGGGCTTGGAGCTGGTCGGCCGTTGGAGGCTTTGTCCTCATGCGGCACCGGACAGTCCGGTGCCCCTCTGACCTTCTGCTCTAACTTCTGCCGCGTTACAGTGCTGCACTGTTCATCCGTCAGAATCGACCGTTGCGCGCAGATAGCCGTTGCTCCGCTAGTGCACCGGACAGTCCGGTGGTGCACCGGACAGTCCGGTGAATTATAGCGGAGCTGCGCCTGCAAAACCTGAAGCTGAAGAGTTTGGAATGTACGGCCCCTGGTGCACCGGACACTGTTCGGTGGCACACCGGACAGTCCAGTGCGCCATACCAGGGAACACTTTGGTTTCCTTTTTGCTCCTTTCTTTTGAACTCTAACTTGTTCTTTTTATTGGTTTGTGTTGAACTTTGACACCTGTAGAATGTATAATCTAGAGCAAACTAGTTAGTCCAATTGTTTGTGTTGGGCAATTCAACCACCAAAATCATTTAGGAAAAAGGTTTGACCCTATTTCCCTTTCATGACAGTTTCGACCGTTGGAGCTCTGACTTATTGGTGCACCGGATAGTCCGGTGCTGCACCGTACAGGCACTGTTCACTGTCCGATACGCCTTCTGGTGCTGCTCTGCCTCTACGCGAACTGTCCACGCACTATTCACGTTTCCAGGCGATCGTTGGAGTTGACCGTTGCGCTGCCCAGCCATTGCTCCACTAGCACACCAGACAGTCCGGTGGCACACCGGATAGTCCGGTGAATTATAGCAGAGCGCGGCCTCAGAAACCCAAAGGTGAAGAGTTTGGAGTCGTGCGCCCTGGTGCACCAGACACTGTCCGGTGGTGCACCGGACACTGTCTAGTGCGGCAGACCAGAGAGCTCTTCGGTTTCTTTTTGCTCCTTTCTTTTGAACCCTAACTTAGAACTTTTTATTGGTTTGTGTTCAACCTTTAGCACCTGTAGAACACATAATCTAGAGCAAACTAGTTAGTCCAAATGTTTGTGTTGGGCATTCAACCACCAAAATTATATTTAGGAAAAGGTTAAACCCTATTTCCCTTTCAAACATGACATGTTTTGATTGGTCCATGTATGCACCACACCACGTCAACTAATCGCTTTTAAACCCATTGAAGTAAAAAATGAAGAAAAAATCTAAAATATAGCCTATAAATAGAGGAGTGTTGGTGTTCTAAACCACTGGCTAGTAATCTACGTGCTTTACGTGTCCATTGCGAAACTGGGATGGTATGCAAGGAAGACACAAGGATTTTATACCAGTTCAGACCGAAAATATCTACATCTAGTTGAGTAACTTGTGTTGCCCTAAACTATGTATGTAACATGGATGGATTACAAACTCAGTCGAGGGAGAGCTCGTTGCCCAAGCCTCTGGGGTGGAGTGCGAGTGAAATAGAGTGCTCAACGCTTTTACAAGTATTAGCTACTTGTGCTTGCTTCTTGCCTAATGCCTTTTTTTGGTCCTCCCCTTCCTTCTGAGAAGGGAGGCCATATTACACAAATCTAGGGGTCAAACAAGACATAGGGGTGTCCTGCCTTGTCGTGTTATTTATTGTCCTTGTTGACCAAAGGACCTACCTGGCTAACATTGTCTCCTTCTATCACGACACTGTAGCCATGCAGATGTGCCTTGTCTTGTCTTGTAACATGCCCTTGTTTATCCTTCGGACCATGGAGTAGTTGAACCATGGTCATCTTTCATCCAGACACCCATTCATACCTTTCGTGGAATGATCATTTAGAATTTTCCCATGCTAGAGCCTGACTTGTCGTCATTGGTATGATCTCGTGAATTTTGGTCCTGAGGGGTCAGGTGCAACCCTGACCCCTGGATCAAGCGAGGCAGACTTTATCGAGCGTGGTTTTGTACCCAGACCCCTCGATCGGCCAGAGGTTGGGTGAGACAGAGACCTAGGGTCGACCCGTCCAGCCCAAGGTCCTAAGGGGTCAAGAGTCGGTCAAGGCAGAAACACGATGTGGGGCTATTCGCGGGGGTGAAAAGGAAGATAAGTCATGTTATTCAGGGTCCATGTTATATCCGGATTATCCACCCTCGATAAAGAGTGTTTGGCTTCATTCACACCCCCTCACTCGTTAGTTCTCTCCCACCACTTTCTATTTCACTAATGTCACTCTTTTTTCGCTATACCAAACTGTTTGCGCTATCGATCGCCGTCAATCCTTATCTACCACAGAGCTTCAATGCATAGCCTTTATCGTTAGCCTACAACCACTCTACCGCCACATTATCTTTTCTTTTATAGACTTCGGTTTAAAATGAAACACAACGTTTTGCTTGGAAAAAACTCATCGAGCGCATAATTAAGGAAAAATCATAATTCAAATAAAGTAAATAAAATTCAAAATAAAAACAAAATTATAGTTCCTAAAAAATAAAACTACTCATTATCATCCTCTGCCACCTATGCATTATCTTTCTCTTCTAATTTTAATTGTTTGATCATTTTTTATGGTCGGTCTATGGACCCTTTTTATATCATCATCCATGTCAGTGGTGGAGTGATCCAATAATTTAATAATATGTTCATATGCTCATATAATTTTGATTGATTTATCTTCTCACTAGCCTTGTAGAGCCTATTCACCATGTTCATATTCTCGACAGTGGACTTGCTACTACTCGTTGATGGCCCCTTATCTTTGTGTTGTGCTCACTACTCTTGCCCTATCGCGGCCAATGGGGCATGTCAATTCGACACTATCCGATGATGCAGGGCTATAATCGCCCTCCATGTTGATATGAGATCGTTTGCTCATATCGTTGGAGTCGTTATCACCTTGACGTGTGCGCCACTTGGGCTCATGACGAAGAGCACGCCCAAATGCTCTAGCTTGAAGTCTTTTGCCGAGCGTATTGTGAAAGCCCTCCTTTGTCGCTCCGAGTAGCATAACATCATCTAATTCGCTCGATCGGGCCATAGACAATCAGTTGGATGTCATTGAAGAGGATGACATTTCAGTTGCTTGTGAACCACCGATTCTTGGCCTGCTTAGTAGTACGGGGGTGATGAGGTTCGATGGTAGAGTTGTATGTAGCTACTATTTGGCCCCAAAAGGACGGTTCACGTGTGCACCTATAAATTTATGAACTCAAAAGGTGTTCTTGACTTAAAAAGTGTGGAACTTATAACAGTATATGTGTACTTATGTCTTTCGTCATTGTTGGAGAGGAGATCTCCGGCCGAGTGGCGGAATGCACCTGCCCTAAATCCTAAGATGAGGAGGGGCCTAAGCGTTTTGCCCGTTACGAGATTGGGGGATGAACATACAAGAACACGCAAGGGTTTAGAGTGGTTCAGGCCGCCGGAGCGTAATACCCTACTCCACTGTGTGTTGTATTGCTCGTGAGCTTGAGTTGTGTCTAGGATCGCTTGAGTCTGAATTGAGTCTGTATGGCAGTGTGTCCTCCCTTTTATAGTCTAAGGAGGCACGTACAAGGGTGCTGAGCCCCGACATGTGGGCCCAGGGACATAACGGATGTAATACTTAAAGCGACTAATGCTCGTCTCCAGTGCAATCTTCCTTGCGCCCTGATATCCGCGATCTGCGTAGCATTGGCGTGCAGGGGAAGCTTCCCTGGCAACGTACGGTGGTGATGGATGGGCACAGTGCACCATGCAGCGCGGGCATACTGTTTGGCAATGGAATGGACAGGCACGTCGCCTGCAGGATGGCCTAGACGCCGCCTGCCAGCTGAGTGGACAGGACACATTAAATGCTGAAGGGGCACATCGCTTGTCAGCAGGGTAGTCAGGCGGCGTGTCTTCTCCGCAACAAATGCAGAGACAACGCGGCCCAGAGGTCTTACGTCAGGCTCCGCCTGCGGGCTTACGTCACGTGCGGTAGGCCACGTGGTAGCTTCGGGTCTCCGCCTGAGCGGGGTGCAGTAGTGTTATGCGGACAGGTCCGCACCAGGCTGGGCCTAGACACATGTCGGCACCGGACCCCTGCCTGTGCAAGGCCAGGGTATTTTTCCCCTAGAGTTCCGAGACCCGGCTGTGGGTAGTCCGGAACCCACGCAGAGGGGTCCGAGACCCGACTCGAAGGTCCGAGTTGCACTCGCGGGGGTCCTGGGCCTTGCTCTGGAGGTCCGGTCTACATGTACAGGGGTCCGGCACTTTCCCATGGGGTCCGGACCCACTGTTGGCATCTTAGAGTGTATCGTTTTCTCTGGCCACATGGCGACCCTGGGGCCATCCACGTGGCGGAGTCAGGTGTTGTTCACCACGTGACTAGAGATAGTCGCGTGAGCACTGCGTCTTCATGCTGTAGTAAGGGGTACCTCTGATTCAGGGTACCGACAGTGGCCCCCGGGCCCACCTAGGGGGAGGATGCGAGCCTGCAGGTGGGGCCAAAACTTGTACCTTGTGTCAGCTTGGCATGACCGGTGACTGGGGCGCCACTTCTGCACCGCATTAACTCGGCGCGCCCGCGCTGCATTAACTCGGCGTGCTCGTGTTGTCAGTCTGTCATCGGTCACATCAACTGCCACGCCTATCCCCGCGGCTGACTGACCCACGGACTCCGCACTTGATGGCTTTACTCCGGCGGCCCCGAGGAGGCACAGTACTGGCGCGAGCGGCGGTTCGAGTTCTTTGCACCCAAGAACCAGTGCCCAAGGAGGATGACCCATGGGCCCGGGCCCCGCGTTAGAGACTGGGCTGTTGGTTTCGGCGAGGACGAAGAGGCGCGGCGGTTCGCTCTTTGCGCGGTGGTTTGCCTTCTTCACACGCAGAGGCCGACGCCCAAGGAGGATGACTCGTGGGCCCGGGCCCCGTGCCAGAGGCTGGACCGCAGCTTTCGGCGGAGACGAAGAGGCGTGGTGATTCGCTCCTCGCGTGGTGGTTCGCCTTCTCCGCACTAGGAGACCAGCGGACCAACTGTATGACTTGTGGGGCCGGGCCCCTACGTCATAGGTTGGGTGCACCTGTATGCATCGGGGGAGACTTCTCGTGGCGTTTCAGGGCGCGAGCGGGGGAGTCTGCCTTTTAAAAAAGGGGTTCATCCCTCGAGTAGCAGCCATGCCATTGCTTCTCTCCCACTCGCTGTGCCCTTTCGCCTCCAAGGTCTCTGCTTTGCACCGCCGTAGTTCGTCATGGCCTTGTAAGTTCGTCCCGAGCGTGTCCAGACTGAGTGGATGCTCGACATGGTGTGCCGCCTGCTTGGATGGAGCGTGCCGGCATTCGGTGGAAAGATCCGCCATCGAGGAGCTCGCGCTCTTCGTTTCTTGCACGATGGCGATGCCGATCTCGCCTTCTTGCTGTTGCTGGAGGAGCGCGACCTCGTGGGGGTTGGCGCACTTCCGCCAGTGCTCAGCTTCAAGGATGTTCATCAGCCTCGCGGTGGTGGGAAGCGAGCCGGGTTGTGGTCTCCCACCAGCGCTCGGCTTCAAGGATGATCACCAGCCTTGTGGTAGTGGGAAGCGAGCCGGGCTGCGGCCTCCCCCCTGTCCTCAGCCTTGCAGGGGTAGAGAGCGAGCTAAGCTGCGGTTCCGCCTTCCGCATGAGCTGGTGGCCCGCCTCTTCCTCCAGCATTTGGAGGAAAGGGTGTTCGTCATCCTTGTGAAGGAGGCGAACTTCAGCTACGCGGCACCGGCCAGGCCACAAGTGTCGTCTGCCGCCGTGCATTCAACTCCTTGGCTTGGATGGTCTTGTCATCACCCCCGTAGGAGGACGGGGGCGAGGGCCTCCTCGCCATGGTGCACACGCTGAGGTGGTCGCCACCGCTAGCAAGCGCTGGTGCAGAGGTGGTCGCCGCCGCTAGCAAGCCGCTCGGAGCTAGCTTTCAACGCGACCCTGCCGGTGCAGAGCAGTCCATACTTGTAGAGTAGAGATGGAGCTAGGGCTCCGCTCGAAGGCGGATGTAATAACTTTTGCTTTTGTAAGGTACTTTTTGAGTACTATTTATCAAGCAGTATTAGCACTTATCTGCATACTATTTGTCCCTATTGTGTGTGGTGTTGCCGACTCCTCCCTGGTACTTGGCCCCCCTGGGATGCACGCTCGATGTATCGAGGTTGGATACTAGCGTACTTGAAAGAGTTGGCAATGACCCCTAGGAGGTAGCCTCGACCGGGACCTGGACCTGTACACAGCTTTGGCTAGGGGGCATTAGTAGCACACCCATAGGATCCCTCGTCTGACATTATCCATCCTTTGATACATGCTCAGGACTTACAGGTTTTAGTCTGGGAAGCCAAGTTGTGTGTCCGGACCCCCTGGGACGCAGTTCTAGGTACTAGGACACCCGTTGCAGAGTGTTGGAGCGTGCAGGCTTACGGTACAGGACCAGGCTAAGCGGCTACATGGCTTCGGACCACCCTAGGAGACAAGTGCCCATTCTCTGGAGCCGGACCCCAGGTTGTCAGACCCACAGAACTATAGCTCCAAATACTAGGGTACTCGTCATAGAGTGGTGGACTGTGCAGGCTTACGGTACGGGACCAGGCTAAGCGGCTACACTGATCCGGACCACCCCATGGAACGAGCTCCCGTTCTTTAGAACTGGCCCCCAGACTGTCGGACCCCTCTGCTTTCGTAGAGAGGTCCTATGCTGCAAGCCTGGCTACTCAATTCGGATGTCATCATGTCAGGACAGATGTGAATCATATGGGTGGGTTAGATAAATAGTATTATCCGAAAACTGCAGGATAAATCTATGGAGCAGGAGGATAAAGTTATCATAGAAGCACGTCTGAGGGGGTAAATCTCCTCTTTATAACTTGAATGCATGGGTGTAAACCAACAGGCCGGGTTTATGAGGGCGGACCTCACTGGGCTGGCGTACACATATGTGAAACCTAATTACAAAAGAAAAACTTAACCCCTCAGACTTGCTCATATGGATTGAACTTACAGAGATGCTCTAGGGGTTAGGAAGAGATACTCCTTTAGTTATAGCAAGGCGGGCATCCCCCGGGCTAGCATATTTCCGTCACCTTGAAGGGTTCCTCCCAGCTGGGGGAGAGATTCCGGACCCCTTCTTGGTTCGGTACTTGCCGCAAGACTAGGTCCTGACCCTGGGCTCCCTACTATGCACGAACCGTTGGCCGTAGTGCATGGGCGCCTGGTTACAAAGTGCATTTCAGGTTGCCGCTTGAGTTCTAGGTTCGCCGATGGAGTCCATGTCCTTGCGCTGTAACCGCCCCTGCATAGGCTCATCAAAAGACTGGACACGAGGGAAGTCCAGAAGGATTTCCGGGGGAAGACAGGCTTCGTCCCCGTGGACCAGGGAGTACGGGGCCCCCTTGTTGCCCATCTAGTTGTCGTCACCGAAGTTGGAGCCTCCGGCGAAAACATCCTTCAGGACCCCCTCGGGTGACTGATACCCGAGGTCCGATTCAGTCATGGCCACTTCATCATCATCGACCCTTTCCTTGCCAGGTTGGCGACGAGGTGGGGTGCCGTCCCCGGAAGACTGCTCGTGCCGCGTGCTGACGCGTTTCGCGAGGTCGATGATCTCGCGACACTCCGCAGCGTTGTGACGTCCGTTGGGGTGCACAGGGCATGAGCCATTGTTCCCCCTCTGCGGCCGTGGGCGTTTGTTGCGGTCGCCCTGGCCCCCCAGTCACAGCTGCAACGACTAGAGCGGCAGAATGCGGCTTCTCATGACCGCGGTTCTTCTTCTTCCTCTTGCCGTCCTGGGCGACGGTACCGGAGCCACTCATCTAGGCATCCCCGGCCTATGGCGCCGAGTGCCATGCACGGCCCTCGGTGGCCCTGGCGCACTTGTCGGCCAGAGCGAAGAGAGTGGAGACAGTTTCCACGTCATGCGTAGCCAACTTCTCCAACATCTTTTCATCACGCACTCCCTGGCGGAAGGCCGTGATGATAGAAGCATCGGAGATGTGAGGTATAGTACCTCGCACCTTGGTGAAGCGGGAGATAAACGTCCGGAGAGTTTCTCCGGGCTCCTGCCTCACTGCGTGGAGGTGGGCCTCCACCCCGTGTTGTTGGTAAGCGCTGGCGAAGTTCGCTGTGAACCGCGCGCAGAGCTCTTCCCAAGAGTAGATCGATCCTGGGGCAAGGTTCATGAGCCAAGTCCGGGTGGGCCCATACAAGGCGACATGAAAATATGTTGCCATCACAGCGGTGTTTCCACCTGCTGCCGTGATGGCAGTGACGTAAACCTGCAAGAATTCCGACGGATTGGATGTACCGTCGTATTTCTCTGGCAGGTGTGGCCAGAACTTGGATGGCCATGTCGCTGCGCGGAGATGATCCACGAGCGCGGCGTAGCCCACACCGGCCAATGGGACATCCGTCAGTATCGGGGCGCCTGTTGAGGTCTGCGGTGCAACCGCAGCGAAGTCGTAATCGAGGTTGCGACCCTCGATGTTTTGTCGGCGCTCACGCGCCCTCCCCAGAGTGACACGGGCATCCTCGCCCGCACGCCTGCGGTTGAGTTCTGCCCGTAAATCGTCTGGCACCTCCAGAGAGGTTGTGGCGTCTTCTCCTGCCCGCCGGCGGTTGAGCTCCGCCCCCAAGTCCTCGGTCAGCGCAGCCCTTATAGAGGGCGAGCGCACTAACGCCGACACCTCATGTTGATGCCGGGATGAGCGAGGCCTGGGCCTGACCGAGCCAGAGTGCGCCATGCCGAGTAGCCGGTCGACGTCGTCACGCCACTGCTTCATGGCCCCCGGTGAGGCCGTGGAGCTAGGAGGGTGGTGCAACAACTCCCTGGCTGCGGACAGCGCACCGGGGGCGGTCTTTGACGCCCTGGTCGACTGCATAGGGGTGTGTTGCCGCACAGAGCGCATAGCAGCAGCTGCACCGGGCGCAGGGCGGCTAGAGGCCCGTGGCACAGATGAGGCAGCCTCCTCCATGGGGAAATCCTCGGGGATGAAGTCGTGGTGCTCGACGATGTGAACCATGGTGTCGAGCGGGAAAACAAGCAAAAACCTAAAGCCTAAGCCCCTACCTGGCGTGCCAAATGTCGGAGAGGAGATCTCCGGCCAGGTGGCGGAATGCACCCGCCCTAAATCCTAAGATGAGGAGGGGCCTAAGCGTTTTGCCTGTTACGAGATTGGGGGATGAACACACAAGAACACGCAAGGGTTTAGAGTGGTTCAGGCCGCTGGAGTGTAATACCCTACTCCACTGTGTGTTGTATTGCTCGTGAGCTTGAGTTGTGTCTAGGATCGCTTGAGTCTGAATTGAGTCTGTATGGCATCGTGTCCTCCCTTTTATAGTCTAAGGGGGGCACGTACAAGGGTGCTGAGCCCCGACATGTGGGCCCAGGGACATAACAAATGTAATACTTGGAGTGACTAATGCTCGTCTCCAGTGCAATCTTCCTTGCGCCCTGATATCCACGATCTGCGTAGCATTGGCGTGCAGGGGAAGCTTCCCTGGCAACGTACGAGTGGTGATGGATGGGCACAGTGCACCTTGCAGCGCGGGCGTACTGTTTGGCAATGGAATGGACAGGCACGCCGCCTACAGGATGGCCTGGATGCCGCCTGCCAGCTGAGTGGACAGGAAACATTAAATGCTAAAGGGGCACATCGCTTGTCAGCAGGGTAGTTAGGCGGCACGTCTTCTCCGTAATAAATGCAAAGACAACGCGGCCCAGAGGTCTTACGTCAGGCTCCGCCTGCGGGCTTACGTCACGCGCGGTAGGCCACGTGGTAGCTTCGGGTCTCCGCCTGAGTGGGGTGCAGTAGCGTTATGCGGACAGGTCCGCACCAGGCTGGGCCTGGACACATGTCGGCACCGAACCCCTGCCTGAGCAAGGCCTGGGTATTTTCCCCCAGAGTTCTGAGACCCAGCTGTGGGTAGTCCGGAACCCACACAGAGGGGTCCGGGACCCGACTCGGAGGTCCGGGTTGCACTCGCGGGGGTCCTGGGCCTTGCTCTGGAGGTCCGGTCTACATGTACAGGGGTCCGGCACTTTCCCATGGGGTCCGGACCCACTGTTGGCATCTTGGAGTGTATCGTTTTCTCTGGCCACATGGCGACCCTAGGGCCATCCACGTGGCGGAGTCGGGTGCTGTTCACCACGTGACTAGAGATAGTCGCGTGGGCACCGCGTCTTCATGTTGTAGTGAGGGATACCCCTGATTCAGGGTACCGATAGTCATCTTAGTCCAATCCTATTGTCGTTGGAACTATGATCCATTGGTGTACAAGGACTGATTAGAGTCTGCATCAGTGTGGATGCTTGGGGCACTACCATGCTTGGGGAAGAATGAAAAGGAGCATGAGCACCATATGTGGGAGGACCACCATACAGGGCAAAGAACGTAGGAGGATAACCATAAGAAGTTGCATATAGAGGAGCGTTATACGACTCATAAGGAGGAGGACCATATGGATATTTGTATGGATAAGGAGGAGGATACAGATAAGTAAAAGGTTGCAGAGGAGAAGCATCGATGGAAGGGGCTTCAGTGGTAGGAGTGTCAATCGTTGGAGGTGGAGTATCGGTACTTTGTCGATATGAATATGTAGGAGGATACAAATAAAGAAAGAGAGGTTATGGAGTCCTAAAATAGGTACGAGCAAGAACATCCTCACACCAATGATAGACATAAGAAAGACCATCAAATAAGACTTGCCCCACACGAATATGTCTCGAGACGTTGCAAAGATTGCTCATTGAGTAAGTCCATAAACATATTAAAGTTGAGAGTCCACCTTAGAACCATATTAAAAACAGAGTAAAAGGCTAATAAACATAGAGTAAACAGAGAGTAAGGTGTGTAAACGAACTCATGTACCCCTCTATTTATAGGGTGGATTAATTTTTTTTGAGTTCTTTAAAATTCAAACGTTTAAAATGGTACCGACAGTGTAAATGAACTCAAGCACGCCCTCTAATTATAGGGTAGATTTATTTATTTTTAGTTCTTTAAAATTCAAACGTTTAAAATGGTACCAATCAGCCAACGATGATCAGTACCGACCGTGCCTAGTCGGTAACGGTGTTGGAGCATTGGTACCGACCGTGCCTAGTTGGTAACCAGCGCCACGATGGTACCGACTGATCGATACCCACACTCCCACTGCAGTCGATACCGACCGTGCTAACCAGTCAGTACCCCACCGACTGGCCAACCGAGTTGCCCACTGTTGTGCTTCATGATCAACTTTAAATTCGTGTTAGGCCCAGGTATATCGCCACAAGGACGGAAGCAAATCAGACCCTCTCAAAGAGTATCATGAACAACACTAAGGACTTATAACAGCTGGTTGGCTAAAGGAAACAGCGGAGGTAAAAAATCACCAAAGTGATTAAGAAAAAAAAAATAGGGGCAAACAAGGTTAAACTCACCAAGAGCATCACTACAAGAAAGCATGTCCTTAGGTTGCTAACATTAGGCAAAAGAACATACCTTGATTTGCAGCAGGGTACAATCATGTATAAACTAAGAAAAAAAACATCTAGCAAATGAAACAACCCTGCCACAAAATTCTGAAGAATATATTTTTTTGTATCCACTGGCAATTCTGAATCACTAGTCACCAAACAAGTCGTCACTGTCATCGGCTGAATTCATGTTTAAATTCATGACATGTGTCTTCTCCTCAACAGGTTGATCATCTGATTTGTATGCCCAAGATGAGCCCACTTTTGCTGGAACAGAATCCCCATAAAGGTCATCGTAGATTCCAGGTCTTGTTGCGCTCTTTACTTTTTTAAGCACCTCTTGTAGCTTATCTGTTACCCCACTCGGTGAGGTAGAGGTACATTCTTTCCGTGATGCTTGCTCCTTTCCCTTCGGTATGACAGTAACCTGTACAAGAGATTCATACTTCCCAACAAGACTGCCTTCCTTTACACCTATGGGGCCCGGTTCAGTTTCAACATCTGCACCATCTGAAATCCCAACCACTTGGATAAGTTCTTCACCAACCTGATCTCTAAATGACACTCTGCGCTTTTTACCTCTCTTTAAGAGCCTTTCAACTGCATGTTTACCATCATTTGCACTAGAGGCGCCTCCTGAAGAATCTTTGGAACTGGATAATATGTCAGATTTACTTATACCATAGCGGTTAAGTACTGTATTGTATGCCACAACAGCATCTTCATCATTGGGGTCCGGAGGAGATGGCAAACTAACATCCGATGGAAGGCTAGGAGTTGGGAATAGAGCAGCTGCATTCTTTCGCAGGATATAGGTTCTGGTTGATGCAGCAAAGCGAAGTGACTGACCAACTTCAAGTTCAACTGGGTTGTCTTTTGTTAATCTCTCATTCGCAACAAAGGTGCCATGAACCGATCCTAAGTCGATAACATAGATGCTGAATTGGAAAAGCATGGATATGTGGTTAGTAGTAAACCTAGCAGCCTAATACAGTAATGTACAGCAAAACAAAAAGTAGTTCAGGGGATGCTTTTCCAACAAAAAAGTTCAAATGGTATTCCTTATGGGTCTACAAATGCACAAACCATAGAAGTTATTCAAAATTATGGAACCCATTCCAAATTTCAACCTAAAGTAAATTAATTTTACATTGATAATAAATGGCCTTAAAACATCATTGGATACAGAACCAATGGCATGAGCATCTAGGAGCACCATAGTTCATTATAGATAATAGTTAAGAAAACAGAACATAATATCCTCTTTGTAAGTTGATTTTAGAGTTTTTGGTTAAAGAAAGTTGATAAAGTGATATAAGAACCAATAATAACTGGAAAACAATGTTTCTGAGACATAAATACAGGTATAGAGTAGAAGATAAGTATACACCTAACTCACAATGGTAAAGAAAGACAATAGAAACCGTCTTCCAGCAGGACATGCATTTCTTTGACAGAAAAGTTCTAAGGCAACATGCCTGTGTCTAATAACTGAAAGCAAGAGAACAAAAGATATCTCTACTACTAAAAAGCGCAGAGCACTTACGTCCACACACCCCTTCTGAATGCCTCTCCAGCTTGTCCGCCCTTCCACACCAGTTTCTTTTTCCCAATAAACAACAGAAAAACCACACCTTCCTACTTGTGCCCTGCTACCTTCCTGCTTTGCCCAACTGGCACCCTGCCTGCCCCAGAGCCAGAGATAGATGCTGCTGCATTTGCAGATAGCCCCCCCCCCCCCCCCCGGTGGCGCCGCGAGCTCAAGACTGTACCAAGCCCACGTCGCCGCACCTCAAATGTGTGTAGTCCTTATGGATGGAGAGGGGGTTTTGGCCAGAGACAAACAGATGGTAGTGGGTCTGAGCCTCTTGTTTGGTGTCATGTGCCTCATCCGGGACAAGAGGCATACAGATTGTGCGGTCGCAAAGCTCGAGGTGCTGAATTCAACCTGTGCGGTGCACAGGCCAGCGAGGGGTATGATTGTTAGTGTAGGTGCAGTACAGCAGCTGGGGGAATTGCTGCCGGAGTTAGCAACAGAGTGTATCGAGATGGCCTTGAACATCTTGGATGCCCTGTCTGCAGTTCCAGAGGGGAGGAAGGCTCTTAAGGGTTGTCTGTGGACAATACCCAATGTTGTCCACTTGCTGATGAGAGTTTCAGAGGCATGCACAAGACAGGCGCTGTCGATGTTGTGGATGGTGTGGCGCATGGATCCAAAAGAGTGTGCACCTGCTGCCATTGAGACTGGGTTGACCATGAAGCCTCTACCTGTCATGGCAAAGTGGTTGTTGCACTAGAGCTGAAGCAGAAAGTGTCGGTGCTGCTCAAGGTGTGCAGCCTCAACTGCAGATACCCTCTTCATCTCCAAGTTCAGAATCACAAGGACAATTCAGTGAGGAGATGGGAATGATGCTGCTCCGGTGTGCTTTGACTAATCACTCGATGATGCTTTTTTGTTGATTATCCTTGCTAACTGCTGACTCCAGAGTTCCAAAGAAACGGAATTGCCAAATTGTTGAATGGTAATGAGCATGTATAGATAAACATGCAATCTTATCTGAAGAGATTAGGGCGGTTGAGCAGATGGCAAGCAGGCAGGTGGGCATGCAAATTGATGTGAGTTTGATTGGCTCAATAAATACATGAGGCTGGCCATTAGTAGTGAGCATTAAGCAAAGCCAGCAAATTTAGTTTTTTTTGGCAATGTGGGTATGGCTGTAGATGTTGTTCCCTTCCTTAGTTCCTTGTAATTACACAATACCGTTGCTTCTACACTGGAATATACATTGCCATTATTTGTTGTCAAATGATCATACCTGAGAGAAGTTTGTGTATGGGGGTGTGATACATCATATGTTGTTTAACAAGGAAAACATTGGTCCTTGATCCTGCTGAATACTTGATTTCCTTTGACATAGAATTATGTATTTGAATGTTCTTTATTTATGGTTGATTAGATATCGATATGTAAGATGATGCTCATGTATTTCAATGTACCTTGAATTAGTACAGATTAGGTGTGTTATATTGTTTGGTGATCTCAAACCACCATGTTAGCAACTTAGCATGTTGATTGTTTTTTTTTCTCCTGTTGCGACACATGGGCAAAGACCTAGTTGAAAACTAAGATCGATTTCATTTTCCATGTGTGCATTCAGTGGTACTCCACTGAAAATGATTTTGCCTATGATAACAAGGTTGATTTTCATGCGTGTTATGATGCATGAACACATCAAACTATAAAAGGCAGGCACATTTATTGGCATGTTGGTACTCACAAGTCACAAAAGAAGTTAATCGTGAGATGCTATAAAATTTGACATTCGTGGAATAAATAAAGTCCAAAGAAATGTGCCTTACTAAACATGGAATACATAAGAACATATAATAGAATTGCAAGTGATCGGACATGAGGATTCTAACCTTCCATTCCTGTGTGGAATAACAGCAGCATGCTGACGCGACACAGACTGATGGTCCAACACGAAGTCACAAGCAGGAACCTGCCTCCCGAATAGATGCCTCCTGTTGTCCAGATTGATCCTGTCAATGACCTCCCCATCTTTCACCACATCAAGATAGTAGACCCCTGGGCGCGGCTCAATCGCCCAGTCTGGAGGTTGCCACGTCGACTGCCCTCCACCGACCTGTGTCCCAACATGCGACTGCCCTCCACCGACCTGTGTCCCAACATGCCCTGGAGCATCACCATCTTGCCCAGCCACCCTTGAGATGTTGCCTTGGGGACTTTGGTGGTTCTGACCTGGCACAAAATTAGAATTCAGTGGCAGTGTCAACGGAGCCAATGCTTTAGCTGTTCCTGCAGCTGCAAGTGCCTTCTTGGTGCCTGACTCAGACTTCACTGAGAAGGGCTCCAAGGTCTGTGCCTTCTTGAAGCGGTCAAGGCCCCCACGGTACATCTCCCCACACCTCTAATCCACCAGCTCTTCGGTTCCCGTCTTTACCACTCCAAATCCAGCTGCGTATGCACTTGTGTACTTCAATACTGCAGACAAGCAAAGGATATTGCTCCTACTGTTGGTCAAATTAATTAAATCGGAAACCGCAGTGGAAAGAATATGCAACCAAACTTAGGCGCCGTTTGTAAAACGGGATATGAGGGGCGGGATAGGGAAATGCGGAGGAAATGGAAAGCTCATCCGCTGAGGTTGGTTACTCTAGTATTGAGGTCAATCCACATGTATTGAGGTGGATTGGAGTGTAACTTAAACTAATTTACACCTCAATCTACCTCAACACACGTGGATTGAGGTCAATACTAGTATCCAAACAAAGCCTTGAATGGAAATTCTTACCTCTATCCCGTCGGGAGGGGTGGGTCGTGCTGAGATAAGAGCTCCGCACGCGGATGCAGATAGCCCTCCTGCGCGCTCGACCTTCGGTGGCCTCAGCCCCGAGACGCGCTCGCCTTCCACACCGCGCCGCCGGAGCCGCCAACACCTCGCCCGCGCTCCTTCCACGCGTGGGGGCACCGGAGCCGAGCCGCGCTCCTCGCACGGTGCCGCACGAGCTAGGAGGATTCTGATCTGTCGCCTCCTACTCAGGGAAGAAGGGGCATGACCGGGAGGAACAAGACTCACGGGTGAAGTCGGAGGGGGACGCGCCGCAGGAGGCCAGGGGCTCTCGAAGCACCGCCGGCGCGCGGCGGACGCCCAATCTCCGTATGGCGGTCTAGAGACTATTGTTGCTTGGGCCTTGGCCTCGGCAATACGCATTTGTTGCATAGGAAAATATCAGGGAGTGGCCGTCGAATAGCAAATGGATCTTTTTTTTCATAAAACCAGCGGTCAATAAAAAATATTGGCCCTTTAGCTTATATCCAGTAGCGTTCCTCTATATTCGTTATTTACAGTTTTATCTGTAAAAACCTTTTTTATTTTCTTTCTCTTTAATAACGTTCTATATATGTTTTTTATACTTAAACTATATTAGAGGTATATTTTACTTTTGATTTTTATATGTACGTATTTATCGTACTTCCATATATATTGTATGAATCTAGTTTTATTAAATTTATTGTTTAAATTATTATAATAGATAGAGAAGAGAAAAGAGAAACTATATATATTAAGAGAGGATTCAACAACGTCTTTACCGTTTAGGACATGTTCGGTTACACCAATCCCGGAGGGGATTGGAGGGGATTAAATCCTCTACTAGTCAAAAATGAATAGGAGGAGATTAAAACCCCTCCAATCCCCTTCTGGATTGGATAACCAAACAAGCCCTTAGAGAACACTGATAGAGGGATAGATGACAAGAATCTTTCTAAATATAGGATACAAAATCATTTAGTGTTCATTGCTAGAGAGAGCCTCAGCATTGATATATCCTACAAGCATATAGGATTGATATATGCATAAATAAGGTGTCGTTCATTCTGGACGGATGTGTCTATTCCCAGCCTCTCCCGAGCGAAATGAATCGGTGCGGTTTAGAATCTAATCTAGTCTCATATAATCGTTCGTTTTGAACTGGTCCAAAAACAAATTCATCTAGTTCCAACTTTCTTCCCTCAACCTTTCTGCCTAGAATGAGTACAAGTGACCTGACTTCTGGATAAGTTCCTGCCTTCGTGACATAGAAATAGGGTGGTGACCAGAAACAAGTGAGTTTTACTCATTCCTGGGCTGGTTTAAACATATAGGAGTATCTTATTATTATACCGGGTGCAAACTAACCCACTGATCGTGCAAATAAAGGAACAATGGTCGATTGTGACGGAGTGACCGATGGTTGATTGAAAAAAATGAATGGTACATGGCATCGATAGATTAGATCGATTCATCCAGTGACGATGAACGTATGCGCGTCTGTGCTTAGTTTACATTGAACCCGTACACACCATTTGACATTAATTGATGAGCACAGATCGATCATCATCGTACACCGACACGTGCAACAACTACACGCCTACGACTTCAACAAGTAGAGTACAAGGAACACCACCACACGGCTCGCTCGACGAAACGGACGGACGGATCGATCATCCGTTAGTTGCCGGGGACGAAGTTGGTGGCGTAGGCCCAGGCGTTGTTGGCGACGGGGTCGGCGACGTGGTCGAAGAGGTTCTCGATGGGGCCCTTGCCGGTGACGATGGCCTGCACGAAGAACCCGAACATGGAGAACATGGCGAGGCGGCCGTTCTTGAGCTCCTTCACCTTGAGCTCGGCGGCGGTGTCCGGGTCGTCGGCGAGGCCCAGCGGGTCGAAGGCGCCGCCGGGGTACACCTTGTCGAGCCCTTCCCCGAGCAGGCCGCCGCCGACGCGGTAGCCCTCGACGAAGCCCATGAGCACCACCTGGCACGCCCAGATGGCCAGGATGCTCTGCGCGTGCACCAGGTTCGGGTTCCCCAGGTAGTCCAGCCCGCCCTCCGAGAAGATCTGCGCGCCGGCCTTGAACCACACGGCCTCGCCGAACTTGACGCCGTTCTTCGCCAGGACCTCCGGGAACACGCACCCCAGCGCGCCGAGCATCGCCCACCGGGAGTGGATCACCTCTAGCTCCCGGTTGCGCGCGAACGTCTCGGGGTCCGCGGAGAGACCCGCGGTGTCCCACGCGTAGTCGCCGGGGAACTCGCCCGTCAGGTACGACGGCGTCTGCTCGGAGAACGGGCCAAGGTACTTGGGGCGGTCAGGGCCGTACCTGCATGCAGCAGCAGTCAGCGTACGTGTCTGTCAGTGTCAGTTACTCACAGTCCTCACCTCTCCTCTCAGTGACATGAATGAATGCGGAATGCGGCGCAGGAAGCACGTACCAGATGCTCTGGGGAGCGCTCTTGACGGTGCGGCGCATGGTGATGCGGCCGCCGGCATCGACGCCGGCGGGGCGGGAGACCAGGGCCTGCCCGAGGAAGCTGGTGGTCTGCTGCAGCGCCGACGCGGCCATCGTCGTTCTCTGTGCTTAGTGGTCGTCGACCTTGTGTCCGTCCGGTGAGCACGCCGCGGCACAGTGGTCAGTGAGAAAGTGGTGGTGGTGGGAATGGCCGGTGCGGGGAGGAGATCTTTATACGGCAGGCTGACGGCTCAACGGTTCGCGACGCAGCTGGTGGACGCGCGGCGCGCCACGTCCGCGCCCAGGCCATTGGCTGCCGCCGCGCCTCTGGATATCGCGCGTCGGGGAGCCCAATGGACGCCTGCCAGGTGGAGGCAAAGATCGCTCTGCCCAAATCTAACGCTATCTTTTTTGGACCAACAAACCAGAGAACATGTTATTATATTCAAACCAAGCACTTGTGATACCTTGGGTTTTCTTTATCCCTTGGAGACTTTTTTTTTGTTTTCTGACTTTAGCAATTCCAACCTGTTTGAACCAAAAAAGAGACGGTCCGGCCATGAGGCCGGACGGTCCGCGGTCCGGACAGTCCGTGCCTGTGGGCCGGACGGTCCGCGCGTGCGCAGAACAGATTAGGGTTCCGAGTTTTGTGCTACGGTTGTTAGCTAGATTCGCGGAATTAGCTCGGAATCAGTTGTGTAAAGGGTCCAGCCCCCCTCCTCTATAAATAGAGAGGTCTACGGCCGATTAATCATCAACAATTGAATCAATACAACTTCTATTTCGCATTTTATCCTAAGAGTAGTTCTAGTCTAGTTTAGGTTTAGCCTCTCGATCTCCAAACTCTTCCGCCTCTCCTCGACTCTACGTCGATTAGAGGAGTCTAGGTCGGCCTGCCCGAGCCTAGATAACTCCTAGGATCTCTCCTCCCCGACGGGGTCCCTCCCGGGAGCGAGATCCAGGCGCCGCCGGCGATCTTCTGCCGCCCCTGCGCACGCGCGGACCGTCCGGCCCTAGGGCGCGGACCGTCCGGCCGTCAGGCAGGGAACCCGAGCTCTTGCACCAGGTCACGGACCGTCCAGCCCTGTGCCGCGGACCGCCCGTGCCTGACCAGAGAACACCGCCGCCTCACGCCAGGTCGCGGACCGTCCGGCCCCAGGCCGCGGACCGTCCGCGCCTGACCAGAGAGCACCACCACGGTACTTGTTGAGTGTTTGGCGCTCCGAAAAGGCGTCAACATACTTTTTGGCGACTCCGCTGGGGAAGACAAATACAGAGTCATCAAATCGGCCCTCAATGGCCGGTTCAAGGGATAGTTCTGATATCTCCCCAAGCAACATCATAGAGCTGACTTGGGACACATTGCCGGCTGACGAACAGCTCCAGTTCGAGGAGCAAAAGGAGCAGATGATCCAGGAGGCAAAAGCGAGGTTCTTGGCCAACTTTAAAGTGGACAGGAACAACAAAGTCGTCCGACATCGGGCGACGGATCCGGCTTCGCTCCAACCCACACCAGATATCCCCAATGTAAGTAATACCAACGAGCTACAATCTCTTAGAAATTATGTAGAACATCAACGTGAACAAATGCAAAACATCATAGGGGGTATGCAAAGCGACTTTAAGAGACTAGTACGTGCATTTGATAAATCTAATATGGCAAATTTTCCTTCGCACGAGGTTGAGTTAGGGGGTAACACACGTAATACATTGGCTACAGGTTGTCACGACCAGTCACAACCCCTTTATAGGATGCCGATGGACACATACCATGAGCAACCGCAAATCGGTAGCAAATCAGCCGATCTGCACATGCCCAGATCGTCCGCACGGGAGCACGGACCGTCCGGGCCAACAACAGTCGGGCCTATTTTTAATGAGTTACTTAGATATGCGCCCGAGCCACCACACACGGCATAGAACCCAAACTACCCAGTCGGACGATCCACATACAACGACGGACGGTCCGCATACAATCACGGACGGTCCGAGCCAATGTTCGGACAGTCCGCGCACGAGTCTTTTGAGGAGGATTATTACTTGAATCCTCGTCCGTCCCAGCAACACTTCCCATCACACTATGCAGTGCACCAGCCCGTTAATTCAGGGTCCAGAGCCCAGGAAAGCTTTTCGGCCCCACCTAGAAGGCCAGAAAGAAACGATCAAACCTATGAGCCATATAGGGTAAATGGAAATGCACCACGTAGCTCAAACCAATGGGGGGAAAGACAACCTACTAACATACAACCAACCCCACCTATGTTTGACCAGAGAGCCGGTGGTCTTGCACCGGCTGCCATTGATATAGTGAGGGAAGAGATAGCCGGGGCGTTCCGAGATAAGCTCGGAGTAAGTATGGTCTCTGGGGGTCAATCGTATCGGAAACCTTATGACAGCCGATTTGATCACCACCCATACCCACAGGGAACCAGGATATCCGAATTCACAAAATTTTCGGGTGACCAAGGAAAGAACACACGTGAACACATAGGCCAATTTTTAGCACAATTAGGAGAGTTGGCCGACACAGAGGCATTTCGCGTACGTTTATTTTCATTATCTTTAACAGGAACTGCGTTTGCATGGTACGCCACTTTACCTCCTAATTCCATTTCATCATGGGGGGATCTAGAACAAAAATTTCATGATCATTTTTTCTCCGGCGACTATGAGTTGGATTTGGTAGATTTAGTGTCATTACGACAAACAAAAGATGAATCGGTTAATGATTACATCCGGAGATTCCGAGATACAAGAAACCGATGTTTCCAAATTCATTTAGCAGAAAAACAACTAGCAGGATTAGCCTTTAATGGTCTACGATATTATTTAAAAGAAAGATTAGAAGGCATCCAATTTTTTACACTAGCACAGTTACACCAGAGAGCTTCGACTTGTGAAAGCCGAAGCAAAGAAACTGCTAAAACAATTCGTCACAACGTACATATAGTAGAATGCGACCAAAGTAGCTCATATGACGAATCAGCAGAAGTGTATGCTGCTGAAATGGTTTGGCCAAAACAGGCCAAATCTTCAGTTTGTTCCTCCTTACAGCCGGTTCAAAAGAAACGGCAAGAGGAGGTTAAGTTTACGTTTAATGTTGGTAAGTGTGATAAATTATTTGATGAATTACTCAAAAATGGCAACATTAAAATAAATCACATTGTTCCATCCACCGACGAGTTAAAACGTCGGGCATACTGCAAGTGGCATAACTCATTTTCTCATGCCACTAATGATTGTAATGTATTCCGTCGACAGATTCAATCGGCCATTAACGAGGGACGATTGAAATTTCAGGAAATGCAGATGGATACAGAGCCCTTTCCGATGAACATGATTGACTTCGAGGGCAAGAAAGTCTTGGTTCGGCCAAACACAGCCGATAAAGGCAAAGGCAAAGAGACAATCATCGGCAATGCTAAAGAGGCCGATGAGGATCGCAAAGTTTCTTGCAGGAAAGTAGTAGCCGAGAAGACTCCCGATGGAGGGGAGACCCTGAAGGTGACCATCACAGCCTCTAGCGCTGGGGGGCAAGCACAGACAGGGAGACAGATACAGGAATCCGTGCTGCGCATCCCGGACGGTCCGACACATAGGCGCGGACGGTCCGGGACCCCGCCGGACGGTCCGGAGAACTCCAGCGGACGGTCCGGCCGTATTCAGGACTCGCAACGACCACGTACTTTCAAACCACGACGACCAGAGATAGGTACGTGGAAAACAAATACATTCAAGGCAGCTGGTCGGTTGGTTAAAGCCGGCCCAACTTTTGATCAGTTATTGTCTAAATACGTAAATAAGAAGGCCGGCCCCATTGACCGGCCAGCAAAGCGACCCCGCTCACCCATTCATGAGCAACGTCAGGTCAGGCCGATTGGACCACCCCACCAATCGGAAGAAATGAAAGGTCACACTGTACAATTGAGACCTAACATACCGACATGGACACCTCCACCCCCTTATCCGCCTATGTGAGAGCACCTAGAGGGGGGGTGAATAGGTGATCCTGTGAAAACTTAAACTTATAGCCACAAAAACTTGTTAAGCGTTAGCACAATAATCGCCAAGTGGCTAGAGAGGAGTCTCAACAAAACACAATACCACAAGAGATCAAACACAGAGATGACACAGTGGTTTATCCCGTGGTTCGGCCAAGACCAACGCTTGCCTACTCCACGTTGTGGCGTCCCAACGGACGAGGGTTGCAATCAACCCCTCTCAAGCGGTCCAAAGACCAACTTGAATACCACGGTGTTTTGCTTTGCCTTTCAATATCCCGTTTGCAAGGAATCTCCACAAATTGGAGTCTCTTGCCCTTACAAGTATATGATCACAAAGAAGCACAGAGTAAGGGAGGGAAGCAACACACACAAATCCACAGCGAAATGCGCACACACACGGCCAAGAATCGAGCTCGAATGACTATCTCAAAGTTCTCACTAGAACGGAGCTCGAATCACTTAGAATCACAAACGAATGCGCAAAGAATGAGTGTGGATGATCAAGAATGCTCTAAGGTTGCTTGGATGTCTCCTCCATGCGCCTAGGGGTCCCTTTTATAGCCCCAAGGCAGCTAGGAGCCGTTGAGAGCAAATCTGGAAGGCTATCCTTGCCTTCTGCCGTCGGGTGCACCGGACAGTCCGGTGTACACCGAACACTGTCCGGTGCCCGATTTCTTTCCTTAAACAGCGCTGCCGACCGTTGCCGACCGTTGCAGATCTGGGAGCCGTTGGCGCACCGGACATGTCCGGTGCACACCGGACAGTCCGGTGCCCCCTTCCGACCGTTGGCTCGGCCACGTGTCCCACGCAGATTGCGCGGCCGACCGTTGGCCCGGCCAACCGTTGGCTCACCGGACAGTCCGGTGCACACCGGACAGTCCGGTGAATTTTAGCCGTACGCCGTCGGCGAATTCCCGAGAGCGGCTACTTCACGCCGAGTCAGCCTGGCGCACCGGACACTGTCCGGTGCACACCGGACAGTCCGGTGTGCCAGACCGAGCTGAGTCTTGGCTGTACACAGCCAAGTCTTTTGCACCTTTCTTCTTTTCTTCTTCTTTCTGTTTCTAACACTTAGACAAGTATATTAGTATACAAAACCAATGTACTAAGGCTTAGAAACATACCTTTACTTCATGATTTGCACTTTGTTCATCCATGGACATAAATTCACATTTAAGCACTTTGTGTTGGCACTCAATCACCAAAATACTTAGAAATGGCCCAAGGGCACATTTCCCTTTCAATCTCCCCCTTTTTGGTGATTTATGCCAACACAACATAAAGCAACTAGAACAAGTGCAAACTCACTTCAAATAAAACTCAAATTTATTTTGATTCAATTTTGGCATATATGGATCATCCTTTGCCACCACTTGGTTTGTTTTTGCAAATCAAACTCAAATCTCTATCTCTAAGTCAAACACACATGTTGAAACATAAAGAGAGTCATTCCAAAAGAGATTGATCAAAGATTTCAAAAACTCCCCCTTTTTCCCATAATCAATACTTCTCCCCACAAGAAGCCAACTTTTGATAAGAGAGACAATAAAAGAGTTTTAACAAACCAAAAGCTCTAATCTACTATTTTTCAAAATTTCTCAAGTGGTAGCTGATCCATTATTGCTTTGGCCTTTATTTTCTCCCCCTTTGGCATCAAGCACCAAAACGGGATCAATCTTGGCCCTTTAACCCCATTGCCTCACAAAAATCTTCAATTAAGAGCAAATGGCAATAAGAGTTCATGAGATGAACTTGGAATAAGTTACCCTCTCATCGGAGTGCAGTGGAAGTCTTTCATGGTCCAAGTCCACCTTTTCCCTTTCAATTCTCCTTTGAGACTAAAACAAGCAAACTCAAGCATATGGTTAGTCTCAAAGGGTCAAGTTGTAACACATCTCCCCCTAAAACAGTGCATCACTTTGCAACGGACTTGTGAGGTCCAGGGAGTGTTTGTACAACTTGAGCACCATAATAAGCAATAAAATGCAGAACGAACATGATCAAAGGCATAAACACATGTATGCTACATTTCAATCCAAGTTCCGCGAATCTAAGATATTGAGCTCACTACGCAACCTGCAAAAGGTCTTCTCATCTAGAGGCTTGGTAAAGATATCGGCTAGCTGGTTCTCGGTGCTAACATGAAACACTTCGATATCTCCCTTTTGCTGGTGGTCTCTCAAAAAGTGATGCCGGATGTCAATGTGCTTTGTGCGGCTGTGCTCAACAGGATTTTCAGCTATGCGGATAGCACTCTCATTGTCACATAGGAGTGGGACTTTGCTCAGATTGTAGCCAAAGTCCCTGAGGGTTTGCCTCATCCAAAGTAGTTGCGCGCAACACTGTCCTGCGGCAACGTACTCGGCCTCAGCGGTGGATAGGGCAACGGAGGTTTGTTTCTTAGAGTTCCATGACACCAGGGACCTTCCTAAGAATTGGCACGTCCCCGATGTACTCTTCCTATCGACCTTACATCCAGCATAGTCGGAATCTGAGTACCCAATCAAGTCAAAGTTAGACCCCTTTGGATACCAGATCCCGAAGCAAGGCGTAGCGACTAAATATCGAAGAATTCGCTTCACAGCCACTAAGTGACACTCCTTAGGATCGGATTGAAATCTAGCACACATGCATACGCTAAGCATAATATCCGGTCTACTAGCACATAAATAAAGCAAAGAACCTATCATGGACCGGTATGCTTTTTGATCAACGGACTTACCTCCTTTGTTGAGGTCGGTGTGTCCGTCAGTTCCCATCGGCGTCTTTGCGGGCTTTGCGTCCTTCATCCCAAACCTCTTTAGCAAATCTTGCGTGTACTTCGTTTGGGAGATGAAGGTGCCGTCCTTGAGTTGCTTCACTTGGAACCCAAGGAAGTAGGTCAACTCGCCCATCATCGACATCTCGAATTTCTGCGTCATCACCCTGCTAAACTCTTCACAAGACTTTTGGTTAGTAGAACCAAATATTATGTCGTCGACATAAATTTGGCACACAAAAAGATCACCATCGCAAGTCTTAGTAAAAAGAGTTGGATCGGCTTTCCCAACCTTGAACGCATTAGCAATTAAAAAATCTCTAAGGCATTCATACCATGCTCTTGGGGCTTGCTTAAGTCCATAGAGCGCCTTAGAGAGCTTACACACGTGGTCGGGGTATCGTTCATCCTCGAAGCCAGGGGGTTGCTCCACGTACACCTCCTCCTTGATTGGCCCATTGAGGAAAGCGCTCTTCACATCCATTTGGTACAACCTGAAAGAATGGTGAGCGGCATATGCTAGCAAGATACGAATTGATTCTAGCCTAGCCACAGGAGCAAAAGTCTCCTCAAAGTCCAAACCTGCGACTTGGGCATAACCTTTTGCCACAAGTCGAGCCTTGTTCCTCGTCACCACCCCGTGCTCGTCCTGTTTGTTGCGGAACACCCACTTGGTTCCCACAACATTTTGCTTGGGACGAGGCACCAGTGTCCAAACTTCATTGCGCTTGAAGTTGTTGAGTTCCTCCTGCATGGCCAATACCCAATCCGGATCTAGCAAGGCCTCCTCTACCCTGAAAGGCTCAATAGAAGAGACAAAGGAGTAATGCTCACAAAAATTAACTAATCGAGATCGAGTAGTTACTCCCTTGCTAATGTCACCCAAAATTTGGTCGATGGGATGATCCCTTTGAATCACCGCTCGAACTTGGGTTGGAGGTGCCGGTTGCGCTTCTTCCATCACGTGATCATCTTGTGCTCCCCCTTGATCACACGCCTCCTTTTGATGAACCTGTTCATCGTCTTGAGTTGGGGGATGCACCGTTGTTGAGGAAGAAGGTTGATCTCGTTCATCTTGTTCCTGTGGCCGCACTTCTCCAATCGCCATGGTTCGTATAGCGGCCGTCGGAACATCTTCTTCATCTACATCATCACAATCAACAACTTGCTCTCTTGGAGAGCCATTAGTCTCATCAAATACAACGTCGCTAGAGACTTCAACCAAACCCGATGATTTGTTGAAGACCCTATACGCCTTTGTATTTGAATCATAACCTAACAAAAACCCTTCTACGGCTTTGGGAGCAAATTTAGAATTTCTGCCCTTCTTCACTAGAATGTAGCACCTGCTCCCAAATACACGAAAGTAAGATACATTGGGTTTGTTACCGGTTAGTAGCTCATACGACGTCTTCTTGAGGAGGCGGTGAAGGTAGACCCTGTTGATGGCGTGGCAAGCCGTGTTCACGGCTTCCGACCAAAAGCACTCGGGGGTCTTGAATTCTCCAAGCATAGTCCTCGCCATATCAATGAGTGTCCTGTTCTTCCTCTCTACCACACCATTTTGCTGAGGTGTGTAGGGAGCGGAGAACTCGTGCTTGATCCCTTCCTCCTCAAGAAACTTCTCCACTTGAAGGTTCTTGAATTCGGACCCGTTGTCGCTCCTTATCTTCTTCACCTTGAGCTCAAACTCATTTTGAGCTCTCCTGAGGAAGCGCTTGAGGGTCCCTTGGGTTTCAGACTTATCCTGCAAAAAGAACACCCAAGTGAAGCGGGAAAAGTCATCAACAATAACTAAACCATACTTACTTCCTCCTATGCTTAGATAGGCGACGGGTCCGAAGAGGTCCATATGTAGCAACTCCAGAGGTCTTGACGTGGTCATCACATTCTTGCTGTGATGTGCTCCTCCCACTTGTTTACCTGCTTGACAAGCTGCACAAGGTCTATCTTTTTCGAAATAAACATTGGTTAGACCTATCACGTGTTCTCCCTTTAGAAGCTTGTGGAGGTTCTTCATCCCCACATGTGCCAAGCGGCGATGCCACAGCCAGCCCATGCAAGTCTTAGCCATTAAGCATGCATCTAGACCGGCCTCTTCTTTTGCAAAATCAACTAAGTAAAGCTTGCCGTCTAGTACACCCTTAAAAGCTAGTGAACCATCACATCTTCTAAAGACAGACACATCTATATTTGTAAATAAACAATTATATCCCATATTGCATAGTTGACTAACAGATAGCAAATTGTAACCAAGAGACTCAACTAAAAACACATTGGAGATTGAGTGTTCATTAGAAATTGCAATTTTACCTAACCCTTTTACCTTGCCTTGATTCCCATCACCGAATATAATTGAATCTTGGGAATCCTTATTTTTGACGTAGGAGGTGAACATCTTCTTCTCCCCCGTCATATGGTTTGTGCATCCGCTGTCGATAATCCAGCTTGAACCCCCGGATGCATAAACCTGCAAGGCAAATTTAGGCTTGGGTCTTAGGTACCCAACTCATGTTGGGTCCTACAAGGTTAGCACATATATCCTTAGGGACCCAAATGCAAGTTTTATCTCCCTTGCATCTTGCCCCTAACTTCCTAGCAATTACCTTCTTGCCCTTTCTACAAATAGCAAAGGGAGCATTGCAAGCATAATAAATGGTAGAAGGTTTGTTCACAACTTTTCTAGGACCATGAGCAAAATTTCTCCTAGGCATATGCACAACATTTCTCCTACACATATCTCTATCATAGGAAGAACTAGAAGCAAACATGGCATGAGAATCATAAACATGTGAATCAAAATCATTATAAGCATTTCTAGCATGTCTCCTATCATTATACATAAAAGCATGGTTCTTTTTAGCGCTACTAGCCATAGGGGCCTTCCCTTTCTCCTTGGCGGGAATGGGAGCCTTATGGCTTGTTAAGTTCTTGGTCTCTCTCTTGAAGCCAAGACCATCCTTAATTGAGGGGTGTCTACCAATCGTGTAGGCATCCCTTGCAAATTTTATTTTATCAACTTCACTCTTGCTAGTCTTAAGTTGGGCATTAAGACTAGCCACTTCATCATTTAGTTTTGAAATTGAAACTAAGTGTTCACTACAAGCATTAACATCAAAATCCTTACACCTAGTGCAAATTGTAACATTTTCAACACAAGAGTTACTTGCTACTTCTAGTTTAGCAGTTAAAACATTAATTTCACCTTTTAAAGAAGAAATGGTTTCATTACAAGTAGAAAGTTCACAAGAAAGCATTCCATTTCTTTTAACTTCTAGAGCAAGTGAATTTTGTGCACTAACAAATTTATCATGCTCTTCATATAAAAGGTCTTCTTGTTTCTCTAAGATTCTATCCTTTTCATTTAAGGCATCAATCAACTCATTAATCTTAGCTATCTTAGTTCTATCCAATCCCTTGAATAAACTAGAGTAATCAATTTCATCCTCACTAGATTCATCATCACTAGAAGAATCATAAGCATTACGAGTGATTACCTTCTTTTCCCTTGCCATGAGGCAAGTGTGATGCTCGTTGGGGAAGAGAGCCGATTTGTTGAAGGCAGTGGCGGCGAGTCCTTCGTCGTCGGAGTCGGACGAAGAGCAATCCGAATCCCACTCCTTTCCAAGGTGTGCTTCGCCTTTGGCCTTCTTGTAAACCTTTTTGTTCTCTCTCTTCCCATTTTTCCCTTGCTCCTGGTCACTATCATTTTCGGGACAGTTAGCAATAAAATGACCAACCTTACCACATTTGAAGCATGAGCGCTTCCCCTTTGTCTTGGTCTTGCTTGGCTGCCCCTTGCGACCATTTAGCGCCGTCTTGAATCTCTTGATGATGAGAGCCATCTCTTCATCATTGAGCCCGGCCGCCTCAACTTGCGCCACCTTGCTAGGTAGCGACTCCTTGCTCCTCGTTGCCTTTAGAGCAATGGGTTGAGGCTCGTGGAGTGGACCGTTCAACGCGTCGTCGACGTATCTTGCCTCCTTGATCATCATCCGCCCGCTTACAAATTTTCCAAGTACCTCCTCGGGCGTCATCATCGTGTACCTGGGATTCTCACGAATATTGTTCACGAGATGAGGATCAAGAACGGTAAAGGACCTTAGCATTAGGCGGACGACATCATGGTCCGTCCATCGCGTGCTTCCGTAGCTCCTTATTTTGTTGATAAGGGTCTTGAGCCGGTTGTACGTTTGGGTTGGCTCTTCTCCCCTTATCATGGCGAATCGTCCAAGCTCGCCCTCCACCAACTCCATTTTGGTGAGCATGGTGATGTCATTCCCCTCGTGAGAGATCTTGAGGGTGTCCCATATTTGCTTGGCATTGTCCAAGCCGCTCACCTTGTTGTACTCTTCCCTGCACAAGGACGCTAAGAGAACAGTAGTAGCTTGTGCATTTCTATGGATTTGTTCATTTATGAGCATAGAGTTATCCGAGCTATCAAACTTCATTCCATTCTCTACAATCTCCCAAATGCTTGGATGGAGAGAGAATAAGTGACTACGCATTTTGTGACTCCAAAATCCGTAGTCCTCCCCATCGAAGTGTGGAGGTTTGCCAAGAGGAATGGAAAGCAAATGCGAATTCGAACTATGTTGAATACGAGAATAATCAAATGAAAAGTTCGAATTGACCGTCTTTTTGTAGTCGTTGTCGTCGTCCTTTTGGGAAGAAGTAGACTCATCACTATCGTCGTAGTATATGATCTCCTTGATGCGCTTTGTCTTCTTCTTCTTCCCTTCCTTCCGCTTGTAGCCCGAGCCGGAGTCAGTGGGCTTGTCGTCCTTCGGCTCGTTGACGAAGGATTCCTTCTCTTTGTCGTTGATCACAATTCCCTTCCCCTTAGGATCCATCTCTTCGGGCGATTAGTCCCTTTGTGAAGAGAACGGCTCTGATACCAATTGAGAGCACCTAGAGGGGGGGGGGTGAATAGGTGATCCTGTGAAAACTTAAACTTATAGCCACAAAAACTTGTTAAGCGTTAGCACAATAATCGCCAAGTGGCTAGAGAGGAGTCTCAACAAAACACAATACCACAAGAGATCAAACACAGAGATGACACAGTGGTTTATCCCGTGGTTCGGCCAAGACCAACGCTTGCCTACTCCACGTTGTGGCGTCCCAACGGACGAGGGTTGCAATCAACCCCTCTCAAGCGGTCCAAAGACCAACTTGAATACCACGGTGTTTTGTTTTGCCTTTCAATATCCCGTTTGCAAGGAATCTCCACAAATTAGAGTCTCTTGCCCTTACAAGTATATGATCACAAAAAAGCACAGAGTAAGGGAGGGAAGCAACACACACAAATCCACAGCGAAATGCGCACACACACGGCCAAGAATCGAGCTCGAATGACTATCTCAAAGTTCTCACTAGAACGGAGCTCGAATCACTTAGAATCACAAACGAATGCGCAAAGAATGAGTGTGGATGATCAAGAATGCTCTAAGGTTGCTTGGATGTCTCCTCCATGCGCCTAGGGGTCCCTTTTATAGCCCCAAGGCAGCTAGGAGCCGTTGAGAGCAAATCTGGAAGGCTATCCTTGCCTTCTGCCGTCGGGTGCACCGGACAGTCCGGTGTACACCGGACACTGTCCGGTGCCCGATTTCTTTCCTTAAACAGCGCTGTCGACCGTTGCCGACCGTTGCAGATCTGGGAGCCGTTGGCGCACCGGACATGTCCGGTGCACACCGGACAGTCCGGTGCCCCCTTCCGACCGTTGGCTCGGCCACGTGTCCCGCGCAGATTGCGCGGCCGACCGTTGGCCCGGCCGACCGTTGGCTCACCGGACAGTCCGGTGCACACCGGACAGTCCGGTGAATTTTAGTCGTACGCCGTCGGCGAATTCCCGAGAGCGGCTACTTCACGCCGAGTCAGCCTGGCGCACCGGACACTGTCCGGTGCACACCGGACAGTCCGGTGTGCCAGACCGAGCTGAGTCTTGGCTGTACACAGCCAAGTCTTTTGCACCTTTCTTCTTTTCTTCTTCTTTCTGTTTCTAACACTTAGACAAGTATATTAGTATACAAAACCAATGTACTAAGGCTTAGAAACATACCTTTACTTCATGATTTGCACTTTGTTCATCCATGGACATAAATTCACATTTAAGCACTTTGTGTTGGCACTCAATCACCAAAATACTTAGAAATGGCCCAAGGGCACATTTCCCTTTCACTATGCCATATCCATACGCATATTTACCTCCACCATATGTCCCAAATCAAATGTGGGGCGTGCCACCATATCCATTTGGGATGCCACAATACCCCACCTGGGGGGCACCCCAAACATCTGTTTTTGACAGGTTGACGCCACCAGTACAAGACCGATTGAGCACCGCCCAATCCGGTCACCAGGCACAAACCCAACAGGATTGTCGGACTACTCGGCCTCCAAGGCCGACCAATCCGGCAGGGGGGCATATGCCTGTAGCAACTCAAAGAACAACAAAAAAGGACATCATCAAAATAGGCATTGCAGATGTTGTCATACAGGGAGACAATAAAGGGCCGATGATTTTTGGCGAATCGGCCAACACAACCGAAAAGGATACGGCTACCATCAAAACAGCCGATCCAAAATACTCCATGCCTCGATGGTGCCCAGCAGGATTGACACGATCCCAAAAGAGAAAATTACAGCGTCTAAGAGCAAAGGAGAGCCAGGAGAAGGAGGCGGAGAAGACATTTAATGACACACATCCACTATACCCACCACCGCAAAAGAAATGGAGACCAAAGGCCGTTGAGAAAAAACAAACGACCATAGAAATAGAAAGTCAACCTACACCAAGCGCGGACCGTCCGTCTTCTGCGCGTGGACCGTCCGTCCTTCACTAGGAAGCCTCTACACAACCTGCACCAGGCACGGACCGTCCGGCCCCCACACGCGAACCGTCCGCCGTTCGTCAGGAAGCCTCCGACGACATGCCAACATCAATGGAAGAGGATGACCTGCTGGGAGAAGACCTGGTCGACTACGAGGCTTCTCCAGAACGCCCAGGTATGGATGTAAATGTTATTACATTTTCTGCCGATTGTACTATTATCGGCGAAGATGAACCTGTTGTTGCCCAGTTTGATTTTGGTCCTAAAGAAGCCGCCTTTACTAAACCAAAGGAATCGGTAAATCATTTAAAGCCGCTCTTCGTGCGCGGTCACATTGATGGAATACCGATTGCTAAGATGTTGGTAGATGGAGGGGCGGCTGTAAATCTAATGCCTTATTCATTATACAGAAAATTAGGTAAACAAGATGACGAACTTGTCAAGACCAACATGACCCTCAGCGGTGTTGGGGATAGTTCGATTAAAGCCAGGGGAGTCACGTCCGTTGAATTAACCATCGGGACTAAGACCCTTGCTGCTGCATTCTTCGTCGCTGATGTAGAAGGAAATTACAGTTTAATTCTAGGCAGAGATTGGATTCACGCCAATCAATGTATACCTTCTACATTACATCAAATGCTAATACAATGGGTAGGCGATGACATAGAACAAGTACATGCTGATGTATCGGCCTGCATCGCTGTGGCCGATGCCCCTGTACTCTGGACTTATGAGACTGCTACATGTCTCACAGGAGTAGATTTTTCTGATTATCAATTCATAAGTATAGATAAGAAAGGTTTCATTCCTGTAATGCTAGAGCCGATGGAGAATCGGCTAAATCCTAAATAAAGTTTAAATGATGAATATACACAAAGTTCATGAGTCTCTGGTCACGGACAGTTCGGCTCCCAAGGCCGGATGGTCTGGTCTTTCACAAAAAGGTTCGGACTTTAAGGCCGAACATATATCACAACAAAAGGACAGTATTACAGATGATCCGGTCCCCGAGACCAGAAAGTCCGCCGCCACACAAAGATCATCTAATTCCTCTGTGGGAGGCATGATAGAGGAATTCAGAGATCTTGATAAACTAGGACAGGGGTTTACATCGGCCGATCCTTTGGAGGAGATTGACATAGGAGATGGTAAAACTCCAAGGCCGACTTTTGTAAACAAGACCCTGGAGACCGATCCTAGAGATGAGATGATCGGTCTATTGAAGGAATATTCAGATTGCTTTGCTTGGAATTACACTGAGATGCCTAGATTAAGCCGAGAGATCGTAGAACATCGGCTGCCTATTAAATCTGGTTTCAGACCTTTCAAGCAAAGAGCTAGAACATTTTGTCCAGATCTTCTCCCGCGCATCAAGGACGAAATCCACTGGCTGCTAGAAGCTAATTTTATCAGACCTTGCAGATACGCAGAGTGGGTCTCTAATATTGTACCGGTGGAGAAGAAGGAGTCAGGTAAGCTTAGAGTATGCATTGATTTTCGCAATTTAAATAGAGCAACTCCTAAAGACGAATATCCCATGCCCATAGCCGACACATTAATCAATATTGCATCAGGAAATAGAATTATTAGCTTCCTTGATGGTAATGCCGGATATAATCAGATTTTCATGGCCGAAGAAGATGCGTCTAAAATGGCCTTTATATGTCCAGGCTTCATTGGTTTATTTGAGTGGGTTGTCATGACATTTGGTCTGAAAAATGCTGGTGCTACTTATCAGAGGGCTATGAATTTGATCTTCCATGAATTGTTAGGAAACACTGTGGAAGTTTACATTGATGATATTGTAGTCAAATCGGCTGAGTTTAGTTCTCATATAGCTGATTTGCGCAAAGCCTTTGATAAAATGCGTCGGTATGGATTGAAAATGAACCCACGTAAATGTGCTTTTGGAGTGTCGGCTGGTAAATTTTTAGAATTTGTCATACATGAATGTGGTATAGAGATAGACCCTGACCGAATCCAGTCTATTCGGAATGTGGGACCTCCGACCTGTAAGGTCGAGGTACAGAAGTTTCTCGGCAAGGTAAATTATTTACGAAGGTTTATTTCTAACTTAGCCGGGAAGATTGATGCGTTCACCCCTATTCTTCGGCTTAAGAATGATGCCGAATTCGCTTGGGGGCAGAACAGCAAGAAGCATTTGATCTCATCAAAAAATACTTATCTTCGGCTCCTGTATTAAAGCACCACGAGCAGGAGTACCATTCCGATTATACATTACAGCTGAAGATAAGGTCATTGGGGCTGTTCTGACACAAGAAGCTGAGGGGAAGGAGCATGTGGTGACATATCTAAGCCGAAGGTTGGTGGATGCTGAAATAAGGTACACTTTTATTGAGAAGTTATGCTTATGCTTGTTTTATGCATGCAACAAATGTAGATGTTATTTACTGTCTAGTCATTGCACTGTTTCTGGTCAAGCCGATGTGATCAAATACATGTTGCATAACCCAATTATGAGTGGTAGAATTGGTAAGTGGGCTTATGCACTCATAGAATATGTCTTGGTCTATGAACCATTGAAATCTATGAAAGGCCAAGTCGTAGCGGATTTCATTGTAGAACATCGGATTAATGATATTCATGAACTAGACTTGTCATACCTCACTATTGCTCCTTGGACCTTATATTTTGATGGATCGGTTTGCAATGAAGGGCAAGGAATTGGCATCGTACTTGTTTCACCAAGTAATGTCTCCTTCGACTTCTCTAGCCGATTGAAAACTTATTGCACTAATAATCAAGCTGAATATGAGGCCCTGCTATTCGGCTTAGAGCTTTTAAATAGTATGGGAGTAAAACATGTGAAGGTACTTGGTGATTCTCAGCTGGTTGTCCAACAAGTGTTAGGAGAATATCAATGTTTTGATGGTACTCTAAATAGTTACCTTGAGAAATGTTGGAGCATAATCCATTTCTTTGACGAATTCAATATTCGGCATATCTCTAGAGTTGAGAATCATAGAGCTAACGATTTGGCACAAGATGCATCAGGTTATCGGATAAAGAGAGGGAAATTTCACAAAGTTGAAAATCTGATAACCAGTGCAGAGCCAAATTCCCAGGTCGCGGACCGTCCGTGTGATGACGCCGGACCGTTCGGGGTTACCAGAAATATCCTCTTAATTGATTCGACTGACAATGAAGCCGATGCAAGTGATTGGAGGACACCTATACTTAATTATTTACGAAATCCCAATAACAGGACAGATAAAAACATTCGGCGAACAACTTTCAAGTATGTTTTAATGAGTGATGAACTCTACCGCCGAACAGTCAATGATGTCTTGCTTAAGTGCTTGGGCCCAGGTGATGCTATATTGGCCATGGTCGAAGTACATGAAGGAATTTGTGGTACCCACCAATCGGCTCCAAAGATGAAATGGCTGTTGTGAAGGTCTGGTTTTTATTGGCCTAACATGATAGCTGATTGTTTCAAGTACTACAAGGGTTGCCAGGTGTGTCAAAGATTCGGCGACCTACAGTTGGTCCCTGCAGCCGAATTGCATCCTATCATCAAACCTTGGCCTTTCAGAGGATGGGGATTAGACTTTATTGGAGAAATTCATCCTTCATCATCAAAAGGGCATCAGTTCGTGTTTGTTGCCACTGACTACTTTACCAAATGGACCGAAGCCGTTGCTCTGAAGAACATGACACACAAGGAGGTAATTGAGTTCATAACTGAGCATATTATTCATAGATTCGGCATTTCCCAGACCTTAACTACAAATCAAGGGACTTCTTTTATGTCAAAGGAGGTACGTGAATTTGCTGAATTATATAGAATTAAGTTGCTTAATTCATCTCCATACTATGCTCAGGCCAATGGGCAGGCCGAGTCTAGTAATAGGATATTGATCAACTTGATAAAAAGAAGATATCTGATAATCCTAAGTATTGGCATAAGATTTTGTCTGAAGCTTTATGGGCTCATAGAATATATAAACATAGTGCTACTAAAGTGTCTCCTTTTGAGCTTGTCTATGGGCAGGAAGCAGTGCTGCCTGTGGAGATAAGTTTGAATGCTGTTAGGTTCGCCAGACAAAATGATCTAACCGTCATGGATTATTATAATTCAATGATGGATAATATTGATGAGGTGACCGACAAGAGGGTGATAGCTTTAGGAGCAATAGAAAAGGACAAGGTCAAAGTGGCTAGGGCCTACAACAAGAAGGTCAAAGCAAAGTCGTTTCAAGTAGGGGACCTGGTGTGGAAGACCATCCTGCCTCTAAGGAATAAAGACCGGAAGTTTGGGAAATGGTCGCCAAGCTGGGAGGATCCTTATAAAGTAAAACAAGTAATGTCTGGTAACGCCTATTTGCTACAAACATTACAAGGCAAGGATTTACCAAAGGCTTTGAATGAGCGTTTTCTCAAACAGTACCATCCTAGTATGTGGCAAGATGCCTAAGAGAACCGATGTGATTACATCGAGTTAGATGCTTTTGGTTCGCCCAGCTCCACCAAAAGGCAGGGGGCATATGTTTGAACCAAAAAAGAGCTGGCGGACGGTCCGGCCCTGAGGCCGGACGGTCCGCGGTCCGGACAGTCCGCGCCTGTGGGCCGGACGGTCCGCGCGTGCGCAGAACAGATTAGGGTTCCGAGTTTTGTGCTACGGTTGTTAGCTAGATTCGCGGAATTAGATCGGAATCAGTTGTGTAAAGAGTCCAGCCCCCCTCCTCTATAAATAGAGAGGTCTACGGCCGATTAATCATCAACAATCGAATCAATACAACTTCTATTTCGCATTTTATCCTAGGAGTAGTTCTAGTCTAGTTTAGGTTTAGCCTCTCGATCTCCAAACTCTTCCGCCTCTCCTCGACTCTACGTCGATTAGAGGAGTCTAGGTCGGTCTGCCCGAGCCTAGACAACTCCTAGGATCTCTCCTCCCCGATGGGGTCCCTCCCGGGAGCGAGATCCAGGCGCCGCCGGCGATCTTCCGCCGCCCCTGCGCACGCGCGGACCGTCCGGCCCTAGGGCGCGGACCGTCCGGCCCGTCAGGCAGGGAACCCGAGCTCCTGCACCAGGTCGTGGACCGTCCGGCCCTGTGCCGTGGACCGTCCGCGCCTGACCAGAGAACACCGCCGCCTCACGCCAGGTCGCGGACCGTCCGGCCCCAGGCCGCGGATCGTCCGCGCCTGACCAGAGAGCACCGCCACGGTACTTGTTGAGTGTTTGGCGCTCCGAAAAGACGTCAACACAACCTCTATCTCATTTTCACTGTTCATGAAATTTTCCAGCATGTTTGTTTAACTTTAATCTGTACTGACTTATATTATTTCTACAATATTTTTTGTCCTTATGGATTAGACATACAGCAGTCCGAACAACTGCCACCGCAGGTCGACCACCACACAGCGCGGTTGGATTACGCGGTCCCAAGCTTTTTGTCTGGGTCGGCCCGCTTCGCTCCATGGGCTCATTTTAGCAGCGGAGCCCTTTTCAGGTCTATCCAGTATCGCCGCCCTTCTAAAAAAAACCTAACTCCCTCCTTGAATTCACTGCGGCCGAAGTCGCTGCCCTGCCGAGTCCCGACTCTCACCTCAGCCCTCAGGGCCGCCGGCTCCTTCCTACCCTCTCCTCCGCCTCGACAAGCGTCGGCGAGATGGTGAAGAGGAGCAAGAAGAGCAAGAGCAAGCGAGTCACGCTGCGGCAGAAGCACAAGGTGCAGCGCAAGGTGAAGGAGCACCACCGCAAGAAGCGCAAGGAGGCCAAGAAGGCGGGCAAGGCCGGCCAGCGGAGGAAGGTCGAGAAGGACCCCGGGATCCCCAACGAGTGGCCCTTCAAGGAGCAGGAGCTCAAGGCGCTCGAGGCCCGACGCGCGCAGGCGCTCCAGGAGCTCGAGCTCAAGAAGCAGGCGCGCAAGGAGAGGGTATGTCATGTCTAAGGCCCTGTTGGTTTATCCTCTAGATTATATAATCCAGCTTAAATAAGTTAAGAATCCAGCTTAAATAAGTTAACAGACAAACAAACAACACAGATTATTAGGTGGAATGGTGAATTATATAGTCTAGATACCTAGATTATGATGATTCATAAGCAGTTCATTTGGTGCTTATATAATCCATAAGCTGGATTGTATCATCCTGGAAGGAAACAAACAGGACCTAAGTCTGATCTGCACCAACCTGACCTGACCCTCCCACTTGCCGTTATCGGTGGTGCTATGCCTGCTGTCAGCTTGTGTCCGGAGACCTGAGCAAATAGTATTTCAGTATTACAGCCGAATCCCACCTGCGTTCTGTTTGCAAAGCTAATCCACCTTCCTGTCCCTTCAGTTACATTGTGAAATTAGAAAACCCGTCACGATGTTTTGGTGTCTTGAAGAGCATTACTTTTCTGCTCATATTAATAGTATAAAACTCTATGCAAGAAAGCTAAGATCATGCAACACTAGGGTTATTATACTGACAGCACACAGACATCATTGACCATTCTACATGACTGCAACAGACATCTACATGAAAAGAAACATTGTCAGCAGTTATGTTCATCGTGATCGAAATGGAAAGCTTTGCTTCACCAGATAGGATAACATTAGCTGTATTATTTATGTTATATGATGATATCTTAGTATAATAATAAAAGTAAAATTATGTTCACTGATGTCGAATGGGGATCTCATTTCTTGTCACGAGAGTAAAACAGAGTACAAAACATATAATGCGGTCTTGACTGCCAACCAAATGCTAGATGAACTGAAATTCGACCTTGAAAATCAAGCGCAATCTAAAATAATTTCCATGAATAATGATGTATGTATGCATGGCCTAGAAGGCGTCCATAAAGGAGATAACGCCGTTGCCAGTCATTGTCATGATTATACAGGGGCGATATGCCCTGCCTGTCCATACCCTCTTGTGCTGTGATAACGCTTCTGCCAAGCATGGACCTACTCATGAAATCGCAAGTATCCTTGAGGACTTGAGATGCCGAAAAAGCAAATAACAAAGGACGAATCAGAAGAAAGAAGGTAGTTGATGGAGCAACTCACCGTTTGGGTGCACTACCCACCCATGGTTTATCCTACAGATCGTGTTATACTCTTCCTTAGATGCTTGCCTATATTGGTAGTGTACATAGTTACCATTTGATTGTGGCCTGCCTGCTACCATTGGTATCTGCCATGATAGCTTTTGTCCCAACCCTTATTGTCCCTTATTACAATGGAAGGCTTGTTGAACCAATATTTCTCTATGTATTGTATTCTCTTGCGAAATTCCTGTCATTAATCCAGACAAGCTGGATGCCCATCCTTTATTTGGGTCTTTACATTTTAGGCTCACTCTGTCTGGATCATGAACTTTCACATAGACTTGACCGATCAATGATTGAGGATCTATTTGGTTGGGCTGTAGCTGTGAAAAGTTGTTGTGGCTGTGAGCTGTTAAAAAGCTAAAAACTGTTTGGTGGAAACCACTAAAAGCCGCTAAAAGGTCTTCCATATATATTTTCACAGTTCTATCCGAAAGCCGCTAAAAGCAGGTCCAGAGGTGCTTTCAGTTCTACACTGCAAAAAGTCGACTTTTAGAAAAAGCTGCTTCCTGGATCTGGCCTTTTAGTTTGACTTTTGGCTTTTAGGGGGCAAAAGCCAAAGCCAAAAGTCAAACCAAACGCACCCTAAATATTGTCACTCTTTGTTAGGTTATGCAGATGAAATATGTGTTCCTTAAGGTCTATTTATGTTCTTTGTTTAATTTTATAGAAATATCCATATCATTTTCATTATGGTGGTTAAACAACGAGACATTACCTTTTTCAGGCTCAGAAGAGGAAGGCAGGATTGCTTGAGGACGAGGACATTGCTAGTTTGGCATCTGCAGCTTCTGCACAGGGCAGTGAGTTTGCAGCAAAGGAGAATGCTCCTTTATTAGTGGCAAAGATCAACGGTGAGTTTCGCATCTTTCACTTGTGGTTTAATTGGCCTACCACATGCAATTACATTATTGACTAGAGATGTTAAACATGTCCAGATCATTCAGAGAGGTCTTTCTACAAGGAGCTTGTTAAAGTAATTGAAGCTTCCGATGTGATTCTGGAGGTTCTTGATGCAAGGGATCCGCTGGGCACCCGTTGCATTGACATGGAAAAGATGGTTAGGAAGGCTGATCCAAGTAAACGGATTGTACTACTTCTCAACAAGATAGGTATTATGAGTGTTTTTGTTATGTTTAAAGTTTACTCTTATGGTGGTTATGCCAGCCTACATCTCAACTTCTGATTCTTGAATTCTAGATCTTGTTCCCAAGGAGGCGGTAGAGAAATGGCTTACATATCTAAGAGAAGAATTGCCAACAGTTGCTTTTAAGTGCAATACCCAGGAGCAGAGGACCAAGCTGGGATGGAAATCTTCAAAATTAGATAAAACAAGCAACATCCCACAAAGCAGTGATTGTCTTGGTGCCGAGAATCTAATCAAATTGCTTAAGAATTATTCCAGAAGCCATGAGGTAAACATTTGTATCATTTTCAGATAATGTTTATGGAAATATGGATTCAGTCATCTGTCTCTCAAGTTGATTACTGTTGGGACATTCTATATTAGAATGTTTTGGCCTTGTTCTACAACATCCTATGTGCTTCATTGCTTGACTATATTATAATATTTATAACAATTGAAGTTTCACTTCCTTTTTCTTGTTTATATGCATATTACCTTTTATTGAACATGATTAATAGAATCTTCTTTATTTTGAAGGGAGAACAGCTTCCTACACTTTGTTTATATGCACGTAGTTGTTTTACTTATGTGCTGTATCTTATTATGACAGTTTTACAAGTCCTGTTTTCTGTCTTCAGTTGTGACCTTCCCATGCTTCAGTATTCCCCCTTTTACTGCTCTTGTAGGCCTGTGTTCATATAATTATATGGAGTTATCGTTTTTATGTTCTTTTGTTGAGTTCTGTTATTGGTGATTTGCAGCTCAAACTGGCAATTACGGTGGGCATTGTTGGACTTCCTAATGTTGGCAAGAGCAGTCTGATCAACAGCCTGAAGAGGTCCCGAGTGGTCAATGTCGGTTCTACTCCAGGGGTTACTAGATCAATGCAAGAAGTTCAATTAGACAAGAAGGTAAAGTTATTGGATTGTCCTGGTGTTGTTATGCTCAAATCTTCCAACAGTGGTGTGTCTGTAGCCCTTCGAAACTGCAAAAGGGTTGAGAAAATAGAAGATCCAGTCGCTCCTGGTAAGTGCTAGTTTGCATGTTTCTGTGTCATTTCTGTTTGCTCTGTTGATGTTTTTATTTAATCTAGTTATAGCCTTATTGTTTTATTCTTTAGATGCACTATTTGACAGTAAGCTACTATATAATGTGACAGAAGTGCAATAGTTGACGTGTTCTATTCTTCTCTCTGTTTTTGATGTTTGTAGTTAAGGAGATCCTAAGTATTTGCCCACATGAGAAGTTGCTGTCTCTGTACAAGGTTCCAAACTTTGGTTCAGTTGATGATTTTCTTCAGAAAGTAGCAACTGTACGTGGGAAAATGAAAAAGGGTGGTGTAGTGGATGTTGAAGCTGCAGCGAGAATTGTGCTTCATGACTGGAATGAAGGTATGCCTGATTTTTTTGCCCTTAACGCTGTAAATTATTGTTACTAGTGACCTGATCCTCTCGTTTTTAGGTAAAATACCATATTTTACACTGCCGCCTAAAAGAGATGCTGGGGAGGACTCAGATGCAGTGATTATATCCGAGGATGGGAAAGAATTTAATATTGATGAGATTTACAAAGCTGAATCTTCATATATTGGTGGTTTGAAGTCCATTGAGGAATTCCATCATATTGAGATTCCTCCTAATGCTCCACCGGCGATTGATGAAGAGATGCTAGAGGTAATAAACCAGTAGTCTTAATGCTAGCTGTTTTCTGTGAATTAAGTGGATTTAATATGGCAGCCACTGTAGATTCTGTGTCATCTTGCTACCTGTTAGTTCTCTGTTTTGTTCCTTGTGATGGCCAGATGCATTGCATTACTTGAAAGTAATTGTTTTTTTGTGATATTGTTTTCGCATGGTCGCTGGTTCGGTCTCAGGCTCAGCTATGTGCGCTTATGTTAGGAGGATTCATACAAACCTATTGACCAGCAGAATTTTTTTAAGATCATCAATCCATAATCTTTGTAAACAGCATAGCGAAACTGGTTTAGTGATAAAAGGGTAGTGCTTGTTCTCTGGTGAAAACACCTGGTAGAAATCATCCATAGGTTCAGTCATCTACATCTACGATTGGGCATTATTGCCATACTGCTACAGTAGATAGAATGTGCAGCAGAGTTGACCTTATTGTCCAACCTCTGCTGCAGCTAAACAACAGGAGCAATCAGCAGATTATCTTGCACATAATTCATATGCAAGAATTTCGGACCAATATGCTTTTGCTGCAAGCAAAACATGGATGCATCAGTAACGTTGTGCTCGACCTTGTTATCTGACTCGTGTTTTGCACTTAACCAGGATGGTGGCAAGAAACCAAGGGAAGCCATCCAGGAAAGCCGGGACAGGGAGGAGCAAATGCCCGACATGAACGACTCAGGAGGAAGCAAGGCAGCCAGCGCCAGCACGCAGAACGACAAGTTGTACACCGCCGAGGGCGTACTCGACCCTCGCAAGAGGAAAGCAGAGAAGAAACGGCGCAAGGCAAGCAGGCCCAGCGCGCTGAATGACATGGACGCGGACTACGATTTCAAGGTGGATTATCGGATGGAGGACGGTGGGAGCGAGGGTGCACACGCGGATGATGAAGATGGCGGAGATGGATCCGAGGATAATGAACCGATGACCGGTGTCGATGATGCGTGAATTGTCATGTCGAGTGCTACTGTGCCAGAAATGATATGTCCCAATGGGGGTTGGGAAATTAACCCACGACAGTTTTGTGCTTAGTTTCTTTCTTCAATGAAAGATGACAGTTGCGTTTTACCTGTCACAGTACCTACTTTTCATTGCAATCTTCAGAACAACCTGATGGAAGAGAGTACAGACCACACAACTAAGGCCTTGATCGGTTATTCACGTAATTAAAAAAATGAGACTAAATCAAGGTTTTAAAGTATATATATATATATATATATATATATATATATATATATATATATATATATATATATATATATATATAGCTGCCTAGCTGGACTACATGAACTGTACCAGTGCCACTGCCATCGTTCTGGGGGAATCCTCAGTCAACTGTGCCATTCTGAATCGATTCAACTACCAAGTCGAATTTATATAGGTGATCCTGATAGACCCACTTCATAGAATGCTACGTAAGATAGGAGAGCTGTTGTACACATAGCTACACAAGTAATAATATGTGCACCAGTTTTTTCTTACCTTACGTCCAAAGAGTCCTGCACTCATTGCACCTAGCATAGGGAGAGTCAGAATAGACCCTGGGGCCCGAAGGACGATACATGTTAGCTTAGTTAAATTTCTCCTTGTAAACGGTAATATGCTACAAGAATACCTATAGCTTATTCTTCACCTTAATATAAATTTTAGGAAGATGAATTCAACATTATTACGCCGCCTCATATTCTCATCTGTAGTGGCACAACAATCAAGTGAAGCACAACTCAAGAGGAGGCCAATGCGGGCACAATACTGTTCATTAAGTGAACAGAGAACTGAACGACCAAAATATCAAAGCGATTACCGTTTGAAGAGGTCCTCATCTAGTCATCTAGGTCTCTGAATTCTAAATAGAGGAGTGGCCGCCTACTCGCCTGTCTAGTCGCTGAACAGACAACAGAGCGGGACGGGAGCACGCTGGAGGGGGACCTCTACAGACTACACTCGCCGCGCGATGGAGGGGGCGCAACTGCTGCTCGAGCAGAGGGCCGCCATAGCACAATAGGGCGACATGTGAGGAGGGCGGTTGTAGGAAACGGGTGACGCCTAACAGGGGGATGAATTAAGACTTCTAAAACTTTCGCTAAACTAGGCCACAAATAAAACCCTAGAGCAAAACCTATACAATTAATCAAACTAGAAAGTGCAAACTAGGTTTTGTCTAAGTGTTGCTATCTCTGCCGCAATGGCTAAGTTTCAATCTACACTATATAAGTATGAATACAAGATTGAAACTTAAATGCTTAATATAAATGCGGAAAGTAAAGAGCAAGATAGAGATGCAAACTCTCATGGATAACGCCGGTATTTTTACCGAGGTATCCGAAACCGCGTAAGGTCCCGACTAATCCTCGTTGGTGCCCCTACGCAAAGGGAAGCCCATGCGAGGGCCAAGCACCTCGGTCGAGTAACTCCGTAGAGAGTGGCGGGCCTTCTCCACGCGCAAGTGGTGCTTCGCTTCTGGCTTCTCTCGGACGCTCCCCGCCGTCTTCACTATCGAGCTTCTGGCCGAAACGCCGTGGGCCTCGTTCCCTCCGGTTCACGGTGGCGGCCGTGACACAAACGCGGTTATCACGGTCTCACAAGACTCTCGCCCCACTCGGTACAATTACAACGGCTCGCGCAAGAGCCGAGGGTTGTGTGGTTTTACAAAACTCACTCAACTAACTAGGGTTCACCTAGAGCAAGCACTAAGACGGTCTAACTAACCTAAGCACTTCGCAAAGCACCTACGCTAATCACCAAGTGATTCTATTAAGCACTTGGGTGTAAGGGCACTTGGGAATGTCTACTATATGCCTTGGTATGTCTCTTAGGCTTCCACACATGGAAATGGCCGGTTGGGGTGTATTTATAGCCCCCAACACAATTGTAGCCATTGGAGGAAAGCTATTGCTTTCTGCGGTCACACCGGACAGTCCAGTGGTGCACCAGACAGCGCACTGTTCCTTGTCTGGTGCGCCTAGTCGTTGCCCTATCAAAGCAGATGACCGTTGGCGCCGCAGGCTTTTCACACCGGACAATCCAGACTTCACACCGGACAGTCCGGTGGTCTTCCCTTCGAGTGCCACTATAACACCATAAAAGCCATCAATTAAAATAATGAATTTAGTTATTATATTAATTAGGATTATAATTTTTTTAGAGTTTAATTATTTATTTGCATTTTGAATCAATTTTCGTTGTGTGCGCTTGATTGATTATCGGATGTTTATTATCAGGTATTCGTAAAAAGAGATCCTAGTAATTAAATAATAATTAAGAAATATAGTAATTATTAGTCTAAAAACAAGTATTCTATTTATAAATATTTTTTGATAAATTTTTATGAATTTTTAAGCTCTTTAAATAAGCATTTCAGAATTTAAAAAAAAAACTACAGCCGACCCACTTGGGGCCCATGCCCCAAACCCTACACTACGCGTGCGTGCGCGCTGCTGGCAAAAGCCAGGCAGCAGCCGCCGTCACCTCCCTCACTCCTCTCTCTCTCCCACTCTCTCTCCTCCCTCCCTGCTTCCTTCTCTCGCGCGTGCGCACAGGGGCGGCCGGGCGCCGCGCAGCCACCACCAGGCGGCCGTTGCCGAGCCGCGCCCCTGCCTCGACGCCACGAGCCAAGCCCGCCAGCCGCCGCGCGACGCTCGCCCGCGGCCGAGCTGCCGCCGAGCCGGCCCCTACACTCGTGTCCGCGCAAGCCGCGCGACCCCGACGTCGCGCCGTGCGCGAGCACCCAAGCTGACCGACCGAGCCCGACCCCAGCCACGACGAGTCCAAGCGCCAGGAAACCACGCGAACGTTTCTTCTTCCTCCCCCATTTGCTCTCCATTAACGCTATAGAGAAGAAACCGACGCCATCAATGGCCAGTGAAGACAGCCGACGTGTCCCTCCCTCTCCCTGGCGTCCTTTCGCTTCTCCCCTCACTCTCTCTATAAAAGGGGCAGCAGAACTCTCTCCCATCCTCCCTACTCGAGCTCTCTCTCATTCCTCGCACTCTCTCGCTCGCCGTTCGTCGCCGGAGCCCGTGGAGTTTGCCGGAGTGTACCGTTCGTCGCCGGAGTTCGCCGGAGCCACGTATTCGCCGTCCGTAGTCGAGCCTTGTCCTCCGTCCGGCCGAAACCCGTTGATCCATCCCCGTCACACGCGCGAACCCGAGGTTGATGACGACCCAAATTTACTTTATGTATTTTATAAAGTGTTCTTTTTTATTCGATCCATGAGTGGTATATTTTGTTGGTTGTAATATGAACGCATGTGATTCCGATTTATGTATACGTGTGCGTTATGGAATTTGTTAGAGATATGCGATTAGTAGTGCACCGTGTTATTTCATGTTAATCGACGCGTTGATTTTGGTTTAGAGAAATATGACGTAGATTTAATAGTCACACGTTGGTGATAAAAAATACTAGATAAGAATTTATAGTCAAATTTGGTCATGATAGGTTTTAGAAACTATTTGGATAATTATAGGTGTATTTTAAATGGATTTGGAAAATGGTATAGATGTCATATGAATATTATAGGATTTTTTAGATGATTTATCTAATTATTTTATTAGCATTTTCTTTTTAGAAAGAAAAGAGAAAAGATCACCAGTAGTGTGGTAAATAGATTTTTGCTAGTTAAATAATCTTGTTAGCAAATTGAGCACTTAGAGTTTTAGATTAAACAAAATATTAGTTTATGTAAAAATATCCTCACTTGTGTTATAAAAAGTCCAATTACCAATTTATGTAGATTTTTAGAATGTTAATATTATTAAATGCATTTTTGCTATACTAACTAATTGGAGTTAGAAAAGGGTATTAATCTATTTATTAGTATTAAAAGACAATAAGTATTATTTATCTTCATTGTTGATTAATACTAGTTAAAACTATATTTATTACACCCACTCATAAATTCACCATTAGGATTCACAATAATAGCCACAATTGAATTAATAAGTATTTACGCGATTAGTACGTAATTAAGATATGATTAGTGCGATATGTTAATGTGTGCTTAATGACGTATTGGTGTATGTTTATGAATGATGCATGTTTATTTATTAGTGTATGTTTGTTTTTGTATGTGCGCTATGCGACTCTATTAGAAGCGGATTGTGCGGTAGACGATCCGAACTCGTTCGAGGACGATCCGCAGGACTTGCTTGAGCAAGGCAAGTGGATTCTCCCTCTGCATATTCTGTTTGTACCTATTCATTGCATATAATAATGTTTACTTTTTGATATATTGCATAATTTGATGGGATAACCTAATTAAGGATTTCCTAGATTTACTACCTGTATTCCTTGTTTAACCTGGGAAAATTATTAAGCTGTGCAAAATTTATGCTACCGCTCAACTTAATGATTCCTAATGTCATTCATTAATTGGTTTTAATGTTCCAAAAATGTTAATTGACAATTATGACATTAACCCGATGGTTAAGATAACTTTATTACAAATTAATTGGAACATGGAGTGACCACCCAGGATAACAGTGCAACCACGAGTGCTATCATGGCTCTGGCTTTGGTAATTAGCTCTATATGCTTAGTGCCTAGCAACCTTACCTGAAAGATGGGCAAGAGGGGGAGCGGTAGGTGCTGGCAGCCCACGTTAACATGGGGTCGTATTCTTGGCTAAGGTACCTCACCCAGGGGGCCACCACCATCGTCTTTAGAAACCTTAGCGGGTTGCTTCGTATTAAGTGTATTTTATGAAAGCCTCATAATGGATCCCTAGCCATTCACCTCGGTAGTGTTTAAGGGTCCGATCAACCCGGGCTAGATGGGATACATGGCTTGTGGGTAAAGTTGTACCACCTCTGCAGAGTGTAAAACTGATATATCAGCCGTGCTCTCGGTTATGAGCGACCTGGACTCCTCACATGATAATTGAACTTAAAGATGGACATAAATTGAGATCCGATGATCTGCCGATAATTTGCTTAAGTGGCTTCACTTAAGTGTTTTTGTTATATTCATATTCCTTTGTTTAAATGGGATATTTGGGATTCACATTTAATAGTAAGACTGGTGTTGTTAATAAAACATTGACCAACTAAAATGCTTACTGCTCAACCTTAGCCACACCTTGTTATACCTGCATTACTTTTTCCCCCACTTGCTGAGCCCTGACCATAAGTGAGCTCACCCTTGCTAATATTTTGATCAGAGGGTGATGTTGGAGACTTTGATGGAGAATTTATCGACGAGGAATTCTAAGTCTAACGATGCGCCGGTCAACTTCCTGTGGAAGATTGCCCAGTTGTTTATTTCTGCTTTACTTTGATGTGATACTTGTTCAATATACAGTATTTCAGATAATGTAATAAAGTATTATACTCCCTTTACGCCTTTATTGCACTGTCTTTTGATATATTACACTTGTGACGTCAACATATGTGTGGAAATGGATCCTGGCACACATATGGTATGCGCTCGGTTCTACCCCCTGGAACCGGGTGTGACAGCCACCTGGAACTAGCCGTTGGGGCTGAGATTCCTTGTGCACCGGACAGTCCAGTGTGCCACCAGACAGTCCGGTGCTCCACGCACAGACAGTCCGCAGGCAACACTTATCTTCATTCTTGGACTTTTCTTGGATCTTCTTAATGTCTTCTTTTGAGGTGTTGCTTTCCTCAATTCTTTAGTCCAAGTAACTCTAGCATCTTGTGAACTACAAACACAAACACTAGGAAACTTATTAGTTCACAGATTGTGTTAATCACCAAACACCAAAACTCAATTAGCCAAATGGCCCGAGGTCCATTTTCCTTACAATCTCCCACTTTTTGGTGATTGATGACAACACAACCAAAACAAGCAAATATTATAAACATTTGAATATAAATATACAATCTATTTGCTAGGATGCATGTTTGTCCCCCATAATGTGATATTATGGACTTAAGCCTCCCCCTAACTCCATAATTCACTTATTTCCTATTTCGGACCAAATAACCAAAACCACTTGAAAAGCCACTTGCAGATTTTAAAATTTTTAAACTGGTGGTGTTTGGTGTTTGATACATATTTCATTGCTTTGGTCCCTAAACTTCTCCCCCTTTGGCATCAACCACCGAAAAGGAAGACATTAAAAGCATATAGGAAGTAAATAAAAACTTGCCCTCACAAAAAATTTGTCAATTGATACCAATTGAAACCGCTTGTAGGTTATCATCAAAAGATTACTCCCCCTAAATGAGTGTTCTCTTTAGAAAGAAAATTTCTCCCCTGATTAGAGACGAAGAAATACTCCCCCTGACAGAGATCTTCTACTTAAGAAAAAGCATGTGAAAATTAGAGGTGCAAGACATGATTTGATTAGACTAACTTCCTTATGCATAGATAACAGAATATGATATAACCACTTATGCATGTATAGCAACATGGAAGTATATGATATGAAATATAGTCTAATCAAAATATTGGAGAAGACATGTAAATGATACTTAATGTAGTCTCAAAAGATACCGATTGACTGTCAATGGCGAACCAATTGAAAACCAATGGCAGGCTTGTGAGACATGATATTTCTTGGAGATTTGGCAGTGGAAGATTGTTGTCTTTCTCCGGGGACTTCATTTTCCTTACAATGAGACTACCACATAAAATAAAATTGAAAAGATTTTTGTCTCAAAGTCTTAGATTATAGAGTAACCTCCCCCTGAAAGTGTGCTTACAAGTTTTGAATACTTATTGGAGACATGCACTTTAATTTGATATCAAGAGGGGCAAATTATCTATAATCCGAACTTTGGCACATATAAGTGAAATGATACAAATTGTAGAATATGGGTGTTTTACCACTTGAAGTATTAACAATATCGATTGATGCATCATTTACTATGGAGTGATAAGGAGCTATGTGCTGTGCTCAAATAAATATTTCAAATCATGCAGGCTTTCTTAAGTGTATGAATTTAAAACAAGCAGTCCTACCATGTGATTTACCTAGTATGCATATATTTAAGCAAAAGTAAGTACAAAATGTAATACTAGGCATGAAAGGTAACACTAGATACATGAAAATAGATACTCATATCTAAAATATGAAATGCAATAAATCTAGTTACCTTAGTCATGGGTGGGAAATTTGGGTCCAAAATTTTCACAAAACCACTTGGCAGTAAACTTGATCCAATATGATGTATCCCATGATATACATCTCAATTTTGCCAAGTCTCCAAATTTCCCGTAGTCCTTCGGACTACTCACTTCCCTTTCGGGATCCAAACCTTCTTGGTGCTTTTCATGGTTGAAATTATTTCTGAAAGGGAAATAGGCTTTAAACCTTTTCCTAAATGTTTTGGTGGTTGAAATGCCCAACATAAATAATTGGACTAACTAGTTTGCTCCAAAGTATATGTTCTACAGGTGCCAAAGGTTCAACTCAAAACCAATATAAAGGTTAAAACAGGTTCAAGAAGAAAGGAGCAAATAAAACCGAAGTGCTCCCTAGTCTGGCGCACCAGACTGTCCGGTGTGCCACCGGACAGTGTCTGGTGCACCAGGGAGGATCGACTTCAAACTCCTCACCTTCGGGTTTCCCAGGCGCACCTCCGCTATAATGCACCGGACTGTCTGGTGTGCCACCGGACTGTCCGATGTGCCAGCGGAGCTACGGCTATCTGCGCGCAACGGTCGACTCTGACAGTGAACAGTGCAGCACAGTGATCGCAACAGAAGTCAGAGCAGTTGGTCAGAGGGGCACCGGACTGTCCGATGTCGCACCGGACTGTCCGGTGCCGCATGAGGACAAAGCCTCCAACGGTCGACCAGCTCCAAGCCCTAACGGGAGGATGACGTGGCGGCGCACCGGACACTGTCCGGTGGCGCACCGGACTGTCCAGTGCGCCCATCGCCAGCAGACTTCTCCAACGGCTACAATTTGGATGGTGGCTATAAATACCACCCCAACCGGCCACTTCAAGGTGTGGGAGCCCAAGCAACATTCCAAGTCATCTAGTTGACATATTCAATCCATCCCAACCACCTCTATTCATATTGATCCATCCTATACACAAGATTTAGACCACTACAACCAACACAAGTGCCACAAAAGAGAGAGCAAGCAAGAGAGAGCTACTCATTTGAGTTTAGCACTAGTGCCTTGTGAGATTCATTGAGAGATAGTGTGTGCTACATCTTTGTGTTCATTTGCACGTGGAGTTTTGACTCCCATTGAACTTCCTCCAAAGCTTTGGAGACTTGTAAAGCTAGCAAGAGACACCAAAGAGTGTGATGGTCCTTGCAGGGTCTTAAGTGATCCTTGAGAAGAAGAAGAGCTCACCGGTCTTGCGTGATCGGTGGAAAGAGGGAAAGGGTTGAAAGAGACCCGTCCTTAGTGGACTCCTCAACGGGGACTAGGCCTTCAAGGGCCGAACCTCGGTAAAACAAATCACCCGTGTCTCGTGTGCTTATTGCTTGTGTTTTGTTTGCTCTTTCCCTTTCTAAGTTTCTCTTGCACTATTCTTTGCTAATACTATTTGGTGTTGCTCCAAGTTAAATTCTCATTTAGTGAAGCAACACCTTGCAAGAAACAACTTGAGTTATTGCTCTTCTTTTCTAAGCCCTCTTGCTTTATTCTCATAGACCTATTAGTTGTATTGTTTTATCAATTCCGCATTACTTGAAAGCAATACTCTTTACAAGCAAGGACTTAGTTTTTATACTCCGATAATTGTGCATCTTGTTCTAACCACTAATCAAGGGATCTAGTTGGGGAATAAAGTTTTAATTTTTAGGTGTTCCCTATTCACCCCCCTCTAGGCGACTTTCAATTGGTATCGGAGCTAGGCACTTCATATTGAGTCTAACAACTTGAAGTGATGGCTCATAGAAGATCCCAAAAGAACAAGAAGACAACTCCGAAGGAGAACAAGGAGGTAACTCTTGAGATATTACTTTCTGATTGTTCTAATTATGATTCTTGGTCTACTAGGGTGATAAATGCTTTTAGAACCGTAGATCCACAACTAGAACAAATTATAGACAAGAGTATCTTCCCCTCTAGTTATAATAAAAAATATTTCCGAGGAGGATCAAAGATGTTTTCGCTTAAACTACCTAGCTTATGACATCTTAAGTAATTCTCTTAGCAATGAAGATTATCATGCCTTCATATCAAATTATAATGAATCCATTCATGATGCGCATGATATTTGGACTAGAATTAAAAGCAAATTTGATAAGTCCAAACATGATAGATCATTTTGTGCCTCTACTTCATTTGGTATTTGTGAAACAAACTCTTTGAAGGAAGAAGAAGAAAATGAATGATGGAGACCAAACGATGAATCCACCTCTCCAAAAGGTTTGTCTTCCCATTTCGATTCCCACATATGTTGTGTGGCTAATGAAAATGATAGCGGAAGCACAAATGAGGATGAGGAGGAGGAAAGAAGCTTCTTGCAACTCTACGCTCGCCTAAGCCAAGAAGATAAGGCGGTCATGCTCAAACTTCTAAAAAGAGCGAGAGAGCAAAGCGAAGCTCGTCAAAGGCTAGAAGATATTCTCTCCATAAAAATGCTAAGCTTTGACGAATTGACTAAAGAACATGAGGAGCTAAGCTGCTCTCATGTTGATTTGGTCCAAAGGTACGAAACTATTTCAATTAAGCAAGATAACTCTTTACATTGTATCGCTCAATTAGTAAATAGGAATGCTTTGCTTAAGGACCAAGTAGAAAAGCTAAAAGATGAAAATCTAGCTTTTCAAGAAAAATATGATATGCTCCTATGTTCTCATGAAATCTTATGGATGATCATATCATATTAAATATTGCTCATGAGGTTGTGATAGAAAACTTAAAATCTCAACAACCTCACTCATGCACATGTATTCAAATTGAAACTACATTACCATGTGCTAATGCTTGTTGTCCGTCGACAAGCAAATCTTTCTTTGAGCTAGAATTTGCAGGAACGAACGATGATACATATCAAAAGCTCAAAGAAGAAAATGAGCGGCTAAAAATAAGCTTGACACAACTAAAAGGGAAGTGCATTGCTCAACCTTCTCAAGATAATCATGATCACATGGTGAAGAAGCTTGAGACGGGAACAACCGTGGCATGCACTAAATCCCTTGAAGAAAATGTCAAGGACTTGGGGATTGTCAAGAGGAAGGAACAAAAGAAGAAAATCAATACCTCTTCCAAAAGCCTCAACCACGCCTCCATAAAAGGTAACATCCAAGGTAATAATCAAGTCGCACTTCACACTAAGAGAAGTAAGAAGTGTAGTGAATGCTTTGAAAAGGGGCACTCTATTAGGTCATGTCCCTATATTAAAAATGACTTGATTATTAACAAGGATGATAAACTTTGTTTCAAATGCTCCAAGAAGGGACACTTGTTTAGGTCTTGTCCCCATTTAAAACAAAAAGAAATAATGTTAGAAAAGAAAATATTCACTAACCATGTAGCAAGAAAGAAACAAGGAAAGAAAAAATCTTCAAGACTTGAGGATCACCTATGTTACATATGCTGAAAGAAGGGACATCAATGCAAGGATTGTCCCATTGGTAACAATCCCACTCCTAGCTTGTCAATTAATTCTCATGTAACTAGGCAACCCAAAATTGCAACTTGTGCTAGAAAGGTAATGAGTTTACCTAGTGCTAACACAAAGGTTGTTTGGGTTCCTAGATCCTTGTTGACTAACCGTGATGGACCCATCAAGCAATGGGTACCAAAATATGCTTGACAAGCTGTGCAGGAAAAGGAGATGATATGAAGCCTTGGGGTGCTTGAGAGAGTCCATTCAATACTTATTAACTCAAGCTATCAATCTTCAATAATCTATATATCCAAGATTGACCCAAATTTATTTCAATTTATTATATCTAAAACTCATATCATCTCGGGGAAGATATTGATGTTGTAGGAAATAAAGAATTACCCTGTGCAGAAAAATCAAGGCCTACAACATGGAGGAAAGTCAAAGGATGGTAACATCTATGCTTTTAAGTGCAAGTATTTTAAATTATCATTTCTTATGTGTCTTGTGTAGTCACATAGAAAAAGAAGCACTTCAAATGTATTTAAATTAAGTCACCATTCTTTGAAGAAATTTCCTCTCATATGGTAGATTGCATACTCATCATTTCTATTCTATGGCAATCTACATGCTTTAATTATTACAAAATCCTCATGGCATGTTTTTAGCTAGTCATTCTATTATTGTCATGATCTAGATATAAAGAGATATTCCATGTTCTTAAAAGAATAAGGTGTCATGTAAGGAATTCAAATCCTTAGGACACTTATAAAAGGAAAATTCTCTCTATAACTAGAAGAGTGAGGCTAATGCTTTTATCTAAGTAACCCAGGTAGTCTCACTTGTAGAGAATAAGTTTCTCTTTGGAAGTGAGTAATTGAAATGGAATTAGGCTTACACCTATATTCCTAAAATGATTTTGGTGGTTGAATTGCCCAACACAAATAATTGGACTAACTAGTTTGCCCAAGTTTATAAGTTCTACAGGTACCAAAGGTTCACAATAAGCCAATAAAAAGACCAAGAAAAGGGTTCAACAAAAAGAGCAAGGGATAACCGAAGTGTGTCCTGGTCTGGCGCACCGGACTGTCCGGTGTGCCACCGGACAGTCCGGTGCACCACCGGACAGTGTCCGGTGCACCACCGGACTTCAAGCTGAACTTCGCACCTTCGGGAATTCTCAGATGCGCTTCGCTATAATTCACCGGACTGTCCGGTGCACCACCGGATAGTGTCCGGTGTCCCAAGACCAAGCGACTCTGAACTCGCCAGCTTCGGGAATCCGCTCCGCTATATTTCACCGGACATGTCCGGTGCACACCGGACTGTCCGTTGTAACGGCGGAGCAATGACTACTTCAAGCGCAACGGTCGTCTGCAACGCATTAAATGCGCGCCAGCGCGTGCAGAGGAGCAGAGCACGCGCAGGTGGCACACCGGACAGCCTACAGGGCATGTCCGGTGCACCACCGGACAGCCAGGCGGGCCCACACGTTAGAGCTCCAACGGTCGAACCCTAACGGCCGGGTGACATGGCTGGCGCACCGGACACTGTCCGGTGGCGCACCGGACTGTCCGGTGCGCCCGTCAACAGCAGCCTTCACCAAACGGCTAGTTTGGTGGTTGGGGTTATAAATACCCCCAACCACCCCTCATTCAAGTCATCCAAGTTTTCCACCTTCCAACTACTTACAAGAGCTCTAGCATTCAATTCTAGACACACCAAAGAGATCAAATCCTCTCCCAATTCCACTCAAAGCTTTAGTGATTAGAGAGAGTGATTGTTGTGTTCATTTGAGCTCTTGCGCTTGGATTGCTTCTTTTTCTCATTCTTTCTTGCGATCATCTCAATTATAATCGAGGCAAGAGACACCAATTATGTGGTGGTCCTTACAGGGAAGTTTGGTTCCCGGTTAATTGAGAAGAGAAGCTCACTCGGTCCGAGGGACCGTTTGAGAGAGGGAAAGGGTTGAAAGAGACCCGGTCTTTGTGACCACCTCAACGGGGAGTAGGTTTGCAAGAACCGAACCTCGGTAAAACAAATCCGCGTGTCACACTCTTTATTCGCTTGCGATTTGTTTTGCACCCTCTCTTTCGGACTCGATTATATTTCTAACGCTAACCCGACTTGTAGTTGTGATTAACTTTGTAAATTTCAGTTTCGCCCTATTCACCCCCCCTCTAGGCGACTTCCAATTGGTATCGGAGCATGGTGCTTCATTAGAGCCTAACCGCTCGAAGTGATGTCGGGAGATCACGCCAAGAGGGAGATTGAGACCGGCGACAAGCCTACTACAAGTCACGGGAAGACTTCATCAGAAGAGTCCCGCAACAAAGGAAAGGGGAAGGAGAAGAAATCTTCTTCCCACAAGTTGCATCGGAGTGGCGGCAAGCACAAGAAGATGAGGAAAGTGGTCTACTACGAGACCGACACTTCATCACCATCGACCTCCGGCTCCGACGCGCCGTCCGTAACTTCTAAGCGCCATGAGCGCAAGAAGTTTAGTAAGATCCCCCTATGCTATCCTCGCATTCCTAAACATACACCTTTACTTTCCGTCCCATTAGGCAAACCACCAACATTTGATGGTGAAGATTATGCTAGGTGGAGTGATATGATGCGTTATCACCTAACCTCACTCCACAAAAGTATATGGGATATTGTTGAGTTTGGTGTACAGGTACCATCCGTAGGGGATGAAGATTATGATGAGGACGAAGTGGCCCAAATTCAACACTTCAACTCCCAAGCCACAACTATACTCTTCGCCTCTCTAAGTCGAGAGTATAATAAGGTGCAAGGGTTGAAGAGTGCTAAGGAAATTTGGGACGTGCTAAAGACCACACACGAAGGAGATGAGGTGACCAAGATCACCAAGCGAGAAACGATCGAGGGGGAGCTCGGTCGCTTCCGTCTTCGCCAAGGGGAGGAGCCACAAGACATGTACAACCGGCTCAAAACCTTGGTGAACCAAGTGCGCAACCTCGGGAGCAAAAAATGAGATGACCACGAAGTGGTTAAGGTTATTCTTAGATCACTTGTTTTCCTTAACCCTACTCAAGTTCAATTAATTCGTGGCAATCCTAGATATACACTAATGACTCCCGAGGAAGTAATCGGGAATTTTGTGAGCTTTAAATTGATGATCAAAAGCTCAAAGAAAATCAACGAGCTTGATGGCCCCTCCACGTCCGAAGCACAACCGGTCGCATTCAAAGCGACGGAGGAGAAGGAGGAGTCTACATCAAGTAGACAACCAATCGACGCCTCCAAGCTCGACAAATGAGGAAATGACGCTTATCATCAAAAGCTTCCGCCAAATCCTCAAGCAAAGGAGGGGGAAAGATTACAAGCCCCGTTCCAAGAAAGTGTGCTACAAATGTGGTAAGCCCGGTCACTTCATTGCTAACTGTCCATTTTCTAGTGATAGTGACAGGGGCGACGACAAGAAGGGGAGAAGAAAGGAGAAGAAGAGGCACTACAAGAAGAGGGGCGGTGATGCCCATGTGTGCCGCGTGTGGGACTCCGACGAGAGCTCCACCGACTCCTCCTCCGACGAGGACGCCGCAAACATCGCTGTCACCAAGGGTCTTCTCTTCCCCAACGTCGGCCACAAGTGCCTCATGGCTAAAGACAGCAAAAATAAGAAGGTTAAATCCAAATCCTCCACTAAATATGAGTCCTCTAGTGATGATAATGCTAGTGATGAGGAAGATAATTTGCGTACCCTTTTTGCCAACCTCAACATGCAACAAAAGGAAAATTAAATGAATTGATTAGTGCCATCCATGAAAAGGATGATCTCTTGGACTCCCAAGAGGACTTCCTAATCAAGGAGAATAAAAAGCATGTTAAGGTTAAAAATGCTTACGCTCTAGAGGTTGAAAAATGTAAAAAATTATCTAGTGAGCTAAGCACATGCCATGACACTATTGCCAACCTTAGAAATGAAAATATCAAATTAATTGCTAAGGTTGATTCTAATGTTTGTAATGTTTCAATTCCCAATCTTAGAGATGATAATGTTGATTTACTTGCTAAGATTGAAGAATTGAATGATTCTCTTGCTAGCCTTAGGATTGAAAATGAAAAATCGCTTGCTAAGGCTAAAGAATTAGATGTTTGCAATGCTTCCATTTCCGATCTTAGAGATAACAATGACATTTTGCATGCTAAGATTGTTGAACTTAATTCTTGCAAACCATCTACATCTACCATTGAACATGTGTCTATTTGTACTAGATGTAGAGATGTTGATATTGATGCTATTCATGATCATATGACTTTAATTAAACAACAAAATGATCATATAGCAATATTAGATGCTAAATTGCCGAGCATAACTTAGAAAATGAAAAGTTTAAATTTGCTAGAAGTATGCTCTATAGTGGGAGACGCCCTGGCATCAAGGATGGCATCGGCTTCCAAAAGGGGGACAATGTCAAACTTAATGCCCCTCCCAAAAGATTGTCTAATTTTGTTAAGGGCAAGGCTCCCATGCCTCGAGATAACGAGGGTTACATTTTGTACCCTGCCGGCTATCCTAAGAGCAAAATTAGGAGAATTCACTCTAGGAAGTCTCACTCTGGCCCTAATCATGCTTTTATGTATAAGGGTGAGACATCTAGCTCTAGGCAACCAACCCGTGCTAAGTTGCCTAAGAAAAAATCTCCCAATGCATCAAATGGTCATGACATTTCATTTAAAACTTTTGATGCATCTTATGTTTTGACTAACAAATCCAGCAAGGTAGTTGCCAAGTTTGTTGGGGGCAAACACAGGGGCTCCAAGACTTGTGTTTGGGTACCCAAAGTTCTTGTGTCTAATGCCAAAGGACCCAAAACTGTTTGGGTACCTAAAGTCAAGAACTAAAATTGTTTTGTAGGTTTATGCATCCGGGGGCTCAAGTTGGATTATCGATAGCGGGTGCACAAACCACATGACCGGGGAGAAGAAAATGTTCTCCTCCTACGAGAAAAACCAAGATCCCCAACGAGCTATCACATTCGGGGATGGAAATCAAGGTTTGGTCAAAGGTTTGGGTAAAATTGCTATTTCACCTGACCATTCTATTTCCAATGTTTTTCTAGTTGATTTTCTTTAGATTATAACTTGCTTTCCGTTTCCCAATTATGTCAAATGGGCTACAACTGTCTATTTACTGATGTAGGTGTCACTGTCTTTAGAAGGAGTGATGATTCAATAGCATTTAAGGGAGTGTTAGAGGGTCAGCTATACTTGGTAGATTTTGATAGAGCTGAACTCGACACTTGCTTAATCGCTAAGACTAACATGGGTTGGCTCTGGCACCGCCGACTAGCCCATGTTGGAATGAAGAATCTTCATAAGCTTCTAAAGGGAGAACATATTTTGGGATTAACAAATGTTCATTTTGAGAAAGACATGATCTGTAGCGCATGCCAAGCCGGGAAGCAAGTTGGTGTTCATCATCCGCATAAGAACATCATGACGACTGACAGGCCACTGGAGCTCCTACACATGGATCTATTCGGCTCGATTGCTTACATAAGCATCGGCGGGAGTAAGTACTGTCTAGTTATTGTGGATGATTATTCTCGCTTCACTTGGGTGTTCTTTTTGCAGGAAAAATCACAAACCCAAGAGACTTTAAAGGGATTCTTGAGACGGGCTCAAAATGAGTTCGGCTTGAGGATCAAGAAAATTAGAAGCGACAACGGGACGGAGTTCAAGAACTCCCAAATTGAAGGCTTCCTTGAGGAGGAGGGCATCAAGCATGAGTTCTCTTCTCCCTACACACCACAACAAAATGGTGTAGTGGAGAGGAAGAATCGAACTCTATTGGACATGGCAAGAACCATGCTTGATGAGTACAAGACGCCGGATCGATTTTGGGACGAGGCGGTTAACACCGCTTGCTACGCCATCAACCGGTTATATCTACACCGAATCCTCAAGAAGACATCATACGAACTCCTAACCGGTAAAAAGCCCAACATTTCATATTTTAGAGTCTTTGGTAGCAAATGCTTTATTCTTGTTAAAAGAGGTAGAAAATCTAAATTTGCTCCTAAGACATTAGAAGGCTTTTTACTAGGATATGATTCAAACACAAGGGCATATAGAGTCTTTAACAAGTCCTCAGGACTAGTTGAAGTTTCTTGTGACGTTGTGTTTGATGAAACTAACGGCTCTCAAGTAGAGCAAGTTGATCTTGATGAGATAGGTGATGAAGAGGCTCCGTGCATCGCGCTGAGGAACATGTCCATTGGGGATGTGTGTCCTAAGGAATCCGAAGAGCCACCACATGCACAAGATCAACCATCCTCCTCCAAGCAAGCATCTCCACCAACTCTAAATGAGGACGAGGCTCAAGTTGATGAAGGAGAAAATCAAAATAATGAGCCACCTCAAGATGATGGCAACGATCAAGGGGGAGATGCAAATGATCAAGACAAGGAGGATGAAGAACCAAGACCGCCACACCCAAGAGTCCACCAAGCAATCCAACGAGATCACCCCGTCGACACCATCCTCGGCGACATTCATAAGGGGGTAACCACTAGATCTCGTGTTGCGCATTTTTGTGAGCATTACTCCTTTGTTTCCTCTATTGAGCCACACAGGGTAGAGGAAGCACTCCAAGATTCGGATTGGGTGGTGGCGATGCAAGAGGAGCTCAACAATTTCACTAGGAACGAGGTATGACATTTAGTTCCACGTCCTAATCAAAATGTTGTAGGAACCAAATGGGTCTTCCGCAACAAGCAAGACGAGCATGGTGTGGTGACAAGGAACAAAGCTCGACTTGTGGCCAAGGGATACTCCCAAGTCGAAGGTTTGGATTTTGGTGAAACCTATGCACCCGTAGCTAGGCTTGAGTCAATTCGTATATTATTAGCCTATGCTACTTACCATGGCTTCAAGCTTTACCAAATGGACGTGAAGAGTGCCTTCCTCAATGGACCAATCAAGGAAGAGGTCTATGTTGAGCAACCTCCCGGCTTTGAAGATAGTGAGTACCCTAACCATGTCTATAGGCTCTCTAAGGCGCTTTATGGGCTCAAGCAAGCCCCAAGAGCATGGTATGAATGCCTAAGAGATTTTCTTATTGCTAATGGCTTCAAAGTCGGCAAGGCCGATCCTACTTTATTTACTAAAACTCTTGACAATGATTTGTTTGTATGCCAAATTTATGTTGATGATATTATATTTGGGTCTACTAACGAATCTACATGTGAAGAATTTAGTAGGATCATGGCACAGAAATTCGAGATGTCGATGATGGGGGAGTTGAAGTATTTTTAGGATTCCAAGTCAAGCAACTCCAAGAAGGCACCTTCATTAGCTAAACGAAGTATACTCAAGATATTCTAAACAAGTTTGGGATGAAGGATGCCAAGCCCATCAAGACACCCATGGGAACCAATGGGCATCTCGACCTCGACACGGAAGGTAAATCCGTCGATCAAAAGGTATACAGGTCGATGATAGGTTCACTAGTCTATTTATGTGCATCTCGACCGGACATCATGCTTTCCGTATGCATGTGTGCAAGATTCCAAGCCGACCCTAAGGAATCTCACCTTACAGCCGTAAAACGAATCTTGAGATATTTGGCTTATACTCCTAAGTTTGGGCTTTGGTACCCTCGGGGATCCACATTTGATTTAATTGGTTATTTAGATGCCGATTGGGCAGGGTGTAAAATTAATAGAAAGAGCACATCGGAGACTTGCCAGTTCTTGGGAAGATCCTTGGTGTCTTGGGCTTCAAAGAAGCAAAATTCGGTCGCTCTTTCTACCACCGAAGCCGAGTACATTGCCGCAGACCATTGTTGCGCGCAATTGCTTTGGATGAGGCAAACCCTGCGGGACTATGGTTACAAATTAACCAAAGTTCCTCTTCTATGTGATAATGAGAGTGCAATCCGCATGGCGGATAATCCCGTTGAGCATAGCCGCACTAAACACATAGCCATTCGGTATCATTTTCTTAGGGATCACCAACAAAAGGGGGATATCGAGATTGCATATATTAACACTAAAGATCAATTAGCCGATATCTTTACCAAGCCACTAGATGAACAAACTTTTACCAAACTTAGGCATGAGCTAAATATTCTTGACTCTAGGAATTTCTTTTGATGTCTTGCACACATAGCTCGTAAATATACCTTTGATCATGTCTCTTTTATATATGCTATGACTAATGTGTTTTCAAGTGAATTTCAAACCAAGTCATAGGTATATTGAAAGGGAATTAGAGTCTTCAGCGAAGACAAAGGCTTCCACTCCACTCCATCACTCTTCCTTCGCCGTCGCTCCAAGCATCTCTCCGTCTTTGGTATAATCTTCACTCATATGCTTTACTTGCCAAAGAGGAGAAAGTAGTTAGTAAAGGGCTTATATTTCACTCAAACATCCGTTTTTGGCGATTCATGCCAAAGGGGAGAGTATTAAGCCCAAAGCAAAAGGACCGCACCACTACCCTATTTTTAAAACTAATGATTTTCGATTGATAAATTTCAAATGGGTATCTTATTGTGTTAAAAAGGGGGAGAAAGTAGTATTTTCAAAATTGATATCTTAAAACCCTCTTGAACACTAAGAGGAGAATTTATTGAGGGGGAGTTTTGTTTAAGTCAAAGGAAAAGCATTTGAAATAGGGGGAGAAAATTTCAAATCTTGAAAATGCTTCTCAAAATCTTATTCATTTACCTTTGACTATTTGCAAAAGGACTTTGAAAAGGATTTACAACAAGAATTTGCAAAAACAAAACATGTGGTGCAAGCGTGGTCCAAAATGTCAAAAATTAAAGAAACAATCCATGCGTATCTTATAAGTATTTATATTGGCTCAATTCCAAGTAACCTTTGCACTTACATTATGCAAACTAGTACTTCTATACTTGCTTTGGTTTGTGTTGGCATCAATCACCAAAAAGGGGAAGATTGAAAGGGAATTAGGCTTACACCTATATTCCTAAAATGATTTTGGTGGTTGAATTGCCCAACACAAATAATTGGACTAACTAGTTTGCCCAAGTCTATAAGTTCTACAGGTACCAAAGGTTCACAATAAGCCAATAAAAAGACCAAGAAAAGGGTTCAACAAAAAGAGCAAGGGATAACCGAAGTGTGTCCTGGTCTGGCGCACCGGACTGTCCGGTGTGCCACCGGACAGTGTCCGGTGCACCAGGGGACTTCAAGCTGAACTTCGCACCTTCGGGAATTCTCAGAGGCGCTTCGCTATAATTCACCGGACTGTCCGGTGCACCACCGGACAGTGTCCGGTGCCCCAAGACCAAGCGACTCTGAACTCGCTAGCTTCGGGAATCCGCTCCGCTATAATTCACCGGACATGTCCGGTGCACACTGGACTGTCCGGTGTAACGGCGGAGCAACGACTACTTCAAGCGCAACGGTCGTCTGCAACGCATTAAATGTGCGCTAGCGCGCGCAAGGAGCAGAGCACGCGCAGGTGGCACACCGGACAGCCTACAGGGCATGTCTGGTGCACCACCGGACAGCCAGGCGGGCCCACACGTCAGAGCTCCAACTGTCGAACCCTAACGGCCGGGTGACATGGCTGGCGCACTGGACACTGTCCGGTGCGCCCCTCGTTCAAGTCATCCAAGTTTTCCACCTTCCAACTACTTACAAGAGCTCTAGCATTCAATTCTAGACACACCAAAGAGATCAAATCCTCTCCCAATTCCACTCAAAGCTTTAGTGATTAGAGAGAGTGATTGTTGTGTTCATTTGAGCTCTTGCGCTTGGATTGCTTCTTTTTCTCATTCTTTCTTGCGATCATCTCAATTGTAATCGAGGCAAGAGACACCAATTGTGTGGTGGTCCTTGCAGGGAAGTTTGGTTCCCGGTTAATTAAGAAGAGAAGCTCACTCGGTCCGAGGGACCGTTTGAGAGAGGGAAAGGGTTGAAAGAGACCCGGTCTTTGTGACCACCTCAACGGGGAGTAGGTTTGCAAGAACCGAACCTCGGTAAAACAAATCCGCGTGTCACACTCTTTATTCGCTTGCGATTTGTTTTGCACCCTCTCATTTGGACTCGATTATATTTCTAACGCTAACCCGGCTTGTAGTTGTGATTAACTTTATAAATTTCAGTTTCGCCCTATTCACCCCCCCTCTAGGCGACTTTCAGTAATCTAACTCAAAAAGGAAAATCAATCCAATGTATTATGTTGTTATGCTTCTTGTTTAAATTGGATATGATTCTTCTAACTTACATCTCTCTCCATGTTATGAATTAGATTTGTTCCCATTATCTTAAGGAATTAACTATGCTTGTTTCATAAGTTAAAACTAAGCATATATCATGGAATAATCTAGTTCATATTATAAAGTTTCCATGCTTTAGTAATCCACTTTTCATTCCTTGTCAAAATGATTACAAAAAGGGAAACTTGTGCTTGTGTTACTAACCATGTATCTCTTGAGCTTACTTATGGAAATCTACAAAAGAGAAAGTGCATGTCTAAAGTCATAAGCCTCTAGGGTTACTCTTCACCCTAAGGGAGAAAGGTAAAAGCAAAGGTATGGGAACTCTCTTTCCCATCAATGGTTATTTACTCTTAATTATCTTAATCTACCTATGTGAAGAATAGATTCTTTATTAAACTTAACTTTTGCTAGGTGTGCATTCAATCTCGTTCTCATAAATGCACTAGTCCATTAGAATCTATTTCATGCCTTTGCTATATATATGTTCTCATATTGATTTGCTTCTAAGTAATGATTAATGAATTCAATATGAAGTAGTAAATTTCCTATGATTGATCAAAATGTTTAAAAGGTGCATATTCCTTTTTCTTAAAGATGTGCACCAATTTTAAGAAGTTTACTTCATGTCTATGTGACTTATGGATGATGAATTGTTTTTATTTCCTATCTAAAGAAATCATCCTTCATCATATACTTCCTTATACCACTAACATCTCTCTTGAGTATTTTCAATAAGTTTGGAAGGAAAAAGAGATAACTGCAAAGGGAGGACTCTCAAATGAAAGAGGAGGACATCAAGAACAACACCACCTACTTGGATAGTAAGATCTACAAAACAATTAATAGTGTGGTTGTGAGTATTCTAAATCCTTTTCATTGTGAGAATATCAGGCATAAGTTGTTTATTGCAAATCTTATAAGCCTTGATCAAGATGTATAATGCTTCTCCCTACACGTCTCTAAAATGAATGCATCTATTCATCTCATTCAAATTCTTGATGCATATCTTTAGGGGGAGTCTATTTCTATATCTTGATCATGTCGAGACTAACACTTTATCTTAGCAATCTCATTTCGTCTCAAGTATGAGAATAAGTTTCTCATGAAGTATGCTACTACATATCAATCCAACTTGTTAAAATAATGTCTCTCTTATCAAGGATTGTAGCTTTCATTGCTAAAGTAGCATATGTAATGGATTCATCTATTTTAAGCTTATCTAATGCATATGTTGTTCTTTTGATCACATCTATTATTTGTTTGATCATTGAATAACTTCAACTAACACTTATGTCTCTTAGTGCCGCATATTCTATCAATTAACATATATCTTGGTATGCACTAAGTTAAAAGGAGAATTCATGATACATCTATGCAATTTGTGATCAATTTGATATATGCTGACAATGTCTTAGAAAAGGATCACTAGTTGTAGAACTCTCTCTTGTGCAAAATATTTCCATATATTGTCTTGAGTATAGGTCATAAGCATCTAAGACTAAGGACAAAGCACAATGAAGAGAGCGTCTCTACTGAAGGTACAAAAGGGTAAAACTACTTTATCTCATTTATACATGTACCTAAATCTTCCTTGTATATATATTCTTAGCATATCTTGTATAAAAGGAAGAGAAAGCATGTCCATGCATTATCCCTGCTTCATACCTAGTTTAACCTCTTAAAATTTCATTCATGCATTAATGCATCTTTGTTGAAACTAGGTGAAGTAATTTTATTGTCAAAGAGCTTAAAGCTTAACCTTGTAACGAGGATAAGCTACCTTTGTTCCAAAGGTGGATGTTCCTTAAGTCTCTTTGAAATCCTTAAGGGAAATGCTTAAGATGTTTATAACATGCTTTCATAAGTGCATAAACTGTCATGAGCATCACACTTATACTATGACACAATGCACTTCACGTCTTGTATGATATAGACATGTTCTCATTAACCTAATTATGTGCAATTGGCATTTAAGGCCAAAATATGTGTTTCTCTCCATGCACATATTTAGGGGGAGCAATCTGTATTGTATAGAACTATGATCATGCTTAACTGATATATCTTGTGATCATATCTCTTTCATTTGCTATGACTAATGTATTTTGCAAGTGTACTTCATGCTAAGTCATAGATTGAAAGGGAAATAGAGTATTCGGCAAAGACGACGCTTCCACTCAACTCCATCGGTATTATCTACTCTTTGCCAGTATTCCGCCATCTCTTCACATTGGTATAATCTTCACTCATATTTGTTTGCCATTGGGGAGAAAGTGAAAAAGGGCTTATATTTCACTCACAAGTATCCGTTTTTGGTGATTCATGCCAAAGGGGGAGAAAGTATGAGCCCAAAGCAAATGGACCGCACCACCACCAAATTTTAAAATAAAGTTTTCAAATTGATAATTTTAAAATAAAGTTTTCAAATTGATATCTTATTGTGTTCAAAAGGGGGAGAAAATAGTATCTTCAAAAATTTGTAAAACCCTCTTGAACACTAAGAGGAGAATTTCATTAAGGGGAGTTTTGTTTTAGTCAAAGGAAAAGCATTTGAAATAGGGGGATAAAATTTCAAATCTTGAAAATGTTTCTTTCGATCTTATTCATGTACCTTTGACTATTTGCAAAAAGTTTTGAAAAGAATTTTACAAAGGATTTGCAAAAACAAAACTTGTGGTGCAAGCGTGGTCCAAAATATTAAATAAGAAGAAAAGCAAACCATGCATATCTAGTAAAAGAATAATATTGGTTTAATTCTAAGCAACCTTTGCACTTACATTATGCAAAATAGTTCAATTATTCACTTATATATTTGCTTTGGTTTGTGTTGGCATCAATCACCAAAAAGGGGGAGATTGAAAGGGAAATAGGCTTTAAACATTTTCCTAAATGTTTTGGTGGTTGAAATGCCCAACACAAATAATTGGACTAGCTAGTTTGCTCCAAAGTATATGTTCTACAGGTGCCAAAGGTTCAACTCAAAACCAATATAAAGATTAAAACGGGTTCAAGAAGAAAGGAGCAAAGGAAACCGAAGTGCTCCCTGGTCTGGCGCACCGGACTGTCCGGTGTGCCACCGGACAGTGTCCGGTGCACCAGGGAGGATCGACTTCAAACTCCTCACCTTCGGGTTTCCTAGGCGCACCTCCGCTATAATTCACCGGACTGTCCGGTGTGCCAGCAGAGCAACAGCTATCTACGCGTAACGGTCGACTCTGACAGTGAACAGTACAGCACAGTGATCGCAGCAGAAGTCAGAGCAGTTGGTCAGAGGGGGCACTGGACTGTCCGGTGTCGCACCGGACTGTCCGGTGCCGCATAAGGACAAAGCCTCCAACGATCGACCAGCTCCAAGCCCTAACGGGAGGATGACGTGGCGGCACATCGGACACTGTCCGGTGCGCCCATCGCCAGCAGACTTCTCCAACGGCTACAATTTGGATGGTGGCTATAAATACCACCCCAACCGGCCACTTCAAGGTGTGGGAGCCCAAGCAACATTCCAAGTCATCTAGTTGACATATTCAAGCCCTCCCAACCTCTATTCATATTGATCCATCCTATACACAAGATTTAGATCACTACAACCAACACAAGTGCCACAAAAGAGAGAGCAAGCAAGAGAGAGCTACTCATTTGAGTTTAGCACTAGTGCCTTGTGAGATTCATTGAGAGATAGTGTGTGCTACATCTTTGTGTTCATTTGCGCGTGGAGTTTTGACTCCCATTGAACTTTCTCTAAAGTTTTGGAGACTTGTAAAGCTAGCAAGAGACACCAAAGAGTGTGGTGGTCCTTGCGGGGTCTTAAGTGATCCTTGAGAAGAAGAAGAGCTCGCCGGTCTTGCGTGATCGGTGGAAAGAGGGAAAGGGTTGAAAGAGACCCGTCCTTAGTGGACTCCTCAACGGGGACTAGGCCTTCGAGGGCCGAACCTCGATAAAACAAATCACCCGTGTCTCGTGTGCTTATTGCTTGTGATTTGTTTGCTCTTTCCCTTTCTAAGTTTCTCTTGCACTATTCTTTGCTAATACTATTTAGTGTTGCTCCAAGTTAAATTCTCATTTAGTGAAGCAACACCTTGCAAGAAACAACTTGAGTTATTGCTCTTCTTTTCTAAGCCCTCTTGCTTTATTCTCATAGACCTATTAGTTGTATTGTTTTATCAATTCCACATTACTTGAAAGCAATACTCTTTATAAGCAAGGACTTAGTTTTTATACTCCGATAATTGTGCATCTTGTTCTAACCACTAAAAAAGGGATCTAGTTGGGGAATAAAGTTTTAATTTTCAGGTGTCGCCTATTCACCCCCCCTCTAGGCGACTTTCAATTTCCTTTGGCACCCAGATGCGTTTGGCTCCCTTTCCTTTGTTGGCTTGCTTGTTGGCCTTGATTGCTATCATCTTTCCATTCTTTTTCTTCTTGATCAAATATGGTGTAGCAGCCTTTTTGTCCACCTTGTTGATATAGGTGTTGGAGATTTTGCTTGTTGGCTTTTGCTTGAGCTTTTGCTTATCCCCGGTCATCGCCTTGCATTGGAAAGACTTATGGCCTTCCTTGTGGCATAGCCTACAAATCACAGTTTCTCCCTCTATAGGCTTGTTCACTCCCGCATTGGTGTTATCCTGTGGAGGTTGGATTTGTTTCGCTTTGCCTTTCTTGTTGTACAATGCTTTCCTAAGGCGAGCCACTTCTTGCCTTAATTGCTCATTTTCCTTTGCAACCTCATTCGAACATGTTTGTACAACAATATTCTTAACAAGAACTTGATTGCATGAGTTAGAATCATTAATTAAATCAAAGCAAGAAGTAGAGGCATCTTTCTTAATAATTTCAGGAATTTCAACTAAAGATGTCGCTGGGGTGCTACCAATGTTTTCTAGCTTAGTAGTTACCTCATTATTGTGTATGCTAAGAATTTCCATTTTCCCTAGCAAGTTTTCAATAACATCTTGGGAGCTAGCTAACTTAGCCTTAAGTTTTTCATTCTTTTTAATAAGACCATCATTGGTAGAAGTGGATGGAGCACTAGACTCTAATAGCTCAATTTTAGTTGATAGCTCACTATTTAAGCTTGCAAAAGTTTCAATTTTTTTCTAGCAAACCTTTATAATCATTTGAGAGCTAATCAACTTATTTTTCAATGTTTTAAGTTGAGCTTTTTTGCTTAGTGCAAACATCCTGGAAAAATTTAACGGCTTCCGCAAGCTCATCTATAGAGGGCTTTCCCTCACCTTCATCATCACTACTACTTTCATCTCTAGAGGATGGAATGCTCTTGTTACCTCTTGCCAGAAGGCATTTGTGTGATGACCGTGATGAGCGTGATGAGGACCGGTGGCTGCGCGTCCTTGGTGGTTCATCTTCGCTTGAAGAATCATCCCAAGTTTTGACACTTGTTAGCGCCTTGCCTTTGCTCCTCTCCTTTTTGGGTTTGGCCATAGTTGGACAGCTGTCCCTGAAGTGGCCCTTCTCCCCGTATGCGAAGCATCCTCTCTTTCTTTGCTTTTTCCTGTCAATGTTAAAGAGAAGATTCTCTACCTGCAGAGGTACACCCATTAGATTAATCTTGCGGATCATCCCCATTACCTTTCTGACGCATCGGATTGTTTCTTCGTCCTCGGAGGATGACGTGCATGGTTGATTATCTTCATCATCATCACTTTCTTCTTCTTCCTTTTCTTCACTTGAGGAACTTGGAGTGGGAGCCTTCTTTTTACCCTTCCTTTCATCACATGCAAAAGAATATGGCCTTGAGGAAGTTGGCTCCTCTCCCCGACACATTTTTCGCAACATCTCAAAAGCCGTAATTTTCCCAATCACAATGGTCGGGGTCATAGAACTCAAATCCTCCATGTTATGAAGGATGGTGATGCTCCCATATCTTCGTTGTGGTAGCAGGGAGATAATCTTCCTCATAATGTCCGCATCACCTAGCTTATTAATGCCAATAGAATTGAGCTCATTGATAATTAGATTCAAACAAGAATACATGTCTCTAACAAGCTCATCATCTTTCATAGCAAAAGAATTATACTCATTTAAGACTAGGCAATATTTTTGCTCATGGACATTGGATATGCCGTCATGGAGCTCATGCAATTTTAGCCAAATCTCATTAGTAGTTTTCAAGGTAAATACTTGATTAAAAATATCCATGCTAAGAGATTCATACAAGCAATTTTTGGCTCTAGCATTTAAATGAATTTCTTTTTCATCACTCGTGGTGGGTTTCTCGGGATTCTTGGGGGGTTTTATCCCGTCACGAGTGACTCTCCAAACACCTAGATCACCGGCCTCTAGGTAACACGCCATTCTAGCACTATAATATGGGAAGTTAGTGTCGTCGAAGTGTGGTGGCCTATGGGTATCTATCCCTTCCTCTAAAAAGTGTCGGCTCTTTTAGCGGTGAAGCTAAAACGTTTCAAATGAGCCAAACTAGGCTCCGATACCACTAGTAGGAAGCGGGTGACGCCTAAGAGGGGGGGTGAATTAGGACTTCTAAAACTTTCGCTAAACTAGGCCACAAATAAAACCCTAGAGCAAAACCTATGCAATTAATCAAACTAGAAAGTGCAAACTAGGTTTTGTCTAAGTGTTGCTATCTCTACCTCAATGGCTAAGTTTCAATCTACCCTATATAAGTATGAATACAAGATTGAAACTTAAATGCTTAATATAAATGCGGAAAGTAAAGAGCAAGGTAGAGATGCAAACTCTCGTGGATGGCGCCGATATTTTTACCGAGGTATCCGGAACCACGCAAGGTCCCGACTAATCCTCGTTGGTGCCCCTACGCAAAGGGAAGCCCACGCGAGGACCAAGCACCTCGATCGATTAACTGAAAGGGAAATGTGCCCATGGGCCATTTCTAGTATATTTTGGTGATTAAGTATCCAACACATATTAAGTGAGTTATTATATGCCAAATGAAGAATGAAGTGCAAATCAACAAGAAGGTATGTTTCTAGACTTAGTACATTTGATTTGGGTACTAATTTATTATGTCTAAGTGCTAGAAACAGGAGAAAATAGATTGGAAAGAGTTGGCTGTGTACAGCCAACTGCTGCTCAGTCTGGGTGCACCGGACTATCCGGTGGTGCACTGGACAGTGTCCGGTGCGCCAGACAAGTCCAAGGTGAACAGTCCGCTCTCGGGACTCGACGACGGCACACGGCTATAATTCACCGGACTGTCTGGTGGTGCACCGGACTATCCGGTGGGTCGTCCGCGGCAAAGTCGTCGCTCTCGGGAAAAGTTCAACGGCGTACGGCTAAAATTCACCGGACTGTCCGGTGAGGCATCGGACTGTCCGGTGAGCCAACGGTCAACTGCGCAATGGTCGACAGCGTGATCTGCGGGCGACACGTGGCCTACACCAACGGTCGGAAGGGGCACCGGACTGTCCGGTGCGCTAACCGACACCGGAGTTGCAACGGTCGGCTGCGCCAAATTAGGAAGGAGATCCACACCGGACATGCTACAGTGACTGTCCGATGGTGCACCAGACTGTCCGGTGCGCCACCCGACAAAAGGCAACTTTGGCCTTCCAAGATTGCCTCCAACGGCTCCTAGCTGCCTTGGGGCTATAAAAGGGACCCCTAGGCGCATGGAGGAGCTACCCAAGCATTCTTTGATCATCCTTAAGCACCAAGACTCCATTCTCACGCATTCAATTCTTTGAGATAGTGACTTGAGCTCCATTTGAGTAGAGAACTCCTCGCGTTGTGTTTTGAGCTCAAGTTGTGGCTTGTGTGTGATTGTGCTCTTGTTTTGAGTCTTGTGTGTGTTGCTCTCCCCTCCCTTACTTCCATGCTTCTTTGTGATCATCAATTGTAAGGGCGACATGCTCCAAGTTGTGGAGATTCCTCGCGAGCGGGAGAAAGTATAAGAAAGGAAAATACCGTGGTATTCAAGTTGATCATTGGATCACTTGAAAGGGGTTGAGTGCAACCCTCGTCCATTGGGACACCACAACGTGGAGTAGGCAAGTGTTATACTTGGCCGAACCACGGGATAAATCACCGTGTCTTTTGTGTTGTCTTTCTTTGTGACCATTGTGTTTCACAAGAGCTTGGTCCTTAGCCACTTGGTTCTATTGTACTAACACTTAACCAAGTTTTGTGGCTACAAGTATTTGATTTTACAAGATCACCTATTCACCCCCCCTCTAGGTGCTCTCAATTGGTATCAGAGCCGTTCTCTTCACGAAAGGGACTAATCACCAAAGAGATGGATCCTAAGGGAAAGGGGATGGTGGTCAATGATAAGGAGAAAGAGTCCATCTTCAACGAGTCAAGGGACGACAAGCCCACCGACTTTGGCTCGAGTCATAAGAAGAAGGACAGGAAGAAGAAGTGGCGCATCAAGAAGACCGTCTACTACGACAGCGACGAGTCTTCTTCTTCCCCAAGAGACGACGACTACGACGAAAAAAAGAAACTGGTTAACTCAAATTTTTCATTTGATTATTCTCGTATTCCGTATAATTCCAATGCCCATTTGCTTTCTATTCCTCTTGGTAAACCTCCACATTTTGATGGAGAGGACTACGCTTTTTGGAGTCACAAAATACTTAGTCACCTTTTCTCTCTCCATCCTAGTATTTTGAAGATAGTTGAGAATGGAATGCAATTTGATAGTACGGATAACCCTGTATTCATTAACGAACAAATTCATAAGAATACACAAGCTACCACTGTCTTGTTAGCATCGTTGTGTAGGGATGAATACAACAAGGTGAGCGGCTTGGACAACGCCAAGCAAATATGGGACACCCTCAAGATCTCGCATGAGGGGAACAACGCCACCATGATCACCAAAATGGAGTTGGTGGAAGGTGAGCTAGGAAGGTTTGCCATGATCAGGGGAAAGGAACCAACGCAAAAGTACAACAGGCTCAAGACCCTGGTCAACAAGATCAGGAGCTATGGAAGCACGAGATGGACGAACCACGACATCATCCGACTTATGCTCAGGTCTTTCACTGTTATTGATCCTCATCTTGTGAACCTCATCCGTGAAAATCCTAGGTACACAAAGATGACTCCCGAGGAGATTCTTGGGAAGTTTGTGAGCGGGCAGATGATGATGAAAGAAGCGCGATACATGGATGATGCTCTCAATGGCCCTCTACCCGTCTACGAGCCTCAACCCATTGCGCTCAAAGCAACAAGCAGCAGGGAGACGCTACCTAGCAAGGTGGCACAAGTTGAGGCGACCGGGCTAAACGAGGATGAGATGGCCCTAATCATTAAGCGCTTCAAGACCGCATTGAAAGGACGCAAGGAGTACCCTAACAAGAACAAAGCGAAGGGAAAGCGCTCCTGCTTCAAGTGCAGTAGGACTGGTCATTTTATAGCAAACTGTCCCGATAACTCTAGTGACCAGGAACAAGGAAAGGGCGGGAAGAAAGAGAAGAAGAAGAGCTATAGGAAGGCAAAGGGTGAGGCACACATCGGGAAGGAATGGGACTCGGACTGCTCATCTTCTGATTCTGACGACGAAGGACTCGCTGCCTTAGCCTTCAACAAGTCCTCTCTCTTCCCCAACGAACGCCACACCTGCCTCATGGCAAAGGAGAAAAAGGTAAGCGTTCGAGAAACTCCTAAGTATACTACTTCAAGCGATGATGAATCTAGTGATGATGAAGTAGATTATACTGATTTATTTAAGGGCTTAGATAGAGCAAAGGTAGAGAAAATTAATGAATTAATTGATGCCTTAAATGAAAAGGATAGACTTTTAGAGAAGCAAGAAGACATTTTGTATGAAGAGCATAATAAATTTGTTAGTGTACAAAAATCTCTTGCTTTAGAAACTAAAAGGAATGAAATTTTATCTTCTAAAATATCTGCTTGCCATGAGTCTATTTCTAGCTTAAAGAGTGTTAATGATGAATTAAATGCTAAGCTAGAAGTAGCTAATAAATCTAGTTCATGTGTAGAACATGTTGTAATCTGCAATAGATGCAAGGATTTTGATGTTAATGCTTGTAATGAACATCTTATTGCTATTACAAAGTTGAATGATGAAGTGGAAAGTCTTAATGCTCAACTTAAGACTTGCAAAAGTGACTTTGATAAGTTAAAATTTGCTAGGGATGCCTACACGGTTGGTAGACACCCCTCAATTAAGGATGGGCTTGGCTTTCTCAAGGAAGCCAAGAACTTAACAAGCCAAAAGGCTCCCATTCCCAACAAGGAGAAAGGGAAGGCCCCTATGGGTAGTAGCATTCAAAGGAATCATGCGTTCATTTATGATAGAAAATTTTCTAGGAATGCTCATTACAATAGGAGTTATAATGCTTATGATTCACATGCTCTGATTGCTTCAAGTTCTACTTTTGTACATGGTAGAAGTAGGCCTAGGAAGGGAAATGTTTCTCATCATGTGCCTAGGAAAATGCATAATGAATCTGCTACTGTTTTCCATGCTTGCAATACTGTTTTTGCACTTTCATGTAAAAATAAGAAAGTTGTTGCTAGGAAGTTGGGGGCCAAATGCAAGGGAGACAAGACTTGCATTTGGGTCCCAAAGGATATTATGACTAACCTTGTAGGACCCAACAAGAGTTGGGTACCTAAAACCCAAGCGTAAATTGTCTTGCAGGTTTATGCATCCGGGGGCTCAAGCTGGATTATCGACAGCGGATGCACAAACCACATGACGGGATAGAAGAAGATGTTTACCTCCTACGTCAAGAACAAGGATTCCTAGGATACGATTATCTTTGGAGACGGGAACCAAGGCAAGGTCAAAGGCTTGGGCAAGATAGCCATCACAAATGAGCACTCTATCTCTAATGTATTTTTAGTAGAGTCGCTAGGCTATAATCTCCTGTCTGTTAGTCAATTGTGCCACATGGGCTACAATTGTTTATTTACAAATGTTGATGTTTCTGTCTTTAGAAGAAGTGATGGTTCATTAGCATTTAAGGGTGTATTAGATGGCAAACTCTACTTAGTTGATTTTTCGAAAGAGGAGGCCGATCTAGATGCATGTTTAATAGCTAAGACTAGCATGGGCTGGCTGTGGCATCGTCGTCTAGCACATGTTGGGATGAAGAACCTCCATAAACTTCTAAAGGGAGAACATGTGTTACGACTGACAAATGTGTGTTTCGAAAAAGATAGACCTTGTGCAGCATGTCAGGCAGGAAAACAAGTGGAGAGCACTCATCACAACAAAAATGTGATGACAACATCAAGACCCCTGGAGCTACTACATATGGACCTCTTTGGACCCGTCGCCTACCTTAGCATCAGGGGAAGTAAGTATGGTCTTGTTACTGTTGATGATTTTTCTCACTTCACTTGGGTATTCTTTTTGCAGGACAAATCAGAAACCCAAGGGACCCTCAAGCGCTTTCTAAGGCGAGCTCAAAACGAATTTGAGCTCAAGGTGAAAAAGATTAGAAGCGACAACGGGTCCGAGTTCAAGAATCTTCAAGTGGAGGAGTACCTAGAGGAGGAAGGGATCAAGCACGAGTTCTCCGCTCCCTACACACCACAGCAAAACGGTGTGGTAGAGAGGAAGAACATGACGCTCATTGACATGGCGAGGACGATGCTTGGAGAGTTCAAGACGCCCGAGCGGTTTTGGTCGGAAGCTGTGAACATAGCTTGCCACGCCATAAACCGGCTCTATCTCCATTGCCTCCTCAAGAAGACCTCGTATGAACTTCTGACTGGTAACAAACCCAACGTCTCATACTTTCGTGTATTTGGGAGTAAATGTTACATTCTAGTGAAGAAAAGTAGAAATTCTAAATTTGCTTCCAAAGCTGTAGAAGGGTTTTTACTAGGTTATGACTCAAATACAAAGGCGTATAGAGTCTTCAACAAATCATCGGGTTTGGTTGAAGTCTCTAGCGACATTGTATTTGATGAGACTAATGGCTCTCCAAGAGAGCAAGTTGATCTTGATGATGTAGATGAAGATGATGTTCCAATGGCCGCAATACGCACCATGGCGATTGGAGATGTGCGACCACAGGAACAACAAGAACAAGATCAACCTTCTTCCTCAACCATGGTGCATCCCCCAACTCAAGATGATGAACAGGTCCCTCAAGAGGAGGCGTGTGATCAAGGGGGAGCACAAGAAGACCAAGCTATGGAGGAAGAAGCACCACTGGCCCCTCCAACTCAAGTCCGAGCGACGATTCAAAGGAATCATCCCGTCCACCAGATTTTGGGTGATATAAGAAAGGGAGTAACCACTCGCTTTAGATTAGCTAATTTTTGTGAGCATTACTCGTTTGTCTCTTCTATTAAGCCTTTTAGGGTAGAAGAGGCCTTGCTAGATCCAGACTGAGTGTTGGCCATGCAGGAAGAGCTCAACAACTTCAAGCGAAATGAAGTTTGGACCCTGGTGCCACGTCCAAAGCAAAACGTTGTGGGAACCAAGTGGGTGTTCTGCAACAAGCAAGATGAGCACGGAGTGGTGACAAGAAACAAGGCTCGACTTGTGGCAAAAGGTTATGCCCAAGTCGTAGGTTTGGATTTCGAGGAGACTTTTGCTCCTGTGGCTAGGCTAGAGTCCATTAGAATATTATTAGCCTATGCCGCTGACCACTCTTTTAGGTTGTTTCAAATGGATGTAAAGAGCGCTTTTCTCAACGGGCCAATCAAGGAGGAGGTGTATGTGGAACAACCCCCTGGCTTTGAGGATGACAGGTACCCCGACCATGTGTGTAAGCTCTCTAAGGCGCTCTATGGACTTAAGCAAGCCCTAAGAGCATGGTATGAATGCCTTAGAGATTTCTTAATTGCTAATTCTTTCAAGGTTAGGAAAGCCGATCCAACTCTTTTCACTAAGACTTGTGATGGTGACCTATTTGTGTGCCAAATTTATGTCAATGACATAATATTTGGTTCTACTAACCAAAATTCTTGTGAAGAGTTTAGCAGGGTGATGACTCAAAAATTTGAGATGTCAATGATGGGCAAGTTGAACTACTTCCTTGGGTTCCAAGTGAAGCAACTCAAGGACGGCACCTTCATCTCCCAAACGAAGTACACACAAGACTTGCTCAAGCAGTTCAGGATGAAGGACACCAAGCCCGCAAAGACACCAATGGGAACCGATGGACATGTCGACCTCAACAAAGGAGGTAAGTCCGTCGATCAAAAGGCGTACCGGTCTATGATAGGGTCTTTACTTTATTTATGTGCTAGTAGACCGGATATTATGCTAAGCGTATGCATGTGTGCTAGATTTCAATCCGACCCAAGGGAGTGTCACCTTGTGGCCATTAAGCGAATTCTTAGATATTTAGTTGCTATGCCTTGCTTCGGGATCTGGTATCCAAAGGGGTCTACCTTTGACTTGATTGGATACTCAGACTCCGATTATGATGGATGCAAGGTTGATAGGAAGAGTACATCAGGGACGTGCCAATTCCTAGGAAGGTCCCTGGTGTCTTGGAGTTCTAAGAAACAAACCTCCGTTGCCCTATCCACCGCTGAGGCCGAGTACGTTGCCGCAGGACAGTGTTGCGCGCAACTACTCTGGATGAGGCAAACCCTCTGGGACTTTGGCTACAATCTGAGCGAAGTCCCACTCCTATGTGACAATGAGAGTGCTATCCGCATAGCGGACAATCCTGTTGAACACAGCCGCACTAAGCACATAGACAACCGGCATCACTTTTTGAGAGACCACCAGCAAAAGGGAGATATCGAAGTGTTTTATGTTAGCACCGAGAACTAGCTAGCCGATATCTTTACCAAGCCTTTAGATGAGAAGACCTTTTGCAGGCTGCATAGTGAGCTAAATGTCTTAGATTCGCGTAACTTGGATTGATCTATAGCATACATATGTTTTATGCCTTTGATCATATTACTTTACGCATTTATAAGATTTGTTGCTTATGTATGATGCTCAAGTTGTACAAGGGATCCCCGGACCTCACAAGTCCATGTGTGAGTGATGCACATATTTAGGGGGAGATGTGCTATAACTTGACCCTTTGAGACTAATAGTGTGTTTGAGTTTACTTGATTTAGTCTCAAAAGTGAATTGAAAGGGAAAGGTGAACTTGGACCATGCAAGACTTCCCCTGCACTCTGATGAGAGGGTAATTAACTCCAAGTTCATATCTATGCTCCTATTGCCTTTTTACTCTTAATTGACAATTTTGGTGAGGCAATAGGGTTAAAGGGCCAATAATGATCCCGTTTTGGTGCTTAATGCCAAAGGGGGAGAAATTAAGGTCAAAGCAAATGGATCAGCTACCACTTGAGAATTTTGAAAATAGTAGAGTTAGAACTTTTGATTTGTCAAAATACGCTTATTGTCAAAATTTGGTCTCTTATGGGGAGAATTTATGATTATGGGAAAAAGAGGGAGTTTTTGTATCTTGATCATTTTCTCTCTTGGATTATCTCTCTATATTCCCAAACAAGTGAGTTTGACTTAGAGATATGAAAATGAATTTGATTTGCAAAAACAAACCAAGTGGTGGCAAAGAACGATCCAAATATGCCAAATCTTGTAAAAGACAATATTTGTTCTCAATTGCATTGATGTTGCACTTCTATTTGTTGCTTTTTGATGTGTTGGCATAAATCACCAAAAAGGGGGAGATTGAAAGGGAAATGTGCCCTTGGGCCATTTCTAGTATATTTTGGTGATTAAGTGTCCAACACATATTAAGTGAGTTATTATATGCCAAATGAAGAATGAAGTGCAAATCAACAAGAAGGTATGTTTCTAGACTTAGTACATTTGATTTGGGTACTAATCTATTATGTCTAAGTGCTAGAAACAGGAGAAAATAGATTGAAAAGAGTTGGCTGTGTACAGCTAACTGCTGCTTAGTCTGGGTGCATCGGACTGTCCGGTGGCGCACCGGACAGTGTCCAGTGCGCCAGACAAGTCCAAGGTGAACAGGCCGCTCTCGGGACTCGACGGCAGCGTACGACTATAATTCACTGGACTGTCCGGTGGTGCACCAAACTGTCCGGTGTGTCGTCCGCGGCGAAGTCATCGCTCTCGGGAAAAGTTCAACGACGTACGGCTAAAATTCACCGGACTGTCCGGTGAGCCAACGGTCAACTGCGCAACGGTCGACGGCGTGATCTACGGGCGACACGTGGCCCGCACCAACGGTCGGAAGGGGCACCGGACTGTCCGGTGTGCACCGGACAGTGTCTGGTGCGCCAACCGACGCCGGAGTTGCAACGGTCAGCTACGCCAAATTAGAAAGGAGATTTGCACCGGACATGCTACAGTAACTGTTCGATGGTGCACCGGACTGTCTGGTGCGCCACCCGACAGAAGGCAACTTTGGCCTTCCAAGATTGCCTCCAACGGCTCCTAGCTGCCTAGGGGCTATAAAAGGGACCCCTAGGCGCATGGAGGAGCTAACCAAGCATTCTTTGATCATCCTTAAGCACCAAGACTCCATTCTCACGCACTCGATTCTTTGAGATAGTGACTTGAGCTACATTTGAGTAGAGAACTCCTCGCGTTGTGTTTTGAGTGTAAGGAAAATGGACCCCGGGCCTTTTGGCTAATTGAGTTTTGGTGTTTGATGAACAACACAATCCGTGAACTAATAAGTTTTCTAGTGTTTGTGTTTGTAGTTCACAGGATGCGAAGAGAATTGGACCAAGGCAATGAGGATGCAACACCTCAAAAGAAGACATAAAAAGATGCATAGAAGTCCAATACTCAAGAACAAAGAAGCCCGAAGAAATCAGCGAAGAAATCCAAGATAAGGGCTGTCAGCCAGCGCCTGGTGGCGCACCGGACATAGGTGTCCGGTGAGGCACCGGACAGTCTGCGCAGAGAGGCCATAGACAGGCGCTCTCTGGCTGTAGCACCGGACTGTCCGGTGTGCACCGGACTGTCCGGTGTGCCAACGGGCAGAAGGCAACGGTCGGATCCAACGGTCGACTGCTACAGGCGCCAACGGTCGGCTGACGTGGCGTGCACCGGACACTGCACAGTAGATGTCCGGTGGTGCACCGGACTGTCCGGTGCACCCGACGACAGAAAGCTGCTGCTTTCTGTCCAACGGCTAGTTTGGGGTGTGGAGGCTATAAATACCACCCCAACCGGCCATTCTCAAGTGTGGGAGCCCAAGCAACATACCAAGGCATATAGTGCACATTTCTAAGAGCTCAAACACCCAAGTGCTTAATAGAATCACTCGGTGATTAGCGTAGGTGCTTTGCGAAGTGCTTAGGTTAGTTAGACCGCTTTAGCGCTTGCTCTAGGTGAATCCTAGTTAGTTGAGTGAGTTTTGTAAAACCACACAACCCCTCGGCTCTTGCGTGAGTCGTTGTAATTGTACCGAGTGGGGCGAGAGTCTTGCGAGACCGTGACAACCGCGTTTGTGTCACGGCCGCCACCGTGTACCGGAGGGAACGAGGCCCGCGGCGTTTCGGCCGGAAGCTCGATAGTGGAGACGGCGGGGAGCGTCCGAGAGGAGCCGGAAGCGGAGCACCACTTGCGCGTGGAGAAGGCCCGCGGCTCTCTACGGAGTTACTCGACCGAGGTGCTTGGCCCTCGCGTGGGCTTCCCTTTGCGTAGGGGCACCAACGAGGATTAGTCGGGACCTTGCGTGGTTCCGGATACCTCGGTAAAAATACCGGCGTCATCCACGAGAGTTTGCTTCTCTACTTAGCTCTTTACATTCCGCATTTATATTAAGCATTTAAGTTTCAATCTTGTTGTCATACTTATTTAGTATAAATTGAAACTTAGTCTTTGCGGTAGAGATAGCAACACTTAGACAAAACCTAGTTTGCACATTCTAGTTTTGATTATTTGCATAGGTTTTGCTCTAGGGATTTAATTGTGGCCTAGCTTAGTAAAAGTTTTAGAAGTCCTAATTCACCCCCCCCCTCTTAGGCGTCACCCGTTTCCTACAAGTGGTATCAGAGCCGGTTTGGCTCATTTGAAACGCTTTAGCTTCACCGCTAAAAAGAGCCGACGCTTTTTAGAGGAAGGGATGGATACCCATAGGCCACCACACTTCGACGGCACTAACTTCCCATATTATAGTGCTAGAATGGCTTGTTACCTAGAGGCCGTTGATCTAGGTGTTTGGAGAGTCACTCGTGACGGGATGAAACCCCTCAAGAATCCCGAGAAACCCACCACGAGTGAGGAAAAAGAAATTCATTTAAATGCTAGAGCCAAAAATTGCTTGTATGAATCTCTTAGCATGGATATTTTTAATCAAGTATTTACCTTGAAAACTGCTAATGAGATTTGGCTAAAATTGCATGAGCTCCATGACGGCACATCCAATGTCCGTGAGCAAAAACATTGCCTAGTCTTAAATGAGTATAATTCTTTTGCCATGAAAGATGATGAGCTTGTTAGAGACATGTATTCTCGTTTGAATCTAATTATCAATGAGCTCAATTCTATTGGCATTAATAAGCTAGGTGATGCGGACATTGTGAGGAAGATTATCTCCCTGCTACCACAACAAAGATATGGGAGCATCATCACCATCCTTCACAACATGGAGGACTTGAGCAACATGACCCCGACCATTGTGATTGGGAAAATCGCGGCCTTTGAGATGTCGCGAAAAATGAGTCGGGGAGAGGAGCCAACTTCCTCAAGGCCATATGCTTTTGCATGTGATGAAAGGAAGGGCAAAAAGAAGGCTCACACTCCAAGTTCCTCAAGTGAAGAAGAGGAAGAAGAAGAAAGTGATGATGATGAAGATAATCAACCATGCACATCATCCTCTGAGGACGAAGAAACAATCCGACGCGTCGGAAAGGTAATGAGGATGATCCGCAAGATTAATCTAATGGGTGTGCCCCTGCAGGTCGAGGATCTTCTCTTTAACATTGACAGGAAAAAGCAAAGGAAGAGAGGATGCTTCGCATGTGGGGAGAAGGGCCACTTCAGGGACAACTGTCCAAATATGGCCAAGCCCAAAAGGAGAGGAGCAAAGGCAAGGCGCTAACAAGTGTTAGAACTTGGGATGACTCTTCAAGTGAAGATGAACCTCCAAGGACGCGCAGCCACCGGTCCTCGTCACGATCATCACGGTCATCACACAAATGCCTTATGGCAAGAGGTAACAAAAGCATCCCATCCTCTAGTGATGAAAGTGGTAGTGATGATGAAGGCGAGGGAAAGGCCTCTCTAGAAGAGCTTGCGGAAGCCGTAAAATTTTTCCAGGATGTTTGCACTAAGCAAAAAGCTCAACTTAAAACCTTGAAAAATAAGTTGGTTAGCTCTCAAAATGATTACAAAGGTTTGCTAGAAAAATTTGAAACTTTTGCAAACTTAAATAGTGAGCTATCAACTAAAATTGAGCTATTAGAATCTAGTGCTCCATCCACTGCTACCGATGATAGCCTTATTAAAAAGAATGAAAAACTTAAGGCTAAGTTAGCTAGCTCCCAAGAAGCTATGAAAATTTGCTAGAGAAAATGGAAATTCTTAGCATACACAATAATGAGCTAACTACTAAGCTAGAAAACGTTGGTAGCACCCCAGCAGCATCTTTAGTTGAAATACCTGAAATAATTAAGAAAGATGCTTCTACTTCCTGCTTTGATTTAATTGATGATTCTAACCCCTGCAACCAAGTCGTTGTTGAGAATATTGTTGTAGAGACATGTACGGATGAGGTTGCAAAGGAAAATGAACAATTAAAGCAAGAAGTGGCTCGCCTTGGCAAGGCTTTGTATGACAAGAAAGGCAAAGCCAAACAAATCCGACCTCCACAGGATAACACCACTGCGGGAGTGAACAAGCCTGTAGAGGGAGAAACTGTGATTTGTAGGCTATGCCACAAGGAAGGCCACAAGTCTTTCCAATGCAAGGCGATGACCGGGGATAAACAAAGGCAAAAGCTCAAGCAAAAGCCATCAAGCAAAATCTCCAACACCTACATCAAAAAGGTGAATAAAAAGACTGCTACACCATACTTAATCAAAAAGAAGAAGAATGGAAAAGTGATAGCAATCAAGGCCAACAAGCAAGCCAACAAAGGAAAGGGGGCCAAACGCATCTGGGTGCCAAAGGAAACAATTTCAACCATGAAAAGCACCAAGAAGGTTTGGATCCCGAAAGGGAAGTGAGTGGACCGAAGGTCTTCGGGAAATTTGGAGACTTGGCTAAATTGGGATGTATATCATGGGATACATCATATTGGATCAAGTTTATTGCCAAGTGGGTTAGTGAAAATTTTGGACCCAAATTTCCCACCCATGACTAAGGTAACTAGCTTTATTGTATTCTTCGTCTTTAGATATGCGTATCTATTTATCTTTTATCTAGTTTACCCTTCTTGCCTAGTATTACATTTGTTATGTACTTTTGTTTAAAATCAAGCATACTAGGTAAATCATATGGTAGGATTGCTTGTTTTTAATTCATATACTTAAGCAAACCTACATGGCTTAAAATGTTTAGTTAAAGCACGGCACATAGCTTTTATATCACTCCATAGTAAATGATGCATCAATTGAAAATTTTGATTTCTACAAAGTGTATCATTTAACTTATATGTGCCAAAGTTTGGATTATGGATAATTTGCCCCTCTTGATATCAAATCAAAGTGCATGTCTCCTACAAGTATTCAAAACTTGTATGCACACCTTTAGGGGGAGGTTACTCTATAATCTAACACTTTGAGACTAACACCCTTTTCAAGCCTATTTCATGTGATAGTCTCATTGTAAGGAAAATGAAGTCCCCGGAGAAAGACAACAATCTTCCACTGCAAAATCTCCAAGAACTCTTATGTCTCTCAAGCTCACCATTGACTTTCAATTGGTATCTTTTGAGACTACATTCAGTATCATTTACATGTCTTCTCCAATATTTGATTAGACTATATTTCATATCATATGCTTCCATGTTGCAAAAATGCATAAGTAGTTAACTCATATTCTGTTACCTATGCATAAGGGAAGTTAGTCTTTTCAAATCATGTCTTGCACCTCTAATTTTCACATGCTTTTTCCTAAGTAGAGGATCTCTGTCAGGGGGAGTATTTCTTCATCTCTAAAGGGGGAGAAAAACTCTTTCTAAAGGAGTATACTCATTTAGGGGGAGTAATCTTTTGAGGACTCCTTCAAGTGGTATCATTCACATAGTTTAATTTAATATCCTTCTAGTGATATCATTTGATACAATTCTTGATGAGGGCAAGCTTTTATTTACTTCCTACATGCTTTTAATGTCTTCCTTTTCGGTGGTTGATGCCAAAGGGGGAGAAGTTTAGGGACCAAAGCAATGAAAACTATATCAAACACCAAACACCACCAATTTAAAATTTTATATCTACAAATGGCTTTTCAAGTGGTTTTGGTTATTTGGTCCAAAAATAGGAAGTAAGTGAATTATGGAGTTAGGGGGAGGCTTAAGTCCATAATATCACATTGTGGGGACAATCATGCATCTTAGCAAGTAAAATGCATATTTTCATTCAAATACTTGTATTATTTGCTTGCTTTGGTTGTGTTGTCATCAATCACCAAAAAGGGGGAGATTGTAAGGAAAATGGACCCCGGGCCTTTTGGCTAATTGAGTTTTGGTGTTTGATGAACAACACAATCCGTGAACTAATAAGTTTTCTAGTGTTTGTGTTTGTAGTTCACAGGATGCGAAGAGAATTGGACCAAGGCAATGAGGATGCAACACCTCAAAAGAAGACATAAAAAGATGCATAGAAGTCCAATACTCAAGAACAAAGAAGCCCGAAGAAATCAGCGAAGAAATCCAAGATAAGGGCTGTCAGCCAGCGCCGGGTGGCGCACCGGACATAGGTGTCCGGTGTGCACCGGACTGTCCGGTGAGGCACTGGACAGTCTGCGCAGAGAGGCCACAGACAGGCGCTCTCTGGCTGTAGCACCGGACTGTCCGGTGTGCACCGGACTGTCCGGTGTGCCAACGGGCAGAAGACAACGGTCGGATCCAACGGTCGACTGCTATAGGTGCCAACGGTCGGCTGACGTGGCGTGCACCGGACACTGCACAGTAGATGTCCGGTGGTGCACCGGACTGTCCGGTGCACCCGACGACAGAAAGCTGCTGCTTTCTGTCCAACGGCTAGTTTGGGGTGTGGAGGCTATAAATACCACCCCAACCGGCCATTCTCAAGTGTGGGAGCCCAAGCAACATACCAAGGCATATAGTGCACATTTCTAAGAGCTCAAACACCCAAGTGCTTAATAGAATCACTCGGTGATTAGCGTAGGTGCTTTGCGAAGTGCTTAGGTTAGTTAGACCGCTTTAGCGCTTGCTCTAGGTGAATCCTAGTTAGTTGAGTGAGTTTTGTAAAACCACACAACCCCTCGGCTCTTGCGTGAGTCGTTGTAATTGTACCGAGTGGGGCGAGAGTCTTGCGAGACCGTGACAACCGCGTTTGTGTCACGGCCGCCACCGTGTACCGGAGGGAACGAGGCCCGCGGCGTTTCGGCCGGAAGCTCGATAGTGGAGACGGCGGGGAGCGTCCGAGAGGAGCCGGAAGCGGAGCACCACTTGCGCGTGGAGAAGGCCCGCGGCTCTCTACGGAGTTACTCGACCGAGGTGCTTGGCCCTCGCGTGGGCTTCCCTTTGCGTAGGGGCACCAACAAGGATTAGTCGGGACCTTGCGTGGTTCCGGATACCTCGGTAAAAATACCGGCGTCATCCACGAGAGTTTGCTTCTCTACTTAGCTCTTTACATTCCGCATTTATATTAAGCATTTAAATTTCAATCTTGTTGTCATACTTATTTAGTGTAAATTGAAACTTAGTCTTTGCGGTAGAGATAGCAACACTTAGACAAAACCTAGTTTGCACATTCTAGTTTTGATTATTTGCATAGGTTTTGCTCTAGGGATTTAATTGTGGCCTAGCTTAGTAAAAGTTTTAGAAGTCCTAATTCACCCCCCCCCCTCTTAGGCGTCACCCGTTTCCTACATTGAGCTCAAGTTGTGGCTTGTTTGTGTGATTGTGCTCTTGTTTTGAGTCTTGTGTGTGTTGCTCTCCCCTCCCTTACTTCCGTGCTTCTTTGTGATCATCAATTGTAAGGGCGAGAGGCTCCAAGTTGTGGAGATTCCTCGCGAGTGGGAGAAAGTATAAGAAAGGAAAACACCGTGGTATTCAAGTTGATCATTGGATCACTTGAAAGGGGTTGAGTGCAACCCTTGTCCATTGGGACGCCACAACGTAGAGTAGGCAAGTGTTATACTTGGCCGAACCACGGGATAAATCACCGTGTCTTTTGTGTTGTCTTTCTTTGTGACTATTGTATTTCACAAGAGCTCGGTCCTTAGCCACTTGGTTCTATTGCACTAACACTTAACCAAGTTTTTGTGGCTACAAGTATTTGATTTTACAGGATCACCTATTCACCCCCCTCTAGGTGCTCTCAGTAACTCCGTAGAGAGCCGCGTGCCTTCTCCACGCGCAAGTGTTGTTCCACTTCTGGTTCCTCTCGGACGCTCCCCGCCATCTCCACTATCGAGCTTCCGGCCGAAACACCGCGGGCCTCGTTCCCTCCGGCACACGGTGGCGGCCGTGACACAAACGCGGTTGTTACGGTCTCGCAAGACTCTCGTCCCACTCGGTACAATTATAACGGCTCGCACAAGAGCCGAGGGGTTGTGTGGTTTTACAAAACTCACTCAACTAACTAGGGTTCACCTAGAGCAAGCGCTAAAGCGGTCTAACTAACCTAAGCACTTCGCAAAGCACCTACGCTAATCACCGAGTGATTCTATTATGCACTTGGGTGTAAGAGCACTTGGGAATGTCTACTATATGCCTTGGTATGTCTCTCGGGCTCCCACACATGGAAATGGCTGGTTGGGGTGTATTTATAGCCCCCAACACAATTGTAGCCGTTGGAGGAAAGCTGTTGCTTTCTGCGGTCACACCGAACAGTCCGGTGGTGCACCGGACAGCGCACTGTTCCTTGTCCGGTACGCCTAGTCATTGTCCTGTCAGAGCAGATGACGTTGGCGCCGCAGGCTTTTCACACCGGACAGTCCGAACTTCACACCGAACAGTCCGGTGGTCTTCCCTCCGAGTGTCACCTGGAACTAGCCGTTGGGGCTGAGATTCCTTGTGCATCGGACAGTCCGGCGTGTGGGCACCGGACAGTCCGGTGTGCCACCGGACAGTCCGGTGCTCCACGCACAGACAGTCCGCAGGCAACACTTATCTTTATTCTTAGACTTTTCTTGGATCTTCTTAATGTCTTATTTTGAGGTGTTGTTTTCCTCAATTCCTTAGCCAAGTAACTCTAGCATCCTGTGAACTACAAACACAAACACTAGAAAACTTATTAGTTCACAGATTGTGTTAATCATTAAACACCAAAACTCAATTAGCCAAATGGCCTGTGGTCCATTTTCCTTACAGTGGCGACGATGGAGAAAGGGTGGCTGCGCTAGAGAAGAGCGCACGCGGAACAATGCATATTGTATTGGTATAGGCAGGGGCGTAGGCCAAATCAGTGTTTGTGTTGTGTACAGATGGTGGGCGGACCCACATAATAGAGGTCGGATTAGTGACCCAAAACAAGCATAACTAAACGACCATAACCTCTAGTCGGATGACTAATCGTGATTAGTCGGCGACTAAGATGACTAATCATTACCTAATCGCTCTAGTCGAATCGGAGACCCTAATCAAGATCGGACTAGCAATAAGGCCGACTTTAAAACCTTGGTCTAAATAAACCACATCGACATGGATAAATTACAACTGTGGTGTGTTCAATGTGCACGCAAAATTTTAATCGGAACTTCCATTGAGAACCGAATAATGCAGGTGTCTCGTGATGCTTTTGTTCTATCAGGGATTAATGTTCACCGTTCAGGTATTTGTGAAATGCCATTATGTAATTGATTGAAAAGTACTAGAATTCCTGTTACCGTGCGTACGTTTCAGATTGCAAGCACCAAGCATTAATTCCAGCACTTGGCTGAACAACAAATCAATGCAAAGTGATCACCATGTCGCGAAAAGGAACCGTCAGACAGCATAACAAACGAACACAAAACCAGTTAACCGATACCGGTCTGTTTCATATAACTTGTACGCTTCACCACAGTTTCACTCAGCAAATGGATGCGGAACGCCAGAACTCTCTACGCTATCTGCGTCTGGGATAGCAAGTAGGATGAAGGGCAAAGGGATTAAATGGCAGACCCATATACTGCGGTGACATGAACTGTGGTACGAATGGACTTCCTTGAGCTGCAGGCCAACCTGGCTGGGCAGGGTAATTGTGAACTCCAGGCACAGCGGCGTAAGCTGGACGCGCAAAGTTTTGGATCTGAGCTGCATTCAGAACCAGAGGAATAGCAGGCGTCGGAAGCTTAAGAGTAGCTGGCCTTGTTGTCGGTTGCATATGCTGCTGCTGTGTCACTTGCGCCATATTTTCTTCTTGATGCAGCTGATGCCGCTTTCCTTGAATTAACTTGTTTTCATTCTGTTCCTGCTGCTGCTGGTTGTATTGTGCTTCATGGTGCTCCTGCTCCTCCTCCTTGCGCTTCCTGTTCCTCCTTTTAGATTCCGTTGGCAGATGCTGTGAAGCCCATGTTGAGAGATTTTCTGACCTTTGTTTCTTTTTATATTCACTCATCAAATATTTAATTTCTGCCATGATAGCACTGCGTTGCTTAGAATCAGCGAGTTTCTGCTCAGCTAGATAATGTGCAATCCATAGTTCCTTTGGTATATCCCAGTTCTGCACAGGCAAGATGCAAAACCATTCAGCTAACAAACAACAAATTTGGTACCCACACCTCTTGGTGGGGTGGAGTTTTGTGACTTCACCCTGGATTGAAATCTAGACACCATATCTATGTACACATGCGTGAGTACGTTCCCCATTTACATATGGCTTTCTAGGGGTGTCAATCAACACACTCGTGTGCCATGCAAGTGCACCATTGCAGTATGTGTATGTGCTTTCTTCCTTACTCCATTGTAAATGTGAAAAAAGAAACAAAAGACAAAAATAAATATAGTTGACAAGAAAGCAGATTTATTGGATCAATATACATTTATATCTACAACAGAACTTGTTCCAAAATCTGTAAACAGGTAAAACCACAATGCTATGTAACTTTGAAAGTCATGATTAAGGTGATCACTGAAACAACCCGGTTTCTATGTCCACCAGGATGCGCATCCTATCCTGGCCTTCATCGTAGACGGAAAACACTCTCCCAAGCCTTTTGGAAATCAGGGAATTCCATTTTTGGGCTGGGCTAATGAAAGTGAAACAAGACTTTTTGAGGTTTGGGACTCACAATAAGAAATGGTTCTCAGGTTAGGTTCTAGGAGGACATCTGGTTGGGTACATCGACCGTATGTGACCGTATGTGCTGGCATATTCAGCACTTCGCCTTTAATTTTTTTCTTAGTGTAGAGATCTAATAGGACATAAATTAGTAGCGTGGAATGTTCTAACTCCACGGCTTGCTGATATAGTTCTATCGGATGATCAGGATGGATTCCGATGGAATCTGTCACCAGATGGGCAATTCTCAGTGAAGTCACATTACCTTGGTATAATTCACCTAGATGTACCCAACCTTAACAAAAAAAATTTATGGAAACTAAAGGCCCCTATAAAAATAAAAATATTCCTTTGGTTTTTACGAAAAGGTGTAATATTAACCAAAAGGTGTAATATTAACCAAGGATAATCTAGCCAAGCGAAATTGGAATTGCAGCGTGAAGTGTAGCTTTTGTCACAACAATGAGACAATTAAGCATCTCTTCTTCGAGTGCCAAGCAGCGCGTGCAATCTGGCGTGCAATCTGTCATATAGTCCAAATAGCCACAAATCTTTACCCTCCCTCTAGTGTCGCGAATATGTTTGGTTCATGGCTAGGAGGATTAGTAAAGATTTAAAATTGTTAACGCTATTAGGGATAATAGTTTGTTAAGTCATTTGGCGACATAGAAATGACATTGTGTTTGAGCATAAAAATATGGCATTCTTTGCATGTTCTTCATTTGGCTATCCACTAGCTCCGTTCCTAGGTTGTGCTATACAAGCCTATCTTCCAGGAGTTGGTTTTGGCTACCTGTCAACGTTTGGAGCAAGTGGTCAGGGAGTTTTTTGCCCAGACTCATGGGTGGCGTCATGGCGATCTAGTCTTAGGATTGATTACTACTAATGTTTGGGTTGTAGTGTTGTTTAGAACGTGTGCATCTTGCGCGATGCAGGAAGCAGGTTTTTGTTTTCAAGGGAGTTATGACTTATGATTATCTTGATGCAATAAATTTTCCCTTATAAAAAAAAATCATAGATGGAGGGAAACAAAGCCGACCATTGTCTATGTGCCGCATGCACAGCGCCTCCCTCACCCACCATGGATCCTGCTCCCCCACCTACTCCACTGCCCTCCACCTCCAAGTACAATGCCCCTGCCTCCATGCCTGCCCAACCACTCCACCACCATCTCGCGATTCCACCCACCACTTAGCCAGTGACCTCCCTGCAACCCCCAGCCATACCTCTACAGATGGAGGCCACCAAGATCATGGTTTTTAAAGCGGTATGGCGAGACAAGGCATTGGGCTGCCGCCTACACGCCTAGGCGACACCTTTAAAACAGTGACCAAAAGATAAAATCAAAACCTCGTACCCTAACCTGAAACTGAAACTCACCGTACATGGGAAAGAATGACCTCAGCATCCTGGAGGAGGTATGCATTCCCACCCTAAAAAAATCTGTCAACAGAAGAATAGCGGCCTAGCAAGTGTTCTCATCGCAACGACTGTGTGTTCAATGGGAGGTCGCAGAGCCTAGCAAGTGTTCTCACCCTCGCTGGTGATGAGCTTAGGATGTGGTGTCGTGCCGGAGCTAAAGGGTTGAACTTGCTTTCAGCTCTAGTGTTTGGGTTTGACCCCGGGTGATAATCTTGTGCCTTGTTCAGAGTGGTTGTGTGTGGTGGCTGTGCTGTGTCTTGTTGTGTCGTGTGGGTTGAGTTATGTGTGTTGTGTTGTGCTGTACCTTCTTCTATCTGTTAATGGAAAGATACGCAGATCTCCTGCGTATTCGAGAAAAAAGAATAGCGGCCTCAAATTTCTCTCCGTCTACAGCATAATGTGGCCTGGATGTCCAGTGTTCGTGCTACCCAGGGCGCCATGCAGCCATATAATTCCTGTCAATGAAATACTTGATTTTAGAGTCAGAAGGGGTAGTTCATACCAAGGACTCGTGTGTTTGACTCTTTTTAAACATCTCCACAAAAGTCTGCTTGGCCTTCTGAATGTATCCCTTCAGAAGAGAAAATGGAGGATACTTGTCCTCCAAATTAAAAATTTGTACCAAACGAAAAACTTCGGGATGCTGCCCATTTCCAATCATATAGTCAATTAAACCTACAGAAAAGATGAAGGCAAAAAGACACATTAATAAGAAGGTGAACCCTTGCATTGCGAATGAGATAACAGGTATGGAGATGAGTGCCTACAGTTCTGTCAAAATCAAACTGAAAATGTTAAGGTAGAGGCCAATGTATTTAAGTCTAGCTGCGTATGAAAACAGTGAGAAAAGTTCAAATGATGGCTAAGCAATAATTAAACATACAAAATGCATTACAGCTCCAGACCAGACAATCAACTAATGTACATACTTGATATACTAAGCAAACTAGAGTTTCTATCCAAATTCACAAGTATATCCAAATAAACTTACCACTTGGGTTGATATCGACAGTTATCACGTGAGATGCAATAAAGAACAGAATTGTCATTTTGGTCACATGATTCAGACCTTAGTAACCGGGAACTGGGAACGTGGCCACGTTCCTCGTTCCGGGAACGTTCGTTCCGTTCCGGGAACGTGGAAACAATCTCGTTCCCGTAGTGTTAAAACCTAGTTTTAGTAGCGTACCGTGTACCACGTTCCCGTTCCTCGATCCCATCGATCCGGGAACCTGGTTACTAGGATTCAGACTCTTTCACAGATTGTATTGAGAAATGACAGCTAGCAGTGGAACAGTCTCATGAAGGCACAACACCACCGGGAAAAAATTTGGTGCAGTCCGAATGCAAACCAGGGTGTTTACAACCCCTCACAAAAAAAAGGATAGACCCCACCCGCAGCAGCAGCAGCAGCAACAACTAAAACGTTATCTGGTAGACCTGCAGGTGGGACACGTCCTTCTTTTGTGAGGGGCTGCAAACATCCTGGTTTGCATCCGGGCCGCACCAAATTTTTTTCCAAAGAACAACATGATGGGCATAACTGGTGGTGCTTTCTTGAGTAACTTTTGGTTCTCGTGTCGTGGATGTCTCACGTTAGTGACAACTGACAGCTGTATTTTTCAGTACCATCATTTGATGCATATTGTATATAATCTACACTTTATTTAATACTTACACTAGTTAATTACCTGTGCATTGCTACGGTTTCTATATATTGCTCCCTCCGTTTCAATTTATGATTCGTTTTGACTTTTTTTACACTAATTTGACCTGTTCATCTTATTAAAAAAACATTTATTATTGTCCGTCCATTGCTACGGTTTCTATAAATTACTCCCTTCGTTCCAATTTATGATTCATTTGACTTTTTTGACACTAATTTGACCGGCTCGTCTTATTAAAAAAGCACTTGTTTTGTTGATTTTTTTCATGTTATTATTATATAGATAGTTCATAATTATAACATTTTTCCTTTGTTTTACACAACTGAACATTAGTTGCATTGGTTATAGGGCAGGCTAAGGAGCTTCGCTCCGGTCTCAGAAGACCATGGTTCGATCCCTCTGCGCTCCATATTTTTTGTTATTGCCAAGCGCTGCAGGGAGGGAACACGCACAAAAGAATTCTGGGCGGCGGGAGCTGGTGTCAGGATCCTGGGCGGTGGGAGCTGGTGCCGGCCGGGACCCGGGAGCGCACCCGGGAAACACGGATTTTGGACGGGGCAGACAACAGACGCACGAAGAAACTCATAATTAAATATAGTACCTACGTTGATTATTGAACATAGTGAAATACAATAGTCCCACCGTCCATGTGAATTAGTCGTTTTTGGTTTGTCCTAAGTCAATCATTATCAACTTTGACTGGTTAAACCGGATGTTTCATAAGATTTTACAATATAAAAGTAAAGTTACTAGACTTATCATGACTTGAACTACCATAATATGTAATTGTTTTAGTTTAAAATAATTTAATCTTATATATATTGATAGTCAAAGTTCAAATAGTTTGACTTAAGACAAACCCAAAACGACTAAATCACATGGACAGAGGGAGTAATATCAATTGAACAGATCCTAGTTCCGAAGTGTTATGGTTGGCATCCAATATGCCAGGCAGCATAAAGGCCACTGTGGCTAAGTTTCCTTGTTTTTCTAGATTAGTTCCCTAAAATATTGCAGATTGGTTTGTGAAGTAAGTCCTAGATGGATACGTGTGGGTTGTATACGACTTATTCATGCAGGCAATTATCTTGCCTAGCTTCCCCTAAAACACGAACTGTTCATCCACGGGTACTGTTTGTTGTCCACTTGTTCTCAATTGCTATACATAGTTGAAAACAAGGCAACACAATGTTAAAAAGATAAATAACCTTCATCTTTAAACAGTTATCCCTTCGAAGACGAAGGTTGAGATGTTAATCAAATAAATCATTCTTTCGTATATAAATGAATATACATGGAATGTAAAGAAGTTAAACATGTTAAATCATCTTAGATATTTTGATATTTCATTTCTCCCCTTTCATGTGATAAATTTACAATCGTACCTTCGGTTCTACAAAGTAGATTAGAGCGAAGGTGCTCTTAGGAAGAGATTACACGACGCAATTATCCAACCCACCAAAAGGTACTTTATGCAGGCACTGTTCATCTATTTATAGGGGATCGTACAATTTCGTATGAAATTACAAATATGCCCATAAGACTTGTACATATGATTTACAAAATGATGCAAGGGCAATATTGACGTCTGCCTATAATATCTTGGACACGGAATCGTGAACACCTTAACTAGGGTCCGTGTAGGTAGTTGGAACGTAGGTTCCTTAACAGGTAAGTTACGAGAAATAGTCGATGTTGTGGCGAGGAGACAGGTAAATATTTTATACGTTCAAGAGACCAAGTGGAAAGGACAGAAGGCAAAGGAAGTAGAAGGTACAGGCTTCAAGTTGTGGTACACGGGGACTGCAGCAAACAAAAAATGGAGTAGGCGTCTTGATCGACAAGAGCCTTAAAGATGGGGTAGTAGATGTTAAGAGGCTAGGACATAGAATCATCCTAGTCAAACTGGTCATTGGGGACATGGTTCTCAATGTTATCAGCGTGCATGCTCCTCAAGTAGGCCTTAATGAAAGGCCTGAAGGACATGGTTAGTAGTGTGCCGGTTGGCGAGAAGCTCTTCATAAGAGATCTCAATGGCAGATTAGTAGTGTGCCAGTTTCGAGGGTGTGCATGGAGGCTTCGGCTTTGGGACTAGGAATCAAGAAGGAGAGGAAATCCTGAACTTTGCCCTAGTCTATGACATGTTTATAGCAAACACTTTCTTTAGGAAGAGAAAATCCCACCTGGTGACCTTCAGTAGTGGCCAACACACTAGCCAGATTGATTTCGTCCTCTTGAGAAAAGAGGACAGGCATGCCTGCTTAGATTGCAAGGTTATACCTGGAGAGTGTGTGGTAACACAACATAAGCTTGTCACAGCTGACTTCCATTTTAAGATTCGTTTACAACGGAATAAGCATAACAAGGTCACTAGAACAAAGTGGTGGAAGCTTAAAGGGGATGTGGCCCAAACTTTCAAGGAGAGAGTTATCGAGGAGGGCCCTTGGGCAGAAGAGGGAGACGCAAACATCATGTGGAGGAAGATGGCGACATGCATCCGAAAGATAGCTTCAAAAGAGTTTGGGTTGAGTCAAGGAAACAGAAGGGAAGTTAAAGACACTTGGTGGTGGAACGAAGATGTCCAAAAGGCTATCAAGGAGAAGAAAGATTGTTACAAACGCTTACATCATGACAAGTGTGCAGACAACATAGAGAAGTACAGGATAGCGAAGAAGTCTGCAAAGCGAGCGGTTAGTAGAGCCCGAGGTCAAGCCTATGACGACCTTTATCAACGGTTGGACACAAAGCAGGGAGAAAAGGATATCTATAGGATGGCCAAGATTCGTGAAAGGAAGACAAGGGATGTCAACCAAGTCAAATGCATCAAGGATGAAGCAAACCAACTATTAGTGAAGAATGAAGAGATCAAGAACAGATGGAAGGAGTACTTCAACAAATTGTACAATGGAGGGAATGAGAGTTCTACAATAGAATTGGACGAACCATTCGATGACAACATCAAGGGTTTTGTACGAAGTATTGCTGATGCTATTAGAAGAGTTGAGTTGGAGGCTCACCTGTGGGAGATGGCTGGTGCAAAGTTGTCTTTGCTCACCGCCCCCATCCCGGGCCTCCCTGCTAGTTAGCTAGCATTGTGGTAGTTTTTTTCTTTAGTCATGGATGGTTTTTTGTATGCCTGTTATTGGCCGCCGTAGGGGCCCTCTTTTTTTGTAACTGTCCTTCTTCTTTAATATAATATCGTGCAGTTCTCCTGCGCTTTCGAAAAAAAAGGAGGCGCTAAAAAGGATGAAGGTAGGAAAGGCGATGGGCCCTGATGGTATCCCTATCGAGGTATGGAGATGCCTTGGAGACATAGCGATAGTATGGCTGACTAAGCTTTTCAACACCATCTTTCAGACAAACAGAATGGCCGACGAGTGGCGGCGGAGTACGTTAGTACCAATCTTCAAGAACAAAGGAGATGTTCAAAGTTGTACTAATTACCATGGAATTAAGCTCATGAGCCATACAATGAAGCTATGGGAGAGAGTCATTGAACACAGCCTGCGGAAAATGACGAGCATGACCCAAAATCAGTTTGGTTTCATGCCTGGGAGATCAACTATGGAGGCCATTTTCTTACTAAGACAACTTATGGAGAGATTCAGAGAACAAAAAAAAGACCTGCATATGGTCTTCATAGACTTGGAGAAGGCTTATGACAAAGTACCTAGGAGTGTAATGTGGTGGGCCTTGGAAAAACACAAAGTATCAACAAAGTACATTATTCTTATTAAAGATATGTACACTAATGTTGTGACAAGTGTCCGAACAAGTGATGGAGACACCGATGACTTTCCAATTAACATAGGACTACATCAAGGGTCGGCTTTGAGCCCTTATCTTTTCGCTTTGGTGATAGATGAGGTCACAAAGGACATACAAGGAGATATACCGTGGTGTATGCTTTTTGCCGATGATGTGGTTCTTATTGAGGAGAGTAGGAGTGGTGTTTCGCAAAAGTTGGAATTGTGGAGGCAGACGCTGGGATCCATCCATCTATCCAGATATCTAAAAAAGAATCGATTTTGATTTCATGAAACCTTTGATTCAAAGAACTGCGCTTAGCCCCCCCGCTCATGAAACGGCTCTGCTGCAATGGATGGCAGAGGGTCCGTAGTACCCGAAGCACTGGAGTGATCCAGTAGCCGGGAAGGGGCCTAGAAGTGCCTACTACTACACCACACTACACTTGGCTCTACACATTTACAGAGCTTACCCCTGTCCAGTGTCTGGCAGAACGTTGGGGGCTTCAATCGTCGACTCGTTATCCCCATCTCAGCCCAGGCTAACGGAGCCTGACTTATTCAGGGGAGAGAGTGGAGCCTATCGAAGCACTCTTGAGAGTAAGATCCTTGGCTCCTCTTCATTCTCTACAGGGGTCTCTGCCCACATGGAAGCGGGGCAGAGATGGATAAGATCAAACACGGGAATAAGAAGCATTTAAAATGCCTTTTTTATCATTTTTATAGCAAAAGGTTTTAGGCTTAGTAGGTCTAAAACAGAGTATATGAAGTGTGATTTCAGTGCCATGGGGTATGAGGATGGCGATGTTAGTCTTGATGGGCAAGTGGTACCCAAGAAAGACACTTTTCGTTACTTAGGATCAATGCTTCAGAAGGAGGGAGACATCGATGAGGATGTCAGCCATAGAATTAAAGTTGGATGGTTGAAGTGACGGCAAGCTGTGGGTGTCTTATGCGACCCCCGGGTGCCACACAAACTAAAAGGCAAATTTTACAGGACAGCAATCCAGCCGGCTATGTTGTATGGAGCAGAATGTTGGCCCCCTAAAAGACGACATGTCCAACAACTAAGTGTGGCAGAGATGCATATGTTGCGCTGGATATGTGGCCACACAAGGAGAGATCGAGTCCGGAATGATGATATACGAGAGAGGAGTGGCGCCAATTGAGGAGAAGCTTATGCAACATCGTTTGAGATGGTTTGGACATATCCAACGAAGACCTGAAGAGGCACCAGTGCATATCGGAATAATTAGGCGTCCCGAGAATGTAAAGAGAGGTAGAGGTCGACCAACCTTGACATGGACAGAGGCTGTGAAGAGGGACCTGAAGGAGTGGAATATTGATAAAGAGCTCGCCGTGGACAGGAAGGGGTGGAAGTGTGCAATTCATGTGCCAGAACCCTGATTTGTAGTTTCTCTTTTCCTCCTTAATCGTTTGACATGTTCTTATGCCCCTTTAGATCTTGCTGGTTCTTGTGGGTTTTATCTCTTTTTATGTGTTTCCCCGTTTCGTCGTTTTTCGGTTCTCCTTTGCCTTTGTCTCCCTTTTCTTTGGGGGTTTGAGCTCTGAGGTTTTCATATGGGGTTTCATCTCTAGCCTACCCCAACGTGCTTGAGACAAAAAGGCTTTGTTGTTGTTGTTGTTGTTGTTGGAATCGTGAACACCCTCTCTCGGCACTGTTCACCTTCGTTTCCATATGTTGTTGTGACGAAGCTTAGCATCTTCGTCTTTGTCCTCATCCTGATCCGAAGGTATTAGATACCGAAGCTCATGCAATACTTAAAAACATACTAACAACCAATAGTTAAATGTGTTTTTGAGGACCTTTGAAAGACGAAGGCCCCCAACACTATTCATGTATAAAAAGTGGTGCGCCCCTCCATGATCCATGATTTCCTCCTTCAACACTAACCCTAAGACAACAACATCCAAGCGTCGGGGTCCTGGTCCCCATCCTCCCGTACAACAGAGCTACGATCTCACGAACGCAAGCTCCAACAATCTGGTATCAAAGATGCCAGGAGATGACGTCAATCCTCAAGCTACGACCGTTGTCGTAGTCGCCGTAGTAGGCTAGTAGCTACCACCAACGCCACCGCCGACTAGGGGGTCATGAAGTAGCTCATCATTGACCTCCAACGACAGATGATGCAGCAGTTCTCCTCCCTCTTTGCATGCCTCGCCGCCGTGGAGGACCAATCTGCCATCGCGTCCTCCTTCGTCACCCCGGCTAGGACCCCCTACGGCCTCCCTAGCTTCAGGGGCATTCCAACCTCCTCCGCCCCAACACCGCCTACCCCCACGCTCCCGCTCTCCGCCGCCCTTACACTCGTCGCTGCTCCACCACCCGCCGCCCAATTACCATCTACTAGTGCCGCCCTTCCATCGCCGTTGTCGACGCCCTCCACCACCTCCCACCTTCTGCTTCCCATACACAACAACGCCTCCCCGCACTCACCATCACCCATCCCCTCCTTTGCCACTCACCAGCCCCCTACGCCAGCCATGCCGGTTGTGACGCTAGTGACCATCACCACCACACTTCCACGGGCTATCCTTCCCGTCTACGATGGCAAGATGGAACCCCCTTGGCTGGCTCAACCGTTGTGAGCACTTCTTCCGTGGCCAGTGCACCTTGGAGTCCGACAAGGTCTGGTTGGCCTCCTTCCACCTCATTGGTGTTGCCCAACAATGGTTCTGCATGCTGGAACAAAACGAGGGTGTCGTCCTATGGCCTTGTTTCAAGGAGCTTTGCCAGCAGCACTTCGGATCTCCCCTCTGGAGCAACCACTTGGGCGAGGCAACCCGTCTCTAGTTTCAGTCGATGATCGAAGGCTACCAGGAGCTACAAGTGTCATCTTTTATTTTTAATAAAAAACACGATCTTAATGTAGGGAATTCCCCTACAGTTTTCCCCTAAGAAAAGATTACCAGGGGCGCTTCTTGACGCTCCTTTCCCATGTCACTCCACTTCCTCCCCCGCACCAGCATACACAACCTTTCACCGCTAGCCTGCCCGATCGCCTCCGCGTCGACGTCAAGCTCTGCTGCCCAGTCAACCTGCAGCAAGCCCTGGCCCTGCCCTGAGCATACGAGCGACGCACCCAACCCACAGATGGTTACCCTTCGCGCGTGTTGAGCATGTTGGCCTAAGCTCCTAAGAAGCTAGCTGCAAGGGCAGCCACTGCCTCGAGTTCTCTGATGCCTACCTTCAAGTGCCTCACAACGGCAGAGATGACAGAATGGCATCGCCATGGGTTGTGCTACAACTGTGATGAGTCGTTCGCTCACGGCCACCGTTGCCAGCGAATCTTCTACCTGGAGGTGACGATGTTGATGACTTGGTCGACCTAATGGCAGAACCCGCCATGTTGGTCGATCCAAATGTCGCCATGCCCGTCGACTCCCTCCATGCCATGACTGGCCTTCGCATGGTTGACACCATGGAGGTGTTGGTTGATGTTGATGGATGGTAGCCCTCATGGATACCGGCTCCACTCACAACTTCGTCAGTGCCCAAGCCACAAGAGATCTCAGCCTCCCCTTCATCACCTACCCTGCGCTCCGAGTCGTCGTGGCTAACAGCAACAAGGTGCACTGCCTCAGTTGTGCAGATCACGCTGCCATCTCCATCGTAGACGAACGCTTCGACATCAGCTACTACGTCGTTGGCCTTGGGGTTACAACATCGTCCTTGGTGTGGCGTTCCTACGCACCCTTGGGCCCATTCTTTGGGACCTCGATGGACTTTGGTGCGCAGGTCGTCAGGTCCAGTGGAAGGGTGACGACTCTCCATACCGTGCAACAACGTCGGTAGCCCTCCACACATTGTGCTCGAGCCACGGTCCTCCTCGACAATCTTCTCGCCACCTTCAAGGATGTCTTCACCACACCTTCTAGATTGCCACCAGCCCGTGCCTGTGACCATCGTATTCACTTGCAGCCGAGCACGACGCCAGCCGAGACCCTACCGCTACCCTCAACTCCAGAAGGACGAGTTGGAGCGCCAAGTCACTGACATGCTGGCCCAGGGCGTTATTCCACCCAGCACGTCAGCCAGGGGCGAGCCCCATTCACTTCAAGGGTATTCAAATGAATACCTATTATTTTTGGCAAAAAATTCAATATATACATGTATATAGTAGTATATATACATGGAAAATAGACAATGAACCAAACAAATGAAGAAATTCTATTAATTTGGACCAAAATATCTCCTTCCTACCTCTCATACCTAACCAGCCTAGTAGATTGTCGTGGCCCATGAGGCCCAACGGAGTGACGAAGTCCACCTTAGTACTCACGGCAAAAAATCATCAAACCATATTGTAGTCGCACCACAATAGAGCCACCAGAGCGTTGGCCGTCAAGTCATGGTCATGTCTTGCAGCCCCACGTGCCCGCATGGAGACACCAGCACCTCCGTCGCACCATCGCGGCTCCACGGTGCCACCAGGTGCCAAGAATTGATTGGCTAACTGTCATTGCGTCGCACTTGGCCTCGTTGTTGCATTGTCCGTCGTTCGAGGATTCGATCCATAGTAGTCAGGGCGCCATCGCGTGCCAGGACAGACCGCCAAGGGGTAGGGTCCCATCGTGCCAATATCCAAGCCCGCCCAGGCGGCGGCCACCCGACCCTGACCTCCCCTGCTTGGCTGCTTGCAATACTAGGCTACAGGTGGGGCATTAGCAATTGGAAAGAGCCAAAGAGAGTAAGCAGCCAACCAAAAAAATTGAGCAACAACCAACATGTGCATATTGATTTAAAACTTTTGAAATAGTTGTATGGAATTTGAGTTTAGTAGACTAGTTATTGAATCAGTTACGACCATACCGTGTGTGCTTAATTATAGATTATACATATATATAATTAACTATATATGCCGATAGATAGGTTTTAGGTCTTCTCAAAAAAATTATCCTATAAAATTTTCGAATACCCACCCTCTAAATCACGGGCCCGCCATTGACATCAGCCTTCTCCGTGCTAGTGATCGTCATTAAGAAGCATGACTCTTGGCGCTTCTGCATCGACTATCGTGCCCTCAACAATTGCACGGTGAAGGACAAGTTCTCAATCCTTGTTGTCGATGAGGTCCTTGACGAGCTCCATGGCGCCCATTTCTTCACCAAATTGGATCTACGCTCTAGGTACAACCAAGTCCGCATGCACAAAGACGACGTCGAGAAGAACGCATTTCACACCTTCCATGGCCATTTCGAGTTCTTAGTGATTCCTTTCAGGTTGACAAATGTGCCAGCAACGTTCCAGAGCCTTTTTTCTCGAAAACGTAAGAGAGCTACGCATCATATATATGAAGAAGAAAAAGGTCTAAAATAGACCAATACAAAAAAAACAAAAAACTGAAAAAACAGTGTCTTGGCGGCCGAAAGTAACAAAACATAAAAGCATCCAACATTATAGCTAGGAGAAACTAAATCCACGGTATAGGAGCCATAAGAAGGGCCAAACTCTTGGCCCCGGCTAGCTCCCAAAGCTCATTTTCTTCTCCAGCCCTTCTGATAGCTGCATCCAGGTTTGGGGAAAGGCCGTCAAACACAACTGTTTTTGTGGTTCCAAATAATCCAAAGCCCCAGAATAATTAAGGAGTTAAAACCTTTCTTGGCAATTCCATGCAGCTGATCGCTGCAGCTTTTCCACCACTACATGGTGCTTCCCTCTCCCATTTGAGGAGTGAGACCCTCCAGATTAAATTGTCCATGCAGCCTATACCAAAAACTCCTAGCGAAAACACAACCTACAAGCAAGTGGTCTATGGTTTCTGGTTCTTGGTCACACAATGGGCAACAATCAGAATGGTTGAGCCCCCTCTTTTGTAACCTATCTGCTGTCCAACATCTCCTCAAAGCTGTTAACCATAGAAAGAATTTGCATTTAGGGGGGTGCCTAGGAAAGCCAAATTATGTCCCAATGTTCAAAATGGGTGGAACCAATAAAGAGGCATTTTTAAGCAGCTTTGGACGAATACTTTCCATCAGGTGCAAACCAAAGATGTGTTTGTCATCACGCTCAGGAAGAAGATTGAATGTAATCAAACTTTCTGAAAGGTCAAGGAGATCAGCCAGAACCCCAACTGTTAACGCACCTTTGATATCGCTTATCCAATTGTTGTCTGTTAATGCCTCTTGAACAGTTCTGCTTTTCTTAATATGATTAGGGAGAGCTGCTAACAAATTGGGACCAAGGTCTTGAATTCTTTTTCCTTGAAGCCAATGGTCTTGCCAGAATAAGGTAGATGAACCATTCCCAATTTCAGTCTGTACCACACAAGAGAAGAAAGACTTCACCTTCTCCGGTACCTGCATAGGCAGGAAGGCCCAAGGCTTATCAAGGTCTGTTTTGGCCAGCCATAGCCACCTCATCCTTAAGGCTCAACTGAGCTCTTTAAGGCTGAAAACCCCCAGTCCTCCCAACTCAATAGGTCTACACACTCTTCCCCGGGCCACTAAGGAGTGTCCTCCATTGATATTTCTCCTTCCTTGCCAGAGGAACCCTTTTCTAATCTTGTCAATGGCCTTGTATGCTCCCAAAGGCAAATCCACAACCATGGCGAGATAGATGAGCCTTCCTGTCATCACAAATTGGACATGAACTTTTCTCCCAACCCTTGTCATAAACTCAGCTTTCCACCCAGGCAATTGATCAGTAACCTTGTCAATGGTTGGCTGCACTTGACCTCTGGATAGCCTCTTTAAGGACAGAGGTAAACCAAGATAAGTACAGGGAAAGGATGAGATTTCAAAGGGTAGGTGTTGTTGAAGGGCTACCACTTCACTGCATCTGATAGGATATATTCTGCTTTTCTGGACATTAGTAACCAGCCCAGATGCTTCTCCAAACAGTTTCAAAATGCTCATTACAATCTGAATATCAAACTCTTTTGATTGTAAAAACAAAACCACATCATCTGCATAAAGGGATATTCTATGGTGTAATGGTCTAGAGGATAGTGGCTGCGGCAGCCCTTCCTCCTCAGCCTTGGCCACTAAAAATCCCAGCACATCCATCACTAAAATAAAAGCATGGGTGACAGTAGATCGCCTTGTCTGTTGTCTCAAACCCCTTCTTATATGGATAACTCCCCCTAGGCTTCCATTTAAGAGAATTTGAGTGGAAGGTGTTGCTAAGCGGCCACTTAAAATATATCTCCAGATCTGCTCAAATCCTAGCTTCTGGAGAACTTCCAGAAGGAAAGGCCAAGAAATATAGTCGAATGCCTTAGTAATGTTGAGTTTCAGCATTATCATTGCCCCTCGCTACTGATGGAGCAATCTGGCAGTTTGTTGCACAAGCATAAAGTTATCAAGAATAGCAAAGACAATTCCTCTAGAAATATTCTGCATTTTTGTTTCTTGCAGGCATACAATGTCTGCTCCAACGGAATCAACGAAAGTTCGTACATAGTGTTGCTTGGATGGAGAATTCAAACCCCGGACATTCCATATAAATATTTTCTTTGGATCCATTAAAGCATACATGGACACAACTGACACTAAAAAAGGACAGTTAACAAGCAGCAACAGCCTCGCTGTTCGACGGAGCCCTAAGCTCATCCGACACATTCCATCCGAAGAGGGCCACGAGAGCCTCAATCTGAGCCAAAGAGAGACTTGAAGAGAACACCTTCTAATAATCCTTCCTTGCTTGGTTACTAAGTTCATCAGACACCCCAGTCACCTTCAGGGCCTTCATTACTTTTTTCTTGGCTCTTAGGTTCAGATCATGCTTATCAAATTCAACCCCCGCCCCTGCAATGCGGCAACTACGACAAGGGGGGTAGGCGCAGGTGGCTGGGCCTCGGGAGCCATCGCAGGGGTTGGAAGAATACCGGTGATTTCCTTGGACAGTTTTTTGAGAAACTCTAACTGTGCTGCTGGCAGGACAGCTGCCTGCGAAGGAGAAGGTTCAACATTAGCACTAATGGCTGCAACATTATGATACTCTTCTATCCTTGACGAGTCCTCCTCAACTGGGTCCTCCACAGTCCTATCATCATCCCTGTCCTCCTCAATTAAGTGCTCCTCAGTCCTATCATTCTACCTCGACAACTTTCCAGAGCCTTATGAATGAAGTCCTACGACCCTTCCTCCATCGGTTCGTCCTTGTTTTCTTTGATGATATCCTCATCTACGACGACTCGTGGCCAACTCACCAACAGCACATCAAGGCGGTTTTCGACGCCCTTCGCGCACACTCCCTCTTCGTCAAGCGCTCCAAGTGCTCCTTTGGAGCGACATTTATCGCATACCTAGGGCACGTCATCTCCACAGATGGTGTATCCATGGATGGAGACAAGGTGGAGGTTGTCATGTCTTGGCCGCGTCCTCGCTCGACATGTGGCCTTCGCGGCTTCCTAGATCTTGTGGGGTACTATTGCAAGTTCATAGAGGACTTCGGCCTCATCACGGCGCCGCTCACCAGCCTACTGCAGAAGGACGCCTTCCACTGATCGCTAGAGACTGAGACAGCCTTCACCGCACTCAAGCGTGCACTCTCCGCCGCGCCAGTCCTCCAGCTGCCAATCTTCGACACCCTGTTCGTCATGGAGTATGACGCGTCGAGCACAGAGTCCAGTGATGTTAGTCACTTATTTTCAATTGCTACTTGACATAAAAAACAAAGCAACACAAGTTAAGAAGTTTGAACCATCATCCACATGTTATTACTTCTTCGAAGTAGTAACCTGAGGACGAAGGTTCTTGAGAGGAAATGTGAATCGACGAAAGGACAACGAACAATAAGTATGGAACTCATCTCATATGCATTAGCATTTTTTATTCCATCTCCCTTCGTATCAAACAAGTTTACAAACATACATTCGGCTTCTTTGCACAAGATGGCTCGAAGATACTTCGAAGGCTAAGCGAAACGAAGCTTAAGACCCTTGAAAAAGTGAATTTATGTACGGCACTGTTCACCTATTTATAGGGAAGATGAACAGCTTCGTAGGAAATTACAAACATGCCTACAAAGTTTACACACATGATTTACAAATGATGCAGGGACATCGCTATCTTTTCTCTTTCTTTCTTGTTGCACAAGTCTTAGACTTCTTCTCCTTCGCCACTTTGCGCTCGAAGTCTTCTCCATGCCGAGGCTAACAACCTCGGCTCGCACCTTCATCGCTTGTATGTATGGAGGAAGCTTCTTTACGCACCACTTCGGTCGAAGGTTAGCTTCGTCCGCCCTTCACTATATACCTGAAACACATTCGCTTATGCCGAAGTAAAGGTATTTAGAGGACCTTCGGCAAGGTAGGCCCCCAACAGGCGTTGTCCTTCACCAGGGCACAGACTAGCCTACTTCAGCCGACCGTTCACGCCATGCCACCTAAAGATCACCACCTACGAACGGGAGCCCATCAGCTAGGTGCAAGCCATGCGTCATTGACACACGTACATGTAGGGGCGTCAGTTCCTCATCCGCATCGACCACTTTAGCCTGAAGTTCCAACTCGATTAGAGCCTCTCGACGATCCTGCAGCTCCAGTGGATGATCAAGTTGTTTGGCTTCGGCTTCACAGTGCCATACCGCCACAGTCAATGACGCCCTCTCCAGCTGCGACACCGACAATCCGATATCATTCCCACCACAACAATTGTGGAGCCCTCATTCCACTCTACGTCGGCCTAGCTTGAGAGACAGCTTCTGACCCACCATGTGCCCGCCTCCGAGAGCAACTCTAATGACCAAGCTATATCACAAATTGGAATTAGTTCTAGCATGAACTTGTGATATAGCTACACCTAATTCCAGACCAGTTAATGCTAGAACTATAAATAAGGGACCAAGATCTATTAAGAAATAGAAAATATTATTCAGAAAGTCCAAGCAAACCCACTTAAAATCTTTACTGAACTATGACCGGCCATCATATTAGCAAATAAACGTATTCCTGGAACAAGGCCGAGTCCCTCCACCTAGCCGGTCTCCTCTAGCCATTGGACGTGCCACCTAGGTATGGGCCGACATCGCGCTCGACTTTGTCGAGGGCCACCCCCGGGTGCATGGCAAGTCCATTATCATGACAGTGGTTGATCGCTTCTCCAAGTATGCTCACTTCATCGTACTCGGCCACCCCTACACAGTCTCCTCCATCACCTAGACCTTCTTTGCTGAGATCGTACGCCTTTATGGGTTTCCCATATCGATAGTCAGCAATTGTGACCCAGTGTTCACTAGCATCGTGTGGCGTGACCTGTTCAAGCTGGCTGGCGTTAAGCTTCGCATGAGCACCGCCTTTCAACCTCAGACCAACGGCCAGTCGGAGGCAACAAACAAGACTTCGTCATGTACCTGCGCGTTGGAGATCGACCCTGCATCTGGGTGGACTAACTTCCATGGGTAGAGTACTGCTACAACACGTTGTTCCATGCCGCCCTACGTGCGACATCATTTCAGTTGGTCTATGGCCGGGAACTGCCCACGCTTGCTCCATTCATGCGGACACAGCTCGCACATAGATAGTCGACGGCATGCTCCGTCAGTGTGATCTCTTCCTAGCGAAGGACTGTGACCGCCTCCTCTATGCGTAGGCATGGAGTTCGCCGTCGATGACTGGGTATGGCTGCGTCTACTTCATCGATAGGCAGCGTCCCTGGTGGTCCGGCCTAATGTCAAGCTTGGGCTCCGCTATGCCGAACCATTTCAGATCAGCGAACACATTGGCGTTGTGGTACTATCTTCAGCTTCCATTGGACGCTTGCATCCACGACATATTTCACGTCAGCCTCCTAAAACCCTTCCATGATGATATCCTCCAATGGGGCCTCCACCTCTCCCGCTAATGGAGCACAGTCATCTGTTGCCCATACCACTGAAGATCTTGCGTGCTAGGCTCCATCGTGGCGTGTGGCATGTATTAGTGAATTGGGATGGTGTGGCTGAAGCAGATGCGACTTGGGAGCCGCTCGACTAGTTCAAGCTCTCTTACCCCGACTTTAAGCTCGAGGACGAGCTGTTTTTTGAGGACATGAGAGATGTTATGGTCAACATCCAATATGACAAGCAACACAAATGCCCATGTGGCTAAGTTTCCTTGTTTTTCTAGATTAGTTTCCTAAAATATTGCAGATTGGTTAACTAAGTAAGAGTCCTAGATGGATACAAATAGATTGGTTTGTTAAGTTAGAGCCCTAGATGGATACATGTGGGTTGTATATATGACCTATATAAAGGCCCTTATATCATGAATAAAGATTCAAACAGGCAATTATCTCGCCAAGCTTCCCCGAAAACATGTATTGTTCATCCGCGGGTATTGTTCACACCCTGATCCCTGCCTTGCTCTTTCAACCCTAACCCTAAGACAATGGCGTCCAAGTGATGGGGTCCTGGTCCCCCTCCTCCCATGCAACACGGATACGATCTCAAGAACGCAAGCTCCAACACAAAGGCTCTCACATGATCCTGGGGGTCTAGGGAAGGGATAAACCGAGGCAAATCTTCCCTTGCAAATGTGGAGAGGCTGCTTCGAACCCGTGACCTGGTGACTCAGTGAGACATCTCTAACCACTGCACTAGGCCAGCTATGCACATCCACATACATGTCCAACAATAAGCACCACTTATGTTAATGAAAATTTAGGAATTCAAAAGGTAATTCTTTGGTGTTTGATGTGGATGTCAGGACCAAAGGATCAGAATGGTCGAGGCCTACCACCTGGTGGTGTATGAGATGCTGCTATCAACTCTGTCCAGAATAATTCTTGCCCCCTTAAATTCCTCTCCCTCAAATTCTAGGCTACATCCAAGGGGCTACAGCGATGGAGTGACAAAAAAGTGGGCAACTTCAAGTTGCAGCTTGAGTTGGCTAGAGAAGTGATGTTGCAGCTAGAATTGACAAGGGATGGTAGACCTTCTTACTGATCTCGAATGCTGGCTGCTACAGCGACTGAAGAAACATTGCTTGTTTCATGCTTCCCTGCTCAGGACGGTGGCTAGGACCAGATCTCGGCTGTCTTGGCTCAAGGACGACGATGCCAACACCAAGTTATTCCATGCTTGCCTAAGATTTCGTAAGAGGAAGAACTTTATTGCTTCAATAAGGGATGGGGACCAGCTGATCACCTCCCATGATGGGAAGGCTGAGGTTTTCTGGGATTTTTATATGAATCTAATTGGAAGTGAGGTGCAGAGAAACCAAACTATCAACCTAGATGCCTTAGGTTTGCAGCAACATGACCTTTAGGCTCTTGATCTTTTAATTACTGAGGAGGAGATCTTGAATACTATCAAGCAGCTCCCCTCGGACAAGGCACCTGGCCCTGATGGGTTCACCGGACATTTTTATAAATGTTGCTGGCCTATTATAAAAGATGACATTTTGGCGGTTGTTTCAACTGTTTGGGGGACAGACTTCAGGAATTTCAGATTTCTTAACACAACCTTCATTACGTTGCTGCCAAAACATAATGATGCTATAGCTGCCAAGGATTTCAGACCCATTAGTTTGATCCATAGATTCGCCAAGTTGGTTACTAAGGTTCTTGCAAATAGGTTGAGGTGCCATATGGAGGGGCTGGTTTCTAAAGCTCAAAGCGCCTTCATCAAAGGTCGCTTCATACAAGACAATTTTATGCCTGTCCAGCAGACAAGATTTCTTCATGCTAAAAATCAGCCTAGAATTCTCTTGAAGGACATTTCCAAGGCCTTCGACTCAATCTCTTGGCCTTTCCTTCTTGAAGTTCTGGAAAAATTAGGCTTTGGTCCTGTGTGGAGGGATGTGATAAGTGGTTTTCTTATGACCTCTTCCACCCAGATCCTACTCAATGGGGTGACTGGGAGGTTCATTTCTCATAGAAGGGGCTTGCGGCAAGGTGACCCCTTGTCTCTGCTTTTTATAATTGTTATGGATGTCCTCACTGTGCTTTTTGTCAAGGCTGAGGAGCATGGGTTGCTGCAGCCCATTTCTTCTAATTCCTTTCAGCACCGGATCTCGCTCTATGCAGACGATGTGGCCCTTTTCCTAAAACCAGAGCCCAGGGACCTAAACACTGTTGTGAGGATTTTGGATCTGTTTGGGGAAGCTTTAGGGTTGAGAACTAATATAGCGAAGAGCAGTATCGCGTCCATTCGTTGCACACATGCTGATTTGAATTTGGTCCAGCAGCTCCTTCCCTGCAGATTTGAAACTTTTCCAATTAAATACTTGGGCCTCCCTCTGTCCCTGAAGAAGTTATCTAAAGTCCATCTTCAGCCTCTCATTGACAAGGTGGCTGATCTCTTAACGGCTTGGAAAGCTGACATGATGACTCGTGCTGGCAGAGCTACCCAGGTGCAATTTGTGCTCATTGCTACTTTTATTTATCAAATGATGGCACTGGATCTGCCCAAGTGGGTTATTAAAGCCATTGATAAAATCCACCGCGGGTTCTTGTGGAGAGGGCGTAAAGAGGCTAATGGTGGCCTGGGGCAAAGTAACACGTCCCAAAGAGTTGGGGGGGCCTTGGTATCTCTGACATTCAATGTTTAAATAGGGCCCTACGTGTTAGATGGATTTGGCTCCAAAAAACTTATTCTTCCAAACCTTGGACTGATTTGCCTTTCCAATCAAACCGGTTCTTGGATAGCTTGTGCTCTTTGGCAATGGCCTCCATAGTGGGTGATGGGCAGTCCACTCTTTTTTGGCATGACAGATGGCTCTTGGGTCAGATGATTGCAGACTTGGCTCCTCATGTTTTTAGTTTGGTTCCTAAAAGGTTGGTGAAGAGAAGGACAGTGGTTGATGCTCTGTGTAGCTCTTCATGGATTTGGGATTTAAGGGGAGTGGTAACGTGGGAGGTCATTGCTGACTTCATTATTCTGGCAGATGTTGTGGCTGATGTTGATCTTCAACCGGGAGTTCCAGATAAACATTATTGGAGGTTCTCTTCCAATGGTATCTATTCGGCCAAATCTGCTTATGAGATAATGTTCTGCGGCTCTACCTCCCTGGCGGGCTTTGAAAGAGTGTGGAGCACCTGGGCGCCGCCTAAGTGTCCGTTTTTCCTCTGGTTGGTCTTACATAATAAATGTTGGACTGCTGACCCGCTCGCTAAGAAGGATCTTCCCCATCCTAGTACTTGCCCCTTATGTGACCATGAAGGGGAGTCTATTCATCACTTGCTTGTTTCCTGTGTCCTCGCGAGGCAATTTTGGTTTCTTCTCCAACGTGTCGGCCTGGCCGCCCATTCCCGGGGGATGGAAGATATCAGTTTTGAAGCTTGGTGGAGTAGATCGGCTGAGGATGTTCCTAAGGACCTCAGAGATGGCTTTAACTCCTTGGTGGTCCTGGGGGCTTGGAGTATCTGGAGACACCGCCTGTGTTTTCAAGTCGTCCGACTAATCGTGATTAGTCGCGATTAGTCGGACTAGTCGGTTAGCAGAGCTCGATTAGACAGCCGACTCGATTAGAGTACCTAATCGCCCTGGTCGTCCGACTAGTCGACGATTAGGGCCGATTAGTCGCTCGATTAGGCGGTTCTGCGCGACTAGGTTTAGGACCTAGATTTTTTGATTTCCTGGCTTCGTGGGCTTTTTTAGCGGGCGGCCCGACTACAAGGAGTTGAAACGCCAGCCGCCTCTACTGAAGATGGAACGCCGAACGCCAGCCGCCTCTACTGAAGATGGAACGCCGAATACCAGTCGCCTCTTCTGTCTTCTCTTTATTTCCCTAATTCCCTACCTGCTCGGCGGCTCCTAGACTTCTTGAGTTCTTGTTCTGGAATCCAGGCTTCCAAAGTCCACTCCAGACTTCCAAGTTCCAGCACGCGCGAATCCAATCCCGAGTTCTAGCACGCGCGAATCCAGTTCTTCCAACTTCCAAGTTCCGGACTTCACCGACGGACTCCAGAAATCCAGATTTTTTCATCGGCATGAGTTCATCTTCTGGAGGTATTCTTTTGTGTAGTTCTGTTCTTCAATCTTCATCCTTCATCCTTCAATCCTTCATCCTTGTATGTGTTGTGTCATTCTATAATCTAGACTGGACTTCTGAGTTTTTATTCTTGTACTCCATCAGTCCATCCTTATTCCTTATTCTTGTACAGAGTTTGGTCGTCGCCGTCAGGATAATGTTGAGGTGATCTTCCTAGAATCACAAGTTGTGGGCAGCGGCAATCCATCTTCTGTTGCGGATAACACTGTTCTTGCTTCGGCATCATCAGCCTCAGCCGCTGCAGATTCTGCAGCTCTCGTTGATAAGGCTATTGCAAAGTTGTCTGCTGATGTTCGTGCACACGCAACTGATTCAAAGAGAGGCCAAATCACAAGATCCTGGTTGGAAGTTTGGATGGTGGCCAGATCCTACCAAGAAAGATTTCATCTGATGTATTTTCTGTTTAAAAGTTGTTCCTTCTGAGATTAAAAGGTTCAAACAGCACCTTGCCGGTGGATTTTCTGATACGACAAAATGTTCAATGGTTCCAGAAGTAGTTTCGAAGGACATGTATGCTTTTTTGAAAAGGAACACGAGGCTTGTGCTTTCTGTTGAAAGTGAGGAAGGAGGACAGGAAGATGGTGATGGTGATGCTACTGAACCTAAACAAAAGGTACATGAACCAAGTTCAGGGACAAAGCACAAGCAAGCGAAGAAGAAAGCAACTCAAGCCGCCATCAGCTCTTTTGTTGTTTCAGCTCATCCCACCCAAAACCAAAAGTCTGGCAAGTCAGTGGCTGCCATGTTTTGCAAGACGCCAGAAGAAGTTGTTGCTGACAGGCATAAAAATAAAACCACTCAGTCAACTCTTGAAGCTTGCACAAAGAAAGGAAAGGAAGCCAAGCAAATTGTTAACGACCATGTCGCAGATTTTCTATATGAGAACAAAATACCATTGCACGTCGTCAATTCAAGGAGCTGGGAGGTTATGTTGGAGTCAATTGGGCAATTTGGTCCTGGATACCGTGGTCCATCGTACCATGATGTTAGGGTGCCTTGGCTTGATAGGGCTGTCGATAGGACAACAACATTAAGGTCGAAGCATGAACAAGCTTGGAAGGAATATGGCTGCTCAATTATGTCAGATGCATGGACCGATACAAGACAGCGGCATTTGATCAACTTTCTTGCTAATAGTCCTGCAGGGACATTCTTTCTAGCTTCTGATGATGCATCGACTGAGGTAGCTAGTGCTGAATTGTTGGCAGATCTACTAGAGAAGCAAATTGACAGTGTTGGTAGAGAACATGTCGTCCAGATAGTAACTGATAATGGATCTAACTTTAAAGCAGCAGGGAGGGCTCTTGTGAAAAGAATTCCACACCTATTTTGGACGCCTTGTGCTGCTCACTGTTTGGATTTATTGTTAGAGGACATCGGAAAAATCAAGGAATTCAATGACTGTATTACTATGGCAAAGAGGGTGTCGAGGTTCCTCTACAAGCATGGACGACTTCATAGCCTAATGAGGGAGAAGCTAGGTGGGGACCTTGTTAGGCCAGGTATTACTCGGTTTGCAACATCATTCCTCACTTTGGCAAGCATGCAAAAACATAAGAATGGTTTGCGCAGTTTGTTTATTTGTGATGAGTGGCAGCATTCTAAATTCTCTACCAGTCAAGAAGGTACGCAAGCTGAGAACATTGTCCTCTCTGTAGGGTTTTCGCAAAACTTGGAGAATTGCCTAAGGGCTTCACAACCCCTTCTCATTGCTTTACGGATTGCTGATGGTGATGAGACACCAGCAGCTCCAGAGATCATGGCAGCAATGGGTAAAGCACGAGACACCATCCAGGAAGCACTGAAAGGGAAGCCTAGACTACTTAAAGAAGTATTGGCACGTTTCGATAAAAGATGGGATCAACAAATGAAGCAACCATTGTATGGAGCAGCACTGTTTTTGAATCCAGGGAAATTCTTCTCCATTAGGGAGAAAGACAAGAAGCAAGCTGGAATTCTGAGATCTATGTTCAATGATGTGATGTGGAAAATGATCAGTGATGAGGAAGAACAAACTAAAATAAGTAATCAAGCAGATGACTACGAGAGGTCCGAAGGGGAAGCATTCTCAAAACCTGGAGCGATAAGAGACAGAGAGAGAAAAAATCCTAGTAAGTGATCTAAGTATCTAGTTTCTGTCTGTTAATGTAATCAAGAAGATGAAGCGAGTTTGGATCCCCAAGAGGAAGTTGAAGTCATCTGTGTCTGTTTGGATTCCTAAGACATCGTCTGCTCTTGTGTCTCCACTCCCGGTTGCGGTTGATGATGCTTTTTTGGAAGCTACTAGTTATACTGTCGTTATTGAAGATACTTTGGCTGGCTCTCCCTAGATAGTCTTATGTCAAGAGGTTATTCCAGTGGATGGTGGAATCTGTTCGGAAGCTGCTATTATTTCTGATGCTCCAGCCCGGATTCCCATGGTTGAATCTGAATTGCAGGACGTAAATGTCCTCTCTGGGGGAGTGGGTCTTCCCATGGTTCAATCTGAATTGCAGAACATTCACCTTATGGAGTCTTCCTTATCAAGGAAGCATCTTATGTCACCAAGTCTGTTAGTTTATTCCAGGAAAAGACATCAAAAGCTACAGCTGATTGACAGTATTGATGAGAATGGCAATGTCGGGGCTGCTGCAGATGCTATAATTTCTCCAGCTTCGGCGACTGGTTTGGCTGCTGATGGGACAGATCACGTTGGTCAGGGCCCAGTCATTATCGGGGATGTGGCAGATGCTATTGTGTCTCCTATTGTGTCTCCAGCCACGGCAATAACTTTTACACATTCTGATCCTATTTTGAGTTCGGTTGAGCCTACTGCGGCTGTGGCAGACATTCTGATGTCTCCAGCTGGGGTGGCTCCCAGTCTTCTTCCTTCTCATTCTGGTGAGCAGGAGACTTCCCAGTCTATGCAGAGAGAAGAGTTCATTAAATCTGTTACTCGGCAACCTTCTAAATTGCTTCCTGCTCCTCCAGTCATCTTGAAGAAGAAGGACAACATATTGCCCTTCAGATCGGTGCCACGACGCAGCCGCAGAGTTGCTGGTGTAGGCGTTGAATTTAATGCCTCTGACCTTGACAGACGTGCTATCAAGAAAATCATGAAGGCAGTTGGTATAATTGCTGATAATGTAGGAATTGACCAGAGGGCTCAAGAGGAGTATGCTGATCTTTTCAAGACATCTTTGTCTGATATTCATGTAAAAGCCCTTGCAGCCTTGTTTGGCTGGCAGGTTCCTGACCACTTGTAGGGTCTGGGATTGGATCTGCTTTGTTTTTCCTTTTGTTGTTCTCATCGCCCTTGTGTCAATGAATCCGGAACGTGTTCTGATATGGAATGTAAGAGGATTAAATTCCTCGGCTAGGCAAGACTCAGTCCGTTCTTTAGTTACTTCCTCAAAAATTGATATCATTTGCTTACAAGAAACTAAATTGGATGTCGTTACCAGAGGGATCCTCCTTTCAGCCTTAGGCTCCGAGTTTCTTAATTTTATCGAGCTACCTGCTGTAGGCGCCAGTGGTGGGATTTTGGTGGCTTGGAAACAAGATGTGGTTGTCACAGGCACGCAATATATCCGGAATAATAGCGTCTCAGTACAATTTCTCAATGGAAATGGGAGCCCCTGGTGGCTTACTTGTGTTTATGGACCCTAGGGAAATAATGATAAAATCCTATTCCTGCAGGAACTCAGAAATCTGAGGGGGCTGTGTCTTGGACCATGGATGATTGCTGGTGATTTTAATTTGATCTATAAAGCTGAAGATAAGAATACCCCACACTTCAACCGGGGTATGATGGGAAGATTTCGCAATCTGATCAACGACCTTGCTCTGAGTGATCTTCCTTTGAATGGTAGAAAATTCACATGGTCCAATCAGCAGGCTAATCCTACCTTAGTGAAGTTGGACAGGGTTTTATGTACCTTGGATTGGGAGGAAATGTTTCCGAATTCTCTGCTTCAAAGTCTGGCCTCCAATGACTCTGATCATTGTCCCCTTCTTTTGGGTTTGAGGGATAACATTTCGGGTAGGCGCAGGTTCCATTTTGAAGCTTTTTGGCCCAAGATTGATGGTTTTTTGGAGGTTGTTTCGTTGGCATGGCATTCTGTCCCTGTTTCGAACTGTCCTTTTTCCACTTTGAATCTTAAGTTGAAGGCTGCTGCTAAAGGGCTGCATGAATGGAGTGCTAAAAAAGTTGGAAATATTTCGTCCACTTTGGCTCTGGCCCGAGTGTTGTTGCATCACTTGGAAGTTGCCCAAGACTCTCGCCTGTTGTCTCCAGCTGAGTTGTGGTTTAAAGTAAATCTTAAGAAACATTCTCTGGCCCTTGCTTCCCTTCAAAGGACTATTGCTAGGTTGAGGTCCAGAATTGGGTGGCTGCGTGAGGGGGACGCCAACACTAAACTGTTTCATATGCATTCCAGATTTCGAAAGAAGAAAAATTTTGTCACAAAATTGGTGTCCAATGGAGCAGTCCTCTCTAGTCATGATGACAAGGCCAATCTGATTGATGATTTTTATGGCAGGCTACTGGGGCTCTGCAGTGATAGAGAGCATACTATATCCTTGGAAAATTTGGGGATTCCAAACTTTGATCTGTCAGCCTTGGATGCCCCATTCTCAGAAAAGGAAGTGTGGGATACAATCTGCCTTATTCCCTTAGACAAGGCTCCTGGTCCGGATGGTTTCACGGGGAGATTTTATAAAGTTTGTTGGGATATTATCAAGGCTGATGTTATGGCTGCGTTTTCGGCTGTTGGATGCAGAAGATTCATTAATTTTCATGTTCTAAACACTGCATATATCACCCTCATCCCAAAGTTTGAAGGGGCTGATCAAGTAAAGGACTTTAGACCTATAAGTTTAGTTCACAGCTTCGCAAAACTGTTCACTAAACTCCTTGCTAATCGTCTGGCGGGTAGATTACACACTATGGTGTCTCCTAATCAAAGTGCCTTTATTAAAGGTCGCTTCATTCAGGATAATTTTATGTTAGTGCAACAAACTACTCGCTTTCTCCATCAACATAAGCTTTCTCGAATCCTCCTGAAGTTAGATATCTCAAAGGCATTTGATTCAGTTGCTTGGTCTTTCCTCCTCGAAGTTCTGCAACATTTGGGTTTTGGTCAGATATTGAGGGACATTATTAGTGGTTTGCTATGGACCTCTTCATCCCAGGTGCTACTTAACGGACTGCCTGGAGAGACTATTATTCACCGACGTGGTCTTAGACAAGGCGATCCTTTGTCCCCTTTTCTGTTTATCTTGGTCATGGATATTTTGGTATTCTTATTTAACCGAGCTGAACAGGTTGGGCTGCTGCAGCCTCTTGCCCCACGGATTTTGCAGCACCGGATTTCGTTATACGCTGATGATGTGGTGATATTTCTTCGTCCGTCTGCTTTGGATATCAATATTACTTTGGATATTCTTCACCTCTTTGGAGAGGCTTCCGGCTTATGTACTAATGTCCAGAAGAGCAGCGTATATCCTATTAGATGTGACGATCAAGACCTTGCTGTGCTTCATGACTTGCTACCTTGCGAGGTGGCTGATTTTCCTTGTCGATACTTGGGTCTACCGCTAGCTATTAAAAAGGTCACTAGAGATCAGATTCAGCCCATCATTGATAAGATTGCAAATAAACTTGCTGGTTGGAAGGCTGATTTATTGACTAAATCTGGTCGTAAAATCCACGTCCAGTATGTTCTCACAGGGATGGTCATTTATCTTGCTATGGCTGTGGATCTTCCAGCTTGGGCGCTCAAAGCTATTGACAAGATTCGTCGTGGGTTTCTATGGAGAGGGCGGAAAGATGCAAGAGGTGGACACTGTCATGTGGCCTGGGGGACTGTTTGCAGGCCTATTGAGCTGGGTGGCCTTGGTATTTCGAGCTTAAAAGAGCTTGCCTGGTCACTTAGAATGCGCTGGTTATGGTTGGCAAAAACTGATCCAACTCGCCCTTGGACTTCTATTTCTATCCAAGTTCCTAAGAAAGTAAAAGATTTCTTCTCAATGGCTATGCAAACTGATATTGGTAATGGTGCTTCCACGCTTTTTTGGACAGATAGGTGGCTGTCGGGACATAGAATTGCAGATTTGACTCCACGGTTATTCAGAACTATTTCTAAGCAAAGGACTAATCGGAGAACAGTATTGGACGCTCTTTCCAATCATAGCTGGATTTCGGACATTCAGGGGGGCCTTTCAGTGGGTGTTATCAACGAGTATCTCCTCCTGTGGGATTTATTAGATTTGGTCCAGCTAAGACCTCATGTTGAAGACAAGCATTTCTTTCGCCTTGCTGCCAATGGAAAATATTCTTTCAAGGAAGCTTATAGGGGTTTCTTTATTGGGTCAATTGAGTTTGAGCCTTTTCATATAATTTGGAAGAGTTGGGCTCCTCTGAAATCTAAGTTTTTCATGTGGTTGGTCGCTCACAAGAAGGTGTGGACAGCTGATAGGTTGCAAAGAAGAGGTATGGATCATCCGGAGAGATGTCCATTATGTGATCAGGATCAGGAAACCTTAAATCATATGTTGCTGGGCTGCGTTTTTGCTAGAGAATTTTGGTTCAAGCTGCTTCTTCTTGTAAATCTACAACACTTGGCCCATCAATCCTGTGAAGGGGTTTTTATGGATTGGTGGCAAGACTTGAGCACCAAGATTCCTGGGATTGCAAGAAATGGTCTTAATTCTCTTGTCATTCTTGGTGTTTTGACCCTTTGGAAACATCGCAATGGCTGCGTTTTTGACAATAAGAGTCCTAGTGTTGTTGTTGCTATTAGAAGTGTTGGTTTGGAGATTGATCTTTGGGTTATGGCTGGTGCAAAGAAGCTGTCCTTGCTTACTGCCCCCATCCCAGGTCTACCTGTTAGCTAGATAGTTGTAGTGCTGTTTTGGTAGCAGTGTTTTTGTCATGGATGGTTTCATTTATGCTTGTTATTGGCCGCCGTAGGGCGGCCTTATCTGTATCTTGGGGTCCTTTTGGACCTTTTTCCCCTTCTTAATATATTTTCGCGCAGCTCTCTTGCGCTTTCGAGAAAAAAAACTTTCTAGTTTCTACTGATCTAAGTATCTAACAATCTCAAATTTATATGACAGTCTTATGGTGGGGTGCCTATGGAGGATTGGCATATGAACTCCAAAGCCTTGCAAAAAGAATTATAAGCCTATGTTGCTCAGCATCTGGTTATGAAAGAAACTGGAGTGATTTTGCAGCAGTAAGTACTGTTTTTTTTTTGTTTGTTCATACTTCAGAGTTCAGAATTTCAGATTGAGTAATGAACTATGTCCATGTGCAGATCCATACAAAAAAGAGAAACAGAATGGAGCACAAGAGACTAAATAAATTGGCCTATGTAAGCTACAACTAGAAGATGGATAATAGGTTCACAAATATAAGAGAGCTAGGTTCCAAGGGAAAGAGAAGCAATCCACTGTTGCTTGAAGAGTTTACATGGCAAAATGAATGGGTTGAAGAAGAATCTGATGGTGATAACATTTGGGACGCCGTGGATGAAGCTCTAGGTGCAAGTCAGGGTCTCCGAGGCCGAAATTTGCCTAGGACTGCTGCTGCTGCTGGTTCCTCCTCTCAAACCCAGACACAAACCTATGTTAGAACCAGAAAACGACCCAGAAATGCAGCAGCTACAGCTCAAGACATACGTGAAGAAGATGACAATTCTCCTGCTGAAGATGAACAAGAACAAGAGACAGCAAGACAAATGAATGATGATGAAGATGAAGGCGAACAAGAATCAGGTGGAAGGGGAGCTGCAGGTGATGAATTTCAGTTGGATGAAGATCTTCTTTAGGTAACTGGGTGGTAATGTGTGTTGTGTGGTACTGGTATCTGGGACTTTTTCTCGAAAACGCGCAGGAGAGTTGCGCCCCTTTATATATTAAGATAGGAAAAAGGTCTAAAATAGACCAAACAACAGCAGGCCTCCTCACGGGGGGCAGAAAATAGCATACAAAAAAGAACTCATCTAACAACACACCACTCTAGGGAGCAGCTGCAGAAGCAGCCAGAGAACATAGGGCCTTCGCCCCAGCTGCCTCCCAACGACTTCTCTCCTCGTCTGCCCAAGCAAGGATATAGGTGAGGCAAGGAGACAATCCATCGAAGACACATTTGTTTCGATGAATCCAAATAGTCCAAGCACCTAGTATAATGAGTGAGTTAAGGCCTTTTCTGGTGACACCTGAGACCACCTCTGAAACCTCCTCCCACCAATTCAAGAAGGGGGTGACCGCCGGCTGGGGAGCTAGGGAGTGAAGCCCAAATTTCCGAAAAAGCTGGTACCAAAAGACTCTCGAGAAGGAGCAAGCCACCAGAAGATGATCAAGGGTTTCTTCAGCTTGGTCACAAAGCAGGCATTTCTCATGGTGGTTTAGGCCTTTCTTAGCTAAACGATCTGTTGTCCAGCATCTATTATGGGCAGCAAGCCAAATGAAAAAACGACACTTTGGCGGGGCCCAGGTTTTCCAAACCCTTGTGAAGTGTCCAAAGGAAACTGAACCCATGAACAGTCCATTATAAGCAGATTTTGCAGAATACATTCCATCTAGGGCAATACTGAAAATATGTCTGTCTTCAACTCCAGGCTGCAGCTCAATGGCTAAGAGCATCTCCCATAGCTGAAGGTAATCAATCAACACACCCACTGAGAGAGCCCCTTTTATATCGGCAATCCATTTTCTGTTAGTCAAAGCTTCAATCACAGTTCTGCTGTTCACAATCCGCTTAGGAATTGTAGCTAGGAGTCTAGGTGCCAGGTCTGCAATTTTTTTACCATGGAACCACTTGTCTTTCCAGAATTTGGTGCTGGCCCCGTCACCAACTGCAGTGAGCACTACCTCATTAAAGAAGGAAGTGGCCTTTTTTGGGATTTTCATTGGGAGACCAATCCAGGGCCTAGAGGGGTCTGTTTTAGACAGCCATAGCCATCTCATTCGAAGGGCCCAACAGAGTTCTTTTAAACTGGAGATACCCAGCCCACCAAGCTGAAGGGGGCGGCAAACCTTTCTCCAAGCCACAAGGCAGTGCCCCCCATTTACCTTTTTTCGACCTCACCAGAGGAAACCTTTCCTTAATCTATCAATGGCATCTAAACCCCATTGTGGGATATCAACTGTCATTGCCATATAAACCATCATGCTGGTAAGAACATGCTGAACTAGGGTTCTTCTCCCTGCCTTCGTTAATAAGTCTGCCTTCCAATTTGATAGCTGGTCAGCAATTCTATCAATAAACGGTTGGAGGTGCTGCCTAGACAGCTTGTGCAAGGATAAAGGAAGACCCAAATAACGGTAGGGGAACGAAGATATTCCACAAGGCAGCAGACCTTGGGTTTCCACCATATCCTCCATTGAGCATCTGATAGGAATGACATTAGATTTCTGGGCATTATTGTGCAGCTCAGAGGCATCCCCAAAAAGCTGAAGAATGCCAAGAGTGATAGATAAATCTGCTGCTGATGGGTGAACAAAAAGGGCAACATCATCAGCATATAAGGAGATCCGATGGAGCTTTTTCCTGTTGGATAACTGCTGGAGTAAACCCTCCTCTTCTGCCTTCGAAAACATATATACCAGGACGTCCATGGCAAGAATAAACAGTAAAGGAGATAGGGGATCCCCTTGCCGAAGACCTCTCCGGTGGATGATGTGCTGTCCTGGAAACCCATTCAGCATTACTTGAGTACAGGAAGCGGTCAACAATCCACAAATAATATCCCTCCAAATCTGACCAAAACCAAGCTGCATCAATACTTCAACCAGGAAAGGCCAAGAAATCGAGTTGAAAGCCATTAGTAATATCCAACTTGTAGAGCAAAGAAGCCTTATGCTGTTGGTGAAGCAGTCTTGAGGTTTGTTGAACCAACATAAAATTGTCCTGGATGAATCTACCTTTAATGAACGCACTCTGGTTAGGTGACACCATCTCATTAAGCCTTTTAGCCAACCTATTGGCTAGGATCTTTGTGATCAACTTAGCGAAGCTATGCACAAGGCTGATAGGCCTGAAATCCTTAGCTCCATCATTCTTTGGGATCATGGTTATATATGCAGAATTAAGGCGCCCAAAATTATCAAACTTCCTACCCCAAATAGCAGAGATTGCAGCCATCATATCAACTTTTATAATGGGCCAGCATACCTTGTAAAAGCGACCAGTAAAACCATCAGGCCCAGGGGCCTTGTCAGCAGGGATCCTTTTAATGATATCCTCCACTTCTTGCTCAGAAAAGGGGGCATCAAGCTCAGACAGCTCAAAAGAAGGCAATCCCAGGGCTTCAAGATCAATCACCCTATCACGATCAACACATTTTCCAATAAGGTTGGTATAGAAGCGATCCACACAAGCAGCCTTTTCAGCATGACTTGTTAGGGTATGATCCCCATCCACCAGCCTAGCCACAAAATTCTTCCTCTTGCGATGACGAGCATGAAGGTGAAACAGTTTTGTATTAGCATCTCCCTCCTTTAACCAGGAGATTCTAGATCTGAGCCTAGCCATGGTGCGCTTGAGAGAGGAAAGCAGTAAAGCTTGCTTCTTCAGCCGGTTTTTGAGCGAAATCTCAGCCTGGCTGAGCACTCTAATATCCTGAGCCATTTCAAGTCTGTGGAGAACTTCTTTGGTCAAAGCAAGCTGAGAATGTACGTGACCAACCTTCTTTTCGCTCCAAGCCTGCAACCTTTTGGCGGTTTCTTTGAGCTTCAATTCTATAGTTTTAAAGGGGCAAGGGACCGGTATCACAGCATTCCATCCAGAATGAACAACTTCCTGAAAACCATCCAGCTTGGTCCAAAAGGATTCGAAGTGAAACCTTCGTTTTCCAGATTTATTATCCCTAAGCCCCAAAAGCAAGGGGCAATGGTCGGAATCCTGGGAAGCAGCACTTTGAAGTAAAACATTGGGGAAGAGCAGTTCCCAGTCAACTGAACAAAGAACTCGGTCTAGCTTGACTAGAACAGGTGTCTCTTGATGGTTGGACCAAGTAAATTTCCTCCCATGCAAAGGAATTTCTTTAAGAGCAAGATCCTCGATCAGCCCTCTAAACCTTCTCATCATGACTCTATTCAGATTTGCATTATTCTTATCAGAGTCCTTAAAAATTAGGTTGAAGTCTCCAGCTATCATCCAAGGTCCAGGGCAAGCAATTCTAATATCTCTGAGCTCTTGTAAAAAACTATCCTTTTCACTATTTCTTGGAGGGCCATACACACAAGTAAGCCACCACGCACTTCTATCTTCACTGCAAAACTGAACCGAAACACTGTGAGTGTCCAGTCTTTTCTGGCCTGAAACCCCAACATGTCTTCTCCAAGCCACAAGGATACCTCCACTAGCCCCAGCAGAAGGTAGACAAATGTATGAACTGAAGTCTGATCCGAGCAGGGAAAGAATGGTGTGAATTGAGAAGGACAGCATTTTAGTTTCCTGAAAACAGACCACATCCACCCTAGAGGAGTCCACAATTTCACGCACAGAATCTTGGCGCACCAGCGAGTTCAACCCCCTTACATTCCATATCAAGATTTTTGAAGGATACATAACCAAAACGACAGGAAAACCAAGAAAGAGTGAGGCAAGGCACTAATTTGTCCTAACCTCTGGCGGGGGACTCCAGCCAAACAAGGCTGAGAGGGCCTCCACATGGCACTGAGGAAGGGGGTGCTTGAACAGATTACATATTCTTCAAAAGCCTCATTGCTAAAATCGTCAGAGTTAGAGATGATCTTCAAGGATTTCATAACCTTCTTGATGGACCTGCCTCCCAGCTCTTGCATGTTGAACTCGACCCCGATGCCAGCCACCCGACGACTTCTTCTAGGTGCAGATACAACTGGTGGTGTGGGGGAAGACAAACGAGATTTCCTTATGAGTTTTGGGGCTGGCAAGATACCAGAAGGCTTCCTGCAGATGCTGTTAAAGAAGGCATCCATTTTAGATTCCAGGCATGTGCCTAATTCCGGAGGGGAGATTTGGACGTTGGGGTTCGGGGCATTCATCAGTGGAGCATGATCCAGCATCCCTTCAACATCAATCTCTGCAATATCAACGCAGCGATCATCCTTCTGTGGCTGAGAAAGGCCTTGCTGGCACTGTCTTTTCAATTGCCTTCTGTGATAAACCTTCAGCAACTGTGGGGTAAAGCTCTTTCCCAGGTAAGGCTGGAGGGGCGAGCTTGGACAAGACAACTCCAGCGTCCCAGGTTGCTGAGCGAAGTATCCCTGTTCAAGCCCTACGACCCATCCATCCCAGATGTGTCTTGGAGGGGTGGGCTCAATCCTGCCAAATTCAACATCCCAGCAGGAAGGGACTGTTGGGGTGAAGGCGGCAAGGGTGAGTCCAGGAACCCTATTCTTAGAAATGGTTCCCCACGATGAGGCGAGTCCAAACTCAACACCTCCAGCGTCCCAGTGATTACATTTAGTTGGGGCGAAAGTGTTTTGTTTAGGCCCAGCAGCTCATCAGGAAAATGTTGGAAAATCATTTGAAGAGGCGAGCTCATCACTTCCAGCGGCCCATCACCACCCGATGGCTGGGGCGAAAGTGTTACAGATAAGCCCATCGACCCTTCAAAATGCTGCATAGGATCAGACAAATGGGTTGCCAGAAGGTGGTCCCAATCCCTGGAAACGTGCAGCCCAAGATCGCCCGCATCCACAGACAGATTGGCGTCCTTCGAACATAACTTCAGTGGTTGCAGAACCCAAGATGTCCCCATGAATCCAGAGAAACGGGGCTGCGTCCTTGGCAAAGTCTCGATCCCATGTACAACTGCCGCCAAATGATGGTCCCAACACATGGAACCGCGCGACACATTAACTCCAGCAGCCACACTCTGAACGGAATCCATAAGACTTAAATGTGGTGTCTGCAAAAACCGAGAAGACTCCTCGATTCCAGAGACACGCGGTTGTAACATCTCCACAGTAACTCCTGCATTCACAGTCTCCTCGGCCATTTTCGAAAACTCGGTCCCATGCACAGCTGCCGCCAATTGATGGTCCCACCCCTTGGAACCGCGTGGCACATTAACCCCAGCAGCCACAATCTTAACGGTATCCAAAAGGCTTGAATGCGCTGTCTGCAGAATCCGAGAAGTCTCCTCGATTCCAGAGACACGCGGCTGTAATGTCTCCACAATAATTCCCGCATTCACAGCCTCTTCGGCTTCTATCAAACATAACTGCGGCGGCCGCTGAACCCAGTGCGACCCCTTGATTCCAGAGCCAAGAGGCTGCGATGTTTCCAAACTTCCTGATCCATGCCCGACTTGTAGTATTAATAACTAGTAAGTGTTTCTCTGCTGTTTTCACTTTTCAGTATTGCTGAATTCATGTCATGTTTACCATATCCTTCATAATATAGTATATGAAGTTCATATATATTATATAGTTATATAATTATTTACTATATAGTATAATAGTATATATTATATAGTATATACATAGGTCCTGGTCTCCTGGATGAATAGGACGACCAGTAAACGACCAGGTCGACCAGAGCTCGATTAGTCGGACCTAGTCGACGACTAATCGAGATTAGTCGCTGGTCGGTCCCCCAGTTCGACTAGCTGGTCAAGCGACCAGAAAACATAGGACACCGCAATGATTGTGTTTTCAATGGTGCTCAGCCTTCTATAGCTAGATTGCTTACCTCAACTGGTGATGAGTTCAATATGTGGTGTTTTGCGCGGGCCAAAGGCTTGACCCGTCTTTCAGACCTAGCTTTTGTGTTCAACCCCAGCTAGGAGGCGGTTTTACCTCTTGTTGTTTGTGTGTAAGTGTGTGAGTAGTGTGTTAGGTCATTGTATATACTGTTTTTTCTTTTCTTCTTCTAATGAAATGATACGCAGCTCTCCTGCGTGTTCGAGGAAAAAAATGGTGAGCCAAATGTGTTGTGTCTAGAAAGTATAAAAAATATGAGACTAGAAACTTTTACATTAGTAAATAGTTTAATAACTGGTAAATCTTAGTTATGAACAGTTACATAGTATTGAAGCGTTGCAGCCAGAGATCAAACACTTGCATGACCAAGCAGGTATTACTCATGTTAATCGATTAGGCAAAGAAGGATACATAGCGCCAGATGCGATAAATATGTATGAGTTGAGTTAAATGGTCCTTTGTCTGCATTCTTTGTAGCTTTGCTACTTACACTATCTGCTATCAAAATTTCAAGAAAGTTAAGTTTCAGAAATTTCACATATCATGGATTAGTACAAAATCAACAGATGGATCAGAATAGTTCCCTGCTTCCTACAAATGTGATTTCTTTATTTGGCTATATAGTTTTTAGGTGTATATCTACAATATTCTACCGTGTGACTATGCAATAGAAGATAAAAGAACATGCTTGAACCATAAGAAAACTCTGGATGGCATGATTAGAATCAGATATTAAGCCTTTCCAAACTAGTCACACTGCATTATATCCACTATGGACGAATAACCTGCTTGCGAGAGGTATTTCTCATGCATATGCAGGAATGTGGTTTTCTGTAACCAAGTTGTTATGGTGCTATAAATGACATAAGAAAATTGTGCCAGCATTTTAAATCAACCTAGTTTATGAAACATTATTGAAATTCACCATGATATCATATGCATGGCCTTCACGATCAAACAGTGGAGATGAGAATTGGTAATATCAACATATCTTGTATATGTGCTTATGTACTATGTAGCATAAATTGAGCGGAATTGAAGAAATAGTGGAAATGTATAACTAAGACAGAGATAGCTCCGTACCTGTGGCCCTGTCTGCAAGCCCAAGATCCTCGCAAAGCTTGGCAATGTTGTTATTCTTGTAACCTTTGCGAACCATAGCAAATATACTGATGATCTCATGGATATTGAATTCAGATACAATGTTATATGCGATAAGGAATTGGAGAAGACCCCTAGCCAGCGTGTCAAGTTCCCTACAACACACTGTGTTGTCAATCATTTTCTTCCAATCCTTCGCCACCAGCTTGGCCTGTTCTGTTGTGTCTGCGGAATGTTTGGCGGATTTCATAGACAACCAACGAAATAGTGTGATACATTGCACCCAGACCTTGTAGCACCTGAAGTTCTTGCTGGATACGAGTAGCTTGACCACTTGAAGGACAAGTGCCGCCGGATCTGGGGCATGGTGCATTGCGGACAGCAACTTCTTACTGGAGATGCTGAAACAGATCACGAACTCGATCAGCGTCTCTGCATCCATCCTCTTGCATGCCTCTACAAATTCCTTTCTCCCACCTGCAGGAAGCCCTCTAAGCTGTTTCTTAGTCGTCTCTTCGACCATCTCCTCCTCTTCAGTACCCTGCTCCTCTCCATCCCCCTGTGCATACCCATCAAGCTCCTCCTCACCTTCAGTCTCTTTGCCTTGCCCTGCAGAGACCTTGGTAGTCAGCGTCTCTTCGTCAGCATCCCGCTTGTTATCCTCGCCGCCCTCTCTATCTTCCTCCTTTTGATTGTCAATCTCGTCGTCGGCCTCTTCCTCCTCCTGTTCTTCTTCCCCCTCTTCCTCCTCCCCCTCTTCCTCCACCACCTCCTCTTCCTCTTCCTCCTCCTGCTCTTCCTCCCCCTCTTCCTCCTCTTCCTCCTCCTCTTCCTCCACCATCTCCTCTTCCTCTTCTTCTTCCTCTTCCTCCTCCACCACCTCCTCCTCTTCTTCCACCTCGTTATCCTCTTCCTTATTCTTACTAGTGCGTGCTGTGCCCGCAGCCTCGAGCGCCCGCAGCTGGCTGAACCGGCGCGAGACGGAGGATTGGACGGAGGAGACGTGGGCATCGAGGTCCTCCCAGGTGAAGGGGAGCGGGTAGGGCGAGCAGGCGGCGAGGGTGCGGAAGGCCTCGCGCAGGACGCCCTTCTTGGCAGGGAGCTCGGCGATGGCCGCCTCAAGGTCCTCCGTCGGCATCATCGCTGGCGCCGCCGTCCCCATGGGCCTGGGTCAGAACCCTCGGTAACGGGAGCGAGTAAATTTACAATCTACAGCATCGAAGGCCTTTGTCCTCCTTATGTCTCCCTAAAACTATCTCCGTCAACGTCCTGTAAATCTATACATCTATATAAGAACTAGTTTCAACAATCATATCACAATATCTTTTTACAAATAACTCCTCACAACTATTTTTTAAATTAATCCGCTGCACGCCTATAGATGACCAAACGGTGGCCCGACACGGACCAGACGCCCACGAACCACAACTCTGGCCCAGACACGTCATGCCGGCCTACTGGCTATGCCAGGCTGGGTGAAGCTGTCTAACCAGTAGAACATCATGCTATATAAATTGTGTGTGTATATATATATATACGATTTTTAAAATAAATCTATATTTATACTATACTTAAAGCATCAGTTTCAACGGTAGTCTCGCGTCAATTTTTTTATAAGTTTGAGTTCATGTGACTTATTTTAGAAACTTGAGCTCACAATCTTTCTCTTATTTAGTCTTTGTATGGTAAAATTATGTTATTTTATAATCGCTCACTTCATTGGTCGTGTTGTACCAAGACATATTGCATGGAGTAAACAATAACATCAGTTAGCCAAATAAAAAAATTATTATACGGAGAGCGAAGACAATCAATAAAAAATCTTGAAATTTTTTTGTGAATCTTTTACGTGAGTATTGTTGTAAGCCATCGCAACACACAGGCAACCGACTAGTTATCTCCTATATTCAAGTCTTCTCTAAAAAGATTTTTTTTCTCTATATCTCCTCCATCTTCAACAATATTCTCTATATCTGGTTCTCTATACATAAATACCTATATTAGAGATCTATTTTACTTTTAATTTTTATACATATGTATGTATTTGTCATACACTCAAATATACTGTACATATTTTAGTTTTGTTAAATCTGTTGTTTTATATATTAAAATGATAAATGAGTGAACAGAGAAACTATATATAAAGAGGATCTAGCAGTGTCATTTATATTTAAAGAATCGATTAGAGAATGCTGCTGGAGATATAAAGGACATGAATTTTCTCTAAAATTTAGGGTAGTGGAAGCTTTAGAGGATGGCTGGAGAGAATTTAAGACTGACTCTAACAGAACAGTTAAGAGGCACTCAAAGGCAAAATAGCTAGTATATAGGTATGATACTGCATTATGGAAGACAAAATGAGCAGCTATTTTGGATAAGACGAGAGAGGAAAGCTAAAATGATAAGGGGCAGACGGGCAACTATTTTTCATATGTGTTTCAGTGATAGGATGGTTCTATTATCCACCAACTCAATACCAGTACTATTTTGTATAAATATAGAAGGTAGAATAGCTTCTCTGTTGGATCCACTCACAATTTGGATGGCAAGCTAAACTATTGATGGGAGCCAAAAGAGTTAATGCCTAGCCAAAATGGCTTCTCCATGTTGGAGGCAGCCTAAAGGGCTTGTTTTCTTATTAAATGGCTACTTCCAATAGCAACAACTACTATGCAAGCAAACATTAGGTGTAAACGTGCAAGTAGGTCTCTTGGATCCGTTAGATCTGGATCCAACCGTAGATATAAACCGTGGTTTATTAGGTTTTTATAAAGCTACAACAGATGGTGATAGAACGGTTTAAGTGTTATATATGATATATCGTTGGATTCTAATCTAATGGACCAAGAGGTATACTTGCATGCTTGCATCTATTGTAGGGCTGGAAACGAGCCGAGTCAAGCTCGATTTGGCTCGGCTTGGTGTGGCTTAGGGATGACAATTTAATCCACAGATTCAAATATCTATCAGATATCTGACCCGACGGATCCGGATATGGATATGTTTTTTGACCCGCGGGTTAGACTCATATTCGACCCGAGGTAAAGTGGGCATGGATTTGGATATTAAATCTCATTCGTGGGTTATCCGTTGGATATCCGAAATTAACCAATACTTTAGTTTTTTCCCAGACAGGTAGACAGTCCAGCTGGTTTGTTGTTGACAGATACCCTATGGCAGTTGTCTGCTCCGTGCTCCTCTCTCTAGCTCTCATAGCGCTAGCTCAAGTGCTCACCGCTACACTAGGATCAAATCATCAAAACTTTAGAAGGCTGAAGGTTGAAGGTCAAAAGCAGATGAGACATGCAGACAAGTATTTGTTGTCATTTGAGAATGTGTTCATTGACGTGAAGACATGTACTTAAACTTCATGCAGACATATATTTGTTGATAACTAGTCAATCATACAAATATGTGTAACTTTTTGTTCTGAATTTATTATTGCAATTCAAGACATGTCTTTTTGTCATGTTGAGAATGTTGCTTGTTGAAGGACATGTATATTTGTTTATTTTTTATTAAGTTTTTAGCTGTGCATATGGTGAATTGGGAAGAAATTTGATTAATTATGTTATTGAATTGTTGAAAATGGTTCCTTTTCATATCCAATGGATATCCAAAACCCGATGGGTATGAGCATGGATATGAATTTCTATCCGCGGGTATAGTCGTGGGCAGATATTATATGCAAACGTGGATATGGTTGTGGGTGGATATTTACAATATGCGATCCGAATCTGATCCGTTGTCATCCCTAGTTAGAGATGGCAACGGATACATACCCGTCGGGTAGTACCATTCCATACCCGTACCCATCAAAAAAAATTCTACCTGTCGGGTTACCCATATATACTCGCGGGTATAAAATTTTACCCATACCCGCACCCGCACGGGTATTTTTACCCGTCGGGTAACCCGTACCCGCTAGGAAAGTCTTAAATTCCTATATACCAATCACTCAAAATATTAAATAAACATATAAAAACAACTTCAATTTCACATATAACAAATCATATGATTACATAACTTGGTATCTAGACAAATGATAGCTAGAGGAGGGTTTTATTTTAGCTAAGATGAGCTCTATTAGATGGTTATAATTGTATTGATGCGGGTATATTTTACCCATGGGTAGACGGGTATGGGTAGTTCCAACCCGTACCTGTACCCGTCTACCCAACGGGTAGAGGTTTTTACCCATTAACATACCCGTGGGTAGAGAAATCATCCCATACCCACCTTCATATCGGGTAAAACCCGTCGGGTATTCGGGTTTCAGGTACCCATTGCCATCTCTATCCCTAGTGTGGCTCGCTAGCCAACCAAGCTTGACTCGTGAGCCAGTTTGACTCAACTCGCGAAGTGCACCTTAATATACAATATTGTATTATATAGTGAATTAATAGTCTATAAATGTGAAATATAGAATCATCATTTAAACTACGAGTAATCTAAATTAAAAATTGTCATATATCCATCATTAAAGACTAAGGAACGAGACAGATATATATATAAAATTATCCAATATCCATCATTATTGTGTGGGTTGGTTAATTTGGTACATCTTGCAAGCCAGAACGAGCTGGGTCGGCTCGGCACGACACGTTGCACCAATGAGCTCGGTAATCTGTTTCGGCTCGTTCGAGGCTCGCGAGCTACTCCAAGCCAAGCCGATCGGCTTCGAGCTCGAGTCGGCTCGCGAGCCTCGAGCTTATTTTCCAGCCCTAATCTAGTGTTTATTTGCATGGTAATCGTTGCCCCAATTGATAAATTGTTGTGATTTATGCTAGTGTTCTTTTCTACAAGAAACTCCATTCTTCGAGACACCAATTTTTTATATAGGAAACTCGATACTTGGTCTACCTTGTGGCTTCAAGACTTTGTCTTGATGCTAGGCTATAAGGATCCTAAAGCTCTGTGTTGGTGACTTGTTCTCAAATGCTAAGAGTTAAGAACAAGGCAACATAAAAAGTATTAAGTGTTAAAGTCCTTCGTCCTTCGAAACATTATTTCCCTTCGGGATATAATGAATTTTGGACGAAGGTTATGAAGGACATACCTTCATAAGCACGACAAGCAATGATGAAGAATTTATATAAAGTATGAGATGTAATATAAACATTTGAACATTATCATGAAATCATTTCTATTTTATTATCATGGAAAAATAGAAATGATATCAAATTACAAGTGTACCTTCGGCTTGAGGGAAGGCAAAAGTACAAGCGTGACGCAAAAGCAAATGCCAAGTCAGCGTGAACAGTACGGGAATACTGTTCATCTATTTATAGGCACGGGACACAGCCCATGTAAAATTACACCCATGCCCTTCACATTTGTTAATAACTCTGTAGTAACCCATCGGGGTCTGAATAGCCTTTTTATCTTTAAGTCGGTTTCCTTTTCCGCCATCGTGCCGAAGCTCTCCTGCGTGCAGCTTCGGTTCCGCGCCATCCTTCGTATTCCTTTTGTGCTTCTTCACACCGTGGTTTTGACCCAAGTCCGAAGATACCTGTTCATGCATTATACTCCAGAAACTTTGTTAAATCATGTTTTTGAGGACCTTCGGAAGCCGAAGGCCCCCAACACTCTGAAATTTTATTGGTTGTTACCTGTGAAAGAGTTGTCTGATGGTTTAATGATAATTGTTGGTGACTAGGACGCAATTGTAATGTCTCGAATATCTACTAAAGTTAAGGAAATTGTTGTTTACTTTGATCATGAGAATCAAATTGGAGGTATCAACTGGGATGATGTGGTGGCCAACCCTGGCCCACCATTACCTAATGTAATCAGACCTAGTAAGATAGAGGTCATACCTAAAAAGTCAGGAGAGAAACTTCCTAATAGAGGGCAAGGGTCGATCTTCTATGGGGTATAATAACTTGATTGGGTGGAGATCTCGACATTGATGACCCAAAGCTCTGAGCGAACGAATTCTCGCAATCACTATACCACGGCTCCGTTGGTTATCACCCATTACACACGAGTGACCTCGCCACAAAGGCTTATGCCTGCAAGCGCAATCAAGAACACAAGCAAGAACAGGAAGAATGCAACCAACACTATGTTGATTACGAGTTGGGGTCTCACAAACCGATGAACGCGAACTATTCGATGGCATATATGATCTAAGCAAAACCCAACCCTAATGTGATGACGACTGCTAGATAAATAAAGTATTAGGGCGTGCATGACCCCTGATCTTGCCCCTAATGGATAGAGTTTTAGAGATGACAGTGGACGGAGTTGAGTTTTTGCAGATACACACGCAGAAGGACAAGCCCAAGATGAACCGACGAACAGGAGGAGGAGCGCCAACGATGACTAGGAAGCCAGAGCCCCACCGCCAAGCCAAGACTTAGCTAGGACTCCACTCTATAGCTTCTAAGCTCCACTCCCATCCCAATAAAGAGACTTGGGAGTCTCTCCTCCCTCTTGTGCCTGCTTGTAACCACTACTACGAGTTTTGATTATCAATGGTGCCAGTAGCGCAAGCCGCCGATGACTAGAAGTAGGGACGTTCTGCCCGAACTAGTATAAATCTTGCGCCCTCCACGCACACCCTCTAGAGCTTGGAACGCACACAATAAATTTACTTGTCGGTGTGAGGTTCCAAACACTGATAGTTGGCACATCGGGTAGGGGTCTTGCGCGTTCTGCGACGAGATTCTCCAAGCTCCAGATGGCTGCCAATGACATTGGCGTAGTACGGTCCCCTTGAGTGACCGTTTGCTTTGGGAATCCTGATGACGCCATCGACAACGAAGGAACGATGAATAGGGCCCCAAAATCCCCAATTCCACCGACAGGCGATTCACTCGACATCATCAAAAGCTTCGACCACCTCCACCTTGATCCCCGAGAGGTGGGAACGAACAACAGTGCTCGCCTCAATTCGTTTTCACCAAGGTTGTGGGGGTGTTGATCCCGTCCATGGACCGTTGTTTGGTTTCCTCGTCAAAGTCGGGAGGCAGATCTAGTTCTCCATCAATCGGGATCACCCACGCCTCGACCCAGGAATGCCTCATGATCGCATCAACCGAAGACCCCTCTCGCAGAGAGCCTCGAGGAGACCCTTGTCGATGCCATGATGCATGTTGCGGCATCAGCCCATCTCAACTCAACCTACCACGCTAGAAACCTCCACCATGGTGGGGCCCTATCCAGGGCGACTGAGGTCCCCACACCGCAAGGCAAAAGCTACATCAATGGCAAACATGGAAGCTACGACATATCGCTTGGAAAACATGCATCGAAGCAACTGGAACCCACTGTCGCCTGATCTACGGCAAGGTCGGCCCGCCACGGTTCCCTCAAACACACCAGAAGGTGGAAACTCTGAGCCAATTAGGGACCCACCGAGAAATCTAAGGCCTACTCAACCTCGTCGTGCGACAACAAGCCAAAGGTTTTGTACCACGACATTGGGAACCAGGGGCTAACTAGAGCACCACGTCTACACCAACGATCAACGACGCCTTGATGAGGCGATTACTCAGGCCTAAGGAAGGCCTAGAACATACCCCATCCCACTGATGCCTGGGGACAGATGGGACAGTGTGGAGCATGCCTGATCCAGGGAGCAGCAAAAAAATACAGATGGAGCCAGACGATGACCATTGATACAACCGACGTCGTGGGGGCCGATTTAACACCGATGAGGACGAAAGCTCGAGCCCCCATCGGTACCCTGGGCTTTTGGCCATCACATCCTACGGGTGCCTGTACCGCAACACTATAGGCCCTACCATCATGAAGTACGGTGGGTAATCGAACCTCGGTCTCTGGTTGGAGGATTGTCGGTTCGCGTGTCAGGAGGGATGGGCGGATTGTGATAACTTTGTAATCTGGAACCTTCCCATGTACCTAGCGAATTTAGTGCAAGCCTGGCTCGTAAACCTCATACACCTTATCCTGACGCGCGATTCTACAGTCGATAGGGCCGAAGTGACCGCAGTCACTTCGCCCCTCCACTGACTGACCTGACAGGAAAATAGCGCCGCCTGCGCTGCTCCGACTGTTGTGCCACCCGCCAGGGTGAGGCTGACAGCCGCCACGTCCGGCCTTAGGCACCATAGGAAGCTCCGCCTCGCCCGACCATAGGGCTCGGACTCAACCTTGACCTCGGACGACGATCTCTGCCTCGCTCGACCCTAGGGCTCAGACTCAACCTCGACCTCGGACGACGGTCTCTGCCTCGCCCGACCCCAGGGCTCGGACTCAACCTTGACCTTGGAGGAGTCACCGCCTCGCCCGACCTCGGGCTCGGACCGACCATGCTGCAGGGGGTACATCATTACCCTACCCCTAGCTAGCTCAGGCTACGGGGAACAAGACCGACGTCCCATCTGGCTCGCCCTGGTAAAACAAGTAATGATGGCACCCCGCGTGCTCCATGACGACGGTGGTTCTCAGCCCCCTACGGAAGCAAGGAGACGTCAGCAAGGACCCGACAGCCGACAGCTGTGCTTCTATAGGGTTTAAGCGCTCCTCCGATGGCCACGACGTCACATGAATAGGGCACTAACACCTCTCCGACAGCCACGTCGGCATGTACATAGGACTCTGGCTCCTCTTTGCCGGACACGTTAGCACACTACTACACCCCCCATTGTACACCTAGGCCCTCTCCTTACGTCTATAAAAGGAAGGTCCAGGGCCCTCGTATGAAAAGGTGGCCGCGCGGGAGGACGGGCTGACGAACAGGCTCTCTCTCTCTCCCTCGCGAACGCTTGTAACCCCCTACTGCAAGCGCATCCGCCCTGGGCGTTGGACAACACGAGCCGCGGTTCCCCTTTCGCTTTCCCCCTTGTGTTCCGTCTCGCGCCGACCCATCTGGGCTGGGACACGCAGCGACAATTTACTCGTCGATCCAGGGACCCCCCGGGGTCGAAATGCCAACACGCCCCAATCCTTTGGGACTCAAATGTGATACAATTACTAGTCCGAGAAGGCTAGTAAACACATTTATACATCAGATGATTCTAGATCTGCTTAAACGAGACAGACCTATAAAGGTGGCGATCAACTTTAAGAGTTCGTCCACAACTCGGGACATATCATCAGAGTGGGGCTGAAGCAGCCCGATATACATAGCGAAGCAAATCAGTGGTCCAACAGCCATAGGCAAGGTTGGGAACAGGCGTAACTCTTACCCGATCAACAATCTCCTTCTCTGAAAAACAACAAATAAGCAAGGGTGAGTACTTACGTACTCAGCAACCCACCTTCACCCACGGAATGGGGAAATCAGATATAATGCATGGAATATGTGGATCTCAGGATATTTTGCAGAAATAACAATATTTGATGCAGGGGTTATTTTGTAAAACATTTTATATTTTGCAAAGCGCATCCTCTCCTAAAGGAGCAGGAAGTTTTTCAATATAGGACAAAATCCCTTGGACTAAACCATCTAGGTATCTTAGCAGTTTCCCACTGGTTTTCATTTTCAAAAACAACTACTGGACTTTCCGTCCACCATAGCTCATGGCTCAACTGCCGGACCTTTCAAAAACCACTTTTCAAAAGCATCTTTGGAAAACAAAACACTAATTGTCATACCACACCAGACTCGTCCATACCAGTGGACACAGACTATTCGAATAGGTTTTCAAACTATGCGCAGAGGTGTACACTTTACCCACTAGTCCGATTTCTGCAATCTCAACGTCGTGAGACCCGAATGCCGAATCTCTCTCTTTCCTCGCACGTCCTTACCTTAACGGTTATACCGGAAGGAGTCAAGCCACCGCCATGTCCAAACTGGACAAAACATTCCCCCTCTTTATCCTCCCGGTGCTCCCCAGCCATCATAACCCTGGGGTTCGGACCGTACAAGTTCAGATTGAGTGACCACCCATACAGTCTCGAGTGGTTGTACTTGTCATGAGTACATGTAGTGAAGGATGACAAACCGGTCCTTATATGAGGGGACAATCCTTCTGCTCACACCTAACCCGGCTGAGCCATCACCTTAGGCCCTCCCCTAAACCAGGGAGTCCCTGATCATCCCCACTCAAAAGGTGATAAGGATGACAACCCTTCATCATACCCATTTTGAAAAAAGGTTTTCTTTTGAAAACTCACACATTTTCTTAAATCATTTGTAACCAAAGTGTCAAGGAGTATAAAGATTAATTGTGGCAAAGGCTGGGTGGCCATAATAACTTGTCTCAAAATCATATCATGCATAAAATAACAGGCTGAGGGTTGTGGTTGAAAAATCATAGGTAATTTATGCATCAAAGGGATCCAGTGAGCTTGCCGTGCTTATGCAGTGAAAGGGGGAGAGCTTGCGGAACTGGCTTCTGGCTCCACCGCCTGACGTAGACTTGCAGATCTGGCCTCCACGAGACGACACAAACGCTCTGATAACTATGCAACATGAACAAGCAAACATACAAACCAGCAAGTATACCAACAAATATTTAGTATAGTGGTCAGAATAGAGATATATGGATGGGTAGAGTCTTGAGCAGAATCTATGTCATGTGGTGTTGAGATATTGCTGGTGGCGGAGCGGAGGTGCTTACCAGGAGGGTGGATTGGAGGCGAAGCGACACTATACGCGTAGCCGGCAGAGCGGAGTAACTGAGTGGGCGGGGTGTTTGCCTTGGCTGAGGGTGTTGAGTATGTGGAGAGGGAGATGGTAGCTGGGTTTATTTATAACTGGGTGGATGTGATGTAGTACAGTAGAGTTCACTGTTGGTGAGAATAGTGACGAATGAATCGTTTGACTTAGTATGAAATGGAGAGTTATAGGCAGAATATGTGACAAAAGTATTTTGGGAATTTTCTAGAATATGAACCATGCTCATGGTTGGATAGGGAATAGTTTGATAAGAATTTAGAAATAAGAATTATTGGAATCTGAGTTTGGAAGCCTGGTTCGAAGGAATCTCAAAGTTAAGCATGCTCAACTTGGAGAAACCTGGGATGGGTGGCCAGATGGGAAGTTCCTACTAGAAGGAAAATCACAGTCACCGGAGTTCATATGACTGGAATATTGGTCTGGCGGGTCTTAGGTGGACTGGACAACATGATGGATGAGTAGTTGAAATTTGGGGTGATCGGATGATCGATGAATAGTAACAATGAATAATAATGATGAATAGTGACAACGAAAAAGCAATTGTAGATATCATCGATGAATAATAACGATAATGAATAGTAACGGTAAATAGTAACAATGATGAATAGTAATGGTGAATAGTCGTATGAACGAACGATGAACGATGAATAGTGACTATGAACGAACGATGAACGATGAATAGGAACTATGAACGAACGGATGATCAGAATTTCAGCAGCATAACGACTAGATAAAGATTATCTGCACGAACGATGAATAGGGACTATGAACGAACGATGAATAGGAACTATGAACGAACAATGAACGATCGAATGATCGAACGAACGAACGATCGGAATTTCGGTAGCATAACGGCTGAACAAAGATTATTTGGACGAACGAACGGACGAACGATCGAATGAATGAACCATGAACGATCGGACGAACGAACGAACAAACTAAGAACAGGTGGACGAACGATCGAAGAACGACCGAACGATCCTTGTGCTAGTGTGTGCTTGTGTGGAAGGTGGAGTGGGCGTGTGTGGGGGGAGATTTGCCATGAAATGGCTTGGGGTGGCTTGAGAGGAGGCCCTTGCCCCTCTATTTATAGGCTCGGTGGGGGATTAGTGGGGGTGAGAGGATTACTGGGAGATTAGCATGTATTTGTCTTGTATAAGTGTAACTAGCTTGTAGAGCTCATCGTATGACACTGGAGGCATACATATACGTATGAGCATGAAGAAAGTTATGAAGAAAATATTTGTGGGGACTTGAAAAATGATTTGGAAGGTATTTCTCAAGAGAAAAGTATTTGGAGAAATATTGGTGGAATATTTGGGTAGTATTTCTGGAAAGAATCAGAGGGGATCTCTGGGGAAATATTTGTAGGATATTTTGAGGAGGATTTTGGAGAGAATATAGACCATTATATTTTATTTGTTGATATCAACTCGCAAACAAACATTTTGAAATGAAATTTGAAATTCATTTTGAACTTAGAGCGAGTTTGAGAAAATTTCAAGATTTGAATTTTTGGAATGCTACAGACAAGTAGGATGGAAAGAAGGCCTCCAACCAAGGACACCACTGACGACTTCGAAAAGCTCCTTGAAGTCCATGTTCGAACCATCGACACTCAGTCCGACACACCTATAAGAATTGTGGGTTACTTAGGAAATTCCTAAGCAAGGAGATATTGTTCGGAAGGGGAACCAAGCCCCGGAGAGACAGAAAGCCAGGGGAAAGGGATTGCTTTCCCCACCGAGTCTGGCTACTCGCTGATCTTCGAGGAGCGTGATTACTGCGTCTCGAGGAGGCGCTAAAAAACTTGAACGGTGTAAGGTGTTCGACACCCGACCAGCGGGTCCGGCCTCTTTCGGTCGATCCAACTACGCCATCGCATTCAATCAATTTGCCCACTCTGAGTGCATTCCTCGGCCGGGCCAATGCCCGCCTACTGTCGACCCGACCAATGGTATAGCACGACTGACCAAAGCACACATGGCTAGGGGTAGCTGAAAGTCACCTAGAGGGGGGGGGTTGAATAGGCGGAATCTGAAATTTACAACTTAAAACAAAATCTACAAGCCGAGGTTAGCATTAGAATAAAATCCAAGTCCGGGAGAGAGGGGGAAAACAAATCAAGAGCAAATCAAGCGGATGACATAGTGATTTGTTTTACTGAGGTTCGGTTCTAAAGAACCTAGTCCTCGTTGAGGTGGTCACAAAGACCGGGTCTCTTTCAACCCTTTCCCTCTCTCAAATGGTCACTTAGACCGAGTGAGCTTTCTCCTTAATTCTCACGGGTCACTTAGACCCTGCAAGGACCACCACACAATTGGTGTCTTTTGCCTTGCTTACAAAACACTTGGGAACATGAATGAGAAAGGAAGAAAGTGATCCAAGCAACAAGAGCGCAAAGAACACAAACAAACTCTCTCTCAAGTCACTAGGTGATTGGAATGGATTTGAGACTTGGAGAGGCTTTGATTCTATTGAATTGTGTCTAGGAGTGAATGCACTAGCTCTTGTATTGAATGTGAAGTGCTGGAAACTTGGATGCTTGGAGTGGTGGTGGTTGGGGGGTATTTATAGCCCTTAACCACCACATAGCCGTTGGGGCAGGTTGCTGTCGATGGGCGCACCGGACAGCGTCCGGTGTCCGGTGCGCCAGCCATGTCACCCAACCGTTAGGGTTCTGGAGCAGTTGGCCATTGGAGTTTTGTCTTCTTGCGGCACCGGACAGTCCGGTGCCACACCTGACAGGCACTATTCACTGTCCGGTGCCCCTCTGACTTCTGCGCTCTGACTCTGCACGCACTGTTCACGAAGTCAACGGTTTTTGTAGTCGACCATTGCGCCGAGTAGCCGTTGCTCCGGAGGCACACCGGACAGTCCGGTGGCACACAGGACAGTCCGGCGAATTATAGCGGAGCATGCCTGGAGAAACCCGAGAGTGGCGAATTCGTTTCTGTACGGTCCTGGTGCACCGGACAGTCCGGTGCGCCAGACCAGGGCAGACTCAAGTTTCTTGCTCCTTTGAATTTGAACCATATCTTGAATATTTATTGGTTTAAGTTGAACCTTTATGCACCTATAGAACATGTATTCTAGAGCAAACTAGTTAGTCCAATATTTGTGTTGGGCATTCAACCACCAAAATTAATTATGGAAAAGGTTTGACCCTATTTCCCTTTCAATCTCCCCCCTTTTGGTGATTGATGCCAACACAAACCAAAGCAAATATATAAGTACAAAAATGAACTAGTTTGCATAATGTAAATGCATAGGTTACTTAGAATTAAACCAATTTATAATTTCACTAGATATGCATGGATTGCTTTCTTTTATTTAATATTTTGGACCATGTTTGCACCACTTATTTTGTTTTTGCAAATTCGTTTGGAAAATCTTTTCAAAGTCTTTTTGCAAATAGTCAAAGGCATATGAGTAAGACTGAAAGAAGCATTTTCAAGATTTAAAATTTTCTCCCCCTATTTCAAATGCTTTTCCTTTGCCTAAACAAAACTCCCCTTGAATGAAATTCTCCTCTTAGTGTTCAAGAGGGTTTTACCAATTTTTGAAAATTCCATTTTGAAAAAGATCAAACACATTTAAATACCAACTTGGAAAATTCTTGAAAGTTTTGAACTTAGGTGGTGGTGCGGTCCTTTTGCTTTGGGCTTAATATTTTCTCCCCCTTTGACATTAATTGCTAAAAACGGAGACTTTTGAGAGCCCTTTTACTTTCTCCCCATTTATACAAGTAAATAAGAGTGAAGAATTATACCAATTTGGAGAATGTTGTGGAGTAATGGCGAAGGATAAGTGATACCGTTAGAGTGGAGTGGAAGCCTTGTCTTCGTCGAAGTCTCCATTTCCCTTTCAATCTATGACTTAGTATACAAACATACTTGGAAACACATTAGTCGTAGTCTTGGCACAAGAATAATAAGAAATATGCATTTGTACCAAAATGAAAGAGATGTGATCAAAGGTATATAAATAAGTTATGTGTGCAATGTTTCAATCAAAATTTCGAGAATCGAGTATATTTAGCTCATTCCTAAGTTTGCTAAAGATTTTATCATCTAAAGCCTTGGTAAAGATATCGGCTAATTGTTCTTTAGTGTTTACATATGCAATTTCGATATCTCCCCTTTGTTGGTGATCCCTCAGAAAGTGATACCGAATGTCTATGTGTTTAGTGCGACTGTGTTCACATAGGAGAGGGACTTTGCTCAATTTGTAGCCATAGTCCCTGAGGGTTTGCCTCATCCAAAGTAATTGCGCACAACAATGGCCTGCCGCAATATACTCGGCTTCGACAGTTGATAGGTGTCGGGGACCATAATTAGGGGTACCCTCAAGACGCCTAATTCTCAGCTGGTAACCCCCATCAGCATAAAGCTGCAAAGGCCTGATGGGTTTGATTAAGTCAGGGATCAGTCCATACGAGTGACTTGACCTCGCCACGCCCGAGCCTAGCCTCGGGCGAGGGCAGCCGACCCTAAGATGACTCCGTCTCGCCTGAGGTCTCCTCTTTCACGGCAGACGCATCTCCGGCTCGCCCTAGGCCCCGCCTCCGATAAGGAGAAACCCTGACTAAATCACCGCACCAACCGACCGAGTCACCGGGGCGTTTAACGCAAAAGGTAAGACCGACGGGCGACCAGACTCCGCCAGTGGTGCCATAGGAGACTCCGCCCGACCCAGGGCTCGGACTCGGGCTAAGGCCCCGGAAGACGGCGAACTCCGCTCCGCCCGACCCAGGGCTCGGACTCGGGCTAAGGCCCCGGAAGACGGCGAACTCCGCTCCGCCCGACCCAGGGCTCGGACTCCGGCTAAGGCCTCGGAAGACGGCGAACTCCGCTCCGCCCGACCCAGGGCTCGGACTCAGGCTAAGGCCTCGGAAGACGGCGAACTCCGCTCCGCCCGACCCCAGGGCTCGGACTCGGGCTAAGGCCCCGGAAGACGGCGACCTCCGCCTCGCCCGACCCAGGGCTCGGACTCCGCCTCGGCCTCTGCCGAGTAATCTCCGCCTCGCCCGACCCAGGGCTCGGACTCTGTCTCTGTCTTGCAGGACGGACTCGGCCTCGGCCTCGGAGGAGCCTCCACGACGCCCGACCTAGGACACGGGACCGCCACGTCAACAGGAAGCGTCATCATCACCCTGCCCTGAGCCGACTCGGGTCGCAGAGAACAAGACCGGCGTCCCATCTGGCCAGCTATGCCAGATAGGCCATGATGGCGCCCCGCTAGATCATGACGACGGCGGCTCCCAGCTCCCTTACGAAAGCAGGAGAACGTCAGCAAGGACCCAGCCACCTCGACAGCTGTCCCCCCGTCCGGCTCCGTTACTCCTCCAACAGCCACGACGCCACACCAACAGGGTGCCACGATCTCTCCGGCTGCCACCTGGGCATGTACATAGGGCGCTAGCTCTCCCTCGCTAGACACGTAGCACCTTGCTACACCCCCCGTCTTGTACACCTGGACCCTCTCCTTACGACTATAAAAGGAAGGGCCAGGGCCTTCTTAGAAAAGGTTGGCCTCACGGGGACGAAAGGCAGAGGCAGGCGCTCTCTCGGGGCCGCTCTCTCCCTTCACCTCGTGCGGACGCTTGTAACCCCCTACTGCAAGCGCACCCGACCTGGGCGCGGGACGAACACGAAGGCCGCGGGAATTTCTCCGACTCCCTCACGACCCGGCTCCGGCCACCGACTCTCTCTCTCTCTCTGTTCCCCCCTTCGCGCTCGCTCCACGCGCTCGACCCATCTGGGCTGGGGCACGCGGCACTCTCACTCGTCGGCTCGGGGACCCCCCGGTCTCGGAACGCCGACAGTTGGCGCGCCAGGTAGGGGCACGCTGCGTGTTGACGTTCGATTTCCCGTCAAGCTCCAGATGGGCAGTCCCCAACAACCTCTTCAACCCGGGACGGTGCTCCGTTTCGGGAACCTCGAGTTCATGTCTCTCGACGGCGACTACGACATGATACTCCTTCCACCGCCGCGCGACGGCGACCTCGCTGGCGGACAGTCCGCCCGCCGGCGGCGGAGTCAACGACGTCTTTCCCACGATGGGGAAGGACAACGTACGAGCTCGCCCCATCCCCTCCTTCGCCATCGGAGGAGGAGGAGGCGGGGCAACCGGGGCCGAGCGGGAGGCCGCGCTCCGACGGCTGTCGAGCAAATCGACACCCCCGGCGCCCCAGCGGAGGACACGCCAAGCGTCGCCCTCGCGTTCGAGGCAAACGTGAGCGCCATCCCCCCGCAACACGTCGACCCCGAGCAAGTGGACGACGCCAGCGCGCTCACGGAGGGCATGCAGGACGTCGCCCTCGTACCCAAGACGACGGCGCGGTCAGCCCCCGACACGACTTCATCGCTCCTCGTCGGCAAAAAGGTAACGACTGCTCCCCATCTTTCGTTATTTCGACTCGGCCTCAGCCCGCCTGGCGACCTCGCTTTGGCGGGCGCTCACATTGAGGCGAGTGCAACCTCTCTGGGGTTTCCTGTGCGGTCGCCTTGGGACCGATTGACGGGTGTCTCGACCTACGGACCCTCTGGGTCCGAGGAAGACGACGACCCCAGCATCTGCTGGGATTTCTCCGGATCTGGCAACCCTAGTGCCATGCGGGACTTCATGACCGCATGTGACTACTGCCTCTCCGACTGTTCCGACGGCAGCCGCAGCCTTGGCGACAAGGACTGCGGCCCGAGTCGCGAATGTTTCCACATCGAGCTAGGGGATCCCTCCGGAGGCGGCTGTCTCGGCATGCCGGAGGATGGTGATCCCCCTAGGCCAGCGCCTCGCGCCGACATCCCGCGGGAGCTAGCTGTGGTCCCCGTTCCGGCGGGGGGTCGCGACCCACAGCTCGAGCAAGTCCGCGGGGCGCAGGCCGGGTTCGATGAAGGAGCAGGAGCGCTCGAGGCAATCCGCCAGAACATCGGGCAGGTATGGGCGAGCCAACCCCCGGCCGGAGGAATACGTCACCTGCCCCAAGGTCTCCAGCACCGCATCGCCAACGATGCCAGGGACAAACCGCCACCCGCATCTGGCGGGACTGGCCAGGACCTGGTCGCTGCAGCAATGCTCCTCCGTGCGATGCCGGAGTCATCAACCACCGAGGGACGGCGAATCCAGGGAGAACTCAAGCATCTCCTGGAAGGCGCTGCGGCCCGGCGGGCCGAGAGCTCTGCCTCCCGCAGGCAGGGATACCCCTCGGAACCTCGTGCCGCGACTTCCCGACTCACGCGGGAAGCCTCGGCCTTCACCGGGCGCACGCGCAACACCGCGCCTGCGGCCCCGGGCCACCTCGGCGTCGAGCACCCTCATCGCGACCGTCGGGCACGCCTCGACGAAAGGGTGCGCCGAGGCTACCACCCCAGGCGTGGGGGACGTTACGACAGCGGGGAGGATCGAAGTCCCTCGCCCGAACCACCCGGTCCGCAGGTCTTTAGCCGAGCCATTCGGCGGGCGCCGTTTCCGCCCCGATTCCGACCCCCGACTACTATCACGAAGTACTCGGGGGAAACGAGACCGGAATTGTGGCTTGCGGATTACCGCCTGGCCTGTCAGCTGGGTGGGACGGACGATGACAACCTCATCATCCGGAACCTCCCCCTGTTTCTCTCCGACACCGCTCGTGCCTGGTTGGAGCACCTGCCCCCGGGGCAGATTTCCAACTGGGAGGATTTGGTCCAGGCTTTCGCCGGGAACTTCCAGGGCACGTACGTGCGCCCCGGGAATTCCTGGGACCTCCGAAGCTGTCGGCAACTGCCGAGAGAGCCCCTTCGGGACTACATCCGGCGGTTCTCGAAGCAACGCACCGAGCTGCCCAACATCACCGACTCCGATGTCATCGGCGTGTTCCTCGCCGGCACCACCTGCCGCGACCTGGTGAGCAAGCTGGGTCGCAAGACCCCCACCAGGGCAAGCGAGCTGATGGACATCGCCACCAAGTTCGCCTCCGGCCAGGAGGCGGTGGAGGCCATCTTCCGAAAGGACAAGCAGCCCCAGGGCCGCCCGTCGGAAGATGCTCCCGAGGCGTCCACTCCGCGCGGCGCCAAGAAGAGAGGCAGGAGGAAGTCGCAAGCGAAGTGCGACGTTCCCGATGCGGACCTTGTCGCCGCCGCCGAGCGCAAGAACCCTCGGAAGCCCCCCGGAGGTGCAAACCTCTTTGACAAGGCACTCAAGGAGACGTGCCCCTACCATCAGGGGCCCGTCAAGCATACTCTCGAAGAGTGCGTCATGCTTCGGCGTCACTTCCATCGGGCCGGGCCACCCGCAGAGGGTGGCAGGGCTCACGACGACGACAAAAGGGAGGATCGCCAAGCAGGAGAGTTTCCAGAGGTCCGCGATTGCTTCATGATCTACGGAGGGCATGCGGCAAACGCCTTGGCTCGGCATCGTAAGCAAGAGCATCGGGAGGTCTGCTCGGTGAAGGTGGCGGCGCCAGTCTACCTAGACTGGTCCGACAAGCCCATCACCTTCGACCGAGACGACCACCCCGACCACGTGCCGAGCCCGGGGAAGTACCCGCTCGTCGTCGATCCTGTCATCGGCGACGTCAGGCTCACCAAGGTCCTGATGGATGGAGGCAGCTGCCTCAACATCATCTACGCCGAGACCCTTAGGCTCCTGCGCGTCGTGGTACCCCCAGCGGATGGAGAAACCCTCCTGGTCTACGTCGCCGCAACCACTCAGGTGGTCAGCGCCGCGATCGTAGTCGAAAGGCAGGAAGAGGGGCATGCTTTGCCCATTCAGAGGCCAGTCTACTTCGTCAGCGAAGTGCTGTCCGAGACCAAGATCCGCTACCCACAAGTCCAGAAGCTGCTATACGCTGTGATCCTGACGAGGCGAAAGCTGCGACATTACTTCGAGTCCCATCCGGTGACTGTGGTGTCATCCTTCCCCCTGGGGGAGATCATCCAGTGCCGAGAAGCCTCGGGACGGATTGCGAAGTGGGCGGTGGAAATCATGGGCGAGGCAATCTCGTTCGCCCCTCGGAAGGCCATCAAGTCCCAGGCACTGGCGGATTTCGTAGCCGAATGGGTCGATACCCAGTTGCCAACGGCTCCGATCCAGCCAGAGCTCTGGACCATGTTTTTCGACGGGTCGCTGATGAAGACGGGAGCTGGCGCGGGCCTGCTTTTCGTCTCGCCCCTCGGAAAACATCTGCGCTATGTGCTCCGCCTCCATTTCCCGGCGTCCAACAATGTGGCTGAGTACGAGGCTCTGATCAACGGGTTGCGAATCGCCATCGAACTAGGGGTCCGACGCCTCGACGCGCGCGGCGACTCACAGCTCGTCATCGACCAAGTAATGAAGAACTCCCACTGCCGCGATCCGAAGATGGAGGCCTACTGTGAAGAGGTTCGACGCCTGGAAGACAAGTTCTACGGGCTCGAGCTTGACCACATCGCCCGGCGCTACAACGAGACTGCGGACGAGCTGGCGAAGATAGCCTCGGGGCGAACGACGGTTCCCCCAGACGTCTTCGCCCGGGATCTGCACCAACCCTCCGTCAAGATAGGCGACGCGCCCGAGCCCGAGGCACCCTCGGCCTCGTCCGAGGTAACCTCGGCCCATCCCGAGCCGTCCTCGGCTCAATCCGAGGAACCCTCGGAGCCCGAGGGCGAAGCGCTGCACGTCGAGGGAGAGCAGAACGGGGTCGTGCCAGATCAAGATTGGAAGACCCCGTACCTGCAATATCTCCGCCGAGGAGAACTGCCCCTCGACCGAGCCGAGGCTCGGCGGGTAGCGCGACGAGCAAAATCGTTCGTCCTGCTGGGCGATGAGAAGGAGCTCTACCACCGCAGCCCCTCGGGCATCCTCCAGCGATGCATCACCATCGCCGAGGGTCAGGACCTCCTGCAGGAAATACACTCGGGGGCTTGCGGTCATCATGCAGCACCTCGAACCCTCGTTGGGAATGCTTTCCGCCAAGGCTTCTACTGGCCAACGGCGGTGGCTGACGCCACTAGAATTGTCCGCGCCTGCGAAGGGTGCCAATTCTATGCGAAGCAGACCCACCTGCCCGCTCAGGCTCTGCAGACGATACCCATCACCTGGCCCTTCGCTGTGTGGGGTCTGGACCTCGTCGGCCCACTACAGAAGGCGCCCGGGGGCTACACGCACCTGCTGGTCGCCATCGACAAATTCTCCAAGTGGATCGAGGTCCGACCTCTAAACAGCATCAGGTCCGAGCAGGCGGTGGCGTTCTTCACCAACATCATCCATCGCTTCGGGGTCCCGAACTCCATCATCACCGACAATGGCACCCAGTTCACTGGCAAAAAATTCTTGGATTTTTGCGAGGATCACAACATCCGGGTGGACTGGGCCGCCGTAGCTCACCCCATGTCGAATGGGCAAGTGGAACGTGCCAATGGCATGATTCTACAAGGGCTCAAGCCTCAGATCTACAACGACCTCAACAAATTCGGCAAGCGATGGATGAGGGAACTCCCTTCGGTGGTTTGGAGCCTGAGGACGACTCCAAGCCGAGCCACGGGTTTCACGCCGTTCTTCCTGGTCTACGGGGCCGAGGCAATCCTGCCCACGGACCTAGAATACGGCTCCCCGAGGACGAAGGCTTACAACGAAGAAAGCAACCAAGCCAGCCGAGAAGACTCGCTGGACCAGCTGGACGAGGCTCGGGACAGGGCCCTACTACACTCGGCGCGGTATCAGCAGTCCCTGCGACGCTACCACGCCCGAGGGGTCCGACCCCGAGAACTCCAGGTGGGCGATCTGGTGCTTCGGCTGCGGCAAGACGCCCGAGGGAGGCACAAGCTAACGCCCCCCTGGGAGGGGCCGTTCATCATCGCCAAAGTTCTGAAACCCGGAACGTACAAGCTGGCCAACAGTCAAGGCGAGGTCTACGGCAACGCTTGGAACATCCAACAGCTACGTCGCTTCTACCCTTAAGATATTTCCAAGTTGTTCATATACCTCGCACCCACGCAAAGTTTAGTCAACAAGGAAGGGTCGGCCTCGCCTCGGCAAAGCCCGACCCTCCCTCGGGGGCTAAAAGGGGGTTAACCCCCTCTGCGTCAAAATTTTCCTCGAACAAAAAACCTCTTTCACCAGAATATCTTTCGTGCTTTTTGACTACTTCGGAAAGTGGGTCCTGGAAACGACGGGGTACACGTAAGCAGTCAAGGCTGACCGAGCCGAGGGACTCCTACGCCTCCGGGATACGGATACCTCACTCATCACCTTCTGCGATAAGTAACTCGCGCTCGGATAAAGTGACTCCGCGGATCGAATGAGTCTTTACGTACGGAAGCTCTTCTGTTGAAGCAGGTTCTTCGAGCCTTCTCGACCGAGTCGGTGACAGGGCCTCATGGATGGGTAAAAGTACGCGTAAGCGGCGAGGCCGACCGAGCCGAGGGACTCCCACGCCTCCGGGATACGGATACCTCACTCATCACCTCCCGCGAGAAGCAACTCTTGCTCGCACTAACATCCCTGCTACCGACAAAAAGTCCAGATACTCGAAACAAGAGGAAAAGAGACACAGCTTTATAACGCGACAAGGGTGTGTGTTCTGGCCTCAACGGCCGCACAAGGCCCACGCTACAAGACGATCTGACCCTGCAGGCGCGGATCTTGACACTGGAAGAGGGCGACGACACCCTCGGCATCAGCAGCACCTTCGGCAAGGCCCGACCTAGCCTCGGGCGGCGACGCGGCCCGAGGGCCTCCGCTCCGAAAGACGATGTCGTCACCGCGCTCGAGCATTCTCTGCCAGAGACTTCCCCGAGAACCCGGCCCGAGCAGATGGCTCGGCCGGCCACCTCCGGGGCCTCGGCCGACCACCTTCCAAGGGCGCCAGCTCGGTCCGAGGCCTCGGCTAATCAGCTCCGACGTCGATCCTGCCGACAGACAACTCGGCTAGGCTCCGGCCGACCAGGTTCCATTTCCGAGCCAACAACGCCTCTGCTTGTGCTGATATCGCTACCCCTGGCCTCGGCTCGTCGAAGAGCGGCCGAGGGGTCTCTTTAACTAAGCTAGAGGAGCCTCGGACAACAGGTCCGACCGAGCCGAGGGATTCCTACGCCTCCGGGATACGGATACCTCACTCGTCACCTGGACACGGGGCGACTCATGCTTGGTGAAGCGATTCAGACAATCGACAGGCAAGTCTTATTGCTCAGAAATGAGGAAAAAACACGGCCCTGCGCCGGAGCTACATACATGTTCAGGCCCCGAAAGCCGAAAATGAACAAAAAACCCGGCACCCGAAGTGCCACTACGAACGGAACTCCGGTTCCCCCCCCCCCCGCAGGTACGAACAACCCCACTCGATAGGGGCGGGCCTGCGGGGCAGCGGAAAGACTCTCACCCCCCGAGGACGAGAGCCAGCCATTCAGGCCGGGAGACGGAGATCCAGGGCTACTGACGGAGTTGGCAATCTCATCAGTAGAGAAGCCAGTTCCGTCCGCCGACGCCTCGGGACCCCCCACTTCCGGCATGGCTAGAGGAAGTCTCCGTGATGCTGGAGGAAGCCGTTCTCACCCCAGGAACACGGGGAAGAAGAGGGCAACCGACCCACACGGAGACAGCTCCCTGGCTCGCCTCGTCCTCCCTCTTGGCCTGGTGATGAAAATCCTTGAGGCCGAAGGAGGGGCAGAGATCGCAGTCCGGCTCGCTTTCCCCCACCATCAAGCCAGAGGTCGCCCTCTCGGGTGATCGCCGGTGGAGGGAAGCCGCTGGGCTGCATGATGAAAATCCTTGAAGCCGAACGATGGCTGAAAGGTACCAACTCCCACAGAGTTGCGTCCCTCCGGCGATGGAGCGGAGAGACGGCGGTTTCCCCCATCCGGGGGCTCGGAAGATGGAAAGACGCAATGCATAAGGGAGGTAGGAGACATGGTCACCTCACGAAGAGGGTCGCCCTCCTTTTAAAGGCAGCTCCCCCTGCTTGCGCCCTCAACCGTCACGGGCTGAGTCTTCTCCAACACGCCTCCAAAGTCCTCCCCTGCGACGCGGGGGCTGGGGCCCGCCTGTCATGCAGACCGGCTCCAAGCAGAGAAAGCCGAACCGCCGCGCACGACGCACGCAACCGCCCAGCGGTTACAAGTAACCCTCCACTTTTGCCCAGACCAACGGGCAAAAGGGGCGAGCGGCCATGCAGGCGGCATGCAACCGCGCCAAGTGGACGCGCCTCTCCGACTCCTGACAGGCCAGCGCGACGGCTCAAGACCACGCGTCGTTCAACTGGCGCGCCGGGCGCTGCATGCGAACCGCTGCGCCTCTCGCTCCACCACCGCACCTCCTCGATTGCGGAACCGATACCGCGACTCGAGGCCGCCCAGCCTGCGATCCAGCGGCGCCAGCCTGGCGCAGCGGTCAAACACGGTCAAAAATGGGCCGGCAGTAATGACGGTGGCAGGCGCGCGAGGGCAGCAGTCACGCCATCGGCCAGGCTCACGTCCCATCCGGAGGCAGCAAGAGAACCCCTTCTTACGGCGTGAAGACGACGCGCCCGTGACCCGTACCTCGAACGGCTCGCGCACGCGCAACGGCCACCTCGCCAACTACTCACCCCGGCGCATTAACTCCGCGGCGAAATAGGTGACGTTTCTGGCAGGGGCAGCTGGCGACGCTTCGCCTCCACCAAAACGGCCACGCCGAAAAAGGTACGCCGCGAAGTTCAATTTCGAATCCTTTTTCCCTTTTCCTTCTTTCTCTATCTCTTGCAACAGGGAACGAGAAGGGGGATAACCCCAAAGGGATCCTTCCCCGTGAAGGAACTAGGCTCCGAGCCTCCCTACTGATCAGGGGTTCGAAGGCTGGCCCCCCGAAGGGTTCAACAGCCGCCTCAGATCGCGTGGGCCCGACACCCACTACTGGTCAGGGGTTCGAAGGTCGGCCCCCGAAAGGTTCCACGACCGCCTCAGGCTACTCGGGCTCCGTGCCCCCTACTGATCAGGGGTTCGAAGGCTGGCCCGTCGAAGGGTTCACAGTCGCCTCAGACGCCGAGCGAGGGATGACCAGGGGTACGTTCGATACATAACCGAGGCTCGGGCTGCGCTCCCGAGGTACCCTAGGACATTTCCGAGACCAGCGGGAATGACTCTATAACGGAATCCCATCGGAGGGAGGCAACGAGCCCTCGGACCCCGTCGCTAGGGGACCGGGTCCGGCAGATCACCCGCAGGTACTTTTGGGTGTGCCTCCGGGCCCCTAGCCGACCCCTAACGAACGGGGCACGGACGTCCACTCGGATTACCCGATCGCAGCTCACCGGAGACACCATGTTCGGTGCCCATCGAGGGTAACATGGCGCACTCCCCCCCTCCTCCTTGCGGAAAGGCGACGTAGGGGCGTATATAAAAAGTCGAGTCTGTCCCTGATCGTCCTCTCGCTCCGTGCGAGGGCTCGGGGGCTGCTCTCGCAAACCCGGCTCCGGCCGAACCGTTGACAGCGTCAACATACCAGCCCGAGAACTTGGGCCCTGACAGTACACCTGGGTTACGCCCTGCTCGCATGAGGGAACCGCCAGACCAGCCGAGGCATTGCGCGAGGCATTAAGACCTCGAAGGAGTGAAACCACTCCTCCGAGGCCTCGGGGGCTACACCCGGCGGGTGCGCTCGCGCGCACCCACCGGAACAAAGTACCTCCGAGAAAGGCTGGTCCCCTTGCAAAAAAGTGCGATGCAAGCCTCCAAGCGAGTGTTAACACTCTCTTCGAGGCTCGGGGGCTACTGTCGGGGACCATAATTAGGGGTACCCTCAAGACGCCTAATTCTCAGCTGGTAACCCCCATCAGCATAAAGCTGCAAAGGCCTGATGGGTTTGATTAAGTCAGGGATCAGTCCATACGAGTGACTTGACCTCGCCACGCCCGAGCCTAGCCTCGGGCGAGGGCAGCCGACCCTAAGATGACTCCGTCTCGCCTGAGGTCTCCTCTTTCACGGCAGACGCATCTCCGGCTCGCCCTAGGCCCCGCCTCCGATAAGGAGAAACCCTGACTAAATCACCGCACCAACCGACCGAGTCACCGGGGCGTTTAACGCAAAAGGTAAGACCGACGGGCGACCAGACTCCGCCAGTGGTGCCATAGGAGACTCCGCCCGACCCAGGGCTCGGACTCGGGCTAAGGCCCCGGAAGACGGCGAACTCCGCTCCGCCCGACCCAGGGCTCGGACTCGGGCTAAGGCCCCGGAAGACGGCGAACTCCGCTCCGCCCGACCCAGGGCTCGGACTCAGGCTAAGGCCTCGGAAGACGGCGAACTCCGCTCCGCCCGACCCAGGGCTCGGACTCAGGCTAAGGCCTCGGAAGACGGCGAACTCCGCTCCGCCCGACCCCAGGGCTCGGACTCGGGCTAAGGCCCCGGAAGACGGCGACCTCCGCCTCGCCCGACCCAGGGCTCGGACTCCGCCTCGGCCTCTGCCGAGTAATCTCCGCCTCGCCCGACCCAGGGCTCGGACTCTGTCTCTGTCTTGCAGGACGGACTCGGCCTCGGCCTCGGAGGAGCCTCCACGACGCCCGACCTAGGACACGGGACCGCCACGTCAACAGGAAGCGTCATCATCACCCTGCCCTGAGCCGACTCGGGTCGCAGAGAACAAGACCGGCGTCCCATCTGGCCAGCTATGCCAGATAGGCCATGATGGCGCCCCGCTAGATCATGACGACGGCGGCTCCCAGCTCCCTTACGAAAGCAGGAGAACGTCAGCAAGGACCCAGCCACCTCGACAGCTGTCCCCCCGTCCGGCTCCATTACTCCTCCAACAGCCACGACGCCACACCAATAGGGTGCCACGATCTCTCCGGCTGCCACCTGGGCATGTACATAGGGCGCTAGCTCTCCCTCGCTAGACACGTAGCACCTTGCTACACCCCCCGTCTTGTACACCTGGACCCTCTCCTTACGACTATAAAAGGAAGGGCCAGGGCCTTCTTAGAAAAGGTTGGCCTCACGGGGACGAAAGGCAGAGGCAGGCGCTCTCTCGGGGCCGCTCTCTCCCTTCACCTCGTGCGGACGCTTGTAACCCCCTACTGCAAGCGCACCCGACCTGGGCGCGGGACGAACACGAAGGCCGCGGGAATTTCTCCGACTCCCTCACGACCCGGCTCCGGCCACCGACTCTCTCTCTCTCTCTGTTCCCCCCTTCGCGCTCGCTCCACGCGCTCGACCCATCTGGGCTGGGGCACGCGGCACTCTCACTCGTCGGCTCGGGGACCCCCCAGTCTCGGAACGCCGACAATAGGGCTACTGAGTTTTGTTTCTTTGAAGCCCAAGACACCAGGGATCTTCCAAGAAGCTGACAAGTCCCTTATGTGCTCTTCCTATCAATTTTACACCCTGCCCAATCAGCATCGAAATATCTATTAAATCAAAAGTGGATCCCTTAGGGTACCAAAGCCCAAACTTAGGAGTGTAAACTAGATATCTCATGATTCTCTTCACGGCCCCAAGGTGAACTTCCTTAGGATTGACTTGGAACCTTGCACACATGCATATGGAAAGCATAATATCCGATCAAGATGCACATAAGTAGAGTAAAGATCCTATCATCGACCGGTATACCTTTTGATCTACGGACTTACCTCCCATGTCGAGGTCGAGATGCCCATTAGTTCCCATGGGTGTCTTGATGGGCTTGGCATCCTTCATTCCAAACTTTGAGTATGTCTTGAGTGTATTTTGTTTGGCTGATGAAGGTGCCCTATTGGAGTTGCTTGACTTGAAATCCTAAGAAATACTTCAACTCCCCCATCATAGACATCTTGAATTTTTGAATCATGATCCTACTAAACTCTTCACAAGTAAATTTGTTAGTAGACCCAAATATGATATCATCAACATAAATTTGGCACACAAACAAATCATTTGCAACTGTTTTAGTAAATAGAGTAGGATCGGCTTTGCTGACTTTGAATCCATTAGTGATAAGAAAGTCTTGCAGGCATTCATACCATGCTCTTGGGGATTGCTTGAGCCCATAAAGTGCCTTTGAGAGCTTATAAACATGGTTAGGGTACTCACTATCTTCAAAGCCGGGAGGTTGCTCAACATAGACCTCTTCCTTGATTGGTCCATTGAGGAAGGCACTTTTCACGTCCATTTGATAAAGCTTAAAGCCATAGTAAGTAGCATAGGCAAGTAATATACGAATTGACTCAAGCCTAGCTACGGGTGCATAAGTTTCACCAAAGTCCAAACCTCTCACTTGTGAATAACCCTTAGCGACAAGTCGGGCTTTGTTCCTTATCACCACACCATGTTCATCTTGCTTGTTGCGGAATACCCACTTGGTACCTACAATATTTTGATTAGGACGTGGAACCAAATGCCATACCTCATTCCTTGTGAAGTTGTTGAACTCCTCTTGCATTGCCAGCACCCAATCCGAATCTCTTAGTGCATCCTCTACCCTATATGGCTCAATAGAGGAAACAAAAGAGTAATGTTCACAAAAATGTGTGACTCAAGATCGAGTGGTTACCCCCTTATGAATGTCACCGAGAATGGAGTTCATGGGGTGATCTCTTTGAATCGCTTAGTGGACTCTTGGGTGTGGCGGTCTTTGACCCTGTACTTCTAGGTCATCTTCCTTGTCTTTATCATCATCATCCCCCCCTTGATCATTGTCCTCCTCTTGAGATGGCTCATCTTCTTGATCTTGAACTTCATCTTCTTGAGCTCAATCCTCATCTTGAGTTGGTGGAGATGCTTGATTGGAAGATGATGGTTGATCTTGTGCTTGTGTGGGATCTTTAGATTCCTTAGGACACACATCCCTAATGGACATGTTCCTTAGCGCAACGCACGGAGCCTCTTCATCATCTAATTCATCAAGATCAACTTGCTCCACTTGGGAGCCATTAGTCTCATCAAACATAATGTCATAAGAAACCTCAACTAATCTAGTGGATTTGTTGAAGACTCTATATGCCCTTGTATTTGAGTCATATCCTAGTAAAAAGCCTTCTACAGCCTTAGGAGCAAATTTAGATTTTCTACCTCTTTTAACAAGAATAAAACATTTGCTACCAAAGACTCTAAAATATGAAACATTAGGCTTTTTACCATTAAGGAGTTCATAGGATGTCTTCTTGAGGATTCGGTGAAGATATAACCGGTTGATGGAGTAGCAGGCGGTGTTAATCGCCTCAGCCCAAAACCGATCCGGTGTCTTGTATTCATCAAGCATGGTCCTTGCCATGTCTAGTAGAGTTCTATTCTTCCTCTCCACTACACCATTTTGTTGAGGTGTGTAGGGAGAAGAGAACTCATGCTTGATACCCTCATCCTCAAGAAAGCCTTCAATTTGAGAGTTCTTGAACTCCGTCCCATTGTCGCTTCTTATCTTTTTGATCCTCAATCTGAACTCATTTTGAGCCCGTCTCAAGAATCCTTTTAAGGTCTTGAACTCCGTCCCATTGTCGCTTCTTATCTTTTTGATCCTCAATCCGAACTCATTTTGAGCCCGTCTCAAGAATCCTTTTAAGGTCTCTTAGGTCTATGATTTTTTCTGCAAAAAGAATACCCAAGTGAAGTGAGAATAATCATCCACAATTACAAGATAATACTTACTCCCGCCGATGCTTATTTAAGCGACCGGGCCGAATAAATCCATGTGGAGTAGTTCAAGCGGCCTATTGGTCGTCATGATGTTCTTGTGTGGATGATGGGCGCCAACTTGCTTTCCTGCTTGACATGCGCTACAAACCCTGTCTTTCTCAAAATGAACATTTGTTAGTCCTAAAATGTGTTCTCCCTTTAGAAGCTTGTGAAGATTCTTCATTCCAACATGAACTAGTCGGTGATGCCAGAGCCAACCCATATTAGTCTTAGCAATTAAGCAAGTGTCAAGTTCAGCTCTATTAAAATCAACAAAGTATAGCTAACCCTCTAACTCCCTTAAATGTTACTGAATCATCACTTTTTCTAAAGACAGTAACACCTACATCACTAAAAAGGCAGTTGTAACCCATTTTGCATAATTGAGAATCTGAAAGCAAATTGTAATCTAAAGAGTCTACAAGAAAAACATTGGAAATAGAATGGTCAGAAGATATAGCAATTTTACCAAGTCCTTTGACCAAACCTTGATTTCCATCCCCGAATGTGATAGCTCTTTGGGGATCTTTGTTTTTCTCATAGGAGGAGAACATTCTTTTCTCCCCTGTCATGTGGTTTGTGCATCCGCTATCAATTATCCAGCTTGAGCCCCAGATGCATAAACTTGCAAAACAATTTAGGCCTTGTTCTTAGGTACCCAAATAGTCTTGGGTCCTTTGACGTTAGAAACAAGCACCTTGGGTACCCAAACACAAGTCTTTGAGCTCTTGTGTTTGCCCCCAACATATTTGGCAACTACTTTGCCTGATTTGTTAGTTAAAACATAAGAAGCATCAAAAGTTTTAAATGAAATGTTAGGCCCATTTGATGCAACAGGAGTTTTATTTTTAGGCATTTTAACATGAGTAGAATGCCTAGAACTAGAAGCCTCATTTTTATACATAAATGCATGGTGAGAAACATTATGAGGTTTTCTAGCATGAATCCTCCTAATTTTGTGTTTGGGATAATTTTCAGGATATAAAATATAGCCCTCATTATCCTGAACCATGGGAGCCTTGCCCTTTACAAAGTTAGACAATTTCTTAGGGTCATTAAGCTTGACATTGCTTCCCTGTTGGAAACCAATGCCATCCTTAATGCCAGGGCGTCTCCCATTATAGAGCATGCTACGAGCAAATTTAAATTTTTCATTTTCTAGTTCATGCTCGGCAATTTTAGCATCTAATTTAGCTATATGATCATTTTGTTGTTTAATCATGGCAATGTGATCATTAATAGCTTCAACATTAATATCTCTACATCTAGTGCAAATGGAAATATGATTAACAGTGGATGTAGAGGGTTTGCAAACATTTAATTCTTCTACCTTAGCATATAATGTGGCATTCTCATTTCTAAGACAGGAAATAGAATCATTGCAAACATCTAAATCTTTAACCTTAGAAATTAAATCAACATTTTTAGTTCTAAGGCTAGAAACTAATTCATTCAATTTATCGATCTTATCATTTAAACTAGCATTTTCATTTCTAAGATTGACAATTGAATCATTATAAGTATTAAACTTTTCAACCTTAGCAATTAAATTTTCATTCTCAGTTCTAAGGTTAGAAATTGATTCATGGCAAATGCTAAGCTCCTTAGTCAAGTTTTCACATTTTTCTATCTCCTGAGCATAAGCATTTTTTTACTTTAACATGCGTTTTGTTTTCCTTAATAAGGAATTCCTCTTGGCTATCCAAAAGTTCATCCTTCTCATGAATAGCTCCTATCAATTCATTTAACTTTTCTTTTTGTTGCATGTTAAGGTTGGCAAAAAGTGTAAGCAAATCATCTTTGTCTTCACTAGAACTACCCTCATCACTAGATGTAGTATACTTGGGGGTGGATCTAGATTTTACCTTCTTCTTTTTGCCGTCTTTTGCCATGAAGCACTTGTGACCGACATTGGGGAAGAGGAGGCCCTTGTTGACGGCGATGTTGGCGGCATCCTCGTCGGAGGAGGAGTCGATGGAGCTCTCGTCGGAGTCCCATTCCCGACACACATGGGCATCACCGCCCTTCTTCTTGTAGTACCTCTTCTTCTCCTTCTTCTTCCCCTTCTTGTCGTCGCCCCTGTCACTATCACTAGACATATGACATTTTGCAATAAAATAACCGGGCATACCACACTTGTAGCACACCCTCTTGGAGCGGGGTTTGTAATCCTCCCCCTCCTTTGCTTGAGGATTTAACAGAAGCTCTTGATGATGAGCGCCATCTCCTCGTTGTCGAGCTTGGAGGTGTCGATGGGAAGCCTACTCGATGTAGACTCCTCTTTCTTCTCTTCCTTCGCCTTGAATGCGACGGGTTGCACCTCGGGTGTTGAGGTGGTGCCTTGCTCCAAGTTGACAATAAGTTTGGAGCCTTTGACCATTAGTTCAAAGCTCACAAACTTACCTATCACTTCCTCGGGAGACATTAATTTGTATCTAGGATCCCCACGAATTAATTGAACTTGAGTAGGATTGCAAAAAACAAGGGATCTAAGAATAACCTTAACCATCTCATGGTCATCCCATTTGGTGCTCCCGAGGTTGCGCACTTGATTGACCAAGGTTTTGAGCTGGTTGTACATCGCTTGTGGCTCCTCCCCTTAGTTGAGGACGAATCGACCGAGCTCCCCCTCGATCGTCTCCCGCTTGGTGAACTTGGTCACCTCATCTCCTTTGTGCGCGGTCTTGAGTACGTCCCAAATCTTCGTGGCACTCTTCAACCCTTGCACCTTATTATACTCCTCTCGACACAAGGAGGCGAGGAGTATAGTAATTGCTTGGGAGTTAAAGTACCGGATTTGGGCGACTTTGTCCGAGTCGTAGCCGTCGTCCCCTACCGTAGGTACCTGCGCTCCAAACTCAACAATATCCCAAATGCTAGCGTGGAGTGAGGTTAGGTGACGCCTCATTTTATCACTCCACATACAATAATCCTCACCATAAAAAACTAGTGGTTTGCCTAAGGGAACGGAAAGTAGAGGAGCACGCTTAGAAATACGGGGATAACAATGTGGCATCTTACTATACTTCTTGCGCTCATGGCGCTTAGAAGTGACGGATGCCGCGTCGGAGCTGGATGTAGAGGGCGACGATGAATCGATCTCATAGTAGATCACTTTCTTTATTTTTTTTCTTGTCGCCACTCCGATGAGTCTTTATGTGTGAAGGGGATCCCTCCTTCACTTTGTTGCTGGACTCCCTTGATGGAGCCTTCCCAAGGCTTGCGGGCTTGTCACCGCCGGTCACGATCTCCCTCTTGGCGTGATCTCCCGACATCACTTCGAGTTGTTAAACTCCAATGAAGCACCGGGCTCTGATACCAATTGAAAGTCGCCTAGAGGGGGGGGGGTGAATAGGTGGAATCTAAAATTTACAACTTAAAACACAATCTACAAGCCAGGGTTAACGTTAGAATAAAATCCGAGTTCGGGAGAGAGGGGGAAAACAAATCAAGAGCAAATCAAGCGGATGACACTGTGATTTGTTCTACCGAGGTTCAGTTCTAAAGAACCTAGTCCCCGTTGAGGTGGTCACAAAGACCGAGTCTCTTTCAATCCTTTCCCTCTCTCAAACGGTCACTTAGGGTGTGTTTGGTTTGGCTTTTGGCTTTGGCTTTTATCCCCTAAAAGCCAAAAGCCAACCAAAGGGCTGGATCCAGGAAGCAGTTTTTTCTAAAAGCCGACTTTCTCGCGTGCAAAACTGAAAGCACCCCTAGACCTGCTTTTAGTGGCTTTTGGATGGAACTGTGAAAACATATATTGAAGAACTTTTAACGACTTTTAGTGGTTTCCACCAAATAGTTTTTAGCTTTTTAACAGCTCACAGCCTACAACAGCTTTTTCCACAGCTCACAGCCCATAGCAACTTTTTCCACAGCCATAGCCCAACCAAACAGACCCTGACCGAGTGAGCTTTCTCCTTAATTCTCACGGGTCACTTAGACCCCACAAGGACCACCACACAATTGGTGTCTCTTGCCTTGCTTTCAAAACACTTGGGAACAAGAATGAGGAAGGAAGAAAGCGATCCAAGCAACAAGAGCGCAAAGAACACAAACAAACTCTCTCTCAAGTCACTAGTTGATTGGAATGGATTTGAGACTTGGAGAGGCTTTGATTCTATTGAATTGTGTCTAGGAGTGAATGCACTAGCTCTTGTATTGAATGTGAAGTGCTGGAAACTTAGATGCTTAGAGTGGTGGTGGTTGGGGGGTATTTATAGCCCTCAACCACCACATAGCCGTTGGGGCAGGTTGCTGTCGATGGGCGCACCGGACAGCGTCCGGTGTCCGGTGCGCCAGCCACGTCACATATGTGCGTCAAAGAAGAACATCACATATAATGACAAAGTGTATAGAGATAAATGTCACAAATATCATCATTATATAGCGGAAGTCTTACAAAAATAAATGAGAGCAATAAAGCGAACTAATCATTATTCCTTGATGCCATAAAGCTGACTGGGAGACGCCACCTAGATAAGCCCATACTCCTCGTTGTAAGGCTCCTCCTGGACTGCATATTCTTCTCCTGTTGGGGGGTTATATATTGCAAGGGTGAGCTCACAAAAGATCATAGCTCAACAAGTTGTGGGGAATAATGTGCATGAACCCACCAAAGGTGGGAACTCATGTGAAGTGTAAGGCTGATCAATAAATCAGGGTTAAAGCATAACATTGTTTTAATAAGTTGGTCAAGTTTTATTAGCAGTTACTAAATGTAAGTAGATACCAAACTAGAGTAATAATAGATCAAAATTAATAATAAAACCATAATGCTATGCAAATGACAAATTGAATTTAATTCCATACATTAATCATGCGAGAGTTCTGAGCTGCTCATGATCACGAGCACGACTAGTATATCAGTTTTACACTCTATAGAGGTTGTACCCTTTACCCACAAGTCATGTCACCCGGTTGCCAAGGGGTCTAGAAGTCCCATTCATCTCTACCGAGGAGACGAGGCAGGGTAACACTACGAGGCCTTTACAAAGTTCCACTAGCTTAAGAAAACACGCTACAGTTCCTAGGGAGCGCAATGTAGGAATCCCCCGTCTGACCGCCATCGCAGCAAAATCAACCCAAGAACCTCCCTACACCGACAACCCCCGTACTGCCCTTGCCCCTTTCGGGTAAGGTAGTCCTCCACTAGCTTTGCTAATTAGTCAGCCAAGGGCGTCCCATTCCACCCTTGTGGTGGCACGTTTTTCTCAAGTTAAGCTCCATGTTCCAATTAACATAATAGTATTATCATGAACAGAATAGAACAATAATAATAAATAATGACCATGTGTAATAGTTATCTCAACACCCAAACCACATATAGCAATAGCAAAGACTACCCAAAAGATCAGGGGTAAACAAGGTGTAAAGATGACCAAACTAGGGTGACCTATTAGGTCCCATCAAAATTAAGCCTATGCATGCCAAAATGATTATATAGAATATTATTGGGTAAATAAAAGTGGTCAAGGGAACAACTTGCCTTCAATGAGCTCCTGCTCAGCAATTTCCACCTACTGAATACCTGGGTCCTCGGTCACTTGTTCGTCTACTCAAAGCAATACAAACAAACATGGTATAGGAGAAATTAACATCACACCAAATATTATTATAGAATACATAATAATAATCTACACATCGTAATGAGACCGTAGGTTCGAGAATCACTAAATTCGGAGTTACGGATAACAAGTTATGATTTCCCGAAGTCTTTATGTGTTTGGTACTGAAATAACTAAGTGATAAATTTTAATCTAGGTTTAATGAAAAAACAGAGTTACCAGGTGATAAACAATATTAATACCAAGTTAATGCAACTGGAATGGATCAATTTGGAGCTAAATCAAAGGTGTTATGGACTTTACAAGTTTGATGAATTATTTTTACCCATAAATTACTTTATAACTGAGAGCACCTAGAGGGGGGTGAATAGGTGATCCTGTAAAATTTAACAACTAATAGCCAATAAAACTTGGTTAAGTGTTGGCTCAATAGAATCAAGTGGCTAAGGACCAAGCTCTTGTGAAACACAATGATCACAAAGAAAACAAGAACAAGAGACACGATGATTTATCCCGTGGTTCGGCCAAGTATAACACTTGCCTACTCCACGTTATGGCGTCCCAATGGACGAGGGTCGCACTTAACCCCTTTCAAGTGATCCAATGATCAACTTGAATACCACGATGTTTTCCTTTCTTTTACTATCTCCCGTTCACGAGGAATCTCCACAACTTGGAGCCTCTCGCCCTTACAATTGATGATCACAAAGAAGCACGGAAGTAAGGGAGGGGAGAGCAACACACACAAGACTCAAAGCATGAGCACAATCACGCACACAAGCCACAACTTGAGCTCACAACACAATGCGAGGAGTTCTCTACTCAAATAGAGCTCAAGTCACTATCACAAAGAATCAAATGCGCGAGAATGGAGCCTTGGTGCTTAGAGATGATCAAAGAATGCTTTTGTGTACTCCTCCATGCGCCTAGGGGTCCCTTTTATAGCCCCAAGGTAGCTAGGAGCCGTTGGAGGCATTCTTGGAAGGCAATTCTTGCCTTCTGTCGGTTGGTGCACCGGACAGTCCGGTGCACCACCGAACAGCCACTGTTCATGTCCGGTGCCCGATTTCTTTCTTAATTTGGCACAGCCGACCGTTGCAGAATTGTAGCCATTCACGGACAGTCCGGTGCCCCCTGCCGACCATTGGAGCGGGCCACGCGTCACCCGCGGATTTGGTGGCTGACCGTTGCGCTGGCGGCCGTTGGCTCACCGGACAATCCGGTGAATTATAGCCGTACGCCGCCGACGAATTCCCGAGAGTGGCCAGTTCGCCAGAGCCCAGCCTGGCACACCGGACACTGTCTGGTGTACCACCAGACACTCCGGTGTGCCAGACTATGCTGAGTCTTGGCTGCTCGAGTCAAGTCCTTTTCTTTCTTTCTTTTCTCCGATTCTAGCACTTAGACAAATATATTAGTACACAAAAACCAATGTTAAGTCTAGAACATACCTTCTTGTCGATTTGCACTTCATCCATCATTTGGCATATAATTACTCACTCAATATGTGTTGGGCACTTAATCACCAAAATATACTAGAAATGGCCCAAAGGCACATTTCCCTTTCAATCTCCCCCTTTTTGGTGATTTATGCCAACACATCAAAAAGCAACAAATAGAAGTGCAACATCAATGCAATTGAGAACAAATATTGTCTTTTACAAGATTTGGCATATTTGGATCATTCTTTGCCACCACTTGGTTTGTTTTTGCAAATCAAATTCATTTTCCTATCTCTAAGTCAAACTCACTTGTTTGGGCATAAAGAGAGATAATCCAAGAGAAAAAAATGATCAAGATCCAAAAACTCCCCCTTTTTCCCATAATCATAAATTCTCCCCATAAGAGAACAAATTTTGACAATAAGAGTATTTTGACAAATCAAAAGTTCTAACTCTACTATTTTCAAAGTTCTTAAGTGGTAGCTGATCCATTTGCTTTGGCCTTAATTTCTCCCCCTTTGGCAATAAGCACCAAAACGAGATCATTATTGGCCCTTAAACCCCATTGCCTCACCAAAATCGTGAATTAAGAGTAAAAAGGCAATAAGAGCATGGAGATAAACTTGGAAAATATTACCCTCTCATCGGAGTGCAGTGGAAGTCTCGCATGGTCCAAGTTCACCTTTCCCTTTCACTCCACCTTTGAGACTAAATTAAGTAAACTCAAGCACACGTTAGTCTCAAAGGGTCAAGTTGTAGCACATCTCCCCCTAAATATGTGCATCACTCACACATGGACTTTTGAGGTCCTGGGATTGCTTGCACAACTTGAGCACCATAAATCAACAACAAAATGCATAAAGGAACAGGATCAAAGACATAAAACACATGTATGCTATAGATCAATCCAAGTTACGCGAATCTAAGACATTTAGCTCACTACACAACTTGCAAAAGGTCTTCTCATCTAAAGGCTTGGTAAAGATATCGGCTAGCTGGTTCTCGGTGCTAACATGAAACACTTCAATATCTCCCTTTTGCTGGTGGTCTCTCAAAAAGTGATGCCGGATGTCTATGTGCTTTGTGCGGCTGTGTTCAATAGGATTGTCTGCCATGCGGATTGCACTCTCATTATCACATAGGAGTGGGACTTTGCTCAGATTGTAGCCAAAGTCCCTGAGGGTTTGCCTCATCCAAAGTAGTTGCGCGCAACACTGTCCTACGGTAACATTCTCGGCCTCAGCGGTGGATAGGGCAATAGAAGTGTGTTTCTTAGAACTCCACGACACCAGGGACCTTCCTAGGAATTGGCACGTCCCTGATGTACTCTTCCTATCAACCTTGCATCCAGCATAATCGGAGTCTGAATATCCAATTAAGTCAAAGGTAGACCCCTTTGGATACCAAATCCCAAAGCAAGGCGTAGCAACTAAATATCTAAGAATTCGCTTAACGACCACAAGGTGACACTCTCTTGGGTCAGATTGAAATCTAGCACAATGCATACGCTTAGCATAATATTCGGTCTACTAGCACATAAGTAAAGCAAGGAACCTATCATAGATCGGTATGCCTTTTGATCAACAGACTTACCTCCTTTGTTGAGGTCAACATGTCCGTCGGTGCCCATTGGCGTCTTTGCGGGCTTGGCGTCCTTCATCCCGAACCGCTTGACCAAGTCTTGTGTGTACTTCATTTGGGAGATGAAAGTGCCGTCCTTGAGTTGCTTCACTTGGAACCCAAGGAAGTAGTTCAACTCGCCCATCATTGAGATCTCAAATTTCTAAGTCATCACCCTGCTAAACTCCTCACAAGACTTTTGGTTAGTAGAACCAAATATTATGTCATTGACATAAATTTGGCACACAAATAGGTCACCATCACAAGTCTTAGTGAAAAGAGTTGGATCGGCTTTCCCAACCTTGAAAGCATTAGCAATTAGAAAATCTCTAAGGCATTCATACCATGCTCTTAGGGCTTGCTTAAGTCTATAGAGCACCTTAGAGAGCTTACACACATGGTCGGGGTACCGTTCATCCTCAAAGCCAGGGGGTTGTTCCACATACACCTCCTCCTTAATTGGCCCGTTGAGGAAAGCACTCTTCACGTCCATTTGAAACAACCTGAAAGAGTGGTGAGCGACATAGGCTAACAAAATGTGAATGGACTCTAGCCTAGCCACAGGAGCAAAAGTCTCCTCAAAGTCCAAACCTGCGACTTGGGCATAACCTTTTGCCACAAGTCGAGCCTTGTTTCTTGTCACCACTCCGTGCTCGTCTTGCTTGTTGCGGAACACCCACTTGGTTCCCACAACGTTTTGCTTTGTACGTGGCACCAGGGTCCATACTTCATTTTGCTTGAAGTTGTTGAGCTCTTCCTGCATGGCCAACACCCAGTCCGGATCTAGCAAGGCCTCTTCTACCCTGAAAGGCTCAATAGAAAAGACAAAAGAGTAATGCTCACAAAAATTAGCTAATCTAGAGCGAGTAGTTACTCCCTTGCTTATATCACCCAATATCTGATCGACGGGATGATTCCTTTGAATCGTCGCTCGAACTTGAGTTGGAGGGGCTAGTGGTGCTTCTTCCTCCTCAACTTGGTCTTCTTGTGCTCCCCTTGATCACACGCCTTCTCTTGAGGAACCTGTTCATCATCTTGAGTTGGGGGATGTACCATCATTGAGGAAGAAGGTTGATCTTGTTCTAGTTGTTCCTATGGGCGCACATCTCCAATCGCCATGGTGCGAATTGCGGCTGTTGGAACATCATCTTCATCTATATCATCAAGATCAACTTGCTTTCTTGCAGAGCCATTAGTTTCATCAAATACAATGTCGCTAGAGACTTCAACCAAACCCAATGATTTGTTGAAGACTCTATACGCCTTTGTATTTGAATCATAACCTAGCAAAAACCCTTCTACAACTTTGGAAGCAAATTTAGAATTTCTACCTTTCTTCACTAGAATGTAACATTTACTCCCAAATACACGAAAGTATGAAACATTGGGTTTGTTACCGGTTAGAAGTTCATACGAGGTCTTCTTGAGGAGGCGATGAAGGTAGACCCGGTTTATGGCGTGGCAAGCTGTGTTCACAGCTTCCGACCAAAACCGCTCGGGTGTCTTGAATTCTCTAAGCATCGTCCTCGCCATGTCTATGAGCGTCCTGTTCTTCCTCTCTACCACACTATTTTGCTGTGGTGTGTAGGGAGCGGAGAAATCGTGCTTGATTCCTTCCTCCTCAAGGTGCTCCTCCACTTGTAGGTTCTTGAACTCGAACCCGTTGTCGCTTCTTATCTTCTTTACCTTGAGCTCAAATTCGTTTTGAGCTCTCCTTAGAAAGCGCTTAAGGGTCCCTTGGGTTTCTGATTTATCCTGCAAAAAGAATACCCAAGTGAAGCGAGAAAAATCATCAACAATAACAAGACCATACTTACTTCCCCCAATGCTGAGGTAGGTGATGGGTCCGAAGAGGTCCATATGAAGTAGCTCCAGAGGTCTTGATGTGGTCATCATATTCTTGCCGTGATGAGTACTTCCCACCTGTTTACCACAAGCTACACAAGGTCTATCTTTTTCGAAAGATACATTGGTTAGTCCTAACACATGTTTTCCCTTTAGAAGTTTATGAAGGTTCTTCATTCCAACATGTGCTAGACGGCGATGCCACAACCAGCCCATGCTAGTCTTAGCAATTAAGCATGCATCTAGATCGGCCTCCTCCTTCAAAAAATCAACTAAATAGAGTTTGTCGTCTAGTACACCCTTGAAAGCTAATGAACCATCACTCCTTCTAAAGACAGACACATCTACATTTGTAAATAAGCAATTATAACCCATGCTACATAATTGACTGACAGATAATAAATTGTACCCGAGCGATTCAACTAAGAACACATTAGATATGGAATGCTCGAATGAAATAGCTATCTTTCCTAGTCCTTTAACTTTGCCTTGGTTCCCATCTCCAAAGATGATCGAATCTTGGGAATTTTTGCTCTTGACATAGGAGGTGAACATCTTCTCCTCCCCCGTCATGTGGTTTGTGCATCCGCTGTCGATAATCTAGCTTGAGCCCCCGGATGCATAAACCTGCAAGGCAAATTAGGCTTGGGTCTTAGGTACCCAACTCTTGTTGGGTCCTACAAGGTTAGTTACAACATCCTTTGGGACCCAAATGCAAGTCTTGTCTCCCTTGCATTTGGACCCCAAGTTTCTAGCAATCACTTTTTCATTTCTACATGAAAGTACATACTTAGTGTTGCAAGCTTGAAAGACAATGGTAGGTTTATTACACACTTTCCTAGGAGCATGAGACACAAAATTTTTCCTAGGATTACCATTAAAATTAGAAAATGAAGCAATCATGGCATGTGAGTCAAAAGCATTATAACTCCTATTATAATGAGAGTTTCTAGAAACGTTTCTATCATGGTACATGAAGGCATGATTCTTTTGACTAATACTGGCCATAGGGGCCTTCCCTTTCTCCTTGTTGGAAATAGGAGCCCTTTGACTTGTTAAGTTCTTGGTTTCCTTTCGAAAGCCAAGTCCATCCTTAATTGAGGGGTGTCTACCAACCGTGTAGGCATCCCTAGCAAATTTTAACTTATCAAAGTCATTTTTGCTAGTCTTAAGTTGGGCATTAAGACTAGCCACTTCACCATTTAATTTTGTAATAGAAGTAAGGTGCTCAACACATGCATCAACATCAAAATCCCACCTATTACAAATAACAACATGCTCCACACATGAACTAGATTTATTAGCTACTTCTAACTTAGCCTTTAAATCATCATTAGCACTCTTTAGACTAGAAATAGAATCATGGCAAGCAGAAATTTTAGAAGATAAAATTTCATTCCTTTTAGTTTCTAAGGCAAGAGATTGTTATACACTAACAAACTTATCATGCTCTTCATACAATAAATCCTCTTGCTTTTCTAAGAGTCTATTCTTTTCATTTAAAGAATCAATCAATTCATTTATTTTTTCTACCTTGGCTCTATCTAAACCTTTAAATAAACTAGAGTAGTCTACTTCATCATCGTTAAAATATTCATCGCTAGAAGTAGTATACTTAGGAGTATCTCAAGCGCTTACCTTTTTCTCCTTTGCCATGAGGCAAGTATGACGCTCGTTGGGGAAGAGAGATGACTTGTTGAAGGCCGAGGCGGCGAGTCCTTTGTCGTCGGAGTCGGACGAAGAGCAATTCGAATCCCACTCTTTGCCAAGGTGCGCCTCGCCCTTAGCCTTCTTGTAGGACTTCTTTTTCTCCCTCTTCCCGCTCTTTTCTTGTCCCTGGTCACTATCATTATTGGGACAGTTAACAATAAAGTGACCAGTCTTACCACACTTGAAGCAGGAGCGCTTTCCCTTTGTCTTGCTCTTGTTGGGATGCTCCTTGCGTCCTTTTAGTGCCGTCTTAAAGCGCTTAATGATGAGGGCCATTTCATCTTCATTTAGCCTGGCAGCTTCAACTTGTGCCACCTTGCTAGTTAGCGCCTCCCTGCTGCTGCTTGTTGCCTTGAGTGCAACGGGTTGGGGCTCATAGATGGGCATTGGGCCATTCAATGCATCATCACTGTATCTTGCTTCCTTGACCATCATACGCCCGCTCACAAACTTTCTGAGTATCTCCTCGGGCGTCATCTTTGTGTACCTAGGATTCTCATGTATTAAGTTCACAAGATGAGGGTCAATGACAGTAAAAGACCTGAGCATAAGTCGGACGACGTCATGGTCCGTCCATCTCATGCTCCCATAGCTCCTGATCTTGTTGACTAGGGTCTTGAGCCTGTTGTACGTTTGCATTGGCTCCTCTCCCCTGATCATGGCAAACCTTCCTAGCTCGCCTTCCACCAACTCCATTTTGGTGATCATGGTTGCGTCGTTCCCCTCATGCGAGATCTTGAGGGTGTCCCAGATTTGCTTGGCGTTGTCCAAGCCGCTCACCTTATTGTACTCGTCCCTGCACAAGGATGCTAGCAAAATAGTGGTAGCTTGTGCATTTTTATGGATTTGCTCATTAATGAAAATGGGGTTGTCAATACTATCAAAATGCATTCCGTTTTCAACAATTTCCCAAATACTTGGATGGAGAGAGAATAGGTGACTACGCATTTTGTGACTCCAAAATGAGTAGTCTTCTCCATCAAAGTGTGGAGGTTTCCCAAGTGGAATTGAAAGTAAATGAGCATTGGAATTAAAAGGAATACGAGAATAATCAAATGCAAAATTTGAGTTAACCGGTTTCTTTTTCTCGTCGTAGTCATCGTCTCTTGGGGAAGAAGAAGACTCGTCGCTGTCGTAGTAGACGATCTTCTTGATGCGCCTCTTCTTCTTCCCGTCCTTCTTCTTATGACTTGAGCTTGAGTCCGTAGGCTTGTCGTCTTTAGGTTCGTTGAGGAAGGCCTCCTTTTCCTTGTCGTTGACCACCATCCCCTTTCCCTTAGGATCCATCTCTTCGGGCGATTAGTCTCTTTCGTGAAGAGTATGGCTCTGATACCAATTGAGAGCACCTAGAGGGGGGGGGGTGAATAGGTGATCCTGTAAAATTCAACAACTAATAGCCAATAAAACTTGGTTAAGTGTTGGCTCAATAGAATCAAGTGGCTAAGGACCAAGCTCTTGTGAAACACAATGGTCACGAAGAAAACAAGAACAAGAGACACGATGATTTATCCCATGGTTCGGCCAAGTATAACACTTGCCTACTCCACGTTGTGGCGTCCCAATGGACGAGGGTTGCACTCAACCCCTTTCAAGTGATCCAATAATCAACTTGAATACCACGATGTTTTCCTTTCTTTTACTATCTCCCATTCGCGAGGAATCTCCACAACTTGGAGCCTCTCACCCTTACAATTGATGATCACAAAGAAGCACAGAAGTAAGGGAGGGGAGAGCAACACACACAAGACTCAAAGCACGAGCACAATTACGCACACAAGCCACAACTTGAGCTCACAACACAATGCGAGGAGTTCTCTACTCAAATAGAGCTCAAGTCACTATCACAAAGAATCAAATGCGCGAGAATGGAGTCTTGGTGCTTAGAGATGATCAAAGAATGCTTTTGTGTACTCCTCCATGTGCCTAGGGGTCCCTTTTATAGCCCCAAGGCAGCTAGGAGCCGTTGGAGGCATTCTTGGAAGGCAATTCTTGCCTTCTGTCGGTTGGTGCACCGGACAGTCCGGTGCACCACCGGACAACCACTGTTCATGTCCGGTGCTCGATTTCTTTCTTAATTTGGCGCAGCTGACCGTTACAGAATTGTAGCCATTCGCGCACCGGACAGTCCGGTGCCCCTTGCCGACCGTTGGAGCGGGCCACTGAAAGGGAATTAGGCTTACACCTATTTCCTAAATGATTTTGGTGGTTGAATTGCCCAACACAAATAAATTGGACTAACTAGTTTGCTCTAGTGTATAAGTTTTACAGGTGCCAAAGGTTCACACTTAGCCAATAAAAAGACCAAGAATTGGGTTCCACAAAAAGAGCAAAGGGATAACCGAAGGGACCCCTGGTCTGGCGCACCGGACTATCCGGTGTGCCACCGGACAGTGTCCTATGCACCACCGGACAGTGTCCGGCGCAGCAGGGGACTTCACGGTGAACTCTTCACCTTCGGGAAAATCTAGAGGCGCTCTGCTATAATTCACCGGACTGTCCGGTGCCCCAGGGAAGAGCAACTCTGGAACTCGCCAGCTTCGGGAATTCAACTCCGCTATAATTCACTGGACATGTCCGGTGTACACCGGACTGTCCGGTGAGCCAGCGGAGCAACGGCTATTTGGCGCCAACGGTCACCTGCTACAGCATTAAATGCGCGCCAGAGCGCGCAGAAGTCAGGCACGCGCGAAGTGGCGCACCGGACACTCTACAGTACATGTCCAGTGTGCCACTGGACATCCAGGCGGGCCCAACAGTCAGAGCTCCAACGGTCGGAACCCAACGGCCTGGTGACGTGGCTGGCGCACCGGACAGTGTCCGGTGGCGCACCGGACTGTCCGGTGCGCCATGCGACAGCAGCCTCCACCAAATGGCTAGTTTGGTGGTTGGGGCTATAAATACCCCAACCACCCCACATTCATTGGCATCCAAGTATTCAAGCTTCCAACCACATTACATGAGCTAACATTCATTGCAAAGCACACCAAAGAGATCAAATCCTCTCCCAACTCCACACAAAAGCTTTAGTGATTAGAGAGAGTGATTTGCCGTGTTCATTTGAGCTCTTGCGCTTGGATCGCTTCTTTTCTTTCTCATTCTTTCTTGAGATTCATTCACTTGTAACCGAAGCAAGAGACGCCAATTGTGTGGTGGTCCTTGCGGGGACTTTGTGTCCCGAGTGATTGAGAAGAAGAAGCTCACTCGGTCCGAGGGATCGTTTGAGAGAGGGAAAGGGTTGAAAGAGACCCGGTCTTTGTGACCACCTCAACGGGGAGTAGGTTTGCAAGAACCGAACCTCGGTAAAACAAATCCCCGTGTCACACTCCTTATTTGCTTGCGATTTGTTTTGCGCCCTCTCTCGCGGACTCGTTTATATTTCTAACGCTAACCTGGCTTGTAGTTTGTGATTAAATTGTAAATTTCAGATTTGCCCTATTCACCCCCCCTCTAGGTGACTTTCAGCCACACGTCGCCCGCGGATTTGGCGGTCGACCGTTGCGCTGGCGGCCGTTGGCTTACCAGACAGTCCGGTGCACCACCAAACAGTCCGGTGAATTATAGCCGCACGCCGCCGACGAATTCTCGAGAGTGGCCAGTTCGCCAGAGCCCAGCCTGGCGCACCGGACACTGTCCGGTGCACCACCGGACAGTCCGGTGTGCCAGACTATGCTGAGTCTTGGCTGCTCGAGTCAAGTCCTTTTCTTTCTTTCTTTTCTCTGATTCTAGCACTTAGACAAATATATTAGTACACAAAAACCAATGTACTAAGTTTAGAACCATACCTTCTTGTCGATTTGCACTTCATCCATCATTTGGCATATAATTACTCACTCAATATGTGTTGGGCACTTAATCACCAAAATATACTAGAAATGGCCCAAAGGCACATTTCCCTTTCAATAACCACACTTTATCAATTTTCCTTTAACTGTTTGGACCGCATGTCATAATTCTCAAGAGTCTAGGGTCTAATCCATAATTTTCAGGACCAACCTGCACTATTTTCTGTCTCAATATGGACGGCGGGTTATTTAGAAAAAATGTAGGGTCTCTTAAGTAAAAGTACCCGGCGAAAGGATATCGTCAGATCTCAGTCATTCGATCTAGACCCAAGGGTTCAGATTAAAATCTAGTCCAGATGAACCGTTATGCAATCTCTACCATTTGATCAGGATCCCGCGGTCCGGGTAACGCCGTTGCCAGCTACGCTGCAAGCAACATCGGCCCTCGAATCATAGATCCAAGGTTCTAGATTACCCGTGCCACGCAATGACCTACGCCATTGGATCTAGCATCGATGGCCCAGATTCAAAATATTGAACCGTCTCCCTCTCACCGCTCTGAACCGTAGCCACCCAGATCTACGACTCAGGTACTACCACGATTCGGTCCACTCATGATCGCCAGATTTTGATCCTACGGTCTAAAGGTTTTCTTCCACCACTGGCGCTTAACAGTGCGACGCTCCTACCGCGATGGTCGTGACCCCACCGGCGTTGCGCCCAACTGCGCTGACCTACACCACTCGACCCTAAAACCTAGAGCAAAGGTGTGCAGAATCATTGGACAACTCGATACGGGAAGCCTTACCGAAAACCGAGGCGGTATGCTCAAGTGTGCCCACTGCCCACCCATTGGCGTGCGAATGATCCGAGAGCGCCCACGAACCCCACCGGACCCGAGACAGAGCTTGGGCAATTGAGTACACAGGTGTTGACGGCGGCGGCGATTTCTGGCTTTTTCTCCCACGCGGCGCTATGTGGTTCGGTGATTTTGCTTTGCACTAAGATCGAGGGGCAAGGTGACGTGTATATACTCCACATGGGAGGTCCGACTCAGCTAGCAGGGTGGATGCGAGAACCACGACGGGTCTATCGCGACGGCGGTGGTGTTCTGTTAGCGGGGAAGAAGGGGAAGCTCCAGCTGACAGGTGGATCGGCCGTTCATGACTGAGTCATGAAGATCGTGGGGGTCTCTGATCCTAGGGTCCGCTGGTAAGGCACGACTGCGCGGGAGACGCAGTCGACGTGGGCCCATCGCCTCCGACTATCCCGCGGTGCGGGGCGTGCACAAGGTGGGATTGCCCATGGGGTCGGGGTGTCAGTGACCGGTGCCGATGGGCTGTGCACCATAATTCTGCTGGACCGGTGCTGGTGGAATTGGGCTGAGGCGGGTCCGAGGAGCACGTGGGTCGAAAGCAGGATTAAGGCCCAATGAGGCGTTTTCCTTTTCTTTTCTTTTTCCTTTCTATTTTTTAGATTTCCAATTTAAATTCAAATTTTGTTGTGGAGTTCATATTTGGATCAAATAGACAAATTCACCTACCAGTATGAACATGTGCATTTATTTATATATGCTTTTTCTTTATATTTATATAGTATTTTCCCTTATTCTTTATATCATTTTCAATTTCTAAATGGTAAGTTTGGTCTAAAATCCCAATATTCAACATTAATATATTTTTATTACTATTATTATTTGTGATGGAACTTCCCAAGTCATTAGGCCCACCTACAGTTGTCCTTGTCCAACGGACCTCAGACAACCCTGCAGGTGCACCTGATCACTTGACAAGCTCGGTATCTGAATTCCTTACCTTCCCAAGAGCGTTTCACCCGTCACGCAGACATTACAATTCATCGGAGGTGCAGAAATGCAGAAGTAGTTACCATAACTTACTTTTATTGAAAAGTAAGATAGAGTTATATAGTTACAGACCAGAACATAATATATAAGTGCTGAGTATTATTATTACAAACCATGGGAGGCAAAAACCCCTCCCAGATAAAGCAGTAAAAGTTTTTCTTAATGGAGGACCTTTCCTCCCGCAGCTTTAGTCTTGATTCTCTTCTTTTGGTACCACCCTTGAACAGAAGCAACAAAAGTTGGCTGCTTCTTCACCTAAAACAACATGGGACAAAGCCCTGAGTATGAAGTGTACTTTCGCAAGACTTACCCGTCAAAGTAAAAGACTCTCAAGGATATGTTGGCCATATGGGAATCAAGGTAAGGCTTGACAATAATCAATGACTCTGTTTGCAAAAATGCTTACTAAGAGTGGATCCTTAATAATCCAGATTTATTTGTCAGGTTAAGTAAAATTATGTGAAGCTAAAGTTCTTTGTACCCTAGTTCAATCACTTGACCTGCACTAGCCAATTTCTTAACAACCCTTCATCTTTACTGGATTTCTACGTATAGGGCAGTGACCAAGTCTTCTTGTCCGTGAAGTTACGACACTCCGAATCGATTATACTCAGCTGAGGATCTCCAATCACACGACATATGTAGCACTTAACCCTTACATATGTCAACTCGCCACTGGGGTTCTTAAGACCAGATCAGGTTCATGCCAACCGAGAGTACAGATACACCACCGTCCAGCCTCTTGCCACGGAGGGTACACGCTACTCTCGCCATCTCTCCACTCCCATTGTGTGGTATCTTATTCTGATATTAGTCTGCCCGAGGCAAAGCTTACCCATGACGAGGCATGTGACCAGTTAAAGGGTCCTCGGTCATCAAGCCTACATCGACACGGTCCTTAATCGACTCAGACGGAGACACTACACCGAGACTTTCTTCTCGTACAAGTCACCCGTTCGGTCTCAGCTTTATCATTTCAAACCCAAAAACTTGGTACCTGGCAGAGGTACACCTTTTCCAATGTTGGGCCCATCATGGCCATGATGGATTCACCATCAAGTTTTGTTTTTGAAAACCATCCCACCCACTTTGCCACATCATCTTTTGTGAAAACAAAACATTTTGTTTTTCTAAAGTAGTGCTAAGCATAAGGAAAACCTTTTATAAAACAGGGATTTCAGGAGAAATAATCCAAGGAAGGAAATGCAGGAATGGGTTTAGCACACAACTCCTACCACTTAATGCATCAAGCAAGTGAGAAAGATTTTAAAAGTAACAAGGAGGTGGCAAATGCACTGGGGCTTGCCTTGTGTTACTGGTGAATCAGGCTCGGTTCCGCAGTTATCAAAATAAAAACAGTTGGCTGCCTGATGTTCCTCAGGTGGTGGTGGTGAAGTCCTTGTCTCTTCGACTTCTACTTTCTCTTCGTTTTCTAGATATAACCAAATATAATCATGAATGCTCATGTAGTGCTCATGAAGATGCAAAGATAATAAAAGTTTATTATCTAAAGTTTTGAATACAACTTTCCTTCACGATTCTCCGAGAACTTAGGATTTCCGGAGTCAATAGTGAAGTTCACAGGACAGGGGGCTAGGGTTTTGGGTTCTAAGTATCAAACATGGTCCAAATCACACCCAACTTTACCCAAGGCCTTTAAATATTACTTAAAGTTTATCCTAAAAGTTTAGTGAATTTTGGATTTATTATTTATTCTCTTAAAAATCCAGAAACAAGGTTTTTGGCTATTTTAAAATCTCTATAATTTCCTATTTGGACTAAAAATCATGAAACTATTTTTATTAAATTCTATAGGAAATTAGAAACCTAGCAAAATTGGTTTGGTATTTTTAGGTTTTTATATAATTTTCTAGAATTATTTTAGCTCTGGCAGAAAAGGAAAAAGAAAAGGCATGAATAGTATTGGACCAAAACCGGCCCAAGTCAGCCCATGACAGAAGGAAAGCGCCCGCGTGCTTGCGCTCGCGCTGGTGGATTTGCACAGAGGACCCCGCAGTTTTGAATATCCCGAAGTAGGTCACAATACTATTCCAGGAGTCGCTGACAGATTACAGAAATCTCCCTGAACTTCTAATCCTTCACAATGCCAAGCCCCCGACGACGAACGACGCCGGGCCGTGCTCCGGTGAACTCTCACCGGACGATTCACGCAATGACCGACGCCCTACTTTGGCCGAGACCAAATTCAAGACCTAAGGACCGTTTCCCCCACTTAATTTTACAAATGGTGATCCAACCGGTTCTATCCACGGCGACCGTGCAAATCCAGGGATAACACAGAGTGTTCCCGGCGATCTAATGGGTGCTAGGCTAATTGGCCAGGTCAGTGAGCATCAGGAGCACACCGGAGTACTGAAACAAGTACACAGAGGACATGAACGGACCTGTGGAGAGCTGACCACGGCGAACCCACTTCTGCGGTGTTCTTAACCGATTTGGGGGAAATCCCAAATTGGGGAGCTGTGGGGACGATTGGAGGTAAGGGCTGGTTTACTGGATGCACAATTACCTAGCAGAGCTCTCGGTGGCTTCAATTTATAGAACACAACGGCGATGGCGTTCAATTTGGAAGAGAAGCGCTGGCGGCCGGAGAGAGGGGGGTTACTAGCGCAGTGGATTCGTGGCATCTACCGTGGCGGACCCTCCGGCGATCACCGGACGTGTGTAACCCGAGTTATTGCAACACAGTGAAGGCTTAAGGCGTGGCGCAATCACGGGGAAGGGCGCCGATTCCGGTGACGGCCGCTAGGCCACGTCGTGGCGCAAGTGGGTATGGTGACAGACCGGCCACAGTACCCCGATCATATCCACGGTGAGATCATTGCGCAGGGAGTGGTTATCCGCGCGTTACCGGGCGCGAATCGCAACACCGGCGCGAATCCGAGCGCACAGGTCGCTAGCGGCGAGGTATGCTGTACCTGGGATCCCCTATAATCACTGTACCATGGGAATCATCTTCAGTGTGCCTGACCGAGCGAGTTCGAGCGCGATTTACTCCCAAATTCATATGTCAACATGATCACTCACCTGTACCAAATCTGTTAAGCTATAATCCAACTGCATTTCGACTATAGGAACTAAACTCAATCGAGCACTAGATCTTACATAATCTTGATCCCAAAGTTCGACCTATAACACTGGTGGCCATATTTCAGTCTAAAAACCGACTGACAGCCCAACTTGGTGCCTATTCTTCTCTTAACTTTGCATAACAATAATGCTTAACCCCTTAAGCAAAGTTGTTCTCCTTTTATTACTCTACAAACTTGATGTGGTGACCTAGGGCAAAATTCTTATAGTTTGGAAGTTACAGGGCCCCAAAGTTGAGCCAATGTCACTGATTTCAGACTTAGCCTAAATAGGGTTCAAATAGGGCTTTTTGCAAAAAGGTCCCAATCTCAAGGTTTAGGTTACAAATCTTCATAATTGTGAACCATATGACTTAAGACACCTTACTTTCATGGTTTTTGCACTTTAATCCAAAAGTGCACTAACTTTGCACTTAGCCCCTAAGGTTTTCCAGGGTTCTTTTTAAGGTTTTTGGGGATTCTAGGGTTTGAATACCATGTATGTCTATTCATGTGACATTTTATGACTACTTCAATTGAGTTTTGAAGTTTTCTCCTATAGAAGCCTTGTTTGCCCTATTAAGCCCAATCTAGGGTTGGGTACCCTACTCTAGGGTTTTATCCACAAAATGTCATATCAATACAACTTGTTTGAAATTTTTGCCTAGTGAATGCACTCTAGGTGTGTCAAAGACATGAAATGTCAATGCTTATGATGTTATGCTCAAGTTTTAGTAACAGTAACACCAGGGGTGTTACATCCTTCCCCCATAAAAGAATCTCGTCCCAAGATTAAAAGTCCTAGGGCAAGTAATGGAAAAGGAAACGCGTCATACTTTTATTTCCTTATTTCTAGTACAAGGCAGGGGTGGTATGGGGCTCACTCTTTTTTTACAACAATGGTATACACCTTACAAATTATATAAGGCTAAAAAGCCTGGGAAATTCCTTTCTAAAAAGTCTTGAGTTTCCCATGTAGCCTCATCTTCTGAATGTTGGTTTCAGTGTATCTTGTAAAACTGGAGAGTTTTTCTCCGAGTAATTCTGTCCTTTTGATCCAAGACTCGAATAGGATGTTCTAAATATGTCAAGTCTGGTTCTAAGGCAACATCTATTACTTTAATGGTTCGATCAGGAACCCGAAGACACTTCTTCAACTGAGATACGTGGAACACATTATGTATAGCAGACAATGTTTCGGGTAACTGGAGTCGATATGCCACCGGCCCACATTGTTCAAGAATAGGGAAGGGACTAATGTACCGAGGTGCAAGCTTCCCTTTTACCCCAAAATGTGTTACACCCTTCATTGGTGAGACTTTCAGGTAGACATGATCTCCAACAAGAAAGTACAAGGGTTGACGTCGCTTGTCTGCATAACTCTTTTGTCGAGCTTGGGCTTTCTTCAGGTTATGAATTATTCGTTGAACTTTATCTTCTGTTTCCTTCACCATATCAGGCCTGAAGAAACATCTTTCACCTGGTTCAGACCAGTTTAGCGGAGTACGACACCGTCTCCCATACAAAGCTTCAAAGGGTGCCATCTTGATGCTTTCTTGATAGCTATTATTGTACGAGAACTCCGTTAATGGTAAACAATCATCCCATTTCTGTGGGGATTCCAGAACACATGCTCGTAACATATGTTCAGGTATTTGATTTACCCTCTCAGTTTGACCATTGGTTTGAGGATGGTAGGCCGAACTGTGAAGCAACTTGGTACCCAAGGATTTATGAAGTTCTTCCCAGAATTTGAATACAAATTGAGATCCACGATCCGACACTATAGTCTTTGGAACACCATGCAAACTGAGAATACGAGCGATATACAGCTCCGCATATGCGATTACGGGGTACTTTACTTTGGCTGGGAGAAAGTGGGCAATCTTTGTAAGTCGATCAATGATAACCCAAATAGAGTCAAAGCCTTTTACTGTTCAGGGTAGTCCCATAATAAAGTCCATGCTTATATCCTCCCATTTCCATGTTGGTGTAGGTAAGGTGATATGACCACGCCATTAAGCAACATATTACAACCTCCAAGTCATACTACATCACCGACCCAAGTCTTTGATGGACCAATTACACGTAGCCGAGCTAAGAAGCTACATCAAGAGGTGCACGCGCTACATTATGAATTTCAATTAAACACTAATGAGAACTTTATGCTACCTAAGTCGTGTATGTTGATATTACTTAGGTTCACCAAAGAGGAAGGACAAAACATATCAAGGACGAGTCAGCAAGAAGAGCTATGTCCGAGTCAATCCAGCGCAACAGAACCGTAAAGAAAAAATAGTCATATCTTTTGATTCCCAAAAGCTATGAAGGCCCATAAGTACTTTTTGGAAAGCTCTTGAAGTCTAGTTTCTAATGCTTCTACAGCCAACTTAATCAAATCTACCAGAAAGGCAGCCGACCTACTTTAGTCCTGACTGGTCAGAAGGTCAATAGTCTGCTTGATGACCAAGTTTTCGTATTAAACTGCATCATTCTACAAAGTTTCATTAAGCATGCTATATATGGTGAGAAAGCTTATCAAGTTAGCTTTCCAATGCAACTAGTCCCACGTCATTTGAAGATACCTAGAAGAAGTTATTGTCAAAATACTGAAGGCTGCGCAGAAGTCAAACAGCCACACGGAAATCAGCTCTGCAGATCTCCCGAAGAGGCTCCTTCACATTAGCACGTGAAAATACTTTTGTTTCGTGTTTATACCTCGCTAAGGCTGGTTGTTACTAGTATAAATACCCCCTATGTCTATGATGTAAGGCATCTTATGATAATCTAAAACAGAACCTCTTTTGTTCAGCTGTGTGCTAACAAATATTGAGAGCGATCTCTACCCCTTTGCTCTTGTGAATTCCTTTGCGGGATTGCAGAAGCGGCGTCTTTATCCGCTCCCAATTGGTGCTCCTACTCCCTTCGAGATCTCCTCGATTGATTGTAGGCTGTGTTGGTTGGTTCTTTGAGAGTGTGGTTGGGCGAATCCTCGATTCAAGCTGCCGGTTAAAGACGGTGGTTGGCTTCGAGTTTTATTTGTCAGGTTGCACTAGTTATCGCTGCTTGCAGCAAGTTATCTTGGCTTCTTTGAAACTAGTTATCTGAAGATTGATCCTACGTCGTGAAGATTGGGCATCGTGACGCATCATCTGATATCAAAGCCTCAGTTGCCACGGTAGGATTCTTTACCCTTAGCTACATACATTTTGTGTTTGTCCTATCCACCAAAAAGCCATAAAATATTTTGTCATAGCCCTTTGTTTCAATCTGTTGTTCCAGTGAGTTTTGTTAAGTTTCAGTCCTTAGAGTCTTTGTTTAGTTACTGGTCACTCTATCCTTTGTGTTCTCTTTGAGTCTCTTATATATATCTGAAAATATCCACAAAAAGAAAAATCTGAAAACCCTCATCATTTCCTTCGCGTTAACTTTGATCCTATTTAAGTTATAGCTGCTGGTTGAGTTCTTTGTTAATTATTATAAAGTGTGCAATACCATATCAGATCTCTGTGTTTAGTTCTATAAAAAAAGAGTATTAAAAAAGAGAAGAAAGGAAAGTAACAAAAAAAGTGTTGAGCAAGATTGTGAAAGAAAAGTAGAATGATCGGTTTGTTTATGTGCACAAGTGCTGAAAGTTCATCAAGTTGTTCAACCAGTTTATTATTGTCATTTGGTGCAAAATTTTGGTTGGATCTGATTGCAACACTTGCATTCCAATCATACTCCTTGATTTGCATCAAATCTGAAATTTTCTTTGCGCGTGTGTTTGATCTACTTACATCACTCGAATCTTGTGGTTAGCACTAGGCAGTGAACTTCTAGTTGGATTGTTATTTAACTTTACAACAACTTGGATTCAGATTGCGTTCCTTGTTTACTATTCCCCACCAAGCTCCACATATAAGCCATCTTAATCGGTACTCTGGTCTTGTATTCGCTTAACCATCACTTTCTTGTTACCACCACACGTTTGTCTTGCAACCCGCAGGGACCTTATAAGAGCTTTGGTTGGTAAGAGTGGTGAGGTTGTGAGATTCTATATAGCTTCATATTCCACCTATATTTGTTGCCTTGTCGCCACTAATTTCGTAGGAAGATGGATCCCAACGCTGAGATTGAAGACTGTGTCACCATGATACAATTCAATGAGCTCAAACAAAGCATAGAAGCCAAGCAAGATCTGTTAGCACAAGATCTTCATACACTTATGGCTGAAATCAGAGGTCGTCGTCGACTCCCTGACGGTGCAAGAAACCATGATGAAGATGGGGAAGAAGGTGAAGGAAATTATTCTAGAAGAGCAAGTGAACATGGGAGGAGAAATCAAGGTGCTGCACATGGTAGAGGAAGAGGTCAGAATCGAAGAAATAATGACAATGAAGAATCTGAATTTGGGGATGATGATGGTCAGTCCCAACATCGCCTACGGTCGCCGTCATCATAGAGGCGTCAACCAAGAAGAGAGATTTGGGAAACTTAAGTTTACCATGCCAAAATTTGATGGTAGATCTGATCCTGAAGATTATTTCACATGGGAATTAAAGGTGGAGAAAATCTTCCGCCTACATAATTATTCAGAGGAGAAGAAACTTGCAATGGCATCTCTTGAGTTTGAAGGATATGCTCTGATTTGGTGGGAGCAACTTCTTCATGATCGTGAAGAAGATGGAGAGAACCCTATTGTTACTTGGCAAGAGATGAAGCAAGAAATGAGAATTCATTTTGTGCCGAAGCATTATCGACGTGATCTTTTTGATAAATTGTAGAATTTGAGGCAAGGAAGCTTCTCTGTTGAGGAGTATTATAAGGAGATGGAGAAGGCCATGATTAGAGCCAATGTGTATGAAGACGAAGAGCAAACCATTGCACGTTTCATGGCTGGGTTACACCGCAGCATTCAGCGTATTGTTGAGTTTCAGCCATACCAATGTCTTATTGATTTGGTACATCAAGCCACCAAAGCTGAACGCCAGCTACAACAAGATGCTAAGAACAACAAACCCTTGTCATATGGCGCACGAACCATGACTAGAGGGAGCTCAAGGTTTAACGTTGCACCCTTAGCGTCAAAAGGTTCAACTGGAGACTTGCGATCCAATATTCAAGGCAATTCTAGTGGAAAGAACGGTGCTGCTCCAAACACGAGTTATAAACCAACAACATCCACTTCAACATCAGTGGGTTCAACAGCCAAGAGTAGTGGTATTCAGTGCTTCAAGTGTGGAGGTCATGGTCATGTCATAAAGGAGTGTCCAAATAATCGTGTGATCCTTGTGAATGATGATGGAGAATATACATCAGCTAGTGAAGAGGAAGCTGAAGCAGGAAATGAAGATGACATTGATAAATCTGAAGAACATACGGGATGTGAATTTGAGCATGGTACTACTCTTGTGGTTACACAAATCTTGATTGTTCAAATGAAAGAAGCTGAAATTGGACAGCGACATAATCTTTTTCAAACGCGAGCCAAAGTGCAAGACAAAGTAGTAAAGGTGATCATTGATGGAGGGAGTTGCCATAATCTTGCAAGTCGTGAGATGGTTGACAAGCTTGGTTTGAAGTTGCAGCGACACCCTCATCCATATCATGTCCAATGGTTGAATGAATCAGGAGATATCAAGATTGGTTATAAGGTGAAAGTTCCGTTCAAGTTTGGAGAGTATGTTGACACAATGGAGTGCGATGTTGCACCCATGTCTGTGTGTCACATGCTGCTAGGAAGACCCTGGCAATATGACCGATATTCTCAGCATTGTGGAAGAACAAATCAATACACGCTAGATCTGAAAGGGAGAAAGTTTGTACTGAAGCCTATGACCCCTCAACAAATCATGGCTGAACACTTACAAAAGAAAACTGAAATTAGTACAGCAAGTAGAGGAGGAGAAGAGCAAAAGAAATTGAGTGCCATCCACAATTCGGTGAGTGAGTGCTACAAGCCAAATTCAAGAGATAAAAGGAAGGAAGAGGGAGAACATCTAGTTATGCTAGTCACAAAATCTGAGCTGAGAGAAGTGAGGAACAACCCATATCAAGTACTCTTTGTACTTGTGAACAAAGATGTTTTGATTTCTGCTAACGATATAACATCTCTTCCTAGTGATGTGGCTGATCTTTTGCAGGACTTTGAAGACGTGTTTCCACAACAAACACCGGCTGGACTACCTCCAATTCGAGGGATTGAGCATCAAATCGATCTTATTCCAGGGGCTGCACTTCCCAACCGTCCACCATATTGAACCAATCCTGAAGAAACTAAGGAAATACAAAGGCAAGTACAAGAACTTCTTGATAAAGGTTTTGTTCGTGAAAGCTTAAGCCCTTGTGCTGTTCCTGTGATTTTAGTACCTAAGAAAGATGGATCTTGGAGGATGTGTGTTGATTGTAGAGCTATAAATAATATTACCGTTCGCTATCGCCATCCTATTCCATGGCTAGATGATATGCTTGATGAATTAAGTGGTTCCACAATTTTTACTAAAATTGATTTGAGAAGTGGATACCATCAAATAAGAATGAAAACTGGAGATGAATGGAAGACTGCATTTAAAACAAAATTTGGGTTGTATGAATGGTTAGTGATGCCCTTTGGGTTAACTAATGCTCCTAGTACCTTTATGAGATTAATGAACCATGTCTTAAGAACTTTCATTGGAAAATTTGTTGTTGTCTACTTCGATGATATTCTAATTTACAGCAAGTCTTTTGATGAACATGTGAAACACATTCGACAAGTTTTAGATGAGCTAAGAAAGGAGAAATTATTTGCTAATCTTGAGAAGTGCAGTTTTTGCACAGACCATGTTGTGTTTCTTGGCTTTGTTGTTTCAGCAAAAGGAATAGAGGTGGATGAATCCAAGGTGAAAGCCATCAAGGATTGGCCAGCTCCAACGAATGTAAGTATGTAAGTCAAGTAAGAAGTTTTCATGGTCTTGCTGGGTTTTATAGAAGATTTGTGCGAGATTTCAGTACTATCGCTTCCCCTTTAAATGAATTGACAAAGAAAGGTGTTGAATTTAAATGGGGAAACTCACAAGAAGATGCTTTTCAAGAATTGAAGAAACGTTTGACTGAAGCACCTGTACTTATTCTTCCTGATTTCACTAAAACTTTTGAAGTAGAATGTGATGCTAGTGGGATTGGGATAGGAGGAGTGTTAATGCAACAAGGAAAACCTATAGCATATTTTAGTGAAAAATTGGGAGGTGCTCAATTAAATTATTCTGTGTATGACAAAGAATTGTATGCTTTGGTCCGAGCGCTTGAGACATGGCAGCACTACTTATGGCCAAAAGAGTTTGTTATTCATTCCGATCATGAAGCTTTGAAGTATTTGAAAGGGCAAGCCAAACTGAATCGTCGCCATGCCAAATGGGTTGAGTTTATTGAAACATTTCCATACATTGTGAAATATAAGAAAGGTAAAGACAATGTGGTTGCTGATGCCTTGTCTCGAAGGAATGTGTTGTTGAATCAACTAGAGGTAAAAGTTTTGGGTCTTGAAAATTTGAAAGAAATGTATAATGATGATCCTGAATTTTCAGAACCATACATTCATTGTAAAGATGGAAAAGGTTGGGAAAAATATCATATACATGATGGATTTTTGTTTAGAGCTAACAAACTTTGTGTACCAAATTCTTCGGTTAGATTGCTTTTATTGCAGGAGTCCCATGGAGGAGGTCTCACAGGTCATTTTGGACAAAAGAAGACTTATGACATGCTCAGTGATAATTTCTATTGGCCCAAGATGAGGAGAGACGTCATCAGATTTGTGGAGCGTTGTGTCACCTGTCACAAAGCTAAGTCAAAACTGAACCCTCATGGTTTATATACTCCTTTACCCGCTCCTAAAATTCCTTGGGAATACATAAGCATGGATTTTATTTTAGGGCTGCCTAGGACTCAAAAAAAGAGAGATTCTATTTTTGTTGTGGTTGATAGATTTTCAAAAATGGCTCATTTTATTCCATGCAACAAGAGCGACGATGCTTCACATGTTGCCAATTTGTTTTTCAGAGAAATCTTGAGACTACATGGAATGCCCAAGACCATCATATCTGACCGTGATGTGAAGTTTATGAGCTATTTCTGGAAAACATTATGGGCAAAGCTTGGGACTAAACTTTTGTTCTCCACCACATGCCATCCCCAAACTGATGGACAAACTGAAGTGGTGAATCGTACATTGTCAATGCTGCTGTGAATAATGGTAAAGAAGGACTTGAATGATTGGAAGGAATGTTTGCCACACGTGGAGTTTGCTTATAACAGGGCAGTACATTCTACAACTAATTTATGCCCCTTCAAAATTGTATATGGGTTCAAACCTATTGCTCTGATAGATTTGTTGCCTCTTCCATTGCAGGAAAGAACCAATGTGGAAGCTTCCAAGCGTGCAGCATACATAAAAAAGATACATGAGAATACCAAGGAAGCAATTGAGCTCAAAGCAGTGCGCAAGGCTGCAAGCATAAACAAGCATAGGAAGGAAGTGTTATTTGAACCGGGGGACTTGGTTTGGATTCACTTGCGCAAGGAGCGTTTTTCTGATCAGCGCAAATCCAAATTGATGCCACGAGAGGATGGTCCATTTCGTGTTCTTGCCAAGATCAATGATAATGCATACAAGATAGATCTTCCACCAAGCTATGGCGTGAGCAACACGTTCAATGTTGCTGACCTCTTACCATATACAAGCAAAGACACTTCAGAGTCGAGGACGACTCCTTTTGGGGGGGAGGATGATATGACCACGCCATTAAGCAACACATTACAACCTCCAAGTCATACTATATCACCAACCCAAGTCTTTGATGGACCAATTACACGTAGCCGAGCTAAGAAGCTACAGCAAGAGGTGCACGCGCTACTTTATGAATTTCAATTAAACACTAATAAGAACTTTATACTACCTAAGTCGTGTATGTTGATATTACTTAGGTTCACCAAAGAGGAAGGACAAAACATATCAAGGACGAGTCAGCAAGAAGAGCTATGTCCGAGTTAGTCCAGCGCAACAGAACCATCCAGAAGAAATAGTCATATCTTTTGATTTCCAAAAGCTATGAAGGCCCATAAGTACTTTTTGGAAAGCTCTTGAAGTCTAGTTTCCAATGCTTCTACACCCGACTTAATCAAATCTACCAGAAAGGCAGCCGACCTACTTTAGTGCTGACTGGTCATAAGGTAAACAGTCTGCTTGATGACCAAGTTTTTGTATTAAACTGAATCATTCTACAAAGTTTCATTAAGCATGCTATATATGGTGAGAAAGCTTATCAAGTTAGCTTTCCAATGCAACTAGTCCCACGTCATTTGAAGATTTGTAGAAGAAGTTATTGTCAAAATACTGAAGGCTGCCCAGAAGTCAAACAGCCACACGGAAATCAGCTCTGTAGATCTCCCGAAGAGGCTCCTTCATATTAGCACGTGAAAATACTTTTGTTTCGTGTTTATACCTCGCTAAGGCTGGTTGTTACTAGTATAAATACCCCCTTATGTCTATGATGTAAGACAGCTTATGATAATCTAAAACAGAACCCCTTTTGTTCAGCTGCGTGCTAACAAATATTGAGAGTGATCTCTACCCCTTTGCTCTTGTAAATTCCTTCGCGGGATTGCAGAAGCGGCGGCTTCATCCGCTCCCAATTGGTGCTCCTACTCCCTTCGAGATCTCCTCGATTGATTGTAGGCTGTGTTGGTTGGTTCTTTGAGAGTGTGGTTGGGCGAATCCTCGATTCAGGCTGCCGGTTAAAGACGATGGTTGGCTTCGAGTTTTATTTGTCAGGTTGCACTAGTTATCGCTACTTGCAGCAAGTTATCTTGGCTTCTTTGAAGCTAGTTATCTGAAAATTGATCCTACATCGTGAAGATCGGGCATCGTGACGCATCATAAGGACTGTAATGGACCTGCAGCTTTCATGTGTATGGCCTTGACACGTCTACAAGTGTCACAACTTGCCACATAGCGTGCGATTTCAATCTTCATCTTTGTCCACCAAAAATGCTGTTTTAGATCATGATACATCTTAGTGCTTCCGGGATGAATAGAATAGCGACTAAGATGTGCTTCATCTAGAATCTGCCGGCGGACTTCTTCATTCTTAGGCACTACTATGCGGTTGTTAAACCATACAACACCTTGATCATCTCTTCTGAAGCAGTTGACTTTACTGGCCTCTATTTTCTCATGGATGTGCCTCATACCCTCATCATTTCTTTGGGCATCAATTACTTTTTGCAGAAGGACTGGCTCAAGTTTTAAGTGATTTGAAGTTCCATGTTGAATCATTCCCAGGTTCAAATTCTCCATTTCTTGGCATAACGTAATGTTAGAAGTCTCCATTGTAAGACAATGACAAAAAGTCTTGCGACTCAACGCATCTGCCACTACATTAGCTTTGCCTGGGTGATAATGAATCTCCAGTTCATAATCCTTAATAAGCTCAAGCCATCGCCTCTGTCTCATATTAAGTTCTGTCTAGGTGAAGATATACTTCAAGCTTTTATGATCTGTATAAATATGACAGATATTACCTAGCAGATAATGACGCCATATCTTCAGGGCATGAACCACCACAGCTAACTCCAGATCATGAGTCAGGTAATATTCCTCATGCCGGCGTAACTGCCTTGAAGCATAAGCTATTACTCGGCCTTCTTGCATTAGAACACAGCCGAGACCACTACCTGATGCGTCACAATACACATCAAAGGGTTTTTCAATATCCGGTTGAGCCAATACCGGAGCAATGGTTAATAATACCTTCAATTGTTCAAAGGCTTCATTACATTTTGAAGACCAATTAAATTTAGTATCATTCTTCAATAAACTTGTGATTGGTTTCACAAGCTTGGAAATATCTGGAATGAATCGGCGGTAGTAACCAGCCAGTCCAAGGAAACTTTGGACTTGATGTACAGTGGTTGGGGGTTTCCACTCCAAAATATCCTTAACTTTGCTGGGATCCACCACAATCCCATTGGCAGATAACACATGTTCCAGAAATTGGATCTCTTCCAGCTAGAACGCGCATTTACTGAACTTAGCATATAACTGATGCTCCCTTAAGAGCATTAACACAATCCGTAAATGCTGAGCATGCTCCTCTTCATTCTTGGAATATATTAAGATATCGTCAATGAATACCACCACAAATTTATCTAGCTCGGGCATGAATACCGAGTTCATCAGATATGTGAAGTGGGCAAGAGCATTTGTCAGTCCGAAAGACATAACCAGATATTCAAACAATCCATACCGCGTAGTGAATGCGGTCTTTGGTATATCTTCGGGCCGGATACGGATCTGATGATAGCCCGACCTGAGGTCAATCTTATAGAAAACCCTCGCTCCAGTCAGTTGATCAAATAAGATGTCAATCCGTGGAAGAGGGTACTTATTTTTGATGGTAACCTCATTAAGGGGTCTATAAGCCACACACATTCGAAGTGTTTGGTCCTTCTTCTTGACAAAGATAGTTGGACAACCCCATGGCGACGAGCTTGGCCAGATAAATCCTTTTCCAAGTAGATCTTGCAATTGGGTCTTGAGTCTGCCAGCTCATTTGGAGGCATTCGGTACGATCTTCTAGAAATGGGAGCTGTACCGGGCTTCAACTCAAATACAAACTCTACATCTCTTTCTGGAGGCAATCTAGGCAAATCTTCTGGAAAGACGTCTGGGAACTCACATACTACCAGAAATATCTTAGATCTCCGGTATGCTAGCTTCATATACTCTGCCACATGGCTTAGCTGGAATAGCTACGGGGATAGACAAAAGAACTTCTTCTTGGCCATAACTCAACCTGATGGTTCTCCGATCAGTGTTGAGGATTGCTTTATGCTGGGCCAACCAATTCATGCCCAAAATTACATCTATGTCTTGGCCTTTCAGAACAATCATATTAGTAGAAAAGTCCCGTCCAACCAATGTTACAGGCACTTAGAAAGCCACTTCTTTAGCAAATATTTGTCCCCCAGGCAAATAATTTTAAACCCTTCCCTTGATTCATGGTATGGAATGCAATGTTGCTCTACAAACTTCTTGCTCATGAATGTAGGAGGGTGGGCGTGGTGAAGAACAATTCTGGTTAAAAGGTCGGATTACCAACCTTTGTCTTTTCTTAGACCCCTGATTGGGCCTGTCACCTCCATAACCCTTGGATTTCCCGGAGCCTGCATATTTGGCCTCAACTGCCAGCGCTATGCTGATAGCCCTTCCATAAGAGAGATCAATGCAGGTGGCCATCTTTCTTTGCATTCGATCATTAAGGCCTCTCATGAAGCAATTTCTCTTCTTTAAATCTGTATTAACTTGATCGATAGCATATTGGGACAAGTGGTTGAATTTATTGAGATACTGAGTGACAGTATCCCCGCCTTGCTTAAGCTTCATAAACTCCTCCTACTTCATATGGAGGACCCCTTCAGGTATATAATGCTCCCGGAAAGCCAAATTGAACTCGTCCCAAGTGATTTGATGACCGATCGGTTGAACGACAACATAATTTCCCCACCATGTGCTGGCAGGGCCTCGTAATTGTTGTGCTGCGAATAAGGGCTTTTGAGTCTCCGTACATCGGAGAAGCCCGAACTTCTGTTCAATAACGTGGATCCACTCATCCGCTTCCAGAGGATCTTCTGCCTTGACAAACAATGGGGGACGTGTCTCTGAGAAATCCAGATATGATGTTTCGCGGGGTCCTTGCGGATACGCCCGCTCGCCTTGTTGTTGCATCTGTTGTCCCGCCATCTCCCGCAGGAAGCGGGTATTATCTGCTGTAGCGTTAACTAAGGCAGCGATGGCCTTAGCTAAGGTTGGAGGTACCGGGGGTGGATTTGGGGTTGCTTCCCTCCCACGGGAGGTTCCTGCCCCATCCTGTGCACAAGTCTTGGAAGGCATCTGAGGCAAAAACATTTGGAAAAATATAATATACCAAAGCAAACCATCCACTTTATATTACCAAAAAGAGTAATGATACAGACTCGTATTTACAACAGGATTACATTACTGATTACACATTAACACTACTTCTATACTATACTATTCTAGCTTCTTGTCGCTTCGGGTAGCTTCACTGTCGGGCGTTGGAGACCATTCGTCTACCAGCTTCATGGAGGGAGGAGGTCTGAAAAGGTCCAGTTCACCACCAAATGCTTCTCCCACAACTCTAGAAGGTCCGACTTCCATCCCGACAGGATCCGCAGGTACATTAGGGCGCAGTTGTGAATACAATACATGAACCTCCTCATGCAATGTATTACAATAAACCTACAAGCTATCCACAGCTGTGCTAAGCTCCTCCACGCGGGCTCGAGCTCTAGCTTCCTTGGCCCATGCAAGCGAACGAGAGTGAACTGCCCAGTCGAGTGCTAGATCTCGTTCCGCAAGCTGGTCTTGCAGGTGGCGGATGTCTGTTCTTAATTCATTTATTCTTTCACCATCTGTGACCCATATGTCATTCCTGCGATGGAGCTCTGATTGAAGCTGATCAACCTGGGCTTCCAGATCCCCGATTGGATCGTTGCTACCACTGCTATTGCCTTCATGCCTCGGGGCAAGTTGATCAAGGGGTACGCCAATCGGCCCGGTAGACTTGCGCGTGGTCTTTCTTGTGCGCGGCGGCATTTCTTAAGGGGGAAATCTTATTAGCATAGTTTTTAGCATGATGCATGTGTAATTACAGAATCAACCTTAGTTGATTCACACCTTCTATACATTGCACTTTATTATCTGGTCTTTAAATAAGTACTTCAGAAAGAAGCTAGATAAGAAAGAAAGAAATTTTCTAGATAAGTGTTTGAAAATTCTTTTTGAAGATGCCTCATAACATCTGCAGAGATGGGCTTCGCTCCGATACCAGCTGTGATGGAACCTCCCAAGTCATTAGGCCCTCCTACAGTTGTCCTTGTCCAACGGACCTCAGACAACCCTGCAGGTGCACCTGATCACTTGACAAGCTTGGTATCTAAATTCCTTACTTTCCCAAGAGCGTTTCACCCGTCACGCAGACATTACAATTCATTAGAGGTGCGGAAATGCGGAAGTAGTTACCATAACTTACTTTTATTGAAAAGTAAGACATAGTTATATAGTTACAGACCAGAACATAATATATAAGTGCTGAGTATTATTATTACAAACCATGGGAGGCAAAACCCCCTCCCAGATAAAGCACTAAAAGTTTTTCTTAATGGAGGACCATTCCTCCTGCAGCTTTAGTCTTGATTCTCTTCTTTTGGTACCACCCTTGAATAGAAGCAACAAAAGTTGGCTGCTTCTTCACCTAAAACAACATGGGACAAAGCCCTGAGTATGATGTGTACTTTCGCAAGACTTACCCATCAAAGTAAAAGACTCTCAAGGATATGCTAGCCTTATGGGAATCAAGGTAAGGCTTGACAATAATCAATGACTCTGTTTGCAAAAATGCTTACTAAGAGTGGATCCTTAAAAATCTAGTTTTATTTGTCAGGTTAAGTAAAATTATCTGAAGCTAAAGTTCTTTCTACCCTAGTTCAATCACTTGACCTACACTAGCCAATTTCTTAACAACCCTTCATCTTTACTGGATTTCTACGTATAGGGCAGTGACCAAGTCTTCTTATCCGCGAAGTTACGATGATCCGAATCAATTATACTCAGCTGAGGATCTCCAATCACACGACATATGTAGCACTTAACCCTTGCATATGTCAACTCGACACCGGGGTTCTTAAGACCAGATCAGGTTCACGCCAACCGAGAGTACAGATACACCACCGACCAGCCTCTTGCCACGGAGGGTACACGCTACTCTCAGCATCTCTCCACTCCCATTGCGTGGTATCTTATTCTGGTATTAGTCTGCCCGAGGCAAAGCTTACCCATGACGAGGCATGTGACCAGTTAAAGGGTCCTCGGTCATCAAGCCTACATCGACACGGTCCTTAATCGACTCAGACGGAGACACTACACCGAGACTTTCTTCTCGTGCAAGTCACCCATCCAGTCTTAGCTTTGTCATTTCAAACCCAAAAACTTGGTACCTAGTAGAGGTACACCTTTTCCGATGTTGGACCCATCATGGCCATGATGGATTCACCATCAAGTTTTGTTTTTGAAAACCATCCCACCCACTTTGCCACATCATCTTTTGTGAAAACAAAACATTTTGTTTTTCTAAAGCAGTGCTAAGCATAAAGAAAACCTTTTATAAAACAAGGATTTCAGGAGAAATAATCCAAGGAAGGAAATGCAGGAATGAGTTTAGCACACAACTCCTACCACTTAATGCATCAAGCAAGTGAGAAAGATTTTAAAAGTAACAAGGAGGTGGCAAATGCACCGGGGCTTGCCTTGTGTTACTGGTGAATCAGGCTCGGTTCCGCAGATATCAAAATAAAAACAGTTGGCTGCAAGATGTTTCTCAGGTGGTGGTTGTGAAGTCCTTGTCTCTTTGACTTCTACTTCCTCTTCGTTTTCTAGATATAACCAAATATAATCATGAATGCTCATGTAGTGCTCATGAAGATGCAAAGATAATAAAAGTTTATTATCTAAAGTTTTGAATACAACTTTCCTTCACGATTCTCTGAGAACTTAGGGTTTCCGGAGTCAATAGTGAAGTTCACAGGGCAGGGGGCTAGGGTTTTGGGTTCTAAGTATCAAACATGGACCAAATCACACCCAACTTTACCCATGGCCTCTAAATATTACTTAAAGTTTATCCTAAAAGTTTAGTGAATTTTGGATTTATTATTTATTCTCCTAAAAATCTAGAAACAAGGTTTTTGGCTATTTTGAAAACTCTATAATTTCCTATTTGGACTAAAAATCATGAAACTATTTTTATTATATTCTATAGGAAATTAAAAACCTAGCAAAATTAGTTTGGTATTTTTAGGGTTTTTATATAATTTTCTAGAATTATTTTAGCTCTGGCAGAAAAGGAAAAAGAAAAGGCATGAACAGTATTGGACCAAAACCGGCCAAGTCAGCCCATGACAGAAGGAAAGCGCCTGCGTGCACACGCTCGCGCTGGTGGATTTGCACAGAGGACCCCGCAATTTTGAATATCCCGAAGCTGGTCACAATACTATTCTAGGAGTCGCTAAAAGATTACAGAAATCTCCTTGAACTTCTAATCCTTCACAATGCCAAGCCCCCGACGACGAACGACGCCGGGCCGCGCTCCGATGAACTCTCACCGGCCGATTCAAGCAATGACCGACGCCCTACTTTGGTCGAGATCAAATTCAAGAACTAAGGACCGTTTCCCCCACTTAATTTTACAAATGGTGATCCAACCGATTCTATCCACGGCGACCGTGCATATCCAGGGATAACACAGAGTGTTCCCGATGATCTAATGGGTGCTAGGCTAATTGGCCGGGTTAGTGAGCATCACGAGCACACCGGAGTACTGAAACGAGTACACAAAGGACATGAACGGACCTGTGGAGAGCTGACCACGGCGAACCCACTTCTACGGTGTTCTTAACCGATTTGGGGGAAATCCCAAATTGGGGAGCTATGGGGGACGATTGGAGGTAAGGGCTGGTTTACTTGATGCACAATTACCTAGCGGAGCTCTCAGAGGCTTTAATTTATAGAACGCAACGGTGATGGCACTCAATTTGGAAGAGAAGCGCTGGCGGCCGGAGAGAGGGGAGGTTACTGGCGCATTGGATTCGTGGCATCTACCGTGGCGGACCCTCCGGCGATCACCGGACATGTGTAACCCGAGTTATTGCGACGCGGTGAAGGCTTAAGGCGTGGCGCAATCACGGGGAAGGGCGCCGATTCCGGTGACGGCCGCTAGGCCACGTCGCGGCGCAAGTGGGTACGGTGACAGACTGGCCACAGTACCCCGATCATATCCACGGTGAGATCATTGCGCAGGGAGTGGTTATCCGCGCGTTACCGGGCGCGAATCGCAACACCGGCGCGAATCCAAGCGCACAGGTCACCGGCGATGAGGTACGCTGTACCTAGGATCCCCTGTAATCACTGTACCATGGGAATCATCTTCAGTGTGCCTGACCGAGCGAGTTCGAGTGTGATTTACTCCCAAATTCATATGTCAACATGATCACTCACCTGTACCAAATCTGTTAAGCTATAATCCAACTGCATTTCGACTATAGGAACTAAACTCAATCGAGCACTAGATCTTACATAATCTTGATCCCAAAGTTTGACCAATAACACTGGTGGCCATATTTCAGTCTAAAAACCGACTCGCAGCCCAACTTGGTGCCTATTCTTCTCTTAACTTTGCATAACAACAATGCTTAACTCCTTAAGCAAAGTTGTTCTCCTTTTATTGCTCTACAAACTTAATGTGGTGACCTAGGGCAAAATTCTTATAGTTTGGAAGTTACAGGGCCCCAAAGTTGAGCCAATGTCACTTATTTCACACTTAGCCTAAATAGGGTTCAAATAGGGCTTTTTGCAAAAAGGTCCCAATCTCAAGGTTTAGGTTACAAATCTTCATAATTGTGAACCATATGACTTAAGACACCTTACTTTCATGGTTTTTGCACTTTAATCCAAAAGTGCACTAACTTTGCACTTAGCCCCCTAGGGTTTTCCAGGGTTCTTTTTAAGGTTTTTGGGGATTCTAGGGTTTGAATACCATGTATGTCTATTCATGTGACATTTTATGACTACTACAATTGAGTTTTGATGCTTTCTCCTATAGAAGCCTTGTTTGCCCTATTAACCCCAATCTAGGGTTGGGTACCCTACTCTAGGGTTTTATCCACAAAATGTCATATCAATACAACTTGTTTGAAATTTTTGCCTAGTGAATGCACTCTAGGTGTGTCAAAGACATGAAATGCCAATGCTTATGATGTTATGCTCAAGTTTTAGTAACAGTAACACCAGGGGTGTTACATCCTTCCCCCCATAAAAGAATCTCGTCCCGAGATTAAAAGTCCTAGGGCAAGTAATGGAAAAGGAAACACGTCATACTTTTATTTCCTTATTTTTGGTACAAGGCAGGGGTGGTATGGGGCTCACTCTTTTTTTACAACAATGGTATACACCTTACAAATTATATGAGGCTAAAAAGCCTGGGAAATTCCTTTCTAAAAAGTCTTGAGTTTCCCATGTAGCCTCATCTTCTGAATGTTGGTTCCACTGTATCTTGTAAAACTGGAGAGTTTTTCTCCGGGTAATTCTGTCCTTTTGATCCAAGACTCGAATAGGATGTTCTAAATATGTCAAGTCTGGTTCTAAGGCAACATCTGTTACTTTAATGGTTCGATCAGGAACCCGAAGACACTTCTTCAACTGAGATACGTGGAACACATTATGTATAGCAGACAATGTTTCGAGTAACTGGAGTCGATATGCCACCGGCCCACATTGTTCAAGAATAGGGAAGGGACTAATGTACTGAGGTGTAAGCTTCCCTTTTACCCCGAAACGCGTTACACCCTTCATTGGTGAGACTTTCAGGTAGACATGATCTCCAGCAAGAAAGTACAAGGGTTGACGTCGCTTGTCTGCATAACTCTTTTGTCGAGCTTGGGCTTTCTTCAGGTTATGAATTATTCGTTGAACTTTCTCTTCTGTTTCCTTCACCATATCAGGCCTGAAGAAACATCTTTCACCTAGTTTAGACCAGTTTAGCGGAGTACGACACCGTCTCCCATAAAAAGCTTCAAAGGGTGCCATCTTGATGCTTTCTTGATAGCTATTATTGTACGAGAACTCCGCTAATGTTAAACAATCATCCCATTTCTGTGGGAATTCCAGAACACATGCTCGTAACATATGTTCAAGTATTTAATTTACCCTCTCAGTTTGACCACTGGTTTGAGGATGGTAGGCCGAACTGTGAAGCAACTTGGTACCCAGGGATTTATGAAATTCTTCCCAGAATTTGGATATAAATTGAGATCCACGATCCGACACTATAGTCTTTGGAACACCTTGCAAACTGAGAATACGAGTGATATACAGCTCCGCATATGCGATTACGGGGTACTTTACTTTGGCTGGGAGAAAGTGGGCAATCTTTGTAAGTCGACCAATGATAACCCAAATAGAGTCAAAGCCTTTTACTATTCTAGGTAGTCCCATAATAAAGTCCATGCTTATATCCTCCCATTTCCATGTTGGTATAGGTAAGGACTGTAATGGACCTGCAACTTTCATGTGTATGGCCTTGACACGTCTACAAGTGTCACATCTTGCCACATAGCGTGCGATTTCAATCTTCATCTTTGTCCACCAAAAATGCTGTTTTAGATCATGATACATCTTAGTGCTTCCGGGATGAATAGAATAGCGACTAAGATGTGCTTCATCTAGAATCTGCCGGTGGACTTCTTCATTCTTAGGCACTACTATGCGGTTGTTAAACCATACAACACCTTGATCATCTCTTCTGAAGCAGTTGACTTTACTGGCCTCTATTTTCTCATGGATGTGCCTCATACCCTCATCATTTCTTTGGGCATCAATTACTTTTTGCAGAAGGACTGACTCAAGTTTTAAGTGATTTGAAGTTCCATGTTGAATCATTCCCAGGTTCAAATTCTCCATTTCTTGGCATAACGTAATGTCAGAAGTCTCCATTGTAAGACAATGACAAAAAGTCTTGCGACTCAAGGTATCTGCCAGTACATTAGCTTTGCCTGGGTGATAATGAATCTCTAGTTCATAATCCTTAATAAGCTCAAGCCATCGCCTCTGTCTCATATTAAGTTCTATCTAGGTGAAGATATACTTCAAGCTTTTATGATCTGTATAAATGTGACAGATATTACCTAGCAGATAATGACGCCATATCTTCAGGGCATGAACCACCACAGCTAACTCCAGATCATGAGTCGGGTAATGTTCCTCATGCCGGCATAACTACCTTGAAGCATAAGCTATTACTCGGCCTTCTTGCATTAGAACACAACCGAGACCACTACCTGATGCGTCATAATACACATCAAAGGGTTTTTCAATATTCGGTTGAGCCAATACCGGAGCAGTGGTTAATAATACCTTCAATTGTTCAAAGGCTTCATTACATTTTGAAGACCAATTAAATTTAGTATCATTCTTCAATAAACTTGTGATTGGTTTCACAAGCTTGGAAAAATCTTGAATGAATCGACGGTAGTAACCAGCCAGTCCAAGGAAACTTCAGACTTGATGTACATTGGTTGGGGGTTTCCACTCCAAAATATCCTTGACTTTGCTGGGATCCACCGCAATCCCATTGGCAGATAACACATGTCCCAAAAATTGGATCTCTTCTAGCCAGAACGCGCACTTACTGAACTTAGCATATAACTAATGCTCCCTTAAGCGCGTTAACACAATCCGTAAATGCCGAGCATGCTCCTCTTCATTCTTTGAATATATTAAGATATCGTCAATGAATGCCACCACAAATTTATCTAGCTCGGGAATGAATACCGAGTTCATCAGATATGTGAAGTGGGCAAGAGCATTTGTCAGTTCGAAAGACATAACCAGATATTCAAACAATCCATACCGCGTAGTGAATGCGGTCTTTGGTATACCTTCGGGCCGAATACGGATCTGATGATAGCCCGACCTGAGGTCAATCTTAGAGAAAACCCTCGCTCCAGTCAGTTGATCAAATAAGATGTCAATCCATGGAAGAGGGTACTTATTTTTGATGGTAACCTCATTAAGGGGTCTATAATCCACACACATTCGAAGTGTTTGGTCCTTCTTCTTGACAAAGATAGCTGGTCAACCCCATGGCGACGAGCTTGGCCGGATAAATCCTTTTCAAGTAGATCTTGCAATTGGGTCTTGAGTTCTGCTAGCTCATTTGGAGGCATTCGGTACGATCTTCTAGAAATGGGAGCCGTACCGGGCTTCAACTCAATTACAAACTCTACATCTCTTTCTGGAGGCAATCCAGGCAAATCTTCTAGAAAGACGTCTGGGAACTCACATACTACCGGAATATCTTGGATCTCCGGTATGATAGCTTCATATACTCTGCCACATGGCTTAGCTGGAATAGCTACGGGGATAGACAAAAGAACTTCTTCTTGGCCATAACTGAACCTGATGGTTCTCCGATCAGTGTTGAGGATTGCTTTATGCTGGGCCAACCAATTCATGCCCAAAATTACATCTTGGCCTTTCAGAACAATCATATTAGTAGGAAAGTCCCGTCCAGCTAATGTTACGGGCACTTGGAAAGCCACTTCTTTAGTAAATATTTGTCCCCCAGGCGAATGAATTTTAAACCCTTCCCTTGATTCATGGTATGGAATGCAATGTTGCTCTACAAACTTCTTGCTCATGAATGTATGTGAAACGCCAGAATCAAAAAGAATAATTGCGGGGTGATTGGCCACGAGAAACGTACCCATCATAACCGGTTCGCTTTCCGGTGTTGTGGCCACTTGAGTATAATAAATCCGCCCCGTTTTCCTTGTATTCTTGCCCGCGGTATTGCTTGCCGCATTTCCCTTGGCTTGAGCAGAACTCCTAGAACTTTGCTGATTATTTGATCGATTCTGCTTTGGGTATAGACAGTCCTTGATAAAATGTCTGGACTTTCCATAATTAAAGCAACTTGTGGAAGAGCTTGGGAGAGCAGGGAAACGAGTGCCAGGGGCACCCGGCTGATTTGTAGTGGTGGGGGCAGTGGCGGGGCGAATGAAGACTGGTTGCTTGAAAGGGTAGGAGGGTGGGCGTGGTGAAGAACGATTTTGGTTAAAAGGTCGGATTACCAACCTTTGTCTTTTCTTAGACCCCTAATTGGGCCTGTCGCCTCCATAACCCTTGGATTTCCCGGAGCCTGCATATTTGGCCTCAACTGCTAGCGCTGTGCTGATAGCCCTTCCATAAGAGAGATCAATGCAGGTGGCCATCTTTCTTTGCATTCGATCATTAAGGCCTCTCATGAAGCAATTTCTCTTCTTTAAATCTGTATTAACTTGATCGATAGCATATTGGGACAAGTGGTTGAATTTATTGAGATACTGAGTGACAATATCCCCACCTTGCTTAAGCTTCATAAACTGCTCCTACTTCATATGGAGGACCCCTTCAGGTATATAATGCTCCCAGAAAGCCAACTTGAACTCGTCCCAAGTGATTTGATGACCGATCGGTTGAACGGCAACATAATTTCCCCACCATGTGCTGGCAGGGCCTCGTAATTGTTGTGCTGCGAATAAGGGCTTTTGAGTCTCCGTACATCGAAGAAGCCTGAACTTCTGTTCAATAACGCGGATCCACTCATCCGCTTCCAGAGGATCTTCTGCCTTGACAAACAATGGGGGACGTGTCTCTGAGAAATCTAGATATGATGTTTCGCAGGGTCCTTGCGGATACGCCCGCTCGCCTTGTTGTTGCATCTGTTGTCCTGCCATCTCCCGCAGGAAGCGGGTATTATCTGCTGTAGCATTAACTAAGGTAGCGATGGCCTCAGCTAAGGTTGGAGGTACCAGGGGTGGATTTGGGGTTGCTTCCCTCCCACGGGAGGTTCCTGCTCCATCCTGTGGACGAGTCTTGGAAGACATCTGAGGCAAAAACATTTGGAAAAATATAATATGCCAAAGAAAACCATCCACTTTACATTACCAAAAAGAGTAATGATACAAACTCGTATTTACAACAGGATTACATTACTTATTACACATTAACACTACTTCTATACTATACTATTCTAGCTTCTTGTCGCTTCGGGTAGCTTCACTGTCGGGCGTCGGAGACCATTCGTCTACCAGCTTCATGGAGGGAGGAGGCCTGAAAAGGTCCAGTTCACCACCAAATGCTTCTCCCACAACTCAAGAAGGTCCGACTTCCATCCCGACAGGATCCGCAGGTACATTAGTGTGCAGCTGTGAATACAATACATGAACCTCCTCATGTAATGTATTACAATAAACCTGCAAGCTATCCACGGCTGTGCTAAGCTCCTCCACGCGGGCTCAAGCTCTAGCTTCCTTGGCCCATGCAAGCGAATGAGAGTGAACTACCCAGTCGAGTGCTAGATCTCATTCCACAAGCTGGTCTTGCAGGTGGTGGATGTGTGTTCTTAATTCATCTATTCTTTCACCATCCGTGACCCATATGTCATTCCTGCGACGGAGCTCTGATCGAAGCTGATCAACCTAGGCTTCCAGATCCCCGATTGGATCGTTGCTACCACTGCTATTGCCTTCATGCCTCGGGGCAAGTTGATGACGTGGTACGCCAATCGGCCTGGTAGACTTGCGCGCGGTCTTTCTTGTGCGTGGCGTCATTTCTTAAGGGGGAAAATCTTATTAGCATAGTTTTTAGCATGATGCATGTGTAATTACAGAATCAACCTTAGTTGATTCATACCTTCTATACATTGCACTTTATTATCTGGTCTTTAAATAAGTACTTCAGAAAGAAGCTAGATAAGAAAGAAAGAAATTTTCTAGATAATTGTTTGAAAATTCTTTTTGAAGATGCCTCATAACATCTGCAGAGATGGGCTTCGCTCCGATACCAGCTGTGATGGAACCTCCCAAGTTATTAGGCCCACCTACAGTGTCCTTGTCCAATGGACCTCAGACAACCCTGCAGGTGCACCTGATCACTTGACAAGCTCGGTATCTGAATTCCTTACTTTCCCAAGAGCGTTTCACCCGTCACGCAGACATTACAATTCATCAGAGGTGCGGAAATGCGGAAGTAGTTACCATAACTTACTTTTATTAAAAAGTAAGATAGAGTTATATAGTTACAGACCAGAACATAAAATATAAGTGCTGAGTATTATTATCACAAACCATGGGAGGCAAAAACCCCTCCCAGATAAAGCAGTAAAAGTTTTTCTTAATGGAGGACCTTTCCTCCCGTAGCTTTAGTCTTGATTCTCTTCTTTTGGTACCACCCTTGAACAGAAGCAACAAAAGTTGGCTGCTTCTTCACCTAAAACAACATGGGACAAAGTCCTGAGTATGAAGTGTACTTTCGCAAAACTTACCCGTCAAAGTAAAAGACTCAAGGATATGCTGGCCTTATGGGAATCAAGGTAAGGCTTGACAATAATCAATGACCCTGTTTGCGAAAATGCTTACTAAGAGTGGATCCTTAAAAATCCAGTTTTATTTGTTGGGTTAAGTAAAATTATCTGAAGCTAAAGTTCTTTCTACCCTAGTTCAATTACTTGACCTACACTAGCCAATTTCTTAACAACCCTTCATCTTTACTGGATTTCTACGTATAGGGCAGTGACCAAGTCTTCTTGTCCGCGAAGTTACAGCGATCCGAATCGATTATACTCAGCTGAGGATCTCCAATCACACGACATATGTAGCACTTAACCCTTGCATATGTCAACTCGACACCGGGGTTCTTAAGACTAGATCAGGTTCACGCCAACCGAGAGTACAGATACACCACCGTCCAGCCTCTTGCCACGGAGGGTACACGCTACTCTCGCCATCTCTCCACTCCCATTTCGTGGTATCTTATTCTGGTATTAGTCTGCCAGAGGCAAATCTTACCCATGACGAGGCATGTGACCAGTTAAAGGGTCCTCGGTCATCAAGCCTACATCGACACGGTCCTTAATCGACTCAGACGAAGACACTACACCGAGACTTTCTTCTCGTGCAAGTCACCCGTTCGGTCTCAGCTTTATCATTTCAAACCCAAAAACTTGGTACCTGGCAGAGGTACACCTTTTCCGATGTTGGACCCATCATGGCCATGATGGATTCACCATCAAGTTTTGTTTTTAAAAACCATCCCGCCCACTTTGCCACATCATCTTTTGTGAAAACAAAACATTTTGTTTTTCTAAAGCAGTGCTAAGCATAAGGAAAACCTTTTATAAAACAGGGATTTCAGGAGAAATAATCCAAGGAAGGAAATGCAGGAATGGGTTTAGCACACAACTCCTACCACTTAATGCATCAAGCAAGTGAGAAATATTTTAAAAGTAACAAGGAGGTGGCAAATGCACCGAGGCTTGCCTTGTGTTACTGGTGAATCAGGCTCGGTTTCGCAGATATCAAAATAAAAACAGTTGGCTGCCTGATGTTTCTCAGGTGGTGGTTGTGAAGTCCTTGTCTCTTCGACTTCTAATTCATCTTCGTTTTCTAGATATAACCAAATATAATCATGAATGCTCATGTAGTGCTCATGAAGATGAAAAGATAATAAAAGTTTATTATCTAAAGTTTTGAATACAACTTTCCTTCACGATTCTCCGAGAACTTAGGGTTTCCGAAGTCAATAGTGAAGTTCACAGGGCAGGGGGCTAGGGTTTTGGGTTCTAAGTATCAAACATGGTCCAAATCACACCCAACTTTACCCATGGCCTCTAAATATTACTTAAAGTTTATCCTAAAAGTTTAGTGAATTTTGGATTTATTATTTATTCTCTTAAAAATCCAGAAACAAGGTTTTTGGCTATTTTAAATACTCTATAATTTCCTATTTGGACTAAAAATCATGAAACTATTTTTATTAAATTCTATAGGAAATTAGAAACGTAGCAAAATTTGTTTGGTATTTTTATGATTTTTCTACAATTTTCTAGAATTGTTTTAGCTCTGGTAGAAAAGGAAAAAGAAAAGGCATGAACAGTATTGGACCAAAACCGGCCCAAGTCAGCCCATGACAGAAGGAAAGCGCCCGCGCGCACGCGCTCGCGCTGATGGATTTGCACAGAGGACCCCGTAGTTTTGAATATCTCGAAGTAGGTCACAATACTATTCCAGGAGTCGCTGACAGATTACAGAAATCTCACTGAACTTCTAATCCTTCACAATGCCAAGCCCCCGACGATGAACGACGCTGGGCCACGCTCCGGTGAACTCTCACCGGCCGATTCATGCAATGACCGGTGCCCTACTTTGGCCGAGACCAAATTCAAGACCTAAGGACCATTTCCCCCCACTTAATTTCACAAATGGTGATCCAACTGGTTCTGTCCACGGTGACCGTGCAAATCTAGGGATAACACAGAGTGTTCCCGGTGATCTAATGGGTGCTAGGCTAATTGGCCAGGTCAGTGAGCATCAGGAGCACACCGGAGTACTGAAACGAGTACACAGAGGACATGAACGGACCTGTGGAGAGCTGACCATGGCAAACCCACTTCTACAGTGTTCTTAACCTATTTGGGGGAAATCCCAAATTAGGGAGCTGTGGGGGACGATTGGAGGTAAGGGCTGGTTTACTGGATGCACAATTACCTAGCGGAGCTCTCGGAGGCTTCAATTTATAGAACGCAACGGCGGTGGCGCTCAATTTGGAAGAGAAGCGCTGGCGGCCGGAGAGAGGGGAGGTTACTGGCGCAGTGGATTCGTGGCATCTACCACAGCGGACCCTCCGGCGATCACCGAACGTGTGTAACCCGAGTTATTGCAACGCGGTGAAGGCTTAAGGCGTGGCGCAATCACGGGGAAGGGCGTCGATTCCAGTGACGGCCGCTAGGCCACGTCGCGACGCAAGTGGGTACGGTGACAGACCGGCCACAGTACCCCGATCATATCCACGGCGAGATCATTGCGCAGGGAATGGTTATCCGCGTGTTACCGGGTGCGAATCGCAACACCGACGCGAATCCGAGCGCACAGGTCGCCGGCGGCGAGGTACGCTGTACCTGGGATCCCCTGTAATCACTGTACCATGGGAATCATCTTCAGTGTGCCTGAGCGAGCGAGTTTGAGCGCGATTTACTCCCAAATTCATATGTCAACATGATCACTCACCTGTACCAAATCTGTTAAGCTATAATCCAACTGCATTTCGACTATAGGAACTAAACTCAATCGAGCACTAGATCTTACATAATCTTGATCCCAAAGATCGGCCAATAACACTGGTGGCCATATTTCAGTCTAAAAACCGACTGACAGCCCAACTTGGTGCCTATTCTTCTCTTAACTTTGCATAACAACAATGCTTAACCCCTTAAGCAAAGTTTTTCTCCTTTTATTGCTCTACAAACTTGATGTGGTGACCTAGGGCAAAATTCTTATAGTTTGGAAGTTACAGGGCCCCAAAGTTGAGCCAATGTCACTGATTTCAGACTTAGCCTAAATAGGGTTCAAATAGGGCTTTTTGCAAAAAGGTCCCAATCTCAAGGTTTAGGTTACAAATCTTCATAATTGTGAACCATATGACTTAAGACACCTTACTTTCATGGTTTTTGCACTTTAATCCAAAAGTGCACTAACTTTGCACTTAGCCCCCTAGGGTTTTCCAGGGTTCTATTTAAGGTTTTTGGGGATTCTAGGGTTTGAATACCATGTATGTCTATTCATGTGACATTTTATGACTACTTCAATTGAGTTTTGAAGTTTTCTCCTATAGAAGCCTTGTTTGCCCTATTAAGCCCAATCTTGGGTTGGGTACCCTACTCTAGGGTTTTATTCACAAAATGTCATATCAATACAACTTGTTTGAAATTTTTGCCTAGTGAATGCACTCTAGCTGTGTCAAAGACATGAAATGCCAATGCTTATGATGTTATGCTCAAGTTTTAGTAACAATAACACCAGGGGTGTTACATTATTATTATTATTATTATTATTATTATTATTATTATTATTTATAGATGCACAAACACATAAACTCCAACATGATGCATAGAGTATTTTATTAGTTAATTATTCACTTTAAATATGGTTATTCCCATGTTCTATTGAGTAGAGGGCAAAACATATAATGAGATCAACTCTTTTCTTATTTTTTACAAATTGGGTATTACAGGCCTCATCGGAGTCGTAGTCCTTGTCGCCCTCCTATGGTACCGGTGCTCCAAACTCAACAATGTCCCATATACTTTCGTGGGGTGAGGTTAGATGATGCCTCATTTTATCACTCCACATAGAATAATCTCCACCATCAAAATGTGATGGTTTGCCTAATGGAACCAAAAGTAATGGAGTATGTTTAGAAATGTGAGGATAGCAAAAAGGAATTTTGTTACACTTCTTGCGCTCTTAGTGCTTAGAGGATGTCGACTCATCGCTGGGTGTCAAAGGTGATGAAGAGTTAGTTTCATAGTAGACCACCTTCTTCATCTTCTTCTTTTTCTTGTCATCCTTCTTCTTCTTGTGCGACTTGATCAAGCTGGTGGATTCTTATCCCCACTTCTTGTGCTTATTCTTATTGCTAGAAGACTATCTTCTTTGATGGCATATTGTCTTCGAACTTCATTCTCGAATGCTTGGGCTTCTCTCTGATCGTGTCTTCCCATTATTGGCGACTTCTCCCAACATCACTTCGAGCAGTTAAACTCTAAATGAAGTACCGGGCTCCGATACCAATTGAAAGTCGCCTAGAGGGGGGCGAATAGGTAAAACCTAAAATTTACAAACTTAAACACAAACTTTAACCCCCGGTTAGCATTAAAACGGGAATAAGATCGATCGGAGTGTGTGTGAGATGTTCATCTTGCAAAGAGTTGCCCAATCGATTGCAGATTACTTTGGGAGCTAACTCAAATCGATCGCAAGCAAGAGAACGATAGAGAGGGGAGAGGAGGAACCAAATCGCAAAGAGTGATTAATTTAAAGACACAAGCGATTTGTTTCCTGAGGTTCCACTTTGAAGATTGTACGTCCCCATTGAGGAGTCCACTAAGGATGGGTCTCTTTTAACCCTTTCCCTCTCTCACACAGTCACGGAGACCAGATGAGTGCTTCTTCTTAATCTCGAGGGTCACTTAGACCACACAAGGATCACCACACACTTAGGTGTCTCTTGCTAACTTTACAAGTGAGAATTAAGAGGGTGAAGTAGAAAGCATGATCAAAACACCTAGCAAAAAGAGCAATAAGAAAATCATAGAGTCACGCTCTCTTGAGTCTCTCCAAAGCACTAATCACTAATGATCTTCAACCATAATTATGGCACTTGGAGAGGTCTTGAATGCTTTGAGTGTGGATGGAGTGAAGTCTTGCTCTTTACAATGAATGTGGGAGTTTGAAAACTTTGGTGCCTTGAAGGGGGTGGTTAGGGTGGTATTTATAGACCCACGTGGACAGTCCACGCTCCTGGTCTGGACGGTCCGCCCCTGCACATCAACGACAAGATTTGCAACGGTAGTTATAACAACTATATCAAAGGCTATAATCACATTAAATGTGTTGTCAGATATCAAATAAAGTCTGATGCTAATTGTCCAGTCGTGGCTCCAGATGGTTTGCATGGATGCTATAATTCATTATACTAAACCCGACACCTTTGAGTTGGAATGATCTTCCACGGACAGACGGTTCGCGCATGAGGCTGGACGGTTCGTGCAAAGTGCCGGACGGTACTCCTATTCTTCTCAGACAGTCCATAGTAGAAATGTGCATTTGACATAGTTCTTGTCTGAAGTTCATCGAGGTGTCGCAGATGGTCCACCGGAAGGCCCGGATAGTCCGTGTTAGAGCCTCAGATGGTCCACATTATACTATTTTGTGGATTGATCTTCCTTGAAGTATTTTCTGAGTACCTGAATTTATAACTTAGCAAACTAGTTAGCTCGATTGGTTCTGATAGTCATCAATTACCAAAACAAGTGTGGAAATGGTTTTTAGGCCTATTTCCCTTTTAGATGCTTTAGATGCAAAGAGAAGGACAATGAGATTGCTTCATGTCCCCAAATAAAGAATCAGGACCTTGCATCACCAAGGATGACCATCAATAAGGAGCAAATGTCGTGCAAGATTGAGCATCATATTTGCTATAACTATCATTAGAAAGGTCATCTATTTAAGTTTTGTAGAAAGGGTAAATTCCTAAGCATATCATGTCAATTCATTCATATTCGCTTAGGAAATCGAAATTAACACTTGTGCTAGAATGATGATTAGTTCACATAGATTTAGTACAAATGATATTTGGGGTACCTAAATCTTTATTTACTTATCTTGATGGACCCATTGCAAGACGAGTACCAAAATGTGCGAAGTAGACCTTGTAGGCACCCGGAGATGAAATGAAGGCCTTGGATGCTTGAGACGATTTAAATCAAATTCTAAACTCAAGCTATCAATCTTTCATTGTCTATGTATTTAAGATTGACACAAAGATGAATTAGATTGATATATCTCTAACCTCATATTCATCTTGAGCCAAGTTGTGTTGTAGAGATCAAAGGACTCATTAATGGAGAATCAAGCAAAAAACCCTACAACATGGTGAATTCTAAAGAATGGTAACAATAGTCTTAAGTGCATTATTCTTTCAATTACAGTACTCCTTTATGTCTTGTGTAGTCACAGGGATTTTGAAGCACTCAAGAATGATTATAAAATGATTTTCCTCTCGTTCAAAAAGATTAATCTAATTGTAGATTGTATATGCTTTAATTAATATGTTATGGTAATCTACATGCTTCACCTGATTATTCATGGCATAATTTCCAATAGGTATCTTATTTGTGCCATGGCCTAGATATAAAGAGAAAATGCCAAGTTCTTAATTGAATAAAGTGTTATATAAGAAAATTAAATTCTTAGAGCACTTAATAGTCAAGATTCTCTTTATAACTAGAGTTGTGAGACTAATGATTTCATCTAAGTGATCTATGTAGTTTCACAACATGAGTGTGAATCTCTCAATAAGGAGTGCACAATTCAATAGAATAATAAGATCGATCCAATGCTGTGTGATGTATTCTCTCCCAATTTATTTGGATTAGAATCTTCTACTTTTGAATCACTCATTATGGCTAAACTAAGATAAACTGAAATCAAATTGATAATCATTCAATTGATATCATCTTGTATCAATCGGTATTTAACTCTATATGCATGATCTATCTAAGTTTAGTCCATATTTTGAGGTTTCTTTGTTTTAGTAACTTATGGATGCTAGAATGACAAACCTTTGCTTGTGTAACTAATGTATTCTCTTTTCTAAGCCATTTAATGAAAATTCACAAGGAGAGACAACACTCATCATATGAAAAGGCACAAGCTAAAGGTTCCTCTTCACTTAAAGCAAGAAATGCCTTGGACTTGAACATCTTCACATTAAGGTAAAAGGCAAATGTGTGGAACTAGTTACTTTTAAGTTGATATTTTAATTAGTACCTGATCCTAAGTAGTTCCTTTCTATTGTTGATTCCTATATTGGTATTCTTCATAATGACATAAGTTGTTTTTATATGATGAAGTAATACTAATACTTTAGATAAATTCCTTAGGCGTTATGTTGGTCACTTGTTCTCAGATGCTATAAATCAAGAACAAGGCAACACAATTGTTAATGGTTAAAGACTTTCGTCCTTCAAAGCATTATCTCCTCCCGGATATAATAATCTTCGGACAAAGGTCATGAAGGACACACCTTCATCATTTTATGATATAATGTAAAACATAAATAAAAATATAGACAAGAAGACAAAAGAATACAGAGGAATTGAGATAATGTCTGTTATATATTCATGATTCCTTTATCTTCATTGAATATGAATATATATTAACGATATTCATGCTACAATGATACCTTTGGCTTTCTAGAAGGTGCGAGTGCGAGAATGGCTTGAGAGCGATTACTATCCAGCGTGAACAGTATGGTGCTACTGTTCATCTATTTATAGGCACAGGACACAGCCCGGGCAAAATTACATTCATGCCCTTGGCATTTACTCGTGATTGTAATACAAATTGTCACGGACTAAGTGGTATTTTCCCCTTGTAAGTCGGTGTCGTCCTTGGTCTTCGTCACCATATCAAGCCGAAGCTCTCCGGCAATAGCTTCGGCACTTACTCCTATCACCTTTGGGTTGCTCCTTTACACCACGTATACTTTCGCCATTAGAGAAGGTATTTTATCTAGGAGCCGAAACCTCCTGTAATAATCTACATCGTCCTAAAAACATATGGTTAGTCATGTTTTTGAGGACCTTCGGAAGAGGAAGGCCCCCAACAGTAGCCCCTCGCAGTATTAATTTGCTTCCTTGTAACAAATTTAGACTGTGACCTGGACGAAGGCCTTTAGCCAAAGGTCCAAAAAAACACCTTCCCTTCGCTAAAATAGCGAACGACACTGACATGCTAGACCCACCAAGCCGTGGGGCGCTATGCATATAAATATGAGCTCGTATTGAAAGTGTTTCTTGTGTTATTTTAGTTGCGTACACTGTACCTGCTATTTTAAACTCTCTTGTTTTGTTGCAAACTTGAGCTTCAGCATTTGAACAAGTTTTGATCTAATGGCTGGTGAGAAGAAGTCTGTGGACCCAGCATTGTCTGAGTTTTACAAGGCTATGGAGAGGACTATTGCAGAAAAAATGCACATAAAACATTAGCTGGAATATCTGAGGATTCCAGTGACAGTGAAGACTTTGATGTTGAAAGTGAGACTTAGGATGCCGAAGATTGGCCCTGGAGGCCAAGCCAAGTTGTTTTCGGAAAGTCGACAATCAAACAAGGACAGGTTGATGCCATGAGGGGAAGGTGTTTTCGTGACATTTCTATTATGCGGGTTGGAGGAGAGAATGATGTCCCTCTGCCTCAAGCTGACGAGGTAGTTATTTATAGAAGTTTTATGAAAGCAGGGCTTTGGATCCCTTTGGATAGTAAGCTGGTCGAATTGCTGAAAACCTTTGAAGTCTACCTTCATCAGCTTAACCCTGAGGCCATCATCAGGATAGGGGTTTATATTTGGGCCATGAAGAGCCAAGGACAAGAGCCGAACGTGAAATGTTTCTGCAACTTGCATGAATTGTCTTATGAGACGAAGGCTATTGGAAAAGAACAATACCACAACAATTTCGGTTGTTACAGCTTCATAACCCGTTCGGAAGTAAGCAATCCAGTGCCAACGTTTCGTAAGAGATGGCCAGGAGCCTGGATGCAAGAATGGTTCTATGTAAAGAACAATCTAGCTGAGAGAGAAGACATCAAGGAAATTATCCAACGTCCCATATGGTCTCACTTCGGCATTAGAAGACCATCTCTTGACCTTGGAAATGACGTTCAAGCATGCCAAGCTGCTTATAACACGGTATGCACCTACATAGGCACCAGGGACTTAGTCCAAGAGCACATTGCCTACAAGGTGTGGCCACTCGGGAGTGGGTGGGAGATGCCGAAGGAAGCTGCTATTGGGTCTAGCCAAAGTGGCTTGATTTACCTGAAGTACACATTCAAATATAGGAGTCAATTTGATGAACCAAACAACGACTGGCTAGATGTTATTGACGCATCCAACGACGAGTTGCTTGGTGCCTACTCAAGGGCCGAAGATGATGCCATGACGACAGCCTTCGGAGGGCGAGGCAAGAAAAGGTTAAATAGGGTTTTTGATGTCATTGGTTTTGTTTACCCAGGCTATTGCTATCCCTCGCGAAAGCAGGAAAATAAGAGAAAGACTACAACTTCAGCTATCTCTACTACGCCGAAGGTGAAAAAGATTAAAGTTTTGACACATCGGCCCAGGCACATTGAAACGGCCAAAGTGCCAAAGCTAGCTGAAGGGCCTTCTTCTGCCGTTGAGCCAAGTCACCCCGCTACTGCCGAAGCTAGGGTGGAATCGGCCGAAGAGCCAATCTCGAAGATAGCAGCGGAGCAGCCAAAAACTTCGAGTTCATTGCAAGAGGCGGAACTGCCAAAGGTTCAAAAGATTGCCTCAATAACTCCGAGGAGAAGGAGAATGGCATGTGTATTGGATGCTGTTATGGAATCCACAAAGGCACTAACTCCTGCCTCTGCAGAAGCACCTAGCATGGGAGACAAAAATACAAAGGAATCTGCCGAAGCTGCTACGATGCAGGTTGAAACCGAAGCTGGGCTCTCAGCTCTCGCCGAAGCAGGGCCTACGGAAATTGCTGAAAAAAGACTGAATCGAGACCTTCGGATGCCGGAAAAGTGCCGTTACCATTAGAAAAAGAGTGGGCTACCGAAGGATCTAAATTCCCTACTCCTGATGCATCTTTTGAGGAATTAGAATTTATGGTATGTCACGCTGCAGGAAAAAACTAACAGATGAGCAAATTGACGAAGCTAGGCAATATGCCAAGGATCTGAAGTATCCCCCAGGATCCTTGGTATACAGCGGCACTGACGAAGATGACTTTCTATATTGCCTACCAGACAACAAGGAGATATTTGTTTGCCGAGAAATGGCAAAGAATATGGGATTCCCGAAGCTAGAGCTTGGCTTATCTGTGATGTCGAAGGATGAACTTACAGACATCCTTGCTTATAATAGCTTGAAGGTATATACACTTTTGCTCGTAAAATAAGTTATGTTTATTGGTTTTCTTACTGTTTTTATGTTCTCACACATATATTTCTGTTATTGGGGCTTAATTCTTAGTAAAGCTTTAAGGGCTCAAAAAGAAGCCGATGACGAAAGCTGTCAAATTGCACTTGGGAACATTCGGTTAGAGGTCATCACACTGAGGAATGAAGCCCTTGAAGAAGATAAGATTCTGCTCTCTTTAGTAGATAGACTAAAAGTTAGCGAAGTCAGGCTTGATGCACAAGCCGAAATTCACAAAGCCGAAGCTGAGGATCTAAAGAAAAAACTTGCCGAAGTGAATGAAAATTTTGAAGTTGTGAAGGCAAAGCAAGAGATAAGTGAATGGACAAGTTCAAGGCTAAAAAAGAATGTTGAAGAGCTTCGTGATTCCAGAGAAAGGTGTTATGAAAAATCCTTGGACTGCGCGAAGAAGCTAAAAGATAGCTTTGTGAAGGTGGGGGCGTATTCCTTAGAACAAAATTTTTTTGCGGCGACCCCGAAGGGGTTATTCAATGGATAGGTGAAGAAGCCGAAGCTTTCGATGAGATCCTTAGCGATCGCAGAGATTTTTGTGCTTTTTTCGGTGCCCGAGGAATTGCGGCAATCTTAGAAAAGGCTGGGTGTGAACATGTCAAGGCCGTGGCCCGACCGGAATCTATTCTCTCTACTGACAATACTAAAGACCCTTCGGTTGAGGCTTCTACCCTGGGCGGTAAATTCTACTCTGATGTGTGGATGAAGGGTAGTCGTGAGATGGCTGGCGAAGCCATTAAAAAGAATGAGAAAGAATCTCACGACGCCCGTGAGGAAGCTAAGCAAGCTGAGGAAGCTACGGAACACAACATGATTATAGGTACTTTTTATTTGAAACTTTTTGCCTTATTGTTCATTTTTGCCTTCGAAATTTACCACCATATATTTATTACAGCCGACCTCTCTCGTCCACCGGAGCCATACAACCTTGAAGCTAATCCAATAACGAACGAGGCTTTAAATGTAATGAAGATTGCTAATGAAGTTGTTGACGAAGTCGTCGACAAACTTTACATGAAGCCACCAAGAGGATACTGATGGAAGACTGAGTTCTTGTGTACTAGGAAATGTAATATTTGTATATGAGTCGAACATCAAATATTTGTATATATATTAATGTAATATATTTCTTTGCGATGCATGAAATTTGTGTACGTACCATTTTTGAGCCTTCGGCGAAAAAACACCTTCCCTTCTTTTCATGTTTCACGAAAAAAAATTGTCGTCTCTATTGATTGAATACTTCATACTTTGCCACAGCTGTTGTATGATAGCGTTGCTGACGAAGGTTTCCCTGTTACATAAAATTGTGTCTGCCGAAGGTATTCCTTGTGCTTCAGCACATTGTTTTAGAATCCATCGGATATTTTTGGAGGAGCATTTTTCCTTTTGCACAACCTGTTGATGCAATATGATGTATGATGTAATGCTATGCGAAATGATATGATGATATGATGCAAAATGATGTTTATGTTGAAAATAAGTGCCCACATGAAAACACATCTAGACTCTGCATTCTCTTAGGAATGACTTTGGAGTATCTTCACCATTTACTTAGGTGGAATTTTAGCTCTGCATCCCCTTAGGAACGACTTTGGAGCTAAGCTCTGCATCCCCTTAGAAATGACTTTTGAGCTTCTTCACCTCTGATTTAGGTGGTATTTAAGCTCTGCATCCCCTTAGGAACGACTTTGGAGCTTCTTCACATTTTGATTTAGGTGGTATTTTGGCTCTACATTCCCTTAGGAATGACTTTTGAGCTTCGGAACTTACTCTACGCTCCCTTAGGAACGACTTTGTAGCTTTGGACCTTACTCTGCGCTCCCTTAGGAACGACTTGGTAGCTTTGGAACTTACTCCATGCTCCCTTAGGAACGACTTTGTAGCTTCGGAACTTAGTTCTGTCATACTTGATGATGTAGCGACAATATTATTACATCAAGTTAAAAATTTATCCCTCCTGTATTGTTTTTTCAAGAAAATGTAAAAGACAGAAAAAGTTAAGATACATCAAATCATCATATTTCTTGGCTGAGGCACTGTACTCCTTTTAGTAAATATGCTTCAACTTAGGCACAGTGTTGTAGACTGTGCGAGCTTCGGACTCTTCCCGAAGGTCGCGCCGTTGTTGAATATGATTGCGCCCTTCTGGCTGTTGATTGTGGATCAGTGGTGGTGGTGGAAACTAGGGCCAGGAAGCTGGGGAATGGCTTGCCGAAGCAATAGAAACCGTAGGTTGTTGATTGCCTATGTATTTTGGGATGTATGGAGAATAACACGAAGCAGTGTGGAGGACTTGCTTCGGCTGACTCTACCGCACCTCAGCTTCGGCAATTTCCTTCTGCTTATGAATTGTAAACTGGCATGTTCTTGATGTGTGACCCTTGTCCTCACCACAAAAAAGACAGTACAACTTTCTGGGTAGATTGCCAAATCGTCCTCCACCGAAGCTTCTTCCTCCCCTGCCCCTCAGAGCCGATGGTCTGAAAGAAGTGTGTTGCATGCTTGAAGACTGAGAACTGTGATGGCTATGCTGAGCATTGCTGGCCTTTCATCATTGGCATTGGAGTTGTGAATTGATCGGACATGCCTGGGGTGAAGTCTCCCTCCGAAGCCCCTGTTCATCTCAGAAAACCTGTAGGCTTCCTCCCCTCTTTGGCGAAAATCATTATCGGCCCGGATGTACTCATCCATCTTCTGAAGAAGCTTCTCCAGGGTTTGTGGAGGTTTCCTAGCAAAATATTGAGCTGTAGGTCCTGGCCTAAGTCCCTTGATCATGGCCTCAATGACGATTTCATTGGACACTGTGGGTGCTTGTGCTCTTAGACGCAAGAACCTTCAAACATATGCCTGAAGGTATTCCTCCTAGTCTTGTGTGCATTGAAACAATGCTTGAGCAGCAACTGGCTTTGTCTAAAAACCTTGGAAACTAGTGATGAGCATATCCTTGAGCTTCTGCCATGATGTAATTGTTCCTGGCCGAAGATAGGAGTACCATGTCTGGGCCACACTTCGGACTACCATGATGAATGACTTTGCCATGACAGTGGCGTTGCCTCCATATCAGGATATTGTCGCCTCGTAACTCATCAATAATTACTTTAGGTCCGAGTGCCCATCATACATGGGCAACTGGGGTGGCTTGTAGGATTGAGGCCATGGGATGGCCTACAGTTCTGCTGCCAGGGGAGAAGCATCATCAAAAGTAAAGTTACCATGATCAAAGTCTTCGTACCATTCATCTTCGTTGAATGATCTCTCCTAACGAAGCTCCCTGTTCTGAGGCCTTCGGTCTTGGTCATCTTGAGTAAGATGACACATTTCTTCAGCAGCTTCATCAATCTTCTTCTAAAGATCAGCCAGCCGTGCCATCCTCTCCTTCTTCCTTTGTACTTGCTGATGGATGACCTCTAGGTCTCTGATTTCCTAATCGATTTGCTCCTCCTATAGATTTGGGCTGGTGGCCTTCATCTTTTGGTTCCTGGCCTCTCGCATGGAGAGGGCATCTTGATTTGTGTCCAGTGGTTGTAGAGTAGCCCCTGACACTGTTGTCTTCTTCTGTGGCATGTCAAAGATATATGATCTTCCAAAGGTTGTGGAACTGAGTTCACCGAAGGTGGGTGCCAAATGTTGGCCACTTGTTCTCAGATGCTATAAATCAAGAACAAGGAAACACAATTTTTAATGGTTAAAGTCTTTCATCCTCCGAAGCATTATCTCCTCCTGGATATAATAATCTTTAGACGAAGGTCATGAAGGACACACCTTTACCATTTTATGATATAATGTAAAACATAAATAAAAATATAGACAAGAAGACAAAGGAATACAGAGGAATTGAGATAATGTCTGTTATATATTCATGATTCCTTTATCTTCATTGAATATGAATAAACATTAACGATATTCATGCTACAATGATACCTTCGGCTTTCCAGAAGGTGCCAGTGCGAGAATGGCTTGAGAGCGATTACTATCCAGCGTGAATAGTACAGTGCTACTGTTCATCTATTTATAGGCACAAGACACAACCTGGACAAAATTACATTCATGCCCTTGGCATTTACTCATGACTATAATACAAATTGTCACAGACTAAGTGGTCTTTTCCCTTTTAAGTCGGTGTCGTCCTTGGTCTTAGTCACCATATCAAGCCGAAGCTCTCTGGCAATAGCTTCAGCGATTACTCCTATCACCTTCGGGTTGCTCCTTTACACCACGTACACTTTCGCCATTAGAGAAGGTCTTTTATCTGGGAGCCGAAACCTCCTGTAATAATCTATATCATACTGAAAACATATGGTTAGTCACATTTTTGAGGACCTTCGGAAGAGGAAGGCCCCCAACAAGTTATATTTGCTAAAAGTGCATATAACCATGTGTTTCTCATATGTGCACAAATTTTAAGGAACTGTATTCATGATTTCCTTAACTTTCGATTGATATCTATAAAGAATCATCTTGGAATGTGAAATTAATGTGTTGCATGCCTGGTAGTTTTCAATTGGTATCCATGTGGTTTATCTTGAATAGGCATGTCTAATTGATTTCACAAGGCATAGATTAATGTTTACAATTGGTATCTTTTATGCCTTGATCAAGATGTGTGGTGTATCCCTCTAAGCTCTTAATCAGATTGAAAGTGCATAGAACAAGTCATTTGAATACTTAATGCACAAATTTAGGGGGAGCATATCATATGTATTGTGTCCTTTGAGACTAACATTTCTTTTACTGATCTCATGTACTCTCAAGGTGGAAAGAAGGTGCTAAGTATGCTATTCTTGATGCAATCCAATCTTTGGTACTTCCAATTGGTCATTAGTATCTCATTCTTGTGGATTGTCATTTTATTAATAAATAGCTACTCATGGGATGTTTTGTTCTTCCATTTTCTTACGCTAAAAAGTGCATCCTGCTTTGGTATAGATGATTCCCTGTATTTGAATTGAATCTGTATCAATTGGAATTCATCTATTTAGATGCACTAATAATATGATGTTTCAAAACTAAAACTATGCAATTTAGTGACTCATTGCTCTTTCAATTGTTCAATCGGTATATTCTTGGATCACTAGGTTGTAAAGTGCATGTATTTAGTGATTGACATGTGTGTTCATTTAGTATCAATTGGAATCTCCTTCAATTGGTATTTATTTAAGTGATCACTAGTTTTAAGATTCTCCCTTGTGCAATTTAATGCAATAACTTGTCTTAAGCATGTGGTTTAAGGGACAAGTAAAGATCAAGATGGAGGATCAAACACAAGTTTAGAGAATCTCCATGAAAAGGAATTTTCAATTGGAATAGACATTTAAATGGTACGTCCTATTACTTTCAATTGGTATCAACATACAAAGGTACAAAAGGGTACATCACTTCTTGATATTTACAATTGTACATAATTTCCCTCTTGTTCATGTGTTGCATATCTTTAGTGTTAAGGGGGAGAAAGTTAGTGATTTTTGTTTATGGATATCCCTGCTTCATGCCATGTTGAACCCTTGTTGGCATCATGCTTCTGTTTTAATTGTGATATTTTGATTAGTAGTGTTTGGTGTTTCATGCCAATTGGGGAGAAGTAATGCATTAAAGCTTACCTTGCTTGAAAGGAAAGCTTACCTTAAGGGAGTGTAAGGAAAATGGACCCCAGCCATTTGGCTAATTGAGTTTTGGTGTTTGATGATTAACACAACCTGTGGACTAATATGTTTGCTAGTGTTTATAATTATAGTTCACAGGATGCGAAGAGAATTGGACCAAGGCAATGAGGATGCAACACCTCAAAAGAAGACATAAAAAGAAGCATAGGAGTCCAATACTCAAGAACAAAAGAAGCCCGAAGAAATCAGCGAAGAAACCCAAGATGCGGGCTGTCAGCCAGCGCCTGGTGGTGCACCGAACAGTGCTGTCCGATGTGCACCGAACTGTCTGGTGTGGCACCGGACAGTCTGCGCAGAGAGGCCCACAGACAGGCGCTCTCTGGCTGTAGCACCGGTCTGTCCGGTGGGGCACCAGACAGTCGGCACCGGACTGTCCGGTGTGCACCGGACAGACGGCAACGATCGGATCCAACAGTCGACTGCTACAGGCGCCAACGGTCGACTGACGTGGCGTGCACCGGACACTGCACAGTGGCTGTCCGGTGGTGCACCGGACTGTCCGGTGCACCCGACGACAGAAAGCTACTGCTTTCTGTCCAACGGCTAGTTTGGGGTTTGGAGGCTATAAATACCACCCCAACCGGCCATTCTCAAGTGTGAGAGCCCAAGCAACATACCAAGGCACATAGTGCATATTTCCAAGAGCTCAAACACCCAAGTGCTTAATAGAATCACTCGGTGATTAGCGTAGGTGCTTTGTGAAGTGCTTAGGTTAGTTAGACCGCTTTAGCGCTTGCTCTAGGTGAATCCTAGTTAGTTGAGTGAGTTTAGAAAAACCACACAACCCCTCGGCTCTTGCGCGAGCCGTTGTAATTGTACCGAGTGGGGCGAGAGTCTTGCGAGACCGTGACAACCGCGTTTGTGTCACGGCCGCCACCGTGTATCGGAGGGAACTTGGCCTGTGGCGTTTCGGCCGGAAGCTCGATAGTGGAGACAGCGGGGAGCGTCCGAGAGGAGCCGGAAGCGGAGCACCACTTGCGCGTGGAGAAGGCCCGCGGCTCTCTACGGAGTTACTCAACCGAGGTGCTTGGGCCTCGCGTGGGCTTCCCTTTGCGTAGGGGCACCAATGAGGATTAGTCGGGACCTTGCGCGGTTCCGGATACCTCGGTAAAAATACCGGCGTCATCCACGAGAGTTTGCTTCTCTACTTTGCTCTTTAAGCTTCCGCATTTACATTAAGCATTTAAGTTTCAATCTTGTATTCATACTTATCTAGTGTAGATTGAAACTTAGCCTTTGCGGTAGAGATAGCAACACTTAGACAAAACCTAGATTGCACTCTCTAGTTTGATTATTTTCATAGGTTTTGCTCTAGGGATTTTATTGTGGCCTAGTTTAGTAAAAGTTTTAGAAGTCCTAATTCACCCCCCCCTCTTAGGCATCACCCGTTTCCTACAATTGGTATCAAACCCTGGTTTGGCTCATTTGAAACGTTTTAGCTTCACCGCTAAAAGAGCCGACGCTTTTTAGAGGAAGGGATGGATACCCATAGGCCACCACATATCGACGGCACGAACTTTCCCTATTATAGTGCTAGAATGGCTTGTTACCTAGAGGCTGTTGATCTAGGTGTTTGGAGAGTCACTCGTGACGGGATGAAACCCCTCAAGCATCCCGAGAAACCCACCACGAGTGAGGAAAAAGAAATTCATTTAAATGCTAGAGCCAAAAATTGCTTGTATGAATCTCTTAGCATCGATATTTTTAATCAAGTATTTACCTTGAAAACTGCTAATGAGATTTGGCTAAAATTGCATGAGCTCCATGACGGCACATCCAATGTCCGTGAGCAAAAACATTGCCTAGTCTTAAATGAGTATAATTCTTTTGCTATGAAAGATGATGAGCTTGTTAGAGACATGTATTCTCGTTTGAATCTAATTATCAATGAGCTCAATTCTATTGGCATCAATAAGCTAGGTGATGCGGACATTGTGAGGAAGATTATCTCCCTGCTACCACAACAAAAATATAGGAGCATCATCACCATCCTTCACAACATGGAGGACTTGAGCAACATGACCCCGACCATTGTGATTGGGAAAATCGCGGCATTTGAGATGTCGCGAAAAATGAGTCGGGGAGAGGAGCCAACTTCCTCAAGGCCATATGCTTTTGCATGTGATGAAAGGAAGGGCAAAAAGAAGGCTCCCACTCCAAGTTCCTCAAGTGAAGAAGAGGAAGAAGAAGAAAGTGATGATGATGAAGATAATCAACCATGCACATCATCCTCCAAGGACGAAGAAACAATCCGACGCGTCGGAAAGGTAATGAGGATGATCCGCAAGATTAATCTAATGGGTGTGCCCCTGCAGGTCGAGGATCTTCTCTTTAACATTGACAGGAAAAAGCAAAGGAAGAGAGGATGCTTCGCATGTGGGGAGAAGGGCCACTTCAGGGACAACTGTCCAAATATGGCCAAACCCAAAAAGGAGAGGAGCAAAGGCAAGGCGCTAACAAGTGTTAGAACTTGGGATGATTCTTCAAGTGAAGATGAACCTCCAAGGACACGCAGCCACCGGTCCTCATCACGATCATCACACAAATGCCTTATGGCAAGAGGTAACAAAAGCATTCCATCCTCTAGTGATGAAAGCAGTAGTGATGATGAAGGTGAGGGAAAGGCCTCTCTAGATGAGCTTGCGGAAGCCGTAGAATTTTTTCAGGATGTTTGCACTAAGCAAAAAGCTCAACTTAAAACTTTGAAAAATAAGTTGGTTAGCTCCCAAAATGATTATAAAGGTTTGCTAGAAAAATTTGAAACTTTTGCAGACTTAAATAGTGAGCTGTCAACTAAAATTGAGCTATTAGAATCTAGTGCTCCATCCACTGCTACCAATGATGGCCTTATTAAGAAGAATGAAAAACTTAAGGCTAAGTTAGCTAGCTCCCAAGAAGCTATTGAAAATTTGCTAGAGAAAATGGAAATTCTTAGCATACACAATAATGAGCTAACTACTAAGCTAGAAAACATTGGTAGCACCCCAGCAGCATCTTTAGTTGAAATACCTGAAATTATTAAGAAAGATGCTTCTACTTCCTGCTTTGATTTAATTGATGATTCTAACCCCTGCAACCAAGTCGTTGTTGAGAATATTGTTGTAGAGACATGTTCGGATGAGGTTGCAAAGGAAAATGAACAATTAAAGCAAGAAGTGGCTCGCCTTGGCAAGGCTTTGTATCACACGAAAGGCAAAGCCAAACAAATCCGACCTCCACAGGATAACACCACTGCGGGGGTGAACAAGCCTATGGAGGGAGAAACTGTGATTTGTAGGCTATGCCACATGGAAGGCCACAAGTCTTTCCAATGCAAGGCGATGACCGGGAACAAGCAAAGGCAAAAGCTCAAGCAAAAGCCATCAAGCAAAATCTCCAACACCTACATCAAAAGGTGGACAAAAAGGCTGCTACACCATACTTGATCAAGAAGAAAAAGAATGGAAAGGTGATAGCAATCAAGGCCAACAAGCAAGCCAACAAAGGAAAAGGGACCAAACGCATCTGGGTGCCAAAGGAAATAATTTCAACTATGAAAAGCACCAAGAAGGTTTGGATCCCGAAAGGGAAGTGAGTGGACCGAAGGTCTTCGGGAAATTTGGAGACTTGGCAAATTTGGGATGTATATCATGGGATACATCATATTGGATCAAGTTTATTGCCAAGTGGGTTAGTGAAAACTTTGGACCCAAATTTCCCACCCATGACTAAGGTAACTAGATTTATTGTATTTCTTGTTTTTAGATATGCGTATCTATTTACCTTTTATCTAGTCTACCTTTTCTTGCCTAGTATTACATTTGTCATTTACTTTTGTTTAAAATCATGCATACTAGGTAAATCATATGGTAGGATTGCTTGCTTTCAATTCATACACTTAAGCAAACCTACATGGTTTAAAATGTTTATTTAAGCACGGCACATAGCTTCTATATCACTCTATAGTAAATGATACATCAATTGAAAATTTTGATTTCTACAAGTTGTATCATTTAACTTATATGTGCCAAAGTTAGGATTATAGATAATTTGCCCCTCTTGATATCAAATCAAAGTGCATGTCTCCTACAAGTATTCAAAACTTGTATGCACACCTTTAGGGGGAGGTTACTCTATATTCTAATACTTTGAGACTAATACCTTTTCAAGTCTATTTCATGTGATAGTCTCATTGTAAGGAAAATAAGGTCCCCGGAGAAAGACAACAATCTTCCACTGCAAAATCTCCAAGAACTCTCATGTCTCTCAAGCTCGCCATTGACTTTCAATTGGTATCTTTTGAGACTATATCTAGTATCATTTACATGTCTTCTCCATAATTTGATTAGACTATATTTCATATCATATGCTTCCATGTTGCTAAAAATGCATAAGTAGTTAATTCATATTCTGTTACCTATGCATAAAGGAAGTTAGTCTTTTCAAATCATGTCTTGCTCCTCTAATTTTCACATGCTTTTTCCTAAATAGAGGATCTCTATCAGGGGGAGTATTTCTTCATCTCTAAAAAGGGGGAGAAACCTCTTTCTAAAGAGAACACTCATTTAGGAGGAGTAATCCTTTCAACTGGCATCATTCATGTGGTTTAATTTAATATCCTTCTAGTGGTATCATTTGATAAAAATTCTTGATGAGGGCAAGCTTTTATTTACTTCCTACATGCTTTTAATGTCCTCCTTTTCGGTGGTTGATGCCAAAGGGGGATAAGTTTAGGGACCAAAGCAATGAAAACTATATCAAACACCAAACACCACCAATTTAAAATTTTATATCTACAAATGGTTTTTCAAGTGGTTTTGGTTATTTGGTCCAAAAATAGGAAGTAAGTGAATTATGGAGTTAGGGGGAGGCTTAAGTCCATAATATCACATTGTGGGGACAATCATGCATCTTAGCAAGTAGATTGCATATTTTAATTCAAATACTTGTATTATTTGCTTGCTTTGGTTGCGTTGTCATCAATCACCAAAAAGGGGGAGATTGTAAGGAAAATGGACCCCGACCATTTGGCTAATTGAGTTTTGGTGTTTGATGATTAACACAACCTGTGGACTAATATGTTTGCTAGTGTTTATAATTATAGTTCACAGGATGCGAAGAGAATTGGACCAAGGCAATGAGGATGCACACCTCAAAAGAAGACATAAAAAGAAGCATAGGAGTCCAATACTCAAGAACAAAAGAAGCCCAAAGAAATCAGCGAAGAAACCCAAGATGCGGGCTGTCAGCCAGCGCCTGGTGGCGCACCGGACAGTGCTGTCCGATGTGCACCGGACTGTCTGGTGTGGCACCGGACAGTCTGCACAGAGAGGCCCACAGACAGGCGCTCTCTGGCTGTAGCACCGGTCTGTCCGGTGGGGCACCGGACAGTCGGCACCGGACTGTCCGGTGTGCACCGGACAGACGGCAACGGTCGGATCCAACAGTCGACTGCTACAGGCGCCAACGGTCGACTGACGTGGCGTGCACCGGACACTGCACAGTGGCTGTCCGGTGGTGCACCGGACTGTCCGGTGCACCCGACGACAAAAAGCTGCTGCTTTCTGTCCAACGGCTAGTTTGGGGTTTGGAGGCTATAAATACCACCCGAATTGACCATTCTCAAGTGTGAGAGCCCAAGCAACATACCAAGGCACATAATGCATATTTCTAAGAGCTCAAACACCCAAGTGCTTAATAGAATCACTCGGTGATTAGCGTAGGTGCTTTGCGAAGTGCTTAGGTTAGTTAGACCGCTTTAGCGCTTGCTCTAGGTGAATCCTAGTTAGTTGAGTGAGTTTAGAAAAACCACACAACCCCTCGGCTCTTGCGCGAGCCGTTGTAATTGTACCGAGTGGGGCGAGAGTCTTGCGAGACCGTGACAACCACGTTTGTGTCATGGTCACCACCGTGTACCGGAGGGAACGAGGCCCGCGGCGTTTCGACCGGAAGCTCGATAGTGTAGACGGCGGTGAGCGTCCGAGAGGAGCCGGAAGCGGAGCACCACTTGCGCGTGGAGAAGGCCCACGACTCTCTACAGAGTTACTCGATCGAGGTGCTTGGCCCTCGCGTGGGCTTCCCTTTGCGTAGGGGCACCAACGAGGATTAGTCGGGACCTTGCGCGGTTCCGGATACCTCGGTAAAAATACCAGCGTCATCCACGAGAGTTTGCTTCTCTACTTTGCTCTTTAAGCTTCCGCATTTACATTAAGCATTTAAGTTTCAATCTTGTATTCATACTTATCTAGTGTAGATTGAAACTTAGCCTTTGCGGTAGAGATAGCAACACTTAGACAAAACCTAGATTGCACTCTCTAGTTTGATTATTTGCATAGGTTTTGCTCTAGGGATTTTATTGTGGCCTAGTTTAGTAAAAGTTTTAGAAGTCCTAATTCACCCCCCTCTTAGGCGTCACCCGTTTCCTACAGGGAGAAGTGTTTTGTTTGTAAAGAGCTTAAAGCTTGTCCTTGTGATGATGATATGGTCCCTTTGTCCAAAAGGTGAGGTGTTTCCTTAAGTGTCTTTAATCATAAAGGGATAATGCATTCTAGTTGTTTATATTGTTTATAATGCCAATCATGCTTTAATGTTGTGCATTGCCTTGATATTGTATTAATGTTGTGCATAATCATGTCATGAGCGTCACAGTTATATGTATGACACCATGCACCCCATGGATACTATGATATAGGAATGGTACACACTTTAGCCTAAGTATGTGCAAATTGGCATTTGAGGCCAAAGTTGATATTTTTGTTAAAGCACATATTTAGGGGGGAGCATTATATACCATAGGATTCAAAAGTGTGTTTTTAAAATCCATCATCTATGAGCTTTAATCGTGTTGCCACCAATCACCAAAAGAGGGAGCTTGAAAGTCTCTTATGGGTTTTGGTGTTTGGATGATAACATAATTAAAGGACTAATATGCCTATTAAGTGTTGAACATGAACTTAGGTATGAAGGTGAAAAGAATACTAGGATCAACACAACAAATCAAGTGTGAGATTCCATATAAGCTGAGTTAGGATATGGATTATGGATATCACAAGAAGAGAAGGATATTCAATGTACACTCAAGGTGGTGTGACTTAAAGAAGGCTTGACCAGGTCAAGATAACAAGGAAATATGGCTTTGAGGGACTAGTGCAAAGGAGGTCAAGAGGACCGAGGTACCCAAGATAGAGTGAAGAAGCAAGTACTTGCATTGAGTCGAAGAACCAAATCAAGCTCAAGAGAAGTCATACTCAGGAGAGTGATCCACGTCACCAACGGTCACCAGGCCACATCGGACTGTCTAGTGTGCCACGAGGGTCATGGCTGCAACGGTCGGCTTCACCAGAAAAGGAAGGAAATCACACACTGTTCACTGTCCGGTGGTGCACCAGACTGTCCGGTGCGCCCACGGACAGAAGGCAACTATGGCCTTCCAAATGGAGCTCCAACGGCTCCTACCTGCCTTGGGGCTATAAAAGGGACCCCTAGGTGCATGGCATAGTACACCTAGCACCCATTGAACATCATAAGACACCGATACTTCACATACATGCATCTGGTTCATTGTGATTGTGAGAGCACCTAGGGGGGTGAATAGGTGATCCTGCGAAATGCAACACTAAATAGCCAACAGTTGGTTATGAAATGTAAGTACAATTAAAACCAAGTTGCTAAAGTGTGAACTTTAGAAGAAAACCAATCACAAAGAAGGTGGACACAAGACGCATTGATTTATCCCGTGGTTCGGCCAATGCCTACTCCACGTTGTGGTGACCTCCTTCGGTCAAGGATTGCACTCAATCCCTCTCAAGTGATCCAATGATCAACTTTGAGTACCACGGCTATCTTCCTCAGTAGTCTTTTCCCGTTTGCGAGGAATCTCCACAAGTTGGAGCCTCTCGCCCTTACAGTGTTTGATCACAAGAGAAGCACAAGAGTAAGGGAGGGAAAGCAACACACGTAAGACTCAATTCGCAGCACACACACGCACACAAGCCAAGACTTGAGCTCAAAACACGGCGCAGAGAGTTCACAACTCAAATGGAGCTCAAATCACTAACACAACGATCCAAATGCGTGGAGGCGGAGTCTAGGTGTCTTAGGATGTTCAAAGAATGCTTGGTGTAGTGCTCCATGCACCTAGGGGTCCCTTTTATAGCCCCAAGGCAGCTAGGAGCCATTGGACATCCAATTGGAAGGCAATTCTTGCCTTCTGTCGGGTGGCGCACCGAACAGTCCGGTGCACCACCGAACATGAACAGTACCTATCCGGTGCCTGATCTCCTTCCTTTTCTAGTGCAGTCGACCGTTGGCCCTTTGGTCCCGTTGGCGCACCGGACACTGTCTGGTGTGACCAGCCGACCGTTAGAGCGGGCCACGCGTCGTCCACTGATTGTGCTGCCAACCGTTGGCTTGAGCGTCGTTGGCTCACCGGACAGTCCGGTGCACCACCGAACATTCCGATGAATTTTAGCCGCGGCGCCTTTTCTTTTTCCCGAGAGCGACGAGTTTGTCACCGAGGTCTTGAGTGCGGGCGCTGATGGCTCATTGGACAGTCCGGTGATTTATAACCATGTCTCCCCGCCGATTCCCGAGAGCAGCGAGTTCGTCGTCGGGCCAGCCTAGGCACCGGACAGTCCGGTGCGCCACAGACTGGTGCAGGTTTGGCTGATCACAGCCAATTCTCCTCCATCTCTTTTCCTCTTTTCTTGGCTATGTCTCTAGCACTTAGATAAACATTTTAGTACCCAAAAATAATTTACTAAGTCTAGAAACATACCTTGTTCTTTGATGTGCACTTATCACCTACTTAGCACATGTGAGTTTAAAACAATGTGTTGGGCATCTAATCACCAAAACAATTATAGAAATGGCCTAAGGGAACATTTCCCTTTCAATCTCCCCCTTTTTGGTGATTTATGCCAACACATTAAAAAGCAACAAAAAGTGCAACATCATTCTCAAAAGTGTAGATTTGAAGACTAAATTTTCTCAATTGAGATTTGGCATATTTGGATCACTTCTGCCACTACATGGTTTATTTTCGCAAAACAAATTCTTTTTCCTATTTTGTCGGCGTTTCGAGACCGGGGGGTCCCTAAGCCGACGAGTGAGTGTGCCGCGTGCCCCAGCCCAGATGGGTCGAGCGCGTGGGCGAGCGCGAAGGGGGGAAAGCGAGGTGGCCGGAGCCAAGTCGTGAGGGAGGTGGAGATCCCGCGGCCTTCGTGTTCGTCCCGCGCCCAGGTCGGGTGCGCTTGCAGTAGGGGGTTACAAGCGTCCACGCGGGTGAGGGAAGCGAGCGGCCCCAAGAGAGCGCCTGCCCCAGCCCTCGTTCCCGCGGGGCCAACCTCCTCTAAGAAGGCCCTGGTCCTTCCTTTTATAGGCGTAAGGAGAGGATCCAGGTGTACAATGGGGGTGCAGCAGAGTGCTACGTGTCTAGCGGGGGAGAGCTAGCGCCCTAGGTACATGCCAATGTGGCAGCCGGAGAGATCTTGGCACCCAGCTGGTGTGGTGTCGTGGCTGTCGGAGGAGTAACGGAGCCTGGTGGAGGGACAGCTGTCGGAACAGTTGGGCTCTTGCTGACGTCCCCCTGCTTTCGTAAGGGAGCTGAGAGCCGCCGTCGTCATGGGTCTAGCGGGGCGCCATCATTGCCTATCTGGCGGAGCTAGCCAGATGGGACGTCGGTCTTGTTCTCTGCGACCCAAGTCGGCTCGGGGTATGGTGATGATGACGCTTCCTGTTGACGTGGCGGACTTGTGCCCTAGGTCAGGCGACGTGGAGGCTCCTCCGAGGCCGAGGTCGAGTCTGTCTTCCATGGCCGAGGCCGAGCCCGAGCTCCTGGGTCGGGCGAGGCGGAGGTCGTTCGGTAGAGGCCAGGGCGGAGTCCGACCCCAGGGGTCGGGCGAAGCGGAGTTCACCGTCTTCCGAGGCCTTAGCCCGAGTCCGAGCCCTAGGTCGGGCGGAGCGGAGTTCGCCGTCTTCCAGGGCCTTAGCCCGAGTCCGAGCCCTGGGTCGGGCGGAGCGGAGTTCACCGTCTTCCGGGGCCTTAGCCCGAGTCCGAGCCCTGGGTCGGGCGGAGCGGAGTTCGCCGTCTTCCGGGGCCTTAGCCCGAGTCCGAGCCCTGGGTCGGGCGGAGCGGAGTTCGCCGTCTTCCGGGGCCTTAGCCCGAGTCCGAGCCCTGGGTCGGGCGGAGCGGAGTTCGCCGTCTTCCGGGGCCTCAGCCCGAGTCCGAGCCCTGGGTCGGGCGGAGCGGAGTTCGCCGTCTTCCGGGGCCTTAGCCCGAGTCCGAGCCCTGGGTCGGGCGGAGCTTCCTATGGCGCCTTTGGCAAGGCCTGGCTACCTGTCAGTCTCACTCTGTCAAGTGGCACCGCAGTCGGGACGGCGCAGGCGGCGCTGTCCTTTTGTCAGACCGGTCAGTGGAGCGGCGAAGTGACGGCGGTCACTTCGGCTCTGCCAGGGGGCGCGCGTCAGGATAAAGGTGCCAGGCTACCTTTGTGTTAAATGCCCCTGTGACTTGGTCGGTCGGCGCGGCGATTTAGTCAGGGTTGCTTCTTAACGAAGGCAAGGCCTCGGGCGAGCCGGAGATGCGTCTGCCGTGTCATGGCTAAGAAAGGCAAGGGCCGTTATAGCATGTGGTAGAGGTACCGTAGAACTCACTACCACTAAGGGAGGAAAGGAAATAGGAAAAAAAAGAATAAATAAAAGAAAAAGACAAAACCTCATATGGGCCTGCGTCTACCCTATTCAGCCCAACAAGGAATGCAACCCGCGCGGCCCAGCTAACCATCTCCACGCGGCGCCGACAGGCCGGGGCCACTGGCCATTCACTCAGCGCGCGCGGGCCACTCCTTCTCAGACAGGTGGGCTCCGCCCGTCAGCCTCCCTCACTCGCGCTCGCGATTTTCCCTCTCGTCGACAGGCGGGACCCGCTGGTCAGGTCATCCCTATCCTTGCAAACGGCTCGCGCAGAACTCGCCGTCGACACCGGGATCACGGGCGCGCTCTCCTTGCTCCGGACCGTGACTCAAGGGGATAAAGGGGAGGGACCCCTGCGTCTCTGCCTTCTCATCCGCGACTTCCTCCCACGCGAGCTCGACCCATACGCCGCCGCCGCCGCGCGCAGTAGCTAAGTCGGTATCCGCCGCCGTTGCCGCACGCCGTGGGGTCATCCGTGGCCTGTAGATCGTGCTCAGGGTGATCGTTGAACCACGTGCGAGCCATACGTGTGCTCGGACCAGAAAACCAACCCTCGGCGCAACCGGAATTTCTCGCCGTTGCTGTGACTTCACCGAGCGACGAGGGCAGCTCCGTCTTCAACCCCGCTGTTGGTAAGGACCACTGCCCTGTATGCGATTCGAGCTTCTCTACGTGTAGGACCAATTGGATTTAGGTTTGGGGATCGGATTGGGGCGCAGCCGAACGCCGGCGATGGCGCCACCGCGCCTGACGACCGCGCCGTCGGGTAGGTGCGAGTTGAGCTGGGAATTGGGGAGATGGGCGATGACCGTTGGATCGGTATCGGGCGGCTTAGATCGAATCCGTGGCTCGGTTTAGATAGGGCTATGCTCGTCCGTTTGATTCAAATCATGCGCACCCGAGTGGTTTAGGGCTCATAAAAATCCTGATGGTCAGATTTTGATCCGACGGCCGAGATCCAAGCGTACCCCTTCGCGGGTACGTTTTGTAAAAGAAACCCTGGGTTTAAAGGATATCAACCCGCAGTCCACTCGAGTTACCCTCTGTGTCTCGGGAATTCTTATTGTTTAGCCCCTGCAGTTTCCTGTAATTGAGGCCCGATCCAGAGAACTTTAAAAATCAGAAATTAATATCAGAAATTAATTTTTAGTGCAAAAATAAATGTTAAAACTTGTTTAATTCATAGTAATTGCATATGAACTCCAAATTAGACCATTCCAGTTCCTAAATTTTTGTAATAATATTGTCTACCCATTAGTGCCTCTGTTTTGACATGACAAACACATTAAAATTATTCTTTCACTTAATCTTGTATTAAATGCATAAAACCTTAGAAAATCCATAACTTAAAATATATAACTCCAAATTTGATGATTCCAGTTCCTGTGATCATATTTTAATGTCTAGTAGATTACTGCATATTTTGTTTACCTGTTTGATGTGATGTTTATTTATGCTATGCCATGTATGTATTGTATTGATGCGAGTAGACGAGCAACCCACTGTGGAACCAGAGCTTCAACAAGTTGAAGTAGCTGAGCAGGAGCTCGTTGAAGGCAAGTTGTGCCCTTGATCACTTCTTTTACCCATTCATGTTCTTATTATTCATAATGATCTGCATAGGATAATTTTGATGGGACCCAATAGGATACCCTAGATTTGACTATCTTTATACCTTGCTTCACCACTGGTTTTACTACTAAAGTTTTGGGTAGTACATGCTATTGCTTTACGTGGATTTGGGTATAGAGATATTCATCACTCATTGTTATACTTTTTATTATCTGTGTTATTCTTTACTGTTCATGTTAAGATCATTATGTTAATGGGAACATGGAGAACCACCCGGGAAAACAGTGCTACCACAAGGGTGGAATGGGACGCCCTTGGCTGATTAATTAGGAAAGCTAGGGGAGGGCTACCTTACCCGAAAGGGGCAAGGGCAGTAGGGGAGAGGTCAGTGCGGGGAGGTCCCTGGTTGATTTTGCTGGGATGGCTATCAGCCAGGAACCCTTTACTGGATCTTCCCATAAACTGTAGCGGGTAGTCTGAAGCTAGTGGAACTTTGTAAAGGCCTCGTAGTGGTACCCTGCCTCGCTTCCTAGGTAGAGGTGTATGGAGTCTGATCAACTCTGTGGCAAATGGGTAACACGACTTGTGGGTAAAGATGCGCAACCTCTGCAGAGTGTAAAACTGGTATACTAGCCGTGCTCACGGTCATGAGCGGCTCGGACACTCACATGATTAAATTATGGAACTTAAACTTAACCTGTCATTTCATTGCATTTGGGATTATTTCATTATTACTTTTACTTATTATTACTATGGTTTGGTAATCACTTACACTTAGTAAATGCTAATAAAATTTTGACCAACTTATAAAAGCAATGCTCAGCTTCAGCCTTTATTTCATTGATCAGCCTTACACTTCATGAACTCCCACCTTTGGTGAGTTCATGCCACATTATTCCCCACGACTTGTTGAGCTATGAACGTATGTGAGCTCACTCTTGCTGTCTCACACCCCCCCCCACAGGAGAAGAGCAGGTGGTTCAGGAGGAGCTGCCTAACACTGAGGAGTTCGATCTGATATAGGTGGCGTTTCCCAGTCGACATTGGCGCAATCGATCCTTAGTTCGTTTTATATTTATCTTTATTTTGTAATAAGTCTTCCGCTATGTAATAAATACTCTGATGATTATGACATTTATCTCTATACACTCTGTTATTATATGTGTTGTCTTCTTGGCGCATGTATGAGATGCACCCGGCTTTGTTCTTTAAAACCGGGTGTTACAGAAGTGGTATCAGAGGGGAAATGTTGACTGTAGGACGGAACCTAGATAGAAATGGACAAACCCTTACCTACTTATCTCATTCTGAATCATTCTACACTTACCTTACTCTGAATCTTTCTATACTTATCTTGATCCTGTCTCACCTTCTACTGTTCTACTCTGATCAATCTTATCTTTTCTACTCTGAGACAAGATGGATTTCAAACTTTGGAATCCCTACCCTTATGACATTTTAAGAGATAGGGAACCTAAGACAAAATTAAAACTATTTTCTCTATTTTAAAATGTTGGTTGATTGTTCTGATGATCAATGCCTGATTTGCTTCTTTGATTGATTGAAATAGTATAGATGGACATCTTAGCATGTACCACTATAAGGTATTGTATTAGCTTTAGTAGGTGACAAACTAATCTGCTTAGCTAATAAAACCCCCAAAGTAACACGATTGTAATTACTGCCTTGTCTACTGCTCTTTCTTACCATATGTATCTAACTCAGATGGTCAATACCAGGAGGGGTGGTGGAATTGACTTGCCTCCTAACCAACACACTCGAAGACAACCTCAGCCACAACCTGCTGGGATGAATCCTCCCAATCCTCCACCAGGCGGAGTTGACCCACTGGTTGCTGCTCAGATGGCAATGATGCAGCAAATGGCAGACACTATGGCGGATATGCGTGCCCAGATGCAGCAAGAACGCCAGGAGATGCGTCAAGAAAGAGAAGATATACGCCAGGAGCTGCGCCAGGAGAGAGATGAGATACGCCAAGAAAGGAGGGCGCAACAACAGCAGCTGCAACAACAACTTCAACAACAGCAGCAACAGCAACAAGTGCCACTGCCTCCACCACCACCACCAGTTCCACCTCGTGACAAGCACCGGGAGTTTATGAGTCACAAACCACCAACCTTCGCCAGCTCGCCAGATCCACTTGATGCAGACGATTGGTTGAAGTCAATTGAGAAGATGCTGAATATTGCACAATGCACTGATCGGGAGAAGGTCTTATATGCTTCTGGACGACTGACTGGTCCTGCTGCTGACTGGTGGGATTCTTATACTGCTGCCCATGATGCTGCTGACACTATTACTTGGGCAGAGTTCAGTACGCAGTTCGGGAACTACCATATTCCAGCTGGTATGATCAAGATCAAGAAGAAGGAGTTTCTGTCATTGAAGCAAGGCAACATGTCAGTCAGCGAATACAGAGACAAATTTATTCAGCTATCGAGATATGCTCCAGAGGAAGTTGCAGAGGATGAGAGAAAGCAGGAGCATTTTATCGAAGGACTTAATGGACCCTTGCAGTACGCACTGGTGGCACACACCTTTCCATCATTTCAGAGGCTACTGGATAAGGCTCTTGCTATTGAACACAAGCGTGTTCAGCTGGGAGATTTGAAGAGGAAGGCTATCTCACAAGGACAGGGTAGCAGCAGTGTTCGTCCTCGCTACAGCTCACCACAGGGTACACCGACTCGACCCGGAGGACCACGCCCAGTTCAGCAATCACCACTGAGGACACCTCCTCGACAGGCTACTCCCACGGGCACCCCGACGAAGTTTGCAGGACAGAGTCCGGGCACTCAGTGTTTCAAGTGTGGGAAGATTGGTCATTATGCAAACGTCTGCCCACAGAGGATTGCCACTACTCCAGCTCAGAACAAGCAACAGACCCCTGGCAAGGGATATTCTATAGCCAGGGTGAATCAAGTCAGCGTTGATGATACTCCTGATGATGGGGACCTCGTGATTGGTATGTTTTATGTTAATGCAATTCCTGCAACAATATTATTTGATTCTGGTGCTACACATTCATTCATGTCTGCTAGATATGCTAACACAAATGAAATACCACTGCTAAATATGAGAAAACCCCTGATAGTAATTACACCTAAAGGGCCTGTTGAGGCGAATCAAATGACACGTAGATTGACATTAACTATTATGGGTAGAGATTTTGGAGCTACTGCTATAATATTGGAGTCAAGCAGTATAGATTTGATCCTGGGTATGTCATGGCTAAGAAAGGCAAGGGCCGTTATAGCATGTGGTAGAGGTACCGTAGAACTCACTACCACTAAGGGAGGAAAGGAAATAGGAAAAAAAGAATAAATAAAAGAAAAAGACAAAACCTCATATGGGCCTGCGTCTACCCTATTCAGCCCAACAAGGAATGCAACCCGCGCGGCCCAGCTAACCATCTCCACGCGGCGCCGACAGGCCGGGGCCACTGGCCATTCACTCAGCGCGCGCGGGCCACTCCTTCTCAGACAGGTGGGCTCCGCCCGTCAGCCTCCCTCACTCGCGCTCGCGATTTTCCCTCTCGTCGACAGGCGGGACCCGCTGGTCAGGTCATCCCTATCCTTGCAAACGGCTCGCGCAGAACTCGCCGTCGACACCGGGATCACGGGCGCGCTCTCCTTGCTCCGGACCGTGACTCAAGGGGATAAAGGGGAGGGACCCCTGCGTCTCTGCCTTCTCATCCGCGACTTCCTCCCACGCGAGCTCGACCCATACGCCGCCGCCGCCGCGCGCAGTAGCTAAGTCGGTATCCGCCGCCGTTGCCGCACGCCGTGGGGTCATCCGTGGCCTGTAGATCGTGCTCAGGGTGATCGTTGAACCACGTGCGAGCCATACGTGTGCTCGGACCAGAAAACCAACCCTCGGCGCAACCGGAATTTCTCGCCGTTGCTGTGACTTCACCGAGCGACGAGGGCAGCTCCGTCTTCAACCCCGCTGTTGGTAAGGACCACTGCCCTGTATGCGATTCGAGCTTCTCTACGTGTAGGACCAATTGGATTTAGGTTTGGGGATCGGATTGGGGCGCAGCCGAACGCCGGCGATGGCGCCACCGCGCCTGACGACCGCGCCGTCGGGTAGGTGCGAGTTGAGCTGGGAATTGGGGAGATGGGCGATGACCGTTGGATCGGTATCGGGCGGCTTAGATCGAATCCGTGGCTCGGTTTAGATAGGGCTATGCTCGTCCGTTGGATTCAAATCATGCGCACCCGAGTGGTTTAGGGCTCATAAAAATCCTGATGGTCAGATTTTGATCCGACGGCCGAGATCCAAGCGTACCCCTTCGCGGGTACGTTTTGTAAAAGAAACCCTGGGTTTAAAGGATATCAACCCGCAGTCCACTCGAGTTACCCTCTGTGTCTCGGGAATTCTTATTGTTTAGCCCCTGCAGTTTCCTGTAATTGAGGCCCGATCCAGAGAACTTTAAAAATCAGAAATTAATATCAGAAATTAATTTTTAGTGCAAAAATAAATGTTAAAACTTGTTTAATTCATAGTAATTGCATATGAACTCCAAATTAGACCATTCCAGTTCCTAAATTTTTGTAATAATATTGTCTACCCATTAGTGCCTCTGTTTTGACATGACAAACACATTAAAATTATTCTTTCACTTAATCTTGTATTAAATGCATAAAACCTTAGAAAATCCATAACTTAAAATATATAACTCCAAATTTGATGATTCCAGTTCCTGTGATCATATTTTAATGTCTAGTAGATTACTGCATATTTTGTTTACCTGTTTGATGTGATGTTTATTTATGCTATGCCATGTATGTATTGTATTGATGCGAGTAGACGAGCAACCCACTGTGGAACCAGAGCTTCAACAAGTTGAAGTAGCTGAGCAGGAGCTCGTTGAAGGCAAGTTGTGCCCTTGATCACTTCTTTTACCCATTCATGTTCTTATTATTCATAATGATCTGCATAGGATAATTTTGATGGGACCCAATAGGATACCCTAGATTTGACTATCTTTATACCTTGCTTCACCACTGGTTTTACTACTAAAGTTTTGGGTAGTACATGCTATTGCTTTACGTGGATTTGGGTATAGAGATATTCATCACTCATTGTTATACTTTTTATTATCTGTGTTATTCTTTACTGTTCATGTTAAGATCATTATGTTAATGGGAACATGGAGAACCACCCGGGAAAACAGTGCTACCACAAGGGTGGAATGGGACGCCCTTGGCTGATTAATTAGGAAAGCTAGGGGAGGGCTACCTTACCCGAAAGGGGCAAGGGCAGTAGGGGAGAGGTCAGTGCGGGGAGGTCCCTGGTTGATTTTGCTGGGATGGCTATCAGCCAGGAACCCTTTACTGGATCTTCCCATAAACTGTAGCGGGTAGTCTGAAGCTAGTGGAACTTTGTAAAGGCCTCGTAGTGGTACCCTGCCTCGCTTCCTAGGTAGAGGTGTATGGAGTCTGATCAACTCTGTGGCAAATGGGTAACACGACTTGTGGGTAAAGATGCGCAACCTCTGCAGAGTGTAAAACTGGTATACTAGCCGTGCTCACGGTCATGAGCGGCTCGGACACTCACATGATTAAATTATGGAACTTAAACTTAACCTGTCATTTCATTGCATTTGGGATTATTTCATTATTACTTTTACTTATTATTACTATGGTTTGGTAATCACTTACACTTAGTAAATGCTAATAAAATTTTGACCAACTTATAAAAGCAATGCTCAGCTTCATCCTTTATTTCATTGATCAGCCTTACACTTCATGAACTCCCACCTTTGGTGAGTTCATGCCACATTATTCCCCACGACTTGTTGAGCTATGAACGTATGTGAGCTCACTCTTGCTGTCTCACACCCCCCCCCACAGGAGAAGAGCAGGTGGTTCAGGAGGAGCTGCCTAACACTGAGGAGTTCGATCTGATCTAGGTGGCGTTTCCCAGTCGACATTGGCGCCATCGATCCTTAGTTCGTTTTATATTTATCTTTATTTTGTAATAAGTCTTCCGCTATGTAATAAATACTCTGATGATTATGACATTTATCTCTATACACTCTGTTATTATATGTGTTGTCTTCTTGGCGCATGTATGAGATGCACCCGGCTTTGTTCTTTAAAACCGGGTGTTACAGGCTACCTGTCAGTCTCACTCTGTCAAGTGGCACCGCAGTCGGGACGGCGCAGGCGGCGCTGTCCTTTTGTCAGACCGGTCAGTGGAGCGGCGAAGTGACGGCGGTCACTTCGGCTCTGCCAGGGGGCGCGCGTCAGGATAAAGGTGCCAGGCTACCTTTGTGTTAAATGCCCCTGTGACTTGGTCGGTCGGCGCGGCGATTTAGTCAGGGTTGCTTCTTAACGAAGGCAAGGCCTCGGGCGAGCCGGAGATGCGTCTGCCGTAAAAAAGGGGGCCTCGGGCGAGACGGAAACACCTCAGGGTCGGCTGCCCTTGCCCGAGGCTAGGCTCGGGCGAGGCGTGATCGAGTCGCTCGTATGGACTGATCCCTGACTTAATCGCACCCATCAGGCCTCTGCAGCTTTATGCTGATGGGGGTTACCAGCTGAGAATTAGGCGTCTTGAGGGTACCCCTAATTATGGTCCCCGACAGTAGCCCCCGAGCCTTGAAGGGAGTGTTAGCACTCGCTTGGAGGCTTTCGTCGCACTTTTTTGCAAGGGGACCAGCCCTTCTCGGTTGCATTTTGTTCCGGTGGGTGCGCGCGAGCGCACCCGCCGGGTGTAGCCCCCGAGGCCTCGGAGGAGTGGTTTCACTCCTTCGAGGTCTTAATGCCTTGCGTAATGCTTTGGCTGGTCTGGTGGTTCCCTCATGCGAACTGGCCGTAGCCCGGGTGCACTGTCGGGGCCCAAGTTCTCGGGCTGGTATGTTGACGCTATCAACGGTTTGGCCGGAGCCGGGTTTGCGAGAGCAGCCCCCGAGCCTCCGCACAGGGCGAGAGGGCGATCAGGGACAGACTCGGCTTTTTTACATACGCCCCTACGTCGCCTTTCCGCAAGGAGGAGGGGGGAGAGCGCCATGTTACCCTCGATGGGCACCGAACATGGTGTCTCCGGTGAGCTGCAAGCGGGTAATCCAAGTGGACGTCCGTGCCCCGTTCGTTGGGGGTCGGCTAGGGGCCCGGAGGCACGCCCAAAAGTACCTGCGGGTGATCTGCCGGACCCGGTCCCCTGGCGACGGGGTCCGAGGGCTCGATGCCTCCCTCCGATGGGATTCCGTTACAGGATCGTTCCCGCTGGTCTCGGAAATGTCCTAGGGTACCTCGGGAGCGCAGCCCGAGCCTCGGTTATGTATCGAACGTACCCCTGGTCATCCCTCGCTCGGTGTCTGAGGCGACTGTGAACCCTTCGGGGGGCCAGCCTTCGAACCCCTGATCAGTAATGGGCGCGGAGCCCGAGTAGCCTGAGGCGGCCGTGGAACCTTTCGGGGGGCCAACCTTCGAACCTCTGACCAGTAGTGGGTGTCGGGCCCACGCGATCTGAGGCGGCTGTTGAACCCTTCAGGGGGCCAGCCTTCGAACCCCTGATCAGTAAGGAGGCTCGGAGCCTAGTTCCTTCACGGGGAAGGATCCCTTTAGGGGTATCCCCTTTCCCGGTCCCTGTTGCAAGAGATAGAGAAAGAGGAAAAAGGAAAAAGGATACGAAATTGAACGACGTGGCGTACCTTTTTTTGGCGCAGTTGTTTTGGCGAAGGCGAAGCGTCGCCAGCTGCTCCTGCCAGAAGCGCCGCCTGTCCAGCCGCGGAGTTAATGCGACGGGGCGAGTAGTTGGCGAGGCTGCCGTTGCGCGTGCGCGAGCCGTTCGAGGAACGGGTCACGGGCGCGTCGTCTTCACGCCGTGAGAGGGGGTTCTCTCGCTGCCTCCGGATGGGACGTGAGCTTGGCTGACGGCGTGACCGCTGCTCCTGCGTGCCTGCCATCGTCATTACTGCCGGCCCACTTTTGACCGCGTTTGACCGCTGCGTCAGGCTGGCGCTGCTGGGTCGCGCGCTGGGTCGCCTCGGGTCGCGGTATCGGTTCCGCAATCGAGGAGGTGCGGTGGTGGCGCAAGTGGTACAGTTGCTTGCATGCAGCATCCGGCGCGCCGGTCGCGCGACGCGTGGGCTTGGGCCTCCGTGCTAGCATGTCAGGAGTCGAAGAGGCGCGTCCACTTGGCGCGGTTGCATGCCGCCTGCATGGCTGCCTGCCCCTTTCGCCCGTTGGCCTGGGCAAAAGTGGAGGGTCACTTGTAACCGCTGGGTGGTTGCGCGCGCCGTGCGCGGCGGTTTGGCTTCTTCTGCTCGGAGCCGGTCTGCATGACATGCGGGACCCAGCCCCCGCGCCGCAGGGGAGGGCTTTGGAGGCGTGTTGGAGAAGACTCAGCCCGTGACGGTTGGGGGCGCAAGCAGGGAGAGTCGCCTTTAAAAGGAGGGCGACCCCTTCCGTAAGGCGACCACGTCTTCTTTCGCCCTTATGCACCGTGTCTCTCCACCTTCCGAGCCCCCGGATGGGGGAAACCGCCGTCCTTTCGCCTCATCGTTGGAGGAACGCAACTCCGTGGGAGTTGGTACCTTTCAGCCATCGTTCGGCTTCAAGGATTTTCATCAGGCAGCCCGGTTGCTCCCCTCCGCTGGGGGTCACCCGAGACGGTGACCACCAGCTCCTGGGTGGGGAGGAGCAAACCGGGCTGCGATCTTGGTCCCACCCTCAGCTTCAAGGATGTTCATCATCCTCGCTGGGGTGGGTGCCGGACTGAGCCGGCGCTCTACCTCCCGCACGGGTTCGTGGGTCATCCTCTCCCGCAACATTCGAGGGAGAGGGCGCTCACTGGCCCTGCGGGCGGCCCAGACTTCGACAACGCGGGGTGGATCGACGGCGAGCATCGTCACCTCCAGCGTGTCGGGTCCGCTAGCTTGGCTCCCGGTGGCCCCTTCTGTTGGGGGGCGGCTGCCGCGCCGTGTACACGGGAGGTCCACCCTAGACGCCGCGCGCTGCTAGGGCAGCGTTCGTGTTCTAGGGTGGTCCTGCCTTTGCACCGGGGCGGCGCCTTTACACGGAGGCCGGTGCCCCACTCATCTGGGAGGACTTGAGTGGGGATCTGTCGGTAGGCTGATGGCTCCTGCTGTCGGTGCCGAGGCGGAGGCGGCTCGAGAAGTCCCCGTTGCCGACGGGATTACCGCCACCATCCACGCTTCGGGCCTCCGGCCCTTTGTACTTGTCCTCGCCCCTCGAGCGTCGGCGTGGGCGAGGGCAAGATTGCAGCGGCGCCTACCCTGAGGCCTGCGCTGCTGCAGTTCGGCCATCCGGAGCGGGGGGCTGTCGTCGTCTGGTTGGCCGGAGCCTAGCCGGGTTGTCCGTTGGCCGGATCGACGTCGGAGTTGATCAGCCGAGGCTTCGGACTGGGCCGGCGCCCTTGGAAGATGGTTGGCCGAGGCCCCGGAGGTGGCCGGCTGAGCCGCCCGCTCGGGCCGGATTCCCGGAGAAGTCCCCGGCAGCGATAGCCCGGGCGTGGTGGTGACGTCGTCCTTCGGAGCAGAGACCCTCGGACCGCGTCGCCGTCCGAGGCTAGGTCGGGCCTCGCCGAAGGTGCCGTCGATGCTGAGGGTGTTGCTGCCCCCTTCCAGCGTCAAGACCCGAGCCTGCAGGATCAGATTGTCTTGTAGCGTGTGCCTTGTGCGGCCGTCGAGGCCAGAACACACACCCTCGCTGCGTTTTAAAGCTGCGTCTCTTTTCCTCTTGTTTCGAGTATCTGGACTTTTTGTCGGTAACAGGGATGTTAGTGCGAGCGAGAGTTGCTTCTCGCGGAAGGTGATGAGTGAGGTATCCGTATCCCGGAGGCGTGGGAGTCCCTCGGCTCGGTCGGCCTTGCCGCTTACGCGCACTCTTACTCGCCCATGAGGCCCTATCACCGACTCGGTCGAGAAGGCTCGAAGAATTGCTTCGGCAGAAGGGCTTCCGAACGTAAAGACTTGTTCGATCCGCGGAGCCACTTTATCCGAACGTGAGTTACTTATCGCAGAAGGTGATGAGTGAGGTATCCGTATCCCGGAGGCGTAGGAATCCCTCGGCTCGGTCAGCCTTGACTGCTTACGTGTACTCCGTCATTTCCAGGACCCACTTTTCGAAGTAGTCAAAAAGCACGAAAGATATTCTGGTAAAAGAGATTTTTTTTTCGAGGAAAATTTTGACGCAGAGGGGGTTTCCCCCCTTTTAGCCCCCGAGGGAGGGTCGGGCTTTGCCGAGGCGAGGCCGACCCTTCCTTGTTGACTAAACTTTGCGTGGGTGCGAGGTATATGAACAACTTGGAAACATCTTAAGGGTAGAAGCGACGTAGCTGTTGGATGTTCCAAGCATTGCCGTAGACCTCGCCTTGACTGTTGGCCAGCTTGTACGTTCCGGGCTTCAGAACTTTGGCGATGACGAATGGCCCCTCCCAGGGGGGCATGAGCTTGTGCCTCCCTCGGGCGTCTTGCCGCAGCCGAAGCACCAGGTCGCCCACCTAGAGGTCTCGGGGTCGGACCCCTCTGGCGTGGTAGCGTCGCAGGGACTGCTGATACCGCGCCGAGTGTAGTAAGGCCCTGTCCCGAGCCTCTTCCAGCTGGTCCAGCGAGTCTTCTCGGCTAGCTTGGTTGCTTTGATCGTCGTAGGCCCTCGTCCTTGGGGAGCCGTATTCCAGGTCAGTGGGCAAGACGGCCTCGGCCCCGTAGACCAGGAAGAACGGCGTGAAACCCGTGGCTCGGCTCGGCGTCGTCCTCAGGCTCCAGACCACCGAGGGGAGTTCCTTCATCCATCGCTTGCCGAACTTGTTGAGGTCATTGTAAATCCGAGGCTTGAGCCCTTGTAGAATCATGCCATTGGCACGCTCTACTTGCCCATTCGACATGGGATGAGCTACGGCAGCCCAGTCCACCCGGATGTGGTGATCCTCGCAAAAATCCAAGAATTTTCTGCCGGTGAACTGGGTGCTGTTGTCAGTGATGATGGAGTTTGGGACCCCGAAGCGATGCATGATGTTGGTGAAGAACGCCACCGCCTGCTCGGACCTGATGCTGTTCAGGGGTCGGGCCTCGATCCACTTGGAGAATTTGTCGACAGCGACCAGCAGGTGCGTGTAGCCCCCGGGCGCCTTCTGCAGAGGGCCGACGAGGTCCAGACCCCACACAGCGAAGGGCCAGGTGATGGGTATCGTCTGTAGAGCCTGAGCGGGCAGGTGGGTCTGCTTCGCATAGAATTGACACCCTTCGCAGGTGCGGACAATTCTAGTGGCGTCAGCCACCGCCGTCGGCCAATAGAAGCCTTGCCGGAAAGCGTTCCCGACGAGGGCTCGAGGCGCTGCATGATGGCCGCAAGCCCCCGAGTGTATCTCTTGCAGGAGTTCCTGACCTTCGGCGATGGAGATGCACCGCTGGAGGATGCCCGAGGGGCTGCGGTGGTAGAGCTCCTTCTCATCGCCCAGCAAGACGAACGACTTGGCGCGTCGCGCTACCCTCCGTGCCTCGGCCTGGTCGAGGGGTAGCTCTCCTTGGCGGAGATATTGCAGGTACGGGGCCTGCCAATCTTGATCAGGCGTGACCCCGCACCGCTCCTCCTCGATGCGCAGCGCCTCGCCCTCGGGAGCCGAGGGTTCCTCGGGCCGAACCGAGGACGGCTCGGGCTGGGCCGAGGTTACCTCGGACGGGGCCGAGGGCTCCTCGGGCTCGGGCGTGTCGCTGATCTTGACGGAGGGTTGGTGCAGGTCCCGGGAGAAGACGTCCGGGGGAACCGTCGTTCGCCCCGAGGCTATCTTTGCCAGCTCGTCCGCAGTCTCGTTGTAGCGCCGGGCGACGTGGTTAAGCTCGAGCCCATAGAACTTGTCTTCCAGGCGTCGAACCTCATCACAGTAGGCCTCCATCTTCGGGTCGCGGCAGTGGGAGTTCTTCATGACCTGGTCGATGACGAGCTGCGAGTCGCCGCGAGCGTCGAGGCGCCGGACCCCTAGCTCGATGGCGATTCGCAATCCGTTGATCAGAGCTTCGTACTCAGCCACATTGTTGGACGCCGGGAAATGGAGGCGCAGCACGTAGCGCAGGTGTTTCCCGAGGGGCGAGACGAAGAGCAGGCCCGTGCCGGCTCCCGTCTTCATCAGCGACCCGTCGAAAAACATGGTCCAGAGCTCCGGTTGGATCGGAGCCGTCGGCAACTGGGTGTCGACCCATTCGGCTACGAAGTCCGCCAGTACCTGGGACTTGATGGCCTTCCGAGGGGCGAACGAGATTGTCTCGCCCATGATTTCCACCGCCCACTTTGCGATCCGTCCCGAGGCCTCTCGGCACTGGATGATCTCCCCCAGGGGGAAGGATGACACCACAGTTACCGGATGAGACTCGAAGTAATGTCGCAACTTTCGCCTTGTCAGGATCACTGCATACAGCAGCTTCTGAACTTGTGGGTAGCGGATCTTGGTTTCGGACAGCACCTCGCTGACGAAGTAAACTGGCCTCTGAATGGGCAATGCATGCCCCTCTTCTTGCCTTTCGACCACGATCGCGGCGCTAACCACCTGAGTGGTAGCGGCGACGTAGACCAAGAGGGCTTCTCCATCAGCTGGGGGTACCAAGACGGGCGCCTGGGTGAGGAGCGCCTTCAGGTTCCCGAGAGCTTCCTCGGCCTCGGGGGTCCAAGTGAAGCACTCGGCCTTCCTTAAGAGACGGTACAGAGGCAGGCCTCTTTCGCCGAGGCGCGAGATGAAACGGCTCAAGGCCGCGAGACATCCCATGACCCTCTGTACGCCTTTTAAGTCCTTGATGGGCCCCATGCTGGTGATGGCTGCGATCTTCTCCAGGTTGGCTTCGATGCCCCGCTCGGAGACGATGAATCCCAGGTGCATGCCTCGGGGCACCCCGAAGACACACTTCTCGGGATTGAGCTTGACGTCCTTTGCCTTGAGACACCGGAATGTCACTTCAAGGTCGGAGAGAAGGTTGGAGGCTTTCCTTGTCTTGACTACGATGTCATCGACGTAGGCCTCGACCGTGCGACCGATGTGTTCGCCGAACACATGGTTCATGCACCGCTGGTACGTTGCACCCGCGTTCCTCAAACCGAACGGCATTGTGACATAGCAGTACATGCCGAAGGGCGTGATGAAAGAAGTCGCGAGCTGGTCGGACTCTTTCATCTTGATTTGATGATACCCTGAGTAGGCATCGAGGAAAGACAGGGTTTCGCACCCAGCAGTGGAATCCACGATTTGATCGATGCGAGGTAGAGGGTAGGGAACCTTCGGACATGCTTTGTTGAGACCAGTGTAGTCTACACACATCCACCATTTCCCCCCTTTCTTCCTCACAAGCACAGGGTTGGCAAGCCATTCGGGATGGAATACCTCTTTGATGAACCCTGCTGCCATTAGCTTGTGGATCTCCTCGCCTATCACCCTGCGCCTTTCCTCGTCGAATCGGCGCAGAGGCTGCCTGACCGGTCGGGCTCCGGCCCGAATATCTAGCGAGTGCTCGGCGACATCCCTCGGTATGCCGGGCATGTCCGAGGGACTCCACGCAAAGACGTCGGCGTTTGCGCGGAGAAAGTCGACGAGCACTGCTTCCTATTTGGGGTCGAACCCGGAACCGATCCGGATCTGCTTGGAGGTGTCGCCACTGGGGTCGAGAGGGACGGCCTTAACCGTCTCCGCTGGCTCGAAGTTGCCGGCGTGCCGCTTCACGTCCGGCACCTCTCGGGAGAGGTTTTCCAGGTCGGCGATGAGGGCCTCGGACTCGGCGAGGGCCTCGGCGTACTCCACGCACTCCACATCGCATTCGAACGCGTGTTTGTACGTGGGGCCGACGGTGATGACCCCGTTGGGGCCCGGCATCTTGAGCTTCAGGTAGGTGTAGTTGGGGATGGTCATGAACTTCACGTAGCATGGCCTCCCCAATACTGCGTGGTAGGTTCCTCGGAACCCGACCACCTCGAACGTCAAAGTCTCCCTTCGGAAGTTGGAGGGTGTTCCGAAGCAGACAGGAAGGTCGAGCCGTCCGAGGGGCTGGACGCGCCTCCCAGGAATGATCCCGTGGAAGGGCGCAGCGCCTGCTCGAACGGAGGACGGATCGACGCGCAGGAGCCTGAGGGTCTCAGCGTAGATGATATTGAGGCAGCTGCCCCCATCCATCAGGACCTTGGTGAGCCTAACGTCGCCGATGATGGGGTCGACGACGAGCGGGTACTTCCCCGGGCTCGGCACGTGGTCGGGGTGGTCATCTTGGTCGAAGGTGATGGGCTTGTCGGACCAGTCTAGGTAGACCGGTGCCGCCACCTTCACCGAGCAGACCTCCCGACGCTCTCGCTTACGATGCCGAGCCGAGGCATTCGCCGCATGCCCTCCGCAGATCATGAAGCAGTCGCGGACCTCGGGGAACTCTCCTGCTTGGTGATCTTCCTTTTTGTCGTCGTCGTGGGCCCTGCCACCCTCTGCGGGTGGCCCGGCCTTGTGGAAGTGGCGCCGAAGCATGACGCACTCCTCGAGGGTGTGCTTGACGGGCCCCTGATGGTAAGGGCACGTCTCCTTGAGCATCTTGTCGAAGAGGTTAGCCCCTCCGGGGGGCTTCCGAGGGTTCTTGTACTCGGTGGCGGCGACAAGGTCCGTGTTGGCGGCGTCGCGTTTCGCTTGCGACTTCCTCCTGCCTTTCTTCTTGGCGCCGAGCGGAGTAGACGTCTCGGGAGCATCCTCCGACGGGCGGCCCTGGGGCTGCTTGTCCTTTCGGAAGATGGCCTCGACCGCCTCCTGGCCAGAGGCGAACTTGGTGGCGATGTCCATCAGCTCGCTCGCCCTGGTGGGGGTCTTGCGACCCAACTTGCTCACCAGGTCACGGCAGGTGGTGCCGGCAAGGAACGCGCCGATGACATCGGAGTCGGTGATGTTGGGCAGCTCGGTGCGCTGCTTCGAGAATCGCCGGATGTAGTCCCGAAGAGACTCTCCCGGCTGTTGCCGGCAGCTTCGGAGGTCCCAGGAATTCCCGGGGCGCACGTACGTGCCCTGGAAGTTGCCGGCGAAAGCTTGGACCAAATCCTCCCAGTTGGAAATCTGCCCCGGAGGCAGGTGCTCCAACCAAGCGCGAGCAGTGTCGGAGAGGAACAGGGGGAGGTTGCGGATGATGAGGTTGTCGTCGTCCGTTCCACCCAGTTGACAGGCCAGGCGGTAGTCCGCGAGCCACAATTCCGGTCTCGTTTCCCCCGAGTACTTTGTGATAGTAGTCGGGGGACGGAATCGGGCCGGAAACGGCGCCCGCCGAATGGCTCGGCTGAAGACCTGCGGACCGGGTGGTTCGGGCGAGGGACTCCGATCCTCCCCGCTGTCGTAGCGTCCCCCACGCCTGGGGTGATAGCCTCGGCGCACCCTTTCGTCGAGGTGGGCCCGACGATCGCGATGAGGGTGCTCGTCGCCGAGGTGGCCCGGGGCCGCAGGCGCGGTGTTGCGCGTGCGCCCGGTGTAGACCGAGGCTTCCCACATGAGTCGGGAAGTCGCGGCACGAGGTTCCGAGGGGTACCCCTGCCTTCGGGAGGCAGAGCTCTCGGCCCGCCGGGCCGCAGCGCCTTCCAGGAGATGCTTGAGCTCTCCCTGGATTCGCCGACCCTCGGTGGTTGATGACTCCGGCATCGCGCGGAGGAGCATCGCTGCGGCTGCCAGGTCCTGACAGGTCCCGCTGGATGCGGGTGGCGGCCTGTCCCTGGCATCGTTGGCGATGCGGTGCTGGAGACCCTGGGGCAGGTGACGTATTCCTCCGGCCGGGGGCTAGCCCGCCCATACCTGCCCGACGTCCCGGTGGATCGACTCGAGCGCTCCTGCCCCCTCGTCGAGCCCGGCCTGCGCCCCGCGGACTTGCTCGAGCTGTGGGTCGTGACCCCCCGCCGGAACGGGGACCACAGCTAGCTCCCGCGGGATGTCGGCGCGAGGCACTGGCCTAGGGAGATCACCATCCTCCGGCATGCCGAGACGGCTGCCTCCGGAGGGATCCCCTAGCTCGACGTGGAAACATTCGCGGCTCGGGCCGCAGTCCTTGTCGTCAAGGCTGCGGCTGCCGTCGGAACAGTCGGAGAGGCAGTAGTTGCATGCGGTCATGAAGTCCCACATGGCACCGGGGTTGCCAGATCCAGAGAAATCCCAGCAGATGCTGGGGTCGTCATCTTCCTCGGACCCAGAGGGCCCGTAGGTCGAGACGCCCGTCAATCGGTCCCAAGGCGACCGCACACGAAACCCAAGAGAGGTTGCACTCGCCTCAATGTGAGCGCCCGCCAGAGCGAGGTCGCTAGGCGGGTTGAGGTCGAGTCGAAATGACAAAGGATGGGAATCAGTCGGTACCTTTTGGTCGACGAGGAGCGACGAAGTCACATCGGGGACTGATCGCGCCATCGTCTTGGGTACGAGGGCGACGTCCTTCGCCTCAAACGCGAGGGTGACGCCCGACGCGTCCTCCGTTGGGGCGCTGGGGATGTCGATTCGCTCGACAGCCGACGGAGCGCAGCCTCCCGCTCGACCCTGGTTGCCCCGCCTCCTCCTCCGATGGCGAGGGAGAGGATGGGGCGAGCTCGAATGTTGTTCTTCCCCCACGCGGGGAAGACGTCGTCGATTCCGCCGCTGGCGGGCGGGCTGTCGGCCACCATTGTCGCCGTCGCGCGGCGGTGGAAGGAGTATCATGTCGTAGCTGCCGTCGAAAGACATGAACTCGAGGCTCCCGAAACGGAGCACCGTCCCGTGTTGGAGAGGTCGTTGGAGACTGCCTATATGGAGCTTGACGGGAAACTGCTCGTCAACACGCAGCAGGCCCCTACCTGGCGCGCCAACTATCGGCGTTTCGAGACCGGGGGGTCCCTAAGCCGACGAGTGAGTGTGCCGCGTGCCCCAGCCCAGATGGGTCGAGCGCGTGGGCGAGCGCGAAGGGGGGAAAGCGAGGTGGCCGGAGCCGAGTCGTGAGGGAGGTGGAGATCCCGCGGCCTTCGTGTTCGTCCCGCGCCCAGGTCGGGTGCGCTTGCAGTAGGGGGTTACAAGCGTCCACGCGGGTGAGGGAAGCGAGCGGCCCCAAGAGAGCGCCTGCCCCAGCCCTCATTCCCGCGGGGCCAACCTCCTCTAAGAAGGCCCTGGTCCTTCCTTTTATAGGCGTAAGGAGAGGATCCAGGTGTACAATGGGGGTGCAGCAGAGTGCTACGTGTCTAGCGGGGGAGAGCTAGCGCCCTAGGTACATGCCAATGTGGCAGCCGGAGAGATCTTGGCACCCAGCTGGTGTGGTGTCGTGGCTGTCGGAGGAGTAACGGAGCCTGGTGGAGGGACAGCTGTCGGAACAGTTGGGCTCTTGCTGACGTCCCCCTGCTTTCGTAAGGGAGCTGAGAGCCGCCGTCGTCATGGGTCTAGCGAGGTGCCATCATTGCCTATCTGGCGGAGCTAGCCAGATGGGACGTCGGTCTTGTTCTCTGCGACCCAAGTCGGCTCGGGGTAGGGTGATGATGGCGCTTCCTGTTGACGTGGCGGACTTGTGCCCTAGGTCGGGCGACGTGGAGGCTCCTCCGAGGCCGAGGTCGAGTCTGTCTTCCATGGCCGAGGCCGAGCCCGAGCTCCTGGGTCGGGCGAGGCGGAGGTCGTTCGGCAGAGGCCAGGGCGGAGTCCGACCCCAGGGGTCGGGCGAAGCAGAGTTCACCGTCTTCTGGGGCCTTAGCCCGAGTCCGAGCCCTAGGTCGGGCGGAGCGGAGTTCGCCGTCTTCCGGGGCCTTAGCCCGAGTCCGAGCCCTGGGTCGGGCGGAGCGGAGTTCACCGTCTTCCGGGGCCTTAGCCCGAGTCCGAGCCCTGGGTCGGGCGGAGCGGAGTTCGCCGTCTTCCGGGGCCTTAGCCCGAGTCCGAGCCCTGGGTCGGGCGGAGCGGAGTTCGCCGTCTTCCGGGGCCTTAGCCCGAGTCCGAGCCCTGGGTCGGGCGGAGCGGAGTTCGCCGTCTTCCGGGGCCTCAGCCCGAGTCCGAGCCCTGGGTCGGGCGGAGCGGAGTTCGCCGTCTTCCGGGGCCTTAGCCCGAGTCCGAGCCCTGGGTCGGGCGGAGCTTCCTATGGCGCCTTTGGCAAGGCCTGGCTATCTGTCAGTCTCACTCTATCAAGTGGCACCGCAGTCGGGACGGCGCAGGCGGCGCTGTCCTTTTGTCAGACCGGTCAGTGGAGCGGCGAAGTGACGGCGGTCACTTCGGCTCTACCAGGGGGCGCGCGTCAGGATAAAGGTGCCAGGCTACCTTTGCGTTAAATGCCCCTGTGACTTGGTCGGTCGGCGCGGCGATTTAGTCAGGGTTGCTTCTTAACGAAGGCAAGGCCTCGGGTGAGCCGGAGATGCGTCTGCCGTAAAAAAGGGGGCCTCGGGCGAGACGGAAACACCTCAGGGTCGGCTGCCCTTGCCCGAGGCTAGGCTCGGGCGAGGCGTGATCGAGTCGCTCGTATGGACTGATCCCTGACTTAATCGCACCCATCAGGCCTCTGCAGCTTTATGCTGATGGGGGTTACCAGCTGAGAATTAGGCGTCTTGAGGGTACCCCTAATTATGGTCCCCGACATATTTCTAAGTCAAACACACTTGTTTGGGCAAATAGAGAGCTATTCCAAGAGAAGAATTTATCGAGTGCCCAAAACTCCCCCTTTTCCCATAATCAAAATTCTCCCCCATAAGAGACCAAATTTTGCAATAAGAGTTATTTGGGCAAAATACAAATTCTAACTCTACTATTTTTGAAATTTACAAGTGGTTGGCTGATCCATTTGCTTTGGCCTTAATTTCTCCCCCTTTGGCATTAAGCACCAAAACAGAATAACTTTTGGCCCTCTAACCCGATTGCCTCACCAAAATGTCAAATAAGAGTAAAAAGGCAATGAGAGCATTGGTATGAACTTGGAATAAAATACACGTATACCGGAGTGCAGTGGAAGTCTTTTCGTCATCCAAGTTCATTTTCCCTTTCAATGTTCCTTCGAGACTACTTCAAGTGTACTCAAACAAATAGATTAGTCTAAAAGGAGTCAAGCTCATCTCTCCCTAAACGTGTGCATCATTTGCAGAGGGACTTGTGAGGTCTTGGGATGACTTGTACAACTTGAGCACCATAAATAAGCAATAAATGATGTAAATGCTCAAGATAACATGATCAAAGGCATGGAACACATGTATGCTATAGATCAATCCAAGTTACGCGAATCTAAGACATTTAGCTCACTACGCAACCTGCAAAACCTTTTCTCATCTAAAGGCTTGGTGAAGATATCGGCAAGCTGGTTCTCGGTGCTAATATGGTAAATATCGATATCTCCCCTTTGCTGGTGGTCTCTCAGGAAGTGATGACGGATGTCTATGTGCTTAGTGCGACTGTGTTCAACAGGATTATCCGTCAAGCGGATTGCACCCTCATTGTCACATAGGAGTGGGACTTTGCTTAGATTGTAGCCAAAGTCCCGGAGGGTTTGCCTCATCCAAAGCAGCTGCGTGCAACACTGTCCTGCGGCAACGTACTCGGCCTCAGCGGTGGATAGGGCAACATATGTTTGTTTCTTGGAGCTCCAGGACACTAGGGACCTTCCTATAAACTAGCACGTCCTTGATGTACTCTTCCTATCAACCTTGCACCCAGCATAGTCGGAGTCTGAGTATCTGATTAGGTCAAAGGTAGACCCATTTGGATACCAGATCCCGAAGCAAGGCATAGAAACTAAATATCTAAGAATTCACTTAATCACCACAAGGTGACACTCCTTGGGGTCGGATTGAAATCTAGCACACATGTGTACACTAAGCATAATGTCCGATCTACTAGCACAAAGATAAAGTAATGAACCTATCATTGACCGGTATGCCTTTTGATCAACGGACTTACCTCATTTATGGAGGTCGAGATGTCCATCAGTTTCCATTGGTGTCTTCGTGGGCTTAGCATCCTTCATCCCAAACCTCTTGAGAAGATCTTGAGTGTACTTTGTTTGGGAGATGAAAGTGCCTTCCTTGAGTTGCTTCACTTGAAATCCTAGGAAGTAGTTTAACTCGCCCATCATCGACACCTCGAATTTTTGCATCATTACCCTACTAAACTCCTCACAAGACTTTTGGTTAGTAGAACCAAATATAATATCATCAACATATATTTGGCAAACAAAGAAGTTACCATCACAAGTTTTTGTGAAAAGAGTTGGATCAGCCTTCCCAACCTTGAAAGCATTAGCGATAAGAAAATCTCTAAGGCATTCATACCATGCTCTTGGGGCTTGCTTAAGTCCATAGAGCGTCTTAGAGAGCTTATACCATGCCCTTAGAAAGCTAGGGGGTTGTTCCACGTATACCTCCTCCTTGATTGGCCCATTGAGAAAAGCGCTCTTCACGTCCATTTGGAACAGCTTAAAGGAATGGTGAGCAGCATAGGCTAATAAAATCCGAATTGATTCTAACCTAGTCACAGGAGCAAAAGTCTCCTCAAAATCCAAACCTGCGACTTGGACGTAACCTTTTGCCACAAGTCGAGCCTTGTTCCTTGTCACCACTCCGTGTTCGTCTTGCTTGTTGAGGAACATCCATTTGGTTCCCACAACGTTTTTCTTTGGACGTGGCACCAGGCTCCATACTTCTTTTCGTTTGAAGTTGTTGAGCTCTTCCTGCATGGCCAACACCCAGTCCGGATCCTGCAAGGCCTCTTCTACCCTGAAAGGCTCAATAGAAGAGACAAACGAGTAATGCTCACAACAATTATCTAATCGTGAGCGAGTAGTTACTCCCTTGCTAATGTCACCTAGAATCTGATCAACAGTGTGATTCCTTTGGATCATCGTTCGAACTTGAGTTGGAGGGACCTATGATGCTTCTTCCTCCATAACCTGTTCTTCCTGTGCTCCCCCTTGATCCTGCCCCTCTTCTTGAGGTACCTATTCATCATCTTGAGTTGGGGGATGCACCATTGTCGAGGAAGAGGGTTGATCTTGTTCCTGTAGTTCCTATGGTCGCACATCTCCTATCGCCATAGTTCGCATTGCAGCCGTCGGAACCTCATCTTCATCTACATCATCAAGATCAACTTGCTCTCTTGGAGAGCCATTAGTCTCATCAAATTCAACGTCGCTAGAGACCTCAACTAATCCTGATGATTTGTTGAAGACCCTATACACCTTTGTATTTGAGTCATATCCTAGTAAAAACCCTTCTACTGCCTTGGGAGCAAATTTCGAATGTCTGCCTTTCTTCACCAGAATGTAGCATTTGCTCCCAAATACACGGAAATAAGAAACATTGGGTTTGTTACCAGTTAGGAGTTCGTAGGACGTCTTCTTAAGGAGACGGTGCAGATAGAGCCGGTTTATGGCATGGCAGGCTGTGTTCATAGCTGTTGGGGACTTGTTCTCAAATGCTATGAATTAAGAACAAGGCAACACAAAAGATGTTATTGGTTAATATCCTTCGTCCTTCGAACCATTATCTCCCTTAGGATATAATGATCTTTGGACGAAGGTTATGAAGGACGTACCTTCGTCATCACAATACACATTAATGGAAAACAAAGCATATGAAGCATAAGGAATAACATGAGTAATTAAATGACATATCAATATATCTTTATTATATCTTCATGAATAAATAAGAATAATATTGAATTACATTTATACCTTTTACTTGATGAAGGACAAGAATGCAAATGTGATGCACGAGTGAGTGTCAATCAGCGTGAACAGTACAGGGGCACTGTTCACCTATTTATAGGCACAGGGCGTGTTGGGGGCCTTCGGCTTCTGAAGGTTCTCAAAAACATGATTTGACAATGTTTTCCAAGTGAAATATGTGAACAGGTATCTTCAGATTCGGATCATGAGTATACAGAGCATGGTCAGGACGAAGCCTGAGCGAGACGAAAGGTGATTATGACAAAGGACAAGGTGATCACGAAGCTGTGCACAGGAAAGCTTCGGCATGACAGTAGAAAAGGGGAACCGACTTAAAAAGACGAAAAGGCAAATTAGACCTCGAAGAATTACTATAGAGTTATTAGCAAATATAAAGGGCATGAATGTAATTTTACATGGGCTGCGTCCCTTGCCTATAAATAGATGAACAGTACTCCCGTACTGTTCACGCTGACTTGTACTCGCTCGTGCGTCACGCTTGGACTTTTACCTTCTTTCAAGCCGATGGTACAAATGTAATTCGATATTATTTCTATTTGTCCATGATAATAAAAAAGATATATTAATAATGTCATATGATTATTCATGTTGTCTTTTATATTTCATATGCTTCTTATTTCATTAATATACACTACAACAATGAAGGTATGTCCTTCATGACCTTCGTCTGAAGACCATTATATCCTAAGGGAAATAATGCTTCGAAGGATGAAGGGCATTAACCTTTGACATTTCGTGTTGCCTTGTTCTTAACTCATAGCATTTGAGAACAAGTCCCCAACATTGGCGCCCACCTTCGGTGAACTCACTTCCACTTTTTGAGTTTCAAACACCTTCGGCAAGCATAGACCTTCGTCATGCTGCCAAAGAAACCTTCAGCAACAGGGGCTGTCGCTCTGCAGCCGCTGGACCCCAACCAGGAGACCCTCTCTCTTCGGGAGACCCGAAGCCAGAAGAGGAAGGCCATCAGTCCAACGCCTCAAGAGGACGACTTGGACCAAGAAATCAGAAATATGGAGATGCTCCATCAGCAGGTGCAAAGGAAGAAGGAAAAGATGGCTATGTCGGCTAATATGCAAAGGCAGATAGACGAAGCCTCTGAAGAAGTTCGCCATCTTACTCAAGATGAGCAGAACCGAAGGCCTCAGCACAGAGAGCTTCATCAAGAGGGCTTCTTCAACGAAGATGACTGGTATGAGAATTTCCATCATGGAAATTTTGCTTTTGACGATGCTTCTCCTCTATCAGCAGAACTGTAGGCTACACCTTGGCCTCCGTCCTACAAGCCACCTCAACTCCCCATGTACGACGGCCACTCAGATCCGAAGCAGTTTCTGATGAGCTACGAAGCAACAATATCTTCCTATGGTGGCAATACTGCAGTCATGGCGAAGTCTTTCATCATGGCTATCAAGAATGTTGCACAAACCTGGTACTCCTCCCTTCGGCCAGGAACAATCACATCATGGCAGAAGCTGAAGGATATGCTGATCACCAGTTTCCAAGGGTTTCAAACGAAGTTGGTCACTGCTCAAGCTTTATTCCAGTGCACCCAAGATCACGAAGAATATCTTCAGGCATATGTCTGAAGATTCTTACGCCTGAGGGCACAAGTGCCAACAGTGCCCAATGAAATTGTCATTGAGGCCAGGAGTAAGGGGCTTCGGCCGAGACCTTCAGCCCAATACTTCGCCAGAAAGCCCCCTCAAACTCTGGAGAAATTGCTTGAGAAGATGGATGAATACATTCGCGCTGATAATGATTTTCGACAGAGAAGGGGGGAAGCTTACAGGTTCTCCGAAATAGCCAGGGGCTTCGGACGGAGAATTCATCCTAGACATGTCAGATCGATTCATTCCACTCAGAATGATGACAGGGGAAGCCAGCAGCAGAGGCCGCAATATTCCTCCCAGGCTTCGGGGCAGCAGCAGAGCTATCCTCGGCCTCCAGCTCCAAGGGGCAGAGGTGCCAGGGGCTTCGGAGGGAGATTTGGGGATCAGCCCAGGAAGATTTATTGCCTATTCTGCGGTGAGGACAAGGGCCATACCACCAGGATGTGCCATGTTACCATCTAGAAACAAAAGGAGATAGCAGAAGCTGCAGCCCAACAGAGCCAGCCGAAGCAAGTAATGCACACTACTTCGTACCATTCGCCTTACATTCCAGAGTATGTAGGCAACCACCCTGCAGCTTCTGTCGCTTCGGCAAGCCAACCTCAGGCATCCTGGCAACAGCCTCCTCCTCCACCACCAATGCAACGAGGCCAGCAGCCAGAAGGGAGTCAGCATACCCACCTCCAACGGGACTTCAGAGAAGAGTCCGAAGCTCGCACAGTCAATAGTACTGTGCCAGAATAGAAGCATATTTACTAACAAATATCCTACCTCGGCAGCAGTTTTTACATTTAGTATCATTTTCTTTTTAATAAGGAACAATTATTGAAAGCCTAATTGTTTTTGTCATTTTTTAATCTCTTGTAATAGTTTCGTTTTCGCCACAGTTAAAATATACCTTCTCCACAGAATAGCGAAGTTGCCGAAGCATAAGAATTTATGGTTACAAGGAGAATTTCCAAAATAACAAAAAGTCGTTCCTAAGGGAGCGCAGCATAAGTTTTCTACTCAAAAGTCGTTCCGAAGGGAATGCAGAGCCTACAGCGAAAAATAAACGCTGATACCGTTGAAAGTAAAAGGCGAAGAAGCTCCTAAGGGAGGCTTACAGCGAAAAATAAACGCTGATACCGCTGAAAGTAAAAGGCGAAGAAGCTCCTAAGGGAGGCTTACAGCGAAAAATAAACGCTGATACCGCTGAAAGTAAAAGGCGAAGAAGCTCCTAAGGGAGGCTTACAGCGAAAAATAAACGCTGATTCTGCTGAAGTAAAAGGCGAAGAAGCTCCTAAGGGAGGCTTAGAGTGAAAAATAAACGTCGATCTTCGGCAAATATCATTTTGCATAACATCACATCATCACATCATTTGCATAGCATAACATCATACATCATATTGCATCAATGACGCAAGAAGGGGATCAATGTTGATATTTGGAGATTGTTTCGAAAAAACAGTGCCAAGGCACAAAAAAGTAAATATTGAAGAAGCATACCTTCGTCAAGCCCTAAAATGAACGGATCTATCGGTTATTGATTTTACGAAGATTGGATGTTTTTATGAAAGTACGGATATTATTTACGAAGCATGAAAAGAAGGGAAGGTGTTTTTTTCGCCGAAGGCTCAAAAAAGGTATGTATGTAAAGTTTCATGCATCGTAAAGAATTGAACCATAGATAGCTTATATATTAAATTCAAAGTTACAAAATATTGCACATGTTCAATAAATATTACATTCCAAATGTTTCGCAATAACATCTAGTCTTCCCTTAGAACTATTTCTGTAGCTTCGTTCAGTAGTTGATCAACAACTTTATCCATGATAGCTTCAGCCATTTTTCTAATTTCGTCGTCCTCCTTCACGTGGGGGTCCGCCGATGGCTTGGCAGGCTCTGAGGCGTGAGAAAGTGCAGCTGTGTTACAAAGCATAAACAAGTTCGAAATCAAAAAATTACAACAGAGCCAAAAACTGCTAGTCAATACCTATTTGCACTTCGACATCCGCACTTTTCTCAGCGGTCTCTGCTACTTTTCTAGCATCATGAATACCTTTCTCGCTCTTTCGTATAATTTCTTGGGCCATCTCCCGGCCACCATTGTCCCAGATGTCGGTAAAAAAAATTCCACCGATCAGGCTCGCTTCGGTCGAGGGGTCTTTTATATCTTCAGAAGACAAGGCGGCTTCAGATTGTGCCAAAAATTTCACATGGTCACAGCCTTTCCTCTCCAAAATAGTGGCAATCCCCCGGGCACCCGAAAAGGCACATATGTCTCCATGGCTATTCAAAACTTCTTCAAAAGCTTCAGCTTCGTGGCTGATCCATCCATTTGGGCCTTCGGGGTCACCCCTTATGAAGTTCTCCTCACTTGAGAATGCGCCGACGCTGGCGAAGCTGGTTCTTATTTTCTTAACACATTCTATAGATTTTTCATAACACTTTTTCTTGGATGCACGAAGCTCTTCAACGTTTTTTTCTAAATGACTGGCCCATTGTTCACTAATTTCTTGTTTTGTTTCTTCAAGTGTGCACTCTTCTTTAGCTCTGACTAGTTGTTTTCGAAGATCTTCAATTTCACGCTTCTGAGCTTCAGCTTGAACTTTGAAAGCAGCTTCGTCTTCTTTTATTTTATTCAATAACGAGTGTAATATTTTATCTTTTCGAGACCTTCGTTCCTTAGTTCAATTACTTCGGAACGAAGGTTGCTCAAGGCCATGGTACACCCTTCGTCTTCGACATCTTTTTGTGCCCTGAGGGCATTGCTAAGTATAAGGCCCTGGGAAAAAATGTGTGTTAATAAGTTTAAGCAAATGAAAAATTTTGGTTTCAAGAAATAATACAAAGATCTCATTTTTTCACCTTTAAACTATTGTACGCTAAGCTGTCAGCCAGCTCGTTCTTTGACAACACTGAGAGCCCGTCTTCTAGTGTTGGGAATCCGAAGCTTTTGCTCATCTCCCGACAGACTGAAATCTCCTTGCTGTCAGGGAGACAATACAAGAAGTCTTCTTCTCCGCTGCCATTGAATATCAACGCCCCCTTGGGTTATTTTAGTCTTTGGGCATAGAACTGAGCCTCTTGCTTTTCTTTTTCAGTCAACTCCTTCCCCGAAGCATGTCGTAAAATATAATTGGAAGCTTCGGAAAAGGCTTTGGGGGCAGCAGTGCCAGTTTCTTCAACAAAAATTTGTTCTACTGTTTCTGTTTCTTTGGTTTCCAAGGATTTTACCTTGGTGGGCTCTGAAGGCCCAGCTTCAGTCTCAGCTTGGTGCTTTGAAGCTTTGGCACCAAAGGCTTCGATTTGCACTTCGGGAGTTTCGGCAATTTTCTTCGGAGTAGTGCTTGAAGACTTTATTGTCTCCAATACATCCAGTATATTAACCATCCTTTTTCTTTTGGGGGTCAATACTGGACCCTTTTGGCTTTTTGTCACTTCAACTTTTGCTGAAGGACTTAAAATTTCAGATGTCCTTGTTTCTTTAGCCTTCGGTTCTTCTATTTTCTTTATCTCTGGCATTGTGACTGGCTCTTCAATATTCTTCAGGGGAGTCGGCTCCTTGGCTTCGGGGGCCGAAGAGGATTCACCGACAAACTCGGGCACTGTGGCTAGTTCAATATAGCGTGGACGGTGCGTAAGAACCTTTATCTTTTTCCTCTTCGGCGCTGGCTCACTAAGAGCGGCTGAGGCGGCTTTGTTCGTAGACGTCGTATCTTTCCTTTTTTGACCCCGTGTTGGGTAACGGTAGTCAGGATACACGAACCTAATGGCATCAAATACTCAGTTGAGCCTTTTCTTCTTCCGGCCTTCGAAGGCTGCGGACAATGCAGTATCTTCTGCCTTCGAGTATGGCCCAAGCAGCTCATCGCTTATGGCCTCAATACTTTTCATCCAGTCGTCATCTGGCTCGACGAACTTATCTCCATATTTGAACGTGAATTTTAACCTAACTAGTCCACCTTCGTTAGGTTCGCTGACGGTTTCCTTTGGCATTTCCCACTTTTCTGCAAGTGGCCATACTCTGAAGGCAATGTGTTCTTGGATCAAATCCCTTGTCCCGATGAAAGAGCAAACTACTCCGAAGGCTCTCCGACATTCTTCGGCTGCTTCGTCAATTTCCACCTTCGGTTTCCGAAGGCTGAAGCACCGCCAGATAGGGCGCATAATGATATCTTTAATATCTTCTCGCGTTTTCAAGTCGTTCTTCACATAGAACCATTCCTTCATCCAGTCCCTAGGCTATCTTCTCCAAAAAGTTGGCATGAGATAGCTTGACCCAGAGCGGGCACCGAAGCTATAACAGCCAAAATTGTTGTGATATTGCTCCTTACCCCATGGTTTCGTCTCATACAATAACTCATGCATACTGCAGAAACTTTTTGCATTTGGTTCCAAACCTTGGCTCTTCACGGCCCATACGAAGATCCCCATCCTTATGATTGCTTCGGGAGTAATTTGATGGAGGTAGATTTAAAATATCTTCAAAACTTCTACCGCGAAACTGCTCAAAGGAAACCGAAGTCCAGCCTTAAAGAAGCTTTGGAATATCACGACTTCATTTTCCTCGGGAGTCGGACAAGTTTTCTCTCCTTCGTCAGCCCTTACAATAGATAAATCCCGAAAATATCTACCCCTCATATTGACAAGATGGCTTTGTTTAATGCTTGATTTTCCAAAAACTGCATGGCTTGGTCGCCAAGGTCGATCTTCGGAATCTTCACCGCCACTTTCCACATCATAGCTGTCACTGTCGCCAGTGTCTTCAGACAAACCCTCTAAAATCTCCCTAGTAATCTTCTCTGTATTTGTCTTTGCTATTGATTCAAGGAAGCCAAGATTCATCTGTTCGGAAAGGCTTAGCTTTGACTCAGCGACAGCTTTCTTGTCTTCAAACATCTTCGAAAATGCTAGGAAAGTTCTCTCAAAGACGAAGCTTAAAATGTAAAAAGCCAGGCAAGCGTTGGTGTGCAAAGAGCTAAAAATTAGGAAGGCAGGAGCCGACGGCAAGAAAGCGTGCTAAATGTGCTCGCGGTGCGTTCTTATTTATACGCCCAGTATGTTGCAAGTGGCAGGGCCCCACTTGTCATTGACTATTGCTATTCTAGCAAAGGGAAGGTGTTTTTTTGGACCTTCGGCTTAAGGCCTCCGTCTATATCGCAATCTGAATGTATTATTCTAGCAAATTAATATTGCGAGGGGCTACTGTTGGGGGCCTTCGGCTTCCGAAGGTCCTCAAAAATATGATTTGACAATGTTTTCCAAGTGAAATATGTGAACAGGTATCTTCGGATTCGGATCATGAGTATACAGAGCATGGTCAGGACGAAGCCTGAGTGAGGCGAAAGGTGATTATGACGAAGGACAAGGTGATCACGAAGCTGTGCACAGGAAAGCTTCGGCATGACAATAGAAAAGGGGAACCGACTTAAAAAGACGAAAAGGCAAATTAGACCTCGAAGAATTACTATAGAGTTATTAGCAAATATAAAGGGCATGAATGTAATTTTACATGGGCTGCGTCCCTTGCCTATAAATAGATGAACAGTACTCCCGTACTGTTCACGCTGACTTGTACTCGCTCGTGCATCATGCTTGGACTTTTACCTTCTTTCAAGCCGAAGGTACAAATGTGATTCGATATTATTTCTATTTGTCCATGATAATAAAAAGAAGATATATTAATAATGTCATATGATTATTCATGTTGTCTTTTATATTTCATATGCTTCTTCTTTCATTAATATACACTACAACAATGAAGGTATGTCCTTCATGACCTTCGTCTGAAGACCAATATATCCTAAGGGAAATAATGCTTCGAAGGACGAAGGGCATTAACCTTTGACATTTTGTGTTGCCTTGTTCTTAACTCATAGCATTTGAGAACAAGTCCCCAACAGGGTGCAACCTGTGAGATATTACATTCATGCCCTTTACAAAAGATTACAATTATGACACAAGCTCTCATGGGCTAATATGTCATTTCATCTTTAAGTCGGTGTGATCCTTTGTCTCGAGACATGTCATTATGCCGAAGCTTCATGGATGGTAGCTTCGGTGCTGCTTTTGTGAGGATCTTTTGAAGGTGTTCCTTCTTCAGGATCTTCGGCGACGAAGCATACCCCCAACAATAGCCCCTTCAAGGTGCTAGATCATTTTTCGTAATGAGCTTGATCCGTGAAAAAATCTCGTAGGCTTCGGAAAGCCGAAGGTCCGAAAAACACCTTCTCTGAGCTCGTTGTCGAGAAACGATTAAAATATTCCGAGCGCGAAATGACCCCACCATGCGGCGGGTACGCGCGTCCTGGCGATTTACCTTCTCGAGTTCTGTGGTCCACCGTTCAGTGGGTGTGGGCGACTGTTCAACTAGTGCAGAAGACTTGACGATTCACCTTCTCACCTACAGCACTATATAAACAGACGGGTAGGTGTGAAGTTACCACAACATTTATTACTATTGCACTATTTTGCTGCAAAAAATTTGACCATAGCCAAAGCTTATTCATCGCACTCTCAACCGAAGCATCGCTTTTGCTTCTGCTTCGTCACAAGAGGAAGCTTTGGCAAAATCAAAAAGTTAACCACTTCATCAAAAATTGTATGAAATTCAGCATCAAATGGCAAGGGTGCGTTCCACTGCTAGAGTTACGCATGACGGAGAAGAAGCCGAAGCTACTGAAATTGCTCCAATTTCCGAAGTAATGAGACAGTCAGGGTTGGTGATGCCAGAGGATGCTTTTGACGAAGGTGCACCTGCTGCCGAAGCCGAGTAGGTTGATGTTGAAGGTGAAATTGATGAAGAAGATTACAGCGTCCTGCCATCTAAACCTAGCCATCTGGAGTTTGGAAAGTCTACTGTTACTGAAGATGATATGCCCATGCTGATAAAGCTAGGTTATTTCAGTGAAGCCAAGAAGAAGCTGGTTCGATTTGGCGAAGAGGAAATCACTCCGAAGCCAGAAAAGGATGAGGTGGTAGTTTTTCGAAGCTTCTTTAAAGCAGGATTAAGATTTCCTTTGCATGAGATGATTGCGGATGTTTTGGAAAATTTTGGGATTTATCTTCATCAGCTGACTCCTAACGCCATCGTTAGGCTTAGCGTCTATATCTGGGCTCTCCAAAGCCAGGGGCGGAACCGCTTGCTGAAGGCTTCTGCCGGGTACATGAGCTTCACTATCAGACAAAAGCTAGAGAAGATGGGCTACATGAAAACTTCGACTGCTACAATTTTGGTTATCGCAAAGATGCAAAGTCTCCGGTTATTAGCTACTGTACCAAATGGCCAACCGGCTGGAAGACCGAGTGGTTTTATGTTAAGGTTGATGAGAAAAAGGAGAAGCTGGTTCAGAGTCCATTGGACTTAATCTTTGGAGAAACTAGGCCCCAGTGCCGCATGTTTCCGGAATCACCATGCCAAATTGCTGTGGGCGAATTTCGGGTTGTTTCGGAGCATATTGGTACTAGGGATTTGGTGCAGGAATACTTAGCTTAAAGAGTGTTCCCAACTTTGAAAGAATGGGACATGCCGAAGCTCAAAGGGGAAAAGAAAAAGAAGGAACTTGTTCGGCTGCCCTATCATTTTAAGTTCAGGAAACACTTCAAAGAACCCTGCTAAGAATTGTTGGACACGATTGAAGTTATGTGCAATGAAATCTTGGGCAACTATACGAAAAAAGAAGATCAATTAATGACTGCAGCCTTCGGCACTCGACCGAAGCGAAGGTTGAATCGAGTGCTGGATGCCTTGAATTTTGAATATCCTGACTATGAGCGATTGAACAAAGGTGCCGAAGGGCAAAAAAATGAAAAGAGTTGTTAGCATTCTGGGTAGAGAAGCTGCTAGATTGGTGAAAGAAGATGAAGAAATTCTAAAGAGGAAAAAATTAAGCCCAGAGCCGAAGGTAGTTGCTCTGAAGAAAAGGAAAACTGTGGCTTCGAAACAAAAAACTGATATAGAGGAAGAGACTCCTTCATCGCCTTTTGCTGCCGACGTGGAAGACATTTTAAAGGTAATGACTGAATCTTTGCCTATCAAGCTAAGTCCACTAGGGCCACATCTGACGAAGCTTTTTTAGAAGGAAAAGGAGCCCTCGGCAGCGAAGAAGCCTGCTGAGCCGAAAAAACGGAGAATTATTCATGTGGTTGAAGTCATTGAGCAGACACCGCCGGCGGCCTCGGCATCAAAAACACCAACTATCGAGAGCGCTACTGCTGCCGAAGCTGCACCCACCGAAGCTGAAACTGCTGAAGCTAAAACTGCTGAAGATTCAAATCTAGAGACCACGCTTTCTGATATTGATAAAATTCTCCTGAATATGGCCACAGAAGAAGCTGTTGCAGCCGCTGAAGAGACCCCGACCACAGTGGCTAGAAAAGAAAAGGAGAAAGCCGAATATACTTCGGAGGAAACTGACTTTGATTTCCAAAACATAATTGGTCAGGAGTTATCTGAAGCTGAGAAAGAAGAGTTAAAAGACTATGCTATATCCTGCGGCTACAAACCAGGAACACTTCTCTTCAGCGGTATTGACGATGAAAGGTTAGGTTGTCTCCAAGACCAAATTGGAGCGAAGGTTATCAGTACTCTGTCGAAGAGTATTGGTTTCCTAAAGCTTGAGGTCGATATCAGCCGCTACCGACGATAGCATATCATTGGTAGTTTGTTCTATTCTAATTTCAAGGTAGAAACTGTTCTTCAGTTTTTCATTGTTTTAACGATGAAGGAGTTTTCTGACGAAGGTTGCTTTTGCACAGAGTATGCTATTAAGTAAGGATTTGAAGATGCAACAGGACCTTAAAGACAAAAAACATGAGGTCATAATTGAAGGTTTAGAGAGCAAAATAAAAGATCATGCAGCTGCTCTTGAAAAGAAAGATTTCGAACTTCAAGCAGCGGAGGGTTTACTGGCAGAAGCTGAAGCCAAAATTGCAAAATTGAATAGTGAACTTCTCTTAAAATCGAAAAGCTTGGAACAAGAAAAGCAGAAGTTTGAGGCTGAAACCGAAAAGAGCTCAAATTTGCAAAAATCACTAAAAGAGCTTCAAGAAAAATGTGTAGACTTTGGCAACCGATCCATGCAGCGGCTAAAACAGGTTTTCAACTCGGTTGGAGCCAGCTCTGAGAAATTCAATCCTTCGGTTGAAAACCTGTTAGGGACCTTCGAACACATTGAGGGCGAAGTTGATGCTCTTGATGAATTTATAGCTGGACACGGCGATTTCTGTGCCTTGCTAGCTTCTCGGGGCATAGTTGTTGCCTTCATGAAATCTGGTTGCACGCATGGGAAAATTGTTAATAGACCAAATTTCAGCTTATCATCGTCAGATTTATGTGATATTCCCAGCCTGGCTCGAAGCATAGGAAATAGATTCATAACGCAAAACTGGATGAGGGGCGGGCGAACATGGCTTCCGATGAAGCTCGAAGCCACCTTAAGCCAGTAAAAAATTTGTGCCTGTTGCTTTACCTTATCGTTGAAATTTGCACTTTTCTCATACCGCTTTGATATATACAGGATGACAAATCTGAGGAACAGTGAGCCGAAGCTTGTCATGTGATCCAAAGCTTAATGACGCTGAAGCTGAAGACCTTGCTGCGGAAAAATTCTAGAAAAAAATCTTGCATCATCATTGTAAAAAATATTGTAATTTAAGAGTCAGATACTAATTCTGCAAATTTTTCCATACCTTGTAATATATTTCTACCTTTTTTGTCCAAGTATGAATTGCTTTGATGTGGATGAAACTTGTATTTTTTGAGCCGAAGGCGAAAAACACCTTCCCTTCTTTTCGTACACAACGAAGCATGAAACTACTTCTTTTTCTTTTTGCCGAAGCTTTATCCTTATAGCCGAAGCATCTGCATGTGTCTGTATGATATGATGATGATGATCCTATGTATGTTTAAATGAATGTTTATGAATGCAATGTATGATGTAATGTGACGTGCAAATGAATGTCCAAACACACGCATACGAAGCCACAACCATAACCTTCATTGTCTTGGGAATGACTGAAGTCTCTTTGCCGCTTATTTTTTGGCTCCACCGCTTATTTTTTGGTGTAAGTTCTGCATCCCCTTAGGAACGTCTTTTGAACTTCTTCGCCTTCTATTTCGGCAGTATTCACGTTGACTTTTCGCGCTTCGCCTTATATTTCGGCGGTATTTGCGTTGACTTTTCACGCTTCGCCTTATATTTCGGCGGTATTGGCTCGCATTCCCTTCGGAACGACTTTTGAGTAGAAAACTTACGCTGCACTCCCTTAGGAACGACTTTTTTGTAGCTTTGTCATGCTCTGCATCCCCTTAGGGACGACTTTTGAGCTTCTCCCTATTTTTTCCTTTTTCTCTGCAATCGATGGTGCATGCTCAGATTTTACATTTACATATTTGGGGGATTTTATTCTCGTAGAGCTGAATAAGAAAGGAAAAATTACAAAATATGGCCCCATTAAAAACCTTTCTCCCCCTTCGGAAAGGAAAAGGGTGCCATAGGAAAAAGATTACATCAATTTATACATAATATCGTCGAAGCTCATCTGCATTCTAAGATCTAGGAATGTCGTTGCCGTCCATGTCCTTTAATCTATAAGAACCGGGTCTTGACGAAGATACTACCAGAAAAGGTCCTTCCCACTTCAGCTGAAGCTTGCCTATTGTGTCTCGATTGGCCACTCTTCGGAGTACCAAATGCCCTGGCTCAATGTTTTTTAGCCGAACTTTTCTGTCACGCCATTTTATTGTTTCGGTCTCCACAGCCTGAAGTCTAGTCCCTTCTATAGCATCTTTTGCCACAGAATAATCAGCTTCGTCCTCTGCCGAAGCTACTGTTCTTATTGACCCTACCTTAACTTCTTCTGGAGTTATAGCTTCGTCATCAAACAATAACTTGAATGGTGTAAAACCTGTTGACCTTGATATTATTGTGTTGTGGCTCCACACCACTTTGATCAACTCGTCTGGCCACTTTCCTCTAGGTTGATTGAAGATTAACTTCATTATTCCCGTCATTATAATGCCATTTGCTCTTTCAACAAGTCCATTCGACTCTGGATGTCTGACTGATGCAAAATGAATCTTTGTGCTAATCTGATTACAAAATTCTTTGAAAGCTTCGGCATCAAACTGTGTTCCATTGTCTACAGTGACAGCCTTCGGCACACCGAAGCGACAAACAATGTTTTGCCAGAAGAATTTCTGGACTGTGACCAAAGTTATTATTGCCAAAGGCTTTGCCTCAATCCACTTGGAAAAATATTCTATCGCCACCACAACATATTTTAAATTGCCTTGTGCTGGTGGAAGTGGGCCTAGCAAATCGAGACCCCATCTTTGCAACGGCCAAGTGGGCTGTATTAACTGAGTGAGAGATGAAGGTTGCTTCTGGTCTCTTGCACATTTTTGACAGCCTTCACATTTTTGGACTAACTCTGCTGCATCCGAAGCTGCCTTTAGCCAGTAAAATCCTTGTCGAAAAACTTTTCCCAACAAGGGCCTAGACCCAATGTGAGATCCACACAGACCTGCATGTATCTCTTTCATTAATTCAATACCTTCAGCTCTTGATAAACACTTGAGGAGTGGGGAACAAACTCCATGTTTATACAATTCCCCTTCTATTATCACATATGGTCTTGTCCTTGCCTCCATTCTCTTGTTATAAGCTTCGTCAGTTGAAAGACAATTGCCTTGGAGGAAAGATATAATTTCAGTTCTCTAATCTTCACTGTGTACTGGAGAAATGGTAAGTATTGCGCTCTCCATGAGTTCAACCGAAGGTGCTTTTATTGTTTCAAAAAATACTTCTGAAGGTAAAGGGAGCCCCTGAGCCGCTGATTTGGCTAGCAAATCTGCATGCTCATTTTCACCTCTTGGAATATTCTTGACAGAAAAACCTTCGAAAGAAGCCTCCAACCTTCGAATTATATCCAGATATCTATCGAACTTTGGATCTCTTGCCTTGCTACTTTTGTCCACATGGCTAGAAATAACTTGAGAATCAGTCTTTAGGATGGCCCTTCTTATTCCCATTGCCCTTAGCTTCCGAAGCCCCAATATAAGTGTTTCGTACTCAGCAATATTATTTGTGCAACTGAAATCCAATTTGGCTGCATAACATGTTTTGACCTTTGAAGGTGCCACTAGGACCGCAGCTGCTCCTGCACCGAAGGTTCCCCAAGAACCATCGCAGAACACTGTCCAAGCTTCGGTATCTTTGTTTATTTCTTCTTCGTGAGCCCCTGGCGTCCAATCAGCGATGAAGTCTGCTAACGCTTGGGACTGGATTGAAGATCTATGTACGTAGTCAATGGTAAATTAATTAAGCTCTGCAGCCCATTTTCCGATCCTTCCAGTAGCTTCCCTATTCCTCGTAATATCCTTCAGAGGCTGTGATGAAGGAACAATTATGTGGTATGCTTGAAAATAATGTCGAAGCTTCCTGGAGGCCATTAACACAGCATACAACACCTTCTCCAATTCTGTATAGTTTTTCTTTGATAAACTTAAAACTTCGGAGACAAAGTATACTGGGACTTACTTTTTAGTTTGTCCTTCAAGCTTCTCCTGTATAAGCGCCGCACTCACTGCAGAGTGCGAAGCTGCCACATACAACAACAATGGAGCCCCTAGCATGGGTGGAGTTAATGTTGTTAGATCAATCAAGTATTGCTTCAGCTCTTTGAATGCGACGGAACCTCCTAAGTCATTAGGCCCACCTACAGTTGTCCTTGTCCAACAGACATCAGACAACCCCGTAGATGTTCCTGAATCACTTGATAAGTTCGGTATCTTTTCTTACCTTTCCAGGAACGTTTCACCCGTCTTGCAGACATTACAGAACATCGGAGATATTGAAATGCGGAAGTGATTACATAAACTTACATTTATTTAAAAAGTAAGATCAAGTTGCTTATTACAGACCAGAGCTATAAAACGAGTGCTGAGTAGTATTATTACATTACCAAGGGAGGCAAAAACTCCTCCCGAAAAGTCTTTACATAAAAGTTTCTTATGGAGGACCATATCCTCCCGCATCTTCACTCTTGTTTTTCGTCATGTGGAACCACCTTGGTACAAAAGCAACAGAAATCTGCTGCTTCCTCACCTAAAAACAACAAGGGAATAAACCCTGAGTATGGAATTACTCAGCAAGTCTTACCCGACTAAAGAAAAGACTCTCAAGGGTATGCTGGTTATAAGGGAGTCAAGGTAAGGTATCTCAAGATCAAAGACTCTGTTGTTGCATAAATGCTTACTAAAAGTGGATCCTTAAAAATCCAGTTTTATTGTCAAGTTAGGTAAATTTACCTACATCTAGAGTTCTTTCTAACCTAGTTCAAACACTTATCCTGAACTAGCCAAGTTCTTAATTCTTCCTTCATCTTCACTGGATTGCTACGTGTAAGTCAGTGACCAAGTCTTCGTAACCGCGAAGGTACAGTGATCCGAATCGATTATACTCAGCTGAGGATCTCCAATCACACGACATATGTAGCACTTAACCCTTGCATATGTCAACCCGCCACCAGGGTTCTTAAGACCAGATCAGGTTCACGCAAACCGAGAGCACAGATACACCACCGTCCAGCCTCTTGCTACGGAGGGTACACACTACTCTCGCCACCGCTCCACGCCCATTTCGTGTTATCTTATTTTGGCCTTAGTCTGCCCGAGGCAAGGCTTACCCATGACGAGGCATGTGACCAGTTAAAGGGTCCTTGGTCATCAAGCCTACATCAAGACGGTCCTTAATCGACTCAGACGGAGACACTACACCGAGACTCTCTTCTCGTGCAAGTCACCCGCCCGGTCTCAGCTTAAGCATTTAAACCCAAAAACTTGGTACCTGGCAGAGGTACATCTTTTCCGATGTTGAATCCATCAAGGCCCTGATGGATCCACCATCAAGTTTTATTTTCGAAAACATCCCACCCACTTTTGCCATATCAACTTTTGTAAAAACAAAACATTTTGTTTTTCTAAAGCAATGCTAAGCATCAAAAATCTTTTGTAAAATAGGTGATCAAGGAAGGTAATCAAGTTCAAGGAAGGTAATGCAGGAATTGTTTTAGCAATCAACTCCTATCACCTAATGCATCAATCAAGTGAGAAAGATTTTAAAAACATCAAGGGAGGTGGCAAATGCACCGGGGCTTGCCTTCGTTAGTAGGTGAGTCAGGCTCAGGCCCGCAGATGTCAAAGTAGAGACAAGACCCTGCCTGAGATTCCAAAGGTGGTGTCTTCTCTTCGGTCACTTCAATCTCTTCTTCGTTTTCTAAACATAACCACATATATGTATATAAGAATGAGTGCCATGTAATGCTCATGAGAGTGCACAGATAATAAGAATTTATTATTTAAAGTCTTGAATACAATTTTCCTTCACGGAACTCCGAGAATTTAGGGTTTCCGGAGTCAGTAAAGGAGTTCATAGAGCAGGGGGGTTTTGGGTTCTAAGTATCAAACATGGTTCAAATTCAACCAAATTCTAAGTTTGGACATTTTTGGAATTACCATATGTCTTCTAAAAATCCAAAACTAATACTTTAAACTACTATAAATGCCCTAAAATTCCTTATTTAATCTAAAAATTATGAAACTATTTTTATTAAATATTATGGAAAATAAGAATTCTAAGAAAATTAGTTTGACATTTTTAGGATTTTTCTACAATTTTCTACAAGTTAATTGGTTCTAGAGTAAAAAGAAAAGGAAAAGGTAGCAACAGTAGTGGGCTGATTTCAGCCCAGCCGACCCAACAGTGGACAGAAGCGCGCCCGCGCGCTGGCAATCTTGCAGAAGGACTCTCGGCTTACCGGCTAAACCAAAGTAGGTTCATTCACTATTTAACACAGTCACTGACAGTTTGCAGTATGATCCCTGGATTTCTATTTCTTTACCCCTCCTGATTCCCGACGACGACGAGCTTAGCAGAGCTCCGGTGAGCTCACAAACCGGCTGATTGGGGCAACGACTGACATCCTACTTCGGCCGAAACCGGATTTGCGCCCCAACCAGCGTTTCCCCTAAGTTAATTGCACGGGTGGTGACCTACTCCGCCCTGCCCACGGGAACAGCGGAGGCATCGAATAGAATCGTGTGTTCCTAGTGATCTATGGCGGTTTAGCTCAATCTAAAGGGTCAGGGAGTTTGAGAAGAGCTTAGGGATGCTAGAACAGGCAACAGAGCAACATGAATTGACCTGAATTGGGCTGGCCGCGGTGAGCTCGATCCTGCGCTGTTCAGAACGGAATTGGGGGAAACTTTAAATTGGAGCTCACGGTTGCAAGATTGGGGGTGATACTGGATGGTGTGGTGTGTGATGATGTTGCGGAGCTAATGGCGGGCTCAATTTATAGATCCCAGGGGCGGTGGCGCTTGAATTGAAGATGGCGCGGTGGCGGCCGGAGAGGAGAAAGGTTACAGGTGCAAGTGAACTCGTGTCAACCGTCGTGGCGATTATTCCGGTGATCGACGGGAAGCTAAAACGAATCATGGCGATGTGGTGGAGGTACTCAGGCACGTGGCACACGACTAGAAAGCGGCGTTCACCGGCGTGCCTATCGGTTTCCACCGCGACGAGCTAGTACGGTGGTCGGATTTGTTTTACCGACCGGACTTATCACGACGACGTGGCTTGAGTGCTACCAGATCAACTTGGGCACAAATCACGGCGACGACGGCACGAATCGCGGCGGAGGGAGTCGTCGGTGGCGAGGACAGTCGCGCTGGCGATCTAATCCAGTGCAGGCACTGTACCATAGAAAATGGTGTTCAGTCAGTCTGACAGTCAATATTTAGGCTTGATTTGCTCACAAATCCCTATGGTAACATACTCTATGCTCTGCAGCAAAGTTGGAGAGCTATATACCATCTATATTTCGATTATAGGGATTGAACTCATTTGATCACTAGATCAAGGTTAAATTCAAACCCAAAGATGGCTCTGCTACACTGAAATTCTGAATTTCAGAGTTCCATTAGCCTGACAGTCCAACTTTAGGCTTAATTATCTCCCAAATTCTCTTAACAACTATGCTTACACTCTTAAGCAAAGTTGTTCTCCTATGATTGAGCTACAAACTTGATGTGGTGACCTAGGGCAAAAACCCTAGAGTTTGAAAGTTACAAGGCTCCAAAGTTGAGCTCAAAGGTCTGAAATTCAGACTTAGGCTATTTAGTGTTTAAGAGGTGCTTTTTGCAAATTAGCCCAAAACTTAGGGTTTAGCTTGCAAATTCACATATTTGTGAACCAAAGGACTTAAGATGACTTAACATTGTAGTTTTTACACTTTGGTCCAAATGTGCACTACTTTTGCACATAGGCCCCTAGGGTTTGGACTTAGGGTTTTCTAGGGTTCAAATGGGGTTTTCTGGATATCCCAGGGGTATAAATGTGATTCAAGTTTATTTTTGGGAATATTTCATGATTATTTCCTTAAAGCTTTGTGGTTTTCTCAATTTGGTTAAGTTTTACCCCTAAAATCCCTATTTAGGGTTAAGCTCCCTATCCAGGGTTCTATTTGCAAAATGCTATAACAATACAACTTGTTTGAAATTTTTACCTAGTAAATGCACTCTAGGTGTGTCAAACATATGCAATGCCAATGTTTATGATGCCATGCTCAAGTTTTAGTTGCAGTAACACCAGGGGTGTTACATTGAAGGCTTTCTGTTGAGTTGAACCCCATTGAAAAACTTCGGCCGACTTTAGTACTTCAAAGAATGGTAAATTTCTTTCTGCTGATCTGAATATAAATAGATTCAAAGATGCCAGTCTTCCTGTCAACCGTTGGGCCCCCTTCGTTGTGCTTGGCGGATCCATCCGAAGGATAGCTTCGATCTTGCTTGGGTTAGCTTCAATTCCCTTTGTTGAAACTAGATAGCCAAGGAACTTTCCCTTCTTCACTCCAAAAACACATTTTTCTGGATTTAATTTCAGGCCAGCTTGCCTGAAATTGGCAAATGTTTCCTGCAAATCAGTAATATGATTTTCTTGCTTCGTGCTTTTTACTATGATATCATCAACGTATGTTAGCACATTTCTGCCTATCTGAGAGTGAAGGACCTTGGCTGTCATTCTACTGAAGCTTCCTCCAGCATTCTTAAGCCCCTCAGGCATCCGAAAATAACAATAGGTGCCACTAGGAGTTATGAAGCTAGTCTTTGGCTCATCCTCCTTCTTCATCCATATCTGATGATACCCGGAGTAGCAATCCAGCAGACTCATAAGCTCTGAAGAAGCTGCTGCATCTACAAGAGAGTCTATTCTTGGTAATGGAAACTCGTCCTTTGGACAGGCCTTGTTAAGATATGTGAAGTCAATACACATTCTCCATTTGCCATTGGCCTTCTTCACCATAACAGTATTGGCTAGCCATTCTGGATATTTTACCTCTCTGATGACACCAGCACTGAGAAGTCTTTTTACTTCATTCCGAGCACCTTCGACTTTATCATCAGACATTTTCTGAAGCCTTTGCTTTCTGGGCCTGAAGGATGGATCGACATTGTCGGCGTTCCGAGACCGGGGGGTCCCCGAGCCGACGAGTGAGAGTGCCGCGTGCCCCAGCCCAGATGGGTCGAGCGCGTGGGCGAGCGCGAAGGGGGGAACAGAGAGAGAGGTCGGTGGCCGGAGCCGGGTCGTGAGGGAGTCGGAGAATTCCCGCGGCCTTCGTGTTCGTCCCGCGCCCAGGTCGGGTGCGCTTGCAGTAGGGGGTTACAAGCGTCCGCGCGAGGTGAGGGGAAGCGAGCGGCCCCCGAGAGAGCGCCTGCCCCTGCCCTTCGTCCCCGCGAGGCCAACCTTCTCTAAGAAGGCCCTGGTCCTTCCTTTTATAGTTGTAAGGAGAGGATCCAGGTGTACAAGATGGGGGTGTAGCAAGGTGCTACGTGTCTAGCGAGAGAGAGCTAGCGTCCTATGTACATGCCAAGGTGGCAGCCGGAGAGATCTTGGCACCCTGTTGGTATGGCGTCGTGGCTGTTGGAGGAGTAACGGAGCCGGACGGGGAGACAGCTGTCGGAGTGGCTGGGCCCTTGCTGACGTCCTCCTGCTTTCGTAAGGGAGCTGAGAGTCGCCGTCGTCATGGTCTAGCGGGGCGCCATCATTTGCCTATCTGGCGTGGCTGGCCAGATGGGACGCCGGTCTTGTTCTCTGCGACCCAAGTCGGCTCAGGGCAGGGTGATGATGACGCTCCCCGTTGACGTGGCGGTCTCGTGTCCTAGGTCGGGCGTCGTGGAGGCTCCTCCGAAACCGAGGTCGAGTCCGTCCTGCAAGACAGAGGCAGAGTCCGAGCCCTGGGCCGGGCGAGGCGGAGATCGTTCGGCAGAGGCCGAGGCGGAGTCCGAGCCCTAGGTCGGGCGAGGCGGAGTTCGTCGTCTTCCGGGGCCTTAGCCCGAGTCCGAGCCCTGGGGTCGGGCGGAGCGGAGTTCGCCGTCTTCCGGGGCCTTAGCCCGAGTCCGAGCCCTTGGGCGGAGCGGAGTTCGCCGTCTTCCGGGGCCTTAGCCCGAGTCCGAGCCCTTGGGCGGAGCGGAGTTCGCCGTCTTCCGGGACCTTAGCCCGAGTCCGAGCCCTTGGGCGGAGCCTCCTATGGCACCTCTGGCGAAGTCTGGTCGCCCGTCGGTCTTACCTTTTGCGTTAAACGCCCCGGTGACTGGGTCGGTTGGCGCGGTGATTTAGTCAGGGTTTCTTCTTATCGAAGGCGGGGCCTAGGGCGAGCCGGAGATGCGTCTGCCGTGAAAGAGGAGGCCTCAGGCGAGACGGAGTCATCTTAGGGTCGGCTGCCCTCGCCCGAGGCTAGGCTCGGGCGTGGCGTGGTCAAGTCACTCGTATGGACTGATCCCTGACTTAATCAAACCCATCAGGCCTCTGCAGCTTTATGCTGATGGGGGTTACCAGCTGAGAATTAGGCGTCTTGAGGGTACCCCTAATTATGGTCCCCGACAGTAGCCCCCGAGCCTCGAAGAGAGTGTTAACACTCGCTTGGAGGCTTGCGTCGCACTTTTTTGCAAGGGGACCAGCCTTTCTCGGTGGTACTTTGTTCCGGTGGGTGCGCGCGAGCGCACCCGCCGGGTGTAGCCCCCGAGGCCTCGGAGGAGTGGTTTCACTCCTTCGAGGTCTTAATGCCTTGCGTAATGCCTCGGCTGGTCTGGCGGTTCCCTCATGCGAGCAGGGCGTAACCCAGGTGCACTGTCGGGGCCCAAGTTCTCGGGCTGGTATGTTGACGCTGTCAACGGTTCGGCCGGAGCCGGGTTTGCGAGAGCAGCCCCCGAGCCTTCGCACGGAGCGAGAGGACGATCAGGGACAGACTCGACTTTTTATATACGCCCCTACGTCGCCTTTCCGCAAGGAGGAGGGGGGGAGTGCGCCATGTTACCCTCGATGGGCACCGAACATGGTGTCTCCGGTGAGCTGCAATCGGGTAATCCGAGTGGACGTCCGTGCCCCGTTCGTTGGGGGTCGGCTAGGGGCCCGGAGGCACGCCCAAAAGTACCTGCGGGTGATCTGCCGGACCCGGTCCCCTAGCGACGGGGTCCGAGGGCTCGTTGCCTCCCTCCGATGGGATTCCGTTATAGAGTCGTTCCCGCTGGTCTCGGAAATGTCCTAGGGTACCTCGGGAGCGCAGCCCGAGCCTTGGTTATGTATCGAACGTACCCCTGGTCATCCCTCACTCGGCGTCTGAGGCGACTGTGAACCCTTCGACGGGCCAGCCTTCGAACCCCTGATCAGTAGGGGGCACGGAGCCCGAATAGCCTGAGGCGGTCGTGAGTCCTTTTGGGGGCCGACCTTCGAACCCCTGACCAGTAGTGGGTGTCGGGCCCACGCGATCTGAGGCGGCTGTTGAACCCTTCGGGGGGCCAGCCTTCGAACCCCTGATCAGTAGGGGGCACGGAGCCTAGTTCCTTCACGGGGAAGGATCCCTTTGGGGTTATCCCCCTTCTCGGTCCCTGTTGCAAGAGATAGAGAAAGAAGGAAAAGGGAAAAAGGATTCGAAATTGAACGTCGTGGCGTACCTTTTTTCGGCGTGGTCGTTTTGGCGAAGGCGAAACGTCACCAGCCGCTCCCGCCTGTAGCGCTGTCCGCCGAGCCGCGGCGTTAATGCGCCGGGGTGAGTAGTTGGCGAGGTTGCCGTTGCGCGTGCGCGAGCCGTTCGAGGTACAGGTCATGGGCGCGTCGTCTTCACACCGTGAGAGGGGGCTCTCTTGCTGCCTCCGGATGGGACATGAGCTTGGCAGATGGCGTGACCGCTGCTCTCGCGCGCCTGCCACCGTCATTACTGCCGGCCCATTTTTGACCGCTTTTGATCACTGCGCCAGGCTGGCGCTGCCGGGTCGCGGGCTGGGTCGCCTCGAATTGCGGTATCGGTTCCGCAATCGAGGAGGTGCGGTGGTGGAGCGAGTGGCGTAGCGGTTCGCATGCAGCGCCCGGCGCGCCAGTTGCACGACGCGTGGGCTTGAGCCGTCGCGCTGGCCTGTCAGGAGTCGGAGAGGCGCGTCCACTTGGCGCGGTTGCATGCCGCCTGCATGGCCGCCTGCCCCTTTCGCCCGCTGGTCCGGGCAAAAGTGGAGGGTTACTTGTAACCGCTGGGTGGTTGCGTGCGTCGTGCGCGGCGGTTCGGCTTCTTCTGCTTAGAGCCGGTCTGCATGACAGGCGGGCCCCAGCCCCCGCGCCGCAGGGAAGGGCTTTGGAGGCGTGTTGGAGAAGACTCAGTCCGTGACGGTTGAGGGCGCAAGCAGGGGGAGTTGCCTTTAAAAGGAGGGCGACCCCCTTCGCGAGGTAACCATGTCTCTTTCCTCCCCAATGCATTGCGTCCCTCCATCTTCCGAGCCCCCGGATGGGGGGAAACCACCGTCTTTTCGCTCCATCGCCGGAGGAACGCAACTCCGTGGGAGTTGGTACCTTTCAGCCATCGTTCGGCTTCAAGGATTTTCATCATGCAGCCCAGCGGCTCCCCTCCGCTGGTGATCACCCAAGATGGTGGCCTCCAGCTCCCGAATGGGGAGGGGCAAACCGGGCTGCGGTCCCGGCCCCGCCCTCAGTGCTGAGGGTGTTCGTCATCCTCGCCGGGGCGGGGAGTGAGGCGAGCCGGGGCTGCACCTTCTACGCGGGTCGGCGGGCCACCTCATTTTCCAGCTTCTGGTGGTGGCAATCGCCTTTTAGCCCCACGGCGGAGACATCCTCCAGTCATGCCGGGGAAGGAGAACTGTTGCTGCCCAGCTAGGATGCAACATTCCGTCTTCCTCCTCGCATTCGTGGCGAGGACGGCTGCGAGGATCTGCCGGGGTGCTTAGGGGCGTCCCGCGCTTACTGGTGATTCGCCCAGAGCTTGTTGCTCCACGGGCTTCCCTGGCGGGGAGGTTGCCCGTACCCGCGGGGGCGGAACCGGAGTTCCGTTTGTAATGGCACTTCGAGTGCCGGGTTTTTTGTTCATTTTGGCTTTCGGGGCCTGAACATGTATGTAACTCCGGCACAGAGCCGTGTTTTTTCCTCATTCCCGAGCGCTAAGGCTCGTCCGCTGATTGTCTGAACCGCTTCACCAAACGTGAGTTGCCCCGTGTCAAGGTGACGAGTGAGGTATCCGTATCCCGGAGGCGTAGGAATCCCTCGGCTCGGTCGGACCTGTTGTCCGAGGCTCCTCTAGCTTAGTTAAAGAGACCCCTCGGCCGCTCTTCGACGAGCCGAGGCCGGGGGTAGCGATATCAGCATGAGCAGAGGCGTTGTCGGCTCGAAAATGGAACCTGGTTGGCCGGAGCCTAGCCGGGTTGTTTGTTGGCAGGATCGACGTCGGAGCTGTTCAGCCGAGGCTTCGAACCGAGCTGGCGCCCTCGGAAGGTGGTCGGCCGAGGCCCCAGAGGTGGCCGGCCGAGCCGTCCGCTCGGGCCGGGTTCTCGGAGAAGTCCCTGGCAGAGATTGCTCGAGTGTGGTGATGACGTCGTCCTTCGGAGCGGAGGCCCTCGGACCGCGTCGCCGCCCGAGGCTAGGTCGGGCCTTGCCGAAGGTGCTGTCGATGCCGAGGGTGTCGTCGCCCTCTTCCAGCGTCAAGATCCGAGCCTGCAGGGTCGAATCGTCTTGTAGCGTGGGCCTTGCGCGGCCGTTGAGGCCAGAACACATACCCTTGTTGCATTATAAAGCTGCGTCTCTTCTCCTCTCGTTTCGAGTATCTGGACTTTTTGTCGGTAGCAGGGATGTTAGTGCGAGCAAGAGTTGCTTCTCGCGGAAGGTGATGAGTGAGGTATCCGTATCCCGGAGGCGTGGGAGTCCCTCGGCTCGGTCGGCCTTGCCGCTTACGCGTACTTTTACCCGCCCATGAAGCCCTGTCACCGACTTGGTCGAGAAGGCTCGAAGAATCGCTTCGACAGAAGGGCTCCCGTACGTAAAGACTCGTTCGATCCGCGGATTCGCCTTATCCGAGCGCGAGTTACTTATCGCAGAAGGTGATGAGTGAGGTATCCGTATCCCGGAGGCGTAGGAGTCCCTCGGCTCGGTCAGCCTTGACTGCTTACGTGTACCCCGTCGTTTCCAGGACCCGCTTTTCGAAGTAGTCAAAAAGCACGAAAGATGTTCTGGTGAAAGAGATTTTCTTTTCGAGGAAAATTTTGACGCAGAGGGGGTTTCCCCCCTTTTAGCCCCCGAGGGAGGGTCGGGCTCTGCCGAGGCGAGGCTGACCCTTCCTTGTTGACTAAACTTTTGCGTGGGTGCGGGGTATATAAACAACTTGGAAACATCTTAAGGGTAGAAGCGACGTAGCTGTTGGATGTTCCAAGCGTTGTCGTAGACCTCGCCTTGACTGTTGGCCAGCTTGTACGTTCCGGGCTTCAGAACTTTGGCGATGATGAACGGCCCCTCCCAGGGGGGCGTGAGCTTGTGCCTCCCTCGGGCGTCTTGCCGCAGCCGAAGCACCAGATCGCCCACCTGGAGATCTCGGGGTCGGACCCCTCGGGCGTGGTAGCGTCGCAGGGACTGCTGATACCGCGCCGAGTGTAGTAAGGCCCTGTCCCGAGCCTCGTCCAGCTAGCTTGGTTGCTTTCTTCGTTGTAGGCCCTCGTCCTCGGGGAGCCGTATTCCAGGTCCATGGGCAGGATGGCCTCGGCCCCGTAGACCAGGAAGAACGGCGTGAAACCTGTGGCTCGGCTTGGCGTCGTCCTCAGGCTCCAGACCACCGAGGGGAGTTCCTTCATCCATCGCTTGCCGAACTTGTTGAGATCATTGTAAATTCGAGGCTTGAGCCCCTGTAGAATCATGCCATTGGCACGTTCTACCTGCCCATTCGACATGGGGTGAGCTACGGCGGCCCAGTCTACCCGGATGTTGTGATCATCGCAAAAATCCAAGAATTTTTTGCCGGTGAACTGGGTGCCATTGTCGGTGATGATGGAGTTCGGGACCCCGAAGCGATGGATGATATTGGTGAAGAACGCCACCGCCTGCTCGGACCTGATGCTGTTCAGGGGTCGGACCTCGATCCACTTGGAGAATTTGTCGATGGCGACTAGCAGGTGCGTGTAGCCCCCGGGCGCCTTCTGCAGAGGGCCGACGAGGTCCAGACCCCACACAGCGAAGGGCCAGGTGATGGGTATCGTCTGCAGAGCCTGAGCGGGCAGGTGGGTCTGCTTCGCATAGAATTGGCACCCTTCGCAGGCGCGGACAATTCTAGTGGCGTCAGCCACCGCCGTTGGCCAGTAGAAGCCTTGGCGGAAAGCGTTCCCGACGAGGGTTCGAGGTGCTGCATGATGACCACAAGCCCCCGAGTGTATTTCCTGCAGGAGTTCCTGACCCTCGGCGATGGAGATGCATCGCTGGAGGATGCCCGAGGGGCTTCGGTGGTAGAGTTCCTTCTCATCGCCCAGCAAGACGAACGATTTGGCGCGTCGCGCTACCCGCCGAGCCTCGGCTCGGCCGAGGGGCAGTTCCCCTTGGCGGAGATATTGCAGGTACGGGGTCCGCCAATCTTGATCTGGCACGACCCCGTTCTGCTCCTCCTCGATGCGCAGTGCTTCGCCCTCGGGCTCCGAGGGTTCCTCGGGGCGAGCCAAGGATGGCTCGGGCTGGGCCGAGGTCACCTCGGACGAGGCCGAGGGTGCCTCGGGCTCGGGCGCGTCATCTATCTTGACGGAGGGTTGGTGCAGATCCCGGGAGAAGACGTCCGGGGGAACCGTCGTTCGCCCCGAGGCTATCTTCGCCAGCTCGTCCGCAGTCTCGTTGTAGCGCCGGGCGATGTGGTTAAGCTCGAGCCCGTAGAACTTGTCTTCCAGGCGTCGAACCTCCTCACAGTAGGCCTCCATCTTTGGGTCGCGGCAGAGGGAGTTCTTCATGACTTGGTCGATGACGAGCTGCGAGTCGCCGCGCGCGTCGAGGCGTCGGACCCCTAGCTCGATGGCGATTCGCAATCCGTTGATCAGAGCCTCGTACTCAGCCACATTGTTGGACGCCGGGAAATGGAGGCGGAGCACGTAGCGCAGGTGTTTTCCGAGGGGCGAGACGAAAAGCAGGCCCGCGCCAGCTCCCGTCTTCATCAGCGACCCGTCGAAAAACATGGTCCAGAGCTCTGGTTGGATCGGAGCCGTTGGCAACTGGGTATCGACCCATTCGGCTACGAAATCCGCCAGTACCTGGGACTTGATGGCCTTCCGAGGGGCGAACGAGATTGCCTCACCCATGATTTCCACCGCCCACTTTGCGATCCGTCCTGAGGCTTCTCGGCACTGGATGATTTCCCCCAGGGGGAAGGATGACACCACAGTCACCGGATGGGACTCGAAGTAATGTCGCAGCTTTCGCCTCGTCAGGATCACTGCATATAGCAGCTTCTGGACTTGTGGGTAGCGGATCTTGGTCTCGGACAGCACTTCGCTGACGAAGTAAACTGGCCTCTGAATGGGCAAAGCATGCCCCTCTTCCTGCCTTTCGACTACGATCGCGGCGCTGACCACCTGAGTGGTTGCGGCGACGTAGACCAGGAGGGTTTCTCCATCAGCTGGGGGTACCAAGATGGGCGCCTGGGTGAGGAGCGCCTTCAGGTTCCCGAGGGCTTCCTCGGCCTCGGGAGTCCAAGTGAAGCACTCGGCCTTCCTTAAGAGGCGGTACAGGGGCAGGCTTCTTTCGCCGAGGCGCGAGATGAAACGGCTCAAGGCCGCGAGGCATCCCATGACCCTCTGTACGCCTTTTAAGTCCTTGATGGGCCCCATGTTTGTGATCGCTGCGATCTTCTCCGGGTTGGCTTCGATGCCCCGCTCGGAGACGATGAACCCCAAGAGCATGCCTCGGGGCACCCCGAAGACGCACTTCTCGGGATTGAGCTTGACGCCCTTCGCCTTGAGACACCGGAATGTCAGTCCGAGGTCGGAGAGAAGGTCGGAGGCTTTCCTCGTCTTGACTACGATGTCATCGACGTAGGCCTCGACCGTGCGACCAATGTGTTCGCCGAACACATGGTTCATGCACCGCTGGTACGTTGCACCCGCGTTTCTCAACCCGAACGGCATTGTGACGTAACAGTACATGCCGAAGGGCGTGATGAAAGAAGTCGCGAGCTGGTCGGACTCTTTCATCTTGATTTGATGATACCCTGAGTAGGCATCGAGGAAAGACAGGGTTTCGCACCCTGCAGTGGAGTCCACAATTTGGTCGATGCGAGGTAGAAGGTAGGGGACCTTCGGACACGCTTTGTTGAGACCAGTGTAGTCTACACACATCCGCCACTTCCCCCCTTTTTTCCTCACAAGTACAGGGTTGGCAAGCCATTCGGGATGGAATACCTCTTTAATGAACCCTGCTGCCATCAGCTTGTGGACCTCCTCGCCTATCACCCTACGCCTTTCCTCGTCGAATCGGCGTAGAGGCTGTCTGACCGGCCGGGCTCCGGCCCGAATATCCAGCGAGTGCTCGGCGACATCCCTCGGTATGCCGGGCATGTCTGAGGGACTCCACGCAAAAACGTCGGCGTTTGCGCGGAGAAAGTCGACGAGCACTGCTTCCTATTTGGGGTCGAGCCCGGAACCGATCCGGATCTGCTTGGAGGTGTCGCCACTGGGGTCGAGAGGGACGGCCTTAACCGTCTCCGCTGGCTCGAAGTTGCCGGCATGCCGCTTTACGTCCGGCACCTCTCGGGAGAGGCTTTCCAGGTTGGCAATGAGGGCCTCGGACTCGGCGAGGGCCTCGGCGTACTCCACGCACTCCACATCGCATTCGAATGCGTGTTTGTACGTGGGGCCGACGGTGATGACCCCGTTGGGGCCCGGCATCTTGAGCTTCAGGTAAGTGTAGTTGGGGATGGCCATGAACTTCGCGTAGCATGGCCTTCCCAACACTGCGTGGTAGGTTCCTCGGAACCCGACCACCTCGAACGTCAAAGTCTCCCTTCGGAAGTTGGAGGGTGTTCCGAAGCAGACAGGGAGGTCGAGCTGTCCGAGGGGCTGGACGCGCTTCCCGGGAATGATCCCGTGGAAGGGCGCAGCGCCTGCTCGGACGGATGACGGGTCGACGCGCAGGAGCCTGAGGGTCTCGGCGTAGATGATGTTGAGGCAGCTGCCTCCATCCATCAGGACCTTGGTGAGCCTGACGTCGCCGATGACGGGGTCGATGACGAGCGGGTACTTCCCCGGGCTCGGCACGTGGTCGGGGTGGTCGTCCCGGTCGAAGGTGATGGGCTTGTCGGACCAGTCTAGGTAGACTGGCGCCGCCACCTTCACCGAGCAGACCTCCCGACGCTCTTGCTTACGATGCCGAGCCGAGGCGTTTGCCGCATGCCCTCCGTAGATCATGAAGCAATCACGGACCTCTGGGAACTCTCCTGCTTGGCGATCTTCCCTTTTGTCGTCGTCGTGAGCCCTGCCACCTTCTGCGGGTGGCCCGGCCCTGTGGAAGTGGCGCCGAAGCATGACGCACTCTTCGAGGGTGTGCTTGACGGGCCCCTGATGGTAGGGGCACGTCTCCTTGAGTGCCTTGTCGAAGAGGTTAGCACCTCCGGGGGGCTTCCGAGGGTTCTTGTGCTCGGCGGCGGCGACAAGGTCTGCATCGGGAACGTCGCGTTTCGCTTGCGACTTCCTCCTGCCTTTCTTCTTGGCGCCGCGCGGAGCAGACGCCTCGGGAGCATCTTCCGACGGGCGGCCCTGGGGCTGCTTGTCCTTTCGGAAGATGGCCTCTACCGCCTCCTGGCCGGAGGCGAACTTGGTGGCGATGTCCATCAGCTCGCTCGCCCTGGTGGGGGTCTTGCGACCCAGCTTGCTCACCAGGTCGCGGCAGGTGGTGCCGGCGAGGAACGCGCCGATGACATCGGAGTCGGTGATGTTGGGCAGCTCGGTGCGCTGCTTCGAGAACCGCCGGATGTAGTCTCGGAGAGACTCTCCCGGCAGTTGCCGACAGCTTCGGAGGTCCCAGGAATTCCCGGGGCGCACGTACGTGCCCTGGAAGTTCCCGGCGAAAGCCTGGACCAAATCTTCCCAGTTGGAAATCTGCCCCGGAGGCAGGTGCTCCAACCAGGCACGAGCGGTGTCGGAGAGAAACAGGGGGAGGTTTCGGATGATGAGGTTGTCATCGTCCGTCCCACCCAGTTGACAGGCCAGGCGGTAGTCCACAAGCCACAATTCCGGTCTCGTCTCCCCCGAGTACTTCGTGATAGTAGTCGGGGGTCGGAATCGGGGCGGAAACGGCGCCCGCTGAATGGCTCGGCTAAAGACCTGCGGACCGGGTGGTTCGGGCGAGGGACTCCGATCCTCCCCGCTGTCGTAACGTCCCCCACGCCTGGGGTGGTAGCCTCGGCGCACCCTCTCGTCGAGGCGTGCCCGACGGTCTCGATGAGGGTGCTCGTCGCCGAGGTGGCCCGGGGCCGCAGGCGCGGTGTTGCGCGTGCGCCCGGTGAAGACTGAGGCTTCCCGCGTGAGTCGGGAAGTCGCGGCACGAGGTTCCGAGGGGTATCCCTGCCTGCGGGAGGCAGAGCTCTCGGCCCGCCGGGCCGTAGCGCCTTCCAGGAGATGCTTGAGTTCTCCCTGGATTCGCCGACCCTCGGTGGTTGATGACTCCGGCATCGCGTGGAGGAGCATCGCTGCAGCGGCCAGGTCCTGACCGGTTCCGCCGGATGCGGGTGGCGGTCTGTCCCTGGCATCGTTGGCGATGCGGTGCTGGAGACCTTGGGGCAGGTGACGTATTCCTCCGGCCGGGGGTTGGCTCGCCCATACCTGCCCGATGTTCTGGCGGATTGCCTCGAGCGCTCCTGCTCCCTCATCGAGCCCGGCCTGCGCCCCGCGGACTTGCTCGAGCTGTGGGTCGTGACCCCCCCGCCGGAACGGGGACCACAGCTAGCTCCCGCGGGATGTCGGCGCGAGGCGCTGGCCTAGGGGGATCACCATCCTCCGGCATGCCGAGACAGCCGCCTCCGGAGGGATCCCCTAGCTCGATGTGGAAACATTCGCGACTCGGGCCGCAGTCCTTGTCGCCAAGGCTGCGGCTGCCGTCGGAACAGTCGGAGAGGCAGTAGTCACATGCGGTCATGAAGTCCCGCATGGCACTAGGGTTGCCAGATCCGGAGAAATCCCAGCAGATGCTGGGGTCGTCATCTTCCTCGGACCCAGAGGATCCGTAGGTCGAGACACCCGTCAATCGGTCCCAAGGCGACCGCACACGAAACCCCAGAGAGGTTGCACTCGCCTCAATGTGAGCGCCCGCCAAAGCGAGGTCGCCAGGCGGGCTGAGGCCGAGTCAAAATGACGAAAGATGGGTAGCAGTCGGTACCTTTTTGTCGACGAGGAGCGATGAAGTCACGTCGGGGGCAGATCGCGTCGTCGTCTTGGGTACGAGGGCGACGTCCTGCAGGCCTTCCGTGAGCGTGCTGGCGTCGTCCACTTGCTCGGAGTCGACGTGTTGCGGGGGGATGGCGCTCGCCTTTGCCTCGAACGCGAGGGCGACGCTTGGCGTGTCCTCCGTTGAGGCGCCGGGGATGTCGATTTGCTCGACAGCCGTCGGAGCGCGATCTCCCGCTCGGCCCCAGTTGCCCCGCCTCCTCCTCCTCCGATGGCGAGGGAGAGGATGGGGCGAGCTCGAAAGTTGTCCTTCCCCCACGCGGGAAAGACGTCGTTGATTCCGCCGCCGGCGGGCGGGCTGTCCGCCACCATTGTCGCTGTCGCGCGGCGGTGGAAGGAGTATCATGTCGTAGTTGCCGTCGAGAGACATGAACTCGAGGTTCCCGAAACGGAGCACCGTCCCGGGTTGAAGAGGTCGTTGGAGACTGCCCATCTGGAGCTTGACGGGAAATCGAACGTCAACACGCAGCAGGCCCCTACCTGGCGCGACAACTGTCGGCGTTCCGAGACCGGGGGGTCCCTGAGCCGACGAGTGAGAGTGCCGCGTGCCCCAGCCCAGATGGGTCGAGCGCGTGGGCGAGCGCGAAGGGGGGAACAGAGAGAGAGGTCGGTGGCCGGAGCCGGGTCGTGAGGGAGTCGGAGAATTCCCGTGGCCTTCGTGTTCGTCCCGCGCCCAGGTCGGTGCGCTTGCAGTAGGGGGTTACAAGCGTCCGCGCGAGGTGAGGGGAAGCGAGCGGCCCCCGAGAGAGCGCCTGCCCCTGCCCTTCGTCCCCGCGAGGCCAACCTTCTCTAAGAAGGCCCTGGTCCTTCCTTTTATAGTTGTAAGGAGAGGATCCAGGTGTACAAGATGGGGGTGTAGCAAGGTGCTACGTGTCTAGCGAGAGAGAGCTAGCGTCCTATGTACATGCCAAGGTGGCAGCCGGAGAGATCTTGGCACCCTGTTGGTATGGCGTCGTGGCTGTTGGAGGAGTAACGGAGCCGGACGGGGAGACAGCTGTCGGAGTGGCTGGGCCCTTGTTGACGTCCTCCTGCTTTTGTAAGGGAGCTGAGAGTCGCCGTCGTCATGGTCTAGCGGGGCGCCATCATTTGCCTATCTGGCGTGGCTGGCCAGATGGGACGCCGGTCTTGTTCTCTGCGACCCAAGTCGGCTCAGGGCAGGGTGATGATGACGCTCCCCGTTGACGTGGCGGTCTCGTGTCCTAGGTCGGGCGTCGTGGAGGCTCCTCCGAAACCGAGGTCGAGTCCGTCCTGCAAGACAGAGGCAGAGTCCGAGCCCTGGGTCGGGCGAGGCGGAGATCGTTCGGCAGAGGCCGAGGCGGAGTCCGAGCCCTAGGTCGGGCGAGGCGGAGTTCGTCGTCTTCCGGGGCCTTAGTCCGAGTCCGAGCCCTGGGGTCGGGCGGAGCGGAGTTCGCCGTCTTCCGGGGCCTTAGCCCGAGTCCGAGCCCTTGGGCGGAGCGGAGTTCGCCGTCTTCCGGGGCCTTAGCCCGAGTCCGAGCCCTTGGGCGGAGCGGAGTTCGCCGTCTTCCGGGACCTTAGCCCGAGTCCGAGCCCTTGGGCGGAGCCTCCTATGGCACCTCTGGCGAAGTCTGGTCGCCCGTCGGTCTTACCTTTTGCGTTAAACGCCCCGGTGACTGGGTCGGTTGGCGCGGTGATTTAGTCAGGGTTTCTTCTTATCGAAGGCGGGGCCTAGGGCGAGCTGGAGATGCGTCTGCCGTGAAAGAGGAGGCCTCAGGCGAGACGGAGTCATCTTAGGGTCGGCTGCCCTCGCCCGAGGCTAGGCTCGGGCGTGGCGTGGTCAAGTCACTCGTATGGACTGATCCCTGACTTAATCAAACCCATCAGGCCTCTGCAGCTTTATGCTGATGGGGGTTACCAGCTGAGAATTAGGCGTCTTGAGGGTACCCCTAATTATGGTCCCCGACAGACATTGAGTGAATGTTTAATGACGTCCTTGTTGACACCATAGAGATCATTGGCTGACCATGCAAAAACATCTTTGTTGTTGAATAAAAACCTTATCAAAGTTTTTTCCTGCTCTTCTGATAATTGAGATCCTAGCAATACCTTCTGCTCTGCTATGTCTTCACATAGAAGCATGGGCTTCGGCTGATCAGCTGAAGCAGCCTTCTCTCTTCTGTACTTGTACTATTCACAAGCTTCAGCTCCATCTATATTGTGGATCGCTTTTGAGTCTGTCCAATTTACCTTAGCCTTTCTGGCAGCTTCCTGACTTCCATGGATAGCAATAGGCCCTTGTTCCAAAGGTATCTTCGTGCATAGATATGCTAGATGAAGAACTGCTTCGAAAGCATTAAGTGTTCCACAACCAATGATTGCATTGTAGGGGTATTCCATGTCAACAATATCAAACACAACCTGTTCAGTCCTTGTATTGTGGACAAATCCGAAGGTCACTGACATTGTGATTTTGCCAAGTGCTATGATCTGCCTTCCTCTGAAGCCACAAAGAGGGTGTGTAGCATCATGAATCTTGTCCTCTAGCTCTTGCATCTGTCTGAAGGCCTTAGCAAATATGATATCCGCTGCACTGCCTGTATCAACCAGAACATTGTGGACCAGAAATCCCTTGATGACACAAGATATGACCATAGCATCATTGTGAGGGTAATCCTTGAGCTGAAGATCCTCCTGGGAGAAGGTAATTGGGACGTGGGACCATTTTGACTTGATGAAGGGTCCTTGCACCCCAACATGTTGTACCCTTCTCTGAGCCTCCTTCTTCTGCTTCTTGTTGGCCGGTCCTGAGCATGAACTGCCTGTTATCGGGAGCACCAGCTTTGTAGTCGAAGCAACTTTAGCTTGATTGTTGAACGAAGCCATCAGCTCAAAAGTGAAAGTGAGTTCACCAGAGGTGGGCGCTAATGTTGGGGACTTGTTCTCAAATGCTATGAATTAAGAACAAGGCAACACAAAAGATGTTATTGGTTAATATCCTTCGTCCTTTGAACCATTATCTCCCTTAGGATATAATGATCTTTGGACGAAGGTTATGAAGGACATACCTTCGTCATCACAATACACATTAATGGAAAACAAAGCATATGAAGCATAAGGAATAACATGAGTAATTAAATGACATTATCAATATATCTTTATTATATCTTCATGAATAAATAAGAATAATATTGAATTACATTTATACCTTTTACTTGATGAAGGACAAGAATGCAAATGTGATGCACGAGTGAGTGTCAATCAGCGTGAACAGTACAGGGGCATTGTTCACCTATTTATAGGCACAGGGCGCAACCTATGAGATATTACATTCATGCCCTTTACAAAAGATTATAATTATGACACAAGCTCTCATGGGCTAATCTGTCATTTCATCTTTAAGTCGGTGCGATCCTTTGTCTCGAGACATGTCATTATGCCAAAGCTTCATGGATGGTAGCTTTGGTGCTGCTTTTGTGAGGATCTTCCGAAGGTGTTCCTTCTTCAGGATCTTCGGCGACGAAGCATACCCCCAACAATAGCTTCCGACCAAAACTGCTCAGGCATCTTGTACTATCCAAGCATCGTTCTCGCCATGTCGATTAGCGTCCTGTTCTTCCTCTCTACCACACCATTTTGCTGTGGTGTGTAGGGAGCGAAGAACTCGTGCTTGATTCCTTCCTCCTCAAGATATTCTTCAACTTATAGATTTTTGAACTCAGACCCATTGTTGCTTCTTATCTTCTTCACCTTTAGCTCAAACTCAATTTGAGCTCTCCTTAAGAAGCATTTTAGGGTCCCTAGGGTTTCGAATTTGTCCTGCAAAAAGAAAACCCAAGTGAAGCAGGAAAAATCATCAACTGTCACAAGACCATACTTACTTCCCCCGATGCTGAGATAGGCAACAGGGCCGAATAGATCCATGTGAAGGAGTTCCAGTGGTCTTGACGTTGTCATCACATTCTTGCTGTGATGAGTGCTTCCCACCTGTTTCCCTGCTTGGCATGCTGCACAAGGTCTGTATTTCTCAAACAGACATCAGTTAGTCCTAACACATGATCTCCCTTTAGAAGTTTATGAAGATTCTTCATCCCAACATGTGCTAGACGGTGATGCCAAAGCCAGCCCATATTAGTCTTAGCGATTAAGCATGCATCTAGATCAGCATTCTCCTTTGAGAAATCAACTAAATAGAGCTTGTCGTCTAATACACCCTTAAAAGCTAATGAACCATCACTCCTTCTAAAGACAGATACATCAATATTGGTAAATAAACAATTCTAGCCCATATGACACAATTGACTTACAGACAATAAATTGTACCTGAGCGACTCTACTAAAAACACATTTGATATTGAGTGCTCGGTCGTGATGGCTATCTTGCCCAATCCTTTGACCTTGCCTTGGTTCCCATCTCCAAAGATAATAGTATCCTGGGAATCCCTGTTCTTGACGTAGGAGGTGAACATCTTCTTCTCCCCTGTCATGTGGTTTGTGCATCCGCTGTCGATAATCCAGCTTGAGCCCCTGGATGCATAAACTTGCAAGGAATTTAAGCTTGGGCTTTAGGTACCCAACTCTTGTTGGGTCCTACAAGGTTAGTCACAAAAATTTTTGGAACCCAAATGCAAGTCTTGTCTCCCTTGCATTTAGATCCCACTTTTCTAGCAACCACTTTTGTATTTTTGCATGAGAGTATAAAAGAAGCATTACAAGCATGATAAATAGTAGTAGGACTATTGCAAGTTTTCCTATGCGCATGAGACACAACATGATTATGCCTAGCCCTATTTCTACCATAAGCATAAGTAGAGCTTGATGCAAACATGGCATGTGAATCATGATAAATAGGTAAAGCATCATGATTATAACTTTTATCATGATGAGAAACTTTCTTGACATGAGCATAAAGATATGCATGGTTCTTTTGATCATGTGAAGAATATGAACTACTAGCCATAGGAGCCTTCCCTTTCCCCTTGTTGAGATCGGAAGTCCTTTGGCTTGTTAAGTTCTTGGTTTCCTTTCAAAAACCAAGTCCACCCTTAATTGAGGGTTGTCTACTAACGGTGTAGGCATCCCTAGCAAATTTTAGTTTCTCATAATCATTTTTGCAAGTCTTAAGTTGATCATTAAGACTTGCAACATCATTATTTAATTTGGCAATAGTGGCAGCATGTTCATCAACATCTTTACATCTATTGCAAATCACTACATGTTCTACACAGGAACTAGTTGCATTTACTTTCTCTAGCTTAGCATTCAAATCATCATTTAAATTCTTTAAGCTAGAGATAGATTCATGACAGGTAGACAACTCAGATGATAACATTTCATTTTTCTTATTTCTAGAGCAAGAGATTTTTGAACACTAATGAATTTATCATGTTCCTCATACAAAATATCTTCTTGCTTTTCTAGTAATCTATCCTTTTCATTAAGAGGATCAATTAATTCATTTATTTTGTCTACTCTAGTTCTATCTAATCCCTTAAATAGATCAGTATAGTCTACTTCATCATCAGATGATCTTCATCACTAGAAGAAGTACATTTTGGGGTGTCCCAAATACATACCTTCTTATCCTTAGCCATAAGGCACGTATGGCGTTTGTTGGGGAAGAGTGAAGATTTGTCGAAGGCCGAGGCAGCTAGTCCTTCATCGTCGGAGTTGGATGAGGAACAGTCGGAGTCCCATTCCTTTCCAAGGTGCGCCTCGCCCTTCGCCTTCCTATAGTTCTTCTTTTTCTCCTTCTTCCCATGCTTTTCTTATGCCTAGTCATTATCATTATCAGGGCATTGAGCTATAAAGTGACCAGTCTTACCGCATTTGAAGCAGGAGTGTTTCCCCCTTGACTTGTTCTTGTTGGGGTACTCCTTGCGTCCTTTTAGTGCGGTCTTGAAGCGCTTTATTATGAGTGCCATCTCATCCTCGTTGAGCCCGGCAGCCTCCACTTGTGCTACCTTGCTGGGTAGCGCCTCCCTGCTGTTGGTTGCTTTGAGAGCAACGGGCTGCGGCTCGTAGATGGGGAGTGGACCGTTCAAGGCATCGTCCACATATCTTGCCTCCTTCACCATCATGTGCCCGCTTACAAATTTTCCGAGTATTTCCTCGGGCATCATCTTGGAGTACCTGGGGTTCTCACGAATAAGATTTACAAGATGAGGGTCAATAACTGTAAATGACCTGAGCATGAGTCGGGCGACGTCATGATCCGTCCATCTTGTACTCCTGTAGCTTCGAATTTTATTGACCAGGGTCTTGAGCCGGTTGTAGGTCTGTGTTGGCTCCTCTCCCCTGATCATCGCGAACCTCCCTAGCTCGCCTTCCACCAGTTCCATCTTGGTGATCATGGTGGTGTCATTACCCTCATGAGATATTTTGAGGGTGTCCCAAATCTATTTGGCGTTGTCCAAGCCGCTGACCTTGTTATATTCATCCCTGCATAGAGATGCTAGGAAAACAGTAGTGGCTTGGGCATTTTTATGAATTTGTTTATTGATAATTACAGGATTATCAGTACTATCAAAATGCATCCCATTTTCTACAATCTCCCAAATACTAGGATGGAGGGAAAATAGATGACTACGCATTTTATGGCTCCAAAATGAGTGATCCTCTCCATCGAAGTGTGGAGGTTTTCCAAGTGGAATAGAAAGTAAATGTGCATTTGAATTGTACGGGATGCGAGAAAAATCAAACGAGTAATTTTGGTTAACCGTTTTCCGTTTAGACAAGGAGTCGTCGTTGTCATCCCTTGGTGAAGAGGAGGAGGCATCACTGTCGTAGTAGATAATCTTCTTGATGCGTCTCTTCTTCTTCCCGTCCCTCTTCTTGTGACTCGAGCCTTAGTCAGTGGGTTTGTCGTCTCTTGGCTCATTGAAGAGGGACTCCTTCTCCTTGTTGTTGATCACCATCCCCTTGCCCTTAGGATCCATCTCTTCGGGCGGTTAGTCCCTTAGATGAAGAGTACGGCTTCGATGCCAATTGAGAGCACCTAGAGGGGGGTGAATAGGTGATCCTGTGAAATTCAACACTAAATATCCAACACTTGGTTATGAAATGTTAGTGCAATTAAAACCAAGTTGCTAAAGTGTGAACATTAGAAGAAAACCAATCACAAAGAAGATGGACACAAGATGCAGTGATTTATCCCGTGGTTCGGCCAATGCCTACTCCATGTTGTGGTGACCTCCTTTGGTCAAGGATTGCACTCAATCCCTCTCAAGTGATCCAATGATCAACTTTGAGTACCACAGTTATCTTCCTCAGTAGTCTTTTCCCATTTGCGAGGAATCTCCACAAGTTGGAGCCTCTCGCCCTTACAGTGTTTGATCACAAGAGAAGCACAAGAGTAAGGGAGGGAAAGAAACACATGCAAGACTCAATTCGTACCACACACATGCACACAAGCCAAGACTTGAGCTCAAAACACGGCGCAGAGAGTTCACAACTCAAACAGAGCTCAAATCACTAACACAACGATCCAAATGTGTGGAGGCGGAATCTAGGTGTCTTAGGATATTCAAAGAATGCTTGGTGTAGTGCTCCATGCGCCTAGGGGTCCCTTTTATAGCCCCAAGGCAGCTAGGAGCCATTGGAGATCCAATTGGAAGGCAATTCTTGCCTTCTGTCGGGTGACGCACCAGACAGTCCGGTGCTCCACCTGACATGAACAGTACCTGTCCGGTGCCCGGTCTCCTTCCTTTTCTGGCGCAGTCGACCATTGGCCCTTCGGTCCCGTTGGTGCACCGGACACTGTCCGGTGCACACCGAACAGTCCGGTGTGACCAGCCGACCGTTGGAGCGGGCCATGCGTCGCCCGCTGATTGCACTGCCGACCGTTGCCTTGAGCGCCGTTGGCTCATCGAACAGTCCGGTGCACCATCGGACAGTCTGGTGAATTTTAGCCGCGGTGCCTTTTCTTTTTTCCCGAGAGCGACGAGTTCGCCGCCGGGGTATTGAGTGCGGGCGCTGATGGCTCACCGGACAGTCCGATGATTTATAGCCACGTCGCCCCGCCGATTCCCGAGAGCAGCGAGTTTGCCGCCGGGGTAGCCTAGGCACCGAACACTATCCGGTGCATCACCGGACAGTCCGGTGCGCCACATACTGGTGCATGTTTGGCTGATCACAGCCAATTCTCCTCCATCTCGTTTCCTCTTTTCTTGGCTATGTCTCTATCACTTAGATAAACATGTTAGTACCCAAAAACAATTTACTAAGTCTAGAAACATACCTTGTTCTTTGAAGTGCACTTCTCACCTACTTAGCACATGTGAGTTTAAAATAATGTGTTGGGCATCTAATCACCAAAACAATTATAGAAATGGTCCAAGGGCACATTTCCCTTTCATATTGAGATTCAAGCACTTCTTTGAGTTGTAACTTTGTTATGCTGCTTTCGTGTGCTCGTTCTTGTCTTGTGTGTGTGTGTTGCTGCAACTCTCGCTCTTGTGTGTGTTGCTATTCTCTCCTTACTCGTGTGCTCATTCGAGATCTTTTGTGTAAGGTGTGAGAGACTCTAAAGTGTGGAGATTACTCACAAAGGGATATTATTGAGATAAAGAGAACTGTGGTATTCAAGTTGATCTTTGGATCACTTGAAAGGGGTTGAGTGCAACCCTCGTCCGTTGGGACAACACAATGTGGAAGTAGCAAGTGTTCTACTTGGCCGAACCACAGGATAAAAATTGCTATGTCACTTGCCTTTATTCTTATGTGATTCTCTCTACTATTCAATTTACTTGCATAATTACTCTAAGTTTAATACACATGTTGTGAAGAGCAATTAAGTGAAGAAGTTTACTCCGCCTGTACTTCTCTCTTGAACTTGGATTTAGGTTTCACTAATCTAATATTAGTTCAAGTTTGTGTTGTTAAGTTGTTTTTACAGGATCACCTATTCACCCCCCTCTAGGTGCCCTCTGAGATGGCTTACCAGCTTGAGTTACCAAACCATCTATCAGATGTACATGATGTGCTTTACGTGTCCGAGCTAAAGAAATGTCTTCAAGTTCTAGAGAAACAATTGCCAATGGAAGAACTTAGTGTGCAGGGTGATCTGACCTACATCGAGTACCCTATCAAGATCATCGATACCCTGACCCCTATTACTAGAAATAAAGTGGTCAAGATGTGCAAAGTGCCAAGGAGCCACCACGCAGAAGATGAAGCCACGTGGGAATGAGAAGATGAATTGCAAGTTGAATTCCCCCATCTTTTCCCTAGTTCATCGTAATTTCGAGGTCAAGATTATTTTTAAGGGGTAGGATTTATTATACCCAACTTGTAGATAATAAGAGAAGGGTTAATCTTCTTATATATATTGATCTTTGTTTATTTAATCATATGAATAGTCATATTTAAAGTTAATATAAATTAACTAATGGAATATAAATAATCTATTCATTCATGCTGAGGTTATTGTGTGAAGAAGTAATTTATAGTTTGAACTCAACTCAAGTCTGAAAGTGATTTGGAATTGAATTTAGAACACAAAATCAGAAATAGAAAAGAAAATGAAATGAAAAAATAAAAAGAAAAAAGACCATAGCTAGGCTGACAACATTGATTCCGGCCCACTAAATCAACTCACACCCGCGCCGACCCATCCAACCATCTGGCGCCGACTTTTGGGCATGGGGCGTTGATTTGGTGACAAAGGGATCACGGTGGGATTGGAGGGGATTGAGGGGGGAATTAGTTCATTCCCCCTCAACCCCCTCCAATCCCACTGTGATCCCTAGTCACCAAATTAGCCCTCAATCACTTTGGCAGCTTGTGCACTCCTCCGTCCATGTCTGCCAGGTGGGCCCCAACCCTCTAAGACCCTCTCCCAAGCCGATGACGGTTATGGCAACCGCCACCAGCTCGTAACAACAGGGATCTAGCGAAGGTTGTTGCCCCGGCCGGCCTATATGGGTCTCCACGCATCGCTTCCCTCGCCATAACTCGTGCCACCGCCTCATCATGCTAACCGAGATACCCGGCGACCACGGATTACCGAACGCCAAGCGCATCGGGAGAATAGAGATCCAACGACATCTACCGATGAGAAGGGCTACCCTCCTTGCTCGGTGCGTGTGCTGGGATAATCACCTGAGTGCCCTAAACGCATACATCACCGATTGAAGTGGGGAGCAGGATCGAAATGTGTGGAATTCCTCAACGGAGTTCGTCGTCACCGACGAGCCACCTTCTCACGCAGATCGGATCCTTGCATCCCCCTTCCACTGGTGAGAACTCCTCTGGTTCCCCGCTATCATCCTAGCTAAGTATTGAACCGACGGGTAGGAGAGATTAGGTCATTAGGGACCAAGAATTGCTCGCCATTGTTGATCGCCGTCGCGGTTCAACGACTCAACGTGGATTGTGCTAGTCGCGCCGCGCCCATGGATATTATGTCCACCACCATGGCCGTGTTGTCCCCGGCACCACGAATAGCGTATCGAGTTGGTGTGAAACACTCTAATGCGTGGGATGGCCGCACACTAGTGACCCACCGCCACGTCAAGTCGTGAGGGCCGCTGCTCAGCTTGGCCTGAGGTTGAAGATAGGCGAGGGATGTCCATCGTGGAATCAACGGCCAGGATAGGTTCAGTGTTATCATTTCAACACGTAGGGCTTGGATCCTTGATCTAGGATCAAGCGGTTGGCGGTCGTCCTCACATAATAAAATTTGGGTCGGGTGTGCGTCATTGAACAGACATGATGTGATACCGAGTTGGTGGAATCCGCTGCTAATCCCGACTGCATAGAGGGGATTGGACAACTCAAATCTATGCATACCCCTTCAGCCAAGATTTTTCCAAACGAGGCTCCAGAGATCCTTACTGTTAACCTGTTGTCCCTCTCGCCTTGAATACACTTACGGTTAGATCCTTGATGTTTGCAATTAAGTCCCTGCAAGCCATTTTCGGTATTAAATAAATAGTAGATACAACTAGAAACTTAGTAAATGCATATCTTGTACAGTTTAACTTCGATTTGGCCAGTTCAAGTTGAGTTAGTGTCGTAATAGAATAGCCTATGTAGCGAAAACAATATTTGTAACATATTACAAACTCATTCAACCTATGCTTAGTAGATCAATCTTGCTAATCAAGCTAACCTGCCCACAATTATGAACTGACTGTTGGGGCAAAGGCGAAGACGCCACCCTTCGCTCGACGCCTTCGCCAGCCTCGCTGCATCAATGGAGACAAGACGACCGACAGACTTCACTCTTCGTCCCATGTGTCGGAGGACGAAGGCCTATGACGAGGTCGTCCCATCTCGCGGTCTCGTCCAACGAGGAGGCCCACTTGTGATCCGGCCCATTGTAACAGGCCCTGCGTGGCCGCCGCGCATTACGGGCCTAATTTGTAAAGGTTTCCCTGTTGTTACAGTCTGTAACCCTGCTTTATGGGAATATTCCGGGGATAACCTAGGCGCCTGAGGGCACATGCGTCCATAACTCAAGATGCTGAGCACTCAGGCACCTAAAAATACCCCCACACAGTGCCCTTGAGAGGCTAGATCAACAGAGCTACTGCCATCTCGAGTCGAAACCTTGTTTACACTGCTTTTGCTCCGTCGTTGGATCAACTTGCCCAGGAGAGCAAGTTCCAACATTTGGCGCCCACCGTCCGTGCTACGGAAAAACCACCCGCGATGGCACCCAAGAGAGCTAGCTCGAAGGCTGATGAGGCTGCGAAGGCAGCACTGTTGGTCGAGAAAAACGGCAAGGCCCTTGTCGACACCACCCACCAAGAGGCCTACGAAGACGACGCAAACAGCAAGAGGCAGCGCAACGAACAACCCACTACTGAAGGCAGTCTCCGCACCTGCAGCTCTGGAGGACAACCGCAACTTCCCCCTGGCTTCGCTCCACCAAAGGGCGCGGATGCCACTGAGGACGGCGAAGTCATCGGTGTTTCGGTCGAAGAGCAGCTACAGTTGCGCGCCTTGCGCATCAAGAACCGCAACCTCCAAAAGCAAAAAGAGATCCTCGAGGCCAAGCGCCAACGTGTGTCTGCACAAGCCAAGGTGCGACAAATGATACGCGACGAAGAGCAGAAGGCTCAAGAGCTTGAACAAGAGATCACGCTCATGCAGAGCGAAGGCCAACTCGACCTGCAAAACAGCCCACCCCTCCAACAGCACGCACAAATCGAAGACCTGTTCATCCCTCAGCGTGGACACGCCATCCCCCACGCCACGGCATTCCAAGGCGTCAACTACCTTGACGAGCGAAGCCCCCTGGCACGTCATCTGCAAGTGACACCATGGCCCGCCAACTTCAGGGAGGGACCTATCCCAAGTACAACGGCAGCACAGACCCAGCACAATACATCATGAGCTATCAGGACGTTGTTGCATCATCTGGAGGGGACGATGCCACGATGGCCAAGTCATTCATCATTTCCCTTGAAGGCCCAGCCCTCACCTGGTACACCAGGTTGCCCCCATTGTCCATCGACTCCTAGAGAAGTCTCCGGGACAAATTCTTGCTCAACTTCCGAGGGTACCGCCCAGACACCAACGCCTTGGCTGAACTCTCACTCTGCAAGCAGCTGGAAAGAGAGACTCTACGGGAGTACTACCGCAAGTTTCTGACCCTCAAGTCACAACTGCCTTCGGTCGATGACCAGATAGCCATCCACTACGCCATCAGTGGCCTTCGGGCCGGCCTCCTTTACAGCCACTACATCAGGGATCTGCCCAAGAACCTCCAGGAGTTGTATCAGCTATTCGAAAAATACGCCAGATCCGAAGAGCTCTACCAGCGCAAAGTCGAGTTTCAGAGGAAACCCAAAGACCCTCCGCAGTCCAGCCGCACGTGGACGAGCCCCTCGCAGGCAGACTCCGGTCGGGACGGCCGCAATCAGCAGCAGGTGCACAACATTGCCAACCAGCACCCCGCTGGTGAGGCCCCTTGCCGCCAGGAGTATCCCCCCTAGGGCCGTGGAAACGGAACTCGTGGTCAGGGCCGGGGACGTGCGCAGCAGCCACGCAGATTTTACTACCTGTTCCACGGCGAAGACTGCGCGCATCCTACAAGAGACTGCCCAAATTCGAAGGCCACCAGAGACAGGATGGCACGAGTGCAACCAGCCGACAACCCTAAAGTTGTCGAGCACACATACCAACCACCCCCTCAGCCATACAACCACGGCCCCGCTCCGCTTCCACCGCACCACGCATACCAACACCACAAGGAGGTACAAATCGTACCTCCCCCACCCCCACCTCCACACCACCAACAGCAAAACATCCACCACCCCAACCACCCCAAGCCCCAAAGCAAGAGGACTTCACCGATCAGCCGTATCGCGGAGTCATTCATAAGATCACCGGGGGGTCCAACGCCAACTTTGACACAAAGCAGCAGAAGCGGGACCATTACCGCAGCATCAACCACGTCGCCGTCACCGGTCCAGTCGTGCAGACAAAGTGGTCCCATGTGCCATTGACCTTCGACGCCCAAGACGTCGACCTGCGCAGCGCACCCCACATCGACGCCATGGTTATCAACTGCAGCGTGGCAGGCTGGGACCTGCACAAAGTCTTAGTCGACAATGGCAGCCAGGCGAATATCATTTTCCTCCATGCTTTCGATCGCATGGGCATAACCCACAGCCTGCTCAAGCCTTCGGACAACCCCCTGTACGGCTTCGGCGGCAAGGGCACCTTTCCTATCAGCAAAATAGAGTTACCTCTCTCCTTTGGAGTAGCACCCAATGCCCGAAGTGAGCAAGTCACATTCGACATCGTCGACATGGTGTACCCGTACAACGCCATAATGGGCCGGGGCTCCATCAATAAGTTTGAGGCAGCTATCCACGGACTTTACCTATGCATGAAGATCCCAGGTCCGCAAGGCGCCATCACAGTCTACGGCAACCAGCAGGTTGCGCGTAACATAGAAAGAGACTTCATTCCTGGACAAAGAAACGTACACTGCCTCACGGCCCAGCGCGAGGTCCCTGGGTCAGCCAGCCCAACCGCCAAAGAACATGACAAAGCACAGCTGCAGAGCAACGACGGGACCAAGATTGTTCCCCTTGACCTGGCAATGCCCAAGCAGACGGTTACCGTCAGCGAAGGCCTCACTTCGCATGATGAGGCGAGACTCCTCTGCTGTTTGTCCAAGAATAAAGACGTCTTCGCCTGGTCCGCCCTCGACCTGGTCGGAGTCAGTCGCTCCATCATCGAGCACAGCTTAGGAATCAACCCTTCGGTGAGGCCGAAGAAACAACGGTTGCGTAAGATGTCTGACGAGAAGACGGAAGCCACCAAGGCCGAAGTACATCGCCTGCTTGAGGCCAATTTTATCGAGCCAATTGCCTACCCTACATGGCTCGCCAACATAGTGATGGTGCAGAAGAAGAGCGGCAAATGGCGGATGTGCATCGACTTCACCAGTCTTAACAAGGCCTACCCCAAGGACAACTTCCCGCTGCCTCGGATCGACAAAATCGTCGATAGCGTGGCCGGGTGCAAAGTCATGTCACTCCTTGATTGCTTTTCCGGCTACCATCAAATATATATGAAGGAGGAGGACAAGGCAAGCACCAGCTTCATAACACCCTTCGGCACGTATTGCTTCATCAGAATGCCGGAGGGACTTAAGAACGTCGGGTCCACTTTCTCTCGACTCACCAAAACGGTGCTCGAGAGCCAGGTTGGCAGAAATATATTCACATATGTGGACGACATCGTCGTCGCCAGCAGAAGCAAGGAAGACCACCTGGCTGACCTCGCCGAAACGTTTGCGAACATGCGGGACGCACGACTTCGCTTGAACCCCGAAAAGTGCATCTTCAGCGTTCGCCAGGGGAAAATCTTGGGCTACCTGGTGTCACACCGCGGAATTGAGGCCAATCCAACCAAAATCCAGGCTATCATCAATATGACGCCCCCACAGTCAGTCAGAGATGTACAATGACTGACAGGCAGACTGGCCACCCTCAACAGATTCATCTCCAAATCCGCAGAGCGAAGCCTCCCTTTCCTTAAAACACTCCGCGGCGCAAAAGACTTCGCATGGGGACTAGAGCAGGTGGCGGCCTTCACTTCATTGAAGCAGTACCTATCGGAATTGGCGATTCTTACAAGTTGTGACCCCTCGCTACCCCTGTTGCTCTATGTCGCGACTTCACCACATGCGGTCAGCGCAGCACTGGTTCAAGAGCAGACCAGAGAGGGCACGATCAGGCAATGTCTAGTTTATTACGTCTCTGAAGTGCTCACAACATCAAAATGTAATATGACAGAACTCGAAAAGATCGCCTACGCAGTCGTTATGGCCTCGCACAAATTGTGCCATTATTTCGAGGCATTCAAGGTTCGGGTCACCTCAGATAGAGGACTCGGCGAATTGTTTAGAAATCCAGAGGCATCAGTCCGGATTGCCAAATCGGCAGCCGAACTCTCCGGCTACCACATCACATTTGAACCCAGGATAGCCATCAAATCACAAGTACTGGCAGACTTCGTCGTCGACTGGACTGGGCCAATAACACAGCCGGACCCGTCCACAGAGAAAGTGTGGACAATCCATTGCGACGGCGCATGGTGCCATGCGGGGGCAGGCGCCGCCGCAGTCATTACTTCACCCACCGGGGTCAAGCACAGATACGCAGCATGCCTTAGCTTTGCTTTGGAGTCCGATAGCTGCACTAACAACATAGCAGAATACGAGGCCGTCATCCTCGGCCTTCGCAAGCTAAGGGCACTCGGGGTCACCACCTGCATCATCAGAACAGACTCCAAGGTAGTCGCCAGCCAGGTCGAGAAAGACTATGCAACAAAGGACCCCGCACTCATGCAGTACCTCACGGCCATCCGCAGCCTCGAAAGACAATTCAAAGGTTTTACATTGCAGCATGTCGACCGAGCCAAGAATGAGGAGGCCGATGCATTGGCCAAGGCCGCCAGGGGCGAGGCCCTGCCCTCTGACGTATTCTACCTTGTCATCAGCATGCCAGTCGTCCGTAGCCCAGAGGGGCTCCAAATAACCAATGACAGCGAGGGCCACCGCATAGTCAACCTCATCATGAACGAAGACTGGCAGGCACCAATAACCCTATTCCTGCAGGGGTACTATCACCCAACCGACATCAATGAGGCCAAGCGCCTCAAACATCGAAGCCGGGACTTCACACTGATCGAAGGCCAACTTTACAAGAAGGGGTCAGTCAACCCATGCTTAAGTGTGTCACCGAGACCGAAGGCGTCCAAATTCTATGCGAAGTCCACAGCGGGACTTGCGGCTCTCTTGCAGGGCCTAGGGCCCTAGCTGCAAAGGTGATCCATCAAGGTTTCTACTGGCCCGCCATGATTTGCGCCGCAAATCGGGTCACATGGTCCTGCGAAGCCTGCCAGAAATTTTCTCCACGCTCGGGAAGCCCTTCGCAATTCACGAAGCTAGTCGCCCACACGTGGCCTATTCAGCGCTGGGGCCTAGACATTGTCGGGCCCCTGCCCACGGCCCAGGGGAACCTCAAGTTCACCTTCGTCGCCGTCGAGTATTTTACCAAATGGATCGAGGCGAGGGCTGTATCCACAATAACATCGAAAACTGCCCAGAAATTCTTCTGGCAAAACATTGTTTGCCGCTTCGGAGTCCCGTCCGAACTCATAGTTGACAATGGCAAGCAATTTGACAGCCAAGACTTCTAGGATTTCTGCTTCTCCATTGGCACCAAGCTTGCCTTCGCCTCAGTGTACCACCCACAATCCAACGGAGTTGTGGAACGCACAAATGGCAAAATTTTCACAGCCATCAAGAAGATGCTCCTCGACGACAAAAAGGGCAAGTGGGCCGACCTGTTACCTGAAGCGGTCTGGGCACTGAACACGACTGAGTGCAGGGCGACTGGGTTCACCCCTTTCCGCCTTCTACACGGATCGGAGGCCATGACCCCGCAAGAAATAAAACATGGGTCACCACGGACAGTCCCGTCAGCCGTCCCCGACGTGAACGAACCTACTTCGAAGGACCTCATCGACGGAGACCGCATCTTCACCCTACAGGCTCTAAACAAATACCAAGCTCAAACAAAAGCATGGCGCGACCACACAGTCATCCTGAGGGAGTTCAGCGAAGGAGACCTCGTACTCGTCCGGACAGCACGGACAGAGTCCCGGGGCAAGTTGGAGCCCAAGTGGGAAGGCCCCTTCATCGTCAAGACGAAGGCATCACCTAGTGCGTACAGGCTCACAACGCCATCCGGCGAAGACTTAGAGCATTCTTGGAACATTGATAATCTCCACAATTTTTTTGTTTGACTCCTCAAGGCCAGCTCGCCCTTGTAATTCACAAAACAATTTTATTCCGTCCCGCACTCTTTTCCTCCCGGGGGGTGAGGTTTTTAATGAGGCGGCGCCATGTAATATACACACGAAAAATCCCCCGCAAAAATCTAGGTCGAAAAAAGACCGCATCGACGGTCTTCGGCATTCGACCAATACAAAGTCACCGCGAAGGGTAGCGCTGGCTACCCTCGCGTGCGACACTCTGCAAAAGTTGCCTAAGGGTGCAGCCGGACTAGCACAACAAGTGCGCAAAATCGAAGTCTTCTTCAAAAGACTATCCGTGCAAAAGTCGCCTAAGGGTGCAGCCAGACTAGCACAACGAGTGCGCAAAATCGAAGTCTTCTTCAAAAGACTATCCATGCAAAAGTCGCCTAAGGGTGCAGCCAGACTAGCACAACAAGTGCGCAAAATTGAAGTCTTCTTCAAAAGACTATCCATGCAAAAGTCACCTAAGAGTGCAGCCGGACTAGCACAACGAGTGTGCAAAATCGAAGTCTTCTTCAAAAGACTATCCATGCAAAAGTCGCCTAAGGGTGCAGCCGGACTAGCACAACAAGTGCGCAAAATCGAAGTCTTCTTCAAAAGACTATCTGTGCAAAAGCCACCTAAGGGTGCAGCCGGACTAGCACAACAAGTGCGCAAAATCGAAGTCTTCTTCAAAAGACTATCCGTGCAAAAGCCGCCTAAGGGTGCAGCTAGACTAGCACAACAAGTGCGCAAAATCGAAGTCTTCTTCAAAAGACTATCCGTGCAAAAGTCGCCTAAGGGTGCAGCCAGACTAGCACAACAAGTGCGCAAAATCGAAGTCTTCTTCAAAAGACTATCCATGCAAAAGTCGCCTAAGGGTGCAGCCGAACTAGCACAACAAGTGTGCAAAATCAAAGTCTTCTTCAAAAGGCCGTCCGTGCAAAAGTCACCTAAGGGTGCAGCCGGACTAGCACAACGAGTGCGCAAAATCGAAGGCGCATTACATCAGTGCAAAAGTCTACATCGAGAAACTGTCCATGCTAAGACCGGCTACACGTGCAGCCAGACCGACATAATAAACGTGCTGGACCAAGTGCGCAACGCCCCTATGAACATAGCCAGATGCGCGAAGGCACACAACCTCATCATACAAACTGTAGTTACACACGTACAGCGAGGGCATCACACTTTACATTGGTTCAACCTTCGGAATGATTCCCATCTCCCTATAGTTAAATAGCATTATCCTTAGCTCCTCACCCTCAAAAAGACTTCACAACTCCCCCTCACCTATACTCGCCCCAACCGGCGAGGACAATAATTCCCGTTTGCCAGCCCTGCCCACACGAAGCCGGCCACCATCCACTTCACTCACTCTACGCTTCGCCACCGCCCTTCGCCGCCTACGCCCAGCACTCGGACCAGGCAAAACGTCAGCATCCGTAACACGCGGAGAAGCCTCCGCCGCAGCCACATCCAAGGCCGCAAAGTAATCCAAGTCCTCATCCAAAGACCCTTCCGTCCACATAACCGAACTCCCAGAGTCATCAAACTCAGAAAACTTAGACATAGACTCATCTGATTCATTTCCAACGACCATGGTAGAAGCCGCCACAAAATTAGCAGTAGCGGTTTCGTGCGCAGGCCCAACATCCTAAACCTGCACAGCAACCAAGGTTCAGTAACACAGACAAAATTCCCTAACTACCTCACACCCACTAAGCCACCTGCGAAGACCTAGCCGCCACCATAGGACCCTCCGTTGTCGGCTCCGTCGCCGCCTTCGGGGGATCCTTCGCCATCGGAACAGTGGCTGGCGGCGAGCCTCCACCAGACACAGTAGACGCAGGGGCAGCGTGGGAGCCTTCACCGGTTTCCGGGGGCGGTGCTGGGCCGACCTCAGCCTCGGCCACCACCGAGTTGACCTTCGCTTCGGGCAGCGTGCTATTCAGTTGTCCGAAGTCCTCCATGTCCTCGGCACACGCCATCTACAACACAGCACACCGATTTAGCAAACCCACATATACCCACATTCAACAACACAACAAAAAACAAAATTTACCTGATCCCTCGCCCGGTCAGACCGCTCCCTAACTGCCTCCCGACCATGGGGCCCCACATCCGGTCGAAGAGGGCCCCAGCGGAGTCCTTCACCACAGGGTCTTCAACCTTAAAAATCTCGCGCCCAAAGTCTTCATCGGATCGGTCGAAGCCCTCAAAGTGACTGCACCCCTCGCAGGATAGCGCATTCATGGCCCCCTCACAGGTGACGAGGGAGGCAAAGGACATGAAGCCCTCCACGATGGTCGGGAGCGCCAGCAAATCCTCTTGCAGCCACTCGAGGAAGCGAAGGCCCACCTCTCGGTCGGGCACCTCGAAGTCAGCAGTCCGCGCACCCAGCTCGCGGTATGAGTCCACGAGCTGTTTGCGCGTCCGTTCGACTTCCGAGTGCATAGAAGCCTCGGTTCTCTCCATACGGGCCTGCAGAGCATTGAACCCCACCTCCCATTCCTCGGCGCGCTGGCTGGCGAGATTCTCCTCCGCCCGTGCCAATTTGGCCTCCGCTTGCGCCGCCTGCGCCTGGGTGATGGCCTGGTTGGCCTCCCTCCTTTCCTCCACTAGCTGGCGCTGGAGGTCCGTCCTCTCGCCCTCTAGGGCGGCCACCTTCTCTGCCAGCCTGCGGCTTTTGCTTTCCGCAGCCGACTTCTCCCGAACGGCGTCCACGTGCTGCGCCCGAAGTCTCTTGACTTCAGCAGCCACGTCTGCAGTAAGGGCACCCGACACCACACGGTCGGCGAAGTCGGCCGCCTAACAGACACACATGAGACCACAATCACCATGAAAGTGGCACACACAGAAGTCCAGCTCAACTTACTTGACTCAGCTGCTACGCCAGCTGCAGCGATGCCTCCCTCAGCCGGTGGGACACAGTGCCCACTTCGTCCTTGACGGCAGTGGCCGCCGAAATCCTGTCGCCAGCGCTGAAAGCGCCACCCTTCACCCCAAGCACCGCGATCGATGCCGTGGTTCCCACCACAGGCGGGACGACAACAAGTTGCCCCTCGCCCAACCCTGCAACGTGTCATAGATCAAAAAAAAGAAAAAAAAACTTACCAACGAGATAGTCGTCCACACTAATAGTTGTGCTGAAGTCGGCAACGCGTTTCCCCGGCAAAGACGGTTCATGGACCTTCGCAGCTCCGTCCGGGGCAGACTTGGTTCCACCGGCGCCGACCGCCTTCGCGCTCTTCGGCACCTTGCTGGACCCAGGAACAACTGGCTTCGCCGCCAGCGTCGGCTGGCCACCGCCGAGGACGGTAGCCTTCGCAGTCCCCCGCGCCCTGTTCGGCCTAGCTTCGGGGAGCCTGATGACCGCCTGGTGCTTCTGCGCAGCATCCTGGTGATCCTTGTTCATCACTGCCGACACAACAGCAGCAATATTCCGTCCGTAAGGAAACACTCTCAAGTCATGAGCCATGCGAGACGTAAAGAAGTCTTCGCCAGCCGTGCGGGGGATAGGAACGTTCCTAGGCCATCGACCCCCGGTAACCTCCAGCATCCGCGCCGAAGACTCTCGGAGCTCGGACGAAGACATCCTTCCCCCGGGGGCCGCGCATGTCCCCATCAACTCCATAGCAAAGCTATCGGAGACCCCCAGTTCTCCCATCGTAGTACCTAGCTTCCCCTTCTTAGTGGCTGGGGCGGCCTCCGGCGCGGGGTCGTCCTCAGTCACGACCACTGGTTTTTTCCCGCGACGGTCGACGACGTCCTCCTCGGGATAACCACCATACGGCAAGCAATTCAACTCGAAGACTCTATTTAGGCAGTCGTTGGATCCACGTATATCCCAACTCCGCTGGGCCTCCGTCTTTGGCACATAGCGCCCAACAATTCTCACCGCCCCATCCTTCGCCTCACGCACAACCGCGGCAGGATCCCGCCCTCGCACATCCAAAGCAAAAAGCAGACTTCGCACCTTCCGTCCACCCAGGGAGGGCATCTTGCGAGGGCATACTTCGCCCAGCGCCCATCCATGCACCAAGGGCCACACCCCATACCCTATGAATTCCTCAACTAGATCGCGCCCACTACTCGTGCGGGCAGCAATCCGAAGGGCCCTCTCATTTTCATCATCCTCCGCCACTTCAAACGGCGTGCGCCACATAATAATGAGAACACATAATGGCGGCAGGGAGCCCTAGGTGATCTTCGATGTCAGCCTTCGAAACATAAAACTAGTAGTCCCACCAGTTGCCCCACTTATTTCGGGCACAGGGGACCAACTCCACAACTTCCATCGAAGTCTTCCCGGACTTCAGCGTGAAAGTGCATGATCCAAATTGTGCAATCTTATGTCCAATTTTTCTCTTCTGCCAGTGCAGATAGTATTGCTTGGCGAAGACCTCCACCGAAGGCTGACTGCCATGCGACGTCGTTGCCCAGACATACTTTGCCAACGCCACCACGGCATTCGGTGTCAGCTGATGAACCTAGACTTCGAACTTCTACAGAACCTTTGACACAAAACGATGCGCAGGTAGGCGAAGGCCGGCGATGAAAAATGCCTCAAAAACAACCAATTCGCCCTCGGGCTCGGGGACCTCCTCTGCCCCCGGGACCCGACCAACCCCGCTGCTAAAATACCCCAACCGTTGCATATCTTGCACGCGGGCCAACGACATCCGCGAAACACCGAATTCCACTTTGTCACCCGGTCGTAAATTCGCCGCCACAGTGCCTGAGAGATCCTCGGAAGATGCCTCAGCCATCGGCGTGGTCGCAACAGATGAGGAGGAAGACGGCATGGCTACGTACCGTCGACGGCGGCGCGCGGTCTGCTTCACACGGGCCAGTTCTCCGACAAACAGGAGCAAGGAGGGCAGACGAGCAAGCGAGCAGTTTGAAAAGGAGGCTAGGGTTTTTGCGGCGTGCAGAAAGGTAAATTTCAATCCGCGCCGCCCCCGCCCCCTTTATATACACAGCGCGCGACGCTTCGGGAAGCCTGCAATCCAACAGTGCGGCGTCAATCAACGGTCATGTTAGAAACCCCCGCAGAACCATTTCGAGCGAGGGCAGCGTCTCCACCATCTAGCGATGCCTTCGGCACCAGATGACTTAGTCAAATTGGTCCCTCGGAGGGCAAATGTTGGGGCGAAGGCGAAGACGCCACCCTTCGCTCGACGCCTTCGCCAGCCTCGCTGCATCAACGGAGACAAGACGACCGACAGACTTCACCCTTCGTCCCACGTGTCGGAGGATGAAGGCCTATGACGAGGTCGTCCCATCTCGCGGTCTCATCCAACGGGGAGGCCCACTTGTGATCCGGTCCATTGTAACAGGCCCTGCGTGGCCGCCGCGCATTATGGGCCTAATTTGTAAAGGTTTCCCTGTTGTTACAGTCTGTAACCCTGCTTTATGGGAATATTCCGGGGATAACCTAGGCGCCTGAGGGCACATGCGTCCTTAACTCAAGATACTGAGCACTCAGGCACCTATAAATACCCCCACACAGTGCCCTTGAGAGGCTAGATCAACAGAGCTACTGCCATCTCGAGTCGAAACCTTGTTTACACTGCTTTTGCTCCATCGTTGGATCAACTTGCCCAGGAGAGCAAGTTCTAACACTGACTAAAATATTATCTCTAATCAAGTTATAATTTGAATTAAAGTTGAATTAAATATTTATTTAGATTATATTTCTCACATGAATTATATTAACTACCATAGAATGTAGCTTTACTAGTTACTCACCTAAGGACTTCAAAAAATCATATCTTCTTAACCGTAACTCCGATTTTAGTGGTTCCCGAACCTATGATCTCGTAGCAATGTGTAGATCATTATTATGCATTTTGCCTTCATGTTCAGTGTGATGTTAATTTTTTCTATGCAATGTTTGTTTGTATTGTTGCGAGTAGACGAGCAAGTGACCGAGGAGCCCGAAGCTCAGTAGGTTGAAGATCTTGAGCAGGAGCTCGCTGAAGGAAAGTTGTGCCCTTAACCACTCTTCTCTACCTAATAATATTCTCTATAATCACTGTGACAAGCTCAGGTTAAATTTGATGGGACCTAATAGGTTATCCTAGTTTGGTTTACTTCACACCTTGCTTACCACTGAACTTTTGGGCAGTATCTGCTATTGCTCTATTTGGTTTTGGGTGTTAAGGTACATATGACACATGATCATGATTTGTTATTATTGTTGGATTATTTATTATTCAGGATAAGATTATTGTGTTAACTAGAACATGGAGAACCATCCGAGAAAACAATGCTAACAAAAGGGTGGAATAGGACACCCTTGGCCAAGTAATTAGGAAAGCTAGGTAGAGAGTACCTTACTCGAAATGGGCAAGCGGGGAATGTGTCACTGCAGAATATAGGGAGGTCCTCGGGTCGAACTATCTGTAAAGCTTTTCGGACGAGGGATTCCTATGCTTCCTTCTTCCTAAATCCATAGCGGGTTTTCTTGAACTAGTGGAACTTTGGAAAGGCCTCATAGTGCTACCCTGCCTTGTCTCCTCGGTAGAGATGAATGTGATTTCTAGTCGCCTTGGCAAATGGGTAACATGGCTTGTGGGTAAAGATGCTCAACCTCTGTAGAGTGTAAAACTGGTATATCAGCCATGCTCACGGTTATGAGCAGCTCGGGCACTCACATGATTAACTTATGATAGTAAACATAACATGTCATATACATTGTACTGTGGGTTTTATTATAATTGCGATCTCTTATTTTGGGATGGCATATACTTATACTTAGTAATGGCTATTAAAACTTGACCAACTTATTTAAAGCGATACTCAGCTTTAACCATTATTTGTTGATCAGCCTTACACTATACATAAGCCCCCACCATAAGTGAGCCCATGCACATTATTCCCCATACTTGTTGAGCGATGAAATTTTATGAGCTCACTCTTGCGATAACCCTCAAGGTGAAGAGCAGGTGCCATCGGAGGAGGACTACTACAGCGAGTTCGATGAGCTTTAGGTGTCGTCCCCCAGTCATCTTGATGGCGCCGATGAAATAATATTATTAGTTCGATTTATTTATTATCAGTTATTTTGTAAGGAATTTTTGTTATGTAATAAAGTTCATGACATTCGTCTCTATACAATAAGTCATTGTATGTGTTGATCTTCTTTGACGCACATATGAGACGCTCTTGAGTTTGTCCCTCAAATCCGGGTGTGACAGTTAGCGGGTAATCCGAGTGGAGGCCTAAGCCTCATTTGATAGAGGTCGGCTAGTGTTCGGAGACGCACCCTAATATACATGCAGGTGATTCGTTTGGTCCCGGACCCATTTGATGGGATCCGAGGGCTCTGTAACACCCTAAATTTGGGGGTATAAAATTTCTTTCTAATTGTCATCCAAATTTAGGTGTTACTCTTCTCTCTCTCTTTTTATTTTGAGTAGATTTGGCTTAATTAGTGAGGAATTAATTATTTATTTTTGCCAAAACATTGTGAGTCATGAAATGTTGCATCATGTTGAGCTTAAGTATCCTTTGAATTGTTGTACATGTTTGAATTAATTTGAATTTGAAACTTGGTTTGAATTTGAATTGAAAACCCTAGAGAAAATAAAATAGAAAAAAGCAATTAGTAATTCCAGAAAATAGAAAATCTCAATTCAGCCCAAACTGGCACAGTCCAGCCCAGCGGGGCCGCGCGTGCACGCGCCGCCTAACAGATGGGCTCCACCTGTCAGCGCCAGTTTCTCCCCGCGCGTGCCCTCTTCTCCTCTCCCTCTGCCCAATGGGGGCGCTCTGTCGGCGCCAGACGCCCGTGCGCCCTTTTCCCTTTCTGCCCCGCGGGCCCGCCTTGTCAGCCCGCTGAATCGTTTCACCGCGCGCCCGTTCTCTCACTGCGCCGTGGGACCCCCTGTCAGCTCCGCCTTTCCCGCGACCCGCCGTGAACCAGCACGCGCGCACTCGCGCTCATTCGCCAGGATCCCCAGCCACGTCGCTCGCCCACACCCCCAGCTCCCTTTTGAGCACTGCCCGCACCCGCACTCGCTTCCCCGTCCCATTTCGCACAGTCTCGCTCTCTCTCGTGCTCTGCCTTTGCCGCTCGGCCTCGCCGGAAACCCGTGGCCGCCGTGCTGGTCACCTAGTCCGCCAGACGCCGCACCAAGCGACCCTAAGCTTCGCCCTAAGGTGAGACACCCGTTCCCATGCTCGGTTCCCTCAATTATGCCTTGTCGTCGGCCAATTTCGGCTTCGCCGGAGTTCAGCCGCAGTGGTCCGCCGCGCCCGCGCGGTGACCGACCGAATTAGTCCAGTCCAACGCCCCCGCGTCGGTCCCTGATGTTCCCCTCGCTCTGCTGAAGCTAGTCCAGGCCCTAGCGCACCTCAGACCCCCTCTCTTCGGCCACGATTCCTCATCGGAGTTGCCTCGACCCGCCTTGAGCCTTTCCTTCGCAATTCTCCCCTCTCTAACCTCAGTCTCGTGGCAAAGCCCCATCAGTGAGTCCGTCGAGTGCTCCTCTTCGTTTCTGGCCAACCTCGGTGACCCTAGAACCATCGTAGCATGCACCCGCCCCAACTCCAGCGACCTCACCACCGCGAGAAGGAGCGACGTCGCCTGCAACCAATCAGCCCTCCCGACTTTGATCTCCACCATCCGATTTGGATCGCACGGCCTAGATCATCGAATACCGCTTCGCGCACGCGCGCCATGCGTCCGAACCCACCTGTCGGTCGCCTGTGCCCCTAGCACCGGGCCTGGCTGGTCAGTTTGCCCTCCCCGCCTCGGTCGCTGACCACCCTGGCCCACTGGTCAGTGCGCGCCCGCGTCTGCGTGCTTGCCTGCGGATCTAATCTCGGCCATTGATTTAGATCTAACGATTGAGCGGATCTGATACCCGTTCGCACGGTAGTTTTGTTAAAAAGACCCTCAGTTTGTTGAGAATCAACCTGCCATCCCTGGTTTTCGCACGCAGGCCCCTGTAATCTTGCAGATTGAACCCTAGGCTTTTAAATAATTACAGAATTAGACCTATTTTCATATTTTAAACTCCCAAACTTGTTTATTTCATATCTTTTGCATATGAACTCCAAATTTAGTGATTCAAATTGCAAAATGTTCATAGGAATATTCTCTGTTTAAATAAATTGGGTTCATTCACAATCTGCACACTCTAATTTTTTATGTCTAACTATGAATTAGTATATGTATTGATTTATTCACTGAATAAAATAAATAAAAAGGGAAACCCTAGTGGTAAATAGATGTTTAATATTGGGAAGATAATAATATGTCATGTATGAATTTATCTCTGGTGTAACTCTTATGTCTCATTAAAAGAAATATAATCAGATTATGTAATCATGTACAACACTTAAAGAATAATCAACTACTTAATGAGATTAGTCTACCCTATAATTTAAACTCCCTTTTTGAGTTTATACTGTTCTTTTTGAGATGTGTTCCCATGTTTGTACATCATCGATGTGTTGTTTATTTGTCATTTACCAAATGTATTGAATGCATGATCGCTTTATTTAGACAACGAGCAGTCTGTGGTTCCCGAGTGTGTTGCTGAAGATCTTCCTGAGCAACAACCTGGTGAAGGCAAGTGTCCTCTGACCTATTATATCCTACTTACTCCATAATTCATTATCCCGCATTACATTATTGAAACCTAAGGAGTGACTAGTCCAGATTTACCTTATCCTTGTTTGGGTTAATCATGGTTAGATTATGCTATTGTTTTAACTTAATCAATGAATATGGTGTGATTATTTATGACACAATGATGTTATCCTGATGATGATATTGTGATACTCTATGGGACTCAGGCCATTTTCCTGAGCATCTCTCTGTAAGGACCTGTTCGTGGAGTGACCACCTGGGATAACAGTGCAACCATGAGGGTGGAATGGGATGCCCTTAGCCGATTAATTAGATGAACCTAGGGGTGTAATTGGCTTTCCCTAAGGGCCATCAATGGGGGTTGGGGCGTGGTGCTCGATCTGCCAAGGGGGGGTGTAGAGGTTCATTCGATTTGGTTTTGTTAGTCACCCACCTTGGGGAGGTGTACTACATTTGTACGACTGGCGAAACCTAAAGAGCAGCTATGCACCAGGGGAGTCTTTGTAAAGGCTACGTAGTGTATCCCTAGCCATTCACCTCGATAGTGAAGATCGGGTCTGTACAACCTAGGCTGGAAGGGATCACGACTCGTGGGTAAAGTTTACAACCTCTGCAGAGTGTTAGAAACTGGTATATCAGCCGAGCTCATGGTTAAGAGCAGCCTTGGGATCTTCTTTGATTAGAAGAACTTTGGTTACTTTTATGATGATGATTAATAATGATGGTTATAATTTTGATCCTTGGTATTTCCTCTTGGAGGAGGTACATTTGGGTAATAATTGGGTTACTACTAAAATTTGGCTCTACTAATAGCAATAAATACTTAACCAACTAAAAGCAATTGTTTAACCTTAACCCCACATAAAGCTAGTCCACTTCAGCCAAACGGGACATTTGCTGAGTACGTTGATGTGTACTCACCCTTGCTTTACAAACCATCCCACCCTAGGTTGTCCCCACTGTATTCAGTGCTCAGGAGGAGATGCTGGCAACATGGAGAACTTTGAGGAGTTCCAGGACTACGACGAATCCTAGTTTTTCTTAGTGGCCAACCCCCAGTCAGCTACCTATGTAGGCCTTATCTACTACGTTACATTTTTCCGCACTTTGATGATAGTAATGATTATGGCTATGTATTAGACTCTATGGATGTCTCGGACATCTTATTGTAATAAAGTACATTTCTGCTATTTACTTTGAGCATTGTGTGATGATGTCCAATTATGTAATCGTTGTGTACATGAGTTTCTGATCCTGGCATGTACATGGTTCGCATTTGGTTTGCCTTCCAAAACCGGGTGTGACAGGCTCGATGCCTCCCTCCAATGGGATATCGTTACGAATCGTTCCTGGGGTCCTGGATATGTCTTAGGGTACCTCGGGATTGTAATCCGAGCCATAGCCATGTATGAATGTACCCATGGTCATCCCAAACTCTATGCTCTGGGCGGTTGTAGAACCCTGCCGAGGGGCCAACCTACGAACCCCTGATTAGTAAAGGGCTCAGAGCCCATGTGCTTTGGGGCAGTTGCTAAACCCCACCGAGGGGCCAACATTCGAACCCCTGATTAGTAAGGGACTCAGGGCTCATTTCCTTTGCTGATAAGATGATTCGAAGAGATATCCCTTTCCTATCACCTGTGGAGAAGGAGAAGAAGAGAGAGAGATGCCTTTTTAGGTGCCTACCTTAAGGAGGCAAGACGATGCCCGTTGGTTGTGTCAGCTGGAAGGGATGTGCGACTGCCATGTGGGAGTTAATGCGATGGGATGCGAAACCCGCGGGCTATCCGTTGTGGAGCACATGCGTGCGAGATTCGAAGAGACGAAATCTGTTTCCAGATTTGATTTTTCAATGCGGGGGCTCAGTCTTGACCTCGGCGGGTTCATCGGCCCCTATATATATACTCAGGAGGGGGTCCCTCCTGGCTTTTACATTGCTTTTGCCTTCCCAGCCTTAGCTATTTCTGCCCTTCCCGGCCATGACCAAGGATTGTGCCCTTGAGATGAAAGAAGCGAAAAGACTGCATACCTTTATGCCGCTACCATCCCGTTTTGCCATGGCCGAGAAGTTGAACGTCCTTGCTCCCCATGACCCATGGCCTTACTGCTTCGTGACTGATGACAATTTGCAAAGCCTGATCGACTAGGGGCTGCTCTGCCCCTGCACCTTTGGGGCGCACCCCGAGTGGCTTGCCCTTGGGGACGAGGAGCCAACCCCGCCCGTGGGCTATGTCATGAGCTTTATGCCCTTCCACGAGCCAGGGTTTGGGTTGCCGGCGAGTCGCTTCATGCGGGCGCTCCCGCACTACTATGGGGTGAGGCTTCACAACTTCAACCCCAACTCGATAGCCCAAGCAGGGATCTATGCAGCGGTCTGCGAGGGGTACCTCGGGATCGATCCCCACTAGGATCTGTGGCTCCACCTCTTCCGTGTGTAGCCATTTTCTCTCCCTTCGGAGGTGAAGAAGGTCCACCTTGTGGTGAGGGCCGGTGGCTGCATGCTCCAGCTGCGCTCAGATCAGGCGTAGCTATACATCCCTGCCTCCCTCACCTCTTCGGGCAAGGGGTGGCAGAGCCGCTAGTTCTACCTCCACAATGACGACAGGAGGCTGCCTGCATACACCAAGTGGGTTGTGACCACCATGGGGAGAACTAGCGGTGGGGCGTGTCGCGGGAGCATCCGTCTCAGCTGCAACCCCTCCTAGATGCCCTACGGAAGCTCCACGACCGAGGGCTTACTGTTACCAGGGTCGCCGCCGCCTTCCACTGTTGGAGGGTGCTGCCGCTGGTGGAGCGATGCCTGTATCTGGATGAGATGACATCTGAGGCCTCGGTGGAGGATTCTCGGATGGTGGCCACCCTCACCACCGACGACCTCCTCAAGCGGGTCAAGGGAACAGTGGGGAAGGCTAATTACATCGCCCCTGTAACGATGCGCCTCGAGCGCGGCTATGTGTCCCTGGTAAGCTGTGGTTTCTACTTATGTTTTTGTCCTCATTTCTTCATCTCAACCAGACCCCCCGTTAATCCATAGGGGCTATGGGGTTACCAAACCACCATACCCCAGCATCGAAAGATGCGTCTGGTCGGGCAATGTAGGTTGGCTATGGACCTCCAAAAGAGGAAGAAGGACGAGGAGAAGAAGCAGGCATCCCCGAGCACGATTAGCAACGATGATGATGAGGGGATGGAGATCCGACTTGGCTTCATCCTTGACATTAGGCTCTGGTCCGAACCATCCTCGGCGGGCCCGTCCGTTGGTCCGAACATGACGGTGCTCGGGCTTGAGGTGTCTACACCTCTTCCTAGGACATAGATGTCTACCAAGCCGGGGTCTATCCCCACAGTCGAGGAGGAGGAGGTGGCGGTGGAGCGGCCTACCGACCGACTCCTGGCATCGACTTTTCTTTATTTCTAAAGCAAGAGATTTTTGAACACTAACAAACTTGTCATGTTCCTCATATAAAATATCCTCTTGCTTTTCTAGCAGTCTATCCTTTTCATTAAGAGCATCAATTAATTCATTAATTTTCTCTACTTTACCTCTATCTAACCCCTTAAACAAATTAGTGTAATCTACCTCATCATCGGAAGATTCCTCATCGCTAGAAGAGTACTTAGGAGTATCTCGAATACGTACCTTCTTCTCCTTAGCCATAAGGCATGTGTGGTGTTTGTTTGGGAAGAGCGAAGACTTGTTGAAAGCCGAGGCGGCTAGTCCTTCATCCTCAGAGTCGGAGGAGGAGCAGTCGGAGTCCCATTCCTTCCCGATGTGTGCCTCGCCCTTGGCCTTCCTGTAGTTCTTCTTTTTCTCCCTCTTCCCATGCTTGTCTTGTGCCTGGTCATTATCGTTATCGGGGCATTGAGCTATAAAATGACCAGTCTTACCGTATTTGAACCAGGAGCATTTTCCCCTTGACTTGTTTTTGTTGGGGTACTCCTTGCGTCCTTTTAGCGTGGTCTTGAAGCGCTTGATGATGAGTGACATCTCATCTTCATTGAGCCCAGCAGCCTCCATTTGTGCCACCTTGCTTGGTAGCGCCTCCCTGCTGCTAGTTGCTTTGAGAGCAACGAGCTGCGGTTCGTAGATGGGCAGTGGACCGTTCAAGGCATCGTCCACGTATCGAACTCCTTTCACAATCATACGCCCGCTCACGAATTTTCTGAGTATTTCCTTGGGTGTCATCTTGGTGTACCTGGGGTTTTCACAAATAAGATTCACAAGATGAGGGTCAATTACTGTAAATGACCTAAGCATGAGTCTGGCGATGTCATGATCCGCCCATCTTGTGCTTCCATAGCTTCGGATTTTGTTGACCAGGGTTTTGAGCCTGCTGTAGGTCTGTGTTGGCTCCTCTCCCCTGATCATCGCGAACCTACCTAGCTCGCCTTCCACCAGTTCCATCTTGGTGATCATGGTGGCGTCGTTACCCTCATGTGATATCTTGAGAGTATCCCAGATTTGCTTAGCGTTGTCCAAGTCACTTACTTTATTGTACTCATCCCTGCAAAGAGATGCTAGCAAAATAGTAGTAGCTTGGGCATTTTTATGAATTTGTTCATTTATAAACACAGGATTATCCGTACTATCAAAATGCATCCCATTTTCTACAATTTCCTAAATGCTAGGATGGAGAGAAAATAGGTGATTACGCATTTTATGGCTCCAAAATGAGTAATCCTGTCCATCAAAGTGTGGCAGTTTTCCAAGAGGAATAGAAAGTAAATGGGCATTTGAATTGTATGGAATACGAGAATAATCAAAGGAGTAGTTTTGATTAACCGTCTTTCTCTTGGACGAGGAGTCGTTGTCGTCATCCCTTGGTGAAGAAGAGGAGGCATCGCTGTCATAGTATATGATCTTATTGATGCGCCTCTTCTTCCCGTCCCTCTTCTTGTGACTCGAGCCTGAGTGAGTGGGCTTGTTGTCTCTTGGCTCGTTGAAGAGGGACTCCTTCTCCTTGTCATTGACCACCATCCCCTTACCCTTAGGATCCATCTCTTCGGGCGGTTAGTCCATTAGATGAAGAGTATGGCTCCGATACCAATTGAGAGCACCTAGAGGGGGTGAATTGGTGATCCTGCAAAATTCAACACTAAATAGCCAATAATCAAGTATTATGAAATGTTAGTGCGATTAAAACTAAGTTGCTAGAGTGTGAACTTTAGAAGAAAGCTAATCACAAAATAAGATTGACACAAGACACGGTGATTTATCCTGTGGTTCGGCCAATGCCTACTTCCACGTTGTGGTGACCTCCTTCGGTCAAGGATTGCACTCAATCCCTCTCAAGTGATCCAATGATCAACTTTGAGTACCACGGCTATCTTCCTTAGAGTCTTTCTCCCGTTTGTGAGGAATCTCCACGGATTGGAGCCTCTCGCCCTTACAAGTTTATCACAAGAGAAGCACAGTAGTAAGTGAGAGAGAGTAACACACGCAAGACTCAAATCCGCAGCACACACACGCACACAAGCCAAGACTTGAGCTCGAAACACAGCACAGAGAGTTCACAACTCAAACGGAGCTCAAATCACTAACACAATTGATCAAATGTGTGGAGGCGAAGTCTGGGAGTCTTAGGATGCTTAGTGAATGCTTGGTGTACTGCTCCATGCGCCTAGGGGTCCCTTTTATATCCCCAAGGTAGCTAGGAGCCGTTGGATATCAACTTGGAAGGCAATTCTTGCCTTCTGTCGAGTGGTGCACCAGACAGTCCGGTGCACCACCAAACAGCAACTGTAGCAGTCCGGTGCGCGATCTCTTTCCTTTTCTGGCGAAGCCGACCATTGGACCTTTAGATCTATTGGCGCACCGAACACTGTCCGGTGCACACCGGACAGTCCGGTGCGACCATCCGACCATTGGCTTATCCACGTGTCACCCATTGATCGCGCAGGCGACCGTTGGCCGCGGGCGCCGTTGACTCACCTGACAGTCCGGTGCACCACCGGACAGTCCGGTGATTTTTAGTCGTGACATCCTCGGCGAATTCCTGAGAGCGACAAGTTCATCGCCGAAGTACTTGGGCGCAGGCGGTGAAGACTCACCGGACAGTCCGGTGCACCACCAGACATTCCGGTGATTTTTAGCCACGTCATCCGGCCAATTCCCGAGAGCAGCCAGTTCCCGTCGGGCCAGCCAGGGCACCGGACACTGTCCGGTTCACCACTAGACAGTCTGGTGTGCTAGGCTAGTGCTGGTTTTGACTATCCTTGGCCAACTCTTCTCTGATTCAAATCATTTCTTCTCGACAATGTTTCCTGGCACTTTAATGCATATGTTAGTACTCAAAACAATTTACTAAGGTCGGATACATACCTTTTTCTTCGATTTGCACTTCTCACTCATTTAGCACATAAGAACTCAATCAATATGTGTTGGGCATCTAATCACCAAAACACTTATAGAAATGGTCCAAGCGCACATTTCCCTTTCAGTAAGTGGAAGGACCTTTATGAGCGGAATTACACTCCTTTGCCTAGGACGTATCTTGATGGTGTCTATTTTCTTTTAGGACCTCATGGCGAAATTTGTGGCCAAGTTTGTGTTCCTCCGCCACGAGCACGGAATCTAAGATTGGTTGCAGTGCTAGACGGGCCTATTTGCTCGAGCAAATGAGCAGCTTGCTCAAAAGAGTGCCAAAGCGGCAGATCTCCAGGCGCTCTACTCAGAGCTGAGGAACGAAGCTGCCTTAGTGCGGCAAGAGGCAGGACCTCTGGCCGAGAGGATCCATGAGCTGGAGGAGGACCTTAAGAGGGTATCCAGTGAAAGGGAGGGGTTCTAGCGTCAGTCCGCAAAAGTCTCTTCCTAAGCTGGGTCCCTCGCTAAGGGCCCAGCACTGGAAGGCTTGGGTGGGAGGTATGTTTTGTTTACCTGCGCTCTGCCTGCCCGGACTACTTTGACTGTGCTTAGTGTTTTTGTTTAGTTGATTCCAAAGTTTGAGTGGGACCTCCATACCTCTATCAAGACATCCCAAACGCTCTCCTAAGCCATCGACGAGAAAAAACTGTTGTGTACAACGCTCTGTCCGACGCAGTGACAGCCTTCGGCCGGACCTTCGGAGCTGAGGACATCCCCTCGGGCAGTTCCCCATGGAGCCACATGCTGGCCCTAAGTGGCCACATGCAGAGCGAACTTCGCGAGGCTGAAAGTTGCCTAGAGGGGATGAATAGGCAAAACCTAAAATTTACAAACTTAAACTCGCACTAAGGCTGGAGTTAGCGTTAGAGTTAAATTAGAGTGCGGAAGATTGTTTCTCTTGCAATGAGTTTCTCAAAATGATGCAGATAACTTTGGGAGCAAACTCAAGTCAATATTATCAAGGAAACTTTAGAGAGAGGAAAGAGGGGAAACAAATCAAGTGAAGATCAATGCAAGTGAACACGGTGATTCGTTTTACCAAGGTTCGGTTCCAAAGAACCTAATCCCTGTTGAGGAGGCCACAAAGGCTGGATCCATCCCAACCCTTTCCCTCTCTCAATGGGTCACACGGACCGGTCGAGCCTTCTCCTTAATCACTTGGGTCACTAAGACCCCGCAAGGATCACCACACACTTAGGTGTCTCTTGATAGCTTTACAAAGCACTTAGAAGAGTAAGGATGAGAAGGAGAAAGCAATCCAAGCAACAAGAGCAACAAAAGAACACAAAACACCCTCTCTCAAGTCACTAAGCAATTGAGTTGATTTGAAGGCTTGGAGAGGATTTGATCTATTGATTGTGTCTTCGAGTGTAGACTTTTGCTCTTGTATTGAATGTTGAGTTCAGAAAACTTGGATGGCTTGAATGGAGGTGTTCTCTACTCAAATAGAGCTCAAGTCACTATCACAAAGAATCAAATGCGCGAGAATGAAGTCTTGGTGCTTGGAGATGATCTGTAATATCCAAATTGTAAGGGAGAGTAAAAGGAGGAATTGTTTCCTTTGAATATGTGTAAAACTCCATTTATCATCGCATGTGGCTACTCATGTCTAAAAATGAGTAAATCATTCGTTACCAAGACACAAATAAAATTATTGCATCATATTGGATTTTGTTTGTGCATTTTAAAACAATAATGATATGAATAAAAAATAATAATAAAATAATAAGGAGAAGAGGATTCGAAGAAAAAGGAGAAGAAAGGAAAGGATATCAAAATATAAATAAAATATGTATAGTTGTATTTCTAAAATTAGTACTTCTAATCTCACAATATAAATTGAGGATAAGTTTGTCACAAGTTTAAATTTAAACTAGGATTAAATTTGAATTGGAAAGGGGAGGAAAGGAAATAAAAAAATGAATAAATAAAAGAAAAAGACAAAACCTCATATGGGCCAACGACTATCCTATTCGGCCCACTCACCCATCCACCCCGCGCGGCCCAGACTGCGGTCGCGGGCGCCGACAGGCGAGCCCGCGCCGTCAGCCCCTCACGCGCGCGTGTGTGCGCTGACTTGACGGCCCCACTGCGCGGTCTCGTCTCTCGCACGCTCGTCCTCACTGCGTGTGGACCCCACGTGTAAGAATCACCACCCTCGGGTCTTGACCGCGTCTCGCGCATGGCCGAGCTCCGTGCGCTTCTCGGGTGTCGTTCCAACCACCGAGCGGATACCGGGTCCGGGGGTTCACCAGCGCAGGGGGGATAAAGACTCGACCGCGCCGCAGGGACCACCCTATCGAGCCCTTGCCGCTGCCGCTGTTCCACAAGCACCATCGCGTCGTCGTGTTGGCACAGACAACACCGCTGCAGCCTAATCTCGACGTCGTCGCCGTTGGGGTCTTGGGGAAAGGTCGTGGGGCTTCGCCGAGTCACCAGGAGCACGTCTCTGCTAGTATTCGGCGGGATTGGTCATTGGGGCGGCCTCAATTTCTCGCCGCACTTCATCCTCCATCACGGAACCGCACCACCGCGTGGGCGGAGAAGTCGCCGCCCCAATTCGAGGTAAAATTACCCCCATCCTCCTTGGTTCCCTCTCCGCTACGTGTAGCACCGTTGGGTTCAGAGTTTGTGGCGCTAGTATGCGGGTGTGGAGCTCCCCAGACATGGCACCGCCGTGTGAGATGGCGCACCACCGCTCTGCTGCTCCGGTGACGTCGCTGAGATAGGGGTAGGATGACCACCGTCGGATCTTGATCTAGCGCGCAGAATTAGATCAAGTATACCGGTTCGGCACTGGGGCTATCACGTCCGTCCATCGGCTGATGAACGACTGAGATTAGGTCATAGGATTTTAAATCAGGGTCGCCAGTGGGGAATCCAACGTCTGGGAGCACTTGCCGCCTTGCGAGCCGCCGGATCTAATCTGGGCGCTCGATCTCGAATCCAACGGCCCAGAACTCACTATACCCCTTCGACCGAGAATTTTGTTAAAGAGTCCTTGGGGATTTAGAAAATAAAACCCGCCGTCCTAGGGGCATTGTTCACTGAGTCTAGGGTAATTTACCAGTGAGCCCCTGCAGTTTTCAGTATTTGAGGCCCCATCCACAGAGTTATAAAATCAGGAAAATGAATTAGAAAATGAGTTTTAATATACAAAAAATTCATAGAATTTGTATAATTCATAGAAAATGCATATGAACTCCAAATTAGTTCATTCCAGTTCCTAAATTTTTATAATATTATTGTCTATCCATTAGTGCCATTGTTTTAACATGAAAGATGATTTAAAATGTATCTAGCACTTAATCTTGTATTAAGCGCATAAAACATTAGAAAATTCATAACTTAAAATATATAATTCCAAAATTAATGATTCCAGTTCCTGTGATCTTATTTTAATGTCTAGTTTATTATTGTATATTCTATTTGCATGTTTGATGTGATGTTAATTTATGCTATGCTATGTATGTATTGTGTTGATGCGAGTAGACGAGCAAGCCACTGTGGAATCTGAGGTTCAGCAAGTAGAGATAGCTGAGTAGGAGCTCGTTGAAGGCAAGTTATGCCCTTGATCACTTCTTTTACCCATTCATGTTCTTATTATTCATAATGATTTGCATAGGTTAATTTTGATGGGATCTAATAGGATACCCTAGATTTTGACTATCTTTGTACCTTGTTTCACCACTGGTTTTACTACTAAACTTTTGGGTAGTACATGTTATTGCTTTACGTGGCTTTGGGTATAGAGATATTCATCACTCATTTTTACACTTGTTATTATCTGTTCATTATTTTATGTTCATGATAAGATCATTATGTTAATGGGAACATGGAGAACCACCCGGGAAAACAGTGCTACCACAAGGGTTTAATGGGACGCCCTTGGCTGATTAACTAGGAAAGCTAGTGGAGGGCTACCTTACCTGAAAGGGGCAAGGGCAGTAGGGGAGTGGTCAGTGTAGGGAGGTCCTTGGGTTGATTTTGCTGCGATGGCGGTCAGGCGAGGGATTCCTGCACTGGAGCTTCCTATAAACTGTAGCGGGTAGTCTGAAGCTAGTGGAACTTTGTAAAGGCCTCGTAGTGGTACCCTGCCTCGCTTCCTTGGTAGAGGTGTATGGAGTCTGATCAACTCCATGGCAAATGGGTAACACGACTTGTGGGTAAAGATGTGCAACCTCTGCAGAGTGTAAAACTGGTATACTAGCCGTGCTCACGGTCATGAGCGGCTCGGACACTCACATGATTAATCTATGGAACTTTAACTTAACCTGTCATTTCATTGCATTTGGGATTACTTTACTATTACCTTTATTTATTATTACTATGGATTGGTATTTACTTACACTTAGTAACTGCTAATAAAATTTTGACCAACTTATAAAAAGCAATGCTCAGCTTCAGCCTTTATTTCATTGATCAGCCTTACACTTCATGAACTCCCACCTTTGGTGAGTTCATGCCACATTATTCCCCACGACTTATTGAGCTATGAACGTATGTGAGCTCACTCTTGCTGTCTCACACCCCCCCCCCCCCCACATAGGAGAAGAACAGGTGGTCGAAGAGGAGCCACCTAACACTGAGGCTTTCGATTTGATTTAGGTGGCGTTTCTCAGTTGACATTGGCGCCGACGATCCTTAGTTCGTTTTATGTTTATTCTTTTATTTTGTATTAAGTCTTCCGCTATGTAATAAATACTCTGATGTTTTACGACATTTATCTCTATACACTCTATTATTATATATGTTGTCTTCTTTAGCGCATGTATGAGACACACTCGGCTTTGTTCCTTAAAGCTCGGGTGTGACAGAAGTGGTATCAGAGGAAATGTTGACTGTAGGACGAAACCTAGATAGAAATGGACAACCCTTACCTACTTACCTTATTCTGATTCATTCTATACTTACCTTATCTTGAACCTGTCTCACCTTCTACTATTCTACTCTGATCATTCTTACCTTTTCTACTCTGAGACAAGATGGATTTCACACCTTGGAATCCTACATTTATGAACTTCTTAAGAGATAGGAGACCTAAGACAAAAATTAAAACTATTTTCTCTATTAAAAAAAGTTGGTTGATTGTTCTGCTGATAAATGTCTGATTTGCTTCTTTGATTGATTGAGATATTATATATGGACATCTTAGTATGTACCACTATAAGTTAATGAATTAGCTATGGTAGGTAAAACATTAATCTGCTTAGCTAATAAATCCCCCAAAGAAACATGATTCGTAATTACTGCCTTGTCTACTACTCTCTCTTACCATATGTATCTAACTCAGATGGTCAATACCAGGAGGGGTGGTGGAATTGATTTGCCTCCTAATCGACACACTCGGCGGATATATAGACAACCTCAGCCACAGCCAGCAGAGATGAATCCTCCTAATCCTCTACCAGACGGAGTTGACCCACTGATTGCTGCTCAGATGAGGATGATGCAGCAAATGGCGGATACTATGGCAGATATGCGTGCACAGATGCAGCAGGAACGCCAGGAGATGCGTCAGGAAAGAGAGGAGATACGCCAGGAGAGAGAAGAGATACGTCAGGAGAGAAGGGCGCAACAGCAGCTGCAACAGCAATTTCAGCAACAACAGCAACAACAACAAGTACCACTGCCTCCACCACCACCACCAGTTCCACCTCGTGATAAGCATAGGGAATTTATGAGCCATAAGCCACCAACCTTCGCCAGCTCACCAGATCCACTTGATGCAGATGATTGGTTGAAAGCAATTGAGAAGATGCTCAACATCGCCCAATGTTCAGACCGGGAGAACGTTCTTTATGCCTCAGGTCGTCTGATAGGTCCTGCTGCTGACTGGTGGGATTCTTATACTGCTGCCCATGATGCTGCTGATACTATTACTTGGGCGGAGTTTAGTGCACAGTTCAGGAACTACCACATTCCAGCTGGTTTGATGAAGATCAAGAAGGAGTTTCTGTCATTGAAGCAAGGCAACATGTCTGTCAGCGAGTATAGAGATAAGTTTATTCAGCTCTCCAGATATGCTCCGGATGAAGTTGCTGAGGATGAAAGAAAACAGGAGCACTTTATTGAAGGACTTAATGGACCCCTACAGTATGCGCTAGTTGCACACACATTTCCATCATTTCAGAGGCTACTGGATAAGGCTCTTGCTATTGAACACAAGCGTGTTCAACTAGGAGATTTGAAAAGGAAGGCTATCTCACAGGGACAGGGTAGCAGCAGTGTTCGTCCCCGCTACGTTTCATCGCAGGGTACACCGACTCGACCAGGAGGACCACGCCCAGTTCAGTATGCTCCACAAGGGTCTCCACGTACACCTCCTACTCGTCAGGCTACTCCCACTGGCACCCCGACAAGGCCTACAGGATAGAAGATCGGCCCTACATGCTTCAAGTGCAGTCAGATTGGGCACTATGCTAATGCTTGTCCGATGGGAAATTCTGGTACACTAGCTAAGAACAAGCAACAGACTCCTGGCAAGGGATATTCTATAGCTAGGGTGAATCAAGTCGGTGTTGATGCTACTCCTGATGGTGCGGACATCGTACTTGGTATGTTTTATGTTAATGCAATTCCGGCAACCATATTATTTGATTCTGGTGCTACACATTCATTCATGTCTGCTCGATATGCCAACACAAACGAGATACCACTGCTAAATATGAGAAAACCCATGATAGTAATCACACCTAAAGGGCCTATTGAGGCAAATCAAATGACACGTAGATTGACATTAACCATTATGGGAAGAGAATTTGGAGCTACGGCTATAATATTAGAGGCAAACAGTATAGATCTGATTCTTGGTATGTTATGGTTAAGAAAGGCAAGGGCCATCATAGCATGTGGTAGAGGTACTATAGAACTCACTAGTCCTAAAGGAGAAACATTTCAAGTTAATATTGCAGTAACCACCTCATCCAAGCGTGCAATGTTCTTTATACCTGAGGAGTTTGTTGGTGACAACATCCGGGTGGTTAGAGATTTTACGGATGTCTTTCCAGAGGAGTTACCAGGAATGCCACCAGATAGGGAAGTTGAGTTTGTGATTGATCTTCTACCTGGAACTGCCCCTATTTCTAAACAGCCTTACAGGATGTCTGTAGAAGAATTAAGGGAACTGAAGAAGCAGTTGACGGAGTTACAAGAGGCTGGTTACATTCGTCCGAGTTCCTCACCTTGGGGAGCACCAGTTCTATTTGTACAGAAGAAGGATGGATCCCAGAGGATGTGTGTTGACTATAGATCACTTAATGATGTTACTGTGAAGAACAAGTATCTGTTACCCTGTATTGAGGATTTGTTTGATCAGATGAGAGGAGCCAGGGTATTCTCGAAGATTGATCTCCGATCGGGATACCATCAGATGAAGATTAGACCATCGGATATTCCTAAGACAGCTTTCTCAACCCGATATGGATTATATGAGTTTACTGTTACGTCATTTGGATTAACCAATGCACCAGCTTATTTCATAAATTTGATGAATAAGGTGTTTATGGAGTATTTGGACAGATTCGTCGTGGTGTTCATCGACGATATTCTTATCTATTCTAAGAATGACAGTGATCATGAACAACATCTAAGGTTGGTGCTACAAAAGCTGCGAGATAATCAACTCTACGCTAAGTTCAGCAAGTGCGAGTTTTGGATTGACAAGGTGCCATTCCTTGGTCATATTATTTCCAATGGAGGAATAGCAGTGGATCCTGCTAAAGTGAAGGAGATAATGGAGTGGAGAGTGCCCACTGTAGTTACTGAGATTTGGAGTTTCTTGGGACTCGCGGGCTATTATCGGAGATTTATTGAAGGATTCTCTAAGATTGCCAAGCCTATGACATCGCTTTTGGAGAAAGGAAGAGAATTTAAGTGGGATGATAAATGTCAAGAAAGCTTTGATCAATTGAAGAAAAGATTGATGTCACCTCCAGTGTTGGTTATGCCAGATCTGCAGAAGGGATTTGACATTTATTGTGATGCATGTGGCCAAGGATTGGGATGTGTGCTTATGCAAGGACATGTGATCGCCTATGCATCTCGTCAGTTGCGGAAACATGAATTGAATTACCCTACTCATGACTTGGAACTGGCAGCAGTTGTGCATGCACTTAAGATTTGGAGACACTACATCATGGGAACTAAGTGCCAAGTATACAGAGATCATAAGAGTTTGAAGTATATATTCACTCAGAAGGATCTCAACCTTAGGCAACACCGTTGGTTGGAGCTTATTAAGGATTATGATTTGGAGATTCACTATCACCCGGGCAAGGCGAATTTGGTTGCAGATGCCTTGAGTCAGAAAGAGCATGTTCACTCCGCCTTTGTTGTCCAGCTACCCGATGAATTAGCAAAAGATTTTGAGAGACTCAACCTGGGAATTGTTACACACACTGAAGGAGTCACCATTGAGTTGGAACCTACCTTGGAGCAAGAGATTCGTAAAGGTCAGGTTGGTGATGCTAAAATTCAAGAGATTAAGGATCTTATTACGGAAGGTCGAGTTCCGGAATTCACGGAGGATGAGCAAGGCACTATATGGTTCAAGGACAGAATGTGTGTTCCTGATATTGAAAGCCTTCGTGAGACTATATTGAAAGAAGCTCATGATTCTGATTACTCTGTCCACCCTGGTAGCACTAAGATGTATCAAGATTTGAAGCGAAAGTATTGGTGGTATGGACCGAAAAGAGATGTTGCTGCTCATGTGGCTAAGTGTGATGTGTGTCAAAGAGTCAAGGCCGAACATCAAAGACCCGCTGGACTACTGCACCCATTGAAGATTCCTGAGTGGAAATGGGAAGAAATTGGTATGGATTTCATTGTTGGACTACCCCACACCCCTGCTGGGTATGACTCTATTTGGGTAATTGTGGACAGATTGACAAAAGTGGCTCATTTCATACCAGTGAGGACTAATTACACGGGAGCCAAGCTAGCAGAATTATATATGACTCGGATAGTTTGTCTACATGGAGTGCCTAAGAAGATCGTGTCTGATCGAGGATCACAGTTTACTTCCCGGTTTTGGAAGAAGTTGCATGAGAGCTTGGATACAAAGTTGAATTTCAGTTCGGCCTACCATCCCCAGACTGATGGGCAGACCGAAAGGACTAACCAAGTACTGGAGGATATGTTAAGAGCTTGTGCTCTTAAACATGGTGGAAGTTGGGATAAGAGCTTACCCTATGCTGAGTTTTCTTATAATAATAGCTACCAGGCCAGTTTAAAGATGTCACCATTTGAGGCTCTATATGGTAGAAAGTGCAGGACTCCACTGTATTGGGATCAAACTGGAGAAAGACAATTCTTTGGGCCTGAGCTAATTCAAGAGGCAGAAGAACAAGTTCGAATGATAAGAGAAAATTTGAGGATTGCATAATCCAGGCAAAAGAGCTATGCTGATAATAGGAGAAGACTACTGGAATTTAAGGAGGGTGATCACGTGTATCTGAAGGTGCCACCGATCCGGGGTTTGAGGAGATTTAAAGTTAAAGGAAAGTTGTCCCCTCACTTCATTGGACATTTCTTGATCTTAAAGCGAGTGGGAGAAGTTGCATATCAACTGGAGTTACCCGATCATCTGTCAGATGTACATGATGTGTTCCATGTATCTCAGCTAAAGAAGTGCCTTAGGGTACCTAGGAGCAGCTACCAATGGAGGACCTTAGTGTTCAAGATGATCTGACTTATGCGGAGTACCCTATCAAGATTCTGGACACTTTGACTCGAGTTACAAGAAACAAGGTGATTAAGATGTGCAAGGTACAATGGAGTCGCCATGGTGAAGATGAAGCTACTTGGGAGAGAGAAGAAGAGCTTCGCATAGACTTCCCCCATCTTTTCCCTAGATCTTCTTAAATCTCGAGGACGAGATTTTTTTAAGGGGGGTAGGATTTGTATTATCCAAATTGTAAGGGAGAGTAAAAGGAGGAATTGTTTCCTTTGAATATGTGTAAAACTCCATTTATCATCGCATGTGGCTACTCATGTCTAAAAATGAGTAAATCATTCATTACCAAGACACAAATAAAATTATTGCATCATATTGGATTTTGTTTGTGCATTTTAAAACAATAATGATATGAATAAAAAAATAATAATAAAATAATAAGGAGAAGAGGATTCGAAGAAAAAGGAGAAGAAAGGAAAGGATATCAAAATATAAATAAAATATGTATAGTTGTATTTCTAAAATTAGTACTTCTAATCTCACAATATAAATTAAGGATAAGTTTGTCACAAGTTTAAATTTAAACTAGGATTAAATTTGAATTGGAAAGGGGAGGAAAGGAAATTAAAAAAATGAATAAATAAAAGAAAAAGACAAAACCTCATATGGGCCAGCGACTATCCTATTCAGCCCACTCATCCATCCACCCCACGCGGCCCAGACTGCGGTCGCGGGCGCCGACAAGCGAGCCCGCGTCGTCAGCCCCTCACGCGCGCGTGTGTGCGCTGACATGAGGGCCCCACTGCGCGGTCTCGTCTCTCGCACGCTCGTCCTCACTGCGTGTGGACCCTGCGTGTAAGAATCACCACCCTCGGGTCTTGACCGCGTCTTGCGCATGGCCGAGCTCCGTGCGCTTCTCGGGCGTCGTTCCAACCACCGCGCGGATACCGGGTCTGGGGGTTCACCAGCGCAGGGGGGATAAAGACTCGGCCGCGCCGCAGGGACCACCCTATCGAGCCCTTGCCGCTGCCGCTGTTCCACAAGCACCATAGCACCGCCGTGTTGGCACAGACAACACCGCTGCAGCCTAATCTCGACGTCGTCGCCGTTGGGGTCTTGGGGAAAGGTCGTGGGGCTTCGCCGAGTCACCAGGAGCACGTCTCTGCTAGTATTCGGCGGGATTGGTCATCGGGGCGGCCTCAATTTCTCGCCGCACTTCATCCTCTGTCGCGGAACCGCACCACCGCGTGGGCGGAGAAGTCGCCGCCCTAATTCGAGGTAAAATTACCCTGATCCTCCTTGGTTCCCTCTCCGCTACGTGTAGCACCGTTGGGTTCAGAGTTTGTGGCGCTAGTATGCGGGTTTGGAGCTCCCCAGACATGGCACCGCCGTGTGAGATGGCGCACCGCCGCTCTGCCGCTCCGGCGACGTCGCTGAGATAGGGGTAGGATGACCACCGTCGGATCTTGATCCAGCGCGCGGAATTAGATCAAGTATACCGGTTCGGCACTAGGGCTATCACGTCTGTCCATCGGCTGATGAACGACTGAGATTAGGTCATAGGATTTTAAATCAGGGCCGCCAGTAGGGAATCCAACGTCTGGGAGCACTTGCCGCCTTGCGAGCCGCCGGATCTAATCTAGGCGCTCGATCTCGAATCCAACGGCCCAGAACTCACTATACCCCTTCGGCCGAGAATTTTGTTAAAGAGTCCTTGGGGATTTAGAAAATAAAACCCGTCATCCTGGGGGCATTGTTCACTGAGTCTAGGGTAATTTACCAGTGAGCCCCTGCAGTTTTCAGTATTTGAGGCCCCGTCGAGAGAGTTATAAAATCAGGAAAATGAATTAGAAAATGAGTTTTAATATACAAAAAATTCATAGAATTTGTATAATTCATAGAAAATGCATATGAACTCCAAATTAGTTCATTCCAGTTCCTAAATTTTTATAATATTATTGTCTATCCATTAGTGCCACTATTTTAACATGAAAGATGATTTAAAATGTATCTAGCACTTAATCTTGTATTAAGCGCATAAAACATTAGAAAATTCATAACTTAAAATATATAATTCCAAAATTAATGATTCCAGTTCCTGTGATCTTATTTTAATGTCTAGTTTATTACTGTATATTCTATTTGTATGTTTGATGTGATGTTAATTTATGCTATGCTATGTATGTATTGTGTTGATGCGAGTAGACGAGCAAGCCACTGTGGAATCTGAGGTTCAGCAAGTAGAGATAGCTGAGCAGGAGCTCGTTGAAGGCAAGTTGTGCCCTTGATCACTTCTTTTACCCATTCATGTTCTTATTATTCATAATGATCTGCATAGGTTAATTTTGATGGGACCTAATAGGATACCCTAGATTTTGACTATCTTTGTACCTTGTTTCACCACTGGTTTTACTACTAAACTTTTGGGTAGTACATGCTATTGCTTTACGTGGCTTTGGGTATAGAGATATTCATCACTCATTTTTACACTTGTTATTATCTGTTCATTATTTTATGTTCATGATAAGATCATTATGTTAATGGGAACATGGAGAACCACCCGAGAAAACAGTGCTACCACAAGGGTTTAATGGGACGCCCTTGGCTGATTAACTAGGAAAGCTAGTGGAGGGCTACCTTACCCGAAAGGGGCAAGGGCAGTAGGGGAGTGGTCAGTGTAGGGAGGTCCTTAGGTTGATTTTGCTGCGATGGCGGTCAGGCGAGGGATTCCTGCACTGGAGCTTCCTATAAACTGTAGCGGGTAGTCTGAAGCTAGTGGAACTTTGTAAAGGCCTCGTAGTGGTACCCTGCCTCGCTTCCTTGGTAGAGGTGTATGGGGTCTGATCAACTCCGTGGCAAATGGGTAACACGACTTGTGGGTAAAGATACGCAACCTCTGCAGAGTGTAAAACTGGTATACTAGCCGTGCTCATGGTCATGAGCGGCTCGGACACTCACATGATTAATCTATGGAACTTAAAATTAACCTGTCATTTCATTAAATTTGGGATTACTTTACTATTACCTTTATTTATTATTACTATGGATTGGTATTTACTTACACTTAGTAACTGCTAATAAAATTTTGACCAACTTATAAAAGCAATGCTCAGCTTCAGCCTTTATTTCATTGATCAGCCTTACACTTCATGAACTCCCACCTTTGGTGAGTTCATGCCACATTATTCCCCACGACTTGTTGAGCTATGAACGTATGTGAGCTCACTCTTGATGTCTCACACCCCCCCCCCACAGGAGAAGAACAGGTGGTCGAAGAGGAGCCGCCTAACACCGAGGCTTTCAATTTGATCTAGGTGGCGTTTCTCAGTTGACATTGGCGCCGACGATCCTTAGTTCGTTTTATGTTTATTCTTTTATATTGTATTATGTCTTCCGCTATGTAATAAATACTCTGATGTTTTACGACATTTATCTCTATACACTCTATTATTATATATGTTGTCTTCTTTGGCGCATGTATGAGACACACTCGGATTTGTTCCTTAAAGCCCGGGTGTGACATGATCAAAGAATGCTTGGTGTACTCCTCCATGTGCCTAGGGGCCCCTTTTATAGCCCCAAGACAGCTAGGAGCCGTTGGAAGCAATCTGGGAAGGCAATTCTTGCCTTCTGTCGGGTAGCGCACCGGACAGTCCGGTGCACCACCAGACATCCACTGTTTACTGTCCGATGCAGATTGCTATCCTAAATTGGCGCAGCCGACCATTGAAGATTTGGAGTCGTTGGCGCACCGGACACTGTCCGGTGCACACCGAACAGTTTGGTGCCCCCATCAGACCGTTGGCTCGGCCACGCATCACGCCGGATTGCGCGGCCGACCGTTGGCGCGGCCGACCGTTGGCTCACCGGACAGTTCGATGCACCACAAGATAGTTCGGTGATTTTTAGCCGTACACTGTTGACTGTTTCCCGAGTGCGGCGACTTCGCCGCAGACGACTCACCGGACAGTCCGGTGCACCACCGGATAGTCCGGTGATTTATAGCCGTACGCCACCGTCGAGACATGAGAGTAGGCTGTTCATCGAGACTGGTCCTGGCACATCGGACACTGTCCGGTGCACCACCGGATGGTCCGGTGCACCCAGACCGAGCAGCCTTTTGGCTGTACATAGACAACTTTTCTCCAAAACGATTTCTCCTATTTCTAGCACTTAGACATAATACATTAGTCTTCAAAACAATGTACTAAGTCTACAAACATACCTTTAATCTTGATTTGCACTTCTTGAGTCTTTGGCACAAATATTACTCAAAGCATTTGTGTGGAGCACTCAATCACCAAAATCTTATAGAAATGGCCCAAGGGCACATTTCCCTTTCAACTAGTTAGTCCACGTGGTTTGTGATGGACGTCAAACACCAAAATCGATTATAGGAAATGATTAAGCCCATTTCCCTTTCAGAGGCCCTGCACACGGGAGGGAAGTGGGCACTAGCCATTATCGCCTCTCACTCTGAGATTGATCTCGAGCGAGTGAGTGAGGGCTACATCCTCCCGAAGGGGTGATGACCTTGTTGAGGCGAAGGCTTGGAGGCTTGAGGATGTCATCGAGGGGTCGGGTTTGGTGTTGGCTCATCATTTTGAGGGGGAGGTGGTTTTGCTAGTGTCCACACTCGGTGCAGGATCCTACTCTGTGGCTACGCCCCTAGTGACACCGAGGGCTCCTCGGCTGTGGCAGGCGATGCTAATGTCGAGGGTGCTGCCTCGCCCCCTTCTGATGCATGAGCTGCCAGTCCTACGGGGCTGTAAAAAACTCTTTAAGTTTGTCTGTGAATGTTGATCGTTCCAAGACTTCTTGTTTTTTACGTTCGTCGTGCACTTTTTTTCTTGTTTTGTGTTTACTGGCTTGTCCCTTTACGGGATTCCTATCAAAATGCGAGTTACCTTCTTAGGCAAAGGATTCCATTTTTTACTAGGTTGAAAACACGAAACTCATTTTTTAGAAAAAAAAACTTTTCTGAGAAAAAGTGACACAGAGGGGTTCCCCCCTTCTAGCCATCGAGGGAGGTTCAGTCTGATGGGACAAGGCCGAGCCTCACTTGAAGGTTAGATCTTTTATTTATATTCGAAGGTCGAAATACATAATAACTTGGAATTCTAAGGATAAAAAGCGACTTAGTTGTTCGTTGTTCCAAGCATCATTGTATATTTTAGTTCAGCCATTAGATAACTTATAAGTCCCTAGGCGGCTAGGCTAGTCCTCTCTGTGCTCCATATGCTCAGCGTGGATGCATTTTCGAGTAGGGTCATAACCATAGTTGTCGGAGCTAGAGTCGTTGGAGCCATCGAAGAGAAAGTAGTCACATGCAGACAAGAAATGTTGCATGGCCTTAGGATCACGGAGCTCAAAGAAGTCTAGGCCAGAACCAAGATCATCCTACATACTCCAAGGTTGGAGAGGTTGCAAGTAGATCTAGTGTTGATGGCAAATGATGGCCTGGGAGTTCCTCGTACATGCTTGTGTAGGTGCTCGTCGAATAGGGGTAGCCTGGAGGATCGAAGCTAAACTGGAAGGGGATGGGATTGAACACCGATGGTACCTCCCAGTTCACTAGTGGAGCTGGCACCTCCCGATCCACAAGAGGGGAAGCTAGTGAGGCCGACAACTCTTGATCCATAGGAGGGGAAGCCGGTATCTCCCGATCCACAGGAGGGGGAGCCGGTGGAGTCGGTGTTGGAGCAACGTGTGTTCATGTCGACGCTCTAGGTGCGAGGATAACGCACGACAGGTCCCTCATGAGGGAGTCTGCGTCGTCGGCCTATCTGGAAGCATTGGTTGGGCGAGGAGCACTGCTTCGACGAGAAGGACGACGATAGAGGTTTGGATGTCCCTCCTCTAGCTAGGGGAGCAGGCATGGTCGTGCTCCTCCTGGCTGGGAGAAATGATAGTCGACATCAGATGGGTGTCTAGGTAGGAGGAGCACCATGTCATAGTTGAAGCCAAGGGACATAAACTCGAGACTCCCGAACCAGATCACTGTGCTCAGCTGCAAAGGGTGCTCTGGATTGGCCATTTGAAGTCTTGATGGGAATGTGGTGTCAACACGCAGTGTGCCCCTACCCGGCGCGCCAACTGTCGGTGTTTTGACACGAGGGTCCTAACCAACTAGTGAATTTGTGTTGCGTGTCTCGGTCCAAATGGGTGATGCAAGAAGACACAAGATTTATCCAGGTTCGGGCAATACAAGGCCTACTTCCAGTGAAGGGGGATGAGACTTATGTTATATTGCACCTAAGTGCTTGTAGTAGGGGGTACAAGCTAGTCGAGAGAGGGAGTGGATCCCAAGTCTCTGCAGATGATTGAGGCAAGTGCCAAATCGATCATGGAGGGCAATCACTGAAGTGTTCTCCTCTCTCCCTTGTAAGCTCTAGACTCCTACTTTTATAGCCTCAGGGCTGTCGTAATATGGGGAGGAGGCAAGCCCAATCCCCTGTAGCAGTATGGTCAACAGAATGGCTCTCGTCCTGGCAGTTGTCTTTGATCAGGAGGAGGATGTCCAACCACTATATCTCGTATCTTAACCAAGCAGAGAGCCGAGGCCAGGGTCTAGGGCTCGGACGCATACCCGAGCCCATCTTGTGGATGAGTCGTTTGAGTCGTAGTTGTTGAAATAGTGATAAGCATGGTGAAAAGTGCATGGTAATTCGTCCCATATGGCATAAAGCAGACTTGACACCAGTCCTGTGGTTTCTATAGCCATCCCATTGTTAGTAGTTTTTGTGGAAGAGTTGGTGGCGTTAGGAGTCCTTTTGTCGATGTTGTTTGGCCAACGCCAAGCTCGGGCGAGGTGGTGATTTCTCCCAAGGCCATGGCTGGGCAAGCGCTTGACACACAATCATATTGGGAGTGGTCAGAACAATAGTCGGAGTGGTCTCCTACAAGATTCACGGGAAGTTGGTGGCATACGCTATTGTCAGGGTAGTTGTGAAAGTCGCCTAGGGGGTGAATAGGCGGAATCTGAAATTTAAAACTTAAGCACACACTACAAGCCAGGGTTAGCGTTAGAATTAAAACTGAGTCTGAGATAGAGGGCAAAAAACAAATCAATAAAGAAATAAAGCGGATCACACGGTGATTTGTTTTACCGAGGTTCGGTTCTTGAGTACCTAGTCCCTGTCGAGGTGGTCACAAAGACCGGGTCTCTTTCAACCCTTTCCCTCTCTCAAACGGTCACCTAGACCGAGTGAGCTTTCTCCTTAATCAAACGGGTCACTTAGACCCCGCAAGGACCACTACAAACTTAGTGTCTCTTGCTTTGATTACAAGTCGCTTAGAGAACAAGAATGAGGAGGAAGAAAGCGATCCAAGAACAAGAGCTCAAAGAACACAAGCAAAACACTCTCTCTAGTCACTAGGTGTTTGGAGTGAATTTGGGACTTGGAGAGGCTTTGATTCTTTTGAATTGTGTCTAGTATTGAATGCACTAGCTCTTGTATTGAATGTGGAGTGCTGGAAACTTTGAGGCTTGGAGTGGTGGTGGTTGGGGGTATTTATAACCCTCAACCACCAAAATAGCCGTTGGGGTGGCTGCTATCGATGGGCGCACCGGACAGTCCGGTGCGCCAGCCACGTCACCCAACCGTGGGAGTTCGGAGTTGTACGGTCCTGGTGCACCGGACACTGTCCGGTGGCACACCGGACAGTCCGGTGCGCCAGACCAGGGCACACTTGGGTTTCTTTGCTCCTTTCTTTTTGAACCCTTTCTTTAGTCTTTTTATTAGTTTGTGTTGAACCTTTATGCACCTGTGGAATATATAATCTAGAGCAAACTAGTTAGTCCAATATTTGTGTTGGGCATTCAACCACCAAAATTATTTATAGGAAAAGGTTAAACCATATTTCCCTTTCAATCTGCCCCTTTTTGGTGATTGATGCCAACACAAACCAAAGTAAATATATAAGTGCAGAATTGAACTAGTTTGCATAATGTAAGTGCATAGGTTACTTAGAATTTAAACCAATTTATAATTTCACTAGATATGCATGGATTGCTTTCTTTTATTTAAAATTTTGGACCACACTTGCACCACATGTTTTGTTTTTGCAAATTCTTTTGAAAAGTTTTTTCAAAATCCTTTTGCAAATATTCAAAGGTATATGAATAAGATTGCAAGAAGCATTTTCAAGATTTGAAATTTCTCCCCCTGTTTCAAATGCTTTTCCTTTGACTAAAACAAAACTCCCCCTGAATGAAATTCTCCCCTTAGTGTTCAAGATGGTTTTTACCAATTTTTGAAAATACTAATAACTTTCTCCCCCTTTTGAAAACACATTAAGATACCAATTTGAAAACTTCGTTTAAAATTTGGTGGTGGTGCGGTCCTTTTGCTTTGGGCAAATACTTTCTCCCCTTTGGCATTAATCGCCAAAAATGGAGACATTTGAGAGCCCTTTACTTTCTCCTCCATTGGTACAAATAAATATGAGTGAAAGGATTATACCAATTTTAGAGTGATGTAGAGTAACGACGAAGGGTGATACTGATAGAGTGGAGTGGAAGCCTTATCTTCGTGGAGTACTCTCTTTCAATCTACAACTTAGTATAGAAATACACTTGGAAACACATTAGTCGTAGCAAACAAAAGAGATATGATCAAAGGTATATAAATGAGTTATGTGTGCAATGTTTCAATCAAAATTTTGAGAATCAAGAATATTTATTATTCTAACAAATTAATATTGCGAGGGGCTACTGTTGGGGCCTTTGGCTTCCAAAGGTCCTCAAAAACATAATTTAACAATGTTTCTGGAGTATAATACATGAACATGTACCTTCGGGCTCGGATCAGAACCAGCGTGAAGAAGCACAAAGAATACGAAGGTTAGTGCAGAGCCTAAGCTATATGCAGGAGAGCTTCGGCATGATAGCACAAAAGGAAACCGACTTAAAAAGGAAAAGGCTATTCAGACCTCGATGGGTCATTATAGAACCATTAGCAAATGTAAAGGGCATGGGTGTAATTTTACATGGGCTGCGTCCCGTGCCTATAAATAGATGAATAGTATTCCCGTACTGTTCACGCTGACCTGGCATTTGCTTTTGCGTCACGCTTATACTTTCATCTTCTTTCAAGCCGAAGGTACATTTGTAATTTGATATCATTTCTATTTTCCATAGTAATAAAATAGAAATGAGATAGAAATGAGTTGGTAATGATACATGATTGTTTATGTTATTTTATATTTCATATGATTCCTTCTTCATCATTATGCGCTATGCTGCTGAAGGTATGTCCTTCATAACCTTCGTCCGAAGATCATTATACCCCAAGGGAAATAATGTTTTGAAGGACGAAGGACTTTAACGTTTAACATTTTCTATGTTGCCTTGTTCTTAATTCATGGCACTTGAGAACAAGCCCCCAACATTGGCGCCCACCTCTGGTGAACTCTTTTCGACCACCTTCGGCAAGCATTGTCCTTCGTCATGCCACCGAAGAAAGCTTCAGCGACAGGGGCTGCTGCTCTCCAGCCGCTGGACCCAAATCAGGAGACCTTTTCTCTTCGAGAGGCCCAAAGCCAGAAGAGGAAGGCCACTAGTCCAACACCCCAGGAGGACGAGTTAGATCAAGAAATCAGAAACATGGAGATGCTTCATCAACAAGTACAAAGGAAGAAAGAGAAGATGGCTCGGCTAGCCGACCTTCAGAGACAGATTGACGAAGCTACCGAAGAAGTACGCCATCTTGCTCAAGATGAGCAAGAGCGAAGGCCTCAACATAGGGGGCTTCATCAAGAAGGTTTCTTCAACGAGGATGAATGGTACGAGGATTTCCACCATGGAAATTTTGCTTTTGATGATGCTTCTCCTCTATCAGCAGAACTGCAGGCTACACCTTGGCCCCCGTCTTACAAGCCACCCCAGCTCCCCATGTATGACGGGCACTCAGATCCGAAGCAGTTTTTGATGAGCTACGAAGCAACCATATCTTCATATGGAGGCAATACCGCAGTCATGGCGAAATCTTTCGTCATGGCAGTCAAGAATGTTGCGCAAACCTGGTACTCCTCTCATTGGCCAGGAACATTCACATCATGGCAGAAGCTGAAGGACATGTTGATCACTAGATTCCAAGGGTTTCAGACGAAGCCAGTCACCGCTCAAGCTTTGTTTCAGTGCACGCAAGATCATGAAGAATACCGCCGAAAAAGAAGGCGAAGAAGTTCAAAAGACGTTCCTGAGGGAATGCAGAACTTACAGCGAAAAGTCAACGCTGACACACCAAAAAATAAGTGGTGAAGCCAAAAAATAAACGGCAAAGAGATTGTGTATTCTACAGCAGGGATGTGTGTGTATCTTTGGCACAAATATCATTCTGCATAAGCATAACATCATCACATCATTCGCATAACATAACATCATACATCATATTGCATCAATGGCACAAGAAGGGATACAATGTTGATCTTCGGAGAATGCTTTGAAAAAGTGAAATTGTGCTAAGGCACAAAATAAGTTTCGAAGAGATACAGCTTTGTCAGCTATAAAGTGGAGGAAAAAGTTTATTGTTGACGAAGCATTAATGTTTCTGCGATGATTGGAGGATTTTTCACGAAACATAAAAATTCTTCTTTACGAAGCATGAAAAGAAGGGAAGGTGTTTTTTCGTCGAAGGCTCAAAAACGGTTTGAACAATAAAAGTTTCATGCATCGCAAAGAAATAAATTACAAAAGCCATTTATACATTACATTAAAAACTCATGAGTGCCAAATATTACAAGCATAGTCCAGCAAATGTTACATTGGTATTCTAACAATGTTTTTACAATATCTATTATTCTTCCTTCAAAACTTCATCCGCAGCTTCGGTTAGAAGTTGAGTAACGACTTCGTCCAAAATGCTTTCGGCCATATTAATGATTTCTGGTAAAATTTTATCTTTTTCCAAAGCTTCGTTCCTCAGCTTAATAACCTCTGTTCGAAGGTTGTTGAGAGCAATAGTGCAGCTCTCGTCTTCGGCATTCTTTTGTGCCCTTAAGGCGTTGCTCAGTATTAAACCCTATATATGAAAAGAATTAGTATAAGAGCAAAAAATACTTCAAAGTTCATAAACTTCCAAATGTACAATTTTTGTACCTTCAGACTGTTATATGCGAGGCTATCTGCAAGATCGTCCTTTGTCATGGCACAAAGGCCAGCTTCAAGCTTCGGAAACCCCATACTTCTGGCCATCTCCCGGCAGACAGATAATTCTTTGTTGCCTGGGAGGCAGTATAAGAAATCATCTTCGTCTGTTCCATTGAACACTAAGGCACCCTTTGGATACTTCAGTTCTCGGGCATAGTGTTTAGATTCAAAAATATCTTCTTCAGTTAATCTTTTTCCCAAAGCGTGTCGTACGATATAATCAAGAACTTCAGAGGATGCTTCGGGAGTAGGAGTGGCAGTTTTTTCAGGCAGAATTTGTTCTGCAGCATCTTTTTCCGTTTTCTCCTCCCCGGTTCCCAAGAATTTCTCCTTTGCAGGCTCTGAAGGCCCAGCTTTGGTCTCGATCTGGTTCTTCGCAGCCTTGGCTTCAGTTACTCTTGTCTCAGACTGTGTATTTGGAGCTTCGGCAGTTTTCCTTGGAGTAGAGCTTGTCTTTATTGTCTCCAGCGCATCTAGTACATTGACCATTCTTTTCCTCTTAGGGGTCGCTGTAGGACCTTTTTGTGCCTTCGGCATTGTCACTTCTGCCGAAGGGCTTGAAATTTCTGGTATCTTTGTTCCTTCTACCCCTATATCATCGGCCTTCGGCTCAGCTAATTTGGCTAAAGATGTCTTCGGTATTGCAGCCGGCTCTTCAATTTTCTGTGTAGGCGCAGGTTCTATGGCTTCAGTAGCCAAAGAGGTCTCACCGCCAAATTCGGGCACTACGGCCGGTTCAATATATCGCGGCCGGTGAGTAAGAACCTTCACCTTCTTCCTCTTCGGCGCGGGCTCGCTGGGAGCAGCTAAAGCAGCATCTTTCCCGGAAGTTACACTCTTTCTCTTTTGTCCCTTTGGCGGGTACCGGTAGTCAGGATACATAAACCCAATAGCATCAAAAACTCTATTTAGCCTTTTCTTTTTCCGGCTCCCGAAGGCCGCAGATAATGCATTATCCTCCGCTTTGGAGTATGGCCCAAGCAGATCATCACTAGTAGCTTCGATGCAATTAAGCCAGTCATCGTCTGGTTCGATAAATTGGTCTCCAAATCTGAAAGTATATTTCAGTCGAACCAAATCACCCTCGTTAGTGTTGCTGATGGTTTCTTTTGGCATCTCCTAGCTCTCTAGCAGTGGCCATATCCTGTAGGCCACGTGCTCTTGGACTAAGTCCCTTGTCCCGATGAAAGAACAAACTATGCCAAAGGCCCTTCGGCATTCTTCAGCTGCTTCATTAATCTCTACCTTCGGTTTCCGAAGGCCGAAGCAGGACCAGATGGGACGCATAATGATCTCTTTGATATCTTCTCTCGCCTTTAAATCATTTTTCACATAGAACCATTCCTTCGTCCAGTCTCCAGGCCACCTCTTCCAAAAGGTTGGCACTAGGCAGCTCGAGCCTGAACGAGCAACGAAGCTGTAGCAACCAAAGTTATTGTGATACTGCTCCTTACCCCAGGGTTTCGTCGCATATAAAAGTTTGTGTATACTGCTGAAACTTTTCGCACTTGGTTCCAAACCTTGACTCCTCACAGCCCAAACGAAGATTCCCATTCTTATGATGGCTTCAGGAGTAATCTGGTGAAGAAAAATCTGGTATATCTTTAAAACTTCAACCACAAAACTGCTTAGGGGGAATCGAAGCCCAGCCTTGAAGAAGCTTTGATAGATTACAACTTCATTCTCTTCAGGAGCAGGAGCAGTTCGGTCTCTGTTGTCAGCCCTCACAATGGATATGTCTCGAAAATACCTTCCTCTCATGTTATCAAGATGACTTTGCCTAATGGTCGATTTTTCGAAGACTGTGTGACTTGGTCGCCATGGTCGATCTTCGGAGTCTTCGCCCCCACTTTCCACATCATAACTATCGCTGTCATCGGTATCTTCAGATAAGCCTTCTAGAATTTCTTTTGTAACCTTCTCTGTATTGGTCTTTGCAATTGACTCGATGAATCCAGCGGTTTTTTCCTAAAGAAGCATCTCCTCCTCGCTCAGCTTCGCTTCAGCAACAGCTTTCTTATCTTGAGACATCTTTTCTTTGGAGATGATGGAAATGTGCTCTTAAAGCCGAAGTTAAGGAAATCTAAAAACCAAGCAAGCGTTGGTAGGCAAGAGCTAAAAATTGAGCAAGCAGAGCAGATGGCTAAGAACGTACCAAATGAGCTCGTGGTGTGCTCTTCTTTATATGCCTAGTGTGTTGCAGGGTGGAGGGCCCCGCTTGTCATTGGTTGTTGCTATTCTAGCAAAGGGAAGGTGTTTTTTCGGACCTTCGGCTTAGGGCCTTCGTCCATATCGCAATCTGAATTTATTATTCTAACAAATTAATATTGCGAGGGGCTACTGTTGGGGCCTTTGGCTTCCAAAGGTCCTCAAAAACATAATTTAACAATGTTTCTGGAGTATAATACATGAACATGTACCTTCGGGCTCGGATCAGAACCAGCGTGAAGAAGCACAAAGAATACGAAGGTTGGCGCAGAGCCGAAGCTATATGCAGGAGAGCTTCGGCATGATAGTAGAAAAGGAAACCGACTTAAAAAGGAAAAGGCTATTCAGACCTCGATGGGTCATTATAGAACCATTAGCAAATGTAAAGGGCATGGGTGTAATTTTACATGGGCTGCGTCCCGTGCCTATAAATAGATGAACAGTATTCCCGTACTGTTCACGCTGACCTGGCATTTGCTTTTGCGTCACGCTTGTACTTTCATCTTCTTTCAAGTCGAAGGTACATTTGTAATTTGATATCATTTCTATTTTCCATAGTAATAAAATAGAAATGAGATAGAAATGAGTTGGTAATGATACATGATTGTTTATGTTATTTTATATTTCATATGATTCCTTCTTCATCATTATGCGCTATGCTGCTAAAGGTATGTCCTTCATAACCTTCGTCCGAAGATCATTATACCCCAAGGGAAATAATGTTTCGAAGGACAAAGGACTTTAACATTTAACATTTTCTATGTTGCCTTGTTCTTAATTCATAGCACTTGAGAACAAGCCCCCAACAGTGGCAATATACTCAGCTTCGGCGGTTGATAGGGCTACTGAATTTTGTTTCTTTGAAGCCCAAGACACCAGGGATCTCCCTAGAAACTGACAAGTCCCTGATGTGCTCTTCCTATCAATTTTACACCCTGCCCATTCGGCATCGGAATATCCTATCAAATCAAATGAGGATCCCTTGGGGTACTAAAGCCCAAACTTAGGAGTGTAAACTAAATACCTCATGATTCGCTTCACGGCCCTAAGGTGAACTTCCTTAGGGTCGGCTTGGAACCTTGCACACATGCATACGGAAAGCATAATATTCGGTCGAGATGTACATAAATAGAGTAAAGATCCTATCTTCGACCGATATACCTTTTGATCTATGGACTTACCTCCCGTGTCGAGGTTGAGATGCCCATTAGTTCCCATGGGAGTCTTGATGGGCTTGGCATCCTTCATTCCAAACTTCTTAAGAATGTCTTGAATGTACTTGGTTTGGCTGATGAAGGTGCCATCCTGGAGTTGTTTGATTTGAAATCCTAAGAAATATCTCTACTCCCCCATCATAGACATCTCGAAATTTTGAACCATGATCCTACTAAACTCTTCACAAGTAGATTTGTTAGTAGACCCAAATATAATATCATCAACAAAAAATTGGCATACAAACAAATCATTTGTAACAGTTTTAGTAAAGAGAGTAGGATCGGCTTTTCCGACTTTGAAGCCATTAGTGATAAGGAAATCTCGCAGGCATTCATACCATGCTCTTGGGGCTTGCTTAAGCCCATAAAGCGCCTTTGAGAGTTTATAAACATGATTAGGGTATTCACTATCTTCAAAGCCGGGAGGTTGCTCAACGTAGACCTCTTCCTTGATAGGTCCATTGAGGAAGGCACTCTTCACTTCCATTTGATAAAGCTTGAAGCCATGGTAAGTAGCATAGGCAAGTAATATACGAATTGATTCTAGCCGAGCTACGGGTGCATAGGTTTCATCAAAATCCAAACCTTTGACCTGTGAATATCACTTGGCCACAAGTCGAGCTTTGTTCCTTGTCACCACACCATGCTCATCTTACTTGTTGCGGAATACCCACTTGGTACCTACAACATTTTGATTAGGACGTGGAACCAAATGCCATACCTCATTCCTCGTGAAGTTGTTGAGCTCCTCTTGCATTCCCAACACCCAATCCGAATCTCTTAGTGCATCCTCTACCCTTTATGGCTCAATAGAGGAAACAAAAGAGTAGTGTTCACAAAAATGAGCAACTCGAGATCAAGTAGTTACCCCCTTATGAATATCACCGAGGATGGAGTTCACGGGGTGATCTCTTTGAATCGCTTGGTGGACACTTGGGTGTGGCGGTCTTTGACCCTGTATTTCTTGATCATCTTCCTTGTCTTGAGCATCATCATCTCCCCCTTGATCATTGTCCTCCTCTTGAGATGGCTCATCTTCTTGATCTTCTTCTTCAGTATCTTGAGCCTGATCCTCATCTTGGGTTGGTGGAGATGCTTGATTTAAAGATGACAGTTGATCTTGTGCTTGTGTGGGCTCTTCGGATTCCTTAGGACACACATCCCCAATGGACATGTTCCTTAGTGCGACGCATGGAGCCTCTTCATCATCTAATTCATTAAGATCAACTTGTTCTACTTGAGAGCCATTAGTCTCATCAAACACAATGTCACAAGAAACTTCAACTAATCCAGTGGATTTGTTGAAGACTCTATATGCCCTTGTGTTTGAATCATATCCTAGTAAAAAGCCTTCTACAGCCTTAGGAGCAAATTTAGATTTTCTACCTCTTTTAACAAGAATAAAACATTTGCTACTAAAGACTCTAAAGTATGAAACATTGGGCTTTTTACCAGTGAGAAGTTCATAAGATGTCTTCTTGAGGATTCGGTGAAGGTAGAGCCGATTGATGGAGTAGCAGGCGGTGTTAATCGCCTCGGCCCAAAACCGGTCCGGAGTCTTGTATTCATCAAGCATGGTCCTTGCCATGTCAAGTAGAGTTCTATTCTTCCTCTCCACTACACCATTTTGTTGTGGTGTGTAGGGAGAAGAGAACTCATGCTTGATGCCCTCCTCCTCAAGGAAGCCTTCTAATTGAGAATTCTTGAACTCCGTTCCATTATCGCTTCTTATCTTTTTGATCCTCAATCCGAACTCATTTTGAGCTTGCCTCAAGAATCCCTTTAAAGTCTCTTGGGTTTGTGATTTTTCCTGCAAAAAGAACACCCAAGTGAAGCAAGAATAATCATCCACAATTACAAGACAATAATTACTCCTGTTGATGCTTATATAAGCAATCGGGCCGAATAAATCCATGTGGAGTAGCTCAAGCGGCCTGTCGGTCGTCATGATGTTCTTGTGTGGATGATGGGCACCAACTTGCTTCCCTGCTTGACATGCGCTACAAACCCTGTCTTTCTCAAAATGAACATTGGTTAGTCCTATAATGTGCTCTCCCTTTAGAAGCTTGTGGAGATTCTTCATTCCAACATGGGCTAGTCGGCGATGCCAGAGCCAACCCATATTAGTCTTAGCAATTAAGCAAGTGTCAAGTTCAGCTCTATTAAAATCAACTAAGTATAGCTGACCCTCTAACACTCCCTTAAATGCTACTGAATCATCACTTCTTCTAAAGACAGTAACATCAGTATCACTAAAAAGACAGTTATAGCCCATTTTACACAATTGAGATACAGAAAGCAAGTTGTAATCTAAAGAATCTACAAGAAAAACATTGGAAATGGAATGGTCAGGTGATATAGCAATTTTACCAAGTCCTTTGACCAAACCTTGATTTCCATCCTCGAATGTGATAGCTCTTTGGGGACCTTCGTTTTTCTCATAGGAGGAGAACATCCTTTTCTCCCTAGTCATATGGTTTGTGCACCCGCTATCAATTATCTAGCTTGAGCCCCCGGATGCATAAACCTGCAAAATAGTTTTAGGCCTTGTTCTTAGGTACCCAAACAGTCTTGGGTCCTTTCACGATAGAAACAAGGACCTTGGGTACCCAAACACAAGTCTTGGAGCCCTTGTGTTTGCCCCCAACATATCTGGCAACTACTTTGCCTGATTTGTTAGTTAAAACATAAGAAGCATCAAACGTCTTAAATGAGATGTTATGATCATTTGATGCAGTAGGAGTTTTCTTTTTAGGCAATTTAACATGGGTAGATTGCCTAGAGCTAGATGCCTCATTCTTATACATATAAGCATGGTGAGAAACAGAATGAGACTTCCTAGCATGAATTCTCCTAATCTTGTGCTCAGGATAACCAGCAGGATATAAAATGTAACCCTCATTATCCTGAGCCATGGGAGCCTTGCCCTTAATAAAATTAGACAATCTTTTGGGGTATTAATTTTGACATTGCTTCCCTATTGGAAACCAATGCCATCCTTAATGCTAGGGCGTCTCCCACTATAGAGCATGCTTCTAGCAAATTTAAACTTTTCATTTTTAATTTCATGCTCATTAATTTTAGCAGTTAATGTAGCTATGTGATCATTTTGTTGTTTAATTAAAGCAAGGTGATCATTTATAGTATCTACATTAACATCTCTACATCTAGTACAAATAGTGACATGATCAACAATAGATGTAGAGGGTTTGCAAGTTTTTAATTCATCAATCTTAGCATGTAAAATGGCATTCTCATTTCTAAGATTGGAAATAGAAACATTGCAAACATTTAAATCTTTAGCCTTAGAAATTAAACTAGCATTTTCAGTTTTGAGGCTAGAAATTGATTCATTCAATTTATCAATCTTAGCAATTAAACTAGCATTATCATTTTTAAGATTGACAAATGAATCATCACAAACATCTAACTTTTCAACCTTAGCAATTAAGCTAGCATTCTCAATTCTAAGGTTGGAAATAGTGTCATGGCAAATGCTAAGATCTTTAGTCAAGTTTTCACATTTTTCTATCTCCTGAGCATAAGCATTTTTAACTTTAACATGCTTTTTGTTTTCCTTAATAAGGAATTCCTCTTGGCTATCCAAGAGTTCATCCTTCTCATGAATAGCACCTATCAATTCATTCAATTTTTTTTGTTGCACATTAAGGTTGGCAAAAAGTGTAAGCAAATCATCTTCATTATCACTACAGCTAGCCTTATCTCTAGATGTTGTATATTTGGTGGAGGCTCTAGATTTTACCTTCTTCTTTTTGTCGTCTTTTGCCATGAGGCACTTGTGGCCGATGTTGGGGAAGAGAAGACCCTTGTTGACGACGATGTTGGCGGCGTCCTCGTCGAAGGAGGAGTCGGTGGAGCTCTCATCGGAGTCCCATTCTCGACACACGTGGGCATCGCCACCCTTCTTCTTGTAATACTTCTTATTTTCCTTCTTCTTCCCTCTTTTGTCGTCGCCCCTATCACTGTCACTAGACATATGACATTTTGCTATAAAATAACCGGGCTTACCACATTTGTAGCACACCCTTTTGGAACGGGGCTTGTAGTCCTTCCCCTTCTTTTGTTTGAGGATTTGACGGAAGCTCTTGATGATGAGCGCCATCTCCTCATTGTCAAGCTTGGAGGCATCGATGGGGAGCCTACTTGATGTAGACTCTTCTTTCTTCTCTTCCATCTCTTTGAATGTGACGGGTTGCACCTCGGGTGTGGAGGTGGTGCCTTGCTCCAAGTTGACGATGTGTTTGGAGCCTTTGACCATTAGTTCAAAGCTCACAAACTTCCCAATTACCTCCTCGGGAGACATTAGCTTATATCTAGGATCACCATGTATTAATTGAACTTGAGTAGGATTACGAAATACGAGTGATCTAAGAATAACCTTGACCATTTCATGGTCATCCCACTTTGTGCTCTCGAGGTTGCACACTTGGTTCACCAAGGTCTTGAGCCAGTTGTACATCGCTTGTGGCTCCTCTCCTTGGTTGAGGATGAATCGACCGAGCTCCCCCTCGATCGTCTCCCGCTTGGTGATCTTTGTCAACTCATCTCCTTCGTGTGCGGTCTTTAGGACATCCCAAATCTCCTTGGCACTTTTTAGCCCTTGCACCTTATTATACTTCTCTCGACACAAGGAGGCGAGGAGTATAGTAGTTGCTTGGGAGTCAAAGTGCTTGATTTGGGCGACCTCGTCCGAATCATAGCCTTCATCTCCCACCGATGGTACCTGCGCTCCAAACTCAACAATGTCCCATATGCTTGCGTGGAGTGAGGTTAGGTAATGCCTCATTTTATCACTCCACATACAATAATCTTCACCATCAAAAACTGGTGGTTTGCCTAATGGAACGGAAAGTAAAGGAGTGCGTCTAGAGATACGGGGATAGTGAAGGGGCATCTTACTATACTTCTTGCTCTCATGGCGCTTAGAAGTGACGGACGACGCGTCATAGCCGGATGTAGAAGGTGATGATGAATCGGTCTCGTAATAGACCACCTTCTTCATCTCCTTTTTCTTGTCGCCACTCCGATGCGACTTGTGAGGAGGGGATCCCTCCTTGAGCTTGTTGCCGGACTCCCTTGATGGAGCCTTCCTGTGGCTTATAGGCTTGTCACCGCTGGTCACGATCTCCCTCTTGGCGTGATCTCCCGACATCACTTCGAGTGGTTAGACTCTAATGAAGTACCGGCTCTGATACCAATTGAAAGTCGCCTAGAGGGGGGTGATAGGTGGAATCTAAAATTTACAAACTTAAGCACACACTACAAGCCAGGGTTAGCGTTAGAATTAAAACCGAGAGAGAGAGAGGGCGAAAAACAAATCAACAAAGAAATAAAGTGGATGACACGGTGATTTGTTTTACCGAGGTTCGGTTCTTGAGAACCTAGTCCCTGTTGAGGTGGTCACAAAGATCGGGTCTCTTTCAACCCTTTCCCTCTCTCAAACGGTCATCTAGACCGAGTGGAGCTTTCTCCTTAATCAAACGGGTCACTTAGACCCCGCAAGGACCACTACAAACTTAGTGTCTCTTGCTTTGATTACAAGTCACTTAGAGAACAAGAATGAGGAGGAAGAAAGCGATCCAAGAACAAGAGCTCAAAGAACACAAGCAAAACACTCTCTCTAGTCACTAGGTGTTTGGAGTGAATTTGGGACTTGGAGAGGCTTTGGTTCTTTTGAATTGTGTCTAGTATTGAATGCACTAGCTCTTGTATTGAATGTGGAGTGCTGGAAACTTTGATGCTTGGAGTGGTGGTGGTTGGGGGTGTTTATAACCCTCAACCACCAAAACAGCCGTTGGGGTGGCTACTGTCGATGGGTGCACCGGACAGTCCGGTGCGCCAGCCACGTCACCCAACCGTTAGGGTTCTGGAGCAGTCGACCGTTGGAGCTTTGTCTTCATGTGGCACCGGACAGTCCGGTGCCGCACCGGACAGGCACTGTTCACTGTCCGGTGCCACTCTGACTTATGTGTTCTGACTCTACGCGCACTGTTCACGCATTGTTCATTTGTCCCGCGCTTTTGTAGTTGACCGTTGCGTCGGATAGTCGTTGCTCCACTGGTGCACCGGACAGTCCGGTGACACACCAGACAGTCCGGTGAATTATAGCGGAGTGGCGCTGGAAAAAACCCGAGACTGCTGAGTTTGGAGTTGTAAGGTCCTGGTGCACCGAACACTGTCCGGTGCGCCAGACCAGGGCACACTTGGATTTATTTGCTCCTTTCTTTTTGAACCCTTTCTTTAGTCTTTTTATTGGTTTGTGTTGAACCTTTATGCACCTTTGGAATATATAATCTAGAGCTAACTAGTTAGTCCAATATTTGTGTTGGGCATTCAACCACCAAAATTATTTATAGGAAAAGGTTAAACCCTATTTCCCTTTCAAGTTGGTCGGGACTAAGCTCGGGTGAGGCGAAGTTTCCTCCCGTGGCCGAAGCTGACTTCGAGCGAGACAAAGTTCTCTCCCAAGGGTGAGGTTGTGCCTTGACTTTTGCACGTCCCATCCGGAGTTATTTGAGAACAATGACCAGAGCAGGGGAGCAGTGCCCGGCATTCGCGAACGTGTGTCATCGTAATCGATGAAAAGTATATGGGACTACAGTCCCATCATCCTCAGTTGGTTGTGGTATCACATGGAGCAGGTATTCGTATCGGTCGCATTTAATGCGCATATCTTCATGGTTCACGAGAACTTTGGCTGAGGCTGGGCTTGAGGCCGTCCTTCATCCGAGTTGCCCTCGGGCGAGATAGAGATTTCTTTTCATAAATGGGGTCCCTCGGGTGAGTCGAGGATTGGGCGCAGCCTTCGTCCGAGGATGGGCTTGGGTGAGGCGTAGTTTTGAGCACATAAGTGCTTGAGTGGGATCTCGGGCGAATCATGATTCGACCCTACTTGACCTCAAGGAGCGTGTTTTTCAGTTTTATGATTTCTTGGTACTCATGTGTTAGGTATGCTTGGGGGTATAATCTAGGTATCCCTAATTATCATACCCGACACCATGGTACCTTGGTCCACAAGCCATCTGCTTGTCCTTAACCTTCGCTTAGTCCCTCGAAGCCCTTTCCTTGCCTGTCTTCACCCTATCAGACTATCTCCAAGTCACATTACATTGAGCATCCATTCAAAATTCATTTCTTCAATATTGTGAACCTTGCTTGAATGTCATCTAGATTGGGAACCTTAGCATCGGGGTCTCTACAGTGACCCATACGTTAGAAGGGACGGGGCAATAGACCGTACCAGGCGTACGCCTACGCATGATGGAAGGTGACACAGAAGGGATGACAGAAGATGAAGCTGTACTAAAGACGTCCCTAAACCTCACCACGAGCCGACTCAGCGAGACCCACCAGTCACTAGTATGTTTGCATCAGAATAGATACAGGAGCTCGTATGGCGAATGAACAAGACGCGATGCCATACCAGGGGTACAGTGACGCACAACCTAGCAGACGACATCGTAGGGGCTACACCGCTTGGAAGCAGGAGGCCGAACTCCACTCCGACAGAATACAAGTTCTCATTGTAAGTCTACCCTTGAGCTATAAAAAGGGCAAGACAACCCCCATCTTCAAGACACAACTACACACAAGCACCAAACTTTAACACGCTCCGAGCAACACTACGATCAGCACTACACTAGACTAGGGCTCTAGCCTGAACCAGTGTAACCCCCTGTCTCAGATCCACCTTCGAGCCCCCGTGGCTTACCATTCGGAGTGAGTCCGCACTAGCACTCCTACCAAACATAAATCTTATTGTCCCTCGGTTTCCGAAACCACGACAGCAACCAAGCAGGCCAGGCTCACCCCTTATGGGATATGTAGCTCCACCTTGTTGCGGTCGTGGGGTACGTAGGTCCAGTTAGGAGTGGGGAGGAGCACAACCTTCTTCTTCGGCAAGAGTTGCATCAGTAGGAAGACTGTGGCGACACGATGAGAAGAACCTAGGGCAGGGCGAAGCAAGGGCATAGAGCTAGGCCCACGCCGCGCGTGGACCTATAGGCAAGTAGAGAGATTGGTCGTGAGATCACCGGTGGAATGGAAGAGCGTGCGCCGAGGCAACGACACAGGAAGGAGAGAGGATGGGCGAGAAAACCAAGAGCAATGTGCTACCAAATCCAACTTCGTGTGGGCACCGAGGTGGAGGGGAAGATCTGCTACCGGCGACGACGTGAGGAGTAAGGGTGTGTTTGGTTAGCGAGTTAACACGGGTTGGAACGGGTTCAACCACAACAACTCATGATTGGTTTAAAAGGCTCGCGGGTTATGTTGATTCTGGGTCAAAATACTTATTGAAAAATATGGGTTCTAGTGATTCCTCAAAAACAAGCGAACCATTCCGACCCACTTCCTCTCCACTCTCTCGTCACCATACCTTATCCACTCGAGACCAGCACAGGAGCGTGCCGCCACTGTTGGCCTACTGGGACGAGGGACCCCCGTTGGCCTACCCTCTGACGTTAATCCCCTGCCCGCCTCACATCGTCAGTCCCCACTGGCCTACCCTCCGATGCCGGCGTGTTCTCTAGTAGGCACAATCCGCGAGCCTTGCTAGTGTTGTCGTCGAACAGCTAAAGGTCAGTGTTTATCACCACCTAGACAAGCTTTCTAGTGATGGCAAATGTTACAAATTCACTAAAATGCATCTTGATGTTGTTAGGATGTTCCTTTAATTATGACTAAAATGTAACGGCGAGACCTCGTCACTAAAAATTTATGACTTAGTCAATAATGACTTTAATTTATTTATATCTTATGCTTATGGATTCCTCAAATATTAAAATAGTGTCAGTTTCATTTATTTTGAATGATGTCATCTTATTGAATTGAAGATATCATCCTGAGTGTGTTAATATGACTAGGAAGGTGATCATATTCAGTTCATCCTTCATCACGAAACAAACAAGAGATGATGCAGCTCTAACCCACTTTAACCCTGTAATCAAACAAGAAACTAGGTTCAACCTATCACTGAAATCAAACAAGTAACGGATTCGACCCAACCCAGAAAAATAGATCGACTCCGACCCGACCCACGTCGTTCCGAAACCAAACACATGCTAATAGTGAGCATGGGTTGATGGTGCGACCGATGGACAGCACCCCAATATGTCAGTTAGGTCATTGCGAGACTGCCCTTCCTACCTGAAATGATTCCGCTACAACTACTTCTAGTCACTGACGTGTGGGGCCAGGTCCAGCATGGCCATTGGCCCCAAACGTTAGTGACCCATTTGCAGTTACTTCCCCATAAGTAACTGTAGAGGATCCCGTCGCTTTCCACCTTACTGTGCCTAGAGAAAACTATAATAGCTACTTTGGGAACCTCGTATCTCCTTCGGGATTGGAGGGGATTAAGGTGGAAATGAACTAATTTCATCTCCAATCTTCTTTAATCCCGAATGAGATTTGAGTTTCCAAACTAACCCTAAACGGGAGCAGAACTAACGCTCCTAACAAAGTGGCCACGCTTGGACACGACCAATACTGAAAGGTCCCATGAAACGAGCGGGTTTCAATTTAAGGACTAATTTGGGAACTCCATTTTCCTAACTAATTTCTCTTGGGAAAATTGAAATCTATTAGGAAAATGTGGTTCCCAAACAAGCCCTAAGAGATTTGTTATCACAGTTAATATTATAAACTTAAAATTCTGAAACACATAATGATAATGATGACATTCGTATAAATTCAAACAAACATTCAAATATTTCAAAAAAGAGCCTTCCGATATTATTCGTGAAGAAGTTTGGCCCTAGATAAGCTTGAAACAAATATCAAAAAAAATCCATTTGGTAGCCATTTCAATAGTCCAACATGAATTCTAATTTGGTAGCCATTTCGATATTGAAAGTTTGGCCCTAGATAAGATTGAAACAAATATCAAAAAACACTGGACATTATTCGTGAAGAAGTCCTGCGGCACGCTTGGCCGCTCGATCTTTTTGGTATAGGTCGACCAGGTGTTTTTCTGTGCGACAAGTGCGAGACCAATGGCCTGTACATCCACACCTGAAGCATTTCTGCTCCATCATTGCCTTCTGATAGAGGGCCACGAGGTGTTTTGCCGTGCGACAATTTCCGGCCAGATGGCCCTTGCATCCGCACTTTAAGCAAAATAGGCGTCGCTTTCCTTTGTGGTTGAAGCTGCCCTTGTTTCTGTTGTTGTCGTCTCCAGGTAGCCCTCTTGCAGCTGGTAATCCACCGCCTCTCCCTTCGCCGGGACTGCTCCACTTCCACGACCTCTGAGTAGCAGCGTCCTGTGCTTCAGGCACAGGTTCAGAGTAGTCCGTCGGACGGCCGCCATGGTTTTTGGAAGACCATTCCTGCTGTTCTTCCGGTGAAGAAGTCGGCTCACGCTCGGGCATGTGCTGCTGCTGGAGCACATGCTTGCCGACATTCGGGGAAGCATTGGCCTCCAAAGGGCCAGTGTCTACCCGTCTGCTGCTAGCCGGCACAAGGTTAGTGGCCGCGGCCGGGAAACCTTGTCGGACAACGGCGGCGCTATGACGCGCGCTGACCGTCTGCGCCACGGCGCCGGCGCGCACGGGGGACGACTGAGCGAGTACGTTGCCTCCACATGGAGAAAATGGACTCACGTCACTGGCGTCCTGCTTTGAGCCAGCTGCCAGTGGTGCTCGTCGAGTGGCGTGCGAGACCGTTGCGTCGTCGCGCGTGGCAGCTGGCACGCCGCCGGCGCTCGTCGGGGCCGGGGCGCTAGCCTGCACAAGGATAGTGGGGGAGTCGCGGGTCACGGTGGTGGGTGGGCTTTCGCGCATGGTGGCGCCCGCAGCAGCGACTACCTGCGTCATCGTGGTGGCAGCGTCAGCGCCGGTGCCGGCCTGTGGCTTGTGCGTGGCCATTGCTACAGACTAGAGGAAGCGGACTTACCTTGTCGTCCTGCTCGGACTTGATGACTTGTATTTGACATGAATTCATGGCGGACATTGACGCGTCCTCTTTGAGCACCTGCGGCATCTCCTCTAGTTGTGCTATCTCCATCTCGACGTCGGGCTCGGGCCCCTCACCCTGGCTACTAGCGTACGAGGCGTGGGGTATCGTGGCAGGGGGCTCGTGCCGAATGCCACTGGCCTTGAAGATGGGAATGGGATCTGCATCCACCTCCGGTGTGGCTGTTCTGACGGCCGTGATCGGGAGGCCACTGCCGCTACCGGGGGCAGGGCGACGCAGGCTCACCTTGTCTTCACCGCCATCGTGAGAGGGGATGTTCTTGGCGACCACCGAATCGTGTCGCACAACCTCCTGTACGGCGTGGTGCATCTGCACCTTTTGGCTGGCAGCCTCCACCTCCTGACTGGGCACCTTCTTCCGCTTCTTGCTCTTCTCCAGATCCCTACCGGTGACAGCCGCCGCGGACGCTGCCGCGACAGAGGCTGGGATGAGGCGGCGCGGACGACTTCGTTGCAGGCTAATGGAGTTCGGGACTCCAGCGACCCGCACAAGGTTCGTGGCGCTCGTGCCATCGCGCCACGCCGTGGCTGGCACAGGTTCAGGGAGCTCCGGCTGCACAATGGCGACCTTGCTGACGGGATCTACCTGCTCTCTAGCGTCCGTTCTCGCGTTGGCCTCCGCCGCGAGCCCATTGTCGTCGTCACCTGGAGGAACCGGCACCAACACCTTGCGGCTGCTGTCGTGCGACGGAGACGTCTCCTTCTTCACCGCTGCATCCTCCTGGATCTTTCGCGACCGCATCTCTGCTTGGCCATCCTCCTGCGTCTGCGTCGTAGGCGTCGCCATGTGGACTTCCTCCGCCTCCTGAGTAAACGCCTTCCTTTTCCTTCCCTCCTCGACGTGGACACCGGTGGCAATCGGCGCGGAGACGACGGCGGCGAGAGCTGGAGCACGAGATTGAGGTGGGACGGGTTCGAACGTCACGAGAGTCCGAAGCTTGTGGTGGACGTCGCCGTCGTCTGTGGCTGGAGGCGACGAGACGGCGGGCATAATATGGGCAGGGGCAGGACGTGTTTTTTCAAGGATCCGCACCTCCTGGCCGATGTCACCGCCGGTGATAGGCAGCAGTGACATTGCGGCGGGAGCGGGGCCAAGTGCTTGGGCAGGGTTGTGGATGCCGCCGTCGTCTGTGACTGGAGACGACGAGACGGCGGGCATAATGGGGGCAGGGGCAGGAAGTGGAGTTTCAAGTACCCGCACCTGGCCGACGTCGCCGCCGGTGACGGGCAGCAGGGACATCGCGGCCGGTGCGGGGGCAAGTGCTGGGGCAGGCATAGACTTTTCGTGATCCCGGTGGTGTCGGAGGGTAGCGGAGTACTGGAAAGAGGAGATGTATGTGTCAAGATCCTCCCAGCGTAAGGGGAGCGGCCTCGGGGAGCAGGCGACCAGGCGGTCGAAAGTCTCCCGCAGGCGCCGCTTTTTTGCCGGGAGCGCGGCGGTGACCGCCTCCAGTTCACACATCTCCATGACCGCCGGCGAGCGATCGAGATCCAGAAGCGAAAGAAGAGAAGGAGGGTACGGGGGGCAGGAGAGCGGCGGCGCTTCGCGAGTCCATTGCGGACTCCACGATTTCATCCGTTTGACGGTTTCGAATCGTGGGGCGAAACCGAAGGACGCCTCTGGGGGAGGGGACTTCTGCTACGGGCCAGCGTTTTATATAGATCGTGGACGAGAAGAGTCCGAGCGGGCCGATAACAGAGCTGGGCCGATAACGTTGCTTCTACGTATTCTTTTGTGAATATATATCTCCAATAAATTCTAAAAATATAGCTTCCAATACTTGAGTATTAGGATCTTCCTATAAATCTTACCAAACATAAATTCTTTACTCCAACATCTCCTTTTTTTCTAAAAATTGTTTGATTTGGTTATTATGGACTCATGCGCATCGTTATGCTAACGCAGGAAATAATAACGAGCAGACATGAAGGGCTGGTTACGAGCGCCAAGGAATTGAAAAGGTGAAATGACGCTAGCGGAGAATAAAAAGGTGCAGGAGCAACGATTGGCACGGCAGTGGGCTGCAGAAATCTAAGAAGCATCGGAGCATTTCCAAGAGATTAGGCAAAAGAATTAGTCAAATTTATTGATTTCGCTTACTTTGTAAAATTGATTTAACACAAAAAAAAATTAACTACTCCAACATACTCTTCAAAATTCAGCACGTCAATAGGCTTTTCAGCAACCTGTAAGGGCTTTCGGTTCTACCCCAAACTATATGGATTGAGGGGGTTTCAATCCCTAGTAAATCAAAATACTCTCTAATCCATATCATTTACTTTCAATCTATATGGATTGAAAATAACCAAACAAGCCCTAAAAAAAATCTACAAACTCTTGCCGACCTGGGCTTGTGGTGGCGGGAGGGAGGGCACATGCATGAAAAGGTCACATTGATGGCGAGCGACCTGAACCTGACTGGTGAATTCTACCGAGCAAGAATATCGGAATAGCGTGAAAGGAAAAATGAAATGGAGAGCCTGTTCGACCTGATCTGTGGTCTCAAATCTCTAAATCGGACTTTCTGGTAGAGGATGGTGAGGTTGTTGGAATTGCTGTCAGGTAGCTTTTTCACGTGCGAAAGTTTTAGGACACGGAATAGGGAATTATTGGAACATTGTTTTTTCTTTTTTCCTTGAGGTTACAAATAGCAGGAATTATTGGAGAAGCTGTGTGTCGCTCTTGTTAAGTAACCCTAGTTAGGGTTATATGGACAAATACTGGCTTTACCATTGAGGGGTCTCACATCTCCATATAAGGAACCTGTACACCCCTTCATATGATAGAGCTTAGAAAAAGGACAGAGGCTCAACTCTATATCCTTTGTCTCATGTGTTTCCTCTGTCGTGCTTATGGGAAGGGAGACGGGTTCTCTACAGCTTCTTGCGCCTCTATTGCTGACGGGAGGGAAGGGAGCGGATCTGGTGATCCGTGGTAACGTAGTTCTCAACACGTTATCAGCACGCTCTACCTCGACGTTGCTGTCGAATCAGATCTGCATCAACTCTTCGTCAAGCCGGCGGGTCTCTTGGCCTTGCCGAACTGTCCTACGCGACAGGCTTCGTTCCCGTTTATCGAACCAGGAATCACGGTATGAAATCTTGAGTGAATCTGCAATTTAGTGTTCATCGCGTATATCGCCTACGAGCCCGTGTGCATGCTGTTGGTCGGAGCAGAGCACCATTCGGTGGTCGACTGGTCTCAGTTCTTCGCCGAGATGCCGCGCTGCAGTTCACGAGAACGCCTGAAGGCCTGGAGCCACACCGCTGCCTTACCAAAATCAAGGGCCGAGAGCCGTGCATGCCGGCACCTCCTCCAGAATAGCGGATCGTGATTGCTTGTGAGCCATGCAAGCCACTAGCGTTTTTTTTTGTCAAAGCGGTTGCGGGTGACTGAGAAAGAAAAAATATCTCTCCATTATACATATTTTAGTTTATATGCATGCTTCATGCTATTTTATCCTATTTTCCTAATGAAAATAATAAATAGAATCAAGCATGGTTTGTGTTGCGATTTTTATTTTAATTAATTATTTCTAGTCGCAAATAGTTAATAAAAAAAATGTATGCTTAAATATGAGAACATTTTTTTACACCAGATGTGTTATGTTTATGGATTAAATCTGGTATTATTTTTCTGCTTTTATTTTCCGTAGTAAATAATTAGCAGAAAGATATGAAGGCTATATTATGCATTCTTAAATCGCTCTAAATATTTATATTGTGTTGAGCTTTTAAACTCACGATGAGCGATTAAATTGTATAGTGGGTACTCGGACATGTCGATCAGGCTACGTTATTAATCGGCTGAGTTATGGCATCAGCTATGCATTGGCTGCGCCCTGGCAACACGACACAGTATTTATGTCGTACGAACTTGGCTGCGTCATGTGATTGCTATGTAGCACTCTCGTTCATTCGGACAGCTTCCGTTGAGTCGACCCGCCATCACTGAGTCGCGTATTTTTCGCATGCCCTGTAGGCACTGTCTGTCTGCCGTGATCATTGAGCCACAATTGCGTCTGTTGCGCACGTTGCATGGACTTATCGTGTACCCCGATTACCGAGCCATAATTGTGCCTGTTGTGCTTATTACGAAGGCTTATTGTGTTATCGTGACCCTGATGGCCGCTCACGCGTTGACGCCAGATACGCTAGAGCTTATACTCACGTGGATTGTGGTGGGTTGTTCAAACCCCTAAAGTCACATTATGCGCAACCTTCGTAAACAATTTTGTTTAGCTCTGTCGGGGACCATAATTAGGGGTACCCTCAAGACGCCTAATTCTCAGCTGGTAACCCCCATCAGCATAAAGCTGCAGAGGCCTGATGGGTTTGATTAAGTCAGGGATCAGTCCATACGAGCGACTCGATCACGCCACGCCCGAGCCTAGCCTCGGGCAAGGGCAGCCGACCCTGAGGTGTTTCCGTCTCGCCCGAGGCCTCCTCTTTCACGGCAGACGCATCTCCGGCTCGCCCGAGGCCTTGCCTTCATTAAGAAGCAACCCTGACTAAATCACCGCGCCGACCGACCAAGTCCCCGGGGCATTTAACGCAGAGAGTGAGACCGACGGGCGGCCAGGCTTTGCCAGAAGCGCCATAGGAAGCTCCGCCCGACCCAGGGCTCGGACTCGGGCTAAGGCCCCGGAAGACGGCGAACTCCGCTCCGCCCGACCCAGGGCTCGGACTCGGGCTAAGGCCCCGGAAGACGGCGAACTCCGCTCCGCCCGACCCAGGGCTCGGACTCGGGCTAAGGCCCCAGAAGACGGCGAACTCCGCTCCGCCCGACCCAGGGCTCGGACTCGGGCTAAGGCCCCGGAAGACGACGAACTCCGCTTCGCCCGACCCAGGGCTCGGACTCCGCCCTGGCCTCTGCCGAACGACCTCCGCCTCGCCCGACCCAGGAGCTCGGGCTCGGCCTCGGCCATGCAGGATAGGCTCGACCTCGGCTTCGGAGGAGCCTCCACGTCGCCCGACCTAGGGCACGAGTCCGCCACGTCGACAGGAAGCACCATCATCACCCTACCCCGAGCCGACTCGGGCCACAGAGAACAGGACCGACGTCCCATCTGGCTGGCTCCGCCAGATAGGCAATGATGGCGCCCCGCTGGATCCATGACGACGGCGGCTCTCAGCTCCCTTACGGAAGCAGGGGGACGTCAGCAAGGGCCCAACCACTCCGACAGCTGTCCCTCCGCCAGGCTCCATTGCTTCTCCGACAGCCACGACGCCACACTAGCTGGGTGCCAAGATCTCTCCGGCTGCCACCTTGGCATGTACTTAGGGCACTAGCTCTCCCCCGCTAGACACGTAGCGCCTTGCTACACCCCCATTTGTACACCTGGATCCTCTCCTTACTCCTATAAAAGGAGGGACCAGGGCCTTCTTAGAGAAGGTTGGCCTCGCGGGAACGAAGGGCAGGGGCAGGCGCTCTCTTGGGGCCGCTCGCTCCCCTCACCCGCGCGGACGCTTGTAACCCCCTACTGCAAGCGCACCCGACCTGGGCGCGGGACGAACACGAAGGCCGCGGGATCTCCGACTCCCTCACGACCCGGCTCCGGCCACCTCGCTCTCGCTCTCTCCCCCCTTCGCGCTCGCCCACGCGCTCGACCCATCTGGGCTGGGGCACGCGACACACTCACTCGTCGGCTCGGGGACCCCCCGGTCTCGAAACGCCGACAGTTGGCGCGCCAGGTAGGGGCACGCTGCGTGTTGACGAGCGGATTCCCGTCAAGCTACAGATGGGCAGTCTCCAACGACCCCTTCAACCCGGGACGGTGCTCCGTTTCGGGAGCCTCGAGTTCATGTCTTTCGACGGCGACTACGACATGATACTCCTTCCACCGCCGCGCGACAGCGACAATGGTGGCGGACAGCCCGCCCGCCGGCGGCGGAATCGACGACGTCTTTCCCGCGTGGGGGAAGGACAACTTTCGAGCTCGCCCCATCCTCTCCCTCGCCATCGGAGGAGGAGGCGGGGCAACCAGGGCCGAGCGGGAGGCTGCGCTCAGCCGGCTGTCGAGCAAATCGACATCCCCAGCGCCCCAACGGAGGACGCGTCGGGCATCACCCACGCGTTTGAGGCGAAGGCGAGCGCCGTCCCCCCGCGACACGCCGACCCCGAGCAAGTGGACGACGCCAGCGCGCTCACGGAGGGCCTGCAGGACGTCGCCCTCGCACCAGGACGACGGCGCGATCAGCCCCCGGTGTGACTTCGTCGCTCCTCGTCGACCAAAAGGTACCGGCTGATTCCCATCCTTCGTCATTTCGACTCGGCCTCAACCCGCCTAGCGACTTCGCTTTGGCGGGCGCTCACGTTGAGGCGAGTGCAACCCCTCTGGGGTTTCGTGTGCGGTCGCCTTGGGACCGATTGACGGACGTCTCGACCTACGGGCCCTCTGGGTCCGAGGAAGATGACGATCCCAGCATCTGCTGGGATTTCTCTGGATCTGGCAACCCCAGTGCCATGCGGGACTTCATGACCGCATGCAACTACTGCCTCTCCGACTGTTCCGACGGCAGCCGCAGCCTTGACGACAAGGACTGCGGCCCGAGCCGCGAATGTTTCCACGTCGAGCTAGGGGATCCCTCCGGAGGCATCTGTCTCGGCATGCCGGAGGATGGTGATCCCCCTAGGCCAGCGCCTCGCGCCGACATCCCGCGGGAGCTAGCTGTGGTCCCCGTTCCGGTGGGGGGTCACGACCCACAGCTCGAGCAAGTCCGCGGGGCGCGAGCCGGGCTCGATGAGGGAGCAGGAGCGCTCGAGGCAATCCGCCGGGACGTCAGGCATGTATGGGCGGGCCAGCCCCCGGCCGGAGAAATACGTCACCTGCCCCAAGGTCTCCAGCACCGCATCGCCAATGATGCCAGGAACAGACCGCCACCCGCATCCGGCGGAACCGGTCAGGACCTGGCAGCCGCAGCGATGCTCCTCTGCGCGATGCCGGAGTCATCAACCACCGAGGGTCGGCGAATCCAAGGAGAGCTCAAGCATCTCCTGGAAGGCGCTGTGGCCCGGCGGGCCGAGAGCTCTGCCTCCCGAAGGCAGGGGTACCCCTCGGAACCTCGTGCCGCGACTTCCCGACTCATGCGGGAAGCCTCGGTCTACACCGGGCGCACGCGCAACACCGCGCATGCGGCCCCGGGCCACCTCGGCGACGAGCACCCTCATCGCGACCGTCGGGCCCGCCTCGACGAAAGGGTGCGCCGAGGCTATCACCCCAGGCGTGGGGGACGCTACGACAGCGGGGAGGATCGGAGTCCCTCGCCCGAACCACCCGGTCCGCAGGTCTTTAGCCGAGCCATTCGGCGGGCGCCGTTTCCGCCCCGATTCCGACCCCCGACTACTATCACAAAGTACTCGGGGGAAACGAGACCGGAATTGTGGCTCGCGGACTACCGCCTGGCCTGTCAGCTGGGTGGAACGGACGATGACAACCTCATCATCCGCAACCTCCCCCTGTTCCTCTCCGACACTGCTCGCGCTTGGTTGGAGCACCTGCCTCCGGGGCAGATTTCCAACTGGGAGGATCTGGTCCAAGCATTCGCCGGCAACTTCCAGGGCACGTACGTGCGCCCCGGGAATTCCTGGGACCTCCGAAGCTGCCGGCAACAGCCGGGAGAGTCTCTTCGGGACTACATCCGGCGATTCTCGAAGCAGCGCACCGAGCTGCCCAACATCACCGACTCCGATGTCATCGGCGCGTTCCTTGCCGGCACCACCTGCCGTGACCTGGTGAGCAAGTTGGGTCGCAAGACCCCCACCAGGGCGAGCGAGCTGATGGACATCGCCACCAAGTTCGCCTCTGGTCAGGAGGCGGTCGAGGCCATCTTCCGAAAGGACAAGCAGCCCCAGGGCCGCCCGTCGGAAGATGCCCCCGAGGCGTCTACTCCTCTCGGCGCCAAGAAGAAAGGCAGGAGGAAGTCGCAAGCGAAACGCGACGCCGCCGGCACGGACCTTGTCGCCGCCGCCGAATACAAGAACCCTCGGAAGCCCCCCGGAGGCGCCAACCTCTTCGACAAGGCACTCAAGGAGACGTGCCCCTACCATCAGGGGCCCGTCAAGCACACCCTCGAGGAGTGCGTCATGCTTCGGCGCCACTTCCACCGGGCCGGGCCACCCGCAGAGGGTGGCAGGGCCCGCGACGACGACAAAAAGGAAGATCACCAAGCAGGAGAGTTCCCCGAGGTCCGCGACTGCTTCATGATCTACGGAGGGCATGCGGCGAATGCCTCGGCTCGGCATCGTAAGCAAGAGCGTCGGGAGGTCTGCTCGGTGAAGGTGGCGGCGCCAGTCTACCTAGACTGGTCCAACAAGCCCATCACCTTCGACCAGGACGACCGCCCCGACCACGTGCCGAGCCCGGGGAAGTACCCGCTCGTCGTCGATCCCGTCATCGGCGACGTCAGGCTCACCAAGGTTCTGATGGATGGGGGCAGCTGCCTCAATATCATCTACGCCGAGACCCTCAGGCTCCTGCGCGTCGATCTGTCATCCGTCCGAGCAGGCGCTGCGCCCTTCCACGGGATCATTCCTGGGAAGCGCGTCCAGCCCCTCGGACAGCTCGACCTTCCTGTCTGCTTCGGAACACCCTCCAACTTCCAAAGGGAGACTTTGACGTTCGAGGTGGTCGGGTTCCGAGGAACCTACCACGCAGTGTTGGGAAGGCCATGCTACGCGAAGTTCATGGCCATCCCCAACTACACCTACCTGAAGCTCAAGATGCCGGGCCCCAACGGGGTCATCACCGTCGGCCCCACGTACAAACACGCGTTCGAATGCGATGTGGAGTGCGTGGAGTACGCCGAGGCCCTCGCCGAGTCCGAGGCCCTCATCGCCGACTTGGGAAACCCCTCCCGGGAGGTGCCAGACGTGAAGCGACATGCCGGCAACTTCGAACCAGCGGAGACGGTTAAGGCCGTCCCTCTCGACCCCAGTGGCGACACCTCCAAGCAGATCCGGATCAGTTCCGGGCTCGACCCCAAATAGGAAGCAGTACTCGTCGACTTTCCCCGCGCAAACGCCGACATTTTTGCGTGGGGTCCCTCAGACATGCCTGGCATACCGAGGGATGTCACCGAGCACTCGCCGGATATTCGGGCAGGAGCCCGACTCGTCAAACGGCCTCTGCACGGACGACGCTCGGGGGCTACGCCCTTCCCCCACTCACACACGAGAATCAGTCATCAAGGAAGGGTCGGCCTCGCCCCGGCGGAGCCCGACCCTCCCTCGGGGGCTAAAAAGGGGGAACCCCTCTCGTCGAGTTTGGATGCGCCTCTCCGCGTCAAAAAAATTCTTTTTTCGATCAAGAAGGGGTTTTTGCGTTCTCCCGGATGCGTCAGAAGCAGGGTCCCGAGGAGCGAACTTGGGTACAAATAAGTGGCGAGACCGACTGAGCCGAGGAACACCTATGCCTCCGGGCTAGGGACACCTCACTCATCGCCTGCCACGAAAAAGGACCCAGCTCGGGAAATCACCCTGTTGTTGACAAGTCGGGCCAGGCGCGCAAATTGAAACAGAAAGGAGTATGACTTCACGCAAGAGAAGTAAAGTGTCCAGGCCTCGGCGGCCGCGGCAAATCGCACATCCAACAGAAATTGTCCCAACAAAAGTCAGGCGTCGCCTTGGGAAGGCGCCGCGCCCTCAGCTCCACCCCCGCCGTCGGTAAGGTCCACCTCCGCTTCCGGCGGCGGCACAGGAGGAAGAATCTCTGCCTCGAAGATGGTTGCCAGCGCCGCGCTCGGACCCGCAGCGACCGCGTCGAGCCGCTGAACTTCTGTCAGGGCGGCCTCGTCTTCGTCAGGAAGGCAATACCCCTCACTGACCCGCTCCAGGTCCACGACGTAGTGGGAAGCGAGCACGGCGAAGGCCCGCCTGACGCCGTGGTGTAGCGCCCCGCGGACTTTACCGCGCGCGTAACCACCTAGGGCTTGAAGACGGCTTTGGGGGGAGCTTCCTGAAGGGACGTCGCCGGGACCAAGGGTCCGATAGACATCCGAGACGGCCTCGGACATGGCCGTGAGATCGGCCTCCCTCTGCTCAGCAGCCCCAGCGAGCGCCTCGGCGAGCGCTTTGGCAGACTCGTCGAGGGCAGACTCGAGCTCTGCGAACAACCAGAAGAAAGACCTCAAACACAAGCGGAAGAAACGGACAAGAACGAGAACCGAGGACGGTCGAAGCATACCTCCGGCTCGGACGCGCTGCTCCGAGGCCGCGACTTGGGCTGCGGCCAGGTCGGCCGCGAGGGTCTTGGCCCGGCTTTCGGCCTCGGCAGCCTGGCCCCGAGATTGGTCCCGCTCCACGGCAACCCGGACGAGCTCCGACCGCTGCCGTAGCGCCTCCGTGCGCGCCGCCGCCGCCTTGGCCCTCAGGTCAGCACAGAGCAACTGGAGGTCCGCTATCTTAGCGTCCTGCTGAGAAAGGCGCGCGGTAGCCCCGGCGAGCGAAGTCCTCAGGGACCGCAGCGAGCCCCAGACGTCGGCCTCGCGGCGGATGAACGACGACTTGGCGGCGCTCCGGTCCGTCAGATCCTGGAAAGGAAAACAAGACATCACGACGGACGCCTCGCTCGCAGAAGGGAGAAGGTATGCCTGAAACCGTTACCTGGAGGATTTTGGGGACGTCCCCGCAGAGAACCTCCAGCGACGACCGGAGCGACCCCACCGTTGCTTCCGCACGCTTGTGGAGCTCGTCCCAGGACTGGTCCTCCTGTTCGTCGTCAAGAACGAAGATAGGGTCCGAAGCCTCGCGGGTCCGGAATCGGAGCAACTGGCCCCGGGCCTCGGGGCTCCGCCGCACTGCGACAAGGCTGCCGCCTGCCTGGATGAGCTGCGCGTCCACGCCCACCTCTTCCGAGGCCCTGGGCGCCGACGCTGCGGCCGTCTCAACGTCGGCAGCAACCATATGCTCTCCGACTGGGACGGTGCCAACTGCGGTGGCGGCAGGCACCGGCATGGCCGACACGGCAGGCGGGCTCGGGACCGCGTCGGCGCCGGCCGCCTCCCCGATCACGATGGCCGCCTCGGCAGAGGAGCCCGCCTCGGGGACTTGCTCCCCCGGGACATGCGACGCCTGAGCCCCATGCGGCGAAGCGCCCTGCGAAAGGGTCGGCTGAGCGGCGGGGCCCGGGATGGCGCCAGCCGCCTGGACCAACGCCGTCTTAAGGGCCTTCCGGGGCACCAGGTCGGTAGGGCCATGGCTCCGCTTGCTGGAAAAAAGAAGAAAGGGAAAATCACGGCCAAGACGTATGAATGAAGCGCCGGGACGGAGACATTCCAAGGTACTTACCCGCTCCGGGCCATGATCCACTGTGCCTGGGGGGAGGTCTCTTGACTCCCGCTCCCTGGAACCACCGCCGAGGTCTGCCTCGCCGACAGCCCTGGCACCGCCCTCGCCTTGGGCGCCCCTGACGCCCGGGAGGCGGACTGCCCAGGTGCCGCCATGGCAACCTGAGGACCGCTCCCCCGCGCTGCCGGCGCGGCGGACGGCTCTCGAGGGACGGACCCCTCGGCCCGGCTCCCTGGAGTCGCGTTAGCTCCTCCAGCCGAGGGGTCAAGTACCCTCTCGGGTTGCCCCCGCCCCTCAGGTCGGGGATCCGGCGTCTCGGCCCCAGGAACCGACGACATCGGCCCGCTCGGGGGCTGACTCGACAGCTCCCGGCCACACCCCAAGCTGGGGCTGAGGCCGAGACGGGCGGCCATGTCGTCCTCCTCCTCTTCATCATCGTCGTCGTCGTCGGATGTCTCTGGCGACAGCTCCCTGGGGAGTCCTTCCCTCTCCTGCTGGCGACGGCGTTTCTCCAGGGCGTCCCGAGCCCGCCTCCGCTTGCGGGCCCGGGCCTTCTCCGCATCCTTTTTCTTCTTCTCCTCCTCCGCGGCGACCCGCCGCGCTGCCCGACCCACCGCGTCCTCCGGGACCCGCGGCAAGGAGGGTTTGTGCCGCCCCACCTCCTAAAAAGGGGAGAGGGGGAAAGAAACCCAATCGTGAGAATCAGGAGCAACCCGGTATATGAGGAAGGAAGGAGCAAACACTCACCAGAGCGATGCACCCCTGGTCGGGGCGCATTCGAGGCTGGGAGAAGGCGTGGGGGTCTGGCTTCCCCATCGCGGCCGACACCCGCCATTGGAGGGCGTCACGGGGAAGAGGATCAGGGGACATCCGTGACCCCTCCCAGTCGGCCTCCAGGGTCATCTCCCAAAGCGACAGCCGCCGTTCCGCCAGGGGGAGCACCCTCCGACGGTGGATGGCGGCAACCACTCCCGCGGCGGTGAGTCCTCCCTCCCGCAACGCCTTCAGGGCCTGGAGAAGAGGTTCGAGGTTCTTCTGCCTCTCGTGTGGAGTCCCGTGGCGCCAGGCGTCGGGAGCGGCGGTGACAACCCGCTGAGAGAACGGCGGGAGCAACTCTTCGTCATTCCGGAGGTAGAACCACCGGCGCTGCCAACCCTTGTTTGAGGATGCGAGGACGGCAGGGATATACTGCGACGACCGCGACTGCCTCAACAAAAGGGTGCAGCCGCCGGCCCGCACTGCTGCGCGGACTTTCCTCTCCCCCGTCGGCGAGGCGAAAAGCTCGGCGAAGAAGAGATGGGTCCACAAATCCCAATGGGGGGCGATCCCCAAATACCCCTCGCACACCGCTACGAAGATAGCGGCCTGCGAGATGGAGTTGGGGGTGAGGTTGTGCAACTCCACCCCGTAATGGAACAGGATGGCCCGCATAAAGCGGCTCGTCGGCACACCAAATCCCCGCTCATGGAAGGAGATGAAGCTCACGACGTACCCCGGCGGAGGGGATGGAGTGACTCCGCCCGCGGGAGGAATCCATTCCGGCCGCTGCTCATCGGTGAGAGGGCGGAGCAAACCCTCGCCGACGAGGTCCTCCAGATCACCCGCCGTCACCGTGGAGAAGGGCCACGGGTCGCGCGGCGGGATGATGGTCACCCGGTCAGCCATCGCCAAAGCAGAAAGGGTGGCGGCGCGGAGGACGAGGGAGGGCGGTTTCCTTTTTCCTGGCTAGATCTCTCAGACTGCGAAAAAAACCTAAGGGGGAGACAAGAAGCGGAGTCGAGAACCGTCACCGGACCCTCTCCGGGGTATATAAAGACCAAGGTGAAGACGGTTCCAACGTACCGCCCGAACCGGACGCGGGGTTCAAAAAACGCAAAGCAAAACAGCCGTTCCTCGAACGGCTCGCGCACGCAACGGCAGCCTCGCCGACCGCTCGCCCCGGCGCATTAACTCCGCGGCTCGACGGGCAGCGCTTCTGGCGGAAGCAGCTGGCGACGTTTCGCCTTCGCCAAAACGACCACACCAAAAAAGGTACGCCACGTCGTTCGAATTTCGTATCCTTTTTCCCTTTTCCTTCTTTCTCTATCTCTTGCAACAGGGACCGGGAAAGGGGATACCCCCAAAGGGATCCTTCCCCGTGAAGGAACTAGGCTCCGAGCCTCCTTACTGATCAGGGGTTCGAAGGCTGGCCCCCCGAAGGGTTCAACAGCCGCCTCAGATCGCGTGGGCCCAACACCCACTACTGGTCAGAGGTTCGAAGGTCGGCCCCCCGAAAGGTTCCACGACCGCCTCAGGCTACTCGGGCTCCGCGCCCATTACTGATCAGGGGTTCGAAGGCTGGCCCCCCGAAGGGTTCACAGTCGCCTCAGACACCGAGCGAGGGATGACCAGGGGTACGTTCGATACATAACCAAGGCTCAGGCTGCGCTCCTGAGGTACCCTAGGACATTTCCGAGACCAGCGGGAACGATCCTGTAACGGAATCCCATCGGAGGGAGGCATCGAGCCCTCGGACCCCGTCGCCAGGGGACCGGGTCCGGCAGGTCACCCGCAGGTACTTTTGGGCGTGCCTCCGGGCCCCTAGCCGACCCCCAACGAACGGGGCATGGACGTCCACTCGGATTACCCGATTGCAGCTCACCGGAGACACCATGTTCGGTGCCCATCGAGGGTAACATGGCGCTCTCCCCCCCCCCTCCTCCTTGCGGAAAGGCGACGTAGGGGCGTATGTAAAAAAGCCGAGTCTGTCCCTGATCGTCCTCTCACTCTGTGCGGAGGCTCGGGGGCTGCTCTCGCAAACCCGGCTCCGGCCGAACAGTTGACAGCGTCAACATACCAGCCCGAGAACTTGGGCCCCGACAGTGCACCCGGGCTACGGCCTGTTCGCATGAGGGAACCGCCAGACCAGCCGAAGCATTACGCAAGGCATTAAGACCTCGAAGGAGTGAAACCACTCCTCCGAGGCCTCGGGGGCTACACCCGGCGGGTGCGCTCGCGCGCACCTACCGGAACAAAGTGCAACCGAGAAAGGCTGGTCCCCTTGCAAAAAAGTGTGACGAAAGCCTCCAAGCGAGTGCAAACACTCCCTTCGAGGCTCGGGGGCTACTGTCGGGGACCATAATTAGGGGTACCCTCAAGACACCTAATTCTCAGCTGGTAACAACCATCAGCATAAAGCTGCAGAGGCCTGATGGGTTTGATTAAGTCAGGGATCAGTCCATACGAGCGACTCGATCACGCCACGCCTGAGCCTAGCCTCGGGCAAGGGCAGCCGACCCTGAGGTGTTTCCGTCTCGCCCGAGGCCTCCTCTTTCACGGCAGACGCATCTCCGGCTCGCCCGAGGCCTTGCCTTCGTTAAGAAGCAACCCTGACTAAATCACCGCGCCGACCGACCAAGTCCCTGGGGCATTTAACGCAGAGAGTGAGACCGACGGGCGGCCAGGCTTTGCCAGAAGCGCCATAGGAAGCTCCGCCCGACCCAGGGCTCGGACTCGGGCTAAGGCCCCGGAAGACGGCGAACTCCGCTCCGCCCGACCCAGGGCTCGGACTCGGGCTAAGGCCCCGGAAGACGGCGAACTCCGCTCCGCCCGACCCAGGGCTCGGACTCGGGCTAAGGCCCCGGAAGACGGCGAACTCCGCTCCGCCCGACCCAGGGCTCGGACTCGGGCTAAGGCCCCGGAAGACGATGAACTCCGCTTCGCCCGACCCAGGGCTCGGACTCCACCCTGGCCTCTGCCGAACGACCTCCGCCTCGCCCGACCCAGGAGCTCGGGCTCGGCCTCGGCCATGCAGGACAGGCTCGACCTCGGCTTCGGAGGAGCCTCCACGTCGCCTGACCTAGGGCACGAGTTTGCCACGTCGACAGGAAGCACCATCATCACCCTACCCCGAGCCGACTCGGGCCGCAGAGAACAGGACCGACGTCCCATCTGGCTGGCTCCGCCAGATAGGCAATGATGGCGCCCCGCTGGATCCATGACGACGGCGGCTCTCAGCTCCCTTACGGAAGCAGGGGGACGTCAGCAAGGGCCAACCACTCCGACAGCTGTCCCTCCGCCAGGCTCCATTGCTTCTCCGACAGCCACGACGCCACACTAGCTGGGTGCCAAGATCTCTCCGGCTGCCACCTTGGCATGTACTTAGGGCACTAGCTCTCCCCCGCTAGACACGTAGCGCCTTGCTACACCCCCATTTGTACACCTGGATCCTCTCCTTACTCCTATAAAAGGAGGGACCAGGGCCTTCTTAGAGAAGGTTGGCCTCGCGGGAACGAAGGGCAGGGGCAGGCGCTCTCTTGGGGCCGCTCGCTCCCCTCACCCGCGCGGACGCTTGTAACCCCCTACTGCAAGCGCACCCGACCTGGGCGCGGGACGAACACGAAGGCCGCGGGATCTCCGACTCCCTCACGACCCGGCTCCAGCCACCTCGCTCTCGCTCTCTCCCCCCTTCGCGCTCGCCCACGCGCTCGACCCATCTGGGCTGGGGCACGCGGCACACTCACTCGTCGGCTCGGGGACCCCCCGGTCTCGAAACGCCGACAAGCTCTATATTTTATTTGCTTGTGTTGTGTGGCATCATATATTTATATATATCGCCAAGTGGTCATAACAGCTCTATCAAGCTCTATAGTGCTTGAAAAATCTGGGAAATTAAATTGAAATACAACAGAACATGGATAAGTTAATTCTCTCCTCTCTCCTCATGCATAAAGTTTTACCCGAAGTAACCCGAAGATATATAATATAATGCATGAAAGCCTTTTTGGCATAGAAGATATCACAAATTGGGATTATATTAGTAAGCAAAAAGACCTTACCAAATGATTTAAGATCAGAAATCTCAGTCATACATTGCTCAACCAGATGTTAGCACATTGCTCTCTTTGTCACTGGATGACATGAAGCAAACTATGTGATAAAAGGACATTTAACCGCTAGCAACACGAAGTTGCGAGTATACCGAGAGGTTATTCTGAGAAATTTTTCACTATGTTGGTGTGAAAACCATAGTGAGTTCCCGTCGAACCACTTTACTTGTTCTATCTAGGACCTCTATGCTTGTGTCGCATGCATCTCTCGGAATTGTAAATACTTATAGTCACTGAATTGACTCGGGATAGTCCTTTGACAAGTTTGGTATACATTGTAAGCTAAATGGTAAAGGTCGGTCCTGAATGGACACATACCTCGGGTTTATGTAGCCGAACTACACTGAATTCCACCATTCTGCATGCTTACCATTATCTACTTCTGATCTACTAGAAGTGAGAAGAGTAGACAAATAACTATGAAATCCCACATCACAACAGAGCTTGAAGCCAAATTAGACATTAACATGTCCTTAGTCCTCGGAGCCAGAAGAGTCATATGTCTTGACCACTAGACTACTAGTGATGATAATTTGTGATAGAAATACGAAGATCTTGTAGAGACCTGTTGTATCCTCTCTACTCCTGATGATTTCTTCGTATGAGAGCAGTACTATCTGTTGTTGAAGATGGATCCTAGGCGGATACCAGTCTTGTTTCATTCTTGCCAAGCATTTATCATCATTTGTTTCATCAAAAGCTAATTATATGGTGATTTTCCCCAGATAAAATGAATTCTTGGCCTTGTTTGTTCTATTCCAAAGCTTCTCTTTTTGCTGAACAATGAAGAGATCAAAATAATGCTATATAGAACAAATTGGTATATAATATGAGGAGAAATATTTGCCCTGCTGGCAACACCACAAATAATTAACTATTGTTATAAGTTCTCTCTCAAAATTATTATACCTAAAAATGTTGCATAAATCGATACCCAATTCCAGAGCAGTATGAGTAATTGGGTAAACCATGGGCAATAATAAAACGAGCTGGACTATACATCTCTGCATATAAAAGTCTCTGCTTGGCAGCATTGGCCTGATGTCGTGCACTTTACCACCATTATATATACACAAATTCTCCTATGTGCTTGAAAGCACAATGCAACCAATGAATGTTCTTATGAGCGCTAGACCTTGATGGTCATTTTACTTGTTGATCTGAAGTCAACTACTAGCTCCAAACGATGAATGGTATGCATGAGCCCCTGAAGGACCCTTCTGGATAACATAGTGTTGCGCATATCAGTCTAAATTTTAATGATTGACTGTGTGTTTGGTAAAAAAACAATAAGTTTGCAGAATTGTAACCATGAAGCAACTTGTTGTTGCGTGTCTTGCTAGAAGTTGAGACTAATCCTTCACGTTGATGGACAAATACGTAGTATTCATGCCACTACATCAATCTAAGTCCAAAGCTCACTGCATAAAACCCCTATCTGTAATGTGCGTAAGATTTCCCAAATAAATCACCACAATAGCATACATTGGCCACAAACTAGATGATTGTGGTTGGGGATTTTATCTGTATGCTTTTTAGAACATCTCGGCATTAGGGGGAGGAATGTCCATATAGTATAATGCCTCAATATTATATTAAACGCACAAAAGCCAAACTGAATCTATCGTTCGGTGTGTACTCCTGTGTATATGGAGTTTGCCAGAAATCGTTGAGGAGTAACCATATTGGTCTGAATGCTTCTACCTGATGTAGATGTGGATATACCCGGGATTAATATTGTATCCACATTTGACTTATTGGCATTTGATCTATTCTTGGGGACGCCTGTGAATATGATCCATTGGTCTTAGTCAAAGCATATGTTCTGATTACATATTCACGTGATCTATAATAACTCTCCTCCGATGAACTCGCCCTGATGGTGATTTGCCTCATGAAGAGGTTCATCTTGATGATGAAATTCCTAGCAATGCGCGCAATATCATTGTGCTGGGAATACAGAACAATGAATCTTTTGTTTTGGGAAATGACGGAGATCATTATTAAATGTGGGAGACAAATGTGTCGACACCTATCTTGCCTCTCTAGATTGCAAAGGGATCCAAAACAAAGTCCTAGGCATGAGTGCTTGCAGCTCTCTTATCGGGTCATTGATAAATGCAATCGAGGTTGAACCAATAATCGCAAAATAAAAGTCACAAGCTTGAAGTTTGGACATTTATGGGCACTACTGAAATAATGTGTGGTGAATGCGATGGTTCAAGTGGTCTTGTGAGAGACCCATCCCACGTATGTGTTGAATAAACACTGTTCCGCTATGTAATATATCTGGCAAATGGCATGAATTAAAATATGCAGTTAATAGGATTCTGAAGATCCGTCATGAGATCCTAGGAGGACTAATATCTTTGAATTATAAATATGCAACATATAAATCTCATACCGAATAATACATTCCTGATGAATGATCACTCTCCTATGTAGGGAGAATATCTCATAGTTGAGACTATCGTTCCCAGATGGAACCTATCCGGAAGAAACAAAGTCTGTGTTGAACACCAAAGTTTGATAATCCTTATAAAGGGATAAAGACCCATACAGACCCGAAAAGGAATAAGATGAGGTACCAAAGGACTTGAAGTTCACCGAATAAGCACATGTGCATTCCATGAGTTTTACTCATGGTAATTTCCACTAGATGTGGAATTACGGTATCCTCTAAAGCCCTGATGGCAGAAACCTATAAGGTTTAGGTGTTACTGGCAAAATATCCCCATTGTGCCAGAATGACAGACTATAATGATGTATCTGATCGATGAAAAATCCATGATGGATTATGATCTTAGATGGACTTTTGTGACACCATCATAGATGTTGCAATGGATGAACGCCTCAAGCGATGTGTCATATTTAGAATATGTACTGTTGCAACTATATTATCCCCTAAGTCCTATTGAAGGACATGTTATTTGCTTTGCACAACTATGTATAAATTGTGGTGTAAGATAGAAAATGATAGCACCCTAACCTCATCCATTCTCGTTATTCCAGATGAACAATGAGACATATATCTTGAAGAATATGCTTGAGTTATGAGGGATAACGACTTTAACAGATGTCATCGTCAGGGGGAGCGAATGCTTATATTGATCACAACCGTGAGACAATAAATGTCATATTCTATGCCCTGAAGGCGTGAGCTTGATGATCAATATGTGAACCTTTATAGAACTTTCTATCAAATATATAGATCTAGTCGATCGAACACCATCAGTCAAAGTGGCTTATTTATATTGATACGTGCACTTACCTCGTATATCCTAGAAGTGAGTAGAGGTAAAGTTCCCGAAATAGTCCTTGCAAGGATATGCAATCCGTTTGCTAAATTTTTATGTGCATATACTTCCAGAAGAAGATGTTTTGCCTTATTGATACGGTTTTGCATGGATCAGGGGGAGCACATTTCTAAAGTTAGCCCTTATAGAAGATTCGATAGAATCTAGATCCCAGAGGATCAAAATCTGTCCCGATGATAGCTGTTGTACTCTTTTTCCCTTGGTGAGTTTTCTTGAAGTTTCTCACATGAGGTTTTTAACGAGGCAACAAAGTGCAAATGCAATTTGTATCACCATGCACTCTTTCTCCACATTTTTCCCATTGAGTTTTTTGGAGTTTTAACGAGGCATGTGTTGGTCGCGGTATTCGCCCAAGGGGGACTGTTAAGTAACCATAGTTAGGGTTATGTGGGCAAATACCGGCTTTGCCCCTGAGGGGTCTCACATCTCTATATAAGGAACCTGTACACCCCTTCATATGATAGAGCTTAGAAAGAGGCCAGAGGCCCAACCCTATATCCTGTGTCTCGTGTGTTTCCTCTGTCGTGCTTATGGGAAGGGAGACGGGTTCTCTACAGCTTCTTGCGCCTCTATTGCTGGCGGGAGGGAAGGGAGCGGATCTGGTGATCTGTGGTAACGTAGTTCTCAACAGCTCTCACGGTCTCACCGTTGCGTCCAGCATGCAGCCATCCGCGTCCCGCATGCAACGCTTGCGCATGCAAGTGCAACGTATAGATGGCCAAATAAACGGGTTTAACGGGTGGCTAGCCCGGCGCTGTTCAGAGGGTCGTGGGCCAATGTTTTAAATGTTCGGCTAAGGCCTTGGCATGTATAAAGTCAATTAATAATATAAGGAGTATGTTTTAAATCACGTCTAAGGAGTTAATCGAAAAAAGATGAAACAACCCTTCTTCAAGTCACGGCTCTCGTCTGTCGGTCGAGACGCCAAGAACAATATCGATATCTTTGTTGTTGCTTAGTATACCTTTACATGTGTCTTCCGGATCCCACTGCGCCAACATCAACAGTGGTGTGCTATCTTCGACGGTTGCGGGCTTTTGGATCAGCTATAAAGGTCGTAGCCAGCTATAACTACAAGCTAAGCCATTTAGGGGTTTCAGAAAAAAGAATACATGACATACGTTTACATATAGAGCATAAACTCACAAAATTGATAGTTCAAATGTTAATATATGAATATGATAGTTCAAACCGATAGTTTAAATACTTAATAATAAATCAACATGCATGCAAATTCAACAACACTTATAAAGAGCTTGCATGTAGTTTGTTTCCCGCCTCAATGTTTCAAAGGTTCATCCTAGTAAAAGGCTAGTAGGCTTAGCAATGCTAAATTTAGCTAATATTGTGTTTTTAGAGGGCTAAATAAGGCTATTAGCTACTAATTTTGTTTAGCGCTAAATTGTGCATCTCTTATCTTCGGACCTTCCTGGGGCTATAGCCAGTTAAATAGCTGCTATTAACCGACTATTTAAAACATTATTGTGGGCCGGCACGGACCGAAGGCAAATCAGGCCCGGGCTACCCTAGCACGATAGGCAGGTCATGTTTAGGTCGTCACCTGAACATGGCGTATCGGTTCAGTCCGGCACGACTAAAACGGCAGGCACACGTGGCTCATTACTGTTATATATACTTAGGCTAGGGACGGGCACCTCCTCAGGCCACCACACCTACTCGCCCACTCGCACTTGCGGCCTCGCTTCTCGGTCAAAACCCTACTCTACGTCTCTACCCTCCTCACCTCCTGGCTGTCGCGGCGCCACCTCCTTCGCTCTTTGACCACACCTATTCCTACGACCTCCAGCCTCTCGGGCTGCCGCACCAGCGCTTCTCCTTGCCTCCGCCTCCTCTCTCTGGCATCCCCGTGCCTCCTCGCCTCTGTGATCCTATCATCGGTGGACTAGATCTACGTCGTCGTGACGTGTAGTTGCCCGGTCCGTTGCAGATCCAGTCGTCCACCGTCTCTGGGTGACTCTGGACTAGGACTCCGCTGTCGTGCCACGTGGTCCTCTGCTCGTCGCCTCCTCCTCTTCTCTCCTCTAAGGCTTCGTCCTCCGTCGCCTCCATAGATCCAGTCATCCGCTCCTCCTCCATCATCATGCAACCGTGTGTCGAGTTGTGCTGGTGATCGGTGTGCCCGTTTGGCCATCTAAATGTGTAAGGTTGGGTATTTTGGCTCTATTTTCATTTTTTTCTCCGCTCTAGACCTGTGTCCTATCTTACTCCGAGTCTACTTGTGTTGCATGTTGCTTGTGGGTTACCGCTGGCGGACCTGGTGCTCCGGCCTAGGTAAACTCTTGCTCCCTAACCCTAACTTCTCGAGTCGATGCTCTGGTAGTCCCTAACAAGTGTTGTATTTTTGGATTTGTTGAGCAGCTCGTGAGGAATCGGTTCACCAATGATAGAGAGTCGGTTTGATCCGACCTTCGTTAACCACAAGCTCATGCTCATGTGTCTGACGCATGGGCGATGTGTATGATGTTGGTCTGGGCGATCTTTTGGGCTCTAGCGTCATTCATGAGGCTCCAATTGACCTCGATGATGATAATGTTGTGGGGAATGGTGATGCTAATGGAAGCATAGGCGATGACGATTTAGCCGTTACTGGTGGTGGGAGGTGGAATAGGAAATGCACTTCTGATGTCTGGGACGACATGGAGAAGGTCTACGCTAATGAAAATGACGCGATGGTAAGAGTAGGTGATAAATGTCATTACTGCAAAAAAGAGTTCAACGCTCGTTCTTCGTTAGGTATTGATCATTTGGCTCACCACATTCTTAAATGCAAGAGGTTGCATGGCCGCACTAGGCAACAATCTATGCTAAATTATAATGTATCGGCTTTGTCTTCCGTTGGGAGTACAGTCCTGTCAGGGACCATAATTAGGGGTACCCCCAAGACTCCTAATCTCAGCTGGTAACCCCCATCAGCACAAAGCTGCAAAGGTCTGATGGGTGCGATTAAGCCAAGGCTCGGTCCATTCAAGGGACACGACCTCGCCTCACCCGAGCCCAGCCTCGGGCAAGGGCAGCCGACCCCAGAAGATTCACGTCTCGCCCGAGGACCCCCTCAAGCGACAGACACACCTTCGGCTCGCCTGAGACCCAGTCTTCGCCAAGAAGCAACCTTGGCCAGATCGCCACACCGACCGACCGAATCGCAGGAGCATTTAATGCAAGGATGGCCTGACACATTATCCTGTCACGCGCCCTTTAGTCGACAGAGCCGAAAGTGACCGCAGTCACTTCGCCGCTCCACTGACCGACCTAACAAGAAGACAGCGCCGCCTGCGTCACTTCGACTACTGTGCCACTCGACAGAGTGAGGCTAACTGAGAGCACCTAGAGGGGGGGGTGAATAGGTGATCCTGTAAAAACTTCAAACTTAATCCACAAAAACTTGTTAAGTGTTAGCACGATTATTGCCAAGTGGCTAAGGTGAAGTCTCAACAAAACACAATACCACAAAAGATCAAGCACAGAGGTGACACAGTGGTTTATCCCGTGGTTCGGCCAAGACCAACGCTTGCCTACTCCACGTTGTGGCGTCCCAACGGACGAGGGTTGCAATCAACCCCTCTCAAGCGGTCCAAAGACCCACTTGAATACCACGGTGTTTTGTTTTTCCTTTCACTATCCCGTTTGCAAGGAATCTCCACAAATTGGAGTCTCTTGCCCTTACAAGTATATGATCACAAAGAAGCACAGAGTAAGGGAGGGAAGCAACACACACAAATCCACAGCGAAACGCGCACACACACGGCCAAGAATCGAGCTCACAAGAGTATCACAAAGTTCTCACAAGAACAGAGCTCGAAACACTTAGAATGACAACAGAATGCGCAAAGATTGCTTGTGGGTGATCAGGAATGCTCAAAGGTTGCTTGTGTGTATCCTCCATGCGCCTAGGGGCTCCTTTTATAGCCCCAAGGCAGCTAGGAGCCGTTGAGAACAAATCCGGAAGGCCATCCTTGCCTTCTGTCGTCGGGGGCACCGGACAGTCCGGTGCACACCGGACACTGTCCGGTGCCCGATTTCTTTCCTTAAATGGCGCTGCCGACCGTTGCAGACCGTTGCAGATCTGGGAGCCGTAGGCGCACCGGACATGTCCGGTGCACACCGGACAGTCCGGTGCCGTCTTCCGACCGTTGGCTCCGCCACGTGTCCCGCGCAGATTGCGCGGCCGACCGTTGGCCCGGCCGACCGTTGGCTCACCGGACAGTCCGGTGCGCACCGGACAGTCCGGTGAATTTTAGCCGTACGCCGTCGGCGAATTCCCGAGAGCGGCCAGTTCGCTCCGAGCCAGCCTGGCGCACCGGACACTGTCCGGTGCACACCGGACAGTCCGGTGCTCCAGACCGAGCTGAGTCTTGGCTGCACACAGCCAAGTCATTTTCTCCTCTTCTCTCTTCTTCTTCTTTCTGTTTCTAACACTTAGACAAATATATTAGTACACAAAACCAATGTACTAAGGCTTAGAAACATACCTTTACTTCATGATTTGCACCTTGTTCACTCATGTACATAAATTCACAATTAAGCACATGTGTTGGCACTCAATCACCAAAATACTTAGAAATGGCCCAAGGGCACATTTCCCTTTCAATCTCCCCCTTTTTGGTGATTTATGCCAACACAACATAAAGCAACTAGAACAAGTGCAAACTCACTTCAAATAAAACTTCAATTTATTTTGAATCCATTTTGGCATATATGGATCATCCTTTGCCACCACTTGGTTTGTTTTTGCAAATCAAACTCAAATCTCTATCTCTAAGTTAAACACACATGTTGAAGCATAAAGAGAGTCATTCCAAAAACGATTTCAAAAACTCCCCCTTTTTCCCATAATCAATACTTCTCCCCACAAGAAGCCAATTTTTGACAAGAGAGACAACATAAGAATTTTGACAAACCAAAAACTCTATTCTACTATTTTCAAAATCTCTCAAGTGGTAGCTGATCCATTTATTGCTTTGGCCTTTATTTTCTCCCCCTTTGGCATCAAGCACCAAAACGGGATCAATTTTGTCCCTTTAACCCCATTGCCTCACCAAAATCTTCAATTAAGAGCAAATGGCAATAAGAGTTCATGAGATGGACTTGGAATAAGTCACCCTCTCATCGGAGTGCAGTGGAAGTCTTGCATGGTCCAAGTCCACCTTTTCCCTTTCAATTCTCCTTTGAGACTAAATCAAACAATCTCAAGCATATGGTTAGTCTCAAAGGGTCAAGTTGTAACACATCTCCCCCTAAACATGTGCATCACTTTGCAACGGACTTGTGAGGTCCAGGGAGTGTTTGTACAACTTGAGCACCATAATAAGCAACAAAATGCAGAATGAACATGATCAAAGGCATAAATACATGTATGCTTCATTTCAATCCAAGTTCCACGAATCTAAGATATTGAGCTCACTACGCAACCTGCAAAAGGTCTTCTCATCTAAAGGCTTAGTAAAGATATCGGCTAGCTGGTTCTCGGTGCTAACATAAAACACTTCGATATCTCCCTTTTGCTGGTGGTCTCTCAAAAAGTGATGCCGGATGTCTATGTGCTTTGTGCGGCTGTGCTCAACAGGATTTTCCGCTATTCGGATAGCACTCTCATTGTCACATAGGAGTGGGACTTTGCTCAGATTGTAGCCAAAGTCCCGGAGGGTTTGCCTCATCTAAAGTAGTTGCGCGCAACACTGTCCTGCGGCAACATACTCGGCCTCAGCGGTGGATAGGGCAACGGAGGTTTGTTTCTTAGAGTTCCATGACACCAGGGACCTTCCTAAGAATTGGCACGTCCCCGATGTACTCTTCCTATCGACCTTACATCCAGCATAGTCGGAATCTGAGTACCCAATCAAGTCAAAGTTAGACCCCTTTGGATACCAGATCCCGAAGCAGGGCGTAGCGACTAAATATCTAAGAATTCGCTTCACCGCCACCAAGTGACACTCCTTAGGATCGGATTGAAATCTAGCACACATGCATACGCTAAGCATAATATCCGGTCTACTAGCACATAAATAAAGCAAAGACCCTATCATTGACCGGTATGCTTTTTGATCAACGGACTTACCTCCTTTGTTGAGGTCGGTGTGTCCGTCGGTTCCCATCGGAGTCTTTGCGGGCTTGGCGTCCTTCATCCCAAACCGCTTTAGCAGATCTTGCGTGTACTTCGTTTGGGAGATGAAGGTGCCGTCCTTGAGTTGCTTCACTTGGAACCCGAGGAAGTAGTTCAACTCGCCCATCATCGACATCTCGAATTTCTGCGTCATCACCCTGCTAAACTCTTCACAAGACTTTTGGTTAGTAGAACCAAATATTATGTCATCGACATAAATTTGGCACACAAACAAATCACCATTACAAGTCTTAGTGAAAAGAGTTGGATCGGCTTTCCCAACCTTGAAAGCATTAGCAATTAAGAAATCTCTAAGGCATTCATACCATGCTCTTGGGGCTTGTTTAAGTCCATAGAGCGCCTTAGAGAGCTTACACATGTGGTCGGGTACCGCTCATCCTCGAAGCCAGGGGGTTGCTCCACGTACACCTCCTCCTTTATTGGCCCGTTGAGGAAAGCGCTCTTCACATCCATTTGGTACAACCTGAAAGAATGGTGAGCGGCATATGCTAGCAAGATACGAATGGACTCTAGCCTAGCCACAGGAGCAAAAGTCTCCTCAAAGTCCAAACCTGCGACTTGGGCATAACCTTTTGCCACAAGTCGAGCCTTGTTCCTTGTCACCACTCCGTGCTCGTCTTGTTTGTTGCGGAACACCCACTTGGTTCCCACAACATTTTGCTTGGGACGAGGCACCAGCGTCCAAACTTCATTGCGCTTGAAGTTGTTAAGTTCCTCCTGCATGGCTAACACCCAATCCGGATCTAGCAAGGCCTCCTCTACCCTGAAAGGCTCAATAGAGGAGACAAAAGAGTAATGTTCACAAAAATTAACTAGTCGAGACCGAGTAGTTACTCCCTTGCTAATGTCACCCAGAATTTGGTCGACAGGATGATCCCTTTGAATCATCGCTCGAACTTGGGTTGGAGGTGCCGGTTGCGCTTCTTCCTCCATCACATGATCGTTTTGTGCTCCCCCTTGATCACACGCCTCCTTTTGATGAACCTTGAAAGTCGCCTAGAGGGGGGGTGAATAGGCGAAACCTGAAAATTAAAACTTTATCCCCCAACTAGATCCCTTGATTAGTGGTTAGAACAAGATATACAAATATAGGAGTATACAAACTAAGATCTTGCTTGAAAGGAGTACTGCTAAATAATGCGGAAGTGATAAATCAATACAATTGACAAGTTATAGAATAACAAAGCAAGAAGCCTTAGATGAGAAGAGCACTAGGTCAAGTTCTTTCTTGCAACGTGTTGCTTCGCTAAATGGGAATTCGACTTGAAGCAACACCAAATGATATTAGCAAATAAAGGTGCAAGAAAACTTAGAGCAAGGGAAAATAAACAAATCACAAGCAATAAACACAATGGACATGAGTGATTTGTTTTACCGAGGTTCGGCCCTCGAAGGCCTAGTCCCCGTTGAGGAGTCCACTTAAGGACGGGTCTTTTTCAACCCTTTCCCTCTCTCCCCCGATCACACAAGGATCGGTGAGCTCTTCTTTTTCTCAAGGATCACTCTCGATCCCACAAGGACCACCACAATCTTTGGTGTCTCTTGCTAGCTTTTACAAGCCTCCAAAACTTTGGAGGAAGTTCGAATGGGAGTCAAAACTCCACGCGCAAATGAACACAAAGATGAAGCACACACTATCTCTCAATGAATCTCACAAGGCACTAGTGCTAAACTCAAATGAGTAGCTCTCTTTTGCTTGCTCTTTCTTTTGTGGCACTTGTGTTGGTTGTAGTGGTCTAAATCTTGTGTATAGGATGGATCAATGAATATATGTGGTTGGGAGGGCTTGAGTATGTCAACTAGATGACTTGAAATGTTGCTTGGGCTCCCACACATTGAAGTGGCCGCTTGGGGTGGTATTTATAGCCACCAACCAAAATCTAGCCGTTGGTGAAGGCTGTCTGTTCGATGGTGCACCGGACAGTCCGGTGCACACCGGACATGTCCGGTGTGACAGCCACGTCACCAAATAGCCGTTGGGGTTGAAGCTGGTCGACCGTTGGAGGCTTTGTCCTCATGCGGCACCGGACAGTCCGGTGCACACCGGACAGTCCGGTGCCTCTCTGATCCTCTGCTCTGACTCTGCCGCGTGTACTGTTTACTGTCAGAGTCGACCGTTGGCGCCGAAGTAGCCGTTGCCCCGCAGATACACCGGACAGTCCGGTGCACACCGGACAGTCCGGTGAATTTTAGCGGAGCAGCTGCCGCGCGAACCCGAGGCTGGCGAGTTCCGGAGACCGCGCTTCCTTGGAGCACCGGACATGTCCGGTGCACACCGGACAGTCCGGTGAATTATATAGCGCGCCGGCTTCCGAGAATTCCCGAGGGCGAAGAGTTTGAGTTGGAGTCCTCTGGGCGCACCGGACACTGTCCGGTGCACACCGGACAGTCCGGTGCCTCCAGCCAGAGGTGCCTTCGGTTGCCTCGTTGCTTCTTTGTTGAATCCAAAACTTGGTCTTTTTATTGGCTAAGTGTGAACCTTTGGCACCTGTATAACTTATACACTAGAGCAAACTAGTTAGTCCAAATATTTGTGTTGGGCAATTCAACCACCAAAATTAATTAGGAACTAGGTGTAAGCCTAATTCCCTTTCAATCTCCCCCTTTTTGGTGATTGATGCCAACACAAACCAAAGCAAATATAGAAGTGCTTGAATGAACTAGTTTGCATAATGTAAGTGCAAAGATTGCTTGGAATTGAGCCAATAAAAGTTACTTACTAGATGTGCATGGATTGTTTCTTTATTTTTAACATTTTGGACCACGCTTGCACCACAAGTTTTGTTTTTGCAAACACTTTTGTAAATTCTTTTCAAAGTCCTTTTGCAAGATAGTCAAAGGTAAATGAATAAGATTTTGAGAAGCATTTTCAAGATTTGAAATTTTCTCCTTTTGTTTCAAATGCTTTTCCTTTGACTAAACAAAACTCCCCCTCAAATAAATTCTCCTCTTAGAGTTCAAGAGGGTTTTAAGATATCAAGTTTTAAAAATACTACTTGCTCCCCCTTTAGAACACAAAGAGATACCAATTTGAAATTACTACTTGATCCCCCTTTAGAACACAAAGAGATACCAATTTGAAATTTACTAATTGAAAATCATCAAATTAGGGTGGTGGTGCGGTCCTTTTGCTTTGGGGCCAATACTTTCTCCCCCTTTGGCATGAATCGCCAAAAACGGATACTTAGAATGAAATATAGGCCCTTTTCCTAACTATTTTCTCCCCTTTGGCAAATAAAACATATGAGTGAAGATTATACCAAGGATGGAGAGACATCGTGGAGTGATGGCGAAGGGTAGATAATATCGATAGAGTAGAGTGGAAGCTTTGTCTTCGCCGAAGACTCCAATTCCCTTTCAATGTACCTATGACTTGGTTTGAAATTCACTTGAAAACACATTAGTCATAGCATATAAAAGAGATATGATCAAGAGGATATATCAAATTAAGCATGATCATAGTTCTATATAACATAGATTGCTCCCCCTAAGTATGTGCATGGAGAGGAACACATATTTTGGCCTTAAATACCAATTGCACATAATTAGGTTAATGAGAACATATCTATATCATACAGATTATGAAGTGCATTGTGTCATAGTATAAGTGTGATGCTCATGACAATTTATGCACTTATGAAAGCATGTTGTAAACCATTTAAGCATTTTCCCTTAAAGATTTCAAAGAGACTTAAGGACCATCCACCTTTGAAACAAAGGCAGCTTATCCTCGTTACAAGGTTAAGCTTTAAGCTCTTTGACAATAAAAGTACTTCATCTAGTTTTACCAGAGATGCACTAAGCAGGAATGAATTTTGGGAAATTAAACTAGGTATGAAGCAGGGATAATACATGGACATGCTTTCTCTTCCTTTTATACAAGATATGCAAGGAATGTATAGAAAAGGAGGATTTAGGTACAAGTTTAAATGAAAGAAGATAGTTTTACCTTTATGTACCTTTACATAGGAACACTCTCTTCATTGTGCTTTGTCCTTAGTCTTAGATGCTTAAGACCTATTCTTATTGACAATATAGGGAAATATTTTGCACAAGAGAGAGTTCTACAACTAGTGATCTTTTCAAGTTATTGTTAGCATATATCAAAAATGGATCACAAGTTGCATAAATGTATCATGAATTCTCCTTTTAACTTAGTGCATATCAAGATATCAATTAAGCTTAGAGTAGGAGAATCCAGCAAATATTCTACTTTAGAGTGAAAGACAAGAATTTAAAGATAGTAGCATACTTCATGAGAAACTTATTCTCATGCAAGAGACTATATGAAATTACTGAGATAAAGCAATAGTCTCAACATAATCAAGATAAAAAGGCTCCCCCAAAACATATGCATCAAGTATTTGAATGAATTGAATGGATGCATTTACTTTAAAGGCAAATAGAGAGAAGCATTATACATCTTGATCAAGGCTCATTAAATTTGTAATAAACAACTTGAGCCTAGTATTCTCAATATGAAAGGGTTTAGAATACTCACAACCACACCATTGATTGTTTCGTAGAAGTAGGTGGTGTTGTTCTTGATGTTCTCCTCTTTCATTTGAGAGTCCTCCCTTTGCAGTGGCTTCTTTTTCCTTTCAAACTTATTGAAAATACTCAAGAAGAATGTTAGTAACACAAGGGAGTATAGTATGAAAGATGATCTCTTTAGATAGAAAATATGGACAGTTCATCATTCATAAGTCACACAGATATGAAGTAAAATCCTCAACACTAGTGCATTTTATTTGAGAAATATGAGTGAGCACCTTTTAAGCATTTTAATAATCATTGGAGATTTTACTTTATCATATTGAATTTAGCTAATCATTACTTGGAAGCAAATCAATATGATAACATATATAAATATCGCAAAGGCATTAAATAGATTCTAGTGGACATGAGCATTAGGAAAATGATATTTGAATGCACATCTAGCTGATTTGAGTTCAATAAAGAATCTATTCCTCACATGGGTAGAATATGATAATTTAGATTAAATAGCCATGGAGATGGGGACTAACTTAATTAAGAAGATGAGTTCCCATACCTTTGCTTTTACCTTTCTTCTTTTGGGTGAAGATCAACCCATGAGGCTTGTGCACTTTCTCTTTTGTGCATATTTATAAGAAAGCTCAAGAGATACGTTAGTAACACAAGCACAAGTTTCCATTTAGTAATCATTTTTGATAGGGAATGAAAAGCTAGATTACTAAAAGCATGGAAACTTCATAGCATGAACTAGATTATCCATAGATGATGTTATGCTCAATTTTAACTCATAAAACAAGCATAAATAATCCTTTAAGATTAAGGGAATAAATCTAATTCATGATATGGAAAGCGATAAATGTGAAAGAATCAAGTCCAATTTAAGTAAGTAGAAGCACATCATAAGTCATTGGATTGATTTTTCTTTTTATGTTAGATTACATGCTTTTCCAAAGAGAAACCTATTCTCTATAAGTGAGACTACTTGGGTTACTTAGATAAAATCATTAATCTCACTATTCTAGTTATAGAGAGAGTTTTCCTTTTATAAGTGTCCTAAGGATTTGAATTCCTTACAAGACACCTTAATCTTTTAAGAACTTAAAAAAATCTCTCTATATCTAGAATCATGGCAATAATAGAATGACTAGCGAAAAACATGCCATGCGGTACTTTCAACAATTTAAAGCATGTAGATTGCCATAGAATGGAAATGATAAGAGTGCAATCTACCATATGAGAGGAAATTCTTTCAAAGAATGGTAATATAATTTTAAAGACATTTGAAGTGCTATATATTTCTATGTGACTACACAAGACACATAAGAAATGATAGTTTAAAATACTTGCACTTAAGAGCATAGAAGTTGCCATCCTTTGATTTTCCTTCATGTTGTAGGCCTTGATTTTCGCACATGATATTTCTTCATTTCCTACAACATCAATATCTTTCTCGAGATGATATGAGTTTAAGACATAGTAATTTAAAAAATAACCTTGGGTCAATCATGAATGTAGATCATTGACGATTGATAGCTCGAGTGGACTCTCTCAAGCACACCAAGGCTTCATATCATCTCCTTCCCCTACAAAGCTTGTCAAGTATATTTTGGTACCCATCGCTTGATGGGTCCATCACGGTTAGTTAACAAAGATCTAGGAACCCAAAAGTCCTTTGTGTTAGCATTAGGTAAACTCATTACCTTTCTAGCACAAGTTGCAATTTTGGGTTGCCTAGTTACATGAGAAGTAATTGGCAAGCTAGGAGTGGAAGATTTACCTATGGGACAATCCTTGCATTGATGTCCCTTCTTTCGGCATATGTAGCATAGGCGATCTTCAACTCTTGAAGATTTCTTCCTTCCTTGTTTCTTGCTTGCTACATGGTTAGTGAATATTTTCTTTTCTAACCCTATGCCTTTTTGTTTTAAATGGGGACAAGATCTAAGCAAGTGTCCCTTCTTGGAGCATTTAAAACAAAGTCTATCATCCTTGTTAATAATCAAGCCATTTTTAATGTAGGGACATGACCTAATCAAGTGCCCCTCTTCAAAGCATTCACTACACCTCTTAATGTGAAGTGTGGCTTGATCATTACCTTGGATGTTACCTTTTGAGGCGTGGTTGAGGCTTTTGGAGGAGGTGTTGAATTTCATCTTTTGTTTCTTCCTCTTGGTAATCCTCAAATCCTTGACATTTTCTTCAAGGGATGTGGTGCATGCCTCGGTTGTTCCCATCTCAAGCTTCTTCACCATGTGATCACGGTTATCTTGAGAAGGTTGGGCAATGCATTTCCCTTTTAGTTGTGTCAAGCTCATCTTTAGCCTCTCATTTTCTTCTTTGAGCTTTTGATATGTATCATCAGTTGTTCCTGCAAGTTCTAGCTCAAAAGAAGATTTGCTTGTCGACAAACAACAAGCATTAGCACATGGTAATATAGTATCAATTTGAATACATGTGCATGAGTGAGGTTGTTGGGATTTTAAGTTTTCTATCACAACCTCATGAGCAATGTTTAATATGATATGATCATCCATAATGTTTTCATGAGAACATAGAAGCATATCATATTTTTCTTGAAAAGCTAGATTTTCAACTTTTAGCTTTTCTACTTGGTCCTTAAGCAAGGTATTCCTATTTACTAATTGAGCAATACAATGTAAAGCGTTATCATGCTCAATTGAAACAGTTTCATACCTTTGGACCAAATCAACATGAGAGCACTTTAGCTCCTCATGTTCCTTAGTCAACTCGTCAAAGTGTAGCATTTTCATGGAGAGAATATCTTCTAGCCTTTGACGAGCTTCGCTTTGCTCTCTTGCTCTTTCTAGAAGTTTGAGCATTACCGCCTTATCTTCTTGGCTTAGGCGAGCGTAGAGATGCAAGAAGCTTCTTTCTTCCTCCTCATCCTCTTTTGTCCTTCCGCTATCATTTTCATTAGCCACACAACATATGTGGGAATCGAAATGGGAAGACAAACCTTTTGGAGAGGTGGATTCATCGTTTGGTCTCCACCGTTCATTTTCTTCTTCTTCCTTGCAAGGGTTAGTATCACAAAGACTAAAGGAAGTAGAAGCATCAAATGAACTATCATGTTTGGACTCATCAAATTTATTTTTAATTCTAGTCCAAATATCATGCGCATCATGGATAGATTCGTCATAGTTTGATATGAAGGCATGATAATCTTCTCTACTAAGAGAATTAGTTAAGATGTCAAAAGCTAGATAGTTTAAGCGATAACATCTTTGATCCTCCTCGGAATTAATTTTTCCATTGAAACTAGAGGAAAAAATACTCTTGTCTATAATTTGTTCTAATCATGGATCTATGGTTCTAAAAGCATTTATCACACTAGTAGACCATGAGTCATAATTAGAACAATCATCAAATAATATTTCAAGAGTTACCTCCTTTTGAGTTACGTTCGATGGAGGAGCCTTCTTGTTCCTTTGGGATCTTTTACGAGCCATCACTTCGAGTTGTTAGACTCAAGATGAAGTGCCTAGCTCTGATACCAAATGAAAATCGCCTAGAGGGGGGGTGAATAGGCGAAACCTGAAAATTAAAACTTTATCCCCCAACTAGATCCCTTGATTAGTGGTTAGAACAAGATATACAAATATAGGAGTATACAAACTAAGATCTTGCTTGAAAGGAGTACTGCTAAATAATGCGGAAGTGATAAATCAATACAATTGACAAGTTATAGAATAACAAAGCAAGAAGCCTTAGATGAGAAGAGCACTAGGTCAAGTTCTTTCTTGCAACGTGTTGCTTCGCTAAATGGGAATTCGACTTGAAGCAACACCAAATGATATTAGCAAATAAAGGTGCAAGAAAACTTAGAGCAAGGGAAAATAAACAAATCACAAGCAATAAACACAATGGACATGAGTGATTTGTTTTACCGAGGTTCGGCCCTCGAAGGCCTAGTCCCCGTTGAGGAGTCCACTTAAGGACGGGTCTTTTTCAACCCTTTCCCTCTCTCCCCCGATCACACAAGGATCGGTGAGCTCTTCTTTTTCTCAAGGATCACTCTCGATCCCACAAGGACCACCACAATCTTTGGTGTCTCTTGCTAGCTTTTACAAGCCTCCAAAACTTTGGAGGAAGTTCGAATGGGAGTCAAAACTCCACGCGCAAATGAACACAAAGATGAAGCACACACTATCTCTCAATGAATCTCACAAGGCACTAGTGCTAAACTCAAATGAGTAGCTCTCTTTTGCTTGCTCTTTCTTTTGTGGCACTTGTGTTGGTTGTAGTGGTCTAAATCTTGTGTATAGGATGGATCAATGAATATATGTGGTTGGGAGGGCTTGAGTATGTCAACTAGATGACTTGAAATGTTGCTTGGGCTCCCACACATTGAAGTGGCCGCTTGGGGTGGTATTTATAGCCACCAACCAAAATCTAGCCGTTGGTGAAGGCTGTCTGTTCGATGGTGCACCGGACAGTCCGGTGCACACCGGACATGTCCGGTGTGACAGCCACGTCACCAAATAGCCGTTGGGGTTGAAGCTGGTCGACCGTTGGAGGCTTTGTCCTCATGCGGCACCGGACAGTCCGGTGCACACCGGACAGTCCGGTGCCTCTCTGATCCTCTGCTCTGACTCTGCCGCGTGTACTGTTTACTGTCAGAGTCGACCGTTGGCGCCGAAGTAGCCGTTGCCCCGCAGATACACCGGACAGTCCGGTGCACACCGGACAGTCCGGTGAATTTTAGCGGAGCAGCTGCCGCGCGAACCCGAGGCTGGCGAGTTCCGGAGACCGCGCTTCCTTGGAGCACCGGACATGTCCGGTGCACACCGGACAGTCCGGTGAATTATATAGCGCGCCGGCTTCCGAGAATTCCCGAGGGCGAAGAGTTTGAGTTGGAGTCCTCTGGGCGCACCGGACACTGTCCGGTGCACACCGGACAGTCCGGTGCCTCCAGCCAGAGGTGCCTTCGGTTGCCTCGTTGCTTCTTTGTTGAATCCAAAACTTGGTCTTTTTATTGGCTAAGTGTGAACCTTTGGCACCTGTATAACTTATACACTAGAGCAAACTAGTTAGTCCAAATATTTGTGTTGGGCAATTCAACCACCAAAATTAATTAGGAACTAGGTGTAAGCCTAATTCCCTTTCAAACCTGTTCATCGTCTTGAGTTGGGGGATGCACCGTCGTTGAGGAAGAAGGTTGATCTCGTTCATCTTGTTCCTGTGGCCGAACGTCTCCAATCGCCATGGTTCGTATAGCGGCCGTTGGAACATCTTCTTCATCTACATCATCACAATCAACAACTTGCTCTCTTGGAGAGCCATTAGTCTCATCAAATACAACGTCGCTAGAGACTTCAACCAACCCCGACGATTTGTTGAAGACTCTATACGCCTTTGTATTTGAATCATAACCTAATAAAAACCCTTCTACAGCTTTGGGAGCAAACTTAGAATTTCTACCCTTCTTCACTAGAATGTAGCACTTGCTCCCAAAAACACGAAAGTAAGATACATTGGGTTTGTTACCGGTTAGTAGCTCATATGACGTCTTCTTGAGGAGGCGGTGAAGATAGACCCTGTTGATGGCGTGGCAAGCCGTGTTCACGGCTTCCGACCAAAAGCACTCGGGGGTCTTGAACTCTCCAAGCATCGTCCTCGCCATATCGATAAGCGTCCTGTTCTTCCTCTCTACCACACCATTTTGCTGTGGTGTGTAGGGAGCGGAGAACTCGTGCTTGATCCCTTCCTCCTCAAGAAACTCCTCCACTTGAAGCTTCTTGAACTCGGACCCGTTGTCGCTCCTTATCTTCTTCACCTTGAGCTCAAACTCATTTTGAGCTCTCCTGAGGAAGCGCTTGAGGGTCCCTTGGGTTTCAGACTTATCCTGCAGAAAGAACACCCAAGTGAAGCGGGAAAAATCATCAACAATAACTAAACCATACTTACTTCCTCCTATGCTTAGATAGGCGACGGGTCCGAAGAGGTCCATATGCAGCAGCTCCAGAGGTCTTGATGTGGTCATCACATTCTTGCTGTGATGTGCTCCTCCCACTTGTTTACCTGCTTGACAAGCTGCACAAGGTCTATCTTTTTCGAAATAAACATTTGTTAGACCTATCACGTGTTCTCCCTTTAGAAGCTTGTGGAGGTTCTTCATCCCCACATGTGCTAAGCGGCGATGCCACAGCCAGCCCATGCAAGTCTTAGCCATTAAGCATGCATCTAGACCGGCCTCTTCTTTTGCAAAATCAACTAAGTAAAGCTTGCCGTCTAGTACACCCTTAAAAGCTAGTGAACCATCACATCTTCTAAAGACAGACACATCTACATTAGTAAAAAGGCAATTGTATCCCATGTTGCATAGTTGACTAACAGATAGCAAATTGTAACCAAGAGACTCAACTAAAAACACATTTGAAATTGAGTGCTCATTAGAAATTGCAATTTTACCTAACCCTTTTACCTTGCCTTGATTCCCATCATCGAATATAATTGAATCTTGGGAATCCTTATTTTTGACGTAGGAGGTGAACATCTTCTTCTCCCCCGTCATATGGTTTGTGCATCCGCTGTCGATAATCCAGCTTGAACCCCCGGATGCATAAACCTGCAAGGCAAATTTAGGCTTGGGTCTTAGGTACCCAACTCATGTTGGGTCCTGCAAGGTTAGCACAAATGTCCTTAGGGACCCAAATGCAAGTCCTGTCTCCCTTGCATTTTGCCCCTAACTTCCTAGCAACTATTTTCCTATCCTTTCTACAAATAGCAAAGGAAGTGTTTAAAGCACAATAAATTATAGAAGGTTCATTCACTACTTTCCTAGGAGCATGAATAACATTCTTTCTAGGCACATGAACAATATTTCTCCTAGGCATATGTACAACATTTCTCCTACACATATCCCTATCATGCTTATAAGAAGAACTAGAAGCAAACATGGCATGAGAATCATAAACATGTGAATCAAAATCATTATAAGCATTTCTAGCATTTCTCCTATCATTATATAAGAAAGCATGGTTCTTTTTAGCACTACTAGCCATAGGGGCCTTCCCTTTCTCCTTGATGAAGATGGGAGCCTTATGGCTTGTTAAGTTCTTGGCCTCTCTCTTGAAGCCAAGACCATCCTTAATTGAGGGGTGTCTACCAACCGTGTAGGCATCCCTTGCAAATTTTATTTTATCAACTTCATTCTTGCTAGTCTTAAGTCGGGCATTAAGACTAGCCAATTCCTCATTTAATTTGGAAATTAAAACTAGGTGTTCACTACAGGCATCAATATCGAAATCCTTACACCTAGTGCAAATCTTAACATGTTCTACACAAGAATTAGATTTATTTGCTACTTCTAACTTAGCATTTAAATCATTGTTAACACCTTGTAAAGTAGAAATGGTTTCATGACAAGTAGATAGTTCATAAGAAAGCATTTCATTTCTTTTTACTTCTAAAGCATATGACTTTTGTGCCTCTACAAATTTATCATGTTCATCATACAATAAATCCTCCTGCTTTTCTAAAAGCCTATCCTTTTCATTCAATGCATCAATCAATTCATTGATTTTATCTATCTTAGATCTATCTAAGCCCTTGAACAAGCATGAATAATCTATGTCATCATCATCACTAGACTCATTATCACTAGACGAAGCATAAGTAGAGTCTTGAGTACTCACCTTCTTCTCCCTTGCCATAAGGCATGTGAGACGCTCGTTGGGGAAGAGGGAAGACTTGTTGAAGGCAGTGGCAGCGAGTCCTTCATTGTCGGAGTCGGAGGAGGAGCAATCCGAGTCCCACTCCTTTCCTAGATGTGCCTCGCCCTTTGCCTTCTTGTATTGCTTCTTCTTCTCTCTTTTGTTCCCCTTTTCCTGGTCACTTTCATTATCGGGACAATTAGCGATAAAATGACCAAGCTTACCGCATTTGAAGCATGAGCGCTTCTCCTTTGTCTTGGTCTTGCTTGGCTGCCCCTTGCGACCATTTAGCGCCGTCTTGAATCTCTTGATGATGAGAGCCATCTCTTCATCATTGAGTCCGGCCGCCTCAATCTGTGCCACCTTGCTGGGTAGCGCCTCCTTGCTTCGTGTTGCCTTGAGAGCAAGGGGTTGCGGCTCGTTGATCGGACCATTCAAGGCGTCGTCCACATACCTTGCCTCCTTGATCATCATTCGCCCGCTAACGAATTTCCCAAGAACTTCTTCGGGCGACATCTTGGTGTACCTGGGATTTTCACGTATATTGTTCACCAAATGAGGATCAAGAACGGTAAATGACCTTAGCATTAGGCGGACGACGTCGTGGTCCGTCCATCGCGTGCTCCCGTAGCTTCTTATCTTGTTGATAAGGGTCTTGAGCCGGTTGTATGTTTGCGTCGGCTCCTCGCCCCTTATCATCGCGAACCGTCCAAGCTCTCCCTCCACCAACTCCATCTTGGTGAGCAAGGTGACGTCGTTCCCCTCATGAGAAATCTTGAGGGTGTCCCAGATTTGCTTGGCGTTATCCAAGCCGCTCACTTTATGGTATTCATCCCTGCACAAGGAAGCTAGAAGAACAGTAGTAGCTTGTGCATTCTTATGAATTTGTTCATTAATGAACATGGGACTATCCGAACTATCAAAGTGCATTCCACTCTCTACAATCTCCCATATACTAGGATGGAGAGAGAATAGGTGACTACGCATTTTGTGGCTCCAAAATCCGTAGTCCTCTCCATCAAAGTGTGGGGGCTTGCCGAGTGGAATGGAGAGCAAATGTGAATGTGAACTTTGCGGAATACGAGAGTAGTCAAAAGAAAAGTTCGAATTAACCGGTTTCCTTCTCTCGTAGTCGCTGTGGTCGTCCTTTTGGGAAGAAGTAGACTCATCACTGTCGTAGTAGACGATCTCCTTGATGCGCCTTGTCTTCTTCTTCTTCCCTTCCTTCCGTCTGTGGCCCGAGCCGGAGTCGGTAGGCTTATCGTCCTTTGGCTCGTTGACGAAGGATTCCTTCTCTTTGTCATTGATCACGATACCCTTCCCCTTAGGATCCATCTCTTCGGGCGGTTAGTCCCTTTGTGAAGAGAACGGCTCTGATACCAATTGAGAGCACCTAGAGGGGGGGGTGAATAGGTGATCCTGTAAAAACTTCAAACTTAATCCACAAAAACTTGTTAAGTGTTAGCACGATTATTGCCAAGTGGCTAAGGTGAAGTCTCAACAAAACACAATACCACAAAAGATCAAGCACAGAGGTGACACAGTGGTTTATCCCGTGGTTCGGCCAAGACCAACGCTTGCCTACTCCACGTTGTGGCGTCCCAACGGACGAGGGTTGCAATCAACCCCTCTCAAGCGGTCCAAAGACCCACTTGAATACCACGGTGTTTTGTTTTTCCTTTCACTATCCCGTTTGCAAGGAATCTCCACAAATTGGAGTCTCTTGCCCTTACAAGTATATGATCACAAAGAAGCACAGAGTAAGGGAGGGAAGCAACACACACAAATCCACAGCGAAACGCGCACACACACGGCCAAGAATCGAGCTCACAAGAGTATCACAAAGTTCTCACAAGAACAGAGCTCGAAACACTTAGAATGACAACAGAATGCGCAAAGATTGCTTGTGGGTGATCAGGAATGCTCAAAGGTTGCTTGTGTGTATCCTCCATGCGCCTAGGGGCTCCTTTTATAGCCCCAAGGCAGCTAGGAGCCGTTGAGAACAAATCCGGAAGGCCATCCTTGCCTTCTGTCGTCGGGGGCACCAGACAGTCCGGTGCACACCGGACACTGTCCGGTGCCCGATTTCTTTCCTTAAATGGCGCTGCCGACCGTTGCAGACCGTTGCAGATCTGGGAGCCGTAGGCGCACCGGACATGTCCGGTGCACACCGGACAGTCCGGTGCCGTCTTCCGACCGTTGGCTCCGCCACGTGTCCCGCACAGATTGCGTGGCCGACCGTTGGCCCGGCCGACCGTTGGCTCACCGGACAGTCCGGTGCGCACCGGACAGTCCGGTGAATTTTAGCCGTACGCCGTCGGCGAATTCCCGAGAGCGGCCAGTTCGCTCCGAGCCAGCCTGGCGCACCGGACACTGTCCGGTGCACACCGGACAGTCCGGTGCTCCAGACCGAGCTGAGTCTTGGCTGCACACAGCCAAGTCATTTTCTCCTCTTCTCTCTTCTTCTTCTTTCTGTTTCTAACACTTAGACAAATATATTAGTACACAAAACCAATGTACTAAGGCTTAGAAACATACCTTTACTTCATGATTTGCACCTTGTTCACTCATGTACATAAATTCACAATTAAGCACATGTGTTGGCACTCAATCACCAAAATACTTAGAAATGGCCCAAGGGCACATTTCCCTTTCACTAACAGCAGCCAAGTCCGGCCTCGTTCGCCATAGGAAACTCTGCCTCGCCCGACCCCAGGGCTCGGACTCGGGCTCGGCCCCGGAAGACGACGAACTCCGCTTCGCCCGACCCCAGGGCTCGGACTCGGGCTCGGCCCCGGAAGACGACGAACTCCGCCTTGCCCGACCCCAGGGCTCGGACTCGGGCTCGGCCCCGAAAGACGACGAACTCTGCCTCGCCCGACCCCAGGGCTCGGACTCGGGCTCAGCCCCGGAAGACGAGAAACTCCGCTTCGCCCGACCCCAGGGCTCGGACTCGGGCTCGGCCCCGGAAGACGACGAACTTCGCCTCGCCCGACCCCAGGGCTCGGACACGACCTCGACCTCGGAAGACCGACTCGACCCCGACCTCGGAGGAGCCTCCGCCTCGCCCGACCCAGGGCTCGGACTGACCACATCACAGGAGGGGCCATCATAACCCTATCCCTAGCTAGCTCAGGCTACGGGTAATAGGACCGGCGTCCCATCTGGCTCGCCCCAGTAAACAGATAATGATGGCGCCCCGCGTGCTCCATGACGACGGCGACTCTCAACCCCTTACGGAAGCAAGGAGACGTCAGCAAGGACTCGACAGCCCCAATAGCTATCCTTCCGCAAGGCTCCAACGCTCCTCCGACGGCCACGACATCACATGAATAGGGTGCCAAAACCTCTCTGGCTGCCACGACGGCATGTACTTAGGGCACTAGCTCCTCTCTGCTAGACACAATGGCGCACTGCTACACCTTCCATTGTACACCTGGACCCTCTCCTTACGCCTATAAAAGGAAGGTCCAGGGCTCTCTTACGAAAAGGTTGGCCACGCGGGAGGACGGGACGACGCGTAGAGTCCCTCGCTCTCCCCCCACGTGGACACTTGTAACCCCCTACTGCAAGCGCACCCGACCTGGGCGCAGGACAACACGGAGGCCGCGGGTTTTCCCCTTTTCTCCCTCTCTTCTACGCCCCTTCGTGCTCCGTCTCGCGCCGACCCATCTAGGCTGGGACACGCGGCGACAATTTACTCGTCGGTCCAGGGACCCCCCGGGGTCGAAACGCCGACAGTTGGCGCGCCAAGTAGGGGCCTGTTGCGTGTTGACGAACAGCTCCCCATCAAGCTCCAGATGGGTAGTCTCCAGCAACCTTTCCAACCCGGGACGGTGCTCCGTTTCGGGAGTCTTGAGTTCATGTCCCTCGACGGCAGCTACGACATGATACTCCTTCCTCCGCCGCGCGACGGCGACAATGGCGGCCGACAACCCGCCCGCCGGCGGCGGAATCGACGACATCTTCCCCACGAGGTGGAAGAACAACATCCGAGTTTGTCTCGTCACCTTCCCCGCCGGAGGAGGAGGAGGCGGGACAACCGTGGCCGAGCAGGAGGCGGCACCTCATCGGCTGTCGAGCGAGTCGACGGCGCCGGCACCCCGACGGGGGACACGTCGGGCGTCGACCTCGCGTCTGAGACGAAGACGAGCGTCGTTTCCCCGCAACACGCCAGCTCCAAGCGAACGGACGACGCCAGCACGCTCGCGAAGGACTTGCTGGGCGTCACCCTCGTACCTGAGACGACGGTGCAGTCCGCCCCTGACGTGACAACGTCACCACCTGTCGACCAAGAGGTACCAACCGATTCCCGTCTCATGCCTTTTGGATTCGGCCTTGACCCACCAAGCGACCCCGCTTTGGTGGAAGCCTTCATAGAGGCATGCACCAACCCTCCGGGGTATCATATGCGGTCACCCTGGGACCGGCTGACGGCCGTCTCGACCTATGGACCCTCGGGTTCCGAGGAAGATGACGAGCCCGACTTTGGTTGGGATTTCTATGGGCTCGGTAACCCCAGTGTCATGCGGGACTTCATGACCGCATGCGACTACTGCCTTTCCGATTGTTCCGACGGTAGCCGCAGCTTCGGCGACGGAGACTGCGGCCCAAGTCGTGAATGTTTCCACGTCGATCTAGGGGGTCCCGACGAAGGCAACCATCTTGGTATACCGGAAAACGGTGATCCCCCTAGGCCTGCGCCTCGTGTTGACATCCTTCGGGAGCTAGCTGTGGTCCTAGTCCCTGCGGGGAGTCAGGACGCATAGCTCGAGCAAATCCGCGAAATGCAGGCCAGGCTCGACGAGGGGGCAGGAACACTTGAGCCGCTCCGCCGGAACATCGGGCAGGAATGGGTAGACCAGGCTCCGGCCGGAGAAGCGCGTCATCTGCCCTAGGGCATCCAGCTCCGCATCGCCGACGACGTCAGGGCAAGGCCACCATCGGCTTCCAGTGGGGTCGGCCAAAACCTGGCTGCGGCAGCGATACTTCTCCGCGCAATGCCGGAACCATCAACCACCGAAGGGCGACGGATCTGGGGAGAGCTCAAGAATCTCCTGGAGGATGCCGCGGTCCGATGGGCCGAGAGCTCTGCCTCCCGAAGGCAGGGATACCCCTCGGAGCACCGCGCCGTGACTTCCCGATTCGTGCGAGAAGCCTTGGTCCACACCGGGCGCACGCGCAACATAGCGTCTGCAGCCCCGGGACGCCTCAGCAACGAGCACCACCACCGCAACCATCGAGCCCGCCTCGACGAGAGGGTGCACCGAGGCTACCACCCCAGGCGTGGGGGACGCTACGACAGCAGGGAGGATCGGAGCCCCTCGCCCGAACCACCTGGCCCGCAGGCTTTCAGCCGAGCCATACGACGGGCGTCGTTCCTGACCCGGTTCCGAACCCCTACTACCATCACAAAGTACTCGGGGGAGACAAGGCCGGAACTGTGGCTCGCGGACTACCGGCTGGCCTGCCAACTAGGTGGAACGGACGATGACAACCTCGTCATCCGCAACCTCCCCCTGTTCCTTTCCGACTCCGCTCGGGCCTGGCTGGAGCATCTGCCTCCGGGGTAGATCTCCAACTGGGACGACCTGGTCCAAGCCTTCGTCGGTAATTTCCAGGGCACGTACGTGCGCCCTAGGAACTCCTGGGATCTCCGAAGCTGTCGCCAGCAGCCGGGAGACTCTCTCCGGGACTACATCCGACGATTCTCAAAGCAGCGCACCGAGCTGCCCAACGTCACCGATTCGGATGTCATCGGCGCGTTCCTCGCCGGCACCACCTGTCGCGACCTGGTGAGCAAGCTGGGTCGCAAGACCCCCACCAGGGCGAGCGAGCTGATGGACATCGCCACCAAGTTCGCCTCTGGCCAGGAGGCGATTGAGGCCATCTTCCGGAAGGACAAGCAGCCCCAGGGCCGCCAGCCGGAAGATGTTCCCGAGGCGTCCGCTCAGCGCGGCACCAAGAAGAAAGGCAAGAAGAAGTCGCAAGCGAAACGCAACGCCGCCGACGCGGACCTTGTCGCCGCCACTGAGTACAAGAACCCTCGGAAACCTCTCGGAGGCGCCAATCTATTCGACAAGATGCTCAAGGAGCCGTGCCCCTATCATCAGGGACCCGTCAAGCACACCCTTGAGGAATGCGCCATGCTTCGGCGCCACTTTCACAGGGCCGGGCCACCTGCGGAGGGTGGCAGGGCCCACCACGACGACAAGAAGGAGGATCACAAGGCAGAGGAGTTCCCCGAGGTCCGCGACTGCTTCATGATCTACGATGGGCCAGTGGCGAACGCCTCGGCTCGGCACCGCAAGCAAGAGCGTCGGGAGGTCTGCTCGGTAAAGGTGGCGGCGCCAGTCTACCTAGACTGGTCCGACAAGCCCATCACCTTCGACCAAGGTGATCACCCCGACCGCATGCTGAGCCCGGGGAAATATCCGCTCGTTATCGACCCCGTCATCGGCAACATCAGGCCCACCAAGGTCCTCATGGATGGAGGCAGCAGCCTCAACATCATCTACGCCGAGACCCTCAAGCTCCTACAGATCGATCTGTCCTCGGTCCGGGCCGGTGCAGCGCCTTTTCATGGGATCATCCCTGGGAAACACGTCCAACCCCTCGGACGGCTCGATCTGCCTGTCTGTTTCGGGACTCCCTCCAACTTCAGAAGGGAAACCCTCACGTTCGAAGTGGTCGGGTTCCGAGGAACCTACCACGCAGTACTGGGGAGGCCATGCTACGCCAAGTTCATGGCTGTCCCCAACTACACCTACCTCAAGCTCAAGATGCCGGGCCCCAACGGGGTCATCACCGTCGGCCCCACATACCGACACGCGTACGAATGCAACGTAGAGTGCGTGGAGTACGCCGAGGCCCTCGCCGAATCCGAGGCCCTCATCGCCGACCTGGAGAGCCTCTCCAAGGAGGCGCCAGACGTGAAGCGCCATGCCGGCAACTTTGAGCCAGCGGAGACGGTTAAGTCCGTCCCACTCAACCCTAGCAACGACGCCTCCAAGCAGATCCGGATCGGCTCCGAGCTCGACCCCAAATAGGAAGCAGTGCTCGTCGACTTTCTCCACGCAAACACCGAAGTTTTCGTGTGAAGTCCCTCGGACATGCCTGGCATACCGAGGGATGTCGTCGAGCACTCGCTGGATATCCGAGCTGGAGCCCGACTCGTGAAGCAACCTCTGCGCCGATTCGACGAAGAAAAGCGCAGAGCCATAGGCGAGGAGATCCACAAGCTGATGGCCACAGGGTTCATCAAAGAGATATTCCATCCTGAATGGCTTGCCAACCCCGTGGTTGTGAGAAAAAAGGAGGGAAATGGCATATGTGTGTAGACTACACTGGTCTAAACAAAGCATGCCCAAAAGTTCCCTACCCTCTGCCTCGCATCGATCAGATCATGGATTCCACTGCTGGGTGCGAAACCCTGTCTTTCCTCGATGCCTACTCAGGGTATCACCAAATCAGGATGAAAGAGTCTAACCAGCTCGCGACTTCTTTCATCACACCTTTTGGCATGTACTGCTATGTTACTATGCCATTTGGTTTGAGGAATGTGGGTGCGACGTACCAAAGGTGCATGAACCACGTGTTCGGCAAACACATTGGTCGAACGGTCGAGGCTTATGTCGATGACATCGTTGTCAAGATGAGGAAAGCCTCCGACCTCCTTTCCGACCTTGAAACGACATTCCGGTGTCTCAAGGCGAAAGGCGTAAAACTCAATCCCGAGAAGTGTGTCTTCGGAGTCCCCTGAGGCATGCTCTTGGGGTTCATCGTCTCCGAGCGGGGCATCGAGGCCAACCCGGAGAAAATCGCGGCCATCACCAACATGGGGCCCATCAAGGACTTGAAAGGCGTACAGAGGGTCATGGGATGCCTTGCGGCTCTGAGCCGTTTCATCTCGCGCCTCGGCGAAAGAGGCCTACCTCTGTACCACCTCTTAAGAAAGACCGAGTGCTTCACTTGGACCTCCGAGGCCGAGGAAGCCCTCGGGAACCTGAAGGCACTCCTTACGAACGCGCCCATCTTGGTGCCCCCCGCCGCCGGAGAAGCCCTCTTGATCTACGTCGCCGCTACCACTCAAGTGGTCAGCGCCGCGATCGTGGTTGAGAGACAAGAAGAAGGGCATGCATTGCCTGTCCAGAGGCCGGTTTACTTCATCAGTGAGTACTATCCGAGACCAAGATCCGCTACCCGCAAATTCAGAAGCTGTTGTACGCGGTGATCCTGACGCGGCGGAAGTTGCGACACTACTTCGAGTCTCATCCGGTGACTGTGATGTCATCCTTCCCCCTAGGGGAGATCATCCAGTGCCGAGAGGCCTCGGGTAGGATTGCAAAGTGGGCGGTGGAAATCATGGGCGAGACGATCTCGTTCGCCCCTCGGAGGGCCATCAAGTCCCAAGTCCTGGCGGACTTTGTGGTGGAATGGGTCGACACCCAGCTCCCGGCGCCTCCGATCCAGCCGGAACTCTGGACCATGTTTTTCGATGGGTCGCTGATGAAAATAGGGGCAGGCGCGGGCCTGCTCTTCATCTCGCCCCTCAGGAAACACCTATGCTACGTACTGCACCTCCATTTTCCGGCGTCCAACAACGTGGCTGAGTACGAAGCTCTGGTCAACAGGTTGCGCATCACCATTGAGCTAGGGGTCCGATGCCTCGACGCTCGCGGCGACTCGCAGCTCGTCATCGACCAAGTTATGAAGAACTCCCACTGCCGCGACCCGAAGATGGAAGCCTACTGCGATGAGGTTCGGCGCCTGGAGGACAAGTTCTACGGGCTCGAGCTCAACCACATCGCCCGACGACACAACGAGACTGCGGACGAGCTGGCTAAGATAGCCTCGGGGCGGACAACGGTTCCCCCGGACGTCTTCTCCCGAGACCTACATCAACCCTCAGTCAAGATCGACGACACGCCCGAGCCCGAGGCACCCTCAGCACAGCCCGAGGCGCCCTCGGCTCGGCCCAAAGCACCCTCGGCCCTCGAGGGTGAGGCACTGCGCGTTGAGGAAGGGCGGAGTGGGGACCTGCCTAATCGAAACTGGCAGACCCCGTACCTGCAATATCTCCACCAAGGAGAGCTGCCCCTCGACCGAGCCGAGGCTCGGCGACTGGCGCGGCGCGCCAAGTCGTTCGTCTTACTAGGTGATGGGAAGGAGCTCTACCACCGCAGCCCATCCGGCATCCTCCAGCGGTGCATATCCATCACCGAAGGCCAGGAGCTCTTACGAGAAATACACTCGGGGGCTTGCGGTCATCACGCAGCGCCCCGAGCCCTTGTTGGAAACGCCTTCTGATAAGGTTTCTACTGGTCGACCGCGGTGGCCGACGCCACTAGAATTGTCCGCGCCTGCCAAGGGTGTCAATTCTACGCGAGGCAGACCCACCTGCCCGCTCAGGCTCTGCAGACAATACCCATCACCTGACCATTTGCCGTATGGGGATTGGACCTCGTCGGTCCCTTGCAGAAGGCACCCGGGGGCTACACGCACCTGCTAGTCGCCATCGACAAATTCTCCAAGTGGATCGAGGTCCGACCCCTGAACAACATCAGGTCCGAACAGGCGGTGGCATTCTTCACCAACATCATCCATCGCTTTGGGGTCCCGAACTCCATCATCACCGACAACGGCACCCAGTTCACCGGTAGAAAGTTCCTGGACTTCTGCGAGGATCACCATATCCAGGTGGACTGGGCTGCCGTGGCTCACCCCATGACGAATGGGCAGGTGGAACGTGCCAACAGCATGATTCTGCAAGGACTCAAGCCGAGGATCTACAACGACCTCCACAAGTTCGGCAGGCGATGGATGAAGGAACTCCCCTCGATGGTCTGGAGTCTGAGGACAACGCCGAGTCGAGCCACGGGCTTCACACCGTTCTTTCTAGTCTATGGGGCCGAGGCCGTCTTGCCCATGGACTTAGAATACGGTTCCCCGAGGACGAGGGCGTACGACGACCGAAGAAACCAGACCGACCGAGAAGACTCACTGGACCAGCTCGAAGAGGCTCGGGACATGGCCTTACTACACTCGGCGCGGTACCAGCAGTCCCTGCGACGCTACCACGCCCAAGGGATTCGGTCCCGAGACCTCCAAATGGGCGACCTGGTGCTTCGGCTGCGACAAGACGCCCGAGGGCGGCACAAGCTCACGCCTCCCTGGGAAGGGCCGTTCATCATCGCCAAGGTTTTGAAGCCCGGGACGTACAAGCTGGCCAACAGTCAGGGCGAGGTCTGCAGCAACGCTTGGAACATCCGATAGCTACGTCGCTTCTACCCTTAAGATGTTTTCAAGTCGTTCATACACTTCGTTCACACACAAAGTATAACCATCAAGGAAGGGTCAGCCTTGCCTCGACAAAGCCCGACCCTCCCTCGGGGGCTAGAAGGGGGGAACCCCCTCTGCGTCAAAATTTTCCTTGGAAAAGGTCTTTCTGCCAGAACGTCTTTCATGCTTTTTTGACTACTTCAAAAGTGGGGTCCTGAAAACGACGGAGTACACGTAAGCAGCCAAGGCCGATCGAGCCGAGGGACTCCTACGCCTTAGGGATACGGATACCTCACTCATCACCTTCTGCGATAAGTAACTCACGCTCGGATAAGTGATTCTGTTGACCGAACAAGTCTTAATGCTCGGAGACCTTTCTGCTGAAATGATTTTTCGGGCCTTCTTGACTACATCGTTAGCAGAATCCTACGGACGAGAAGAGTACACGTAAGCGGCAAGGCCGACCGAGCCGAGGGACTCCTACGCCTCCGGGATACGGATACCTCACTCATCACCTTCCGTGAAAGGTAACTCTCGCTCGAACAAACAATTCTGTTACCGACGAATAAGTCTTGATACCCGAAACAAAGGGAAAAAGAAACGCAGCTTTACAACACAGCAACAGTATGTTTGGGCCTCGGCGGCCGCAGAAAACATACGCATTCTACAAGGTAAACCGATCCTGCAGGTTCAGACCTCGATGGAGGGGGAGCAGCAGCACCCTCGACGTCGACACCGCCTTCGGCGAAGTCCGACCAAGCCTCGAACGGCAACACAGTCGGAGGACCTCCGCTCCGAAGGACGACGTCAGCACCACGCCCGGGCCATCGCCGCCAGGGTCTCTTCTAGGAGTCTGGCTCGAGCAGACGGCTCGGCCAGTCGCCTCGAAGCCTCGACCAGCTGTCCCCCGAGGACATCAGCCCGGCCCATGGCCTCGGCAACTCGACTCCGGCGCCGGTCCCGCTAGTGGACGGCCCGGTCAGGCTCTGGCCGACGAAGTCTTCTTTTCGAGCCAACTCTGCCTCTGTCCACGCTGATACCGCTGCCCCCGGCTCCGGCTCATCGAAGAGCGGCCAAGGGTTTCCTTTAACTAAGCAAGAGAAGCCTCGGGCGGCAAGGCCGACTGAGCCAAGGGACTCCTACGCCTCCGGTATACGGATACCTCACTCATCACCTTCGCACGAGGCAACTCACACTTGGTGAAGCGGTTCAGTCAGCTGACAGGTGAGTCCTAGTGCTCGGAATGAGGGAAAAACATGGCTTCACGCCAAAAGATACATACATGTTCAGGCCCCGACAGCCACAATGAACAAACACCGATACTCAAGGTGCCATTACAAATGGAACTCCGGTTCCACCCCCGTAGGTACGAACAACCCCCCATGTTGGAGGGCCTGCGGGGTGACAAAACCCCTGGTGGCTCGCCGACGCCCGCTCCGAAGTGGCCAAACAGCAGCAGCGATGACCTCAGGGCGGACGCTACTGCGACGAGCTCCTCGCCCATGCCCCCACTCGAGGGGCGAGGACAAGCATAAGGCCATAGAGTCGGAGGTCAGTCCGCGGGTGGCACCGACTATCCCGTCGGCAGAGAAACCTCTTCCGGCTGCCTCAGTGGGAGGTGGCACCGAGAGTAGCGCCGGAGCCGCTCAGGCCGGGGAGCCGGGCACGCGGCAGTTGCCAGCGCCACGAGCGGTGAACGCCCTTCCCCCCGATCACTGAGGGAAGGAGCGGGCCGCTGCCCGCGCGGAGACAGGCCCCAACTTGGCGCACTCCCCTCCCCAGCACTGATGACGAACATCCTTGAAGCTGAGGGAGGGGCAGAGGCCGCAGCCCGGTTTGCTTCTCCCCACCATCGAACTGTTGGTCACCGTCTTGGGTGACCACCGGTGAGGGGATGCAGCCGGGCTGCCTGACGAAAATCCTTGAAGCCGAACGATGGCTGAAAGGTACCAACTTCCGTGAAGTTGCGTTCCCCCAACGACGACAAGGCGGAAGAACCGCGGGCGCCCCCCATCTGGGGGCTCGAAAGGTGGGAAGACACAATGCATGAGGAGAGCGCGAAGACATGGTTGCCTTTCAAGGGGGTCGCCCTCTTTTTAAAGGCAACTCTCCCCACTTGCGTCCTCAGCCGTCGCGGGCTGAGTCTTCTCCAACACGCTCCAAGGTCCTCCCCCTATGACACGGGGGCTGGGCCCCGCGCGTCATGCAAGCTGGCGCAGGGCAGACAGGGCCAAACCGCCGCCCACGGTGCGCGCAACTGCTCAGCGGTTACAAGCACTCCTCCACTTTCGCCCAGGCCAGCGGGTGAAAGGGCGGGCCGTCATGCAGGCAGCGTGCAACCGCACCCAGGGGGACGCACCCTTTCGACTTCGACGCATCCAGCATGGAGGCCCAGGCCCACACGTCATGTAACCGGCGCGCCGGTTACTACGTGCAAGAAACTGCACCGCCACTCGCGCCAGTACCACGCCTTCTCGACTGTGGAACCAGTACCGCGACTCGAGGCGACCCTGCGCATGACCCGACAATGCCAACCGAGCACATCGGTCATGGGCCGACAGTTCGCGGGAGAGGGCGCGACGGTCGATACGGCCAGAAATGGGCCGACAGTAATGGCGGCAGCAGGCGGACAGAAGCGGCAGTCGAGTCGTTAGCAAGCTCACGCCCCCTCCTGGGATAGCGAAAGGACCTTCTCCCACGGCGGAAGACGACATGTCCGCGTTCCGTTCCTCGAACGGCTGGCGCACGCACAACGGCCGCCCCGTGAACCACTCGTCCTGTCGCATTAACTCTGCGGCAGGACAGGCGACACCTTTGGCAGGCGAAGCAGGCGATGCTTCACCTCCGCCATAATGACTGCGTCAAAAAAGGTGCACCACGTCATTCGATTTCGTATCCTTTTCACTTCCTCTTTCTCTCTCTTGCCTCAGGGGTCGGAAAAGGGGATACTCCGAAAGGGATCCTTCTCCGCGAAGGAAGCGGGCCCTGAGCCCCCCTACTGATCAGAGGTTCAAAGGCTGGCCCCTCGGAAGGGTTCAACAGCCGCCTCAGAGCACTCGGGCTCCGCGCCCACTACTGGTCAGAGGTTCAAAGGCCAGCCCCTCGAAAGGGTTCAACGGCCGCCTCAGGCCACTCGGGCTCCGCGCCCACTACTGATCAGGGGTTCGAAGGCTGGCCCCCGAAGGGTTCGACAGCTGCCTCAGACGCAGAGCGAGGGATGATCCTGGGTACGCTCGATACATAACCGAGGCTCGGGCTGTGCTCCCGAGGTACCCTAGGACATTTCCGAGACTAATGGGAACGATTTTGTAATAGAATCCCACCAGAGGGAGGCATCGAGCCCTCGAACCCTGTCAAAAGGGGACCGGGTCCGGTAAGTCACCCGCAGGTAGTTTTGGAGCGCGCCTCCGGGCCACTAGCCGACCCCTAACAAATGGGGCACAGGCGTCCACTCGGATTACCCGTTAGCAACTCACTGGAGACACCATGTTCGGCGCCCTCCGAGGGCAACATGGCGCTTTCCCCCCCTCCTCCTTGCGGAAAGGCGACGCAGGGACGTATGTAAAAAGCCAAGTATGTCCCTGACCGTCCTCTCGCTCTGTGCGGAGGCTCGGGGGCTGCTCTCGCAAACCCGGCTCCGGCCAAACCGTTGACAGCGTCAACATATCAGCCCGAGAACTTGAGACTCGACTGTTCACCCGGGCTACGGCCAGTTCGCATGAGGGAGCAGCCAGACCGGCCGAAGCGTTACGAAACGTACTAAGACCTCGAAGGAGTCAAACTACTCCTCCGAGGCCTCGGGGGCTACACCCGGCGGGTGCGCTCGCGCGCACCCACCGGAACAAAAAGCAACCGAGGAAGGTCGGTCCCCTTGCAAAAAAGTGCGACAAAAGCCTCCAAGCGAGTATCAACACTCCCTTCGAGGCTCAAGGGCTACTGTCGGGGACCATAATTAGGGGTACCCCCAAGACTCCTAATCTCAGCTGGTAACCCCCATCAGCACAAAGCTGCAAAGGCCTGATGGGTGCGATTAAGCCAAGGCTCGGTCCATTCAAGGGACACGACCTCGCCTCACCCGAGCCCAGCCTCGGGCAAGGGCAGCCGACCCCGGAAGATTCACGTCTCGCCCGAGGACCCCCTCAAGCGACGGACACACCTTCGGCTCGCCCGAGACCCAATCTTCGCCAAGAAGCAACCTTGGCCAGATCGCCACGCCGACCGACCGAATCGCAGGAGCATTTAATGCAAGGATGGCCTGACACCTTATCCTGTCACGCGCCCTTCAGTCGACAGAGCCGAAAGTGACCGCAGTCACTTCGCCGCTCCACTGACCGACCTGACAAGAAGACAGCGCCGCCTGCGTCGCTCCGACTGCTGTGCCACTCGACAGAGTGAGGCTGACAGCAGCCAAGTCCGGCCTCGGGCGCCATAGGAAACTCCGCCTCGCCCGACCCTAGGGCTCGGACTCGGGCTCGGCCCCGGAAGACGACGAACTCCGCCTCGCTCGACCCCAGGGCTCGGACTCGGGCTCGGCCCCGGAAGACGACGAACTCCGCCTCGCCCGACCCCAGGGCTCGGACTCAGGCTCGGCCCCGGAAGACGACGAACTCCGCCTCGCCCGACCCCAGGGCTCGGACACGACCTCGACTTCGGAAGACCGACTCGATCCCGACCTCGGAGGAGCCTCTGCCTCACCCGACCCAGGGCTCGGACCTACCACGTCACAGGAGGGACCATCATTATCCTATCCCTAGCTAGCTCAGGCTACGGGTAACAGGACCGGCGTCCCATCTGGCTCGCCCCGGTAAACAGATAATGATAGCGCCCTGCGTGCTCCATGACGACGGTGACTCTCAACCCCTTACGGAAGCAAGGAGACGTCAACAAGGACTCGACAGCCCCGACAGCTGTCCTTCCGCAAGGCTCCAACGCTCCTCCGACGGCCACGACATCACATGAACAGGGTGCCAAAACCTCTCTGGCTGCCACGACGGCATGTACTTAGGGCACTAGCTCCTCTCTGCTAGACACGATGGCGCACTGCTACACCTCCCATTGTACACCTGGACCCTCTCCTTACGCCTATAAAAGGAAGGTCCAGGGCTCTCTTACGAAGAGGTTGGCCGCGCGGGAGGACGGGACGACGCGTAGAGTCCCTCGCTCCCCCCCCCACGCGGACGCTTGTAACCCCCTACTGCAAGCGCACCCGACCTGGGCGCAGGACAACACGGAGGCCGTGGGTTTTCCCCTTTTCTCCCTCTCTTCTACGCCCCTTCGTGCTCCGTCTCGCGCCGACCCAGGGGGTCGAAACGCCGACAAGTCCTGAATTTGCTAAGCAACAATTGTGCAAGCTTATTGATAGATTGGATTTCCTTTATGTTTTGGTGACTATGATGCTTTTGATGCTTTTATTAAAACTTCTCATATTATCTTTATATTGTTACATATTTTGTTAACTCTCATTAGCAGCAAGAGAAAAAGGATTATTGCATTAAGACTCATTGATCGTTGTGTTTCGCTGATCCCGTCCACATCTACCAACGCCGTGGCCAAGTCAATGCTCTAACTCCCTCTCGTGGTTGCTCCCGAGCATGTTCACCTGATGGTTACGCAGCGGGCTGCTGGTTATCAGTTGATCAAACAACCCAATGTAGGAAAATGCGTGTCCTGTTAATGCCATGTTTGATTACTTAGTTACCCTCCTAAACCTTAGTCACTAGAAATCCTATTTAGAATACCTATTTTAGTCATCCGTTTCGTATTTTAGGGATTAAAAATAATTAAACTTGATAGCAACTCCAACAAATCCAAAACACCTAATCCTAAATCCTATTTTAGAAGAAAAACAAAAAAATGTACACAACTCCCCACGGCATCTCCCTATCTCTGCGCAGGAGTAAAAGATATCTCTCCGCCGCGCACTCTCGTCCCAATATTCTCTCTGAAGTCCAGTTTCACGCTGCTGCAGGAACGACTGTTTGGTGAGCTCCGGAAGGGCGATGGCACACAAATACGTATTCTATACAAATTTAAGGATAAGAAAAGATCGTGGTGAAATCAAATTCGAGTAAATTGGACATTGTTGCGCAACCCATTTCCAATAAAATTAATGCGATTAAACATACTCGGAGGATAGATTCCGATGTTCAGCACAAGATAGGCAAGTTCACATGAGGCACTGTAATACCCTCAAAACACTTGAAATTCATGTTCCACGAAGCAAAGTAAGATACGCTAAAGCAAAACGTCAGGATTCGCATCCGCACTTAAGCAACGGCATCGAGGAAAGCCTTCCCAGGAGCACGCTTCTCAAGTCTTCCGTGGTTGCCGAGCAGCTGTAAAAGGTAGGGAGAAGATAACATTAGATTATGGACTGCCCTCGTAGATGAGAGAGCAAGCATTAGAAGACTGCTCAGAGATGTAAAGGTAGAAACTGTTATCAAGCATGGAGCGTCCAAAATAAGATTGTCTGGCCAAGGAAAAGCATAGCTACATTTAAAAATATGCATTATCCAAGGGAAACCATTGATGTACCTTTGCGTTGACACCATCAGGAACAATTCTACCCTCGCTCTTGTACTTCAGGTAGTCAGCGCGGCTGAACTTGGTGAAGCCCCTGAACAAGATAGTGCACATTATAAACAATAATAATAATACAAAATAACTTATTCAAGTTACTATACTGTGACAGTTTAATTCCACAGCAGCAATGTTACTATACTGTGACAGTTTAATTCCACAGCAGCAATGAACTATTATGCACTCACCACTTTCTGCTCTCAATGATCTTTTGGCGGCCAGGGAACTTGAACTTAGCGCGACGCAGAGCTTCGCTGGCATGGGCAGCATTGTTGTCCTTGCATCGCACGGAAAGGAGGACCTGACCAATGTCCACCCTAGCACAGGTGCCCTGAGGCTTACCAAAGGCACCCCTCATTCCAGTCTGGAGCCTATCAGCCCCAGCACACGAAAGCATCTTATTGATACGGAGGACATGGAACGGGTGAACCCGGACCCTAAGGTGGAAGGCATCCTTTCCTGCAGACTTCGTCATGTACTTGTTGCAAGCAATGCGGGCAGCCTCGAGCGCCTCACTGGAGACATTCTCCTTCTCCCAAGAGACAAGGTGCACACAGTAGGGGAACTCATCAACACCCTTCCTCTTCATCCCGACATCATAGATCCTGATCTTGGGGTCAGGGACACCACGGCAGTACCTGGACTTAGGGTACGGCTTGTTCTTGATCTGGCGATAGCATCTAGCAGGCCCTAAGCAAAGTTTCAGAAACATAAAGGTCAATTTTATCAACAGCATAATAACAATGCACTGCAGTGATAAAATTATTCAGTGCAAACAGATATAAATAATTGAATTGATGCAAAACAGCGCATTATTTTCTACAGAATATACAACAGTGCTTTTATTAAGCAGGCAGAATGAGCAAATGAAGTGTAGACAGATTGGTCCTATAGTGTTGATTCATGGCATACAAACGAATACTAATACTAAATGTGTTATTCACAATGCCATGGAACATGACTAAAACTCCCTTTTTTGACAGATAAAGGTCTACACGGGTTCTAAATTATGAGCGTGTTGACTTTATACACAGGAAATGTGAATATATGGTACCAAATCCCCCAGTTCCCAGCCATTCTCTACTTTATACGATAATACGTAACAACTTTGCGAGTTCCACAAATCATCAACTCAACAAACAAACATCAAATATTAAGCCCGTGGGCAGTAAGAACCCCGGGATCATCAAAAGCATATACCCGATTTCGTGTGGATCTAGTCGAAATTTGCGCCGGCCTAAAAGAAAGAACCCTATGGGCTGCAACAATCAACGCAGTAGAAGCGTACGAAGGAGCTTAATCAAAAAGGCGAACTTACTTCTGCCCATGGCGACGGCAGCTGAGGGAGGCAGTCGGTGTCGGCGGAGGCGGCGAAACGAGGAAGGGGTGCGTCTAGGGCTTGGAGGGAAGAGAGGGACACTTTATATAGAGAGTGCGGACGCGGAATGGAGCCGTGCCGCCGTGGGTTTTGTGCGTCACGGCATGCGACTGGCAGATGCTGGGCCTGGGATGAGTGGGCCGAAAAACACAACAGGAGCCCACTAAAATTGGCGACTCGTTTCTCTCAAGGCCAGAGGACACGACTCCTGCAGGCTGCACTGCTGCAGCGACATCATCCTCCCCCGTCGCGCCCTTGCCGCCGCCGCCTCTTCTCCCCGCCACTCGCCCACTCGAGCTGGACACTGAAAAAAATCAGTAGCAGGGCCGTGTTGGGCTGAGCCCACGTTGTCCACATCAAAACACTCAAACAGGGTTGTTAGTTCTCACGGGCCAAAAAGGTCAGCCCATGTTGATGCCGTGCCGTGGGGATCAGATGGCTTGGCGGCTACGACGGTTTTCCTTTCCTCCGCGCCACCACGAGCTGCCCTAAAACCCTACCACTCTACCACCACACCTGCGCCTCCACAGTCCACACTCACCGCGTCTCATTTTGTTCTGCGTTCTTCCGCTCGCCCCCTCACAACGAAACCTAGAGAGTCCCGCGCGTGACATGGCGGACGGCGCGGGCTCGGCGTCTGGTCTGGTGGAGAAGCTCGCGGAGCTTTCAACGGGCGGCGCCGGGCAGAATCCTCCGCCGGCGGGTGAAGGCGGAGAGGAGCTGCAGCTCTCGAAGAAGTAGGGACAATCGAGCCTTCCTCTCTCTTGAGCCCGTTGGTTTTCCTTGGCATTTCTGTTTCCTGATTCCGGGGTTGGTTGTTGTGTGTTTGATGTGTGCAGCGCGAAGAAGAGAGAGGAGAAGAGGAAGAAGCTGGAAGAGGAGCGGAGGCTCAAGGAGGAAGAGAAAAAGAACAAGGCGAGGATCATTTATCAATTTATGTTGTTGTTTCTTCCACTTATTGCAGTCCCTGTTATGTGCTATATCAGTGAATCCTGGATAAATTTGGTCAGAATATGTCATTGCTTCCACCAAGTATTGTTTGATTCGTTAGCTCTAGAAGATTACTCAAATGCTCGTGTTAGAAGTTAAGTTTTCACTATGTTAGTGCCAAGGCTCAAAATTGATGTGTGCCATCTGTTGTTGTAGGCTGCTGCTGCTGCTAGTGGAAAGCCTCAGAAGGCATCTGCTGCTGACGATGATGACATGGATCCCACTGTATGTGCATCTTGCTTTCCCTGCCTAGCGTTTTGAATTCTGTTCCTTATTCTTACTCTTATTGGATGGATGTGTTTCCTGCTGCAGCAATACTACGAGAATAGGCTCAAGACTCTTGATTCACTCAAGGCCGCAGGTGTAAACCCCTATCCACATAAGTTTCCGGTTGGCATCTCTGTAGTGGAATACATTGAGAAGTACAAGACCTTGAACAATGGGGAGAAGCTTACAGATGTGACAGAATGTTTAGCTGGTAACTCCTTTTGTTTTCCCATTGTTGTATTCTTAACTTGGAGATTCATATAGGTCTCACTTATATTTTTTTTAACTAAGGGAGGATCATGAACAAGAGAACATCATCATCTAAGCTATTCTTTTATGATCTTTATGGTGGCGGCATGAAGGTTCAAGTGATGGCTGATGCCAGGTAAAAGTCTTCATTACGCAACTAGAGCTGATTGCCGTTGTGTGTGTGTGTGGGGGGGGGGGGGGGGGGTCATGTTTTTATTTTAGCACTAGACTACGGCCTGTTTGCTGCATCGGGTTTCCAGCTTCTGCATCTTTTCATGGTGCCAAACGCGAAACTTTTCAAATGGCTTAAATTTAAATCTAGTGCTTGTGAGAAATGGACTACCATTCAATGTTGCAGCAGTGGCAGGGGTCCAGCTTTTCAAATTTCAACCATGCAACCCCTGCATGATTGCTTATGCTCCTCCCATGTCCTTCCATGCTGCTCCTCGTTTCTCTCCCACGCCAAACAGAAGTGTCGCCTTCACCTCCCTCCCTGCCAGAAAGCCTCTGCTCCTGCACTGTTGTGTCCATGGACGTGCCACTCCTTTGCCAAACTACCCTCTGCATCTATCACCAGAGACTGAGACACCCCCCTGCATCTTACTCCCTGCTCTGGTTGGCCATGGAACTCGCAGGGGCAGATCCGCGCACACGTCCCTTTCCCTTCTCACTGTTCCTGCCAGGTTGAGCGGTGTACAACCTCCCCGTTCCTTCATGACAAGATCTGACCATGGAGCTGCATGTGCACCATACTCTCACCAACTCCAGCAGTTGTGTTTCCACAGAAGGCCGGGCCATGTATTTGCTCTAATGCGATGAGTACACTGGAGCGAGCCTCGTTCATTTCTGAATCCTCAGAAAAAAAAGTTGAAAAAGAATCCGAACCACCAAACTCGATGGCTTTTTATTCAGCATCTTGTCTAGGAAGTGGCTTCTCTGCGCAGCTAGATCAAAGCAGCTTGTAGAGAAGTTTAAGAGCCTGTTTGGTTCCTTTAGTCCAGGGACTAAATTTTAGCCAGGGGACTAAAGTTTAGTCCCTACCTTGCTTGGTTTGGTTACAGGGACTAAAAGTATTCATAACGTATTAAATGACTCATAAGAAGACCAAAATGCCCCTTAACATTCTCCCGCCATTACTGCAACTGAAATAAATGAGGGGCAAAATGTGAAATTAATGTGGTTTAGTCTCTTTTAGTCACCCCTTGATGAACTAGGGGCTAAAGCAGTTTAGTCCCTGTTTTAGTCCCACCATTTGGCAATTTAGGGACTAAATAGGACTAAAATGGAAGGACTAATCTTTAGTCCCTCAAACCAAATGGGGCCTAAGCTGTGCTAGACAGGACCTCACCCCTTTGTTTTGCACCAACTCATAGAAAAGAGCTTCCTGGTGGTATAATTCTTGCTTTATCTATGCACTTACATGCTAAATCAAGCATTAATAGTTAGAGCATGCAGAATACATAAACTACTGATCCTACTTGGCTGCTTATGTAATAGTTTGTGTTGGAACTTGGAAATACTTCCCGAACTATAATAATGACATATGATATGGCTTAGCTAGTTCGACTTTTCATTTTTTTTGCAAAAGGTAGTTTTCTTTTGGTTTTTTATTGGGCGTGTCACATAGATCTACGCCATTTTTTAGTTATAGAGCCTATTTTGTAGAATAGGTAAACCACATAGGTCCATGTTGATCTCATTTGTGCCAAAATGTCTTGTTTTCCTCATGCCTTTATTTATATCGTAGGACCAAACATAAACTCTATGTTTTTAGTGGACAGCGCATACTTAATAGTTCTGCTTTCAGTTATATTGTTGATAACCTTTTTCAATATAAATAAATTTCAATCATAAAAGTGGGATTCAAGAGAAGAGATCGATTATTTATTCCAACTGGACTGTATTTTTCTTTTTGTTTATTATAGGACCTCAGAGTTGGATGAAGCTGAATTCTCTAAGTACCACTCGAGTGTGAAGCGAGGTGATATTGTTGGCATATGTGGTTATCCAGGTATGTAGCGTTCAGCTCAAAGTTTTGAACTATTAATATTAACTATAAGCTGTGACTTCTATGAACTATTTTGTTTGAAATATTACTATTTGTATTTAGCCCATAGAAATGTTATAACTTATAACAAGGTACCTTATTCTTTTGTTATGGTTTCATTGCATAAATTCAAGTAGTATGTTTTGTTGAAAACTGTACTGTTACGTAGCTTATGTTCCTGGTTAGCTCTACTGTAGTATTGTTTGCGTGACCAACTCAATGATTTGATGATTGTAATATTTTTCTTGCTATTTGTGATAAACTTCGAATTTACAATTTGTGAACACTAGGAAAACACAATCCAAATGCACTAGTGATAGTAGTTGCATGTTGTTTGTCTGACCAATTATAAAATCATAAGATGATTGTTTATTGTAATTTTTCTATGTTTGATAAATTATTCAATATGTTAAACATCAGGAAAAAGCAACCGTGGGGAGCTTAGCGTGTTCCCGAAGAAATTTGTCGTGCTCTCTCCATGTCTTCATATGATGCCTCGACAGGTGAGAATGAAAATTAAATTCAAACAATTATTTCTCACTTTTTAAAGCATGTTGCAATTTTCAGACCCTCATCTATTGGGGGGATGTGGCAAACTTTATACTTTAGGCTCTATTAAGGAAGGTTCATTTTCCTGTAATAATATTAATGACAATCTTCCTTCCTACTTAATATAATGAGGCGCAGTCCTCCTGCGTTTTTTGAGAAAAAATATTAATGGCAATCTTTATATATTAAGCATTTATATCTTTACAGAAAGGTGAAGGAAGTTCGGTGCCTGTACCATGGACTCCAGGAGTGGGTAGGAATATCGAAAATTATGTTTTGAGGGATCAGGTTTGTCATCATTCTTCATTACGTCTTACTTTTCTCTCTTAAGCATTGCTTATTTACCATTTCTTCAGGTAAGTAATGTTGTCTTATTTCCTGACATTTTGTGGATGCAAACATTTAAAGCTTGTCCTGCAAGAATAAAGTGCTTTCCACTTGTATAACTAGGGAACATTTCTGATCATAATGGACCCATTGTAATGTAATCTGGTTAGCTCACAAATATGCAATGCAGTCAACTTTTTGGGGTTCATGTGGGTAGGCCATTGTTGTGAATTGTGATCACATGGCTCAAAAATGTTAATAAGACATGTAATATCAGGACACTAAGGATTAGTTAGCCTATTGTGATAATAGATTTGCCTACTCATTTAGGCTATGTTTCTTTGCGCTGGGATGGTGTTGGATCCTGCCTCGATGCTGAACCATCCTTACAATACAAATAAGGCCCTACTGTGCAGACAAAAAATACTAGCATGCGAGGTCAATCGTTTTCTTATAATTTTGTTGTCTCGTGTGTTGTGGATAAGTGTTGCGGAAATACTTATGTTCCGTAGGCCATACAAGAAGAGGGATGTTTGTTTCAGCTTAAAATCGGGTTCTGGCCGTCAGAATCGACTTCTATCAGCTAAACGCTTTGCTTCTCAGCCCACTTCTATGAGAATCGCTTTGGTGAAAATCATCCAAATCAACATGAACATAGAATCCGTCGAGCCACCGCGATGGGAGGAATCCGTCACTTAGATCCTAAACCCTATGGACGCCTTCATCTTTATCCTCACGTAAGCCCCACGATATTTAGATTCTTCCCACAACCAGATTCTCCAGGAATCCAGATTCAGAAAAAAGCTGGAATATAACCAAAAATTTAGACTTGAATAGGAGTGCATGAAAAACAGCTATCCATGTGTCCGAGCTAACTTATGTTTTTTATTGGTTTCAACTCTAGCCTACTTCAACTTGCTTAGGATTAAAAGGATTTTGTTGTTGTTGTTGTTGATGCTGCTGCTGTTGTCTACCATGTGTTGTGATGTATCGTACCTCTATGTGATGTTTATTTTGAAAAATGGGATGCATATGACATATATGATATATGGTCCTGATCTGGAACATAGTCCAGTATTCTTTTGGCACAAGAATTTTATGGGGTGACCAATCGCTAATTTGCACATTTTTATGTATTAACAAAAGTCAGGGACGGGGTCATCCCACAAATCACGGGTTGATTCCTCAAACCCAATACATATATTGTTTCTTCAGAAAATTAATTGGCAACAATGAATTGTTTGGATTTACTTTGGCCTATGTTCAAATGCTGATAATAACTAGAAATAATGTGTTGGTTTTAATTGTTTGTTTTCTGATGTCAGGAAACTCGGTATCGTCAGAGATATCTTGATCTAATGGTAAACCATGAAGTGAGGCATATCTTCAAGACACGATCTAAAGTTGTCTCATTTATCCGGAAGTTTCTTGATGACCGTGAATTTTTGGAGGTAAGCAATTTCTGCAGTTTCTTTCCAGTTGATACTTCAATATCTGACCTTTTGTGTTTTCTAGGTGGAGACTCCGATGATGAACATGATTGCTGGTGGAGCAGCTGCAAGGCCTTTTATTACACACCACAATGAATTAAACATGAGGCTTTTTATGCGCATTGCTCCTGAATTATATCTGAAGGAATTGGTTGTTGGTGGATTGGACCGTGTTTATGAAATTGGAAAACAATTCAGGAATGAAGGAATTGATTTAACACACAATCCTGAATTCACAACTTGTGAGTTTTATATGGCTTATGCCGATTATAATGATTTGATGGAGCTTACTGAAACCATGTTGTCAGGTAACCATGTGTTGACTAAATAATGCTGCACCATTGTAACTTTTTGTCACATAATTTAAAAATGGAGTATTCACCCCTATACTTTTTTGTTTCATGGTTAATAGGGATGGTTAAGGAGCTGACAGGTGGCTATAAGATAAAATATCATGCAAATGGAGTTACGAACTCACCAATAGAAATTGATTTCACACCTCCCTTCAGGTAGTCAACAGATGCTCGTCAAAGCATCAAAATATCTTATATTTTCGTCTTCCCTAGGTGTGCCTTTTAGATGTTCTTCAATCTTCCGTTGCTACAAACTCTGATAGAGTTTTTTTTCAATCTTATTGCAGAAGGATTGATATGATTAAAGATTTGGAGGCTATGGCCAATCTCAATATACCAAAAGATCTAGCAAGTGATGAAGCGAATCGTTACTTGATAGAAGCATGTGCTAAGTATGATGTGAAATGTCCACCTCCCCAAACGACATCACGGTTGCTTGACAAGGTTTCTGTTTTGACTTATGGAAACTGCAGCATGCTATTGTATTTGATTTTGGTAGTTAGATTTCGGTGTTGATACATCCAGCTGGTAGAATTTTGTTTTATTTTCCATTGAGTGCCTGAGTTTTTAAGGTTTTTATTGTTTTAACTTTAATACTGTTCCATTCTACTGGGAAAAAAACAAATTGTCTAATTTCATATGCTTAGCTTGAATTGATTTGATTACATATCAAGGTCTTGGCCTTTTGGAGTTTGGGTCAATCATGTCTGCTACAGTGTATCCTGTTAGAATTATATTTGGTATAATACTGATGTGCTCTGCTGCTATTGGATAGTTAGTTGGGCATTTCTTGGAGGAGACATGTGTGAATCCAACATTTATCATCAATCATCCAGAGATAATGAGTCCATTGGCAAAGTGGCATAGGTCTCGACCTGGATTGACTGAGAGGTTTGAGCTATTTGTTAACAAACATGAGGTACAGACTGTTCTTCGTTGGCACTGCTTCTATGTTTTGCTTCCTTGATGTTTCATAGTATGACCTTCAAATGCCTGTAGGTGTGCAATGCATACACAGAGTTAAACGATCCTGTTGTGCAGAGACAACGGTTTGAGGAGCAACTAAAGGTAATTTTTAACTTAATGAACACTCAAGTAACTGTGCAGATTGTATATTTCTTTTAGAAGCAACCTAGTCATCACTATGTTTTGGATTTCTGAGTTCATGCATGCAAGTATGCACCTAAGAATATAGAACCAAAACGGATTGTATGTTGGAAAGGATAGAATGCCAATAGCACAAAGTTCATGAACCTTTTTGCTATTATATTTACAGTCAGGAATTAACTGAGACTTGCATATGATTTTCGTATCCTTGTTTTCTTAGGAGTAGAGAGTTGTATAATCTGTATCTTCTGCTCAGGATCGTCAATCTGGTGATGATGAAGCTATGGCCTTGGACGAAACATTCTGTGCTGCCCTTGAGTATGGTCTACCACCAACAGGTGGTTGGGGCTTGGGAATTGATCGCCTCACTATGTTGCTTACAGATTCTCAGAACATTAAGGTTCGAGTATTTCCATCAACTATTTTCCATATGAATTTCCAATGCTTTCTTGACATTCTTGGCTTTCAGTGGAATATTATTGACTGATAATATTATCTTTCAATGCAAATTCAGGAAGTTCTTCTATTTCCAGCTATGAAGCCTCAAGAGTAGCTATCCGCATAGCCAAAAGCCACAAAATAACCCCACAGCCAAAGGCCACAAAAGGGTATGCTTAATTTTTTATGAGTCTAACTCTTAATATTCTTTGTTTGATTGAGAACAATAAATGTTCATTTTCAAGCGCGGGAGGCATTTTTTATGTATTTTTCAAGTTTAAAGTGTATTTAAAAAAATGCACCTTATTGAGGTATGGTTTAGAATTAGGATGTCTATAAGTCAATACAACTTTTTCGGCCAAATGACCTTCTACATATATATATTTATTTTTATTTTTTTTTTGCTTTTGCTGCACATGTTGGTTTAAACCTGCAATTTATTTGAATACTTTCTTGAAGGGTATGTAGAATTGCGATCTTTGATGACCTCTGGACAAAAAAAAAGTTTACAATTGTTTATCACTAGCTGCAATGTGTTAGAAATGATAGTCAGCCATCTAGTTACCTGCAGGATGAACTAAGGTTTTATTTTAGTTGTCTTGAGTTAGATTTTTCAAGATTGTATGAAATTATAGCTTTCTCAGCAGAAATTATATTATAAATAATTAAAAGATCCTGTTTTGTTATATTTTATGTAATCAGAAAATTACTGCTACCAGCCGTCCAGTCCACAATTAGCTGATGAGCCCAAATGAGATAGAGCATCGAAAGCTACATCACCATTTCCATCGTAGAATAGCGCCCCAAAAAGTGACTAATGATATGCTATGTTTATGCCTCATGCCTTGGTACCAGCAAAGAATGATGGCTGTGTATTACCCTGTGGTGAGCTTGTGAAGTTCTGAATCATAAGTCGTGGGAAACTGATGGCGACATTGAGTTATGAGCCGCTTCAGTCAATCAGGATGCCTTAAAAAGGAGCGGACTGATGCCATGTGAGGGAATACCTCTGTTGTAGGGTTGGGATTTAAAAATTCAAACCCTATATATTGGAGACATTTCAAGATATCTATCTGTCTGATTCCAAATTCCCTTGACGTGTATCTGTCTGATTCTAAATTCCCTTGACGTGATGAGTGCACTGTTCGATTTTTTTTATTATTGGAAGCTTTGTTTGAGATGCTGCATCTTCAGTTTTCTAGTGGCCGATGCTGATCGTGCTGTATATAATTCAGGCGTGCTCATTGTTGTTTTTTATACTAGCTGCACTGCATCCATAAATTGTGGTTAGGCTAACTCGAATGTTTGTGTCACAGTTCAAAGCAAACATGATGCTACATAGGCGCTGGAGGGTATATCTTAGCTCTTGGATCTGTATTGAACGATACATCCTTTTGCCCCTGTGCTCGGGAGCTTTGCATTTTTTTCATTATTTTTTGTAAACTACCGCGTATTTGCTGGCAGCAGGTTATTAACCAGAAACTGTAACGTCACAGAAAGTTCAGTTTAACTTCGAGTGGAGTTTTTTGGAGGTTGCAAATACTCTGGGTCTGGGTCTATCCAATGTGTACGCTGAAGCCTCAAAGGCCACCCTAATTTGTTGAGACAAGCATGTGCAAAATGTCTCGTCATCATGATCGTGTTCACTTTAAGGTAACAATTATATTGGCTAAGTCGCTATTTGAGTGTGCAAAATGATCCAAAAAGTGTTGTAACAACGGCACGTGCTGCCTGAAGCCCTGAACTTTAGCCCGAAGGCCATTCCATGTCAGAAGAGCAAATATATTGAACAATAATATTTTTCTTCTTAAGTCCGAAGGCCATTCAAGTATTTAATCATGCTAGAACGTTAATTATTTACAACATCACCATAAGGTACTTTTAGATTTTACAAATAGCTATTGGAACCGTTTTTATGATGATGACAGGCTATCAATTTGGATCTAAAAAGATGAAGATGGATGGATGAGAAGCAATAACCACGTGCGTCCAAACAGTGCAGCCTGTTCAACAATTTATTTTTAAAATCTTAGTAAGCTCTTGGGAGAATTAAACAAAGGGATTGAATGTGCTAAAACTACTTACAATTGTTGAGAACGTAATTCTGGGATGAAATGTGGTCGAAACAGCCGTAGTCAAGGTGCATAGTACTTGACCGAATATATGCATTAACCAATGTAGAAAAAGCGTAATTGTACCTTTTACGTGTTTATGTCCAGTGTCTGTTGCGTGGGCCCGGTTGCCCAAGGATTGCATTGGCACATAAGTGCCTAGACTAAAAACGGGAAAACTCACCTAGATATTCAGAAATAGATATATGGGAATTAGATATTCAAACAACTTATACATTTTCACAGCCCGCGATCCATAATAACTTTTCTACAGTTCATAGCTACTCCATGTCAACCAAAATTCCTCTGTGGTGGGCTGTTGGCACAAAGTTCCTCTAGCGGCCTGGTTCCCTGTAATGAATGGCTTCCGGTTCCAGCCAATTGTTGAATTAAGTGGATGCTTGACGTTGTTCACTGCTATTCGAATCCAGTTGGATCATAAAGTGTAATATTTCATAAATAATCATTAAACTGGGGTTCCACTGTAAAGGAATCCAAATAGTACATACACATCTCTACTACTTATTAAGGCTGTAATAGTAGTTTGCTATTCCGTGTTCTGCCACCATCCTGTTCTGCCTTTCCGATTCCCTCCTCGCGTACAGTCTATTCTCATGTTCTGCCACAATTCTTGCTTTTCCGACGTCTAGCTAAAATTAAAAAAATACACATGGCTCCAAGGGGATTCGAACCACGACCTCTCAAACAAATGCCAACAGTAGCTACCGCTACACCACATGTGTTTATGTCTACATCTATAACAGGAAACACATCTACTACATCTCTCCCCAAGCCCACCTACTACCCTTGCACAATACGTAGTAGTAGATAAATATCACCGAGATTTTTGAATTATATTTTTGGATGAAGAGAGTAATATTTAAATAAGAGCCTTGCATACAATTTTTTTGTTTGAATAATGTTTTCAATTTAAATTCATTTTTTTTTTGCGTGCGTGACATTTATTCTTCTTAATATTTTTTTCTATGAATCTAACTTATGAGTCATTTTTATAAACCAACGCCAAACATGAATCCATATTTCTTACTTGAAAACCCCGAACAAACACCATCAGCAGGAGGCATTCGCGTTGGGGTCGCTTATCGACGACGAGAAGAAACTTGACGACTGTCATTTCGACCTCTAGAAACAGTCCTACGTGGCCGCATGTGCCGCTATGTACGACAAGCTCCGGCGTAGCCACCGCTTGGACGCGGTGCAGAGCGGCTGCTTCGCGTTGTCCATCGTCAAGCAGGGGGACCTCATGGTCGTCGCCAACATCGACGACTCTCGGGTTGTTCTGGGCACCGCATTCGACGACGACGCCATCACATCGTCCAGCTCATCATCCACCTGAAGCCCAACCTGCCACGTAAGTCGCTACTGACCGGTCATGAATTCTTGTACGCTGGAACGATGGTCGTTGCTGACGTTGTGTGAGTGTCCTCGAACATGATGTATGTAGAGGAGTAGCGCATCCGGTGGTGCAACGGCCAGGGGTACTACTTTGCTGATGAGCCCGGGGTGTAGGGCTGGAAAATAAGCTCGAGGCTCGCGAGCCGGCTCGAGCTCGGAGCGGCTCGGCTCGGCTCGGAGTGGCTCGCGAGCCTCGAGCGAGCCGAGCCGAGCCAGTATTTTGAGCTCGTTGCGCTAGCGAGCCGAGCCGAGCCGGCTCGTTCCGGCTCGCGAGCTTTGCCAAATTACTTAATATGTACAATAATGATGGATATTGGGTAATTTTATAGATAGTCAGTTTATTTCTTAATGTTTTATTATAAATATATGACAATTAATAATTTGGATTACTCATAATGATGAATGATATCTATATATTTATATTTATATACTAATAATTCATTAGATAATGCAATTATATATATCAGGGTGTGGCTCGCGAGCCGAGCCGGCTGGCGAGCCACCTTCGAGCCGAGCCGAGCCTCTCTCCCTAGCTCGTAAAATGGGCGAGCCGAGCTCGGTCAGCCACCAAGTTGCACCGAGCCGAGCCGAGCCGAGCTCGGCTCGGCTCGTTTCCAGCCCTACCGGGGTGCACTCCGTTTTATAGCCCAACCAAGAGTCATCAGTACTCGGTATGTCGCGCGCATTCGACGACTACTATATCGAGGATTATGGCGTCATCTTGGCGCCAGAGGTGACACAGAGGAGGACCGACAACAATGACCTGTTCGTCATGCTCGGCACCATTGGGGTAGCTTTTCGTGTCGTCTTGTCTTTAATTGTCTTCGCAAACACATACACTTGTCTTTTTGTTTAAGCAAAAGCGTATGGTAGTACGTGTCTGATGACTAATGATGTACGAGAGAATTTCTTCCAGCATGTGTGGAACGTACTCTCCAATGATGAGACCAAGTAAATCGTGACATATATCGAAGTTTGCATGATACTGATGTTTGCAATGTAGTGGTGAAACAGATAGATTAAAATAACAAAATTTATGTATGGTCAGAATCACAAATTTATTATGAAACATTTTCTCATAACGGTATAACACACATTTATATATTCCCGTTACAATGCACGATCACTCAGCTAGTCTGTAAAGAAGACGTGAGACTTGTACCATGCTCCTTCCTAGATGCGCTAGATTTGTGGCTCTCAGGGATGATTCTGTACTTTTAAATTTAGGCAAATTTTATTGCGGGGGCTGCAGAGTGGTCTTGAACACAGGCGTCGGCTAGAGATTCGAAACAAAGACAAAAATGACTTCTGTTCCCCTTCTCTGTAAAACTGGTAAAAATAAAATAAACCAGTACGGCAAATAACCACAATTCTGTAGTTGCTCTCACGTAAAACGAATCCTAACTCAGCCAAGCCGTCCGCGTCCCGCCAGCCACTGCGGCCAGGACACCTGCTGCGTTGGGATTGCCTGTGAACCTGATCTCCTTCATGGTCTCCCTGACTCACATTAAAACTATATATATTGAGGTACTTATTGATCTTGACGAGGTAAATTGCTCCAGTTCGTTCAAATGCTGCGACTACTGCTTAAAGAAGTGTATATTGATTCTGTCTCTAGTTCTTCGGGGAATTCTTCTGCTATTTAAGTGGCCACCGGGTGAATTCTTCTGCTTAATAAATGATGCAAGGCAAAACTTGTTCGCTTCAGCAAATGTGCATGGCAAAGGAGCAATAGTGCGTGCAAAGCAAAGGATTTTCTACCTGACAGCTACTTGAGGCACTCAAGTTTGCTTGCAGCAGTCAGAAATGTAGCTAGTTTTGTTCAAAAACAATCACTCTAAAGCATAACTTACAATCAGTTTAAGGTATACCGATCACACCGATAGCAAGCAGGAAATAACAGAGGAACAGAGTCCGTTGGCAAATCTTTAAGGACTAGTTTGGCAACCTCATTTTTCTAAGGTATTTCCATTTTACTAAGGAAAAATTAGTTAATTTTCCCTTAGAAAAATAAAAATGTCTTGAAAAAATGGAGTTACCAAACTATCCCTAAGTAAGATGAGCTAACATTTTCCTGCGGTTATTGGTCTAAGAAAAAACAGTCCAGATCATGAATTCTGGTGATTCAAGTGCTTGTTCGTCAGTTACGCCCTCATCAAGCTGTCCTTAAACCCGCCTGAAAAGTTATGAACAGAGAGTGGTAAACATCAGAGCAAACTACAAGGAAGCACTGCCCTGTAAGCTTAATGATCTTTGCAATCATACTGAAACCACATTTAGTGTATGTTTGGTTTCACAGTTACCACTCTATATATGCATAGCATAATGCAAGAGGATGGTTCCAGGCTTTGTCTACACAAGGGCCACAAATCACACACTTTAGCATAAGAGATATACCACTGTTCATAACTCAATTGCACATGAAAGACAAGACAATTTAACTGAACCACAATGAGAGCAGCAATAACTTTTGATCTACCCAACAAATATCCATGTCCTTTATCTTTCTGAGAAGGTAATGGAATTTATCTACAATCTATTAATGCATCAATTTTTTAAATATATGAAATCCACTCAACTAATACATCAGTTTTGGCAACATAGATTGGAGATTGATCTAATCTACTAATATCTTAAATGTAGCAGGATGTGGGCAATATGAGTTTGGTTTTCCCACCTGTGTTCCATCATTTCTCACCAGTTAGGCTAAAGCTAAATACAAACAACCCAGATTATTGTGCCAGAGCCCAAATTAGCACCAGCAGAATGTTTTTCCTGCCTGCGACTAATTAAAATTTCAGATATTATTAAAAAAATTAAAGGCAGGTAAACTTTATGCAGTGTCAGCTGACATCTAAATTACATTTCTTATGATATTACAACCTCACCTTTCATGCACATTTCTACTTTTACTTTCTGCCCTTTCCTTGATTTCCCTTTCCTGTTATTGTTCGATGGGGCCTTCGTCTCCGTGTAAAAGCAAACTCTCCAAATTTATGGCCAACCTTCCCTTCAGTGATCTTGCACCGGACATGACTTTTCCCATTGTAAATGAGCACAGTGGAACCAACAAATTCCGGCAAAATAGAAGACCTACGAGACCAAATCTTCTTCCCATTCATGTTTTCTCTGTTCTTCTTTATTCTAGCCAGGAAAGCATCGACGAATGCTCCCTTCCATAGAGCCCTTGAGCTGCACACAGCAGTAGATACATACAATTCAACAATCAACAAGCAATGCAGGAGGAAGATTGACATAGAAGCACAAGTTAGTGTTGGTGATGATCCGCATACATAACAAGCTCGTAGCTATATTTACCTGAAACTACTAGGTATATTTACCTGAAATCACGAGCCGCTGCTCCAAGGCCGGAGAATAGAGGAGATGCGATGTGCTGGGGCCTGGGCGCCTGATCAGACCACGTGGTGGAACATACAAATTGATCAGATCAACATCGACACATGGACAACCAACAATACGAAAGTGAGGGATGGGGAGGTGGCACCTGAGAGATGGCCGCGGCGGCGGCAGCGGGGAGGGCATGGCTAGACCTGGCCAGCCTCGACACGAAAAGAGAACCAATCGGCATGGTTTAAGCTCAGGCTTGGGCTTGGCTCCTGGCAGCAGCTGGCGGCGGCGGCGCCGCCGTGTAGAGACGGAGACGAGGAAGAAACGGTGAGATCCCAAACAAACCCTACCTATGGGGCGGCGCGGCGGCGGGTTCTCGTAATCCGCTGAGCTGGGCCGGCATGGGCTGCAAATGAAGGAAGAAATGGAGCCCAGGCTTTAGGGTATTTCGTGTTTACGTCGATTTTTTTCGTCCTTAACTTGTTGCGTGTTTATGTGAAGAATCATTCCATTCTAAGTATATGGTCTCTAACTGAGTTGGTTAGGTGGTCTGGGTAGCACTCTTCAGGTCCTGGTTCAACTCTCCGTGGTTAGGTGGTCTGAGTAGCATTTCTTAGGTCCTGGGTTCGACTCCCCGTGGGAGCAAATTTCAGCGTTCTCACAGGCTTATGGTTAAAAAAATCCACTCGTCTGTCCCATGCCAAAGCACAGGTCTAAGGCTCAGCCCCGGTCGTGGTCGTTCTCACATAGGCTTCGATGCCGCTGTGTATGGATGAGGCAGGGGTTTGGGAGTTTTCTCGACCTGTGTGAGAAGGTCTTCTTCTTAATATAATGCCCGGGGACTGTCTTACCCCTCATAGGTCGAGTTTTTTTATATGGTCTGTCTGGTTGGGTGGCCAAACCCTAGCCTGCCCAGGAGGCTTAGCCAAGGTAGGTTGGGTCTGTAAGCAGATGTTTATTGTTCAATGTGTCCTAAATAAATTTAGTATGGATTTTATAGTCGGGTTGTCTCGTACACCGGATGGTTATAATTCTATATAGGTGATTGTGGATAGATTAACCAAAGTAGCTCACTTTATTCCGGTCAAGACTATCTTTAAGGGAGCCCAAGTTAGCAGAACTATATATATCTCGGATTGTGTGTCTACATGGTGTACTTAAGAAGATTATTTATGACCGGGGATCCTAGTTCACCTCAAGATCGTGGAAGAGTTTTCATAAAAATATAGACACCAAGCTAAACTTTAGCTCAACCTATCATCCCCAAACAAATTACCAAACTAAAAGGATAAATCAAATATTGTAATATATGTTGAGAGCTTATGCTCTTAAACATAGTTGCAGTTGGGACAAGAGTTTGCCTTATGCTGAGTTCTCTTATAACAACATTTAACATGAAAGTTTGAACATGTCCCCATTTGAAGCCTTATATGGGAGAAAATGTAGAACCCCCTATACTAGAACCAGACTAGAGATAGATAGTTCTTTGGACCAGAAATTATCCAAGAAGCTGAAAGACAAGACTAAATTATTAGAGAAAATCTAAAGACATCCCAGTCAAGACATTTGGAGGTCGAGGAAAGTGGTCAGGTGTACCTAAAAGTGTCACTAATCAAGGGTATGCAGAGAATCAGGGTCAAAGGGAAGTTGTCCCTTTGTTTTATTAGACCCTTAATGATCCTAAAACGAGTTGGACAAATGGCCTATCAATTAGAACATACAGGGGATGATCATGTATGTAGTCTTGTTAAACCGAAGGAGACATTTTAAGAAGGTCGAGCAAGGTCACCGAGCAAGGAACCGGGGCAGACCTAACCAGAATTGTTCGCTAGAGACAAACGTCGTCGTGGATCCACCCTTCTTCGTGGTTAGCGTCTGCCACATCTTGAATCTCGGTAAGGATCCTTCTCCTTTGTTCATTGCATGTTATAGTAGGTAGCTCACTTTGGGGTAGCTTGGTTTGGGCCACATCTTTAATCTAGGTAAGGATCCTTCTTGGTAAAGTTACAATGGTCCAAAGTTGGCTAATTGTTATTATATCCAGCTTCTCAAATTTCAATCAAAACTAAACTTTTACAAATTACTCCAATTTATTCCACGTAACTTAGAAATCTCCAAATAAGAAATTTGTTTACTTTTCCAAGCTATAAAGCTCTAGTATATGATTTTTTTTGCCCAATTCGCACTAGGTTTTGAATTTCTCTTTTGGGCCAGTTTAGGTTTCAAATGTGGTTCCTTTTCTTCAAGTGATTCCTCAACTCAATCCATCATCCTAAAAGCCAAGTGACTCCTTAAACTCAAATCCAACTATAGTATATGAAGTTCATGTCCAAAGTGTCCTCAAATCTCACTTAGGGTTTTGAGGTTAATCCAGTTCCTCAAATGATTCTTCTGCTTGACCTACCTTAAAAAGCAAAGTTGCTTTAGGTTCTAAGTCTTGCCTTTAGCACTTAAAGACTTCAAACCAACCTGTCACTTGCTTGAGAGATGATTTACTCCCATTTAACTCAAGCAAGGTTCTCAAACTAAGTCCTATAATCAATACACAATCATCACACTTTTGAAAAAAATTACCTAGTGAATGCATTTTAGATATACCAAACAAGGTAATGCAAACACTTATAATGACATGTCAATGTTTTAGTTCTCGTAACACCAAAGGTGTTACAACGGCAGGGTTGAGAGCAGATGATGTCGAGGTCGGAAGAGAAAAGGCCGGTAGGCACGACTTATGGAGGAGTGGTGGTCCGATGGCACAACCTATGAGACAGTAGTGGTCTGACGGTGAAGGAGAAACTTGTGTCACACTTGTTCGACGTAGCTACCTCACCGTGTGGGAAGAGAAAAAAATAATCACGCGAGTATAAAGAAATTGACGTCAACTGTATTTAGAGAGTTACTATCGAGTTGCTAAATGTGGATAGTAAACGAAGTTGGATAACAACTAACTAAATTTAGCAAGTTTATTTAAAGAGCCACTGGAAAAGCATTTTTTTGTCTACTTTTAAAATTTAAGATTTATGACTAATTTGAGAATCCTATTTTTTCAAAAAAAATATTTTCCAATAAAAATTAGTTTATTTTTACTTGCGAATATAGAAACTCTTCGAAAAAATGGTATTCCCAGACTATCACTTAAAGATTTGTTTAGATAACTATTTGAGTTGCTATAAATATACAATTGTCTCCGTGGTCTGGTTCCCTTTCCTCGAGTTTCCTATTTTCGTCTCCTCCCCACAGCAGCCCGGCGAAAACCCTAGTAAGCAAACCACCGGAGCAGCGGCGCTTGCGCGGGCGGAGCCATGGCGGACGACGATTACAACGAAATTGACATGGGGTCGATCTCTCCCTCATCCTCCCCCCCTCTGGTGCTTGTTTCGTTTGGGCGCGCAATGGTTAGCGGAGAATTATTAGGTTTTATTTGTACAGGCATAATCTCCGTTAATCCGCGCTCAGCCTCGACGGAGCGCATATTCTCTCTTTCTCTTGGTTTATATGTAGCAATGGGTCGATTGTGATTGATTTATCGCTGCTTGTGAGAGTGGCGGTCGGGGGTGGAGGAGCGTTTTTAGGGATGAAAGCTGGGCGGTTTTGTTGGAATTATTCATATCGGTTTTCGTCAATAAAAGGTGCCTGCGATGGTTAGTTGATTGGCCGAGTTTATCCTTGAGTTAGGATGACAGCTCCCCTATGTGGTTTCGGTATCACGCATCTCCTCTCCTTGGTATCGGACATCTCCCCTCCAGTGAAGGGAGATACCTGCACCTTTTGTTCGTCATCTATTTTAGGAATTTAAGAGTGCCACTTGTATATATTTGTCACCTTCCTTCGAACTGTGACAATAATGCAGGGTAAGTTGGTTGGTTAGAACTATGTGATAAATTATTGGATCAAATTCTTGTCAGGTGGCTTTAATCACTTAGCTTGGTGTTTCATGTAAATATTTACATTAGAGAAACTAAGGGGTATTTATGTTGGTAGACAAAAAACGGTGACCACCACTTCTTTGTGGTTCTTCTGATCACTCAAATGTCAATTTTTACTTATACACTAAGTTTCACATGGTTGTATCATTGGATTTACAATCTTGTTGTTCTTTTTGTTATACAGGTATGAGGATGAGCCCCCAGAACCGGAGATTGAGGTGCAGGCACATTACTATTGTTTTATACTTTTATTCAACTTCTATGCTTTATAGGAAGATATTATATGGCCAATACAACCAATGTACCTCTGTTGAACAGGAAGGAGCTGAAGAAGAGCCTGAGAACAACGAAGATGCCCCTGATGACGTCATAGGTGGTGAGGGTGAAGATAAGGAACAGGAAAAGACCAAGCGTGAACGCAAAACAACAAAATACATGACGAAGTACGAACGTGCGCGCATCCTGGGTACACGAGCCTTGCAGATAAGGTTAATAATTTTGAGTGTTGAACATGTAAAAAACCTATCTTCCAACCTAATACTAACCTTAGTCTTTTTGCAGCATGAATGCTCCAGTCATGGTTGAGCTTGAGGGTGAAACTGACCCTCTTGAGGTAAATATTTTTTCTGTATATTTTAAATTGGAACTCTTCAGATTAAAAGTAGCCTTTTTTTCTTCATTCTAACTATCTAATAAAATTTGAATAGTCTTTTCAGAGTACACCTTTGCTTTCTAAAATGAAGATTGACTTCTGAATGTCATGTGTGATAAATAGCCATGGACGTTTCTTTTTATTATTGTACATTGTATCTACAGGGCAGCAGATATTTGTTCCTCACAAAATCATTCAATATTCAATAACATATATATGTTTGAACATGTTTCATATTGTACAAAGTAAATTAATTATGATGTAGTAATGTATCATAAATCGAATCAATCAGCATAAATGAAAGTACCTGAATTTTCCAGTTTTTTCCAACTAGAACATTGGATAGCTTTCAGTTCCTTTTATGTTTTTTGTTAGTTTGAGATGAATTTTACTGTTGTTAATTGTAGATGTCATTGTGTCATTTACTAGTATTACCTTTTCTGAATAATGTGGCTATTGATTTGACTTCTAGTTTAGACAGAAAAAATGGTGGATCAGTTTGATGGTATGATAGCCAAGCATACTTTAGATATACTGGATGGCTTATGAATATGTCTACCTTCTGTATCATTCCCTGCGATATCTCATGCATATTAGTCCCAACGTATTTACTAATTTCTGCAAAGTTTCACAGTCTCAAGCTTCAAAATCGGTAACATTTGCATATTGGGTGTGATTGCTTGCTTGCATTAGACCTTACGCAGCACAGCCCAAACCAACTTAAACATATGCAATGCCTTGGCGTTTGGTTATCTTGCACAAGCAAGCTACGTTTGGTAAAATCATGTTTGGTTGCATATATTATATTGCATGTAGTCACCTCGATGTTCTTATCTTCTAGTGTAGAGTACTTAGTGATAACTACTGTGCTTAAGCTTCAGCTTGCCTGATTGACTTGAAGGATATTAAGATTTATAACTGAGAATAACATAAGAACTAAAAGCAGTGCATCCTTGTCCGGAGCATTTCATCCAACAGAAAACTAAATGAATGCCTTCTTGCTATGGACTTCTGAACACGCCTAAATATATGGTTCTCCTGATTTGCATATGTTGCATGCTGCTGATCATTTGTTCAAGGTTTATAGCTTAAGTGCTTAACAAGTTCTCACTTCCATTTACATGTACAGTCGGTTGTGCTTGCTAATTTAATCCCTGCATCAAGCCTGGCTCTGGACTTGATAAATAATCAATATTTGGAATTAGCCTTTATCATAGGTTCCATAAAATGAGAATTGGTTTTCAATACTTAGGCCTAACTCGTAGAGAGGATTTGGAACTAGTCTTTTCTTTGCTCTACATATAGCGATTTCAATCTTAAAAGCTTGAGGGTGTGGGTTTATACTTCATTCTCTCCATCTCATCTATATGCTTTCACTTTTATAGCCTTTAATGCCAGAGAATCATAGATACTACCATCTGTACTGGGGTGTTCTTGAAGCATGTCATTATTGACTTTCTACCTCTCTATAGATTAAACTCATTTAAAGAAAAGGGATTATATAGCTTTATATAATTAAATAGAAGGCATGATAAACTGTAGTGTCATTGAGTTGATGAGATTCAACCTTAGTGATCACCTTTCAATGGTTACCATCACTTTTAGTTTTTATACTGTGTACTCAATGATTTATATGTATTTTTACAATTTTAGATTGCAATGAAGGAGCTGAGAGCGCGCAAGATACCCTTCACGATCAGACGGTACTTACCTGATGGAAGGTGAGCTTCCAAGGAAAAGCCCACACTTCTTTTTTATGAATACTTTTAGTACGTATTCATCTTTAATTACTTTGTTTTAAAACAGCTATGAAGACTGGGGAGTAGACGAGCTCATTGTGGAGGACTCCTGGAAACGCCAGGTTGGTGGAGACTGAAGACGCGGATCTACTTGGCATGGAAAGGGTATGTGGTGCAGTGGGTCTTTCCTGTAGTTACAAGTCTTCGCTGCCACTATGAGTGGATACTGTAGCGAATGAACCAAGACGAAATGATGCTATGTTAACTTAACGTTTGTGGTTGCCTTGAACTCTGGAATTGTAATGCTAGCATGGTTGTTGGTTGCGCTATGCTTGTTTTGTTTGTTTCAGTTTCAGACATGCAGTTGCAGCGTAGCCAAATGCGTGCTTTGTGTGCCTAATCTGACACTGGATGTGATCAGTGTTGGCTGTGTTCGCTGCGGCTTTATAAGCTTCGATGGTTCATGAACCGATTGCTCTTCCATTCACGGGGAAGTCTTTTTATAAGCTTCCCTCCAAGTCGTATCTTACATTTGATATTGATTGTGTGCTACAATCCAGGATGGTATAGCTGCATGAGCCGTAAGTATACAGTTCTGCAATCCATGCAGCTCAGCTTACACTGCTCTACTAGTGCAACGCGCAAGTATGAGATCATATCCACTGCTCTAATGGTGATGCAAGTAGGAGATCATCTTGCTCACCGGTGCAGGTACTCTGGTGAAATACATACACGTATATGCTCCATGTATCACATGATCACAAAATCAAACTTGCACTGATAAGATGTATGGATCACGTTTCCTTGCCCCCCACACACAAAAAAAAAAGGATCGAACTGAAGCTCCTTCATTCCTCGGAATCAGACTCGAGGGGGCAGGAGCCGTCGTCGACGGTGGCCAGCGGGTCGAACATGTCGGAGCTAGGGTCCGTGCACCCGCTCACGATATCCAGCTTGCACCGATCCCCCTGCAATATTAGCGCGGCGACGCCATGACTATAGTATTTTCACGACGAAGGAATGGCACATGAATGGAATGACTAGAGAGCAGAGCAGGGCAGCGCCGACAAGAGAACCCACCCCCTCGTCGAGGTAGCCGTCCATGGCGCAGCTGGTGATGGCGATGTTCTCGTCCGGGTAGATGGCCAGGTCGCAGGCGCCCTCCCTGTTGAGCTCGTCCGCCAGGCCCTGCAACAGAAGGGGACAGTCAGCTACTCAGGCTTGCATTGTGTATCACCACCGGTCATCGTCACCCAGAGCAGCAGACACACCCACCTCGTTGAAGAAGCTCAGCGGCTTCTTCTGCCATGGCTTAGGGACCCTGAACTTGAGGGTGTACGGCCCGTCCCACTCGGCCCCGTTGGTGAAGGAGAAGATCAAGCTTGTGGCTACACGCACAACGACGCTTCGCTTCGCTTCAATCGTTACTACTAGCAAGTAGCAATTAACATGGTAATTAACGAGGCGAAAGAGATGGGAACGCACCGTGCTGCGGCAAGCGTATCCTGATGGTGTAGATGGGCGGATCGGCTTTCCCGCGGACCTGCAGCGTCATCTGCCTCGGCTCGCCGCCGCACATGATGGGCTGGTTGAAGCCGCCGTTGAACGCCACGCCGAACACGTCGTTCGGGGCCATCTTGCTCGCCGCCGGGTTGTAGAACAGGGTCAGCCCCTCGCCCTGCCAATAACAACTCCATCCCATCCCATCCCATTCGCGCATCAGATTCAGTGTTGACACACAACACAAGCAAGGCCCGAACCCCGAGTCCCATCCCATCCCATCCAAAACAACAACTCGAGTCCACCACAACACTCACCGGGGAGGACGGCAGGCCGTTGCTGGTCTTCCAGTACACCGGCGCCCGCCCGAGCTCGAACTCCGCCCACGTCGGCAGCGACACCGACACCCTGCTTGGAGTTGGAGGTCGATCGGAAGCCGTGCGTTCACGTCCAGCCAGCAGCAGACTCGTCAGCAAAACAAAGCTACAAGAGCAGCGAGCGATGGCATGCAGCAGTCAGCTTGTTTTTGTTACGCCACTTACCCCGTGTTCTGCTGCTCTACGGCGGCCGGCGCCGCAGTGGCAGCGGCGGCGGCGGCCGTGCGAACGCTCGCGGAGGAGCTCCGCCGGCTGGTGCCGAGGACTCCTGCACGGGTCGGCTTCGGCTGCCGGCGGATAGCCGCGGCGCCGGTGCCGCTACTCAGGCGGCTGCAGGAGGAGAGCGTGGCCATCGATCCGTGAGTCGTCGTCCTTGATTGGGTTGATGGTTGCTTGCAGCTTGTCGCAGCTCAACTGACCGTCGACGAGATATTTCTGGGACGGTCGGTGCGAGAGCGAGCTGCCGGCGGCGTCACCGCGTACGTTAAGCTGCGCGCGTATATAAGGATGGGTGTCTGGGTGCGGTTGGACGTGTGTGGTGAGCACTGAGCAGGCGGCCAAGCGGCAACGACTGGGAGGGTGTGGGTTCTGGAGACTAGATGATACGCTAACAAGTGCGAGCTGATGCGATCTGCACTCTCCGTTTCTCACTTTCCGCGGGAACGGGACAAAGCTCCTCTTCGCTTCCACGGGGAAAATATCGTCTCGAGCTTCAAAGTGGTCACAGGTGAAAACTCAGGGCCACAGCTCGAAAATATCCTCGCTTTGTCTCACTCACTGATTTTTTCCCCCTTGTTAGCTTATATTAGATACAAATAGGGTCAGATTGGTTGAGTGGATGTTGACGTCTTTTTAAACCAAACACCGAACAAATCCTAGGGCTTGTGCCGTGCAACACCTTGAAGTCTTCTATGCCCGATAACGGATCATCCGCGATGGAGGTCGGACCGTCGCGACTACGTAGAGATATGCACTCCTCCTCTGCAGACGCGTTGACCATTCGCGTGTAGACGGCGGACCGTTCACGATGGCGCAGAGAGATCCAATAGAACCAAGATCTCGCCTTTGGGAGGGATGCGCTAGCTCTTAGCTGCTCAAAAAAACATCAACTTCGGTCCGATGACCCACCGGACCGGTATGGTGTTGCAGCCATCGAAGACCAACTTCATATTCGTCTGGACACTCGGTGTAGTGCACCACCGGATACAGACCATTTTGATAAACTTTGACAAATCTTCTTTAAATGAGTTTGGTTGTACTTGAAGGTGTTTTTATGTCTTCAACAAACATATCTAGTGGCTTTCCAACTAGTCTAAGTTATGGAACTTGGTTGTTTCAGTTCCATCAACTCATATTTCTTCTCTAGCTCAAATTGGCTCCAAAATGATGTTTCTTTGAAACTAAGCTATTCAATCTCTTTTCATGAGTTAAATAGACTCCTAGGGGTGTTTGCAACTTATTTAAAGTATAGAACTAGACAGTTCATTTGTTCCAAGTTTTGTCCATTATTTGTTGGTTTTGAGGTGATTGTAACTTAGAAACTGAACTGTTGAACTTATGAACCTATAAATCAAAGACTTGACAAATTACTTAGTCCATAAGGTTGTGATGGTCATTGTCAGTATCCTGGAACAGGGGTACCCCTCACTATAGTAAGAAACCGCGCCTTACCCCACCACGTGGACAACCCCGAGACCACCAGGTGACGTCGGAGTAGTAACATATACCGTGGTATCATCAAGTGGATCCGGACCCTGGCATACCTAACCGGGGCTTCGGCGGACCCGGACCCCCCCTAAGTGAGGTCCGGACCGCCCACGACAAGACCTCGGGGCAAAGAATGCCCTGGCCTGAGTCAAAGGCATACAAGGGTCCGGCACAGACACTTGTCTGGGTCTTGTCGGGCATGCCTGTGCTCCCCACTCAGGCAGGGACCCGGTGCTGCCACGCGGCCTGCGGCCTGTGATGTGGGACGGAGGGCAGAGCCTGACGTAAGGCCTCGGAGCCACGCGATCTCTGCATTTATTACAGAGATCGCGCGCCGCCTGACCGCCCTGCGGGCAGGCGATGTGCCGACTCGGCATTTATTGCGCTCCGTCCAATCTGATGGCAGGCGGCGACCAGACCAGGCGGTGTACCTGTCCAATCAGGCAATGGACAGTATGCCCACGCCACAGCACACGCGCAGTGGTCATCATGACTTAGACGATACCAAGGAACCTTCGGCAACACGCCAACTGTACTCGAGCGGCGGATGTCGAGGGACAGGGGGATGGCGCAAGGTGACCAACATTAGTTGCTCCAGTTATCTCATCCGTTATGTCTCTGAGCCCACGTGTCGGGGTTCAGGGTCCTTTTGTACATGCCCCCCTTCAGCTATAAAAGGGGGAGGCATGAGGACATCCAATCTTAGGTTCACTTAGACACTCACAAGTTCATACAAGCTCTCAAGCAATACAACACACAGTGGAGTAGGGTGTTACGCTCCAGCGGCCCGAACCACTCTAAATCCTTGTGTGTTCTTGTGTTCTCCCCACTTTTCCAACTAACAAGCAAAACGCTTAGGCCCCTCCTCATCTTAGGATTTAGGGTGGGTGCACTCCGCCACCCGGCCGGAGATTTGCTCTCCGACATTTGGCGCGCCAGGTAGGGGGCTAGTGTCGGTGTTTTGGGTCCGACCGCACACCCGGGGTTGCCCCTTAAGGTGTTTTCAGGAGTAGGACGGTGTCGACGACTGTAGCAAAATGGTTCGTGTCAGTTGCACGAGGGACAATGGACAATGTTTACAGGTTCGGGCCGCTTAGAGACGCGTAATACCCTACGTCCTGGTGAGTATGCTGGGTGAATGAGGTTACAAGAGAGCTCTCTGAATTGAGAATGCAGAGAGTTGAAGTGGGTGGCTAAGTAATAGGGTCGATCGTTCTGAAAAGGTGCCCCCTAGGCCTTATATACTCGACCGTGGGGCAATACACGTGGATATGATAACAATGTGTAGCTAAAAGATAGTGAACTGTTTGAGTCTATCTCCCTGTAGTTCTGCCGACCTATCCTCGCATGGCTCCGTTGCATGGGGGCTCCAGCGCGGGAAAGTCGGATCTCTGTTGTGGTCGCTCGCTCGACACTATGGGCCGTCTGGGTTTGCACCAATCCGGCCTCGTGTCAACCTGCTTTGCTGATTGTTCCTCCCCAGGCCCACGAAAGAATGACCTTACGATTTATTGGGCCCTTGGGCCTTTCGTGAGGTCTTTTACTCTTTTAGTGGACCCGGGGGATATCTGTCCCCCACAAGCCCCCGATCTTTGGGTTAATTTAGAGGTAATCAGCCCAAAGATCCCAGGTCCAGTTTGCAGGCGATTTGAAGAGAACGACTTCTTACTGTCTCCTCCTGCTTTGATCACTCGTAAACCGAAGCTTTGTTTCGTGCTTGTGCCTTAGAGGTCGGCATTTTGTTTTGTAGGACCCTGAACCTCATTGGGTGCACCGGAGGTGCACCCAATGGGTGTAGCCCCCGAGCTTCGAGTAGATTTTAGAAAATAATCTACTCGAAGGTCTTCACCAGAAATTATTTCCATTTTTACTCCTGCGTTTTGGTTGAGGGCCAGCCTTGTCTCTAATCTTGTCCCATGCCTTAGAAGTCGGCCCTATCTTGGCTTGGAATGATGATCCATGGGGTGCACCGAAGGTGCACCCAATGGGTGTAGCCCCCGACCTTCAAGTGGATTTTTGAGGATAATCCATTCGAAGGTCTTCCTTTTGTGTCTTTTTGCTGAAGATTATCCTTTCTGCTTGTAAAAATCGGCGTGATGCCATCCGCATTATGCTTTGGAGGTCAGCATTATGTCATCAATATTATGCTTCAGAGGTCAGCATGTATTTTGTCTTTTGCAGCCGAGTTCGCAATCCATCCATATCTTGCTAGGTAGTGTAATTTATTTGCTCTGCGACTGATTGGACATTTGATGGACGTTCTCTGTCTAGTCTTCACGTCGCTTCTGTCGGCCATATTTTGTACTTCACTGGCTATATTTGGCTTTCCTCTAATCCTTACTGATATCTCATTTTTGTCTTGAGGTATTCACTGCATGCCCTGCACAGATGTGACCGTTTTGAAAAATATACTGATAATTCCTGGGCGTCCCCCCCCAATGGGTGTGGGCAAGGGACGACTTGGTACGCTGAGTGTTTTAGCCGGCTGCTTCTGAGTAGTAATGTGATGTGACGGCGGGTGTAATCATATCCTCCGCGCTGTTGACTGGAGTCCCAATGGGTGCTGTGTTGCGTGAAACGGCGTCAGCCACCTGACGTGTCTTCAGACGGGTTGAAGTGCTTATTGAATGCTTTGCGACTGTTCAGTGACCGCGGTTGGAGGTGAGCGGTTGCCTTCTCCTTCTATAAATAATGTCGTTGTCTCTCCGGCTTTTCCACATCTCTTGCTGTTCTCCGTTGCTTGCTTTTCTTCTCTCCCTTTCGCTTCTGCCATGGGCAAGAACAACAAGCGCAAGCGTGAGCCAACTCCTCCATCGGAGGATTTTGGTGACTCGGAGTACTCAGAGGAGGAGTTCTCCTCTGAGTCTGAGGGGTCTCTGGCTTCCATCCCCCTGCGTGAGTCGTCTGACGACTCAGACGACTCCCAGGGGCTCGCGGCAGAGGTCTGGACGTACATCCGGGCCGTCGAGCGCTCGAGCGCTCCGGGCTCGAGGGCTCGGATGAGTCGGAGTACTCCTCGGATGAGGAGGACTCGGACGGTGGCGGCGAGGACGAGGACGGCGACGACGACGACGAAGGCGGTGGCGGCGGTGACGGTGACGGTAGCGGCTGGGGCGGCAGCAGTGGCAGCAAGGACGGTGACGGCGGCGGCAGCATGGGCGGCAACGGCGGTGGCGGCAGCAGCAGGGGCAGCAACAGGGGCGGCAGCGGCGACGGCAGCAACAGGGCCAGTGGCTAGATGCCACTGGTCCTTTAGATGTTAGTATAGTATAGTTAGAATAATGTAGTAGTATTTAGTAGTGTAGAGTAGTATAGTGTAGTGTAGTAGTAGTAGTAGTAGTAGTAGTAGTAGTAGTAGTAGTAGTAGGGAAGTATCAACTCATAATGAGTTGATTTGTAAGTATGATATCTTCCCTTTAATGAAGAAATGATGTTGGCTTCTTTGTGATGATTGCTCGTTGATATTCATAACTCAAAGTTTTTGAATCATTCCTCTTCCCGCCTTCTTCGTGAAGTTGATTCCTTTGGAATAGTAAGTGAATAACTCGGGCATCATATCGATGCTTTTAGAAGTAGTTGCCGAGCGACTTGTAGATGATGTCATAGTTTTAGAGATAACTGCCGAGTAACTTGAAGACGACGTCGGAGTTTTAGAGTTAACTGCCGAGCGACTGAACACGATGTCGGAGTTTTAGAGTTAACTGCCGAGTGACTTGAGGGCGGCGTCAGCATTTTAGAGGTAATGCCGAGCGACTTAATACTATGTCGGAGTTTTAGAGTCAACTACCGAGCGACTTGAGGGTGACGTCAGCATTTTAGAGGTAATGCCGAGCGACTTAATACTATGTCGGAGTTTTAGAGTCAACTGCCGAGCGATCTGAGGGCGACGTCAGCGTTTTAGGGGTAACGCCAAGCGACTTGAAGACAACGTCGGCGTTTTAGAGGTAACGTCGAGCGACTGAACACGATGTCGGAGTTTTAGAGTTAACTGCCGAGCGACCTGAGGGCGACGTCAGCGTTTTAGGGGTAACGCCGAGCGACTTGAAGACAACGTCGGCGTTTTAGAGGTAACGCCGAGCGACTGAACACGATGTCGGAGTTTTAGAGTTAACTGCCGAGCGACTTGAGGGCGGCGTCAGCATTTTAGAGGTAATGCCGAGCAACTTAATACTATGTCGGAGTTTTAGAGTCAACTGCCGAGCGACTTGAGGGCGACGTCAGCATTTTAGAGGTAATGCCGAGCGACTTAAAGACGACGTCGGCGTTTTAGAGGTAACGCCGAGCGATAGCGGGCTACGTTGGCCACTTTGAGGGTAATAGCCGAGTGATGATGTGGCGCACCGGTGTTTTGGAAATAATTGCCGGGTGATGACGTGGCACGCCGGTGTTTTGGAAATAACCGCCGGGTGCTGACTGGGCGCTTTTTGAATCGGTATCTGGTTCGGGAATATCCCATAAGTGCTGCGCTTTTAGCCGCCTCTGCTTTCCGTGCCCTAGTTCTTGCTTTCTTGCTTCCGAATCCTCTCCGCAATTCGCCTCCTACTCTGCTCGCCGGTAGAATCGAGATGGCGCCCAAGAGGAAGGCCTCGGGTTCGTCTGCTGTGGTGATTCCTCCAATCGACCCCAACAGCCAGTTGCCTTTTGCAGGTAACCACATGTCCGTCATCTCTGATCCCGAACTCCTCCACCTCGTGTCCATTGGGGTTCTTCCTCCGAGGGAACTCTGCTCTTGGCGGATTTGCCATGGGGTTACTGTCCCAACTGAGGATACCCATGAGTCCGTGATTTATGCTCCTTTCCTTCTCTGTGGCCTTGGCCTTCCCATTTCTCCTTTTTTCCGTGGCCTCCTTGATTTCTACCATCTTAACTTGACCCATTTGAATCCCAATTCTATCCTGCAAATCTCCATTTTCGTTCATTTTTGTGAAGCCTTTCTTGGCGTGCTGCCACATTTCGGGTTGTGGAAGTACTTGTATCACTGTCGCCCTGGGATGGCCGGGGGACAACATCAGTTGGTTGGGGGTGCTAGCTTGGAGATGCGCCGCGGGAGGAAGACTGAGTATCTCGAAATCCCTCTCAAAGACAATATCAAGGGATGGCGCTTGGAGTGGTTCATAGTTGAGAATTATGGAAACTCTCTCCCCCCCGGTCGGGAAGACAGCCGGATGTTCGCACCCCAAGCTGGACCGAGTCTCCCACAGATCAGGAGGTAGCTGAGGCAGGTGCTTTGATGGCTGAAGTTGGTTTGCTGAAAGAGGGGTCTGACTGCTGAAGCTGTGGTCACTGATTTTGTCTTCAAGAATATTCAGCCGTTGAAAGACAGGGCATACCCGGCTTATCTGTATCGAGGTCTGGCCGAATCAACTCGGGTTACTAACAGAAGAATTCCCTCTATGGACTTGGTGAGCCGACTTGAGATGATCCTTAGAGGCGAAGTGTCAAATGTTGGTGCCCCAGTGGCATTCTCAGCCTGGAACTTGCCTCCTCCCAAAGCCTTCACTCTTTTTGTGTCGAATCCTCCTGTTACTGATGGCAGTTTGGGCCTTAGAGTGCGGCCCTCTGCTGAAGAAGTTAGTGCCTTGGTTGCCTCGCTCGGGGAGATTCCTGATGATGAGCAACAGGTCCATTTTGAGGTGCCCCTGAACCCTAGTGATGCAGAGATAAGCGCTATGCTTGATTTGCTGGCTGAGGACTCTTCTGACGCTGCTCCCGCTGGGGCATTGGTAGTGGCGCCCCTCCCAGAGGCTGATACAACTTTGGATACTCAGAAGCCTGCCAGTACTCGCCCGAGGCGCCCTTGCCGAGCCAATCAACCTGATCCTTCTGCTGATGAGCAGAAAAAGAAAAAGAGACGCCTCCGGCGAGTATCCAGTTTGGATCGGGACGTTGGTACCTCGGTTCCTGCTGCTGAAGAAGTGCCTGTGACTGAATTTACTGATGCTGACCCCAATGGGTGTACCCAATCTGTTTCTGATCCCCATGTGAGTGCTCCATCTGTTGCTGATCCCAATGGGGGTGCTCCATCTGTTGCTGATGTGGACGACGAGGAGGAAGAAGATGAAGTTCCTTTGACTCGGAAAAACAGTCGGCAGTTCATCGCTAGCGGTGAAAGTAGTGGAGTTCCTTCTCCTGCTTTGTCTGCTCTCATTGGTCTGCAAGAACTGTCCCTGGCCAACTTTGATCAGACTCTTGAGGATATGGTTCCAGAGGATTTGTTATCAGAGCCAGTGGATGATGGTGTGATGGAGGTTTGTGCTGATGTGCTTGATGCTGGGTTGAGGTCATCCTGTGCCTCGTCGACCTTAGAGCGCGATCTCGAGGGTCGAGAGACTGACTTGGATCGTCCTGGTCCCATGGAAGTAACTGAGGGCCCATCAGCCTTAGAAGTGGCTACCGCAGAGGACTTGGACCCCCAAGGTGGCGTTGACACATGCCCAGCCCCCGAGGATGTCGCTGGGGATGACTTGGTTCGGGTGGGAAGTGTAAGCCACTGCCCAGCCCCCGAGGGTGCTGCCGAGGATGATCCGGCTCAAGTGGGCAGTGCAAACTATGACCCAGCCCCCGAGGGTGTCCGAGCGGGGTCTCCCTCCTGTACTTCCATGGACGTTCATGCGGGATCGCCTCCACACTCCGGCTGTATGGTGGTAGCCCAAGCCTTGGACCAGGGAGTCGCTTTAGAGGGTAGCGTCCCCGCTGACCGAGTGTTAGGCTCTATTGATGGCACCGAGTTGATTCCTGCTGGTTCGTTGCAAGCTGCTTCGGGTGGTGGCCTTACGCCCGGTTATCAATTGATCTCTCCTGATTTGGGGATCCCTTCGTTCTTTTCCAACCTCCAGGTACTGTGATGTATTTTAGCTTGGTTTTTATATTGCATGGACTGCTGTCATTACCCTCATCTGTTCTCCTCATCAGGCTTTGGTTGATGGGATGACTAGCCAGCTGAAGTTACAGGGTGCTTCTGTCCCAGAAGTAGCTTCGTCACTTGCATGTTGGAATTCAGTGTCACTTCAACATCGTGTTTCTGAATTGGAGGCGACCAATGCTGGTTAGTGCTTTCTTGCTTCTCTTTGTCTTCACTGTAGATTGCTTTACATTCTGACCCCTTTTTGTTTGATTGTCTCCTGCTAGGTATGACTCGGCAGATTTCCACTCTTGAGGAAAAACATTCCCGAGATCAGGCTGAATTGGTCCAGCGGTGCGCTGACTTTGAGGAAAAGTACTCTCAAAGTCAGACTGAACTGGGTCAGGTCTCCGCTGCTTTAGATGACGCCAATGCACTGAGTTCTTCTCTTCACGCTCAACTCAATTCTGAAAAGGTGATTTATGAGACTGTGCTTTGCCTTGTTGTGCTCCTATTACTTGCTTGGTGTTTGAGGGAGTTGACTTTTGTTTGCAGGAAGAAAAACGTATCCTTGCTGCTTCTCGCGACAGTCTTGACAGATTGTATCGTGATTCTAGCAACTCGCTGACTATAATGGAGAGGAGTCATCGCTTTACCATGGAAGAGTTAGACAACCAACGCTGTAAGCTGCAGGAATCCACGGATGAAGTGACCTGGCTCAAGCAGTTGATATCAGCGAAGGACGCTACTATCAAAGAACTCCGAGCTTCCAAGAAATCCATCGCCCAAGAGTTAGAAACTGCTCGGCTGGCTGCCAAGGTTGCCGAAGAAACTTCTGTTACTCTCAGAGCCCAGCGCGATAGAGCCATGGACAAGGCTATTCGAGCGGGGCGAATCTTGATGAGGAGACCCAGCGTGGTTGTTCCCGAAGATATAAGGGCTGATGTGAATGCTGCCCCTGATTCCTCGAGTCGTCCTTCCTCATCGATTGCTCCTGAGAAAGATATCACAAAATAGAGAGACATTTTGCGTGCTTTGAGCGCACGGTTAGCATGGTCAAACATTTGTTAGAGGACGTCATTTCAGTACTTAGACGATAGTGTTATTTTCATATGGTTTCAGAATTCATCAGTTCATAAATTTGTAGTAGTAAAATGATGTGCGACGGTTTTGAAATTTGTTTGCGGGATATAGAAGTCATCCTTATATGAGTAATTGTAATCACGTCGGGTCGCCTTAAGTCGCTGCTGACTTAAGTCGATTGCTTCTGTTAATAGGGCGTAGTGGTCACCCTGAATTGCGTAGGCGTGAGCATGTTGCACCGCCTTAAGTCGTTGCCGACTTAAGCCGATTGCTCCGTTAGCAGGGCATAGTGGTCACCCCGAGTTAAGTAAGCGCGAGCATGTTGCACCGCCTTAAGTCGTTGCCGACTTAAGCCGATTGCTCCGTTAGCAGGGCATAGTGGTCACCCCGAGTTAAGTAAGCGCGAGCATGTTGCACCGCCTTAAGTCATTGCCGACTTAAGCCGATTGCTCCGTTAGCAGGGCATAGTGGTCACCCCGAGTTAAGTAAGAATGCAAGTCAATCATGAACAAACTGAGTATCTTGGAAGCCCCTTTTTTTATTGATGACATATTTCCATTTTACAGAGTACATCGTCGTCCCGATAGCTTTTGAAATTCAGCTAGGGATAAAACCTCCTGAGGTGCTCTATGTTCCAGGAGTTCCCGACCTTTGTGCTGTCCATCTGAGTGAGACGATATGATCCTGGCCGAGTGACTTCTGCTACTATGAAGGGTCCTTCCCATAAGGGCGATAACTTGTGTCATCCCTCCCCCGTTAGAATTCGGCGGAGGACGAGATCTCCTACTGAGAAGGATTGCTGCCGCACGGCCTTGTCGTGATAGCGCCTTAGAGTCTGCTGGTATCGTGCTGATTGGATTACTGCATTCAGCCGTTCTTCCTCGAGTACATCAATGTCCTCCAGCCTGGTGGCTTCGACTTCTGCTATGTTTTCGAAGATCAACCTTGGCGCTCCGAACTTGAGGTCGGCTGGTAATACTGCCTCTGATCCATAGACCATGAAGAAAGGAGTGTTTCCATGCAGAGCTCGGCTAGGCTGGGTTCTTAGGCTCCAGACGACATAGGGCAATTCTCTTATCCATTTTCCTGCGAACTTTTCATTCTTATCGAAGACCTTTTTCCTAAGTGTCTCCAGTATCATCCCGTTAGCTCGCTCAACCTGCCCGTTGGCTCTTGGATGTGCTACAGATGCATACTTGATCTGAATGCTTTTTTGCTCGCAAAAGTCGAAGAACTCTGAACTTGTGAAGTTGGATCCTAGGTCAGTTATGATGCTGTTTGGTATCCCGAATCTGAATATTATGTCTTATATGAATTCCACGGCCTTAGCTGAGGTTAAAGAAGGAATGGGCTTGAACTCTATCCACTTAGTGAATTTGTCGATTGCTACCAATATATGAGTGTATCCTCCTTGAGCTTTCTTGAAAGGTCCAATCATATCCAGTCCCCAGCATGCGAAGGGCCAAGTTACTAGTATGGTCTGCAGTTGCTGTGCTGGTAGATGTTGTTGTTTTGACAAGTATTGGCAAGCCTCGCACCTCTGAACTAACTCGGCTGCATCACTCTACGCTGTTGGCCAATAGAATCCTGACCTGAAGACCTTCCCGTCTAGTGTTCTGGATGCTGCATGTATTCCACATTGCCTAGCGTGGACCTCCTCCAGAAGTCGCTTCCCAGTAGATGGGAGAATGCACTTCATGAGGACGCCTGATGCACCCCTTCTGTACAATGTCTCCCCAATGAGTGTGTAGTGAGCCGACTGTCTGGCAATGCGCTCGGCTGAATTCTGGTCATCTGGTTCCTCTTCATCCTTTATATACTTGATGATTGGCCTTCTCCAGTCATCAAAGTCTGACTCGGGTTGATCTATAATATTACACTCTTCTGTTTGATCCATTGAAATGCTCGGCTGTAGTATTTCTTGCACAAAGACTCCAGGTGGGACCTGAGTTCGACTGGATCCTAGCTTGGACAATACATCGGTTGCTGTGTTCCAATCTCTTTCTACATGATGAAATTCCAAACCCTCAAATTTATCTTCCAGCTTTCGGACGACAGTGCAGTACTTTCCCATTGAATCGCTTGAACAATCCCACTCTTTGTTTATCTGGCTAATGACTACCAGAGAGTCCCCGGATACCATCAATCTCTTGATGCCCAATGATATGGCGATGTTTAATCCGTGGATCAGAGCTTCATATTCGGCTGCATTGTTGGAGGCCGGAAACAGCAACCGGAGGGCGTATTTGAGGTGTTCGCCTCTAGGTGCGGTGAAGAGGATTCCTGCTCCTGCTCCCTGCAGCTTCAGCGAACCATCAAAATTCATTCGCCATACTTCCGCAGTCTCTGGGTTGTCTGGTACTTGCTGCTCAGTCCACTCTGATACAAAATCAACCAATGCTTGAGTCTTGATGGCAGTGCGAGGTCGAAATTCGATGTCATGAGATCCCAGTTCGCAAGCCCACTTGGCTATTCGGCCAGTGGCTTCCTTGTTGTGAAGAATATCTCCTATTGGAAAACCAGTAACCACTATGACTTTGTGGTCGTCAAAGTAGTGACGTAGCTTGCGGGCAGTTAGAAGTACTGCATACAATAGCTTCTGAACTTGAGGATATTTTTTCTTCGAGGGACCCAAAACTTCACTGATGAAGTAAACAAGATGTTGCACTGGGTAGGCATGTCCTTCTTCTGCTCGCTCGACTACCAACGTGGTGCTTACCACATGAGTCGTGCAAGAGATATACAGTAGTAGGTCTTCAGCTGGTTGAGTTGACGTAGCTCGTCATGGTGGCTTCAGTACTGGTGGTGTTGTCAAGAATTTCTTCAGTGCATCTAGAGCTTCCTGTGCCTCTGAAGTCCACTGAAACTTATCCACCTTCTTGAGTAGCTTGTAAAATGGTAAACCTTTTTCCCCCAGCCTGGATATAAATCTGCTCAGAGCTGCCATACATCCAGTAAGTCGCTGAACCTTCTTTTGTGATCGAGGTGCTTCCATCTTCATGATAGCTTCAATCTTATCCGGATTAGCCTCAATTCCCCGGTGGCTGACAATAAACCCGAGTAACTTTCCTGCTGGTACTCCGAAAACACATTTTTCGGGATTAACCTTCCATCTATACCGTCTCAGACTGTTGAAAACCAGCTGTAAGTCTTCGATGAAGTTTTCCGAGTTCTCTGTTTTGATTACCACATCATCTACGTAGGCCTCCACACGCTTGCCCCAGTGATCGGCTAAGCATGTTTGAATGGCCCTCTGAAAAGTCGCTCCAGCGTTTTTGAGGCCGAACGGGATGGAGGTATAACAGAAAGCACCAAACGGAGTAATGAACACTGTTTTTTCTTCGTCTTCCTTTGCCAAACTAATCTGGTGGTATCCGGAATAGCAATCCAGGAAAGACAGCACAGAACATCCAGCGGTGGAGTCCACCACCTGATCTATCCTCGGGAGCCCGAAGGGATCCCTCGGACAGTGTTTGTTGAGATCAGTATAGTCGACGCACATGCGCCAATCCACTTTATTCTTTTTGAGTACAAGAACAGGGTTGGCTAACCACTCGGGATGTAACACTTCTCTAATGAATCCAGCCGCGACCAAGCGGGCTAACTCGGCGCGAATGGCCTCTCTCTTGTCGGGCGTGAAACGACGTAGTTTTTGCCGGATCGGCCTCGCCTGGGGATAGACCTCCAGTTTGTGCTCAGCCGGTTCTCTTGGGACTCCCGGCATATCCGCAGGTTGCCACGCGAATACGTCTCGGTTATCTTGCAGAAACTGGACGAGCGCGCTTTCCTATTTGTCGTCCAGGCTGGAGCTGATGATGGCAGTCTTGTGTTCATCAGCGAACCCCAGGTTGATCCTTTTAGTTTCTTCAGTCGGCCGCATAGAGGTCGCGGCCTGAGCTTCGTTTGCCGGTACTGCAAGGTCTTCCTCAGGCTTAGAGTTCGCCTGTGTTGAAGAAATCGTCGACGGCTTGGTGGTGAGGGCTGCTTGGATGGCCACTCGGAAGCACTCTGCGGCGCCTTGGAAGTCGGCGCGCACAGTTATGATTCCTTGCGGTCCTGGCATCTTCAGTATCATGTACGTGTAATGTGGAATGGCCATGAATTTGGCCAATCCCGACCTTCCGATGATGGCGTTGTACCCGCAGTCGAAGTTCGCCACTTCGAACCTCAGGAACTCGGTTCTGTAGTTCTCCAGAGTTCCGAAGGTGACAGGCATGTAGATGTGGCCCAGTGGGTATTCCCCTTCAGTCGGCACGATGCCGAAGAAGGGAGTGTCCGACTCATGGAGCTCTTTGAGGTGAACTCCCAAGCCTTGGAGTGTCCGGGGGAAGGTGACGTTGATGCTGCTCCCCCCGTCCACTAGCACCTTCTTCACCCGGCTCTCTCGGATCACCGGATCGACAAGGAGCGGGTATTTGCCTGGATGGTCGAAGTTGAGCCACTGATCCTCCCGAGTGAAAGTGATCGGGTGCTCCGACCACCGGTATGGGGCGGGAGGACCGGTGGTCGCCACCAGTATCTGGCGGTCGTTAAGCTTTTGTTGTCTTTTGTTCTCCTGCGACCTGTGTCCGCCGAAGATGACGTTGACCTCCCTGTCCACGCGCGGGAAAGCTCCTCCTCCTCCCTCCTCCTGCTGATGGGGTTGCCGTGGTTCATCTGGTCCTCCCCTCGGCGGCGGAGGAGGTAGAGGTTGGAAGGGTCGGCCGTGCCCGACGGAGTGCTTGAAGTCCCGGTAGTTACGAAGAGTGTGGCGCATGTCCTTGTGGTACGGGCACTGGGCGTCGAGGATGTCGTCCAGCGTGCGCTCGCCTCCGCGAGGTCCTCCTCGGGCGCGAGAGGCAGGTGGTCCGGCGGCGTGCACTTCTTCGCGAGGCCTCTTCTCCCAGCGCTTGTCGGGTTGCTGGTTCGCGTCGCGTCGTGGTCCTGGGCCCGCTCGTCGGTGGTGATGTAGAGGTCGGCTTCCCGGAACAGCTCCTCGGAGGTAGTCGGCGCCTTCTGTAATATGGCTCAGACGAAAGCCGAGTCGTTGGATCCTCTATAGAAGTCCTCGATCACGACCGCCTCCGTGACCTCGGGGATACGATTTCTCATGGTCTGAAACCTTTTGAGGTACGTCTGGAGAGTTTCGTCCCCCCCGACGCTTGATGGATTTGAGATCCCACGATTGCGCCGGTTTGTCGGAGAGGGACTGGAAATTGGCGGTGAAGCGTCGATTGAAGTCGCTCCAGTCGTCGATGCAGTGTCGGGGTAGATTTCGCAGCCATTGCAGCGCGTCTTGCCCGAGGACAATAGGTAAGTACGCGGTCATCACGTCCTCGGACGCCCCGGCAGCCCGAGCAACGGTGGTGTAGACGGCCAGCCAGCCCCCTGGATCCTGCTTAGGTTCATATTTGTCGACATTGGATACCTTGAAGTTAGGAGGCCAATGGATGGCTTTAAGGCGCGGAGTAAGAGCAGACACTCCACACGTGTCCTCCTGTCGTCGGGGATGATGTCTGTCCCGGGGAAGGGAGTAGTCGTTGTGGTTCCTCGACCGACCCCGGGTAGTACCGCCAGTTGAGGCCGTTGCCGACTCAGTTCTGGTGGCCTGGCTCCGAGCTGGGATGCCATGATCCCTGTCGTACTCCTCCCAGCGGCAGATCTCGTTCTCATGCCGTCGTTCACGCGAAGCATTGATGGAGCTTCGCGCGTCTCGGCGACTGTTGATGGCGTGTCGTAGATCGTTCGGTGGGTGAGCAAGCGGTAGAAGATGGTTGGCCGCCTGGGTGAACAGTCATCGGTAGCCCTCGGCGTCGGGAGTCCGAGGGAGTCCATCAGCTATCCGAGCTAGTACTCCTCCAACTTCGCTCGGCGTGTTCATAGCTCGGGCGAAGTCGGGGTTCAGGTTACGCCCGAAGAATGGATTCTCCCGGCGTTGCCTTGCATCTTGCTCGGCTTGTTCCTGAGCCCGGCGACGATCACGTCATCGGGAGTTCCTTCGTTCTCTGAAGACACGTTCCTCCGGAGTTTCCCCTATCTCTGAGACCTCGTCTCGCGAGACAGGTTGCTCCGGATCCCGTTCTCCGGCCGCGGTTGTCGTCAAACGTTCCTGCGCCGGTTTCTCCATCGGCGGGATTCTCGTTGAGGTGGCTCCTCTCCGGGTGCGGTCGGCTCGTCGTCGGAGACGGTAGGTGACTCCACTCTCCCGATGAAGAGGACGTCGGGATAGAATGGCACTGCTGTCGTGACGACCTTCTTTCCGCACTCCTTTGAGGGCGGAGGAACGGAAAGAACAACTTGCTTCCCCTTGGTCTCCTTCTTCCTCACGATCTGTGTCCATTCTTTTGTCGGGGAAGTAGACAGTGGAGTTCTCCGAGTCAGCGAGCCCTTGGCCCCTGACTTTCCGGAGACGATCTTTTTCCGGAGAGCTGGAGGTTGCGCTTCTCCGATATTTTCGGAGCTTGTTGGAGGAGACTTCTTTTCCGGCGGATCCGCAATGCGGTGTAGAGTTCCCTCTTCATCTGCTACGGATGAGATTGTTCCGAAGCAGAATACGGATCCGGGACGGAGGGTGATCTTGCTGTGGAAGGTGACGGCCATTGAGCTAGCTTGGATCGTCGACACACCCCCTACCTGGCGTGCCAGCTGTCGGTGTTTTGGGTCCGACCGCACACCCGGGGTTGCCCCTCAAGGTGTTTTCAGGAGTAGGACGATGTCGACGACTATAGCAAAATGGTTCGTGCCAGTTGCACGAGGGACAGTGGACAATGTTTACAGGTTCGGGCCGCTTAGAGACGCGTAATACCCTACGTCCTGGTGAGTATGCTAGGTGAATGAGGTTACAAGAGAGCTCTCTGAATTGAGAATGCAGAGAGTTGAAGTGGGTGGCTAAGTAATAGGGTCGATCGTTCTGAAGGGGTGCCCCCTAGGCCTTATATACTCGACCGTGGGGCAATACACGTGGATATGATAACAATGTGTAGCTAAAAGATAGTGAACTGTTTGAGTCTATCTCCCTGTAGTTCTGCCGACCTATCCTCGCATGGCTCCGTTGCATGGGGGCTCCAGCGCGGGAAAGTCGGATCTCTGTTGTGGTCGCTCGCTCGACACTGTGGGCCGTCTGGGTTTGCACCAATCCGGCCTCGTGTCAACCTGCTTTGCTGATTGTTCCTCCCCAGGCCCACGAAAGAATGACCTTACGATTTATTGGTGAGAGCACCTAGAGGGGGTGGGGTGAATAGGTGATCCTGTAACACTTCAAAACTTAAGCCACAAAACTTGGTTAATTGTTAGCACAATAATTGCCAAGTGGCTATAGAGGAATCCTCAACAAAACACAATAACCAACAAAGATCAATCACAGAGATGGCACGGTGGTTATCCCGTGGTTCGGCCAAGACCAACGCTTGCCTACTCCACGTTGTGGCGTCCCAACGGACGAGGGTTGCAATCAACCCCTCTCAAGCGGTCCAAAGACCCACTTGAATACCACGGTGTTTTGCTTGCTTTATCTCAATCCCGTTTGCGAGGAATCTCCACAACTTGGAGCCTCTCGCCCTTACACTTGAAATTCACAAAGAACACGGAGCAAGGGAGGGATTAGCAACGCACACAAGACACAAGAATCAAAGTGTCAACACGCACACAAGTCGCAACAAGAGCTCGCAACACAACTCAATGAGTTCACAACTCCACTAGAGCTCTATATGCTATCACAATGAAACGAATGCGCGAAATCGATGTCTTGGTGCTTAGAAGTGATTAGGAGATGCTTGGTGTTCTCCTCCATGTGCCTAGGAGTCCCTTTTATAGCCCCAAGGCAGCTAGGAGCCGTTGGGAGCAATCAGGGAAGGCAATTCTTGCCTTCTGTCGTCTGGCGCACCGGACAGTCCGGTGCACACCGGACATGTCCGGTGCCCGATTTCTTTCCATAAACAGCGCAGTCGACCGTTGGCAGCCTGGGAGCCGTTGGTGCACTTGACATGTCCGGTGCACACCGGACAGTTCGGTGCCATCTTCTAGCCGTTGGCTCGGCCACGTGTCCCGCGCAGATTGCGCGGTCGACCGTTGGCTCACCGGACAGTCCGGTGCACACCGGACAGTCCGGTGAATTTTAGCCGTACGCCGTTGATGGTTTCCCGAGAGCGACGAGTTCGCCTGTGAGCGGCCCACCGGACAGTCCGGTGCACACCGGACAGTCCGGTGAATTTTAGCCGTACACCACCGTCGAAGTCCCGAGAGCAGCCACTTTGCCCAAGCCAGCCTGGCGCACCGGACACTGTCCGGTGCACCACCGGACAGTCCGGTGCAGCCAGACTGGGCAGACTTTGGCTGCTCGAGCCATCTCTTCTCCAACTCGATTTTTTCTGTTTCCAGCACTTAGACACAATACATTAGTCCATAAAACAATGTACTAAGTCTGAGAAACATACCTTTATCCTTGATTTGTACTTTGTCCACCTCTTTACACTTAGGCACTTGTGTTGGACACTAAATCACCAAAATACTTAGAAATGGCCCGAGGGCACATTTCCCTTTCAATCTCCCCCTTTTTGGTGATTTATGCCAACACGACATAAAGCAAGTAGAACAAGTACAAAATCAAATCAAATAAGAACTCAAAATTATTTTGATTCAATTTTGACATATATGGATCACTCTATGCCACCACTTGGTTTGTTTTTGCAAATCAAACTCAAATTCCTATCTCTAAGTCAAAACCACTTGTAGAGACATAAAGAGAGGTTTTCCAAAGAAATTTGATCAAGGATTTCAAAAACTCCCCTTTTTTTATAATCAACACTTCTCCCCACAAGAGGCCAACTTTTGACATAAGAGACAATAAAAGAGTTTTGACAAACCAAAAGCTCTAATCTACTATTTTCAAAATTTCTCAAGTGGTAGCTGATCCATTTATTGCTTTGGCCTTTATTTTCTCCCCCTTTGGCATCAAGCACCAAAACGGGATCAATCTTGGCCCTTGAACCCCATTGCCTCACCAAAATCATCAAAAGAGAACACAAAGGCAATAGGAGTATAAAGATGAACTTGGAAAAGTTACTCTTTCTCATCGGAGTGCAGTGGAAGTCTTGCATGGTCCAAGTCCACCTTTTCCCTTTCAATTCTCCTTGGAGACTAAAACAACCAAACTCAAGTACATGGTTAGTCTCAAAGGGTCAAGTTGTAGCACAGCTCCCCCTAAATATGTGCATCACTTGCAAACAGGACTTGTGAGGTCCAGGGAGTGTTTGTACAACTTGAGCACCACAATAAGCAACAAAATGCAGAATGAACATGATCAAAGGCATAAACACATGTATGCTACATTTCAATCCAAGTTCCACGAATCTAAGATATTGAGCTCACTACACAGCCTGCAAAAGGTCTTCTCATCTAGAGGCTTGGTAAAGATATCGGCTAGCTGGTTCTCGGTGCTAACATGAAACACTTCGATATCTCCCTTTTGCTGGTGGTCTCTCAAAAAGTGATGCCGGATGTCAATGTGCTTTGTGCGGCTGTGCTCAACAGGATTTTCCGCTATTCGGATAGCACTCTCATTATCACATAGGAGTGGGACTTTGCTCAGATTGTAGCCAAAGTCCCGGAGGGTTTGCCTCATCCAAAGTAGTTGCGCACAACACTGTCCTGCGACAACGTACTCGGCCTCAGCGGTGGATAGGGCAACGGAAGTTTGTTTCTTAGAATTCCATGACACCAGGGACCTTCCTAAGAATTGGCACGTCCCCGATGTACTCTTCCTATCGACCTTACATCCAGCATAGTCGGAATCTGAGTACCCAATCAAGTCAAAGTTAGACCCCTTTGGATACCAGATCCCGAAGCAAGGCGTAGCGACTAAATATCGAAGAATTCGCTTCACCGCCACTAAGTGACACTCCTTAGGATCGGATTGAAATCTAGCACACATGCATACGCTAAGCATAATATCCGGTCTACTAGCACATAAATAAAGCAAAGAACCTATCATGGACCGGTATGCTTTTTGATCAACGGACTTACCACCTTTGTTGAGGTCGGTGTGTCCGTCAGTTCCCATCGGCGTCTTTGCGGGCTTGGCGTCCTTCATCCCAAACCGCTTTAGCAAGTCTTGCGTGTATTTCGTTTGGGAGATGAAAGTGCCGTCCTTGAGTTGCTTCACTTGAAACCCAAGGAAGTAGTTCAACTCGCCCATCATCGACATCTCGGATTTCTGCGTCATCACCCTGCTAAACTCTTCACAAGACTTTTGATTAGTAGAACCAAATATTATGTCATCGACATAATTTGGCACACAAAAAGATCACCATCGCAAGTCTTAGTAAAAAGAGTTGGATCGGCTTTCCCAACCTTGAAAGCATTAGCAATTAAAAAGTCTCTAAGGCATTCATACCATGCTCTTGGGGCTTGCTTAAGTCCATAGAGCGCCTTAGAGAGCTTACACACGTGGTCGGGGTACCGTTCATCCTCGAAGCCAGGGGGTTGCTCCACGTACACCTCCTCTTTGATCGGCCCGTTGAGAAAAGCGCTCTTCACATCCATTTGGTACAACCTGAAAGAATGGTGAGCGGCATATGCTAGCAAGATACGAATTGATTCTAGCCTAGCCACAGGAGCAAATGTCTCCTCAAAGTCCAAACCTGCGACTTGGGCATAACCTTTTGCCACAAGCCAAGCCTTGTTCCTTGTCACCACCCCGTGCTCGTCCTGTTTGTTGCGGAACACCCACTTGGTTCCCACAACATTTTGCTTGGGGCGAGGCACCAGTGTCCAAACTTCATTGCGCTTGAAATTGTTGAGTTCCTCCTGCATGGCCAACACCCAGTCCGGATCTAGCAAGGCCTCTTCTACCCTGAAAGGCTCAATAGAAGAGACAAAAGAGTAATGCTCACAAAAATTAACCAATCTTGAATGAGTAGTTACTCCCTTGCTAATATCACCCAATATCTGGTCGACGGGATGATCCCTTTGAATCGTCGCTCGAACTTGGGTTGGAGGTGCCTGAGGTGCTTCTTCTTCTTCAATTTGAACATCCTGTGCTCCCCCTTGATCATGCGCCTCCACTTGAGGTACCTGTTCATCATCATGGGTTGGGGTATGCACCATAGTTGAGGAAGACGGTTGATCTTGCTCCAGTTGTTCCTGAGGCCGTACATCTCCAATCGCCATGGTGCGTATCGCGGCCGTTGGAACATCTTCTTCATCTACATCATCAAGATCAACAACTTGCTCTCTTGGAGAGCCATTAGTCTCATCAAATACAACATCGCTAGAGACTTCAACCAAACCCGATGATTTGTTGAAGACCCTATACGCCTTTGTATTTGAATCATAACCTAATAAAAACCCTTCTACGGCTTTGGGAGCAAATTTGGAATTCCTACCCTTCTTTACTAGAATGTAGCATTTACTCCCAAATACACGAAAGTACAATACATTGGGTTTGTTACCAGTCAGCAGCTCATATGAAGTCTTCTTGAGGAGGCGATGAAGGTAGACCCTGTTGATGGCGTGGCAAGCCGTGTTCACGGCTTCCGACCAAAAGCACTCGGGGGTCTTGAACTCTCCAAGCATAGTCCTCGCCATATCTATGAGCGTCCTTTTCTTCCTCTCTACCACACCATTTTGCTGAGGTGTGTAGGGAGCAGAGAACTCGTGCTTGATCCCCTCCTCCTCAAGGAACTCCTCCACTTGAAGGTTCTTGAATTCGGACCCGTTGTTGCTCCTTATCTTCTTCACCTTGAGCTCAAACTCATTTTGAGCTCTACTTAGGAAGCGCTTGAGGGTCCCTTGGGTTTCAGACTTATCCTGCAAAAAGAATACCCAAGTGAAGCGGGAAAAGTCATCAACAATAACTAGACCATACTTACTTCCTCCTATGCTCAGATAGGCGACGGGTCCGAAGAGGTCCATATGCAGCAGCTCCAGAGGTCTTGACGTGGTCATCACATTCTTGCTGTGATGTGCTCCTCCCACTTGTTTACCTGCTTGACAAGCTGCACAAGGTCTATCTTTTTCGAAATGAACATTGGTTAGACCTATCACGTGTTCTCCCTTTTGTCGGGGACCATAATTAGGGGTACCCTCAAGACGCCTAATTCTCAGCTGGTAACCCCCATCAGCATAAAGCTGCAGAGGCCTGATGGGTGCGATTAAGTCAGGGATCAGTCCATACGAGCGACTCGATCACGCCTCGCCCGAGCCTAGCCTCGGGCAAGGGCAGCCGACCCTGAGGTGTTTCCGTCTCGCCCGAGGCCCCCTTTTCACGGCAGACGCATCTCCGGCTCGCCCAAGGCCTTGTCTTCGATAAGAAGCAACCCTGACTAAATCGCCGCGCCGACCGACCAAGTCACAGGGGCATTTAACGCAAAGAGTGAGACTGACGGGCAGCCAGGCCTTACCGAGGGCGCCATAGGAAGCTCCGCCCAACCCAGGGCTCGGACTCGGGCCAAGGCCCCGGAAGACGGCGAACTCCGCTCCGCCCGACCCAGGGCTCGGACTCGGGCTAAGGCCCCGGAAGACGGCGAACTCCGCTCCGCCCGACCCAGGGCTCGGACTCGGGCTAAGGCCCCAGAAGACGGCGAACTCCGCTCCGCCCGACCCAGGGCTCGGACTCGGGCTAAGGCCCCGGAAGACGGCGAACTCCGCTCCGCCCGACCCAGGGCTCGGACTCGGGCTAAGGCCCCGGAAGACGGCGAACTCCGCTCCGCCCGACCCAGGGCTCGGACTCCGCCCTGGCCTCTGCCGAACGACCTCCGCCTCGCTCGACCCAGGAGCTCGGGCTCAGCCTCGGCCATGCAGGACAGACTCGACTTCGGCTTCGGAGGAGCCTCCACGTCGCCCGACCTAGGGCACAAGTCCGCCACGTCAACAGGAAGCGCCATCATCACCCTACCCCGAGCCGACTCGGGCCGCAGAGAACAAGACCGACGTCCCGTCTGGCTAGCTCCGCCAGATAGGCAATGATGGCGCCCCGCTAGCCCTATGACGACGGCGGCTCTCAGCTCCCTTACGGAAGCAGGGGGACGTCAGCAAGGACCCAACAGCTCCGACAGCTGTCCCTCCGCCAGGCTCCGTTGCTCCACCAACAGCCACGACACCACACCAGCTGGGTGCCAAGATCTCTCCGGCTGCCACCTTGGCATGTACTTAGGGCGCTAGCTCTCCCCCGCTAGACACGTAGCACTCTGCTACACCCCCATTGTACACCTGGATCCTCTCCTTGCGCCTATAAAAGGAAGGACCAGGGCCTTCTTAGAGAAGGTTGGCCTCGCGGGAACGAGGGCAGGGGCAGGCGCTCTCTTGGGGCCGCTCGCTCCCCTCACCCGCGCGGACGCTTGTAACCCCCTACTGCAAGCGCACCCGACCTGGGCGCGGGACGAACACGAAGGCCGCGGGATCTCCGCCTCCCTCACGACCCGGCTCCGGCCACCTCGCTCTTCCCCCCTTCGCGCTCACCCACGCGCTCGACCCATCTGGGCTAGGGCACGCGGCACACTCACTCGTCGGCTCGGGGACCCCCCGGTCTCGAAACGCCGACAGTTGGCGCGCCAGGTAGGGGCCTGCTGCGTGTTGACGAGCAGTTTCCCGTCAAGCTCCAGATGGGCAGTCTCCAACGACCTCTCCAACCCGGGACGGTGCTCCGTTTCGGGAGCCTCGAGTTCATGTCTTTCGACGGCGGCTACGACATGATACTCCTTCCACCGCCGTGCGGCGGTGACAATGGTGGCCAATAGCCCGCCCGCCGGCGGCGTTATCGACGACGTCTTCCCCGTGTGGGGGAAGGACAACTTTCGAGCTCGCCCCATCCTCTCCCTCGCCATCGGAGGAGGAGACGGGGCAACCAGGGCCGTGTAATACTCAAAATTGTATACCAATAATAATAGAGAGTCATTCTCATTTTGTGTGTCTTATTTGCCTCTTGAAAAGAACATACCTATAATTAAGAGATGAACTAAAACAAATGATACAAAATAAAAGAAAGTGCATCTTGTTGGAGTTTTATGTGTTTGTGCATTACATAAAATAATGAGGATAATAATAATAAGATAATAATTACTAGAAGATGGATTAAACCCTAAATTGAAATTAGAGTTTGGAAATAAGAAAAAGAGAAAGGATACACATAAATAAATAAAATATATAAATAAATATTTTCAGACTTGGTATTGTTATTACACAAATATAGTCGAGAATGAAGAGCTACAAAGTTTGAATTCAAATTGATGTTTGAATTTGGAAAGAAGGAAAAGATAAAAGAAAAGGAAAACAAAAAGGAAAAAAAAAAGAGAAAAACCCCTACCCGGGCCAGCTTACCGCAATTTCGGCCCACCCATTTGCCCCCTCCGTCGGCCGCTTGGGCTGAAAGTTCTCATTGCCAGCCCAGCTCTTACTCGCGTGACACGTCCATGTGGGCCCGCCTCGTCAGCCAATCTGCTCTCCGTCAGCCTCAGCTCTCTCTTCTCCCCGTGTGGCTTACATGTGGGTCCCGCGTGTCATCTCCCTCCTTACCGAAACGACCGCGCGCGCATGGTGCTCAACGGAGCGCGCGGACTCCGCGGAGCTCGCCGGTAATCTCGGTACCCGTTGAACTCGGGCTCAGCACGGGGTATAAATCGCGCCGCTCCTTTCCCCTCTCGTCCCAAGTCGCGTGCCTGGCTTGTCGCCATGGGCGGTAGCTGATGAAGAATCGGGCCGCCGCCGTCGCCGTGGATTCGCGAACCAGTTGTCCCTTCGGCCCCAACTTGTGGTCGGGAATCTACACCGGTGTATGCCGCATGGCTCGGGCGCTTCCTCGTGTAGCTTGGGTGGTCGGGAACAACGGAATTGCTCACCGGGTGTCTCTGCTCCGCCCCGAACCGTGGACGTGCTCGCTACTCCTTCAATCACGGGTAAGAATCTCCCTTCCGTGTTCGCCATCACCCCGGCTAGGTTTAGCACCGGCCAATTTCAGGTTAGGGACGTCCGGGCGTCGGATTGCGCGTTCGCCGGTGATGCTCCGCCGTGGGTGCGCCAGCGCCGCCGCTCGGTCTGGCTCGGTGAGGAAGGGAATGCCGCGACCGTTGGATCTTGGGTTTATGGCTACGATTGGATCATGTGTACCGTTTCGCCAGATGGAACCGTGACCGTTGATCCATCATCGGTCGGATCCAAGTCGTTCTCCAGTACTTAAAATTTGGGCCGTCCGATTGGATTTCAATGGTGGAGATTAGATCGTGCTCTTACCGGTTCGCGCTGTGACTCTCCCTAATCCGGACCGTCCAAAACTGATCGATCGGCCCAGGTATCGCGATACCTCTTCGCGGTTACGTTTAGCTAAAGAGCCCCTTCGTTTCTGCGGAATCAACCCGCAGTCCTGGCGCCCGCCGTTCTGTGTCTTGGGAAGTTTTGCCCCGAGGCCCCTGGCTTTCTCTATATTAGTGTGCCCAGTCCAAGGACTTAAGAAATCAGATAAAAATGAATTAGAAAATGATTTTTATGCAAAAATAAATGCTAGAATTCATAGAAAATTCATTTTAGCTCCAAATTGAACCATTCCAGTTTCTAAAATTTTGTAATAATATTCTTCATCATTTTGTGCCTCTGTTTAGGCATGAAAGGCTCATTTAAATTTATCTAATACTTAATCTTGTATTAAACACATAAAACATTAGAAAATCCATAACTTAAAATCTATAACTCCAAAATTAATGATTCCTGTTCCTAGAATCTTATTTTAATGTGTAGATTATTATTATGTAATTTGTTTACTTGTTTGGTGTGATGTTAAATTTTGCCTACACTGTTTGTTTGTATTACTACGACTAGCAGTGAGGTCACGAGTCACCTGAAGATCATCCTGGTACCTGGAATCTCAAAGCCCAGGCAAGTTGTGCCCTTGATCACTTCTTTTACCCACTCATGTTCTAATTAATCATAATGATCTGCATAGGTTAATTTTGATGGGACCCAATAGGTTACCCTAGTTTGTCTATCTTTATACCTTGTTTACCACTGAACTCTCTGGGTAGTACTTGCTAGTGCTATATGTGGTTTTGGGTATGGAGATACATTATTCATGGTTACACTTTTGTTATCAGTTGTTATTTATTGTTCATGATGAGGTCATTATGTTAATTGGAACATGGAGAACCACCCGGGAAAACAGTGCTACCACGAGGGTGGAATGGGACGCCCTTGGCTGATTAATTAGGAAAGCTAGTGGAAGATTACCTTACCCGAAAGGGGCAAGGGCAGTTGGGGAGAGGTCAGTGTAGGGAGGCCCTCGGGAGGATTTTGCTGCGATGGCGGTCCTGCAAGGGATTCCTGCACTGGATCTTCCTATAAACTGTAGCGGGTTTTCGGAAGCTAGTGGAACTTTGTAAAGGCCTCGTAGTGGATCCCTAGCCATTCACCTCGGAAGTGTCTAAGGGCTTTGCAAACCCTGGCGACATGGGATACACGACTTGTGGGTAAAGATGCGCAACCTCTGCAGAGTGTAAAACTGGTATACTAGCCGTGCTCACGGTCATGAGCAGCTCGGACACTCACATGATTAAATTATGGAACTTAAATTCAATTTGTCATATGCATCGCATCGCGGGTGAAGTAGTTACTTTTGTTCCATTATTTAATTGGGCTGGTATTTACTTATACTTAGTAACTGCTAATAAAATTTTGACCAACTTTAAAAGCAATGCTCAGCTCTAACCATCTTCTTTGGTAAGCCTTACACTTCACGTGAGCTCCCACTTTTGGCGAGTTCATGCACATTATTCCCCACAACTTGTTGAGCGATGAACGTATGTGAGCTCACTCTTGCTGTCTCACATACACCACAGGTCAAGAACAGGTACTGCAGGATGATGCTCAAGGAGGATGCTGCGAAGTGTTCGTGAGTGGTCTAGGTCGTCGTCTCCCAGTCAACTGTGGGTTGCTGGACCGTTGTCTCCTTATAATGTAATTATTTATTTTGTATAGAACTCCTGTTATATATAAAGTTGTGACATTCGATCCTGTGCCACTATACATCATATGTGTGAGACTTGGTCCCAGCATACCTGGTGTTTATGTTAACCCCGGGTTTTGGATCCCTAAAATCCGGGTGTTACAGGCCGAGCGGGAGGCTGCGCTCCGTCGGCTATCGAGCAAGTGGACGACGCCAGCACGCTCACGGAGGGCCTGCAGGACGTCGCCCTCGTACCCAGGACGGCGGCGCGATCAGCCCCCGAGGTGACTTCGTCGCCCCTCGTCGACCAAAAGGTACCGACTGCTTCCCATCCTTCGTCATTTCGACTCGACCTCAACCCGCCTAGCGACCTCGCTTTGGCGGGCGCTCGCATTGAGGTGAATGCAACCCCTCTTGGGTTTCGTGTGCGGTCGCCTTGGGACCGATTGACGGGTGTCTCGACCTACGGGCCCTCTGGGTCCGAGGAAGATGACGACCCCAGCATCTGCTGGGATTTCTCTGGATCTGGCAACCACAGTGCCATGCTTCATGACTGCATGCAACTACTGCCTCTCCGACTGTTCCGACGGCAGCCGCAGCCTTGACGACAAGGACTGCGGCCCGAGCCGCGAATGTTTCCACGTCGAGCTAGGGGATCCCTCCGGAGGCAGCCGTCTCGGCATGCCGGAGGATGGTGATCTCCCTAGGCCAGCACCTCGCGCCGACATCCCGCGGGAGCTAGCTGTGGTCCCCGTTCCGGCGGGGGGTTACGACCCACAGCTCGAGCAAGTCCGCGGGGCGCAGGCCGGGCTCGACGAGGGAGCAGGAGCGCTCGAGTCGATCCGCCGGGACGACGGGCAGGTATGGGCGGGCCAGCCTCCGGCCAGAGAAATACGTCACCTGCCCCAAGGCCTCCAGCACCGCATCGCCAACGATGCCAGGGACAGGCCGCCACCCGCATCCGGCGGGACCGGTCAGGACCTGGCAGCCGCAGCGATGCTCCTCCGCGCGATGCCGGAGTCATCAAACACCGAGGGTCGGCGAATCCAGGGAGAGCTCAAGCATCTCCTGGAAGGCGCTGCGGCCCGGCGGGCCGAGAGCTCCGCCTCCCGAAGGCAGGGATACCCCTCGGAACCTCGTGCCGCGACTTCCCGACTCACGCGGGAAGCCTCGGTCTATACCGGACGCACGCGCAACACCGCGCCCGCGGCCCCGGGCCACCTCGGCGACGAGCACCCTCATCGCGACCGTCGGGCCCGCCTCGACGAAAGGGTGCGCCGAGGCTATCACCCCAGGCGTGGGGGACGCTACGACAGCGGGGAGGACCGGAGTCCCTCGCCCGAACCACCCGGTCCACAGGTCTTCAGCCGAGCCATTCGGCGGGCGCCGTTTCCGACCCGATTCCGACCCCCGACTACTATCACAAAGTACTCGGGGGAAACAAGACCGGAATTGTGGCTCGCGGACTACCGCCTGGCCTGTCAACTGGGTGGAACGGACGACGACAACCTCATCATCCGCAACCTCCCCCTGTTCCTCTCTGACACTGCTCGCGCTTGGTTGGAGCACCTGCCTCCGGGGCAGATTTCCAACTGGGAGGATTTGGTCCAAGCTTTCGCCGGCAACTTCCAGGGCACGTACGTGCGCCCCGGGAATTCCTGGGACCTCCGGAGCTGCCGGCAACAGCCGGGAGAGTCTCTTCGGGACTACATCCGGCGGTTCTCGAAGCAGCGCACCGAGCTGCCCAACATCACCGACTCCGATGTCATCGGCGCGTTCCTTGCCGGCACCACTTGCCGTGACCTGGTGAGCAAGTTGGGTCGCAAGACCCCCACCAGGGCGAGCGAGCTGATGGACATCGCCACCAAGTTCGCCTCTGGCCAGGAGGCGGTCGAGGCCATCTTCCGAAAAGACAAGCAGCCCCAGGGCCGCTCGCCGGAAGATGCTCCCGAGGCGTCTACTCCGCGCGGCGCCAAGAAGAAAGGCAGGCGGAAGTCGCAAGCGAAACGCGACGCCGCCGACGCAGACCTTGTCGCCGCCGCCGAGTACAAGAACCCTCGGAAGCCCCCCGGAGGTGCTAACCTCTTCGACAAGATGCTCAAGGAGACGTGCCCTTACTATCAGGGGCCCGTCAAGCACACCCTCGAGGAGTGCGTCATGCTTCGGCGCCACTTCCACAAGGCCGGGCCACCCGCAGAGGGTGGCAGGGCCCGCGACGACGACAAAAAGGAAGATCACCAAGCAGGAGGATTCCCCGAGGTCCGCGACTGCTTCATGATCTGCGGAGGGCATGCGGCGAATGCCTCGGCTCGGCATCGCAAGCGAGAGCGTCGGGAGGTCTGCTCGGTGAAGGTGGCGGCACCAGTCTACCTAGACTGGTCCGACAAGCCCATCACCTTCGACCAAGATGACCACCCCGACCATGTGCCGAGCCCGGGGAAGTACCCGCTCGTCGTCGATCCCATCATCGGCGACGTCAAGCTCACCAAGGTCCTGATGGATGGGGGCAGCTGCCTCAATATCATCTACGCCGAGACCCTCAGGCTCCTGCGCGTCGATCTGTCCTCTGTCCGAGCAGGCGCTGCGCCCTTCCACGGGATCATTCCTGGGAAGCGTGTCCAGCCCCTCGGACAGCTCGACCTTCCTGTCTGCTTCGGAACACCCTCCAATTTCCGAAGGGAGACTTTGACGTTCGAGGTGGTCGGGTTCCGAGGAACCTACCACGCAGTGTTAGGGAGGCCATGCTACGCGAAGTTCATGGCCATCCCCAACTACACCTACCTGAAGCTCAAGATGCCGGGCCCCAACGGGGTCATCACCGTCGGCCCCACGTACAAGCACGCGTTCGAATGCGATGTGGAGTGCATGGAGTACACTGAGGCCCTCGCCGAGTCCGAGGCCCTCATCGCCGACCTGGAAAACCTCTCCCGAGAGGTGCCGGATGTGAAGCGACACGCCGGCAACTTCGAGCCAGCGGAGACGGTTAAGGCCGTCCCTCTCGACCCCAGTGGCGACACCTCCAAGCAGATCCGGATCGGTTCCGGGCTCGACCCCAAATAGGAAGCAGTGCTCGTCGACTTTCTCCGCGCAAACGCCGACGTCTTTGCGTGGAGTCCCTCGGACATGCCCGGCATACCGAGGGATGTCGCCGAGCACTCGCTGGATATTCGGGCCAGAGCCCGACCGGTCAGGCAACCTCTGCGCCGATTCGACGAGGAAAGGCGCAGGGTGATAGGCGAGGAGATCCACAAGCTGATGGCAGCAGGGTTCATCAAAGAGGTATTCCATCCCGAATGGCTTGCCAACCCTGTGCTTGTAAGGAAGAAAGGGGGGAAATGGCGGATGTGTGTAGACTACACTGGTCTCAACAAAGCATGTCCGAAGGTTCCCTACCCTCTACCTCGCATCGATCAAATCGTGGATTCCACTGCTGGGTGCGAAACCCTGTCTTTCCTCGATGCCTACTCAGGGTATCATCAAATCAAGATGAAAGAGTCCGACCAGCTCGCGACTTCTTTCATCACGCCCTTCGGCATGTATTGCTATGTCACCATGCCGTTCGGTTTGAGGAACGCGGGTGCCACGTACCAGCGGTGCATGAACCATGTGTTCGACGAACGCATCGGTCGCACGGTCGAGGCCTACGTCGATGACATCATAGTCAAGACAAGGAAAGCCTCCGACCTTCTCTCCGACCTTGAGGTGACATTCCGGTGTCTCAAGGCGAAGGACGTCAAGCTCAATCCCGAGAAGTGTGTCTTCGGGGTGCCCCGGGGCATGCTCCTGGGATTCATCGTCTCCGAGCGGGGCATCGAAGCCAACCCGGAGAAGATCGCAGCCATCACCAGCATGGGGCCCATCAAGGACTTAAAAGGCGTACAGAGGGTCATGGGATGTCTCGCGGCCTTGAGCCGTTTCATCTCGCGTCTCGGCGAAAGAGGCCTGCCCCTGTACCATCTCTTAAGGAAGGCCGAATCCTTCGCTTGGACCCCCGAGGCCGAGGAAGCCCTCGGGAACCTGAAGGCGCTCCTCACCCAGGCGCCTGTCTTGGTGCCCCCAGCTGATGGAGAAGCCCTCTTGGTCTACGTCGCCGCTACCACTCAGGTGGTCAGCGCCGCGATCGTGGTCGAAAGGCAAGAAGGGGGGCATGCATTGCCCATTCAGAGGCTAGTTTACTTCGTCAGTGAGGTGCTGTCCGAAACCAAGACCCGCTACCCACAAGTTCAGAAGCTGCTGTATGCAGTGATCCTGACAAGGCGAAAGTTGCGACATTACTTCGAGTCTCATCCGGTAACTGTGGTGTCATCCTTCCCCCTGGGGGAGATCATCCAGTGCCGAGAGGCCTCGGGACGGATCGCAAAGTGGGCGGTGGAAATCATGGGCGAGACGATCTTGTTCGCCCCTCGGAAGGCCATCAAGTCCCAGGTACTGGCGGACTTTGTAGCCGAATGGGTCGACACCCAGTTGCCGACGGCTCCGATCCAACCGGAGCTCTGGACCATGTTTTTCGACGGGTCGCTGATGAAGACGGGAGCCGGCGCGGGCCTGCTCTTCGTCTCGCCCCTCGGGAAACACCTGCGCTACGTGCTACGCCTCCATTTCCCAGCGTCCAACAATGTGGCAGAATACGAAGCTCTGATCAACGGATTGCGAATCGCCATCGAGCTAGGGGTCCGACGCCTCGACGCTCGCGGCGACTCGCAGCTCGTCATCGACCAGGTCATAAAAAACTCCCACTGCCGCGACCCGAAGATGGAGGCCTACTGTGATGAGGTTCGACACCTGGAAGACAAGTTCTACGGGCTCGAGCTTAACCACATCGCCCGGCGCTACAACGAGACTGCGGACGAGCTGGCAAAAATAGCCTCGGGGCGAACGACGGTTCCCCCGGACGTCTTCTCCCGAGATCTGCACCAACCCTCCGTCAAGGTCAGCGACACGCCCGAGCCCGAGGCGCCCTCGGCTCCGTCCGAGGCACCCTCGGCCCAGCCCGAACCATCCTCGGTTCAGCCCGAGGAACCCTCGGCTCCCGAGGGCGAGGCGCTGTGCATCGAGGAGGAGCGGGGCGGGGTCCCGCCTGATCAAGATTGGCAGACCCCGTACCTGCAATATCTCCGCCAGGGAGAGCTACCCCTCGACCAAGCCGAGGCTCGGCGGGTAGAGCGACGCGCCAAGTCGTTCGTCTTGCTGGGCGATGAGAAGGAGCTCTACCACCGCAGCCCCTCGGGCATCCTCCAGAGGTGCATCTCCATCGCCGAAGGTCAGGAACTCCTGCAAGAGATACACTCGGGGGCTTGCGGCCATCACGCAGCGCCTCGAGCCCTTGTCGGGAATGCTTTCCGGCAAGGCTTTTACTGGCCGACGGCGGTGGCTGACGCCACTAGAATTGTCCGCACCTGCGGAGGGTGTCAATTCTATGCGAAGCAGACCCACCTGCCCGCTCAGGCTCTGCAGACGATACCCATCACCTGGCCCTTCGCTGTGTGGGGTCTGGACCTCGTCGGCCCTCTGCAGAAGGCACCCGGGGGCTACACGCACCTGCTGGTCGCCGTCGACAAATTCTCCAAGTGGATCGAGGTCCGACCCCTGAACAGCATCAGGTCCGAGCAGGCGGTGGCGTTCTTCACCAACATCATCCATCGCTTCGGGGTCCCAAACTCCATCATCACCGACAACGGCACCCAGTTCACCGGCAAAAAATTCTTGGATTTTTGCGAGGATCACAACATCCGGGTGGACTGGGCTGCCGTAGCTCATCCCATGACGAATGGGCAGGTAGAGCGTGCCAACGGCATGATTCTACAAGGGCTCAAGCCTCGGATTTACAATGACCTCAACAAGTTCGGCAAGCGATGGATGGAGGAACTCCCCTCGGTGGTCTGGAGCCTGAGGACGACGCCGAGCCGAGCCACGGGTTTCACGCCGTTCTTCCTGGTCTACGGGGCCGAGGCCGTCTTGCCCACTGACCTGGAATACGGCTCCCCAAGGACGAGGGCCTACGACGATCAAAGCAACCAAGCTAGCCGAGAAGACTCGCTGGACCAGCTGGAAGAGGCTCGGGACAGGGCCTTACTACACTCGGCGCGGTATCAGCAGTCCCTGCGACGCTACCACGCCCGAGGGGTCCGACCCCGAGACCTCCAGGTGGGTGACCTGGTGCTTCGGCTGTGGCAAGACGCCCGAGGGAGGCACAAGCTCACGCCCCCCTGGGAGGGGCCATTCGTCATCACCAAAGTTTTGAAGCCCGGAACGTACAAGCTGGCCAACAGTCAAGGCGAAGTCTACGGCAACGCTTGGAACATTCAACAGCTACGTCGCTTCTACCCTTAAGATGCTTCCAATTTGTTCATATACCTCGCACCCACGCAAAGTTTAGTCAACAAGGAAGGGTCGGCCTCGCCTCGGCAAAGCCCGACCCTCCCTCGGGGGCTAAAAGGGGGGAAACCCCCTCTGCGTCAAAATTTTCCTCGAAAAAAAATCTCTTTTACCAGAATATCTTTCGTGCTTTTTGACTACTTCAAAAAGTGGGTCCTGGAAACGACGGAGTACACGTAAGCAGCCAAGGCTGACCGAGCCGAGGGACTCCTACGCCTCCGGGATACGGATACCTCACTCATCACCTTCTGCGATAAGTAACTCACGTTCGGATAAAGTGGCTCCATGGATCGAACAAGTCTTTATGTTCGGAAGCCCTTCTGTCGAAGCGATCCTTCGAGCCTTCTCGACCAAGTCGGTGACGGGGCCTCATGGACGGGTGAAAGTACACGTAAGCGGCAAGGTCGACCGAGCCGAGGGACTCCCACGCCTCCGGGATACGGATACCTCACTCATCACCTTCCGCGAGAAGCAACTCTCGCTCGCACCAACATCCCTGCTACCGACAAAAAGTCCAGATACTCGAAACAAGAGGAAAAGAGACGCAACTTTACAACGCAGCAAGGGTGTGTGTTCTGGCCTCGACGGCCGCACAAGGCACACACTACAAGACAATCTGATCCTGCAGGCTCGGGTCTTGACGCTGGAAGGAGGCAGCAACGCCCTCGGCAAGGGGCGTTCTCTTCGGGGTCCCTGACATGCCAGCACGGAGGCCCAAGCCCACGCGTCGCGCGACCGGCGCGCCGGATGCTGCATGCAAGCCACTGTACCACTTGCGCCACCGCCGCACCTCCTCGATTGCGGAACCGATACCGCGACCCGAGGCGACCCAGCGCGCAACCCAGCAGCGCCAGCCTGACGCAGCGGTCAAACACGGTCAAAAGCGGGCCAGCAGTAATGGCGGTGGCAGGCACACGGGAGCAGCGGTCACGCCGTCAGCCAGGCTCACATCCCATCCGGAGGCAGCGAGAGAACCCCCTCTCACGGCGTGAAGACGACGCGCCCGTGACCCGTTCCTCGAACGGCTCGCGCACGCGCAACGGCAGCCCCGCCAACTACTCGCCCCGGCGCATTAACTCCGCGGCTGGACAGGCGGCGCTTCTGGCAGGAGCAGCTGGCGACGCTTCGCCTTCGCCAAAACGACCACACCAAAAAAGGTACGCCACGTCGTTCAATTTCGTATCCTTTTTTCCCTTTTTTCTCTTTCTCTATCTCTTGCAACAGGGACTGGGAAAGGGGATACCCCCAAAGGGATCCTTCCCCGTGAAGGAACTAGGCTCCGAGCCTCCTTACTGATCAGGGGTTCGAAGGCTGGCCCCCCGAAGGGTTCAACAGCCGCCTCAGATCGCGTGGGCCCGACACCCACTACTGGTCAGAGGTTCGAAGGTCGGCCTCCCGAAAGGTTCCACGGCCGCCTCAGGCTACTCGGGCTCCGCGCCCATTACTGATCAGGGGTTCGAAGGCTAGCCCCCCGAAGGGTTCACAGTCGCCTCAGACACCGAGCGAGGGATGACCAGGGGTACGTTCGATACATAACCGAGGCTCGGGCTGCGCTCCCGAGGTACCCTAGGACATTTCCGAGACCAGCGGGAACGATCCTGTAACGGAATCCCATCGGAGGGAGGCAACGAGCCCTCGGACCCCGTCGCCAGGGGACCGGGTCTGGCAGATCACCCGCAGGTACTTTTGGGCGTGCCTCCGGGCCCCTAGCCGACCCCCAACGAACGGGGCACGGACGTCCACTCGGATTACCCGATTGCAGCTCACCGGAGACACCATGTTCGGTGCCCATCGAGGGTAACATGGCGCTCTCCCCCCTCCTCCTTGCGAAAAGGCGACGTAGGGGTGTAAGTAAAAAAGCCGAGTCTGTCCCTGATCGCCCTCTCGCCCTGTGCGGAGGCTCGGGGGCTGCTCTCGCAAACCCGGCTCCGGCCAAACCGTTGACAGCGTCAACATACCAGCCCGAGAACTTGGGCCCCGACAGTGCACCCGGGCTACGGCCAGTTCGCATGAGGGAACCACCAGACCAGCCGAAGCATTACGCAAGGCATTAAGACCTCGAAGGAGTGAAACCACTCCTCCGAGGCCTCGGGGGCTACACCCGGCGGGTGCGCTCGCGCGCATCCACCGGAACAAAGTGCAACCGAGAAAGGCTGGTCCCCTTGCAAAAAAGTGTGACGAAAGCCTCCAAGCAAGTGCTAACACTCCCTTCGAGGCTCGGGGGCTACTGTCAGGGACCATAATTAGGGGTACCCTCAAGACGCCTAATTCTCAGCTGGTAACCCCCATCAGCATAAAGCTATAGAGGCCTGATGGGTGCGATTAAGTCAGGGATCAGTCCATACGAGCGACTCGATCATGCCTCGCCCGAGCCTAGCCTCGGGCAAGGGCAGCCGACCCTGAGGTGTTTCCGTCTCGCCCGAGGCCCCCTTTTCACGGCAGACGCATCTCCGGCTCGCCCAAGGCCTTGTCTTCGATAAGAAGCAACCCTGACTAAATCGCCGCGCTGACCGACCAAGTCACAGGGGCATTTAACGCAAAGAGTGAGACTGACGGGCAGCCAGGCCTTGCCGAGGGCGCCATAGGAAGCTCCGCCCGACCCAGGGCTCGGACTCGGGCCAAGGCCCCGGAAGACGGCGAACTCCGCTCCGCCCGACCCAGGGCTCGGACTCGGGCTAAGGCCCCGGAAGACGGCGAACTCCGCTCCGCCCGACCCAGGGCTCGGACTCGGGCTAAGGCCCCGGAAGACGGCGAACTCCGCTCCGCCCGACCCAGGGCTCGGACTCGGGCTAAGGCCCCGGAAGACGGCGAACTCCGCTCCGCCCGACCCAGGGCTCGGACTCGGGCTAAGGCCCCGGAAGACGGCGAACTCCGCTCCGCCCGACCCAGGGCTCGGACTCGGGCTAAGGCCCCGGAAGACGGCGAACTCCGCTCCGCCTGACCCAGGGCTCGGACTCCGCCCTGGCCTCTGCCGAACGACCTCCGCCTCGCCCGACCCAGGAGCTCGGGCTCGGCCTCGGCCATGCAGGATAGACTCGACTTCGGCTTCGGAGGAGCCTCCACGTCGCCCGACCTAGGGCACAAGTCCGCCACGTCAACAGGAAGCGCCATCATCACCCTACCCCGAGCCAACTCGGGCCGCAGAGAACAAGACCGACGTCCCATCTGGCTAGCTCCGCCAGATTGGCAATGATGGCGCCCCGCTAGCCCTATGACGACGGCGGCTCTCAGCTCCCTTACGGAAGCAGGGGGACGTCAGCAAGGACCCAACAGCTCCGACAGCTGTCCCTCCGCCAGGCTCCGTTGCTCCACCAACAGCCACGACACCACACTAGCTGGGTGCCAAGATCTCTCCGGCTGCCACCTTGGCATGTACTTAGGGCGCTAGCTCTCCCCCGCTAGACACGTAGCACTCTGCTACACCCCCATTGTACACCTGGATCCTCTCCTTGCGCCTATAAAAGGAAGGACCAGGGCCTTCTTAGAGAAGGTTGGCCTCACGGGAATGAGGGCAGGGGCAGGCGCTCTCTTGGGGCCGCTCGCTCCCCTCACCCGCGCGGACGCTTGTAACCCCCTACTGCAAGCGCACCCGACCTGGGCGCGGGACGAACACGAAGGCCGCGGGATCTCCGCCTCCCTCACAACCCGGCTCCGGCCACCTCGCTCTTCCCCCCTTCACGCTCGCCCACGCGCTCGACCCATCTGGGCTGGGGCACGCGGCACACTCACTCGTCGGCTCGGGGACCCCCCGGTCTCGAAACGCCGACACCTTTAGAAGCTTGTGGAGGTTCTTCATCCCCACATGTGCTAAGCGGCGATGCCACAACCAGCCCATGCAAGTCTTAGCCATTAAGCATGCATCTAGACCGGCCTCTTCTTTTGCAAAATCAACTAAGTAAAGTTTGCCGTCTAGTACACCCTTAAAAGCTAGTGAACCATCACATCTTCTAAAGACAGACACATCTACATTTGTAAATAAACAGTTATATCCCATATTGCATAATTGACTAACAGATAGCAAATTATATCCAAGAGACTCTACTAAAAACACATTAGATATAGAGTGCTCATTTGAGATTGCAATTTTACCTAACCCTTTTACCTTGCCTTGATTCCCATCACCGAATATTATTGAATCTTGGGAATCTTTGTTTTTGACGTAGGAGGTGAACATCTTCTTCTCCCCCGTCATATGGTTTGTGCATCCGCTGTCGATAATCCAGCTTGAACCCCCGGATGCATAAACCTGCAAGGCAAATTTAGGCTTGGGTCTTAGGTACCCAACTCATGTTGGGTCCTACAAGGTTAGCACAAATATCCTTAGGGACCCAGATGCAAGTTTTGTCTCCCTTGCATCTTGCCCCTAATTTTCTAGCAACTATCTTCCTATCCTTTCTACAAATAGCAAAAGAAGCATTTAAAGCATGATATATTATAGAAGGTTCATTTACTTTCCTAGGAACATTAACAACATTTCTCCTAGGCATATTATGAACAATATTTCTCCTACCAACATTTCTATCATGCACATAAGAAGAACTAGAAGCAAACATGGCATGAGAATCAAAGGCATTATATGCATTACAACTCCTATAAGCATTTCTAGATTGTCTCCTATCATGGTACATAAAGGCATGGTTCTTTTGCACACTACTAGCCATAGGGGCCTTCCCTTTCTCCTTGGCGGAGATGGGAGCCTTATGGCTTGTCAAGTTCTTGGCTTCCCTCTTGTAGCCAAGTCCATCCTTAATGGAGGGGTGTCTACCAATTGTGTAGGCATCCCTTGCAAATTTTAGCTTGTCAAATTCATTCTTGCTAGTCTTAAGTTGGGCATTAAGACTAGCTAATTCCTCATTTAATTTGGAAATTGAAACTAAATGATCACTACAAGCATCAATGTCAAAATCTTTACACCTATTACAAGTTTCAACAATTTCTACACAAGAATTAGATTTACTAGCTACTTCTAGTTTAGCATTTAAATCATCATTAAAACCTTTTAATGTAGCAATAGTTTCATGACAAGAAGATAATTCACTAGAAAGTATTTCATTCCTTTTAATTTCTAGAGCAAGAGACTTTTGTGCTTCTACAAATTTATCATGTTCTTCATACAACAAATCCTCTTGCTTTTCTAAAAGCATATTCTTATCATTCAAGGCATCAATCAACTCATTAATCTTATCAATTTTAGATCTATCTAATCCTTTGAATAAGCATGAGTAATCTATCTCATCATCACTAGACTCATCCTCACTTGAAGAAGCATAAGTACTAGTATCATGAGTGCTTACTTTCTTCTCCCTTGCCATGAGGCAAGTGTGACGCTCGTTTGGGAAGAGGGATGACTTGTTGAAAGCGGTGGCGGCGAGTCCCTCATTGTCGGAGTCGGAGGAGGAGCAATCCGAATCCCACTCCTTGCCTAGATGTGCCTCGCCCTTTGCCTTCTTGTATGCCTTCTTCTTCTCCCTCTTGCTCCCTTGGTCCTGTTCACTATCATTTTCGGGACAGTTAGCAATAAAATGACCAAGCTTACCGCATTTGAAGCATGAGCGCTTCCCCTTGGCTTTGGTCTTGCTTGGCTGTCCCTTGCGACCCTTAAGCATTGTCTTGAATCTTTTGATGATTAGGGCCATCTCTTCATCATTAAGTCCGGCCGCCTCAATCTGTGCCACCTTGCTAGGTAGCGCCTCCTTGCTTCTTGTTGCCTTGAGAGCAAGGGGTTGCGGCTCGTTGATCGGACCATTCAAGGCGTCGTCCACGTACCTCGCCTCCTTGATCATCATTCGCCCGCTAACGAATTTTCCGAGGACTTCTTCGGGCGACATTTTGGTGTACCTGGGATTCTCATGAATATTATTCACCAAATGAGGATCAAGAACGGTAAAGGACCTTAGCATCAGTCGGATGACGTCGTGGTCCGTCCATCGCGTGCTTCCGTAGCTCCTTATTTTGTTGATAAGGGTCTTGAGCCGGTTGTATGTTTGAGTTGGCTCCTCGCCCCTTATCATCGCGAACCTTCCAAGCTCGCCCTCCACCAACTCCATTTTGGTGAGCAAGGTGACGTCGTTCCCCTCATGAGAGATCTTGAGGGTGTCCCAGATCTGCTTGGCATTGTCCAAGCCGCTCACCTTGTGATACTCGTCCCTGCACAAAGAGGCTAGCAACACAGTAGTAGCTTGTGCATTTTTATGAATCTGTTCATTAATAAACACAGGGCTATCCGAGCTATCAAATTTCATTCCACTTTCCACAATCTCCCAAATGCTTGGATGGAGAGAAAACAGGTGAGTACGCATTTTGTGGCTCCAAAATCCGTAGTCCTCTCCATCAAAGTGAGGGGGCTTGCCAAGTGGAATGGGGAGCAATTGAGCATTTGAGCTATGCGGAATGCGCGAATAATCGAAAGAAAAGTTTGAGTTAACCATCTTTCGTCTGTCGTAGTCGTCGTTGTCCTTTTGGGAGGAGGAAGATTCGTCGCTATCGTAGTAGACAATTTCCTTGATGCGCCTTGTCTTCTTCTTCCTCCCGTCTTTTCTTTTGTGGCCCGAGCCTGAGTCGGTGGGCCTGTCATCATTGGGCTCATTGACGAAGGACTCCTTCTCCTTGTCGTTGATCACCATCCCCTTGCCCTTAGGATCCATCTCTTCGGGCGGTTAGTCCCTTTCTTGAAGAGAATGGCTCCGATACCAATTGAGAGCACCTAGAGGGGGGGGGGGTGAATAGGTGATCCTGTAACACTTCAAAACTTAAGCCACAAAACTTGGTTAATTGTTAGCACAATAATTGCCAAGTGGCTATAGAGGAATCCTCAACAAAACACAATAACCAACAAAGATCAATCACAGAGATGGCACGGTGGTTATCCCGTGGTTCGGCCAAGACCAACGCTTGCCTACTCCACGTTGTGGCGTCCCAACGGACGAGGGTTGCAATCAACCCCTCTCAAGCGGTCCAAAGACCCACTTGAATACCACAGTGTTTTGCTTGCTTTATCTCAATCCCGTTTGCGAGGAATCTCCACAACTTGGAGCCTCTCGCCCTTACACTTGAAATTCACAAAGAACACGGAGCAAGGGAGGGATTAGCAACGCACACAAGACACAAGAATCAAAGTGTCAACACGCACACAAGTCGCAACAAGAGCTCGCAACACAACTCAATGAGTTCACAACTCCACTAGAGCTCTATATGCTATCACAAAGAAACGAATGCGCGAAATCGATGTCTTGGTGCTTAGAAGTGATTAGGAGATGCTTGGTGTTCTCCTCCATGCGCCTAGGGGTCCCTTTTATAGCCCCAAGGCAGCTAGGAGCCGTTGGGAGCAATCAGGGAAGGCAATTCTTGCCTTCTGTCGTCTGGCGCACCGGACAGTCCGGTGCACACCGGACATGTCCGGTGCCCGATTTCTTTCCATAAACAGCGCAGTCGACCGTTGGCAGCCTGGGAGCCGTTGGTGCACTTGACATGTCCGGTGCACATCGGACAGTCCGGTGCCATCTTCTAGCCATTGGCTCGGCCACGTGTCCCGCGCAGATTGCGCGGCCGACCGTTGGCCCAGCCGACCGTTGGCTCACCGGACAGTCCGGTGAATTTTAGCCGTACGCCGTTGATGGTTTCCCGAGAGCGACGAGTTCGCCTGTGAGCGGCCCACTTGACAGTCCGATGCACACCGGACAGTCCGGTGAATTTTAGCCGTACACCGCCGTCGAAGTCCCGAGAGCAGCCACTTTGCCCAAGCCAGCCTGGCGCACCGGACACTGTCCGGTGCACCACCGGACAATCCGGTGCACCCAGACTGGGCAGACTTTGGCTGCTCGAGCCATCTCTTCTCCAACTCGATTTGTTCTGTTTCCAGCACTTAGACACAATACATTAGTCCATAAAACAATGTACTAAGTCTGAGAAACATACCTTTATCCTTGATTTGTACTTTGTCCACCTCTTTACACTTAGGCACTTGTGTTGGACACTAAATCACCAAAATACTTAGAAATGGCCCGAGGGCACATTTCCCTTTCAATTGGGCCCTTGGGCCTTTCCTGAGGTCTTTTACTCTTTTAGTGGACCCGGGGGATATCTGTCCCCCACAGCTAGGCATTAGGTTTTTGCTTGTTTCCTTGCCCAAGGATGATGGTGCAAATTGTTGAACACCACACCGAGACTTTCACAGATTTCCTGGTGGAAGAAGAAGCTGTTTCTTCCACGCCATAGGTTTCCAACCGCCCAATGCCGGGCGCCGCTGCTGTGCATGCTGCACGGCAGCATATGCCTGCGCAGACCTCACGGACTCCGTCGAGCGCGGCTCCGGGAGCATTGTCAGCGGCCAGGGAGTTGCTGCGCCACCCCCCGAGCTCCACGGCCTCACCAGGGGCCATGAAGCAGTGGCGGGACGATGTCGACCGACTGCTCAGCATGGCGCATTCTACCTCGACCAGGTCAAGGCCACAGTCATCTCGGCGCCAACATGAGGTGTCGGCATCTGTGCGTTCGCCCTCAGTAAGGGGCACACAGACTAACGACCTCTGGGCTGAGCTCAACCGCAGACACGCGGGAGAGGACGCCCGGATCTCTTTGGAAAGGGCGCGCGAGCGCCGCTAAAACATCGAAGGCCGCAACCTCGATCAAGACTTCGCTACGGCAGCACCGCAGGCACCAATGGGCACCCGGACCCAAGTGGGTGTCCCCCTGGCCGGCGTGGGCTGCACCGCTATCGCGGACCATCTCCGCTCAGCGTCTTGGCCGCCCAAGTTCAGGCCACATCTGCCGAAAAAGTACGACGGAACGTCAAATCCGTCGGAATTCCTGCAGGTGTACGTCACTGCCATCACGGCAGCAGGTGGAAACACCGCTGTGATGGCAACATATTTTCACGTCACCTTGTCTGAACCAGCCCGGACTTGGCTCATGAACCTCGCCCCAGGGTCAATCTACTCCTAGGAAGAACTCTGCGCGCGGTTTGTAACAAACTTCGCAAGTACTTACCAGTAGCATGGAGTGGAGGCCCACCTCCATGCAGTAAGGCAGGAGCCCGGGGAGACTCTCTGGACGTTCATCTCCCGTTTCACCAAGGTGCGAGGTACTATACCTCGCATTTCTGATGCTTCCATCATCACGGCCTTCCGTCAGGGAGTACGTGATGAGAAGATGTTGGAGAAGTTGGCCATGCACGACGTGGAAACTGTCCCCACACTCTTCGCTCTGGCCGACAAATGCGCCAGAGCCGCCGAAGGCCGTGCCTGGCACTCGGCCCCACAAAACGAGGCTGCCCAGTCGGGTGGCTCGGGTGCCGTCTCCCAGGGCGGCAAAAAGAAGAAGAAGAACCGCGACCATAAGAGGTCGTCGTCTGCCACCCCGACTGTCGCAGCCGCGGCTAGAGGGCGGGGCGAGCGCAATAAGCGCCCCCGGCCACAGGGAGGCAATAGCGGCTCGTGCCCCGTGCATCCCAACGCTCACCACAGCGCCTCAGAATGTCGCGAGATTATCAAGCTCGCGAAACGCGTCGGTGAGCGACGCGTGCAGCCGTCCAAGGATGACTCCCCGCCCCGTTGTCGGCCTGGTAAGGAGAGGGTCGACGACGGTGAAGTAGCCGCGGGAGAACGAGAACTCGGGTATCAATCACCCGAGGGGGACCTCAAGGATGTCCTCACCGAAGGTTCCGACTCCGGGGATGACAGCGATCGCCGCAAGAAATTGTACGTCATGTACGGCAGGAGCTAGGAGCTGACCTCCCGCAGGAATGTCAAGTCCTTACGTCGTGAGGTCCTATCGGTAACTCCAGGGGTCCCGAAGGCTGCTCCCCACCAGCGATGGAGGAGCACCACCATCTCCTTCGGGGCACCCGACTGCCCTGACAACATGGCGGGGGCCGGCGTACTGCTGCTCATTACCGCTCCTGTCATCGCCAACATGTGACTGCACCATGTGCTGATTGACGGCGGAGTATGCCTCAACATCATCAGCCATGCTGCATTTAAGCAGCTGCAAATTCCGGGATCCCGTCTGGGACCCTCACGCCCATTCTCGGGAGTGGGCTCGCAACCGGTATATCCCCTGGGGAGCATCGCACTCCCGGTTACATTCGGAACTAAGGAGAACTTCCGCCCGGAGAACGTCGTCTTTGACGTGGCGGAAGTCAACCTCCCGTTCAACGCCATCATTGGCAGGCCGACCCTGTACCGGTTCATGTCCATCTCCCATTACGGGTATTTGGTCCTCAAGATGCCATCCCCAACCGGGGTCCTCACCGTGCAAGGTGACCGTGCCGCCGCACTAGCAGCCGTAGAAAAGTTGCACGCCATGGCGGCAGAGACTGCTCGCCTAGACGACGGAAGAAGGGACCCCTCAACCTCCGGCACCAAGGCGCCCCTCAAGGCGCCAAAGGTACAACCATCCGGAATGGATGGTGTCCCCGTCAAAGCCATCCGGCTCGCTGCGGACTCCACCCAGACCACTCGCATTGCGGGTGATCTGGACAAGAAATAGGAACTCGCGCTCATCGCTTTCCTCCAGGCAAATGCCGACGTATTCGCATGGGAGCCGTCGCAGATGCCTGGGATCCCTAGGGAGGTGATCGAGCACTGCCTGAAGATTAACCCCGACGCCAAGCCAGAAGCCTCGTAGACAATTTGTTGAGCGACAGGACTTCATCCGAAAGGAGGTCCGGAAACTGCTGGATGCTGGCTTCATCGAAGAAGTTCATCATCCGATATGGCTGGCCAACCCAGTCATCGTCCCCAAAGCGAATGGAAAACTTCGGATGTATATCGACTACACCAGCCTGAATAAGGCCTGTCCCAAGGACCCGTATCCACTGCCACGTATAGTCCAAATCGTAGATTCTACCTCTGGGTGCGATCTGTTATCATTCCTGGACGCTTACTCTGGTTTTCACCAAATCCAGATGTTTAGGGAAGATAGAAAGCATACTGCTTTCGTGACAGTGGATGGGCTGTACTGCTATGTTGTAATGTCGTACGGTCTAAAAAACGCCCTGCCAACCTTTGTGCGGGCGATGAGTAAGACTTTCGGGGACCTGATTAGGGACAAAGTAGAGGTCTATGTCGATGACATCGTGGTCAAGACTAAGAGAGGGTCGACCCTAGTGGAAGACTTAACCCTAGTCTTCAATAAGCTGCGGGCAACCCGCACGAAGCTGAACCCGGACAAATGCGTTTTTGGCATTTCCGCTGGGAAGTTGCTTGGATTCCTAGTTTCGTATCGAGGCATTGAAGCGAACCTGGAAAAGATCAGAGCAATCGAAGCAATGAGGCCCCCAGCCCGAGTCAAGGACGTCTAGAAGCTTACGGGATCACTAGCCACCCTTAGCCGCTTCATTTCAAGGTTGGCTGAGAGAGCGCTGCCTTTCTTTAAGCTGCTGCGGCAGTCCGGGTCTTTCTCATGGTCCGAAGAAGCGGAACAAGCCTTCTAGGAGCTGAAGCAACATTTGGTGTCCTTACCAATATTGGTAGCTCCGGAACTAGAGCAACCGCTATATTTATACATCACGACGGTCGCAGAAGCAGTGAGCATGGTGCTGGTCGTCGAGAGACCGGCACCAGAAAGCCAGGAACCTGGGGGCTCGGGACCGACTGTGGGGGTCCAAACCATTCAAAGACCAGCCTACTATGTCAGTGAAGTCCTTCATGAGGCGAAAACCAGGTACCTTGAGACACACAAACTCCTCTATGCTGTGCTTGTTGCGTCCAGGAAGCTACACCATTATTTCCAAGCGCACATGATTGTGGTGGTGACCTCCTTCCCATTAAGGACCATCCTCCACAACTCCAACGCCACAGGCAACATCGCTAAGTGGGCTGCGGAACTCACTGAGTTCCAGCTAGATTTCCGACCACGCCACGCCATCAAGAGTCAGGTCCTAGCTGACTTCATCGTAGAATGGACGCCCCCCCGCAAGCGTCCCTAAGGGTCAGGGCCCTGATTCGGACCCCCCGCCTGTGGAACCCAGTGGACCAGTCTTCACCGAGCCCCACTGGACGCTCTACTTCGACGGATCTGCCCGCCAACAAGTTGGTGGGGCCGGAGTGATCCTCACCGATCCAAGTGGAGATCAAGTGAAGTACATGGTGCACCTTGAGTTCAAGGCCACCAACAACATGGCAGAGTACGAGGCACTGATCTTCAGCTTATCGGTGGCCTATCCTTGGGGATCCGCTAGATCCTAGTAAAGGGAGACTCCCAGCTAATCATCAAACAAGTGCACAAAGAGTGTAGCTGCAATGAGCCCAGGCTCGCAGCCTACCTTCTTCATGTAAGGAGACTGGAGAAAGACTTCACAACCCTAGAGCTACAACATGTTCCTCGGGCCGACAACTTAGCGGCAGATGACCTCTCTGTGAAGGCATCAACTTGGGCACCCGTGCCCGAAGGCGTCTTCGAAAGGCGGCTGCTGAGACCCATCGCCCAGCCTACTGAACTGGGCGAAGGGGGCGAGACTAGCACCTCGAAGCCAACGGTCCTGGTGGCGTCCAAGTACCCACCAAAGACTGTGTGCTCTACAGGGGGACTGCCAACCCCTTAGCGCCGCAGCCAATATCTCAGAGTAGTCCCGATGCATGGATCTCCGAGATCCGGGACTACCTGAAGGAAAATATCCTTCCTGAAGACCATGCGTCCGCAAAACGCATAGTGCGATTGGCTAAGCGTTACGCGATGGTGGAAGGGGATCTCTACCGCCGTGGCGCCAACGACATTCACATGCGATGCATTACCCAGGAGGAGGGCCGTGGGTTGCTCACGGAGATCCATGGAGGAGAGTGTGGAAGTCATTCATCATCCCGCACATTGGTCGACAAGGCCTTCCGACATGGCTTCTACTGGCCAACCGCTCTCCAGGATGCAGCTGAGATGGTAAAGTCTTGCAAGGCGTGTCAGTTCCACGCAAAGCAAATACACACACCAGCTCAGTCACTGCAGATGATTCCACCCTCTTGGCCATTCGCCGTATGGGGGGTAGATATCCTAGGACCTTTCCCCAGGGCTGTTGGCGGGTACCGGTACCTCTTCGTCGCCATCGACAAGTTCACCAAATGGCCAGAGGCCACCCCTATGGTCAACATCACCCAAAGTGCCACTGTCGCCTTCCTAAAGTCCATTGTCTGTAGATTTGGGGTCCCAAACAGTATCATTACGGACAACGGAACCCAGTTTACAAGTCGGATCTTCCAGGAATATTGCGAGGGCATTGGCACTCAACTCTGCTTTGCATCCGTTGCCCACCCTAGAAGCAATGGCCAAGCAAAAAGGGCAAATGCAGATATCCTCAGGGGACTCAAAACGCGCACCTACGACTGCTTGAAGAAGCATGGTGCGAATTGGGTTAGTGAACTCTCCTCCGTCCTATGGGGGAACCGGACAACACCCAGCCGAGCCACCGGGGAGACCCCGTTCTTCCTGGTATACGGGGTCGAAGCCTGCCTCCCCCCGGAAATCATCGTGGGCTCCCCTCGGGTCCAAGCCTTTGAGGAATCTATGCAGGGACAGCTACGACATGAAGACATGGACTTCGTCGACGAGCGGAGGTGGCGAGCAGCCATCTGAAATGCACGGTACAACCAAGCGCTCAGGCGCTACCACCAACGGTTCGTGCATAGTAGGGAGCTCAGGGTCGGGGACCTAGTCCTAAGGCGAGTACTGAACCGAGAAGGGCTCCATAAACTCTCCCCCAGCTAGGAAGGTGAAAGCTCTCTTGTGGGTTTTGGTGTTTGGATGACAACTCAATTAAAGGACTAACGAGTGTGCTAAGTGTTGAACAGGTGCTTAATGTAAAGCTAACAGGGTTCAACACAAGTGAACAAGTGTGATGGCCCAAGGACTAGATGATGGATAAGTAATGGGCATCACAAGTATGATGGACATTGCATAAAGTGAGACTCGGGTGCGTAGCTCGGAGACAACTGATCAAGCCAAGGACGGAGGCAAGAAGAGCTTCGAGGTACCAAATGCACGGGAGAAGGTCAAAGAGGCTGAGGAACCCAAAGCCAAGGGTGAAGAAGAAGACTTGCAAAGTCAAGGGTGATCGAGTTGAGAAGAGCTATGGCACATCAAGGATCACTACATAAGGACGTGACTTACAACCAATGGGGAAACATCTATAGTTATGTGGTGTAAGTCATAAGGCTCAAGATCGAGCTCTAAGAAGGAGATCAAGGTCACTAGAACGAGAACAAATGTCAAAAAACAGAACTGGAAGCAGCCCAAAAGAGCTAAGTGCACTCTGACCTTTAGTTTGGGTTGTTCCTATGTTTGGAGATATTCTATGTGACCTTTGCAGGATGTTGGAGCTCAGAAATGTTAGTCTAGATCAAGTTAAGCTGACTTGATGATTTAGGAGTCCAACATCAATCTTTAGCATGTCAAATGATAAAGAGGTGAAAATCCAAGAGAAGGTATGTTTCTAGACTTAGTACATTGGTTTATGTGTACTAACATATTTGTCTAAGTATTAGAAACAGAGAAAAGAAGAAAAGAAAAGAGGTGCAAAAGGCTTGGCTGTGTACAGCCAAGACTCAGCTCGGTCTGGCACACCGGACTGTCCGGTGGTGCACCGGACAGTGTCCGATGCGCCAGGCTGAACTCCGGTGAACAGGCCGCTCTCGGGAGAAGTCTGGCGACGTACGGCTATAATTCACCGGACTGTACGGTGGTGCACCGGACTGTCCGGTGAGCCAACGGTCCGCTGGGCCAACGATCGGCCGCGCAATCCGCGCGTGACGCGTGGCCAAGCCAACGGTCAGATGGGGGCACCGGACTGTCCGGTGTGCACCGAACAGTGTTCGGTGCGCCAATGGCTCGAAGCCTGCAACGGTCGACTGCGTCAATTTTGGAAGGAAATCGGGCACCGGACAGTGTCCGGTGGTGCACCGGACTGTCCGGTGCGCCACCCGACAGAAGGCAAGGATTGCCTTCTTGGTTTGCTCTCAACGGCTCCTAGGCCCCTTGTGCCTATAAAAGGGACCCCTAGGCGCCTCAAGCAAGAGAGAAGTGCAGCCAACAAGTATAGACATCACTCTGATCAATTCTCACTCTCCCTCTTGTGTGTATCTCTCTAGTTTGTGTAGAAGGCAAAAGCTATAAGCCTTTAGAGAGTGGAGAAGTGCTGCTAAGAGCAAGGTCTTGAGCGTATCGTTACTCTGCCGAGGTGCTGTCAAGAAGTTTATAAGCAGCCACGGTTTTGTTGTAACCCAACTCAATATAGTGAAAGGCTCTATCTGTCATACTGACAGATCTGAGCAAACGGAGGAAGGAGTTGAAACAGACTCCAAGCCCAGGTGTGGCTAACTCCAACGAGGACTAGGCAAGCATTTCAGGCTTGGCCGAACCTCGGGATAAATCCTTACGTCTGTGTGCTCTATTCCGTATTGTATTCTGACTCTCTGTCTTATTCGCTTTTATATCTGCACTTCAACACTTATCTGTGGTATAAGCTTTATTTGAAGTGCAGGACATTTTGAGACAGAATCTTCTATTTCGCTGCAACCTACTCGAAGGGTCTTCACTCCACTGCATTCTAGTCTTCGAGTAGAGTAAGAATTTAAGTTTTAAAGTGATAAGTTTTATTCGCCTATTCACCCCCCCTCTAGGCGACATCCAGATCCTGTTCCCGGGCCAAAGGGAACTTTCAATTGGTATCAGAGCTAGGCCTCTCCAGTGTGGGCTTAGCCGTCCGGAGATGACGATGTCGTCACAAGAGGTAACTGTATAACTTCTCTTAGGCGATGGCTCTAATTACAAGTCTTGGTCTGTCTCTATTTATAATTCCTTCATGAGTGTTGATCCTGATTTGAGACAGATCTTTAGTAGAAGTATCTTTCCCTCTAATGTTAGTAAAAATCCTTCAAATGATGAACTAAGATGTCTATCTCTAAATCACCATGCTTGCAACATATTAGTTGATTCTCTTTCTAGAGGTGCTTATTTTGCCATCATGAGTAGTGATAGTGATTTATTTGTTGATGTTCATGATTTATAGAATAGAATTAAAGGAAAATATTCTGTGGCAAATTGTGATGCTCCTACTCCCTATATTACTTGTGATACTAACCATTCAAAGGGAGAAGAAAAGTGTTGGGCACCTGAAAGGGAAATGTGCCCTTGGGCCATTTCTAAGTATTTTGGTGATTTAGTGTCCAACACAAGTGCCTAAGTGTAAAAAGGTGGACAAAGCACAAATCAAGGATAAAGGTATGTTTCTCAGACTTAGTACATTATTTTATGGACTAATGTATTGTGTCTAAGTGCTGGAAACAGAAAAAATCGAGTTGGAGAAGAGATGGTCAAGTTCAGCCAAAGTCTGCTCAGTCTGGTTTCACCGGAATGTCCGGTGGTGCACCAGACAGTGTCCGGTGCGCCAGGCTGGCTCGAGCGAAATGGCCGCTCTCGGGAATTCACCGGCGACGTACGGCTATAATTCACCGGACTGTCCGGTGTGCACCGGACTGTCCGGTGAGCCAACTGTCGGCAGGGCCAACGGTCGGCCGCGCGATCTGCGCGGGACACGTGGCCGAGCCAACGGCTAGAAGGGGGCACCGGACTGTCCGGTGTGCACAGGACATGTCCGGTGCGCCAACGGCTCTCAGGCTGCCAACGGTCGACTGCGCCATTTTTGGAAAGAAATCGGGCACCGGACAGTGTCCGGTGTGCACCGGACTGTCCGGTGCGCCAGTCGACATAAGGCAAGATCAGCCTTCCTAGATTGCTCTCAACGGCTCCTAGCTGCCTTGGGGCTATAAAAGGGACCCCTAGGCGCATGGAGGAGTACACCAAGCATTCCTACAACATTTCTAAGCACCAAGACCTCGATTCCGCGCATTTGTTTCATTGTGATAGCATATAGAGCTCTAGTGGAGTTGTGAACTCATTGAGTTGTGTTGCGAGCTCTTGTTGCGACTTGTGTGCGTGTTGACACTCTGATTCTTGTGTCTTGTGTGTGTTGCTAATCCTCCCTTGCTCTGTGCTTCTTTGTGAACTTTAAGTGTAAGGGCGAGAGGCTCCAAGTTGTGGAGATTCCTCGCAAACGGGATTGAGAAAAAGCAAGCAAAACACCGTGGTATTCAAGTGGGTCTTTGGACCACTTGAGAGGAGTTGATTGCAACCCTCGTCCGTTGGGACGCCACAACGTGGAGTAGGCAAGCGTTTGTCTTGGCCGAACCACGGGATAACCACCGTGTCATCTCTGTGATTGATTTCTTGTGGTTATTGTGTTTTGACTCCTCTCTAGCCACTTGGCAATTATTGTGCTAACGATTAACCAAGTTTTGTGGCTTAAGTTTTCAAGTTTCACAGGATCACCTATTCACCCCCCCTCTAGGTGCTCTCAATTGGTATCGGAGCCGTTCTCTTCACAAAGGGACTAACCGCCCGAAGAGATGGATCCTAAGGGGAAGGGTATCGTGATCAACGATAAAGAAAAGGAATCCTTCGTCAACGAGCCAAAGGACGACAAGCCTAACGACTCCGGCTCGGGCCATAGACGGAAGGAAGGGAAGAAGAAGAAGACGAGGCGCATCAAGGAGATCGTCTACTACGACGACAACGATGAGTCTACTTCTTCCCAAAAGGACGACGACCACAATGACTACGAGAGAAGGAAACCGGTTAATTCGAACTTTTCTTTTGACTACTCTCGTATTCCACAAAGTTCAAATTCACATTTGCTCTCCATTCCTCTCGGTAAGCCTCCACACTTTGATGGAGAGGACTACGGATTTTGGAGCCACAAAATGTGTAGTCACCTATTCTCTCTCCATCCTAGTATATGGGAGATTGTAGAGAGTGGAATGCATTTTGATAGTTCGGATAGTCCCATGTTCATTAATGAACAAATTCATAAGAATGCACAAGCTACTACTGTTCTTCTAGCTTCATTGTGCAGGGATGAATACCACAAAGTAAGCGGCTTGGATAACGCCAAGCAGATCTGGGACACCCTCAAGATTTCTCATGAGGGGAACGACGTCACCTTGCTCACCAAGATGGAGTTGGTGGAGGGCGAGCTTGGACGGTTCGCGATGATAAGGGGCGAGGAGCCGACACAAACATACAACCGACTCAAGACCCTTATCAACAAAATAAGGAGCTATGGAAGCACGTGATGGACGGACCACGACGTCGTCCGACTGATGCTAAGGTCCTTTACCGTTCTTGATCCTCATTTGGTAAATAATATTCGTGAGAATCCCAGGCACACCAAAATGTCGCCCGAAGAAGTCCTTGGAAAATTCGTTAGCGGGCGGATGATGATCAAGGAGGCGAGGTACGTGGACGACGCCTTGAATGGTCCGATCAACGAGCCGCAACCCCTTGCTCTCAAGGCAACAAGAAGCAAGGAGGCGCTACCTAGTAAGGTGGCACAAATTGAGGCAGCCGGACTTAATGATGAAGAGATGGCCCTCATCATCAAAAGATTCAAGACGGCGCTTAAGGGTCGCAAGGGACAGCCAAGCAAGACTAAAGCCAAGGGGAAGCACTCATGCTTCAAATGCGGTAAGCTTGGTCATTTTATTGCTAACTGTCCCGACAATGATAGTGATCAGGACCAAGGGAACAAGAGGGAGAAGAAGAAGAGTTATAAGAAGGCAAAGGGCGAGGCTCATCTTGGCAAGGAGTGGGATTCGGACTGCTCCTCGTCCGACTCTGACAATGAAGGACTCGCCGCCACCGCCTTCAACAAGTCATCCCTCTTCCCCAACGAGCGTCACACATGCCTCATGGCAAGGGAGAAGAAGGTATGTACTCGAGACTCTACTTATGCTTCTTCAAGTGAAGACGAATCTAGTGATGAGGAAATAGATTACTCTAGCTTGTTCAAGGGATTGGATAGAAATAAAATTGATAAAATCAATGAATTGATTGATGCCTTAAATGAAAAGGATAGGCTTTTAGAAAAGCAAGAGGATTTGTTGTATGATGAACATGACAAATTTGTAGAGGCACAAAAATCCTATGCTTTAGAAGTTAAAAGAAATGAAATGCTTTCTTATGAACTATCTACGTGTCATGAAACCATTTCTACTTTACAAAGTGTTAACAATGATTTAAATGCTAAATTAGAAGTAGCAAATAAATCTAATTCTTGTGTAGAACATGTTATGATTTGCACTAGGTGTAAGGATTTTGATATTGATGCCTGTAATGGACACCTAGTTTCAATTTCGAGATTAAATGATGAAGTAGCTAGTCTTAATACCCAACTTAAGACTAGCAAAAGTGATTTTGATAAGCTAAAATTTGCAAGGGATGCCTACACGATTGGTAGACACCCCTCAATTAAGGATGGACTTGGCTTCAAGAGGGAAGCCAAGGACTTAACAAGCCATAAAGCTCCCATCTCCGCCAAGGAGAAAGGGAAGGCCCCTATGGCAAGTAGTACTAAAAAGAACCATGCTTTTATGTACAATAATAGAAGACAGTCTCATAGGAGTTGTAATGCTTTTGATTCACATGCCTATGATTCTTATGCTATGTATGCTTCTAGTTCTTCCTATATGCATTGTAGAGATATGCCTAGGAAAAATATTCATCATGTGCCTAGAAAGAATTTTGCTCATGCTCCTAGGAAAGTTATGAATGGTCCCTCTACAATTTATCATGCTTTGAATGCTTCCTTTGCTATTTGTAGAAAGGATAGGAAGATAGTTGCTAGGAAATTAGGGGCAAAATGCAAGGGTGATAAAACTTGCATTCGGGTCCCTAAGGAAATTGTGACTAACCTTGTAGGACCCAACAAGAGTTGGGTACCTAAGACCCAAGCCTAAATTTGCCTTGCAGGTTTATGCATCCGGGGGTTCAAGCTGGATTATCGACAGCGGATGCACAAACCATATGACGGGGGAGAAGAAGATGTTCACCTCCTACGTCAAGAATAAGGATTCCCAAGATTCAATCATATTTGGTGATGGGAACCAAGGCAAGGTGAAAGGTTTAGGCAAGATTGCAATATCTAATGAGCACTCTATCTCTAATGTATTTTTAGTTGAGAGTCTTGGATACAATTTACTATCTGTTAGTCAATTATGTAATATGGGATATAATTGTTTATTTACAAATGTAGATGTGTCTGTCTTTAGAAGATGTGATGGTTCACTAGCTTTTAAGGGTGTACTAGACGGCAAACTTTACTTAGTTGATTTTGCAAAAGAAGAGGCCGGTCTAGATGCATGCTTAATAGCTAAGACTTGCATGGGCTGGTTGTGGCATCGCCGCTTAGCACATGTGGGGATGAAGAACCTCCACAAGCTTCTAAAGGGAGAACACATGATAGGTCTAACCAATGTTCATTTCGAAAAAGATAGACCTTGTGCAGCTTGTCAAGCAGGTAAACAAGTGGGAGGAACACATCACAACAAGAATGTGATGACCACGTCAAGACCTCTCGAGCTGCTACATATGGACCTCTTCGGACCCGTCGCCTATCTAAGCATAGGAGGAAGTAAGTATGGTCTAGTTATTATTGATGACTTTTCCCGCTTCACTTGGGTGTTCTTTTTGCAGGATAAGTCTGAAACCCAAGGGACCCTCAAGCGCTTCCTAAGGAGAGCTCAAAATGAGTTTGAGCTCAAGGTAAAGAAGATAAGGAGCGACAACGGGTCCGAATTCAAGAATCTTCAAGTGGAGGAGTTCCTTGAGGAGGAGGGGATCAAGCATGAGTTCTCCGCTCCCTACACACCTCAGCAAAATGGTGTAGTAGAGAGGAAGAACAGGACGCTCATAGATATGGCGAGGACTATGCTTGGAGAGTTCAAGACCCCCGAGTGCTTTTGGTCGGAAGCCGTGAACACGGCTTGCCACGCCATCAATAGGGTCTACCTTCACCGCCTCCTCAAGAAGATGTCGTATGAGCTGCTAACCGGTAACAAACCCAATGTATCGTACTTTCGTGTATTTGGGAGTAAATGCTACATTCTAGTGAAGAAGGGTAGGAATTCCAAATTTGCTCCCAAAGCTGTAGAAGGGTTTTTATTAGGTTATGATTCAAATACAAAGGCGTATAGGGTCTTCAACAAATCATCGGGTTTGGTTGAAGTCTCTAGCGACGTTGTATTTGATGAGACTAATGGCTCTCCAAGAGAGCAAGTTGTTGATCTTGATGATGTAGATGAAGAAGACGTTCCAACGGCCGCAATGCGCACCATGGCAATTGGAGATGTGCGACCACAGGAACAGTTGGAGCAAGATCAACCATCTTCCTCAACTATGGTGCATCCCGCAACCCAGGATGACGAACAGGTACCTCAAGTGGAGGCACATGATCAAGGGGGAGCACAGGATGTTCAAAGTGAAGAGGAAGAAGCACCTCAGGAACCTCCAACCCAAGTTCGAGCGACGATCCAAAGGGATCATCCCGTCAACCAAATATTGGGTGATATTAGCAAGGGAGTAACTACTCGTTCGAGATTAGTTAATTTTTGTGAGCATTACTCTTTTGTCTCTTCTATTGAGCCTTTTAGGGTAGAAGAGGCCTTGCTAGATCCGGACTAGGTGTTGGCCATGCAGGAGGAACTCAACAATTTCAAGCGCAATGAAGTTTGGACACTGGTGCCTCGTCCCAAGCAAAATGTTGTGGGAACCAAATGGGTGTTTCGCAACAAACAGGACGAGCACGGGGTGGTGACGAGGAACAAGGCTCAACTTGTGGCAAAAGGTTATGCCCAAGTCGCAGGTTTGGACTTTGAGGAGACGTTCGCTCCTGTGGCTAGGCTAGAATCAATTCGTATCTTGCTAGCATATGCCGCTCACCATTCTTTCAGGTTGTACCAAATGGATGTGAAGAGCGCTTTCCTCAACGGGCCGATCAAGGAGGAGGTGTACGTGGAGCAACCCCCTGGCTTCGAGGATGAACGGTACCCCGACCACGTGTGTAAGCTCTCTAAGGCGCTCTATGGACTTAAGCAAGCCCCAAGAGCATGGTATGAATGCCTTAGAGACTTTTTAATTGCTAATGCCTTCAAGGATGGGAAAGCCGATCCAACTCTTTTTACTAAGACTTGCGATGGTGATCTTTTTGTGTGCCAAATTTATGTCGATGACATAATATTTGGTTCTACTAATCAAAAGTCTTGTGAAGAGTTTAGCAGGGTTATGACGCAGAAATTCGAGATGTCGATGATGGGCGAGTTGAACTACTTCCTTGGGTTCCAAGTGAAGCAACTCAAGGACGACACTTTCATCTCCCAAACAAAGTACACGCAAGACTTGCTAAAGCGGTTTGGGATGAAGGACGCCAAGCCCGCAAAGACGCCGATGGGAACTGACGGACACACCGACCTCAACAAAGGAGGTAAGTCCGTTGATCAAAAAGCATACCAGTCCATGATAGGTTCTTTGCTTTATTTATGTGCTAGTAGACCGGATATTATGCTTAGCGTATGCATGTGTGCTAGGTTTCAATCCGATCCTAAGGAGTGTCACTTAGTGGCTGTGAAGCAAATTCTTCGATATTTAGTCGCTACGCCTTGCTTCGGGATCTGGTATCCAAAGGGGTCTAACTTTGACTTGATTGGGTACTCAGATTCCGACTATGCTGGATGTAAGGTCGATAGGAAGAGTACATCGGGGACGTGCCAATTCTTAGGAAGGTCCCTGGTATCATGGAATTCTAAGAAACAAACTTCTGTTGCCCTATCCACCGCTGAGGCCGAGTATGTTGCCGCAGGACAGTGTTGCGCGCAACTACTTTGGATGAGGCAAACCCTCATGGACTTTGGCTACAATCTGAGCAAAGTCCCACTCCTATGTGATAATGAGAGTGCTATCCGAATAGCGGAAAATCCTGTTGAGCACAGCCGCACAAAGCACATTGACATCCGGCATCACTTTTTGAGAGACCACCAGCAAAAGGGAGATATCGAAGTGTTTCATGTTAGCACCGAGAATCAGCTAGCCGATATCTTTACCAAGCCTCTAGATGAGAAGACCTTTTGCAGGCTGCGTAGTGAGCTAAATGTCTTAGATTCGCGGAACTTGGATTGAATTGTAGCATACATGTGTTTATGCCCTTGATCATGTTCATTCTGCATTTTGTTGCTTATTGTGGTGCTCAAGTTGTACAAACACTCCCTGGACCTCACAAGTCCTTTTTGCAAGTGATGCACATATTTAGGGGGAGCTGTGCTACAACTTGACCCTTTGAGACTAACCCTATGCTTGAGTTTGCTTGTTTTAGTCTCAAAGGAGGTTTGAAAGGGAAAAGGTGGACTTGGACCATGAAAGACTTCCACTGCACTCTGATGGGAGGGTAACTTATTCCAAGTTCATCTCATGTACTCTTATTGCCTTTGAAGATTTTGGTGAGGCAATGGGGTTAAGGGGCCAAGATTGATCCCGTTTTGGTGCTTGATGCCAAAGGGGGAGAAAATAAAGGCCAAAGCGATAAATGGATCAGCTACCACTTGAGAGATTTTGAAAATATTAGAATAGAGCTTTTGGTTTGTCAAAACTCTTTTAGTGTCTCTCTTGTCAAAAGTTGGCCTCTTGTGGGGAGAAGTGTTGATTATGGCAAAAGGGGGAGTTTTTGAAATCCTTGATCAAATTTCTTTGGAAAACCTCTCTGTTGGAGCGAAGGCAGAAACGCCACCCTTCGCCCGAAGTCTCCACCACTTAGCCCCTGCCCTGACGGACAAAGCACCAGAGACAACACGGAGACCCTTCGCTAGATTCGGCACTAGACGAAGGCCTGCGGCGACGCCTCCCCGCGGCACGGCCTCGTTCAGCTCTGAGGCCCACATGAGATCTGGCCCATTGTAACGGGCCCTGCGTGGCCGCGTTTGTGTTACGTGCCTAATCTGTAAAGGCATACTTGTAATTACAGCTTGTAACCCCGCTTTATGGGAATATTCTGGGGATAAACTAGGTACCTGAGGGCACATGCATCCTTAACGCAAGGCGCCGTGCACTCGGATACCTATAAATACCCCCGCACAGTGCCCGTGAGAGGCTAGATTAACAGAGCTTTTGCCATCACGCGCGAGTGCCCTGTTGACATCACCATTCACTCGTGTTGGATCCCCTTGTTGTCGAGAGCAAGTTCCAACATTTGGCGCCCACCGTTCGTGCTACGAGACAACCACCCGCGATGGCACCCAAGAGAGCTAACCCGAAGGCTGACGAGGCTGCGAAGGCAGCACTGCTCGCCGCAAGAAAGGGCAAGGCCCTCGCCCTCACCCAATCCACCCACCAAGAGGCCACTGAAGACGACACCCTCCGCACCTGCGACCCTGAGGGCCAACCCTCAGGCTTCGCACCTCCCTCAGGCTTCGCACCTCCCTCAGACTTCGCACCACCGGAGGGCGCGGACCTCGCCGAGGACGGTGAGGTCCTCGGCGTCTCAGCAGAAGAACAGCTACAGCTGCGCGCCCTGCGCCTCAAGAACCGCAACCTCCAGAGGCAGAAGGAGATACTGGAGGCCAAGCGCCAGCGTGTGTCCGCACTCGCCAAAGTGCGGCAGATGATACGCGACGAAGAGCACAAGGCCCAGGAACTCGAGCGGGAGATTGCGCTGATGCAGCGCGAAGGCCACCTCAGCCCGCGGCACGAGTCATCCCTCCAGCAGCGCGCACAAAACGAAGACACGCGCGAAGGCCACCCCGGCCTGCAGCATGGGCCACCCCTGCAACACCGCGCGCAACCGGAGGACCCGCGTTTCCCCCAGCGCGACTTCACTTTCCCGCACGCCGCGCCATTCCAAGGGGTCAATTATCTCGATGAGCGAAGCCCCCTGGCGCCTCACCTGCAAGTGACGCCGTGGCCAGCTAACTTCCGGGCTGGGACCTACCCCAAGTACAACGGCAGCACCGACCCGGCTCAATACATAATGAGTTACCAGGTCGCCGTCGCATCGTCCGGGGGGGACGACGCCACAATGGCGAAGTCCTTCATCATCGCCCTCGAGGGCCCCGCACTCACCTGGTTCACCAGGTTGCCTCCGCTGTCCATCGATTCCTGGAGAAGTCTCCGGGACAAGTTCCTCCTCAACTTCCAAGGGTACCGCCCGGACACCGACGCCCTGGCCGAACTCTCGCTCTGCAAGCAGCTAGAGAGGGAGACCCTGAGGGAATATTACCGCAAATTCCTGACACTCAAGTCACAGCTACCCTCAGTCGATGACCAGATTGCCATCCACTATGCTATCAGTGGTCTTCGCGCTGGCGTCCTTTACAGCCACTGCATCAGAGATCCGCCGAAGAACCTCCAAGAGTTATACCAGCTGTTTGAAAAGTATGCCAGATCCGAGGAGCTCCACCAGCGCAAGATTGAGTCCCAGCGGAAGCCAAAAGATGCTCCACAGTCCAGCCGCACGTGGACAAGAACTCCGCAACCAGACTCCGATCGAGATGGCCGCGGTCAGCAGCAAGTGCACAACATTGCCAACCAGCAGCCGGCCGCTGACCCCCTTCGTCGCCAGGAATATCCCCCCCAGGGCCGCGGAAGTGGAACCCGCGGCAGGGGCCGAGGGCGTGCGCAGCCACCCCCCCCCCCCCACCGCGCCGATTTTACTGCCTTTTCCATGGCGAAGACTGCGCCCACCAAACCAAAGACTGCCCCGAAGTGAAGGCCACCAGAGACAGAATGGCGAGGGCGTAGCCAGCCGACAACCCCAGAATCGTCGCGCATAATTACCAGCCACCCCCTCCACCATATATCCACGCTCCCGCCCCGCATCCACCGCACCACGCTTACCAACATCATCAGGAAGTACAAATCATACATCCTCCGCCTCCACCACCACACCAGCAACAACAAAACATCCCCCATGCCCCAAAGCAGGAAGACTTCGCCGATCAACCTTATCGCGGAGTCATTCATATGATAACTGGGGGGTCCAGCACCGACTTCGACACCAAGCGGCAGAAGCGGGACCACTACCGCAGCATAAACCATGTCGCCGTCACGGGCCTAGTTGTGCAGACAAAGTGGTCCCACGTACCGCTCACCTTCGACGCACGGGACGTCGACTTGCGCAGCGCCCCCCACTGCGATGCCATGGTTATCAATTGCAGCGTGGCAGGCTGGGACCTACACAAGGTCCTCGTTGACAACGGCAGCCAGGCAGACATCATCTTCCTCCACGCCTTCGATCGCATGGGCATCAGCCACAGCCTGCTTAAGCCTTCGGACAACCCGTTGTATGGCTTCGGCGGCAAGGGCACCTTCCCCGTCGGCAAAATAGAGTTGCCCCTCTCCTTCGGTGTAGCACCCAATGCCCGAAGTGAGCAAGTGACTTTTGACATTGTGGATATGGTATATCCATACAACGCCATCATGGGTCGGGGCTCCATCAATAAGTTTGAAGCTGCCATCCACGGACTGTATTTGTGCATGAAGATACCAGGCCCGCTAGGCGTAATTACAGTCCACGGTAACCAGCAAACAGCGCGCAACATAGAGCGGGACTTCGTGCCTGGTCAGAGGAACGTGCACTGTCTCACGACACAGTGCGAGGTCCCTGCGCCCGCCAGCCCAACTGACAAGCAGCACGACAAGGCTCAGTTGCAGAGTCAGGATGGGACCAAGACTGTCCCCCTCGATCAGGCCACGCCCAAGCAGACAGTCACTATCAGCGAAGACCTTACTTCGCATGAAGAAGAGAAGCTCCTCTGCTGCCTGGCCAAGAATAAAGATGTCTTCGCCTGGTCCGCCCTCGACCTGGTTGGAGTCAGCCGATCCATAATCGAGCACAGCTTGGGAATTGACCCCTCGGTGCGACCAAGAAAGCAAAGGCTCCGCAAAATGTCCGACGAAAAGACAGAGGCCGCCAAGGCGGAGGTGCACCGCCTCCTAGAGGCTAAATTCATTGAGCCAGTGGCTTACCCCACATGGCTCTCCAATGTTGTAATGGTGCAGAAAAAAAGCGGGAAATGGCGGATGTGCATAGACTTCACCAGTCTCAATAAGGCCTGCCCAAAAGACAATTTCCCGTTGCCACGGATCGACAAAATAGTCGATAGCGCGGCCGGATGCGAGGTCATGTCTCTCCTCGACTGCTTCTCCGGCTATCACCAGATATACATGAAGGAGGAAGACAAGGCTAGCACCAGCTTTATAACACCCTTCGGCACTTATTGCTTCGTCAGAATGCCGGAGGGTCTCAAGAATGCCGGGTCCACCTTCTCCAGACTCACCAAAACAGTACTCGAAGGGCAGGTCGACAGAAATATATTTACATATGTGGACAACATCGTCGTCGCCAGCAAAAATAAGGAGGACCATCTCGCCGACCTGGCCGAGACATTCGCAAACATGCGAGATGCACGACTCCGCCTAAACCCGGAAAAGTGCGTTTTCGGTGTTCGCCAGGGCAAGATATTGGGCTACCTGGTGTCACACCGCGGCATCGAGGCCAACCCAACCAAGATCCAGGCCATCATCGACATGTCGCCTCCGCAGTCCGCCAGGGACGTCCAGCGTCTGATAGGCAGATTGGCCGCTCTCAACAGATTCATTTCCAGGTTGGCCGAGCGAAGTCTTCCTTTCCTCAAAACTCTCCGCGGCGCAAAAGACTTCGCCTGGGGGCCGGAGCAAGCAGCGGCCTTCGCCTCATTAAAACAGTACTTAATGGAGCTGGCCACCCTCACGAGCCCCGACTCCTCGCTCCCCCTATTGCTCTATGTCGCGGCTTCGCCGCACGCGGTCAGCGCGGCACTAGTGCAGGAGCAGACAGTCGAACGCGCTGTCAGACAGTGCCCTGTTTATTACGTCTCCGAGGTCCTGACACCGTCCAAATGCAACATGACAGAGCTGGAGAAGATCGCCTACGCAGTTGTTATGTCCTCGCGCAAGCTGCGCCATTACTTTGAAGCATTCAAGGTTCGCGTCACCTCAGACAGGGGGCTCGGCGAACTGTTTAGAAACCCGGAGGCATCGGTGAGGATCGCCAAGTGGGCAGCCGAACTCTCCGGCTACCACATCAGCTTCGAGCCCAGGACAACCATCAAATCGCAAGTCCTGGCAGACTTCGTCGTCGACTGGACCAGGCCAGTAACACAGCCGGACCCGACCACAGAGAAGGTCTGGACGATCCATTGTGACGGCGCATGGTGCCATGCGGGGGCAGGCGTCGCTGCAATCATAACCTCACCAGTCGGGGTCAAGCACAGATATGCAGCACGACTCAGCTTCAATCTGGAATCCGACAGATGCACAAATAATATAGCAGAATACGAAGCAGTCATCCTCGGCCTCCGCAAGCTAAGGGCCCTCGGAGTCACCACTTGCATCATCAAAACAGACTCCAAGGTAGTTGCCGGCCAGGTCGAGAAAGACTATGCAGCCAAGGACCCCGCACTCATGCAGTACCTCGCGGCCATCCGAAGTCTCGAGAGGCAGTTCAAGGGGTTCACCGTGCAGCATGTGGACCGGGCCAAGAATGAGGAGGCCGACGCATTGGCCAAGGCCGCGGCCAGGGGCGAAACTCTGCCCTCCGACGTGTTCTTCCACGTCATCGGCACGCCAGCAGTCCGGAGCCCCGAAGGGCTCCAAATAACCAATGACAGCGAGGGCCACCGTACAGTCAACCTCATCATGACCGAAGACTGGCGAGCACCCATAACCCTGTTCCTGCAGGGGTATTATCACCCAGCCGACATCAGTGAGGCCAAGCGCCTCAGACATCGAAGCCGAGACTTCGCTCTGATTGAAGGCCAACTCTACAAAAAGGGGGTCAGTCAACCAATGCTTAAATGCGACACCGAGGCCGAAGGCATGCAGATTCTACGTGAAGTCCACAGTGGCACGTGCGGCTCGCACGCGGGGCCGAGGGCCCTAGCTGCTAAGGTGATCCGCCAGGGTTTTTACTGGCCCGCAATGATTTGCGCCGCGAATCGGGTCACTCGGTCCTGCGAAGCCTGCCAGAAGTTCTCTCCTCGGTCAGGCGGCCCTTCGCAGTATACAAAGCTGATCGCCCACACATGGCCTCTCCAGCGCTGGGGTCTCGACATTGTTGGACCCCTGCCCACCGCTCAGGGGAACCTTAAGTTCGCCTTCGTCGCGGTCGAGTACTTCACCAAATGGATCGAGGCACGGGCTGTCTCCACAATAACATCAAAGACTGCCCAAAAATTCTTCTGGCAGAACATCGTTTGCCGCTTCGGAGTACCGTCCGAATTAACAGTCGACAACGGCAAGCAGTTTGATAACCAAGGCTTCAAGGATTTTTGTTTCTCCATTGGCACCAAGCTTGCCTTCGCCTCAGTCTATCATCCGCAGTCCAACGGGGTCGTGGAGCGCGCCAACGGGAAAATCTTCACAGCTATCAAAAAAATGCTCCTCGATGAAAAAAAGGGCAGATGGAGCGATTTTTTACCTGAGGCAGTCTGGGCACTAAACACGACTGAGTGCAGGGCGACCGGGTTCACTCCCTTCCGTCTTTTATACGGATCGGAGGCCATGACCCTGCAAGAAATAAAGCACGGGTCCCCGCGAACAGTCCCGTCAGCCGTCCCAGATGTGGACGAGCCAACTTCAAAGGATCTCATCGACGGAGACCGTGTCTTCGCCCTACAGGCCCTGAACAAGTATCAAGCCCAGACCAAAGCATGGCGCGACCATTCAGTCACCCCGAGGGAGTTCAGCGAGGGAGACCTCGTACTCATTCGAACAGCTCGGACGGAGTCCAAGGGCAAGCTGGAGCCCAGGTGGGAGGGCCCTTTCATCGTCAAGACGAAAGCTTCCCCCAGCGCTTACAGGCTCACAACGCCAACCGGCGAGGACCTGGAGCACTCCTGGAACATCGACAACCTCCGCAAATTTTTTGTCTGATTCCTCAGGGCTGTCTTCGCCCTTGTAATTCGCAAAAACAATCTTGCACCGGCCCGCACTCTTTTCCTCCCGGGGGGTGAGGTTTTTAACGAGGCGGAGCCATGTAATATATGCGTAAAAAATCCCCCGCAAAAAGACATGCGTCGAAAAAGACCGCGATGACGGTCTTCGACATTCGACCACCACGAGGTCACCGCGAGGCTAAGCGCTAGCTACCCTCGCGTGCGACAAATCCGCGCAGAAGTCGCCTAAGGGTGCAGCCGGATTAGCACAACAAGTGCGAAAAAAAATCTAAGTCTATCGCGAAGACTATCCGCACAGAAGTCGCCTAAGGGTGCAGCCGGATTAGCACAACAAGTGCGAAAAAAATCTAAGTCTATCGCGAAGACTATCCGCGCAGAAGTCGCCTAAGGGTGCAGCCGGATTAGCACAACAAGTGCGAAAAAAAATCTAAGTCTATCGCGAAGACTATCCGCGCAGAAGTCGCCTAAGGGTGCAGCCGGATTAGCACAACAAGTGCGGAAAAAATCTAAGTCTATCGCGAAGACTATCCGCGCAGAAGTCGCCTAAGGGTGCAGCCGGATTAGCACAACAGGTGCGGAAAAAATCTAAGTCTATCGCGAAGACTATCCGCGCAGAAGTCGCCTAAGGGTGCAGCCGGTTTAGCACAACAAGTGCGGAAAAAATCTAAGTCTATCGCGAAGGCTATCCGTGCAGAAGTCGCTTAAAAGTGCAGCCGGATTAGCACAACAAGTGCGAAAAAACCGAAGACTATCTGTGCAGAAGACACTTAAGGGTACACCTGGACTAGCACAACAACGGCTGAAACGACAACACCAAACCATCCACGCCAAGACCAACTATAATCAAGCCAACACAGCGCAGCAAAACAAATCAGTGAGTACAAAACGCCTTCGCACACACATATGCACGCGAGGGCACGCAATTCCACCATACAAGCCTCTACATACACAAGCGAGGGCACCACACTCTACATCGGCTCAACCTTAGGAATAATTCCCATCTCCCTATAATTAAATAACATTATCCTGAGCTCCTCACCCGCAAAAAGCCTTCGCAGTTCCCCTTCACCTACACTCTCGGCGGTCGGCAGAGACAACAGTTCCTGCCGACCAGCCCCACTCACACGAAGCAGAGCCCGCTCCTCCGCGCTAACCCTACGTTTTGCAACCGCCCTTCGTCGACGGCGCCCGGTGCTAGGGCCTGGCACGTCCGACGCGTCCGCGGCGTGTGGCGAAGCCTCCGCCGCAGCCACGTCCAAGGCCGCAAAATAATCCAAATTCTCCTCCGACGACTCCTCAGTCCACTCAACCGAGCTCCCGGAGTCGGCAAAATCAAAAAACTCAGATGCAGACCCACTATATTAATTACCACCTTCCGCGGTCGAAGCCGCCAAAAACTCAGTAGCAGCGGTTGCGTGCGCAGGCCCAAAATCATGAACCTGCGCAGCAACCAAAATTCAGTACAACATCCAAAATTCCCCAACCCTAAACAACCACTACGCCACCTGCGAGGGCCCTGACGCTGCGGGAGCCTCCGCCGTTGGCTCCGCCGCCACTTCCGCCATTGTTTCCACCGCCTCCGCCGCCGGATCTTCGACGGTCGGCGCAGCTGCTGCGAGGGCATCAGGAGCGCCTTCGGCCACCTTCAGGGGCAGGTCTTCAACTGTCGCAGCAGATGTGGGGGCGCCTGGTGCGTCTTCCGCGGTCTCCGGGGTCGGCTCCGGGTCAGGCAGGGCGCTGTTCAGCGCTCCGAAGTCGTCCACCTGCTCGCCTCGCTCCGCCTAAAACAAAACATACAAAAAGTCAGCAAACACACGCACAGACCACATCCAGCAAACGCCGAACAAACGACAACGTTACCTGAGCCCTCGCAGCCTCGGCCCGCTCCTTGACCACATCACCACCATACAGACCCCACATCCGGTCATAGAGGGCACCGGCGGACTCCTTCACCACGGGGTCTTCGACCGTATAGATATCTCGCCCAAAATCTTCATCTGCCTGGTCGAAGGCCTCATAGTGCCGGCACCCTTCGCGAGAGAGTGCGTTCATCGCCCCCTCGCAGGTGACCAGGGAGGCGAACGACATTAATCCCCTCAGGACAGTGGGGAGCTCCTGCAGCTCCTCTTGCACCCATTCCAGACAGCGAAGCCCGGCCTCTCGCTCCGGCACCACGAAGTCACCGGTACGCGCACCCAGCTCGCGATATGTGGCCATAAGCTGTGTGCGCGTCCGTTCGGCCTCCGTTCGCACCGCGGCTTCGGCCCCCTTCGCGCGGCTCTCCAGAGCGGTGAGCCGCTCCCGCAGGTCTTCGGCGAGACCCTTGGCAAGATTGCCTTCCGCCCGTGCCAGCCTAGCCTCCGCCTGCGCGGCCTGCTCCTTGGCGATGGCCTCGTTGGCCTCCCTCCTCTCCCCCGCCAGCTGGCGCCGGAGGTCAGCCTTTTCCTTCTCCAGGGCGGCTACCTTGTCCGCCAGTTTACGACACTTGCTGTCGGAGGCCGACTTCTCACGGACAGCATCAGCATGTTGCGTCCGAAGTCTCTCGACTTCGGCAGACAAAGCTGCCGTAAGTGCCCCCGACGCAGTACGGCTGGTGAAGTCAGCCACCTGCAGAGCACACGTAAGGCCATGGCCGTAAAAATATATATATATATATATATATATATATATATATATATATATATATATATATATAATAGCTCGGCAGACCTGACTCAGTGCCTCCGTCGCCTGACTCAGCGCCTCCGTCACTCCTTTCAGCCGGCGGGTCGCCGCGCCAGCCTCGTCCCTGACCAACGCGAGGGCCGACACCTCGCCTCCGGCGCCAAGGGTCCCGTCCCCCGCCTTCGACGACAGCGCAGCCGTCGCAATTGCCGCGGCAGGCACAACTATAGCAAGCCGGCCCTCGTCCGACCCTGCAACGCATCAACGAGTAAAAAAAAAAGGGCGGCCGGGTGACTTACCCCCAAGATAATCGTCCACACTAATATCGGTGCCGAAGTCGGCAACGCGTTTGCCCGGCGGCGGCGACGTTCGGGCCGCCTTCGAAGCCTCCGCCAGTCCGCTGGCCGGCGGCACCACCTTCGTCAGTTTGGAGACTCCGGCGCCCGCCGTTGTCTCCGGCGCCTTGCTGGGTGCAGAGGCGCCCGCCTTCGCCGCCAGCGGCGGCTTGCCTCCGCTGGAGGCCGCAGCCTTCGCCGTTCCCCGCTGCCTTTTCGGTCAGGCTTCGTGAATCCTGACAGTCGCCTGGCGTTTTTGCGCCGCCCCTTGGCGATCCTTGTCCATCACTGCCCACACAACAGCACCGATATTTCGCCCGTAAGGAAAAACTCTCCACTGACGAACCATACGAGATGTAAAACAGTCTTCCTCAGCCGCGCAGGGGATAGGAACATTTCTAGGCCAGCGGCCCCCGGTAACCCTCAGCATCCGAGCCGAAGACTCCCGGAGCTCGGGCGAAGACATCCTCTCCCCCGGGGCCGCACACGTCCTCATTAACTCTCTAGCAAAACTATCAGACACCCCAATTCCTCCCATCGCAGTACCTAATTTTCTCTTTTTTTAGGAGGGGGCGGCCGCCAGCGCAGGGTCACCTCCAGTCTCCACCGCCGGCTTCTTCCCACGGCGGTCCGCTTCGTCTTGACCAGGGTAGCCGTCGTACGGCAATTGATTTAATTCGAAGACCCTGTTCAAACGTTCATTTGACCCGCGAATATCAAAGCTGCGCTGGCCTTCCGTCCTCGCCACGTACCGCCCCACGAGCCGCACCGCCAAGTCCTCCGCATCACGCACAAAGGCGGCCGGGTCACGGTTTCGCAAATTCAGTGCAAAGGCAGGACTTCGCACCACCCTTCCTCCGTGAAAAGGCATCTGGCGAGGGCACACTTCGCCCAGCGCCCAGCCGTGCGCCAAGGGCCAGACCCCGTACGCCACGAACTCTTCAACTAAATCACGACCACTGCTCTGGCCGGCGGCGCACCGAAGGGCCCCTTCGTCTGCATCCTCTTCTGCCACTTCAAAAGGCGGATACGCAGAGTAATAGTGAGAGCACATCTCAGACACGGGAAGTCCTTCGTGGCCTTCGACAGTAGCCTCAGCAACGTAAAACCAAAATTCATTCCAGTTGCCCCACTTGTTGAGGGCGCACGGAACCAACTCCACTACTGGCATTGTGGTCTTGCCGGTCTTCGGCGTGAATGTGCACGACCCGAACTGGGTGACTCCATCCTCAACCATCCTCTTCTGCCAATGCAAGCAATAATTCTTCGCAAAAACTTCAACTGATGGCTGTCCGCCGTACGAAGTCGTCGCCCAGACATACTTCGCCAGCGCCACCACGGCGTTCGGTGTCAGCTGATGTATTTGAACGTTGAATCTACGCAGGACTTCGCCAACAAACCGGTGCGCAGGCAAGCGGAGACCGGCGACGAAGAACGCCTCGAAAACAACCAACTCACCCTCCGGCTCGGGGACTTCCTCCGTCCCCGGAGCACGAGCGACCCCGCCGCCAAAGTAGCCCAAACGCTGCATATCTTCAACACGGGCCGACGTCATCCGTGACACACCAAAATCAACAGAGTCGCCGGCGCGCAGCTCCTCCACCATAACGCTACTCAACGTCTCCTCAGACGAGGCGGCGGCCGGCGGCGTGGCGTCGGCGGAAGAAGAAGAGGATGGCATTGCTACGTACCGTCAGCGGCGGCGGGCGGTCTGCTTCACTCGAGCCAGAACTCCGACGAGCAAAGGGAGCAGTAGAAGAAGAGGAGCAGAAAGACGGCGGGCGGCTAGGGTTTTCACGGAGCGCGGAAGGCAAAGTGCAAACAGCGCCGACCCCCGCCCCCTTTTATAGGCAGGGCGCGGCTCTTCGGGAAACCCGCAATCCAACAGTACGATGTCCATCAACGGTCACATCAAAAACCCCCGCGGAACCACTTCGAGCGAGGGCAGCGTCTCCGCCATCTAGCGACGTCTTCGGCACCAGGTGACTTTGTCGAACTGGTCCCTCGGAGGGCAAATGTTGGAGCGAAGGCAGAAACGCCACCCTTCGCCCGAAGTCTCCACCACTTAGCCCCTGCCCTGACGGACAAAGCAGGCAGGGACACCCTTCGCTTCATCGGCACCAGAGACAACACGGAGACCCTTCGCTAGATTCGGCACCAGACGAAGGCCTGCGGCGACGCCTCCCCGCGGCACGGCCTCGTTCAGCTCTGAGGCCCACATGAGATCTGGCCCATTGTAACGGGCCCTGCGTGGCCGCGTTTGTGTTACGGGCCTAATCTGTAAAGGCGTACTTATAATTACAGCTTGTAACCCCGCTTTATGGGAATATTCTAGGGATAAACTAGGTACCTGAGGGCACATGCGTCCTTAACGCAAGGCGCCGTGCACTCGGATACCTATAAATACCCCCGCACAGTGCCCGTGAGAGGCTAGATTAACAGAGCTTTTGCCATCACGCGCGAGGTCCCTGTTGACATCACCATTCAATCGTGTTGGATCCCCTTGTTGTCGAGAGCAAGTTCCAACACTCTCTTTATGTCTCTACAAGTGGTTTTGACTTAGAGATAGGAATTTGAGTTTGATTTGCAAAAACAAACCAAGTGGTGGCATAGAGTGATCCATATATGTCAAATTTGAATCAAAACAATTTTGAGTTCTTATTTGAATTGATTTTGTACTTGTTCTACTTGCTTTATGTTGTGTTGGCATAAATCACCAAAAAGGGGGAGATTGAAAGGGAAATGTGCCCTTGGGCCATTTCTAAGTATTTTGGTGATTTAGTGTCCAACACAAGTGCCTAAGTGTAAAAAGGTGGACAAAGCACAAATCAAGGATAAAGGTATGTTTCTCAGACTTAGTACATTATTTTATGGACTAATGTATTGTGTCTAAGTGCTGGAAACAGAAAAAATCGAGTTGGAGAAGAGATGGTCAAGTTCAGCCAAAGTCTGCTCAGTCTGGTTTCACCGGACTGTCCGGTGGTGCACCGGACAGTGTCCAGTGGTGCACCGGACAGTGTCCGGTGCGCCAGGCTGGCTCGAGTGAAATGGCCGCTCTCGGGAATTCACCGGCGACGTACGGCTATAATTCACCGGACTGTCCGGTGTGCACCAGACTGTCCGGTGAGCCAACTGTCGGCAGGGCCAACGGTCGGCCACGCGATCTGCGCGGGACACGTGGCCGAGCCAACGGCTAGAAGGGGGCACCGAACTGTCCGGTGTGCACCGGACATGTCCGGTGCGCCAACGGCTCTCAGGCTGCCAACGGTCGACTGCGCCATTTTTGGAAAGAAATCGGGCACCGGACAGTGTCCGGTGTGCACTGGACTGTCCGGTGCGCCAGTCGACAGAAGGCAAGATCAGCCTTCCTAGATTGCTCTCAACGGCTCCTAGCTGCCTTGGGGCTATAAAAGGGACCCCTAGGCGCATGGAGGAGTACACCAAGCATTCCTACAACATTTCTAAGCACCAAGACCTCGATTCCGCGCATTTGTTTCATTGTGATAGCATATAGAGCTCTAGTGGAGTTGTGAACTCATTGAGTTGTGTTGCGAGCTCTTGTTGCGACTTGTGTGCGTGTTGACACTCTGATTCTTGTGTCTTGTGTGTGTTGCTAATCCTCCCTTGCTCTGTGCTTCTTTGTGAACTTTAAGTGTAAGGGCGAGAGACTCCAAGTTGTGGAGATTCCTCGCAAACGGGATTGAGAAAAAGCAAGCAAAACACCATGGTATTCAAGTGGGTCTTTGGACCACTTGAGAGGAGTTGATTGCAACCCTCGTCCGTTGGGACGCCACAACGTGGAGTAGGCAAGCGTTTGTCTTGGCCGAACCACGGGATAACCACCGTGTCATCTCTGTGATTGATTTCTTGTGGTTATTGTGTTTTGACTCCTCTCTAGCCACTTGGCAATTATTGTGCTAACGATTAACCAAGTTTTGTGGCTTAAGTTTTCAAGTTTCACAGGATCACCTATTCACCCCCCCTCTAGGTGCTCTCAGCACCAAACGATGAATCCACCTCATCGACAGGTTTGTTCTCCACTAGTAATAAATGTTTTATTGCTAACAATGACGGTGGAGATGAAAGCCATGATGAGGAGGAATATGAGGATGATAGCGAGGATGAATCTTCATCACCACAAGGTGCATTTTCCTGTATTGCTTCCACTGACATTAATGACAGGGAAAATGAGACCGACGATGTGGAAGAAGAGGAGATTTGCCGTTTCTATATCCATCTCAACAAAGAGGACAAAACAATCTTGGATAGGCTGTTGAGAAGGAACAAGGAACAAGGCGAGACGCTTCTCGGGCTAGAGGAGACACTCATCAAAACAAACAACAGCCTGGAGAAAATGACCAAAGAACATGAGGAGCTAAAGTGCTCTCATGATGAGTTGGTCCAACGGTATGATTCAATTTTATTTGAGCAAAGAAATAATGATGATGCTTTATCTAATGTTGCTCAACTTAAAACTGAAAATTTCATGCTTAGGAGTCAAGTAGAAATGATGAATTTAGAAAAACTTGCTTTAGGTGAAAAGTATGATAGGTTGTCATATTCTCATAGTAAACTAGTTGATGACCATATCATGCTTAATGTTGCTCATGAGGTTGTAATTACAAACTTAAATTCATGTGAACCTCATTTTTGCACAAGTGCACATTTGGATAATATATCACCATGTGCTAACCCCTGTCGCTCAAAAGGAAGCAAATGTTTGAATAAGCAACAAGTTGTAGGGTCACAAAAGAAATTGTGTGGGAACAAGAAGCAAAGACAACTAAGGAGAAGACGCATTGCTCAACTCTCTCAAGATATCCACGGGCGCGTGGTGAAGAAGCTTGAGAAAGGAAAAACTGCAGCAAGTGTTAAGCTCCATAAGAAGAATGTTCCTAAAGATGAAGAAATCAACATGAGCTTGAAAAAAGGTAAAGATTCAATTAATCATGTTGTTTGCACTAACCATTTCTCTATGTCATCAAAGAACAAAAAGAGAAAAGGGAAAAGGGGGTGCTTTAAGTGCAATAAGGCAGGACACCTCATTGCGTCGTGTCCATACAACGACAAGGGAGAAGGGATAAGGAGATGCTTCGGATGCAATGACAAGAACCACACGATCACTTCTTGTCCGCTATTGATAAACCAAGCATGTGCATTCTCCAAGATGACTCTCACCAAGAAAAATGACAAACAGCAAGCGTCATGTCAGGTTGAGCGACGCTTCTGCTACAAGTGTGGTGAGCAGGGTCATCTATCCAAGGTATGTAATAAAGGTGAGGTTCCTAAGCAAGTAAATTTGGCTCAATCTTATTCGCTTAGGAGACCCAAACCATACACTTGTGCTAGATCCATAACGAGATCACCCAGGACTAGCACAAATGCTATTTGGGTACCAAAAGCACTTTTAGTTGAACGTCATGGACCCACTCCGAGGTGGGTACCAAATTGTGCTAACTAGACCATGCAGGTGCCTTGAGATGGACTGGAGACCATGGAAGAGCTTAAGACGGTTATCTCAAATTCTATGCTTAAGCTATTAATTGTTTTGGTGTTTATTCATTGACCCAAGGTTGAATTATTGTGAGACACTAATCCCATGTTCATCTCAAGTGAAATGAAGTAAATAGGTCCTTAATCATTATTGGTGAATCAAGCAAAGGACCTTGATGAGTTTCTGCAACTTGCTCTCCATAGGATGGTTGTGCCTCTAATGCACCCTTTTGAGCTATAAGGTGCATGAACAAAAGGAGCCCTCAATTAGTGACAACTGGTGCTCTCATGGCAACTCAGGAAAAGGCAAAGGTATGGAGAATGGAACTATGCAATTTCATTGAATATCTTGAAGTTCCATTAATTGTGATCACAGCTATGGTCTTGCCTCTGAATTGGTAGTATCTTGGCTTAGGTGCTCCTTACTTTAAAATGTTGTTTCTTTTGGTGTATCTAAGGAACCTGCTTAATTATGATGTGCTTAGACATTGCGCTTTATATGCATGATCGTGTTGTTTTTCAATTGGTATATGTGGTGCAATGATTGTCAAGTATGAAGCATGTCTAGGTTGCTTGTAAAATGTTATACTCTTTGAGACATACATTGTTGTATTAAGTCAATCTTTCATTTGATATTCAAATTGGTATCTCTTTGTGATGAAATTGTTAAAGTATGCCTTGACCAAGATATGTTGTGATCCCCTCTAGTTCTGAGGAAGCTAGAATGTGCAAAGTGCAAGTCATTCAAATACTTGATGCACAACTTTAGGGGGAGCACACATAACTTGTGTCTTTTGAGACTAATTATTTCTTGAGTGATCTTGTATAGTCTCAAGGTGGAGAAAAGAAAGATAAGCAAGAAATAGAGCAATCAGGACTTGGGTACCTCCGTAAGTCAAGCAATTGGTATCTTAAGTCGTGACTAATTGCATATTTTTAGATTTCTCATACTCTCTAAATAGTTGGTGTTACAAGATGCTTATCTTTATCATGAAGCTATGATAATAAATGAGTTTTCAATTGGTAGCCGTGATAGTTTGCTTCAATTGACCTCTTTTGGTAATCACTAGAATAGAAGCTTCATCTTGTGCCACAATACTATAACTTGCTCTAAGTTTGGTGTCTTAGCAACAAGAAAAGGTTAGAATAAAGAATCAGGCACAAGTGTGTAGAAGCTCCTGAGTGATTAATACTTTCAAGGTGGGAAGTATACCACAACATGGTAAGGGTACAAAAGGAAGTATTGATCTTCTTGCGTATATGTATCTTACTCAAATGTTGGTAGTGCATATGTTCAATAAGTAAGGGGGAGTTTTGATAGTGTGTTTTTCCTCCTTAACACCCTGCTGTCCCTTGACATCATCCTATGTTCTTGCTTGAATATGGTTTTGGTGTTTGATGTCAAAGGGGGAGAATTTGTGCATTAAAGCTTATCTCAACCTGAGAGGAAAGCTTATCCTAAAGGGGCGATGTGTTAGTTAGGTTGAGCATTATTAATGTGTTATTGTGTTATTGATAATTCTTACTTGAGAGGAAAGCTTATCATAAAGGGGTGATGTGTTAGTTAGGTTGAGCATTGTTAATGTGTTATTGTGTTATTGATAATTCTTATCATATGCCTTTTGCAGTACTATATGTGTTACATCATATGGACTAGTGTTTCCGCTGCTATGAATTAATTGGCATCTATAGTATTTATTCTGTAATAGATATTCATGTGGTTAATGGTGCTTTAAGAGTAATGGTGCTTTAAGATTGCTTTAAATTGGTATCTTAGTTTAATTTGGTATCTTACTGGTGAATAGTGGTAGGTTGATATTCCTGTGATATATCCACCCAAGTGAATGGTGTTTAACTCTGATTCTGTGCATTTGTGTGTTATACGCATCATGGTTTGATCCTTAACACAATGCATCCCACAGGTGCTAAGGTGTAGCAATGCTTCGATTTAGCCTAAGTATGTGCTTTTTGGCATTTAAGGCCAAAGCTAAGATTTTAATGTAAGCACATATTTAGGGGGAGCATTCTACAATCTTAGAACTCAAAATTTGTGCTTTAAATTTTACTTTTATGTAAGCTTTAATTGTGTTGCCATCAATCACCAAAAAGGGGGAGATTGAAAGCTCTCTTGTGGGTTTTGGTGTTTGGATGACAACTCAATTAAAGGACTAACGAGTGTGCTAAGTGTTGAACAGGTGCTTAATGTAAAGCTAACAGGGTTCAACACAAGTGAACAAGTGTGATGGCCCAAGGACTAGATGATGGATAAGTAATGGGCATCACAAGTATGATGGACATTGCATAAAGTGAGACTCGGGTGCGTAGCTCGGAGACAACTGATCAAGCCAAGGACGGACGCAAGAAGAGCTTCGAGGTACCAAGTGCACGGGAGAAGGTCAAAGAGGCTGAGGAACCCAAAGCCAAGGGTGAAGAAGAAGACTTGCAAAGTCAAGGGTGATCGAGTTGAGAAGAGCTATGGCACATCAAGGATCACTACATAAGGACGTGACTTACAACCAATGGGGAAACATCTATAGTTATGTGGTGTAAGTCATAAGGCTCAAGATCAAGCTCTAAGAAGGAGATCAAGGTCACTAGAACGAGAACAAATGTCAAAAACAGAACTGGAAGCAGCCCAAAAGAGCTAAGTGCACTCTGACCTTTAGTTTGGGTTGTTCCTATGTTTGGAGATATTCTATGTGACCTTTGCAGGATGTTGGAGCTCAGAAATGTTAGTCTAGATCAAGTTAAGCTGACTTGATGATTTAGGAGTCCAACATCAATCTTTAGCATGTCAAATGATAAAGAGGTGAAAATCCAAGAGAAGGTATGTTTCTAGACTTAGTACATTGGTTTATGTGTACTAACATATTTGTCTAAGTATTAGAAACAGAGAAAAGAAGAAAAGAAAAGAGGTGCAAAAGGCTTGGCTGTGTACAACCAAGACTCAGCTCGGTCTGGCACACCGGACTATCCGGTGGTGCATCGGACAGTGTCCGGTGGTGCACCGGACAGTGTCGGTGCGCCAGGCTGAACTCCGGTGAACAGGCCGCTCTCGGGAGAAGTCTGGCGACGTACGACTATAATTCACCGGACTGTCCGATGGTGCACCGGACTGTCCGGTGAGCCAACGGTCCGCTGGGCCAACGGTCGGCCGCGCAATCCGCGCGTGACGCGTGGCCAAGCCAACAGTCAGATGGGGGCACCGGACTATCCGGTGTTCACCGGACAGTGTCCGGTGTGTAACACCCCAGGTGTTACCTTGGCTAGAACCCACCTTGATACTAAAGGCTATGATCACATGTGGAAGAACTTAAGGGGCAAAAGCATGAGGGTCTTAGAAAGCTAGATGTTAACCAAGGATGGTGAGCAACCAAAAGCATTACTCTAATCCTTGCACACTTACTACCTTGGATAAGAGGGGAGAAGAACCCTAGACCTCTCTTAAACCCTATCTCCCAAAACCCTAGGTAAGAGGGGAAAGAGAGTGAACAAGTGTGCAAAGCATGAGTAATTTTTACCCAAACCTTAACTAACCTTGTAACCATCAATTAGGGGAGGGAAATATTGCAAAAAGACCCCTGGAGAAACCCCAATTCAAATCTCCAAGTGGAGAGAGAGCTAGAGCTCTCTATTTCCCTCTAAGTCAAATTCTAACCCTAATCCAAAGACCAACCGTGTTCACCTTAAAGATGGCACCAAAACCACTTAGGTTCTATACCAAAAATGTGGTATACCACCTAAGGCACCCCCTGGAAAAAGTGGAAACCGAGACTTGGACGTTTGACAGGATTTGGCATCAGTTTTGTCGCGAGGTGGGCAGTGAGACAAGCCAGATTTGGCGCCCGTCTATCTCCTGATCTAGGGCGTATCCTCCATTGGAACTCACACATGTGAGATAGCCCTAGGTTCCAGGAAGAGGTCTGCGCCGGATTCATGGCAAGATTCGCACGTTTGCGATCTCTGGAGACGTTTGAACAATGGAAGAAACACACCTCCACGTGTTCGACGCTTCCTGCCCGCGCCAGAGCACGCTCGCGCGCGCCCCCGCACGCCCAGCGCCACGCCCGAGCCAAGCCAGTGCCATGACCCGCGCCCGCGCCTATAAAACCCTCCCAGACTTCGATTGTACCCTTCCGCGCACCCTCAAACCTCACCGGAGTCTAGCTCGCCGCCGTTTGCCCGTGCGCAGCGTGTCCGCGGCCGCCCAATCCCTCTGCCACCGTAGACCAGCCAGTGGAGCCATTTCCAACTCCGTCCACCCCTCGGAGAAGACTGTGCACACCTCCGTGAAGCTTCCCGAGCAGGGAATCGGAGTTTGCTTCACCGGAGAGGCCAGTCCACGCTCACCGGAGCTCTCAACCCCGCCGGTGTACGTGGACCGGGTAAACCACTCAACCATCCTTCGATTCCTTGTGCACACGGTCACTATGTTACCCCGTAAAGCTCACCGTGCCCTTGGATTGAACCAGTTCGCCGTGGTTTGGCCGGTACCCTCGTCGCCGACGAGAACACCCGCCTGCGCGCGTGGACCGGGCGATTCCGGCCATCCCCGATGTCAAGCCGTACCTCGACGTGACCGCCAGAGTCTCCCCGAGCCAACACCACCCTTCGCCGGACCTCCCTCGCCGCCGGTAAGCCGCGCCACCCTTTTCTTTCCCGCGGTTACTGTTTGCATAAGGGGAAGGACTACGGGTGAGAGGGAGAGAAGGTCAGGGGGTTTTGTGAAATGTCAGAGACACAGGGGAATAGTGGCGCGAGGGTAGATTTGCGAAGGTTGATTTAGTTTAAACCCAGGGACCTCGGTGTAAACTGTTTTTCCAGAAAACCTTTATCAAATCTGTTTTTAAATTGAACAGAAACTTTGAAAATCCATAACTTCTGTTTAGTTCATCCAAATTTGGTCAAACCAATTTTGTCAGACTCTAAATAATGCAACCTACTTAAGAAAAATATAAAACCCCCTATGTACTATAGAAAACTTTAAAGCTCTGATTTAATTATAGTTTGACCAAAAGCTCAATAATAGGGCCAAAATTAGTTGCACTATTTGACTGGGGTTAGAAAAATTTTGAGAAGTTTGTATCTACCTACTAACCCAAATAAAAATGTTAAACCTCTCTGTCCACTCCATTAAGTTAGTTTTTACCCCTTATTCTATAATATGCTTAAGGATAAGAAAAATAGAAAATGTAACTTAAACAATGACCCAGAGAGCACCTCTATTTTTGTTAGAATACTTGTTTAATGTAGTTCACTGGAAAAATATATCATACCCTGGTGTAGTATAAAACAAGTAGGATACCTTTTATTTTAATAAACTAAGGATAACTTAGAAAAACCCTACAAAAATAACCCCAAGGTAAAAACACCCCCACCCTTGGGATAACTAATGTTTTATTAATGAGAACTTAGGAAAAATATAAAATCTGCTGTTTGACATTTTTCAAATAATAATGTAGTAGAAAGTGCCTTTTTGACATTAAGCTTAAGAAAATCATAACTAAATAACCACCCCTTAGTTTTCTGTGATTTTTAGCACAGAAGCCTATTATTACTATGGGATGCCAGCAAAAATAACCTTTAGGACAGAACCTACCCCTAACTAAGAGAGGTAGTGTAAAGTGGCCCATTTTGCATAACTCTTGTTATTTTTGTTTAAAGCCTAGCCCTTGTACTTTAAGCCTCAAATTCTTAAAACAAGCTAGAATAGCAAATGACAACCCACTGTAATTTTTACAGAATTTTTGGAAATTATTAAAACACTGTCGTAGTTCAAACCTACACTAGAAACCCTAAATGGAAATTAAAGTAAGGAAAATGAATAATGTAAATTAATGACATCCTAAAACCTTTGTAATCTGTCCACTAAAATGTATCAAGGCAATACCAATCCACTAGGTTATCTTCACTGAAAACCCAAGCCTAAAGAGTAATAAGCCTAACCCACTGGAAGCCCCGCATGACTAAGAAACCCTAAGTTACTTCTTAACTTAGTTCTCTTTAGCATAATATTATTAAATCCTGCATAATCATGACATACATGTTCATTGCATTTCGATAGACTGTAACCTTGCTGACGGAGAGTACATCCTCGTACCGGAGCAAGGAGCTGCTCAGGAGGTAGCCCCGGATCCAGCACCCGAGCCTACACCAGAGGACCTGTCTGCCACTGCTTTGGAAGGCAAGCCCCGGTTTTATGCATAACCTGTTCAATATGCTATTTTACTGCACTTAATGTTTGTAGGATTGTACTGTGCACTTAAGTGTAGGAGTTGATTGAAACCCTAGTTGCATGATCTCAGGAATCCTTTTGAGATGAATACTAGTATGATAGGACGAGTAGTTGCTTTATTTAATTAGGATCTCGGTAGAAGACGAGTGATTTTTCTAGCACTCGCGTGAGATCAGGAATTTGATTATACCCACTTTCACACTATCATGATACTAGTTGGTGGACAACAATCCATGGGGATTGGTTGTCTACGAGATGGAAAATGGAATAAGGATTAACGTGCGGATACCTGTGTCAAGCGTTTGAACGTACTAAACACATACCGAGAAATATGGTAAATCGGTAAGCCTAGTACCTGATTGAACCTGGCAGTAGACTTTGCCCCTCACGCGACCTGAGACGAGGTCTCCCATTCCGGTTATGGTGGGTACAAGTGCGGTCACTGCACGACGGCCAGTCGGGGTCAGTGAGGCATTGTACGCCAAGGCGGTGAGCCCTGATCTGCTGACGGGGAATCGATGGGGACGGTTGATGTGTGTGGGGACGGAGTGCCCCTCCATATCGTGTGTTTAGGTTTACCTTGCAAGGATAAAAACTCGATTCGAATCGTCTGTTTCTCGCAGCTAATGAGACTGCTTGATCCATTGTACTGCATTGAGTAACAAGTGGAAACATGATGAGTTGATATAAGATGTTGATTGCTAATAATGCTTGCTACCATGTATGGATAGATAGTCCACTTTTAGCCTTAAGAGAGTCACACTTAATTTTGACTAAGTTAAAAACTTGATTTAGAAACTCAGCTAGTGCTTTTGGCAACCAAACCCCACAGCCAAACAGCTGCATGTCTAGAGGTAGAGGAGTAGACTCCTCACACCGGGTAAGTCTAGCTGAGTATTAGTATACTCAGCCTTGCTTGTGGCATAATTTTACAGGTTCTCTGGAGGAAATGGTTGCTGGAGTGACTTGGCCGTCCATCTTGCCACCGGGTTGGACTGTCGAGTGGGACCCTGCCTCGGCTGAGGAGGAGCATGAGGAGTGATGGGACAGGCTTCCCCATCTCTCTGTTTAATTACCGTTAGTTTTATTCCGCTGCACTTCGAACAATGATGGTTACTTTTGCAAAAACTCCGATGATGATGATGGTGATGTAATAATTTAATACTCTGACATGTATGGTTTTATGCTTTATTGTATTTGCTCTGTGACTCACCTTCGAGTGAGATTGTGGTACTTGATCCTGTCAGTGGCCGTGTCGGACTAGATCCGAGGGATTGACGGGTTATTCCCATTTAAGTGTGGGCTAGCCTCTAAGGCGGGGCTTAGGCACTTAAGTTGGAATAATTCGGGCAGTTCCGCCACAGCTGGTATCGGAGCTTGTACCACCACAGAGGAATCAATAAAACATGAATGCCATCCTTTTACAAAGTAAAACTTGGTAGAAACAATGTTGGATAGATAGTAGGACGAGCAGGATAGACCTAGGACGTGAAGCCTTAGGGTAATAGAAGGGTAGCTAGGTGGCTAAGTAACTAGGCCCTACAGGCCGCTTTTATGGGATGGGAGTCCTTCCCGATTCCTTTTATCTTTGTGAGGTCGTTCAGGACGAGCATGCATGCATTCTTAATTAAGCAAATGGATAACTGAGTAAGGGACTTAAAACAAGATAACAACCAACTAGGTCCCAAGTGCCTTTTTACTTAACTAGAGAAAGGCTGAGTTTTATTTTTTTTCTTTTCCCTGTTCTTTTTATAATTCTTTTTCTTTTACTTACGCTTAACCATACACAGATGACTTCCCATGGATCCTCCGATGACGGAAATGCACTGACCCACACTGACGGACTTGCACGAGAGGGCTTTCCCCGCATTTTGTGGGAGGTACTTCAGGGGGCCGGATACACGACACCCCCTCAGTACGCGGTGCAGCAGTTCGAGAAGCACCGAGTGCCTCGCTGTAGAGTGAGGATGACTTTGGAGCCTCATACCCTGCAGCCAGGCTGGCGCTCCTTGGACTCCGAGTCTTTCGGATACCGAGCAGAGGACACGATCGAGGCGATCGCTCTGCATGGATTGACTACTTTCTGCGGATTCCATCCATTGGAGCTAGCTACCCACCCCATTGGCTTGTTCCCCGCTGAGAGGGAGGACGACCCAATGTGGAAGGATCGGGTGGAGCATGCCAAGGATATCTGGGCCATCTACCCAGGACAGACCGCGCACTTGACCGTACGGTGCATGAATGCTCTGTACCGTCTGTAGGTGATGCGCGGTGAGGCGATGTCCCATCTGATGGCACTGCTAGAGGCAACAAAGATTACGTTGGATAACAGAGAGGAACTCGTGGTTGATTTGTCTCAAGAAATGGTGGAGGACTTGCAGGTGGAGCAGCTATCCACTGATATTCAGGAGTTGGAGGAGCTAGTGGGCACCAGGGAGAACACCATTGAGGTTTTAGAGGATCAGCTCATTAACACTCAGCAGCAGCTTGCTGAGGCTAACGAGCACCTGGACATGCATCACCAGGAGATCCAGGACCAGGAGGCCAACGAGGACGTCGACATTGAGGGAGGAGATGAGCCTGCCTCTAGTGTGGACACTGCTGGCTCGGGAAGACCACCTTCCCCCGAGTCGAGTGTTGCTTCGTTCGGTCACTAGGTTTCAGGATAGGATTAGAAGTTGGATGGTCGGACTCCTCGCAGCTAGCTTAGCTTTTGCACCCTTGGGGTACTAGGCTAGATAGAGTTGAGTCATTTTGGGACAATTGATGTAATCATGCTAAACTCTCTTGAAAGCTTGTTTGATGGATGCTGTCATCAGTTTAAATTTGGAAGGAAGAATTTTGTGCCTTTTAAAATCCTTTTGTTGAAGCCGGAGTCTATCATGTTGTTTTAACTTTTTCTCTGCGATAAAATCTTGAACTTGGAGATGTGGTGTTAAGCATGTATGTGGTTTTTCAGATGGCCAGGAGGCAGCGTCGTGGCCAGAATGAGCACGTTCCTCCACCGCCACCGCCTCCCACTCTGCAGGAGCTCATGGCTCAGCAGAATGAGATCTTGAGACAGCTGGCTCAGCGTCAGCCACCACCTCAGCACTATGGTGGTGGAGACCATCAGCGTCACCCCGCGGCGGCTACCTATCAGGAGTTCCTCAGCACCCAGCCTCCATTATTCACAAGGGCAGAGGACCCACTTGATGCAGATGTATGGTTGCGAGTGGTGGAATCCAAATTCCCACTGCTCCATGGAGCTTGCTCAGAGGTCACCAAAGTTAGGTTCGCCACCCAGTAGCTTCGCGGACCCGCAAGGACTTGGTGGGATCATTTTCTTGCTATGCAGCCAGAGGACCGAGAGGTAGAATGGAGGGAGTTCAAGGCAGCTTTCAGAGGACACCATATACCAGCCGGGATCATGGACCGGCAGCTCAATGAGTTTTTGGCACTCACTCAGGGCAACAGGACAGTGTTGCAGTATGCCCAGGCCTTTAATGACTTGTGCCAGTATGCTGGGTATCATGCAGATACAGATGAGAAGAAGAGAGACAGGTTCAGGAGGGGGCTCAGCACTAAGCTCCGTGACCGTCTCAACACCGTCAGGGCCAACAGTTACAATGAGTTGGTCAACATGGCTATCTCCCAAGAGGACTGCATTACAGCTAGACAGGCAGAGAAGAAGAGGAAGACCCCTGTGGCAGGACCCTCAGCTCAGCCACAGCGCTTCAGGATTGTGTCCGACACCCAGAGTAGGGGACCCCAGCAGCAGCAAGGGCGATGGGTGATCCGACCACAGCAGCAGCAGGCACCCAACCGCGCCCAGTTTTCAGCTCAGAGGAACAATCAACAGCAGCAGTATCGTCAGGCAAATGACAACAGGTGCTTCACTTGTGGCAACACCGGGCACTATGCCAAGAATTGCCCCAGGAACCAGCAGAGGCAGAGGCAGGGGCAGAATGTTAATCAGAACCAAGGGAAGAGGCAAAAGGTGCAAGTGAGGCAGGGCAGGCTAAACTTCACCACCATGGCTGATATTCCAGAGGGAGCACCCGTCTTGACTGGTATCTTTACAGTTTTGAATTGTCCTGCTATTGTTCTTTTTGATTCTGGTGCATCGCACAATTTTATCAGTACCAAATTTAGTGCCAAGTGCCAATTGCCTTTTCACCACACCAATGGGGGTATTACAATCTCAACCCCAGGAGGCAGGGTTGCCACCTATCAGATCAATAGGCACGTACCAATTAAGCTGGGTAGTCTCATTTTCAAAACCACTCTATTGATAATGGGTTTGGATAGTGTGGATATCATCTTAGGGACTGATTGGTTATCACGGCATCACGCGGTGATCGATGTCGCAGCCAGAGCCATAGAAATCCGCTCCCCTTTGGATGGCGAGATCACCTTATATCTAACCGACCAGGGATGCACCCGTTCTTGTGCCCTTGTTATGATAGAGTCCCTAGTGGAAAAGATCCCAGTGGTCCGTGACTACCCGGACGTTTTTCCGGATGAATTGCCAGGGATGCCACCTGACCGAGATATTGAGTTCGCCATCGAATTGCAACCCGGGACAACTCCTATCTCTAAGAGACCCTATAGGATGCCTCTCGCGGAATTGGCAGAATTGAAGAAGCAATTGCAAGAGTTGTTGGACAAGGGGTTTATTCGACCAAGCACTTCACCATGGGGATGTCCAGCATTATTTGTGAAGAAAAAGGATGAGAGTTTGAGGATGTGTGTTGACTACCGCCCTCTTAATGCGGTGACTATCAAGAACAAATACCCACTGCCCCGCATTGATGTTCTGTTCGATCAGTTGGTAGGAGCCAAAGTGTTCTCCAAGATAGATCTTCGCTCAGGATACCATCAAATCAAGATCCGTGCCAGCGATATTCCCAAGACGGCCTTCTCAACCAGATATGGACTGTATGAGTTTCTGGTGATGTCTTTTGGGCTGACCAATGCCCTGGCTTATTTCATGTACCTGATGAACTCAGTGTTTATGCCAGAATTGGATAAGTTCGTGGTCGTTTTCATTGATGATATTCTGGTCTATTCCAAGAATGAAGACGAACATACTGAGCACCTGCACATCGTGCTTTAGCGGCTGCGCGATCATCACCTTTATGCTAAGTTGTCTAAATGTGAATTCTGGCTGAAGGAGATTAAATTCTTGGGTCACACAATTTCTCAGGATGGGATATCAGTTGATCCTGAGAAGGTACAAGAGGTAATGGATTGGAAACCCCCGACTACAGTGAGGCAGATTCGGAGTTTTCTGGGATTGGCAGGGTATTATCGACGATTTATTCCGGATTTCTCCAGAATTGTCAAACCAATGACTGAACTATTGAAGAAGGGAGTCAAATTTGAGTGGAGCCAAAAGTGTGAAGATGCCTTTCATACCTTGAGGCAGCATTTGACAACAGCCCCAGTGCTGGCCCAACCTGACAACACCAAGCCATTTGAAGTTTATTGTGATGCTTCTGGTACTGGATTGGGATGTGTCTTGATGCAAGAAAACAGAGTCATTGCTTATGCTTCCAGAGCACTCAGGCCCCATGAGCGGAACTACCCTACACATGATCTAGAATTGGCAGCTGTAGTTCATGCTCTGAAGTTATGGAGACACTATTTGATGGGAGCCCACTGTAACATCTACACTGATCACAAGAGTCTCAAGTACATTTTCACTCAGGCAGATCTGAACATGAGGCAAAGAAGATGGTTTGAATTAATCAAGGACTATGATTTGGAGGTGCATTACCACCCTGGTAAGGCCAATGTTGTGGCAGATGCTTTGAGCAGAAAGGCCCAGTGCAATTGTATGAGCATGGATGCAAAAGTCACCACCCTGTGTGATGAGTTGTGCAAGCTGAACCTGGAAGTTGTTTCTTCAGGTGACTTAAGTTATATCTCGGTGGAGCCCACATTGCAAGAACAGATAGTCAGGGCACAGGTTGAGGATAAGGGTGTTCAGGTTATCAAAGATAAGATCAAGCAAAAGGCAGAAAAATACAAGTGCTTCCGACAGGACAGCAAGGGAATTCTATGGTTTGGAGATCGATTGATTGTTCCCAAGGACCCTGAGCTCAGAAAGAAGATACTGGATGAAGCTCACCTCTCCAAATTCTCCATGCACCCTGGTAGCAACAAGATGTACCATGATCTCAGATCTCTATATTGGTGGACTAGAATGAAAAGAGAAATTGCCAAGTACATATCCGAGTGTGACACCTGCCAGAGGATCAAAGCTAGTCATTTGAAGGCAGCAGGCCCTCTGCAACCCCTTCCCATACCATCTTGGAAATGGGAGGACATTTGCATGGACTTCATAGTGGGATTACCCAATACCTCCAGGCACCATGATTCTATTTGGGTTATTGTGGACAGGTTGACCAAGACTGCTCATTTCTTGCCGGTGCACACCACCCACAAGACAGAGAAGTACGCAGAAATTTATGTTGATCAGATAGTAAGCTTGCATGGTATTCCAAAGACCATTGTATCTGACAGAGGAGCACTGTTTGTGGCACGCTTTTGGGAGAAACTGCAAGAATCACTTGGGACCCAAGTAATCCGAAGCTCAGCATATCACCCTCAAACAGATGGCCAGACAGAAAGGGTGAATCAGATTTTGGAAGACATGTTGCGAGCATGTGCATTACACTATGGGAAGGATTGGGACCAGTGTCTGTCTTTGGCAGAGTTTTCTTACAATAACAGCTATCAGTCCAGTCTGAAGATGGCACCTTTTGAGGCATTATATGGGAGAAGGTGTAGGACCCCACTAAATTGGTCTCAAGCAGGAGAAAGGGAAATTTTTGGGCCAGACTTGGTACTCGAGGCAGAGGCAAAGGTCAGGGTTATTACCAAGAACTTGGAAGCTGCTCAGGCCAGGCAAAGGAGCTATCATGATAAGAGGCGGAAGCCTCTACAGTTTGAGGTGGGAGATCATGTATATCTTAAGGTATCACCCACCAAGGGTGTCCAGAGATTCGGGATCAAGGGCAAGTTAGCTCCTCGCTACATTGGACCTTATGAGATCAAGGCAAGTTGTGGACCCGTAGCCTACCAGTTGGATTTACCACCTCACATGTCAGCAGTTCATAATGTGTTCCATGTATCTCAGCTGCGGAAATGTGTTCGTCTACCCACTGAAGTGCTACCGGAACCAGACATTGAGTTAGAACCAGATTTGTCCTACCAAGAGTACCCCGTCAAGGTATTAGATCAAAAGGAGAGATCAACTCGGGCAAGGTCGGTCAGAATGTACAAGGTTCAGTGGAGTCACCATTCAGCAGAAGAAGCTACATGGGAGACTGAGGATTTTCTACGCTCTCGCTTCCCCGATTTTCTGCCCAAAGGAGTCGGTATGTAACCCCAAAACCCCACCCCCACCTGCCCTTTGAATTCAATTATAAGAAAAACTTAGATAACAAGGATAGTCTAAGTTGTGGATTTAACTTAAGAAGGGCTTCCTTCTGAAGTTGCAAAGAGGATGACATTCGAAGAGCAATTAATAAGACAAAACTTAAGTGTAAAGGAAAAATAACACCAACACACCTTCAAGCACCCTCCAAGGGCCTCTACCTAAAATCTCGGGACGAGATTCCTTTAAGGGGGGAGGGCTGTAACACCCCAGGTGTTACCTTGGCTAGAACCCACCTTGATACTAAAGGCTATGATCACATGTGGAAGAACTTAAGGGGCAAAAGCATGAGGGTCTTAGAAAGCTAGATGTTAACCAAGGATGGTGAGCAACCAAAAGCATTACTCTAATCCTTGCACACTTACTACCTTGGATAAGAGGGGAGAAGAACCCTGGACCTCTCTTAAACCCTATCTCCCAAAACCCTAGGTAAGAGGGGAAAGAGAGTGAACAAGTGTGCAAAGCATGAGTAATTTTTACCCAAACCTTAACTAACCTTGTAACCATCAATTAGTGGAGGGAAATATTGCAAAAAGACCCCTGGAGAAACCCCAATTCAAATCTCCAAGTGGAGAGAGAGCTAGAGCTCTCTATTTCCCTCTAAGTCAAATTCTAACCCTAATCCAAAGACCAACCGTGTTCACCTTAAAGATGGCACCAAAACCACTTAGGTTCTATACCAAAAATGTGGTATACCACCTAAGGCACCCCCTGGAAAAAGTGGAAACCGAGACTTGGACATTTGACAGGATTTGGCATCAGTTTTGTCGCGAGGTGGGCAGTGAGACAAGCCAGATTTTGCGCCCGTCTATCTCCTGATCTAGGGCGTATCCTCCATTGGAACTCACACATGTGAGATAGCCCTAGGTGCCAGGAAGAGGTCTGCGCCGGATTCATGGCAAGATTCGCACGTTTGCGATCTCTGGAGACGTTTGAACAATGGAAGAAACACACCTCCACGTGTTCGACGCTTCCTGCCCGCGCCAGAGCACGCTCGCGCGCGCCCCCACACGCCCAGCGCCGCGCCCGAGCCAAGCCAGTGCCTTGACCCGCGGCCGCGCCTATAAAACCCTCCCAGACTTCGATTGTACCCTTCCGCGCACCCTCAAACCTCACCGGAGTCTAGCTCGCCGCCGTTTGCCTGTGCGCAGCATGTCCGCGGCCGCCCAATCCCTCTGCCACCGTAGATCGGCCAGTGGAGCCATTTCCAACTCCGTCCAGCCCTCGGAGAAGACTGTGCACACCTCCGTGAAGCTTCCCGAGCAGGGAATCGGAGTTTGCTTCACCGGAGAGGCCAGTCCACGCTCGCCGGAGCTCTCAACCCCGCCGGTGTACGTGGACCGGGTAAACCACTCAACCATCCTTCGATTCCTTGTGCACACGGTCACTACGTTACCCTGTAAAGCTCACCGTGCCCTTGGATTGAACCAGTTCGCCGTAGTTTGGCCGGTACCCTCGCCGCCGACGAGAACACCCGCCTGCGCGCGTGGACCGGGCGATTCCGGCCATCCCCGATGTCAAGCCGTACCTCGACGTGACCGCCAGAGTCTCCCCGAGCCAACACCACCCTTCGCCGGACCTCCCTCGCCGCCGGTAAGCCACACCACCCTTTTCTTTCCCGCGGTTACTGTTTGCATAAGGGGAAGGACTGCGAGTGAGAGGGAGAGAAGGTCAGGGGGTTTTGTGAAATGTCAGAGACATAGGGGAATAGTGGCGCGAGGGTAGATTTGCGAAGGTTGATTTAGTTTAAACCCAGGGACCTCGGTGTAAACTGTTTTTCCAGAAAACCTTTATCAAATCTGTTTTTAAATTGAACAGAAACTTTGAAAATCCATAACTTCTGTTTAGTTCATCCAAATTTGGTCAAACCAATTTTGTCAGACTCTAAATAATGCAACCTACTTAAGAAAAATATAAAACCCCCTATGTACTATAGAAAACTTTAAAGCTCTGATTTAATTATAGTTTGACCAAAAGCTCAATAATAGGGCCAAAATTAGTTGCACTATTTGACTGGGGTTAGAAAAATTTTGAGAAGTTTGTATCTACCTACTAACCCAAATAAAAATGTTAAACCTCTCTGTCCACTCCATTAAGTTAGTTTTTACCCCTTATTCTATAATATGCTTAAGGATAAGAAAAATAGAAAATGTAACTTAAACAATGACCCAGAGAGCACCTCTATTTTTGTTAGAATACTTGTTTAATGTAGTTCACTGGAAAAATATATCATACCCTGGTGTAGTATAAAACAAGTAGGATACCTTTTATTTTAATAAACTAAGGATAACTTAGAAAAACCCTACAAAAATAACCCCAAGGTAAAAACACCCCCACCCTTGGGATAACTAATGTTTTATTAATGAGAACTTAGAAAAAATATAAAATCTGCTGTTTGACATTTTTCAAATAATAATGTAGTAGAAAGTGCCTTTTTGACATTAAGCTTAAGAAAATCATAACTAAATAACCACCCCTTAGTTTTCTGTGATTTTTAGCACAGAAGCCTATTATTACTATGGGATGCCAGCAAAAATAACCTTTAGGACAGAACCTACCCCTAACTAAGAGAGGTAGTGTAAAGTGGCCCATTTTGCATAACTCTTGTTATTTTTGTTTAAAGCCTAGCCCTTGTACTTTAAGCCTCAAATTCTTAAAACAAGCTAGAATAGCAAATGACAACCCACTGTAATTTTTACAGAATTTTTGGAAATTATTAAAACACTGTCGTAGTTCAAACCTACACTAGAAACCCTAAATGGAAATTAAAGTAAGGAAAATGAATAATGTAAATTAATGACATCCTAAAACCTTTGTAATCTGTCCACTAAAATGTATCAAGGCAATACCAATCCACTAGGTTATCTTCACTGAAAACCCAAGCCTAAAGAGTAATAAGCCTAACCCACTGGAAGCCCCGCATGACTAAGAAACCCTAAGTTACTTCTTAACTTAGTTCTCTTTAGCATAATATTATTAAATCCTGCATAATCATGACATACATGTTCATTGCATTTCGATAGACTGTAACCTTGCTGACGGAGAGTACATCCTCGTACCGGAGCAAGGAGCTGCTCAGGAGGTAGCCCCGGATCCAGCACCCGAGCCTGCACCAGAGGACCTGTCTGCCACTGCTTTGCAAGGCAAGCCCCGGTTTTATGCATAACCTGTTCTATATGCTATTTTACTGCACTTAATGTTTGTAGGATTGTATTGTGCACTTAAGTGTAGGAGTTGATTGAAACCCTAGTTGCATGATCTCAGGAATCCTTTTGAGATGAATACTAGTATGATAGGACGAGTAGTTGCTTTATTTAATTAGGATCTCGGTAGAAGACGAGTGATTTTTCTAGCACTCACGCGAGATCAGGAATTTGATTGTACCCACTTTCACACTATCATGATACTAGTTGGTGGACAACAATCCATGGGGATTGGTTGTCTACGAGATGGAAAATGGAATAAGGATTAACGTGCGGATACCTGTGTCAAGCGTTTGAACGTACTAAACACATACCGAGAAATATGGTAAATCGGTAAGCCTAGTACCTGATTGAACCTGGCAGTAGACTTTGCCCCTCACGTGACCTGAGACGAGGTCTCCCATTCCGGTTATGGTGGGTACAAGTGCGGTCACTGCACGACGGCCAGTCGGGGTCAGTGAGGCATTGTACGCTAAGGCGGTGAGCCCTGATCTGCTGACGGGGAATCGATGGGGACGGTTGATGTGTGTGGGGACGGAGTGCCCCTCCATATCGTGTGTTTAGGTTTACCTTGCAAGGATAAAAACTCGATTTGAATCGTCTGTTTCTCGCAGCTAATGAGACTGCTTGATCCATTGTACTGCATTGAGTAACAAGTGGAAACATGATGAGTTGATATAAGATGTTGATTGCTAATAATGCTTGCTACCATGTATGGATAGATAGTCCACTTTTAGCCTTAAGAGAGTCACACTTAATTTTGACTAAGTTGAAAACTTGATTTAGAAACTCAGCTATTGCTTTTGGCAACCAAACCCCACAGCCAAACAGCTGCATGTCTAGAGGTAGAGGAGTAGACTCCTCACACCGGGTAAGTCTAGCTGAGTATTAGTATACTCAGCCTTGCTTGTGGCATAATTTTATAGGTTCTCTGGAGGAAATGGTTGTTGGAGTGACTTGGCCATCCATCTTGCCACCGGGTTGGACTGTCGAGTGGGACCCTGCCTCGGCTGAGGAGGAGCATGAGGAGTGATGGGACAGGCTTCCCCATCTCTCTGTTTAATTACCGTTAGTTTTATTCCGCTGCACTTCGAACAATGATGGTTACTTTTGCAAAAACTCCGATGATGATGATGGTGATGTAATAATTTAATACTCTGACATGTATGGTTTTATGCTTTATTGTATTTGCTCTGTGACTCACCTTCGAGTGAGATTGTGGTACTTGATCCTATCAGTGGCCGTGTCGGACTAGATCCGAGGGATTGACGGGTTATTCCCATTTAAGTGTGGGCTAGCCTCTAAGGCGGGGCTTAGGCACTTAAGTTGGAATAATTCGGGCAGTTCCGCCACACGGTGCACCAATGGCTCGAAGCCTGCAACGGTCGACTGCATCAATTTTGGAAGGAAATCGGGCACCGGACAGTGTCCGGTGGTGCACCGGACTGTCCGGTGCGCCACCCGACAGAAGGCAAGGATTGCCTTCTTGGTTTGCTCTCAACGGCTCCTAGGCCCCTTGTGCCTATAAAAGGGACCCCTAGGCGCCTCAAGCAAGGTAGAAGTGCAGCCAACAAGTATAGACATCACTCTGATCAATTCTCACTCTCCCTCTTGTGTGTATCTCTCTAGTTTGTGTAGAAGGCAAAAGCTATAAGCCTTTAGAGAGTGGAGAAGTGCTGCTAAGAGCAAGAGCAAGGTCTTGAGCGTATCGTTACTCTGTCGGGGTGCTGTCAAGAAGTTTGTAAGCAGCCACGGTTTTGTTGTAACCCAACTCAACATAGTGAAAGGCTCTATCTGTCATACTGACAGATCTGAGCAAACGGACGAAGGAGTTGAAACAGACTCCAAGCCTAGGTGTGCTAACTCCAACGAGGACTAGGCAAGCATTTCAAGCTTGGCCGAACCTCGGGATAAATCCTTGCGTCTGTGTGCTCTGTTCCGTATTGTATTCTGACTCTCTGTCTTATTCGCTTTTATATCTGCACTTCAACACTTATTTGTGGTATAAGCTTTATTTGAAGTGCAGGACATTTTGAGATAGAATCTTCTATTCCGCTGCAACCTACTCGAAGGGTCTTCACTCCACTGCGTTCTAGTCTTCGAGTAGAGTAAGAATTTAAGTTTTAAAGTGATAAGTTTTATTCGCCTATTCACCCCCCCTCTAGGCGACATCCATATTCCCGGGCCAAAGGGAACTTTCAGAAGGACCCTTCAAAGTAACGGAAGTAAGCCGACCCGGGTGCGTCTGCCTCGCCACAACCGAAGGAGAGTCTCTGTCCAACCCCTGGAACATAGAACACCTTCGTAAGTTCTTCCCATAAAAGAAAAGCTGGGGGATATAGTTTTCTTCCTTTGTAGCTAGGTAGCACACATATGTACGCCAGCCCGAGAAGGCCCGCCCTTACAAGCTCGGTCTATCGGTTTACGCTCATGAAGTTATGAAAAGAAAATCCATCCCACCCCCAGATTTACTTTGTGGTGGTCTTATTCTGTTCAATCTTGCAACCATTATTTTTATCTAACCCACCCACTCGGATTCCCTCTATTACTGGTATATCGCATCCGGATTGAATAAGCATGGGGGCCAGCCCAAGAGAACGGATAATCGTCCACGGGGAGGTCCGAGGGCCGGGTGGCCGCTTAGCTTGGTCCAGTACCCTAAGCCCACCCGCCCCACCACCCCATGACGGGTGTCCTAGTACCCGGGACTATAAGCCCTGTAGGTCTAAAAACCCGAGGTCCGGCTTCAAAAAAAGGGCACGTGTCTCATAGGGCGGATCGGAGCTGCATGGTTGCTTAGCCCGGTCCCGTACTCCACCGCCATGCGACAGGTACCCTAGTAATTGGAAGCCGTAACGCCGAGGGTCCAGACACACGGGTCGACCCCTCAGTCCAGGCCCTACAGGTCATGTTACATAACTCAAAGGATGAAGGATACCAGCTAATGGGTCCGATGGGTGCACTACTGAAACTCCCTAGCTGAGACTGTGTGCAGGTCGCCAACTCCTTCTTAAGTTTACTGGCATTCAGCCTCGACAAGTCGATACCGCATCCCAGAGGGGCCAAGTACCAGGGAAGAAGTTGACAACAACATACATAGCAAAAGGAAAGTAGCATAAGGATAAGTTATAATGTTGCATGGCAATAAATACGTAAATGTATCTTACAAAACCAGAATATGATAAGCCGCTCCCAGTGGAGTCCTTGCTTTCTTTCTACAGATTCCGACTACTCATCAGAAGGATCTCGCTGGAAACGCTTGGCCACCACGTCTACAGCGTCCTGCACACTCCCCCGGGCGGCGTCTTCGGCATCGGCCACCGGACCGGCAATCACCGGTCCCAAGGAAATGGCTGGGTCGTGACTCCGGAAGCACGTCAGGATGTATTCTATCACCACCCGACAGAGTATGCTGCCCTTAGCCTCCAAGCGGGCACCAAGGACGGAGGCGGTCAGCAGTGGAATCCAGCACCGGGAGCGCGTCGGAAATGGACACCGACTGCTTCGACACAGGGATGGGGCTCACCCCCAGCGGCACCAGAGCCGAACTCGCCTCATCGGCCCATGCGGCGATACGCTGGACCCCGATGTGATGCTCCGCCCGGAGATCCTCTAGCGTCTTTTTCATCGTCTCTGCCGCCTGAGAAACCGGAGCCGCTTTCGCCATCTGGGCTACCTGCGCCGCCTCGAACCAGCAGACCCGCTCCTCTAGGTTCTTCTCCTTCTTCTCCGCCTTGAGCTCGTGCTCGGCCAGCAACTTGTCCCGCCTTTCCCACATCTCCTCCCTCCAGGCGAGGTCCTTCTCCTGTCGGATGAGATTCGTCGCCCACTTCTCCAGGGAGGCATCCTTCGCCCTAAGGTTTTCTTCGGCAAGAGAGATTTTGCCAGCCTTGTCATCAAGCTCCTGCTGCAGCTTCTGCAGTGCTGCCTCGGTCACGGTCTGCTTATCCCGCTGCTTCTCCAGCACTGCATTATAGGCTTTCAACTTCTCATGGAACTCGGTGATGACCACCTCCCGTTGGTCCAAGCGCTCTTTCTTCTTGGCCAGCTTCCCCTCCTCCCGGGTCGCTTTCTGTTCCCGTTCGATCACCTCCTCCAGGTCCTCCTTGAGGTCCTTACGCCCCTGCTCAAGCTCAGACCGCTCCAAAGCAAATTGACAGGACACGACTTTGGTACATTCCTCCAACTGGGTGCCCCAATCACCAAGGCGCTGGTGCTCAGTCTCGAGCGCCTCCCACTCCTGGAGGATCGTCGCTTCAGTCTCCCGGAGAGCCTGATGGGTGCGGGACAGCACCTAAGGGAGGGGAGGCGGTGCTGTTTCTGGCCCGGCGCCGGTCTGGAGCCGCCGCCCAAGAACGACCTCTGGCTCCTCCAGAACGGGCGACGAGACGGGATCTGGCACGCCCCCCATGGGTTCCGCCATTACCGAAGGTATATCCGTCGCCGCCGCTGTTGGGTCTGCCATAGCCGTTGGCAGTGCTGCAGATGCTGGACTCCCGGCTGGAGCCTGGGGTCCTGATGGCACTGCCTCGGCAATGCCAGCTGGAACCTGGGGGCCCGGCGACGTAGCTACTGGACCCCTAGCGGGAGCCTGGGGGCCCAGCGACGCAGCTACTAGACCCCCGGCGGGAGCCTGGGGGCCCGACGACACTGCCTCGGTAGTGCCAGCCGGAACATGGGGGTCCGACGGCGCTGCCACGACAGCAGCCGGAGCCTGAGGGCCCGATGACACCGCCTCAACAGTGGCAGTCGGAGGAAGGTCGCTGACATCAGAGCCAGCTGATACTTGCTGCTGGGAGCCGAACTCGCTAGTGGGAGCGACTTTGGAGGTGGAGGAAGAAGAGGTCCTGATAAGTAAGGGATGGGTTAATACCCGTCAACATGGTAGCTAAACCAATAGGGGAAATGAGAAGGGGGACATTTACTTAGGGCCCTCTACTTTCCAATGACCTTGGAAGCGGGGCGTCCGCTGCCCTTGCTGTTGTTGTTGATGCTGCTGCCCCTGTGGCGGTGGTAGGCCAGATGATGGTGGCAGCGGTGGCGGCGGGACTGATGGTGGTGCTGGTGGAGGACTGGTGCGCCTCTGCGAGCCCTGAGCTGGGGAGCCAGCCTCCCCAGCATCGCCAGCTGCCTTCTAGCGCTTCTGAGGGAGGCCCGAATCAAGGGGTCGATCCGCAATGAAAGATCCGTTGGCACGACACAGTCGGTGACGCCTCTCTCCCTCTGACCTCCCGGAACCACCCGAGGCGGAAGACCTGCACGTGGCTCCCTTGCCCTTGTCAGAGGGGCTGAGAGTTGCCGGGGGAGCTCTGGAGCCAGCATCGGCAGGCCGAGAACCTCCGTCCGGTACACCGGGGATCTGAATCCCGTGATGGGGGTCCCGACCACCGGTCTGGCGAACCGCTATGCCGCTCTCATCAAGGGTCGGCAGCAAGCCCAAGATCGCTGCTCTCAACCCTTGGTCGTCGCAAAGCGGGGGAATACACTCGGGAGGAATCAAGGACTCAGCAACGAAGGGCTCACCAGTGATCCCCTTCACCAAGAGCTCTAGCTCCTCCCAAGACAGTCGGTGTCTGGCCCGCGTTGGATCTGGCCAAGGTCGTTCGAGCCAGTGAACTAGCAGCTCAAGCGTGCCCTCACCTGCAGCGGCGCGATCCGACGCTGCAAAAAGTCGCCGACCACATGCATTGACGTCAGACCGCCGGTCGCCAGAGACTCGATCCTGCCCAACATGGGCTCGAACTCCGGAGCTAACAACGGCTTGGCTCTCCATAGCTTCTTCTCAAGCCTCGGCCCGTCACTCGGAAGTGCGAGGCGGTCGCTAGCCTCGGTACTAGCAATCACCCATTCGGCCTGTCAGTTTTCCCACCTGCGCCGCTGAGGCAGGAGATATAGGCGCCGGCCGAATCCGCCCTTGTCTGGAAGTAACACGCACCGAGATGGTCCTTGGCCTTCCCAGACTTCACCAGCACGAAAAAGTGGCGGAAGAGAGAGGTGCATGGTGCCACCCCCACGAACATCTCGCACATGTGAGCAAAGATGGCCGCCTGGAGGATGGAGTGGGGTGTGAGGTGCTGCAACTAGAGACCGAATTCCTCCAGCAGTAACAAGAAGAAGGGGGAAATCGGCAACACCAGCCCACACGAGATGTAGGAGACAAAGAGCACAAATTCCCCAGCGGCGAGATCGCCAAGGGGGGAAGCGCCGGCCCAGATCCTCCGGGCGTGCGACGGCACACTCCACCCGAGCAGGCAGCGCACCGTGTCGAGCCTTCTCTCGTTCTGGTAACGCTCGGGATGAACCAGTGAAGCCATGACTGCTACAGCGGCGAAAAGCAGAGGAATGCAAGTGCAACAGAAGCGTAGAGGACTCAGAGGAGAAAGGACGTGGCAGTTGAAGAAAAGTGTGGATGCAAAACTGCTGGCCGCAGAGTGAGTCCCCTTTTCTCAAAGAGCGCTCTTCCGCGCGCGCGTCCCAACCCCATCCAGCGCGCACTCAGTACTCACAGTGACCCGGTCCCTGACATGGGGGCCCAGGTCCACATGACACACGCCCAGAGAACCAGCCTCCGAGTGTATGGAAGACGGGCCGTCCTCCCGGAAGCAAACCGTCACGCACGACCGCACATCACCTAGGGCCAATGGAAGATATTTTTTAGGCGACGGTAATAAGACGCCCCATGCGCACCCCGACGAAACCGGCTGGAGCGGGGGCCACGTACTTGCCAGCTGCGGGGACGGACGAGGCAGGTGGCATGACTGAAGATGGATTGGCGATAGTTACATCAGCAAGTGCCTGAAAATAGCGCGCCAACCAAGCTTTGGCCCCACCTGCAGGCTTGTAACCTCCCCTGAGGCAGGCCCGGGGGCCACTGTCAGTACCCTGGAACAGGGGTACCCCTCACTATAGTAAGAAACAACGCCTTACCCCACCACGTGGACAACCCCGAGACCACCAGGTGACCTCGGAGTAGTAACATATACCGTGGTATCATTAAGTGGATCCGGACCCCCGTGAGAGAATGCCGGACCCCGGCATACCTAACCAGGGCTTCGGTGGACCCGGACAACCCTAAGTGAGGTCCGGACCGCCCACGACAAGACCTCAAGGCAAAGAATGCCCTGGCCTGAGTCAAAGGCATACAGGGGTCCGACACAGACACTTGTCCGGGTCTTGTCGGGCACGCCTGTGCTCCCCACTCAGGCGGGGACCCGGTGCTGCCTCGTGGCCTGCGGCCTGTGACGTGGGACGGAGGGCAGAGCCTGACGTAAGGCCTCGGAGCCACACGATCTCTGCATTTATTACAGAGATCGCGCGTGTCAGTGTTTTGGGTCCGACCGCACACCCGGGGTTGCCCCTCAAGGTGCTTTTAGGAGTAGGACGGTGTTGTCAACTGTAGTTCAATGGTTCGTGCTAGTTGCACGAGAGACGGTAGAAAATGATTTACAGGTTCGGGCCGCTTTGAAGTGTGTAACACCCTACGTCCTGGCGAGAGTGTTGTATATGGCGAGTTACAAGGTGATCCTCTAATGTGTATCAAGCTGGGGTGGATGGCTAAGTGGTGAGTTCGATTCCTTCTGAAGGGGTGCCCCCTAGGCCTTATATACTCGATCGTGGGGCAATACATGCAGATATGATAATCACGTGCACCTAAGAAATAGTAAACCAATTGAGTCTATCTTCCTATAGTTACATCGACCCATCTTCGCTCGGTTCGTTGTACGGGCCTCCAGCGAGGGAAGATCGGGCCTTGAGATCATTGGGTCGTCTGAGCTTGTTCCAACCCAGCCTTATGTCGATCTGCTTTACTGGTCGTTCCTCCCCAGGCCCACGAAGGGATGACCTAACGACTTATTGGACCCTTGGGCCTTTCGTGAGGTCTTTTATCCTTCCAGTGGACCCGGGGGATATCTGTCCCCCACAAGCCCCCGATCTTTGGGTTGATTTTGAAATAATCGGTCCAGAGGTCCTAAGTCCAGCTTGCGGTCTTTGTTTGTAACAGGAAGTACTTTCTGGGTAATCTGGTAAAGATGATTCCTTACTGTCTCCTTCTGCTTTTATCACTTGAAAGTTGGTGTTTTGTCTTAGACTTTTGCTTCTGAGGTTAGCATTTCATACTGCAGGACTTCGAACTTCATTGGGTGCACCAAAGGTGCACCCAATGGGTGTAGCCCCCGAGCTTCGAGTGGATTTTTGAAAATAATTCACTCGAAGATCTTCATTTTATGCCTTTTTATAGTGATCATCTTCCCTTTTTGCCGGATGCCTTGGAGGTCAGCACTATGTTATTGATATTATGCTTTAGAAATCAGCGTATATTTTGTCTTTTGAGGCCGAGTTCGTGATCTGCTCATATCTTGCTAGGCGATGCAATTTATTTGATCTGTGACTGATTGGACGTTTGACAGGTGACCCTTGGCTAGTATTTGTTATCGCTTCTTGCTTCAATGCTTCTGCCGATTAGACTTGTACCTTGTTAGCTATATTTGGCTTTCCTTTGATCCTTGTTGATATCTCACTTTTGTCTTGAAGTGTTCATTGCACGTGCTGCACGGATGTGACAGTTTTGAAAAATATACTGGTATTTCCTGGGCGTCCCCCCCAATGGGTGTAGGCAAGGGACGGCTTGGTACACCAAGTGTTTTAGCAAACTGTCTCTGAGTACTAATTTGATGTGACCGCGGGTGTAATCATATCGCCCACGCAGTTGACTGGAGTCCCAATGGGTGTTGTGTTGCGTGAAACGGCGTCAGCCGCCTGGCGTGTCTTCAGATGGTTTGAATTGCATATTAAATTTTTGCGACTGTTCAGTAGCCGTGGTAGGAGGTGAGCGATTGCCTCCTTCTATAAATAGTGTTCTTGCTTCCCCGGCATTTTCACATCCCTTACTGCTCTCTGCTGCTTGCTTTCTTCTTCCTCCTTCCTTTCCACCATGGGCAAGAGTAAGAAGGGTAGCAGTTCCTCGCCTCGCTCTGGTGATAAGCGCAAACGTGAGCTGACTCCTCCCTCGGAGGACTTCGGCGACTTGGAGTACTCGGAGGAGGAGTTCTCCTCTGAGTCCGAGGGGTCTCCGGCCCTCGCCTCTCCCCCGGCGTCGTCTGATGATTCAGACGACTCCCAGGGGATTGCCGCGGAGGTTTGGACCTACATCCGGGCCGTCGAGCGCGCCGGGCTCGAAGGCTCAGATGAGTCAGAGTACTCCTCAGACGAGGAGGACTCCTCGGACTCGTCCGAGGAGGACTCCTCGGACTCGTCCGAGGAGGGCAGCGGCGGCGATGGCGAAGACAGTGACGACGACGGCGGCGACGGCAGCGGCAAAGGCGACGACGGCAGCGGCAAAGGCGGCAACGGTAGCGACGAGGATGGCCACGGCAGCGGCAGGGGCAGCAACAGGGGCAGCAACCAGGCCAGTGGCTAAATGCCACTGGTTTTTAGATATTAGTATAGATTAGTAGTAGAAATTGTATTAGTTAAATAACGTAGTAGTAGTAGTAGTAGTAGTATAGAATAGTGTAATGTAATGTAGTAGTAGTAGTAGTATGGAAGTATCAACTCATAACGAGTTGATTTGCAAGTTCTGTAACTTCCCTTTCATGAAGAATGATATAGTCTCTCCCTATGTTAATTTCTTTGCTTCCTGCGATGATGGTGTCTTAGAAACAGTGGCCGAGTCATTATCGACGACATTAGCGCTTCTGAAATAGTGTCCGAATGATGGCGGGGCCACGTTGGCGTTTTTAGAATTAACGACCGAGTAGTTACTGTTGATACCAGCGTTATAGAAGTAACAACCGAGTGACTGACGGCAGTGCCGGTGTTTTAGAGGCAACGACCGAGTGACTGATGGCAACGTCGGCATTTTAGAAGTAACGACCGAGTGACTAACAGCGACGTCGGCGTTTTAGAAGTAACAGCCGAACGACTAACGACAGCATCGGCGTTTTAGAGGCAACGACCGAGTGATTGATGGCAATGTCGGCGTTTTAGAAGTAACGGCCGAGTGACTGACGGCGACGTTGGCGTTTTAGAAGTAATAGCCGAGTGAAGTCAGCGTTTTTAGAAACCACGGCTGAGTCAATTTGGGTCGTGTTGGCCATTTTGGAATCAACGGCCGAGTGATGACATGGCATGCCGGCTTTTTTAGAAATAACCACTGGGTGATGATGTGGCACGCCAGCGTTTTTAGAAATAACCGCTGGGTGATGACTGGGCACTTTTTTGGAAACGACGTCTGGCCCGGGAAAACCCTATATGTACTGTACTGTTCCGCGTCTCCACATTCCGTGCCCTAGTTCTTGCTTTCCTGCTTCCAGATCCTCTCTGCCGATTTGCAATTCTGCTTCCACTCTGCTCGCCGGTGAGGTTAAGATGGCGCCTAAGCGGAAAGCTTCGAGTTCGTCCGCTGCTGTCATTCCCCCCATCGATCCCAACAGTCAGTTGCCTTTCGCAGGTAACCATATGTCTGTTGTTTCTGAGTCTGACCTTCTCCATCTTATGTCCATCGGAGTTCTTCCTCCGAAAGAACTCTATTCCTGGCGGATCTGCTGTGGGGTCACTGTTCCAACAGAAGATACCCATGAATCTGTTGTTTATGTTCCATTCCTTCTCCTCGGCCTTGCTCTTCCTATTTCTCCCTTTTTCCGTGGTTTACTTGATTTCTATCGCTTGAATCTGACCCATTTGAATCCCAATTCCATTCTGCAAATCTCCATCTTTGTTCATTTATGTGAGGCTTTTCTTGGCGTTCTGCCGCATTTTGTCCTGTGGAAATATTTGTATCACTGTCGCCCTGGGATGGCCAAAGGTCAGCACCAACTGGTAGGGGGCGCAAGCTTGGAGATGCGCTGCGGGAGGAAAACCGACTACCTTGACATCCCACTCAAAGACAACATCATAGGATGTCGCTTAGAGTGGTTTATTGTGGAGAATCATGGGAATTCCCTCCCACCACGGCCAGGGAGACAACCGGATGTTCGTACTCCAAGTTGGACCGAGTCCCCCACAGACCAGGAGGTGGCTGAAGCAGGGGCTCTGCTAGCTGAAGTTGGATTGCTGAAAGAGAGGGGTCTGACTGCCGAGGCTGTGGTTGCTGACTTTGTCTTCAAGAATATTCAGCCACTGAAGGACAGAGCATACCCGGCCTATCTGTATCGAGGTCTAGCTGACTCAACCCGGGTCACCAACAGAAGAATTCCTGCTGTGGACTTGGTGAACCGGCTTGAAATGATACTTAGAGGCAAGGTATCAAACGTTGGCGCCCCTGTTGCGTACTCGGCCTGGAACCTGCCTCCTTCCAAAGCCTTTACTTATTTCATGTCAAGTCCTCCTTCTGCTGATGGCGGTTTGGGCCTTAGAGTGCGACCCTCTGCCGAAGAAGTTAGTGCTTTGGTTGCTTTGCTTGGAGAAATTCTTGATGATGAACGGTAGGTCCACTTTGAAGTGCCTTTGGATCCTAGTGATGCAGAGATAGGTGCCATGCTGGATATGTTGGCTGGGGATTCTTCTGATGCCGCTCCTACTGAAACATTGGTGGTGGTGTCCATCCCTGAAGCTGACAAAGCCTTGGATGCTCAGAAGCCTGTCAATGTTCATCCAAAACATTCTCGCCGAGTTGACCAAGCCTCTTTTCCTGCTGAGGGGGAGAAAAAGAAGAAGAGACGCCTTCGTCAGGTGTCTAGCTTGGATCAAGGTGCCGGTCCTTCTACTCCTGTTGCTGTGGAAGTGCCAGTGCCTGAATTCACTGAAGCTAATCCCAATGGGTGTAGCCCGTTTGACGCTGAACCAAACGGGTGTACTGTCCGTCTTGCTGATGATAACGGTGAAGAAGAAGACGAAATCCCCCTGATTCGGAAAAACAGCTGCCGTTATACTGCTAGTGGGGAAAGTAGTGGTGTTCCTTCTCCGGCCTTGTCTGCCCTCATTGGACTGCAAGAATTATCTCTGGCTAACTTTGATCAGACTCTTGAGGACAAGATTCCAGAAGATCTGCTATCAGAACCGGCAGATGGTGGCGCCATGGATGTTCGTGTTGATGTGCTCGACGCCGGGTTAGGGTCCTTCCGGGCAGTGTCCCGCGCCTCATCGACCTTGGAGCACGGTCTTGAGGGTCAGGAGGCTGGTTTGGATTCCCCTGCTCCCATGGAAGTGATCGAGGGACCTTCAGCCTTAGAAGCGACTGCTGCAGAGAACTTGGCCCACAATGAAGGTGCTAGCCTTTACCCAGCCCCCGAGGGTGCTGCCGAAGATGATCCGGCTCAAATGGATAGTGCCAGCTACTACCCAGCCCCCGAGGGTGCTGGCAGGGATGATCCGGCTCGGATGGGTAGTGCAAGCTATGATCCAGCCCCCGAGGGTGTCCGAGCGGGTTCTCCCTCTTGCACTTACATGGATGTTCACGTAGGGTCCTCTCCTCCACACTCTGGTTGCATGGAAATAGCCCAAGCCTTTGGTCAGGGGGTCGCTTTAGAGGCCAGCGTACCTGATGACAAGGTTTTGGGTTCTGCCGATTTCACTGAATTGGTCCCTGCTGAATCGTTGCAAGTTGCTCCGAGTGGTGATCCTTTGCCGAGCCATCAGTTGATCTCTCATGATTTGGAGTCGCCTCCTTCTTCTCCAACTTCCAGGTATTTTGGTTTCTTCTGGTCTGACTTTTACCCAAGCGGGTAATTATTCTCATGCTCGTCTGCTTTTTAATGCCAGGTGTTGGTCGATGAGATGTCTAGTCGGCTGAGGTTGCAGGGTGCTTCCGTCCCGGAAGGAGCTTTGTCTCTGGCGCGTTGGAATCCGGTGCTGCTTCAACGGCGTGTTTCTGACTTAGAGGCGGTGAATGCTGGTTAGTGCTCTTTTGCTTCCTTTTGGCTACCCTATCAAGCTACTTCTTATTTTAACACCTTTGCTTGACTGCTTCTCGCCAGATATGATTCGGTAGTACTCTGCTCTTGAGGAAAAATGCTCTCGAGACCAAGCTGAACTGGTCCGGCAGTGTTCTGATCTTGAGGAAAAGTATTCCCAAAGTCAGACAGAACTGGCCCAGGTCTCTGCTTCTCTAATGACGCCCACACACTGAACTCTACTCTTCGTGCTCAGCTTGACTCTGAGAAGGTGACCTATGAATCCAGGTTTTGTTTTGCTGTGCTTTTATTGCTTGCTTGACGTTTGAAAAAAGTTGATTCTTGCTTGCAGGAAGAAAAACGTGCCCTTGTTACTTCTCGTGACAATCTTGACAGGTTATATCGTGATTCTAGCAACTCGCTGACCATCTTGGAGAGGAGTCATCGCTTCACCAGGGAGGAGTTAGACAATCTTCGTTATAAGCTGCAGGAATCCTTGGATGATGTGATTCGCCTCAGGGAGTTGATATCGGCCAAAGATGTTGTCATTAAGAATCTGCGTGTTTCCAAGAAATCTGTCATCCAGGAGCTAGAGACCGCTCAGTTGGCTATCAAGGTTGCTGAAGAGACTTTCGCTACTCTGAGGGCCCAGCGCGATAAAGCTATGGATAAAGCTATTCGCGCGGGGTGGATTCTGATGAGGAGACCTGGTGTGATTGTCCCGGACGACATAGTGGCAGATGTGAACGCTGCTCCCGATTCCTCGAGTCGCCCTTCTTCGTCAGTTGCTCCTGAGAAGAATGCCGCAAAATAGAAAAACATTGCATGCTTCGAGCGCATGGTTAATGTGCTCGGACGTTTTGTTAGAGGACACCTTTTAGTATTGAATGCTACTATTGTTCTCCTATTGTTTTAGAATTCAACAGTATCTACATTTGTAGAGGTAAAATGTAGCGTAATGATTTTGAGACTTCTTCATGGGACATAGAGGCCGCCCCTGGATGAGTAATCGTGTACGCGCTGAGTGCGTTGCGCCAATTCAAGTTAGTATTAGCTCAAACCAATCGCTCTGTTAGTGTGGTTTAGTGGCCACCCCGAGTTAAGCAAGCGTGAGCATGTTGCACCGTTTTAAGTCATCGCCGACTTAAGCCGATTGCTCCGTTAGCAGGGCATAGTGGTCACCCTGAGTTAAGTAAGCGTGAGCATGTTGCACCGTCTTAGGTCGTCGCCGACTTAAGCCGATTGCTCCGTTAGCAGGGCATAGTGGTCACCCTGAGTTAAGTAAGCGTGAGCATGTTGCACCGCCTTAAGTTGTTGCCGACTTAAGCCGATTGCTCCGATTTGTAAAGCCCAAAAATTGGTATAAAAAAAATATAATAAAATGAATAGATAAATAAATTTATAGAAGGGAGTTTGGGGATTTCTTGAATTTCTTTCTATTTCTCTCTGCATACTCAATTAATGGCATTAAAATTTTGCAAATAACAACACAAACACATAAATAAATAAAAATGTATCTCATGCTGATGTTATTTATGTGATGCATTTTATTTGAATCAAGGAATCGTAAATTAAATTGACCTCATCTCATAAAGGAAAACATAAAATAGAAAATAAGAAAAAGAAAAGAAGAAGAAACCCCTAATTGGGCCAAACTGCACCAATTCGGCCCATCAGGGCATTCATTCTACGCGCCCACTCCGATCGCAGGCACTGCTCTGTGGGTCCGCTTGGTCGGCAGTGAACTCGCGCTCGCGTTGAGACCAATTCCTCCACTGCACTCAGGGACCCACTGGCCATTCTCTCGGTGCGCGCTTGCGCCTGCTTACGGCTGGGGACCACCAGTCAATCCCACGTTACCGCCTCCTCCTCGCGTTAGCCACTTCTGGGTGGGCCCCTTTGTCCAGACTCTTCTTCCCCGCCACGCTAAAATTTCGCTCGTCGCGCGATGAACTGACCGCGACAGGTCCATCTCCTCCTTCCCAACAAACTCGACCACGGCTCTGTGCTTCTTTCATCCCGCGTCGATCTCGGTGAGGGTTGTTACAACCACTTACCGGAATTCTCGTCCTCACTGATGAGCTCACGGACTGCTTCAACGGCCTGCGAATCCGCCGCCAATCTAGGCTTGGCCGTCGGTATAAGTACCCTATCCATGGTCCCGAGCTCACCAATCGACGCCATGCGCGCACAAAGCCAATAGAGAAACAAAGAGTGAGAGAACATCGCGGGCAATTTCTCGCCGGTGTGGAAGCTGCGCCAAGAAATCGTACTGCGCTCCGTGGTCGTGCTCCACCACCCACGTCCAGGCCTTGGTGATCGACCCAGGAGGAAGCCCAGTGCACGTGGATGCTCGTCGCGGCTTCGCCTGGGTGGAATCGTGCTCCAGACCACTGGGATTCTTCGCCGGTGCGGGTGCTCCGCCGCACCGCCGCCGCGTACCGTGGGCAGCTTCCCTGGCGTCGTTCCTGTACCCGGTACGCCCTCCCATCTTGTACGCTTTAGCTCGGGAACATGTAGGTCGCGCGGGAACGGGGATTAGGGCGTCGTCGTGCCGGTGCGGTGGTCACCGACGGGTGATCCGCCGTCGGGGCTATGCGTCGCCACCAGCATGGGCTGGGTGTAGAAGATGCGCGGTGGCCGTTGAGCGGCTAATCAACGGCTGGGATGAAAGGCGGGATACTGGATGAAAGGGGGTAACGGCTTGTCCGTTGGATTCGTGACATAGGGGTATGATTGGGTCTGGGAAATGAAGGCTCCGGACCATTGGATCTTTGTACGTGCGGCCAAGATTAAAGAAGCACACCGGCTCGTCCAGGAGGGAAGTGTGGCCGTTGATCCCAAATGGTGCGGCTCAGATTGGGTCAGGGCATACCCCTTCGGCTCATTAAAATCTGACCATTGGAGCCCGATCGAACGGCTGTAGTGGCGTACCGATTCACTGGGGGAAAGATCTAATCGGGGCCCTTGATCTTGCATCGGGCGGCTCCGGTTGGCCCGTACCCCTTCGCGGGTACTTTTTGTTAAAGAGCCCCTCGGGATAAATGAAATCAACCCGCCGTCCTATGCGGGGGATGACTGTGTCTTGCGGATTTTGCGCCAGAGCCCCTGTGCTTCATAGAAATTGAGGCCCGGTCCTGAGATCATTTAATTTGAATAAATGAAATAGAAAATGGGTTTTTAATATGAAAATAATTACTGGAATTTAATAAATTCATAGAAAATTCATACTAACTCCAAATCACTCCATTCCAGTTCCTAAAATTTTGTAATTTTATTCTCTATCACCTAGAGCCTCTGTTTTATCATGACAACAGTAAGAAAAATTAACCTCACACTTAATCTTACTTAAAACACATAAAACCTTTAAAAATTCATATCTTAAAATCTATAACTCCAAAATTAATGATTCCTGTTCCTATGATCTTATTTTAATATGTATATTATTAATGTGTATTTTGTTTTTATGTTTGGTGTAATATTAATTTTGCCTATACCATGTTTGTTGGAATTGCTACGACTAGCAGTGAGGTCACGAGTCACCTGAGGATCATCCTGGTACCTGGATTCTCAAGGCCCAGGCAAGTTGTGCCCTTGATCACTTCTTTTTACCCACTCATGTTCTAATTAATCATAATGATCTGCATAGGTTAATTTTGATGGGACCCAATAGGTTACCCTAGTTTGGTTATCTTTATACCTTGTTTACCACTGAACCTTTTTGGGTAGTACTTGCTAGTGCTTTATGTGGTTTTGGGTATGAAGATACATTATTCATGATCACACTTTTATTATCCGTTTATTATTATTGTTCATGTTAAGATCATTATGTTAATTGGAACATGGAGCGACCACCCGGGAAAACAGTGCTACCACAAGGGAGGAATGGGACCCCTTGGCTGATTAATTAGGAAAGCTAGTGGAAGACTACCTTACCCGAAAGGGGCAAGGGCAGTAGGGGAGTGGTCAGTGTAGGGAGGCCCTCGGGAGGATTTTGCTGCGATGGCGGTCCTGCAAGGGATTCCTGCATTGGAACTTCCTATAAACTGTAGCGGGTTTTCGGAAGCTAGTGGAACTTTGTAAAGGCCTCGTAGTGGATCCCTAGCCATTCACCTCGGTAGTGTCTAAGGGCCTTGCAAACCCTGGCGACATGGGATACACGACTTGTGGGTAAAGATGCGCAACCTCTGCAGAGTGTAAAACTGGTATACTAGTCGTGCTCACGGTCATGAGCAGCTCGGACCCTCACATGATTGAATTATGGAACTTAAACTCAATTTGTCATATGCATTGCATCGCAGGTGAAGTTGTTACTTTTGTTCTACTATTTAACTGGGTTGGTATTTACTTATACTTAGTAACTGCTAATAAAATTTTGACCAACTTTAAAAGCAATGCTCAGCTTTAACCATCCTCTTTGGTAAGCCTTACACTTCACGTGAGCTCCCACCTTTGGCGAGTTCATGCACATTATTCCCCACAACTTGTTGAGCGATGAACGTATGTGAGCTCACTCTTGCTGTCTCACACACCCCACAGGTCAAGAACAGGTACCGCAGGATGAAGCGCATGGAGGATGCTGTGATGTGTTCGAGAGAGGTCTAGGTCGTCGTCTCCCAGTCAACTTTGGGTTGCTGGACCGTTGTCTCCTTATAATGTAATTATTTATTTTGTATAGAACTCCTGTTATATATAAAGTTGTGACATTCGATCCTGTGCCACTATACATCATATGTGTGAGACTTGGTCCCAGCATACCTGGTGTTTATGTTCGCGCCCGGGTCTTGGTGCCCCGAAACCCGGGTGTGACAGAAGTGGTATCAGAGGAATGTTGACTGTAGGACGAAACCTAGATAGAACTGGACAACCATTCTTTACTTACCTTACTCTGATTCTTTTCTAAGCTTATCTTAATCTTTTCTCATCTATTTCCGCTTTACTCTGATTATTCTTACCTTTTCCTTCTAAAGACAAACTTGGATTTCACACTTTGAAATCCTGTGCTTAAAGTGACTTTTAGGAATAGAAGACCTCATCTTAGGGACAAAATCAAAACTATTTTTGTAAATATTTGTATGCTTGAATGTTTGTTCTTATGATATTTGTCTGATTTGGATCTTTGATTGAGTGTGATGAGTTGTGGAATAATGTCCACAATTGCATCTGCATATACACATAGGTATAAAAATATATTTATAAAATAACTAGACAACCTAGATTGTCCCCATTGGAACATATCTAGCTTAAGAGATTTATCTTATCCTAAAAGCTCTCATTCATCTTATCTTAAAAGATTCTCCCTTATCTTAATAAAGATCCATCTTATCTCGAAAAAGATTCTAACCTTTCGTACCAGATCTAACTGACCTCAAAAGATTTTACCTTATCCTTATGGATTCACATTGCCCTAATTAGCATATTGATCCCACTCTAGAATAACAACCATGTGATAATCCAAAATTTACTTAGATCTTAACCGGTCTAATCTAGTGATATCCAACCTAAACTAGATTTTATCTAATCTATTATGATCTAATCTAGAGTAAGTTACTTAATGCTGGTACAAGAGATAAAATCCATACCCCTCATGCACTTAAAAATAAATTAGTGCCTTAAACCCACTCAGCCACATGCATGAGATCTGATCTAACCAATAGAGCCATGATGAATGGTATAACCTTTCTATTCCCACCTAATAACAAACAAACTTTTAACCTACATCTTGTAGTCTATCTCACCCATATATATCTCTCATCTTGACAGATTCTATCTTACCCTCGGATATTCACCTTATACGATTGGTTACCCCAATCTGGACATAAAACAAAGATTAAGCCCTACCAAAGAATCTTTAGATTATAACCAGCTACTAGCTTATTCATTCCGCTTATTGAATAATTTCCTTTGCAAAACTATTACCATATGCTTCTAACTTTCATGGTCAATACCAGGAAAAGAAAGATTATCACGTAACAACAAACAGAAAATGAATCCTCCAAATCCTCCACCTGTTGAAATCGATCAAGTGGTTGCTGCCCAAAGACTGGTAATACAACAATTAACAGACCTGGTGACCGAGATGCAAAACCAGATAAGACAACAATGCGAGGAAATACGTCAGGTCCGCCAAGAAATAAGGCAAGCACGGTTGGAGAGACAACAACAACAACAACCTCCACCACCACCACCAGCTCCACCAAGCTACATAGATATAAATTATGATGATTTGTAAGATCTAGATGTTACTTTAGTTAGTAGATGATATGATATTATTTTAGAAGGAACAATAAGGTCTATTGACCCTATGTTTTGTTAAAGAATTATGCCTCATGCCGAGATTCCTTTGTTTGTGCATATGTTCCGAGATCAATATGAGTATACATCCCTTTTCTTACAAATCTCGAGGACGAGATTCTTTTTAAGGGGAGTAGGATTTGTAAAGCCCAAAAATTGGTATAAAAAAATATATAATAAAATGAATAGATAAATAAATTTATAGAAGGGAGTTTGGGGATTTCTTGAATTTCTTTCTATTTCTCTCTGCATACTCAATTAATGGCATTAAAATTTTGCAAATAACAACACAAACACATAAATAAATAAAAATGTATCTCATGCTGATGTTATTTATGTGATGCATTTTATTTGAATCAAGGAATCGTAAATTAAATTGACCTCATCTCATAAAGGAAAACATAAAATAGAAAATAAGAAAAAGAAAAGAAGAAGAAACCCCTAATTGGGCCAAACTGCACCAATTCGGCCCATCAGGGCATTCATTCTACGCGCCCACTCCGATCGCAGGCACTGCTCTGTGGGTCCGCTTGGTCGGCAGTGAACTCGCGCTCGCGTTGAGACCAATTCCTCCACTGCACTCAGGGACCCACTGGCCATTCTCTCGGTGCGCGCTTGCGTCTGCTTACGGCTGGGGACCACCAGTCAATCCCACGTTACCGCCTCCTCCTCGCGTTAGCCACTTCTGGGTGGGCCCCTTTGTCCAGACTCTTCTTCCCCGCCACGCTAAAATTTCGCTCGCCGCGCGATGAACTGACCGCGACAGGTCCATCTCCTCCTTCCCAACAAACTCGACCACGGCTCTGTGCTTCTTTCATCCCGCGTCGATCTCGGTGAGGGTTGTTACAACCACTTATCGGAATTCTCGTCCTCACTGATGAGCTCACGGACTGCTTCAACGGCCTGCGAATCCGCCGCCAATCTAGGCTTGGCCGTCGGTATAAGTACCCTATCCATGGTCCCGAGCTCACCAATCGACGCCATGCGCGCGCAAAGCCAATAGAGAAACAAAGAGTGAGAGAACATCGCGGGCAATTTCTCGCCGGTGTGGAAGCTGCGCCAAGAAATCGTACTGCGCTCCGTGGTCGTGCTCCACCACCCACGTCCAGGCCTCGGTGATCGACCCAGGAGGAAGCCCAGTGCACGTGGATGCTCGTCGCGGCTTCGCCTGGGTGGAATCGTGCTCCAGACCACTGGGATTCTTCGCCGGTGCGGGTGCTCCGCCGCACTGCCGCCGCGTACCGTGGGCAGCTTCCCTGGCGTCGTTCCTGTACCCGGTACGCCCTCCCATCTTGTACGCTTTAGCTCGGGAACATGTAGGTCGCGCGGGAACGGGGATTAGGGCGTCGTCGTGTAACACCCCTGGTGTTACTATAACTAAAACTTGAGCATGACATCATGAGCATGGGCATTGCATATGTTTGATACACCTAGAGTGCATTCACTAGGCAAAAATTTCAAACAAGTTGTATTGTTTTACTGTTTTGCAAATAGGACCTTGGTTTAAGGACTTAACCCTAAATAGTGGTTAAAGGGGTAAGACTTAACCAAAGTTGAGAAAACCTAAAGGCTTTAAAGTAAAAGTCATAAAGTGACCCCAACAATAGGGTTGAATCACATTTATACCCTTGGGATATTAAAAACCCTAATCAAAACCCTGGAAAACCCTAAAACCAAACCCTAGGGGCCTAAGTGCAAAATTAGTCCACTTTTGGACTAAAGTGCAAAAACCAAGTCAAATAAGTGTTTCAAGTCTATTGGATCACAAAAATGTGGACTTGAAAGCAAAACCCTTGGTTTTGGACTTATTTGCAAAATGAACCTCCCTTGAGTTTGCACTAAGTCTGAAAAAAAAAAAAACAGTGCATGGGCTCAACTTTGGAGCTTTATAACTTGCAACCTATTGGGTTTTTGCCCTAGGTCACCACATTAAAGTTGAAGCCTAATCATAGGAGAACAACTTTGCTAAAGGGTGCAAGCATAGTTGTTATGAAAAATTTGCAGAAAAACCCAGTCCAAAACTGGCTGTCAGGCTGTGTTGAACTGAATATCTGCCTAGCAGTGAACTGACCCCAACTTTGAACTCAGATTCAAGCATGATCCAGTGCTCAAATGTGTTTATGTCCTATAATGGAGTTGTAGCTGGTTCATGACTCTACAACTTTGGTACAGATCAATAACAAAGTTGCTATGCAAAATAAAAACTTATGGGCTCTGCAAACTCGACTGTCAGGCTGTCTGATGAGCTTTGGCGATGGTACAGTAACTGTCATAACTGAAGAAGATTGGGTTTCTTCCTCACCGCCGGTAGCTTCTGCCGTCGATCGCCGCTCGCTGAGATTCGTGCTCGACGGTCGCCGGATAAGCTTGCCGCGGTAAAGACCTCGTCACCAGTGAGCTGGCCACCACTCCGACGGCTTCACCCCCCCTGTCTCCCTTCAACTTTGCGGCTGGCGGATTACCTCGCCGTCGACCGCCGCCTCTCGGCTGGATGCCGCGTGTCCAAGCCTTTTACCGTGTCGCCGTGACCTCCTCTAACCCCTCCGTGGATCACCGGACTTACTGCCACGTCGCGGCCACGTACCCGCGAAGTCAGTGCGTCTTCCCTATCTCCGGCCGCCGCTCATCTTCATCCAAATTGAGCACCGCCGCCCGCGAACACTATAAATTGCCCCCGCCGTGAGCTTCGCCATATCTTTACGCACCCAGCCACCGCTAATCAGCCCCGATCATCCACCCGAGCGCTCGAATTTTTGATTGCCCCCAAATCGATTCTCCGCCGCCGTAGAATCGACTTCACCGTCGCCAGCCCAACTCCGGTCAGTACCTGTCCGTTGCTCCCTTGTTTAAGCATTGTCATGCCTCAGTGATGCTTCCCGACCCATTCAATTGAACTAGACCGGCGCCTATCGCCGGGAACACGCTCAGGCCGCCGTGGTGCTTACGGCCATCGTGGCCGGAGCTCTATGAGCCACCAACGGTGCAATTACCTTAGGGAAAATGCTCCTTAGGGGTTGAATTTCGTGTATGCCGCCCGGAGAACTCAGCCACTGCCTCAAACGCCCGGCGTAGCTGCTCGCCGGAGCGCGGCCGCGCGGAGCACCGTCATGGGCTTGAAATCGTGAATTGACCAGAACCCAGGGGCCTTTTCGAGAACGGTCAGCGACTCAGAACAATAGTGATTGGCTCTGATTCGGTTTAGTTGTTAAGCCGGGGGCCTCTGCGTAAAACGACCTTCGCGGGCGCGCGCACGCGCGCGAAACCGCTTGGGCCTGGGCTTGTTGGGCCAGAAACGGCCCAGTACTGTTTATCGTTTCCCTTTTTCTTTTCCAGCTGAACTTTGAAAAACTGTAGAAAATTATAGAAAAATGCTAAAATTATGAGACCAATTTTCCTAGGTTTGTTATTTTCCATAGAATTTATTAAAAATAGTTTCATGATTTTTAGATCAAGTAGGGAATTTTAGGATATTTAGAACAGCCTAAATCTATGGTTCTGGATTTTTAGAAATTAAATAATTAGTCCAAAATTCCCCAAACTTTTTATGTGAGCTTTTCACATTATTTAGAAGCCATGGGTAGAGTTTGGTTTGATTTGGACCTTGTTTGATCACAAAACCCAAAACCACCCCCCCCTGCTCCATGAACTCCTTTACCGACTCCGGAAACCCTAAGTTCCCGGAACTCCGTGAAGGAAAGTTGTACTCAAGATATAAATAACAAATTTATGCTATTTTTGCATCCTCATGAGCATTCCATGACATCCATCCTTATGTATGTATATGGTTATCTTAGAACAAGAAGAAGAAGAAGAGGTTGTTGAAGAAGGGATACCACCCACCTCTGATCCCCAGACCGACAACTGCTTTTATTTTGATATCTGTGGATCCGAGCCCGACCCATCTGATAACAAAGGCAAGCCCCGGTGCATTTGCCACCTTCCTTGATGTTTTTAAAATCTTTCTCACTTGCTTGCTGCATTAGGTAATAGGAGTTGATTGATTAAACAATTTCTGCATTACCTCCCTTGATCTTGATTACCCTCCTTGAAACCCTGTTTTTACAAAAAGGTTTTACTTTGCTTAGTATTGCTTTAGAAAAAAAAACAAAAGGATTTGTTTTACAAAAGATGTTTGGCAAAGTGGGAGGGATGTTTTCAAAAATAAAACTTGATGTGGGATCCATCACGGCCGTGATGGATTCAACATCGGAAAAGATGTACCTCTGTCAGGTACCAAACTTTGGGTTTGAAATGATTAAGCTGAGACCGGGCGGGTGACTTGCACGAGAAGAGAGTCTCGGTGTAGTGTCTCCGTCTGTGTCGATTAAGGACCGCCTCGATGTAGGCCTGCTGACCGAGGACCCTTTAACTGGTCACATGCCTCGTCATGGGTAAGCCTTGCCTCGGGTAGACTAAGGCCGGAATAAGATAACACGAAATGGGAGTGGAGCGGTGGCGAGAGTAGCGTGTACCCTCCGTGGCAAGAGGCTGGACGGTGGTGTATCTGTGCTCTCGGTTTGCGTGAACCTGATCCGGTCTTAAGAACCCCGGTGGCGGGTTGACATATGCAAGGGTTAAGTGCTACATATGTCGTGTGATCGGAGATCCTCAGCTGAGTATAATCGATTCGGATCGCCGTACCTCCGCGGTTATGGAGACTTGGCCACTGACTTACACGTAGCATTCCACTAAAGATGATGGGTTTTTGTTAAGAAATTGGCTAGTGCAGGACCAGTGATTGAACTAGGGTAGAAAGAACTCTAGTTGCAGGTAATTGAACCTAACCTGACAAATAAAATTGGATTTTTAAGGATCCACTTTAGTAAGCATTTCTGCAAAACAGAGTCTTTGATTATTGAAAAGCCTTACCTTGACTCCCATATAACCAGCATACCCTTGAGAGTCTTTTCCTTAGTCGGGTAAGACTTGCTGAGTAATTCCATACTCAGGGTTTATCCCTTTGTTATTTTTAGGTGGGGAAGTAGCAGATTTCTGCTGCTTCTGTGCTAAGGTGGTTCCCAACGAAGAGAAACAGGAATGAAGTGCGGGAGGACTCAGTCCTCCACTTAAGATCTTTTGTTTCTAGTCCTTCGGGAGATGTTGTGTCTCCCTGGTTTGTATAATTAATACTTTTATGCACTCGTTTTTAGACCTGGTCTGTAATAACTTAACTTGAGCTTACTTTGGAAATAAATGTAAGATTATGTAATCGCTTCCGCATTTCTTTATCTCCGATAATCTGTAATGTCTGCAAGACGGGTGAAACGTTCCTGGTAAGGTAAGGAGGATACCGAGCTTGTCAAGTAACTTAGGAACATCTACAGGGTGTCTGATGTCTGTTAGACAAGGACAACTGTAGGTGGGCCTGATTACTTGGGAGGTTCTGTCACAGCTGGTATCGGAGCGTAGCCCTTCTTTGCAGATATTCCAGGGCATCTTCAAAAGATTTTCAAAAGTCTTACCTAAAGATTCTTTTCTCTTCTTACCTAAGTAGTCTGAAGAGTTTATATTAAAGACCAGTTAGGAAGAGTGCAACGTATAGACGGTTGAATCAACCAAGGTTGATTCTGTATTTATTCATGCATCATGCTAAGAATTATACTAATAAATTTCCCCCTTTAGAAAATGCCGCCACGCACGAGGCTAACGGCACGAAAATCAACGGGACCGAGGGGAGTACCCCGGCACCAACTGGCCCCTCGCCAAGAAAGTAGTAGCAGTGGGAGTAACGATCCCATCGGAGACTTGGAAGCCGAAGTAAATCGACTTCAAGCAGTACTACGGCACAGGACCAATGCGTGGATTGCCGACGGAGACAGAATTAATGATTTAAGAAGAGATCTCCGTCACCTGCGGGATCAGCTAGCTGACCGGGACCTAGCACTTGACTGGGCAGTCCAGTCACACATGTTGGTGTGTGCTAAAGAAGCAAGGGCTCAGGCCCGAAATAGAGAGTTAAGCAAAGCTGTCGACGACCTGCAGGTGTACTGCAATACACTACATGAAGAAGTCCATGTGCTCTACTCGCAACTGCACCCTAGTGAGCCTGCAAACCCTACTGAGGCGGAAGCTGGACCTTCGCACGTCACGGGACGCGCGTTGGGTGGGGAATTAGACTTGTACGAACCTCCTCCTTCTTTGAGATTGGTGGATGTCTGGACTCCTACACCCGATGAGGAAGCCGCCAAAAGCGATGGGAAACAGGACTAGTGGTGTGATAAGAGTAAAGTAGTGTATTGTAGGGAGTAGTGTTATATTAGAAGTAGTGTAGTATATTGTAGGGTGTACGGTTGTATAATAGGTTAAGCTTTTGTAAAATGGGTAATGTATCCGGTTGTGTACTGTCGAGTTTGTACCATTACTTTTTATAGTAATGTAAAACGGAAGGTTTCTTTGGCGCATTATGTTTATTCAAATGTTTTTGCCTCAGATGCCGACCCGTACTCGAGGACAGGATGCAGCTGGAACATCCGGGGGTGGGGATGCTACCCCGAATCCACCTCCCGTTCCACCCACTCTGGCCGAGGCCATCGCTGCCCTGGTAAACGCCACAGCCGATAACACCCGCTTTCTGAGGGAGATGGCGGGCCAGCAACAGCTTCAACAACAAGCAGGACGAGGATTCCAGCTGGGTCCTCGTGAGACTACATACTTGGATTTCTCGGAGACTCGTCCGCCTCTCTTCGTCAAAGCAGAAGATCCGCTTGAGGCCGACGAATGGATCCGGGTTATTGAACAGAAATTTGGTCTTCTTCGCTGCTCAGAAACCCAGAAGCCACTATTTGCGGCTCAACAACTTCGAGGCCCTGCCAGCACTTGGTGGGGAAATTTTGTGGCCATTCAACCGGATAATCATCAAGTTACATGGAACGAGTTCAAAGCAGCATTCCGTGAGCATTATATCCCGGAAGGAGTGTTGCACATGAAGCAGGAAGAGTTTATGAAGTTGAAGCAAGGGGGAGATACTGTTACTCAGTATCTCAACAAGTTCAACCACCTGTCCCAGTACGCAATTGACCAGGTGAACACAGATTTGAAAAAGAAGAATTGTTTTATGAGGGGTCTGAACGACAGGATGCAGCGGAAAATGGCTGCATGTATTGATCTTACTTATGGAAAGGCTGTCAGCACAGCCCTATCTGTGGAGGCCAGGTATGCAACTTCTGGGAAAAGCAAGGGATTTAGTGGTGATCGGCCTACTCAGGGCCCGGTTAAGAGGCAACGGTTCATTCTCCGGCCCTCTAACCAGAATCGTTCCAGTGCACCACCTTTCCCGTTCAAGCAGCCTATAATTATTCGGTCTAACAAAGCCCCTACTGCCTCAAGTCAGCCGGGTGCCCCAGGCACTCGATTCCCTGCACTGCCAAGTTCTTCCACTGGATGCTTTAACTGTGGCAAGTCTGGGCACTTCATTAAAGACTGTCCCTATCCTCGGCAAAATCAGGCCAATAATCAGCAAGGATCGGGAACTTCAGCTCCAGGCAAGGGAACTATTTCGGGCAGAAATACCAAAAAGACGGGGCGAGTCTATTATACACAAGTGGCTACCACACCGGAAGGCGAGCCGGTGATGATGGGTATGTTCCCTGTGGCCAACCACCCTGCACTAATTCTTTTTGATTCCGGTGCTTCACATACCTTTATTAGCAAGACATTTGCGGAGCAACATCATATTCCATGTCATGAATCCAAAGAGGGTTTTAAAATTCATTCACCTGGGGGATATATTTTTACTAAAGAAGTGGCCTATGGTGTGCCAGTAACTATGGCCGAACGGAACTTTCCTGCCAACATGATTGTTCTGAAGGGCCAGGATATAGATGTAATTTTGGGGATGAATTGGTTAACTCAACACAAAGCAGTACTCAACACTGAACTCAGAACCGTCAGGTTGAGTTATAATCAAGAAGAAATTCTCTTGTCTCTCCCCAAGACCAATCCAGTCAAAGCTTCTGGTAGAATCTTTGAAGCCATTGTACCGGAGATCAAGAATATTCCGGTAGTTTGTGAGTTTCCAGATGTATTTCCGGAAGATTTGCCTGGACTACCCCCAGAAAGGGATGTGGAATTTGTGATTGAGCTAAAGCCCGGTACGGCTCCTATTTCCCGAAGGTCGTACCGTATGCCCCCTAATGAATTAGCAGAATTGAAGATCCAATTGCAAGATCTGCTGAATAAAGGATTTATCCGGCCAAGCTCGTCTCCTTGGGGTTGTCCCGCCATCTTTGTGAAGAAGAAGGATCAAACCTTGCGAATGTGTGTGGACTATCGGCCCCTAAATGAGGTCACCATTAAGAATAAGTACCCTCTTCCAAGGATCGACATCTTATTTGATCAACTGACTGGGGCGAGGGTGTTTTCCAAAATTGATCTCAGATCGGGCTATCATCAAATCCGTATTCGGCCCGAGGATATACCGAAGACCGCTTTCACTACGCGGTATGGATTATTTGAATATCTAGTAATGTCTTTCGGGCTCACCAATGCTCCTGCCCACTTCACCTATTTAATGAACTCGGTGTTCATGCCCGAGTTAGACAAGTTCGTGGTGGTCTTCATTGATGATATTTTGATATATTCTAAAAATGAAGAGGAGCATGCTCAGCACTTACGGATTGTATTGACGCGTCTGAGGGAACATCAGCTTTATGCCAAGTTCAGTAAGTGCGCGTTCTGGCTGGAAGAGATTCAATTTCTGGGGCACGTATTATCATCCAAGGGAATTGCGGTAGACCCTAGCAAAGTCAAGGATATTCTGGAGTGGAAACCTCCAACGACTGTTCACCAAGTCCGGAGTTTTCTTGGACTAGCAGGATACTATCGCAGATTTATACCTGATTTTTCTAAGCTTGTGAAGCCAATCACAAGTTTATTGAAGAATGACACTAAATTCAATTGGTCTTCAAAATGTAATGAAGCCTTTGAGGAATTGAAGACACTATTGACCACTGCTCCGGTATTGGCTCAACCGGACATCACTAAACCTTTTGATGTATATTGTGATGCGTCAGGCAGTGGACTCGGCTGTGTACTAATGCAAGAGGGCCGAGTGATTGCATATGCTTCAAGGCAGTTACGCCGACATGAGGAGCACTATCCAACTCATGATCTGGAGTTAGCTGCGGTGGTTCATGCCCTGAAAATATGGCGTCATTATCTACTGGGAAATATCTGCCACATATACACCGATCACAAGAGTTTGAAGTATATATTTACCCAGTCAGAATTGAATATGAGGCAAAGGCGATGGCTTGAGCTTATTAAAGATTATGAACTAGAGATCCATTATCACCCAGGCAAGGCCAATGTGGTGGCAGATGCATTGAGTCGTAAGACTTTCTGCCACTGTCTTATGGTTGAGACCTCCGAAAGTACTTTGTGTCAAGAAATGGAGAAGTTAAACCTGGGAATGATCCAACAAGGGACTCTAAATCAGCTAAAGCTTGAGTCAACCATCTTGCAAAGGATAATTGATGCTCAAAGGGATAATCAGGGTATGACGCACATCCGAGAGAAGATCAGGGCTGGAACAGCCCAATGTTTTAAGGAAGATAATCAAGGTGGGTTATGGTTTAACAACCGCATAGTAGTGCCGAAGAATGAAGAGCTCCGCCAGCAAATCTTAGATGAGGCGCATCTTAGTCGCTATTCCATTCATCCGGGAAGCACTAAGATGTATCATGATCTGAAACAACATTACTGGTGGACGAAGATGAAGATTGAGATTGCACGCTATGTGGCTAAGTGCGACACTTGCAGACGTGTCAAAGCCATACACCTGAAAACTGCTGGTCCATTGCAATCCTTGCCAACCCCAACATGGAAATGGGAAGACATCAGCATGGACTTTATTGTGGGATTACCCAGGACTGCAAAAGGGTACGACTCTATCTGGGTGATTGTTGATCGACTTACAAAGGTTGCTCATTTTTTGCCGGTCAAGACAAATTCTCCAGTTACTGTCTACGCCCAATTGTATATTGCTCGTATTCTTAGTTTGCATGGTGTTCCAAGGACCATAGTGTCGGATCGTGGACCTCAATTTGTAGCCAAGTTTTGGGAAGCACTTCACCAATCTTTGGGTACTAAGTTACTCCACAGTTCGGCCTACCATCCCCAAACCAGTGGACAGACTGAGAGAGTAAACCAAATACTTGAAGATATGTTACGGGCATGTGTCCTGGATTTCTCGCAAAAATGGGATGAATGTTTGCCCTTGGCGGAGTTTTCGTATAATAACAGTTACCAGGAAAGCATCAAGATGGCACCTTTTGAAGCTTTGTATGGACGACGGTGTCGAACTCCGCTAAATTGGTCTGAACCTGGTGAAAGATATTTCTTTAGGCCTGATATGGTGAAAGAGGTCGAAGAAAAGGTTCAGAAAATCATTCATAATATGAAGGAAGCTCAGACTCGACAAAAGAGTTATGCAGACAAACGGCGAATGCCCTTATTTTTTCTAGAAGGAGACTATGTCTACTTAAAGGTTTCACCAATGAAGGGAGTATCGCGTTTCGGGGTAAAGGGAAAACTTGCACCCAGGTATATTGGTCCATTCCCTATTCTTCAAAGATATGGACCAGTAGCGTATCAACTCCAACTCCCTGAAACATTGTCTGCCGTGCATAATGTGTTCCACGTGTCACAATTGAAGAAGTGTCTTCGGGTTCCCGATCGAACCATTGAAGTGACTGATGTTGTCCTGGAACCAGATTTGACATACTCGGAACATCCCATTCGAATTCTGGATCAAAAGGACAGGGTTACCCGGAGAAAGACTCTCAAGTTTTATAAGATACAGTGGAACCAACATTCGGAAGATGAGGCTACATGGGAAACCCAAGAATTCTTAGATAAGAATTTCCCAGGCTTTCTAGCCTCTTGTAAGTTGTAAAGCTTGTATAGTGTGTAATAAAGGAATAAACCCCCACACCACCCCTGCCTTGTACCAAAAATAAGGGAATAAAAACATGACACATTTCCTTTTCCATTCCTCACCCTAGGATTTTAAATCTCGGGACGAGATTCTTTTATGGGGGGAAGGATGTAACACCCCTGGTGTTACTATAACTAAAACTTGAGCATGACATCATGAGCATGGGCATTGCATATGTTTGATACACCTAGAGTGCATTCACTAGGCAAAAATTTCAAACAAGTTGTATTGTTTTACTGTTTTGCAAATAGGACCTTGGTTTAAGGACTTAACCCTAAATAGTGGTTAAAGGGGTAAGACTTAACCAAAGTTGAGAAAACCTAAAGGCTTTAAAGTAAAAGTCATAAAGTGACCCCAACAATAGGGTTGAATCACATTTATACCCTTGGGATATTAAAAACCCTAATCAAAACCCTGGAAAACCCTAAAACCAAACCCTAGGGGCCTAAGTGCAAAATTAGTCCACTTTTGGACTAAAGTGCAAAAACCAAGTCAAATAAGTGTTTCAAGTCTATTGGATCACAAAAATGTGGACTTGAAAGCAAAACCCTTGGTTTTGGACTTATTTGCAAAATGAACCTCCCTTGAGTTTGCACTAAGTCTGAAAAAAAAAAAAAAACAGTGCATGGGCTCAACTTTGGAGCTTTATAACTTGCAACCTATTGGGTTTTTGCCCTAGGTCACCACATTAAAGTTGAAGCCTAATCATAGGAGAACAACTTTGCTAAAGGGTGCAAGCATAGTTGTTATGAAAAATTTGCAGAAAAACCCAGTCCAAAACTGGCTGTCAGGCTGTGTTGAACTGAATATCTGCCTAGCAGTGAACTGACCCCAACTTTGAACTCAGATTCAAGCATGATCCAGTGCTCAAATGTGTTTATGTCCTATAATGGAGTTGTAGCTGGTTCATGACTCTACAACTTTGGTACAGATCAATAACAAAGTTGCTATGCAAAATAAAAACTTATGGGCTCTGCAAACTCGACTGTCAGGCTGTCTGATGAGCTTTGGCGATGGTACAGTAACTGTCATAACTGAAGAAGATTGGGTTTCTTCCTCACCGCCGGTAGCTTCTGCCGTCGATCGCCGCTCGCTGAGATTCGTGCTCGACGGTCGCCGGATAAGCTTGCCGCGGTAAAGACCTCGTCACCAGTGAGCTGGCCACCACTCCGACGGCTTCACCCCCCCTGTCTCCCTTCAACTTTGCGGCTGGCGGATTACCTCGCCGTCGACCGCCGCCTCTCGGCTGGATGCCGCGTGTCCAAGCCTTTTACCGTGTCGCCGTGACCTCCTCTAACCCCTCCGTGGATCACCGGACTTACTGCCACGTCGCGGCCACGTACCCGCGAAGTCAGTGCGTCTTCCCTATCTCCGGCCGCCGCTCATCTTCATCCAAATTGAGCACCGCCGCCCGCGAACACTATAAATTGCCCCCGCCGTGAGCTTCGCCATATCTTTACGCACCCAGCCACCGCTAATCAGCCCCGATCATCCACCCGAGCGCTCGAATTTTTGATTGCCCCCAAATCGATTCTCCGCCGCCGTAGAATCGACTTCACCGTCGCCAGCCCAACTCCGGTCAGTACCTGTCCGTTGCTCCCTTGTTTAAGCATTGTCATGCCTCAGTGATGCTTCCCGACCCATTCAATTGAACTAGACCGGCGCCTATCGCCGGGAACACGCTCAGGCCGCCGTGGTGCTTACGGCCATCGTGGCCGGAGCTCTATGAGCCACCAACGGTGCAATTACCTTAGGGAAAATGCTCCTTAGGGGTTGAATTTCGTGTATGCCGCCCGGAGAACTCAGCCACTGCCTCAAACGCCCAGCGTAGCTGCTCGCCGGAGCGCGGCCGCGCGGAGCACCGTCATGGGCTTGAAATCGTGAATTGACCAGAACCCAGGGGCCTTTTCGAGAACGGTCAGCGACTCAGAACAATAGTGATTGGCTCTGATTCGGTTTAGTTGTTAAGCCGGGGGCCTCTGCGTAAAACGACCTTCGCGGGCGCGCGCACGCGCGCGAAACCGCTTGGGCCTGGGCTTGTTGGGCCAGAAACGGCCCAGTACTGTTTATCGTTTCCCTTTTTCTTTTCCAGCTGAACTTTGAAAAACTGTAGAAAATTATAGAAAAATGCTAAAATTATGAGACCAATTTTCCTAGGTTTGTTATTTTCCATAGAATTTATTAAAAATAGTTTCATGATTTTTAGATCAAGTAGGGAATTTTAGGATATTTAGAACAGCCTAAATCTATGGTTCTGGATTTTTAGAAATTAAATAATTAGTCCAAAATTCCCCAAACTTTTTATGTGAGCTTTTCACATTATTTAGAAGCCATGGGTAGAGTTTGGTTTGATTTGGACCTTGTTTGATCACAAAACCCAAAACCACCCCCCCCTGCTCCATGAACTCCTTTACCGACTCCGGAAACCCTAAGTTCCCGGAACTCCGTGAAGGAAAGTTGTACTCAAGATATAAATAACAAATTTATGCTATTTTTGCATCCTCATGAGCATTCCATGACATCCATCCTTATGTATGTATATGGTTATCTTAGAACAAGAAGAAGAAGAAGAGGTTGTTGAAGAAGGGATACCACCCACCTCTGATCCCCAGACCGACAACTGCTTTTATTTTGATATCTGTGGATCCGAGCCCGACCCATCTGATAACAAAGGCAAGCCCCGGTGCATTTGCCACCTTCCTTGATGTTTTTAAAATCTTTCTCACTTGCTTGCTGCATTAGGTAATAGGAGTTGATTGATTAAACAATTTCTGCATTACCTCCCTTGATCTTGATTACCCTCCTTGAAACCCTGTTTTTACAAAAAGGTTTTACTTTGCTTAGTATTGCTTTAGAAAAAAAAACAAAAGGATTTGTTTTACAAAAGATGTTTGGCAAAGTGGGAGGGATGTTTTCAAAAATAAAACTTGATGTGGGATCCATCACGGCCGTGATGGATTCAACATCGGAAAAGATGTACCTCTGTCAGGTACCAAACTTTGGGTTTGAAATGATTAAGCTGAGACCGGGCGGGTGACTTGCACGAGAAGAGAGTCTCGGTGTAGTGTCTCCGTCTGTGTCGATTAAGGACCGCCTCGATGTAGGCCTGCTGACCGAGGACCCTTTAACTGGTCACATGCCTCGTCATGGGTAAGCCTTGCCTCGGGTAGACTAAGGCCGGAATAAGATAACACGAAATGGGAGTGGAGCGGTGGCGAGAGTAGCGTGTACCCTCCGTGGCAAGAGGCTGGACGGTGGTGTATCTGTGCTCTCGGTTTGCGTGAACCTGATCCGGTCTTAAGAACCCCGGTGGCGGGTTGACATATGCAAGGGTTAAGTGCTACATATGTCGTGTGATCGGAGATCCTCAGCTGAGTATAATCGATTCGGATCGCCGTACCTCCGCGGTTATGGAGACTTGGCCACTGACTTACACGTAGCATTCCACTAAAGATGATGGGTTTTTGTTAAGAAATTGGCTAGTGCAGGACCAGTGATTGAACTAGGGTAGAAAGAACTCTAGTTGCAGGTAATTGAACCTAACCTGACAAATAAAATTGGATTTTTAAGGATCCACTTTAGTAAGCATTTCTGCAAAACAGAGTCTTTGATTATTGAAAAGCCTTACCTTGACTCCCATATAACCAGCATACCCTTGAGAGTCTTTTCCTTAGTCGGGTAAGACTTGCTGAGTAATTCCATACTCAGGGTTTATCCCTTTGTTATTTTTAGGTGGGGAAGTAGCAGATTTCTGCTGCTTCTGTGCTAAGGTGGTTCCCAACGAAGAGAAACAGGAATGAAGTGCGGGAGGACTCAGTCCTCCACTTAAGATCTTTTGTTTCTAGTCCTTCGGGAGATGTTGTGTCTCCCTGGTTTGTATAATTAATACTTTTATGCACTCGTTTTTAGACCTGGTCTGTAATAACTTAACTTGAGCTTACTTTGGAAATAAATGTAAGATTATGTAATCGCTTCCGCATTTCTTTATCTCCGATAATCTGTAATGTCTGCAAGACGGGTGAAACGTTCCTGGTAAGGTAAGGAGGATACCGAGCTTGTCAAGTAACTTAGGAACATCTACAGGGTGTCTGATGTCTGTTAGACAAGGACAACTGTAGGTGGGCCTGATTACTTGGGAGGTTCTGTCACACGTCGTGCCGGTGCGGTGGTCACCGACGGGTGATCCGCCGTCGAGGCTATGCGTCGCCACCAGCATGGGCTGGGTGTAGAAGATGCGCGGTGGCCGTTGAGCGGCTAATCAACGGCTGGGATGAAAGGCGAGATACTGGATGAAAGGGGGTAACGGCTTGTCCGTTGGATTCGTGACATAGGGGTATGATTGGATCTGGGAAATGAAGGCTCCGGACCGTTGGATCTTTGTACGTGCGGCCAAGATTAAAGAAGCACACCGGCTCGTCCAGGAGGGAAGTGTGGCCGTTGAAAGTCGCCTAGAGGGGGGGGTGAATAGGGCAAAACTGAAATTTACAAATATAAACACAACTACAAGCCGGGTTAGCGTTAGAAATATAAACGAGTCCGCGAGAGAGGGCGCAAAACAAATCGCAAGCAAATGAAGAGAGTGACACGCGGATTTGTTTTACCGAGGTTCGGTTCTTGCAAACCTACTCCCCGTTGAGGAGGCCACAAAGGCCGGGTCTTTTTCAACCCTTCCCTCTCTCAAACGGTCCCTCGGACCGAGTGAGCTTTTCTTCTTCTCAATCAACCGGGAACAAAACTTCCCCGCAAGGGCCACCACACAATTGGTGCCTCTTGCCTTGGTTACAATTGAGTGTTGATTACAAGAACAAGTGAGAAAGAAAGAAAGCGATCCAAGCGCAAGAGCTCAAAAGAACACGGCAAATCTCTCTCGCTAGTCACTAAAGGCTTGAGTGGAATTGGAGAGGATTTGATCTCTTTTGTTGTGTCTAGAATTGAATGCCTAGCTCTTGTAAGTGGTTGGAAGTTGGAAAACTTGGATGCAATGAATGGTGGGGTGGTTGGGGTATTTATAGCCCCAACCACTAAACTTGACCGTTGGCTGGAGGCTTCTGTTCGATGACGCACCGGACAGTCCGGTGCACACCGGACAGTCCGGTGCCCCTGCCACGTCATCACTGCCGTTGGATTTTGACCGTTGGAGCTTCTGACTTCTGGGCCCGCTTGGATGTCCGGTGCACACCGGACATGTACTGTTTGATGTCCGGTGCACCGGTATGGGCACGTCTGACGACTGCGCGCGCTGCGCGCGCATTAAATGCACCGCAGAGAGCCGTTGGCGCCGAAAAGAGCCGTTGCCCCGCTGGTACACCGGACAGTCCGGTGAATTTTAGCGGAGCGGCTGCCGCGCGAACCCGAGGCTGGCGAGTTCCGGAGACCGCGCTTCCTTGGAGCACCGGACATGTCCGGTGCACACCGGACAGTCCGGTGAATTATAGCGCGCCGGCCTCCGAGAATTCCCGAGGGCGAAGAGTTTGAGTTGGAGTCCTCTGGGCGCACCGGACACTGTCCGGTGCACACCGGACAGTCCGGTGCCTCCAGCCAGAGGTGCCTTCGGTTGCCTCGTTGCTCCTTTGTTGAATCCAAAACTTGGTCTTTTTATTGGCTAAGTGTGAACCTTTTGCACATGTATAACTTGAGTACTAGAGCAAACCAGTTAGTCCAATATTTGTGTTGGGCAATTCAACCACCAAAATTATTTAGGAACTAGGGGTAAGCCTAATTCCCTTTCAATCTCCCCCTTTTTGGTGATTGATGCCAACACAAACCAAAGCAAATATAGAAGTGCATAATTGAACTAGTTTGCATAATGTAAGTGCAAAGGTTGCTTGGAATTGAGCCAATATATACTTATATGATGCGCATGGATTGTTTTCTTTGTTTTTGACATATTGGACCACATTTGCACCAAGAGTTTTGTTTTTGCAAATTCTTTTGTAAATTCTTTTCAAAGTCATTTTGCAAGATAGACAAAGGTAAATGAATAAGATTTTGCAAAGCATTTTTAAGTTTTGAAAGTTTCTTCCTTTGTTCCAAAATGCTTTCCCTTTGACTAAACAAAACTCCCCCTAAGTGAGATTCTCCTCTTAGTGTTCAAGAGGGTTTTGATTTAACATTTTGAAAAACTACTTCCTCCCCCTTTAGAACATAATAAGATACAATTTGAAATTGACCAATTTGAAAATCTCCAAAATTTTAAAATTTTAAGTGGTGGTGCGGTCCTTTTGCTTTGGGCTCATATTTTCTCCCCCTTTGGCATGAATCGCCAAAAACGGAATCATTAGAGCCCAATGAAGTATTTTCTCCCCCTTTGGTCATGAAATGAATGAGTGAAGATTATACCAAAGTTGGAGATATGATGCGGAACGACGGCGAAGGATAAGTAGTAGAGTGGAGTGGAAGCCTTGTCTTCGCCGAAGACTCCAATTCCCTTTCAATATACCTATGACTTGGTTTGGAATACACTTGAAAACACATTAGTCATAGCACATATAAAAGAGACATGATCAAAGGTATATTAATGAGCTATGTGTGCAAGACTAGCAAAAGAAATTCCTGGAATCAAGAATATTGAGCTCATGCCTAAGTCTGGTAAAAGATTGTTCATCAAGTGGCTTGGTAAAGATATCGGCTAATTGATCTTTAGTGTTAATGTATGAAATCTCGATATCCCCCTTTTGTTGGTGATCCCGAAGAAAATGATACCGAATGGCTATGTGCTTAGTGCGGCTGTGCTCGACGGGATTGTCGGCCATTTTGATTGCACTCTCATTGTCACATAGCAAAGGGACTTTGGTTAATTTGTAACCGTAGTCCCGCAGGGTTTGCCTCATCCAAAGTAATTGCGCGCAACAATGGCCTGCGGCAATATACTCGGCTTCGGCAGTAGAAAGAGCGACCGAATTTTGCTTCTTTGAAGCCCATGACACCAAGGATCTTCCCAAGAACTGGCAAGTCCCCGATGTGCTCTTCCTATTAATCTTACACCCTGCCCAATCGGCATCCGAATAACCAAACAAATCAAATGTGGATCCCCGAGGGTACCAAAGCCCAAACTTAGGAGTATAAGCCAAATATCTCAAGATTCGTTTTACGGCCGTAAGGTGTGATTCCTTAGGGTCGGCTTGGAATCTTGCACACATGCACACGGAAAGCATAATGTCCGGTCGAGATGCACATAAATAAAGCAATGAACCAATCATCGACCGGTATACCTTTTGATCCACGGACTTACCTCCCGTGTCGAGGTCGAGATGCCCATTTGTTCCCATGGGAGTCTTGATGGGCTTGGCATCCTTCATTCCAAACTTGGTTAGAATGTCTTGAGTATACTTCGTTTGGCTAAGGAAGGTGCCCTCTTGGAGTTGCTTGACTTGAAATCCTAAGAAATATTTCAACTCCCCCATCATCGACATCTCGAATTTCTGTGTCATGATCCTACTAAATTCTTCACATGTAGATTTGTTAGTAGACCCAAATATAATATCATCAACATAAATTTGGCATACGAACAAATCATTGTCAAGAGTCTTAGTGAATAGAGTAGGATCGGCCTTGCCGACTTTGAAGCCATTTGCAATAAGGAAATCTCTAAGGCATTCATACCATGCTCTTGGGGCTTGCTTGAGCCCATAAAGCGCCTTAGAGAGCCTATAAACATGGTTAGGATACTCACTGTCTTCAAAGCCGGGAGGTTGCTCAACATAGACCTCCTCCTTGATTGGTCCATTGAGGAAGGCACTCTTCACGTCCATTTGATAAAGCTTGAAGCCATGGTAAGTAGCATAGGCTAATAATATGCGAATTGATTCAAGCCTAGCTACGGGTGCATAGGTTTCACCAAAATCCAAACCTTCGACTTGTGAATACCCCTTGGCCACGAGTCGAGCTTTGTTCCTTGTCACCACACCATGCTCGTCTTGCTTGTTGCGGAAGACCCACTTGGTTCCTACAACATTTTGATTAGGACGTGGAACTAAGTGCCATACCTCGTTCCTTGTGAAATTATTGAGCTCCTCTTGCATCGCCATCACCCAATCCGAATCTTGAAGTGCTTCCTCTACCCTGTGTGGCTCAATAGAGGAAACAAAAGAGTAATGTTCACAAAAATGTGCAATACGAGATCGAGTAGTTACCCCCTTATGAATATCGCCGAGGATGGTGTCGACGGGGTGATCTCGTTGTATTGCTTGGTGGACTCTTGGGTGTGGCGGCCTTGGTTCTTCATCCTCCTTGTCTTCATTATTTGCATCTCCCCCTTGATCGTTGCCGTCATTTTGAGGTGGCTCATCTTCTTGATCAACATCTTGAGCCTCATCCTCATTTTGAGTTGGTGGAGATGCTTGTGTGGAGGAGGATGGTTGATCTTGTGCATGTGGAGGCTCTTCGGATTCCTTAGGACACACATCCCCAATGGACATGTTCCTTAGCGCTATGCATGGAGCCTGTTCTTCACCTATCTCATCAAGATCAACTTGCTCTACTTGAGAGCCGTTAGTCTCATCAAACACAACGTCACAAGAAACTTCAACAAGTCCTGAGGACTTATTAAAGACTCTATATGCCCTTGTGTTTGAGTCATATCCTAGTAAAAAGCCTTCTACAGTTTTAGGAGCAAATTTAGATTTTCTACCTCTCTTAACAAGAATAAAGCATTTGCTACCAAAAACTCTAAAATATGAAATGTTTGGCTTTTTACCGGTTAGGAGTTCATAAGATGTCTTCTTGAGGATTCGGTGAAGATATAACCGGTTGATGGCGTAGCAGGCGGTGTTGACCGCCTCGGCCCAAAACCGATCCGGTGTCTTGTACTCATCAAGCATGGTTCTTGCCATGTCTAATAGAGTTCGATTCTTCCTCTCCACTACACCATTTTGTTGTGGAGTGTAGGGAGAAGAGAACTCATGCTTGATGCCCTCCTCCTCAAGAAAGCCTTCGATTTGAGAGTTCTTGAACTCCGTCCCATTGTCGCTTCTAATTTTCTTGATCCTTAAGCCGAACTCATTTTGAGCTCGTCTCAAGAATCCCTTTAAAGTTTCTTGGGTATGAGATTTGTCCTGCAAAAAGAACACCCAAGTGAAGCGAGAAAAATCATCCACAATTACAAGACAATACTTACTACCGCCGATGCTTATGTAAGCGATCGGGCCGAATAAATCCATGTGTAGGAGCTCCAGTGGCCTGTCGGTAGTCATGATGTTTTTGTGTGGATGGTGGATGCCAACTTGCTTCCCGGCTTGGCATGCGCTACAAATCCTGTCTTTCTCAAAATGAACATTGGTTAGTCCTAAAATGTGTTCTCCCTTTAGAAGCTTGTGAAGATTCTTCATTCCAACATGGGCAAGTCGGCGGTGCCAGAGCCAACCCAAGTTAGTCTTAGCAATTAAGCATGTGTCGAGTTCAGCTCTTTCAAAATCTACCAAGTATAGCTGACCCTCTAACACACCCTTAAATGCTATTGAATCATCACTTCTTCTAAAGACAGTAACACTGGTATCAGTGAATAGACAGTTGTACCCCATTTGACATAATTGGGATATGGAAAGCAAATTGTAATCTAAAGAATCTACAAGAAAAACATTGGAAATAGTATGGTCAGGTGATATAGCAATTTTACCCAAACCTTTGACCAAACCTTGATTTCCATCCCCGAATGTGATAGCTCGTTGGGGATCTTGGTTTTTCTCATAAGAGGAGAACATCTTTTTCTCCCCTGTCATATGGTTTGTGCACCCGCTGTCGAGTATCCAACTTGAGCCCCCGGATGCATAAACCTACAAAACAAGTTTAGTTCTTTGTTTTAGGTACCCAAACGGTTTTGGGTCCTTTAGCATTAGATACAAGAACTTTGGGTACCCAAACACAAGTCTTGGAGCCCTTGTGTTTGCCCCCAACAATTTTGGCAACTACCTTGCCGGATTTGTTAGTTAAAATATAAGATGCATCAAAAGTTTTAAATGAAATGGCATGATCATTTGATGCATTAGTAGTTTTCTTTCTAGGCAACTTTGCATGGGTTGGTTGCCTAGATCTAGATGTCTCACCCTTATACATAAAAGCATGATTAGGGCCAGAGTGAGACTTCCTAGAATGAGTTTTCCTAATTTTGCTCTCAGGATATCCGGCAGGGTACAAAATGTAACCCTCGTTATCCTGAGGCATGGGAGCCTTGCCCTTAACAAAGTTAGATAAATTCTTTGGAGGGGCATTAATTTTGACATTGTCTCCCCTTTGGAAGCCAATGCCATCCTTGATGCCAGGGCGTCTCCCATTATAGAGCATGCTTCTAGCAAGTTTAAATTTTTCATTTTCTAAGTCATGCTCTCTAATCTTAGCATTAAGTTGTGCTATGTGATCATTTTGTTTTTTAATTAAGGCTAGGTGATCATGGATAGCATCAACATTAATATCTCTACATCTAGTACAAATGGAAACATGCTCAACATTAGATGTAGAGGGTTTGCAAGTTTTTAATTCTACAACCTTAGCATGCAACATATCATTTTTAGTTCTAAGGTCGGAAATAGTAGCATTGCAAACATCAAAATCCTTAGCCTTAGCAATTAGTTTCTCATTCTCATTTCTAAGGCTAGCAATGGAAACACTCAACTCATCAATCCTAGCAAGCAAATCAACATTATCATTTCTAGGATCAATGCAAACATGAGAATCAACCTTAGCAATTAATTTAACATTTTCATTTCTAAGGTTGGCAATAGTGTCATGGCATGTGCTTAGCTCACTAGATAATTTGTTATATTTTTCTACTTCTAGAGCATAAGCATTTTTAACCTTAACATGTTTCTTATTTTCCTTGATTAGGAAGTCCTCTTGGGAGTCCAAGAGATCATCCTTTTCATGGATGGCACTAATTAGCTCATTTAATTTTTCCTTTTGTTCCATGTTAAGGTTGGCAAAAAGAATACGCAAATTATCCTCCTCATTTTTATCATCATCCTCATCACTAGATGTTTCATATTTAGTGGAGGACCTTGATTTTACCTTCTTTTTGCCGTCCTTGGCCATGAGACACTTGTGGCCGACGTTGGGGAAGAGGAGGCCCTTGGTGACGGCGATGTTGGCGGCGTCCTCGTCGTCGGAGGAGTCGCTTGAGCTTTCGTCGGAGTCCCACTCCCGACAAACATGGGCATCGCCGCCCTTCTTCTTGTAGTACTTCTTCTTTTCTCTCCTCTTTCCCTTCTTGTCGTCGCCCCTGTCACTGTCACTAGACATAGGACATTTTGCAATAAAATGACCGGGCTTACCACACTTGTAGCAAACCTTCTTGGAACGGGATTTGTAATCCTTCCCCTTCCGTTGCTTGAGGATTTGCCGAAAGCTCTTGATGATTAGGGCCATCTCCTCGTTGTCGAGCTTGGAGGCGTCAATTGGTTGTCTACTTGGTGTAGACTCCTCCTTCTTCTCCTCCGTTGCCTTGAAGGCCACCGGTTGCGCCTCGGATGTGGAAGGCTCGTCAAGCTCGTTGATCTTCTTGGAGCCCTCGTGGTCATCCCATTTTGCGCTCCCGAGGTTGCGCACTTGGTTCACCAAGGTTTTGAGCCGGTTGTACATGTCTTGTGGCTCCTCCCCTTGGCGAAGACGGAAGCGACCGAGCTCCCCCTCGATCGTTTCCCGCTTGGTGATCTTGGTGAGTTCATCACCCTCGTGCGCCGTCTTGAGTAGGTCCCAAATCTCTTTTGCGTTCTTCAACCCTTGCACTTTGTTGTATTCCTCCTTGCTTAGAGAGGCAAGGAGAATAGTTGCGGCTTGGGAGTTGAAGTGCTCGATTTGGGCTACTTCGTCCGTGTCATAGTCCTCATCCCCTACAGATGGTACCTGTACACCATACTCAACAACATCCCATATACTCTTGTGGAGAGAGGTTAGATGAAATCGCATTAAATTACTCCACATAGCATAATCTTCACCATTAAAAGTTGGTGGTTTGCCTAATGGGACGGAAAGTAAAGGTGTATGTTTAGGAATGCGAGGGTAGCGTAGGGGAATCTTACTATACTTCTTACGCTCTTGGCGTTTAGAAGTGACGGACGCCGCGTCGGAGCCGGAGGTAGATGTCGATGAAGTATCGGTCTCGTAGTAGACCACCTTCCTCATCCTCTTGTGCTTGTCCCCACTCCGATGTGGCTTGTGAGAAGAAGATTTTTCCTTCTTCTCCTTGTGGTGAGAAGAGGAAGATCTTTTCTCCTTCCGCTTGGAGGAGTTCTTCTTCTTCTCCCTTCTCTTGGTGCGGGACTCTTCCGATGAAGTGCTCCCTTGGCTTGTAGTGGGCTTGTTATCGCCGGTCTCCATCTCCCTCTTGGTGTGATCTCCCGACATCACTTCGAGCGGTTAGGCTCTAATGAAGCACCGGGCTCTGATACCAATTGAAAGTCGCCTAGAGGGGGGGGTGAATAGGGCGAAACTGAAATTTACAAATATAAACACAACTACAAGCCGGGTTAGCGTTAGAAATATAAACGAGTCCGCGAGAGAGGGCGCAAAACAAATCGCAAGCAAATGAAGAGAGTGACACGCGGATTTGTTTTACCGAGGTTCGGTTCTTGCAAACCTACTCCCCGTTGAGGAGGCCACAAAGGCCGGGTCTTTTTCAACCCTTCCCTCTCTCAAACGGTCCCTCGGACCGAGTGAGCTTTTCTTCTTCTCAATCAACCGGGAACAAAACTTCCCCGCAAGGGCCACCACACAATTGGTGCCTCTTGCCTTGGTTACAATTGAGTGTTGATTACAAGAACAAGTGAGAAAGAAAGAAAGCGATCCAAGCGCAAGAGCTCAAAAGAACACGGCAAATCTCTCTCGCTAGTCACTAAAGGCTTGAGTGGAATTGGAGAGGATTTGATCTCTTTTGTTGTGTCTAGAATTGAATGCCTAGCTCTTGTAAGTGGTTGGAAGTTGGAAAACTTGGATGCAATGAATGGTGGGGTGGTTGGGGTATTTATAGCCCCAACCACTAAACTTGACCGTTGGCTGGAGGCTTCTGTTCGATGGCGCACCGGACAGTCCGGTGCACACCGGACAGTCCGGTGCCCCTGCCACGTCATCACTGCCGTTGGATTCTGACCGTTGGAGCTTCTGACTTCTGGGCCCGCTTGGACATGTACTGTTTGATGTCCGGTGCACACCGGACATGTACTGTTTGATGTCCGGTGCACCGGTATGGGCACATCTGACGACTGCGCGCGCTGCGCGCGCATTAAATGCACCGCAGAGAGCCGTTGGCGCCGAAAAGAGCCGTTGCCCCGCTGGTACACCGGACAGTCCGGTGCACACCGGACAGTCCGGTGAATTTTAGCGGAGCGGCTGCCGCGCGAACCCGAGGCTGGCGAGTTCCGGAGACCGCGCTTCCTTGGAGCACCGGACATGTCCGGTGCACACCGGATAGTCCGGTGAATTATAGCGCGCCGGCCTCCGAGAATTCCCGAGGGCGAAGAGTTTGAGTTGGAGTCCTCTGGGCGCACCGGACACTGTCCGGTGCACACCGGACAGTCCGGTGCCTCCAGCCAGAGGTGCCTTCGGTTGCCTCGTTGCTCCTTTGTTGAATCCAAAACTTGGTCTTTTTATTGGCTAAGTGTGAACCTTTTGCACCTGTATAACTTGAGTACTAGAGCAAACCAGTTAGTCCAATATTTGTGTTGGGCAATTCAACCACCAAAATTATTTAGGAACTAGGGGTAAGCCTAATTCCCTTTCAGCCGTTGATCCCAAATGGTGCGGCTCAGATTGGGTCAGGGCATACCCCTTCGGCTCATTAAAATCTGACCATTGGAGCCCGATCGAACGGCTGTAGTGGCGTACCGATTCACTGGGGGAAAGATCTAATCGGGGCCCTTGATCTTGCATCGGGCGGCTCCGGTTGGCCCGTACCCCTTCGCGGGTACTTTTTGTTAAAGAGCCCCTCGGGATAAATGAAATCAACCCGCCGTCCTATGCGGGGGATGACTGTGTCTTGCGGATTTTGCGCTAGAGCCCCTGTGCTTCATAGAAATTGAGGCCCGGTCCTGAGATCATTTAATTTGAATAAATGAAATAGAAAATGGGTTTTTAATATGAAAATAATTACTGGAATTTAATAAATTCATAGAAAATTCATACTAACTCCAAATCACTCCATTCCAGTTCCTAAAATTTTGTAATTTTATTCTCTATCACCTAGAGCCTCTGTTTTATCATGACAACAGTAAGAAAAATTAACCTCACACTTAATCTTACTTAAAACACATAAAACCTTTAAAAATTCATATCTTAAAATCTATAACTCCAAAATTAATGATTCCTGTTCCTATGATCTTATTTTAATATGTATATTATTAATGTGTATTTTGTTTTTATGTTTGGTGTAATGTTAATTTTGCCTATACCATGTTTGTTGGAATTGCTACGACTAGCAGTGAGGTCACGAGTCACCTGAGGATCATCCTGGTACCTGGATTCTCAAGGCCCAGGCAAGTTGTGCCCTTGATCACTTCTTTTTACCCACTCATGTTCTAATTAATCATAATGATCTGCATAGGTTAATTTTGATGGGACCCAATAGGTTACCCTAGTTTGGTTATCTTTATACCTTGTTTACCACTGAACCTTTTTGGGTAGTACTTGCTAGTGCTTTATGTGGTTTTGGGTATGAAGATACATTATTCATGATCACACTTTTATTATCCGTTTATTATTATTGTTCATGTTAAGATCATTATGTTAATTGGAACATGGAGCGACCACCCGGGAAAACAGTGCTACCACAAGGGAGGAATGGGACCCCTTGGCTGATTAATTAGGAAAGCTAGTGGAAGACTACCTTACCCGAAAGGGGCAAGGGCAGTAGGGGAGTGGTCAGTGTAGGGAGGCCCTCGGGAGGATTTTGCTGCGATGGCGGTCCTGCAAGGGATTCTTGCATTGGAACTTCCTATAAACTGTAGCGGGTTTTCGGAAGCTAGTGGAACTTTGTAAAGGCCTCGTAGTGGATCCCTAGCCATTCACCTCGGTAGTGTCTAAGGGCCTTGCAAACCCTGGCGACATGGGATACACGACTTGTGGGTAAAGATGCGCAACCTCTGCAGAGTGTAAAACTGGTATACTAGCCGTGCTCACGGTCATGAGCAGCTCGGACCCTCACATGATTAAATTATGGAACTTAAACTCAATTTGTCATATGCATTGCATCGCAGGTGAAGTTGTTACTTTTGTTCTACTATTTAACTGGGTTGGTATTTACTTATACTTAGTAACTGCTAATAAAATTTTGACCAACTTTAAAAGCAATGCTCAGCTCTAACCATCCTCTTTGGTAAGCCTTACACTTCACGTGAGCTCCCACCTTTGGCGAGTTCATGCACATTATTCCCCACAACTTGTTGAGCGATGAACGTATGTGAGCTCACTCTTGCTGTCTCACACACCCCACAGGTCAAGAACAGGTACCGCAGGATGAAGCGCATGGAGGATGCTGTGATGTGTTCGAGAGAGGTCTAGGTCGTCGTCTCCCAGTCAACTTTGGGTTGCTGGACCGTTGTCTCCTTATAATGTAATTATTTATTTTGTATAGAACTCCTGTTATATATAAAGTTGTGACATTCGATCCTGTGCCACTATACATCATATGTGTGAGACTTGGTCCCAGCATACCTGGTGTTTATGTTCGCGCCCGGGTCTTGGTGCCCCGAAACCCGGGTGTGACAGTTAGCAGGGCATAGTGGTCACCTTGAGTTAAGTAAGCGTGAGCATGTTGCACTGTTTTAGGTCGTCGCCGACTTAAGCCGATTGCTCAGTTAGCAGGGCATAGTGGTCACCCTGAGTTAAGTAAGCGTGAGCATGTTGCACCGTCTTAGGTCGTCGCCGACTTAAGCCGATTGCTCCGTTAGCAGGGCATAGTGGTCACCCTGAGTTAAGTAAGAATGCAGGTCGACAATGAACAATTTGAGCAGTCTCGAAGTCTTCTTATTGATGATCTATTTCCCAGTTTACAGAGTACATTGTCGTCCCAATAGCTTTTGGAATACAGCTAGGGGTAAAACTTCCTGAGGTGTTCTATGTTCCATGAGTTCCCGATTTCCGTGCCATCCATCTGAGTGAGACGATATGATCCCGGCCGAGTGACTTCTGCTACTATGAATGGTCCTTCCCATAGAGGTGACAACTTGTGCTGCCCTTCCCCCGTTAGAATTCGGCGGAGGACGAGATCTCCTACTGCGAAGGATCGATGTCTCATGGTCTTATCGTGATAGCGCCTCAGGGTTTGCTGGTACCGTGCTGATTGAATTACCGTGTTCAGCCGTTCTTCTTCGAGTATATCAACATCCTCTAGCCTAGTAGCCTCGGCTTCTGCTATGTTTTCAAAGATCAACCTTGGTGCCCCAAACTTGAGATCAGCAGGTAGCATAGCCTCTGAACCATAGACCATGAAGAAAGGGATATTTCTATGCAGAGCTCGACTGGGTTGAGTTCTTAAGCTCCAAACTACGTAGGGCAACTCCCTTATCCATTTCCCTGCAAACTTTTCGTTTTTATCGAAGACTTTTTTCCTGAGGGCCTCCAATATCATCCCGTTAGCTCTTTCAACCTGCCCGTTGGCTCTTGGGTGTGCCACCGAAGCGTATTTGATCTGAATGCTTTTCTGCTCGCAGTAATCAAAGAACTCTGAACTTGTGAAGTTGGATCCCAAGTCAGTTATGATACTATTCGGTATTCCAAATCTGAATATTATGTCTTGTATGAACTCCACCGCCTTGGCTGAAGTTAAGGAAGCAATGGGTTTGAACTCTATCCATTTAGTGAATTTGTCGATAGCCACCAGCACATGAGTGTATCCTCCCTAAGCTTTCTTGAAAGGTCCAATCATGTCCAGTCCCCAACACGCGAACGGCCAAGTTATGGGTATCGTTTGCAGTTGCTGTGCTGGTAGATGCTGCTGTTTTGACAGGTACTGGCAGGCTTCGCACCTTTGGACTAACTCGGCTGCGTCATTCTTCGCTGTTGGCCAATAGAAACCTGACCTGAAGACCTTCCCAACCAGGGTTCTGGACGCTGCATGCACTCCACACTGCCCAGCATGCACCTCGTCTAGAAGTTGCTTTCCAGTAGTTGAGAGAATGCATTTCATGAGGACTCCTGATGCACCCCTTCTGTATAGTGTTTCCCCAATGAGTGTATAGTGAGTCGATTGCCTTGCGATGCGCTCGGTTGCATTCTTGTCGTCTGGCTCCTCCTCATTTTTTATATACCTGATGATCGGCCTCCTCCAGTCGTCAGAATCTGACTCTGGTTGGCTCAAAGTATTGCATTCTTCTGCCTGACCCGGTGAGATGCTTGGGTGTGATATCTCTTGGACAAAGACTCCAGGCGGGACCTGAGTCCGACTGGACCCTAGCTTGGACAACATGTCAGCTGCCGTGTTTCGATCTCTCTCCACATGGTGAAATTCCAGACCTTCAAATTTATCTTCTAATTTCTGGACGGCAGTGCAGTATTTTCCCATGGAATCGTTCGAGCAATCCCATTCTTTGTTTATCTGACTTATGACTACCATAGAATCTCCGTATACCATCAATCTCTTGATGCCCAATGATATAGCAATGTTTAGTCCGTGAATCAGAGCTTCATATTCTGCTGCATTGTTAGAGGCTGGAAATAACAACTGTAGGGCATATCTGAGGTGTTCGCCTCCAGGTGCAGTAAAGAGGATCCCTGCGCCTGCTCCCTACAGATTTAATGAGCCATCAAAGTACATTCGCCATACTTCTGCAGTTTCTGGGTTATCTGGTACTTGTTGTTCGGTCCACTCTGATACAAAGTCAACCAGTGCTTGAGTTTTAATGGCAGTGCGAGGTCGAAATTCAATGTCGTGAGATCCCAGCTCGCAGGCCCATTTGGCTATTCTCCCGATGGCTTCTTTGTTGTGAAGAATATCCCCTATTGGAAAACCAGTGACTACTACGACTTTGTGGTCGTCGAAGTAGTGACGGAGCTTGCGTGCAGTTAGAAGTACTGCATATAATAGCTTCTGAACTTGAGGATATTTTTTCTTCGAGGGACCCAGAACTTCGCTGATGAAATAAACAGGGTGTTGCACTGGATAAGCATGTCCTTCTTCCGCTCGCTCGACTACTAACGTGGTGCTCACCACGTGAGTCGTGCAAGAGATATACAGCAGCAAATCTTCGGCTGGTTGAGTCAGCGTGGCTCGACGCGGCGGTTTCAGCACTGGTGGTGTTGTCAAGAATTTTTTCAGTGCCTCTAGAGCCTCCTGTGCCTCTGAAGTCCATTGAAATTTGTCCACCTTCTTGAGCAACTTATAAAATGGTAAGCCTTTTTCTCCCAGCCTCGATATGAATCTGCTCAAAGCTGCCATGCATCCTGTGAGTCTTTGCACTTTCTTCTGCGACCGTGGTGCCTCCATCCTCATAATAGCCTCGATATTTTCTGGGTTGGCCTCGATTCCTCGGTGGCTGACAATGAACCCAAGTAACTTTCCTACTGGTACCCCGAAGACACATTTTTCGGGATTAAGCTTCCATCGATATCGCCGTAGACTGTTGAAAACCAGTTGTAAATCTTCGATAAAATTTTCCGAATTTTTTGTTTTGATTACCACGTCGTCCACATACGCTTCCACTCGCTTGCCTCAGTGATTGGCTAAGCATGTTTGAATAGCTCTCTGATAAGTCGCTCCAGCGTTTTTGAGGCCAAACGGCATGGAGGTATAGCAGAAAGCACCGAATGGAGTGATGAACGCCGTTTTTTCCTCATCTTCTTTCGCCAAGCTAATCTGGTGATATCCAGAGTAGCAATCCAAGAAGGATAGCATAGAACATCCTGCGGTGGAATCTACCACCTGATCTATCCTGGGGAGCCCAAAGGGATCCTTTGGATAGTGTTTGTTGAGATCCGTATAGTCGACGCACATGCGCCAATCCACCTTATTCTTTTTGAGTACAAGAACAGGGTTAGCCAGCCACTCGGGATGTAATACTTCTCTAATAAACCCAGCCGCGACCAAGCGAGCCAGCTCAGCGCGGATGGCCTCTCTCTTGTTGGGCGTGAAACGACGTAATTTTTGCCGAATTGGCCTCGCCTGGGGGTAGACCTTCAGTTTATGCTCGGCCAGTTCTCTCGGGACTCCCGGCATATCCGCAGGTTGCCATGCGAATACATCTCGGTTATCTTGCAGGAACCGGACGAGCGCGTTTTCCTATTTGTCATCCAAGCTGGAGCTGATGATGGCAGTCTTGCGTTCATCAGCGAACCCAAGGTTGATCCTTTTAGTTTCTTCAGTCGGCCGCATAGAGGTCGCAGCTTGAGCCTCATTCGCAGGTACCGCGAGGTCTTCCTTAGGCTTAGAGTTTGCCTGCATAGAAGAAGTCGCCGACGGTTTGGTGGCGAGGGTCGCCTGGATGGCCACCCGGAAACATTCTGTGGCGCCTTGGAAGTCAGCACGCACAGTTATGATCCCCTGCGGCCCTGGCATCTTCAGTATCATGTAGGTGTAATGGGGAATGGCCATGAATTTCGCCAATCCAGGCCTCCCGATGATGGCGTTGTACCCGCAGTCGAAGTTCGCCACTTCGAACCTCAGGAACTCGGTTCTGTAGTTCTCCGGAGTTCCGAAGGTGACCGGCATGTAGATGTGGCCCAGCGGGTATTCTCCTTCAGTCGGCACGATGCCAAAGAAAGGAGTATCGGACTTGTGGAGCTCTTTGAGGCGAACTCCCAAGCCTTGAAGCGTCCGGGGGAAGGTGACATTGATGCTGCTCCCCCCATCCACTAGTACCTTCTTCACCCGGCTCTCTCGGATCACCGGATCGACGAGGAGCGGGTATTTGCCCGGGTGGTCGAAGTTGAGCCACTGATCTGCCCGAGTGAAAGTGATCGGGTGCTCCGACCATCGGTACGGAGCGGGAGGACCGGTGGTCGCTACCAATATTTGGCGATCGTTGAGCTTTTGTTGTCTCTTGTTCTCCTGTGATCCATGTCCGCCGAAGATGACGTTGACCTCTCTGTCGACGCGCGGGAAGGCTCCATCTCCTCCCCCCTCCTGTTGTTGGGGTTGTCGCGGTTCTGGTCCTCCCCGTGGCGGAGGAGGTAGAGGCTGGAAAGGTCGGTCGTGCCCAATGGAGTGCTTGAAGTCCCGGCAGTTCCGAAGGGTGTGGCGCATGTCCTTATGGTACGGGCACTTGGCGTCGAGGATGTCATCCAGCGTGCGCTCGCCTCCACGAGGTCCTCCTCGGGCGCGAGAGGCGGGTGGTTCGGCGGCGTGAACTTCTTCGCGAGGCCTCTTCTCCCAACGCTTGTCGGGCTACTGGTTCGTGTCGCGTCGTGGCGCTACCGGTGCTGGCTTCGCTCCACCGATGAGGTCCCGAGCCCGTTCGTCGGTGGTGATGTAGAGGTCGGCTTCCCTGAATAGCTGCTCGGAGGTAGTTGGCGCTTTCTGTAATATGGCGCGAACGAAGGCCACGTCATCGGAGCCTCTGTAGAAGTCCTCGATTACTGCTGCCTCCGCGACCTCGGGGATACGATTTCTCATGGTCTGGAACCTTTTGAGGTATGACCTGAGAGTTTCGTCCCCCCAGCGCTTGATGGATTTAAGGTCCCACGGTTGCGCCGGCTTGTCAGAGAGGGACTGGAAGTTGGCGATGAAGCGTCGACTGAAATCACTCCAGTCATCGATGCAGTGTCGTGGTAGGTGTCGTAGCCATTGCAGTGCGTCTTGCCTTAGGACGATGGGCAAGTACGCGGTCATTACGTCCTCAGTTGCCCCGGCGGCTCGGGCAGCGGTAGTGTAGACGGCCAGCCAGCCTCCCGGATCCTACTTAGGTTCATATTTGTCAACGTTGGATACCTTGAAGTTAGGAGGCCATTGAATGGCTCTGAGGCGTGGAGTAAGTACCGACACTCCACACGTGTCCTCCTGTCGTAGAGGATAATGTCTGTCCCAGGGGGGAGTGGTTGTCGTGGTGCTTCGACCGTCCCCAGGTAGTGCCGCCAGTCGAAGCCGTTGCCGACTCGGTCCTGGTGGCCTGACTCCGGGTTGGGATGTCGTGATCCCTGTCGTACTCTTCCCGGCGACGGATCTCGCTCTCATGTCGTCGTTCGCGTGAAGCGTTGATGGAGCTCCGTGCATCCCGCCGACTGTTGATGGTATGTCGTAGATCATTCGGCGGATGCGCGAGAGGTAGAAGATGGTTGGCCGCTCGAGTGAACAGTCGCTGGTAGCCCTCGGCATCGGGAGTCCGAGGGAGACCGTCGACTATCCGAGCCAGTACTCCGCCGACTTCACTTGGCGTTTTCAAGGCTCGGGCGAAGTCGGGGTTCAGGTTGCGCCCGAAGAGAGGATTTTCCCGACGTTGCTTAGTTTCCTGTTCGGCCTATTCTTGAGCTCGCCGGTGATCGCGTCGTCGGGAATTCCTCCTTTCCCGGAAGACACGCTCTTCCGGGGTTTCTCCCATTTCTGAGGCCTCGTCTCGCGACATAGGCTGCACCGGATCCCGTTCTCCGGCTTCGTGATGTCTCCGGATATTTTGGCGTCGGTTCCTTCATCGGCGGGATTCCCACTGAGGAGGTTCCTCTTCGGGTACAGTCGGCTCATCGTCGGAGATGGGAGGCGACTCCGCTCTCCCGATGAAGAGGACGTCAGGGTAGAATGGCGTAGCTGTCGTGACGATCTTCTTTCTGTTCTCCTTTGAGGGCGGAGGCGCAGAAAGAACAACTTGCTTCCCCCCGATTTTATTTGTTTCTTTCTTTCTTGTAATTTGTGTCCATTCTTCCGTCGGAGAGGTAGACAATGGAGTTCTCCGGGTTGGCGGGCCTCGGGCCTCTGTCCTGCCGGAGGCGATCCTTTTTCGGAGCATTGGAGGTTGCGCCTTTTCCTGCTTTTCCCTGATTTCCACGGAGATTTTTGAGGAAGATCTTCTCTCCGTTGGGTCCGCTATGTGATGCAGAGTTCCCTCTTCATCCACTACAGCTGAAATGGTTCCAAAGCAGAATTTGGACCCGGGGCGGAAGACGATCTTGTGCAGGAAAGTGACGACCATTGAGCTAACTTGGGTCGACAACACACCCCCTACCTGGCGCGCCAGCTGTCGGTGTTTTGGGTCCGACCACACACCCGGGGTTGCCCTCAAGGTGCTTTTAGGAGTAGGACGGTGTTGTCAACCGTAGTTCAATGGTTCGTGCTAGTTGCACGAGAGACGGCAGACAATGATTTACAGGTTCGGGCCGCTTTGAAGTGCGTAACACCGTACGTCCTGGCGAGAGTGTTGTATATGGCGAGTTACAAGGTGATCCTCTAATGCGTATGAAGCTGGGGTGGATGGCTAAGTGGTGAGTTTGATTCCTTCTGAAGGGGTGCCCCCTAGGCCTTATATACTCGACCGTGGGGCAATACATGCAGATATGATAATCACGTGCACCTAAGAAATAGTAAACCGATTGAGTCTATCTTCCTATAGTTCCGTCGACCCATCTTCGCTCGGTTCGTTGTACGGGCCTCCAGCGCGGGAAGATCGGGTCTCTGTTGTGATTACTCACTCGAGATCATTGGGCCGTCTGAGCTTGTTCCAACCCAGCCTTATGTCGATCTGCTTTACTGGTCGTTCCTCCCCAGGCCCACGAAGGGATGACCTTACGACTTATTGGACCCTTGGGCCTTTCGTGAGGTCTTTTTTCCTTCCAGTGGACCCGGGGGATATCTGTTAGAAATATGCCCTAGATATAATCATAGAGATGAGCATATTTCTTTGTATCCATGATATATATATTGCTTAATTGAATATCCATGGAAGGCACCTTGTATTGATTAGCAATTATGTGAATTGTTTGTGAGATTCTTTACTTATATGGTTATTCTAAATGATGTCCCTAGTCAGAGTCGATGACTAGCACATGTATTAGTTGATGACTACATTTCACAAGTCATGAACATGGAGATGTTAAACTAATAATGTGAGCGCATGTATGACATGAGGCTGGACCGACCCAACGTGAGATATTGCAATATAGTTCTCTTTTTGCAACATGAATATTGTATCCTTAGACCTGAGATTGTCGCATGTTCTCAAGATGTGAATTGACTTACTTAGGGACTATCAAACGCTATTTCGTAACTGGGTAGTTATAAAGGTAGTTTTGGGTTTGTCAGGAAGCATGCTGTGAGGCATGGTCAGTCAAGATGGAATTTGTCCCTCTCTTTGTGAGAGAGATATCTCTGGGCCCCTCGAGTGATTGGATCAAGAAATGCATGGTCGTGCTAGGGTTAAGAGTTAACCATTGAAAGGATTCCAATTCACAGTATCGAGAAAGAGAGGTCAGCTTAGAGCCAGACCAAATATCGTGAGACAAAGGGAACAACATGTACGTAATGTTGCAATGGTTCGTCTGATATGATCTTTACGTGCGCATAGGAGTTGACATGTCTTGCTAGAGGCCGCTGTCAATTATTGGGCCAAGTAAGAGTACTCGGGCTATGTCTATTTGTACGTGAACCTATAGGGTCACACACTTAAGGGGAAGGAAGCCTAACTAGGATTAGATCCGAAATTAGACTAGGCTTTAGGGTTACTGATGGGCCTCGGTGTCAGAAGCCCACCATAACGCCTATATAATGAGGGGCGGGGGCGCGGTTAGGCTAACCCTAATTCGCCACCAGCAAACGAGTAGCCGCTCGCCTCTCGCCCTCGCCAAGCCACCGTCGCGAACCTAGCAGTTCGGTACGCGGCGCTTCCTCCCTATACGTGTGGATACCTCGGAGGTGCTGCATCTGGAGCACTAGGACGAACCGTGCGAGGACGTGAAGGACACCGACGACTGCACGGCACTGCTCGACGCGTTCGTCTACATCGAGACGTCTTCCGCTGCTCTGCGCGTCTAGTGGTAATTCCATGACCTATAACCGCAGTAGTTCTTGGTTTTATGGGGTTGAAAATTTTGTTTTGCGCTAGCGTAGCCTCCTCGTAATCCTTCAATATCTGTCCCCCACAGCGTGCTGCCTGACCGCCCTGCAGGCAGGCGATGTGCCGACTCGGCATTTATTGCGCCCCGTCCAATCTGATGGCAGGCGGCGACTAGACCAGGTGGTGTACCTGTCCAATCAGGCAACAAACAGTACGCCCATGCCACAGCACACGCGCAGTGGTCATCATGACTTAGACGATACCAAGGAACCTTCGGCAACACGCCAACTGTACTCGAGCGGCGGATGTCGGGGGACAGGGGGATGGCGCAAGGTGACCGACATTAGTTGCTCCGGTTATCTCATCCGTTATGTCTCTGAGCCCATGTGTTGGGGTTCAGAGTCCTTTTGTACATGCCCCCCTTCAGCTATAAAAGGGGGAGGCATGAGGACATCCAATCTTAGGCTCACTCAGACACTCACAAGTTCATACAAGCTCTCAAGCAATACATCACACAGTGGAGTAGGGTGTTACGCTCCGGCAGCCCGAACCACTCTAAATCCTTGTGTGTTCTTGTGTTCTCCCCACTTTTCCAACTAACAAGCAAAACGCTTAGGCCCCTCCTCATCTTAGGATTTAGGGCAGGTGCACTCCGCCACTCGGCCAGAGATATGCTCTCCGACAGTCATCAAGCACAAAAATCAATTAGAAAAAATGATTTAAGTTTATTTCCCTTTCATACAACACTAGTAATATCTCACTCATAATAAAAAACTATATCAACTAAGCATATGTGAGTTAGATGGTCAAAACACTTCTCTGAGGGTGAACACACAATCCCCAAGGTGCTTAACCTTCTAAATGATTGGTCACCCCTCTATTTATAGAGGAAGGCCTACACAACTGATTTGGTGACTAGGGATCACGACGACATTAGAGGAGATTGAGGGGAAAATTAGTTCATTTCCCCCTCAATCTCCTTCAATCCCCTTGTGGTCCCTTTATCACCAAAACAACCCTTAGAGGCTTCAGCATGCATATACACCTCACAGTGGTAAGATCGCCTAGCTTGAATGACTACCACCCGCGCCACCAATGGTCACTTCGAACCCACGAGTCAACAAGACAACCCGTGGTCTCAGTTAATGAACACACATTTATAAATTTTAAAAAATCATACAAGGTTTGTAGTACCATAATACATATAATTATCATGTCACAATACTTAATTAAGGTTTAAAATGTGTTTGCTAACATATAGGGGGGATAAAAAAATGCTTTTTGCCACTCACAATTTTTCCTCTCTGCTATTATATCATCTATGTCTATGATTTGTGTGATCATCCGTATCTATGATTCGTGGGTCTGATGACAAACTGGCAAAGCTCACAGATAATAATAACAAAATTGCAAATGTCTCATGGGGGGAGTATAGTGCACCCTCTATATGTACAAGGAGATTTCTGTCTCACAGATGATAATGTTAGCAACCTCCAATCACATGAACACAACAGCCACCACCAAAGCAAGGGTATAAATCTGATACATGCATACACTAGTACAGAGATGGAGTTTGGGAAGAAGCAATCAGGGAAGGGAAGAAGATGAACTGGATCGATAGGTGAAGAAGCATCAGAAGCACATCTCAGCAGGATCAGGAGAGACGTCTAACCGCTATAGGAAGAAGTGGATGATACGAGTGGTGTATTCTGAATATCCGATGGTCCCTGGCCCTTGCCTTGTTTCTGCTCTTTGTAGTGCTTCTTTCAGTTAGTTGGGCCGACGTGTACCATATAGGACAGGTTCCTAACATTCCCCCTTCTTAAGCTTTGGCTTGCCCCAAGCCGATGTAGAACCTTTGAAGCACCAGGATTCCAAGGGAAAGTGGTGAACTTGTTCTTGATTACATCGTGACTCACAAAAGGATCCTGATTGTATACGACATCATTTCCATAGTATACAATTTCCAACTGACAGGGAGCATCACATTGCTGCTGGTGTACTCCCTCTTGATTTGGAGGCTGCCATGGGAGCTTCTTGAACAGGTCACAACACCAAACTACGGTAATTGTACCACTGATGGTGAAAGAAGGCCATAATACTTTCCACAAGTAGATGCAAAACAAGCTTGCAAAATCCCCCATAAGCTATGTGGAATAATGCCCCTTGTTGTTGCGCCACTAGATACAACTCAACATATGCAGCACTGAACATTGCACAAAAGCTTTTTTCCGGTCCGCTAGCCAAAGTTGCAAATATTTCGTTCAAGTTGTGGTCAAAAAAACAGGAATAACTGAACAACCATGTCAACCAGATCAGTACCACTTTTCTCCTTCATTATGCTAGCCAAAAACTCCACACGAAGAATAGATATTTCTGAAATCGAGTTCATTTGTTGTGTGCAATGAAGGTGTTTGTCTTCTTCACGTTCAGATAATACTACAATAGAAAATATCACCAATTGGCATAGCATCTTAGAGGGGCCCTCATGAAAGGAGCAAGAAGTATAGCTTGGAACTATTAACCCATAGGAATGTTCGTCAGATGCAACAAGGCTCACATCATCGGTCTTCAGTTCTTGGGCAAGAGATAGTGTCCAAGACATGCATGTTTCACTTGTGATCAATAAATGCAAGACGACATAGCACTGCTCAGAAACTGTACTGACCATGTCCAGAGTGCCATGGACTCCAATAGAGAAATATATAAACTCCATCAACACCAGCAGCTCAGAGCTAGTGTTATGGTACTGCCAAGGTGGCTTCCAGACAACATTTCTCTCAAGCTGAAATGTAGATAATTATGAATTTGCATCTGTCAGCACACATGCTACTCCACTGTGATAGCACTGCAATAACAGAGGCATGCTTGAAATAATTGTCACGACAACTGGTAGGGGCTTGATGAATATGGTGATGTCATGCAACACAACCACATGAAGTCTAGGCAATGCAACATCATTGATGCTCTTGCAGTTGTCATTGACACCCTTAGGTGGGAAAGTCAGTGCAGCCAACGATGTCTCTGGTGTAGCAGGAACAACAAGTACGACATCAGTAACCACTGGTTGTGCACCATTTGCAGCAACCTCCACACACAACTTATCAGAGTTGATGTCATCGGGTGTCGCCTTTACATGGTTGACGTTGGGGTCTTCATCAAGGACCAGAGAGGGCATGATGTCAGGAACATCAATTGTGGCCGACACCGCTGCATTAGCAAGGTTGGTGATAGGTATTTGCACCTTCACCAAGGATGAATGTGAGCTCGCAGGGTCGCAATAGCTCTTGTCCATATTAGCATTGTTGTGATCTTGAGATGCACCCCACTGAATGTTTAGCTGGCAGCAACCGTCATAGATGTTTTGACCATGTAAGTCTCCAAAAGCTTCAGCAGCCGCATGCTTTGAATGGAATACCACTTGAGCAAAAACATGATCTAACTCTTCAAGCACGTGCACAGCCTCCACCTCTCCAAATGGAGCAAACACAAGATGGAGTACCTTCTCTGTGATAGGATACCATACCTTGCATATGGTGACCTCGAGGACGTGATTTGGTGACCTCCAATTGAAAGTCACCTAGAGGGGGGTGAATAAGCAAATCTGAAATTTATTAAGTTTAAGCACAATTACAAGTCGGGGTTAGCGTTAGAGATGTAAACGAGTCCGAAAGAGAGGGCGAAAACAAAACGCAAGCGAATAAGAACGGATGACACGGTGATTTGTTTTACCGAGGTTCAGTTCTTGCAAACCTACTCCCTGTTGAGGTGGTCACAAAGACCGGGTCTCTTTCAACCCTTTCCCTCTCTCAAACGGTCACCTAGACCGAGTGAGCTTCTCTTCTCAATCAAACGGGACACTAAGTCCCCACAAGGACCACCACACAATTGGTGTCTCTTGCTTTGATTACAAGTGAGTTGGAAACAAGAATAGAGGAAGAAGAAAAGCAATCCAAGCGCAAGAGCTCAAATGAACACAAATGTCTCTCTCTCTAGTCACTAATTTGTTTGGAGTGATTCTGGACTTGGGAGAGAATTTGATCTCTTTGATTGTGTCTTTGAATGAAGTCTAGAGCTCTTGTATGAGGTTTGATGGCTGAAAACTTGGATGCATTAAAGTGTGGTGGTTGGGGGTATTTATAGCCCCAACCACCAAAAGAACCGTTGGTGAAGGCTGCTGTCGTATGGCGCACCGGACAGTCCGGTGCGCCATCGAACACTGTCTGGTGCGCCATCGGACACTGTCTGGTGCGCCAGCCACGTCACCAGGCCATTGGGTTCCGACCATTGGAGCTCTGACAAGTGGGGCCACCGGACAGTCCGGTGGTGCACCGGACAGGTCCTGTTCTCTGTCCGGTGCGCCTCTGGTGCCTGCTCTGACTTCTGCGCGCGCAGGCGCGCACTGTAGCGTTTCACTGTAGCGTTGCAGGTGACCGTTGGTGCTTGGAGTCGTTGCTCCGCTTGGCACACCGGACAGTCCAGTGAATTATAGCGGAGCGGCCTCCCCGAATTCCCAAAGGTGGCAAGTTCGGAGTTGGGTTCCCTGGTGCACCGAACACTGTCCGGTGGTGCACCGGACAGTCCGGTGCGCCAGACCAGGGCTGCCTTTGGGTTGTCTTTTGCTCTTTTTCTTTGAACCCTTTCTTGGACTTTTTATTGGTTTGTGTTGAACCTTTGGCACCTGTAAAACTTATAATCTAGAGCAAACTAGTTAGTTCAATTATTTGTGTTGGGCAATTCAACCACCAAAATTATTTAGGAAAAGGTGGAAGCATATTTCCCTTTCAATCTCCCCCTTTTTGGTGATTGATGCCAACACAAACCAAAGCAAATAAATAAGTGCGGAATTGAACTAGTTTGCAAGATGTAAGTGCAAAGGTTACTTGGAATTAAACCAATATACATTTCATAAGATATGCATGGATGCTTTGTTCATATTTAACATTTTGGACCATGCTTGCACCACTTGTTTTGTTTTCGCAAACTCTTTTGGAAATTCTTTTCAAAGTCCTTTTGCAAATAGTCAAAGGCAAATGAATACAATTTTGAGAAGCATTTTCAAGATTGGAAATTCTCTCCCCCTTTTGCAAATGCTTTTTCTTTGACTAAACAAAACTCCCCCTTAATGAAATTCTCCTCTTAGTGTTCAAGAGGGTTTTAGATATTAATTTTGAAAGGGGTTATACCAATTTGAAAATTCTATCAAAAATAAGATACCATTTGAAAAACCTTCTTTTTGTACAAATTTGAAAGACTTCATTTTTGAAATTGGTGGAATTGGTGGTGGTGTGGTCCTTTTGCTTTGGGCTAATACTTTCTCCCCTTTGGCATAAATCGCCAAAAACGGATACCTGAGTGAAATATAAGCCCTTTTTCAAACTTTCTCCCCCTTTGGTAAATAATATAGGAGTGAAGATTATACCAAATTGGAGAGCGGTGTGGAGCGACGTCGAAGGATGAATAATTCGATGGAGTGGAGTGGAAGCCTGGTCTTCGCCGAAGACTCCATTTCCCTTTCAATCTATGACTTAGCATGAAATGCACTTGAAGAACACATTAGTCATAGCACATGAAAGAGATGATCAAAATTCCTAGAATCAAGAATATTTAGCTCATGCCTAAGTTTGGTAAATGTTTTCTCATCTAATGGCTTGGTAAAGATATCGGCTAATTGTTCTTTCGTGTTAATATATGCAATCTCGATATCCCCCCTTTGTTGGTGATCCCTCAAAAAGTGATACCGAATGGCTATGTGTTTAGTGCGGCTATGCTCAACGGGATTATCCGCCATGCGAATTGCACTCTCATTATCACATAGAAGAGGAACTTTGGTTAATTTGTAACCATAGTCCCTAAGGGTTTGCCTCATCCAAAGTAATTGCGCGCAACAATGGCCTACAGCAATGTACTCGGCTTCGGCGGTAGAAAGAGCGACAGAATTTTGTTTCTTAGAAGCCCAAGACACCAGAGATCTTCCCAAGAACTAGCAAGTCCCTGATGTGCTCTTTCTATCAATCTTACACCCTGCCCAATCAGCATCTAAATATCTAATTAAATCAAATGTGGATCCCTTGGGGTACCAAAGGCCAAACTTAGGAGTATAAACTAAATATCTCAAGATTTGTTTTACGACCCTAAGGTGAACTTCCTTAGGATTGGCTTGGAATCTTGCACACATGCATACCGAAAACATAATATCCGGTCGAGATGCACATAAATAGAGTAAAGAACCTATCATCGACCGGTATACCTTTTGATTTACAGATTTACCTCCCGTGTCGAGGTCGAGATGCCCATTAGTTCTCATGGGTGTCTTGATGGGCTTGGCATCCTTCATCCCAAACTTGGTGAGTATGTCTTGAATGTACTTTGTTTGGCTAATGAAGGTGCCCTCTTGGAGTTGCTTGACTTGAGATCCTAGAAAATACTTCAACTCCCCCATCATAGACATCTCGAATTTTTGAATCATGATCCTACTAAACTCTTCACAAGTAGATTTGTTAGTAGACCCAAATATGATATCATCAACATAAATTTGGCATACAAACAAATCATTTGCAATAGTTTTAGTAAAGAGAGTAGGATCGGCTTTTCTAACTTTGAAGCCATTAGCAATAAGAAAATCTCTTAGGCATTCATACCATGCTCTTGGGGCTTGCTTGAGCCCATAAAGCGCCTTAGAGAGTTTATAAACATGGTTAGGGTACTTACTATCTTCAAAGCCGGGAGGTTGCTCAATATAGACCTCCTCCTTGATTGGTCCATTGAGGAAGGCACTTTTCACGTCCATTTGGTAAAGCTTAAAGCCATGGTAAGTAGCATAGGCAAGTAATATGCGAATTGACTCAAGCCTAGCTATGGGTGCATAGGTTTCACCGAAATTCAAACCTTCGACTTGTGAATATCCCTTGGCCACAAGTCGGGCTTTGTTCCTTGTCACCACACCATGCTCATCTTGCTTGTTGCGGAAGACCCACTTGGTTCCTACAACATTTTGATTAGGACGTGGAACTAAATGCCATACCTCATTCCTCATGAAGTTGTTGAGTTCCTCTTGCATTGCCAACACCCAATCTGAATCCCTTAATGCGTCTTCTACCCTGTATGGCTCAATAGAAGACACAAAGGAGTAATGTTCACAAAAATGAGCAACACGAGATCGAGTGGTTACCCCCTTATGAATATCACCGAGGATGGAGTTCACGGGGTGATCTCTTTGTATTGCTTGGTGGACTCTTGGGTGAGGCGGTCTTGGATTCTCATCATCTTCCTTGTCTTCATTAGCATCTCCCCCTTGATCATTGTCCTCCTCTTGAGGTGGCTCCTCTTGATCTTCATTTTCATCATCTTGAGCTTGATCCTCATCTTGAGTTGGTGGAGATGCTTGCATGGAGGAAGATGGTTGATCTTATGCTTGTGGAGGCTCTTCGGATTCCTTAGGACACACATCCTCAATGGACATGTTCCTTAGTGCGACGCATGGAGCCTCTTCATCATCTAGCTCATCAAGATCAACTTGCTCTACTTGAGAGCCGTTAGTCTCATCAAACACAATGTCACAAGAAACTTCAACTAGGCCAGTGGACTTGTTAAAGAATCTATATGCCCTTGTGTTTGAATCATAACCAAGTAAAAAACCTTCTACAGTCTTAGGAGCAAATTTAGATTTTCTACCTCTTTTAACAAGAATAGAACATTTGCTACCAAAGACTCTAAAATATGAAACATTGGGCTTTTTACCAGTTAGGAATTCGTATGATGTCTTCTTGAGGATTCGGTAAAGGTAGAGGCGGTTGATGGTGTAGCAAGCGGTGTTGATTGCTTCCGCCCAAAACCGGTCCGAAGTCTTGTATTCATCAAGCATGGTCCTCGCCATGTCAAGTAGAGTTCTATTCTTCCTCTCCACTACACCATTTTGTTGTGGCGTGTAGGGAGAAGAGAACTCATGCTTGATGCCCTCATCCTTAAGGAAGCCTTCTATTTGTGAGTTCTTGAACTCTGTCCCATTATCGCTTCTAATCTTTTTGATCCTTAAGCCAAACTCATTTTGAGCCCGTCTCAAGAATCCCTTTAAGGTCTCTTGGGTTTGAGATTTATCCTGCAAAAAGAACACCCAAGTGAAGCAAGAATAATCATCCACAATAACTAGACAGTACTTACTCCCGCCGATGCTTATGTAAGCTATCGGGCTGAATAGGTCCATGTGGAGTAGCTCAAGCGGCCTGTCAGTCGTCATGATGTTCTTGTGTGGATGATGAACACCAACTTGCTTTCCTGCTTGACATGCGCTACAAACCCTGTCTTTCTCAAAATGAACATTGGTTAGTCCCAAAATGTGCTCTCCCTTTAGAAGAAAGTCACCTAGAGGGGGGGTGAATAGGGCGAATCTGAAATTTACAAACTTAATCACAACTACAAGTCGGGTTAGCGTTAGAAATATAATGCGAGTCCGAGAGAGGGCGTAAAAACAAATCGCGAGTGAGTGAAGAAGTGAGACGCAAGGATTTGTTTTACCGAGGTTCGGTTCTCGCAATCCTACTCCCCGTTGAGGAGGCCACAAAGGCCGGGTCTATTTCAACCCTTTCCCTCTCTCAAACGGTCCCTCGGACCGAGTGAGCTTCTCTTCTCAAATCAACCGGGAACAAAACTTCCCCGCAAGGACCACCACACAATTGGTGTCTCTTGCCTCGGTTACAATTGAGTTTGATCACAAGAACGAATGAGAAAGAAAAGAAGCAATCCAAGCGCAAGAGCTCAAAAGAACACAACATATCTCTCTCACTAATCACTAAGGCTTTGTGTGGAATTGGAGAGTATTTGATCACTTTGGTGTGTCTAGAATTGAATGCTAGAGCTCTTGTAAGTTGTTGGAAGGTGCAAAACTTGGATGACTTGAATGTGGGGTGGTTGGGGGTATTTATAGCCCCAACCACCAAACTAGCCGTTTGGTGAAGGCTGCTGTCGCATGGCGCACCGGACAGTCCGGTGCGCCACCGGACAGTGTCCGGTGCGCCAGCCACGTCACCCGGCCGTTAGGGTTCGACCGTTGGAGCTCTGACTGGTGGGGTCGCCTGGCTGTCCGGTGGTGCACCGGACAGGTACTGTAGACTGTCTGGTGCGCCGTCTCGCACGTGCCTGACTTCTGCGCGCTCTGGCGCGCATTAAATGCCTCTGCAGGTGACCGTTGGCGCTGATGTAGCCGTTGCTCCGCTGGCTCACCGGACAGTCCAGTGAATTATAGCGAAGCACCTCTGAGATTTCCCGAAGGTGAAGAGTTCAGCTTTGAGTCCCCTGGTGCACCGGACACTGTCCGGTGCGCCAGACCAGGGTGCCTTCGGTTGTCCCTTTGCTCTTTTGTTTGAACCCTTTTTCTTGGTCTTTTTATTGGCTTATTGTGAACCTTTGGCACCTGTAGAACTTATAGACTAGAGCAAACTAGTTAGTCCAATTATTTGTGTTGGACGATTCAACCACCAAAATCAATTAGGAAATAGGTGTAAGCCTAATTCCCTTTCAATCTCCCCTTTTTTGGTGATTGATGCCAACACAAACCAAAGCAAGTATAGAAGTGCATAATTGAACTAGTTTCCATATTTGTAAGTGCAAAGGTTACTTAGAATTGAGCCAATAAATATTACTTACTAGATATGCATGGATTGTTTCTTTATTTTTAACATTTTGGACCACGCTTGCACCACATGTTTTGTTTTTGCAAATTCTTTTTGTAAATCCTTTTCAAAGTTCTTTTGCAAATAGTCAAAGGTAAATGAGTAAGATTTTGAGAAGCATTTTCAAGATTTGAAATTTTCTCCCCCTGTTTCAAATGCTTTTCCTTTGACTAAACAAAACTCCCCCTCAATAAAAATTTCCTCTTAGTGTTCAAGAGGGTTTTAAGATACCAATTTTTGAAGTTGCTACTTTATCCCCCTTTAGAACACAATGAGATATCAATTTGAAAATCATAAGTTTTAAAATTTGGTGGTGGTGCGGTCCTTTTGCTTTGGGCTAATACTCTCTCCCCCTTTGGCATGAATCACCAAAAACGGATGCTTGAGTGAAATATAAGCCCTTTACTACTTTCTCCTCCTTTGGCAAACAATAATATGAGTGAAGATTATACCAAAGATGGAGAGTTGCTCGGAGCGACGGCGAAGGATGAGTTGTGGAGTGGAAGCCTTTGTATTCGCCGAAGACTCCAATTCCCTTTCAATATACCTATGACTTGGTTTGAAATACACTTGAAAACACATTAGTCATAGCATATAAAAGAGATATGATCATAGGTACATTTATGAGCTATGTGTGCAAGACATCAAAAGAAATTTCTAGAATCAAGAATATTTAGCTCATGCCTAAGTTTGGTAAAAGTTTGTTCATCTAGTGGCTTGGTAAAGATATTGGCTAATTGATCTTTAGTGTTAATATATGCAATCTTGATATCCCCCTTTTGTTGGTGATCCCTAAGAAAATGATACCGAATGGCTATGTGTTTAGTGCGGCTATGCTCAACGGGATTATCCGCCATGCGGATTGCACTCTCATTATCACATAGAAGAGGAACTTTGGTTAATTTGTAACCATAGTCCCTAAGGGTTTGCCTCATCCAAAGCAATTGCGCGCAACAATGGCCTGCGGCAATGTACTCGGCTTCGGCGGTGGAAAGAGCCATAGAATTTTGCTTCTTTGAAGCCCAAGACACTAAGGATCTTCCCAAGAACTGGCAAGTCCCCGATGTGCTCTTTCTATTAATTTTACACCCTGCCCAATCGGCATCGGAATAACCAATTAAATCAAATGTGGATCCGCGAGGGTAGCAAAGCCCAAACTTAGGAGTATAAGCCAAATATCTCAAGATTCGTTTTACGGTCGTAAGGTGAGATTCCTTAGGGTCGGCTTGGAATCTTGCACACATGCATACGGAAAGCATAATGTCCGGTCGAGATGCACATAAATAGAGTAATGAACCTATCATCGATCGGTATACCTTTTGATCGACGGATTTACCTTCCGTGTCGAGGTCGAGATGCCCATTGGTTCCCATGGGTGTCTTGATGGGCTTGGCATCCTTCATCCCAAACTTGTTTAGAATGTCTTGAGTATACTTCGTTTGGCTAATGAAGGTGCCCTCTTGGAGTTGCTTCACTTGAAATCCTAAGAAATACTTCAACTCCCCCATCATTGACATCTCGAATTTTTGTGTCATGATCCTACTAAATTCTTGACATGTAGATTCGTTAGTAGACCCAAATATAATATCATCAACATAAATTTGGCATACGAACAAATCATTTGCAAGAGTCTTAGTAAATAAAGTAGGATCGGCCTTTCCGACTTTGAAGCCATTAGCAATAAGGAAATCTCTTAGCCATTTATACCATGCTCTTAGGGCTTGCTTGAGCCCATAAAGCGCCTTCGAGAGCCTATAGACATGGTTAGGGTACTCACTGTCTTCAAAGCCGGGAGGTTGCTCAACATAGACCTCTTCTTTGATTGGTCCGTTGAGGAAGGCGCTCTTCATATCCATTTGATAAAGCTTGAAGCCATGGTAAGTAGCATAGGCTAATAATATACGAATTGACTCAAGCCTAGCTACGGGTGCATAGGTTTCACCAAAATCCAAACCTTCGACTTGGGAGTATCCCTTGGCCACAAGTCGAGCTTTGTTCCTTGTCACCACACCATGCTCATCTTGCTTGTTGCGGAAGACCCATTTGGTTCCTACAACATTTTGATTAGGACGTGGAACTAAATGCCATACCTCGTTTCTAGTGAAATTGTTGAGCTCCTCTTGCATCGCCATCACCCAACCCAAATCTTGGAGTGCTTCCTCTACCCTGTGTAGCTCAATAGAGGAAACAAAAGAGTAATGCTCACAAAAATGTACAACACAAGATCTAGTGGTTACCCCCTTATGAATGTCGCCGAGGATGGTGTCGACGGGGTGATCTCGTTGGATTGCTTGGTGGACTCTTGGGTGTGGCGGTCTTGGTTCTTCATCCTCCTTGTCTTGATCATTTGTATCTCCCCCTTGATCATTGTCGTCATCTTGAGGTGGCTCATCATTTTGATTTTCTCCTTCATCAACTTGAGCCTCATCCTCATTTTGAGTTGGTGGAGATGCTTGCGTGGAGGAGGATGGATGATCTTGTGCATGTGGTGGCTCTTCGGATTCCTTAGGACACACATCCCCAATGGACATGTTCCTTAGCGCGATGCACGGAGCCTCTTCTTCACCTAACTCATCAAGATCAACTTGCTCTACTTGAGAGCTATTAGTCTCATCAAACACAACGTCACAAGAAACATCAACTAGTCCTGAGGACTTGATAAAGACTCTATATGCCCTTGTGTTTGAATCATATCCTAGTAAAAAGCCTTCTACAGTCTTTGGAGCAAATTTAGATTTTCTACCTCTTTTAACAAGAATAAAGCATTTGCTACCAAAGACTCTAAAATATGAAATATTGGGCTTTTTACCGGTTAGGAGTTCATATGATGTCTTCTTGAGGATTCGGTGTAGATATAACCGGTTGATGGCGTAGCAGGCGGTGTTGACCGCCTCGGTCCAAAACCGATCCGAAGTCTTGTACTCATCAAGCATGGTCCTTGCCATGTCCAATAGAGTTCGATTCTTCCTCTCCACTACACCATTTTGTTGTGGCGTGTAGGGAGAAGAGAACTCATGCTTGATGCCCTCCTCCTCAAGGAAGCCTTCAATTTGTGTATTCTTGAACTTCGTTCCGTTGTCGCTTCTTATTTTCTTGATCCTTAAGCCGAACTCATTTTGAGCTCGTCTCAAGAATCCCTTTAAAGTCTCTTGGGTTTGTGATTTTTCCTGCAAAAAGAACACCCAAGTGAAGCGAGAATAGTCATCCACAATAACTAGACAGTACTTACTCCCGCCGATGCTTATGTAAGCGATCGGGCCGAATAGGTCCATGTGTAGGAGCTCTAGTGGCATGTCAGTCGTCATGATATTCTTATGCGGATGATGAACACCAACTTGCTTCCCAACTTGGCATGCGCTACAAATCCTGTCTTTCTCAAAATGAACATTTGTTAATCCTAAAATGTGTTCTCCCTTTAGAAGTTTATGAAGATTCTTCATTCCAACATGGGCTAGTCGGCGGTGCCAGAGCCAACCCATGTTAGTCTTAGCAACTAAGCAAGTGTCGAGTTCAGCTCTATCAAAATCTACCAAGTATAGCTGACCCTCTAACACTCCCTTAAATGCTATTGAATCATCACTTCTTCTAAAGACAGTGACACCTACATCAGTCAATAGACAGTTGTAGCCCATTTGACATAATTGGGATACGGAAAGCAAATTGTAATCTAATGAATCAACAAGAAAAACATTGAAAATGGAATGGTCAGGTGAAATAGCAATTTTACCCAAACCTTTGACCAAACCTTGATTTCCATCCTCGAATGTGATAGCTCGTTGGGGATCTTGGTTTTTCTCATAGGAGGAGAACATCTTCTTCTCCCCTGTCATGTGATTTGTGCACCCGCTATCGATTATCCAACTTGAGCCCCCGGATGCATAAACCTACAAAACAATTTTAGTTCTTGACTTTAGGTACCCAAACGGTCTTGGGTCCTTTAGCATTAGAAACAAGAACTTTGGGTACCCAAACACAAGTCTTGGAGCCCTTGTGTTTGCCCCCAACAAACTTGGTAACTACCTTGCCGGATTTGTTAGTCAAAACATAAGATGCATCAAAAGTTTTAAATGAAATGCTATGATCATTTGATGCAGTAGGAGTTTTTTTCTTAGGCAACTTAGCATGGGTTGGTTGCCTAGAGCTAGATGTCTCACCCTTATACATATAAGCATGATTAGGGCCAGAGTGAGACTTCCTAGAATGAATTCTCCTAATTTTGCTCTCAGGATAACCGGCAGGGTACAAAATGTAGCCCTCGTTATCCTAAGGCATGGGAGCCTTGCCCTTAACAAAGTTGGACAATCTTTTAGGATGGGCATTAAGTTTGACATTGTCTCCTTTTTGGAAGCCAATGCCATCCTTGATGCCAGGGCGTCTCCCACTATAAAGCATACTACGAGCAAATTTAAATTTTTCATTTTCAAGTTCATGCTCGGCAATTTTAGCATCTAATTTTGCTATATGATCATTTTGTTGTTTAATTAAAGCCATATGATCATGAATAGCATCAATATCAACATCTCTACATCTAGTGCAAATGGAAACATGCTCAATGGTAGATGTAGAGGGTTTGCAAGATTTTAATTCTACAACCTTAGCATGTAATATATCATTTTCACTTCTAAGGTTGGAAATAGTAACATTGCAAACATCAAAATCTTTAGCCTTAGCAAGCAATTTTTCATTTTCAATCCTAAGACTAGCAAGAGAATCATTCAATTTTTCAATCTTAGCAAGCAAATTAGCATTATCATCTCTAAGATTGGAAATTGAATCATCACAAACATTAGAATCAACCTTAGCAATTAATCTATCATTTTCATTTCTAAGGTTGGCAATAGTATCATGGCAAGTGCTTAGCTCACTGGATAGTTTTTCACATTTTTCAACTTCTAGAGCGTAAGCATTTTTAACTTTAACATGCTTTTTGTTTTCCTTGATTAGGAAGTCATCTTGGGAGTCCAAGAGTTCATCCTTTTCATGGATGACACTAATTAATTCATTTAATTTTTCTTTTTGTTGCATGTTTAGGTTGGCAAAAAGAGTACACAAATTTTCCTCCTCATCACTAGCATTATCATCACTAGAGGACTCATATTTAGTGGAGGATTTGGATTTAACCTTCTTCTTTTTGCCGTCCTTTGCCATGAGGCACTTGTGGCCGACGTTGGGGAAGAGAAGTCCCTTGGTGACGGCGATGTTGGCGGCATCCTCGTCGGAGGAGGAGTCGGTGGAGCTCTCGTCGGAGTCCCACTCGCGGCAAACATGGGCATCGCCGCCCTTCTTCTTGTGGTACCTCTTCTTTTCCTTTCTTCTCCCCTTCTTGTCGTCGCCCCTGTCACTAGAAATAGGACATTTGGCAATAAAGTGACCGGGCTTACCACACTTGTAGCAAACCTTCTTGGAGCGAGGCTTGTAATCCTTCCCCCTCCTTTGCTTGAGGATTTGGCGGAAACTCTTGATGATGAGTGCCATTTCCTTGTTGTCGAGCTTGGAGGCGTCGATGGGTTGTCTACTTGATGTAGACTCCTCCTTCTTTTCCTCCGTCGCCTTGAATGCCACCGGTTGTGCTTCGGGCGTTGAGGAGGTGCCTTGCTCGATGATTTTCTTTGAGCCTTTAATCATTAGCTCAAAGCTTACAAATTTTCCTATAACCTCTTTGGGAGACATTAGCTTGTATCTAGGATCACCTCGAATTAATTGAACTTGCGTAGGGTTAAGAAAAATGAGGGATCTAAGAATAACCTTGACCATCTCATGGTCATCCCATTTTTCGCTCCCGAGGTTGCGCACTTAGTTCACCAAGGTCTTCAAGCGGTTGTACATAGCTTGTGGATCTTCCCCTTGGTGAAACATGAAGCGACCGAGCTCCCCCTCGATCGTCTCCCGCTTGGTGATCTTTGTCACCTCGTATCCTTCGTGCGCGGTCTTGAGTACGTCCCAAATTTCCTTCGCACTCTTTAACCCTTGCAACTTATTATACTCCTCTCAACTTAGAGAGGCGAGGAGTATAGTGGTGGCTTGGGAGTTAAAGTGGTGGATTTGGGCCACTTCGTCCGAGTCATAGTCTTCATCCCCTATGGATGGTACTTGTACACCAAACTCAACAACATTCCAAATGCTTGTGTGGAGTGAGGTTAGATGATGCCTCATTTTATCACTCCACATGTTATAATCTTCACCATCAAAAACCGATGGTTTGCCTAATGGAACGGAGAGTAAAGGAGTACGCTTTGAAATTCGTGGGTAACGTAGGGGAATCTTACTATACTTCTTGTGCTCATGGCGCTTAGAAGTAACGGACGGCGCGTCGGAGCTGGAGGTCGATGGTGATGAAGTGTCGGTCTCGTAGTAGACCACTTTTCTCATCTTCTTCTTTTTGTCACCACTCCGATGCGACTTGTGGGAAGAGGGTTTCTTCTCCTTCCCCTTCCCTTTGTTGCGGGACTCTTCCGATGAAGCCTTCTCATGGCTTGTAGTGGGCTTGTCGCCGGTCTCCATTTCCCTCTTGGCGTGATCTTCCGACATCACTTCGAGTGGTTAGGCTCTAATGAAGCACCGGGCTCCGATACCAATTGAAAGTCGCCTAGAGGGGGGTGAATAGGGCTAATCTGAAATTTACAAACTTAATCACAACTACAAGCCGGGTTAGCGTTAGAAATATAATACGAGTCCGAGAGAGGGCGTAAAAACAAATCGCGAGTGAGTGAAGAAGTGAGACGCAAGGATTTGTTTTACCGAGGTTCGGTTCTCGCAAACCTACTCCCCGTTGAGGAGGCCACAAAGGCCGGGTCTATTTCAACCCTTTCCCTCTCTCAAACGGTCCCTCGGACCGAGTGAGCTTCTCTTCTCAAATCAACCGGGAACAAAACTTCCCCGCAAGGACCACCACACAATTGGTGTCTCTTGCCTCGGTTACAATTGAGTTTGATCACAAGAACGAATGAGAAAGAAAAGAAGCAATCCAAGCGCAAGAGCTCAAAAGAACACAACAAATCTCTCTCACTAATCACTAAGACTTTGTGTAGAATTGGAGAGGATTTGATCACTTTGGTGTGTCTAGAATTGAATGCTAGAGCTCTTGTAAGTTGTTGGAAGGTGGAAAACTTGGATGACTTGAATGTGGGGTGGTTGGGGGTATTTATAGCCCCAACCACCAAACTAGCCGTTTGGTGAAGGCTGCTGTCGCATGGCGCACCGGACAGTCCGGTGCGCCAGCCACGTCACCCGGTCGTTAGGGTTCGACCGTTGGAGCTCTGACTGGTGGGGTCGCCTGGCTGTCCGGTGGTGCATCGGATAGGTACTGTAGACTGTCTGGTGCGCCGTCTCGCGCGTGCCTGACTTCTGCGCGCTCTGGCGCGCATTAAATGCCTCTGCAGGTGACCGTTGGCGCTGATATAGTCGTTGCTCCGCTGGCTCACCGGACAGTCCTGTGTGCACAGGACATGTCCGGTGAATTATAGCGGAGCGGATTCCCGAAGCTGGCGAGTTCAGAGTTGCTCTTCCTTGGGGCACCGGACACTGTCCGGTGGTACACCGGACAGTCCGGTGAATTATAGCAAAGCACCTCTGAGATTTCCCGAAGGTGAAGAGTTCAGCTTGGAGTCTCCTGGTGCACCGGACACTGTCCGGTGCGCCAGACCAGGGTGCCTTTGGTTGTCCCTTTGCTCTTTTGTTTAAACCCTTTTTCTTGGTCTTTTTATTGGCTTATTGTGAACCTTTGGCACCTATAGAACTTATAGACTAGAGCAAACTAGTTAGTCCAATTATTTGTGTTGGGTGATTCAACCACCAAAATCAATTAGGAAATATGTGTAAGCCTAATTCCCTTTCAAGAAGCTTATGAAGATTCTTCATCCCAACGTGGGCTAGTCGGCGGTGCTAGAGCCAACCCATGTTAGTCTTAGCAATTAAGCAAGTGTCGAGTTTAGCTCTATTAAAATCAACTAAGTATAGCTGACCCTCTAACACTCCCTTAAATGCTACTGAATCATCACTTCTTCTAAAGACAATAACACCTAAATCTGTAAAAAGACAGTTGTAGCCCATTTTACACAATTGAGAAACGGGAAGCAAATTGTAATCTAAAGAATCTACAAGAAAAACATTGGAAATAAAATGGTCAGGAGATATAGCAATTTTACCAAGTCCTTTGACCAAACCTTGATTTTCATCCCCGAAAGTAATAGCTCGTTGGGGATCATGGTTTTTCTCGTAGGAGGAGAACATCCCTTTCTCCCCAGTCATGTGGTTTGTGCACCCGCTATCAATAATCTAACTTGAGCCCCCGGATGCATAAACCTACAAAACAATTTTAGGCCTTGTTCTTAGGTACCCAAATGGTCTTGGGTCCTTTCACATTAGAAACAAGCACCTTGGGTACCCAAACACAAGTCTTTGACCCCTTGTGTTTGCCCCCAACATATTTGGCAACTACTTTGCCTAATTTATTAGTGAGCACATATGATGCATCAAAAGTCTTAAATGAAATGTTGGGTTCATTTGATGCAATGGGAGTTTTCTTCCTAGGCAATTTAGCATGGGTTGATTGCCTAGAACTAGATGCCTCACTCTTATACATAAAAGCATGATGAGAGCCAGAGTGAGACTTCCTAGAGTGAATTCTCCTAATTTTGTGCTCGTGATAACCGGCAGGGTATAAAATGTAACCCTCGTTATCCTGAGGCATGGGAGCTTTGACCTTAACAAAGTTAGACAATCTTTTAGGAGGAGCATTAAGCTTGACATTGTCTCCCTATTGGAAGCCAATGCCATCCTTAATGTCAGGGTGTCTCCCGTTATAGAGCATGCTTCTAGCAAATTTAAATTTTTCATTTTCTAAGTCATGCTCATTAATTTTGGCACTAAGTTGAGCTATGTGATCATTTTGTTTCTTAATTAAAGCTAGGTGATCATGAATAGCATCAACATTAATGTCTCTACATCTAGTGCAAATAGTAACATGCTCAACAGTAGATGTAGAGGGTTTGCAAGTATTTAATTCAACAATCTTAGCATGTAAAATAGCATTCTCATCTCTAAGATTGGAAATGGAAACATTGCAAACATTTAAATCTTTAGCCTTAGCAATTAATTTTTCATTCTCAAATTTAAGGCTAGAGAGGGATGCATTCAACTTATCAATCTTAGCAATTAAACTAGCATTATCATTTCTAAGATTAACAATTGAATCATCACAAACATCTAACTTCTCAACCTTAGCAATTAATTTGGCATTTTCATTTCTAAGGCTAGAAATAGTGTCATGGCAAGTGCTAAGCTCACAAGTTAATTTTTCATTTTTCTCTACCTCCTGAGCATAAGCATTTTTAGTCTTAACATGCTTTTTGTTTTCCTTTATAAGGAAATCCTCTTGACTATCCAAGAGTTCATCCTTCTCATGAATAGCACTAATCAATTCATTCAATTTCTCTTTTTGTTGCATGTTAAGATTGGTAAAAGAGTAAGCAAGTTATCCTCATCATCACTAGAATTATCCTCATCACTAGAGGTTGCATACTTAGTGGAGGATCTTGATTTTACCTTCTTCTTCTTGTCGTCCTTTGCCATGAGGCACTTGTGGTCGACGTTGGGGAAGAGAAGGCCCTTGTTGACGGTGATGTTGGCGGCGTCCTCGTCGGAGGAGGAGTCGGTGGAGCTCTCGTCGGAGTCCCATTCCCGACAAACATGGACATCGCCGCCCTTCTTATTGTAGTACTTCTTCTTCTCCTTCCTCTTTCCCCTCTTGTCATTATCCCTGTCACTATCACTAGATAAAGGACATTTAGCGATAAAATAACTGGGCTTACCACACTTGTAGCAAACTTTCTTGGAGCGGGGCTTGTAGTCCTTCCCCCTCCTTTGCTTGAGGATTTGGCGAAAGCTCTTGATGATGAGCGCCATTGAGAGCACCTAGAGGGGGGGTGAATAGGTGATCCTGTAAAACTTGAAACTTAAGCCACAAAAACTTGGTTAAGTGTTAGCACAATAATCGCCAAGTGGCTAGAGAGGAGTCTCAACAAAACACAATAACCAACAAGAGATATCAATCACAGAGATGGCACGGTGGTTATCCCGTGGTTCGGTCAAGACCAACGCTTGCCTACTCCACGTTCTGGCGTCCCAACGGACGAGGGTTGCAATCAACCCCTCTCAAGCGGTCCAAAGACCCACTTGAATACCATGGTGTTTTGCTTTGCTTTTTTTTAATCCCGTTCGCGAGGGATCTCCACAACTTGGAGCCTCTCGCCCTTACACTTGAAGTTCACAAAGAAGCACAGAGTAAGGGAGGGATTAGCAACTCACAAAAGACACTAAGATCACAGCAAATACACACACACAAGACCCAGACTTAAGCTCAAAAGACTAGCACACTAGAACGGAGCTCAAATCACTAGAATGTCGAATAAGTGCGCAAGAATGGAGTGTGAGTGATCAAGAGTGCTCAAGGAATGCTTGGTGTCCTCCTCCATGCGCCTAGGGGTCCCTTTTATAGCCCCAAGGCAGCTAGGAGCCGTTGAGAACATTCCTGGAAGGCAGATCTTGCCTTCTGTCGCCTGGCGCACCGTACAGTCCGGTGCACCACCGGACACTGTCCGGTACAGATATCCTTCCTTATTTGGCGAAGACGACCGTTGGAGTCTGAGAGCCGTTGGCGCACCGGACAGTCCGGTGCACCAATGTGACCGTTGGCTCGGCCAAGCGTCACGCGCGGAATCCTCGGCTGACCGTTGCCCCGGCTGACTGTTGACTCACCGGACAGTCCGGTGCACCATCGGACAGACCGGTGAATTTTAGCCGTACACCGTTAATCATCTCCCGAGAGCGACGAGTTCGCCTGTGAACGGCTCACCGGACAGTCCGGTGCACCACCGGACAGTCCGGTGAATTATAGTCGTACACCACCGTCGAAGTCCCGAGAGCAGCCTATTCGCCAGAGCCAGCCTGGCGCACCGGACACTGTCCGGTGCGTCACCGGACACTGTCCGGTGCACCATCGGACAGTCCGGTGCACCCAGACTTAGCAGACTTTGGCTGAACAAAGCCATCTCATTTCCAATTCAATTTTTCCTGTTTCCAGCACTTAGACAAAATACATTAGTCCATAAAACAATGTACTAAGTCTAGAAACATACCTTTTGACATGATTTGTACTTTGTCCACCACTTTGCATAGATTAGCACAAAAGCACTTGTGTTGGCACTCAATCACCAAAATACTTAGAAATGGCCCAAGGGCACATTTCCCTTTCAATCTCCCCCTTTTTGGTAATTTATGCCAACACAACATAAAGCAACTAGAACAAGTGCATCATCCATGCAAATGAAAACTCAAAGTTGTTTTGAATCAAATTTGGCATATATGGATCACTCTTTGCCACCACTTGGTTTGTTTTTGCAAATCAAACTCAATTTCCTATCTCTAAGTCAAATCCACTTGTAGAGACATAAAGAGAGGTATTCCAAAAGAAATTGATCAAGGATTTCAAAAACTCCCCCTTTTTCCCATAATCAACACTTCTCCCCACAAGAGGCCAACTTTTGACACAAGAGCCAATAAAAGAGTTTTGACAAACCAAAAGCTCTATTCTACTATTTTCAAAATTTCTCAAGTGGTACCTGATCCATTTATTGCTTTGGCCTTTATTTTCTCCCCCTTTGGCATCAAGCACCAAAACGGGATCAATCTTGGCCCTTGAACCCCATTGCCTCACCAAAATCTTCAATTAAGAATACAAAGACAATAAGAGTACATGAGATGAACTTGGAATAAGTTACCCTCTCATCAGAGTGCAGTGGAAGTCTTTCATGGTCCAAGTCCACCTTTTCCCTTTCAAACCTCCTTTGAGACTAAATCAAGCAAACTCAAGCACACGGTTAGTCTTAAAGGGTCAAGTTGTAACACAACTCCCCCTAAATATGTGCATCACTTGCAAAAAGGACTTGTGAGGTCCGGGGAGTGATTTTACAACTTGAGCACCACAGTAAGCACAAAATGCATAAGGAACATGATCAAAGGCATAAATACATGTATGCTATAAATCAATCTAAGTTCCGCGAATCTAGGACATTTAGCTCACTACGTAGCCTGCAAAAGGTCTTTTCATCTAAAGGCTTAGTGAAGATATCGGCTAGCTGGTTCTCGGTGCTAACATGAAACACTTCGATATCTCCCTTTTGCTGGTGGTCTCTCAAAAAGTGATGCCGGATGTCAATGTGCTTTGTGCGGCTGTGCTCAACAAGATTTTCTGCTATTCGGATAGCACTCTCATTGTCACATAGGAGTGGGACTTTCCTCAGATTGTAGCCGAAGTCCCGGAGGGTTTGCCTCATCCAAAGTAGTTGCGCGCAACACTGTCCTGCGGCAATGTACTCGGCCTCAGCGGTGGATAGGGCAACAGAAGTTTGTTTCTTAGAGTTCCATGACACCAGGGACCTTCCTAAGAATTGGCACGTCCCTGATGTACTCTTCCTATCTGTCGGCGTTTCGAGACCGGGGGGTCCCGAAGCCGACGAGTGAGTGTGTCGCGTGCCCCAGCCCAGATGGGTCGAGCGCGTGGGCGAGCGCGAAGGGGGGAAGCGAGGTGGCCGGAGACGGGCGTGAGAGAGGTGGAAATCCCGCGGCCTTCGTGTTCGTCCCGCGCCCAGGTCGGGTGCGCTTGCAGTAGGGGGTTACAAGCGTCCACGCGGGTGAGGGAAGCGAGTGGCCCCAAGAGAGCGCCTGCCCCGTCCTCGTCCCCGCGCGGCCAACCTTCTCTAAGAAGGCCCTGGTCCTTCCTTTTATAGGCGTAAGGAGAGGATCCAGGTGTACAATGGGGGTGTAGCAGAGTGCTACGTGTCTAGCGGGGGAGAGCTAGCGCCCTAAGTACATGCCAATGTGGCAGCCGGAGAGATCTTGGCACCCAGCTGGTGTGGTGTCGTGGCCGTCGGAGGAGCAACGGAGCCTGGCGGAGGGACAGCTGTCGGAGCGGTTGGGTCCTTGCTGACGTCCCCCTACTTCCGTAAGGGAGCTGAGAGCCGTCGTCGTCACAGGGCTAGCGGGGCGCCATCATTGCCTATCTGGCGGAGCTAGCCAGATGGGACACCGGTCTTGTTCTCTGCGGCCCGAGTCGGCTCGGGGTAGGGTGATGATGGCGCTTCCTGTTGATGTGGCGGGCTTGTGCCCTAGGTCGGGCGATGTGGAGGCTCCTCCGAAGCCGAGGTCGAATCTGTCTTTCATGGCCGAGGCCGAGCCCGAGCTCCTGGGTCGAGCGAGGCGGAGGTCGTCGGCAGAGGCCAGGGCGGTGTCCGAGCCCTGGGGTCGGGCGAAGCGGAGTTCACCGTCTTCCGGGGCCTAGCCCGAGTCCGAGCCCTGGGTCGGGCGGAGCGGAGTTCGCCGTCTTCCGGGGCCTAGCCCGAGTCCGAGCCCTGGGTCGGGCGGAGCGGAGTTCGTCGTCTTCCGGGTCTTAGCCCGAGTCCGAGCCCTGGGTCGGGCGGAGCGGAGTTCGCCGTCTTCCGGGGCCTAGCCCGAGTCCGAGCCCTGGGTCGGGCGGAGCGGAGTTCGCCGTCTTCCGGGTCTTAGCCCGAGTCCGAGCCCTGGGTCGGGCGGAGCGGAGTTCGCCGTCTTCCGGGGCCTAGCCCGAGTCCGAGCCCTGAGTCGGGCGGAGCTTCCTATGGCGCCTTTGGCAAGGCCTGACTGCCTGTCAGTCTCACTCTGTCAAGTGGCACTGCAGTCGGAGTGGCGCAGGCGGCGCTGTCCTTCTGTCAGACCGGTCAGTGGAGCGGCGAAGTGACGGCGGTCACTTCGGCTCTGCCGGGGGGCGCGCGTCAGGATAAAGGTGTCAGGCTGCCTTTGCGTTAAATGCTCCTGCGACTCGGTCGGTCGGCGCGGCGATTTAGTCAGGGTTGCTTCTTAGCGAAGGCAAGGCCTCGGGCGAGCCGGAGATGTGTCCGCCGTTAAAAGGGGGGCCTCGGGCGAGACGGAAACCCCTCGAGGTCGGCTGCCCTTGCCCGAGGCTAGGCTCGGGCGAGGCGTGATCGAGTCGCTCGTATGGACTGATCCCTGACTTAATCGCACCCATCAGGCCTCTGCAGCTTTATGCTGATGGGGGTTACCAGCTGAGAATTAGGCGTCTTGAGGGTACCCCTAATTATGGTCCCCGACAGTAGCCCCCGAGCCTCGAAGGGAGTGTTAGCACTCGCTTGGAGGCTTTCGTCGCACTTTTTTGCAAGGGGACCAGCCTTTCTCGGTTGCATTTTGTTCTGGTGGGTGCGCGCGAGCGCACCCGCCGGGTGTATCCCCCGAGGCCTCGGAGGAGTGGTTTCACTCCTTCGAGGTCTTAATGCCTTGCGTAATGCTTCGGCTGGTCTGGTGGTTCCCTCATGCGAACTGGCCGTAGCCCGGGTGCACGGTCGGGGCCCAAGTTCTCGGGCTGGTATGTTGACGCTGTCAACGGTTCGGCCGGAGCCGGGTTTGCGAGAGCAGCCCCCGAGCCTCCGCACAGGGCGAGAGGGCGATCAGGGACAGACTCGGCTTTTTTACATACGCCCCTACGTCGCCTTTCCGCAAGGAGGAGGGGGGAGAGCGCCATGTTACCCTCGATGGGCACCGAACATGGTGTCTCCGGTGAGCTGCAAGCGGGTAATCCGAGTGGACGTCTGTGCCCCGTTCGTTGGGGGTCGGCTAGGGGCCCAGAGGCACGCCCAAAAGTACCTGCGGGTGATCTGCCAGACCCGGTCCCCTGGCGACGGGGTCCGAGGGCTCGATGCCTCCCTCCGATGGGATTTCGTTACAAGATCGCTCCCGCTGGTCTCGAAAATGTCCTAGGGTACCTCGGGAGCGCAGCCCGAGCCTTGGTTATGTATCGAACGTACCCCTGGTCATCCCTCGCTCGGCGTCTGGGGCGACTGTGAACCCTTTGGGGGCCAGCCTTCGAACCCCTGATCAGTAATGGGCGTGGAGCCCGGGTAGCCTGAGGCGGCCGTGGAACCCTTCGGGGGGCCGGCCTTCGAACCTCTGATCAGTAGTGGGTGTAGGGCCCACGCGATCTGAGGCGGCTGTTGAACCCTTCGGGGGGCCAGCCTTCGAACCCCTGATCAGTAAGGAGGCTCGGAGCCTAGTTCCTTCACGGGGAAGGATCCCTTTCGGGGTATCCCCCTTTCCCGGTCCCTGTCGCAAGAGATAGAGAAAGAGGAAAAAAGGAAGAAGGATACGAAACCGAACGACGCGGCGTACCTTTTTTGGCGCGGTTGTTTCGGCGAAGGCGAAGCGTCGCCCGCTGCGCCTGCCAGAAGCGCCGCCTGTCCAGCCGCGGAGTTAATGCGACGGGGTGAGTAGTTGGCAGGGCTGCCGTTGCGCGTGCGCGAGCCGTTCGAGGAACGGATCACGGGCGCGTTGTCTTCACACCGTGAGAGGGGGTTCTCTTGCTGCCCCGGATGGGTTTTTTGTTCATTGCGGCTGTCGAGGCCCGAACATGTATGTAACTTCGGCACGGAGCCGTGTTTTTTCCTCATTTTTGAGCACTAAGACTTGTCTGCTGATTATCTGAACCGCTTCGCCAAGCATGAGTCGCCCCGTGTCAAGGTGACGAGTGAGGTATCCGTATCCCGGAGGCGTAGGAGTCCCTCGGCTCGGTCGGCCCTGCTGTCCGAGGCTCCTCTAGCTTAGTTAAAGAGACCCCTCGGCCGCTCTTCGATGAGCCGAGGCCAGGGGTAGTGATATCAGTATGAACAGAGGTGGAGTCGGCTCGAAAATGAAACCTGGTTGGCTGGAGCCTAGCCGGGTTATCCGTTGGCGGGATCGACGTCGGAGTTGATCAGCCGAGGCCTCAGGTCGGGCTGGCGCCCTTGGAAGATGGTTGGCCCAGGCCCCAGGGGTAACCAGCCGAGTCGCCTGCTCGGGCCGGATTCCCGGAGAAGTCCCTGGCAGCGATTGCCCGGGCGTGGTGATGACGTCGTCCTTCGGAGCGGAGACCCTCGGACCGCGTCGCCGTTCGAGGCTAGGTCGAGCCTTGCCGAAGGTGCCGTCGATGCCGAGGGTGTTGCTGCCCCCTTCCAGCGTCAAGACCCGAGCCTGCAGGATCAGATTGTCTTGTAGCGTGTGCCTTGTGCGGCCGTCGAGGCCAGAACACACACCCTCGCTGCGTTGTAAAGCTGCGTCTCTTTTCCTCTTGTTTCGAGTATCTGGACTTTTTGTCGGTAACAGGGATGTTTGTGCGAGCGAGAGTTGCTTCTCGCGGAAGGTGATGAGTGAGGTATCCGTATCCCGGAGGCGTGGGAGTCCCTCGGCTCGGTCGGCCTTGTCGCTTACGCGTACTTTCACCCGTCCATGAGGCCCTGTCACCGACTCGGTCGAGAAGGCTCGAAGGATCGCTTCGGCAGAAGGGCTTCCGAACGTAAAGACTTGTTCGATCCGCGGAGCCACTTTATCCGAACGCGAGTTACTTATCGCAGAAGGTGATGAGTGAGGTATCCGTATCCCGGAGGCGTAGGAGTCCCTCGGCTCGGTCAGCCTTGGCTGCTTACGTGTACTCCGTCGTTTCCAGGACCCACTTTTCGAAGTAGTCAAAAAGCACGAAAGATATTCTGGTAAAAGAGATTTTTTTTTCGAGGAAAATTTTGACGCAGAGGGGGTTTCCCCCCTTTTAGCCCCCGAGGGAGGGTCGGGCTTTGCCGAGGCGAGGCCGACCCTTCCTTGTTGACTAAACTTTGCGTGGGTGCGAGGTATATGAACAACTTGGAAACATCTTAAGGGTAGAAGCGACGTAGCTGTTGGATGTTCCAAGCGTTGCCGTAGACCTCGCCTTGACTGTTGGCCAGCTTGTACGTTCCGGGCTTCAGAACTTTGGCGATGACGAATGGCCCCTCCCAGGGGGGCGTGAGCTTGTGCCTCCCTCGAGCGTCTTGCCGCAGCCGAAGCACCAGGTCGCCCACCTGGAGGTCTCGGGGTCGGACCCCTCGGGCGTGGTAGCGTCGCAGGGACTGCTGATACCGCGCCGAGTGTAGTAAGGCCCTGTCCCGAGCCTCTTCCAGCTGGTCCAGCGAGTCTTCTCGGCTAGCTTGGTTGCTTTGATCGTCGTAGGCCCTCGTCCTCGGGGAGCCGTATTCCAGGTCAGTGGGCAAGACGGCCTCGGCCCCGTAGACCAGGAAGAACGGCGTGAAACCCGTGGCTCGGCTCGGTGTTGTCCTCAGGCTCCAGACCACCGAGGGGAGTTCCTTCATCCATCGCTTGCCAAACTTGTTGAGGTCGTTGTAAATCCGAGGCTTGAGCCCTTGTAGAATCATGTCGTTGGCACGCTCTACTTGCCCATTCAACATGGGATGAGCTACGGCAGCCCAGTCCACCCGGATGTGGTGATCCTCGCAAAAATCCAAGAATTTTCTGCCGGTGAACTGGGTGCCGTTGTCGGTGGTGATGGAGTTTGGGACCCCGAAGCGATGGATGATGTTGGTGAAGAACGCCACCGCCTGCTCGGACCTGATGCTGTTCAGGGGTCGGACCTCGATCCACTTGGAGAATTTGTCGACGGCGACCAGCAGGTGCGTGTAGCCCCCGGGCGCCTTCTGCAGAGGGCCGACGAGGTCCAGACCCCACACAGCGAAGGGCCAGGTGATGGGTATCGTCTGCAGAGCCTGAGCGGGCAGGTGGGTCTGCTTCACATAGAATTGACACCCTTCGCAGGTGCGGACAATTCTAGTGGCGTCAGCCACTGCCGTCGGCCAGTAGAAGTCTTGCCGGAAAGCGGTCCCGACGAGGGCTCGAGGCGCTGCATGATGGCCGCAAGCCCTCGAGTGTATCTCTTGCAGGAGTTCCTGACCTTCGGCGATGGAGATGCATCGCTGGAGGATGCCCGAGGGGCTGCGGTGGTAGAGCTCCTTCTCATCGCCCAGCAAGACGAACGACTTGGCGCGTCGCGCTACCCGCCGAGCCTCGGCTTGGTCGAGGGGTAGCTCTCCTTGGCGGAGATATTGCAGGTACGGGGTCTGCCAATCTCGATCAGGCGTGACCCCGCTCCGCTCCTCCTCGATGCACAGCGCCTCGCCCTTGGGGGCCGAGGGTACCTCGGGCTGAACCGAGGACGCCTCGGGCTGGGCCGAGGGTACCTCGGACTCGGGCGTGTCGTTGATCTTGACGGAGGGTTGGAGCAGATCCCGGGAGAAGACGTCCGGGGGAACCGTCGTTCGCCCCGAGGCTATTTTTGCCAGCTCATCCGCAGTCTCGTTGTAGCGCCGGGCGATGTGGTTAAGCTCGAGCCCGTAGAACTTGTCTTCCAGGCGCCGAACCTCATCGCAGTAGGCCTCCATCTTCGGGTCGCGGCAGTGGGAGTTCTTCATGACTTGGTCGATGACGAGCTGCGAGTCGCCGCGAGCGTCGAGGCGTCGGACCCCTAGCTCGATGGCGATTCGCAATCCGTTGATCAGAGCTTCGTACTCAGCCACATTGTTGGACACCGGGAAATGGAGGCGCAGCACGTAGCGTAGGTGTTTCCCGAGGGGCGAGATGAAGAGCAGGCCCGCGCCGGCTCCCGTCTTCATCAGCGACCCGTCGAAAAACATGGTCCAGAGCTCCGGTTGGATCGGAGCTGTCGGCAGCTGGGTGTCGACCCATTCGGCTACGAAGTCCGCCAATACCTGGGACTTGATGGCCTTCCGAGGGGCGAACGAGATTGTCTCGCCCATGATTTCCACCGCCCACTTTGCGATCCTGCCCGAGGCCTCTCGGCACTGGATGATCTCCCCCAGGGGGAAGGATGACACCACAGTTACCTGATGAGACTCGAAGTAATGTCGCAACTTTTGCCTCGTCAGGATCACTGCATACAGTAGCTTCTGAACTTGTGGGTAGCGGATCTTGGTTTCGGACAGCACCTCGCTGACGAAGTAAACTGGCCTCTGAACGGGCAATGCATGCCCCTCTTCTTGCCTTTCGACCACAATCGCGGCGCTAACCACCTGAGTGGTCGCGGCGACGTAGACCAAGAGGGCTTCTCCATCAGCTGGGGGTACCAAGATAGGCGCCTTGGTGAGGAGCGCCTTCAGGTTCCCGAGAGCTTCCTCGGCCTCAGGGGTCCAAGTGAAGCACTCGGCCTTCCTTAAGAGGCGGTACAGAGGCAGGCCTCTTTCGCCGAGGCGTGAGATGAAACGGCTCAAGGCCGCGAGACATCCCATGACCCTCTGTACACCTTTTAAGTCCTTGATGGGCCCTATGCTGGTGATGGCTGCGATCTTCTCCGGGTTGGCTTCGATGCCCCGCTCGGAGACGATGAACCCCAGGAGCATGCCTCGGGGCACCCCGAAGACACACTTCTCGGGATTGAGCTTGACGTCCTTTGCCTTGAGACACCGGAATGTCACTTCAAGGTCGGAGAGGAGGTCGGAGGCTTTCCTTGTCTTGACTACGATGTCATCGACGTAGGCCTCGACCGTACGACCGATGTGTTGGCCGAACACATGGTTCATGCACCGCTGGTACGTCGCACCCGCGTTCCTCAAACCGAACGGCATGGTGACATAGCAGTACATGCCGAAGGGCGTGATGAAAGAAGTCGCGAGCTGGTCGGACTCTTTCATCTTGATTTGATGATACCCTGAGTAGGCATCGAGGAAAGACAGGGTTTCGCACCCAGCAGTGGAATCCACGATTTGATCGATGCGAGGTAGAGGGTAGGGAACCTTTGGACATGCTTTGTTGAGACCAGTGTAGTCTACACACATCTGCCATTTCCCCCCTTTCTTTCTCACAAGCACAGGGTTGGCAAGCCATTCGGGATGGAATACATCTTTGATGAACCCTGCAGCCATTAGCTTGTGGATCTCCTCGCCTATCACTCTGCGCTTCTCCTCGTCGAATCGGCGCAGAGGCTGCCTGACCGGTCGGGCTCCGGCCCGAATATCCACCGAGTGCTCGGCGACATCCCTCGGTATGCCGGGCATGTCCGAGGGACTCCACGCAGAGACGTCGGCGTTTGCGCGGAGAAAGTCGACGAGCACTGCTTCCTATTTGGGGTCGAGCCTGGAACCGATCCGGATCTGCTTGGAGGTGTCGCCACTGGGGTCGAGAGGGACGGCCTTAACCGTCTCCGCTGGCTCGAAGTTGTCGGTGTGTCGCTTCACGTCTGGCACCTCTCTGGAGAGGTTTTCCAGGTCGGCGATGAGGGCCTCGGACTCGGCGAGGGCCTCGGCGTACTCCACGCACTCCACATCGCATTCGAACGCGTGTTTGTATGTGGGGCCGACGGTGATGACCTCGTTGGGGCCCGGCATCTTGAGCTTCAGGTAGGTGTAGTTGGGGACGGCCATGAACTTCGCGTAGCATGGCCTCCCCAATACCGCGTGGTAGGTTCCTCGGAACCTGACCACCTCGAACGTCAAAATCTCCCTTCGGAAGTTGGAGGGCGTTCTGAAGCAGACAGGAAGGTCGAGCCGTCCGAGGGGCTGGACGCGCTTCCCAGGAATGATCCCGTGGAAGGGTGTAGCGCCTGCTCGGACGGAGGACAGATCGACGCGCAGGAGCCTGAGGGTCTCGGCGTAGATGATGTTGAGGCAGCTGCCCCCATCCATCAGGACCTTGGTGAGCCTGACGTCGCCGATGATGGGGTCGACGACGAGCGGGTATTTCCCCGGGCTCGGCACGTGGCCGGGGTGGTCAGCTTGGTCGAAGGTGATGGGCTTGTCGGACCAGTCTAGGTAGACTGGCGCCGCCACCTTCACCGAGCAGACCTCCCGAAGCTCTCGCTTGCGATGCCGAGCCGAGGCATTCGCCGCATGCCCTCCGTAGATCATGAAGCAGTCGCGGACCTCGGGGAACTCTCCTGCTCGGTGATCTTCCTTTTTGTCGTCGTCGCGGGCCCTGCCACCCTCTGCGGGTGGCCCGGCCTTGTGGAAGTGGCGCCGAAGCATGACGCACTCCTCGAGGGTGTGCTTGACGGGCCCCTGATGGTAGGGGCACGACTCCTTGAGCATCTTGTCGAAGAGGTTAGCACCTCCGGGGGGCTTCCGAGGGTTCTTGTACTCGGCGGCGGCGACAAGGTCCGCGTCGGCGGCGTCGCGTTTCGCTTGCGACTTCTTCTTGCCTTTCTTCTTGGCGCCGCGCGGAGTAGACGCCTCGGGAGCCTCTTCCGACGGGTGGCCCTGGGGCTGCTTGTCCTTTCGGAAGATGGCCTCGACCGCCTCCTGGCCAGAGGCGAACTTGGTGGCGATGTCCATCAGCTCGCTCGCCCGGGTGGGGGTCTTGCGACCCAACTTGCTCACCAGGTCGCGGCAGGTGGTGCCGGCAAGGAACGCGCCGATGACATCTGAGTCGGTGATGTTGGGCAGCTCAGTGCGCTGCTTCGAGAATCGCCGGATGTAGTCCCGAAGAGACTCTCCCGGCTGTTGCCGGCAGCTTCGGAGGTCCCAGGAATTCCCGGGGCGCACGTACGTGCCCTGGAAATTGCCGGCGAAGGCTTGGACCAAATCATCCCAGTTGGAGATCTACCCCGGAGGCAGGTGCTCCAACCAGGCGCGAGCAGTGTCGGAGAGGAACAGGGGGAGGTCGCGGATGATGAGGTTGTCGTCGTCCGTTCCACCCAGTTGGCAGGCCAGGCGGTAGTCTGCGAGCCACAATTCCGGCCTCGTTTCCCCCGAGTACTTTGTGATAGTAGTCGGGGGTCGGAACCGGGCCGGAAACGGCGCCCGCCGGATGGCCCGGCTGAAGGCCTGCGGACCGGGTGGTTCGGGCGAGGGACTCCGATCCTCCCCGCTGTCGTAGCGTCCCCCACGCCTGGGGTGGTAGCCTTGGCGCACCCTTTCGTCGAGGTGGGCCCGACGGTCGCGACGATGGTGCTCATTGCCGAGGTGGCCCGGGGCCGCAGGCGCGGTGTTGCGCGTGCGCCCGGTGTAGACCGAGGCTTCCCGCATGAATCGGGAAGTCGCGGCATGAGGTTCCGAGGGGTACCCCTGCCTTCGGGAGGCAGAGCTCTCGGCCCATTAGGCCGCAGCGCCTTCCAGGAGATTCTTGAGCTCTCCCTGGATTCGCCGACCCTCGGTGGTTGATGGCTCCGGCATCGCGCGGAGGAGCATCGCTGCGGCTGCCAGGTTCTGACCGACCCCGCTGGATGCGGGTGGCGGCCTGTCCCTGACATCGTTGGCGACGCGGTGCTGGAAACCCTGGGGCAGGTGACGTATTTCTCCGGCCGGGGGTTGGCCCACCATACCTGCCCGACGTCCCGGCGGATCGACTCGAGCGCTCCTGCTCCCTCATCGAGCCTGGCCTGCGCCCCGCGGACTTGCTCGAGCTGTGGGTCGTGACCCCCCGCCGGAACGGGGACCACAGCTAGCTCCCGCGGGATGTCGGCGCGAGGCACCGGCCTAGGGAGATCACCGTCCTCCGGCATGCCGAGATGGTTGCCTTCGGAGGGATCCCCTAGCTCGACGTGGAAACATTCGCGGCTTGGGCCGCAGTCCTCGTCGTCAAGGCTGCGGCTGCCGTCGGAACAGTCGGAGAGGCAGTAGTCACATGCGGTCATAAAGTCCCGCATGGCACTGGGGTTGCCAAATCTAGAGAAATCCCAACAGACGCTGGGATCGTCATCTTCCTCGGACCCAGAGGGCCCGTAGGTCGAGACGTCCGTCAATCGGTCCCAAGGCGACCGCATACGAAACCCCAGAGGGGTTGCACTCGCCTCAACGTGAGCGCCCGCCAAAGCGAGGTCGCTAGGCGGGTTGAGGCCGAGTCGAAATGACGTAGGATGGGAATCAGTCGGTACCTTTTGGTCGACGAGGAGCGACATAGTCACGTCGGGGACTGATTGCGCCGTCGTCTTGGGTACGAGGGCGACGTCCTGCAGGCCCTCCGCGAGCGTGCTGGCGTCGTCCACTTGCTCGAGATTGGCGTGTCGCAGGGGGACGGCGCTCGCCTTCGTCTCAAACGCGAGGTCGACGCCCGACGCGCCCTCCGTTGGGGCGCTGGGGACGTCGATTCACTCGACAGCCGACGGAGCGCGGCCTCCCGCTCGGCCTTGGTTGCCCCGCCTCCTCCTCCGATGGCGGGGGAGAGGACGGGGCGAGCTCGAATGTTGTTCTTCCACCACGCGGGGAAGACGTCGTCGATTCCGCCGCCGGCAGGCGGGCTGTCGGCCGCCATTGTCGTCGTCGCGTGGCGGTGGAAGGAGTATCATGTCGTAGCTGCCGTCGAGAGACATGAACTCGAGACTCCCGAAACGGAGCACCGTCCCGGGTTGGAGAGGTCGTTAGAGACTGCCCATCTGGGGCTTGATGGGAAACTGCTCGTCAACACGCAGCAGGCCCCTACCTGGCGCGCCAACTGTCGGCGTTTCGAGACCGGGGGGGTCCCTAAGCCAACGAGTGAGTGTGCCGCGTGCCCCAGCCCAGATGGGTCGAGCGCGTGGGCGAGCGCGAAGGGGGGAAGCGAGGTGGCCGGAGACAGGCGTGAGAGAGGTGGAAATCCCGCGGCCTTCGTGTTCGTCCCGCGCCCAGGTCGGGTGCGCTTGCAGTAGGGGGTTACAAGCGTCCACTCGGGTGAGGGAAGCGAGCGGCCCCAAGAGAGCGCCTGCCCCGTCCTCGTCCCCGCACGGCCAACCTTCTCTAAGAAGGCCCTGGTCCTTCCTTTTATAGGCGTAAGGAGAGGATCCAGGTGTACAATGGGGGTGTAGCAGAGTGCTACGTGTCTAGCGGGGGAGAGCTAGCGCCCTAAGTACATGCCAATGTGGCAGCCGGAGAGATCTTGGCACCCAGCTGGTGTGGTGTCGTGGCCGTCGGAGGAGCAACGGAGCCTGGCGGAGGGACAGCTGTCGGAGCGGTTGGGTCCTTGCTGACGTCCCCCTGCTTCCGTAAGGGAGCTGAGAGCCGCCGTCGTCACGGGGCTAGCGGGGCGCCATCATTGCCTATCTGGCGGAGCTAGCCAGATGGGACACCGGTCTTGTTCTCTGTGGCCCGAGTCGGCTCGGGGTAGGGTGATGATGGCGCTTCCTGTTGACGTGGCGGGCTTGTGCCCTAGGTCGGGCGACGTGGAGGCTCCTCCGAAGCCGAGGTCGAATCTGTCTTTCATGGCCGAGGCCGAGCCCGAGCTCCTGGGTCGGGCGAGGCGGAGGTCGTCGGCAGAGGCTAGGGCGGTGTCCGAGCCCTGGGGTCGGGCGAAGCGGAGTTCGCCGTCTTCCGGGGCCTAGCCCGAGTCCGAGCCCTGGGTCGGGCGGAGCGGAGTTCGCTGTCTTCCGGGGCCTAGCCCGAGTCCGAGCCCTGGGTCGGGCGGAGTGGAGTTCGTCGTCTTCCGGGTCTTAGCCCGAGTCCGAGCCCTGGGTCGGGCGGAGCGGAGTTCGCCGTCTTCTGGGGCCTAGCCCGAGTCCGAGCCCTGGGTCGGGCGGAGCGGAGTTCGCCGTCTTCCGGGTCTTAGCCCGAGTCCGAGCCCTGGGTCGGGCGGAGCGGAGTTCGCCGTCTTCCGGGGCCTAGCCCGAGTCCAAGCCCTGAGTCGGGCAGAGCTTCCTATGGCGCCTTTGGCAAGGCCTGACTGCCTGTCAGTCTCACTCTGTCAAGTGGCACTGCAGTCGGAGTGGCGCAGGCGGCGCTGTCCTTCTGTCAGACCGGTCAGTGGAGCGGCGAAGTGACGGCGGTCACTTCGGCTCTGCCGGGGGGCGCGCGTCAGGATAAAGGTGTCAGGCTGCCTTTGCGTTAAATGCTCCTGCGACTCAGTCGGTCGGCGCGGCGATTTAGTCAGGGTTGCTTCTTAGCGAAGGCAAGGCCTCGGGCGAGCCGGAGATGTGTCCGCCGTTAAAAGGGGGGCCTCGGGCGAGACGGAAACCCCTCGAGGTCGGCTGCCCTTGCCCGAGGCTAGGCTCGGGCGAGGCGTGATCGAGTCGCTCGTATGGACTGATCCCTGACTTAATCGCACCCATCAGGCCTCTGCAGCTTTATGCTGATGGGGGTTACCAGCTGAGAATTAGGCGTCTTGAGGGTACCCCTAATTATGGTCCCCGACACTATCGACCTTACATCCAGCATAGTCGGAATCTGAATATCCAATCAAGTCAAAGTTAGACCCCTTTGGATACCAGATCCCGAAGCAAGGCGTAGCGACTAAATATCTAAGAATTCGCTTCACGGCCACTAAGTGACACTCCTTAGGATCGGATTGAAATCTAGCACACATGCATACGCTAAGCATAATATCCGGTCTACTAGCACATAAATAAAGCAAAGAACCTATCATGGACCGGTATGCTTTTTGATCAACGGACTTACCTCCTTTGTTGAGGTCGGTGTGTCCGTCGGTTCCCATCGGAGTCTTTGCGGGCTTGGCATCCTTCATCCCAAACCGCTTTAGCAAGTCCTGCGTGTACTTTGCTTGGGAGATGAAAGTGCCGTCCTTGAGTTGCTTCACTTGGAACCCAAGGAAGTAGTTCAACTCACCCATCATCGACATCTCGAATTTCTGCGTCATCACCCTGCTAAACTCTTCACAAGACTTTTGGTTAGTAGAACCAAATATTATGTCATCGACATAAATTTGGCACACAAAAAGATCACCATCGCAAGTCTTAGTAAAAAGAGTTGGATCGGCTTTCCCAACCTTGAAAGCATTAGCAATTAAAAAGTCTCTAAGGCATTCATACCATGCTCTTGGGGCTTGCTTAAGTCCATAGAGCGCCTTAGAGAGCTTACACACGTGGTTGGGAAACCGTTCATCCTCGAAGCCAGGGGGTTGCTCCACGTACACCTCCTCCTTGATTGGCCGGTTGAGGAAAGCGCTTTTCACATCCATTTGGTACAACCTGAAAGAATGGTGAGCGGCATATGCTAGCAAGATACGAATGGACTCTAGCCTAGCCACAGGAGCAAAAGTCTCCTCAAAGTCCAAACCTGCGACTTGGGCATAACCTTTTGCCACAAGTCGAGCCTTGTTCCTCATCACCACCCCGTGCTCGTCCTGTTTGTTGCGGAACACCCACTTGGTTCCCACAACGTTTTGCTTGGGACGAGGCACCAGTGTCCAAACTTCATTCCGCTTGAAGTTGTTGAGTTCCTCCTGCATGGCCAATACCCAGTCCGGATCTACCAAGGCCTCTTCTACCCTGAAAGGCTCAATAGAAGAGACAAAGGAGTAATGCTCACAAAAATTAACTAATCTATAACGAGTAGTTACTCCCTTGTTAATATCACCCAATATTTGGTCGACGGGATGATTCCTTTGAATCGTCGCTCGAACTTGGGTTGGAGGTGCCTGAGGCGCTTCTTCCTCTTCAACTTGAACATCCTGTGCTCCCCCTTGATCATGCGCCTCCACTTGAGGTACCTGTTCGTCATCTTGGGTTGGGGGATGCACCATCGTTGAGGAAGAAGGTTGATCTTGCTCCAATTGTTCCTGTGGTCGCACATCGCCAATCGCCATGGTGCGCATAGCGGCCGTTAGAACGTCTTCTTCATCTACATCATCAAGATCAACAACTTTCTCTCTTGGAGAGCCATTAGTCTCATCAAATACAACGTCGCTAGAGACTTCAACCAAACTCGATGATTTGTTGAAGACCCTATACGCCTTTGTATTTGAATCATAACCTAATAAAAACCCTTCTACAGCTTTGGGAGCAAATTTAGAAGTTCTACCTTTCTTCACAAGAATATAACACTTGCTCCCAAATACACGAAAATAAGACACATTGGGTTTGTTACCAGTTAGGAGCTCATACGAAGTCTTCTTGAGGAGGCGGTGAAGGTAGACCCGGTTGATGGCGTGGCAAGCCGTGTTCACGGCTTCCGACCAAAACCGCTCGGGGGTCTTGAACTCTCCAAGCATAGTCCTTGCCATATCGATGAGTGTCCTGTTCTTCCTCTCTACCACACCATTTTGTTGTGGTGTGTAGGGAGCGGAGAACTCGTGCTTGGTTCCTTCCTCCTCAAGATACTCCTCCACTTGAAGATTCTTGAATTCGGACCCGTTGTCGCTTCTTATCTTCTTCACCTTGAGCTCAAACTCATTTTGTGCTCTCCTGAGGAAGCGCTTGAGGGTCCCTTGGGTTTCAGATTTATCCTGCAAAAAGAATACCCAAGTGAAGCGGGAAAAATCATCAACTATAACAAGACCATACTTACTTCCTCCTATACTCAGATAGGTGACGGGTCCGAAGAGGTCCATATAAAGCATCTCCAAGGGTCTTGATGTGGTCATCACATTTTTGGTGTGATGAGAGCCTCCCACCTATTTCCCTGCTTGACAAGCTGCACAAGGTCTATCTTTTTCGAAGTGTACATTAGTTAGACCTATCACGTGTTCTCCCTTTAGAAGCTTGTGGAGGTTCTTCATCCCCACATGTGCTAAGCGGCGATGCCACAGCCAGCCCATGCAAGTCTTAGCAATTAAGCATGCATCTAGATCGGCCTCTTCTTTTGCAAAATCAGCCAAATAAAGTTTGTCGTCTAGTACACCCTTAAAAGCTAGTGAACCATCACATCTTCTAAAGACAGACACATCTACATTTGTGAATAGACAATTATATCCCATATTGCATAATTGACTAACAGATAACAAATTATATCCAAGAGACTCAACTAAAAACACATTAGATATAGAGTGCTCGGATGAAATAGCAATTTTACCTAACCCTTTTACCTTGCCTTGGTTCCCATCACCGAATATTATTGAATCTTGGGAATCCTTGTTTTTGACGTAAGAGGTGAACATCTTCTTCTCCCCCGTCATATGGTTTGTGCATCCGCTGTCGATAATCCAGCTTGAACCCCCGGATGCATAAACCTACAAGGCAAATTTAGGCTTGGGTCTTAGGTACCCAACTCTTATTGGGTCCTACAATGTTAGTCACAATTGTCTTAGGGACCCAAATGCAAGTCTTGTCTCCCTTACATTTGGCCCCTAACTTCCTAGCAATCACCTTCTTATTTTTTCTACAAATAGCAAATGAAGCATTGCAAGCATGATATATTGTAGAAGGTTCATTAACTTTCCTAGGAACATTAACAACATTTCTCCTAGGCATATTTTGAACAACATTTCTCCTACCAACATTTCTATCATGCACATAGGAAGAACTAGAAGCAAACATGGCATGAGAATCAAAAGCATCATATGCATTACAACTCCTATAAGCATTTCTAGATTGTCTCCTATCATGGTACATAAAAGCATGGTTCTTTTGCACACTACTAGCCATAGGGGCCTTCCCTTTCTCCTTGGCGGAGATGGGAGCCTTATGGTACATAAAAGCATGGTTCTTTTGCACACTACTAGCCATAGGGGCCTTCCCTTTCTCCTTGGCGGAGATGGGAGCCTTATGGCTTGTCAAGTTCTTGGCTTCTCTCTTGAAGCCAAGACCATCCTTAATTGAGGGGTGTCTACCAATCGTGTAGGCATCCCTTGCAAATTTTAATTTGTCAAATTCACTTTTGCTAGTCTTAAGTTGGGCATTAAGACTAGCCAATTCCTTATTCAATTTGAAAATTGAAACTAGGTGTTCACTACAAGCATCAATGTCAAAATCTTTACACCTAGTGCAAATCATAACATGTTATACACAAGAGTTAGATTTATTTGCTGCTTCTAATTTAGCATTTAAATCATTGTTAATCCTCTTTAAGCTAGAGATTGTCTCATGGCAAGTAGATATTTCACAAGAAAGCATTTCATTTCATTTAACTTCTAAAGCAAGAGAATTTTGTGCACTAACAAATTTATCATGCTCTTCATACAACAAATCCTCTTGCTTTTCTAGTAACCTATTCTTGTCATTCAAGGCATCAATTAACTCATTAATTTTGCCAATTTTAATTCTATCTAAACCTTTACATAAACTAGAATAGTCTATCTCATCGTCATCACTAGAATCATCATCACTTGAAGAAGCATAAGTGGTATCCCGAGTACATACCTTCTTCTCCTTCGCCATGAGGCATGTGTGATGCTCGTTGGGGAAGAGGGATGACTTGTTGAAGGCAGTGGCGGCGAGTCCTTCATTGTCAGAGTCGGAGGAGGAGCAATCCGAATCCCACTCCTTTCCAAGATGTGCCTCGCCCTTGGCCTTCTTGTAATTCTTCTTCTTCTCCCTCTTGCTCCCTTGTTCCTGGTCACTTCCATTATCGGGACAGTTAGCAATAAAATGACCAATCTTACCGCATTTGAAGCATGAGCGCTTCCCCTTGGTTTTGGTCTTGCTTGGCTGTCCCTTGCGACCCTTTAGCATTGTCTTGAAGCGCTTGATGATGAGTGTCATCTCTTCATCATTGAGTCCGGCCGCCTCAACTTGCGCCACCTTGCTAGGTAGCGCCTCCTTGCTCCTCGTTGCCTTGAGAGCAATGGGTTGAGGCTCATGGATTGGACCGTTCAACGCGTCGTCCACGTATCTCGCCTCCTTGATCATCATTCGCCCGCTCACGAACTTCCCAAGGACTTCTTCGGGCGACATCTTGGTGTACCTAGGATTTTCACGAATATTGTTCACCAAGTGTGGATCAAGTACAGTAAAGGACCTTAGCATTAGGCGGACGATGTCATGATCCGTCCATCGCGTGCTTCCGTAGCTCCTTATCTTGTTGATGAGGGTCTTGAGCCGGTTGTATGTTTGAGTTGGCTCCTCGCCCCTTATCATCGCAAATCTTCCAAGCTCGCCCTCCACTAACTCCATTTTGGTGAGCAAGGTGACGTCGTTCCCCTCATGAGAGATCTTGAGGGTGTCCCAGATCTGCTTGGCATTGTCCAAGCCGCTCACCTTATGGTACTCGTCCCTGCACAATGAGGCTAACAACACAGTAGTATCTTGTGCATTTTTATGTATCTGTTCATTAATAAATATGGGACTATCCGAGCTATCAAATTTCATTCCATTCTCAACAATCTCCCATATGCTTGGATGGAGAGAGAACAAGTGACTACGCATTTTGTGACTCCAAAATCTGTAGTCCTCCCCATCAAAGTGTGGAGGTTTGCCGAGAGGGATGGAAAGCAAATGTGCATTTGAACTTTTCGGAATACGAGAGTAATCGAAAGAAAAGTTCGAATTAACCGTCTTTCATTTCTCATAGTCGTCGTCGTCGTTATCCTTTTGGGAAGAAGTAGACTCGTCACTGTCATCGTAGTAGACGATCTCCTTGATGTGCCTTGTCTTCTTCTTCTTCCCATCTTTGCGTTTGTGCCCCGAGCCCGAGTCGGTAGGCTTGTCATTCTTCGGCTCGTTGGTGAAGGACTCCTTCTCCTTATCGTTGATCACGATTCCCTTCCCCTTAGGATCCATCTCTTCGGGCGATTAGTCCGTTCATGAAGAGAACGGCTCCGATACCAATTGAGAGCACCTAGAGGGGGGTGAATAGGTGATCCTGTAAAACTTGAAACTTAATCCACAAAAACTTGGTTAAGTGTTAGCACAATAATCGCTAAGTGTCTAGAGAGGAGTCTCAACAAAACACAATAACCAACAAGAGATATCAATCACAGAGATGGCACGGTGGTTATCCCGTGGTTCGGTCAAGACCAACGCTTGCCTACTCCACGTTGTGGCGTCCCAACGGACGAGGGTTGCAATCAACCCCTCTCAAGCGGTCCAAAGACCCACTTGAATACCACGGTGTTTTGCTTTGCTTTTTTTTTAATCCCGTTCGCGAGGAATCTCCACAACTTGGAGCCTCTCGCCCTTACACTTGAAGTTCACAAAGAAGCACGGAGTAAGGGAGGGATTAGCAACTCACACAAGACACTAAGATCACAGCAAATACACACACAAGACCCAGACTTAAGCTCAAAAGACTAGCACACTAGAACGGAGCTCAAATCACTAGAATGTCGAATAAGTGCGCAAGAATGGAGTGTGAGTGATCAAGAGTGCTCAAGGAATGCTTGGTGTCCTCCTCCATGCGCCTAGGGGTCCCTTTTATAGCCCCAAGGCAGCTAGGAGCCGTTGAGAACATTCCTGGAAGGCAGATCTTGCCTTCTGTCGCCTGGCGCGCCGGACAGTCCGGTGCACCACCGGACACTGTCCGGTACAGATATCCTTCCTTATTTGGCGAAGACGACCGTTGGAGTCTGAGAGCCGTTGGCGCACCGGACAGTCCGGTGCACCAATGTGACCGTTGGCTCGGCCATGCGTCACGCGCGGAATCCTCGGCCGACCGTTGCCCCGGCTGACTGTTGACTCACCGGACAGTCCGGTGCACCACCGGACAGACCGGTGAATTTTAGCCGTACGCCGTTAATCATCTCCCGAGAGCGACGAGTTCGCCTGTGAACGGCTCACCGGACAGTCTGGTGCACCACCGGACAGTTCGGTGAATTATAGCCGTACACCGCCGACGAAGTCCCGAGAGCAGCCTGTTCGCCAGAGCCAGCCTGGCGCACCGGACACTGTCCGGTGCGTCACCGGACACTGTCCGGTGCACCACCGGACAGTCCGGTGCACCCAGACTGAGCAGACTTTGGCTGAACAAAGCCATCTCATTTCCAATTCAATTTTTCCTGTTTCCAGCACTTAGACAAAATACATTAGTCCATAAAACAATGTACTAATTCTAGAAACATACCTTTTGACATGATTTGCACTTTGTCCACCACTTTGCATAGATTAGCACAAAAGCACTTGTGTTGGCACTCAATCACCAAAATACTTAGAAATGACCCAAGGGCACATTTCCCTTTCAGCCATCTCCTCGTTGTTGAGCTTGGAGGCATCGATGGGGAGCCTACTTGACGTAGACTCATCTTTCTTCTCCTTCGTTGCTTTAAATGCAACGAGTTGCACATCGGGTGTGGAGGAGACGCCTTGCTCGATGATTTTCTTGGAGCCTTTGATCATCAATTCAAAGCTCACAAATTTTCCTATAACTTCCTCGGGAGACATTAATTTATATCTTGGATCACCACGAATTAATTGAACTTGAGTAGGGTTAAGGAAAACGAGTGATCTAAGAATAACCTTGACCATTTTATGGTCATCCCATTTGGTGCTCCCGAGGTTGCGCACTTGGTTCACCAAGGTCTTGAGCCGGTTGTACATGGCTTGCGGCTCCTCTTCTTGGTGAATCATGAAGCGACCGAGCTCCCCCTCGATCGTTTCCCTCTTGGTGATCTTGGTCACCTCGTCTCCTTCGTGCGCGGTCTTGAGTACGTCCCAAATCTCTTTGGCGCTCTTCAACCCTTGCACCTTGTTATACTCCTCTCGACTTAGAGAGGCGAGGAGTATAGTGGTGGCTTGGGAGTTGAAGTGCTGGATTTGGGCTACCTCGTCCGAATCATAACCTTCATCCCCTACGGATGGTTCCTGTGCACCAAACTCAACAATGTCCTAAATGCTAGCGTGGAGTGATGTTAGATGGTGCCTCATTTTATCACTCCACATACAATAATCTTCACCGTAAAAAACCGGTGGTTTGCCTAATGGGACAGAAAGTAAAGGGGTGCGTTTGAAAATGCGAGGATAGTGTAAGGGGGTCTTACTAAACTTCTTGCGCTCATGGCGCTTAAAAGTGACGGAAGGCGTGTCGGAGCCGGAGGTGGAGGGCGATGAAGAATCGGTCTCGTAGTAGACCACCTTCTTCATTTTCTTCTTCTTGTCGCCACTCCGGTGCGACTTGGCGCGGGGAGGTGATTCCTCCCTCTTCTTGTTTGCGGACTCCCCCGATGGAGCCTTCCCGTGGCTTGTGGCGGGCTTCTCGCCGGTCATCATCTCCTTCTTGGCGTGAGCTCCCGACATCACTTCGAGCGGTTAGGCTCTTAATGAAGTATCGGGCTCTGATACCAATTGAAAGTCGCCTAGAGGGGGTGAATAGGCAAATCTGAAATTTATTAAGTTTAAGCACAACTACAAGTCGGGGTTAGCGTTAGAGATGTAAACGAGTCCGAAAGAGAGGGCGAAAACAAATCTCAAGCAAATAAGAACGGATGACATGGTGATTTGTTTTACCGAGGTTCGGTTCTTGCAAACCTACTCCCCGTTGAGGTGGTCACAAAGACCGGGTCTCTTTCAACCCTTTCCCTCTCTCAAACGGTCACCTAGACCGAGTGAGCTTCTCTTCTCAATCAAACGGGACACTAAGTCCCCACAAGGACCACCACACAATTGGTGTCTCTTGCTTTGATTACAAGTGAGTTGGAAACAAGAATAGAGGAATAAGAAAAGCAATCCAAGCGCAAGAGCTCAAATGAACACAAATGTCTCTCTCTCTAGTCACTAATTTGTTTGGAGTGATTCCGGACTTGGGAGAGAATTTGATCTCTTTGATTGTGTCTTTGAATGAAGTCTAGAGCTCTTGTATGAGGTTTGATGGCTAAAAATTTGGATGCATTGAAGTGTGGTGGTTGGGGGTATTTATAGCCCCAACCACCAAAAGAACCGTTGGTGAAGGCTGCTGTCGTATGACGCACCGGACAGTCCAGTGCGCCACAGAACACTGTCTGGTGCGCCAGCCACGTCACCAGGCCGTTGGGTTCCGACCGTTGGAACTCTGACAAGTGGGGCCACCGGACAGTCCGGTGGTGCACCGGACAGGTCCTGTTCACTGTCTGGTGCGCCTCTGGTGCCTGCTCTGACTTCTGCGCGCGCAGGCGCGCACTGTAGCGTTTCACTATAGCGTTGCAGGTGACCGTTGGTGCTTGGAGCCGTTGCTCCGCTTGGCACACCGGACAGTCCGGTGCTACACCGGACAGTCCGGTGCTACACCGAACAGTCCGGTGAATTATAGCGGAGCGGCCTTCCCGAATTCCCGAAGGTGGCAAGTTCAGAGTTGGGTTCCCTGGTGCATTGGACACTGTCCGATGGTGCACCGGACAGTCCGGTGCGCCAGACTAGGGCTGCCTTTGGTTGTCTTTTGCTCTTTTTCTTTGAACCCTTTCTTAGACTTTTTATTGGTTTGTGTTGAACCTTTGGCACCTGCAAAACTTATAATCTAGAGCAAACTAGTTAGTTCAATTATTTGTGTTGGGCAATTCAACCAGCAAAATCATTTAGGAAAAGGTGTAAGCCTATTTCCCTTTCACCAATCTTCAAAACTGCTTGGAAACATATCCTCAAACACCTTGTAGGCACCACTCTGGATGTTGTTCCCACTGTCCATCTGACCTCAAAGTGCAACACTGATCTTCCCAACGATTGTCATCCAACAGAAGAGGGAAATTTCCAGGAATTCGAACTCCTCTGATACCAATTGTTAGCAACCTCCAATCACATGAACACAACAGCCACCACCAAAGCAAGGGTATAAATCTGATACATGCATACACTAGTACAGAGATGGAGTTTGGGAAGTAGCAATCAGGGAAGGAAAGAAGATGAACCGAATCGATAGGTGAAGAAGCATTAGAAGCACATCTCAGCAGGATGAGGAGAGACGTCTAACCGCTATAGGAAGAAGTGGATGATACGAGTGGTGTATTCTGAATATCCGATGGTCCCTGGCTCTTGCCTTGTTTCTGCTCTTTGTAGTGCTCATTTCAGTTAGTTGGGCCGATGTGTACCATATATGACAGGTTCCTAACAGATAATAACAAAAATTTTCACAAAGATCGATGCTCAGGACAGCTTTGGATTTTAAACTCTGTTTTCGAGTCCATGGGGGCGGATTCTCTACCCAACCTGATTTTGCGTGTTGCCATCCCTACGCGATAGTGGGATCTGCATCAGGCCGGAAAATGACGTACCTGCACTCCAGGTCCAGGTCATACTTTAGTCGCAAAAGCCCACTCCTGTCTCGATCCTTCGCCGTGCAGCGGCCGGCGGCCGCCTAGCACGAGTCGAAGAGAAGACTTAACGACAATGTCGTCAACGCAACGGCAATTGAAAGAGTCAGGCACCATCTGGCATCTGCGTCGTGCTACAAGTAGTAGCTGCTGACTGCTGTTACATTCCAAGCTCCAAAGCAACGGCCGGGCATGGCGATCACTCCACAGACCATGGTCCTCCTCCCCCTGCTGCTGTCCTTGTCGTCCCTGCCCATTGCCCTGGCGCTCGCGGAAGCGGGAGCCGAGAGCGAGGACACCGCGTCTCTGCTCGCCTTCAAGGCCGCGGCCGTCGGCAGCAGCAGCGGCACTAGTGGCGCCGTGCTCGCGTCGTGGAACGGCAGCGCCGCCGGCCCGTGCACCTGGTACGGCGTCAAGTGCAGCCGCATCGGACGTGTGGTGGCGCTGAGGCTGCCCTCCCTCGGGCTCTGCGGGACGCTCTCGCCGGCCGTCGGCAACCTGTCGTCGCTGCGGGCGCTCGACCTGAGCTCCAACTGGCTGCGCGGCGAGATCCCCGCGAGCCTCGGCCGCCTGCGCCGCCTCCGGACGCTCGACCTCAGTGTCAACACCTTGTCCGGCGCGGTCCCCGGCAACCTCACCGCCTGCACCAGCCTGAGGTACCTAAACCTCGGCAGCAACAGGCTCAGCGGGCACGTACCGGCGGGGCTCGGCGGCGCGCTGGCGCGGCTCGAGGTGCTCTGGCTCACCAACAACAGCGTCACGGGGGCCCTCCCAGCGTCGCTGGCCAACCTGACGTCGCTGCGCCAGCTCGGCCTTGGGCTGAACGCCTTGGACGGCCTGATACCTCCGGAGCTCGGCCGCAACATGGCGCGCCTCGAGTACGTCGACCTCTGCCACAACCACCTGCGCGGCGAGATCCCGGCGCCGCTGTACAACGTGTCGTCGCTGGCGAGCCTCGATGTGGGGCAGAACGCGCTGCACGGAGGCATCCCTGCCGGGATCCACGTGCAGCTCCCTCGGCTGCGGTATCTGGCCTTGTTCGAGAACCATTTCAGCGGGGCGATCCCTCCCTCCATCTCCAACCTCACCCAGCTCGTAGAGCTCGAGCTGTCAGAGAACCGGTTCAGCGGCCTCGTGCCTCGCGATCTTGGGAGGCTGCAGCATCTGTGGAAACTGCTGCTGGACGACAACATGCTCGAAGCGGGGGACAAGTTGGAGGGGTGGGAATTCATCGAGTCGTTGGCCAACTGCAGCAAGCTAAATGTTTTCGGTCTGGGTGACAACGATTTCACCGGAGATCTTCCTGCTTCGGTTGCTAAGCTCTCGACAACACTTGAGTGGCTTTACCTAGAAAACCTTGCGATCTCCGGGAGCATCCCCTCGGAGATCGGAAACCTGGTCGGCCTGAAAGTACTTGTTCTGACGGACACTGACATCTCAGGAGCAATTCCTGATAGCGTTGGGAGGCTGGAGAACCTGGTTGAGCTACACCTGGACAACAATAGCCTGTCGGGGCCGGTACCGTCATCGGTGGGGAATCTCACCAAGCTCATGAAGCTATCGGCGAGCGGCAACAACCTGGGAGGATCGATCCCAAGGAGTCTCGGAAAGCTCACCGACCTCACCAGCCTTGATCTTTCAAGCAACCACCTTAACGGCTCGATCCCTGAAGAAACATTCCAGCTGCAGTCTCTTTCGCTGCTCCTGGACTTGTCACACAACTCCCTCTTCGGACCACTCCCACCCGATGTCGGACGGCTGGCCAACCTCAACACGCTGAGACTGTCAGGAAACCAGCTGTCCGGCCAGCTACCGGCAGGCATCAGAGACTGCGTGGTTCTGGAGGTGCTCCTGCTCGACAGCAACTCGTTCCAGGGAAGCATACCTGAGGCTCTAGGCGACATCAAGGGCCTCCGCGTGCTGAACCTGACCATGAACGGCTTCTCCGGTGCGATCCCCGACGCCCTTGGTAGCATACGCAGCATGCAGCAGCTGTACGTAGCGCGCAACAGCCTCTCCGGGCCGATCCCAGCCGACCTGCAGAACCTGACGTCGCTGTCCGATCTGGATCTGTCCTTCAACGACCTGCAGGGCGAGGTGCCGGACCAAGGCTTCTTCAGAAACATGCCTCGCTCATCGGTCGCCGGAAACGAAAACCTCTGTGGCGGAATGCCTCGGCTTCGCCTGCATCCGTGCCCCACGTCCGCTGCGGGGAAGAACAGTCGGAGCAAGAGGTGGCCGCCGCTGAAGCATGTCGAAATGGCCCTGGCGACAGTGGGCGCACTCGTGTTCTTGGCATCATTATTAGCCGCAGCTACTCAGCTCGTCGTCTGTAGGAGCCGTAAACAAAGACGGCAGCAGACGAAGAGGCAGCCCCTAGGAGCCCCAGCAGCGACCGGCCCAGAGCAGTACGAGAGGGTCTCTTACAAGGAGCTGTCGGAGGGGACGAAGGGGTTTTCAGACGCCAACCTGCTTGGAAGAGGAAGCTACGGCACAGTCTACAGGTGCGTTCTCAGCCGTCTCACCGACGATGGCGGAAGAACCGTAGCCGCCGCCGCCGCCGTCGACGTCGCCGTGAAGGTGTTCGACCTCGAGCGGTCCGGATCCACGCGAAGCTTCGTGGCCGAATGCGAGGCGCTCCGGAGCGCTCGCCACCGCTGCCTCGTAAGGACCATCACGTGCTGCTCGAGCGTGGACCGCCAGGGGCAGGAGTTCAAGGCCCTGGTGTTCGAGCTCATGCCCAACGGCAACCTGAGCCGCTGGCTCCATCCGAGCCCGAGACCGAACGAGGCCGAGCCCGAGCACGAGAGCACGCTGAGCCTGACCCAGAGGCTCGACATCGCCGTGGACGTCGTGGACGCTCTGGACTACCTCCACAACCACTGTCGGCCGCCGATCGTTCACTGCGACCTCAAGCCCAGCAACGTCCTCCTCGCGCAGGACATGAGCGCTCGGGTCGGAGATTTCGGCCTTTCCAGGATCCTGTCTGACTCTGACAGCGCGTGCAGGGCCAAAGCCGCCGATCCGAACTCGAGCAGCGTCATTGGGATCAGAGGCTCCGTTGGCTACGTGCCTCCAGGTGATCGATTGATCTGTTGTGTTTTGCTCCTAGACAGCTACGTCCCTGCAGCGTCATTGGGATCAGAGCGCGTGCTTTGACCTGACGATGAGTATATATATAATCTGAATGCCTTTTTTTTTTTTTTTTGCAGAGTACGGGGAAGGCTGCGGCGTCTCCACCCTCGGCGACGTTTACAGCCTAGGCATACTGCTGCTGGAGATGTTCACGGGGCGGAGCCCCACGGACGACGCGTTCGGAGACTCGCTGGACCTCCACGGGTTTGCAGAGGCCGGGTTTCCTGGCAGGATACTGGAAATAGCGGACCCGAACCTATGGGCACACCTCCCTGACACTGACACCGGCGGCGGCGTCACAAGAAACAGGGTCCGGGAGTGTTTGCTTGCGGTCATTCGGCTCGCCCTGTCCTGCTCAAAGCGCCAGCCCAAGGACCGAACGCCCGTACGGGATGCGGCCACGGAGATGCGTGCGATCAGAGACGAGGCGTACCTGATGATGCTTGCCGGCTCTGTGGTGGTCCGAATGGAAGGGGAGGTAGTGGGAGGAGCAGTGGCCCCATCATTGACGTCCCAAAGCTAGAATTAAAATCCTTGGTTGAGTACCATTATTATGACACCGAGAAGAATGGTCTTAGTTTTATCCTAGAAAGATACCGGTTGGTGCCAAATCCCAGCAAGGGGCCATCAAAACCAGCACGCTGGGCCGAAGCAGGGCCTGGCTGCACAAATCGTGATAGAAATTCAAACTGTACTGCTGTTGATTAGAGCATCTTGTTGGTTGGGCCCGGAATATGTGCCGCCACGGCTGACGTTGGTTGGGCCACAAGCCCACGGCTAAGGTCTGTCCTGTCCGCAGCTAGTACTAGCAGTGACTGCCCAGCCCCAGTGTCGAATTATCGGCGTGCTCTGGCGGTCTGGCTGTGGCCCCAAGCCCCATGAACATCTGTAGAAGCGTGCATACCGGCATACCGCACCGCGTACAGCAGTACTGTACTGTACTCCTGCTGTTGTGATCTGCAGCCTCCTGTCTCCGATCAGAGGTGCCGGCCCTGACGCCTCCTGTCTCCGATCCGCGCGATTTGCATCCCGCGCGCCGGCCGGCCTGCCTCATCGTCAGTGCATCCATTGATGGCACACTGATTGATGCTCCTCTCTCCAGCTCTCTCTGGTAGTAGCTACTAGGTACGGCAGCTAGGTGCAGGACGCCGTAGGCTATGGCGTTATGAGCCTGTACTGTTTACTCCTGCTGGCAAGATGTCATCTTACCTTAAGGCTGAGTCCAGCGCACAGTCTCTCTCTCCCCTGCCACGTTAGCTCTCGCCTCTGCTACTCCAGTGCACAGGCTGTAGCAGGCTATAGCCTCAGCCCACAGCCACATCAGCTTTTCTATTTCAGGATTAAATAATTCACACAGATTTGTTTCAACGCTTACAAATCACACAACATAATATTTTTTATTGAATTTAAAATTACAAAGTGTATAATAATTAAAAGAAAAGTACATGACAATTAAAAAATTACATAACAATTAATAGAAAATTACATAAATCTAATTATGACCTCCAACAGGTAGGGATATTTATAGATGGATTGGGAATGAAATTTGTGATTTTTTGCAATTTTTTTCGAATTTTTTGGACTCCAAACGGTGGACCAATCACGTCGCGCCACCGCACTCTCGCCCGCCTCACTCTCGCCCCGTCAGTGTGTCGCCCCCCTCTCGCCTCCCTCTCGCCCAGACGCGCGCGCCAACGCGGGCGAGAGCGGGGCGATATCGCCCGCTCTCGCCAGGCGTGAGTGCCGTCGCCCTCTCTCTCCCTCTCGCCTGCCTATCGCCTCGCGCGGGGCGGTAGAGGGCCCTTCTCGCCTCCCTTCTAGCCCCCATTGCCACCAGCCTAACAACACAAGGGAGCTACTTCTACTATCGGGCGGGTCTGCTGGCGCGTCTGCCTGCACGGGGCCCTTCTGTGGCTGCAGCAACAGTGGTTCTTCCGTCCAAGCATGACCGGCGCGGCGGGCCACGGCCAATATGATGATCTGGGTTCCCGTCGTCGTTCGTACGTACGAGTACGTGCTGCAGGCAGATAGATGGCAGTAGAGAAGGCCGATAGATGGATCGAGCCAGCTTCTGCTTCGCTGCTGAGGTGGTGCTCATGAGCAGCGCTAGCTAAGCTAGTAGCTACTTGATGGCAATCACAGGGCGCCAATCCGCGGACGTCGCTTTTGACGCTAGCTCTCATTAATCCCATGCATGCAGCGATGTGCATGTGCGAGGCGATGTGCATGTGATGCCCCGCACACACGAGACGCCATTCAATAATACGAACCCCCGGGCGTGTTCCCTCCTCGCCAGGAAACCCTCCTCCACCGTTGCATTGGCATCCATCCAATACTTCCTTATATACGTGAGGCCGTGAGCGCACCCATCTAATCACCTGATACCTAGTTGGCTAGCTGCCTGCTCGTCACCATCGATCGCCTAGCTAGCTAGCTAGGACGGCCGAGCTGCTGCTGCAAGGGCGGCCACCGGCGACTCTAGTCTCAGTCGCTGCCCGCGCGCCGGCGCCGGTACATATATATGGCGACGGAGGGCGACGCGGTCGGGACACGGAAGGGCGCCGGCACCGGCGGGAGCACGCCTACCACGCAGACGCAACAGCAGCATCAGCAGCCGCCCCCGCCGCCCGAGCCGGGGGTGAGCTGCCCGCGCTGCGACTCCCCGAACACCAAGTTCTGCTACTACAACAACTACAGCCTCTCGCAGCCGCGCCACTTCTGCAAGACGTGCCGCAGGTACTGGACCAAGGGCGGCGCGCTCCGCAACGTGCCCGTCGGCGGGGGCTGCCGCAAGAACAAGCGCTCGCGCTCCGCGGCCTCGCGCCTCTCGCTCAACCTGCCGCTGGAGGCCGCCGCCGACCAGCAGGCGGCGAGGCTGGGCTTCCCTGGCGCCGCCGCTCAGCCGTTCGGGGAGTGGCCGTTCGGGGAGTGGCCGTTGACGGCGGCCGGGGACGTTTCTCCCGGCGGCGGCGAAGGCTGCCACGAGGCGAACGGTGGCGCGGCGGTGACGGTGAGCAGCAGCGTCGCGACGTCCATCGAGTCGCTGAGCTTCATCAACCTGGACCTGCACTGGAAGCTGCAGCAGCAGCGGCTGGCCACCATGTTCCTGGGCGCGCCGCCGAGCTCGGCCGCCGCCGCCCATGCTGACGACGACGACGGCGCGGCAAGAGCAGCAGCGCACGTGGGCGGCAGCGCCTTCTTGCAGATGGCCCCGGGACCATCGCCCGGCATGGAGGCCACCGGCACCGTGCCGCCGCCGGTGGCGACGTCGTCGTGGTTCATGGACAGCTCCTGCTACGACGTGCTCCCATCGTCCCCGGCCGCGCATGCTAACACGGACACGGCCGCGGCCGCCGTAGGCGCCAGCGACTGCAACGTCGTCAACAGCGGCGGCGGCGGCCACGTCGAGCGGCCAGCAGCAACTGCGGCGGGCTGGGGATCGCAATCCCGCCGTGGGGCGACATGTCCACGTTCGCTATGCTGCCTTGATGGCGGCGCATGCACAAACAAGTAGAAGAGGTCCAGTTTAGAAGGGCTGATTTCATCTCTAACTGCGTATTGTAGTATCTGCTAATTATTATTCTGTGAGTGTATATATTGTATTTGTCGGAAACAACATTCTGATCTCGGCCGTAGATCCATGTTGTCATGGTAAAGCTGGTTTCTTTTTCTTGTCATTTTCTCTTTACTTCATTCTTGTTCTTTTTTCACTTTGTCTATCCATACATATTATTATTCAGCTGTGAATCTGGCGACTGGCGCCGGCGCGCGATGGTACGCGGCTATTGCAAGCGCTGTGTATTTCCTGTGGTTGTGTGAGCTGTAGGCGCGTCGATCGTCCGGGCATGCATGGAAGGCAGAGTGACCGAGACAGACTGATGACGATGGTGTGGTGTGTGTTTAGGAGGGCAGGCAGGGTCACGGGAATCCCATCTATGAGCCACGTGCGAACGTGTACCAGTACCTGTACCCGTGTGTATAGTACCGGGGGCTGACCGGCAGGCAGCTAGCGCAAGCGCAACTGAGGCTAGAGCCTAGAGCCAAGCTCTCTCGTCGGTCTCTCGGTCAGCGGCACACCGTACACACTAGCCTTATGCCCTTATCCTCTTTCCGGCTGATTGGTTCTCCGGTTGGTTAGAGCCTGGTTCATACCCAGATGCAGGCTGAGCGTAGCATGTATACATGGATGCAACTAGTTAATTTGTTACGTGTTTGGTTTTCTGTACCGACTCAGCCAGGATTTAATGAGCTCGTGTTTGGTTTTCCTGTACCGACTCAGCCAGGATTTAATGATAGTATTTACTAGGCATAAAAAAATACAGAAGCCACAATTTACACGTCTCACACCAAGCAGCATAAAACTATCTAGAAATTATACACAATTTCCACACCAACTAAAACAGTCTTCAAATTGTACACAATTTACATAGCTCAGTAAATAAAAATTTGGACTAAAACAATCTTGACAAACTGATATCTAAGCTTGACAGATTAGCCTCAAAGAACAGATCTTTAACCAGATTTTCAGACGTGCAAAGGTTATCAGCTACTATGAATTAGCCTCAAAGAACAAATTATCAGCTAAAACAGATCTTTAACCAAATTATCAACTACTATCAGATTATCAGCTAGTATCAGGATTATCAAGCTACTATGAAATTATCAAGCTACAGGATTATCAAGCTACTATGAAATTATCAAGCTACTATCAGATTATCAAACTACTATCAGATTATCAAGCTACTACGAATTACAAGTAATACCTAGCTAGAACAGATCTTTAACCAAATTATCAGCTACTATCAGATTACCAACACTATTCACCCCTTTACTGATCGTTCTGACAGGAAAACAACACTATTCACCCCGTTCCGACTACTATGCCAACCACCAAGGAAAGACTAACAACAGTGAGTCACGGCCTCTCCCGAGTTCAGCCTTGGGCGCAACAGGGAGCTCTGCCTCGCCCGACCCCAGGCCTCGGCCTCAGCCTCGGCCTCGGGAGAAGGTCTCCGCCTCGCCCGACCCCGACCTCGGCCTCAGCCTCAGCCTCGGGACAAGGTCTCCGCCTCGCCCGACCCCGACCTCGGCCTCAGCCTCGGCCTCGGGAGAAGTCACCGCCTCGCCCGACCCCGACCTCGGCCTCAGCCTCGACCTCGGGAGAAGTCACCGCCTCGCTCGACCTCGGCCTCGGACTGACTACGCTACAGGGGACACATCATTACCCTACCTCTAGCTAGCCGCCTCAGGCTACGAAGGAACAAGACCGGTGTCACATCTAGATTACTCCGGCAACAGGTAATGATGGTTCCCTGCATGCGCCCATGACATCGATTGTTCTCAAGCTCTCTACGAAGGCAAAGAAACGTCAGCAGGACCCAGGGCCGCACCGCCAGCTACGCTTCATACAGGGCTCAAGCACTTCTCCGTCGGCCACGTTAGCACATAGCTACACCCCCATATGTATAGCTGGATCATCCCCTTGTATCTATAAAAGGGGATGCCCAGGGCCTTCTCGGGGGGGGGGGGGGGGGGAGAGGCACGGGCAGTAAGAACAACGGAGACGGACTCACTCAAACATCGAACTCCACTCCGCAACACTAGGCTTCTCAAGAGGCCTAGGGCTGGTTCCCTCTCTCACGAAGCTTGTAGCCCCTACTGCAAGCACCCCGGTGCAAGATAATATAAGCCTCATCCCTCCTCTTGTGTTCCATCTTGCATCAACCCATCTGGGCAGGGACACGCGACACAAAATTCACTAGTCGGTCTGGTTGAGGGTCCCCCGGGTCCGAAACGCCGACAGTTGGCACGCCAGGTAGGGGGCGCTGCGTGTTGACAATACTTTCCCGTTGAGTTCCAGATGGACAATCTTTAGCAGCCTCTTCAGCCTAGGACGGTGCTCCGCTTTGGGAGTCTCGAGTTCATGTCTCCCGACAGTAGCTACGACATGGTACTCCTCCCCCCGCAGCACGACAACAACGACGGTCGTCGGCTTGCCCGGTAGAGGCGAACTCGACGACGACACCTCCCCATGGCGGAAGAGGAACACCCGAGTCAACCCCGCCACCCTCCTCGTCAGAGGAGACAGAGACGGGGCAACCATGGCCAGGCAGGAGGCAGCACCTCGTCGGCTGTCGGACCAGAGCGAGCGACGACGCCGACACCCCTGCGGGGGTCAGGTATTATCCTCGCACCTGAGACAACGACGGGTGTCGCTTCCCAGCAAAACGCCAGCCTCAGGCGGACTGATGATGCCAGCACCCTTGCGAGGGACTTGTCGGGCATTAGTCTCGCACCTGAGATAACGACACATTCCATCTCCGATGCAACTTCACCGATGTCCACCAACTAGGAGGTACCTTCAGTTAGAGCTGGGCGTTCGGGTTTACCCGGTATTTCGGGTCGGGTTTTTTGGGTTTTTTATATTTCGGGTTTTAAACATCTAAGCCCGAACCCGTACCCATAATGTCGGGTACCCGTAATTTTGGGTACCCGTACTTTCGGATACGGGTTCAGGTAATATCAAAATACCCGATATATTCGACCGAGGGAGTGTGCTGTCAGCTGACCGAGGGCGCTGGCCGGGGAGAGTGCTGCTGTCCACTGAGATGCTGGAGTGTTGGGCGCTAAACACTGTCAGGCTGGGCGGCTTCACCTGCCGCTGTGGGCTGTGGCCGGGCCGAGGGGCGAGGACGCTGCCGCAGTGCCTGACGATGAGAGAGAGGCCTTGCCTTGCCTGTGGAGTGTGGACGCTGCCGCCGAGGACGCTGTGGGCTGTGGCCTTGCCTTGCCTGACGATGAGAGAGGAGAAGAACCGCAGTCCGCAGGGGCACACCGCAGACCGCACACCCACACACTGGAGCTATTTGGTTGCCAGGTGAGCTTTGCCTTGCCTTGCCGTGAGAAAATGAGAACTGGGCCATGAGCACTGAGCAGGCCGCGAGCACCTGGCGGGCTAGCGCAAGCATGCAACTACAGTGCTTCGGGTAGTATGGGTAGCTCGGGTACCATGGTTTAATACCCGATTAGGCCCGTACTTAATTTGGGTATTTAGTTTTGTTACCCGCTGGAGCTATTTGGGTAACGGTTTTGGGCTATACGGGTACGGGTTCGGGTATTTCGGGTACAGGGCTTCGGGCTCGGGTTTTATGCCCAGTGCTACCTTCAGTTTTCCATCCTGTTCCCTTTAGATTCAGCTTTGACCCACCAAGCGACCCCGCTTCGGTAAGCGCTTTCGTAAGGGCATATCCTGACCTTCCGGGGTACCATATGTGGTCAACTTGGGACCGACTGACGGTCGTCTCAACCTTCGGACCTGCGGGTTCTGAGGAAGAGGACGACCCCGACTTCAGTTGGGATTTCTCCGGACTCCGTGATCCCGGTGCCATGCGAGACTTCATATCCGCATGTGACCAGTGCCTCTCCGGTTGCTCTGACGATGGCCACAACCTTGACGACGAGGGTTACGACCCAACTCGCGAGTGCTTCCACATCGATCGGGAAGATCACGACGTAGACAACCACCTCGGCATGCTAGGAAATGACGGCGCCCTTGCACCTGCGTCTCGTGTTGAGATCCCGCGGGAGCTAGTTGTGGCCCAGGTCCCTACGGGGGGTCAGGGCACACAGCTCGAGCAACTCCGCGAGATGCAGGCCAAGCTCGACGAAGAAACGGGGCGACTTGTGCAGCTCCGACAAAACCTCGAGCAAGGGTGGGCAGGCCAAGCGCTCGCCAGAGGAGCGCGTCATCGGGCCCGAGACATCCAGCGCCGTATTATTGACGATGCCAGGGCAGGGCTTCCCCCGGCCTTCAACGGGGCCAGCCAGAACCTAGCTGCAGTGGCGATGTTACTTCGAACGATGCCGGAACCATCTACCACCGAGGGGCGGCATATCCAGGGCGAACTCAAGGCCCTCCTGGAAAATGTCGCAGCCCGACGAGCCGAGAGCTCTGCCTCTCGAAGGCGAGGGTGCCCCTCGGTGCATCACGTAGCGTCCTCCCGACACATGCGCGAGGCCTCGATCCACACCGAGCTTACAGGAGACGAGACACCCGCAGCCCGGGATCGCCTCGGCGACGATCAACACCGCCGCGATTGTCGAGCCCGCCTCGAGGAGAAGGTGCGCCGAGGCTACCACCCCAGACGTGGAGGACGCTACGACAGTGAGGAGGATCGGAGCCCCTCCCTCGAACCACCAGGTCCGCGGGTCTTCAGCCGGGCCATACGACGGGCGCCGTTCCTGGCCCGGTTCTGAGCCCTGACTACCATTACCAAGTACTCAGGGGAGACAAGGCCAGAGTTGTGGCTCACGGATTACCAGCTGGCGTGCTAGTTGGGAGGGACGGACGACGACAACCTCATCATCCGCAACCTCCCCCTTTTCCTCTCTGATGCTGCCCGGGCCTGGCTGGAGCATCTGCCCCCTACGCAGATCTTCGACTGGGACGACCTAGTCAAAGCCTTCGCTGGAAATTTCCAAGGTACGTACGTGCGCCCTGGGAACTCATGGGATCTCCGGAGCTGCCGCCAGCAGCTAGGGGAATCCCTACGAGAGTACATCCAGTGGTTTTCAAAGCAGTGCACCGAGTTGCCTAACATCACCGACTCGGACGTCATCGGAGCATTCCTCGCCGGCACCACTTGCCGGGACCTAGTAAGCAAACTAGGGCGCAAGACACCCACCAAGGCAAGTGAATTGATGGATATAGCCACCAAGTTTGCCTCTGGCCAGGAGGCGGTCGAAGCCATCTTCCGAATGGACAAGCAGCCTCAGGGAAGGCAGAAGGAAGACGACCCCGAGGCATCCGTCTAGCATGGCGCGAAGAAGAGGACCAGGAAGAAGGCGCAAGCAAAATGCAACGTCGTTGACACGGATCTCGTCGCTGCTGCCGAGCACAGGAATCCTCGGAAGCCTCCTGGAGGGGCCAACGTGTTCGACAAGATGCTCAAGGAGTCGTGCCCCTATCACAGGGGTCCCGTCAAGCACACCCTTGAAGAGTGCGACATGCTCCGGTGTTACTTCAATAAGGCTGGACCCTCGGTGGAGGATGGCAAGGACCAAGGCAACAACAAGAAAGGAGGCGACAGGGAAGAAGAGTTCCCAGAGGTCCACAACTGCTTCATGATCAACGGTGGGCAAGTGGCGATGCCTCGAGTCGACACCGCAAGCAGGAGCGCCGGGAGGTCTGCTCGGTGAAGGTAGCAACGCCAGTCTACCTAGACTGGTCTAACAAGCCCATTACCTTCGACCGAGGCGACCACCCCGACTACATACCGAGCCCAGGAAGATACCCTCTCGTCGTCGACCCTATCATCGACAACGTTAGGCTCTCCAAGGTCCTCATGGATGGAGGCAGCAGCCTCAACATCATCTACGCCGAGACCCTAGAGCTCTTGGGGGTTGATCGGTCCGAGATCCGGGCTGGTGCAGCACCCTTTCACGGGATTGCACCCGAAAAGCGTATCCTGCCCCTCAGACAGATCGACTTGCTCGTCTGCTTCGGAACTCCCTCCAACTTCCGAAAGGAAACTCTCACTTTCGAGGTAGTCGGGTTCCGAGGGACCTATCACGCGGTGCTAGGAAGACCGTGCTCAAGCTCAAGATGCCAGTCCCCAAGGGAGTCATCACCGTTGGACCCACGTACCGCCACGCTTACGAGTGCGACGTGGAATGCGTGGAGTACGCCGAAGCCCTCGCTAAGTCGGAAGCCCTCATCGCGGACCTGGATTGCCTCTCCAAAGAGGCGCCCGACGCGAAGCGGCACGTCGACAACTTCGAGCCAGCCAAGGCAGTCAAGTCTGTCTCTCTCGACCCCAGCAACAACGCCAGCAAGAAAGTCAGGATCGGCTCCGAGCTCGACCCCAAATAGGAAGCAGTGCTCGTCGACTTTCTCCGTGCAAACGCCGAAATTTTTGCTTGGAGCCCCTCGGACATGCCGGGCATGTCGAGGGATGTCGCCGAGCACTCACTGGACATCCGAGCCAGAGCCCGACCCGTGAAACAGCACCTGCGCCGTTTTGATGAAGAAAAGCGCAAAGCCATCGGCGAGGAGGTCCACAAGCTAATGGCTGCAGGGTTCATCAAAGAGGTATTCCATCCAGAATGGTTAGCTAACCCTGTATTTGTAAAGAAAAAAGGTGGGAGGTGGAGGATGTGTGTAGACTACACTGGGCTAAATAAAGCATGTCCCAAGGTTCCCTACCCTCTGCCTCGCATCGATCAAATTGTGGACTCCACCGCTGGGTGCGAAACCCTGTCTTTCCTCGATGCCTATTCAGGCTATCACCAAATCAAGATGAAAGAATCCGACCAGCTCGTGACTTCTTTTATCACACCTTTTGGCATGTATTGTTATACTACTATGCCATTTGGTTTGAGGAATGCAGGTGCAACATACCAGAGGTGCATGAACCATGTGTTCGGAGAGCACATCGGCAGAACGATCGAGGCTTATGTCGATGACATCGTTGTCAAAACAAGGAAAGCCTTCGACCTCCTCTCTGACCTTGAGGTAACATTCAGGTGCCTAAAAGCGAAGGGCGTAAAACTCAATCCCGAGAAGTGTGTCTTCGGAGTCCCCCGAGGCATGCTCCTAGGGTTCATCTTATCCGAACGAGGCATCGAGGCCAACCCAGAGAAAATCGCGGCCATCACCAACATGGGACCCATCAAAGATTTGAAAGGAGTACAAAGGGTCATGGGATGCCTTGCGGCTCTGAGCCGCTTCATCTCGCGCCTTGGCGAGAAAGGATTGCCCTTGTACCGCCTCTTAAGGAAGGTCGAGCGCTTCACTTGGACTCCCAAGGCCGAAGAAGCCCTCAGAAACTTAAAGGCACTCCTTACTAACGCGCCCATCTTGGTGCCCCCCGCCGCAGGAGAAGCCCTCTTGATTTATGTCTCCGCAACCACTCAGGTGGTCAGTGCTGTGGTCGTAGTCGAGAGACGAGAAGAGGGGCATACACTGCTCAATCAGAGGCCAGTCTACTTCATCAGCGAGGTGCTATCCGAGACCAAAATCCGCTACCCACAAATCCAGAAGCTATTGTACGCAGTGATTCTAACACGGTGAAAGCTACGACACTACTTCGAGTCTCATCCATTGACTGTGGTGTCATCCTTCCCCCTGAGAGAGATCATCCAGTGCCGAGAGGCCTCGGGTAGGATAGCGAAATGGGCAGTGGAACTCATGGGGGAAACACTTTCATTTGCCCCTCGGAAGGCCATAAAATCCCAAGTCTTGGCTGACTTCCTGGCTGAATGGGCCGACACCCAGTTGCCAACGGCCCCAATCCAGGCCGAGCTTTGGACCACGTACTTCGATGGGTCGTTGATGAAAACCGGAGCAGGCGCGGGCTTGCTTTTCATCTCACCCCTCGGAGAACATGTGCGTTATGTAATACGCCTCCATTTTCCGACGTCAAACAACGTGGCCGAATACTAGGCCTTGGTTAATGGGTTGCGCATCGCCGTCGAGCTAGGGGTTCGACGCCTCGACGCCCATGGCGACTCACAACTCGTTATTGACCAAGTCATGAAGAACTCTCACTGTCGCGATCAGAAAATGGAGGCCTACTGTGACGAAGTTCGGCGCTTGGAAGATAAGTTCTATGGGCTGGAACTCAACCATGTTGCTCGACAGTACAACGAGACTGCAGATGAGCTGGCTAAGATAGCCTCTGGACGAACAACGGTTCCCCTGAATGTATTCTCCAGGGACATATATCAACCATCCGTCAAACTCAACGACGCACCCAAACCCGAGGAGACCTCGGCCCAACCCGAGGTACCCTCGGCCGCCGAGGGTGAGGCCCTGCGCGTCGAGGTAGAGCAGAATGGGGTCACACCAAACCTAAACTGGCAGACCCCGTACCTAGAATATCTCCTCCGAGGAGAGCTGCCCCTCAACAAGGCCGAAGCTCGGTGACTGGCTCGACGCGCCAAGTCATTCGTTTTACTAGGTTTTAAAAAAGAGTTGTACCACCGCAGCCCCTCGGGCATTCTCCAACGATGCATACCCGTCGCCCAAGGACAAGAGCTGTTACAAGAAATACACTCGGAGGCTTGCGGTCACCATGCAGCACCTCGAACCCTCGTAGGAAACGCTTTCCGACAAGGTTTCTACTGGCCGGCCACAGTGGCCGATGACACTAGGATCGTACGCTCCTGCTGAGGGTGTCAATTCTACGCGAAACAAACACACCTGCCTGCTCAGGCTCTACAGACAATACCTATCACTTGGCCGTTTGCTGTGTGGGGGCTGGACCTCGTCGGTCCCTTGTAGAAGGCACCCAGGGGCTTCACGCACCTGCTGGTCGCCATCGACAAATTCTCCAAGTGGATCGAAGTCCGACCCTTAACCAGCATCAGGTCCGAGCAGGCAGTGGCGTTCTTTACAAATATCATCCACCGCTTCAGGATCCCAAACTCTATCATCACCGACAACGGCACACAGTTCACTGGGAAAAAGTTCCTAGACTTCTGCGAAGGCCACCGCATCCATGTGGACTGGGCCGCCGTAGCTCACCCAATGACAAATGGGCAGGTGGAGCGTGCTAATGGCATGATTTTGCAGGGGCTAAAACCAAGGATCTACAACGACCTCAACAAGTTTGGCAAGCGGTGGATGAAAGAGCTACCCTCGGTAGTTTGGAGTTTGAGGACAACGCCGAGCCGAGCCACGGGCTTCTCGCCGTTTTTTCTAGTCTATGGGGCCGAGGCCATCCTACCCACAGACTTAGAATACGGTTCTCCGAGGGCAAAGGCGTACGACGAACGAAATAACCAAACCAGCCGAGAGGATTCATTGGACCAGCTGGAAGAGGCTTGAGACGTAGCCTTACTACACTCGGCGCGGTATCAGTAGTCTCTGCGACGCCTACCACGCCTGAAGGATTCGGCCCCGAGGCTTCCAGGTGGGAGATTTGGTGCTTCGGCTATGATAAGACACCCGAGGGCACCACAAGCTTACTCCTCCCTGGGAAGGGCCGTTCATCATCGCTAAAATTTTGAAGCCCGGGACATACAAGCTGGCCAACGATCATGGCGAGGTCTACAGCAATGCTTGGAACATCGAACAGCTACGTCGCTTTTACCCTTAAAGTGTTTCAAGTCGTTCATGTATCTTGGTCCCTTTACATGTACAAATAAAAAGTCTAGCTGTCAAGGGAGGATCGGCCTTGCCTCAGCAAAAACTGACCCTCCCTCGGGGGCTAGAAGGGGGGACCCCCTCTGCGTCAAAATTTTCCTCCGAAAAGTTTTTCTACCAAAACGACTTTCGTGCCTTTCGACTGTATCGATAGCGGAATCCTAAAAACGACACGAGAGACCTTGAACGGCAAGGCCGACCGAGCCAAGGGACTCCTACGCCTCCGGGATACGGATACCTCACTCATAACCTTCCGTGAAAGGTAGCTCACGCTCGGATAAGTGATTCTACTACCGAACAAGTCCTAACGCTCGGGTAGAAAACAACTTTTGTGCCTTTTGACTATATTGATAACAGAATCCTAAAAGCGAGCGAGAGAGAACTTGAACGGCAAGGCCGACCGAGTCAAGGGACTCCTACGCCTCTGGGATACGGATACCTCACTCATCACCTTCCGCGAAAAGTAACTCGCGCCTGGATAAGTCATTCTGCTACCGAACAAGTCCTAACGCTCGGAACGAGAGGAAAGAAAACATAGCTTTATACTCTAACACAAAAAATGTTTAGGCCTCAGCGTCCGCGAGAAACATACACATACTTAGAATAAACTGTTCCCCACAGGCTCAGGTGTCGGCAGGGGGAGGAGCAGCACCCTCGGCGTCGTTCCTACCCGCGGCGGAATCTGGCCCGGCCTCAGATGGTGACATGGGTGGAAGGATCTCCACCTCAAAGAAGGAAGCCAACGCCGCGCCTAGGTCCTCGGCAGCCGCATCAAGCCTTTGGACCTCCGCCAGGGCGGTGTCCTCGTCATCAGGTAGGCAGTAGCCTTTGCCGACCCACTCCAAATCCACGTCATAGTGGGAAGCAAGGACGGCAAAGGCCCGCCTAACGCCGTGGTGCAGCGCCCCGCGGAGTCTGCTGCGCACGTGGCCGCCCAAGGCCTGCAGGCGACTCTGGGGGGAGCTGCCCGAGGGGACATCGTCGAGGCCAAAGGTCCGGCAGAAGGCCGAGATGGCCTTGGACATGGCCATGCGGTCGACCTCTTTCTGCTCAGCCGCCTGGGCAAGCGCCTTGCAGTTCTTGACGGACTCGTCGAGAGCCGCCTCGAACCCTGAAGATAGCCGGACGATATTCTTCAGACACGAGGAAAAGGATGAAGCTAAAACAAAGTCGTAGAGCAGGCAAAACATACCTTCGGCCTAGGCACGCTGCTGTGAGGCCATGGCTTGGGTAGACCGGGCAGACCCGACGGCCACGGCCAGGCCCTCCGCAAGGGTCCCGGCCCGAGCGGTCGCCTCGGGGTCTAGAAGGGGGGAACCCCCTCTGCGTCAAAATTTTCTTTGGAAAAGTTTTTCTACCAAAATGACTTTCGTGCCTTTTGACTGTATCGATGGCGGAATCCTAAAAACGACAAGAGAGACCTTGAACGGCAAGGCCGACTGAGCCAAGGGACTCCTACGCCTCCGGGATACGGATACCTTACTCATCACCTTTCGCGAAAGGTAACTCACGCTTGGATAAGTGATTCTGCTACTGACGAACAAGTCTTAATGCTCGAAATAAGAGGAAAGAAACACGGCTTTATACACAAATACCTAAGTATTCAGGCCTCAGCAGCCACAGAAAACAAACACACATACTTGGGATAACTATGCTACATAGACTTAGACGTTGGCAGCACCCTCGGCGGTTTTCCCGACCTACGGCAGATGTCCAGCTCCATTCCCGCAGGAATGAACTACCTCCACACCAGAGGGGCTACAAGATAACAAACTCCAAGCGATTCACCGGCGACCACTGCACCAGCAGCGACAACGACCTCCGCCTCGGGCGACTAGACAACAGCAGCGATTGCCCCAGGGCAAACGCTACTGTGAAAAGGCCCTCGCCCCCATCCCCACACGGGGGGCGAGAACAAGCCATTAAAGCCAAAGAGCCGGAGGTCCGGGTCCAGGTGGCACTGACGGTCTCGTCGGTAGAGGCAACCACCTCTGCGGTGGGAAGCCTCACCTATGGCGGCCACCACCTCAGCACCGACGACAGCGGCCACCTGCGCTCCAATGCCGCACCAGCGAATGGCGGCCGCCCCAGCACGCACAAAGAGGTCCTCGCTCCCGTCCTCGCTACGGGAGTGAGGACAAGACCATCCAGGGACGCAGACACCGCTCCCATGGCGTACGACGTCTTGTATGACCCCCCGGTGTGGCCAGCGGCGTGGGACAGGCCGTGGACGTGGCTGACCTACGCATGACGCGACCGTCGCCCGTGCGGTAGACGGACAGCCACACCCTGACCAGGCAGCAGGTGGCAGTTCGCCTCCTCCGCAAGGCTGGCGAACGCTCTTCTCCCCCGAGTGCTGGAGGAAGAAGCGGGTCGCCAGCCCATGCGGAAGGTAGGACGCCAACTCGGCTTGCCCTCGCCCCCAGCATGGATGATGAACATCCTTGAAGATGAGGGCAGGGGGAGGCCATAGCCCAGCTCGCTCTTCTCCGCCACAAGGCTGGTGGTCATCATTCTGGGTGACCACTAGTGGGGAACTGCAGCCGGGCTGCATGATGAAAATCCTTGAAGCCGAGCGATGACTAACGAGCGCCAACCCCCACGAGGTCGTTCTCCTCCAACAGCAGCAAGAAGAAGGCAACACCGGTGCACCCCATCTGGAGGCCCGGAAGATGGAAAGACGCGATGAATGCGGGAAGAGCAAAGGCCCTACTGCCCGGGAGGTCAATCCCTTTTTAAAGACAGATCTCCCCACTCATGCCCCCAAGGCATCACAGGCAAAGTCTCCCCCGCCGTGCTCCAGGGTTCCCGCCCTACGACACGGGGGCTAGGTACCACATGTCATACAAACTGACCCGAAACACGAAGATGGTGAACCGCCGCACACGAAGCACACAACCACCCCGCGGTTAAGCGCTCTCTCATCCTCGCCGAAACCAGCGGTCGAAAAGGCGGGCTGCCACACGAGAAGCATGCAACCGCACTACGGTTGTGCACCCTTTCGGCTTCGCTGCAACTGGCGGTCCAGCATGGAGGCCCGGGCCCACATGTCATGTAACCGACGCACCGGTTACCGCGTGCAAAGAAATCGCACCGCCATTCGCGCCAATGCCGCGTCTTCTCGGGACTATAGAACCAGTGCAGCGACTCGAGGCAGCCCCGCGCATGGCCCAACAGTGCCAATTAAGTGCGAAGGTCACGGGTACCACCTACAGGCTCGCATCCCCCCTGATGCGGCAGGGGAGCCCTCTCCTACGGCATAAAGACGACACACCCGTGTTCCATTCCTCGAACGACTCACGCACACGCAACAGATACCCCGTGAGTCGCCCGCCCCGTCGCATTAACTCCCTGGCAGGACATGCGTCTCCTCTGGCAGGCGAGCAGGCGCCGTTTTGCCTCCGTCATGATGGCTGCCTCAAAAAAGGTGCGCCACACTGTTTCGAAATATCACCTTTCTTCCTTTCCTCTCTCTTTCTCTCTCTCCGTAGGGATCGGGAAAAAGGGACATTTCGAAGGAGTCCTTCGCATTGAAGGAAACGGCCCCCGAGCCCTCCTACTGATCAGGGGTTCGACGACTGCCCCAGAGCACTCGGGCCCCGAGCCCTTTACTGATCAGGGGTTCGAAGGCTGGCCCCTCGAAGGGATTCGACAGCCGCCCTAGAACATGCAGAGTCAGGGATAACCCTGGGTATGTCTGTTACATGGACAAGGCTCGGGCTACGCTCCTGAGGTACCCTAGGACATTTCTAAGACCAGCGGGAACGATTTTGTAATGGAATCCCACGGGAGGGAGGCACCAAGCCCTTGGACCCTATCAAATGGGCCCGGGTCCAGCAAATCACCTGCAGGTACTTTTGGAGCGCGCCTCTGGGCCACTAGCCGACCCTTATCGAACGGGGCTCGGGCGTCCACTCAGATTACCCGTTAGCAACTCACTAGAAACACCGTGTTCGGTGCCCATCAAGGGTAACACGGCGCGTTCCCCCTCCTCCTTACGGAAAGGTGACGAAAGGGCGTACAATAAAAAGCCGAGACGGTCCTCGATCGTACTCTCGCTCCGTGCAGAGGCTCGGAGGCTGCTCTCTCACCAGGCTACGACCAAATTGTTGACCACGTCAACCAACCAGCTTAAAAAACTCGGGGCCTGACCATGCACCCGAGCTGCGGTCAGGCCACATGAGGGAACAACAAGGCCGACCGAGGAATCACAAGAAAAATTAAGACCTCAGAGGAGTCAAACCACTCCTCCGAGGCCTCGGGGGCTACACCCGACGGGTGCGCTCGCGCGCACCCATCAGAACAAAATATGACCGAGAAAGGCTAGTCCCCTTGCAAAAAAATCCGACAGAACCTCCAAGCGAGTGCCTACACTCCCATGGAGGCTCGGGGGCTACTGTCGGGTACCGTAATTATGGGTACCCCCAATACTCCTAAGCATAGCTAGAAAACATCTTCAAAACAGACCGTAAAGGATGGTAAGCACAGCGCAAAGTTAAAGCCTCATCTACCAAGGGACGAGATCTCGTCTCGCCCGAGCCCGGCCTCGGGTAAGAACTGTGGTCCCGGACGGATTCACGCCTCGCCCGAGGGCCTCCTCAGGCAGCAGGCGCACCCCCGGCTCGCCCGAGGCTAAGCTCGGGCAAACTTTGTCGCATAGCAACCTCGGCCAAATCGCCTTACCGCCGATCGTATCGCATGCACATTTAATACAGGGATCACCTGACACCTTATCCTGACACACGCGCCTCAGTTGGCAAGGTCGAAATGACCGCAGTCATTTCGCCCCTTTACTGATCGTTCTGACAGGAAAACAACACTATTCACCCCGTTCCAACTACTGTGCCAACCACCAGGGTAAGACTAACAACAGTGAGTCACGACCTCTCCCGAGTTCAGCCTTGGGCGCAACAGGGAGCTCTGCTTCGCCCGACCCCAGGCCTCGGCCTTGGCCTCGGGAGAAGGTCTCTGCCTCACCCGACCCCGACCTTGGTCTCAGCCTCGGCCTCGGGAAAAGGTCTCCGCCTCGCCCGACCCTGACGTTGGCCTCAGCCTCGGCCTCAGGAGAAGTCACCGCTTTGCCCGACCCCGACCTCGGTCTCGGGAGAAGTCACCGCCTCGCCCGACCTCGACCTCGGACCGACTTCGCTACAGGGGACACATCATTACCCTACCTCTAGCTAGCCGCCTCAGGCTACGAAGGAACAAGACCGGTGTCACATCTAGATTACTCCGGCAATAGGTAATGATGGTTCCCTGCATGCGCCCATGACGTCAATTGTTCTCAAGCTCTCTACGAAGGCAAAGAAACGTCAGTAGGACCCAGGGCGGCACCGCCAGCTACGCTTCATACAGGGCTCAAGCACTTCTCTGCCGGCCATGTTAGCACATAGCTACACCCCATATGTACAGCTGGACCATCCCCTTGTATCTATAAAAGGGGATGACCAAGGCCTTCTCGGGGGGGGGGGGGGGGAGAGGCACGAGCAGTAAGAACGACGAAGACAGACTCACTCAAACATCGAACTCCACTCCGCAACACTAGGCTTCTCAAGAGGCCTAGGGCCGGTGTAAGGAAAATGGACCCCAGGCCATTTGGCTAATTGAGTTTTGGTGTTTGATGATTAACACAACCTGTGGACTAATATGTTTGCTAGTGTTTATAATTATAGTTCACAGGATGCGAAGAGAATTGGACCAAGGCAATGAGGATGCAACACCTCAAAAGAAGACATAAAAAGATGCATAGGAGTCCAATACTCAAGAACAAAAGAAGCCCGAAGAAATCAGCGAAGAAATCCAAGAAGTGGGCTGTCAGCCAGCGCCTGGTGGCACACCGGACATTGATGTCAGGTGTGCACCGGACTGTCCGGTGTGGCACCGGACAGTCTGCGCAGAGAGGCCACAGACAGGCGCTCTCTGGCTGTAGCACCGGACTGTCCGGTGTGCACCGGACAGTCGGCAACGGTCGGATCCAACGGTCGACTGCTACAGGCGCCAACGATCGGCTGACGTGGCGTGCACCGAACACTGCACAGTGGATGTCCGGTGGTGCACCGGACTGTCCGGTGCACCCGACGACAGAAAGCTGCTGCTTTCTGTCCAACGGCTAGTTTGGGGTGTGGAGGCTATAAATACCACCCCAACCGGCCATTCTCAAGTGTGAGAGCCTAAGCAACATACCAAGACACATAGTGCATATTTCCAAGAGCTCAAACACCCAAGTGCTTAATAGAATCACTCGGTGATTAGCGTAGGTGCTTTGCGAAGTGCTTAGGTTAGTTAGACCGCTTTAGCGCTTGCTCTAGGTGAACCCTAGTTAGTTGAGTGAGTTTTGTAAAACCACACAACCCCTCGGCTCTTGCGCGAGCCATTGTAATTGTACCGAGTGGGGCGAGAGTCTTGCGAGACCGTGACAACCGCGTTTGTGTCATGGCCGCCACCGTGTATCGGAGGGAACGAGGCCCGCGGTGTTTTCGACCGGAAGCTCGATAGTGGAGACGGCGGGGAGCGTCCGAGAGGAGCCGAAAGCGGAGCACCACTTGCGAGTGGAGAAGGCCTGTTGCTCTCTACGGAGTTACTCGACCGTGGTGCTTGGCCCTCGCGTGGGCTTCCCTTTGCGTAGGGGCACCAACGAGGATTAGTCGGGACCTTGCGTGGTTCCGGATACCTCGGTAAAAATACCAGCGTCATCCACGAGAGTTTGCTTCTCTACTTTGCTCTTTAAGTTTCCGCATTTATATTAAGCATTTAAGTTTCAATCTAGTATTCATACTTATTTAGTGTAGATTGAAACTTAGCCTTTACGGTAGAGATAGCAACACTTAGACAAAACCTAGTTTGCACTCTAGTTTGATTATTTGCATAGGTTTTGCTCTAGGGATTTAATTGTGGCCTAGTTAAGTAAAAGTTTTAGAAGTCCTAATTCACCCCCTCTTAGGCGTCACCCGTTTCCTACAAGTGGTATCAAAGCCCGGTTTGGCTCATTTGAAACGTTTTAGCTTCACCGCTAAAAGAGCTGACGCTTTTTAGAGGAAGGGATGGATACCCATAGGCCACCACACTTCGACGGCACTAACTTCCCATATTATAGTGGTAGAATGGCTTGTTACCTAGAGGCCGTTGATCTAGGTGTTTGGAGAGTCACTCGTGACGGGATGAAACCCCTTAAGAATCCCGAGAAACCCACCACGAGTGAGGAAAAAGAAATTCATTTAAATGCTAGAGCCAAAAATTGCTTGTATGAATCTCTTAGCATGGATATTTTTAATCAAGTATTTACCTTGAAAACTACTAATGAGATTTGGCTAAAATTGCATGAGCTCCATGACGGCACATCAAATGTCCGTGAGCAAAAACATTGCCTAGTCCTAAATGAGTATAATTCTTTTGCTATGAAAGATGATGAGCTTGTTAGAGACATGTATTCTCGTTTGAATCTAATTATCAATGAGCTCAATTCTATTGGCATTAATAAGCTAGGTGATGCGGACATTGTGAGGAAGATTATCTCCCTGCTACCACAACAAAAATATGGGAGCATCATCACCATCCTTCACAATATGGAGGACTTGAGCAACATGACCCCGACCATTGTGATTGGGAAAATCGCGGCCTTTGAAATGTCGCGAAAAATGAGTCGGAGAGAGGAGCCAACTTACTCAAGACCATATGCTTTTGCATGTGATGAAAGGAAGGGCAAAAAGAAGGCTCCCACTCCAAGTTCCTCAAGTGAAGAAGAGGTAGAAGAAGAAAGTGATGATGAAGAAGATAATCAACCATGCACATCATCCTCCGAGGATGAAGAAACAATCCGACGCGTCGGAAAGGTAATGAGGATGATCCGCAAGATTAATCTAATGGGTGTGCCCCTGCAGGTCGAGGATCTTCTCTTTAACATTGACAGGAAAAAGCAAAGGAAGAGAGGATGCTTCACATGTGGGGAGAAGGTCCACTTCAGGGACAACTGTCCAAATATGGCCAAACCCAAAAAGGAGAGGAGCAAAGGCAAGGCGCTAACAAGTGTTAGAACTTGGGATGATTCTTCAAGTGAAGATGAACCTCCAAGGACGCGCAGCCACCGATCCTCATCACGCTCATCTCGGTCATCACACAAATGCCTTATGGCAAGAGGTAACAAAAGCATTCCATCCTCTAGTGATGAAAGTAGTAGTGATGATGAAGGTGAGGGAAAGCCCTCTCTAGATGAGCTTGCGGAAGCCGTAGATTTTTTCCAGGATGTTTGCACTAAGCAAAAAGCTCAACTTAAAACTTTGAAGAAGAAGTTGGTTAGCTCTCAAAATGATTACAAAGGTTTGCTAGAAAAATTTGAAACTTTTGCAAACTTAAATAGTGAGCTATCAACTAAAATTGAGCTATTAGAATCTAGTGCTCCATCCACTGCTACCGATGATAGCCTTATTAAAAAGAATGAAAAAATTAAGGCTAAGTTAGCTAGCTCCCAAGAAGCTATTGAAAATTTGCTAGAGAAAATGGAAATTCTTAGCATACACAATAATGAGCTAACTACTAAGCTTGAAAACATTGGTAGCACCCCAACAACATCTTTAGTTGAAATACCTGAAATTATTAAGAAAGATGCTTCTACTTCCTGTTTTGATTTAATTAATGATTCTAACCCCTGCAACCAAGTTCGTGTTGAGAATATTGTTGTAGAAACATGTTCGGATGAGGTTGGAAAGGAAAATGAACAATTAAAGCAAGAGGTGGCTCGCCTTGGAAAGGTTTTGTATGACAAGAAAGGCAAAGCCAAACAAATCCAACCTCCACAGGATAACACCACTGCGGGAGTGAACAAGCCTGTAGAGGGAGAAACTGTGATTTGTAGGCTATGCCACAAGGAAGGCCACAAGTCTTTCCAATGCAAGGCGATGACCGGGGATAAACAAAAGCAAAAGACAACAAGCAAAATCTCCAACACCTACATAAAAAAGGTAGACAAAAAGGCTGCTACACCATATTTAATCAAGAAGAAAAAGAATGGAAAGGTGATAGTAATCAAGGCCAACAAGCAAGCCAACAAAGAAAAGGGGGCCAAACGCATCTGGGTGCCAAAGGAAATAATTTCAACCATGAAAAGCACCAAGAAGGTTTGGATTCCGAAAGGGAAGTGAGTGGACCGAAGGTCCTCGGGAAATTTGGAGACTTGGCAAATTCGGGATGTATATCATGGGATACATCATATTGGATCAAGTTTATTGCCAAGTAGGTTAGTGAAAATTTTGGACCCAAATTTCCCACCCATGACTAAGGTAACTAGTTTTATTGTATCTCTTGTTTTTAGATATGCGTAGGCTTGGCAATGGGGCGGGTTCGGGTCGGGTGCAATGTCCGCGGACCCGCACCCGAAACCCGAATTGCAGACCCGACCCGAACCCGAATTGTATTACGGGTGAAAACACGCACCCGGACCCGAACCCGTGGAGGCCCGCAACCCGTCGGGGACCCGCAGACCCGAAACAAATATGCTGATTTCCAGCAGACAAGCAGCAGCACAGTACAAGATATAGTGACAAACAAGATCATACATTCATACTTCATCAGAAAAAAGAGGGCATGAAATGATGAAAGACTACAACATACATATTAATTACATTTAGTCAATAGCAAGTAAACAAGGCCAACATGACAGCCAATACTCAATAGCAAGTAAACAAGGCCAACATGACAGCCAATACTCAATAGCAAACAGTTTGTAGCATCAAACAGTTTGTAGCAGCATACATATTACAGCAAACAGTCAGGTTCAACAAGCAGTTTGTAGCATACATATTACAACAAGCAGTCTCTCACAATATGAGTACATGACGGTCAGGTTCAACAAGTAGTTTGTAGCAGGCTAGCAGCACCCAACAGACAGCAAGCATCTAGATCCAACAAGCAGGTTCATCTGATCATCTCAAATGGTTAATCAACAATTGTTGATTCATGTTCATCCTGCAAAATAATAAAAACAACCCTCAACAGCTCGAGTCAGGCTCTTCAATGCAAGTCATTAAAGCAACAAATAAACAATACCATCTCTTCATCTTGTTCATCAAGACAAGTCATCAAAACACCCATCATAGTTGGAGACCCTACATTGCAACAAAGCAGCCATCATTGGTTGTTTCCTATAATGTGCATGAAATCAAATAACATATAAATCTTGTTAAAATTATGACCACGTACCTAACATGTCAGCACGGGACCAAGCCTGCATACACATGAGTGCTTCCACCATTGATGGTGCAAGCTTACTACGGTGTGGACTAATTATTCTTCCTCCTGTGCTAAACACGGACTCAGATGCCACTGTTGAAACCGGAATTGCAAGAACATCACGTGCAATCTTTCTCAAAGTAGGATATTTAAGCCCAGCATGCTGCCACCACTGAATGATATCCAAATCATGTGTCCTAGGAAGCAGTGGTTCCTCTAAGTACAAATCCATCTCTGTGCGCACATAAGTGGAGGTCACGTCTGGTTGCTTGGACATGTAATCATCAAAAGTGTCCATCCAATCCTCCTCAAACATGTCATTAGGAGCACTACTTGTCCTAGGTTGAGCACCATCTGTTGTGGCAACAACTTCTATAGTATCTTGATACTCTAAAACCAAGTTATAAAGGATATCCTTGACTTTGTTAACAGCCTCCATACTTGTAATTTCAGATCCATGGATTTTTAGAAAAAGTACGTTCAAAAGATGAAGTTTATACCTAGGATCTAGGACAGCACCAACAGCCATCAAACCATGCACATCAAACCAATATTTGTTGAACTTCTCTTTCATTTTACTAGACATTTCTTCAACCTTTGGGTTAGCACTTACTTGCCACTTCCTAATTGCCAAATAAATATTGGTGATTTTGGGAAAGAAAATGTTGGCTGTGACATAGTTAGTGCCAGATAACAACTCTGTGACATCATAGAATATCTTCAATCTATCACAAAGGTCCTTAGCAAACTGCCAATCATCTCCAGTTGGAATACAAGGAGCATGAGCAGCAAGGCGTTCAAAAACATCTTTGTACAGCAAAGCAGTGTTAAGCATTAGATAAGTAGAGTTCCATCTAGTTTTGCAGTCAAGAGCTATCTTTTTGTCATATTTACCCTTCATTTGCATTGCCATTTTCTCAAATTTCTCATGTCTTTTAGGTGTGGCAGACCAAAATCCAACAAGCTCTCTAATACTATCAATTCCATGTTCCATTACACTCATTCCATCTTTCACAACAAGGTTTAAAATATGGCAAGCACATCTCATATGGACTAATTTACCTTGTAACATACAAGATGAGAGGGGCAACTTGCCTTTCATAGTGTCCATTCTTTGTCTGAGGTTCTCATTGGAGGTCCCAACCATATTTCTCATAACACTATCATTTGTGCTACAATTATCCAGAGTTATAGTAGACAAATTCCTCTCAATATGCCAGTCAAGGAGAACATCATGAAGAAGATCAGCAATAACCTCAGCTGTATGTGGAGCTGGAACATATAGGAACCTACACAAAATAAGTTCAACATTATATAATATAAGGATACTAATTGAAGAAGTTAGGACATAAAGAACAGTAGGGTTATTACCTAATAAGAAAACTCTTTAGCTTCCAATCATCATCTATAAAGTGTGCTGTCACGGCCATGTAGCCTTTCTTTTGGTGGTTTGCTGTCCATAAATCAGAAGTAATAGCAACTCGAGAACTCAACTTTCGAAAATACTTCAACATGGATTGTTTTTGCACTTCATACATATCAAGGATATCCTTCCTAAGTGTATTCCTAGACACTACCTTGAATAATGGTTGCAATGCTGCACAAAACTTGCGAAATCCAACATGGTCCACCATAGACAAAGGGTACTCATGGATAATAGTCATTAATGCAAGCTCTTTTCTAGCTATTTCTTGATCAAAAACATATTTCTCCAAAATCACAGTCCCATCATGTGGATTTGCAGTCAATTTAAGAGACGACTGTTTTATACCTTTTCTAACAGCCCTATCTGGACAAATCTCAAGATGGCCACTCAAGTGACTTGTACCATTTCTTGTGTCCCCTCCTAGATGCTTCTTACACCATTTGCATTTTGCTTTCCAAACCCCATTTAACTCAATTCTATCAAACTCTAACCAAACTTTAGATTTTAATTTTGGTCCTGGTTTCCTCTTACTACCAACAGCAACATCATCCTCTATTTCTAACACATCACCTGCTGCAGTTGCTAAATCAGATGGAGGAGCTGTTGCTGCTGCACGTGCACGGGTTCGAGGGCCTGCCGCTGCTTCTATTTCCACTTGAGATCCAATAGGTGCTCCGGTTGTAGGAGCATGAGAACTACTAGTACCTGGAGTCGACATTTCACTTCACCCTAATATTCTGAAAAAATGCTTAGCAGTCACCAATAGGAGTCGACATACATGAAAAGGATCTGCAGATGTACTAGTACTATACTCATGTAGTCATGTGCTATACTCACCAATCACTGAGGGGCGAGCGCCAAGCAGAGGCTGGACCGCCGAAGGAGTAGCAGTGCTAGTGCAGATGAGCCGCCGCGCCGAGGGAGAGGGTGAGGGTGAGGGACGAGGACGAGGCCGGCAGGGCCAAGGCAAGGGCTGAGCCGCCGTCCGCCGAGGGAGAGGGTGAGGGACGACCGGACGAGAGATGAGCCACCGTCCGCCGAGGGAGAGCCGGAGAGGGTGAGGGACGACCGGACGAGCGGAGGCTAGAGGCGGTCAGCTGCAGCCGCGGGCCGCGCAGACGCGGCGGAGTGACGCAAGGCGGCGGCGACTGTGCGTCTCTACAGCGACAGCGAGTGCGTGACTGCGTGGGCGTGGGCGGTGGACGGCTGGCTGCTAGCTAGGGTTTTGCCAATTTGCATCCATGTTGGGCTGGGCCTGGCTAGTTTCAATTAGTTCAGTTGATTGTGTTGGTGGGCTGACTCGGTTTGATACGGGTTTCGGGTCCCCGCATAAAAACCACGGTTGAAAATGTAGAACTGCCCCGAACCCGAATTAAATCGGGCCCCCGAACCCATGAACCCGCGGGTAAAAATTTAAACCCGCCCCGAACACCGTCAGGTCTAAAACCGCGGGGACCCGACCCGAACCCGCCCCATTGCCAAGCCTAGATATGCGTATCTATTTACCTTTTATCTAGTTCACCTTTCTTGCCTAGTATTACATCTGTTATTTACTTTTGTCTAAAATCATGCATACTAGGTAAATCATATGGTAGGATTGCTTGTTTTCAATTCATATACTTAAGCAAACCTACATGGTTTAATCTGCTTAGTTAAAAGCACGACACATAGCTTTTATATCACTCCATAGTAAATGATGCATCAATTGAAAAAATTTTATTTCTACAAGTTGTATCATTTATCTTATATGTGCCAAAGTTCGGATTATGGATAATTTGCCCCTCTTGATGTCAAATCAAAGTGCATGTCTCCTACAAGTATTCAAAACTTGTATGCACACCTTTAGGGGGAGGTTACTCTATGATCTAACACTTTGAGACTAACACCTTTTCAAGTCTATTTCATGTGATAGTCTCATTGTAAGGAAAATAAGGTCCCCGGAGAAAGACAACAATCTTCCACTGCAAAATCTCCAAGAACTCTCATGTCTCTCAAGCTCGCCATTGACTTTCAATTGGTATCTTTTGAGACTATATCTAGTATCATTTACATGTCTTCTCCAAAATTTGATTAGACTATATTTCTTATCATATGCTTCCATGTTGCTAAAAATGCATAAGTAGTTAACTCATATTCTGTTACCTATGCATAAGGGAAGTTAGTCTTTTCAAATCATGTCTTGCACCTTTAATTTTCACATGCTTTTTCCTAAGTAGAGGGTCTCTGTCAGGGGAAGTATTTCTTCATCTCTAAAAAGGGGGAGAAATTTCTTTCTAAAGAAGAACACTCATTTAGGGGGAGTAATCCTTTCAACTGATATCATTCATATGGTTTAATTTAATATCCTTCTAGTGGTATCATTTGATAAATTTCTTGATGAGGGCAAGCTTTTATTTACTTTCTACATGCTTTTAATGTCTTCCTTTTCGGTGGTTGATGCCAAAGGGGGAGAAGTTTAGGGACCAGAGCAATGAAAACTATATCAAACACCAAACACCACCAATTTAAAATTTTATATCTACAAATGGTTTTTCCAGTGGTTTTGGTTATTTGGTCCAAAAATAGGAAGTAAGTGAATTATGGAGTTAGGGGGAGGCTTAAGTCCATAACTTCACATTATGGGGACAATCATGCATCTTAGCAAGTAGAGTGCATATTTTAATTCAAATACTTGTACTATTTGCTTGCTTTGGTTGTGTTGTCATCAATCACCAAAAAGGGAGAGATTGTAAGGAAAATGGACCCCGGGCCATTTGGCTAATTGAGTTTTGGTGTTTGATGATTAACACAACCTGTGGACTAATATGTTTGCTAGTGTTTATAATTATAGTTCATAGGATGCGAAGAGAATTGGACCAAGGCAATGAGGACGCAACACCTCAAAAGAAGACATAAAAAGATGCATAGGAGTCCAATACTCAAGAACAAAAGAAGCCCGAAGAAATCAGCGAAGAAATCCAAGAAGTGGGCTGTCAGCCAGCGCCTGGTGGCGCACCGGACATTGATGTCCGGTGTGCACCGAACTGTCCGGTGTGGCACCGGACAGTCTGCGCAGAGAGGCCACAGACAGGCGCTCTCTGGTTGTAGCACCGGACTGTCCGGTGTGCACCGGACAACCGGCAACGGTCGGATCCAACGGTCGACTGCTACAGGCGCCAACGGTCGGCTGACGTGGCGTGCACCGGACACTGCACAGTGGATGTCCGGTGGTGCACCGGACTGTCCGGTGCACCCGACGACAGAAAGCTGCTGCTTTCTGTCCAACGGCTAGTTTGGGGTGTGGAGGCTATAAATACCACCCCAACCGTCCATTCTCAAGTGTGAGAGCCCAAGCAACATACCAAGACACATAGTGCATATTTCCAAGAGCTCAAACACCCAAGTGCTTAATAGAATCACTCGGTGATTAGCGTAGGTGCTTTGCGAAGTGCTTAGGTTAGTTAGACCGCTTTAGCGCTTGCTCTAGGTGAACCCTAGTTAGTTGAGTGAGTTTTGTAAAACCACACAACCCCTCAGCTCTTGCGCGAGCCATTGTAATTGTACCGAGTGGGGCGAGAGTCTTGCGAGACCGTGATAACCGCGTTTGTGTCACGACCGCCACCGTGTACCGGAGGCAACGAGGCCCGCAGTGTTTTCGGCCGGAAGCTCGATAGTGGAGACGGCGGGGAGCGTCCGAGAGGAGCCGAAAGCGGAGCACCACTTGCGCGTGGAGAAGGACCGTTGCTCTCTACGGAGTTACTCGACCGTGGTGCTTGGCCCTCGCGTGGGCTTCCCTTTGCGTAGGGGCACCAACGAGGATTAGTCGGGACCTTGCGTGGTTCCGGATACCTCGGTAAAAATACCAGCGTCATCCATGAGAGTTTGCTTCTCTACTTTGCTCTTTAAGTTTCCGCATTTATATTAAGCATTTAAGTTTCAATCTAGTATTCATACTTATTTAGTGTAGATTGAAACTTAGCCTCTGCGGTAGAGATAGCAACACTTAGACAAAACCTAGTTTGCACTCTAGTTTGATTATTTACATAGGTTTTGCTCTAGGGATTTAATTGTGGCCTAGTTAAGTAAAAGTTTTAGAAGTCCTAATTCACCCCCCTCTTAGGCGTCACCCGTTTCCTACAGCCGGTTCCCTCTCTCACGAAGCTTGTAGCCCCTACTGCAAGCACCCCGGTGCAAGATAATATAAGCCTCATCCCTCCTCTTGTGTTTCATCTTGCATCAACCCATCTGGGCAAGGACACACGGCACAAAATTCACTAGTCGGTCCGGTTGAGGGTCCCCCGGGTCCGAAACGCCGACAAAATGATATTAGAGGTCTAATTTGGCTCAGATGTGTTGTGCTAGTTGCTAAAAAAGGAAATTCATAGAACATTGATATATAGCTCAGAGACATATTAGCATCATAGAACATTGATCTATAGCTCAGAACATAACAGTTTCAACATAGTGATGTGCTAGTTGCAAATATATGATAACAAATTCTTACACGAGCCACGGCTGCGACATACAAGAGATGCGCCACCCAGAGGCATTAAAACATCACATACCATTGATCAATAGCTCAGAGTAAGTATGAATATAATCAAAAGTAACCATAGAACTCAGCTCAACATCATCGATCCTAGATAATTAGGACTAAGAAAGGTGCCATGTTGATCCTAGCTAATTAGGATCAAACAAATAGCCTAAACCACGGCTGCGACATACAAGAGATGCACCACCCAGAGGTATTGAAGCATCACATACCAGCTCAAAATTATTTCTTTATACAAATTAAAGCAGCAAATATATACCAGATCATAATAGTATGATCCAACAGAACATAATAGTAAAACTTGTTCTGTTCCCAGACATAATCATTGTAAAAACACCAGAAGCATGTTTAGACAGTAAAACATAATCATTGTTTAGACAGTAAAATCAATACCAGATCATACATATGAATGTTCAAAATAGTTCAATAGAATAACAAATCATGTTTAGACAGTAAAACTTGTTCTGTTCCCAAACATAATCATTGTAAAAACACCAGAAGCTTGTTTAGACAGTAAAACATAATCATTGTTTAGACAGTAAAACATAAATGTTCAGGTAATAATTGTAAAAACATAATCAGGAAAACCCTAAAACCCTAATTTTTACTAATGATCCTACAAATCATCTGATCCCAGACATGGAAGTGAAATGGGTGCATGCGACACCAGAAGCATGGTACTTTGCAACAAAACCCTAAAACCCTAAAATCATCTGAGGAACACTGACAACATGGTACTCTGCAGCAAAATCCTACACCAGAAAATATTTTTATATAACAAATTAGCAAACTATACCAGATCTGAGAGGGGTCAAATGGGTCCATGCAAGAAAAAGAGCTCAAATCAGACGAAGAACAGATCTCAGCCAACAACTACCGGATCTCAGAGGAGAGAAATTAGCAAACTATACCAGATCTGAGAGGAGAGACATTAGCAAACTATACCAGATCAACCGAAGAACAGATCTCAGCCAAGAGCTATTTTTATGCATAAATATCAGATCTCAGCCAAGAACTACCAATACTACTACAAATCAGAAGAAGAACATATTACCTGGAAGGAGTGTCACAACAGCGAGAGGGAGGAGACGCGAGGGAGAGGAGACGCGAGAGCTCGCACGCGGGGGAGACGAGACGCGAGAGCTTGCTCACGGGGGGGGGGGGGGGGAGGGGGCGCTCCACGGAGAGCTCGAGGGGGAGAGGAGACGCGAGAGCTTGCTCGTGGGGGAGCTCGAGGGGGAGAAGAGACGTGAGAGGGAGAGATGGGAGGGGAGAGGAGACGGCGGCCAAACCCTAGTGCGAGGAGAGCTCGAGGAGGAAAGCGCGAGTGGCCGAGCGCAGCCTGGCTCGCGTGGAACGCGCCTTTTGGCTGTATCCCATGGGCCTAGCTGAGGCCAATGTTTTGCACAAGTGTGGCCTGGCCCAGACACACGTCCAAGCAACCAAACACATGCAGTTATCTGAGTTTTGCATCTGTAAAGTTTCGCACGAGCGCATCCAACCAACCAAACACACGATTTCTCTCTCTTATCTCTCAGGGTGTTAACGTAGCCGCAGTGGCGTAGACAAGGGGCTGACAGGGCTCGGGCTCCCTAAGGCTTGTACATACTAATTAATTACTACTCTCTCCGACTCAAAATGTTTGTTGCTGTAGTGTTTAAACTTTCTTAAGTTTGACTATATTTATAGAAAAATATTAGCAACATTTGTATCTCTAGGTAATTTTACTACAACAACAGATTCATATATCTATCTATATAATGATACTAATTATATACTACAAACATCAACATTTTATTATATATACTTGCTCAAAGTCGAAAAAATAAGTTGACTCCTAGGAAAATGAGAATGACAAATATTTTTTATTAAGATGGAGGGAGTACTATTTTTTAAGTAGAACAACGATTGATTCGACAAATATTGGTTATTTCTTTGTTTGTATATTTAAACACAGAAGGACATGTGTCTAAGAAGAATACTACTACTAGTACTGGCTGTAATTAAAGTATAGTGCATGCTCGAGAAACAGTAATGACCTGGCAGCAGCGAGCCCTGGCCGAGCTGGTCGATCTCTTGTTTTAACTCCATCTGTCGTGATAAATATTCCATTACTCGATCCTGCTCCTCCATGAGCGAGCCAACGAGCAAGAGAGTGCAGAAGTCACGAATGAAGGCTCCTTTCCTGCCTTTGGTAGTTGGATTCTTCCATTCCTGGCCATGGGATCTTCATCGATGAGCATCGCTTTACGCCAGTACGTAACTTCTTCAACCGTCGATGGACGGCTCTGATCGACTGATCCGCGCGCGCTGCGTGCAGGATCCGCATCCGTCCAGACCAGAATCACCGGCTTGAAGAGGAACTGAGAAAGGGTCCGTTGCACACGTACGTCTCATCAAAAGTGTCATTTTCACCTTTCAAGAAGTCAATCATCATTAACTTTAATCATATATAAAAAAATGTTGATATTTCACGGCGTGCAATAGTTATCATTAGATGAATTGCTGAATATATTTTTTTATAGTAAACTTATTACAAAACATAAATGTTGCTTACAATTCGCCTGTTTCATGCTCGTTCGTTAGAAATAAGTTCTCGATTGCACACTAGTCTACAAATCGCCTGGTTCTCACAATAACAGTATGGCATATGAAATTCTCGTGTTTGAGTACCCAAATCATACACAAATATAAATGATGATGAGCAGGGCCGGTTTGAAGAAACAATCCAACATGATAATTTGATAAATAATGAATCAGAGATATTGGAGTCGTTTCGTTCCGAGACGGCCCAGCTCAGCCCAGCCCAGCCCATGTACATTCCGCAGACCCTAGAAACTTGCAGCCGCGTCTCTGACCATCGCCGAGGAACCAAAGCTAGAGACAACCGCTGCGTAAACGAATCCATCGCCATGGCGTCTCGTCTCGTTGCGGCGGCGGCCTCCTCCTCCTCCCTCTCCTCAGCGTCCCCCCTCGCTCGCCTAATCTCTCGCCGCGGCCTTGCCGGTGCTGCAGGTACGTGCACCTTCCCTTCCCTTTTCCCAGATCTAGGGATTGCGGACGCAGGTCGTCTGGATCCGCTCGTTGCTTGCGACCATTCCTGGACCAGTGTCGCCAGATTGTTTCCTGCGATTTAGATCCAGTTTTGGATTCGATGTGTTCATGATGCGATAAACGTAGCCTAGTCCCGATGCGGTCGGATTGTGGGGTTGCACATAAGAACCTTTAGGCGAGCAGTCGGCACCCTCTACTTGTTATTTCTGTGGCCTCATTTCGTTGTGATTCATAGCTTACCCTTGCTGAGTGCTGATGGATTCGTTTTGTGTACTTGCCAGACGGCCATGGGTCTGCGAAGGTGCCCTTGTGGAAAGATCCGTTGAGCCCGAGCAAGTGGAAGGAAGAGCACGTGAGTTTACCCTAGAATATCTTGTTTAAAGTCATTGAAGCTAACTACATTGAGGTTGTGATGATTATCGACTTATCGTACTACTATTAGGCATACAGCCTGTGAGTACATTATATTTTCTTTATGAGGTTCTGCCACTGAGCTCTTGAGTTCATTTGGATGCTTAAGTGGAACTGTAGAATGTCTTCTGGGTGGAAAACACATAAGTTGGTAACTAGTGTCAAACTTTTTGGCCTTTTAATCAGATTACAGTTTTACCTACATCTTTAGGTTGCCTCTGTCATCAGTTGAATCAATACCTTTTTTTACCATATGCATTCTGTAGCCAAGTTCTCAAAAATTGTCTGGCACACATAGTTGTTATCTACAATACATCTGCAAAACTAGAGCTGTTAGACTCTATAGCTTGTTCTCATTTGAATCATGTCATAGAGTTTCTTCCTGATCTTTCTTGCTTCATATGAAATATTTCATCTAAGTACCTTTTACTGGCTGCAATTACCCAACATGCATGCCTCTAGCCAAAATATGTTGGCAGGAAGTGTTTCAGAAACCAGTCAAGGTGGCCTCACTACAATTAGGTCTTGGTCAATGAGGCCAGGTGGCCAATGGGTTGAGGTCAAGTTAGTCTCAGCAGCCACTGCATCTTGTTGGTTTTCCACTAACCATGCCCCCTCACACAATCCTGATGTTGAGGATCTTCCCCAGATCCAAACCTCATCTTCCCCTCCCCCTTCCTTGCCCCCCCCCCCTCTTCTTGGCTAGCAGGTTAGTACCTAATGATTTTTGAATTGCACTTTACATTTTATGACACCTTCAAACAATAGCTGACTCATTTGATATATCTTGCTATTTTGAATGTATTCTAAATTTCTAATATGAAATCTGGACCTTTGATGCACTGTTTCAAACTTTTAATAGATACAAATAAATTATTTGGTGTACATTTTGAGGACTTTCATCCAATCCGCGAGTCATTAAAAATTGACTTTATGCTGTGGTTTTATATACTCCCTCCGTTCCAAAATATAGTTCTTCCTAGCCTTGTTTTTTTCCGTCCACATTCGAATGAATGATAATGAGCATCGACATACATACAAACTACATTCGTAAGTTGATTAATGAATGTGTATTTTGTCTAAAACGAATTATATTTTGGGACAAAGGGAATATGATATATCTGTTTGACTTTCTACACACCCAGTGCTGAAAGCTCCCACACAATGTGGGGTCATTTTATTTTCTTTTATATTGTAATTTTTTTCTTCAGTATCTGCTTTTCATGTGTTTTTCTGTTATCATAGTTGTAGTATTGTGCTTTGATTTGTTTATATAGCAGCTCCAAATGAACATGAGTTTCTTTTGTAATTAATTGAACCATGGATAATTTTTATAACTATGTTTCCCTCGTGCAGTTTGTTCTAGCAAGCCTCTCAATGTGGGGGGTTATTTTTTATGGTGGTTACAAGCTTTTTAGTGGAAAGAAGGAAGCCAAGACTGAGGTAATTCTTTAAAATTTACCAGTTATACACTTATACTAACACTTGTAAAATGTTGTTCACAGTAGTAGATTAGTTCCTGACGTTTCGATAACTAGAATTCGTAGCTGAGAAATAATTTGTCAAAGATAAAAGGTTGCATCTGTGCCTAGGTCTGGCATTAGGTTTCTTGTTTCTTTGGTTCAGTTTCTTTTAGCAAAAAACTTTGTCACCACAAACCCAAGCACTGCACTTTTTGGTATTCGGTTATTCAGTGGAATCTTTGTTATTTTCTGAAGAAATAACGATGCGGCAGCAAATGGTAAGGAAATCGGGGAAAACAATTGGGAAATGAGGACCAGGTCAGATCTGGGGAGATATTGATATACACAACTAAGCAAGCTCAGCATGAAAACGTGGACCGCCTTTGGCTGCTTGCGTGTGAGCTAGCATGGTGGACGGTCGTATGCTTGCCACTGGACCCATGGAGGCTAGTGTGCCAATGGTGATCGTTAAACTTCCCACCCAACTAGGCCGCCTGTGCATCTACAAGGTTCACGCCATTGCGTGCTCATCATGGCCGCTGGCTAGCTCCCTTGTCAGTTTGTCACACTGCCTGTGTTAGATTGTGGAAGGAGGTGGATAACTGGATTGCAACGTACCACGTATGAGGTCAGGAGCGATGTGGTCTTGGTATCTGGGCTGGGCCACATGGTCTATGAATTGGTCCAATGGCCAGCACTGTGCGTGATCTGTTTTTTTGGGTGACCTGAGTCATTTGGTTTCTGACGCTGATAAACCATCCCACACTCCAAAGCAGTTAGGCATGGGTTCTCCGACCACACAGATCACTGAAAAATCCTTAAGTTTTGGTATGGTACGGTCAAAGTTTTGCTAGGCACTAGGCGGAATCTAGGCGATGACCCTTAGCCTAGGGACTAGTCCAGCCTAGGCTTGCCTAGGCGATGCTAGGCGTTTTTCTAGGCGTTTTGCCAAATTATATAATATATACATTTATAGATAAAAAATAGGGAAGGACCAGTAGACATACCCTCTGTCATCTGAGTCCAAGCCAACAGTCAACAAATTAGAAACTAAAAATGGGAATAACAGAGGAGATGAGAGGAGAGAAGCAGGGGACGAGGAACAAACCTTGGGCTGTCTGCTGTCGCGCGTACAGGAGAGAAACATTCAGCAAGCAGTAGCCGCCCGTGTACAGGAGAGAAACAAGATTGTGAGGAGAGAAGCAAGTTTTACCGCGTACAGGAGAGAAGCAAGCAGCTACAGGGGTCCGGCGCACAGGAGAGAAGCAAGCAGCTACAGGGGTCTTCTCTACCGCGTGTTTTCTCTCCTTCCTTCCTTTTCTGGCGTACAACTTCTTTTTCTGGCGTACAGTCCTTTTCTGCGCGCGCCAGCCTTTTCTCTACCGCGCGCGTCCTATTTTCTCTCCTGCGCGCCCACGAACTTTTCCTGCCCGCCATTTTCCCGCGCGCGCCTATCACGCCTACGCGCCCGCCTGGGCTCCTGGGCGTGTGGAATCGCCGCTTGGCGCCGCCTAGTCGCTCCAAACGCCTAGCAGCCCGCCTAACCCCCTAGTCCAGGCGGGAGGCCGTGGCCTAGCGCCTAGGCGCGTTGTAGTCGTGGATTTTCAAAACCCTGGGTACGGTGTGGTTAGTTTGGCAGTGTATTTTTGCCCAGCAGCAACTGCAGCTTAGCTTGTGGGTGATCCCACAACCAATGTGTCATGTTAGGTTAACTACTGCTAATACACAATCCAAATGCTTGCTGCTTTTGTTTTTCTGCACTTTACAGTGAGAATGCTTTATGAAATCTAACAGTGTTACAAAAATCTGATACTCTGCTACAGGCGGCATCACCACAGGCATAGGTGGCGGAGATGGAGTTGTACCCATATCTTTGGCCTGGCAACAATGTTAAATAAAAGGAATGCTTTATGTTGTGCTTTCAAGTTGATAAATTGTGGCAACAGGAGATTTTGCTTTACCTAGGCAATATATTGAGAAGCTACTCTTACTCATCCACCATGAATAATCTTTGCTGCAGTGGAGCTTCATGTCGGCGAACAATGCAAACGTTGTACTTCTTTCATGCGATTGAGTAGTTGATGTTTTACTTCTGTTGCCACCAACAGTTGAACGCTGTACTTGCAGATTGATAAGATCTCCGTGCTTCCTTTCTAGTTTGCGTTGTTACTGATGAATTTAGCAAACGTTTTATTGGTGGTTTTATTTGAAAATTGGAGTATTGGTTGTTGGATGTATTTACGTGCCTCCGTAAGGCCTACACCTCTTTCGCAGTGTGATGTGGAGAAAATTTTGGATCCCGGATTTTTTCTGATTTTGGAAGCCCCCACAACTTGAGGTACACGGAGTTGACCTTGTGGCCGCTTCAGCCCACCAAGCACCAGCAGGGGCAACAACCACAACGGTGGCACTAGGAACTCAATCCGGCTCGGCGCAACATTTCTTCACTATCGGCGCATTCGGGGAGCTGCAATCGTCAGTAGCCTCTTCACCGCTGCTATAGCTGCCGGCGCCTCGTTCGCCTTGGCACGTTGTCCCATCTCGTGACTCGGTGTCACACTCGGTATTGTTGAGCTGTCTATTTTCCTTCGTTTCTTCATGCTTGTTTAATATTAGTTCAAATGTATCTGTCTATTTTTTATAGGCACTCGCTTCAAAACTCCTATTCATTTAATAGTTTCTTCATCAACGTTGGAGAAGGAGGGACATGTTTGATCATCATCTTCATCTTCATGTGATGAACTTGGGCTTAAGCTTGTCTCAAACTTGCTCGTTGCCATTCATCTTCTTATACTCATCACATGTGGGAGCAATGCTTTTATTTGATGAAGTGGCTTCTTTATGACCTATCTTTCATGACATCTTAAATGCTACTAGATTGCAAATGATCATCGTCGAGGTTATTGTGCTCAAGTCCTACATGTTACAAAGGATGATGATGGTTGATGCAAATCTGTTGTGTGGTAATACCGAGATGCTCAAGAATGAATACATATCTCTAATAATCATATTCTACTTTATTTGAAAAGAATCATATGTTTGTTTTGTTAGGCAAGGTTTTTACTCACATATATTGCTGTACCATCATAGTTTGGAATCGCAATTAAAAAGAATAGGAACATTACTCTAAGTAGTACTTATAGAGATAGCAACAGAAAATAGGCTCCTATAAAACAGGTGGGCACCAGGAAACCTAAACAAATAGGTAGATGATAGTCCCTCTGTCTCAAATTAATATTTGTTGTAGGTATTGATTTCTATGTGTAAGTAGACTAAGGTCTTGTTCGTTTGTATCGGATTGTACCCGAAATCGTTCTAGCTAGTCAAAGTTTATAATTTAGTTAAAGTTTATATAAATTAGAGAAACAATTCGGTTAGGAATCGTTCCGATCCATCAATCCGGCATAAACGAACCAGACCTTAATAGATTAGGCGTGGCGCTCGCGCAGGACCAACGTGGGCAAGGACAGCGATTTATTTTTTTGGGCACAGGACAACGAGCTTTGGATAGTTGATTTATAATAGCATGCGCGTGATCCCCGCCCCATGCGGGCTGAGACGTCGACCGGACCCTATCCGAAAGGACACGGAGCGCATGGCATCCAAGTGGAACGCAGGACGGTGTTACGGTTGGAAAAAAATTTGGTGCAGCAGCAAACTAGACAGCCTCTCACAAAAAGGAGGATAGACCCCACCTGCAGGTCCACCAGATAATGTTTTAGTTATATTATTGCTGCTGTGAGTGGGGTCTATACTCTTTTTTGTGAGTGGCTGGAAACACACTGGTTTGCAGCAGTGCTGCACCAAATTTTTTTCCGTTACGGTTACGGTCATGGAGGGTGAGGTGAGGTACACACAGACGCAACCCAACCGGTTTTCTGTTACAGGCCTTTTATGAGACTATTACTACTACTAACATCAGATCAGTTGATGCATGCACACGGGGCAGCACAAATCTGATCCGGCAAGAAATAAACAGAAATGGTTTCTGGGAAACCGTGTGCTTCTAGTGGATAATGACGCTGCGCTGGCCACTCTGGATGAGCACGCACCAGACAAGGTCCATGACTCATGCCACAAGCGATGCCTGCTCTGCTCTGCTCCGGTGTAGTGTAGTGTAGCACTAGGCGACGACAACAACAAGCAAGGGTGGCTAGAGATGATGCGAGAGATTAGTAAATGGATGCTTGCCGCAATAGAATAGAATAGAATAGAATAGAATAGTACCGAGTGATTGCATTCTGTTTCGGATCTGAAGATAATAAAAGGGTTTTTAAATTACTCGCCGCTTTCCTTCCCGATGCAGGGACGTGCTGCTGATTTGAGTCCGAAAGCAGATAAGCCACATGCTGCATCCACAGACGGCCTTGGGAGTTGGGAAAAAAAATCAAGCAGCAAGATACTCAGAGGGTTTCGTGCAAGTACACATGCGCATCCCGCTATAAGAGGGCCCTTTGCTCAATCACTGAGCAGCCACGCACGCGCACAGGCACAGTCAGAGCGAGATCAGGGAAGAGGGGAGAGGGGGGAGGAGGAGGAGGAGGAAGAAGAAGAAGAAGCAGGCATGGAGCCTCATCACGCAAACAAGGTACGCCTAACCTCCTCCTCCTCCTCCTAGTTCAAGATGGTTTCGACCTGCAAAAAAAAGCCCTGGCAGTACGAATCGACCGAAAGCCTATTTTATCCAAAGACCTAGCTACCTCGCAAAACAAAACAAAACAAAATAAAAAGAAAGAAATCTGCTGGGTTCTGAAATTTCCGTGATGATGATGATGATGATGATGATGATGATGATGATGATGATGATGATGATGATGTAGGGTTCCTGCATTGCTGTCGTTAGGCTTTTTTATCCAGATGGACGCGCCGTGGTTTTCCTGCAGCGCAGCATTTAGAGTAGAGGTCATCAGACCATGCCACAAAACACACAGACTAGTCTGTTTGTTTTCTGCACATACATGAACAGCACCTCTGTCGAACCACAGGAACTGAATCGAAAACCAACCGAACATAGAAAGCCCGGTTCTCAAAAAATTCAACCTTCCTGAGATAGAAGAGACTAACCTGAGTTTTTGATCTTGTCCATTCATCCGCCGTGACGCCAAATAAAGCCAAAGCCAAGGCCAAAGCTCAGCGCGAAGCACTCCAAGTTCATCTCCTGCAAGCTCTACATCTCCGAATCCCGCGACGCTACGGCCGTGGACGCGGTGGAGCGTGCGAGCAAGAGCGACCCCCAGGTGGTCGTCGTCAGCCAGTTCGGGGACCATCACTACAACCGTTTCCGCTACACGCTTGTCTCCTACATCGTCGTCGACGACGGCGGCGGCGGCGGCGGCGGATCGTCGGCGGCTGGAGAGGCGACAGTAGTCCATAGCCCGATCAGGAAGGTGTTGCTGGCAATGATGGAGGCCGCGTTCTCAAGCATAGACCTGGAATCGCAGTCGGGAGCGCATCCGAGGATGGGCGTCGTCGACGACCTGTCCTTCCACCCCGTGGGCCAAGCGACAGTCGAGGACGCCGCTTCTCTGGCTAGGCAGGTAGCGTCTGACATTGCCTGCATCGCAGCAGTCCCAGTGTTCCTGTACGCAGCAGCCCACCCAGCGGGGAAGTCGGTGGGCGCGGTCCGGCGTGAGCTCGGCTACTACCGCCCAAACTACAGGGGCAACCAGTGGTCAGGCAGCGTGCTCCCCGACGTCCTGCCGGTGAAGCCTGACGTCGGTCCGGCCCACGTCGTCTCGCACAAGAGAGGCGCTACGACGGTGGGCGTCACGCCTTGGATCGAGAACTACAATGTCCCCGTGCTGTGTAAGGACGTCGCCACCGTCAGGAGGATCACCCGTGGTGTCACTGGACGCAGCGGAGGGCTTCCCACGGTGCAGGCTCTCGCGCTCTTCCATGGAGATGACTGCACCGAGATCGCGTGCTTGCTGGATCCAGACCATGCCAGCGCCTATCAAGTTCAGACCGTCGTGGAACAGATTGCAGGAGACCAGGGACTTGAGGTTGAGCAGGGCTACTACACTGAAATAACCAAGGATGAAGCGCTCGATAAGTATCTGAAGATCGCTTGCGCTGACGACTGATAAGCTTGTATAAACGACTTTTATATGGCTGACATGCTTATAATCATTAATGTCTGCAGTGTATCCATTGCTGTTTAGTTGTCATCTCAATCTGAATGAAGAACCGATTCTATTTGATACTTCGTACGTGCACAAAAAAAACCCCAATAAATTGAGTACTAGAAATGTTACAGACTTTTTTTGGAAGCAAAACTGTGGAGCAAAAACTCCCAAGCACTTACAAACAATACAGATTACCAAATCAAACTATAGAAAGTTGTTGTTTTCTACAAGTGATCCTAGTTCAGCTGGTTGGGTGGGAGGTGTGGTCGTGCACCAAACCAACCAGGTTCAAGTCCTCCCCTCTTGGCTTGAATTTGGGTTCCTACTATGTATTTTCTCTTCTAAACTAAATGAAAACCCCACTAGTTCCACCAAGGTTGGATCTTTTTTTATTTTCTTATATATAAGCAAAACAAGCAAGTCAAGATAATCTCGATCTATTGATGTCCTGCTGTTAACTCATAAGAACAGATGGGCATAGATTGTACCATGCTAGTTAGTAGAAGAATAAAGACAAATGGATATAGATTCTTGGAATTGACGAGGCTCAACACACAGTACTGAAAGGAGAACTTTGTAAAATGAAACACCGTATTAGTTGGCATGAGTTTGTGGATATCAAGATAAAACTTATTTGGCTTCATCTTGTATGCCTCATTGTGGAAGAGGCACAGGTTGCTGAAGATGATGCCAGAGATTACATGGATGGATGAATGCTGCTAATCAACAGGCAATAAATTAATACCATGTTCTTCAGAATAGTATTTGAGTGATGGCTGTTAAAATAGAAGTGTCGGTACCGTGAATCAGGGGTACCCCTTACTACAGTATGAAAGCACGGTGTCCATGCGGCTATCTTTGGTCGCACGGCAAACAACGTCCAACCCCACCACGTGGCCAGAGGAGACAATCTACTCTAAGGTATCAACGGTGGGTCTGGACCCCTACAGGAGGTGCCAGATACACAAACCAGACCCCTGGGACGGGTCCCAGACTCCTCATGAGGGGTCCGGGCTACTGACAGTAGGGTCCCCGGGATTCCAAGGAAAAGAATACCCAGGCCTTAACCAAGGCCAAGCGGGGGTCCGGTGCTGACACGTGTCCAGACCATACCGCGAGCGCTCCCACTCCCCGCTCAAGCGGAGACCCGATGCTGCCACGTGGCTTACTGCCCGTGACGTAAGCCAGCGGGCGGAGCCAGACGTAAGGCCTCTGGGCCGCGCATTTATTGCGGAGGAGGCGCGCCACCTGACAAACTGGCAGGTGATGTGCCGCCTCAGCATTAAATGTGCCTCGTCTACTCCACTGACAAGCGATGTGCCGCCTCAGCATTAAATGAGCCCTGACCTGTCTGCTGACGGGTGGCGTCCAGGCCGTCCTGCGGGCGGCGTGTCCATCCGCTCCGGTGGCAGGCAGTACGCCCGTGCTGCGGCATACACCATGCTCATCATCACTCGTATGTTGCTAGTGAAGCTTCCGCTGCACGCCGATACTACGCAGGCTGCAAATATCAGGGCGCAAGGAGATTGCACTGGCAACCGGCATTAGTTGCTCCAAACATTACGTCTGTTATGTCCCTGGGCCCACATGTCGGGGCTCAGCATCCTTGTACGTGCCCCCCGTTGAGCTATAAAAGGGGAGGCACGCAACGTTACAGGGGACAGGCTCACTTAGACACACTTAGACCCAGCTCAGGCTCACAAGTTCATACAAGCTCTCAACCTCAATACATCACACAGTAGAGTAGGGTATTACGCTCCGACGGCCCGAACCACTCTAAACCCTTGTGTCTTCTTGTGTTCGTTCTTCGCTTAGTAGACAGGCAAAACGCTTAGGCCCCTCCTCATCTTAGGATTTAGGGCGAGTGCATTCCGCCACCCGGCCGGAGAATTTCCTCTACGATATTTGGCGTGCCAGGTAGGGGCCTTAGGCTTTAGGTTTTTTGTTTGTTTTCTTGCTCAGCATGATGGTGCAAATCGTTGAGCACCGCGCCGGGACTTCGGTGGATTTCCTGGTGGAGGAAGAAGCTGCTTCTTCCACGCCACAAGTCCCCAACCGCCCAGTGCCGGACACTGCTGCTGTGCACGCTGCGCAGCAGCATACAGCCGCGGAGACATCCCGGACTCCGTCAAGGGCAGCTCCGGGGTCGTTATCTGCGGCCAAGGAGTTGCTGCGCCACCCCCAAGCTCCACGGCCTCACTAGGGGCCATGAAGCAGTGGCGTGACGACGTCGACCGACTGCTCGGTATGGCGCACTCCGGCTTGACCAGGTCGAGGCCGCGGTCATCCCGGCGCCAACATGAGGCGACGACGTCTGTGCGCTCACCCTTGGTGAGGGGTGCACAGACCGACGACCTCCGGGCAGAACTCAACCGCAGGCGTGCGGGAGAGGATGCTCGGGTCTCCCTGAGAGGGCGCGGGAGCGCCGACGAAACATCGAGGGTCGCAACCTCGATCAGGATTTTGTTGCAGTAGCACCGTAGACCCCAGCAGGCACCCCGGATCCAGGCGAGTGTCCCATTGGTCGGTGTGGGCTGCGCCGCGCTCGTGGATCATCTCCGCGCGGCGACCTGGCCACCCAAGTTCCGGCCGCACCTGCCGGAAAAGTACGACGGTACGACCAACCCGTCGGAAATTAGCAGGTGTATGTCACCGCCATTACGGCAGCGGATGGAAACACCGCCGTAATGGCAACATATTTTCATGTTGCCTTGTCTGGCCCTGCCCGGACTTGGCTCATGAATCTTACCCCAAGATCAATATATTCCTGGGAAGAGCTCTGCGCGCGGTTCGCAGCGAACTTCGCTAGTGCTTATCAGCGGCATGGCGTGGAGGCTCACCTCCATGCAGTGAGGCAGGAGCCCGGGGAAACTCTCCGGACCTTCATCTCCCGCTTCACCAGGGTACGAGGGACCATACCTCGTATCTCCGACGCTTCCATCATCACCGCATTCCGCCAGGGGGTGCGTGATGAAAAAATGCTGGAGAAGTTGGCCACGCATGACGTGGAAACTGTCACACACTTTTTGCTCTAGCCGACAAGTGCGCTAGGGCTGCCGAGGGCCGTGCATGGCACTCGGCGCCGCAGACCGGGGTTGTCCAGACGGGTGGCTCGGGTGCCGTCTCTCAGGACGGCAAGAAGAAGAAGAAGAACCGCGGCTCCAAGAGGCCGCTGTCTGCTGCTCCGGTCATCGCAGCTGCGACTGGGGGCCGAAACGAGCGCAACAAGCGCCCACGGCCGCAGAGGGGTAACAGCGGCTCATGCCCTGTACACCCCAACAGTCGCCATAGCGCCGCGGAGTGTCGCGAGATCATCAAACTCGCGAAGCGCGTCAGCGAACGGCGCGAACAGACCTCCAAGGATGGCTCCCCTCCTCGCCGCCGGCCTGGCAAGGAAAGGGTCGATAGCGGCGAGGTGGCCGCGGGAGAACCGGACCTCGGGTATCAGTCACCCGAGGGGTCCTGAAGGACGTTTTCACCGGAGGCTCCAACTCCGGTGATGACAACTAGTCGGGCCATCGGGGAGACCCCGTCCTTCCTGGTCTACGGGGCCGAAGCATGTCTTCCCCCGGAAACCTTTATGGGCTCCTCACGGGTCTAGTATTCTAACGAATCTTTGCAGGAGCGGCCACAGCGTAAGGATGTGGATTTTTTCCTTGCACGCAGGGGGCAAGCAGCGACCTGAAATGCACGTTGCAACCAGGCGCCCAGGCGCTACTAACGGTTCATGCATAGTAGGGAACCCTAGGTCGGGACCTAACCCTATGGCGAGTACTGAACCAAGAAGGGTCCCGTAAACTCTCTCCCAGCTGGGAAGGACCCTTCAAGGTGACGGAAATGTGCCGACCTAGGGGTAACCACCTTGCTACAGCTAGAGTACCTCCTCCTAACCCCTGGAGCATCTCTGTAAGTTCTATCCATATGAGCAAGTCTGAGGGGTTGAGTTTTTCTCCCTTTTGTAACTAGGTTGTGCATACGCATGCGCCAGCCCGGTGAGGTCCGCACTCATAAGCCCGGCCTGTTGGCCTACACCCATGCATGTCGAGTTATAAAGAGAAGATTTACCCCCTCAGATGTGCTTCTATCACAGTTTTATCCTCCTACCTCCATGGTTTTATCCTGCAGTTTCCAGATATTATTTTTTTATCTAACCCACCCGTGCAGTTCCCATCTGTTCTGGCATGATGACATCCGAATTGAGTAGCCAGACCTGCAGTTTAGGACCCCTCTACAAAAGCAGGGGGTCCGGTAGCCTGGGGGGCGGTTCTAAAGAACAGGGGCTCGTTCCACGGGTTGGTCCGGAGCAGTGTAGCCGCTTAGCCTGGTTCCGTACCCAAAGCCTGCACACTCCACCATTCTGTGACGGGCACCCTAGTATTTGGAACTATAGTCCTGTAGGTCCGACAACCTGGGGTCCGGTTCTAGAGAATGGATACTTGTCTCTTGGGGTGGACCGGAATCGTGTAGCCGCTTAGCCTGGTCCTGTATCGTAAGCCTGCACACTCCACCACTCTGCGACGGGTGTCCTAATAAAAGGAACCGTGGTCCAGGGGGTCAGGACACACAACTTGGCCTCCCAGACTAAAACCTGCAGGTCCCATGCATGTATCAAAGGATGGCTAATGTCAGATGATGGGTCCTATGGGTGTGCTACTAACGCTCCCTAGCCGAAGCTGTCTTCAGGTCCCAGTCGAGGCTGCCTCCTGGGGGCCGTTGCCAACTCTTTTAGGTATGCTGGTATCCAGCCTCAACACGTCGAGCCTACATCCCAAGGGGCCAGGTACCAGGGAGGAGTTTGCAGCGCCACACACAACAGGGACAGATAGTATGCAGATAAGTGCTAATACTGCTCGATAAATAGTACTCAAAAAGTACCTTACTGAAAGTAGCCTAGAGGGGGGGTGAATAGGCTAATCTGAAAATTTTCACAACAAACTTCGAAAGATTGTTAGATACACAGTTCGACTGGTGCAGGCCGGTTCAACAGCTACGCACGCAAGTTGAACCACTCTGAACCAATCCAACTGTTTTAAAAAAAACTTTAGACTAAAATCTACTCGAAAAGTATTTCGCAAGTTCTTGAGAGAAGTAAGATATAGCTAAGTGAGGATGAGAAGATGAATATGTAAAGGCTATTTTACTTCTAGATAAACTCTACGGAGAAATCTTTATGTCAATCTTGCAAGTAAGAATATCTCAAGTTGAAACAAGCAAGAACACAAGACACAAGATTTAATCCGAGGTTCGGCCACACCACAAAGGTGTCCTACTCCCCGTTGAGGAGCCCACAAAGGGCCGGGTCTTTTTCAACCCTAATCCTCCAAAAGCCGACCACAAAGGTCAAGGCAATCTCTTCTTATCTTAGCTCAAAGAGCGGGTGATACAAACTTCTTAGGGTCGTCCACAAATTTGGAGACTCCCAAGCAACCTCAAAGATCTTGAAACCTAGGGTTTCAAGAACACCAAGAAAGCACAAGAGGGGTTTGCACAAGCTCAAGTCTTTGAAAGAGAGATGGGAGAGGAAAACCAAATCGTGAGCACAAGCACAAACCTCACACCCAAGAGCTCCTCCAACAAGGTTAAATCTTGAGGAAGATTTAAGTGTGAGAGAGATGGAGAGATGAGTGCTTTGTCTCAAGTTAGGTGAGCAATAAATGAGTGAGTGTTCAGCCGTATTGAAGAAGAGAGAGAGGGAGGGGTCTATTTATAGTCACGGCTCAAAAACTAGCTGTTTGACTAAAAAACCCGTTGAAAACCGGTTGAACCGCCCCTAGGGCGGTTGAACCGCCCCCTGACAGCTCAGCAGACTGTCTGCCAGCCTGACTGCCAGACTGACTGGCAGACTGACCTGAGACAGACCAGGACCGGTTGAACCGCCCCCCTAGGGCGGTTGAACCGCCCCCTGACACCCCTGGCGACCTGACTGCCAGTCTGACTGGCAGACTGCAGATCAGAAGTCAGAGGGTCAGAGACTAGTTGAGCTGCCCCCCAGGACCAGTTCAGCTGGTCTAGACCAGAGAGTTTTGGAGAGAAAACCCCAGCTCAGCTGCCCGGGGGCAAGTTCAGCTGGGTATGGTCAAAGAGGTTCACAGCTGAAGTTGAAGTTCAGCTGGAGTTGAAAAAGTTCAACTCAGCTGAAGTCCAGCTCAGCTGAAAAGCTCAGCTGCAGCTGAAGAAGCTCATCACAGCTGAAGTTAAGTTCAGCTGGAAAGCTCAGCTGCAGTTGAAGAAGTTCAGCTGCTTTTCAGCAAGAACACTCTAGGTTTCTCAACCCTAACCATGGTCAACCAAATAATGTTAAAGTGATTTTTGGTTTTCAAAAATAGCTTTTGAATTTGGGGACTTGAGCTATAGCAAACACCTGTACCTGTGCGAAAAAGAACAAGGAAGAATTACATCATGCAACACAAGATTTTACATAGATTTTATACGTCCGTTGCATGAAGTCCTTGGTGCTTCCTTAAGTTCCTGTTTCCTTCTAATCAAACACTGAGAACAAAAACTGTTAGTACCCTTATTTGTTTTGTCATTAAATCACCAAAACCCTCACTTGGGGTTGATTGCACTTACAATCTCCCCCTTTTTGGTGATTGATGCCAAAACAATTAAGGTCAAAAGGATATATATTTGCAATAGAAAATTTCTTTTGAATGATTGTATGTAGATGGCTCCCCCTAAATGTGTGCATGATTGTGAATCCAACGTTTTGACATAATATGTCATGTGAGCAACACATTTAGAGGTAGTGACAAAAACCATACTAAATACAATCATCCGAGGGGTGCAAGAGTGTCATAACAGGAGTTGTGATGCACATGACTATCTCTAAAAACACATTATTTTTACTTCATAGCAGAGTAGTCATTACAAACTGATAGAACAAAAGATGATGGCCAGAAGACCATCATATTCCTTTGAATAACAATCCAACAGTTTTATTTCATACAATGGTAAAGTACAAGCCACAACAGTGGCCAAAAACGAAAATAATCAAAAAGAAAACCGAAAGAACCACAAAATAGAAAGAACCACAAACTAGAAATTGGATTTTCTCCCCCTTTTTGGCAACAAGTACCAAAAACGGAGAGAGAGAGACAAGGATACAAGAATCAGTATCCTCCAGGAGGAGGATACGACGGAGGATACGATGGAGGATATGAAGTGTAGTCAGGGAAAAAAGTCCTCATCGCGTCCTCCTCAAAAGTGGAGTCCCGAGGTGGCTCATCAGCCGCAGAAAAAACAGATACCGAAGATGTACGATGATCAGGAGGAGGTGGAGGGTGGTGGTGGTAACCAGAGCCGGATGGCCTAGGGTCACCAGGAATGGGTCCCGAACCCGGGTAAGGAGGCGGAGGGTGGGAGGATGATTGACCCGGATCCCCATGGTAGGGAGGCGGGGCAAACTCCTCGCGATCATCAACATAGACTTCTTCATCTTCATCGTCTGCAGACATAAAAGGCACCCCGTAGGCCTGCTGGTGCCACTCATTGATCTCCGTGGGAGGAGGATGGAGAGGCACATCAGGCGAACGAGGGACAAAAGGCATGCCCATGGAGGAAGCTTGACGACGAAGATTGTCGTCAGTCTCCCGCTGACGCCGTGCCACCTCATGGACATCAGCAGAAATGTTGCGGCACGCGGAGAAAAATGCCGCAAGCCCATGGAGCAAGCGAGCACCCATCCCGCGGCCACGACCTCGACCACGACCACGAGCACGTGGCATGGGAGATCCGCGGCCAGGAGAGGGACGCGAGGCAGTAGCGGGGGGAGAGGAGGAAGGATGGTGAGGAGGCTGGCGAGGTGGCTTAGAGGAGGAGGCAGGGCCTCCAGACCGTGAGGGAACCCGCTTTGTACGAGCAGCTGGGTTGGAGGAATCAACCCAGTAGGGTACGTAGCGGGAGTGTTTGACGGGTTTTTCGAAGTGGGTCTGGGTGACCACTTCGATCATCTTCATGATAAAGGGTGCATGAAGACACCCTCTGAGAGGAGACCAGGAAGCACGGACGATCTCTTCCCAGATCATGTCAAACACATTGATGCGGGCGAGACTGTTGGGAGCAAGGAGGAGGAGGAAGACTCGACTCTCCCCAAGGACGTTCATTTGATTACCGCCCTTTGGGAGAACGGTCATCCGGGACAAGGAATTAAGGTACCTGTAGTACCTATGCATGTTAGCGATTGTCCAGAACTCCCGCTCAGTAGAGACATGAATGAATTCCGTCTCTTCCCGCATGGGCAGCCGAATGCCATGCACTCGCATGTTGCTGCCCAGAATGTCTGTATCAGAGAAGCCCAGAATATGGGCAAAACGACGATAACTGACTTTGTGCCAGTTACCCTGGATAAAGAAATACATGACTGGGTACTCATACCCATCGGCTTCCTCATCTACTTTCTTTATCTAGAGGGTGGCATAGAACTGAGCTACCACCTCATCGTTCCAGGGGTATTCCATGGTCATAATGTTACGTAACCCCTTTCTCTCTAAGTTTACGAGAGCTGACGACATGTCAGCATCTCCCATATTCTCACAACCCTCCCAGTCAATAAATCTATGTCGGACGACTGGGTGTTTCTTGGTAAGAATGACAGAATTGTAGAAGTCAGCCTGGAAAAGATTCCAGAACCGAGAGTCCTGGACACCAGGATGACGAGGAGTGAGAGTAGGGTTGGTAAACCTAAGACGCTGAAGGGTCTCTATTCCCTTCTGAGTGAAGTCGATGGGAGATTCATGCGGACCGCGGCTGACGTTCGCCGGATGCATGTGCAGTCCGGTGACGTAGAGAGCATCAGGCGCCGGAAGGTCGACGAAGTCGTCGAAAGCCCCATCCTCCTCTTGGCAGGGAGCATACCCTGAGGAAGACGTGCTACGACGAGGACGAGAGGCGCCAACCTTTTGGCGTCTCCCGCGAGTCGGCTGCGAGGGCAAGGAAGACCCCTCGCCAGGCATCCGACCAGAGCCACGTCCTCTCTTAGAGAGGGAGCGACGAGGCGGAGGAGAGGGGACGGGAGATTCCTCCTGAATCTCGTCGGAGTCGCTGCTAAACTCAACCACAGAGGGGTTGCGACGACGCACCATGATTGAAAAGGTGGTGAAACTGTGAAGCGGATGAAGTGTGTGAAGGAGAGGCTCTAAAGGTTGTGAAGCGACCAAGGCGAGAGTGAATGAAGTGGGAGAAGAGAAGGGGAGAGTCAAGTATATATAGGCAGTTGAGCTGGTCCTCAGGACCAGTTCAACCGCCCCCATGGGCCAGTTCAGCTGGTTCTGACCAGTGTGGTCAGAGAACCAGAAACAACAGAGAGAAGAAAGAAAAATTCAAATTTGCGCGCAGCTGCTGGAAGTGACCGGATTAAAAAAAATTGGGCGCTCCTGACACGCATGCATGGCTAGTGCGCGGGCAGAGCAGAAATGTCCAAGAAAAATCTGCGCGCGCTGAGCAGAGAAGAGGTGACCGGACAGAACAAATAAAAAAAATCTGCATGCGCACCCCTGCTGTTGACCGGCCTGCAAAAAAAAACTGTGCGCGCAGACAAGAAACGACTTGACTCTGCATGCACACCCAGAAAACGATTCTGCATGCACACCCAGAAAACGATTCTCCACTCGCGTGAAGGACCAGACAGAGAAAAAAGTGAAAAAGCCTCCGCATGCACAGCCAAAAAAAATATTTCTGCGCGCGCGTGAAGTGACCGGACAGGGGCGCTGACAGACGCTGCTGTCTGCAGAGCGGCAGCAAAATAAAAAAAACAAAACACTGCGCGCGCCAAGGAAGTGACCGGACAAGACGTGTCTGCATGCAAAAGAAAACTGCGCGCGCCGCAGGGAAGTGACTGCACAGGGGAAAAGTAGCGCGCCTGACACGCAAACAAACAAAAAAGAAGTGGCGCGCACAGTCCCTGCTGTCCTGGTGAGCAGCTGCAGGAAAAAAACAAAGCACTGCACGCGCCGCAGGGGAAGTGACGGGTCAAAAAAAAATGCTGCGCGCCAGATGCTTGAGTGCGGCTGAGACAACAAAACAACAAAAAAAATTCTGGCGCGCGCCCTGACACTGCCGCACTGCTGTGACCGATAGCCAAAAAAAATTCGCGCCCAACAGGATGCGACAGGTTAAAAAAAATTTGCGCGGCGCCTCGGATGCAACTAGAGATGGCAATGGGTACCCGCTACCCGAAACCCGGTGGGTTTTTGCTCTATTAGGGTATGGGTTTGGGTCAATTTCTCTACCCATGGGTTTGTTAATGGGTTCAAATGAAAACCCAACGGGTACGTGGGCATGGGTTTGTTCTTCCACTACCCATACCCGCAAACCCATGGGTTTTTAAAACCCGCCTTAAAATCAACATTTCTTATAAATATGTCTCATAATATTAATAATTGAATATGTTCTAATTGAAATAAACTTCATGTAACAATTTTTAGGCTAAAATTAGTCATCACTTGTTCCTTTTATGCTAGCTTATTAATGTATTGATTGTCATTTACATGATGAATTATTTTTTATGTTGATGTTAGTGGGTATGGGAAACCCGTTGGGTACCCAAAACCCGCATGGGTATGGGTTTGGGCAAAATTTTATACCCGTCATGGGTATGGGTTTTTTAGCGGGCGTATTTTTTATTCGCGGGTACGGGTTTGGGCAAGTAATACCCAGCGAGTTTTTACCCATTGCCATCTCTAGATGCAACCAGTCAAACAGGAAAAAGGTTCTGTGCGCCTGACACTGCTGCCCTGCTGAAAAAGCGACTGCGCGACTGAAAAAGGTGCAGCGGACAGATCTGCGCGCGGACAGACCTGCGCTGACCGGTCAGAGACCGGTTCAACCGGTCAACAACACGGGTTCAACCGGTTTCGGCCAGGGTGCTCCTGGTAAAATCTGGTCAAAAGCAGCTGAGCTGAAGTTCAGCTGCAAAGTTCAGCTTACCTCCTCCAGCTGAACTAGAAAGTTCAGCTGGTCAAGCCAGTTGAGCCCCAAAAAAAACTTAGCACTAAAATGCATTCAATTTTTAACATTTTCACAAAGTTTTTGAAAGATCATCACATAGCTTTAAAACTATCAATCAAAGATAGTGAATCAAACAATTTTTGTGACCATTTTCAAGTTAAGTTACGAGAATCCAAGATATTTAATTCACTCCTAAGAAAGCAAAACCTAGTCTCATCGAGGGGTTTTGTGAAGATATCGGCTAGTTGATTTTCGGTGCTCACATGAAACAATTCGATATCTCCTTTGGCTTCGTGGTCTCTCAAGAAATGGTGTCGGATGTCAATATGTTTAGTTCTAGAGTGTTGCACAGGGTTGTTTGCAAGTTTTATGGCACTCTCATTGTCACACAAAAGTGGAATTTTGTTAAACTCACAACCAAAGTCTCTAAGGGTTTGCTTCATCCATAACAACTGTGCACAACATGCCACAGCTGCTATGTACTCAGCTTCTGCAGTGGAAAGTGCAACACAATTTTGTTTCTTGGAACTCCATGATACTAAGGATCGCCCAAGGAATTGGCAAGTCCCAGTAGTACTTTTTCGATCTACTTTGCAACCGGCATAATCTGAGTCAGAATAGCCAAGTAAATCGAAAAGGGAGCCTTTAGGATACCATAATCCTAGGTTTTGGGTGTGAACTAAGTATCTTAGAATTCTCTTAACCGCCACAAGATGACAATCCTTAGGATTTGCTTGAAAACGTGCACACATGCAAACACTCAACATAATATCAGGTCTAGATGCACATAAGTAAAGCAGTGAACCTATCATTGATCTATATAATGTTTGATCTACGGGTTTACCTTCCTCATTTAGGTCGAGATGTCCATTTGATGACATTGGAGTCTTGGCGTGTTTTGCCTTTTCCATGCCAAATTTCTTGAGCATATCTTGTGTATATTTGGTTTGGCATAGAAAAGTACCTTCCTTGAGCTGTTTGCCTTGAAATCCCAGGAAGTATTTAAGCTCGCCCATCATAGACATCTCAAACCTGTTCGTCATTACTTTGCTAAACTCTTCACAAAATTTTTCATTAGTACTACCAAATATAATGTCATCAACATATACTTGGCACACAAATAATTCATTGTCAACTTTTCTAGTAAATAAGGTAGAGTCAGCTTTTCCTATTGTAAACCCATTCTTAATTAAAAATTCTTTAAGACAGTCATACCAAGCTCTAGGGGCTTGTTTAAGCCCGTAGAGTGCCTTGTGAAGAAGATAAACATGATTTGGCTTCTTTGGATCTTCAAAACCCGGTGGTTGCTCCACATATACTCTCTCTTGCAGTGGTCCATTTAGAAATGCGCTCTTGACATCCATTTGATATAGCTTGAAATCATGGTTAGTAGCATATGCAATTAATATTCTAATTGATTCTAACCTTGCTACCGGCGCATATGTTTCGCCAAAATCGAGTCCTTCCACTTGAGTATAGCCTTGGGCAACCAACCGTGCCTTGTTTCTTGTAACCACGCCATGTTCATCTTGCTTGTTCCTAAAGACCCATTTAGTCCCAATCACATTTTGTTTGGGTCTTTGGACTAAGGACCATACTTCATTCCGGGTGAAGTTGTTTAGCTCCTCTTGCATGGCAATTATCCAATCCGGATCACCCAATGCTTCTTCAACCTTAAGTGGCTCAAGAGAGGAAACAAACGAGTAAAATTCACAAAAATTAGCTAAACGAGATCGAGTTGTTACCCCTCTCCTGATGCTACCCAGGATGTTGTCCACTGGATGATCCCTTTGTATTGTTTGATGGACTCTAGGATGAGGCACTGATGGATGTCTTTGTATTTGCTCCTCCTCATCAATTACTTGATCAAGAGGCACTTCACCATCAATACTTTCTTGTTCATCTTCTACCACTGTTGGCATCCTTTGATGATTTTCTTCGTGGCTTGGATGACTTGAGGTTGATGGGTTTGCTTGGGTGGAGACTTTGTCACTCACCACCCTTGCACCCACATCAACTATCTCATTGGTCATCCATAAGGTTCCTTCTTCATCATCCCTTTCTTGAGGTCTCACCTCACCTATTGCAAGTTTCTTTATGGCCTCACAAGGTGGTTCTTCATTTCCTGCAGTGTCATTAGAAATATGCCCTTGCGAGCCATTAAACTCATCAAATGTCACGTCTATCGCTATTTCAACAAGACCGGTGGTATTGTTGAAAACACGATATCCATGCGCATTTGATGCATACCCAAGCAAGAAGCCCTCGTCCACTCTAGGAGCAAACTTTGAGCTCTTGACTTTCTTGTTAAGAATAAAACACTTACAACCAAATACTCTAAAATAATCAACTTTTGGTTTGTTACCAGTGAGAAGCTCATAAGCAGTCTTTTTGTAGATCTTATGAAGATAGAGACGGTTGATTGCATGACAGGCGGTGTTGACCGCCTCTGCCCAAAAATTGTCAGGTGTCTTGTACTCATCCAACATGGTTCTTGCAGCTTCAATTAGAGTTCGGTTCTTTCTTTCCACAACACCATTTTGTTGTGGAGTGTAAGGCACCGAGAACTCATGCTTGATTCCCTCTTCTCCTAAGAATTCTTCGACACCTGTGTTCTTGAATTCCGTCCCATTATCACTTCTCACTTTCTTGATTTTGAGCTCAAATTCATTTTGAGCTCGCCTCATGAATTTCTTTAAAATTTCTTGAGTTTCACCTTTATCACTTAAAAAGAAAACCCAGGTAAACCGAGAAAAATCATCAACAATAACTAAACCATACTTACTACCACCAATGCTAATGTAGGCCACAGGTCCGAAGAGGTCCATGTGAAGAAGCTCCAATGGCCTCTTTGTTGTGACCACATTCTTTGATTGATGTGGGACTCCATGTTGCTTTCCTGCTTGGCATGCGCCACAAACCCTATCTTTCTCAAATACAACATTTGTTAGTCCAATGATGTGATTATCCTTTTGAAGTTTGGCCAAATTCCTCATACCGACATGGGCTAGCCGGCGATGCCAAAGCCAACCCTTGTCGGACTTTGCCACTAAACAAGTCTCAGGCGTCACTTTACTTGTTGTGAAATCAACAAGATAAAGCTTGCCCTTCAAGCGACCGGTAAAGGCAACTGAGGAGTCCTCCCTTCTAAGGATCTTCACATCCACATCCGAAAATAGGCAATTATAACCCATTCCACAAAGTTGTGAAACGGACAACAAGTTATAGCTTAAAGAATCTACTAATAAAACATTTGAAAGTGATTGTTGGTCTGAGATAGGAATTTTACCAATACCAATCACCTTACTCTTGCCACTATCTCCAAACACAATTTCTTGTGCTTCTTGAGTTAGTTGCAATGTATGAAACATGTCTTTCTCCCCGGTCATGTGATTTGTACATCCACTGTCAAGCACCCAACTTGACCCACCAGAGGAGTAGACCTGCAAAACAAGTTTAGGCTATGCTTTTAGGTACCCAAATTGAATTGGGTCCTACATTGTTAGTTATAGCCTTGGGTACCCACACACTTCTTTTCATGACTTTTCGTTTAGTGTAGGCACCCACATATTTCACAACCAATTTTCCTAAATCCCAAGTCAACATATAATCACAAAGATATGAGTGGGAAATGGGAGCATTAGATTTTTGTCCACTTGAGGATCCCTCTTCCTTCATCTTACTCTTTGTGGAACTCAAGTTAACCTTTACCTGAGGTGACTTGTCATTTGAGGAGTGAATCCTCCCCAAGGCATCATATAGGGTGGTTCCCTCTATGAACTTAGGGGATCTCCACCCCTTATGCACTGTGCTAGGGTTTTCCTTGGATGAGTTGAACCCAAGCCCCCTTCTTCCATTGTTGGGCTTAAGGGACTTGTACTTGGGTTCAACTTTCTTTAACCCATCATTGCTAGAGCATCTTTTCAAAATTTCTTTGACCTTCACCTGTGGGCTATTCTTCCTTGCATGGTTAGTTAGACAACAAGAAGCATGATATTTGGCACAATGTTTGCAAGAATTATCATTTAAGCTAGACTTAGATTCAAGCACTAAAGATGAGGCATTGATGTTCTTGCAATTTTCAAGTTGCACTTGAAGTTCTTGATTTTGAACATTCAAGCTTAACATGCTTGCTTCAAGTGCATTCTTTTCATTTGCAAGATTAGCTATAGAGGTTTTCATGTTAATTACTTCTTTTTCTTTATTCTCTATAGTTATCTTGACTAAAGATACTTCCTTAGTCAAGACATCTAGCATTTCATCTTTATTGTGAAGCAATTCTTGAAGCTCTAGGTTTCTTTCCTTTTCAAGGATAAGCAAGTCTTCTTGAGCATCAAGAGTTGCTTTTCTTTTATCTAGCTTCTCCATTAATTTGGTGATAACATTGTATCCATTCAAGCCAAATTCTTTAATCATTTTATTTTTCATGGCAATTTGTTCATCATCATCATCATTTGAAAAATCATTACTAAATAAGGTTACCTTATCTCCTTTTGCCATGAGGCAAGTTGGAGTGTAGAATTCGTCTTGTAGGTTGGTGAAGAGTTGCGAGCTTGATGTAGATTGGATGGCCACGTTTGCCACCACTTCCTCTTCCTCGGAGCTAGAACTCTCTTCATCGGAGTTCCATTCTTCACCAATATGGGCTTGACCATATTTCTTCTTCTTGAAGTATCCCTTGGTCTTGCCCCCCTTTTTGAACTTGTCCTTCTTGTATTCCTTCTTAGCTTCTTGTTCCTTCTTGTTAGGACAGTCCGCTATGAAATGACCGGTTTGGCCACATTCATAGCATGCCCTCTTCTTTCCTTTCCTTTGGAACTTGTCATTTTTCCTTACAAATTTCTTGAATGTTTTGATGAACATAGCAGTGTCTTCATCACTTGAGCTATCTTCATCACTTGAGGTCTCGACCACCTTCTTTGCTTTGTGGTATTTGTTCTTCTTGGGGTTGTCTTGTTCATTAGTGATCAATGCATGAGAGTCCCTTGACTTGATAGGGGCTTCTTCGGACTCATGTTGTTGAATCTTTGCAAATAATTGATGAGGCGTCATATCCTCATAGTCATCACGATCCCTAATCATCCTTGCAAGACTCTTATCCTTTTCTTTATAAGCTCTCATGAACAATCTTGTGACCTTGGAGTCACTCCAATCTTCACTCCCAAGAACTCTTATTTTGTTGACCAACACCATCAACCGATCAAAGAGTGATTGAAGCGACTCACCCTTTGTCCAATCATATCTTGCAAGCTCACTTTCCAAAGCCTCAACTCTATGTCTTTTAGCTTTGGGATCTCCTTCATGTGACATTTTAAGAATATTCCAAATGTCACGGGCATCTTCTCTTCCTTGAACTTTCCGGTATTCTTCCGGACAAAGACTTCCTTTGATTATGCTCACTGCTTGAGCATTTCGATGAACCTCTTGCATCATTTCCGGAGTCATCTCTTCTCCTTGGGCGGGCTTATACATACCTACATTAACAATCTCCCAAAGACTAGGATGCACACCGATTAAATGCGACTTCATCTTGTCGGCCCACTCATCATAGTTCAACTCACTAAGAGTTGGTAACTTTCCAAGTGGGGCGGAAGAGAAGTTGGGAATATAATTTCTAGAGTAATCGAATTGAACTTTGCTAAAGTCATTACCTTTGCTTTTGGTAGATGATCCTTCGGTGTTGAGACTTACCTTGCTCAATACCTTAGACACCAAAAGGTCCACTAGATCGTCATTATAACCAAATGTTCCCTTACCTTTATCTTCTTCGGCCTTTCTTCTTGATTCTTCTTCTTCGGCCTTTTTCTTAGCATCTTCCTCTTTCATCTTGAGGAACATCCTCTCGGCAATCTTCATGGCGAGGTCGAGGACCTTGGGGTCCACTTCCTCACCGGAGGATGTGACGGGAATATCCTCGAGGATAGGATCCACATGGTCCCGTTGAGTAGACATGATCGTTTCCTCACGCGGTTAAGCGTAAAACGAGGTACGATGCTCCGATACCAATTGAAAGTAGCCTAGAGGGGGGGTGAATAGGCTAATCTGAAAATTTTCACAACAAACTTCGAAAGATTGTTAGATACACAGTTCGACTGGTGCAGGCCGGTTCAACAGCTACGCACGCAAGTTGAACCACTCTGAACCAATCCAACTGTTTTAAAAAAAACTTTAGACTAAAATCTACTCGAAAAGTATTTCGCAAGTTCTTGAGAGAAGTAAGATATAGCTAAGTGAGGATGAGAAGATGAATATGTAAAGGCTATTTTACTTCTAGATAAACTCTACGGAGAAATCTTTATGTCAATCTTGCAAGTAAGAATATCTCAAGTTGAAACAAGCAAGAACACAAGACACAAGATTTAATCCGAGGTTCGGCCACACCACAAAGGTGTCCTACTCCCCGTTGAGGAGCCCACAAAGGGCCGGGTCTTTTTCAACCCTAATCCTCCAAAAGCCGACCACAAAGGTCAAGACAATCTCTTCTTATCTTAGCTCAAAGAGCGGGTGATACAAACTTCTTAGGGCCGTCCACAAATTTGGAGACTCCCAAGCAACCTCAAAGATCTTGAAACCTAGGGTTTCAAGAACACCAAGAAAGCACAAGAGGGGTTTGCACAAGCTCAAGTCTTTGAAAGAGAGATGGGAGAGGAAAACCAAATCGTGAGCACAAGCACAAACCTCACACCCAAGAGCTCCTCCAACAAGGTTAAATCTTGAGGAAGATTTAAGTGTGAGAGAGATGGAGAGATGAGTGCTTTGTCTCAAGTTAGGTGAGCAATAAATGAGTGAGTGTTCAGCCGTATTGAAGAAGAGAGAGAGGGAGGGGTCTATTTATAGTCACGGCTCAAAAACTAGCCGTTTGACTAAAAAACCCGTTGAAAACCGGTTGAACCGCCCCCTAGGGCGGTTGAACCGCCCCCTGACAGCTCAGCAGACTGTCTGCCAGTCTGACTGCCAGACTGACTGGCAGACTGACCTGAGACAGACCAGGACCGGTTGAACCGCCCCCCTAGGGCGGTTGAACCGCCCCCTGACACCCCTGGCGACCTGACTGCCAGTCTGACTGGCAGACTGCAGATCAGAAGTCAGAGGGTCAGAGACTAGTTGAGCTGCCCCCCAGGACCAGTTCAGCTGGTCTAGACCAGAGAGTTTTGGAGAGAAAACCCCAGCTCAGCTGCCCGGGGGCAAGTTCAGCTGGGTATGGTCAAAGAGGTTCACAGCTGAAGTTGAAGTTCAGCTGGAGTTGAAAAAGTTCAACTCAGCTGAAGTCCAGCTCAGCTGAAAAGCTCAGCTGCAGCTGAAGAAGCTCATCACAGCTGAAGTTAAGTTCAGCTGGAAAGCTCAGCTGCAGTTGAAGAAGTTCAGCTGCTTTTCAGCAAGAACACTCTAGGTTTCTCAACCCTAACCATGGTCAACCAAATAATGTTAAAGTGATTTTTGGTTTTCAAAAATAGCTTTTGAATTTGGGGACTTGAGCTATAGCAAACACCTGTACCTGTGCGAAAAAGAACAAGGAAGAATTACATCATGCAACACAAGATTTTACATAGATTTTATACGTCCGTTGCATGAAGTCCTTGGTGCTTCCTTAAGTTCCTGTTTCCTTCTAATCAAACACTGAGAACAAAAACTGTTAGTACCCTTATTTGTTTTGTCATTAAATCACCAAAACCCTCACTTGGGGTTGATTGCACTTACACTTACAAAAACAAAGTTATTACATCCGCCTTCAAGCAGGGCCCTAGCCTTATGTCTACAGGTATGACCTACTCGACATCATAGGGTCACGCTAAAAGCGCGCGGACGCCATCTCCATGGGGTACGACGTCTTGTACAACCCCCCGGGCGGCGTCCTCAGCAGCCAGGCCAGCGGTCACCATTGGAGGCAGCACCGAAGCCATCAAAGCCAAAGAGATGGAGCCGCAACACGGCTCGCTTCCCACCCCAAGGAGTTGGGGGCGCGAGGGAGGGAGCCACAGCTCAGCCCGCTGTCCACCTTCACGAGGCTGGTGAACATCCTTCCCCCTGAATGCTGGAGGAAGAAGCGGGAAGGAGCGTCGCCCCCACGGACATCCTGCAGAGGTAGGCGATGATGGCCGCCTGAAGGATAAAGCAGGGCATAACGTGTAGAGGTTGGAGGCCAAGCCCCTCCAGCAGCAGCACGAAGAAAGACGGGATCGGCAGCACCAACCCGCTAGGGGAGGTTGGAGACGAAGAACACAAAGTTGAGTGCCATTCGAGCAGGTTGCGCACCAAGTTGAGTGCCACCTCGGGCTCGAGACGCTCGAGAGGATCTGGCAAGGCCATGGCGGCAGAATAGCGTGGAGGACTCGAGGGCGAAAGGGCGCTGCGAGTGATGAGAATGGCTACCACGCTGGGGGGAATCCCTTTTTAAAGAACGATTCCCCCACTGACGCCGCTAAAGATCTCGCCCAACGCGCGCCAAGGTGGCCCAGCCTCTGGCACGGGGGCCCAGGCCCACGAGTCATGCTCCTTGGGCGTCGGCCTCCGTGTGCGGAGAAGGCGAACCGCCGCATGAGGAGCATGCCACCACCTGCGGTAGTGCGTCTCTTCACCTCCGCCGAAAGCAGCGGACCAGCCTCTGGCATGGGGGTCCGGGCCCACGAGTCATGCTCCTTGGGCGTCGGCCTCCGTGTGCGGTGAAGGCGAACCGCCGCATGAGGAGCACGCCACCGCCTGCGGTAGTGCGTCTCTTCACCTCCGCCGAAAGCAGCGGACCAGTCTCTGACATGGGAACCCGGGCCCATGAGTCATACTCTTCGGGCGTCGGCCTCCGCATGCGGAGAAGGCGAACCGCCGCGTGAGGAGCACGCCACCGCCTGTGGTAGTGTGCCTCTTCACCTCCGCCGAAACCAATAGCCCAGCCTCTGACACGGGGGCCCGGGCCCATGAGTCATCCTCTTTGGGCACCGGTTCCTAGGTGCAGAGAAGTCGAACCGCCGCTCGCGCCAGTACCGCGCCTCCTCGGGGCCGCCGCAGAAGACAAAGAAGGTGAATTTTCAAAACCAATGCAGCGGTATCGAGGTACCCCGCGCATGGCCCAGCAAAACCATCAAGTGCGAAGACCACAGGTCAGTCAGCCGCGGGGACAGGCGTGACGGTTGGCGTAACCGAGGGTGGACTGGCAGTAATTACGACAGCAAGCGCACAGAAGCAGCGTGCCAATCGTCAATTAAACTTTAGCCCCACCTACAGACTCGTTTCCTCCCCTGAGGCGGGCCCGGGGGCCACTATCGGTACCCTGAATCAGGGGTACCCCTTACTACAGTATGAAAGCACGGTGTCCATGCGGCTATCTTTGGTCGCACGACAAACAACGCCCAACCCCACCACGTGGGCGGCTCCGGGGCCACCACGTGGCCAGAGGAGACAATCTACTCTAAGGTATCAATGGTGGGTCTGGACCCCTACAGGAGGTGCCAGATACACAAACCAGACCCCTGGGATGGGTCCCGGACCCCTCAGGAGGGGTCTGGGCTCCTCATAGTAGGGTCCCGAAATTCCAAGGAAAAGAATAACCAGGCCTTAACCAAGGCCAAGCGGGGGTCCAGTGCTGACACGTGTCCGGACCATACCGCGAGCGCTCCCACTTCCTGCTCAGGCGGAGACCCGATGCTGCCACGTGGCCTACTGCCCGTGACGTAAGCCAGCGGGCGGAGCCAGACGTAAGGCCTCTAGGCCGCGCATTTATTGCGGAGGAGGCGTGCCGCCTGACAAACTGGCAGGTGATGTGCCGCCTCAGCATTAAATGCGCCCCGTCTACTCCACTGACAAGCGATGTGCCGCCTCAGCATTAAATGAGCCCTGACTTCTTTGCTAACGGGTGGCGTCCAGGCCGTCCTGCAGGCAGCATGCCCATCTGCTCCGGTGGCAGGCAGTACGCCCGTGCTGCGGCATACACTATGCTCATCATCACTCGTACGTTGCTAGTGAAGCTTCCGTTGTACGCCGATACTACGCAGGCTGCGAATATCAGGGTGCAAGGAGATTGCACTGGCGACCGACATTAGTTGCTCCAAACATTACGTCCGTTATGTCCCTGGGCCCACATGTCGGGGCTCAGCATCCTTGTACGTGCCCCACTTGAGCTATGAAAGGGGAGACACACAACGTTACAGGGGACAGGCTCACTTAGACACACTTAGACCCAGCTCAGGCTCACAAGTTCATACAAACTCTCAAGTTCAATACATCACACAGTGGAGTAGGGTATTACGCTCCGGCGGCCCGAACCACTCTAAACCCTTGTGTGTTCTTGTGTTCGTTCTTCGCTTAGCACACAGGCAAAACGATTAGACCCCTATTCATCTTAGGATTTAGGGCGGGTGCATTCCGCCACCCGGCAGGAGAATTTCCTCTCCGACAAGAAGGATGCTGTGTATATTGAATTTGATGTGCTAATGAAAAAAGGTATTTGGGATCTAGTTACTTCTGATGGTGCCAATATTGTTATAGATTGTAAGTGGGCCTATAGAATCAAACGAAATGCTAGATGGAAGCTTAGATAGATATAAAGTCAGGTTAGTGCAAAAGGCTTTAAGCGGTGATATGGTGTAGATTATAAGAAAACTGTTGAGCACCATTTTGAGTGCGCGGACGGTCCGGCCCTGGGGCCAGACGGTCCGCGGTCTGGACAGTCCGCGCCTATGGGCCGGACGGTCCGCGCAGGCGCAGAACAGATTAGGGTTCCGAGTTTCTTGCTATGTTTGTTGGCGAAAATCTCGGGATAAGCTCGGAAATTAGTTTGTAAAGGGTCCAGCCCCCCTCCTCTATAAATAGAGAGGTATATGGCCGATTTAATCATCATCAATCGAATCAATACAACTTCTATTTCGCATTTTATCCTAGGAGTAGTTCTAGTCTAGTTTAGGTTTAGCCTCTCGATCCCCAAATTCTTCGCCTCTTTTCGACTCTACGCCGATTAGAGGAGTCTAGGTCGGCCAGCCCGAGCCTAGACAACCCCTAGGATCTCTCCTCCCCGACGGGGTCCCTCCCGGGAGCGAGATCCAGGCCGCCGCCGGCGACATCCGCCGCCCCTGCGCACGCGCGGACCGTCCGGCCCCCAGGGCGCGGACCGTCCGGTCGTCAGGCAGAAGACCCGAGCCCTGCGCCAGGTCATAGACCGTCCGCGCCCGACCAGAGAGCACCGCCGCCTCACGCCAGGTCGCGGACCGTCCGGCCCTGTGCCGCGGACCGTCCGTGCCTGACCAGAGAGCACCGCCGCTGGTTCTTTTGAAGTGATTGGCGCCTCCAAAAAGGCGTCAACATACTTTTTGGCGACTCCGCTGGGGACAACACATATAGACCTATCAAATCGGCTCTCAATGGCCGGTTCAAAGGATAGCTCTGAAGTTTCCACCAGCAATATCATCACACCGACATGGGAAACCTTGCCGGTTGAAGAACAACTCCTGTTCGAGGAGCGTCAGGAGCAGCTGATCCAAGAAGCAAAGGCGAAATTCCTGGCCGACTTCAAAGTGGACAGGAACAACAAAGTCGTTCGGCAATGGGCGACGGATCTGGCTTCGCTCCGATCTACTACGATTACCCCCAATGTAAGTAACACCAACGAACTCCAATATCTTAAAGCTTACATAGACGAGCAGCGAGAACAGTTGCAACGTATCGTAGGGGATATACAAAATGATCATAAAAGGCTAGTGCGTGTGCTTGATAAGTCTACTATGGCAAATCTTCCTTCGCACGAGGTTGAATTGAGGGAATACACACATAATTCATCGGCTACAGGTTATCACGACCAGTCGCAACCCCTTCATGGGATGCCGATGGACATGTACCCTGGGCAACGACAGCCTCCCACGCACATCGGCGATAAATTTGCCGATCTGCACATGTCCGGACCGTCCGTACGTGGGCGCGAACCGTCCGGGCCAGCGGCGGCTAATCCTTTTTTTAGAAGCGAATTACCGAGACCTGCACCCAAGCCACCACATGTCGTGCGAACCCTAGATAACCCATTCGGACCGTCTGCATATGGCGCCAGACAGTCCGAATATAATGTCGGACGGTCCGGCCACATGGCCGGACAGTCCGCGCACGGAGCCGGACGGTCCGCGTATTTAACCGGGCGGTCCGACAAAGAGTTTTTTGAGGAGGATAGATATCCAACTCCGTATCCGTCCCAGCTAGACTCCCCATCTCACCATACGACACACCAGCACCATAATATAATCTATCAAACCCGTGAGAGTGAGTACTTTCCGGCCCCTAGAAGGCCAGAAAGGAATGGCCAGTCCTATGAGCCTCATAGGGCATGCATTAACACGCCGCAAAACCCAAACCAATGGGGAAAACAATATACCAACATCCAAACAAACTCACCCATATTGGATCAAAGAGCCGGTGGTCTCCCACCGGCTGCCATCGATATAGTAAGGGAGGAAATAGCTGGGGCGTTCCGAGATAAGCTCGGAGATAGTATAGTCCCTGGGGGCAGTCATATCGGAAACCTTATGATAGCCAGTTTGACCGGCTCCCATACCCACAGGGGACCAGAATACCCGAATTCGTAAAGTTTTCGGGTGACCAAGAAAAGAGCACGCGTGAGCACATAGACCAGTTCTTAGCACAGTTAGGAGAATTGGCCGACACCGAAGCATTCCGTGTACGTTTATTTTCATTATCTTTAATAGGGACTGCATTCACATGGTATGCCACGCTCCCTCCTAATTCCATTTTGTCGTGGGGAGATTTAGAACAAAAATTTCATGAACATTTCTTCTCTGGCGATTATGAGCTAGATTTAGTAGACTTAGTGGCCCTACGACAAGAAAAGGATGAATCGGTTAGTGATTACATCCGAAGATTCCAGGATACGAGAAACCGATGCTTTCAAATTCATTTAACAGATAAACAACTGGCAAGAATAGCTTTTGATGGATTGCGCTATTATTTAAAAGAGAAATTAGAAGGCATCCAGTTCTTTACGCTAGCACAATTACATCAGAAAGCTTCGGCTTGTGAAAGCCGAAGCAAAGAACTAGTCAAAACAGTTCATCATAATGTCCATATAGTAGAACATAATCAAAGTAGTTCGGACGGTGAACCAAAGGAAATTTACACTGCCGAAATAGTTTACCCTGAGCAGGCCAAATCTTCGGCTTGCTCCTCCTTGCAGCCAGTTCAAAAGAAACAACATGAGGAGATTAAGTTTACATTTAATGTTGGCAAATGTGATAAGATATTCGATGAATTACTAAAAAATGGTAACATTAAAATTGATTATATTGTTCCACCTGCCGACGAACTAAAGTGTCGCGCATACTGCAAGTGGCACAACTCGTTTCCCATGCCACTAATGATTGTAATGTGTTCCGACGACAAATCCAATCGGCCATTAACGAAGGACGATTGAAATTTCAGGAGGACACGGAGCCCTTTCCAATGAATATGATCGACTTAAAGGGCAAAAGGGTCCTAATTCGGCCCAGCACAGCCGATAAGGGCAAAGACAAAGAAGTCATCATCGGCAACTCACGGGAGGCCGATGGAAACTGTTGAGCTCTAAAAAGAGCAGTGCGGACGGTCCGGCCCCGAGGCCGGACGGTCCGCGGTCCGGACAGTCCGCGGTGGTGGCGCGGACGGTCCGCGCGTGCGTAGAGTCAGTTAGGGTTCCTAGTTTCTCGCGGGATTTGTTACCTAAAACCGCGGGATTAACTCGGAAATCAGTTTGAAGCGGATCCAGACCTCCCCCTTTATATAGATGAAGGGCTACGGCCGATTGAACCCCCAACAATCGAACCAATACCACTTCTATCTCGCATTTATTTCCAGCACAATTAGGAGTAGTTCTAGTCTAGTTCTAGTTTAGCCCTAGTTTAGTATTCCAATCCTCAAATTCTCTGCCTCTCCTCGACTCTACGTCGATTAGAGGAGTCTAGGTCGGTCTGCCCGAGCCTAGACAACTCCTAGGATCTCTCCTCCCCGACGGGGTCCCTCCCGGGAGTGAGATCCAGGCGCCGCCGGCGATCTTCCGCTGCCCCTGCGCACGCGCGGACCGTCCGGCCCTAGGACGCGGACCGTCCGGCCGTCAGGCAGGGGATCCTAGCTCCTGCACTAGGTCGCGGACCGTCCGACTCTGTGCTGCGGACCGTCCGCGTCTGACCAGGGAGCACCGCCGCCTCGCGCCAGGTCGCGGACCGTCCGGCTCTGTGCCGCGGACCGTCCGCGCCTAACCAGTGAGCACCGCCACTGGTTCTTTTGAGTGATTGGCGCCTCCAAAAAGGTGTCAACATACTTTTTGGCGACTCCGCTGGGGATTAGGTGTCTAGACCTGCTAAAAATCGGCCCATAGATGGCCGGTTCTAAGGATCACACCAAGATCTCCACCACCAACATCATCAAGCCGGCCATGCAGGCGCTCCCGGCTGATGACCAAAGGCCCTTTGAAGACCTCGTAATGCGCGATGAGAAGGAGGTGATGCGGCAGTGGAACGAACAACACGACAAGGAAGAGGCGGAACTGCTGCATAAACTCTCCGAACGGCGTAAGGAGGCGGCGGACAAGTACCTGTCACACTTCACGGTAGATTGCCACCAGAAGATCGTCCGTCAAGGGGAGATCGATATGAAATCTCTCCTACCTCCACTTCAGGGTCCCACTGTAAGTACTCTAGATCTATCTTTTACGACTTTCATGGATCAACGAGGAGATCAGTTAAAGTAATATGTAGATGAATCTATTAAAATGCATTTACGTGCACACGAGAAATCAGCTGCTCCTAGCTTTCCATCGTGAGAGTCTAATACAGAACCACCCGCGTCAAACACATCGGCTATAAATGGGTCACCCTTGACCCAGCCATCATATGGTATGCCGATGCACGCTTTCGTGTCACCATCACAGCCGCAACCACTAGGCACGCGGCAGGTACTGGACGCGACCGGACCGTCCGAGCATCATCTTAGACAGTCCGGTTATACCGCAGACCGTCCGGCGTGTTTCGCCGGACCGTCCGACCCTATGCAGACCCGCACACAAAACACTCAGGTCGCACCATACATGGCCGGACCATCAGGGTACAACCCCGAACAATTCGGCCCCATCACGGACCGTCCGGCGCATCACGCCGGACCGTCCGGATATGTTGCGGACCGTCCGCCATCTTACGTCGGACCGTCCGGATATGGCATGAACCGGCCGACGTATTACGCCAGACCATCCAACTCTACACGAGTCCACGTGCAGACTGCCCAAGTCGCGCCATATATGATCGATCCATCCGGGTACAACCCTAGACCATTCGGACCGATCGCGGACCGTCCAGTTCTTTACGACAGACGGTCTGGGTATGAGACTACCCACGTAACACCTTATACGGCTGGGCATTCCGGATATACCTTCGGACCGTTTGGCCAGGTCGCGGACCATCCGGCCTCTTACGCCGGACCATCCGGATATGCGTACGCAGAGCCGAGAACTGCACAATATGCACAGTTTCCACATTCATCGCAGCAACATTATGGTGCCCCACCAGCAACACATTATAATCATACCATACCACCTCATGGACATAGGGCTGAATACTGTTCGGCCACAAGAGAGCCTGAGAGGTATAGGGCAGGAGCTGGTGACATTAATAGGACACCTAACACACACCTCAAACATCCCTGGGAGGAAAGCCGGCAGAGTGATGTCAGGCAACCTGAGATTTCCACCCACAAACTCAATGGATGGTCGCCAGACATGGCGGAGAGGATCAGAGACGAAGTAGCTGGGGTGTTCAGGGACAAACTCGGTGTTAGTGTGTCAGGTACAGGGCAATCGTATCGGAAGCCTTATAGACACCGATTCGACACCGTGCCATATCCAAAGGGAACTAGAATACCAGACTTCTCTAAGTTTTCTGGTGAAGGTGGGAAAAGCACACACAAACATATAAGGCAATTCATAGCACACTTGGGAGAATTGGCTGATGGGGAAGCCTACCGCGTTCGTTTATTCTCGTTGTCCCTTACTGATACTGCATTTGCATGGTACGCAGCTTTGCCACCAAACTCTATTAACTCTTGGGAAGAATTAGAGCAGAAATTTCATGAACACTTCTTCTCAGGAGAACATGAGTTAGAATTGGCTGACTTAGCTTCAGTCCGACAAGGGCCTGAAGAATCGGTTAATGACTATATCCGGAGATTCCGGGACACTAGAAACCGATGCTTTCAGATTCATGTCGCAGAAAAACAACTGACAGGGCTAGCTTTCAATGGGTTGCGACCCTACTTAAAAGAAAAATTAGATGGCACCCAATTCTTTTTGCTAGTGCACTTACACCAGCGGGCTATGACCTGTGAAAGCCGAAGTAAGGAAACATCAAAATCGGCTAGCCATAAGATGCATCTAGTGGGATACGATAATTCGGACGATGAATCCATGAATGTATACACCGCCGAACTGGTTTGGCCAGGACAGGCTAAACCTTCAGCGTGTTCTGCTTTACAGTCGATTCGAAAGAATCGACAAGAAGAAGTTAAATTTACTTTTAATGTGGCCAAATGCGATAAAATATTTGACGAGTTACTGAAAAACGACAACATTAAATTAACTCATACTATTCCTCCTCCTGATGAATTAAAGAGGCGTGCTTATTGTAAGTGGCATAATTCCTTTTCTCATGCCACCAATGATTGTAATGTTTTTCGTCGACAGATACAATCGGCCATAAATGAGGGTCGATTGGCTTTTCAGGAGATGCAAGTAGACACACAACCCTTTCCTGTTAATACAATAGAACTCACATGCAAAAAGGTCTTGGTTCGGCCCAAAATGGCCGATAAAGGCAAAGGCAAGGGCATCGTCATCAGCAATCCTCGCATGTTAGATATATCACAAAAGGAGATTGCTCGAAAGGCTTCGGACGAGAAGGCTAAAAAGTCCGAAGACGCCGGGGGGCAGGCACAGTTAATGAACCAAACACATCAGCCTAGCCCCAGCATCGTAGATGGTCCGGCACCTACGTGCGGACAATCCGGTGCTCAGACAAACGGTCCGGCTAACTCAGCCGGACAGTCCACCTATGACCAAAGGCGTCAACCTCTACACAAAGCAAGGAAAAAGACGCAAGGTCAAAGCACATATAATCGGCTGATCAAAGCCGATCCTACTTTTGATCAGTTGCTCTCCAAAAATACTAGCAAAAAGACTGTTCCACGTGATCGGTCAACAAAGAAACCCCGGTCACCTGCTAAAACAAAACGGTCAAACAAAACGGCCCGAAAGGCGACACAACAAGCATCGCCTATTCATTCTATGAGACCAGGGTACTTTCCACCTATTTACTCATCGTCGGTATATTATCCTGTTCAAACATGGAATGGCACGATGATGAATCCATGGTACATGTATAGTCCCTTCGTCTATCCAGACTGGGGGGCACCTCCATTCTATTCCTTTTGATCCATTGATCAAATGGTCATGGCCGAGAAAGATACAATCCGAAACGGCCTTTATATTGGTGCTTTATTGAATAATCTCCATATCGAAAAGCCGGTGATCTACATCAGGTTTAGTTCATATGCTTTTGGTTCGTCAACCTTCACCAAAAGGCAGGGGGGCATATGTTGAGCTCTAAAAAGAGCAGTGCGGACGGTCCGGCCCCGAGGTCGGACGGTCCGCGGTGGTGGCGCGGACGGTCCGCGCGTGCACAGAGTCAGTTAGGGTTCCTAGTTTCTCGCGGGATTTGTTACCTAAAACCGCGGGATTAACTCGGAAATCAGTTTGAAGCGGATCCAGACCTCCCCCTTTATATAGATGAAGGGCTACGACCGATTGAACCCCCAACAATCGAACCAATACCACTTCTATCTCGCATTTATTTCCAACACAATTAGGAGTAGTTCTAGTCTAGTTCTAGTTTAGCCCTAGTTTAGTATTCCAATCCTCAAATTCTCTGCCTCTCCTCGACTCTACGTCGATTAGAGGAGTCTAGGTCGGTCTGCCTGAGCCTAGACAACTCCTAGGATCTCTCCTCCCCGACGGGGTCCCTCTCGGGAGCGAGATCCAGGCACCGCCGGCGATCTTTCGCCGCCCCTACGCACGCGCGGACCGTCCGGCCGTCAGGCAGGGGATCCTAGCTCCTGCACCAGGTCGCGGACCGTCCGGCTCTGTGCTGCGGACCGTCCGCGTCTGACCAGGGAGCACCGCCGCCTCGCGCCAGGTCGCGGACCGTCCGGCTCTGTGCCGCGGACCGTCCGCGCCTGACCAGAGAGCACCGCCGCTGGTTCTTTTGAGTGATTGGCGCCTCCAAAAAGGTGTCAACAGAAACAACAAAATTTCTTGCAGGAAAGTGGTGGCCGAGAAGACTCCTGATGGAGGAGAGACACTGAAAGTAACCATCACAAACTCCGGCACTGGGGGGGCAAGCGCAGACAAGGGGATATGCGCGAGAACCCATACTACGCATCGCGGACGGTCCGGTACCCAGGCGCGGACGGTCCGTAGCATCACCGGACGGTCCGGAGCGTTCCAGCGGACGGGCCGGCAACGCCGAAGAGCCACGGCGACCACTTACCTTCAAACCACGACGACAAGAAACAGGTACGTGGAAAACTAACACGTTAAAGGCAACTGGTCGGCTGGTAAAATCTAGCCCGACCTTTGATCAATTATTGTCTAAATATGTGAAAAAGAAGGCTGGCCCCAGCAATCGGCCACCAAAGGGACCTCGCTTACTCACCCAGGTGCGACGGCAGGTTAGGCCGATTGGACCACCACACCAATCGGAAAGGATGGGAGGTCATAATGTTCAATTAAGACCTAACGTGCCTGCATGGACACCTCCACCACCATATCCACCCATGCCATATCCATACACATACATACCTCCACCATATGTCCCAAATCAAATGTGGGGCATGCCACCATACCCATTTGGGATGCCACACTACCCCACTTGGGGGGCACCTCAAACATCTGTATTCAATAGGTTGACATCTCCAGTACAAGACCGATTGAGAGCCCCTCAATCTGGTCCACGAGCACAGGCCCAACAAGATTGCCGAACAACTCGGCCCCAAAGGCCGACTAATCCGGCAGGGGGGCATACAGCTACAACCTCCAACAATGCGAAAAAAGGAGACGTCATTAAAATAGGAACGGCATATGTCGTTGTACAACAAAGTAACGAAGGGCCGATGATTTTTGGTGAATCGACCAACACAAACAAAAAAGAAGGTACGACTGTCAACAAAACAGCCGATCCAAAATACTCCATGCCCCGATGGTGCCCATCGGGATTGACACGATCGCAAAAGCGAAAATTACAGCGCCTCAGAGCAAAGGAGAATCAGGAAAAGGAGGCAGAAAGAATATTCAATGACACGCATCCGCAGTATCCGCCACCACAAAAGAGATGGAGACCAAAGGCCGTTGAGAAAAATCAAACGGCCACAAAGATAGAAAATAAAACGACAACTGTGCATCTCTCTGCAGGTATGGTAGACTGTCCGGCTATAAAGGCCAGATCATCTGCACAGGACGCGGACCATCCGACCCCTGAGGCCGAACCATCCGCACTACACCAAGACACCTCCGACGACGTACCGACGCCCATGGAGGAAGACGACCTGCAAGGAGAAGACCTGGTCGACTACGGAGCTACGCCAGAACACTTAGAAAATTAGGAAAGCAAGTTGACGAATTGGTCAGGACCAGTATGACGCTCGGCGGTGTTGGGACTGACAGTTCGATCAAAGCTAAAGGGATCACGTCCGTTGAGTCAACCATCGAGACCAAGGCCACTGTGTACCATCCTAGTAAGTGGCAAGATGCTTAAGAAAACCGATGTGATCATATCGAGTTAGTTGCTTTTGGTTCGCTCAGCTCCACCAAAAGGCAGGGGGGCATATGTTGAGCACCATTTTGAGTGCGCGGACGGTCCGGCCCTGGGGCCGGACGGTCCGCGGTCCGGACAGTCCGCGCCTATGGGCCGGACGGTCCGCGCAGGCGCAGAACAGATTAGGGTTCCGAGTTTCTTGCTATGTTTGTTGGCGAAAATCTCGGGATAAGCTCGGAAATTAGTTTGTAAAGGGTCCAGCCCCCCTCCTCTATAAATAGAGAGGTATACGGCCGATTTAATCATCATCAATCGAATCAATACAACTTCTATTTCGCATTTTATCCTAGGAGTAGTTCTAGTCTAGTTTAGGTTTAGCCTCTCGATCCCCAAATTCTTCGCCTCTTTTTGACTCTACGCTGATTAGAGGAGTCTAGGTCGGCCAGCCCGAGCCTAGACAACCCCTAGGATCTCTCCTCCCCGACGGGGTCCCTCCCGGGAGCGAGATCCAGGCCGCCGCCGGCGACATCCGCCGCCCCTGCGCACGCGCGGACCGTCCGGCCCCTAGGGCGCGGACCGTCCGGTCGTCAGGCAGAAGACCCGAGCCCTGCGCCAGGTCGCGGACCGTCCGGCCCTGTGCCGCGGACCGTCCGCGCCCGACCAGAGAGCACTGCCGCCTCACGCCAGGTCGTGGACCGTCCGGCCCTGTGCCGCGGACCGTCCGTGCCTGACCAGAGAGCACCGCCGCTGGTTCTTTTGAAGTGATTGGCGCCTCCAAAAAGGCGTCAACAAAAACCTTCAGTCATGTGGTTAAGGTAGCTACCATCAAGATCAATCTATCATGGGCAACGTAACACCCAAATTCCAATTTCGAAATTTTAATAAAAATTTCCTAAAGGTTCATCTAAATTAAAGTGGCGACTATTGTTTGCCATCGAACTTGTCCTCAATATAGTCTCATATGGCTTCTGCGCCCTTCTCCCTCTCAAGAGAGAGATGCCATGAGTTGAGCGTGGTGACGCCGATAGTACTATTTATCTGTCAGTTAACATTAATTGTTTATTCTCTCTTTGTGTATGTGTAATAAATGAAAACAATGGAAAATACTAATTCTTATGTTTTATATTGATTGAATCAGGCGGTAGCATTCAGTAACACCTAAATTTCTATTTTTTGAATCTAATTAAATTTCTCCAAAGATTTATTTGAATTAAAAGTGCTTTTAGTATGGGTTATGTGTTTAAATCATTTCCAAAAATAAATATATGGGTAAATGTAAAACCATGTTTGTGCACTGATGATGCTGGAGCATTATTTTTGCCTGTGTAAATTCAAATTTGCATCTAAAAATTTGAATTTGGATCTGAACTCTTTTCAGAGAAGAAAACAAATGCATCATCAGTTATTCAGTTACATTCTGAAGAATGTACCGTTATTCCTCGAGCAGGCCGCGGGCGGCAGCTATTTGTCATTATTCAGGGGTGGATGATATTTTTTTTTACCATTGACACATAATTTTTTTTACATTGGACGAGCCGACCACCCGGTGATGAACGGGAACGGCGACTGTTGTGGGTTTGGTTTAGAGAACACTATTATTTGCAGGTTCTTTTTTTTTTTGGAAATAACTTATTATTTGCTGGTATTAAGGAAAAAAAAAATCTCTTTGCGAGTGGGTATGAGTACAACCCTTGACAATGTAAGTATATATTTTTTTTCTAAAAGGTTGAGTGAGATCATCATTACAATTTTATTATTAGGGCTCAAAATACTGGTAAGAAAAATTCTGAAGATTTACAGCACACCAACGCTACTCTACATATGTATGTTGATCTACAAACACTTCAAACTATGAACAGAACACACGCCGTGCTATATATATATACGGTTCATCAAAATGCTGCCCTCGCAGCACTGCGTGCTGCTTCCCGCCTCATCTCCGCTTCCTTCCCACTTCCTCGGAAGTAGAGGTAAACACGCTGCAGTAGGTGTTGGCAAAACTTAACAGTTCAGAACCAATTGAAGGTGTCAAGAGATGAATAGGAGAGCAACATATTTAGTAACTTCACACCTGAATGACCCACATGCTTAGCAAAGACTCTAGGCAGAACAGTGCAAAGCCAATGAAGTAGAAGATCTGCAGGTCAAAATAGTTTATTTACACGCAAACGAGTTACCGCCGTGTCCAGAAAAAACATGTCATGCGAGGCATTTTACTGCATTCAGACTTACCCCGACAATCACGCTGTCGCCTATCAAACTGATTGCTGGGAAAATCCCGCTGCCCGATGAGTAGACAGACAGGTGGAAGAAAAATTACATTAAAATCCAGATTCAGAACTTTTTAAGAAAAAAAAAACCGAAAGATGTTGAAACAATGACGAAACTGTAAAAAAATGTATAACTTACGTCAACGATTTCCCCACGAAGAGAATCGAAGGAGAAACAGCTGCGTACACGCAGAAGGCGATGTGAACCTGTGTGGGGGTCGGCGTGAGCATGTGAGATGCGCGTAGTAGGGCTTATCGGCAACACATCCTAATAATACAGTAATGTTACCGGGAGCTCACCAAGTAGAATAGGAAAAACCATCCAAATTTAAGAGCGCTCTCGTTCCTGTAAACACATGCACGGTATAGTGGATAATAATTTTACCGGGAGCTCACCAAGTAGAGATATAATAACTGTAATATTCATAGGGAGGAAACGATTTAATCTATTGCATTTACCTCATGGCACGGTATAGTGGCCGGTACCAAAGGTAGTAGGCGCCTGGGCATCCAAGAATGAAGTATATGATTGCGAGAAACCATATCTTAGGACCTGCATCATATCAAGGAACAAAGCAGCACGACATTTTTTTAGACAACAACGAGGTCATAGATCGGCCTGGCCTCTGCATTACAAGATGCACATGGCCGTGAAAACCATACACGTCGGTTATGATCGAGCGCATGATTAGAATTTAGAAAGAGCAATGTTTTAATGTTTTATCGACATACCTGACCCTTTTGCCCAGGCAGCCGTAACGCAGATTATGTTCCAAAACAGGCACAGGACCAACCCTGCCAGACACATCAGGAGGATACGCATTAGTTTAACATCTTGTATTATAATAAATGAAGGTACCATTGTTGCGTGGAGACGACATGAAGCACAAGGTAAGTACTGATAATGGCGTTTCAAACAAAAGGATACCAATACTAAGAATGTTTAATGTTTTTTCAAACTTGCTGTCTTTTTTAATGAAATGCAGGCTATGCCCGATCGCAGGGAAAAAACGATAAAGGATAAAAGAAACTTATTACCTAAGAGTGACGCGAATGCGACATACAGTGTACTTTGCAGATGGACAGGTATCTCGTTGCCAATATCGTTATGGATGACGGGGAAAAACGGTGGCCAGTTTTTCTCTTCCAACACAACGCCAGCTGCAAGAGGACATGGATAACGATGCTCGTATTATTATCATTAACGAAATGGAGTCCTCGTGAATGACGCCAAAAGATAGCAAAGCGACGTCGGATGATGACACTCTGAAACTCCACCTCGTGCTGCGGCGTCTTCTCGCCTTTTTATTTCCTACATACGCAGCAGAGGCTAGGTTTAACAGAGGAATCAACAAACTGGAGGTTATACACAAGGCACACAATAATTTCTACTAAAATTTTGTGCCCAAAGAGCACTTCTACAAAATCATTAAAAAAAAAAACAGCGTGCTGATGCCAACTATTCCAGCAGTCTCTGTATCGGATCCAGTTACCTTCTCACGCCTGTTCAACTCGGCCTCCTTGGCCAGAAGCTCCTTCTCCCTTGTCTTCGTGTCCTGCGTGCGTGGACAGGGCAAGCAAGCAAGCAAGAATGGGTTACATGCTACTAGAATCACGCCAATACTAAGTAACATCCATCTAGTGGCATTAAAATAGCTGCAGCTACCTTGTTGTTTGTGTCCATGGGGATATCCACTGGAGTAGCGAAGTCATTGTAGAAGCCAGCAGGTTCAGGAGCAAGCGGCGAAAGGCGCGTGCTAGGAGGAGCCGGGCGTTGCGACTGCTGCGTACGTGAACCCTCAATGTTGCGATCGTATGGTCATCCATCCAAAACATTTTTATTTTTTACTGTTAGAATACCCGTTTTAGGGTTTGAGGTTTTCCCCTATGTAATTACTATCTCGCCCCTCTGTAATGGGCCTGGCCCAATACTCAAGTCTATTAATACACCACCCAACCCTTATTAGGGTTAGGTTTTCCATTCCAACTTGGTACCAGAGCCAGTTTTGTTTTTTTTCAGCCGCCGCCGAAGACTAGCTTCTTCCCAGCCGCTCCTCATCTCTCCTCCCTCCATCTCCTCTGCGCGCGCCTAGCGCCCGGTCGGAGCTTCTTCCAGCTCGGTCCCTGCCGCGCGCTTCTCTGCTGGCTAGCGCCCAGCTCCTTGCTTCTCCGTGGCCGCGCCGGTGTTCATCTCCCTGCAGCTCCCTCCTCCCCTCCAGCGGCCGCCGGTTCCCAGGCCAGCCGCCGCTCCCAGCCAGCCGCCGGCGCTCGAACGGCGTCCCCATCCGTCGCCCCCACCATCGGTTGCAGCAGGCGCGCAGCCGCCCAGGGGCGCTCGCCCACGGCTTGCCAGCGACAGCCGCCAGGCCACCTCGCGCCACCGGCCTCCGCCAGGCGCCCAGCCGCCCCGGCGCGCTCGTCCAGCACCGCAGCGCGCTCGCGGCTCGCTCGCCAGGCCAGATCCGGACCGCCGGAGCACCACCGAGCCGCCGCTCAGCCCGCGCCAAGCCTGGCCGCCGTGCGTCCTGCCGTGCCGCCCCAGCCGCTGCGCACCGGCCGGACCCGTGCGCCTGGGCCCTGCTGTACCGCGACGCTGCGCGTCCCCGACGACCGCGCGCCCCGTCCGTCGCGCCCTGGTGCCGACCGACCGGAGCCCCGACGCGCCAGGTGCTCACCCCGCGCGTCAACCGCGCCCTGCCCCTGCGCATTCGACGCCGAGCCGAGGACCGGGCTCGACAACCGCAGGACCTGTCGCGCCGTCCAGGAGCACCCGCCCGGAGGACGCGCGCCCCTGCTGTTCCACGCGGATCTGCACCCCTGCTGTCCCGTGCCGTGGACGCCCGACGCCGAGCACCCAGCCGCCCCTGCTGTTCCGCGCCCGGTTGTCCAGTCCGCGCCTCCCTGCGTCGGCTGACCGCACCCCGGCTCCAGCAGTGCCTCGCCCCTCCTGCACCGGTCGCCATGAGCTTTACCTCGCCCGCCGCTCTCGTGACTGTGCGTGTCCTCCTCCATGACGGCCAGCTCATCCGCGGCATGTTCATGTCCTTCGATCCAGTCTGGAACCCTATTCTTCGGGACTGCGTCGAGGTCCACCCTCAGGCGGGCCGTCACGTGCCTGGACCACTTGTCTTTCCACGTGCTGCGATCGCCTCCCTAGCGGTTGAGCCCGTGTCCTCTCCCTCCCTTCCTAGTGCCCCTGTCGGGGCACCTTCTCTGGCCCTCTCCGCTCACACCGTACCTTCGCCACTTCCACCTCCCCGAACCACCACCGATTGGGTGGTTGACTCCGGGGCCTCCTTCCACACTACCCCCACCACTAATTCGTTACTCCACTCCCATCCACCCCACCCCTCACATCCTACCTCCATCGTCGTCGGTAACGGTTCCACCCTCCCGGTTACCTCAGTAGGTACATCGGTTCTTCCAGGACCATTCTGCCTTAACGACGTCCTTGTTGCTCCCGGACTGACTCATCCCCTCCTCTCGGTTCGTCGCTTCACTAGTGACAACCAGTGCTCTATGGAGTTCGACCCCTGGGGCCTCACCATACGCCACCTCCCCACACATGATGTGCTCGCTCGCTGTGACAGCTCCGGCCCCCTCTATTCTCTTCACTTGCCCTCCACTCCCCACACCAAAGTAGCCTCATCTCATGCTCTCGCTACTACCACCACCTCCTCCGCCATTTGGCACCGTCGCCTCGGGCACCCTGGACCTGACGTCATGTCCCAGCTTTCCGGCCACTCAGACATATCATATACTCGGGGCTCTTCTGAGCGCCTCTGCCATGCTTGTCAGCTCGGCCGTCACTCCCGTCTCCCTTTCTCCACTTCCACGTCCAGGGCTGTTCAGGCCTTTGATCTTGTCCACTGTGACCTCTGGACGTCTCCTGTCCTTAGCCTCTCCGGCTACAAGTACTACCTAGTCATTCTGGATGACTACTCCCATTTCCTTTGGACTTTCCCCCTTCGGCTGAAGTCCGACACGTTTACCACCCTCACTCACTTCTTCGCCTGGGTATCCACCCAGTTCCGGCGCCCGGTCCGTGCCCTGCAGTGCGACAATGGCCGCGAGTTCGACAACAACGCCTCCCGTTCTTTCTTCCTCACTCACGGCGTCCAGTTGCGTCTCTCGTGTCTCTACACCTCTGCTCAGAACGGCCGGGCCGAGCGTATGATTCGCACCACCACCAACATGATCCGCTGCCTTCTCTTTCAGGCGTCTCTCCCTGCCACCTACTGGGCAGAGGCCCTTCATACTGCCACGCATCTCCTCAACCGTCTTCCCTCGAAGGCGGTGAGCCACCCTACTCCTCACTTTGCCCTGTACGGCACAACCCCTTCCTACGACCACCTGCGCGTGTTCGGCTGTGCCTGCTACCCTAACACTTCCGCTACCGCCCCTAACAAGCTTTCTCCTCGCTCCACTCGATGCCTCTTCCTCGGCTACTCCCCTGACCACAAGGGGTATCGGTGCCTAGACCTCACCTCCCACCGCATCATCATCTCTCGTCACGTCGTCTTTGACGAAGATGTGTTTCCCCTTGCAGGCTCCACCCCACCCACCGATCTAGACTCACTCCTCGAGTCTGATCCGGTTCCCCTCCCACCCCCGGCGCCCCGCCTTGCGCCGTTACCCGTACCTCGTATGGCCACGACGCAACCGCTCGCGCCCATTCCCGCGCCACGCGCGGCCCCGTCGATCACGCCTGCGCCACGCGCGGCCCCGCCGATCACGCCTGCGCCCCGCGCGGCCCCGACGGCCCTGCCTGCGCCACGCGCGGCCCCGACGACCCCGCCTGCGCCACGCGTGGCCCCGTCGATCACGCCTGCGCCACGCGCGGCCCCGTCGACCCCGACTCGCTTCGCCGACCCCGCGCTCGTCTACCACCGTCGTAGCCACGCTGCCACCTCGGCGCCTGCCGACTCAGGCCTGTCGACGAGCACGGCCCGCTTTGCCGACCCCGCCGTCGTCTATCACCGCCGCGAGCCGGCCATACCTGCCGCTCCCGACGTTCCGGCGGCCCGCTCCGAGTCGTCAGTGTACCACCCGGTCGCCATCCACCGCGACCCCGGGCACGTCCACCCGATGGTGACTCGGCGCGCCGCTGGCGTTCTTCGCCCCGTCGACCGGCTGATCCTGGCAGCGGATACGACCTGCACTCCTCCGGACGCATCCCCTGTGCCCTCCTCCGTTCGCGCTGCCCTCGCCGACCCACATTGGCGTCGTGCTATGGAGGAGGAGTACGCGGCCCTCTTGGCCAACCACACCTGGGACCTGGTGCCGCGTCCACCAGGCACCAACGTGGTCACCGGCAAGTGGCTATTTCGCCACAAGCTGACCTTGGACGGCTCCCTCGACCGCTACAAGGCCCGTTGGGTCCTTCGGGGCTTCACCCAGCGCCCTAGAGTGGACTACGACGAGACCTTCAGCCCCGTCGTCAAGTTCGCCACTGTTCGCGCCGTCCTCTCCCTCGCCCTCTCCCGCGACTGGGCGATCCACCAGCTCGACGTCAAGAATGCCTTCCTCCATGGCACTCTGACGGAGATTGTCTACTGCAGCCAGCCCACCGGCTTCGTCGATGCTGACCGTCCGGATCTGGTCTGCCGGCTGAACCGGTCCCTGTACGGCCTCAAGCAGGCGCCACGGGCATGGTACAGTCGCTTCGCCTCCTACCTGGCCTCCATCGGCTTCGTCGAGGCCAAGTCGGACACGTCCCTGTTCATCTACCGGCGCGGCGACGACACCGTCTACCTCCTGCTCTACGTCGACGACATTGTGCTCACGGCATCCACCGCCGACCTTCTTCACTGCACGATCGTTGCCCTTCAGCGGGAATTCGCCATGAAGGACCTGGGGCCCCTACACCACTTCCTCGGCATCACCGCCGAGCGCCGGCCTCAGGGTCTCTTCCTGCACCAGCGCCAGTACGCCATCGACATCCTGGAGCGGGCTGGCATGTCTGACTGCAAGTCTTGCTCCACGCCTGTCGACACCTAGGCGAAGCTCTCTGAGGACGACGGGCCTCCGGTCGCCGACGCGACGTCCTACTGGAGCCTGACCGGCGCGCTCCAGTACCTCACCTTCTCCAGGCCCGACATCGCTTACGCCGTCCAGCAGGTGTGCCTGCATATGCACACTCCGCGGGAGCCCCATCTCACCGCACTCAAGCGGATTCTGCGCTACCTCCGCGGCTCCCTCGACTACGGCCTCCTACTCCGACCATCCCCAACGTCGGAGCTTGTGGTCTACACCGATGCTGACTGGGCTGGCTGTCCCGACACGCGCCGGTCCACCTCCGGTTACGCCGTGTTCCTGGGCGCCAACCTCGTCTCTTGGGCCGCCAAACGGCAGCCCGTCGTCTCTCGCTCCAGCGCTGAGGCCGAGTACCGCGCCGTGGCCAACGGCGTGGCAGAGGCTTCCTGGCTACGACAACTCCTCCACGAGCTCCACAGTCCCCTTCAGCGCGCCACCCTCGTCTACTGTGACAACGTCAGCGCGGTCTACCTCTCCACCAATCCCGTGCAGCATCAGCGTACGAAGCACGTGGAGATTGACCTGCACTTCGTCCGCGAGCGTGTCGCTGCCGGTGACGATCGGGTTCTCAGCGTCCCCACCACGCTGCAATTCGCTGACATCTTCACCAAGGGGTTACCGTCGAGTGTATTTTTAGACTTTCGCTCCAGTCTCAACATCTGTATAGGATAGAGTTGTGACTGCGGGGGGTGTTAGAATACCCGTTTTAGGGTTTGGGGTTTTCCCCTATGTAATTACTATCTCGCCCCTCTGTAATGGGCCTGGCCCAATACTCAAGTCTATTAATACACCACCCAACCCTTGTTAGGGTTAGGTTTTCCATTCCAACTTTTACACCCCCTTTTTTTGTTACTGAAAACATTGCACTCACCGTCGTGTAGAACGCGCCGCCAGAATAGCTGGACTGAGCCGTCGGTCCTCCTCGTTTAGCTTGGTCCTGGAGAATAGATCAGCATGAGTGCAGAATTGCAGCTAACCACTTAACCTAACTCCTGTTATCCCTTAGCACACCTCGTTACTGAAAGAAGAAAAAAAAAGAACGAACCGCTTTGTTTCTGGCGTAGATGCTTATGTTGTCATAATCGAGAATGTGTTAGCATGTACCATATGCAACTTTCTCTTCATTTCTTTTGAAATTTGTTGTCATCATCTACGCGCAACGGCGCAACTACTCTAGCTTGAATATTTTTTTTTTTGAAAGAAACTGGAATGTTAATAAGTATACTTGGGCATACATAGTATGAACTTGAAGTAATTTATATGGTCATGGGCTCATGACACAAGGTTTTTTTTTTCAGGGAACGTTAATAAGGACTTGAGCATACGTATGATGAAGCCGCAGCGGGGTATGTCAGTATATGGTTAACCTATTACCAGCAGTAATGCTGCATATTCCATCTTCTATCTCATCCTTTATTTTAACTAAATATTGTCATCTACAGTATCTTATCCTTTATTTTAAATTCTATTTTACAAGATTTTACTCGAATCCTTCACTCGGAAGTTTGAGAATAAATTTGAATTTTCAGAAGGCAGCCGATCATAACGCACTAGAATCTGTGTGTTAAAGCCCACTTTCCCTATCAGGCTGGTGCGTACAGTTGGAGGGAAAAAAATTGAAGATACAAATTAAAACTAATCGTCTCCTTGGCCGAGCTCAGATCTCCTGCACGATCATGCTTATGTAGAAATTCCGACACGATTCAATTCAATTGCATAGATATAGAGTCTGTGTGATCGGGTGTAGTCTCTGCAAGATGATATAAATCTAATCTCTTGTCTTTCACTATCATTCCTTGGCTTTGCCCCCTTCTTTTTTTTTTTCCTCTGAAGGATACTGTTCTTTGTCATCGCAAGCGAGCTTGGCAGAAGGTTTGATGACGAAGCAGGAGCAGCAACTCGGAATATGAGAAAAGCAACACCGGACGAACGAAGCGAACAAGGAGATACGCAGAAGCAATCAATCAAAGCAGGGGGGAAAGGAAGAGCCGGACGGAGCTCATCGCCGGCGCGAGCTGGGCCTGGTGCAGGGCAGGGCAGAGCAGGCAGGATTACCGCGAAAGGGTTGACCTCGGCCGCGGCGGCGCCCTCCTCGAAGGGGTTGTCGTACGTCGATCTCCCCGCCATGGACCTTTCCTTCCCTCCTGTCGGTTCCTTGCTCTGCTCCGCTCCGCTCCGAGGTCAGCAGGGAGGGCAGGAGGACCAACAAGAAGCAGCAGCAGCAGAGGAGGCAGCAGCCTACTTGGACCTCGGTTCGGTTCCTTGTGTACTCCTCCCCCACCCCCACCTAGTGCTGAAAATTTGGCTAGACCGGCCAGCTCGGTCTAAGGCTGTCTCCAGCAGCGTCCCCTAAATTCCATCCCCTAAAAGAATATTCTCTGTACTTTACAGAACACTCTAAAAGATTCTGTCCTCTATATATTCTCAGTCTCCAGCAGCGTCCCCTAAATTCGGTCTCCTAAAGCTACAGTGTTAACAGATTCCCTTTTTCCATTTCTTTTTTTGTTTTCTATGTTTTCTTTCCAATTCACGCTATACAAATGATGTGCAAAAATGTGTATTTATTAATTTTTGAATTAATAAATTCGAATTGCCAACATTAATTACTATTGGCTGTTATGTTGTGTGTAATTGTTGTCCATAAAACATCGCATAAAGATTCACCCTCCTCCAATTCCACACGGCAAATTACGCATCTATCAACAATAATGATACATCAGAACTTTATATACAGAACCTAGATCATTACAAAACTATAAAACTTCAATTATTTGCACATACTGCTCCGTGTTGCCATCCTGAACATGTTGCAGCTTGTATGTTACTGAAGGTAAAGAAGCAAGTGTATCGGCAGAGAGACCTCTGTTTTCTGTGCCAACTACTTCACCCAATGCGACTAGCTCCTGATATCAACATAAGAACCATTAAAACATGGCATATTGGCATATTGATGTATGAAGCTTCAAATGAGGGGCTTGCAGAAGTAAGGATAAGACAGCAAGCAATGTAACTTGCCTCATAAGACTATTCATCTGGATCAACCTCTTGCCATGCCTCCTGGGTTTTCATAAAAGCATATAGAAGTTTAGGTTGTTCATCATTTGTTATAGTTTGACTGATTATAAACAAGTACGAAAGAAACTATGCCCAATATGTGAACAATGACATAAACTTCCCCAACATAGAAACAGTAGGAATAATTGGGAAATATGTCAATCATCCCTAGTGGACTGAGAACAGTAGTAGTATGTGACTAGTAATCTCAAAATTATAGGTGCTATATGTTCCTTCAGGATTTTATTGCTAGAAGGGAAGATAATTCAAGTTTAGTAAAGGAAACGTAAAGGAAAACTCGATCGTAACTAAATCATTAAAAGTAGATATGACACTTTATTTAGATCCTGAACTACAAATCTAACTGTGAGAAAAAAATATGTTTATATTATTTACAATTGAAGCCAAAAAAGAAAAAATAAATGCAATCTAACTAAATAGCCTCAAATCCACACTAATCTTTGATGGAACAAAAACATCATGAAGAAAATTAGTGCACATATAGACAGCACTTTAAATGGTCGAGATATAAAGACTACACATGTCCCCAGGACCACTTCCAAAGAGGCATTAGCCTAGTGTGGTTTTATTTACAATCAACATTTAAGCCAACACTCACACTGCAACGTCATTTCATTTTAAGTGAAATACAGGTAAAAAAGACAATACAGACCCATAGAGTCTATACAGTCAAAATACATCAGTTTAGAAAGAAAAAAGGTAGATGTGTTCCAGGTAGGAAATAACGTCAAGAATCTATCAAAGCAAAGTATTATGGTATCAATAACCAACAAGTCAAAATTATTTTAGCTGAACCAATAAACCATGGCACAAACCATACTGACTGTTATGAAACATCATGCATGTTCCCTTGATCAAAGAACAACTCCACTAGTTTGCGTGCACAGAAATTAACAAAGAGCAGACCAGGGCATTTTGTTTCTTATGAGGTCATTAATTGCAAACTCGAGTGATCTTCCCTAGCAACAAAGGTAAAATTCATCGACTAGATGCAATGAATCACAACCTATGAATCATTCGCATGATCCTCCTCGTGCTCCACCTCCACTGTTCGCCCTGCAGGAGAAAACCAAAATTACAAACCAGCAACCAACTAAATTGTGAATTGAGCTGGGGTTGGGGGCAATGAATCGTAGGTGCTCACAATCACTGAGAGCAGCGAGAGCTCCAGTTCCTCTTCGTAGTCCTCCTCTCCCTCTTCATCATATTTGTATGAAGCTTCAAATGAGCTCCCGTAGTCGCTGCCCTCGCCACCGCCCCCGTTCATCCGAAGCAACATGTACGCCCCGAGGCTGCGAGATCTCGTCGTCGCTTACCTGTTCCTGCAGGACGCGGGCGAGGGCGAGGTCAGCTTCCTCTTGGCTGAGGGCCGTGAAGGGCCGCCTGGCCGCCTCGGCCGCAGCCGCGGCCGCACCGTCATCTGTGGCTTCGACAGCCACCGCGGTAGGTTGGGGCGGGTCAAGGCTAGGGTTCGAATCGAGGGCTCGGCCGGCGGCGAAGCACGCCGGATCGAGGGCTCGGCCCCGGGAGATGCAGTCGCTAGCGCGCGGTAGGAGGAGGCGGAAGTTTCCTCGCGGCGGCTGGTGGATCCGTCGAGCGGATAGCGCACGCTGGAATGTCTCCACGTTTAGGGTCTCTGGCACATCCTCTATAATTTAGGGGACGCTTTAAAGGACCTTGTTGGAGGCGTAGAGGACCTGACCGTCCCCTACGTTTAGCGGACAGGAGCCTTTAGCGGCTCTTGTTGGAGAGAGCCTAAGTCTGTGTTTTCGGGCTAAACGGATTTAGGTAAAAAGATCTGATTTTTTTGGGACTGTACAGTGCCAGTCAAATAAAAACAGTGTCCCGGCCCCGATTCTAAAGAACGTCGTGTTGTGTTTTTGTTTTTTTTTTGTTGAACCGTGCTGGTCTAGTCTATATATTTGTGTCATATAAAATCCAAATACTACAACTAAATAAAATATATAGCTTACTGCATTAAGATATTAAACAATGCTAACATCATTTAACCCGATAAAGTCTAAATATTATAACAATATAAAGTGTATAACTTACTAAATTAAAGAAATAAAATAATATGTACTTTATTGAGTCGTGCCGGTCCAAACCCGGTTTATATGCGTGGGCCGTGCTAGAGGTCCGACGATTCATAATTTAAGGTCCAGCTTAGGTCCGTATTCAAGCTGTGCTAGCTGAATATATATTATTATTTTGTCAGACCGTACTTTAGACTTTTATTTTTAGACCGTGTCGCCAAAAAAAAAATCTGGTCTATATTCCCAACGCTACCCGCACCCCTGGAACAAGCCAACACGTAGAAATCGTAGACGGAGAGAAGAAGCAGCCGTGCCCGCCCGTCTACTGCCGGTCAGCGAACTCCGCGTGGATTTGTCACCCATCCATCCGGCCGTCAGCTTTTACCTTTATTTAGTTTTCGCCTCCAAACGCATCATCAGGCATTGCAGCGAATGGAAAAAGAGGCGCTGCTAGACCTCACCTCTCTTTGGTTTTTGCCGCCCCAGCTACGGCATCCACAGACAGTGATCGTGTCGCCATTGCCATATCCTATTCTTACCTGCTCCCGCCGTAAAAGATTACAGCATTGATCAAGAAAAATTCTATGTGGGATTAAAAGCAAGCAGTACGCCATCGTGCTTTGCCGAGCATCTGGGCAGGGCCACATGTCTCTTTTTTTTCTGAACGAGATTTCCTCAGCTTTAAGAAAGCTAAGTCACAATGTTTAACAGCCATGACCCAAACGCGGGATACCAGTTTACAAGAAAGAAATATAAAAAAAAACGACCAAACCTGACAAGAAGTGACAACAGCCACATTGGCTCGGCTAGCATAACAACCATACTACACAAAGTTTTTCCAGCTGACCCCAACATCTGCCATTGCCTGAAATCCTGCCGCCACTCGACCAACAGAACAACACAGACACACAGCGGCATTTCAGTTTCGTTTCAGAATAAGGAAGGAACAACCCCGGCCCACAAGGCAGAAACTGCAAGTGTACAGAATCAGAGTTCACTCGGTCATCACACAAAACTTGAATTCACATATGCTTCGTTCCTCTTCTTCTCTCCTGGTTCCGGGCTAGCTAGCGGGGCGGGGGGGAGGAAAAGCCCGGGAAGGCATATTCGATCAGAACGGCGGCGGACGAGACGCGGCGTCAGGCCTCATCGTCTGCGCCTCGCTACCTTTCCCGCGGAAGAACCGGTACACTATCTGAAAAACACACGGGAACAAACAAAACATTTTGCAGAACAAAGAACCCCCATCAGTCCTACAACCTGTCGATCGGAGGAATGTTTTTTTCGAGTACATGTACTACGCTGTATGTATGCTGCTCCTCCTCCTCCTCCTACCTGGAAAACCCAGATGCTCAGCAGTGACTCCAGCACGAACAACGCGAAGCCCATGAAGTACATTATCTGAAAGCAAAACGGAAGAACATCTATATCATCAGCGCCAGCGGTACGAGATTTCTAGTTCCTCGTAGTATATTATAGCTCGCGTCGATCGCGTATCGACTCACTCACCCCAACGCCAGCGTGCCTGCCTATCTCGTCGATCGACTGAAAGATTCCGCTGCAAATAACAAGACAAAGACAAGGACAAGTGAAGCAGCAAATCGTAGTTTCAGTAGCAAAAGCTTATCACACACCGACTTACGCCAACGATCTTCCCACGTAAAAGAACGGCGGAGAAACAGCAGCGTATATGCAGAAAGCGATGTGAAACTGCAGAGGAGATATGCCAAGTTATGAGCAGATCTCCTACTCCATGGAACAACGGTTATATACCATACAAAAGATCATTTTTTTGTGTGTGACAGAAATAATCTTACAAAGTAGAACAGGAAGAACCACCCGTAGCTGAACGCACTATCCTTTCTGGTGAAATTAAAGCATCATATATAGTACCAGAGGTGAATCTTATGTTTTAAATAAATACGTACTATGCTTCATACAGGAACTCTGTGAAGTAGTTTTTGGAAGCCCGTAGAATTAATATAATACCTCATCGCGCGATAAAGAGGTCGGTACCATAAAAAGTAGGCACCTGGGCATCCGGTAATGAAGTATATGACCGCCAGAAACCAGATCCTAGGATCTGCATGCACGGAAGAACATTGATACTGACTAAATAACACACAAAAGTAAAACAAGGAAATTATTTTATGAACACACCATTTCCTGTGATCCAAGCAGCAGTTACACACAAAATGTTCCAGAAGAGGCATATGACCAACCCTGCAAGAAAAGGAATTGCAAAAGTATATATTACTCACAATTCTTTTGAAAGACAGTAATTAATATATACTTAATAAAGATCTAGGACAGTTTTTTAATTAATTAATTGGAACATTTCTTAGCTTCATACCTAGGAGTGACGCAAAAGAAACATACTGCACTCGCTGCAAGTGCACGGGTATATCATTTGAAATGTCAACATGAATGATGGGGAAGAACGGTGGCCAGTTTTTGGGCTCTATTAAAACTCCAGCTGCATATAAAATTTTAAATTTATGGGCCATTTCATTAGAAAAATGGTACATGCAAAAAAAAAACAAAATTAAGATTATTACCTTTCGCAAGAGCTTCTTCCCTTCTTTTTATTTCCTAGAGAAAGGAGCACAAAGTTAAACAAAATGATGATGAGAATAAATGGTGAACTTCAAAATTGTGTAAAGTTACTTGCATGCTTGATAAAACAATAACAGTAAATGGCTAGTATATACCTGTTCCCTCCTATTTAGCTCAGCCTCTTTAGCCATAAGTTCTCTCTCCTTTTTCTTGAGGTCCTGCATTGTGTTGACGAACTAGCTCATCACAAAAGGATCTGATACTGATATTGAAAGAAAGAAAGAAACATAGATAAAAAAACTGCTAAGGGAAAAGGAAAACTAGTCTCTAATTCCTCCTCTTGTGTCTTTTTTATCTCAGAAGGATCTGATACTACTGATATTGAAAGAATCAACCATAGGTTCTCAGTCGAAATAAAGGTAGCAAACTTATTTGTTAGCTTACAGTAGAAACATGGAACCAAACATCAGGTGGACATACATATGTAAGTTTGAAGCTTTGCATAATGATTGAAAGATAGTACGACAAAATCAATGAAAAAGGCTAAATTACTAGTAAATGATAGTTAACCAAGCAATTCAAGCAGTCAAACTACCTTTTTTGTATCAAGTGGGATATCTACAGACGATGCACCAATGTCATTGTAGAAACCAGCTGGTTCAGGAGGGAGCGGAGTTGGGCGTGGATGCTATACATTAGCAAAATGATTCAGTTAATTATTATCAGAATTGGTAGAAAGAACTTATTATCGTATTATTACTAATTACTAGCCTATAAGGAAAACCAAACAGGAATAAGAAGATGCCTCATTTTCCAAACCAAGCACGCTGTTAGAGAAAAAGGCAGGGGTCGAGGAGGATCGTCGGACGGAAGCTGTATACTATAGATACAAGATCGCTGAGTCGTCGACCAACGCCGCGTGAGTTACACGTACGTACCGAGAAAGGGTTGACGTCTCCGCCGTCGTCGCCCTCCTCGAACGGGTTGTCGTGCTTCCACCTGCCGGCCATGCCTCGAGTCGACCCTTCCTTAGCTAGCTAGCTCTCCTTCGTTCACCTACCTTTTTCCCTCCGGCCGGCCGGCGGCCGACGGTACGCTGCAAATGATACCACAGCTAGCTAGGCACCTAGTAGCTGCTTCAGCTTGCCGCCCCTAATGCGGCCGGTACGTGAGACTACTCCATTCCTCACAGTTATATTAGTACTACACTACTACTACTACTACCCCCGCGTACGACACAGTGCCGTACGTCGTCGTCGGCTCCGGCGACAACCCACAACCTGACAAATAGTACGTATCGATCATGTCTAGGCGCTCCGCCTTCCACGGTAATTTAAGGCGGCCGGGATTTTAATACGTACGTGTAGCGTACTCTACTTATTTAATTATCCATTGATGTGACAATCTCTCCAATCAGTACATGCATTTGCTAATTCCTTTGTTTGTCTGGACTCTGGGACTTGGTCGATGCGTTCCTGGCTGCTGTGCCCAGCTAGCAGCTTGCCTTCGCCGGCCAAATGGCAGCTTATACGATACGATACGATACGATCCTATCCTGGCCTGGAGCGCTGGCCGTCGTTGCTCATATCATTTCTTGGTCTCGACTGTCCGCGGATCAACAAACAAGCAGCCACGGTAAACTCTGGAGAAGGCGTGCCTGCCATGCGCGGCAACCCTCCTCCCAGCCCAAATATATAGTAATAATCGTATTAGACCTATATAAAGTTGATTTTTAATAAACATTAGTTTCTCCTATAATAATAATTAATATAAAGTTAGTAGCTAAAACTCCACCATCTTAGAACGAAGAAAAGGGAAAAAGATGCAATGCAATGCAACCACAAATAAACAGGACTTCTCCTAGCTGCTACTACATCGTGCGCTTGTGTTTAGGCCCATCAGAGTGTTCAGGTTTGGCTAATGTTCGCTTGTTTAGCCTAAAATTTGATCAAGATCTCCTGCAATTGTGATTGACTCCGATTCTTTACATATATACCATTATCACTGGACTGCAATTCTTTACTTACAATTATTTGACTCCGATTCATTCATAGTATATATGCTCTATTTCGATATGAGAAATAAGAAAGGAAATTGATCAAAATGAGTCAGAGTGCTATTTTAAAGGATACCATCACTTGAGAATACTATTAGGGAGAAGATGACGTTATGAATACTATAGAACAGAGAAGCCTAATAAAACAAGTACTATAATAACAAAAAAACTCTATTTAAACACCCTCTCTATAGTATTAATTAAGAATATACGCCCACAGATTGTTTTACGTGCTATCGGTTTATGTTTCACTCGATTCAGTACCACAAAAACAATTTATTTTATGAGACACGCCTTCTTTATTTTTGAGTAGCGGGTAGAAATTTTAAGCGTGTCTACTGCTTAACGTTTTTTTTGGTAGGAGGTCAGTTTTACAGAGACACCAAAGAGTTGTCTGTCTCTCAAACTTGATTTAGGGAGGTGATCGTTTATTTGTAAAGACACACAGAAGTTGTCCGTCTTTCAAAATAGATTTACGAAGGTGGGCCGGTCTCTTATTAATATTTTTCTCAAAAATACTACTGCTCCAACAGCTCATAAGGATCTTGTTGCGTGTTAAACTTTTTATTTGTTTGCAACATTTTCAACATTCAATCTAGCAATTTAGTTCATATTTGGAATCGATAAATCATAGAGATTTGTGTATGTGTCTTGTATGCAGATTTTTATGTATGTAGATTTCAGAACCATTATTGCAAGAACAATATCATGTTTGATGGGAAGGACATTAAACTTCCTAGAACTTGAGAGGGAGATGAGTTTCCATGCATAATTTTTGAAATATTTGACAACTAAAAATAGAGAACTAACGGAGAACACAAAGTTTTTTTACTCCCTATTATCATTTAGCAAATCCTCGCATATGTCTTTAGAGAACTCTTTTTTTTTTACAAAACTACTAGAGATGCTAAGGCCGGCGACTGTTTCTTCATCAATGATCTTCAGAAGGCCACCACAAAACACTCGCCCATGTAAGGGCCTGTTTAGATCCTTGTGGCAAACTGTTTGCTGGCTAATTTTAACAACTTAACCTCCAAACAGGCTGGTATTTGTTAGCCGGAGGGCTCGCAAATTGTTTGCCCATTAGCCATTTGATCTTGCTAACAGGTGCTAATAGATCGTATAAAGAGAAAAAAGATATCTATTAGTCAAGTCTCGAAACATACACTGACGAATTTTTGCTAGCTAATTATTTGCCGGCTAATTATTAGCCACTCGCAAACAATAAGCCGGTAGGATCCAAACAGGGTTAAATGTTTTGTAGAGATTGCTATTTTTCTTAAGCTTCGAGACCATTTACGGAAGGGTAACTAGATATTTCCCATTTCTATTAGGGCTTGTTCGGTTATTCCTATCCCACGTAGATTGAATAGGATTAGAAAAAATTATGAAGGATTTTGACTTGTTTGAGATTGAAACCCACTCAATCCCACCCAATCCATATGGACAAACGAACAAGCCCTTAATCGGAGACGTTGTTCCCTATGATTTTATGATAGTAGGGTAAGCATACACGAGAACACACAACACCTTTTGTTTTATTTATAATTGTGCGTGTATACATATACATATAAACGCAGAAATATGTCACATATTGTACATATATATAAACATATGCCGATCAACTCTGTTCAACACAGTGTAATACAAAGTGGATTAGCATCCATGCGCACGCGTGTCAGCGGCAGCTTATTCATAAATACATACATACATACATAGTGTAATATATATATGCAGTACTGCAGTACGTACGTAAGACCTTCAGCTAATAGCCGGTTAGACTGCCAAGCTAGCTAGCTGGGTCCGATCCATACAGCAACCAGTAAGTCAGAGCAAGCAATTATTTAAGCTAAGCACAGCACACATGCATATACTGCCTTGTGTGTGTTGCAAAGCGCTGCACGTGCATATGCATGCCCGTGATATACACACGTATTATACTAGTACGTAGTAATAATATAGTATAATTAAGCAGATTATTACACGTGCATGCATGCGCCTAGGTGCTGGTGCACACGAAGTCGAAGGGCAGCATGAGCCCGATGGAGCCGAGGAGGAGGCGGACGAGGGAAGTGACCCCTTCCACGGCGGTGCAGAGGCACTGGGCGGCAGTGTTCAGGTCCAGCTCCGCGAGCAGTCCAAGGACCTCTGTGATGTTGGCTAGCGGCACGGAGCCATTGAAGGGGCACGAGGAGCTGGGCGGCGGCGGCGGCGTCGGCTGCGCACGGGCCAGCGTGGAAGCCGCCACCAGCACCAGCACCAGCAGGAGAGCCGCGTAGAGGAAGAGGGCCGCAGTGGAGGATTTGGACGCCATGGCGATCGAGCCGCTGCTGCCTGCTGGTGTGTGTGTGTGTGTTCGTACTTTGTACTCGTTAGTCACTAATTTGTTGGAGGCCATCAAGCAACCCGAGGCGCGGTATTTATAGAGCTGGTGGTGCGTGGACGTCACAAGCTCTTTCGATGTTTACGTGGATCTGACAAATAGGGTCTCGCATGTCAGTGACAAGACTCAATCTTAGAAAAATAATGTTCTTTTATGCTACATCATCGAATGGAGATGATTCTTATATAAAAATAGGACTCATATATATATATATATGTTGGTGACAACACTCAACCTGGCTGCCGACCTTAGTCCTTGCGAAACATCTTGATTAGTGCTCTGAGATTTTTGATCGATGTTTCACAGTTTGTTGCTTGCTTATGGGGGTATACCACTTTTAATTATATGTAGATGTTTACATGGGTCCCGCCTTGTTAAAAAACCTCACCTCCGTTGAGATCCTCTTTTTTTTAGGAAAAGAGTACAGTACCTTGGCCATAGAAAATTGAAGTTTACAAAGAATGGGTGATTGTGTTTGTACTTGTATACAACCACCCTTTATAGCTAGGTAGGTAACTAGGTATAGTATATCTTTGAAGGTTGTCAATGTTTCAAGCAGAGGTCTTGCAATTTCCTATGGAGTTGATCAGGCAGAAACACCCTTGCCTTCCGGTGATGGTATGTAGACCCATAGCGTCCTTCAATTCCCACTTGGGCTATAACTTGCCTACTGCTTCGAGATTTGGTTTTCTTTGTAGTACGCGGTATCCATCTAGGATGTGCTTGCATACCAATTTCTTATATGTCCATTTATTGGTTTTGTTCTTATTACCAGATGATGTTTTTTATAGCCTCATATTGGCTTCTAGGGTTTTTAATAGGTTTGTCTAAATATGATATTTGTTGCACAGTTCTTGGAATTTGATGTTTTATCTTCTCTAGTGACATTGATTTTTTTTGTCATAGAGCAACTTGAAAGAAGTGAAGCCTATTGTTCTTGAGTTTTTCATGTTGTGTGACCATATAACCTTTGGTAGTTCATCAATACAATTCCTTTGCGGAGGTTGAAAAGTATTTTGGTGATTGATGAAAAGATGACTCTATTTTATCTCTCAAGTGCCCCAACAGAATCTAAGACAAACAAATACAAATATGAGCTTTGTCCATAAGTTTTGACAAAACTATTTGAAGTGGTCTGAGTCAAATTGGTTTTTGTTACCAAGTGTTAAGATCTTTAGTACCCCAAAATTGCAAATGATGTTGTGCCAAAAGATTTTTTGACTGTTGGAGAGGTTATGTCGGCTAGTGGTTTGGCCTTGATCCATCATGTGAAGTGTTCAATTGCTACCACCACGTACTTGTTCTTGCTTGAGATGTTGGAAAATGTCATACAAGGTCTATTCTATATCTTTGTAGAGGTCAGGTTGGGTTTATGTGCCAGGATTGACCCAAAGTGATTAATTGACGCAGAGTGATCTTTCGGCAAGATTCACAAGTTTTGACTATAGATTCTGCATATTTAATGTGTATGGGCCAATAGAATCCTTGCCTAGTTGTCTTTGCTCATAGTGACTTTGGTACTATTTTTGAGCCACAAATTCTAGAATGTATTTCCTATAAGAGTTCAAGGCCTTCGAATTGACTGATGCACATTAGCAAAAGGGCTACTACCCATTTTTGTACAATTGTTCATTAATAAGAGTGTAATTTCTAGATATTTCTCCCATTCTATTATCTGATTTGCTGTTTGTTTGGCAATCTTCTGACTCTATGAGGAGGACTTCTTTGAAGGCTATTTGTTGATTGTTTGTTGCTTGTGATATTAGCTCTTGGTAGAATGTCACGACCCAATAATCCTTCAAAATAAAATACTTTTACAACCATCTTTAATCCACTCAGACTATCACTAACTTATCCATGGATCCCCTCAAGCCAACTTATCTCAAGTTGCTTGATGACCTTGCACAAGCTGTCCTTACTGAGGAACTATCTCATTATCTTTCCAAAGTACCAATATCAGTCTCTATTAGGACAAGGGCTCCAAATTTTTCAACCCACTTCATTGAATGGACTAGGGTCAACCCTAGTCAACCCCTTAGTTGATCCAACAAAGGTTCTCCAAGATGTCATTCCTAAAGATTTCACTAACTACCTAATGACTTAGGTCAACCCCATGGTGGAAGGTGAAAGCTACTAGATCAAACCCTAGTTCTCAAATCAAAATTCCGACAATTAATGATCTCCCGAACCATCCGTGAGTATGCAAGTATTTTGCTAAATCCATGACTAAGTAGAATCACTCTAGGTGAACTGTCCCTCTCCCTATTCCCTTGGACCAACCTATTAGCATTAATTGGAGATCCAAGCTAGCAAAATTATCTCTCTCCCATATACTCCACTCATTTCTCCTCACCCTTTCTATCTCCTCAAAGTAAGAACAAGATGAACTAGAGAGAAATGGAAGAAAGAGGACAAGGAAGAAAAGTAAAAGAAGGATAAGATATCAACACCACTCACTCTCAAGTAATGGGTAAAAATTGAGATCTAATCTCCCATATATATAACCCATTGGTGAGCTCAAGAAATCTCCCTCTTTTCTTGAAATCATCTCACAAACCCTAACTCTTGATTTCTCTATGCATGGATTCAAGATGAAAACTTCTAGTTGCTCCATCATCTCAAGTGTAAGCTCAACATCATCTCATGCACCACCTCAAATCCTCTCTAATGGAATTTCTATGATTTTGGTAAGAAAATCACGAGAAGCCCAAATCCATCTGTTTCACATGGAAACAAAGAAGAACATAAGGTTTGGGCATACTCTTTATTGACCCAAAGGTTACGCAAATACCAAAGATAAGTTGACATGTACAAGCTCACGAATTTCTCCATATTTATCATGATTTTAGTTAATATTCAACCACTAGTTTCACTTTGCACTTAAGGTTCAAACCATAGTTTTCACAATCCTAACACATCACATAAACTTCCATAGATATCCCATATACCTGCATGGTAAACATCATCCACAAAACCAAGTCACATAACCCAAGAACACCAATAACTTGTGAAGAACATAGGTTCTATCAATATCCCCATGGATAGTCCATCGACTCAACTAGACCATCTACCAGGACACCACATTCTACTGGAACCTCACAAATTGTTAGAACCTCATAATCTGTTAGAGCACCTCTGAGTTTTCCACAGTTAGTATCTATAATTAGTGTTTAGTAGACTATCCAGGAGAACACTAGAGCGACCGATAAAAAATAATATTACTTATTTAGAACCCAAGAACACACTTCTCAATTCTTGTACTCGTGGACCCTTTGTCATATTGTTAGACCGTCTGCCAAAACATTTAAATAATGGCCAAGTCCTTACATGCATGGACTATTCTGGTGAACCATCTCACATCCACATGGACACTTTGGAAGAACAATATTCTGCTAGATCACTCAGAACCAAAACCAAAAAACTAGCACTGGGATTGTCCATGCAGGTCATCCACATGAACTATAAATACTCTAGTAATATTTTATAAACTTTTATTGATGACAAGCCTTGACCCTAGGACTCGATCACCCTACCACATGTTTAGCACATCACATAACATCCTCGCTACCTCAATTCCAATGTGTATCTAAAAAAATGCTTAGAGGGGGTGAATAGGCAAAACCTGAAATTCTTACTCAAATAACACAATATGATCTGAATATTCTTACATGAGTGGTTAGAACAAGAATAATATTATTGATGTAATATCCAAGGTAAATACTAGCTAACTTGCTACCAAAGACTTAAGTGTGGAATAAATACTAGCAACAATATAAGAGACAAAGCTCAAATGATGAATAAAACAAGTATTAACTTTAGAAGAGGAAAGACAAATACAAATGAGAAAGACAATGCACATGAGACAATCGATTTATTTACTTGAGTTCCCACAAAGAAACCTACATCTCTATTGAGGGGTTCATAAAGAACCAAGTCTTTTTTATCCCTTTCCTCAATCAAGTGATTGCCAAGATCAAGCTTGAGTCCTTTCTTAAATGGTGAGAGCAACTCTCACAAGGCACTCCACACAAAGTGGGAAGCTCTTGATCGCTTTACAAACTTGGGAGAAGCTACTCCACACACTTTGATCACAGGGGTCCTCTCCTTTCTCAAAATCACAACTCAACTCAAGTGCTCTAGCATCTCTCTTACTATACTAGCTCTCAAAAAATGTCTATACTACGCACACTTTGATTTTTGGAGAACTTGGATGGCTTAGATGGTTTAGACATGACCCATTCAATTGTATATGATGTATCTTAGTTCATGGATAGAGTTGTTCCTGATTGGGGTAGTATATATAGGTTTCCCACTTAAATATAACCATTTGAACCCCACTCACAATTCTGTGTGCTCACCAGACATGTCTAGTGGTGCACCGGATAGGTCTGATGGCATCTCATAGTTTATCACTAGGTAAATGTGTTAGACCATTAGTTTGCGAGTGTTCATCTATAATGTTGGTGTTGTGAATCATCTTGGCTCCGAAGTGATGTTTTGATAATCAATGACAACCATATGTGGACTAACAATTCTTCGAGAAATAAGAATGCTGGTTGAACCATAGGAAAAAGGGGTTTATCAAAAGTCTTAGAGATTTAAAGCATTGGTCGTGGATTGGGTGAAGCCAAAGGTATAACATATGTTTTGTGTTTGCCAATCACCAGGTGTTTAGAGAAGAAATTGATCGGATTAGTAGGCTAGATAGCCGTACTATCAAGAGGGGTTAATGACACTTGTCTGTGTAAAACTTAGTGCCTCATAGAGCATCTAGTAGTTGCATTTGCATGAGGACAAACAACACTTTCGATTTCAAAAGTTAAAATCTTTTCAGAAGCGTGGTTGAAAAGTTGGGTGGTTCAGTGGTTGGTGTTTCGTCCGCGACTCACTCAGAGGACCAGCAGAAGTGATCCTTCTCAGGGTGTTTTTAGGTCTTGTACTACAGACAGTCCTGGCCTTGGGGCCAAACTCCATAGTCCTAACCAGAGGGGTTGCAAATTTTCACAAGCCCCTATGTGCTTGTGCAGACCGTCCGGCTGGGGTCGGCGGACCATCCACAGGTACCAAAATGCTTTGGGCAGGGATTGTGTGTTTTTCTCAAATATACTATGAACTATCCGGGGTTTCAGCTTGGACAATAATGACTCCGAGGTGGCGGACCGTCCGACCTTAGAGAGCGGACAGTCCGCTCGTGTTATAGTTGTATATTCAGGGCTCGGGTGCGTTAAGTTGCCAGGTCTTGGACCGTCCGGACTATCATTTTTCTAACCGCTCTGACATGTTTCAAACAAGAATATAGCCATTACTGTGTACGACGGACCATCCGGCCTGAGGGCGGATCGTCAGCGTGTACGCAGATGTTGTGCTACTTGCACATAACAGGTAGAAATGTTTGAACTGAAAGGGAAATGTGCCCTAGGGCCATTTCTAGTCGTTTTGGTGATTAGATGCTCAACATATTACTATGAACTAACAACTCCACATATGAGCATGAGCACATGTGTTTGTAAAGCAAATTGAGGATTATAAGAAAAAGCTTTGGGCTTGAAAATTGGCGTACTAAAACTTCTATGGTTCAAAATGATGAAGGTATGTTTATAGCACTTAGTCAATTGTTTTAAGTGCTAATCATGTTTGTCTATGTGCTAGAGACCATATGAAGTCGAGCCAAAAGGAGCAAAAGAAAGTTGGAACAAAAAGGAACAAGTTGGGCTGGACTGGGCAGCATCGGACAGTCTGGTGACCGTTCGACCGTACTGACCACTCTCGGGCTCAGCCAGGCATCCTCAGCCAAAAATCACTGGACATTCCGCGTGGAGCACTAGTCAGTCTAATGTGAAGACACCCTACAACTATATGTCACGTCACCCGCAGCCAACGATCAGTTGGTGCACCGGATAGTCTGTGCCCCCCACCAGATAGTCAGGTGCCCATCTGAAACAGAAAGTGACCCATCAGGGATCTATTAACCGTTGCACTATGCAGTGTATGATGCTCCACCGGATAGTTCGGTGTAGGGGTGGGCATTTTAAAACAGAAACCCGAACCCGAATAGACCGAATTGTCGGTCTATTCAGGTTCGGGTCCTATATGTGCTATATTTCGGGGTATGAGTTCGGGTTTGGTTCCTAACCTTTCAAACCTGAATAGACCGAATAACCCGAAATATAAAAAAACTCTTAATATGTGATGGTATTATTTTATGATTTATGAACTTATTATCTAAAATTATAATATCATCTTAATGATAGTATATACATATCGATAGTATATACATCTCTGTATGCTATTTTTTTATAGTCACTTGTTGTAATAATAGTACTTCCAATTAATTATTCATTGTATATATTTTAACAAAAGATACTAGTCTCTCTACTATTCGGGTCTATTCGGTGGACCGAATAGACTGACCAAAATTGTGAGTCTATTTGGGTTCGGTTCCTAAAATTATTTTGAAAAAAATTCATTTCTCATTTTTCAGAACCCGAAATTTCTGTAACACCCCAGGTGTTACCCAAGGCCCTGGCCAAAGGAACACACTTATGTCCTACTTACCCTATATGCTAAATTGGAAAGTGAAGGCACTGAAAGCTTTAGAATCATGGCTAAACTAAGTATTGACCATAACAAGAGGGATACCCTAGCCTTCATACATTCTCACTCACGAAAAAGATTCTAAAACCCTAATTTCCCTCTTAAGCCACTAAACCCTAAACATGGGATTAAAGGGAAAAGATTATGCAAATAGCCAAATCATGAAATGAGACCTATACCAAAGATGAAGTACATTAGTAAATCTACAAGATTTAGTAAGGGAAAGATTTCAAAAGGCCCAACAAAAACCCCAAAACAATTCACCAAGTGGAGAGCACACTAGAGCGATCCAAAATTTCTCTAAGTCACAAAATCAACCCTAGCCTAAAGATCAAATGTGTTCACCCTTGTGCTGGCGCCAAAACCACTTGGACCAAATAACAAAAAGTGGCCAAACTACCCAAGGCACACCCCTGAAAAATTTGAAACCAAAACAGGGCCATTTGACACGGTTTGGCATCCTTTTTGTCGTTGGTGAACAGTGCAGACAGACAAGACTTGGCGCCCCCATATCTTCTAAGCTAGGGCAGATCTTCCCTTGGAACTTACACAAATAAGCTAGCCCTAGGTGCTAGGAAGAAATCTTGCACAAGAACTTTGGTGAGATTCGCACGTTTGTGACCTGTGCAGGCGCAAGAACTTGGGCAGATGAACACGGCCACATGTTCGACGCGCCTTGACAACGCCAGAGCACGCCCTCGACGCTCAGCCCGCGCGCGTAGCCCCGCGCCGTGTCAACCCCGCGCCCGCGGTTATAAAGCCCACCTCGGTCTCGACCGTACACCCCCACGCGTCCCTGACCCAGCCCGAGCACAAGTTCGTCGGTGTTTGCCTAGAGAACGGCGTGCCAGCGGCCGCGCAAGCCACGGCTACCGTAGACCGGCCAAGCCAGCCATCCTCCACCCCGTTTGACCCTTGGGATAGCTTCTCCGGACGTCAGTAAAGCTCCCCGAGCCGCGGATTGAACATCACCTCACCGGAGACGCCGGATCGACGTCGCCGGACTTCAACCGATCACCGTCGCGCGTAGACCGAGCCCCACGGTAAGCCATTCGTCGATTCCTTGTACCTATAGCATTCTTAGCATCCCGTGAAGCTCCCCGTGCCATTGGATTGAACCCTACCGCCGTGAGTAGGCCGGAGCACACGTCGCCGACGAGACCGACCGCCTGCGCACGCGGCTAGCCCTATTCCGGCCATCACCGTCGACGATCCTCACCTCGACGTGACCGCCAGGACCTCCCAGACCTCACCCAGCCCTTCACCGGACCTCCCTCGCCGCCGGTAAGCCGCGCCACCCTTTTTCCTCTCCGTGGTTACTGTTGCAACGGGGAAGGAGCCCAGGTTGAAAGAGATAAAAGCCGGGGGGGGGGGTTTGTGAAGTCAGTGACTCAGGGGAATAGTTCCGTAGGGGCACCGTTTAAAGGATTAGTCAAAGAAAACCCCAGGGGCCTCGGTGCAAACTGGTTTTCCTTAAACCTTTTAAGTGTTATTCTTTTAAATGAGTACAGAACTTGCAAAATTCATAACTCGAATCTTATCCAACCAAATTTGGTCAAACCAATTTTTCTAGGTCCCAAATAATATAAACTACTTAGGAAAAATAACAAACACCCTAAGTACTGCAAGATTTTTAAAAGTTTTAATTTAAATAAGTATACTGCCCAAAACTAAATAAATAAAAGAAAAATAGAAATACTTTTGGACTGAGGGTAAGAAAAATCAGAGACATGCTTAACTACTAACTACCCAATTTAAAAATGTTAAAATCCCCAGTATACTTAGTTAAGAAGAGATTAACCACTAAAACTTGTTTTGGTCCAAACCTTAAGAAAATGAAAAGGGGAGTTTAAAATAAGAACCAGAGGGCAACCACATTTTTTCTAACTTACTTAAGTAATATAGTTCACAAGAAAATTTTATTTAACCCTCTATTAATACAAAAGGAATGCACCACATTTTATTTCATGAAAACAATAAGAACTTAGAAAAATCCTAGAAAAATAACCCTAAGAAGAAACCATCTCACTCCTTGGGATAACTAATAATATGCTAGGATGAATTTAGAAAAAATATAAGTTCTGTTGTTTGATATTTTTCAAATAACAAGTTAGTTATAAGTACATTTTTGACATTAAACTTTAGAAAATCACAACTAAATAACCATTAGGTCACTTGTTGTAATTTTTGGCACAGAGACCTTTTATCACACATGAATCTTGGCAAAAATAAGTTTTAGTCCAGAGCCCTCACCTAAATCAGAGCTGTAGTGCAAAATGACCTTCTGCCCTCACTTTTGTCATTTTTGCCCAAAGTTTATCTGAATTAATTCTAACCTCAAATTTGTAGAATAAACTACAGAGACCAATGTCTACCCACTGTAATTTTTGCAACATTTTTAGAAAATTCTAAATTACCATGGTAGTTCAAAAGCACTCAATAATAAGCATAAATAGAAAGTAAAAGAGGAATTGTGGAAGAAATTAATATTATACTACTAAGTCTCCCTAAGAGTCCAATACAACATAAAGGAGATGATTAAAATCCTTAAATTCACTCAAGACCCTAAAATAGTTGTGTACAAAACTCTAAGAGCACCATCCGATAAAGAAACCATAGTTTACCCACTGTTTTAACATTGTTTCACCATACATAGTATTTACTAAATCAACATATTATTAATATATATGTATCTTATTCATTGCATTCGATAGATTGTAATCTCGCTGATAGAGAGTACATCCTCGTTCCGGAGCAAGGAGTTGCTCAGGAGGTAGTCCAGGAGCCAGCACCAGAACCTGCCCGAGGATTTGCCTGTCCCAGCTTTTGAAGGCAAGCCCCGGTTTTATGCATAACCATTATATATATGCTATTTTACTGCACTTATTGTTTGTAGGCTTGTACTGTGCACTTAAGTGTAGGAGTTGACTGAAACCCTAGTTGCATAAACTCAGGATTTCCTTTGAGATGGATACTAGTACGCTAGGTTGAGTAGCTGCTTTGCTAATTAGGGACCTCGGTAGAAGTTGAGTGATTTTTCTAGCACTCGCGCGAGGTCAGGAATTGGTTGTATCCATTTTTGATAACAGAGTGATGCTAGTCTGTGGACATGGATCCATGGGGATACGTGGCCTACGAGATGAGAAATTGGAATAAGGATTAACATGCGGATACCTGTGTCAAGCGTTTGAATGTACTAAGCACATGCCGAGAAATATGGTAAATCGGTAAGCCTAGTACCTAAGTGAACCTACCCACGGATTGATCTCCTCACGCGATCTGAGACGTAGTCTCCCATTCCGGTTATGGTGGGTACAAGTGCGGTCACTGCATGACGGCAGTCGGGGTCAGTGAGGCATTGTACGCCAAGGTAGTGGGCCTCTTTCTGTTGACGGGGAATCGATGGGGACGGTTGATGTGTGTGGGGACAGAGTGCCTCGCCATGTCGTGTGTTTAGGTTTACCTTGCAAGGTTGAAAACTCGATTCGAATCGTCTGCTTCTCGCAACTAATGAGACTGCTTGATCCATTGTACTGCATTGAGTAATAAGTGGAAATGAGTTGATTGGTAAAAGATGTTGATTGTTAAAATGCCTGATACCATGTATGATTAGCTAGGTACACATCTAGTCTTAAGAGAATCACACTAAAACTTGAAAAGCAAAAACTTGATTTTAGACTCAGCTAGTGCTTTTGGCAAACCAAACCCTTCAGCCAAACAGTTGCATGTCTAGAGTTAGAGGAGTAGACTCCTCACACCGGGTAAGTCTAGCTGAGTATTAGTATACTCAGCCCTGCTTGTGGCATAATTTTTTACAGGTTCTCTGGAGGATATGGTTGCTAGAGTGACTTGGTCGTCTACCTTGCCACCGGGTTGGACAGTCGAGTGGGACCCTACCTCAGTAGGAGAGGAGCAGGAGGAGTGATGGGCCAGGCTTCCCCATCCTCCCTTATTTATCGTTAGTTAATTTCTACTGCATCCTGAACAATGATTACTACTTTTGCAAAACTCTAATGATGTTGTAATAACCTTAAGTACTTCATTAATTTATGGTCTTATGTTTTATTGTATTTGCTCTGTGCCTCACCTTCGAGTGAGTATGTGGTACTTGATCCTGTTAGTGGCTTTGTCGGACTAGATCTGAGGGACTAACGTTTTATTCCTATTTAAGTGTGGTCTAACCTCTAAGGTGGGGCCTAGGCACTTAAGTTGGAATAATTCAGGTGGTTGCGCCACAGCTGGTACCGGAGCTTGTACCACGACAGAGGAATCAATAAATCATAATTACCAACCTTTTCAACAGTAAAACTTGCTTAGAAACCAATGTTGGATAGATCGTTAAGACGATAAGGATGGCCCTAGGACGTGAAGCCTTAGGATACTAGATGGGTAGCTAGGTGGCTATGTGAATATGCCCTACAGGCTGCTATGATATAGGTGGGGAATTTCCATACCCCATGTACTTGATGTGAGGTCGCTTAGGACGAGCATGCATGCATTATTTTTCTAGCTACTTAGTAAAATGTCAATATTAATAAAAAGCTACATAATCGAAGAGACACCCGTAATAAGATTTTAAGTCTACATCGAAGATCTCAATTAACCATAGAAAAGCCAGGCACTAGCTTCCTTTTATTTTTGGGGTTCTTTTTCTTCTCCATTTACACTTACCCTTACATAGATGACTACTCACACACCTACGGACGAAGGGAACGCGCATTCCCACACAGACGGTCTGGCGCGAGAGGGCTTTCCCCACATTTTTTGGGAAGTACTGCAGGGGGCAGGTTACGCTACGCCTCCCCAGTACGCGGTGCAGCTGTTCGAGGAGCACCGGGTACCCCGCTGTAGGGCGAGGATGACCTTGGAGCCTCATCCCTTGCAGCCCAACTGGCATTCACTGGACTCCGAGTCTTTCGGTTTCAGGGCCGAAGATACTATTGAGTCCACTGCTCTACATGCGTTGACAACCTTCTACGGCTTTCACCCCTTGGAGCTGTCAACCCACCCCATTGGCTTGTTCCCCACTGAGAAGGAGGACGACCCAATGTGGAAGGATCGGGTTGAGCACGCCAAGGATGTGTGGGCTCTCTACCCTGGACAGACCGCTCACTTGACGGTTTGGTGCATGAATGCCCTGTATCGTCTGCAGGCGTTACGAGGTGAGGCAATGTCACAGCTGATGGGTCTAGTGGAGTCTACTAAGATCACCCTGGATAATAGGGAGGACCTTGTCGTAGACTTGTCCACCGAGCCGGTGGAAAAGGACCTCCAGGTAGAGTAGATGGCCACTCAAATCCAAGAGCTTGAGGATCAGGTGGAGGCCAGGGAGAACACCATCGAGGTTCTGGAAGATCAGCTCTAGACCACCCAGCAACAGCTTGAGGAAGCCAACCAACACTTGGATCTGCACCATCAAGAGATTCAGGACATGGAGGTAGAGGGGGCCGATGAGGATGTAGACATCGAGGGAGGAGAGGAGCCAGAGCCGGAGCCTGCATCCAGCTTGGACACTTCTGGCTCAGGAAGACCACCTTCCCCCGAGTCTAGCGTTGCCTCATTTGCTCATTAGATTTCAGAGTTAGGATGGAAGTGTGCGGCAGTAGAACTCCTCGAAACTAGCTTAGCTTTTGCGCCTTGGAGGTACTAGGCTAGAGAGAATTGCGTATTTTGGGCACTGCTGTAACTGTTGAAAAACTCTTTTGGCCTGTTAAATGATGGATGGTTTCTACTTTTAAGTATGAATGAAATTATATTCTGTTGGTACCAATTGTGAAAGGCAAGGAAATATTTGGAATTTTACAAACCTTGTTATTTAAAATCTTTTATCATATGCAATCACGGATTTCAAAGTATGATATTAAGAACATTCTAAATTTTAGATGGCAAGAAGGGCACGCCATGGACAGAATGAGCGCATTCCTCCACCCCCGTCGTAGCCTCTTACCATGCAGGAGCTGATGGCTCAGCAGAATGAGATTCTGCGGCAGCTCACTCAGCGTCAGCCACCGCCTCAGCACTATGGTGGTGGTGATCATCACCAGCGTCCCCCAGCAGCGGCCACCTATAAGGAGTTTCTCAGTACTCAGCCGTCGTTGTTCACTCGGGCAGAAGACCCACTTGATGCTGATGTGTGGCTCAGGGTGGTGGAATCCAAATTCCCACTGCTTAACAGAGATTGTTCAGACGTGGCCAAGGTCCGTTTCGCCACCCAGCAGCTTCGTGGGCCCGCATGGACATGGTGGGACCATTTCCTCGCTATGCAGCCGGTTGACCACGTGGTTGAGTGGAGAGAGTTCAAGGCAGCATTCAGAGGGCATCACATACCAGCAGGCATCATGGACTGCAAGCTCAATGAATTTCTAGCACTCACTCAGGGAGGTCGTACAGTGTTGCAGTACACCCAAGCTTTCAATGACCTATGTCAGTACGTAGGCTACCATGCTGCACCAATGAAAAGAAGAGAGACAGATTCAGGAGGGGCCTTAGTACTAAGCTCCGTGATCGTCTCAACACAGTCAGGGCCAACAGCTACAATGAGCTAGTCAACATGGCCATCTCTCAGGAGGATTGCATCACCGCCCGTTAGGCAGAAAAGAAGAGGAAGACCCCTATGGTAGGACCTTCAGCTCAGCCTCAGCGCTTCAGGATTGTGTCCGATACTCAGAGTAGGGGACCTCAGCAGGAGCAAGGGCGATGGGTGATCCGACCACAACAGCAGCAGCAGGCACCCAACCGCTCTCAACCCCCAGTTTAGAGGAACAACAACCAGCCACAGCAGCAGTACCGTCAGGGCAATGACAACAGGTGTTTCACTTGTGGCAGCACCGGACATTATGCCAAGAATTGTCCCAAGAACCAACAAAGGCAGGGGCTGAATGCAAATCAGCACCAAGGCAAGAGGCAGAGGGTGCAAGTGAGGCAAGGCAGGCTGAACTTCACCATATTGGCTGACATTCCAGAGGGAGCACCTGTCATGACTGGTATCTTTTCTGTTTTAAATTTTCCTGCAGTCATTCTTTTTAATTCTGGTGCATCCCACAGCTTCATCAGCGCAAAATTTAGTGCCAAGTGTCAGTTACCTTTTCACTACACAAAGGGGGCTATTATGATTGCAACACCAGGAGGCAGGGTTGCCACCTATCAACTCAACCGACAAGTACACATAAAATTTGGTAGTATCATAGTTGGAACCACCCTCCTGATTATGGGACTGGAGAGTGTAGACATCATCTTGGGAACATACTGGTTATCTCGACATCATGTCTTAATTGATGTCACAACAAGAGCCATTGAAATACACTCACCTATTTGTGGAGAAATCACCTTATACCTACCTGACCAAGGCTGTACCCATTCTTGTGCACTTACCGAGGTAGAGTCACCCGTAGAGAGAATTCCAGTGGTCTGTGAGTACCCTGATGTTTTCCCAGATGAATTGCCAGGGATGCCACCCGACAGAGACATAGAGTTTGCAATAGAGCTACAGCCCAGAACTACACCTATATCCAAGAGACACTATAGGATGCCTCCAGCAGAGTTAGTAGAACTCAAGAAGCAGTTGCAAGAGTTATTGGACAAATGGCTCATTCGCCCAAGTACTTCACCATGGGGATGTCCGACCTTGTTCGTGAAGAAGAAGGATGAGAGTCTGAGATTGTGTGTGGATTACCGCCCTCTCAATGCGGTAACTATTAAAAATAAGTATCCTTTACCCCGCATTAATGTGTTGTTTGATCAGTTGGTGGGAGCCAAGGTGTTTTCCAAGATAGACCTCCGCTCTAGCTATCATCAAATCAAGATCAGGGCCAGCGATATTCCAAAGACGGCCTTCTCCACCAGATACGGGCTTTATGAGTACTTGGTGATGTCATTTGGGCTGACAAATGCCCCAGCATATTTTATGTATTTGATGAATTTAGTGTTCATGCCGGAGCTGGACAAATTCATGGTGGTTTTCATTGATGATATTCTGGTCTATTCAAGAAATGAAGATGAGCATACTATGCATTTGCACATAGTACTTCAACGACTGCACGATCATCATTTGTATGCCAAATTCTCGAAGTGTGATTTCTGGCTGAGGGAAATCAAATTCTTGGGTCACACCATTTCTCAGGATGGGATATCAGTTGATCCTGAGAAAGTGCAAGAGGTGATGGATTGGAAGCCTTCTACCACCGTACGACAGATTCGGAGTTTTCTGGGATTGGCAGGATATTATCGACGATTCATTCCAGATTTCTCCAGGATTGCTAAACCAATAACTGAATTATTGAAGAGGGGAGTAAAATTTGAATGGAGTCAGAAATGTGAGGATGCCTTTCATGCATTAAGGCAGCATCTGACAACAGCACCCGTGCTAGCGCAGCTTGACAACACTAAATCTTTTAACGTATATTGCGATGCTTCAGGCACTGGACTGGATTGTGTTTTGATGCAAGACAACCGAGTTATTGCCTACGCATCCCAAGCACTCAGGCCTCATGAGCAAAATTACCCCACGCATGATCTTGAGTTAGCAGCAGTAGTTCATGCTCTAAAGATATGGAGACATTACCTAATGGGAGCTCATTGTAATATCTATACTGACCACAAGAGTCTCAAGTATATTTTCACTCAGGCTGATCTTAATATGAGGCAGAGAAGATGGTTGGAATTGATCATGGATTACGATCTGGAAGTGCATTACCATCCGGGCAAGGCAAATGTTGTGGCAGATGCCTTGAGTCAAAAAGCCCAGTGTAATTGTGTAACCATGGACTCTAAGATCGCCACTTTGTGTGAGGAGTTGCGCAAGCTGAACATGGAAGTGGTTTCCCCAGGTACCTTGGATTATATCTCGGTAGAGCCAACTTTACAAGAGCAGATAATCATGGCACAGATTGGTGACAAGGGTGTTCAAGTCATTAAGGAAATGCTCGAACAAAAGGTGGATAAGTACAAATGCTTTCGTCAGGATAGCAAGGGAGTTCTATGGTTTGAAGACCAATGGGTTGTTCCTAAAAATCCAGAACTCAGGAAGAAAATATTGGATGAAGCTCATCTTTCCAAGTTTTCCATGCATCCCGGGAGTAACAAGATGTATCATGACCTCAGATCCTTATATTGGTGGACCAGGATGAAGAGGGAAATAGCTAAGTATGTATCTGAGTGCGACACTTGCCAAAGAATCAAAGCTAGTCATTTGAAGGTAGCATATACCTTATAACCTCTTCCCATCCCTTCTTGGAAATGGGAGGACATTTGCATGGATTTCATTGTGGGTTTGCCCAACACCTCCTGGCACCATGATTCTTTTTGGGTCATTGTGGATAGGTTAACCAAGACAACTCATTTCTTGCCAGTACATTCCACCCACAAGGCAGAAAAATATGCAGAGATCTATATTGACCAAATAGTGCGTTTGCATGGAATCTCGAGGACTATTGTGTCTGATAGAGGAGCACTGTTTATGGCACGTTTCTGGGAACAACTACAAAAGTCACTTGGAATAACCGTGATTAGAAGCTCAACATACTATCCTCAGACGGATGGTCGGACAGAAAGAGTAAATCAGATTCTTGAGGACATGTTGAGAGCATGTGTGTTACACTATGGCAAGAATTGGGATAAGTGCCTTTCTCTGGTAGAATTCTCTTACAATAACAGCTACCAATCCAACTTAAAGATGGCACCTTTCGAGGCCTTGTATGGGAGAAGGTGTAGAACACCATTAAATTGGTCACAAGCTGGAGAAAGGGGATTTGTTGGACCTAACCTGGTGCTTGAAGCCGAGAATAAAGTTAAAGTTATTAAGAAGAACTTGGAAGCTGCTCAGGCCAGGCAGAAGAGTTATCATGATAAAAGAAGGAAGCCTCTACAACTCGAAATGGGGGATCATGTATATCTCAAAGTGTCACCCACCAAAGGTGTTTAGAGATTTGGGATCAAGGGCAAATTAGCTCCTTGCTATATTGGGCCCTATGAAATCAAGGAGGCTTGTGGACCTGTAGCATACCAGTTGAAGTTGTTGTCTCATATGTCAGCAATTCATGATGTGTTCCATGTATCTCAGCTAAGGAAGTGTGTTTGCTTACCCACAGAAGTGCTACCTGAGCCTGAATTGGAGATAGAGCTGGACTTATCATATCAAGAGCACCCCGTCAAGGTCTTGGACCAAAAGGAAAGGTCAACTCGAGCAAGGTCAATCCGAATGTATAAGATTCAGTGAAGCAACCATTCAGAAGAAGAGGCTACATGGGAAACTAAGGAATTTTTACGCTCTCACTTCCCCGATTTTCTGCCTAAAGGCATCAGTACATAACCCAAAACACCCAGCCCCACCTGCCCTTTGAATCTAAATATAAGAAAAATAAAGTTAATGAGAACAGAGTAAGTTGTGAAACTAAATCTATAAGGACTTCCTTTTGAAGTTGCAAAGAGAATGACATTCAAAGAGCAGTTTACTAGGGAATCTTGACCAAAAGGAAACACAATACACCAACACACACCTTCTTGGCACCCCGCTAAAGGATCCCTACCCAATCTCAGGACGAGATTCCTTTAAGGGGGGAGGATTGTAACACCCCAGGTGTTACCCAAGGCCTTGGCCAAAGGAACACACTTATGTCCTACTTACCCTATATGCTAAATTGGAAAGTGAAGGCACTAAAAGCTTTAGAATCATGGCTAAACTAAGTATTGATCATAACAAGAGGGATACCCTAGCCTTCATACATTCTCACTCATGAAAAAGATTCTAAAACCCTAATTTCCCTCTTAAGCCACTAAACCCTAAACATGGGATTAAAGGGAAAAGATTATGCAAATAGCCAAATCATAAAATGAGACCTATACCAAAGATGAAGTACATTAGTAAATCTACAAGATTTAGTAAGGGAAAGATTTCAAAAGGCCCAACAAAAACCCCAAAACAATTCACCAAGTGGAGAGCACACTAGAGCCATCCAAAATTTCTCTAAGTCACAAAATCAACCCTAGCCTAAAGATCAAATGTGTTCACCCTTGTGCTGGCGCTAAAACCACTTGGACCAAATAACAAAAAGTGGCCAAACTACCCAAGGCACACCCCTGAAAAATTTGAAACCAAAACAGGGCCATTTGACACGGTTTGGCATCCTTTTTGTCGTTGGTGAATAGTGCAGACAGACAAGACTTGGCGCCCCCATATCTTCTAAGCTAGGGCAGATCTTCCCTTGGAACTTACACAAACAAGCTAGCCCTAGGTGCTATGAAGAAATCTTGCACAAGAACTTTGGCGAGATTCGGACGTTTGTGACCTGTGCAGGCGCAAGAACTTGGGCAGATGAACACGGCCACGTGTTCGACGCGCCTTGACAACGCCAGAGCACGCCCTCGGTGCTCAGCCCGCACGCGTAGCCCCGCGCCCGCGGTTATAAAGCCCACCTCAGTCTCGACCGTACACCCCCACGCATCCCTGACCCAGCCCGAGCACAAGTTCGCCTACGTTTGCCTAGAGAACGGCGTGCCAGCGACCGCGCAAGCCATGACCACCGTAGACCAGCCAAGCCAGCCATCCTCCACCCTGTCCAACCCTTGGGATAGCTTCTTCGGACCTCAGTAAAGCTCCCCGAGCTGCGGATTGAACATCACCTCATCGGAGACGCCGGATCGACGTCGCCGGACTTCAACTGGCCGCCGTCACGCTAGGTCGAGTAGCTGCTTTGCTAATTAGGGACCTCGGTAGAAGTCGAGTGATTTTTCTAGCACTCGCGCAAGGTCAGGAATTGGTTGTATCCATTTTTGATAACAGAGTGATGCTAGTCTGTGGACACGGATCCATGGAGATACGTGGCCTACGAGATGAGAAATTGGAATAAGGATTAACGTGCGGATACCTGTGTCAAGCGTTTGAATGTACTAAGCACATGCCGAGAAATATGGTAAATCGGTAAGCTTAGTACCTGAGTGAACCTGCCCGCGGATTGATCTCCTCACGTGACCTGAGACGTAGTCTCCCATTCCGGTTATGGTGGGTACAAGTGCGGTCACTGCACGATGGCAGTCAGGGTCAGTGAGGCATTGTACGCCAAGGCGGTGGGCCTCTTTCTGTTGACGGGGAATCGATGGGGACGGTTGATGTGTGTGGGGACGGAGTGCCTCGCCATGTCGTGTGTTTAGGGTTACCTTGCAAGGTTGAAAACTCGATTCGAATCGTCTGCTTCTCGCAGCTAATGAGACTGCTTGATCCATTGTACTGCATTGAGTAATAAGTGGAAATGAGTTGATTGATAAAGATGTTGATTGTTAAAATGCCTGATACCATGTATGATTAGCTAGGTACACATCTAGTCTTAAGAGAATCACACTAAAACACCCTTCAGCCAAACAACTACATGTCTAGAGGTAGAGGAGTAGACTCCTCACACCGGGTAAGTCTTGTTGAGTATTAGTATACTCAGCCATGCTTGTGGCATAATTTTTACAGGTTCTCTGGAGGATATGGTTGCTGGAGTGACTTGGCCGTCTACCTTGCCACCGGGTTGGACAGTCGAGTGGGACCCTACCTCCGCAGGAGAGGAGCAGGTGGAGTGATGGGCCAGGCTTCCCCATCCTCCCTTATTTATCATTAGTTAATTTTCGTTGCATCCCGGACAATGATTACTACTTTTGCAAAACTCCGATGATGTTGTAATAACCTTAAGTACTTCGTTAATTTATGGTCTTATGTTTTATTGTATTTGCTCTGTGCCTCACCTTCGAGTTAGTATGTGGTACTTGATCCTGTTACTGGCCTTGTCGGACTAGATCCAAGGGACTGACATTTTATTCCTATTTAAGTGTGGTCTAAACTCTAAGGTGGGACCTAGGCACTTAAGTTGGAATAATTCGGGTGGTTCCGCCACAATTTCATAAATCAAAATAGACCGAACTAAATTACCCTAATAGACCGAATGCCCTAGCCCTAGTTCGGTGCACCCATAGACAGGGAAGTCTGGGAGCTTCCAAATGAAGCTCCAATGGCTCCTAGGTCCCTTGAGGCTATAAAAGGACCCCCTAGGCGCCTTGGAGTAGCACCCAACCCAAGCATACTTTGACCACACCACAACTTCGAACCTCTGTGATCATGCTGTTGTTTTGTTAGAGAGAGATGTGAGTGTGTTCTTGAGTTTTGACTCTGTCATTTTGATTCATGCACTCTCTCTTTTGCTTATGTGTGTGTGTGTGTTGTTGCTGTGTTGTGCTCTTGTGTGCATCACTACGCCCCTCCTTACTCCGGATTGATTGAAATCATTTGTATAAGGCGTGAGGGGCTCCAATTTGTGGAGATTCCTCACAATGGGATATTGATATAAGGAAGACGACTGTGGCACCCAAGTTTGATCTTTGGATCACTTGAGAGGGGTTGAGATGTTGAGTGCAACCCTTGACCAAAGGAGGTCACCACAACGTGGAGTATGATTTGGTCGAACCACAGTAAAAGTCGTTGTGTCTCTTGTCCACTTTACTTATTGCGATTACTGTCTTCTTGAGTTCTCTCTCACGTGCAATATTACTCCTAAGTTTAATACTCATCTTAAAGGAGTAATCAAGTGAAGAGTTCTCCTTTCTTCTCTCTTCTCATCCTAACTTGGTTTTAGTTCTCACTAACACTTTGTATAAACCAAGTTTGTGTTGTTTAGAGTTAATTTTGCAGGATCACCTATTCACCCCTTCTAGGTGCTCTCATGAATACATTTAAATAGAAGTGGTGCTCATGTGTGAGACCTCTCTTGGCCATTCCTAGCACACATTGAGCACATTTGTGATCCTCGAACTCACTCTCTCACACTCGTTGCTTGAGATTGCATTATAGTGAGAGATTAAGTGTTCCTAGTGCATTTGTGTCGGTGTTTCATACCTAGCTCCGATAAGTAAGTTTATTGTGTGTTCTGCGCTCCAGAGGGTGTGCAAGGAGGTCGCAAGATTTATACTGGAATGGATAGAACGTCCCTACATCCAGTCATCGGTGGCTTGCGCTACTGGCACCATTGATGACAAAACTCATAGTAGGGGTTACAAGTAGTCGAGAGAGGGAGGAGAGGCTCCTAGATCTCTTATCAGAAGGGGGGAAGTGGAGCTTAGAAGCTGAGTCCCTCAGTCCATCCTTTTGTTCCTCGATCGGTCCATCCCCATGCCCTAAGGTGGCCCTCTCCCTTTTATAGGCCGGGAGAAGGGTCGGCCAGTGGTGGCTTTTCTAGGAAGGAGACGTAAGACAGGGGTAAAACCAACATTTTACCCTAGGGGAGGCCACACATATTTATGGGGTTGTGGTTGCCTGGCTGTTGCGTATTTATCGTAGTGGATGACGCGGGGGGCAGCGATGGTCCCAAGCGCCATCATTTTGGCTACACCGACCCTTGGTTTCATAGCCTGGGGCTCGGTGTAGCCCGTCGTGTAGTGCCCTGTGAGAGGTCTACAAACTCATGCCTAGCGCGATAGGCCATGAGTGCGCCGCAAACCAAGGGTTGTGCGGGCCATTAATGTGCCGCAGTCCAGGGTCTCGTAGGTCATGAGTGCTATGCGTCCCGAGGGGTCTATAGGTCATGAGTGGGAAGCGGACCGACGCCCAGGCTATGGCTCGGCGCCAGGTGTGGTTAATGCGGCTAGTCATTTATGGCGGGTCAGTCTAGGGCCAGGCGCGGGATACACTCGAGTGGTTCCATTTTGACACGCCAATCCTTCCTTGTCAGGCTCCGCCACGCTCGGCCCTAGGCTTGGTGCCACGTGGTTCGACTAGGGGTGGGTCCTTCCAAGATTAGCGCACTTGCCCTTTCTGACTAACTAACAGGCCCCAGCGATCAGGGCTCTTTCCTCAGCGTGCTCACTAACTGGTGGGTTCCAAGGATCGGGGATCGTTTCCCCTACAATTTGCATCAATTGGTGATCCTTGAGGCACTAGGTGGTACACCAGTAAGCATCATCGACTTGTTACTCTTAGAGGTTGCTGCCTCCTAGACGGCTTGGTGGTGTTTCTGTTAAGCTCTTTGTGAAGGTTCTTGAGGATCCGCGGTGGTGATTGTGAGGGGTTCGTGCCTACCTTGCCGGAGCGGCAAAGACGACGCTAGTGGAACCGAGGTATTGAGTGATTCCTTGTTTACTTGTCTCAAAGATCAAGAGGTGTCTTGATAGAGGAGCAAGTAAGAACTTAGAGTCCACCTCAACGTGGATTAGGGGTGATCGGCAAATCACCGATACCACGGAAAAACTTTCGGTGTCTCTTTTTCCCTTTTACTTGTTTCAGTTGCAAATAGCTAGTGATTATTAAATTGTCATTCATTTCTAGCTTTGATATTGTTGTTTCCCAATAGTTGCATACTTGTAGTAGCTAGGAAATTTATATCTCTTATCGTATTGATTAAATTTCTCTATTGTCTTTGATTTTAGTTAAAACCGTCTATTCACGTCCGTCTAGCCGATGTCCTAGATCCTACAGGTGTGCCGCTGAACATGCTAGTCAGATAACTGTTGAAGCCTTCTTGCAACCAACGGTTGAGCACTGTTCATCAGTGCGCTATTTAGTGTGCCACTGAATAAGTCTATTGCACACTATCCAAATTGGTCCAAAATACAACCTCTCTAAGTGTCGTGTTCGGTGTGCCATCTTGTGCTACACCGAACAAATCAGGTGCCCTATATCTGATTTTATCCCTTTGAACATCTTCTATGCGTGTTGTATCCAATGGGGCATCCAGTGTGCCATTAGATTGTTCGGTGCCCTCTGTATCTCGAAGTCCAAATTCAGCCTCTCTGCAAGTCTTATCCGATGTGCCATTTGGTACACCATCAGATACATTCGGTGTTCCTTGGATTATTCTTAGTTGTTTCTTCGAGTTCTTTTGTTTAGGCTTGCTTCATATTTTGTCCTGAACTTTTGTATGACTTACACAAATCTTTAGCAAGTCCCTTTAAGTCATTTGCTTTATATCTTGATCTAAGTTGATCTTCTGAATCAATTTGCATATTTTGTCCTAGTATATTTTGCATCCTTTGGACTATGTAAATAATCACTAAGCAAAGTAGTTAGCCCAATTTAGTCGTGTTGGTCATCAAACACCAAAACTAATACTGAAATGGTCCGAGGTTCATTTTCGATATAGTATATCATCAAATGAGACTTATCCCACTTTTTGGTGACCTAATCTCCAATGCTTTCACTTCTCGTTTATAGGTTTACCTAGGATGTGAGCAATCATCATGATCACCCTTGATCACTAGGACTTCATGACAAGGCAAGCACCACTACAATTAACCCTACCTTGGGTATTCATTATGTGTTGATTGCATATCATCCAATGGTACCATAACCAACTAATATTGTGTCAATAATTCTAGAATTAGATACCTAATCAAGCATAAGCCATACTTTAATCATGGGTCCTAGAATGTTTAATATTATTGGCACAGAAGTTTAGCGTGAGCAAGAACTCACTGTCACACATGTACGAAGCTTCACTGAGTTTAACTAATAAGTAAAACTTACAAAATGGATTAACCTGAGTTAACCTAATTTGACTAAGGATACACCTTTTTTGACTTAATAAAGGTGATGATCGTGATGTAAATCTCAACCTAAGCGAAGGGTAAGGTCACTGTGTGTTGCATCTCAGGTGATGTAGCTCACAGAGTAGTTAAGGACTATTTGTGGTGTACTAAACTTGAGTAACCACCTGCAAATCACACATCACTTATGGGAGTGGTAAATTGAGTACTTGACATTGATTTTCTTATCACATGGATTTGGCTTGGTTGTGGTGCAATTTAGCATGGCAAACTAGTACCTTAGACCTCCTCTAGACCGTTCATGGACATGAAAGGCACATTGAGAAAAGGTCAAAACTTGAATCAACCCTTATTTGGCATGGGTATGAAGGTTCACCATTGGTATCTATGTGGTTACAGTTGTACACCTCTATAGAGATCTTTTCAAAAGCCTAAAGTATCCAGATGTAATTGTTTGGTTTTTTCCTTTCTTATATTCTCAATGTAGTGAGATTTAATGAACTTGCTTTTGAGATTAAACCTAGGTTACCTAATTATTATGTTCATTTTATAATATGATATGTTAAAATCATGAACATATAATTCTTTAACATATGTTATACTTTCATGCAAGTTACAAATGCCTATTAAACCCCCTTGCATTTACCAAATATTTATGTTGGAATAAGTTCTATGAGTATAATTGTACTCTTGGTACTATTATTGTTAACCTGTTATAGATGCTTGAAACTTTCTGACCATACAAGCCATGGCTTGGGTGAAGCTAAAGATTAACAAATGACAGGATGGATGTCCCCTACAAGCTGTAATTGTTCTAATGATCAATACTAGAAACTAAGAGTGAAACTAGAATGATGGGTTATTAGTGTTGAACTTGTTTACTCGTAAGTTTTATTATATATTTATAATTCTACAAACTCGATATAACTTGTTAAATTGTTTTATAATCGTATGATGATTGAGTTATGTGAATATTGATGATTGGTTTGTGGTTATAACTTTATGATTGGTCCTATGAGCATTCCTCATGCAAGAAGAGTGTGTGATTTCAACTTTATGGACCTCTACATTGACCTAGTAGTTACCACCATGTTGGCCAAGAGGATGTCACGAGATGCTAGTTTGGTGGACCATGACAAAACCCTCACGATAGTCATTCATCATATAGAAAGTGCCTTTTGGGAGTTGTGAATTATTTGTTGTTGTCAGCTTATCTACATCTATGTGTTTGCCCTTGGAATGTACTTGATCATGAACCCATGAAATCTTCATTCAAGGCTTCTTGTAGTGTAGAAGTACCTCATTAACTTTGGCTCTCTGATTGTATACTCTTTTTCAACTTGCTCGACTATAACTTTGGATATATTTTTCTAGGAGCCATTGGTCTCATAGGTACTTTGCTTTGTTAGGCCAAAGATGGGACCTTTGTATTCTACTATGTTGTTTATTGCTCTTAATATGAGTTTTGTTGCTAACTTGGTGCATATGCCAAAGGGGAAACTAGGATTGCTGTGACACTAACTCGTGGTGGCCCTAGGCTCTAAGTAGAAGATCCAATTTTGGTTTATTGGTGTACTATTTGGTTTATTAGTGTACTATTTGTTTGCTAGCGCTTGTGATTGTTGTTCTAGTGGAAAAGTTTATATTGTATTAAGATAGCTCTATTATGTATTGTCTAATCCTTTAGAAGGCCTCCCTAATGCTTAATACATTACTTAATAGTTCACCTAGCGCATATGCCAAACGAAGGCTTCAATGTCAAAGGTCTAGTTTGGCTCTTGCCAAAGGCCAAGTCAAACCAAATTCTTAGCAGTTGAATTAAAATGATTTCCCTCTTTATAGAAATCTAAATTTCACGTTTTTACAGAGTACGATTACACGGATTTTGTTGTGTATAGATGCACACAAGCCCTATTGAAATATACCAAAATGTTATCGGTCGCATAACATCCACATGCATCTACAAGGGTTGAAGGATCATTTTCTTTTAAAATTGCCTCACCAAAAAATACCCTTGTCGAGCTATCAACATGCTAGTTGGATCATTGATTCATTCAGAGGTGCGAATAAGGCGGAACCCTGAAAAGAGGAAGAAAAAACTTTAGACTACCTCCAACAATTTACCCATTCTCATCCATGTATTTGAACTCTACATTGTACGAATAAGGTAGAGCTCTAATGAAAAGAGGAAGAAAAAACTTTAAACTATCTCTAACACACTACCAGAATCTAGCTCTTTACTGAGTGCCCAGCTTTTTACCGAGGGCAATTTATTGGACACTTGACAAATCACACTTTGTCGAGTGCTACACTCGATGAACAAAGACACTCGACACATACCTCCTTTGACGAGCGCCAAACACTTGACATACACTGATGCTCAGCAAAGGAGGCTTTGCCGAGTGTCAAGCACTCGACAAAACGCGACCCTCGGCAAAGGGCCATCAAGAGTCGTTTATAGTTAACAGCTGTTAACTATGTCGAGTGTCAGGACACTTGACAAATTGACTTATTTGCCGAGTGTCCCCTGGAAGACACTCGGCAAAGAAAGGACTCGTCGAGTGTCTTTCCTTGACACTCGGCAAAGTACATATTCTTTTCTTCTTTTCGCCAAACTTTTTGTGGCACGTTCCTATAGTATATAGACCTACATGTTCCATTTTAGCACAATTATCAAAGTATTTGCTATAACTATTAGATTTAGTTTGTTTAATTGAATTTCTTCGGATAATTTAGATTTGAACTGCAAGTCACTCGAAAAATAGAAAATAGTGAATGCAAAAATGATATCCATGTTATTTAGCACAAGTTATGACCTATTTTAGAAACATACCAGAATATCCAAACACCATGCTAAAAAACATGACTGCGATATTACGATCCAGTTGTTTTAAAATTGTATAAAACACAAAAAATCAGAAATTCATAAAACCTATCGACATGTCATGATATCATATGTAGAGGCACTGATAAAAAATTGACAGTGTTTCGTGCAAGTTGCCACACACTATATGTAGAAACCTAACCGGCCTTCGCATGAAATCATAAATCACCGCACTGTAAATTATCTATTCTAAACGATGAAGATTATAACTTAGACCCAAACACATATGACAGAGAGTTCTTTCAATAAGATGGTCTAGAAGGGCGATTTGAGACAGACTTAACCGAAACTATCAGAATGGAAGTAGATTGAAATGGTTGATGACAAGGAGGAGGATGAGGTGCAAAATCATAATGACTTAGAAATGTTTGAAGGATTATATTTAGGCAATGACAATGATAAACTTGCGCCTTGAGATAGTATTGACTATGGAATAGTTGATAGTGACGATGACACTTATGATCCGACTAATCCGGACCATGAAGATTATTTTTAATCAATGTAATGCTATATTTTATTTATTTTGCATCTGTTTCTATATACGTATTATTTTATATTTGCTTACTCTTAACTGCAGGTGATTGGACAAAGATGGTGCGCGCTGGGATGAGGCCAAGGACGAGGAGGGGGAGGGGTGGGGGATAAGGACCATCCGTAGGACGAAGGAGGCACAACAGGTGGACGGCGCAGCTCAGCAGGACGACGACGACGCTTAGCTGGACAATGATGAGGCGTAGTAGGACGCCTCTGGTACTGGTGCCTCAAGTTCGACGTGAGTCTACTTGCGAGGTCTAGTGAGTCTCCCTCCCTCAGCGATCGATCCTTCGTGACAGGCGCTCGATCATTTGACCCGATGGGAAAAGGTATATAACTTTAGATGTTGTCGCTGCTTCTTCATATTATATGATCAAATTCAAATTAGATACTAATACATTTTCTTAATCATTCTAACAAGTCTTGGCTAGTTATGGAGAATGCAGAGGGTCACAAACGCAATCCCAATGGCATTCTCGGTCTTCTATGCAGGGAACACTCCCCTAGACTTGTTGAGTACGCCGGAGTGATGGGCCCGAACTATTCCTTCGACCACTACGCTGTCGCCCTCGATGCAATAGATCAGGACAGCAGTGAATTCAACAAGGTGGAGCGGGTGAAGCAAGAGTTGTGGGTATGTCTTGCTCGTACTATATTGTTTAATATGCTACATTCATTGCACATTCTTGAAATAATGTATGGATACATCATTTTTGTATGCAGGATTTCTTCAGATGCGAGGCTGGATACGAGGTCAAGTCTAATGTGGTGACTACCGCGAGCTATAAAAAACTCGTCATGGACATGCATTACGAGGCGTGCATCCATGCCATCATCACTTACCACGACTCTGTCCTTGGAGACAAGGTCAGTAAGAAGGACGCTAGAACCATGTCATTGACTCGGGAACAATATTTGCAGGTAAATACAGAACTTTAATATTAATATTATATATGCTTAATTTTTTTCTTCTAATATGCCATATACTTGATTTTTATAGATGATTCCTTATTGGTGCGCTGCTCATCCTGAGTGCTGGGAGCAGATGGTGCAAAGGTGGTGCTCGAATGAGTGGGACGAGGCGCACAACGCTAACCGAGAATGATGTTTGATGATGCAAGGTCCTCCCACCACCAAGGCAGTCGCAACCTCAACAAATACGCAGAAGAATGGGTACACACTCTCTTTAATTTAGTTTAACTTTCAATTAGTCATGAGTTCTAACTATCTCGTTAGTTTTCTCGCAGTTGGTGTCACCACTACCGGAATCAGCTCCTTTGCCGTGTGTCTCAGACACACGGCAAAGGCAATCTTACACTCGGCAAATGCTTTGCCGAGTGTTACACTCGGCAAAGAACGCTCGGTGAACTGTACATCGGCAACAGCCTCTTTGCCGAGTACTATTTGTCGGGCACTCGGCAAAGAAAAGTCACCGTCACGGCGCCAAGTAACGGTGACGGATCCTTTGCCGAGTGCCGTCTGTGGCACTCGGCAAAGAGGTCAATGTTGCCGAGTGTTTGCTCGAGAGGCCCTCGGCAAAGACTGACCCAGTGGGCCCCACTGCCAGTCCCTGTGCCGAGAGCTCTAGTAGGCACTCGGCAAAGGAGGCTTCTTTGCCGAGTGTCTATTGGACAGGTACTCGGCAAAGAACCCTCCAGTGGGCCCCTTTGCCAGTCCCTTTGCCGAGTGCCTTGGCAATGGCACTCGGCAAAGATGTCTTTGCCGGTTCTCAGGTTTCCTTCTTTGCCGAGTGCCATTGTCAGCACTCGGCAAAGATGGCTTTACCGGTTCCCAGGTTGTCTTCTTTGCCGAGTGCCATGGTCATAGCTCTCGGCAAAGCGCCCCTTTGCCGAGTGTTACACTCGGCAAAGTGACCAGAATGTCCCTTTTTTATTTGCTTTTGTTGTTCCATCCAAACAAACAAAAGATATATATGATTCACATCACATTATATATCAATCACATCACAGAATGAACACATTTATCATCAACACCATATATATCACAAAGTCTCACTAAAGTCTCATAAATATAAGTAAGGATCATCACAAAACAGATATAAGTCTGCGTCATCACTAACATCACCAAGTATCTCACAAGATAAAGTTTAACTAACATCACCAACACTCATAAAGGTAAGTCTGGATCATCACAAAACAGATCATCAACGAGGTGGGCATCTGGACTGGTTCGGCGAAGGGCTGGACGAAGCATGAGGGTTGTTCGACGCCGCCGATTGACCCTGCACAGAGAAGAGATTGTATGTGTGAGAACATATGAATAAATATCATGCAGTACTAAAATTTTGATACTCACAGGAGTAGTGAACTCTGTAGGGTCAGCTGCAGGGAACAACGGAGGTGGTGGAGCATGACCCTGTGCGGCGCCAAGGCTCTGCATGTACGTGAACATCTCCGCCATCCTCTTCTCCAGCTCCTCACGTTGCCTCCTCTCATCATCTAGCTGAGTCTGTAATATTTCGCCCTAATGTTACGATAATGCAAAGAGAAAATATATAAAAATCAATGAACGATGAATAGATAAGGAATAACCTGGAGTTGCTGGATACGATGCTGTGAGGTGTCCTGCCGAGGTCGTATGGCTGGGCTCGCGCTCGTGCTCCTTGCTCGCACCTGAGAGAGAGTGGGAGTGGAGGACGAGTCGATTGCCCCGTCGGCAATCCAGTACCGCCCATGCCTCTTGCCTCCTCCGACCCTCATGAGGACATCTCCGTCGATGTCCTCGATCCTCGGATCGTAATCTGGCCCATGGACCTCCTTGGCCATGGCGGTGTACTCACTGAGTCGGCTGTGGATGGCGGGGTTGGTGTACGCCTTGGGCCCGTCATCCGGGTTGTAGGTGACGTCGGACGTCGCCTTCCCCTTGTGGGCCATGGCATATGCCGAGAACGTGGAGCAAGGCGCGCCACCATGTGCCGCCGACTGCGAGAAAACCAACGATATGGTTAGAAATCATGTCTAATCGAAAGTTATATACCTAAATAAAAAAGAGCGCGTACCCATGCTTCCGCGTATTTGCCCAGGCTGCGGCTGCCTTGATGGTGGGAGGGACCTTGCATCAGCAAACGCCGTTCCCGGCTAGCGTTGTGCGCCTCGTCCCACTCAGCCGAGCACCACCTCTGCACCATCTTCTCCCAGCACTCAGGATGCGCGGCGCACCAATGAGGAATCATCTAAAAAAATATAAGTACACCGCATATCAGAAGATAAGAATAAGCATATTTAGTACCAATAATAAAGTTTTGTATTTACCTGCAAGTACTGGTCCGTAGTCAATGACATGGTTCGGGCGTCCTTCTTGTTCACCTTCTCCCCAAGGACGGAGCCGTGGTAAGTGACGATGGCCTAGATGCGCGCCTCGTAGTGCATGTCCACGACGAGCTTCTTACAGCACGTCGTAGACACCACATCCGCCCTGGCCTCGTATCCAGCATCGCACCTGAAGAAATCCTACATACAAAGATGATGTATCCATACATTATTTCAAGAATATGCAACAAATGCGACTTATTAAACAATATAGTGCGAGGAAGACTTACCCACAGCTCTTGCTTCACCCGCTCCGCCTTGTTGTTGAATTGTCTGCCGTCCCGATCTACTGCATCGGGGGCGACGGCGTAGTGGTCGAAGGTGTATGCTGGGCTCGTCACTCCGGCGTACTCGACAAGTCCAGGGAAGTGTTCCCGGCATAGAAGGCCGAGGATGCCATTGGGGTTGCGGCCGTGACCCCCTGCAGTCTCCAAAACCATCCAAGACCTGTCGAAGTGATTAAGATGAAGTATTAGTTTCTATTATTAATTTGAACATATAATATGAAAAAGCAGCAACAACATCTAAAGTTACCTACCTCTCTCCATCGGGTCGTATCAGCGGACGTCTGTCACGAAGTATGGGTCGCTTAGGTAGGCTCGCGGGACCTCGCAGGTAGATACTCCTCGAACCTGAGGAGCCAGAACCTGAGACGTCCTGCTGAGCGGCGGCGTCGTCGTCGTCGTCCTGCTGCGCCGCATCGTCGTCGTCCTGCTGTGCCGCATCGACAGCGGCTTGCTGCTCCACCTGCTGCTGTACGGCGTCGTCCTGCTGCGCCTCCTCCTCCGTCCTACGGGTGCTCCTCCTCCCCCTCCCCCTCCCCCTCCTCGTCCTCGTCCCACCGCCCACCATCTTTGTCCAACAACCTGCAATTAAGAGTAAACAATTAAGCACAGATAAAAAAATATGTATTTAGAAACATATGCAAAATAAATGAAATATAGCATTACATCGATTAAAAATAATCTTCATATGTGTCCGGGTTAGCCGGATCATAAGTGTCATCATCACTATCAACCATTTCATAGTCAACATCATCTGAAGGCGCAATTTCGTCATTGGCATTGCCTTCAAGTATTTCTAAGTCATTCTCATTTTGCACCTCATCATCCTCGTCATCAACAACCATTTCAATATCTACTTCCATTCCGATCGCTTCGGTTAAGTCTATCTCAAATTGCCCTTCGAGCCCATCTTCTTGGAAGAACTCTCCGTCATATGTGTCCGGGTCTAAGTTATAATCTTCATCGTTTGGAACATGTAATTTAGCGTGCGGTGATACCTTATACACAACATCCCAACCCTTAAGATGTTGTTTCGTTTGGCACGCATATGGAAGATAATACACTTGTGTGGCCTGTTGGGCCACAATATAGACATCGTCTCCTGTTAAGGTGGAATCCTGTCGAATTTCGACTATCCCAAGATTAGAATGTGTCCGTCTCGTAACTTCAGGGTCAAACCAATGACATTTGAATATCACTGGAGTAAGAGGTTTGGAACCATAAAAATTGAGTTTATATATTTCTTCAATTCTTCCATAATACTCGACCTCGTCAAGCCCGGGCGTAAAGACTCCAGAACACGTGGTTTTTCGATTGGGCCGACTTTGGTCGTAGCTTGTTGTGCGAAAACGGTATCCATTGACGTCATACCCAGAAAATTTCCTGACCCTATAGGCAAAGCCATTGGCTACTTGTCTCAACTCGGCACTCATAGACGACTCTCTTTGGCCCTGCAAGTTCAAACACGCTAGATTGTTATATTATTCGCACGTAAGAGCAACTTGGAATAACAAACTAAGCACGTACCTTATGTTTAAACCAGGAAATGAAATCGGGCAATCCATTTCCCGCACCCTTTCTAAGAAGGGTATCATATTCCTGTGGAGTTGGGTCCCTTGATCGACGCCAGAATTCATGAAGAAATTGCTCCATGTATGGCGTCACCTCTTCAAGGTTGGTCAATACATATAGCATGATATGGCACCACTCTTCATGTCTCAGGGTCTTGGTGGTCGAACCACTCGCGCTTCCGAGTTGCCCTCGAAAAATGCTGAGGTTCGATTCATTGCCGCCATCATTGTAACGAGGGGGTGGATTATGCACGCTCGGCAGTTTGTCACCATAGTAAGTTGTTGTGAAGTTTGACACCTCCTCCAGTATGTATGCCTCTGCAATGGAAACCTCGATTTTGCATTTATTTCTACATTTCTTTCGGATACTCTTTAGACATCTCTCGATGGATAGCACCAACGTCCCTGCATGGGCCCCCCATTCGTGCCTCATACGGGAGATGAATAATCAAATGCTGCATCGGATTGAAGAAGCCGGGTGGAAAGATCTTCTCCAGCTTACACAGTAACACGGGTGCCATCCTTTCCAAGTCTGCAATCATGGTCCGAGCTAACTCTTTTGCACAAAGCTGGCGGAAGAAATAGCTCAACTCTGCAAGCGCTAGCCAGACATGCTCAGGGACATAGCCTCGAACCATCGCCGGAAGAATTCGTTCAATCCATATGTGGAAGTCATGACTCTTCATCCCTAAGACTCGCAGAGTAGATAAGTTCACCCCCCTACTAAGGTTAGCTGCATACCCATCAGGGAACATTAACATCTTGATCCATTGTAGTACTTCCTTCCTCTGGGCCCTGCTCAGGACGAAATCGGCCTTAGGCCTTCTCCATGTCTTACCACCACTAGGCGGCTTCATCTCTTGGTTTGGTCTATCACATAACTCTGCCAGATCCACTCTTGCCTTTACGTTATCCTTTGACTTATCAGGAATCTCCATAATTGTTGCCCAAAGTGCCTCGGCGACATTCTTTTCAGTGTGCATCACGTCAATGTTGTGTGGAAGGAGCAGGTCATCATAATAGGGGAGCCGAGTCAAGCCCGACTTATGTGTCCACATATGTTGCTCACCATATCCCACAAAACCACCTTCTGGGTTGGCCACGAGACCATCTATCTGTTCGCGAACTTCGGCACCAGTCATCATTGCAGGTGGGCGGTCTGTCACCACGACACCTTTCGTAAAGTTCTTGATGTCTAGTCGGAATGCATGGTCAGGAGGGAGAAATTGTCGATGTTTATCGAATGACGAATATTTGCCACCCTTCTTCAACCAAATGAACCTAAGAGCTTCCTTGCAAACTGGGCATGGGAACTTACCGTGAACACACCAGGCGCAAAATAGCCCATACGCCGGAAAGTCATGCATGGAGTACTGGTACCAAACATGCATTTTGAAGTTTGTCTTCGTAGCTCGGTCGTACGTCCATACCCCTTCCTCCCAAGCACGGACCAATTCATCAATCAAAGGCTCCATGTACACGCCCATTTTATTCCCCGGGTGTCCAGGAATTATCAACGACACGAATATGTTCTGTCTTTGAAAGCATACGCCGGGGGGGAGATTGATGGGGATAACGAACATGGGCCAACATGTGTATGGGGCAGTGGTCATTCCATAGGGATTGAACCCATCTGTGGCCAGCGCAACACGAACATTACGAGCCTCTTTGGCTTTCTCATGGTGAATGGCATCAAAGTGGGTCCATGCTTCACCATCGGATGCGTGAACCATCTTGTCAGGATTGTATCGTTTGCCTTTTTTGTGCCATGTCATCTGTTTCGCGGATTCCTCTGTCATGTATAGACGCTGGATCCTCGGTATGAACGGAAGGTGGCGTAGGATTGTCACGGGGATGTCGAGCTGCCTCTTCTGTCCATCACCAGAGTCTACCTCCATGAACCTAGATGATTTACACTTCGGATAGTACTTTGCCTCAGTGTGTTCTTTCCTAAATAGGACGCAGCCCTTCGGACAAGCATGTATCTGCTCATACGTCATCTTGAGTGCACGAAGGAGTTTCTGTGCCTCGTACATGCTCTTTGGCAGAACGTGGTCCTCCGGAAGCAGGCTGCCAATAACTGTCAACAAACCATCGAATGCGTCTCGACTCATGCTATACTGCGACTTGAACGCCATTATACGCCCAATGGCATCCAGTTGAGAAACCTTTGTCTTGCCGTGAAGGGGTTTCTGTGCCGCGTCAAACATGTCGTAGAATGCCTTTGCGGTCGCCTCTGGCTCGTCCTCCGTACGTCCTTCGGCGAACTGTGCCTCGTGATAGTCGTTCAACATGTCTCCTACCCCGGCATCAGTATCGTAATCCTCGACGCGTTGTCTCACCATCTCCTCTCTCGTGCGATGTGCTTCACCATGGAAGATCCACCGAGTATAGTCCGGCGTAAATCCATTCTTCCAAATATGTTCTACCATGGCCTTCTTTGGTTTTCTTTTCCGGTTGTCACATTTGCTGCACGGACAAGGGACTAGGCTAGCTCCTTTAGCAGCTTCGCCATATGCCCGTTCCAGGAAAGCATCGGTCTTCCTAATCCATTCTGGGGTGACATCATTACGTCGAACGCGGCCCATGTACATCCACTCACGGTCCTCCATCCTCTAACATATATAACCGAGTATAGTTTAATATAGACATGTAATGCATGTACACTACGTTCCTACCTTCTAATAGGTGATGATAGGTCCTAATCCCACCCGCGGTTGCGTAGATGGAGTTAGTTTCCATGCTCTACTCCGATCCGAGATAGAATTTCGGCAGCACCTCCCCGCTGTTCTCCGGATACACGTCCTGGCAGGGAGAGTGTACTGTCCGGAGAACAACAGGGAGGTGACGCCGAAACTCTATCTCGGACCGGAGTAGAGCATGAAACTAACACCATCTATGCAACCGCGGGCTGTCCAAAAAACGTGGACAATCCGAAACTGATACATTTGTCGATATGCAAAGATCTGCATATCTACAACGTATCACTTTCGAACGGGAGACGCCTAACTGGGTTACGTGATCTACGACCATGATGCGGAAATAGAGGTTATACCTAAGGTGGCGGTGAAGTAAGGCTAGCGGGGCTGTGGTGGGTCGGTGCAGTGGCGACGCGACGCGGTGCAGGCAGACCCGCAACGGCTAGGAAGACAAGTATCTTCTCTATAAAAAAGAAACACAAGTCTGTTAATACAAAAAATTAGAAGCATTTCTTTTCCCTCCACGATTTATAGCAATGACAAGCAATTATACTTTCTCTTTGTTTATCTCTTTGTGTATATATATACGGATTCCGGTAAAGGCCCGGATTCCGGTAGTGAGGTAGTGACGCATTACCGACTACATGCGATCAAACAGAGGTAATGATATCACTTTAGCTCGGTGATCTTATCGCGTTACGAAATGGTGAACCAATCATGGCGAGCGGACCTGTGTGGCGAGCGGCGACGTCTGGGGAGGCCTTGGCAGTCGCGTCGTTGGAGCCCAAGTGGGGGCTATGCGCCCCGACACGCGCATGTAAATTGTAATGTTGGCACTCGGGCTTCTTCGACCGCGAGGTGATGACATACTCGAGGGTTAGGGTCGCCCGAGTACGGTGGAACAGTCCAAATAATCGACTAGGTGGTACCATATTATCGACTGCATGGGACCAAATAGAAGTAACGTTATCGATCACTTCCGCTCTGTGATTTGATCATGTTACGAAATGGTGAACCAAGCAAGGCGGGTGGGGCCGTGTGGCGAGCGGCGGCGTCTGTGGGGAGGCCTTGACAGTCGCTTCGCTGGAGCCCAAGTGGGGGCCATGCACAACGACGCGCGTAGGGAACGTCGGCTCTCGGGCTTCTTGGGCCGTGAGGTCTCGTCATGCTCAAGGGCCAAGGCCGTCTGGCTATGGAGGAACAGTCCGGTAATGGACTAGGTGGTAACACATTACCGACTACATGCGACCAAATAGAGGTAACGGTATCACTTCCACTCTATGATCTAACCGCGTTACGTAAAGGTGAATCAAGCATGGCGAGCGAGGCCATGTGGTGAGCAGCGGCGGCAGTTAGGAGGCCTCGGTGGTGGCGTCGTTTGAGACCAAGTGGGGGCTATACGCAACGATGCGCGAAGGTAACATTAGCTCTCGAGCTTCTTCGATCGCGAGGTGTCGACATACTCGAGAGCCGGGGTCGCCTGGGTATGGTGGAACAATTTGATAATCGACTAGGTGGTAACGATTACCGACTACATGTAACCAAACAAAGGTAACGGTATCACTCTCGCTCTGTGATCCGATCGTGTTACAAAATGGTGAACCAAACATAGCGGGGCAGGGTTGTGTGGCGAGCAGCGACATCTCTAGAGGCCTCGGCGATGGCGCTGGAGCCCAAGTGGGGGGTATGTGAAACGACACACGCAGGTAACACTGGCTCTCTCGGGCTTCTTCGACCATAAGGTGTCGAATACTCAAGGACTAGGGTCGCCCAAGTACGATGGAATAGTTTGGCTCAATGAAAACAATAATAATTCATTAGGCAAAACTCACAGCGATGGCGGGCCGAGCAGGGGCCGTGGGGCGAGCAGGGGCCGGCGCGGTGGACGGCGAGCAGGTGGCCGGCGCGCTGGGCGGCGCGCGGTGGCCGGCGCGGTGGACGGCGAGCAGGGGCCGCGGGGCGCGCGGTGGCCGGTGTGGTCCGGGCGAGCGGGCGGATGGTCGGGGCGGCGGCGCCTGCTATCACGGCGTGGGGGCGGGGCGCGGCGCCCGGCGGCGTGGTGGCGGCGTGGCACTCGGCGTGGGGGCGGGGCGCGGCGCCCGGCGGCGTGGTGGCGGCGTGGGGGCGGCGGGAAGCGGCCCGGCGTCGTGGTGGCGGCGGGAAGCGGCCCGGCGGCGTCGTAGTGGCGTGGGCGCGGCGTGGGAAGAGAGAAAGGAAGTGAGCGAAGAGAAGAAGAGAGGAAGACGACCGGAGTATTATTCAACGGCTTTACCGAGTGCCAGATCGCGGGCACTCGGCAAAGAATTTTTTAAAAATTTTAAAATACATTTTGCCGAGTGCCTCAACCCTGGCACTCGGCAAAGCCGTCTTTGCCGAGTGCCAGATCGCGGGCACTCGGCAAAGCATTTTTTAAAAATTTTAAAATACATTTTGCCGAGTGCCTCGGACCTGGCACTCGGCAAAGCCGTCTTTGCCGAGTGCCAGATCGCCGGCACTCGGCAAAGCATTTTTTAAAAATTTTAAAATACATTTTACCGAGTGCCGACTGACAGGCACTCGGCAAAACCTTAACTTATTGTTTTTGCCGAATGCTGCCGGGATGGCACTCGGCAAAGAGAGTCTTTGCCGAGTGTCTTCTTTGGACACTCGGCAAAGTACATTTTTATTTTTTTTATTTTGCCAACCAAAATTTTTGTGGTATGTTCCTACACTATATAGACCTACATGTACTATTTTGGGACAATTATAACAGTGTTTTCTATAGCTAGTACATTTAGTTTGTTTATTTGAATTTCTTCGGAAAATTCAGATTTGAACTGCAGGTCACTTGAAACTTGGAAAACCGTGCATGCAAAAATGATATCCATGCTACATAGCACAAGTTACGACCGATTTCAGGAGCGGACCGGAAACTTCGAGCACCATGCTCACTCAACATGGCCGTGAACTTGCCATACAGCTGTTTAAAAAATTTATAAAACACAAACAAACTTAGAAAATCATGAAACTTGTCCACATGTCATGATATCATATGTAGAGTCTGTGATAAAAAATTTAGAATGTTTGGAGAAAGTTGTGAGATACTATGTGTAGAAACCTAAGAGAACCACACATGAAATCATAGAGTTTCAATGTGGATCTCTTAGGTTTGTACACATAGTGCGTTACAGCTTTCTCGAAACTTTTTCAAATTTTTATCACAGCCTCTACATATGATATCATGACACGTGGACAGGTTTCATGATTTTCTGACTTTGTTTGTGTTTTATACAATTTTTAAACACCTGGATGGCAAGTTCACGGTCATGTTGAGTGAGCATGGTCCTCGAAGTTTCTGGTCCTCTCCTGAAATCGGTCGTAACTTGTGCTAAGTAGCATGTATATAATTTTTGCATGCACGGTTTTCCAAGTTTCGAGTGACCTACAGTTCAAATCTGAATTTTCTGAAGAAATTCAAATAAACAAACTAAATGTACTAGCTATAGAAAACACTGTCATAATTGTCCCAAAATGGTACATATAGGTCTACATAGTGTAGGAACATACCACAAAAAGTTTGGTGACCAAAATAAAAAAAATAAAAATATGCTTTGCCGAGTGTCTACATAGGACACTCGACAAAGACTCTCTTTGCCGAGTGCCAGATATTTGACACTCGGCAAAGACTGACGGCCGTCAGCTGTAGACGGCCGCTAACGGCCCTTTGCCGAGAGCCATCTTTGCCGAGTGCTTGACTCTCGGCAAAGCAATCTTTGCCGAGTGCCTGGTTGTGCCGAGTGTCCCGCACTCGGTAAATAAGACCTTTGCCGAGTGCAGGTCTTTGCCGAGTGCGGCGCTCGGCAAAGTCTTCTTTGCCGAGCGCCCGATAAAAAGCACTCGGCAAAGCCACCGGCACTCGGCAAAGGCCCGGATTCCGGTAGTGCACATGGTGGCTAGCCTTGCTCCATCTTCTCGGCATATGCTATGGCCCACAAGGGCAAGGCCACGTCCGATGTCACCTATAACCCTGAGGATGGGCCCAAGGCATACAACAACCCTACCGTCCGCAACCGCCTTAGTGACTATACCACCATGGCAAAGGAGGTCCATGGGCCAGATTACGATCCGAGAATCGACATCGACGAAGATGTCCTCATGAGGGTCGGAGGAGGCAAGAGGCATAGGCGGACTAGGTTGTTGACAGGGCAATCGACTCATCTTCCACTCCAACTCTGTCTCAGGTGTGAGGAAGGAGCACGAGCGCGAGCCCAGCCATACGACCTCGGTAAGATAGCTAACAACATCGCATCCAGGAACTCCATGTTATTCCTTACCTATTCATCGTTTCATTAATTATTATATATCTTCTCTTTGCATTATCGTAACATTAGAGCGAAATATTATAGACTCAGCTAGAAGAAGAGAGGAGGCAACGTGAGGACTTGGAGACGAGGATGGCAGGGATGTTTCAGTACATGCAGAGCCTTGGCATCGCATCAGGTTTTGCTCCACCACCTCTGTTGTTCCCTCTAGCTGATCCTTCACAGTTCTCTACTCCTGTGAGTATCAGAATTTTAGCCTTGTATGATATATATTCATCTAGTCTCACAAATGCAATCTCTTCTTTGTGCAGGGACAATCGGCGGCATTGAACAACCCTCATGGATCGCCCAACCCTTCGTCGAACCAGTCCAACCGCCCACCTTACTAATGTTTGTGAAAAAATTATGTGAGAAACTTGGTCTGAACTTTGTCTGAACTTATGTTTATGAAAAACTTATGTTTGTGAGTTGGTAATACTTATATTTGTGAAAAACTTGTGAGATTTGAGGTCTTTGTGAGATATGTGGTCTCTATGATGTATGCGATGATTCTGTGAACTGTGTGATGTATATGTGATATATGTTTTGTTTGTTTGAATGGAATAATATAAATAAATAAGGGGGTTTTGGTCACTTTGCCGAGTGTTACACTCGACAAAGAGGGCACACCTGGAAACCATAAAGATTCTTTGTCAAGTGTTGTAGTCCTGGCACTCGGCAAATAAGCTCCCTTTACCGAGTTCCTCCTAGAGCACTCAGCAAAGGGACTGGCAAAATAGCCCACTGGTGCTCCCTTTGCCAAGTACCAACTTGCGGCTCTCGGTACAGAGGCTGGCGTGAGGGCCCACTTGAGCTTTCTTTGCCAAGTGCCAGACCAGCATGCACTCGGCAAAGGCTCCCTCTTTGCCGAGTGTCATTGAGGACACTCGATAAAGTCTCCGTCACCGTCATTTGTCGCCATTATAGCGACTTTTCTTTGCCGAATACACTCGGCAAAAAGGTCATTGCTGATATTGTTCATCGTGTTCCCTTTACCGAGTGTCACACCCGGTAAAGAGTTTGTCGAGTGTTTTCCATATTTTGTCGTCCATCCTCATCTCTATATTTAAATTTCACTCTACGAACAGCATCACAAACAGTATTTTAGGTAACCATAATTGACATGCCAATGTACTACGTACACTATGGATGCACATATCATGCATAGAGATGTTAATGGGGACCCGATACCCGCTAACCCGTGAGGAATTCCCCTATTAGGATACAGGTATGGAAAAATTGTCCCCATGGGTATGGATATGGGACAAAATCTCCACCCATTGGGTAAACGGGTATAGGTTTGGGAAGCAATGATCTGAACCCGATTACACATGGGTATTTCATACGTGTACACCTATCCTGTTTGTATGAATGAGTTGAGGCCAAGCCGACCACCAAGCCCAGCACGTCAGCGCACCCGGCCCTAGGTTCTAACCCAACAAGGCAACACGACAAGGCAACTAGCAGACTAGCAAAAAAAACAAAACCCTAAAATAACCAGTCATACGCTACGCCCTGTCCAGCCGGCCAACCACCGCACGCCTAGACAACTGTGCTAGCAATGCACACTAGACAGCTTCACTGGCATTGCACACTGGCAACTTTATCAGTGACGAGGAGCATCGTCGACTGCTAGGAGCATAGGATGATGGTGCCAGCGATGGATTCTCATGCGCCAACAAACTCGGATGGTGACTGTTCGAACCGTAATTGAGCCGGCGGACGGTCCGGCCCTGAGGCCGGACGGTCCGCGGTCCGAACAGTCCGCGCCTGGGGGCCGGACGGTCCGCGCGTGCGCAGAACAGATTAGGGTTCCGAGTTTTGTGTTACGGTTGTTAGCTAAAATCACGGGAAAAGCTCGGAAATTAGTTTGTAAAGGGTCCAGCCCCCCTCCTCTATAAATAGAGAGGTATACGGCCGATTTGTAATCAACAATCGAATCAATACAACTTCTATTTCGCATTTTATCTTAGGAGTAGTTCTAGTCTAGTTTAGGTTTAGTCTTCCAATCCCCAAATTCTCCGCCTCTCCTCGACTCTACGTCGATTAGAGGAGTCTAGGTCGGTCTACCCGAGCCTAGACACAACCTTGGATCTCTACTCCCCGACGGGGTCCCTCCCGGGAGCGAGATCCAGGCGCCGTCGGCGATTTTCCGCCGCCCCTGCGCACGCGCGGACCGTCCGGCCCCAGGGCGCGGACCGTCCGGCCGTCAGGCAGGGAGCCCTAGCCGCGCACCAGGTCGCGGACCGTCCGGCCCCAGGCCGCGGACAGTCCGCCCTTGCGCAGAGAGCACCACCGCGCCTCGCACCAGGCCGCGGACCGTCCGGCCCCTGCGCGCGGACCGTCCGCCCCTGTGCAGAAGGCACCGCCACGGTTCTTATTGAGTGTTTGGCGCTCCGAAAAGGCGTCAACACACTTTTTGGCGACTCCGCTGGGGACAACACATATAGACCTATCAAATCGGCCCTCAATGGCCGGTTCAAAAGATAGCTCTGAGGTTTCCACCAGCAATATCATCACACCGACATGGGAAGCCTTGCCGGCTGAAGAACAGCTCCTATTCGAGGAGCGCCAGGAGCAGCTGATCCAAGAAGCAAAGGCGAAGTTCTTGGCTGACTTCAAAGTGGACAGGAACAACAAAGTCGTTCGGCAACGAGCGACAGATCTGGCTTCGCTCCGACCTACTACGATTACCCCAAATGTAAGTAGCACCAACGAACTCCAATCTCTTAAAGCTTACATAGGCGAACAGCGAGAACAGATGCAAAATATCATAGGGGTTATGCAAAACGATTGTAGGAGACTAGTACGTGCATTTAATAAATCTAGTATAGCAAATTTTCCTTCACCCGAGGTTGAATTAGGAGATAATACACGTAATACATCGGTTAAAGGTTGTCACGACCAGTCACAACCCCCTTATGGGATGCCGATGGACACGTACCCTGAGCAGACGCAAATCGGCAGCAAATCAGCCGATCTGCACATGCCCGGACCGTCCGCACGTGAGCGCGGACCGTCTGGGCCAGCAACAGTCGGGCCTATTTTTAATGAGTTACCTAGATATGCGCCCGAGCCACCACATACGGCACAAAATCTAAACTACCAAGTCGGACCGTCCGCATACAACGACGGACGGTCCGCATATAATCACGGACGGTCCGGGCCAATGTCCGGACAGTCCGCGCATGACCTTTTTGAGGAGGATTGTTACCTGAATCCTCACCCGTCCCAACAACACTTCCCATCACATTATGCAATGCACCAGCCCATTAATTCAGGATCCAGAGCCCAGGAAAGATTTCCGGCCCCACCTAGAAGGCCGGAAAGAAACGATCAAACATATGAGCCATATAGGGCAAATGGAAATGCACCACGTAGCTCAAACCAATGGGGGGAACGACAACATACTAACATGCAACCAACCCCACCTATGTTTGACCAGAGAGCCGGTGGTCTTGCACCGGCTGCCATTGGTATAGTGAGGGAAGAAATAGCCGGGGCGTTCCGAGATAAGCTCGGAGTAAGCATGATCCCTGGGGGGCGATCATATCGGAAGCCTTATGACAGCCGATTTGATCGCCACCCATACCCACAGGGAACCAGGATACCCGAGTTTGCAAAGTTTTCGGGTGACCAAGGAAAGAGCACGCGTGAGCACATAGGCCAGTTCCTAGCACAATTAGGAGAATTGGCCGACACCGAAGCATTCCGTGTGCGTTTATTTTCATTATCCTTAACAGGGACTGCATTCACATGGTATGCCACGCTCCCTCCTAATTCCATTTTGTCATGGGGAGACTTAGAGCAAAAATTTCATGAACATTTCTTCTCTGGTGATTATGAGCTAGATTTAGTAGACTTAGTGACCCTACGACAAGAAAAGGATGAATCGGTTAGTGATTATATCCGGAGATTCCAGGATACGAGAAACCGATGCTTTCAAATTCATTTAACAGATAAACAACTGGCGGGAATAGCCTTTGATGGATTGCGCTATTATTTAAAAGAGAGATTAGAAGGCATCCAGTTCTTTACTCTAGCACAATTACATCAGAGAGCTTCGGCTTGTGAAAGCCGTAGCAAAGAACTAGTCAGAACGGTTCATCATAATGTCCCTATAGTAGAACACAATCAAAGTAGTTCGGACGATGAACCAAAGAAAGTTTACACTGCCGAAATAGTCTGGCCCGAGCAGGCCAAATCTTCGGCTTGCTACTCCTTGCAGTCAGTTCAAAAGGAACGACAGGAGGAGGTTAAGTTTACATTTAATGTCGGCAAATGTGATAAGATATTCGATGAATTACTAAAAAATGGTAACATTAAAATTGATTATATCGTTCCACCTGCCGACGAACTAAAGCGTCGCGCATACTGCAAGTGGCACAACTCATTTTCCCATGCCACTAATGATTGTAATGTGTTCCGACGACAAATTCAATCGGCCATTAATGAGGGACGATTGAAATTTCAGGAGGACACGAAGCCCTTCCCAATGAATGTGATCGACTTTAATGGCAAAAAGGTCCTAATTCGGCCCAACACAGCCGATAAGGGCAAAGACAAAGAAGTCATCATCGGCAACACACGGGAGGCCGATGGAAACAACAAAATTTCTTGCAGGAAAGTGATGGCCGAGAAGACTCCTGATGGAGGGGAGACACTGAAGGTAACCATCACAAACTCCAGCGCTGGGGGTCAAGCACAGACAAAGGGATATGCGCGAGAACCCATACTACGCATCGCGGACGGTCCGGTGTCTAGGCGCGGACGGTCCGTAACATCACCGGACGGTCCGAAGCGTTCCGACGGACAGTCCGGCAACGTCGAAGAGCTGCGGCGACCACGTACCTTCAAACCACGACGACCAGAAATAGGTACGTGGAAAACTAACACGTTCAAGGCAACTGGTCGGTTGGTAAAATCTAGCCCGACCTTTGATCAATTATTGTCTAAATATGTGAAAAAGAAGGCTGGCCCCAGCGACCGGCCACCAAAGGGACCTCGCTTACCCACCCAGGTGCGACGGCAGGTTAGGCCGATTGGACCACCACACCAATCGGAAAGGACGGGAGGTTATAATGTTCAATTAAGACCTAACGTACCTGCATGGACACCTCCACCACCATATCCACCTATGCCATATCCATACACATACATACCTCCACCATATGTCCCAAATCAAATGTGGGGCATGCCACCATACTCATTTGGGATGCCACAGTACCCCGCTTGGGGGGCACCCCAAACATCTGTATTCAATAGGTTGACACCTCCAGTACAAGACCGATTGAGAGCCCCTCAATCCGGTCCACGAGCACATGCCCAGCAAGATTGCCGAACAACTCGGCCCCAAAGGCTGACTAATCCGGCAGGGGGGCATACAGCTACAACCTCCAACAATACGAAAAAGGAAGATGTCATTAAAATAGGAACGACAGATGTCGTCGTACAACAAAATAACGAAGGGCCGATGATTTTTGGTGAATCGGCCAACACAAACAAAAAAGAAAGTACGACTGTCAATAAAATAGCCGATCCAAAATACTCCATGCCCCGATGGTGCCCATCGGGATTGACACGATCGCAAAAGCGAAAATTACAGCGCCTTAGGGCAAAAGAGAATCAGGAGAAGGAGGCGGAAAAAATATTCAATGACACACATCCGCAATATCCGCCACCACAAAAGAGATGGAGACCAAAGGCCGTTGAAGAAAATCAAACGGCCATAAAGACAGAAAATAAAACAGCAACTGTGCAGCTCTTTGCAGGTATAGCAGACAGTCCGACTATAAAGACCGGACCAACCGCACGGGGCGCGGACCGTCCGACCCCTGAGGCCGACTCATCTGCAATAAACCATGACACCTCCGACGACGTACCGACGCCCATGGAGGAAGACGACCTGCAAGGAGAAGACCTGGTCGACTACGGAGCTACACCAGAACACTTAGAGAATTAGGAAGGCAATGTGACGAACTGGTCAGGACCAGTATGACGCTCGGCGATGTTGGGACTGACAGTTCGATCAAATCTAAAGGGATCACGTCCGTTGAGTCAACCATCGAGACCAAGGCCACTGCGTACCATCCTAGTAAGTGGCAAGATGCCTAAGAGAACCGATGTGATAACATCGAGTTAGTTGCTTTTGGTTCGCCCAGCTCCACCAAAAGGCAGGGGGGCATATGTTCGAACCGTAATTGAGCCGGCGGACGGTCCGGCCCTGAGGCCGGACGGTCCGCGGTCCGAACAGTCCGCGCCTGGGGGCCGGACGGTCCGCGCGTGCGCAGAACAGATTAGGGTTCCGAGTTTTGTGTTACGGTTGTTAGCTAAAATCACGGGAAAAGCTCGGAAATTAGTTTGTAAAGGGTCCAGCCCCCTTCCTCTATAAATAGAGAGGTATACGGCCGATTTGTAATCAACAATCGAATCAATACAACTTCTATTTCGCATTTTATTTTAGGAGTAGTTCTAGTCTAGTTTAGGTTTAGTCTTCCAATCCCCAAATTCTCCGCCTCTCCTCGACTCTACGTCGATTAGAGGAGTCTAGGTCGGTCTACCCGAGCCTAGACACAACCTTGGATCTCTACTCCCCGACGGGGTCCCTCCCGGGAGCGAGATCCAGGCGCCGTCGGCGATTTTCCGCCGCCCCTGCGCACGCGCGGACCGTCCGGCCCCAGGGCGCGGACCGTCCGGCCGTCAGGCAGGGAGCCCTAGCCGCGCACCAGGTCGCGGACCGTCCGGCCCCAGGCCGCGGACAGTCCGCCCTTGCGCAGAGAGCACCACCGCGCCTCGCACCAGGCCGCGGACCGTCCGGCCCCTGCGCGCGGACCGTCCGCCCCTGTGCAGAAGGCACCGCCACGGTTCTTATTGAGTGTTTGGCGCTCCGAAAAGGCGTCAACAGTGACCAAGGAAGGTGAGCAGACTCCATTTCTCTATTTCTTATATTGGTCCCAAAGTACTGATTTCTTTTCTGATGGATGGATGAATGGATCATGGTTCATAGATGAATGCTTGCCGATGCGGTGATGTCTAAAATCTGGATAGTTTGTACTAGATGTTAGTACCTAGTTATCTCTTAATTGAGGATGGGGACCATTAGAGACCCCGAATCCGAATAGGGATAGGTATATGATGAGTTTTATACATATGATAGGTATGTGGATAAGTATAGAGATGGATTAAATATAACAAGGATAGGTCTGTGATACTATAAACCGTTGGAGAATTTGCCATTGACATCTTACCCACACCGCCACACGAAGGCACGTCGTCTTCCCCGGTAAATCACCATCGCGATAGATGTTCCGTATCTGCTACGACCGAAGTTTTAATGGAAGACGTGTAAATTCTGATGACGACATTCCAGACGGGACAAGTGACGAGTGACGTCGAGCTGCCGTTAGACATTAAATGAAGCGCAACTAAGTGCTACTGGACAACACTGATTCGGAACAAATTTGCTCTTAATTAGAGTAGATAAGTATATAAGACAGACATTTCCACGGTTAAATCTAATTAATACCTTTGTTGAATAACATAGTTTGTAAAGCTATCTTCAGTAGATCTCTTATCTTATTATTCTCTATCTCATCACTTATTTAATTATTTCAAACTTCACTTTTTAAATAGTATTAAACCATATCATCTATAGTTTCACGTCCCATATTTTATAATACCCGCGGGAGACAGTGTAAATGCTACTCTGGGCTGTATAATTGTGTACGGTAATAAATTGCTGATGTAAACGGATAACATGTCAACTATATTTTATAGGTTAACTAATGAATACATATCTAATCTAAAACAAATTATATTTTGGGGCAGGGAGAGTAGAAGATATTGATGTGAAAACTAAAATTTCAAATCTTCATTCAAATACAAGTTGTGGAGAATAGGCTCTTCACCTGTTTAAAAAACCAGTTATAAGTTGTTGTTTAGAGCATCTCCAAGAGACTAGCTAAATAGATTGTCAAGCTAAAATTTAGCTACTTAATAGTATAATAGCTCTCCAACAGATTAGTTATTTAACTTGCTAAGTTATCTGGCTCTCTAAATTAACTCCCTCACTAGCCAAATTTGGCTAGCAACTCTTGCTAGCCAAGCTAACTTGCATGTTGGAGAGCCTGTTGGAATGAGATGTTATATATAGAGTTTAATGTTTATAAAGAGACAAATAAAGAGTCAAATAGAGAGTAAAAAATAAAGAGTCTCTTCGAGATGCTCTTAAGGCCAGTTCTCTAGCAGTGTAATCATAGGGGCCTAATTAAGTTAAGACCAGCTAGCCATGCAAGCATGGAACTGATTGTCTGCTAGCATCAACTGCATGCAAAACTAGCTAGTCGGATAGCCCAATAAAACTGTCGATTCATGCCCATGCAGCTAGTTCAGCCGACAAATTAGAAAAACAGGTTACGTGACTTGCTTGCTTTTGCATGCTCTCGCCAAATCCTTCTCCAAGCTATCTCAGCGTGATCAGTCATGCGTCCTGATACTTGGTCCCTTTCGCTCATTAAAACTAGAGCATCCACAATCGGCCGGGATCAGTATACTACCGCGGATGAAATGTCGCTACGTACTACTGCCAAACGAAAATTTCTACGCGCCCCTGCCTAAATCCCCTGTGCCTCTTCGCTCCTCTCCATATCGATCTGCCACTCAAACAAAATCCTTTGCTTCGTCGCTCTTTTCAATCATGTGTGCGCATGCGATTTTTTTTTCTTTCTATTTTGTTTGTTTGCATGTGATGTCAAGCTAGAGTTCTTTGCGAGTTCCTGGTAAAAGGCAATCCAATATAACTAAGGTTGGTTTAGGGGTGTTTAGTTTGAGAAATCACTTCATCCAAAATGAAGTGATGTATCATGAGTTTATTTCTCAAATTTGGTGTATAATAACCTTATTTCTAATGTTAGTACTAACTAATTAACTATGAGAAATGAGATGATGATGGATCAACATATTCCATTTTAAAAACCAAATAAAAAACTAGAGGCGCCTCCCCTGCTGTCGAGGTCGAGGCCGACGACCAGCAGCGGCAAGCTACCGAGCCCGACAACAAGAGGGGCGAGGAGTGGTCCCTCTCCTCCTTCTCCAGATGGATGCAGCTCAAGCCCGCCGCCATCGATGTCGCCTCTCGGCGTGACCGCCCATGCCCGGATCCTCGCTAGCTGCCTCCCCTGCTCGCGAGGTCGATGTCGATGGATCCAAGGACGCCAGAGCCGCCCCTCTCCGAACTCCCACTATGGCCGCCACAGGGGAGTGCAAGGAGAAGGCGGCGGGCGATGAAGACTTCGGCGAGAACTTGGCAGTGGTGCTGCTCGCACGCAATAGGAAGGCCATTGGGCATCGTCCGACCCACACCCATCCAGCTTAGGGGCTTCTTGTTGTCCACTCAGGCCCCAGTAAGAACTCCCGATCCCTAGATCTCTTTTCGTATGCTAAGTTGTGCTTAAGAACTATTGATGCATACATTAGGTTAGGGCAAGGATTTTGGTTAATTGGAATAAGGCAGCGCTTTAACCTTAGTTCCTCAGTTCCAGCTTCAACATGTGCATGTGCTGCCTCCATAGTCTATGCTCTGGTTAACATGGCGGAGACGATTTGTGAGGTGAATTGCTTGTAAGATTGTTATCTAAATGGTGGGGGCAGGGAAAGGGAATTGTGGTTCCATTGAGGATGATAGTGTTATGAATTTCTTCTGCTTTAGAGCTCTATTTTGTATTGTTCTTTAGGAATCGGTTGTTGCATTATTTATAAGGTATGCCTGATTTACTCTTCTTGTTTAGGCAACATAGATCATGTCATTGTTTGAGTGCAGTAAACCATGTAAATTCTCTCTTATAAGTTGTCCTTTTAGTTATATTCATAATCGATTGTCTAAATTTGTTTAGACACCATATTATTTTATCATTGTTTGAGTATAGAAAGAAGTAAACTCTCTTACCTTATAAATGTACTAATAATTGTCTATCTGAATTCAGGCACTTGAAATATACCAACTCGCATATAAGATATACACTATATTAATGATGTCACGCTAAAAATGTGTACTTCCCTAGGTCGAAAAGCAAGGTCCTGTCATCACAAATTCCTAGCAAATTTAGTGATATGTCATGAGAACCAGACATGACAACGTTACAACCTTAGAGGTAATAACCTTTGTTTTCTATTTGCTTCAGTCAACTTGACCTTACCAGCTTATCTTCTTCCACTTTCTGCCCATTTTCTATTGATTTAGCCCTTCTACTCAGCTTTGGAGGTTGTCTGTTTATTTGTTTCTTACATTGATTTGCTGATCGTTTACAAATACGGAATTGTCCCTAATACTGAGTTCCAAGATGCACCTAGCACCCTGTGTTTTTATGCTTGTCACTACCGGAATTTGGCTCTTTGCCGAGTGCCATATTCTTTACCGAGTGTTTTATTTCGGGCACTCGGCAAAGAGCTCTTTGTCGAGTGCCACGCAAAAAACCCTCGGTAAAAGCAAACACTCGGCGAAGAAGCTCTTTGCCGAGTGTTTTTTCTCCAACACTAGGCAAAGACAATTTAAAATTCACATTTTAAAGTAGTAAATTAATTCAAATGAAAAAGTTTTCAACTACAAATTTGTATAACTCATCATGATGTACAATTTATATATTGAACATTTCTTCATATGACAAAATAAAAATAAATTTGTTCATAAAACCTATATCTCTCTCGTAGTTTATGAAACTACGAGAGAGACGTATAGAATTTGTGCATATTGTTAGAACCATCATCTGAGATAAACAAATTATCAAACAACCAAAATAAACTTTGTAGATCTTGAGAAGTTATAAAAGTTTATAGTTGACAACTTTTTCATTTGAAGTCATATTGTCAACGAAAACTACGTCTGAATTTAAAAAATTTAAAATTTGAATTTTGAAAACGACTTCGAAAGGAAAAACCACCAACATGAAAGTTGTAGGCATTGAAGAGTTATGAAACTTTGTAGTTGACAATGTTTTAGTTTGAAATCATCTTGTTATGCAAAACTATATTTGAATTGTGAAATTTGAATTTTTCAAACTGTCTCGGATGGAAAAACCACCAAAATAAAAGTTGTAGGTCTTGAAATGTAATGAAACTTTATAGTTGACAATTTTTTGATTTGAAATCATCTTATCATTGAAAATTTCATGTGAAGTTTTTAAATTTAAAATTCAAATTTTAAAAACGGTCTCGGATGTAGAAACTATTAAAATAAAACTTTTAGATCTCAAAAAGTTATGCAACTTTATAGTTGGTCACATTTTCAAATGAACTCATTTAGTGCCTTAAATAATCAAATTACTCTCGATTTGTTATAGTACATGGGGAATGGAAACGTAATATAAACATAATTGGTGTAGTAGTGTAGTGGTATAGGAGGGTATGCGCGAGAGAGAGGTTGCGAGTTCGAATCTCACCATTTACAAAACATATAAGTTTGATTCAAAATAATAGTGAAAAATGATAGGGCAACAGGTAAGGTAATAGGGGGTAGGGTTGGAGAGTTGTTCCTAGAATTTAAAAAATGTTTTGCTGTTTTTTTTTAAATTTTTCGATTCTTAATTTGCCGAGTGTTTTTCTTTGCCGAGTGCTTTTTGACACTCGGCTCGGCAAAGAACCCTTTGTCGATGAAATCTTTGCCGAGTGTTCTTTGCCGAGTGTTACACTCGGCAAAGCCTTTGCCGAGTGTAAAATAGCCTTTGCCGAGTGTCTTAGACACTCGGCAAAGAACGCGATTCCGGTAGTGTGTAGACTTGTAATGGTGCAGCCTATGGGTTAGGACGGGCAGCCTGGCAGTGGATAGTTGCTTTACATCTTGCAAGGCAAGGGGAGCAAGCAAGTAAGTTTTAAAAATGATTTGACAAATGATATTGGTGGTTCTTACTTTACTTCATATCCCCTCCAAGCTGTAATCAATGGCATAAAATGGATCTTGGCGTCTATCTCGGCGCCAAGGGTGATAGCGCCGACCTGCTGCCACGTCAGGTCGACGTTGGCGTCGATTCTTACATGTACACGCCAAAATAAGTGGCGCCGACACGTTGTAGCTCGGTGTCGATAGTGACGACGCCGAGCTAAGGGTCCATTTTTTTGAAATAAAACTGGAAAGGGCGTATTTGTGAAAATAAAACCCAAAAAGGGCTAAATTGCAAAACAGACGCCATCAATGGCAGAAAAATAATCTATTTTGTTCAAATTTTTGTATTATAATAACGTCTATTCAAGTGTGTTGTGAACTTGTTCTCTTTATCTTAAATCCATCTCAAAATGGATTGAGATACTTCTTAGGGCCTATTATAATATGTCTAGAATATATAATTTAACTTATTTTTGAACTAATACTTAGTTTAAAATAAGTTAGATTATATAATCTGAGCAGATTGTAATCCCAAATGGACACGGACTAGAGCCCCTTCAAATAAATAAGGGATAAAAATTATATACAATTATTTTTATTATCTGATAAATGAAGCGGTGGCACCGATCTGGCACCAAACACTAGGGGTGTACCGTCTGACGTCCCTCTGCGCTGTCACACCCGAATTTAAAGTCAAACCCGGGCGCGAATCAAATGTGTGCTAGGATCAAGTCTCACACATATGATGACTCATGGTATAGAAATGAATGTCTCATCTTTATTATATAATAGATGTTCTATACAAAATAGTTAAACAAATACATCATATGATGATAACGATCCTCCACGACCATAGTTGACTGGGAGACGACGGCTTAGACCTCTCACGAACTCATCACGACATCCTTCGTGGTCCTTATCTTGCGGTACCTGTCCTTGACCTAGGGGTGAGTACAGCAAGAGGTGAGCTCACATACATTCATCGCTCAACAAGTTGTGGGAAATAATGTGCATGAGCTCACTTACGTTGGGGGCTCATGTGAACTGTAAGGCTTATCAACAAATAAAGATTACGACTGGGCATTGCTTTTAACAAGTTGGTCAAAACTTTATTAGCAGTTACTAAGTATAAGTAGATACCATCCTAATTAAATAAGAGATCACAATTAATAATAAATCCCACAATGCAATGCATATGACTGATTAAGTTTAATTCCATAAGTTCCTCATGTGAGTGTCCGAGCCGCTCATGACCGTGAGCGCGGCCGATATACTAGTTTTACACTCTGTAGAGGTTGTGCATCTTTACTCACAAGACGTGTTTCCGTTTAGCCAAGGTTTGCAAGAACCTTAGACACTCCCAAGGTGAATGGCTAGGGATCTAGGCCTTTACAAAGTTCCACTAGAGGAGAGAACTCGCTATGGATTCCCCACTGAAAGCGATGTAGGAATTTCTCATCCGTAAAGCTAAAAAGACAGTTCGACCAGAGGACCTCCCTACACCTTGTCACACCTGGTTTTAGAAGACAAACTGAATACGAACCATGTACATGCCAGGATCAGAAATTCACGTATACAATGATTACATAATTGGACAACATCACACATTGCTTAAAATAATAGCAGAAATAAGTAATTTATTGCATCATGATGTCCGAAACATCAACAAAGTCATTAACTTAAACCATAATCAAAGTGAACGAAACATAGTACATTAAGGCTAAAAGGGAAATTGAGTTAACCATTTTGTATAATTAAATTTGGTGGTTGACGACCAACACAAGCACATGTACTAACTAGTTTGTCTAGAATTCATCTATTACAGGTGCATAAGGTTCAACACAAACCAAGAAAGAAATCAAGTTAGGGACACAATTTATTTAGAGCAAAAGGACTTGAGTGTGCTGGAAAATGGCGCACCGGACTGTCTGGTGTGCCACCGGACAGTGTCTGGTGCACCAGGGCCGTACAGATGTAAACGAGCCACTCTCGAGAAAATGGAGGCGCGCTCCGCTATAATTCACAGAACTGTCCAGTGAGCCAGCGAAGCAACGGCTCCCAGCGCCAACAGTCGACTCTGCAAAGTGCTACAGTGCGCTATAGTGCCGCGACAGAGTCAGAAGCGCAGAAGTCAGAGGGCACCGGACTGTCCAGTGTGGCACCGGACTGTCCGGTGCAGCTAGAAGACAAGGCTCCCCAACTGTCAACTGCTCAGAACCCAAACGGTTGCGCTGACATGGCGCGCACCAGACAGTACACAGTGGCTGTCCGGTGGCGCACCGGACTGTCTGGTGCGCCCATCGCCAGCAGCCTTGGCCAACGACTACAAAGTGGTTCGGGGCTATAAATACCCCCAACCACCACATCTTTTGGTATCCAAGTTTTCAGAAGATCACATTCAATACAAGGGCTAGAGCATTCACTCCAAGACACATTTCCAAAGATCAAACCCTCTCCAAGTCTCGAATTCATCTCAACCACTTAGTGACTTGAGAGAGAGTGTGTTCGTGTTCATTTGCGCTCTTGTTGCTTGGATTGCCTTTCTTCCTTCCTCACTTCTTTTCTAAGTGCTTGTAAGCAAAGCAAGAGACACCTAAGAGTGTGGTGGTCCTTGCGGGGTCTTAGTGACCCGTGTGATTAAGGGAAAGGCTCACTCGGTCTAAGTGACCGTTTGAGAGAGGGAAAGGGTTGAAATAGACCCGATCTTTGTGACCTCCTCAACAGGGACTAGATTCTTTAGAACCGAACCTCGATAAAACAAATCACCGTGTCTACTCGCTTGATCTTCACTTGATTTGTTTTCCCTCTCTAATAGTTCTCTTGCTAGTATTGATTTGAGTTTGCTCCCAAACGTTATCCACATTGATTGAGCAACTCTTAGCAAGATAAACATTCTTTTGACTTGAGTTTAATTCTAACGCTAACCCCGGCTTCTAGTGTGTGTTTAATGTTATAAATTTTAGGTTTTGTCTATTCACCCCCCTCTAGGCGGCTATCAAAGGCCTTCATTGGCAGCTGACTAGGGGTTTGCCGCTAATCTATTCTAGAACTCATCGAAGTCCTTAAACTCCTGAAAGTCCTCCATGTGGCCTTAATCTTCTCCTAAGTAATGGTTGCAATGGGGACAACCTGGTGTTTTGTGTTCTAAGCAAGGGTGAGTACACATTAACGTACTCAGCAAATGTCCTGTTTGACTAAATTGGACTAGCTGTATGTGGGGTGAAGCTTAAAGCAGTTGTTTTTAGTTGGTCAGGTATTTATTAATAGTAGATAGCCAGATTTTAGCAATAATCCCAAGTTATTAACCCAAAACATACTCCCTCCAAGAGGAAATACTAGAATCCAAAGTTATAATCATCATAATTAAACCATCATCATAAATGTATCCAGAATAACTCTAATAAAAGGAGCTTCCAAGGCTGCTCATAACCGTGAGCATGGCTGATATACCAGTTTCTAACCCTCTGCAGAGGTTGCACACTTTACCCACGAGTCGTGATCCTTTTCCAACCTGGGTTTGCAAGACTCGATCATCACTACCGAGTTGAATGGCTAGGGATTCACTACGTAGCCTTTACAAAGATTCCCCAAAGGTTGTAGCCACCCATTAGGTTTCTCCAGTTTGATAAACACAGTACCTCTCCATGCAAGAGGGGTGACTAACAAAAGCAAAACGAACGAACCTCGGCATCTAGCCTCGGTAGAGCAAGTACTGTGCCCGGACCCCATTGACGGTACGATAATGAAGTCGACTACACCTCAAGTTCCTCTAATTAATTAGCTAAGGGCGTCCCATACCACCCTCATGGTTGTACAATTTTCCTGGGTGGTCATCCAACGAATAGGTCCTTATAGAGAGGTACTCGGGAAACAGCTCGAGTCCCCTAATGTGTTACAAGTTCAACATCATATCCAGAATAACATCATCATATCATAAATATTCTCATCATGTTCATTGATTAAGGTAAAGCACTAGCATGATATTAATCATAGTAGCCAATTCCCAAAGGATAACCAAGGACATGTGTTGGGGGCCTTCGTCCTCCGAAGGTCCTCAAAAACATGATTTGACAATGTTTTCCAAGTGTATTATGTGAACAGGTATTTTCGGACTCAGAATTATGAATATGAAGCACGGCCAGGACGAAGCCTGAACCAGACTAAGGACGAGCGCAGCCGAAGCTGTGCGCAGGGAAGCTTCGGCGCGATGGCAGAAGGGGGAACCGACTTAGAGATGAAAAGACTACGTGGACCTTGACAGATTTTCATAAGTCATTGACGAATGTAATGGACATGAATGTAATTTTATGTGGGCTGCGTCCCACGTCTATAAATAGATGAACAGTACTCCCGTACTGTTCACGCTGACTTGGCATTGGCATTTGCGTCACGCTTGTACTTTTTACCTTCTCTCAAGATCGAAGGTACATTTGTAATTTGCAATCATTTCTATTTCTCTGTGTTAATAAGATAGAAATGATTCTATGATTTACATTTCATGTTTTGCTTGAATCCTTCGTTATTACTTGTTATATTTACGAAGGTATGTCTCTTGTAACCTTCGTCCGGAACTCATTATTCCCGAAGGGGAATAATGTTTGGTAGGACGAAGGGCCTTAACATTTAACACTTTTTATGTTGCCTTGTTCTTAATCCGAAGCATTTGAGAACAAGTCCCCAACATTGGCGCCCACCTCCGGTGAACTCACTTCCACTTCGAGTTTTTTGAACACCTTCGGAAGCTGTAGACCTTCGCTATGGCACCGAAGAAAGCTTCAGCGGCTGGGGCTGCAGCACTGCAACCGCTGGACCACAACCAGGAGACCGTCTCTCTTCGGGACGCCCGAAGCCAGAAGAGAAAGGCCGTCAGCCCGACGCTTCAGGAGGAGGAACTAGACCAAGAAATCAGGGATATGGAGATCCTACATCAACAGGTGCAAAGGAAGAAGGAGAAGATGGCCCGGCTAGCTGAGTTGCAACGGCAGATAGACGAAGCCTCTGAGGAAGTCCGCCATCTTACCCATGATGAGCAAAACAGAAGGCCTCAGCAGAAAGACCTTCATCAGGAGGGCTTCGTCAACGAAGATGACTGGTATGACAATTTCCATCAGGGAAATTTTGTTTTCGATGATGCTTCTCCTTTGTCCGCTGAGCTGCAGGCTACACCTTGGCCTCCATCCTATAAGCCACCCCAGCTTCCCATGTTCGACGGCCACTCAGACCCGAAGCAGTTCTTGATGAGCTACGAAGCAATAGTGTCTTCGTATGGGGGCAACGCTGCAGTCATGGCGAAGTCTTTCGTCATGGCCGTCAGGAATGTTGCTCAGACCTGGTACTCGTCCCTTCGACCAGGAACGATCACTTCATGGCAGAAGCTGAAGGATATGTTGTTAACCAGCTTTCAAGGGTTTCAGACGAAGCCGGTCACTGCTCAAGCCTTGTTCCAGTGCACTCAGGATCATGAAGAATATCTTCAGGCGTATGTCAGAAGGTTCTTGCGTTTGAGGGCGCAAGCTCCAACGGTGCCCAATGAAATTGTCATTGAAGCCATGATCAAGGGGCTTCGTCCTGGACCTGCAGCCCAATACTTTGCTACGAAGCCTCCTCAGACTTTGGAGAAGCTGCTCCAAAAGATGGACGAGTACATTCGTGCTGATAATGACTTTCGCCAAAGAAGGGAGGAGGCCTTCAGATTTTCTGAGATGACCAGGGGCTTCGGGGGAAGATTCTATCCGAGGCATGTCAGGTCCATCCACAACTCCACTCAAAATGATGACAAGGGGAGTCAGCAGAACAGGCCGCAGTGCTCCTCACAGGCTTCGGGGCAGCAGCAAACTTTCTTTCGGCCACCAGCTCCAAGAGGCAGAGGCGCCAGGGGCTTCGGCGGGCGATTTGGAGATCAACCAAGGAGGACATTTTGCTTATTCTGCGGTGAGAACAAGGGCCATACCACCAGGATGTGCCATGTTACCATCCAGAAACAAAAGGAGCTAGCAGAAGCTGCAGCGCAACAGGGACAGCCGAAGCAGGTCATGCATACTGCTTCGTACCATCAGCCTTACATCCCGGAGTACGTGGGCAACCACCCTGCAGTCTCCGTAGCTTCGGCAAGTCAACCTCAAGCTTCATGGCAACAGCCCCCGCCTCCACCTCCGCTGCAACAAGGCCAGCAGCCAGAAGGGAGCCAATATGTTCCGCACCAAAGGGACCTCAGAGAGCAATCTGAAGCCCGTACAGTCAACAGTACTGTGCCGGAGTCGAAGCACATTTATTGACAAAATATCCTACTTTGATAGCAGTCCTTTCCGTTTAAGTTCTGTTTTCGGTGTAATAAAGAACATTTCAGTTTTCATATAATAGTTTCGTGGTTGGTTATCAGAAAAACCTATCTTCTCTACAGGCTTAAGTTGCTGAAGCTTAAAAATTTGCGGTAACAAGGAGGACCTTCGGATTATTAAAAATCCTTCGAAGCAACAAAAAGTCGCTCTAAGGAGCGCAGAGTAAGTTGCCGAAGTTACAAAAAGCCGTTCCAAAGGGAGCGCAGTGTAAGTTTTTTGCTCCAAAGACGTTCCTAAGGGAATGCAGAGCATACAGCGAAAAGTCAACGCTGATACCGCCTAAGTAAAAGGCGAAGAAGCTCCAAAGACGTTCCTAAGGGAATGCAGAGCTTATACCGTCTAAGTAAAAGGCGAAGAAGCTCCAAAGACGTTCCTAAGGGAATGCAGAGCTTATGAATATATTTTGTGTGTATCTTCGGAACAAATGTCATTTGCATAACATAACATCATCACATCATTTTGCATAACATAAGCATCATACATCATGTTGCATTTGGCAAAAGAAGGGGACACAGTATCAACCTTCGAAAGAACGCTTTGAGAAAGTGGAAAATTGTGTAAAGTCACGAGGGAATACAATGATAATCTTCGGATTACAGCTTCGGAGAATATTTTTACGAAGCATGGACGAGCTTCATCAGAGCAATATCGAAATTGTATAGCTTCGGAGAATGGTTTCATGAAGAATGAACGTGTTTCATCAGAATAATTTTTACCGGAGAATGTCTTCTTCACGAAGCATGAAAAGAAGAGAAGGTGTTTTTTCGCCGAAGGCTCAAAAATGGTATGTATGTAGAGTTTCATGCATCGTAAAGAATTGAATAATGAAAAGAAACTTGTATATTACATTCAAATGTACAAAATGTTACATAGATCACAATTTAAATGTTTTTTCTAAATAGCATCTAGTCTTCTCTTAATACTGCTTCGGCGGCTTCATTTAGAAGTTGATCAACAACTTTGTCCATGATAGCTTCGGCCATTTGTTTAATTTCATCATCCCCTTTTGTGTGGGGGTCGGCAGTCGATCCAGCAGCTTCTGAGGGAAGAGAACATTTCTTCATTACTATTACAAACCGTGAGCAAAGTTTGAAATAAAAATTACAACACAATAAGAACGACTAATTAATACCTAATTGCCTTTCGGGCTCTGTGCTTTTTTCGGCAGCTTCTGCCACTCTCCTAGCATCATGGATGCCTTTTTCGCTTCTTTGAATTATCTCTTGAGCCATTTCTCGGCCGCCATTATCCCAGATATCAGTGAAGAATTTACCGCCAACCATGCTTGCTTCGGTTGAGGGATCTTTGATGTCTTCAGGGGACAGGGCAGCTTCGGTCTGAGCTAAGGATTTTATATGTTCACAACCTTTCTTCTCCAAAATAGCGGCAACTCCTCTGGCGCCTGAAAAAGCGCAGATGTCACCATGGCTGCCCAAGATTTCTTCGAAGGCTTCTGCTTCGTGGCTAATCCAGTCCAGTGGACCCTCGGGATTGCCTCTTGTAAAGTCTTCTTCACTAGAAAAGGCGCCAACGCTGGCGAAGCTGGATTTTATCTTTTTGACGCATTCTACAGATTTAACATAGCATTTTCTTTGAGAGGCACGAAGCTCCTTAACCCTTAACTCCAACTTATTCACCATATGATCACTAAGTTCTCGTTTTGTTTCCTCAAGCACACGTTCTTCTTTCGCCCGGGCTAGTTGTTTCTGAAGATCTTTGATCTCGCGTTTCTGAGCTTCGGCCTGAATCTTTGCAGCAGCTTCGTCCTTTTTTATCTTGTCTACTAGAGTAACCAGAATTTTGTCTTTTTCTAGAGCTTCGTTCCTCAGCTTTATAACTTCTGATCGTAGATTGTTGAATGCAATTTCATAACTCTCATCTTCGGCACTCTTTTGTGCTCTCAATGCGTTGCTCAGGATCAAACCCTATAAAAAAAGAGAGAGTCTATATAAGAATAAAGGAATGAATTACGTATTGTAAAATTTTTTCAAAAGTCTAATTCCCAGACCTTCAGGCTATTATATGCAAGACTATCCGCGAGATCTTCCTTCGTCATAGCGCATAACCCAGCTTCGAGCTTTGGGAAACCCATGCTTCTAGCCATCTCCCGGCAGACGGATAATTCTTTATTGTCTGGGAGAGTACAGGAAATCATCTTCGTTTGTCCCATTGAACACTACTGCCCCCTTCGGATACTTCAACTCTCTAGCATAGTGATTCGCTTCATAAATTTCTTCTTCAGACAGTTTCTTCCCCGAAGCATGTCGCACGATGTAATCGCGTATGCTGGAGGGAGCTTCGGGGGCGGCAGTGTCAATTTTTTCAACTAAAGCTGGTTCTGATATTTTCTCGGATTGTTCCTTGGCGGGCTCTGAGGGCCCAGCTTCGGCTGCGGCCTCGGCTTCAGCTTCAGCTTCAGCTTCAGCTTGTTGTTTCGAGGCTTCAGTAGATGCTTCAGCGAGTTCAACAAACTCCTTTGCGGTTGTGCTTGAAGACTTAATTGTCTCCAAGACATCCAGTACGTTCACCATTCTTTTTTTTCTTGGGGTCACCAATGGGCCCTTTTGATTTTTTGTTGATTCAACATTTGCTGAAGGACTTAAGATTTCTGATGTTTTTGGCCCTTCAGTCTTCGGTCTTTCTAATGCTGAAGGCGCTTCAGCTTTTTCTTCTGTCTTCGGCACTGGAGCTGGTTCCGTAGCTTCAGAGGCCAAAGAAGCTTCACCAATAAATTCTGGCACTGTGGCCGGCTCAATAAAGCGCGTTCGATGGGTGAGCACCTTCATCTTTTTCCTTTGAGGCGCTGGCTCACTAGTGGCACTCGTGGTAGCTTTTGTCGCAGGAGAAGTATTTTTCCTTTTGCGACCCAGTACCGGATAGTGGTAGTCGGGGTAGACAAACCCGACTGCGTCGAATACCCGGTTGAGCCTTTTCTTTTTTCGGCCTCCGAAGGCTGCTGATAATGCAGTGTTCTCGGCCTTCGAATATGTGCCAAGCAGCTCGTCACTCAATGTTTCAATGCTTTTCAGCCAGTCATCATCAGGTTCAACAAATTTATCTGCATATTTGAATGTGTATTTCAGTCTGACCAGTCCGCCTTCGTCGGACTCTTTAATGGTTTCCTTCGGCATTTCCCACTTTTCTGCAAGTGGCCATACCCTGAAGGCAATGTGCTCTTGGACCAAGTCCCTTGTTCCAATGAAGGAGCAGACTACGCCGAAGGCTCTTTGGCACTCCTCGGCTGCTTCATCCATTTCAACCTTCGGCCTTCGAAGTCCGAAGCGTTGCCAGATGGGGTGCATAATAATACTCTTCACATTTTCTTGCGCTGTTAAGTTATTCTTCACATAGAACCACTCTGTCATCCAGGCTCCGGGCCACCTCTTCCGAAAGGTTGGCACAGGGCGGCTTGACCCGGAGCGGGCACCGAAGCTGTAACACCCAAAATTATTGTGATATTGTTCTTTTCCCCAGGGCTTCGTCTCGTATAATAACTCATGAATGTTGCAAAAGCTTTTAGCGTTTGGTTCTAAACCTTGGCTTCTTGCAGCCCAGACAAACATCCCCATTCTTATGATAGCTTCAGGAGTAAGCTGATGAAGGTAGACTTGAAATGTTTTCAGTACCTCAATAACAAAGTTGCTCAGGGGGAATCGAAGCCCAGCCTTGAGAAAGCTTCGGAAGATTACAACTTCATCTTCTTCGGGGGTGGGAGAAGTCTTTTCTCCAGCGTCAGCCCTCACAATAGATATATCTCGAAAATACCGCCCCCTCATATTATCAATATGACTCTGCTTGATGGTGGTCTTCCCGAAAACCGTGTGACTTGGCCGCCATGGTCGATCTTCGGCCTCTTCCCCACCACTTTCTACGTCATAGCTGTCGCTGTCACCAGTATCTTCGGACAAACCTTCGAGAATCTCCTTGGTGATTTTCTCTGTATTGGTCTCCGCCATCGCAATCAGGAACCCCAGATTCTTCTCTTCCTCGAGACTCAGCTTCGTCTCCGCAGGAATCTTCTTGCCTTCAGACATCTTCGGAAATACTAAAAAACTGTTTTCAAGGCCGAAGCTTCGAAATCAAAAAGGTCACCAATCTTAATGCACAAAAGCTAAAAATTTAGTGGACCGAAGCAGATGGCAAATGTGCGTACCAAATGAGTTGGCGGTGTGATCTTATTTATACCCCCAGGGCGTTGAAAATCGAAAGACCCACTTGTCAGTGAATGTTGCTATTCTAGCAAAGGGAAGGTGTTTTTTCGGACCTTCGGCTCAAGGCCTTCGTCCATATCGCAATCTGAATTTATTATTAACAAATTAATATTGCGAGGGGCTACTGTTGGGGGCCTTCGTCCTCCGAAGGTCCTCAAAAACATGATTTGACAATGTTTTCCAAGTGGATTATGTGAACAGGTATTTTCGGACTCAGAATTATGAATATGAAGCACGACCAGGATGAAGCCTGAACCAGACTAAGGACGAGCGCAGCCGAAGCTGTGCGCAGGGAAGCTTCGGCGCGATGGCAGAAGGGGGAACCGACTTAGAGATGAAAAGACTACGTGGACCTTGACAGATTTTCATAAGTCATTGACGAATGTAATGGACATGAATGTAATTTTATGTGGGCTGCGTCCCACGTCTATAAATAGATGAACAGTACTCCCGTACTGTTCACGCTGACTTGGCATTGGCATTTGCGTCACGCTTGTACTTTTTACCTTCTCTCAAGATCGAAGGTACATTTGTAATTTGCAATCATTTCTATTTCTCTGTGTTAATAAGATAGAAATGATTCTATGATTTACATTTCATGTTTTGCTTGAATCCTTCGTTATTACTTGTTATATTTACGAAGGTATGTCTCTTGTAACCTTCGTCCGGAACTCATTATTCCCGAAGGGGAATAATGTTTGGTAGGACGAAGGGCCTTAACATTTAACACTTTTTATGTTGCCTTGTTCTTAATCCGAAGCATTTGAGAACAAGTCCCCAACAACATGAAATACAAAACACTAGTCAATCCTTAGGTTGATCATGGTATGCGGGACAATGAATTATAAAGTAAGTAGGACATAATGGGTCAGAGTACACTTGCCTTCACCAGGTTGTTGCTCAGGGAAATCTCCTGCAACACCCTCGGGAACCATGGATTGCTCGTTGTCTACGCAAAGCAATCATCCATTCAACACACTTGGGAATAACAAAATGACGGTACACCAAACATATGCAACAGAGTAAACACAGGTTCAATAAAAAGGGAAAGACACATAGGTGCTTTTTAAGTTTGGGGGTAGGTCACTATGCCAAGTGGTCTATTGTTCTCTGACTAAGTCTATCTTACTCAATTACTTACTCAAATAAAGTTATTTCAGGAATGGGATTATACATTAACTAGGGTTGGGTCTATAGAGTTTGGTACTTGAACATTCATTAGGGCTCCTATCTTTATTTCATTCCTAATAAAATTACCTATAGCATCAACTTTAACATAGAGACCAACTATAAATTGAGACATGAAAACAGTGAATGGACATAATTTTAATATATAGACAATAACATAATGAACATTTTGCAATTTGAACCATCTAATTTGGAGTTCATATGACAAAGTTATGAATTTTGCAAGTTTTAGAATTCAAAAACTCTAATTTAGACACATTCTTCTGATTAAATTAAAGTCCAGGGGTCTCTCTACAAGAATCCAGGGGCTCAGGCGAAAGAATCTAGGACGGTGGGTTGATTCCTAGGAAGTTGGGGGGTCTCTTTAACAAAATTACTAGGCGAAGGGGTATCGGGCTCCCTCGGCCATCACAGATCAATGGCCGAGAAAAGAACCTGCGAGCGACTGGTTAGCAGTTTAGGGTTGGCAGGCGGGGGCTGACTGGTCGAGCCCAGCAGTAGAGGCACGGGGTAAGGGGTGATCTGGGCGGTTGGATTTTAAGCGGGCAGTCGGGATTGAGTCTGGTTTATTTGAAACAGCACCATCTGATCCAAGATGGACACCTGAGATCAGACGACCAGCCCTGGTCAGCTTTCCTTGGCCGCTAGCGGTGGTGTCACCCGTGTCCGTGGTGGGACTCGCTGGAGACGACGGCACGGGCGCGCTGGGGCCCTAGGGCGACAGAAATAGCTCGGGGAGGTCAGGGGGAGTATGGCGAGCACGAGTGTGAGTAGAGCACTAACGCAGGGGCACTAGAGGGTGACGACCCACGGCGACGAGGCTCGGCAGCGGCACTGCCTCACTCCGGTGTGGAATCACGTGCAACAAATAGTGGGGAAGGGAAAATAAGAGGGTGAGGGAGATTGGTTACCTCGAGGGAAGTCTCTGAGACCTTGGAACGGCGGCAGAGGCATGGCGAGGGTTCATGTTGACGGCAGTGGCGATGTGGCTTGCGCGGAGGAGGACCAGTGAGCGCGGGCAAAGACAACCAGAGGGGAGTAAATTGAGGCGCGTCCCGAGTTGCGGACGTCGAGGCGAAGCTCACCAAGAAAACGGGAATGGTGAGGCCTCAACGTCGGTGGCAAAACGACAGTGCAACGGTGGCGGCGACACTGCAAGCTGGGTGGGAAAAGGGGACAGGGAGAGAGTGAATGAGAGGCGGGGGTGTGCTAGGGGTTTGAGTCTCAACCTTGAGGCTCGGGCGACGTATGTGGGATAGGGTCATGGGGTGTGGGCGGTTGTTTGTCTGCGCGGAGCACATGCAGGCGCGGCGGTTGCGGGGAGGGACGGGGACTGACGGGTGGGGCCATGGCGTCAGCCGTCGAGCGTGGGTGGGCGAGTGACGCACGTTGACGGGGCAGGCCCACAGCACAGAGAGCGATGGAGTGCGCGCGGGTGAGGTGGTTGGCGCCGACAGGGCAGACCCACCAGACAGCGAGAGGAGGGAGCGAGCGCCCGGGAGGGGGAAAGTGAGCCGATTGGGCCAAAAGGCCGAGAGAGGGGGAGCTACGGGCTACTTTAGGTTTTCCTTTTATTTTGAATTTCTAATCTTCTTTTCTTTTTTATTTTCTCTTTTGTATTCAAATTCAACCAAGCCACAAATTCAAATTTGAACATTTCAAGCATATGCATCAAGCAAAAAACAAAAGTCTAGGCTCAGCATGATGCAACAATTCATACTCCCTTAGGGTTTAATCTACGAAAGTATTATTACATCTCTAAATAAAATAACCAAACCTCTACTAAAAGAAAGATAAAAAGGAAACTATAGAGAGAAGAGAGGTAACACCTAAATTTGGTAGGTACTACAGAAGAAATTTTATACCCCAAATTTAGGGTGTTACACACCTGCACTCCATCCCGCTTGCCCCTTTCGGGAAAGAATTAACTCACACTAGATTTCCTAGTTATTCAGCAAAGGGCATCCCATTCCACCCTTGTGGTAGCACTGTTTTCCATGTGGTCGCTCCATGTTCCAATTAATATGATAATCTTATCATAAACAATAAATAAACCAACAATAATATTGGAACTTGATCATAATTTAGATATAACATTAATCCCAAAACGAGGTAGAGCAATAGAAAGCCTACCCAATAGTTAATTTGTTTGCAAGGTGTGGGGTAAACAAAACTAGGGTAACCTATTAGGTCCCATCAAATTAACCTGAGCATGTCGTGGTGATTAACAGGAACATTATTAGGTAAAGAAGAGTGATCAAGGACACAACTTGCCTTATACTAGCGATAACCTTGTTTTTCATATGCTGACCCAAAAGTTAGGCTTCAAGTTCCTCGTCACCTCGCTTCTATTTGTAGCAATACATACAATCAATCAAATAATGAATATGGTAACATTACATCAAAGCATATGAACAGATTGCGTAAGATTATCTACGCGTTGCTATGAGATCGTAGGTTCTATAACTACTAAGATCAAAATTACTGTTAAAAAGATATAGTTTTCCGAAGCTTTAGGTGTTTAAATAATAAAACTATGTTCTTTGTTGATTAATATAGATCATGTGAGAAAAGATATTTCATGTAAACAATTAATTCAATCCTTAATTAACAGTATAACTTGTTTAGAAAAATATTTTAGTCAAAGCATAGTTATGGATGAAAAGCGTTATATTAACTTTTAATTAAAAATAACTATAATGAGCACAAGTTAAACCATTATTTTATTATTTCTGAAAACATAAGAAAACAGTGTTGTTTAATATGTAGGTAATTTTAATACGAATCTAACACAACTGGAACCGGTTAAATCGAAACTAAAACGTAAAAGTTATGAATTATCTAAGTTCTAGGAATTATTTTTATTAAAAAATCAATTTCCAAGTTTTCTTTTATATAAACCGACATCATGTACTGAGGGTTTTTTAATCACCAGGAAATCAGGGTTCAATTTAAAAGAAAACAGACCTACTTGTAATTACTTTTAACCTGTGTGTGGATGGCAGGTTCAATATGTAATAACATAGGGACTCTTTTACAAAACGGTCGGCCGAAGGGGTATCTGCTGACCCTGGCCGCCCGATCTACTTTCTGGCGGTTCAGATTAAATCACCGCCCTCAACGAATTGGTACGAAACGATGGCCGTTTGATCTGAAATCTACGGATCGAAGATCACCCACGTCATGAGATAGTTCTAGCCCTCCGATCATCGATCGACGGGTCATGAAATCTCCAAACCAATGCCTAAGTGATCCAATCTCAGCCGTCCAATCACGGATATACGACCCATGTGACTTCTCCTTCCCTCGACGGCCCTCCTCGGCAGAGCACACCCTCCCACGGCGACGCACATGGCTGGCAACATCATATCGACGCCCTAGTGCAATAGAGACAAAAGTGAAACAATTGACACAATTCTTACCAAACATGGTGGCGCAGAATCTTCTGGCCATGGGGAAGGTGGCTCCGCGGAGATGCTCCGCGACGGTGAGCAATCCACGCGACTACGACAATCCTCAGCGTCGGCAGCTCCATGACCCAAGTACCATGGTCCCTGGAGATCCCATAGGTGCCAACAGCTGAGGATATGTGACCTTGGGCACGGATCGCATTAAGTCTCTCCCTCCCCTGACGACAATGGAGGCCCCTAGTTTGACGATATCTCTACTAACTACTAAGGCATTAGTGTAGACTGCCCTCGCCTCCCCCACTTCGCGCGTGCCCGGCCTCTCCCTCTCCACGAAATTCGACGTCAACATGCATCCATGAAACCTCCGCACACTAGTCAATAGCGTAGACTCCTAGCATTCCCCCGCTCGCCCCCTCCCCCGCGGGTGTGTTCAGACCCCCGCCTCTATTCTCTGCACGTCGCCGCCCTCCCCCACCCCCGAGATTATCATTGAATCTGTCGTCCCCGTCCGCTCGTCCCACCCGCGATACGCCCTTAGACGTGCCCCCGCCGGCTCTGCTCGCCACGCGGTCCCCGCCCCGACCTCCCCCCCTCATCACGCGTTCACCTCCCCACTGCCCATCGCTGCCGCCTGAAAGGGAAATAGGGTCAAACCTTTTTCTATATAAATTTTGGTGGTTGAATTGCCCAACACAAATTATTGGACTAACTAGTTTGCTCTAGAAAATATGTTCTACAGGTGCCAAAGGTTCACAATAAACCAATACAGAGATAAAAGAAAGGGTTCAAAACAAAGGAGCAAAGTATACAAAAGGCAGCCCTAGTCTGGCGCACCGGACTGTCCTGTGTGCCACCGGACAGTGTCCGGTGCACCAGGGAGGAACGACTCTGAACTTGCCAGCTTCGGGAATTTGGGAGGCCGCTCCGCTATAATTCACCGGACTGTCCGGTGTAACACCGGACTATCTGGTGTGCCAGTGGAGCAACGGCTACTTCGTGCCAACGGTCGCCTGCAAGTGAACAGTAAAAGCAAACAGTGCGCGCCTGCGAGCGCAGAAGTCAGAGCAAGCGCCAAAAGGCGCACCGGACAGTCTACAGGACAGGTCCGGTGCACCACCGGACTGTCTGGTGGCCCCAATTGTCAGAGCTCCAACGGTCGGAACCCAACGGCCTATTGACGTGGCTGGCGCACCGAACAGTGTCCGGTGGCGCACTGGACTGTCCGGTGCGCCATACGACAGAAGCCTTCACCAACGGCCATATTGGTGGTTGGGGCTATAAATACCCCCATCCACCACTCTTCAAGGCATCCAAGCATTCACTACATCTCATTCAATACAAGAGCAATACACAACACTGCAAGACACAAATCAAAGCCTCCGATCGAATCAAAGTCCCCAATTCAACTCTAGTTTTTAGGACTTGTGAGGAGATCGACTTGTGTTCTTTTGTTGCTCTTGTTGCTTGGTTGGCTTTCTTCTTTCTCTCATTCTTACTCTCAAAACCTTGTAAGCGAAGCAAGAGACACCAATTGTGTGGTGGTCCTTGCGGGGTCTAAGTGACCCAGGAAATCAAGGAAGGAAGCTCACTCGGTCTAAGTGACCGTTTGAGAGAGGGAAAGGGTTGAAAGAGACCCGATCTTTGTGACCACCTCAACGGGGAGTAGGTTTGCAAGAACCGAACCTCGGTAAAACAAATCACTGTGTCTCACTCTTCATTTGCTTGTGATTTGTTTTCGCCCTCTCTTTCGGACTCGTTTATATTTCTAACGCTAACCCCGGATTGTAGTTGTGCTTAAGTTTATAATTTTCAGATTCCACCTATTCACCCCCCTCTAGGCGACTTTCAATTGGTATCAGAACCCGGTGCTTCATTAGAGCTTAACCGCTCGAAGTAATGTCGGGAGAACACGCCAAGAAGGAGATGGTGACCGGCGAGAAGCCCACCACAAGCCACGGGAAGGCTCCATCGGGAGAGTCCTACAACAAGAAGAAGGAGGAATCACCTCCTCACAAGTCGCATCGGAGTGGCGAAAAGAAAAAGAATATGAAGAAGGTGGTCTACTACGAGACCGACTCTTCGTCGCCATCCACCTCCGGCTCTGACGCGCCGTCTGTAACTTCTAAGCGCCATGAGCGCAAGAAGTTTAGTAAGATTCCCCTACGCTACCCTTGTATTTCAAAACATACTCCTTTACTTTCCGTCCCATTAGGCAAACCACCTATGTTTGATGGTGAAGATTATAATATGTGGAGTGATAAAATGAGGCACCATCTAACCTCACTCCACACTAGCATTTGGGATGTTGTTGAGATTGTAGTACAGGTACCTTCGCCGGGGGATGAAGACTATGACTCGGACGAAGTTGCCCAAATCCGGCACTTCAACTCCCAAGCCACCACTATACTCCTCGCCTCTCTAAGTCGAGAGGAGTATAACAAGGTGCAAGGGTTGAAGAGCACCAAAGAGATTTGGGACGTGCTCAAGACCGCGCACGAAGGTGATGAGGTGACCAAGATCACCAAGAGCGAAACGATCGATGGGGAGCTCGGTCGCTTCATGCTCAACCAAGGAGAAGACCCGCAAGCCATGTACAACCGGCTAAAGACCTTGGTAAATCAAGTGCGCAACCTCGGGAGCACCAAATGGGATGACCATGAGATGGTCAAGGTTATTCTTAGATCACTCGTATTTCTTAACCCTACTCAAGTTCAATTGATTCGTGGTGATCCAAGATATAAACTAATGTCTCCCGAGGAAGTGATAGGCAAATTTGTGAGCTTTGAATTGATGATCAAAGGCTCCAAGAAAATCATCGAGCAAGGCGCCTCCTCCTCCGTACCCGAAGCACAACCCGTTGCATTCAAGGCAACGGAGGAGAAGAAAGAAGACTCTACACCGAGTAGGGTCCCCATCGACGCCTCCAAGCTCGACAACGAGGAAATGGCACTCATCATCAAGAGCTTTCGCCAAATCCTCAAGCAAAGGAAGGGGAAAGATTACAAGCCCCGTTCCAAGAAGGTTTGCTACAAATGTGGTAAGCCCGGTCATTTTATCGCTAAATGTCCATTGTCTAGTGATAGTGACAGGGATAACGACAAGAGGGGGAAGAAGGAGGAGAAGAAGAGGTACTACAAGAAGAAGGGTGGCGATGCCCATGTTTGCCGGGAGTGGGACTCCGACGAGAGCTCCACTGACTCCTCTGACGACGAGGACACCGCCAACATTGCCATCAACAAAGGCCTCCTCTTCCCCAACATCGGCCACAAATGTCTTATGGCAAAGGACGGCAAGAAAAAGAAGGTAAAATCAAGATCCTTCACTAAGTATGCCACTTCTAGTGATGAGGAAAATTCTAGTGATGATGAGGACAACTTGCTTACTCTTTTTGCCAATCTTAACATGCAACAAAAAGAGAAATTAAATGAATTGATTAGTGCTATTCATGAGAAGGATGAACTCTTGGATAGCCAAGAGGACTTCCTTATTAAGGAAAACAAAAAACATGTTAAGACTAAAAATGCTTATGCTCAGGAAGTAGAGAAAAATGAAAAATTAACCAGTGAGCTAAGTAGTTGCCATGACACTATTTCCAACCTTAGAATTGAGAATGCTAATTTGATTGCTAAGGTTGAGAAGTCAAATATTTGTGATGATTCAATTGTCAATCTTAGAAATGATAATACTAGTTTAATTGCAAAGATTGATCAAGTGAATGCCTCTCTTGCTAGCCTTAAGAATGAGAATGAAAAATTAATTGCTAAGGCTAAAGACTTAGATCTTTGCAATGCGTCTATTTCCAATCTTAGAGATGAGAATGCTATTTTACATGCTAAGATTGTTGAATTAAATGATTGCAAACCCTCTACATCTACCGTTGAGCATGTTTCTATTTGCACTAGATGTAGAGATGTTAATGTAGATGCTATCCATGATCACCTTGCTATGATTAAACAACAAAATGATCATATAGCAAAATTAGATGCTAAAATTGCCGAGCATGAACTAGAAAATGAGAAATTTAAATTTGCTCGTAGTATGCTTTATAATGGGAGACGCCCTGGCATTAAGGATGGCATTGGCTTCCAACAGGGAGACAATGTCAAGCTTAATGCCCCTCCTAAAAGATTATCTAATTTTGTTAAGGGCAAGGCTCCCATGCCTCAGGATAACGAGGGTTACATTTTATAACCTACCGGTTATCCTGAGGATAAGATTAGGAGAATTCATGCAAAGAAGACTCATTCTGTTTCTCACCATGCTTTTATTTATAACAATGAGGCTTCTAGCTCTAGGCATTCTACACATGTTAAAATGCCTAAGAAGAAAGCTCCTATTGCATCAAATGATCATAACATTTCATTCAAGACTTTTGATTCATCTTATGTGCTAACTAACAAATCAGGCAAAGTAGTTGCCAAATATGTTGGGGGCAAACTGAAAGTCGCCTAGAGGGAGGGTGAATAGGGCGAAACTGAAATTTACAAATTTAATCACAACTACAAGCCGGGTTAGCGTTAGAAATATAATGCGAGTCCGAGAGAGAGGGCGCAAAACAAATCGTGAGCAAATAAAGAGCGAGACACGATGATTTGTTTTACCGAGGTTCGGTTCTTGCAAACCTACTCCCCGTTGAGGTGGTCACAAAGACCGGGTCTCTTTCAACCCTTTTGAGAGCACCTAGAGGGGGGGTGAATAGGTGATCCTGTGAAACTTAAAAACTTAAGCCACAAAACTTGGTTAACCGTTAGCACAATAATTGCCAAGTGGCTAAAGAGGAATCCTCAACAAAACACAATAACCAACAAGGATCAATCACAGAGATGGCACGGTGGTTATCCCGTGGTTCGGCCAAGACCAACGCTTGCCTACTCCATGTTGTGGCGTCCCAACGGACGAGGGTTGCAATCAACCCCTCTCAAGCGGTCCAAAGACCCACTTGAATACCACGGTGTTTTGTTTGCTTTACTCAATCCCGTTTGCGAGGAATCTCCACAAATTTGGAGCCTCTCACCCTTACACTTGAAATTCACAAAGAACACGGAGCAAGGGAGGGATTAGCAACGCACTCAAGACAAGAAATCACAGCAACACCACGCACACAAGTCGCAACAAGAGCTCACAACACAATTCAATGAGTTCACCACTCAACTAGAGCTCTAATCGCTATTGCAAAGAATCAAAGGCGCGGAATCGATGTCTTGGTGCTTAGGAATGCTTAGGAGATGCTTGGTGTTCTCCTCCATGCGCCTAGGGGTCCCTTTTATAGCCCCAAGGCAGCTAGGAGCCGTTGAGAGCAATCTTGGAAGGCTGATCTTGCCTTCTGTCGACTGGCGCACCGGACAGTCCGGTGCACACCGGACATGTCCGGTGCCCGATTTCTTTCCATAAACAGCGCAGTCGACCGTTGGCAGCCTGGGAGCCGTTGGTGCACTTGACATGTCCGGTGCACACCGGACAGTCCGGTGCCTTCTTCTAGCCGTTGGCTCGGCCATGTGTCCCGCGCAGATTGCGCGGCCGACCGTTGGCCCGGCCGACCGTTGGCTCACCGGACAGTCCGGTGCACACCGGACAGTCCGGTGAATTTTAGCCGTACGCCGTTGATGGTTTCCCGAGAGCGACGAGTTCGCCTGTGAGCGGCCCACCGGACAGTCCGGTGCACACCGGACAGTCCGGTGAATTTTAGCCGTACACCGCCGTCGAAGTCCCGAGAGCAGCCACTTTACCCAAGCCAGCCTGGCGCACCGGACACTGTCCGGTGCACCACCGGACAGTCCGGTGCTCCCAGAGTGAGCATACTTTGGCTGCTCGAGCTATCTCTTCTCCAACTCAATTTTTTCTGTTTCCAGCACTTAGACACAATACATTAGTCCATAAAACAATGTACTAAGTCTGAGAAACATACCTTTATCCTTGATTTGTACTTTGTCCACCATTTTACGATTAGGCACCTGTGTTGGGCACTAAATCACCAAAATACTTAGAAATGGCCCAAGGGCACATTTCCCTTTCAATCTCCCCCTTTTTGGTGATTTATGCCAACACAACATAAAGCAAGTAGAACAAGTACAAAATCAATTCAACTAAGAACTCAAAGTTGTTTTGATTCAAATTTGACATATATGGATCACTCTATGCCACCACTTGGTTTGTTTTTGGAAATCAAACTCAAATTCCTATCTCTAAGTCAAAACCACTTGTAGAGACATAAAGAGAGGTTTTCCAAAGAAATTTGATCAAGGATTTCAAAAACTCCCCCTTTTTCCCATAATCAACACTTCTCCCCACAAGAGGTCAACTTTTGACATAAGAGACAATAAGAGAGTTTTGACAAACCAAAAGTTCTAATCTACTATTTTCAAAATTTCTCAAGTGGTAGCTGATCCATCTATTGCTTTGGCCTTTATTTTCTCCCCCTTTGGCATCAAGCACCAAAATGGGATCAATCTTGGCCCTTTAACCCCATTGCCTCACCAAAATCATCAAATAAGAACACAAAGGCAATAAGAGTATGAAGATGAACTTGGAAAGTTACTCTTTGCATCGGAGTGTAGTGGAAGTCTTGCATGGTCCAAGTCCACCTTTTCCCTTTCAATCCTCCTTGAAGACTAAAACAACCAAACTCAAGTACATGGTTAGTCTCAAAGGGTCAAGTTGTAGCACAGCTCCCCCTAAATATGTGCATCACTTGCAAAAAGGACTTGTGAGGTCCAGGGAGTGTTTGTACAACTTGAGCACCACAATAAGCAACAGAATGCAGAATGAACATGATCAAAGGCATAAACACATGTATGCTACATTTCAATCCAAGTTCCGCGAATCTAAGATATTGAGCTCACTACGCAGCCTGCAAAAGGTCTTTTCATCTAGAGGCTTGGTAAAGATATCAGCTAGCTGGTTTTCGGTGCTAACATAAAACACTTCGATATCTCCCTTTTGCTGGTGGTCTCTCAAAAAGTGATGCCGGATGTCAATGTGCTTTGTGCGGCTGTGCTCAACAGGATTTTCCGCTATTCGGATAGCACTCTCATTGTCACATAGGAGTGGGACTTTGCTCAGATTGTAGCCAAAGTCCCGGAGGGTTTGCCTCATCCAAAGTAGTTGCGCGCAACACTGTCCTGCGGCAACGTACTCGGCCTCAGTGGTGGATAGGGCAACGGAGGTTTGTTTCTTAGAGTTCCATGACACCAGGGACCTTCCTAAGAATTGGCACGTCCCTGATGTACTCTTCCTATCGACCTTACATCCAGCATAGTCGGAATCTGAGTACCCAATCAAGTCAAAGTTAGACCCCTTTGGATACCAGATCCCGAAGCAAGGCGTAGCAACTAAATATCGAAGAATTCGCTTCACAGCCACTAAGTGACACTCCTTAGGATCGGATTGAAATCTAGCACACATGCATACGCTAAGCATAATATCCGGTCTACTAGCACATAAATAAAGCAAAGAACCTATCATGGACCGGTATGCTTTTTGATCAACGGACTTACCACCTTTGTTGAGGTCGGTGTGTCCGTCGGTACCCATCGGCGTCTTTGCGGGCTTGGCGTCCTTCATCCCAAATCTCTTTAGCAAATCTTGTGTGTACTTCGTTTGGGAGATAAAGGTGCCATCCTTGAGTTGCTTCACTTGGAACCCAAGGAAGTAGTTCAACTCGCCCATCATCGACATCTCGAATTTCTGTGTCATCACCCTGCTAAACTCTTCACAAGACTTTTGATTAGTAGAACCAAATATTATGTCATCGACATAAATTTGGCATACAAAAAGATCACCATTGCAAGTCTTAGTAAAAAGAGTTGGATCGGCTTTCCCGACCTTGAAAGCATTAGCAATTAAAAAGTCTCTAAGGCATTCATACCATGCTCTTGGGGCTTGCTTAAGTCCATAGAGCGCCTTAGAGAGCTTACACATGTGGTCGGGGTACCGTTCATCCTCGAAGCCAGGGGGTTGCTCCACGTACACCTCCTCTTTGATCGGCCCGTTGAGGAAAGCGCTCTTCACATCCATTTGGTACAACCTGAAAGAATGGTGAGCGACATATGCTAGCAAGATACGAATTGATTCTAGCCTAGCCACAGGAGCGAATGTCTCCTCAAAGTCCAAACCTGCGACTTGGGCATAACCTTTTGCCACAAGCCAAGCCTTGTTCCTTGTCACCACCCCGTGCTCGTCCTGTTTGTTGCGGAACACCCACTTGGTTCCCACAACATTTTGCTTGGGGCGAGGCACCAGTGTCCAAACTTCATTGCGCTTGAAATTGTTGAGTTCCTCCTGCATGGCCAACACCCAGTCCGGATCTAGCAAGGCCTCTTCTACCCTGAAAGGCTCAATAGAAGAGACAAAAGAGTAATGCTCACAAAAATTTACTAATCTTGAACGAGTAGTTACCCCCTTGCTAATATCACCCAATATCTGGTCGACGGGATGATCCCTTTGAATCATCGCTCGAACTTGGGTTGGAGGTGCCTGAGGTGCTTCTTCCTCTTCAACTTGAACATCCTGTGCTCCCCCTTGATCATGCGCCTCCACTTGAGGTACCTGTTCGTCATCTTGGGTTGAGGGATGCACCATAGTTGAGGAAGACGGTTGATCTTGCTCCAAATGTTCCTGAGGCCGTACATCTCCAATCGCCATGGTGCGTATCGCGGCCGTTGGAACGTCTTCTTCATCTACATCATCAAGATCAACAACTTGCTCTCTTGGAGAGCCATTAGTCTCATCAAATACAACATCGCTAGAGACTTCAACCAAACCCGATGATTTGTTGAAGACCCTATACGCCTTTGTATTTGAATCATAACCTAATAAAAACCCTTCTACGGCTTTGGGAGCAAATTTGGAATTCCTACCCTTCTTCACTAGAATGTAGCATTTACTCCCAAATACACGAAAGTACGATACATTGGGTTCGTTACCAGTTAGCAGCTCATATGAAGTCTTCTTGAGGAGGCGGTGAAGGTAGACCCTGTTGATGGCGTGGCAAGCCGTGTTCACGGCTTCCGACCAAAAGCACTCGGGGGTCTTGAACTCTCCAAGCATAGTCCTCGCCATATCTATGAGCGTCCTGTTCTTCCTCTCTACCACATCATTTTGCTGAGGTGTGTAGAGAGCGGAGAACTCATGCTTGATCCCCTCCTCCTCAAGGAACTCCTCCACATGAAGATTCTTGAATTCAGACCCGTTGTCGCTCCTTATCTTCTTCACCTTGAGCTCAAACTCATTTTGAGCTCTCCTTAGGAAGCGCTTGAGGGTCCCTTGGGTTTCAGACTTATCCTGCAAAAAGAACACCCAAGTGAAGCGGGAAAAGTCATCAACAATAACTAGACCATACTTACTTCCTCCTATGCTCAGATAGGCGATGGGTCCGAAGAGGTCCATATGTAGCAGCTCCAGAGGTCTTGACGTGGTCATCACATTCTTGCTGTGATGTGCTCCTCCCACTTGTTTACCTGCTTGACAAGCTGCACAAGGTCTATCTTTTTCGAAATGAACATTGGTTAGACCTATCACGTGTTCTCCCTTTAGAAGCTTGTGGAGGCTCTTCATCCCCACATGTGCTAAGCGGCGATGCCACAACCAGCCCATGCAAGTCTTAGCCATTAAGCATGCATCTAGACCGGCCTCTTCTTTTGCAAAATCAACTAAGTAAAGTTTGTCGTCTAGTACACCCTTAAAAGCTAGTGAACCATCACATCTTCTAAAGACAGACACATCTACATTTGTAAATAAACAGTTATATCCCATATTACATAATTGACTAACAGATAGTAAATTATATCCAAGACTCTCCACTAAAAACACATTAGAGATAGAATGCTCATTTGATATTACAATTTTGCCTAAACCTTTCACCTTGCCTTGGTTCCCATCACCGAATATGATTGAATCTTGGGAATCCTTATTCTTGACGTAGGAGGTGAACATCTTCTTCTCCCCCATCATATGGTTTGTGCATCCGCTGTCGATAATCCAGCTTGAACCCCCGGATGCATAAACCTGCAAGGCAAATTTAGGCTTGGGTCTTAGGTACCCAACTCTTGTTGGGTCCTACAAGGTTAGTCACAATTTCCTTAGGGACCCAAATGCAAGTTTTATCACCCTTGCATTTTGCCCCTAATTTTCTAGCAACTATCTTCCTATCCTTTCTACAAATAGCAATGGAAGCATTCAAAGCATGATAAATTGTAGAGGGACCATTCATAACTTTTCTAGGAACATGATGAATATTTTTCCTAGGCACATGATGAATATTTTTCCTAGGCATATTTCTACCATGCATATAGGAAGAGCTGGGGGCAAACATAGCATAAGAGTCATTGGCATGCGAGTCAAAAGCATTACAATTCCTATGAGACTGTCTTCTATCATTGTACATAAAGGCATGGTTCTTTTTAGTACTACTTGCCATAGGGGCCTTCCCTTTCTCCTTGGCGGAGATGGGAGCCTTATGGCTTGTTAAGTCCTTGGCTTCCCTCTTGAAGCCAAGTCCATCCTTAATTGAGGGGTGTCTACCAATCGTGTAGGCATCCCTTGCAAATTTTAGCTTATCAAAATCACTTTTGCTAGTCTTAAGTTGGGCATTAAGACTAGCTACTTCATCATTTAATCTCGAAATTGAAACTAGGTGTTCATTACAGGCGTCAATATCAATGTCCTTACACCTAGTGCAAATCATAACATGTTCTACACAAGAATTAGATTTATTTGCTACTTCTAATTTAGCATTTAAATCATTGTTAACACTTTGTAAAGTAGAAATGGTTTCATGACACGTAGATAGTTCATAAGAAAGCATTTCATTTCTTTTAACTTCTAAAGCATAGGATTTTTGTGCCTCTACAAATTTGTCATGTTCATCATACAACAAATCCTCTTGCTTTTCTAAAAGCCTATCCTTTTCGTTCAAGGCATCAATCAATTCATTGATTTTATCAATTTTATTTCTATCCAATCCCTTGAACAAGCTAGAGTAATCTATTTCCTCATCACTAGTTTCATCTTCACTTGAAGAAGCATAAGTAGAGTCTCGAGTACATACCTTCTTCTCCCTTGCCATGAGGCATGTGTGACGCTCGTTGGGAAAGAGGGATGACTTGTTGAAGGCGGTGGCGGCGAGTCCTTCATTGTCGGAGTCGGACGAGGAGCAATCCGAATCCCACTCCTTGCCAAGATGTGCCTCGCCCTTTGCCTTCTTATAGTTTTTCTTCTTCTCCCTATTGTTCCCTTGATCCTGATCACTATCATTGTCGGGACAGTTAGCAATAAAATGACCAAGCTTACCGCATTTGAAGCATGAGCGCTTCCCCTTGGCTTTGGTCTTGCTTGGCTGTCCCTTGCGACCCTTAAGCGTCGTCTTGAATCTTTTGATGATGAGGGCCATCTCTTCATCATTAAGTCCGGCCGCCTCAATTTGTGCCACCTTGCTAGGTAGCGCCTCCTTGCTTCTTGTTGCCTTGAGAGCAAGGGTTTGCGGCTCGTTGATCGGACCATTCAAGGCGTCGTCCACGTACCTCGTCTCCTTGATCATCATTTGCCCGCTAACGAATTTTCCAAGGACTTCTTCGGGCGACATTTTGGTGTACCTGGGATTCTCACGAATATTATTCACCAAATGAGGATCAAGAACGGTAAAGGACCTTAGCATCAGTCGGACGACGTCGTGGTCCGTCCATCGCGTGCTTCCATAGCTCCTTATTTTGTTGATAATGGTCTTGAGCCGGTTGTATGTTTGAGTTGGCTCCTCGCCCCTTATCATCGCGAACCGTCCAAGCTCGCCCTCCACCAACTCCATTTTGGTGAGCAAGGTGACGTCGTTCCCCTCGTGAGAAATCTTGAGGGTGTCCCATATTTGCTTGGCGTTATCCAAGCCACTCACTTTGTGGTATTCATCCCTGCACAATGAAGCTAGAAGAACAGTAGTAGCTTGTGCATTCTTATGAATTTGTTCATTAATGAACATGGGACTATTCGAACTATCAAAGTGCATTCCACTCTCTACAATCTCCCATATACTAGGATGGAGAGAGAATAGGTGACTACGCATTTTGTGGCTCCAAAATCCGTAGTCCTCTCCATCAAAGTGTGGGGGCTTGCCGAGTGGAATGGAGAGCAAATGTGAATTTGAACTTTGCAGAATACGAGAGTAGTCAAAAGAAAAGTTCGAATTAACCGGTTTCCTTCTCTCGTAGTCGTTGTGGTCATCGTCCTTTTGGGAAGAAGTAGATTCATCGCTGTCGTCGTAGTAGACGATCTCCTTGATGCGCCTTGTCTTCTTCTTCTTCCCTTCCTTCCGTCTATGACCCGAGCCGGAGTCGATAGGCTTGTCGTCCTTTGGCTCGTTGACGAAGGATTCCTTCTCTTTGTCGTTGATCACGATACCCTTCCCCTTAGGATCCATCTCTTCGGGCGGTTAGTCCCTTTGTGAAGAGAACGGCTCTGATACCAATTGAGAGCACCTAGAGGGGGGGTGAATAGGTGATCCTGTGAAACTTAAAAACTTAAGCCACAAAACTTGGTTAACCGTTAGCACAATAATTGCCAAGTGGCTAAAGAGGAATCCTCAACAAAACACAATAACCAACAAGGATCAATCACAGAGATGGCACGGTGGTTATCCCGTGGTTTGGCCAAGACCAACGCTTGCCTACTCCACGTTGTGGCGTCCCAACGGACGAGGGTTGCAATCAACCCCTCTCAAGCGGTCCAAAGACCCACTTGAATACCACGGTGTTTTGTTTGCTTTACTCAATCCCGTTTGTGAGGAATCTCCACAAATTTGGAGCCTCTCGCCCTTACACTTGAAATTCACAAAGAACACGGAGCAAGGGAGGGATTAGCAACGCACTCAAGACAAGAAATCACAGCAACACCACGCACACAAGTCGCAACAAGAGCTCACAACACAACTCAATGAGTTCACCACTCAACTAGAGCTCTAATCGCTATTGCAAAGAATCAAAGGCGCGGAATCGATGTCTTGGTGCTTAGGAATGCTTAGGAGATGCTTGGTGTTCTCCTTCATGCGCCTAGGGGTCCCTTTTATAGCCCCAAGGCAGCTAGGAGCCGTTGAGAGCAATCTTGGAAGGCTGATCTTGCCTTCTGTCGACTAGCGCACCGGACAGTCCGGTGCCCGATTTCTTTCCATAAACAGCGCAGTCGACCGTTGGCAGCCTGGGAGCCGTTGGTGCGCTTGACATGTCCGGTGCACACCGGACAGTCCGGTGCCTTCTTCTAGCCATTGGCTTGGCCATGTGTCCCGCGTAGATTGCGCGGTCGACCATTGGCCCGGCCGACCGTTGGCTCACCGGACAGTCCGGTGCACACCGGACAGTCCGGTGAATTTTAGCCGTACGCCATTGATGGTTTCCCGAGAGCGACGAGTTCGCCTGTGAGCGGCCCACCGGACAGTCCGGTGCACACCGGACAGTCCGGTGAATTTTAGCCGTACACCGCCATCGAAGTCCCGAGAGCAGCCACTTTACCCAAGCCAGCCTGGCGCACCGGACACTGTCCGGTGCACCACCGGACAGTCCGGTGCTCCTAGACTGAGCATACTTTGGCTGCTTGAGCTATCTCTTCTCCAACTCGATTTTTTTCTGTTTCCAGCACTTAGACACAATACATTAGTCCATAAAACAATGTACTAAGTCTGAGAAACATACCTTTATCCTTGATTTGTACTTTGTCCACCATTTTACGATTAGGCACCTGTGTTGGGCACTAAATCACCAAAATACTTAGAAATGGCCCAAGGGCACATTTCCCTTTCACCTTTCCCTCTCTCAAACGGTCCCTCGGACCGAGTGAGCTTCTCTTCTCAAATCAACCGGGAACAAAACTTCCCCGCAAGGACCACCACACAATTGGTGTCTCTTGCCTCGGTTACAATTGAGTTTTGATCACAAGAACAAATGAGAAAGAAAAGAAGCAATCCAAGCGCAAGAGCTCAAATGAACACAACAAATCTCTCTCACTAGTCACTAAAGCTTTGTGTGGAATTGGAGAGGATTTGATCACTTTGGTGTGTCTAGAATTGAATGCTAGAGCTCTTGTAAGGTGTAGAAGTGTAAAAACTTGGATGACTTGAATGAGGGGTGGTTGGGGGTATTTATAGCCCCAACCACCAAACTAGCCGTTTGGTGAGGGCTGCGGTCGCATGGCGCACCGGACAGTCCGGTGCGCCACCGGACAGTGTCCGGTGTGCCAGCCACGTCACTCGGCCGTTAGGGTTCGACCGTTGGAGCTCTGACTGGAGGGGTCGCCTGGTTGTCCGGTGGTGCACCGGACAGGTACTGTAGACTGTCCGGTGCGCCGTGTCGTGCGTGCCTGACTTCTGCGCGCTCTAGCGCGCATTTAATGCCTCTGCAGGTGACCGTTGGCGCCGAAGTAGTCGTTGCTCTGCTGTCACACCGGATAGTCCAGTGTGCACCGGACATGTCCGGTGAATTATAGCGGAGCAGATTCCCGAAGCTGGCGAGTTCAGAGTTGCTCTTCCTTGGGACACCGGACACTGTCTGGTGGTGCACCGGACAGTCCGGTGAATTATAGCGGAGCCCTCTGAAAATTCCCGAAGGTGAAGAGTTCAGCTTGAAGTCCCCTGGTGCACCGGACACTGTCTGGTGGTGCAGCGGACACTGTCCGGTGGCACACCGGACGGTCCGGTGTGCCAGACCAAGGCACACTTCGATTATCCCTTGCTCCTTTTGTTGAACCCTTTTCTTGGTCTTTTTATTGGCTCTTTGTGAACCTTTGGCACCTGTAGAACTTATAGACTAGAGCAAACTAGTTAGTCCAATTATTTATGTTGGGCAATTCAACCACCAAAATCAATTTAGGAAATAGGTGTAAGCCTAATTCCCTTTCAATCTCCCCCTTTTTGGTGATTGATGCCAACACAAACCAAAGCAAGTATAGAAGTGCATAATCGAACTAGTTTGCAAAATGTAAGTGCAAAGGTTACTTAGAATTGAGCCAATTGAAATTCATAAGATATGCATGGATTGTTTCTTTCATTTTTAACATTTTGGACCACGCTTGCACCACATGTTTTGTTTTTGCAAATTCTTTTGTAAAATCTTTTCAAAGACATTTTGCAACTAGTCAAAGGTAAATAAATAAGATTTTGCGAAGCATTTTCAAGTTTTGAAATTTTCTCCCCCTGTTTCAAATGCTTTTTCCTTTGACTAAACAAAAAAACTCCCCTTCAATAAAATTCTCCTCTTAGTGTTCAAGAGGGTTTTAAGATACCAATTTTTGAAGGTGCTACTTTCTCCCCCTTTAGAACACAATGAGATATCAATTTGAAAATCATAAGTTTTAAAATTAGGTGGTGGTGCGGTCCTTTTGCTTTGGGCCAATACTTTCTCCCCCTTTGGCATGAATCGCCAAAAACGGATACTTAGAGTGAAATATAGGCCCTCAGAACTACTTTCTCCCCTTTTGGCAACCAATAATATGAGTGAAGATTATACCAAGGACAGAGAGATGCTCGGAGCGACGGCGAAGGAAGAGTGATGAAGTGGAGTGGAAGCCTTTGTCTTCGCCGAAGACTCCAATTCCCTTTCAATACACCTATGACTTGGTTTGAAATTCACTCGAAAAAACACAGTAGTCATAGCATATATAAAAGAGACATGATCAAAGGTATATTTATGAGCTATGTGTACAAGACATCAAAAGAAATTTCTAGAATCAAGAATATTTAGCTCATGCCTAAGTTTGGTAAAAGTTTGTTCATCTAGTGGCTTGGTAAAGATATCGGCTAATTGATCTTTAGTATTAATGTATGCAATCTCGATATCCCCCTTTTGTTGGTGATCCCTAAGAAAATGATACCGAATGGCTATGTGTTTAGTGCGGCTATGCTCAACGGGATTATCCGCCATGCGGATCGCACTCTCATTATCACATAGAAGAGGAACTTTGGTTAATTTGTAACCATAGTCCCTAAGAGTTTGCCTCATCCAAAGCAATTGCGCGCAACAATGGCCTGCGGCAATATACTCGGCTTCGGCGGTTGAAAGAGCCACAGAATTTTGCTTCTTTGAAGCCCAAGACACCAAGGATCTTCCCAAGAACTGGCAAGTCCCCGATGTGCTCTTTCTATTAATCTTACACCCCGCCCAATCGGCATCCGAATAACCAATTAAATCAAATGTGGATCCCCGAGGGTACCAAAGCCCAAACTTAGGAGTATAAGCCAAATATCTCAAGATTCGTTTTACGGCCGTAAGGTGAGATTCCTTAGGGTCGGCTTGGAATCTTGCACACATGCATACGGAAAGCATAATGTCCGGTCTAGATGCGCATAAATAGAGTAATGAACCTATCATCGACCGGTATACCTTTTAATCGACGGATTTACCTTCCGTGTCGAGGTCGAGATGCCCATTGGTTCCCATGGGTGTCTTGATGGGCTTGGCATCCTTCATCCCAAACTTGCTTAGAATGTCTTGAGTATACTTCGTTTGGCTAATGAAGGTGCCCTCTTGGAGTTACTTCACTTGAAATCCCAAGAAATACTTCAACTCTCCCATCATAGACATCTCGAATTTCTGTGTCATGATCCTACTAAATTCTTCACATGTAGATTCGTTAGTAGACCCAATTATGATATCATCAACATAAATTTGGCATACAAACAGATCATTGTCAAGAGTTTTAGTAAATAGAGTAGGATCGGCCTTTCCGACTTTGAAGCCATTAGCAATAAGGAAATCTCTTAGGCATTCATACCATGCTCTTGGGGCTTGCTTGAGCCCATAAAGCGCCTTAGAGAGCTTATAGACATGGTTAGGGTACTCACTGTCTTCAAAGCCGGGAGGTTGCTCAACATAGACCTCTTCCTTGATTGGTCCGTTGAGGAAGGCACTCTTCACGTCCATTTGGTAAAGCTTGAAGCCATGGTAAGTAGCATAGGCTAATAATATGCGAATTGACTCAAGCCTAGCTACGGGTGCATAGGTTTCACCAAAATCCAAACCTTCGACTTGGGAGTATCCCTTGGCCACAAGTCGGGCTTTGTTCCTTGTCACCACACCATGCTCGTCTTGTTTGTTGCGGAAGACCCACTTGGTTCCTACAACATTTTGGTTAGGACGTGGAACTAAATGCCATACCTCGTTCCTAGTGAAGTTGTTGAGCTCTTCTTGCATCGCCATCACCTAATCTGAATCTTGAAGTGCTTCCTCTACCCTATGTGGCTCAATAGAGGAAACAAAAGAGTAATGCTCACAAAAATGTGCAACACGAGATCTAGTGGTTACCCCCTTATGAATGTCACCGAGGATGGTGTCGACGGGGTGATCTTGTTGGATTGCTTGGTGGACTCTTGGGTGTGGCGGCCTTGGTTCTTCATCCTCCTTGTCTTGATCATTTGCATCTCCCCCTTGATCATTGCCGTCATCTTGAGGTGGCTCATCTCTTTGATCTTCTCCTTCATCAACTTGAGCCTCATCCTCATTTTGAGTTGGTGGAGATGTTTGCGTAGAGGAGGATGGTTGATCTTGTGCATTTGGAGGCTCTTCGGATTCCTTAGGACACACATCCCCAATGGACATGTTCTTTAGCGCGATGCATGGAGCCTCTTCTTCACCTATTTCATCAAGATCAACTTGCTCTACTTGAGAGCCGTTAGTTTCATCAAACACAACGTCACAAGAAACTTCAACTAGTCCTGAGGACTTGTTAAAGACTCTATATGCCCTTGTGTTTGAATCATATCCTAGTAAAAAGCCTTCTACAGTCTTAGGAGCAAATTTAGATTTTCTACCTCTTTTAACAAGAATAAAACATTTGCTACCAAAGACTCTAAAATATGAAATATTGGGCTTTTTACCGGTTAGGAGTTCGTATGATGTCTTCTTGAGGATTTGGTGTAGATATAACCGGTTGATGGCGTAGCAAGCGGTGTTGACCGCCTCGGCCCAAAACCGATCCGGCGTCTTGTACTCATCAAGCATGGTCCTTGCCATGTCCAATAGAGTTCGATTCTTCCTCTCCACTACACCATTTTGTTGTGGCGTGTAGGGAGAAGAGAACTCATGCTTGATGCCCTCCTCCTCAAGGAAGCCTTCGATTTGTGAGTTCTTGAACTCTGTCCCGTTGTCGCTTCTTATTTTCTTGATCCTTAAGCCGAACTCGTTTTGAGCCCGTCTCAAGAATCCCTTTAAGGTCTCTTGGGTTTGAGATTTTTCCTGCAAAAAGAATACCCAAGTGAAGCGAGAATAATCATCCACAATAACTAGACAGTACTTACTCCTGCCGATGCTTATGTAAGCTATCGGGCCGAATAGGTCCATGTGTAGGAGCTCCAGTGGCCTGTCAGTCGTCATGATGTTCTTGTGTGAATGATGAACACCAACTTGCTTCCCGGCTTGGCATGCGCTACAAATCCTGTCTTTCTCAAAATGAACATTTGTTAATCCTAAAATGTGCTCTCCCTTTAGAAGCTTATGAAGATTCTTCATTCCAACATGGGCTAGTCGGCGGTGCCAGAGCCAACCCATGTTAGTCTTAGCAATTAAGCAAGTGTCGAGTTCAGCTCTATCAAAATCTACCAAGTATAGCTGACCCTCTAACACTCCCTTAAACGCTATTGAATCATCACTCCTTCTAAACACAGTGACACCTACATCAGTGAATAGAAAGTTGTAGCCCATTTGACATAATTGAGATACGGAAAGCAAATTGTAATCTAATTAATCAACAAGAAAAACATTGGAAATGGAATGGTCAGGAGATATAGCTATTTTACCCAAATCTTTGACCAAACCTTGGTTGCCATCCCCGAATGTGATAGGCTCGTTGGGGATCTTGGTTTTTCTCGTAGGAGGAGAACATCTTCTTCTCCCCTGTCATGTGGTTTGTGCACCCGCTATCGATGATCCAACTTGTGCCCCCGGATGCATAAACCTACAAAACAATTTTAGTTCTTGACTTTAGGTACCCAAATGGTTTTGGGTCCTTTGGCATTAGACACAAGAACTTTGGGTACCCAAACACAAGTCTTGGAGCCCTTGTGTTTGCCCCCAACAAACTTGGCAACTACCTTGCCGGATTTGTTAGTTAAAACATAAGATGCATCAAAAGTTTTAAATGAAATGTCATGATCATTTGATGCACTAGGAGTTTTCTTCTTAGGCAACTTAGCACGGGTTGGTTGCCTAGAGCTAGATGTCTCACCCTTATACATAAAAGCATGATTAGGGCCAGAGTGAGACTTCCTAGAGTGAATTCTCCTAATCTTGCTCTCAGGATAACCGGCAGGGTACAAAATGTAACCCTCATTATCCTGAGGCATGGGAGCCTTGCCCTTAACAAAGTTAGATAATTTCTTAGGAGGGGCATTAAGTTTGACATTGTCTCCCCTTTGGAAGCCAATGCCATCCTTGATGCCAGGGCATCTCCCATTATAAAGCATACTACGAGCAAATTTAAATTTTTCATTTTCAAGTTCATGCTCGGCAATTTTAGCATCTAATTTTGCTATATGATCATTTTGTTGTTTAATTAAAGCTATGTGATCATGAATAGCATTAACATCGATATCTCTACATCTAGTGCAAATAGTGACATGCTCAGTGGTAGATGTAGAGGGTTTGCAAGAATTAAGTTCAACAATCTTAGCACGCAAAATATCATTTTTATCTCTAAGATTGGAAATTGTAACATTGCAAACATCTAATTCTTTAGCCTTAGCTAGCAATTTTTCATTTTCAATCCTAAGGCTAGCAAGAGAATCATTTAATTCTTCAATCTTAGCAAGTAAATCAACATTATCATCTCTAAGATTGAGAATTGAAACATTGCAAACATGAGAATCAACCTTAGCTAACAAATTAGCATTCTCATTTCTAAGGTTGTCAATAGTCTCATAGCAAGTGCTTAGCTCACTAGATAGTTTTTCACATTTTTCCACTTCTAGAGCGTAAGCATTTGTAACCTTAACATGCTTCTTATTTTCCTTGATTAGGAAGTCCTCTTGGGAGTCCAAGAGTTCATCCTTCTCATGGATGGCACTAATTAGTTCATTTAATTTTTCTTTTTGTTGCATGTTTAGGTTGGTAAAAAGGGTACGCAAATTATCCTCCTCATCACTAGCATTATCATCACTAGAGGACTCATATTTAGTGGAGGATTTGGATTTAACCTTCTTCCTTTTGCCGTCCTTTGCCATGAGGCACTTGTGGCCAACGTTGGGGAAGAGAAGTCCCTTGGTGACGGCGATGTTGGCGGCGTCCTCGTCGGAGGAGGAGTCGGTAAAGCTCTCGTCGGAGTCCCACTCGCGGCACACATGGGCATCGCCGCCCTTCTTCTTGTGGTACCTCTTCTTTTCCTTTCTTCTCCCCTTCTTGTCGTCGCCCCTGTCACTGTCACTAGAAATAGGACATTTGGCAATAAAGTGACCGGGCTTACCACACTTGTAGCAAACTTTCTTGGAGCGGGGCTTCTAATCTTTCCCCCTCCTTTGCTTGAGGATTTGGCGGAAGCTTTTGATGATAAGCGCCATTTCCTCATTGTCGAGCTTGGAGGCGTCGATTGGTTGTCTACTTGATGTAGACTCCGCCTTCTTTTCCTCCGTCGCCTTGAATGCCACTGGTTGTGCTTCGGGCGTGGAGGAGGTGCCTTGCTCGATGATTTTCTTTGAGCCTTTAATCATTAGCTCAAAGCTCACAAATTTTCCTATAACCTCCTCAGGAGACATTAGCTTGTATCTAGGATCACCTCGAATTAATTGAACTTGCGTAGGGTTAAGAAAAACGAGTGATCTAAGAATAACCTTGACCATCTCATGGTCATCCCATTTTTTGCTCCCGAGGTTGCGCACTTGGTTCACCAAGGTCTTCAAGCGGTTGTACATGGCTTGTGGATCCTCCCCTTGGTGAAGCATGAAGCGACCGAGTTCCCCCTCGATCGTCTCCCGCTTGGTGATCTTTGTCACCTCGTCTCCCTCGTGCGCGGTCTTGAGTACATCCCAAATTTCCTTCGCACTCTTTAACCCTTGCACCTTATTATACTCCTCTCGACTTAGAGAGGCGAGGAGTATAGTGGTGGCTTGGGAGTTAAAGTGGTGGATTTGGGCTACTTCGTCCGAGTCATAGTCCTCATCCCCTATGGATGGTACCTGTACACCAAACTCAACAACATTCCAAATGCTTGTGTGGAGTGAGGTTAGATGATGCCTCATTTTATCACTCCACATGTTATAATCTTCACCGTCAAAAACCGGTGGTTTGCCTAATGGAATGGAGAGTAAAGGAGTACGCTTTGAAATATGTGGGTAGCGTAGGGGAATCTTACTATACTTCTTGCGCTCATGGCGCTTAGAAGTGACGGACGGCGCGTCGGAGCCGGAGGTCGATGGTGATGAAGAGTCAGTCTCGTAGTAGACCACTTTCCTCATCCTCTTGTGCTTGTCGCCTCTCTGATGCGACTTGTGGGAAGAGGATTTCTTTTCCTTCCCCTTCCCTTTGTTGGAGGAGTCTTTCTTCTTCCTCTTGTTGCGGGACACTTCCAATGAAGTCTCCCCGTGGCTTGTAGTGGGCTTGTCGCTGGTCTCCATCTCCTTCTTGGCGTGATCTCCCGACATCACTTCGAGCGGTTAGGCTCTAATGAAGCACCAGGCTTTGATACCAATTGAAAGTCGCCTAGAGGGGGGGTGAATAGGGCGAAACTGAAATTTACAAAGTTAATCACAACTACAAGTTGGGTTAGCGTTAGAAATATAATGCGAGTCCGAGAGAGAGGGCGCAAAACAAATCGTGAGCAAATAAAGAGCGAGACACGATGATTTGTTTTACCGAGGTTCGGTTCTTGCAAACCTACTCCCCGTTGAGGTGGTCACAAAGACTGGGTCTCTTTCAACCCTTTCCCTCTCTCAAACGGTCCCTCGGACCGAGTGAGCTTCTCTTCTCAAATCAACCAGGAACAAAACTTCCCCGCAAGGACCACCACACAATTGGTGTCTCTTTCCTCGGTTACAATTGAGTTTTGATCACAAGAACAAATGAGAAAGAAAAGAAGCAATCCAAGCGCAAGAGCTCAAATGAACACAACAAATCTCTCTCACTAGTCACTAAAGCTTTATGTGGAATTGGAGAGGATTTGATCACTTTGGTGTGTCTAGAATTGAATGCTAGAGCTCTTGTAAGGTGTAGAAGTGTAAAAACTTGGATGACTTGAATGAGGGGTGGTTGGGGGTATTTATAGCCCCATCCACCAAACTAGCCGTTTGGTGAGGGCTGCTGTCGCATGGCGCACCGGACAGTCCGGTGCGCCACCGGACAGTGTCCGGTGCACCAGCCACGTCACCCGGCCGTTAGGGTTCGACCATTGGAGCTCTGACTGCTGGGGTCGCCTGGCTGTCCGGTGGTGCACCGGACAGGTACTGTAGACTGTCCGGTGCGCCGTCTCGCGCGTGCCTGACTTCTGCGCGCTCTGGCGCGCATTTAATGCCTCTGCAGGTGACCGTTGGCGCCGAAGTAGTCGTTGCTCTGCTGTCACATCGGACAGTCCGGTGTGCACCGGACATGTCCGGTGAATTATAGCGGAGCGGATTCCCAAAGCTGGCGAGTTCAGAGTTGCTCTTCCTTAGGACACCGGACACTGTCCGGTGGTGCACCGGACAGTCCGGTGAATTATAGCGGAGCCCTCTGAAAATTTCCAAAGGTGAAGAGTTCAGCTTGAAGTCCCCTAGTGCACCGGACACTGTCTGGTGGCACACCGGACGGTCCGGTGTGCCAGACCAGGGCACACTTCGGTTATCCCTTGCTCCTTTTGTTGAACCCTTTTCTTGGTCTTTTTACTGGCTCTTTATGAACCTTTGGCACCTGTAGAACTTATAGACTAGAGCAAACTAGTTAGTCCAATTATTTGTGTTGGGCAATTCAACCACCAAAATCAATTTAGGAAATAGGTGTAAGCCTAATTCCCTTTCACAAACACAAGGGGTCAAAGACTTGTGTTTGGGTACCCAAGGTGCTTGTTTCTAATGTAAAAGGACCCAAGACCGTTTGGGCACCTAAGAACAAGGCCTAAATTTGTTTTGTAGGTTTATGCATCTGGGGGCTCAAGCTGGATCATCGACAGCGGGTGCACAAACGACATGACTGGGGAGAAAAGAATGTTCTCCTCCTACGTGAAAAACGAAGATCCCCAACGAGCTATCACATTTAGGGATGGAAATCAAGGTTTGGTCAAAGGATTGGGTAAAATTGCTATATCACCTGACCATTCTATTTCCAATGTTTTTCATGTAGATTCTTTAGATTACAACTTGCTTTTTGTTTCTCAATTATGCAAAATGGGTTACAACTGTCTTTTTACGGATACAGGTGTTACTGTCTTTAGAAGAAGTGATGATTCAGTAGCTTTTAAGGGAGTGTTAGAGGGTCAGCTATACTTAGTTGATTTCAATAGAGCTGAACTCGGCACTTGCTTAATTGCTAAGACTAACATGGGTTGGCTCTGGCATCGCCGACTAGCCCATGTTGGGATGAAGAATCTTCACAAGCTTCTAAAGGGAGAGCAGATTTTGGGACTAACAAATGTTCATTTTGAGAAAGATAGGATTTGTAGCGCATGCCAAGCAGGGAAGCAAGTTGGTGTTCATCATTGAAAGGGAAATATGCCCTTGGGCCATTTCTAAGTATTTTGGTGATTGAGTGCCAACACAAGTGCTTTTATGCTAATCTATGCAATGCGGTGAACAAAATATAAATCAAGTCAAAAGGTATGTTCTAGACTTATTACATTGTTTTATAGACTAATGTATTGTGTCTAAGTGCTGGAAACAGGAAAAACTGAATTGGAAATGAGATGGCTATGTTCAGCCGAGATCTGCTCAGTATGGGTGCACCGGACTGTCCGGTGGTGCATCGGACAGTGTCCGGTGCGCCAGACTGGCTCGGACGAACAGGCTGCTCTCGGGACTTCGACGGCGGTGTACGGCTATAATTCACCGGACTGTCCGGTGGTGCACCGGACTGTCCGGTGAGTCGTTCATAGGCGAACTCGTCGCTCTCGAGAAACCATCAACGGCGTATGGCTAAAATTCACCGGTCTGTCCGGTGGTGCACCGGACTGTCCGGTGAGTCAACAGTCAGCCGGGGCAACGGTCGACCGAGGATTCCGCGCGTGATGCGTGGCCGAGCCAACGGTCACATTGGTGCACCGGACTGTCCGGTGTGCAGCGGACAGTGTTCGATGTGCCAACGGCCCTCAGACTCCAACAGTCGGCTTCGCCAAATAAGGAAAGCAATCTGCACCGGACAGTGAACAGTGGATGTCCGGTGGTGCACCGGACTGTCCGGTGCGCCAGTCAACAGAAGGCAAGATCTGCCTTCCAGGAATGTTCTCAACGGCTCCTAGCTGCCTTGGGGCTATAAAAGGGACCCCCTAGGCGCATGGAGGAGTACACCAAGCATTCTTACAACATTTCTAAGCACCAAGACCTCAATTCCGCGCATTTGTTTCTTTGTGATAGCATATAGAGCTCTAGTGGAGTTGTGAACTCATTGGGTTGTGTTGCGAGCTCTTGTTGCGACTTGTGTGCGTGTTGACACTCTGATTTTTGTGTCTTGTGTGCGTTGCTAATCCCTCGCTTGCTCCGTGCTTCTTTGTGAACTCCAAGTGTAAGGGCGAGAGGCTCCAAGTTGTGGAGATTTCTCGCAAACGGGATTAAGAAAAGCAAGGAAAACACCATGGTATTCAAGTGGGTCTTTGGACCGCTTGAGAGGGGTTGATTGCAACCCTCGTCCGTTGGGACGCCACAACGTGGAGTAGGCAAGCGTTGGTCTTGGCCGAACCACGGGATAACCACCATGCCATCTCTGTGATTGATATCTTGTGGTTATTGTGTTTTGACTACTCTCTAGCCACTTGGCGACTATTGTGCTAACACTTAACCAAGTTTGTGTGGCTTAAGTTTCAAGTTTTACAGGATCACCTATTCACCCCCCCTCTAGGTGCTCTCAATTGGTATCAGAGCTGTTCTCTTCACAAAGGGACTAACCGCCCGAAGAGATGGATCCTAAGGGGAAGGGTATCGTGATCAACGATAAAGAGAAGGAATCTTTCGTCAACGAGCCAAAGGATGACAAGCCTACCGACTCGGGCTCGGGCCATAGACGGAAAGATGGGAAGAAGAAGAAGACAAGGCGCATCAAGGAGATTGTCTACTACGACGACAGCGACGAGTCATCTTCTTCCCAAAAGGACGACGACCACAACGACTACGAGAGAAGGAAACCGGTTAATTCGAACTTTTCTTTTGACTACTCTCGTATTCCGCAAAGTACAAATACTCATTTGCTCTCCATTCCACTTGGCAAACCTCCTCACTTTGATGGAGAGGACTACGGATTTTGGAGCCACAAAATGCGTAGTCACCTGTTCTCTCTCCATCCGAGCATTTGGGAGATTGTGGAAAGTGGAATGAAATTTGATAGCTCGGATAGTCCTATGTTTATAAATGAACAGATTCATAGAAATGCACAAGCTACTACTATGTTGTTAGCCTCTCTGTGCACGGACGAATATCATAAGGTGAGCGGCTTGGACAATGCCAAGCAAATCTGGGACACCCTCAGGATCTCTCATGAGGGGAATGACGTCACCTTGCTCACCAAGATGGAGTTGGTGGAGGGCGAGCTTGGACGATTCGCGATGATAAGGGGCGAGGAGCCAACCCAAACATACAACCGGCTCAAGACCGTTATCAACAAAATAAGGAGCTACGGAAGCACGCGATGGACGGACCATGACGTCGTCCGACTGATGCTAAGGTCCTTTACCGTTTTTGATCCTCATTTGGTGAATAATATTCGTGAGAATCCTAGGTACACCAAAATGTCGCCCGAAGAAGTCCTTGGAAAATTCGTAAGCGGGCGAATGATGATCAAGGAGGCGAGGTACGTGGACGACGCGTTGAACGGTCCAATCCATGAGCCTCAACCCATTGCTCTCAAGGCAACAAGGAGCAAGGAGGCGTTACCTAGCAAGGTAGCGCAAGTTGAGGCGGCAGGGCTCAATGATGATGAGATGGCTCTCATCATCAAGCGCTTCAAGACGGCGCTTAAGGGTCGAAAGGGACAGCCAAGCAAGACCAAAGCCAAGGGGAAGCGCTCATGCTTCAAATGCGGTAAGATTGGTCATTTTATTGCTAACTGTCCCGATAATGAAAGTGACCAGGAACACGGGAGCAAGAGGGAAAAGAAGAAAAATTACAAGAAGGCCAAGGGCGAGGCACATCTAGGAAAGGAGTGGGATTCGGATTGCTCCTCCTCCGACTCCGACAATGAAGGACTCGCCGCCACCGCCTTCAACAAGTCATCCCCCTTCCCCAACGAGCGTCACACATGCCTTATGGCAACGGAAAAGAAGGTATGTACTCGAAACTCTACTTATGCTTCTTCAAGTGAGGACGAATCTAGTGATGAGGATGAAATAGATTATTCATGTTTATTTAAGGGCCTAGATAGAACCAAGGTAGATAAAATTAATGAATTGATTGATGCCTTGAATGATAAGAATAGGCTTTTAGAAAAACAAGAGGATTTGTTGTATGAAGAACATGACAAATTTGTAGAAGCACAAAAATCTCATGCTTTAGAAGTTAAAAGAAATGAAATGCTTTCTTGTGAATTATCTTCTTGCCATGAGACAATTTCTAGCTTAAGGAGCATTAATGATGATTTGAATGCTAAGTTAGAAATAGCTAGTAAATCAACAACTTGTGTAGAAAATGTTGTTATTTGCAATAGATGTAAAGATTTTGATATTGATGCTTGTAGTGAACACATAGCTTCTATTGCAAAGTTAAATGATGAAATGGCTAGTCTTAATGCCCAACTTAAGGCTAGCAAAAGTGATTTTGATAAACTAAAATTTTCTAGGGATGCCTACACGGTTGGTAGACACCCCTCAATTAAGGATGGGCTTGGCTTCAAGAGGGAAGCCAAGAACTTAACAAGCCATAAGGCTCCCATCTCCGCCAAGGAGAAAGGGAAGGCCCCTATGGCAAGTAGTACTAAAAAGAACCATGCTTTTATGTACAATGATAGAAGACAGTCTCATAGGAGTTGTAATGCTTTTGATTCACATGCCTATGATTCTTATTCTATGTTTGCTTCCAGTTCTTCCTATATGCATGGTAGAGATATGCCTAGGAAAAATATTCATCATGTGCCTAGAAAGAATATTGTTCATGTTCCTAGGAAAGTTATGAATGGACCCTCTACAATTTATCATGCTTTAAATGCTTCCTTTGCTATTTGTAGAAAGGATAGGAAGATAGTTGCTAGGAAATTAGGGGCAAAATGCAAGGGTGATAAAACTTGCATTTGGGTCCCTAAGACAATTGTGACTAACCTTGTAGGACCCAACAAGAGTTGGGTACCTAAGACCCAAGCCTAAATTTGCCTTGCAGGTTTATGCATCCGGGGGTTCAAGCTGGATTATCGACAGCGGATGCACAAACCATATGACGGGGGAGAAGAAGATGTTCACCTCCTACGTCAAAAATAAGGATTCCCAAGATTCAATAATATTCGGTGATGGGAACCAAGGCAAGGTAAAAGGGTTAGGTAAAATTGCTATTTCATCCGAACACTCTATTTCTAATGTGTTTTTAGTAGAGTCTCTTGGATATAATTTGTTGTCTGTCAGTCAACTATGAAAAATGGGATATAATTGTCTATTTACAAATATAGATGTGTCTGTCTTTAGAAGATGTGATGGTTCACTAGCTTTTAAGGGTGTACTAGACAGCAAACTTTATTTGGTTGATTTTGCAAAAGAAGAGGCTGGTCTAGATGCATGCTTAATGGCTAAGACTTGCATGGGCCGGTTGTGGCATCGCCGCTTAGCACATGTGGGGATGAAGAACCTCCACAAGCTTCTAAAGGGAGAACACGTGATAGGTCTAACTAATGTACATTTCGAAAAAGATAGACCTTGTGCAGCTTGTCAAGCAGGGAAACAGGTGGGGGGCTCTCATCACACCAAAAATGTGATGACAACATCAAGACCCTTGGAGATGCTTCATATGGACCTCTTCGGACCCGTCGCCTATCTGAGTATAGGAGGAAGTAAGTATGGTCTTGTTATAGTTGATGATTTTTCCCGCTTCACTTGGGTATTCTTTTTGCAGGATAAATCTGAAACCCAAGGGACCCTCAAGCGCTTCCTCAGGAGAGCTCAAAATGAGTTTGAGCTCAAAGTGAAGAAGATGAGGAGCGACAACGGGTCCGAATTCAAGAATCTTCAAGTGGAGGAGTTCCTTGAGGAGGAGGGGATCAAGCACGAGTTCTCCGCTCCCTACACACCTCAGCAAAATGGTGTGGTAGAGAGGAAGAACAGGACGCTCATCGATATGGCAAGGACTATGCTTGGAGAGTTCAAGACCCCCGAGCGTTTTTGGTCGGAAGCCGTGAACACGGCTTGCCACGCCATCAACAGGGTCTATCTTCACCGCCTCCTCAAGAAGACTTCATACGAGCTGCTAACTAGGTAGAAGAGGCCTTGCTAGATCCGGACTGGGTGTTGGCCATGCAGGAGGAACTCAACAATTTCAAGCGCAATGAAGTTTGGACACTGGTGCCTCGTCCCAAGCAAAATGTTGTGGGAACCAAATGGGTGTTTCGCAACAAACAGGACGAGCACGGGGTGGTGACGAGGAACAAGGCTTGACTTGTGGCAAAAGGTTATGCCCAAGTCGCAGGTTTGGACTTTGAGGAGACGTTCGCTCCTGTGGCTAGGCTAGAATCAATTCGTATTTTGCTAGCATATGCCGCTCACCATTCTTTCAGGTTGTACCAAATGGATGTGAAGAGCGCTTTCCTCAACGGGCCGATCAAAGAGGAGGTGTACGTGGAGCAACCCCCTGGCTTCGAGGATGAACGGTACCCCGACCACGTGTGTAAGCTCTCTAAGGCGGTCTATGGACTTAAGCAAGCCCCAAGAGCATGGTATGAATGCCTTAGAGACTTTTTAATTGCTAATGCTTTCAAGGTTGGGAAAGCCGATCCAACTCTTTTCACTAAGACTTGCGATGGTGATCTTTTTGTGTGCCAAATTTATGTCGATGACATAATATTTGGTTCTACTAACCAAAAGTCTTGTGAAGAGTTTAGCA